>OZ014524.1:54497193-57059693 GCA_963966055.1 Lathyrus aphaca
GGAATGAAGCTGAAGTTGTAGCAGGAGAAACTGTTGAAAACTGATCATTTGGGAGGACAGGTGAAGTACTTGTTGATGGTGCTGATGAATTGTCGGGTACAATAGTTGCTGCAGTTGTAGGAGGGTCTGAAACCGTTGTTGATGAAGTTGCCGGATTTGTCGGAAATGATGTAGTGATCTGTAGCAGGCCACTCTGAATAAGGCTGTCAATGCCATTCCTCAGGTCCTCGCACCCATTCCATGAAATATTGCAGTAGGGACACCCTAGTTCACACCCCGGAAATATTTGGTTTTCGCGGAGTTGGGCTTTGATTTCCACCAATGGTGTCCTGATCTGATCCACACTAGTTATCAAATAAGACGGTTGGTCTTCTTCAATAGCATTAATTCGGGGACCACCATGGTTTGGCATTGGGTTTTTATTGACATTGGGCGGAGGTGCAAAATTCAGAGCCTTGGAGTCTACCAAGTCTTGTACCTTCATATGCAGAGCTCTGCATTTTTCTGTACTGTGACCAGGTGCGTTCGAGTGAAAAGCACACCTAGCATTGGAGTCATAGTTTCTTGGTAGACTGTTGGGATCCGGAGGTGCCAACGTTCTTAGCTCAACCAGGTTGAGTTTCAGAAGTTGTGGCAGCAAGGCAGCATACGGCATTGGGATCGGGTCGATCACTCGGTTAGCTTGGGATGGTCTTTGTTGGAATGGCCTTTGTTGATTGTTGTTGTTGGAGTTGTTGTTGAAGTTCCTTGGAGGATACTGATTCTGCTGATACTGAGGTTGTTGTTGGAAGTTTTGTTGAGGAGGTTGATAGACTGGCTGAGGATGAGCTGGAGCAGGGATAGTGACTGCTGCTATTGACCTCTGAGCATATTGGGGCCTACCCCTGTTGGTGTGGATGGCATTAGTCTCGCCAGCTCTTCTCGGGCCTGCAAAAGGCTTTCTTGTACTGCTGGACGAACTGGCACCATTATCAGAGATCTTACCCATTTTCAACAGGCTTTCAATTCTCTCCCCAGCTATGACAACATCTGCGAAGCTAGTGGAAGAGAAAGCATCCAACCTGTCAATATACGTTCCCTGAAGAGTGTTCATAAACATGTCTGCCATTTCTCTCTCAGACATTGGTGGTTGAACAGCAGCAGCCAGTTGCCTCCACCTTTGGGCATACTCTCGGAAACTCTCCCTCGAAGACTGTGACATTCCCATTAGGAGAGTCCTGTTGGGTGCCATGTCTAAGTTGTATTGATACTGTCGGATGAAGGCCTCTGCCAGGTCCTTCCAGCATCTTACAGTTGCCCTTGTCAGATGGGAATACCACTCCCTCGAAGCTCCAGTCAAGCTATCTTCAAAATAGAACATCCACAATTTCTCATCCATTGTATAGGCCTTCAGCCTTCCCAGAAATGATTGCAAATGAGTCCGGGGGCACGAAGTCCCATTATACTTTTCGAAACAAGGAGGTTTGAACTTATGGGGGATCCTGACCCCGTCTACCAAACCCATGTCCATGACGTCGAAGCCCAAAGAATTTTGAGACTCTAAGGACCTCAACTTCTCAGCTATTTCTTCCAATCGTCTATCATAAGTTTCCTCTCCAGCACCCATTACTGTATACTGGTCCTCCTGAGGATCTTCTTGAAGTACTCTGGCTGCTGTGGCAGTCCCTTGTATATTGACTGGGATGTTGGCCTCTGGATGGAGATGGGGTCCAAAAACCGGGGGATTGACATGAGGTTGGACCCTCTCGTTGTTACTTGTGCCAGCAGTCCCCACATGGGGCTCCTCTTGATTCCTCCCTTCTACCAAAGTTCTGAGCCTCTCCTGGCTTTGAGCTAAGTTGTTCATCACTTCCATGAACTGGGTTATCTGGGTTCTCATCTCCAGCCTTTCGTTGGCCATCTGGTTTCTGACCTCTGTAAGGTCTTGTTGCATCTGATCCATCTGAATTCCCGGAAGGTTGTTTCTAGTTGGGTACCTGTGTGGCCTGTTGAGAGGAAATACCCGGCGGCGAGCAATAATTCCTGAACATCACAACAGAAGTTAGCAACAACAAAACAAAAACCTACAAAACAAACAAAAGGGTTAGCATGCAATGCAGTTATGCTTATTTGTTCTCAAGGTATCCGGTTTGGCATTCAGTTTTGACCCTTCCAGACCCTTGAAGATGCTGCTGTTGAAGTTGCTTTTGATGTGAACCCAGATAGAAACCAACACAAATATATTACAAAGGTGAAATAATACAATTTGTTCATTTTACAACACCGGCCCCCTAAGGGGTCAAAATACATCACAAAGAACAAAAGTACATGGAAAAGGAACAACAACAAGCAAATGATCAAACTCCAAGGCCAAACTCATCCTCACGAACTTCCTTGAGAAGTGCTTCGGTCACAGGATCAGCCGGATGCTCCGTAAGATTCCTGATGAGGAGGTTTCTTGTTGCAACAGCTGCAATCAACTTCTTGTTCTGACTTTGGTCTTTAGACCTCTTCACTCCTGCTTTGATTTTCAGCTCTGATATTTCCTCCTGGGCTGCTGCCAGGGCTTTTTCCATCTGCTCCATCTTGTCCTGAACTCTCTTGTCTTCTAGAGTACGGGCCTCAGTGATCCGGACCCACCTGGCCTGACTCTCTTTCAAATACAAGTCTGTCCTTGCTCTCTGGAACTGGGCTTCTTTACAAGCATTCTTCAGAATCTGCTCACCAGCCTTAGACTTGTTGATATAATCTCCAGACTTCTCAATCTTAGTCAAGTGTTCCACTCTCAACTTCTCCAATCTCTCAATCTCCCTCACACCTTCACTCCTCTCCCGGAGGGTCTTCTGCAAAGCCTGGGTTAGCTTCCCATTTCTTTCTTTCAAGCTTTCAAACTCCTCCAGACTGATAGTGGCAGGGGGTGGTGCTGAAGATGACTCAGGCATGTCTTCTATGGTGAAGGGCATTCCAGAGAATTGGGCCCTGGCATGGGACCACTCATAGTATTGGGCTGATGCCACAATATTGCACTTCCCCAGAATGGTGATTCCCTTGGTTTGGACATGATCCCAGGCCCAGGCAGCCTGCCTAACAGTTGCCAGACTAATCTTGTTCTCACAGTAGAGGGTCTCAGCCAAGTCCTGTACCCTAGGAGTGTGGACCAGTGCATAGCCCAATTGCCTTCTGAACAGCAGAGGGTTGTAATTGATACTTCCCTTAACTCCTATTAAGGGCACATTGGGAAAGTGCCCACAGCTTGTAATGATATCTCTGCCCTTGGTGCTTTGAGTACACCATCTGATGTCTGCTGAAGTGAGAGTAGTGAGCCTCTTAGCCCAGTTGCTTTGCTGATGAGGATTTAGAAATGCATCTGTCCTGGGTAGATGCCTGAGAAGCCAAGCATGGAATAATGGAGCACAAATCCTCACTAATCTTCCCCTCTGCTTCTCATTTCTCTGATGTACTGAGTAATAGAGATCACCCAGTAAAGTTGGCACTGGGTTCTTCAGGATGAACAAATGGATTACATTCTTGCTGATGAATCGAGGCTCATCTGCAAACAACACAATTCCATATACACTTAAGGCCAACAGAGCACAAACAGCTTTCCACTCCCCCAAAGAGGCCTTCAGGCTAGCTTGAGAAATCAGGAAGTCCAGATGAAATCCAGGGATCCCAGCTTTAGAGGTCATATGTTGCTCAATCAAAACAGGTTCCAGGTGCAAAGCTTTTGCTATCTCTCCATTGCTGGGAAAGACCATTTCAGGGTTGAAAGGGATTTCCCTCTTGATAGGCAAACCAATCAATGATGAGTATTCTTCCAGAAGAGGACCCAACTGAAAGTCTTGAAAGGTGAAACACCTCAATGGGGGATCATAAAACTGAATGCAGGTGTGAATGAGGCTCCTCTGAGATGGGTCCAAATCCATAACCAAGTCAAGCATATCCCCATAATGCTCCCTGAACAAAGGTATGTGATCTGGAGTGATCAGGGTTTGGATCCTCCTGATGTCTGATAAGTCTGGTTGGAAGAAGTGATAAGTGATGTTGCTTTTCTTGGGAGCCATGATGCTGAGACTGAGTAGAGTGCTGATGAAGATACTGAGGAGTGGGCCACTGGCTGGCTAGTGCTAGTAACTGAAGTATATGGCTGACAGGCTGAAGCAAGTGCTGGTGGAGATAGGTCAAAACTGCAGATGGGGTCAAAACCAAAACCAAAGATGAAGGTGGATACCCTGAAACACAAATAAGCAAATGTTAATATGATGCAATGGGTATGTATGCAAATGAAATGCAAGGGTTTGTGACTGAGCTGGATCTGATTAACTGCCTTGGTGTAGATCCATGTGTGTTCAAGAAATCCAGATGGAGGTCTAAAAATCCAGTAACCAGGGTGGGGGACTCAAATAAAGAGCCACAAGTCCAAGGTTTTAGAATCACAAGAACTGTCCAACATGGAGCATTCTTAACAAAGTCAAAGTAACAGGGTATTCTGAGGTCAAGGTACCTGCAAACCTGTAAACAGCCCAACCCCCTCACAGGTGGTGTTCTAAAACAAGGATCCTCAGACTTGGATCAGTTATGAGAAGTGTAAACACTTCTAACCCGGAGGTACAGTGTTTACAATAACCATAAAAGTTCCTCCTCTAATTCACCTCAGTTTCTGAAGGTCAATACTAAAAGGTCATCCAGACTTAGCAGGCTTCCCAGATAGCCCTAGCATTGCAGGAAATCTGCAACACAGAGTTCTCAAGAAGAAACCCATATCTGAACCGTGTTTCATATTCCCGCACCAGACCGAAATGGAATGGGAAAGAATATGATCCACTCTAGCCTAGGTGTCACTCAGGTCCCAGGTATAGGACCTTAACTCTCAATGAATCACCCACCCACCAAGGCAAACAACAGATCCAGCCAGCAACAATGACAATATGATATATAAATGCAGTAAAGAAAGCAGTAAAGTAACTGTACATAGAGCAATAAACAAAAATAAATACAAGCACAAACAAGCACATAACACCCCAGTAAACACAAATCAAACAAGCGCTAGGAGGAACCCACAAAAAGAACCAGAAGCCCTGGTTGCAATATAAGGATTCCCCAGCAGAGTCGCCAGGCTGTCGCTCCCAAAGATTTGCATCCTGGTACAAGCGCGAACGGTCGGCGAGAGGAACAGTGAGAACACACAGCCGTGAACTCACTGGAGATGAAAAGAGTCGCCAGCTAGGAATTTTTATCCCGGAGGAAAGGCAATGCTGCATAAGCCTAGAAAAAGATGGATAAGACGGTTGCGAACCAGAGAGACTGAGAAAGGGGGTTGGTTACAACCTGGGAAGGTGTTAGCACCCAGATTGTCCGCCGTACTCGACGGGATCCACGCTTAAAAGATTTGTGTTTTAAAGGGGTAGTGTCAGTGCAATTTGTGTGCAAAATAGCTGGAAAAGAATGTACAGGTGTCAGTGTAAAGTGTATAAGTGATGTGAAGTATGAAAGTGTCGGTGTAAGAATGAGAATGAAATGCTCAAGATCATGAGGCTAAAAGAAAGATGCTGGAAAGAGGGGGAATATACAGAGACTTTTGTTCGATAACTGTTAAGTTATGCCTACGTATCCTCTCGTGCAATGAGGAAGTCAGAACACCGTAGTTCGACCCAAAGAGACTGAAAGATGAATTGACTTGTGAACTGCTTGCTTGCCTATGCTCAAGTGTATGACCTGTCTGGCTCAGGTGCTAACTGTCTTGCATTAGACGGAAGAAGCAAGTTCTCGTTTGTGAGTGAAGGTGATGAGAAAAGAATCCCGGAGGAGACGATTATTGTTTGTTTTTGAGTTTTTAGTCTTTTATTTCTTTTTGGAGTTTGTCATAGGATAATGAGCTTAAGCCTAAACCAATGGGTTAGTAAACTCATCACATCTTCCCTCTGATTAGGGGTAATGAGAATACCTTAAGTGTGAAGTCAGCTTCTCACACTTAATCACCTTTGGTGTAGGATTAAGATCATTAACCTACTTGTGATTATTTAGATGTTTTTGTTGTTTTTGTTTAGTGTTAAGTAATGAGGTTAAGCCATAATCAGGGGTTAAACAGACTCATTACACCATCCTAAAAGAAGGATGATAGATGAGAATGTTTAAGCTGAGGAAAGCTCCTCAACTTAATCCATGATTAGGGATTAAACTCATGACAAAACAGAGCCTTTATTAAGTGGATTTTAGTTAATGATATGATGATGAAGTGTTTTTTATGATTTGTAAGACAACTTGAGGGGGACTTGTCCATTAACACTAGGGTTAGTCCTTCTTAACCACTTAAGGAAGAATTAGAACCCTAATGCAAGGCCCAAGTTACAAGTGTGATGTCTTGATGATTATTATGTGAATTGATTAAGAGATTTAAACAACTTAAGGGTTTAACACTTAGGATTAAAGTTATACACTCCATCCTAAGAGAAGGATGCAGGCATAAGCTTAATCACAAAGTCTTAAAGCCTTTAGGGTTTAGTCCCTGATTATGAGGTGAGAAGAGAAGACTCAAAGAGAGACACAAAGGTAAAAACTATGAAGGGGGACTAATCAAAACCCTAATTCATTGTCATGCTTGGTTGATCCTAAGGTTTGTGAAGTTTTCAAGAACAAATCTTCAGAGGAACCACCAGGAAGCAGATGAACAGGATCAAGAGAAGCAAAGTGACTTGCTTCATTCAAGAAGTCAAGTCACTTGAAGAAAGAAAGTGGGAAGAAGAAGAATGAGCAAGCTCAATCTCAAACACAAATAGGAATGCAGCAATGTATGCAAGAGAGATGAGAAGAAAAGTTATGAGAAGTGAAGGCAAATTCACTTCTCAAGTTTACTTACCACCTGAAATGTTAGAAAGAAATGCAATGCAATGCTAAATGAAATGAAATGACATGATGCTAGACAAAACCAGAAGCATGTTGATGATGATTATGATGTTATGAGGTGCTGCAAACATGAGGCAATACAATGGGGATGTTCATACAAGCTTATGAATGCAAATGATGCAAGCTAAGGAGCATGAACAAGCATGAAATGTTATGAAGCATACAAGACAAATGACATGGCAAATATGTAATGCAATGATCAAACATGCTTTCTATATGTCTTAAGATGTCAAATGGATCACAAGAATGCACAAAATGCAAAGGCAAGTCATGTTATGCAAGGAAATGCAAGAAGGATGCAAGAGAAAGCCCAAATTAGGGTTCATGGATCAAACATCAAACAAAAACCCAAAACAGAAGCAAACCTTAAGATAAAAAATGGAAAATGGCATCCAAAGAAACCCTAGACCCATTATAAACCACTGCCCAAAGGGGAGCTCTCAACTCTCAACCAAACTCAAGTTATGATTTTTACAAGTTATTAGGGTTTTTTAGGGTTCTTAACAAAAGAAATGTCAAACAATTAGAAAATGCAAGATCAAATCATGGCCATTTTACCCTATAAACTACATGCTAAACATAACACAATGCAAGAAGAATCAATGTCTCAACCTTCTCCAATAGGCAGAAATGAATTTTTGAACTTATGATCAAAATAATGCATAAAAAATGATTTTATTCAATGAAAAATTCTTAAGATGCATCAAGATCAAAAAAGAAATTTGGTTTGAAGGTTGGACAATGTTTCTAAATGTCTTAGAACATTTCATGAATTTTTTTGTAATTTTTAAATACCTAAAAGTATTTTTAATTAATTAATTCCCATTAATCAATTAAAAATAATCTCTTAAATATTTAAAAATACTTTTTTAATGATGAAAAATAAAATAAAAATATTTTTGGGTCTTAAAAATTAATAAAACTTTAAAGAAAAAGTTTCATAATTTTTAAGACATTTTTGCTATTTTAAATTAATTATGCAAAACAATTGAAAAGAAAATGAATAAAAATTAAATAAAAGTGAAAGTATGCAGCATGGAGGGCTAGGATGCGCCCAGGGTTCAAACGTGTTGACTGGCGCGTTTTTGAATGGCCAAGATTGCTTCTGATCAAATTAACTTAAATATGTATTAATTAAATAAAACACGTGGATTAGGGCATAATGAGCACATCTGGGCCGTTCACACGCGCGGGAGGTCAACACTTTCAACGCATCCAAAGGTCCACATTCAAACTAACATTAATTATGCAATTAGGGTTTAATCACTCTCAGGTGGCCGGAGAAGACCTCCGGTCGTCTTCTCCGGCCAGCACCTCACCGGGAAACTCACCAACTCCCTCAAAACGTAACACAAACGAAATCTATGAATTGGGAAATGATCTCCAACCTCTCACGAATCAAACCCCTCTCTCAAAACAAATTTATTCTTCCTAAACAAGCTGAATCGAAGAGAACAAGTTCTAGGGCACGCAAGCTTCAGAGACAAATTAAATACTCAAAACAAAGCCATTTCAAAAACTAAGAACATCAGGATGATCAGTGAATCACATAGAACAAGTTTGTAACAAGAAAAATGATTTCTGGAAAAATTAATTTCGAGCTACCTGAGATTTGGAGCTTTCAACCTGAGAACTTTCTGGCCACCTCTCCTTGTGAAATCCACTCCTTAGGACCTCTTGAAGATGTTTGAGTGCCTTAGAACAATTTATGCTGGCTGGATAGTGAGATTCGACAGCTTCTGCTCAAGCTTGATCAGAAATGGCAATGGAGTTTCTGGAGGTTTCAGGCCATTGTGAATGATGGTTTGTGGTCCTGAGGATGAATGGAGGAGGTCTGGAGTGTTTATTTGTGTGTTTGTGGTTTGTGGAAGGAGATTCGATTGAAACTGCAAAATGAAGTGAGAAATGGCAGTGAGATGTTCAGGCTGTTTCAGGCTTGTGTTCTTGGTGCTGGATGTTCTATGGAGCAAGGTGACTTGAATGGTGAAGATGGTTGAAGTGTTTTCAGGCTGTGGAGAGAAATTCGAAGGCTTATGCAAAATGGAGTGTTTTTGTGAATGTGTTGAATGTGTGAGCTTCAGCCTTGCTTCTGGTTTTGTTTGGCTAGCAAATGAGAAGTATAAACAATTGCAAGTGGCCAGAGGATGTGACATGGCCTGTGGTGATTGGGATGTTTGCTTTTGCCAAAAGTCAAAAATCTTGTAAGAGAAGCATGGGCTAAGCTCTAGCTAAGTACAATGGGCATGGGCTGCGCAGCATGATGTGTGTGTGAGGCTAGCTTGGTTCAGCAGCCAATGCATCAAGTGGATGGAAGTGATCATGAGTTTTTGCAACTTGTGGCTTTATGGTTCACATGTGAAGAAAGTCTTGTTACATAAACCAAACTATGTAGAAACTTGATCCAATTCTGATTTTTTAGGCTCATAGAATGTTTATGTGCTGGTTTGATACCAATTAGAAGTTGCAATTTGACTTAGCACATGATTTTGCAATTTTCTCACTTTGGTGCATATCTTGAAAATAAGTGATTTTTGCCAACTTTGCATTGCCATAACTTTTGATCCAAGAAGATTTTGATCATGTTCTTGTACTTTTTGAAAAGGGAAAGATGAGATCTACAACTTTCATGACCAAAGTTTTTCCATTTGAAGCCTTTTTGGATCAAGAATCAAGGCTTGAAAAATGACCTAAAATGATGCATTCTTGAAAAGTCAACTATGCCCAAAAAGTCAACATTTGCAAAAACCCTAAATTCTTGATTTTTATGAACTTCAACCTTCTTCCATGATCAAATAAAGATCATATACACTCAAAATGGTGAAGATCACCCATTGGTTGGGTCATTGGAGGCCTCAGATGCCCTGATTTTGCACTGACTTGTCTGAAAAGTCAACTCTTGATCAGATGACTTCCCCATGGAATTTCTTCATGAAAATTGATATGCATACTCCCTATACCACATAGAGACCAATGGAAACAAGAATGACCAAAAATTTTGGAGTTATGGCCTCTGAAACCAAAACCCTAATTTTCAGTCAACTGTGCAGTCTAGCCTGGCTCTGCATCCACTCAAACCCTAGTTCTTGTGATTCCTTTGCATTTTTTACTTTGAGGAGATGAAATATGATATAAGAACACACATGGACCCCTTTGAGTTGATTAGTGGCCTTTGGAATGGCTCAAGATGCCTTTGGGATGGCTCAGATCACAAACCCTAGGTGCAGATGCTTTAGAAACTAATGCAGTGAAACAAAAGTGAGATATGAGATGATATGTTTGTGTTTATGCATATGAGGATGATCACAAGCCATGGTGTGAATGGGTGAGGGCAAATTTGGGGTGTTTACACCCACTTTATTGGGGGATCTCTATTACTCAGTGCATCAGAGGAATGAAAAGCAGAGGGGAAGATTAGTGAGGTGTTGTGCTCCTTTGTTCCATACTTGGCTTCTCAAGCATTTGCCCAGGACAGATGCATTTTTGAACCCTCATCAGCAAAGAAACTGGGCTAGAAGACTTACTGCTCTAACTTCAGCTGATATCAGGTGGTGCACTCAAAGCACCAAAGGCAGGGATATCATCACCAGCTGTGGGCATTTTCCCAATGTGCCCCTAATAGGAGTTAAGGGTAGTATTAATTACAACCCTCTGCTGTTCAAAAGACAACTGGGCTATGCACTGGTCCACACTCCTAAGGCACTGGACTTGGTTGAGACTCTTTATTGTGAGAACAAGCCTAATCTGGCTATTGTTAGGCAGGCAGCCTGGGCCTGGGATAATGTTCAAACCAAGGGATTAACCATTCTAGGGAAGTGCAACAATGTGGCATCAGCACAATATTATGAGTGGTCCCATGCCAGGGCTCAATTCTCTGGAATGCCCTTTACCATGGAGGATATGCCTGGACCATCCTCAGCACCACCCCCTGCCACTGTCAGTTTGGAGGAGTTTGAGAGCTTGAAAGAAAGAAATGAGAAGTTGACTCAGGCTTTGCAGAAGACCCTCCGGGAGAGGAGTGATGACAGGTTGGATATTGAGAGGTTAGAGAGGTTGAGAGTGGAGCATCTGGCTAAGATTGAGAAGTCTGGGGATTATATCAAGAAGTCTAAGGCTGGAGAACAAATTCTGAAGAATGCTTGCAAGGAAGCCCAGTTCCAGAGAGCAAGGACAGACTTGTATCTAAAGGAGAGTCAGGCTAGGTGGGTCAGGATCACCGAGGCACGTACTCTGGAAGATAAGAGGGTCCAAGACAAGATGGAACAACTGGAAGCCAGTGCAAAAGAGCAGTAAGAAGCCCTGGCAGCAGCCCAGAGGGAGATATCAGAGCTGAAGATCAAAGCTGGAGTGAAGAGGTCAAAGGACCAAAGTCAGCACAAGAAGCTAACTGCAGCTGTTACGACCCGGAATCTCCTTATCAGGAATCTCACGAAGCATCCAGCTGATCCTGTGACCGAAGCACTTCTCAAGGAAGTTCGGGAGGATGAGTTTGGTCTTGGTGTTTGACCATTTGTTTGTTGTTGCTCTCATTCCATGTACTTTTGTTTTCCTGTAATATATTTTGACCCCTCAGAGGACTTGTATTTGTAAACAAACTATGTACCATTCGCCTTTTGTAATATACGTATTAGTTTGTTCCATCCGAGTTTACTTTGAAAGCAACATCAACAGCATCTTCAAGGGTCTGGAAGGGTCAAAACTGAATGCCAAGCCGGATACCTTGAAAACAAATAAGCATACTGCATTGCATGCTAACCCTTTGTTTGTTTTGTAGGTTTTTGTTTTATTGTTGCTAACTCTGTTGTGATGTTCAGGAACTATTGCTCGACGCCGGGTATTTCCCCTCAACCGTCCGCACCGATATCCAACCCGTAACAACCTTCCGGGCATACAAATGGATCAGGTACAGCAGGACCTTGCAGAGGTCAGAAATCAAATGGCAAACGAAAGATTGGAAATGAGAACCCAGATGACTCAGTTTATGGAAGTGATGAACAACATGGCTCAGAGCCAAGAAAGATTGAGAGCCATGGTGGAAAGGCAGAATCAAGAAGATCCACATATAGGGACTTCCGGCACCAGCAACAATGAAAGGGTCCAACCTCATGTTAACCCTCCTGTATTTGGCCCCCACCTTCATCCAGAGGTTAATATTCCTGCAAATGTTCAAGGGACTGCCACTGCAGGAAGGGTACTGCAAGAAGACCCCCAAGAGGATCAGTTCACAGTAATGGGTGCTGGGGAGGAAGCTTATGATAGAAGGCTGGATGAGATAGCTGAGAAGTTAAGATCCTTAGAGTCTTAAAACTCTTTGGGTTTCGATGTCATGGACATGGGCTTGGTAGACGGGGTCAGGATTCCCCATAAGTTTAAGCCTCCTTGTTTTGAAAAATACAACGGGACTTCATGCCCCCGGACCCACTTGCAATCATTTCTGGGGAGGCTGAAGGCCTATACCATGGATGAGAAGCTCTGGATGTTCTATTTTGAGGATAGCTTGACGGGAGCTTCAAGAGAATGGTACTCTCATCTGACAAGAGCAACTATCAGGTGTTGGAAAGACCTGGCAGAGGCCTTTATCAGACAGTATCAGTACAACTTAGATATGGCACCCAACAGGACCCTCCTAATGGGAATGTCACAGTCTTCAAGGGAGAGTTTCCGAGAATATGCCCAGAGATGGAGGCAATTGGCTGCTGCTGTTCAGCCACCAATGTCTGAGAGGGAAATGGCAGATATGTTTATGAACACCCTCCAGGGAACATATATTGACAGGCTGGCTGCTTTCTCTTCCACTAGCTTTGCAGATGTTGTCATAGCTGGGGAGAGAATTGAGAGCCTGTTAAAGATGGGCAAGATCTCTGACAATGGTGCCAGCTCGTCCAGCAATACAAGGAAGCCTTTTGCAGGCCCAAGAAGAACTGGCGAGACCAATGCCATCCACACCAACAGGGGCAGACCCCAATATGTTCACAGGTCTGTAGCAGCAATCACCATTCCCGCTCCAGCTCATCCACAACCAGCTTATCAACCCCCGCAACAAAACTATCAGCAACAACCTCAGTACCATCAACAAGCTCAGTATCCTCCAAGAAACTACAACAGCAACAATAACAACAACAATCAGCAAAGGCCATTCCAACAAAGGCCATCTCAAGCCAATAGGGTAATCGATCCGATCCCTATGCCATATGCAACACTACTGCCACAACTCCTGAAACTCAACCTAGTTGAGCTAAGGACGCTGGCACCTCCGGATCCTAACAGTCTACCCAGGAATTATGACTCCAACGCCAGATGTGCCTTCCATTCAAATGCACCTGGCCACAGTACAGAAAAGTGCAGAGCCTTGCACATGAAGGTACAAGACCTGGTAGACTCTAAGGCCCTGAATTTCGCACCACCACCCAATGTTAATAAGAACACAATGCCAAACCACGGTGGTCCCAGAATTAACGCTATTGAAGAAGACAAGCCGTCTTATTTAATAACCAGTGTGGGTCAGATCCGGACACCGTTGGTGGAAATTAAGGCTCAGCTCCTCGAATGTCAAATGTTCCCGGGGTGTGAGTTGGGGTGTGCTTACTGCAATATCTCAGTAAATGGGTGCGATAACCTGAGGAATGGCATAGATGGTCTCATTCAGAGTGTCCAGCTTCAAATCACCACATCATTTCCTACTAATCCAGCAATCTCATCAGCAACATTTCCAGTATCTCCTACAACTGCAACAACCATTGTTCCCGACAATTCTTCGGCCTCATCAACAAGTGCTTCATCTGTCATTTCAACTGACCAGATATCAACGAACGTTCCTTCTACAACTCCAGCACCACTCCATTTCGAAACTCCTACAACAACAACACCCATCCTTCCAATAATGTCTCCTACAACATCAGCAACAAATCATGAAGACGTCTCGACCGTTACAATCTATTACGATCCAGAAAATAACTCTGCCTACAATTCACAAAGTGCTGCTCCCATCAGAGCACCAGTCACGATATATTACGATCCACAGACTATCGCAACTCCTTCCGCAGCTGCAATCAGTCCAGTCACTATCACGGTGCCTGGACCAGTACCTTATGAAAGCAGTAATGCCATCCCGTGGCATTACGGCTCTGACCTGTACTGTGAAGGACAAAAAATCACTTTTGAATCATCAACCCCTGCACCACAAATAGACAATGTGGGAGGAGGCGGAGGCTTCACTCGAAGCAGACGTCTCTTTGCTCCACAAATCCAGAGACCCACTGCCGAAGCAGAAGCTGCTGCCAAGGCAAAAGGAAAAAGCTTAGTGCAGGAAGAGCAGATTGTTAAAGAAGCTTTGAAAACACCCTTTGATCAAGAGGTTGATGAGTTCATGAGAATCATCAAGAAGAGTGATTACAAAATAGTGGATCAGCTTCACCAGACGCCTTCCAAGATCTCAATCCTATCGTTGCTTATGTGTTCCGAAGCCCATCGGAACGCACTACTCAAAGTCTTGCACGCAGCTTATGTGCCTGAAGAGATCACCGTCAATCAGTTGGAAGCTGTAGTTGGAAATGTTAATGCTAGTCATGGACTAGGGTTCACCAACACTGACTTGACTACGGAAGGCCGCAACCATAACAAGGCTTTGCACATAACCATGGAATGTAAAGGTGCAGTCCTTTCCCATGTGCTGGTAGACACGGGGTCATCCCTCAACGTCTTACCTAAAAAAGCCCTTGTGAAGCTAGAGTATGACGGATTGGCGTTAAGACCCAGCAACCTGGTGGTGAGAGCCTTTGATGGTTCTAAGAGATCGGTTCTGGGAGAGATTGAGTTGCCCATAACGATTGGCCCGCAAACTTTCAAAACGACCTTCTACGTGATGGATATACAGCCTGCCTACAGCTGTCTATTGGGTAGGCCATGGATTCACGCCGCTGGCGCCGTGACCTCAACCCTTCACCAGAAGTTAAAATTCGAGTGGGAGGGTCAAGTCGTTACAATCTGTGGAGAGGAGGATATTTTTGTCAGCCACCTGGCTACCTATAAATACATTGAGATGGATGGGGAGATCCATGAAACAATGAGTCAGGGGTTCGAGGCCTTGAACATGAATGAAACATCTGCTGTACCTGGAACTTCAATGACATCATACCAACAAGCCCGGAAGGTTGTTGAGGAAGGAACTGCCCAAGGCTGGGGCAAATTGTTACCGGTGGAGAAGAAAGAGGATAGATTTGGGTTGGGTTACAAACCAACTCAACAAGATCCAGCAGAGGCTGCGAAAGAGCCCAACTTTGTTAGTGGGGGGATGCTCACCCCTGATGCTGTCAACAATTTGGAAGACGAGCTGGAAGAAGAATGCAACCTGGAAAGCTGGATTCGTCCAAAGATCCCGGGGAGCAGTATCTCGAACTGGTCTTCCCAGGAAATTTTAAGAGTTACTCATGCAGAGTAATTATTATTTCCTGTATTTTAGCATGCATCAAAGTCTTGCATCTTGCCCAAGATGACAAGACTCATTTTGTAATCGGGCCATCTGTACTTTTTGTGCAACAAGATTAATCAATGAAATATCAGACATCTTTTTGCAAACGAGTCTTTTTCTTTTCTGCTCACTGTTTTTCCATTTTTCTTTTTGTACAAAAAATAAATGGCAGTGTTTTCAAAATGACAACTTTATTTCACTTTTCTAAACAAGATTAAAATCAAATCACTAAAATGAACAAACTGAATCCTTGCAGAGTGTGCCTTCCAGACTGCACCGACAACAGCACGGCTATGACTTCGTATGACTTTGACAATCCGATCAATCAAGCTGACGAAGGGGTTGAAGAAGAATATGAGCTTCCTGAAGAGCTAGCCAGGTTGTTAAGGCAAGAGGAAAAAGTTATTACTCCTCACCAGGAGGAGGTTGAAACGATCAATCTTGGTACAGATGAAGACGTGAAAGAAGTTAAAATCGGGGCCTGCTTACAAGACTCAGTGAAGAGACAAATGATTGACCTGCTTCAAGGGTATGTGGACGTGTTTGCTTGGTCTTATCAAGACATGCCAGGGTTGGATACCGACATTGTTGTGCACAAGCTGCCTTTGAGAGAAGAATGCCCACCGGTCAAACAAAAGCTGCGCCGTACTCGCCCGGACATGGCAATGAAAATCAAGGAAGAGGTACAGAAGCAATGGGACGCCGGGTTCCTTGCTGTGACTAGCTATCCACCGTGGGTTGCTAACATAGTACCTGTGCCTAAGAAAGACGGCAAAGTAAGAATGTGTGTTGACTACCGGGATCTGAACCGAGCTAGCCCGAAAGATGATTTCCCTTTACCTCACATTGATGTATTGGTGGATAATACGGCTCAGTTCTCGGTATTCTCCTTCATGGATGGATTTTCAGGATACAATCAAATTAAAATGTCACCTGAAGACATGGAGAAGACGACCTTCATCACACCCTGGGGCACGTTCTGTTACAAAGTGATGCCATTCGGATTGAAGAATGCTGGTGCTACGTATCAACGGGCTATGGTAACATTATTCCACGATATGATCCATAAAGAAATAGAATGTTACGTGGATGACATGATCGCCAAGTCCCTTACTGAAGAAGACCACCTGGTGAATCTGCTGAAGTTATTCAAGCGTCTGAGGAAGTATCAACTGAAGTTGAACCCCAACAAATGCACATTCGGGGTGCGATCCGGTAAGTTGCTGGGATTTATTGTAAGCGAGAAAGGGATTGAAGTTGACCCTGATAAAGTCAAAGCTATTCAAGAGATGCCTGCACCGAAAACTGAAAAAGAAGTTCGAGGGTTCTTAGGTCGTTTGAATTACATCTCGCGGTTCATATCTCACCTTACAGCAACCTGTGATCCCTTGTTCAAATTGTTAAGAAAAGAACAGACGGTCAGGTGGAACGAAGACTGTCAGAAGGCTTTTGACAAAATCAAGGAGTACTTAAAAGAGCCTTCAACCCTTATGCCTCCAGTTGAAGGAAGACCTCTAATAATGTACTTAACAGTATTAGAAGAGTCGATGGGGTGTGTGTTGGGCCAGCATGACGAGTCTGGTCGAAAAGAGTATGCAATATACTACCTAAGCAAAAAGTTTACCGACTGTGAACAACGTTATTCACTGCTCGAGAAAACTTGCTGTGCTTTAGCGTGGGCTGCTCGCCGACTGAGACAGTATTTGTTGACCCACACTACTTTATTGATCTCCAAAATGGACCCAGTTAAGTACATATTTGAGAAGCCAGCACTTACCGGACGGGTTGCAAGATGGCAAATGATCCTTACAGAGTATGACATCCAGTACACTTCTCAGAAAGCCATCAAGGGCAGTGTATTGTCTGAATATCTTGCTGAGCAACCCATTGATGACTACCAACCTATGAGATTTGACTTCCCTGATGAAGACATCATGTTCATAAAATCAAAAGATCATGAAGAGCCTATTCACACTGAAGGGCCTGACCCGGAAGAGGAATGGACTATGATGTTTGATGGGGCTGTTAACATGAATGGTCGTGGTGTTGGTGCAGTACTCATTACACCCAAAGGAGTTCACATGCCTTTCTCGGCAAAACTCACTTTCAACTGCACTAACAACGAAGCTGAATACGAAGCTTGCATTATGGGTCTTGAGGAAGCCATTGACCTCAGGATCAAGACATTGACTGTGTTCGGAGATTCAGCTCTGGTAGTTAATCAGACCAATGGCAAATGGTACACACACCAAGATCATCTGATACCTTACAGGGATTATACAAGGAGGTTATTGACCTTCTTCACAACGGTCAAGCTTGAGTATATCCCTCGGGACGAGAATCAGTTTGCAGATGCTCTTGCCACCATTTCATCCATGATCAAAGTTCAGGCTGCCAACTTCGTACCTCAGATCTCAGTGTCCAAACTTGATAGGCCAGCATATGTATTTGCAACAGATGTTGGTAAAGATGATAAGCCTTGGTTCCATGACATTAAGTGCTTCTTGGAGGATCAAGCATACCCACCTGGGGCATCTTCCAATGATAAGAAGACTTTGAGAAGGCTGGCTGGTAGTTTCTTTCTGAACACTGATGGGTCTTTATACAAGAGAAACTTTGATATGGTACTCCTCAGATGCGTTGACAAGACGGAAGCAGACTTGTTAATGCATGAAGTGCACGAAGGATCCTTTGGTACCCATGCTGGAGGGCATGCCATGGATAAAAAGTTGCTAAGATCAGGCTATTACTGGATCACAATGGATGCTGATTGTTGTGCCTACGCCAGGAAATGCCATAAATGCCAGATTTATGCGGATAAAGTGCATGTGCCTCCCAATCCTTTGAATGTGATGTCTTCACCTTGGCCCTTTGCTATGTGGGGCATTGACATGATTGGTAAGATTGAGCCAACTGCTTCAAATGGCCACAGATTCATCTTGGTTGCTATTGACTATTTTACCAAGTGGGTTGAAGCAGCCTCATATGCAAATGTTACAAGACAAGTGGTAGCCAGATTCCTGAAAAGAGATATCATCTGTCGATACGGAGTTCCCGAGCGGATCATTACTGATAATGGTTCCAATCTAAACAACAAAATGATGGCTGAGCTATGCCGGGACTTCAAAATCCAACACCACAATTCTTCTCCTTACAGGCCAAAGATGGAATGGCGCTGTTGAGGCAGCTAACAAGAATATCAAGAAGATTGTGCAGAAGATGGTAGTCACCTACAAAGACTGGCATGAAATGCTACCATTTGCCTTGCATGGGTACCGCACGTCAATCAGAACATCCACTGGGGCAACGCCATATCAACTTGTGTATGGTATGGAGGCAGTCCTACCTGTTGAAGTGGAATTACCCTCCTTGCGAGTACTGATGGATGTTAAACTAAGTGAAGCAGAATGGGTTCGGTCCCGATACAAACAACTGAGTCTGATTGAAGAGAAAAGATTGGCTGCAATCTATCATGGGCAGTTGTATCAGAAAAGAATGAAGAAAGCCTTCGATCAGAAAGTCAGGCACCGAGAGTACCAAGTAGGAGATCTTGTGCTGAAGAGAATCCTCCCTCCTCATACAGACCACAGGGGCAAGTGGACTCCAAATTACGAAGGACCATTTGTGGTAAAGAAAGTTTTTTCCGGTGGAGCATTGATGCTCAGCACCATGGATGGTGAAGATTTCCCGTCCCCTGTGAATTCAGATGCAGTTAAAAAATACTTCGCATAAAATGACCCGCTGGACACAAAAACAGAATGTAAGTCCAGGCAAAAATAGGGCATCCCGGCGAGTCAAAAACAGAATAAAAGACTCGGGCAAAAATAAGTGAAAATAAATAAAAATGTACACCCGCTGAGCTGAAAAGCCACATTGGACAGCTCAGGCAAAAATGGGTATCCCGATGGATTGAAAACCCGAAAGGGCGATCCATGCAAAATAAGGGAATAAGCGAACAACTGCATTCTGAATTCGGCTGCATCGTTTACAACTTGGTAAGCTTCGAAAGGATCAAGCTTCAATCAGAATCAACATTCTTCAGAAAGCAAGACGAGAAGAACGTCAAAAGTCATACGAGTCATAGTAAAGAGGAAGCTCTTTGAAAGCGTCATCAACATTTCCAGCATTTTGTTTCTCAATTTGTAACAATCTCCTCATTCCAGGGGATATGTTTCTTTGACTGTATCTCGCCGATTCAGGGCTTATGAGTTAATAAAATCAGATTTTCAGTCACGTCTCGTTTTGTACATTTTATTTGCAAAAATGTTTGATGTCTAAAAAGAAACTTATTGCATAGAATACAGATGTTTATCTTCAAATAAAAACATGCTTGCAGGAAATATACTTACTCTCAGAAGTGTCTAAACTCCTATGACGGAAACCAGTAAGGATACCTCGGGATTACTTGTGCGTTTCCCTATCTCATGCAGAGACTGCAGGAATCCAGAGCGCAACTTGGGGCATGTGAGCTTCATCCCAGCAAACTGGCAAATCAACACTCAATTTTAGCACCCGAAGTGCTCTCTCCCCAGCTGAGTTGCCTCTCATGACTCCCTCCAGCTGAGCTGCCACTTGCTACTGCTCCCAGCCGAGTTGTCATTTCGTCCTCAGCCGAGTACAAAAGTCAGGGGACCATCTCCCCACAGAGTTTCAGCCTCTATCCAGAAGAGCATCGCATGAAGGATCACAACAGAGTGACGAAAGCTTCTGCAAACCCCAGCTGGGTCCCTCATTGCAAGGATATGTCCATCAGTGACCTAGATCCCCAAGCAGAGACATCTCATCGGATCTACCAATGATCTCATCCCCAGCTGGGATGTCCATTTCAAGCAGATCGACCAAAGATCGTCACAGCAGCGGGACCCGAATCCCGGTTTTGGTATCTTTGCATAATCATGGCATTCACATCATAATCACCCACAAAGCGTAGCATTCCGTTTAATACGGAGCATTACGGCAAAAATCAAGCATAAAGCATAATCATAAGCCATGTTCTGAATCAACACTTGTGAATAATGACAATCTACAGAATACTTCACCCAAATCCCCAGCGGAGATTCCCCAGCAAAAGTAGTTGCCTCACATTCACAAACACCAATATATATACTCTCTTTGGCACCCATCCGTGTCATATCCCCAGCGCAGTCAAACACTTTGTATATCAGATATTTGTTTATACTATACTTTTCTCCTTTTGACACTCGTCCGTGTCACTCTCCCCAACAGTTAAACACTCAACCGTACATCACCCATACTTACTACTCATGTTACTCTTATACAGGTACTCGTCCGTATCTTGTATACACCATTTATATCCCCTCAGATTCAACACTCGTCCGTGTTCTTTGTTAACCAGATGGTACTCGTCCGTATCATCATCTCAGAGCATGCGTCAAGCGTTTGTTTCTACCTGATACTCGTCCGTATCATAGTCTTAAGGATGCTCATCCGCATCTTTAATCCATACACTGTGTCCAACACTCATGTCTTTTTAAATATAGACACTCGTCTGTGTCTACCATTCCCCAGAAGAGTCTCCTCAGGATCAACACTCGTCCGTGTTCTTTGTTAACCCGTTGATACTCGTCTGTATCATCATCTCTGAACACGAGTCAATATTTGTTTCTACCCGATACTCGTCCATATCGTCGTCTTAAGGATGCTCGTCCGCATCTTTAATCTATACACAAACATCTAAACACTTATACCTTTGTTTCCTGGATGTAAACACTCGTCCGTGTTTACTATTCCCCGGTAGATCGCCAACAAAACAAATTTTCTTTTTTATCTGACACTCGTCCTATGTCATGATAAACCCTGATAGCAGCCGTACCCTGCTAGGTGGTCGTCTTCCACCTCTTGATGGTCGTCCTCCATCATGCTCATCCGATGGTCGTCCCCATCATTGATATTTAGCAGCCGTCCCCTGCTAGGTGGTCGTCCTCCACCTTTTGATGATCTTCCTTCATCATTTTATCCAATGGCCGTCCCCATTGTTGGTTTTGGTTATCTGGCATTCGTCCTATGTCATGATAAACCTTGAGAGCAGTCGTCCCCTGTTAGGTGGTCGTCCTCCACCTCTTGATGGTCGTCCTCCATCATGCTCATCCGATGGCCGTCCCCATCGTTGACCTTTTATCCGGCATTCGTCCTATGTCGCGATATTTTCGGCAGCCGTACCCTGCCTGGTGGTCGTCCTCCACCTTAGATGACCGTCCCTCATCTTATCCACAACAGAGCAGTCGTCCCCTGCTAGGTGATCGTCCTTCACCTTTGATGACCGTACCTCATCATCTGTTTATTTAATTTATTCTTTAACCCGATGGCCGTCCCCGTCGTGGTCCCTTTTCTTTTAGCCCGATGGCCGTCCCCATCGTTGGTTACTTTATGAACTTGATGGCCGTCCCCGTCATGTTTCATTAATCCCCAGAGAATTTTACAGTTTATCTTGATGGCCGTCCCCATCATAATTCTTTTATCCCCAGCATGTCGGCCGTCCCCGTCATTGCTTTATTTTCCGCACTTTTCCCAGCATGTCGGTCGTCCCCGTCATTGCTCTTTACCCAGCAGTCGTCCTCTGCTCGACGGTCGTCCTCCGTCGCCCATACTTTACAATATACTTTACTTTCTTTTACAATCTATATCCCTTTTCTTCTTCATTTTGTGAGTGCAAATTTTGGACTGTCTTTGGTATTCAACCACAAGTTATCTTGTTTGCCTGTTAAGCCGTTGCTTACATCCTGCACAGCTAACTCATGTTTGAATAGGGGCAGCTGTAAACACCCCAAATTTGCCCTCACCCATTCACACCATGGCTTGTGATCATTTCATATGCATAAACACAATCATAACATCTCATACCACAATTTTGAATCTTTGCATTGGTTCTAAGTCATCTGCATCTAGGGTTTGTGATCTGAGCAATCCAAGAGCTTCTTGAGCTACTCCAAAGGTCATCAATCATTTCAAAGGGGTCTATGTGCTTTCAAGCATCATATTATATCCTCTCAAAGTCAAGATTGTCAAAGAATCACAAGAACTGGGATTGGTATGGATGCGGAGCCAGGCTTGACTGCACAGATGACCTAAAATTAGGGTTTTGGTTTCAGAGGCCATAACTCCAAATTTTTTGGTCATTCTTGTTTCTATTGGTCTCTATATGGTATAGGGAGTGTGCATATCAATTTTCATGAAGAAACTCCATGGGGAAGTCATCTGATCAAGAGTTGACTTTTCAAGCAAGTCAGTGTAAAATCAGGGCATCTGAGGCCCCCAATGACCCAACCAAGGGGTGATCTTCATCATTTTGAGTGTATTTGATCTTTATTTGATCATGGAAGAAGGTTGAAGTTCACAAAATTCAAGAATTACAAGTTTTTGCAAAGTTGACTTTTTAGGGCATGGTTGACTTTTCATGAAATGTCATTTTATGCCACTTTTTCAACCCTTGCTTTTTGATCCAAAAATGCTTCAAATAAAAAAACTTTGGTCATGAAAGTTGTAGATTAGATCTTCCCCTTTTCAAAAAGTACAAGAACATGATCTAATTCATTTTAGATCAAAAGTTATGGTGTGTCAAAGTTGTCAAAAATCACTAATTTTCAAGATATGCCTCAAATGAGAAACTTGCAAAAACTTTGTACCAAGGCATTTGTAACTTCTAATCCATGTCAAACCATTACACAAGCATCATGTAAGTACTAAAGTTCAGATTGGACCAAGATTTCCTCATGTTTTATGGCTTGTGGGACAAGAAAGTGTCATATGAACCAAAAGTGAACAACTTGCAAAAACCATCATCACACCTCACCCACTTGTTGCCTTGGATGCTGAACCATTCTAGCATCTCTCACACACCATGCTGCGCCAGCCCATACACTTGTACTAGCCTAGGGCTCAACCCATGCTTTCCTTACACCAAAGTTGACATTTTGCAAAAGGCACCTTACCAATCAATAAAGGCCAGGTCACATCATCTGACCAATTGGAGTTTTTTATGTAAATCAAATGCTAGCCTTTTCACATAACAAGCCAGGCTGAAACACACAAGATCATCACATTCACAAAATCACCCTCTCAAGCAAAACCTTTCGAATCTGACTCCACAGCTCACAAACACAAAAACCAATTCCACATATCAACTCACCTTGCGTCACTGAGCCAAAACCAGCAAGACATAGGCCTAAACCAAGCAAGAACTGAGCTTCCCCATTTTTCACTCTCAAAGCCAGAACTTTCGAATCTCATTCCACAGCTCACAAACACCTGAACAAACTTCATAAACCTTCTCCATTCATCATCCTGGTCATAAAGAACCCTTTACCTTTGCCTGAAACAGCCTGAATCACCAACACCATTTTCACCTGAGTTTGAGCAGAAGCTGTTCAAACTCCTTAACCAGCCAGCATAAATTTCTTCCAAGCATCCAAACATCATCTAGGGGTCACAAGGAGTGGTTTGCATCAAAGGAAGGGGTCAGAAAGTTACAAGATTGAAAGCTTCGAAACTCAGGTAGCTCAAGAACTTTTTTTTCCAGAAATCATTTTTTAAGTTCTTAAGTTATTCTATGTGCTTTCCTGATCATAACTATGTCATTGGTTTTGAAAATGGTTGGAAAATGAGGATGTAATCGTGTTCTGAAACTCCCTGACCTAAAAAATGTTTTGTTCGATTCATGAGTTTGAGGAAATATAAATGATTTCTAGCTTAGGGTTTTGATTCAGGGGAGTGTGGGAATCATTTCTGTGTGTTTAGATTTCATTTTGGTTGCGTTTTGTGGATTTTGGGGATTTTCAGGTGGGGTTCCCACCGGAGAAGACGACCGGAGGTCTTCTCCGGCCACCTGAAAATCATTAGGGTTTAATTAGTGTAATTAAATGAGATTTGAATTTCATGCGTTGGATTGGCTGACCAGGTTGACTTCGCGCGTGGATGAATGGTCCAGATTCACCATTAGAAGCCCTAACCCTGATTAATTAATTCATAATTACATTTAACTCAGTTTGAATTTGGGCCACTGGATTGCGCGCGTGGTCAATCTTTCTCTCCCCAGAATGCATCATAGCCCTCCATTCAGTTGACTTTTCTATTTTCTTGGTTTTAATTCATTTATACCATATTTGTTTTATACAATTTATTTAAAATAGCAAAAATGTTTTAAAAATTATGAAACTTTTTGTCAAGAGTTTCATTAATTTTTAAAACACAAAAATATTTTTATTTTCATTTTTAGCATTAAAAAAGATATTTTAAATATTTAAAAGTTTATTTTTAATTGATTAATGAGAATTAATTCATTAAAAATACTTTTAGGTATTTAAAAATCACCAAAAAATTCATGAAATGTTCTAAGACATTTAGAAACATTGTCCAACCTTCAAACCAAATTTATTTTTTGATCTTGATGCATTTTGAAAATTTTTCATTGAATTAAAATCATTTTTATGCATTAATTTGATCCAAAGTTCCAAAAATCATTTCTGCCTATCCATGAAGAGTTGGACATTGATTCTTTTTGCATTGCATTGTGTTTAGCATGTAGTTTGTGAGATTAAATGGCCATGATTTGATCTTTCATTTTCAATTTGTTTGATAATTTTCTTGTTTAGGAACCCTAAAACCCTAGAAATCTTAAGAAAATCATAACTTGAATTTGGTTAGGAGTTGAAATCCCTCCTTTGGGCATTAAGTTAGTATAGGATTAGGGGTCCTTTGAGTGCATTTTCAATTTTTTATAATGTTGTTTGCTTCTGATTTTGGTTTTTGTTTGATGTATTGTTCATAAACCCTAATTTGGGTTCCCATATGCATCCATCTTGCATTCTCTTGCATAACATGACTTGCCATGACATCTCAAGCATCCATTTGATTCACTTGACATCATAAGGCATATTGAAAGCATGTTTGATCATTGCATCATGTATTTGCCATGTTATATGCCATGTGCACTTCATAACCTTTCATGTATGTTCTTGGTTCTTAACTTGCTTCATTTGCATTCATAAGCTTGTATGATCATCCACATGTTTTGTTTCTGGTTTGTAGCATCTCATAGCATCATTAACATCACATGTATGCTTCTGGTTTTGGTTTGCATCATGTCATTCCATCCCATTTTGCATTGCATTGCATTTCTTTTCTGACCTTTCAGGTGGTAAGTGATTTTGAGAAGTGAATTTGCCTTCACTTCTCATACTTTCTTCTCATCTCTCTCTTGCATCCATGCTGCATTTTTATATGTGTTTGAGTTTGAGCTTGCTCATTCTTCTTCTTCCCACTTTCTTTCTTCAAGTGACTTGACTGCTTGAATGAAGCAAGTTGCTTTGCTTCTCCTGATCCTTTCATCTGCTTCCTGGTGGTTCCTCTGAAGATCTTCTCTTGTAAACCTCACAAACTTTAGGAACAACCAAGCATGACAATGATTAGGGTTTTGATTAGTCCCCCATCTAGTTTTTTCTTACCTTTGTGTCTCATTGAGTCTTCTCTTCTCATCTCTTAATCAGGGACTAAACCCTAAAGGCTTTAAGGCTTTGTGATTAAGCTTATGCCTGCATCCTTCTCTTAGGATGGAGTGTATAAATTAATCCTAAGTGTTAAAACCTTTATGTGTTTAACTCCTTTAATCAATTCACCTAATAATCATCAAGACATCACACTTGTAACTTGGGCCTTGCATTAGGGTTCTAATTCTTCCTTAATTGGTTAAGAAGGACTAACCCTAGTGTTAATGGACAAGTCCCCCTCAAGTTGTCTTACAAACCCTAAAAAACACTTCATCATCATACCATTTAATAAAATCCACTTAATCAAAAGGCTTTGTTTTGTCATGAGGTTAATCCCTAATCATGGATTAAGTTGAGGAGTCTTCCTCAGCTTAAACATTCTCATCTATTATCCTTCTATTAGGATGGTGTAATGAGTCTGTTTAATCCCTGATTATGGCTTAATCTCATTACTCAGCACTAAACAAAAACAACAAAAACATCCAAATAATCACAAGTAGGTTAATGATCTTAATCCTACATCATGGTGATTAAGTGTGAGAAGCTGACTTCACACTTAAGGTATTCTCATTACCCCTAATCAGAGGGAAGATGTGATGAGTTTGCTAAATCCATTGGTTCAGGCTTAAGCTCATCAACTTATGACAAACTTTCAAAAGCAATTAAAGACTGAAAACTCAAAAACAAACAATAATCGTCTCCTCCGGGATTCTTTTCTCATCACATGCACTCATAAACGATAACTTGCTTCTTCCGTCTAATGCAAGACAGTTTGCACCTGAGCCAGACAGGTCATACACTTGAGCATTGACAAGCAAGTAGTTCACAGGTCAATTTATCTTTCAGTCTCTTTGGGTCGAACTACGGTGTTCTGACTTCCTCATTGCACGAAAGGATACGTAGGCATAACTTAACAGTTATCGAACAAAAGTCTCTGTATATTCCCCCTCTTTCTAGCCTCATTCTTTAGCCTCATGATCTTGAGCATTTTATTCTTGTTCTTACACTGACACATCATTTATACACTTCACATTTCTTTTACACTGACACCTGTACATCCTTTTCCAGCTCATTTATACACAAATTGCACTGACACTACCCCTTTAAAACACAAATTTTTCAAGCGTGGATCCCGTCGAGTACGGCGGACAATCTGGGTGCTAATACCTTCCCAGGTTGTAACCAACCCCCTTTCTCAGTCTCTCTGGTTCGCAACCGTCTTATCCATCTCTTTCTAGGTCTATGCAGCATTGCCTTTCCTCCGGGATAAAAATGCCTAGCTGGCGACTCTTTTCATCCCCAGTGAGTTCACGGCTGTGTGTTCTCACTGTCCCTCTCGCCGACCGTTCGCGTCTGTACCTTTATCTGGGCCGGTCCCATTTATCGGGAGCGACAGCATCATATCATGGAAAAGTGTGGTCATAGCTCTTTGGTATGTCGCACCAGAATTCTTCAATCCAAAGGGTATCACTCTGTAGCAGAATGTTCCCCATGGTGTAATAAATGTGGTTTTTTCCATGTCCTCGGGTGCCATCTTTATTTGATTATAACCGGAAAATCCGTCCATAAAAGAGAACACATCAAACTTAGCCGTATTATCTACCAACATATCAATGTGTGGCAATGGAAAATCATCTTTTGGACTGGCTTTGTTCAAATCTCTGTAATCAACGCACATTCGGACTTTTCCGTCTTTCTTTGGAACAGGCACAATATTGGCCACCGATTGAGGATAATTTGATGTCACAAGAAAACCTGCATCAATTTGCTTTTGAACCTCCTCTTTGATCTTATTGCCATATCAGGATGAGTTCTTCTCAACTTTTGCTTTACAGGTGAACATTCAGGCTTCAGCGGCAATCTATGCTCCACAATATCAGTATCAAGACCTGGCATGTCTTGATAAGACCAAGCAAATACGTCAACATACTCTCTAAGAAGCTCTACAATCCTCTTTTTAACATCAGGACTAAGCAATGCTCCAACTTTGACTTCTTTCTTATCATCTTCAGAACCCAAGTTGACCATCTCTATAGACTCTCCATGAGGCTGAATAACCTTCTCCTCGTGCTCAAGCAACCGAGAAATCTCATCAGGAATCTCTTCAACATCTTCTTCCTCAGCTTCAAACACAGGGAATTCAAAGTTGGGAGTGGGCATAGGATCATTGTTTTCAATGGGTTTATCAATCAATTTGCACAATGATTTTTATTTTATTTTAGAGTATGAACAAAAGTGCAAACATTATGCAGATAAACAATAATTATTATTTTGGGTTTTTTATGTTACCATATTTCAGAATAAAGCAAAAAGGAAAAACACATATGGAAATAACAAAATAGCATTTTATTGATGATGATAAAATTTGAAACAAAGCCCGACAAACATCACTTTCACCTTGGGCAGAGTGAAAGGATTTTTGAAAGGAAATAAAACAAATTACTTTGAAGCATGAACAATAAAAGGAACATCAACAACAATCCAGTTCTGGAAAATCTTTCCGTGCATAACAAAGTTAGGCATTTCTTCATCTTCATCATTTTCAATGATGGAAGCAGCGGAATGATCATTGATAAACCCAACACTTCGGAATCCTTCCTGAATAGTCTCCGGGTCATTAAGTACCACATCTGGTGCAAAGCCGATACCAAATCCTTCCTTGTTGTTGACAGCATCAATAACTCGTCCCCAACCGTCAGATTGACCAGTTTCAAGCATACGCAGAGCATCCTTGAAAGAAGACATAGGCATGACATTCTTCTTAGCAACATTATCAACAACAGAAAGAGCTTGAAATGAAGTTCCCATTTCTTCTTCAGCATCAATATAAGAGAAAGATGACAAATTGCTCACAAGCATCGCCCTTTCACCGCCAATAGTCACTAATTTCCCCTCTTTCATAAATTTCAGCTTCTGATGAAGAGTGGATGTCACAGCTCCTGCCTCATGAATCCAGGGTCTTCCAAGGAGACAACTGTAAGCGGGACGTATATCCATCACTTGAAAATTAATTTGGAATATAAACGGTCCAATAAGGATAGGAAGATCCACTTCACCAATCACTGTCTTCTTCGATCCGTCAAAAGCTTTCACAATAATCCCACTATACCTCATGGGAGCACCTTGGTACGCAAGCTTTGACAAAGTCGACTTCGGCATCACGTTCAAAGAAGATCCAGTATCAACTAGCACCTTAGACATAGCATCTTCCTGACAGTTCACTGAAATATGCAGAGCCAAGTTATGATTCCTTCCTTCTTCAGGAAAATCATCATCACAAAAACTTAAATTATTGCACGATGTGATATTATCCACAATACTATCAAACTGATCCACAGTCACATCATGGTCAACATAAGCTTGATCAAGAATCTTCTGCAAAGACTTCCTATGAGCCTCAGAGCACATCAAGAGTGATAAAACTGATATCTTCGACGGAGTATGCAACAACTGCTCAGTAACGTTGTACTCACTTTTATTTATCAATTTTAACACCTCATCTTCACTATCACCAAATTGGCCTGATCGGGCAACAACATCCATAATCTGTTTACTCGCACTTGTATCTTCAACTCTCTTCGGAGGATCTGAAGCATAAACTCTACCACTTCGAGTAACCTTTGTCACATCAGCAATGCTAACCACAGTCTTTGGAGAAGGAATAAGAACTTCCCTACCATTTTCTATCATCGTAGCATTATACCGGTACGGAACAACTTTATCAGACTCATATGGCATTGGACCAGGCAAATTGATCACCAAGGGAGTAACAGCATATTTGCGGCTATCAAAAAAAATAACCACCTTCTCAGGAACAACCTTCTCAGGAATATTGAACTGAGGCATAATAAGGTTCACTTCATTTTCATACTCATCTCTTTTTGCTATCACTTCAATCAACTTATCATCCATCATCTTTTGAATGTCTCTCTTAACAATCATGCAACCACGAGGATTCACCGAGCAGATGCAACATCCAGCATAATTGTGATCAATATCGTGATATTCACTTAAGAAAGCATGTATCTCAACCAAAGACCTTTGAATATGGCGGACCTCATAAATCTTGAACAAACCAGGACAACTATCCACCATATTCACAGACGTATTACCATGCTTCGGCAGCGGATTTGTCTTCATATTTGGATTAACATCATTGAAAAACAGAACATTGTTCCTTATCAATTTCTGTACTTCAAACTTCAATGGATAACAGTTCTTAACATCATGCCCCGGGGCACCTTGATGAAAAGCACAGAGAGCCTCTAGCTTATACCACCATGGGATAGTCTCTAGAACTGGAGGTGGAGAACGTGTTTGCACAAGATTCTTTGCAATCAAAAATGGAAGCAAGTCCGCATACAACATCGGAATGGGGTCAAAACATGGCTTAGCACGAACCTGTTGATTACCACCTTGTTGCACAGAAGGTTGTTGATAACGAGACTGATACTTTGGAGCTGTTGGCACAGTGGGAGCCACATTAATCATCGGAGTTACAGAAGCTACATGTTGCGGATGGTGATTCTCACGACCACGGGGTCTTCTGTAACTTTCACGAGACACAACATTAGTCTCACCTTCTTTCTTCTTACCAAAATTGAACCTTCTAGAGATTGAGCCATTACTATTCTCCTGACTCAACCGTCCCTCAAGGACACCTTATTCTAAACGCATCCCCATACTCACCATTTCAGTGAAATCAGGAGGAGCACTTGCTATCATCTTCTCATAGTAGAAAGAACCTAAAGTCTTCAAGAAGATCTTCGTCATTTCTTTCTCTTCCAGAGGAGGAACAATCTGAGCTGCAAGCTCGCGCCATCTCTGTGCATATTCTTTGAAATTCTCTTTGTCCTTCTGGGACATAGCAAGAAGCTGATCTCTATCTGGTGCCATATCAACATTATACTTGTATTGCCTAACAAAAGCCTCTCCCAAATTGTAAACACCCCAAATTTTCCCTCACCCATTCACACCATGGCTTGTGATCATTTCATATGCATAAACTCAATCATAGCATCCCATATCACAGTCTTGATTCACTGCATAGATTCAAAGTCACCTGCATCTAGGGTTTGTGATCTGAGCAATCCAAGAGCTTCTTGAGCCACTCCAAAGGTCATCAATCACTTCAAAGGGGTCTATATGTGTTCAAGCATCATATTATATCCTCTCAAAGTCAAGAATGCCAAAGAATCACAAGAACTGGGTTTGGTATGGAAGCAGAGCCAGGTTTGACTACACAGATGACCTAAAATTAGGGTTTTGGTTTCAGAGGCCATAACTTCAATTTTTTTGGTCATTCTTGTTTCTAATTGTCTCTATATGGTATAGGGAGTAGGCATATCAATTTTCATGAAGAAATTCCATGGGGAAGTCATCTGATCAAGAGTTGACTTTCTGGACAAGTCAGTGCAAAATCAGGGCATCTGAGGCCCCCAATGACCCAACCAAGGGGTGATCTTCATCATTTTGAGTGTATATGATCTTTATTTGATCATGGAAGAAGTTTGAAGTTCACCAAAATTCAAGAATTTGGAAGTTTTGCAAAGTTGACTTTTAAGGGCATGGTTGACTTTTAATGAAATGTCATTTTATGCAACTTTTTCAACCCTTACTTTTTGATCCAAAAATGCTTCAAATGGAAAAACTTTGGTCATGAAAGTTGTAGATTGGATCTTTCCCTTTTCAAAAAGTACAAGAACATGACCTAATTCATTTTGGATCAAAAGTTATGGTGCATCAAAGTTGGCTAAAATCATTAAATTTCAAGTTATGCACCAAATGAGAAATTTGCAAAATCTTGTACCAAAGGCATTTGTGACTTCTAGTTGATATCAAACCAATACACAAGCATCACACAAGGCCTAAAATTCAGATTGAACCAAAAAGATCACATGTTTCATGGCTTGTGAGGCAAAATCTTTTCATGAGAACCAAAGGGAACCAACTTGCAAAAACCATCATCACACTTCACCCACTTGCTGCCTTGGCTACTGAACCAGCCCTAGCCTTTCCCCTCACCTTGCTGCGCAGCCCACACCTTTTGTACTTGGCTGGAACATGACCCATGCCTCTCTTACAAGAAGTTGACATTTTGGCAAAAGCTACTACACCTATCAAGAAAGGGCAGGTCACATCCTCTGACCAATCAGCATTGTTTATACAAACAAATGGCAAGCCAAACAACATAACACAAGAGCCTGAAACCAGCAAGATCACCACTTTCTCATTTTCACTCTCAAGAGCAAAACCTTTCGAAACTCAGCATACAAGCCACAAACATAAAAACAAACTTCACAGACCTTCTCAACTCATCATCCTGACCACAAAGAACCCCTCACCATTGCCTGAAACAGCCTGAATCCAAAACACGATTCCCACCTGAGCCTGAACAGAACTTGTTCAAACTCTCAAACCAGCCAACATAAACTCTTTCTAAGCATTCAAACATCATCAAGGGACCAAGAGGAGTGGATTGCATCAAGAGGAGAGGCCAGAAAGTTGCAAAGTTGAAAGCTTCAAAACTCAGGTAGCTCAAGAACTTTTTTTCCAGAAATGATTTTTAAAGTTCCTAAGGTGTTCTATATGCCTCCCTGATCATGAATATGTTATTGGTTTTGAAAATGGTGGAGAGATGAGAGTTTAATCTGTTTCTGAAACTTTTTGCCCTAGGTTTTGTTTGATTCGATTCAGCCATTTTAGAAGTGATAAATATGTTTTGATTGGGGGTTTTGATTCGTGATTGAGTGGGGATCATTTCTGTTTAATTAGATTTCATTTTAGAAGCGTTTAGAGTGAGTTTGAAGTTTTGGGTGATCGGAGAAGACGACCGGAACACTGTTCTGGTCGCCTGAAAGTAATTAGGGGTGTCATTAGGGCATAATCATTAATTAGCCAGGTTTGAATGCTAGCCGTGGGATCTGGCGCCAAGTTAATGCGCGCGCTTGTGAGTTTAAATGAGGACCCTTGGATCTGTTGACTTTTCCTTTTTCAGTTTAAAATTCATTTTATTTTCATATTAATTCATTTGTTTTATACAATTTATTAAAAATAGCAAAAATGCTTTAAAAAATTCTGAAATTTTTTGTCAAGAGTTTTATTAATTTTTAAAACACAAAAAAAATTTTATTTTCATTTTTAGCATTAAAAAAGTATTTTTAAATATTTAAAAGTTTCTTTTTAATTAATTAATGAGAATTAATTAATTAAAAATACTTTTAGGTATTTAAAAATCACCAAAAAATTCATGAAACATTTAAAAACATTTAGAAACATTGTCCAACCCTCAAACCAAATTTATTTTTTGATCTTGATGCATTTTGAGAATTTCCCATGGAATTAAAATCATTTTTATGCATTATTTTGATCCAAACTTCCAAAAATCATTTCTGCCTAACCCTAAAGAGTTGGACCTTGATTCTTTTTGCATTGCATTGTGTTTAGCATGTAGTTTGTGAGATTAAATGGCCATGATTTGATCTTTCATTTTCAATTTGTTTGGTAATTTTCTTGTTAAGGAACCCTAAAACCCTAGGAAACTTAGAAAAATCATATCTTGAATTAGGTTAAGAGTTGAGACCTCTCCTTTGGGCAGTGAGTTAGAATAGGTTTAGGGATCCTTTGAAATGATTTTCAATTTTTTGTAATGTTGTTTGCTTCTGATTTTTGTTTTTGTTTGTTGTATTGTTCATAAACCCTAATTTGGGCTTTCATATGCATCCATCTTGCATTCACATTTATGCCTTGACTTGCCATGATATGTTATGCACCCATGTGATTCATTTAACATCATAAGACATATTGAAAGCATGTTTGATCATTGCATCTTGCATTTGCCATGTTGTATGCCATATGCATCTCATAACCTTTTAGGTATGTTCATGTGTCTTAACTTGCTTCATTTGCATCCATAAGTTTGTATGATCATCCACATGTGTTGTTTCTGGTTTGTAGCATCTCATAGCATCATTAACACCATGAATGTGCTCCTGGTTTTGGTTTGCATCATGTCATTCCATCCCATTTTGCATTGCATTGCATTCCTTTTCTAACTTTACAGGTGGTAAGTGGATTTGAGAAGTGAATTTGCCTTCACTTGTCATAACTTCTCTTCATCTCTTTTATGCATCCTTGCTGCATTTTTGTATGTGTTTGAGTTTGAGCTTGCTCATTCTTCTTCTTCCCACTTTCTTTCTTCAAGTGACTTGACTTCTTGAATGAAGCAAGTTACTTTGCTTCTTCTGATCCTTTCATCTGCTTCCTGGTGGTTCCTTTGAAGATCTTTTTGTTAAACCTCACAAACCTTAGGAACAACCAAGCATGACAATGATTAGGGTTTTGATTAGTCCCCCATTTAGATTCTACCTTTGTGTATCTTTGAGTCTTCTCTTCTCATCTCATAATCAAGGACTAAACCCTAAAGGCTTTAAGGCTTTGTGATTAAGCTTATGCCTGCATCCTTCTATTAGGATGGAGTGTATAACTTTAATCCTAAGTGTTAAACCCTTAATGTGTTTAAATCTCTTAATCAATTCACTTAATAATCATCAAGACATCACACTTGTAACTTGGGCCTTGCATTAGGGTTCTAATTCTTCCTTAATTGGTTAAGAATGACTAACCCTAGTGTTAATGGACAAGTCCCCCTCAAGTTGTCTTATAAACCCTAAAAAACACTTCATCATCATATCATTAAATAAAATCCACTTAATCAAAGGCTTGTTTTGTCATGAGTTTAATCCCTAATCATGGATTAAGTTGAGGAGCTTTCCTCAGCTTAAACATTCTCATCTATTATCCTTCTATTAGGATGGTGTAATGGGTCTGTTTAATCCTTGATTATGTCTTAACCTCATTACTCAACACTAAACAAAAACACCAAAAACATCTAACTAATCACAAGTAGGTTAATGATCTTAATCCTACATCAAAGGTGATTAAGTGTGAGAAGCTGACTTCACACTTAAGGTATTCTCATTACCCCTAATCAGAGGGAAGATGTGATGAGTTTACTAAATCCATTGGTTTAGGCTTAAGCTCATTAACTTATGACAAACTCTTCAATAGCAATAAAAGACTGAAAACACAAAAACAAGCAATAATCGTCTCCTTCGGGATTCTTTTCTCATCTCATTCACTCACAAACGATAACTTGCTTCTTCCGTCTAATGCAAGACAGTTTGCACCTGAGCCAGACAGGTCATACACTTGAGCATAGACAAGTAAGCAGTTCACAAGTCAATTCATCTTTCAGTCTCTTTGGGTCGAACTACGGTGTTCTGACTTCCTCATTGCACGAGAGGATACGTAGGCATAACTTAACTGTTATCGAACAAAAGTCTCTGTATATTCCCCATCCTTCCAGCTTTATTTTTAGTCTCATTATCTTGAGCATCTTATTCCTTTTCTTACACTGACACATCATTTATACACTTCACACTTCTCTAACACTGACACCTGTACATTTTCTTCCAGCTCTTTTACACACAGATTGCACTGACACTACCCCTTTAAAACACAAATCTTTTAAGCGTGGATCCCGTCGAGTACGGCGGACAATCTGGGTGCTAATACCTTCCCAGGTTGTAACCAACCCCCTTTCTCAGTCTCTCTGGTTCGCAACCGTCTTATCCATCTTTTTCTAGGTCTATGCAGCATTGCCTTTCCTCCGGGATAAAAATGCCTAACTGGCGACTCTATTCATCTCCAGTGAGTTCACGGCTGTGTGTTCTCATTGTCCCTCTCGCCGAACGTTCGCGTCTGTACCTTTATCTGGGCCGGTCCCATCTATCGGGAGCGACACAAATCATTGAAAGTCTTTATTTGGCTATTATCCAAACTCATGTACCACCTCATAGTTGCACCAGTCAAACTATCCTGGAAATAATGAATTAACGGCTTATCATTGTCTGTCTGAGCAGACATCTTTCTAGCATACATAGTCAAATGACTCAGAGGACAAGTGTTGCCTTTATACTTCTTGAACTCAGGCAACTTGAATTTGTACGGAACTTTAACATTAGGGACCAGACAAAGATCATAAGCATCTTTTTCGAACAAATCCTTATGCTTCAAGGCTCTCATCTCCTTCTGTATCTCAACAAAGCGTCCTTGAAAATCATCGAGTCTTTCAATCACACCAGCGCCTTCACTGGGCTTAGCATGGTAAATCACTTCATCATGGTGTGAAATAGTGTGCATCACAGGCGGTGCAGTAGTCATAACTGGAGGAAGAGTAGTCATCACTGGCGGAATGGTATTAAATGCAGCAGTATCAGGAGGAGGAGGATGATAACCATCAGGAATTAAATCAACCGGCATGCCCCCAAGGTGTGCTAGAAGGCATGCGATAGCGAGGAGAAATAACAGTTTCAACAGGAATTGATGCAGTAACAATCTCAGAGATGACTGTATTCTGAACAGGAAAATTAGGAGGAGGTGGCTGATTCTGAGCAGCCACCAAACCTTCCATCATGGCAGAAACTCTTTCCAAGCTTTCCCTCAGATATGTAACTTCTTCACGCAGCTCGCGATTTTCTTGTTGTAGGGTTTCCAACTTCTTCTTCCGATTAGCTCGAGTATCAAATCGGTGAGTCAGCTTGACAGGAGAACTGAATGAAGACCAAGAAACAACATAAGATCCCTGGAGAACACTCAAAAAGCAAGACAAATGCGGGTATGATGCATGGTATGCGTATGCAAATGCAAAGATTTCAAAGGATTATAATATAACTTGCAATATTTATAAAGAAACGATATTTTGAAGTACTCATTCTCATTAAAATCAAAGTAAGGATTACAAGTGAAGTACAATCCTCAATAATCCTAATACATGAGAGAAAAATAAACTAGGTCTAGGGGATCATATCTGAAGAAGATCTGAATACTGGCTGGTACTTCATGTGAATCCTCTTAATCTCTTTCTTGTACCGATCCTCCATGTCTTCATTATCCTTCATCAACTGGTCAACAATGGCCTTCCAAGCATCAGATGTAGGAGGAATGGTAGATGGAGTAATAGAGGAAGATAAATCCTCTCTCGGGCTCTTCGTAACACGCCGCTCAATAAACTCAATGAGATCATCCTTCTCCTTCAGTTGCTCTTGCATCGTAGTCTTCTCAAGTAGCCATTCTTCTTTCTCTTTCTTCATCTTGTCCAACTCTTCTTGAAGAGCAACCTTCTCATCAACGGGAGGAAGAAAAGCGGTTAATGGTAATATAGGAAACAAAGGTTCCTCGGGTGGATAAGGCATCTTGAGCTTGGAAGCCCTAGATCGAACCCACTGGATGTAACACTCGAAAGGAGCAAGGTGTTGTCTTCCCAATTGACCCTTATCTTTCCGATGAACCGCATGCCAAGAATGAGCAATCCTTTTCTTCATTTCTACATGATTTGCACCATTAAGAAAGAAGAAACGGGATAAGGAAAGGTTGTTTGGTATGTCCTTCAAACAATATCCCAACTATCGCCTAGCAAGAATAGGGTTGTAACTAGTTCCCCCACGTGTACCAAGAAGAGGTACATTAGGAAATTCTCCACAACTATCAATAAGCACTCCAGTATCATAATGGGAACAATACCAAGTCATATCCTTATGAGAAAGAGACATAATCCTTTGAGACCATCTCCGCTTCTCTCTATTATCCTTGAAGACGTCGGACTTTGGTAGGTGCGAAATAAACCACCTGTAGAGAAGAGGTGCACAACACACAATCTCTCCATCACCTTTGGAGGTCCTATAATGAAAGGCATGATACATGTCTCCAAGCAAAGTAGGTACCAGATTCTTCTTCAAGAAAATCTAAATGGCATTCTCATCCACAGTACCATCTAAGTCAGGAAACAAAACAATCCCATAAATGAGCAAAGCAAGAATAGCCTCAAATGTATCCTTATGACCCAAAGTAAGTGAAGTAGAAGCTTTCCTCATCAAGAACTTAGCATTAATACCACGAACACTCCCTTTTGGAAGGAATTTCCCATTAAGATCGGACTCCTTGAGAAAAAGGGCTTTGGTGATGACTTTGATAGTAAGCTCCTTCTCTAAACCACTGAAAAGAAATTCCTTGTCCAAAATAGGTAGACCTATCCAATGAGAGTACTCCTCCAAGGTCAGCACAAGCTGATAATCAAGAAAGGTGAAATAATGATGCAACAGATCATAGAACTGAGCTAAGGTAGGGAGAATCCCCTCTGGTACATCGGTATCCAAAATAAACAAGAGCTTTCCATAACATTTCCGGAACTCCTGGGTATCAACCACCAATGCTCCTAGCCTTCTCAACTCCACTATATTCGGATTCTTGAAGGTGTACTTCTTTGTGTTCCTCCTTTCAAAATTCATAACCATAGACATCTGAAATTTTGCAAAAGTTCCTTATGAGTCCCTTGAAATCTCAAAAACAATGCTCATGAATTCATGATGGAATGTATGCAACAACCACAAACAAGATCACACAAAGCACACGGGTTTAGGTTCCGAGTCACGAGCATGAAGTCAAGGTAACCGAACACCAACCCACACAGGTAAGTACTAAGGTTTCGTCTTCATTGTACCTGCAGAAAACCAAAAGGGTGCTAACAGGGATGCCCGGAGTTAACAACCGTCTTTAGAATATCATCAGTACGTTGGATTACTCCCCAACTGATAACATTCTTAAAATAGACCTCGTACGAGTGTAGTATCGCGTGACAACCACCTTAGGTTTACACCCAGACAGTTTCCGCACTATGTTCCTAAATTGGCTTGGATGGGTTAAGGGTTCTACGGTCCTCAGTATGATCAGCTCAAGGTCGGAAGATAATGCCACATATGATTACTCATCATGACATTGATAATCCAAGAGATCCTAACCAAGTGGAGATTATCAAATTGATATAGCTTTGGACTACTCCATCGCTTATCGCTTCGAATATCGCCGTCCTATCATAAGTTCAACTCAGATCCGGGTTAGAATCTATCTCACTCACAGAGGATCACCAAAACCGAAACAGAACAAACAAATAACAGACAAATCAAACCAAAGCAGTAAATAAATCAAAGTAGGCCGAATCCACTTAGAGATTACTCCCCAACAGAGTCACCACTTTTCTGTAGCGGTAAAATCATGAGTGTAAGCTATTGGCTAACTTAACTCAAGGTAAACAAAGTCGCCACCACGCTTTTATTTTTATTCCAAGAGGAAAAGGAAAAAAAGAGCGAATAAAACCTAATGAATCTAAAAGCAAAACACTAAAGAAACACAACAGAGAAACAGGTAAGGGGATAGGTTACACAATGGGAAGGTTTTACACACCCAAAATGTTCGTGGTACTCCACAGGAGCCCTTTGAAAAATTTACTGCCTTTGGTTTGAAAATGGTTTGTAAAATGTGAGTGGAGGGATGAGGAAAGAATTATTTAATATTTTTGTGTTTGAAGAGACAATTGTCTCATGCCTACGTACCCACAAAGTGCAATGCGAGATCAAAACCTCGTAGTTCGTGGTACAAATAGTGAAATGGGTGGGTTATGAGTCGTTTTATTAAATGAAGAGAATTTTTCATCTTCAAGTGGATACCCAAACAAATCTACCATGAGAATGAAGGCATGGACTCATACATCATTATGGGGAGGGCGCCAACTCGGATAAAATCGACGAGTATGCCACTAAACCCCTACAAATGACAAGAGACTCAATTACATCAAACTACAACCATGGAGATTGAGAGACTTACACACGACTAAAGAATAATGACTCATAATCGGCACTCTTTAAAAGAAAATAAACAAAAAGTGCACAAAGGCACAAAACAAATTCAATGGGTTTGGTTCTTTTTATTTTTGAGTTAAGGTCAACATGATTAGATTCATTGATTTTTCAAGAGAAAAGAAAGAGGTAAAAGCCACTTGACAAAAGTCAAGGTTTTTTTTTATTATTAAAGAGGTGATGATTTAAAGAGAAGGAATCCTTTGAAAAAGGGAGAAGGTTTTGAAAATTGAAGAATGGGAGGAGATGAATCCAGCAGCTTTCAAGGCTCTAGTTGCATTTATTTTGCAACTAGAGTGTATTTGGAGTGGATTTGAAACTATTCTTGGCTTCTATCAAGCTATTTCCAGATCTGCAAGTCTCAGGTAAGTTCAAAATCCTTGGATTTGGATATGAAAATAGATGTGTGCATTGTGATCTTCTGGTTATGCTGATGATTCAGCACGTTTTAATTTTAAAAATCCTTGAGAATTGAGCTTTGTATGTTGATTTGAAGTTTCATGGTGAAACCTATTTCTCTTCGATCCAGCTTGTTCATTGTTCCTTTGTGAATTTCATGGCCATATTTAGATTCAGTGTAACTTGATGATCTGATCTGGAGTGTTTTATGTATTTTGATTGATGTTTGTTCATGATCTGCATTTTTCGGTGCCGGAGCCCTAGCTCCGGTCACCGGATTCTTGGCTTGTGTAATTAGGGTTTCAAAGGAGGAAGATGACCCTCAGCCGTAGGATTTCCAATCTGGACGCTCATATTGTTGCCACCTCATTTAATGAGGACCCTCCCCCTCACGTGTTTTATTTTTGTGTTTTGAATCTGAATTAATCAATTTGTCACGCACCACACCATAATTAACATGCTCCCTCTCTCCAAGCCAATGAAATTGATGACTGGAATTAATGAGTTGACTGATCTGGCCCCTTCATTTGATCCAATGGTCCATGTTTTTGTTGATTTTATTTGAATTTCCACCCCAATGTCATGAACCTGCGTAGGACCCAGTGGGCCTGGATGGCTATCCCCACCCCCCTGTGACTTGAGCCCAACTAAATTGAACTAAAATCCCTTCTATTCGCATTCCACTACCTAATTCCATTTATTTTCTTTTTCTTTTTATTTCATTTTATTTCAGTTTTGATTTTTAATTTTTAAAAATAGTTTTAAGTCTCAAAAAATTCTAAAATAATTCAAGAATGTTATTTTTAGTTTTCTCTAATTTTTGATATTTTTATTTTCCATTTATTTTATTTTGACACGTGTAAATTAATTCTCCCCTTTAATTAATTCATTTTAATTCATTTTTAAGCATGTTAACTTGTCCATTTTCTATATTGATCCTCATTTTGAATTTTTGGTTGGTTCTTTTTGCTTTGGACTCATAATAGAGTGTACTTCATGTGTGATTTTTGTTCTGATTTTTAGAAGCTTGTTCAATTGGTTTTGGTCCTTGACTTGTGATTGAAGTTTCTTAACCCTAGTTGATGTTTGACTCCTCATTTGACTTGTATAGATTCTGAATTTCTTCCTCTCCTTTTGTCATGTTGTTATATCATGATTGAAGATCTCTTGTCCAAGGTTGTGGAATTTTTGGGTGCATACTTGATTTGATTTGAATTTTGGTTCTTAACCTGTCCCATTTGGCTTCTTTTTTATCATAAGTCTTCTCCTTAGATTAGAAGGGCACTTGTGCCAACTTCTTCATCTTGTTTAGGGTTTATTTAGGGCATTGACACCTTTCTGATCTTGGTTTGGGATTTGTGTTTTGGAAATCTTGTAATTTGTTTGCCTTTGAAGTTCTTCCTTTCTTTTGTATATCCATCTCACCTCCTTTGCTTCTTTCTTTCCATAATGTGATTGCTTGACCATATGCTTCTCATCTCTTCATCTTTCTTGCTTCTTAAGCACTCTTTTAACTTGATTAGGGTTCTGGTCTTGTGCCTTGAGGATGTGTTTTGTTTATTTTGCTTTGTATCTTATCAAGTTTACTTTGCTTTGCTATGTGATTCATGTTGCCTCACGTTGACTTGTGTGCTTCTTCTCTCATTCTTGTGACTTGTATTTGCATTGAGAATTTGTGTGTATGACTTCACTTCTGTTTGTATGATGTTGGTATGGTATTTTGATTATTTTATATTGCCTTTATGCTTATGACACTAACCTTTTCAGGGGCTCAAGTAAGTGAGAGGTGTGGATGTGATTCCCACATCTCCAAATCTTATCTCTTCTCTTCTTATTCTTATTTGTTCTAACCTTGTGGTTGTTGGGCTTAGGCCTTACCTTTCCTCATCCTCTTCTTCTTCTTCTTCTTTTCTTCTTCTTTCTTTCTTCTTTTGGATAGTAAGCCACACTAACCTAGGATTTCCATGCATGACAGCACTTAGGATTCATTAGTCCCCCATTAGACTTTTGCCTTTGTGATCCTTTTGGTTTCTTTTCTCTTCTCATCTCAAAACTCTAAAGAAAACGCTTAATAAAGTTTGAAGTGATACCTTGAGCAATAGCCTTATCCCATGAGACACTTGTAGTCTTCCCATCTTGGGATAGTACAAGCTTGCCTTGTGATGCACAAGTCTGATCAAAATATCATCTTCACCAAGAAAATCATAAAACAAACTTCTTCATTGTAAATACCAAAACACTTAATAAGTTAATGAGTTATTGAGCTTAGGCCCTAATCTTTGGATTCAAGTTTTGGGGATTTTCTCCTTACTTGAGTGTGCTTTTTCTATTATTCCATCTTGGAATTTAGTGACAAGTGCACATTCCATGGAAAAGAGCTTGAGTTCACTTCCTTGTGACACACTCATAAAAGCTTCAAAAAAAACACAAACCAACAATAAGCGTCTTTCCTTCGGGAATTCTTTTCTCATCTCATTCACTCCGTACGCGAACTTGCTCCTACTTGTCATTTTGCAAGACGGTTACGCATTCGTCGTCCGAGCCTGCAACACCTGAGCATTGACATAGGCAGTTCAAGCCTTAATTCACAAGAAATTTTTTTCCACCCCTAGTTAGGGGAACTACGGCGACTCTGATCCTCATTTCCCCGATGAGGTACGTAGGCAGCGGTGTAGGGCCCGTTCGAGCACAATCTTTATTTTCCCTACATTTTTCCCTTTCTTCGCAACAGATTTCATTTCTTCACCCTTTGAAACAGTTTCTTTGCAAGCGTGGATCCCGTCGGGTACGGCGGACGATTTGGGTGCTAATACCTTCCCAGGTCGTAACCGACTCCCGAACTCAGTCTCTTTGGTTCGCAGGACCCGTGTCCTTCCTTTTCTTTTCTCCTGGTTTGTGCAGCATTACCATTCCCGTTCCTTTTGGATAAAAATGCCTGGTTGGCGACTCTATTCTTTTCCGCGCCACTTTCGCGTTTGTACCAGGATGGAAATCTGGGGAGCGACAGCTGGCGACTCTGCTGGGGAAATAGTCCCAGAATCTCTGGTTCCCTTGAGAGTCTCTCCTAGCGCTTGCGTGTTTCTACTTCATTGGGTGTTTGTTGTTTGATGTTGCGTGTATATTCTGTTGTTTATTTACAGTTTCATTTACAGCTTTATTAACAATTTTCAGTATTTATTTTCTGCATCATATTATTACTGGACTATCTGGACTGGATTTTTTGTTTGGTGGGCTTGGGTGATACTGTTTCTGAGAGATGAGCTCATTACCACGGCTCAAGTGCACCTTAGGACTTAGTGTGGTTCCACTTTGGCCTCATGAGATCTTGTCATGGGGGTAGTAGTGAGTTCCACGCCCAGATTTGCGACCGTCTTGGAAATGTCTTGATTTGGGGATCTTCCTCTCTCATTTCATAACCTTGACAGTTATGTGCAGCTGGGGACCGATCATTGAGAACCTTGTGGAAACATCCCTCTCTAGTGATGACAGTGGCAAACCACATTTTGTGGCAAACTCATTCGCATCCGAGGGCCCACCGGGGACTCACATAGGATGTCCTTGTTTTCTCGGACTCAGCTGAGGCCTCCCTGCGTAGTATATAATGCCAAACCGATTCCCTGATCTGGTCATGAGCCATTTCTCGGAAATGTTGAAAGTATTATTGCTATTCGGCTTTGAGAGTCTGTGATGTTTGACCCGGAGCATACCAGTGAGATTGGGAGGGGTTTACAGGTTTGCAGGAACTCTTGGCCTCTACATACCCTCATTGTGAGTGGTCCTTGTTATGATTTTGATCCTATGGTTCTGGTGTTCTGGTTTTCTTGGTACTATGGTTCTGAGAATTGCTATCAGAGGGTTGTGACTCAGAGGATTTTGGTTTGCAGTTGATCAGAGGGTCCTTATGTTCAGTGTCTAGTGTCCAGATGGTCTCAGATTGATCATGTGCCTGCATTGCATTTACATTTGCATCATTCTTGCATTAACTGATTATGTTTCCATTTTTCAGGTCATTGTTCATAGTCAGCTCCCAGTTCTGGTAAATCTTATCTCCAGATGGAAGAAGTCAGAAGAATTCCAAGGAAAAAGAATGTTCACTATACTTTTCTTCAACCTGAAGTCAGAAGTGTTAAGAAATTAGCAGGTTTGATGAATGACCAAGTCTTGGGAAATTTCAGAAAGAGATATGGCCAGATATTGAAGTATGTGGACAAAACCACTGCAGACCAGAAGGACAGTTTGCATACCTTGCTTCAGTTTTATGATCCCCTGTTGCGGTGCTTCGTGTTTCCAGATTACATCTTGGCTCCTACCTTGGAGGAGATTTCCAGCATTTTGAATGTTCCAGTCAGAGATACCTTGCCTTTTTATGGGTCTGAGGTGGTGCTTAAGGAAGAAGACATAGCCAAAGTCTGTCGTTTTCCAGCTGCTACAGTCAAGAGAGCTCTGAAGGATAGTGAAGGCAAAGGACTCCCTTGGAGTGTGCTCATACCAGAGGCTGAGAAATATGCTAAAGAGGGTAAATGGGGTGACTTTGGTGCTTTGCTGGCTTTGATGGTGTATGGGTCTAGGTTGTTCCCAGGGGAGAAGGAATTTGTAAGCTTGGAAGTGATCTCTATCTTTGCTAAAGGCAATCCTGTGCCAACTCTCTTGGGAGATTTCTACTACAGCGTTCATTACCGGAATGAGAAAGGTAGAGGTGGACCAGTGGGCTGTTGTGCCTCATTGTTTGCTGAGTGGTTTGCCAGACAATTTCCAAAATCAGGTGCTTTCAAGGAAATGAGGGATGAGTGGAGATGGTCTAGAAGATTGATGGGGCTAACTGCTGAAGACATAGCCTGGGGATATGACAGAGATCTGCTGGGAAAAGAGCTGTTGGTCAGTTGTGGAAGATTTGCTGGAGTGCCTTTGCTAGGAAGAAAGGGTGTGATCAGTTATCATCCAACGTTAGCCAGGAAGCAATTTGGTTATCCTTTGAGAGATCCACCACAGATGGAAGAGTTTGCTGAGTCTTTGTATTTTCCTGTGGAAGGAAACAAGGAGTTAGTTCTACAAGCATCTCAGGCTTGGGCTCACAGGATGAGGAAGGGTAAGAAAGACCTTGGCAGAGTAGATCCCAAGACGTATCCTCCTTTTGCTACATGGTTGCAAAAACATGTAGAAGAAGTTCTCATGCCCTTCTCAGTAGAAGCTCCACTTTATCCCAAAGAAGTGCCAAGCCAAAGTACTGTCTCCCTTGAAGAGTATAAGAAACCGGAAGCTCGACTGTATGAAGTTCGAGGGGAGAATGCTGAAATGGTTAGCCTATATCATCTTGCCAATCGGGACAAAAATGAAGCAGAGGGAAAGCTGCAGAAGATACAAGCCTCTTTGGAAGCTAAAGAGAAAGACTTTGCTGGAAGGGAAGCTCACTTTCAAAGGTTGGGTATGATGGAGGCAAAAAGAGAGGCGGAACGCAAAAAGACTTTGAAGACTCTCAAGGAAGCTCGCCAATCCATTGTTTGGTTGCAAGGCCAAAGAGAGGAGGAGTAAAAGAAGTTTAAAGAGAAAGAAGAGTTTTTCGAGGTGCAAATGGCCTTTATGAAGGAAGAGGTGGAGCAAGTCCACAACATACGGAGGGAAAAGACTCAGCAGCTAGCACAAAGCCAGTTAGCCTTGGTGGAGGCACGGAAGGAAATTGAAGAACTCAAGATGAGAGCAGGTGTGAAGAAGAACATAGCAGAGGTGGCTGCAGAAGAACCTGGGTCTCTGGTTTAGTTTATTTATTTGTTCAGACTACCTACAGGCTTGTTGTAGGAGTCTTATTTTATCTTTTGTTTCTTATTTGTGTAATGACTTGTAACCCTTCGGGGAATATTTTTGTTTGTGCTCTAACTTTTGGCCGGCCGTGGGTTGTCCATGATATACAGTGTTAATATGCAAATTATCATTTCTGAATATGCAAGGCTCGTTTGTTTGATACTGCTAATATCTGAATACTCTTCAAAGAGAAAGTCTGAAAGTTAATACTCAAAGTGGCTGTCTGGAGCAAATACCAGAACTGGGGCATACGAATGCTTAAAACTTGGGAACATGAACAATTACATTGCATGCATATGACATGTTTGTTTGTTTTGCAGGAAGTGCTTCAGTTTCTAACGTTTATGATGTTTCAGGCACTATAGCTCCCAGAATGGTTCGAGAACAGCCAGTCGTACACAAATATCCCACAAGAATCAACAGAGAAAGAGTCATGGATCAAATGCAGGATGATTTAGCTGACTTGAGACTGAGGATGGAAAATTTTATGACCCTTATGGCAGGAATGGGTCAGAATCAGGAACGTCTGCACGAGTTGGTTGAAAATAGTCAAGCCAGGAACAATGGTACTGCTGATGGTGGTAATCATTGTGCGGGCGCCCGTCAGGTTGAAATCCCTGTAGCACAGCCAGGGGTTACCATTATCAATGATGGATTGAACAATGTACAGATGGACGGTCAAGACGAACAGTTTACATTGTTGGACGAAATTGAAGGCCAGGGGGCTGAAATGAACAGGAAATTTGAAGAGATGGCAGAACAAATCAAGGCCATTCAATCTCAGAACTCTCTAGGGTTCGACATTAATGACTTGGGCTTGGTTCCAGGGGTTAGAATCCCTTACAAGTTCAAGGTCCCGACTTTCGAGAAGTACAATGGCACAGCGTTCCCAAAGACTCATCTCTAGTCCTTTGTAGGAAGGATTGTTGCCCACACTGATGATGAAAAGCTATGGATGTACTATTTCCAGGACACCCTGGTTGGGGCCTCCTTGGAATGGTATATGAAGCTAAGTAGAGTCAACATTAAGAGCTGAAGGACCTGGCAGAGGCTTTCGTGAGGCAATACCAGTACAATTTGGACATGGCTCCAAATCGCACTCAATTGCAAAACATGTCACAAACTGCTAAGGAGGGGTTTAAAGAATACGCTCAAAGGTGGCGTCAGCTTGCTGCCAGAGTGCAACCACCATTGTTGGAGAATGAGATGGCTGATATGTTCATGGGAACATTGCAAGGAGTGTTTATCGAAAGATTAGCGTCTTGTTCGGCTACCAAGTTCAATGATATAGTAATTGCTGGAGAGAGGGTCGAGACTTTGTTAAAGATGGGAAAGATTCAGGATACAAGTGCGAGTAGTTCGAATGGAGTAAGAAAAGCTTTCAGCGGACCCCCGAGAAGGAGGGAAGGTGAGACCAATGTTGTGTTTGGCCGAGGACGGGGCCGAGGATATAGAAGATCATATGAGCAAGTGGCAGCTGTCACTATCCCTTCCAGCCCAGTGCAGCAGGTGCAGCCTCAACAACAACAGCAACAGCAACAACCACAATGTAACAACTATCAACAAAGACCTTATCAGCCAAGACAAGCTCGTCCGGCTAATAGGGTGTTGGAAGCAATTCCCATGACATACGCTGCATTGCTACCAAGATTGTTGGACCTAAATTTGATACAACTGAGGACTTTGGCACCACCACCACCTGGAGAGATTCTAGTGGGGTACAATGTCAATGCTAGATGCGCTTTCCATTCAGGGGAACCTGGGCACTCAACTGAGAAGTGCGGGGCGCTACAGCACAAGGTTCAAGATTTGATCGACTCCAAGGCGATTAACTTTGCACCACCGCCGAATGTTACTTCAAACCCTATTTCGAACCACGGAGGGGCTAGAATAAATGCTATTGAGGGTGGTGAGAAGTTAAGTTTGATTCTGAGTATAGAAGAAGTGAAGACTCTGTTGTTGGTAGTAAAGGAGAGGCTATTGAAAGGACAAGTGTTTCCGGGATGCAGTTCTGATTGTGAAAAGTGTGTGAATTCAGTGAATGGTTGTGAAGACCTGAAGATGGGGTTGCAGAATTTGATTGATTAAGGGTCTTTGCAGTTTGACAAAGTTGATAATGAAGTTGATGATGTGTCCACTATAACCATATTCTATGATCCAGCTGAGATGCCTGCTAGAAGAGAACCTATGACCATTTATGCTCCGGAAGTCAGTCCTGTGACTATCACTGTTCATGGGCCTGTTCCTTATACAGATGATAAAGCCATCCCATGGCATTACGGCTCAGATGTGTATGTGGAAGGACAGAATGTGGAGAGTAAGTTTGTTGCCATTGACCCGACTGTAGTAAACGTCGGAGGGGTGGGAGGTTTTACGAGAAGTGGTCGTCTATTTGCTCCCCCAGTTCTGAGAGGAGATCCTGAGGCTGAGGCTTCAACAAAGACTAAAGGAAAGCAAACAGCGACTGAAGAAACGATAACTCTTGCTGCTGGACAGGGTACCTTTGAGAAGGAGGTGGAGGAATTTATGCGCATAATTAAAAAGAGTGATTATAAGGTGGTCGAACAGTTGAACCAGACGTCGTCCAAAATATCAATTTTGTCTTTGCTGATGTGTTCTCCAACACACAGAGAAGCCTTGCTGAAAGTGTTGCAGATGGCCTATGTTCCTCAAGATATAACTGTTAATCAACTGGAAGCTGTAGTGGGCAGTGTGAATGCAAGCCACGGGCTGAGCTTTACAGATAGAGACCTTACTTCCGAGGGCCGTAACCATAACAAAGAACTGCATATTACTATGGAGTGCAAGGGTGTTGTTTTGTCGCATGTCCTTGTTGACACAGGCTCTTCTCTTAATGTACTTCCGAAGAAAGCATTAATGAAGCTCAATGTTAATGGTATCGTCCTAAGGCCCAGTGATTTGATAGTCAAAGCTTTTGATGGATCCAGAAGGTCGGTGTTTGGAGAAGTTAAGTTACCTGTGAAAATAGGGTCTCAAGTATTCAAAAGCACCTTCCACGTCATGGACATTCAGCCCGCGTACAGTTTCTTGTTGGGATGTCCATGGATTCACGCTGTCGGAGCTGTAACTTCCACTCTGCATCAAAAGCTCAAATATGTGGTTGATGGCCAAGTAATCACTGTGTGCGGAGAGGAAGACATCTTTGTGAGCCACTTATCAACTTTCAAATATGTAGAGATGGACGGAGAGATCCACGAGACGCTGTGTCAGGATTTCGAAGCAGTTAATGTCAGCATTTTGACTCCTGTAGAGAAGATCAGTGAGAAAGAAGGTACCTCCATTCATTCCTACAAGCAGGCTAAGGAAGTGGTTCAGTCAGGAAGCGCCCAAGGCTGGGGCAAGTTGCTGGAATTAGAAAAGAAAGACGACAAGTTTGGTTTGGGTTATCAGCCTAGTGGGTCTATTTAGTCTTCAAGTGGTAAAGCCATTACTTTTACAAGCGCTGGGATGCTCGACCACAACCATATTTGTGAGACTAATGAAGAAGAGGGCAGTGATGGTGACTGGGACAACTGGATTCATTCGTGTGCGCCCGAAGAGGAGCTGAAGAACTGGTCTTCTGAAGACATCGTCCAAGTTACCTGGCACTCAGAGTAATTTGTTTGTTTCCTTTTCTTATCATGCTACATTGTCAAATCCTGCACTCTGCCCAAGGTGCTAGGATCCATTGTATGGGCCACCATGTTTGTTATGCACTTATTTTACCATGAAATAAAGGACATTTTCAGACAAATTGTGTTCTCTTTCTTTCGTTCTAAATTTTTCACAAAAAAATGAAAATGGCAATGTGTTTTTCCTTTTTGTTTGTGTTTGCGTCTCTTTTGAAAATAAACAGATTCTGAAATAAGCACATCATCAGTGCAGTGTTGATCATCCGGATTCTATTGATAACGTTCCTGCTATGACCACGCATGACTTTGACAATCCTATCTACCAAGCTGATGAAGGGGTTGAGGAAGACTGTGAACTCCCTGAAGAATTGGTCAGATTGTTGAAACAAGAGGAACGGGTTATTCAGCCTCATCAGGAAGAAATTGAGATCATCAACATCGACACCGAAGATGTGAAGAAAGAGATCAAGATTGGGGCCAGTCTGCAGGCCAAAGTAAAGAAAGAGTTGATTGGTATGCTGCGTGAGTATGTGGATATCTTCGACTGGTCGTATCAAGACATGTCAGGGTTGGATACCGACATTGTTGTGCACAAGCTACCATTGAGGGAAGACTGTCCTCCTATGAAACAGAAGTTAAGAAGAACTCGTCCTGACATGGCGATGAAGATCAAGGAGGAAGTTCAGAAGCAGTGGGATGCCAGATTCCTTGCCGTAACTAGTTACCCACCTTGGGTAGCTAACATTGTACCTGTACCAAAGAAGGACGGCAAGGTCCGGATGTGCGTTGACTACAGGGATTTGAATAGAGCGAGCCCAAAAGATGACTTTCCATTACCTCACATTGATGTGTTGGTAGATAACACTGCTCAATTCTCGGTATTTTATTTCATGGATGGCTTCTCCGGGTATAACCAGATTAAGATGGCACCGGAAGACATGGAGAAAACAACGTTCATTACCCCGTGGGGTACATTCTGTTACAAAGTCATGCCCTTTGGTTTGAAGAACGCCGGGGCAACTTATCAACGGGCTATGGTCACATTGTTCCACGACATGATACATAAGGAGATAGAGTGTTATGTGGACGATATGATTGCTAAGTCCCGAGACGAAGAAGAGCATCTGGTCAATCTTAAGAAGCTGTTTGATAGACTGATAAAGTATAAGCTGAGGTTGAATCCAAACAAGTGCACTTTCAGAGTGCGTTCCGGGAAACTGCTGGGTTTCATTGTTAGTCAGAAGGGAATCGAGATAGATCTTGCAAAAGTAAAAGCAATACAAGATATGCCTGCACCGAGAACAGAAAAAGAAGTGCGTGGGTTTTTAGGGAGGTTGAACTACATTTCACGGTTCATATCTCATCTAACGGCCACGTGTGAACCAATATTCAAATTGCTAAGAAAAGAGAAAACGGTCAGGTGGAGTGAGGACTGCTAAAGAGCCTTTGATAAGATAAAAGAATATTTGCAGACACCTCCGAGAAAACTTGTTGCGCTTTGGTATGGGCTACTCGCCGACTGAGACAGTACATGTTGACCCATACCACACTGCTAAATTCCAAAATGGATCCTGTCAAGTACATCTTTGAGAAACCAGCGTTAACCGGAAGGGTTGCTAGGTGGCAAATGATTTTAACAAAGTATGACATACATTATACTTCTCAGAAAGCCATCAAGGGAAGTGTATTGTCAGATTACCTTGCACGGCAACCTCTTGAAGATGATTATCAGCCAATGAAGTTTGATTTCCCTGATGAGGACATCATGTACCTCAAAGAAAATGATTTCGAGGAACCACTTCCGGAGGAGGGGCCAGACCCTGAATCCAAATGGAAGTTGATGTTTGATGGGGCAGTCAATATCAACGGACGTGGAGTTGGTGCTGTTCTTATTACTCCTGAAGGTGTTCACTTTCCCTTCGCTGCCAGAATTACATTTGGCTACACCAACAATGAAGCGGAATACGAGGCATGCATAATGGGAATAGAGGAAGCTATTAATCTTCGGATTAAGACCCTCGATATATTCGGAGATTCAGGCCTTGTCATTAACCAGGTTACCGGCAAGTGGTATACGCATCAAGAGAATCTAATTCCTTACAGGGATTATGCCAAAAAACTGTTGACGTTCTTCACGACAGTTAAGCTTCAGTATATACCACGTGATGAGAATCAATTTGCCGACGCATTGGCTACTCTTTCTTCGTCTATCAAAGTCTTGTGTTGGAATTATGTGCCCAAAATTGACATTTCCAGGCTTGACACTCCAGCTCATGCTTTCTCTGTAGACGCAGTGTCTGACGAGAAACCTTGGTACTTTGATATCAAGCTATTCCTGGAAAAACAAGAATACCCAGCTGGGGCATCTTCCAATGATAAGAAGACCTTAAGGCAATTTGCTGCTAGCTTCTTCTTGAATACAGATGGGGTGTTGTACAAGAGAAATTTTGACATGGTCTTGCTCAGATGCGTGGATAGACACGAAGCAAGCCTGTTAATGCAGGAAGTCCATGAAGGATCTTTCGGTACTCATGCAGGAGGGCATGCTATGGCTAAGAAATTGTTGAGATCGGGGTATTATTGGATGACAATGGATGCAGACTGTTGCTCATACGCTCGTAAGTGCCACAAGTGCCAGATTTATGCAGACAAGGTGCATATTCCTCCTATCCCGCTCAACGTCATGTCAACTCCTTGGCCCTTTTCTATGTGGGGCATTGACATGATCGGGAAAATAGAGCCTATTGCTTCAAATGGTCATCGCTTCATCTAGGTTGCGATCGATTACTTCACTAAGTGGGTTGAAGCAGCATCTTATGCCAATGTCACTCGTCAAGTGGTAGCCAGGTTTCTGAAAAGAGACATCATTTGCAGATACGGAGTGCCCGAAAGAATCATTACTGACAATGGTTCTAACTTGAACAACAAAATGATGGCAGAGTTGTGTCGGGACTTCAAGATCCAGCATCACAATTCTTCTTCTTACCGACCAAATATGAATGGCGTGGTAGAGGCAGCAAATAAGAATATCAAGAAGATTGTGCAAAAAATGGTTGTCACTTACAAAGATTAGCATGAGATGTTACCATTTGCGCTGCATGGGTACCGAATGTCAGTCAGGACGTCAACTGGGGCAACTCCCTTCTCATTGGTGTATGGTATGGAGGCAGTCTTGCCTGTTGAAGTGGAGATTCCTTCATTGCGTGTGATGATGGATGTGAAGCTTGATGAGGCTGAATGGGTGCGTGCTCGTTACAATCAGCTATGTCTAATTGAGGAAAAGAGATTAACGGCTATCTGTCATGGTCAGCTTTATCAGAGGAGAATGAAACGAGTATTCGTCCAACGAGTACGTACTCGGGAGTATCAAGTGGGAGAGCTTGTGCTGAAGAGGATTGTTCCTCCAGGTTCAGATCACAGGGGCAAGTGGACCCCAAACTACGAAGGACCATTCATAGTAAAGAAAGTTTTCTCAGGAGGAGCACTGATGCTCACCACTATGGATGGAGAAGATTTCCAATCCCCTGTTAACTCAGACGCAGTTAAAAAATACTTCGCATAAAGAGACCCGCTGGACACAAAAAACAGAATTAAAGTCCAGGAAAGAAAAGGGCATCCCGGCGAGCTAAAAATAGAATAAAAATCTCGGGCAAAAGTTAGGGAAAATAAATAAATAAATAAATGTACACCCGCTGAGTTGAAAAGCCACATCGGACAGCTCGGGCAAAAAAGGGTATCTCGGTGGATTGAAAACCCGAAAGGGCGATCCATGCAAAACAAGGGAATAAGCGAACAACTGCGATCCGAGTAATCTGAACAAAATCATCGTTTCGTGCAGCTTGACAATATCTGAAGGATAGGAATCAGTCCCCTCATCTTTTTCAGAAAGCAAAGGCAAAAACGGAGAGTTTTGAAGACATGTTGGTCAGAGCAAGAAGGGAACTCATTGGGACGCCGTGTCCATTGCCATTAGGATAGTTTATTTTCTCAATTTTATGGTAGCTACCTCTTTCCAGGTGGTTATTTCCTAATGTAAAATCTTTGTCTATTCAGAGGCCTTTCAATAAAAGAATATTCAGTCAAAAAGTTATGTTGTGTTTATTTTTGTTTGCAAAATGTCCTGAATTTCTGGAAAAAATAGCATTGCATCTAAAGCATGGTGATTGTTTTATAAAAAGAAAAAATGAAATTGCAGGGAAACATTTGAAATCCTCTTTGAGTGTCGGGTGACGATGGATGAACAGATCATACCATGCGAGTACCCGGGACACATATTTGTTCTCTGTTGTTGCAGGTTTCGCAGGGTGGCGTCACATTCTTCCAAGCAGCATTTTCCCCAGCTAGGTCATGGCAAGAGGGATCCCCAAGCAGTTTATTCCCCCAGTGGATTATACCCAGCAAGCAGTGGGAGGCCCATTCCCCACAGAGTTTATCTGTTAAAACTCTTGTCACCAACAGTGGATATTGGAGGAAGTATCTTCCCAACCATCGGGGAAACATTCTCCAACACTCGTCTGTGTTCATACTTTATTGCTGCTCGTCTGCATTTATCAACACTCGTCTGTGTTATCACTTCGGTATTGCTCGTCTGCATTTATCAACACTCGTCTGTGTTATCACTTCGGTATTGCTCGTTTGCTTTCCCCAGCAGTTACCTATGGTCGTATTTGTTATTGCTCTTCTGCGCTTTCTAGCACTCGTATGTGTTTGATATGTAATATTTGTGGTGGCTCGTCTGCATTCTCCAACACTCGTCTGTGTTTATCATCCGTTTGAAGCTCGTCTGCATTGCTTGGATACTCATCTGTATCATCCTTACACTCGTCTGTGTTAGCTTATATCCATGTTTTGATTTGACAATTATCTTGGTACTCGTCTGTATTGCTACTCCAAATTCTCGTCTGTGTTATGTTCCTGGTATTCGTCTGTACCAATGACCGATACTCATCTGTATCATCGCCTGAAGCACTCGTTTGTGTTTCTTAGATCATCGTCTGATATTCGTTTGTATCATTGACTTATGGAACTCGTCTGTGTTCTCTTGGTGGTCATCCAATACTCGTCTGTATTGAAGAGGTTTGAAATCCTAACTGTGGGAATAAATGTCAAAATGGTTACCGGTCCTGGCGTAACAGGTATATCCGAAGGAAATTCGTCTGTCTCAGGCACCAATTAGTAAAGTTGCACCTGGCATAACAAGTTTGCTCGAAGAAGACTCGTCTGTCTTATACCATATATCCACGGATAATATATGAGGAGGGTTCGTCTACCTTGTTTATGCATGTATATCCCACAGACTTTTGTGCATCACCGGTCCTGGCGTAACAAGTTTATTCGAAGGAGATTAGTTTGTCTCAAGTCATACATTTTGCAAGGTATGTGAGGGCCCGTATGTCCAGTTCCGGGCATAACAGGATTGTTTGAAGAAGACTCGTCTGTCAATATATTTTGATTCCAGATAACAGTTTCAACTTAGAAGGAGCTCGTCTGCTTTCTCTTCACTTCAGTCACCAAAGTGTCATTTGTTTGGGTTTATTTCCCAGTTTCTGCATTCTTCGTCAGAGTGCAAATTTCAGGTCTTCTTGGTATTCAACCACAGTTTATCTTGAACGGTCGATAGCCCGTGCTACCGTCCTTTTCAGATTAACAGTTGCCTGAATAGGGGCAACTGTAACACCCCAAATTTGCCCTCTTCTTTTTAAGCATCATATCATATCATATTCATCATGAACATATCATATCCTTGGCATCTTAGCATGGAAAGATGAGGCATAACATTCTCATGACCTAGCATTGGGCATATGATCATCTGTGGAGGGTTTTGAGGCATCACAAGCTATGACAAGGGACCCAATGGATTTTCTCAAGTCCTATGAGGGGTCTATGTTACATTCACAAGTTCAAGTTCATTTACAAGAGCTCAGAAGGTTGGAAAATCATCAGGGAATCCAGGCTAGGGCAAAGCTCCTACACAATGATCCCAAATTAGGGTTTGAGTTTCAAGCATGAAAACCTCAAGACTTTGGCCATTTCATTTGGGCAAAGTCTCTTATATGTTAAGAGGATCCTAGGGATGAAATTTGATGAGAAAATTCCTTGTGGAAGTCAAGTATTTCTTCAGTTGCTTGTAAATGAAGAAATTGGTCAACTGTGCCTTAGAAAAGTCAACTGTGAGATTTCAAGTGGTCCAACCCCATTTTTATAGCCAAGGGATGTTCTTATAACATTAAAAGAGGTTTGGCAAGATCAAAGATCAAGAATCGTGAGGTTTTGAGGTGTTTTGCAAAATTGGCATAAGCTTGGTCATGGAAAATGCCATTTTTAGCAAGTTTTTGCCCTAATTTTCAAGTAAGCATAACTTGGTGAAAAAATCTTCAAATGGACCAAAGCCAAACATGAAAGTTGAAGATTAAATCCCCCCATTTTCAAAAAGTACAAGTACTTTTTCATAGCCTTTATGGTTTAAGAGATGAGGCCCTCGAAAATTTCAAAGAAACTAGGGCATAACTTGAATTTCCAAGCTTCCACAAATGCAAAAAGTCTTGAAACGTATTTTTGAGTGTTGGTATGAACCAAATGAGGTCACAATGTTACAAAGCAATGCAAATGGTCCATTTTGCTCCAAAAATAATACCAAATTCGTGCATGATGAGAGGTTTATTTCATAAGTGTAAAATTTGCATGATCATGAGAAATGTGTGATACTTACATCCAAGGGCCAGAATCTTTGTTGATTTAAATTAAAGGTGAGATTTGGAGAGCACATGGGCAAAGAGAGAGAGATCAATGCACGAGTGTTTCATGATTTCACACCAAACTTGCAAATTGTGCAAATTCTCTCCCACACTCTTTTTCCACGTGCCAAGGCCTTCATTCTTTCAGCATTGCTTCTTGAGGTCATTTATAAGAGAATTAGGGTTTTAGTGTGCCTCAGATCCATCTCATTTCATCACTCTCGAGTTTTTGCTCATTCTGCAATTTCCTTCGAATCACACTCTACACTTACTCATTGTCAAAACCACTTGCATATTCTTCATCCTTGAGGGTTCAGGATCACAAATCCATACCTTGTTCAAGCTGATTCTCAAGATTCCACACCTTGCCATTTCAATGCAGCAAGCTTTGAGCTCCTAGATCCAGCAGCTTTCAAGGCTCTAGTTGCATTTATTCTGCAACTAGAGTGTATTTGGAGTGGATTTGCAACTATTCTTGGCTTCTATCAAGCTATTTCTAGATCTGCAAGTCTCAGGTAAGTTCAAAATCCTTGGATCTGGAAATGAAAATAGATGTGTGCATTGTGATCTTCTGGTTATGCTGATGATTCTGCACGTTTTAATTTTAAAAATGCTTGAGAATTGAGCTTTGTATGTTGATTTGAAGTTTCATGGTGAAACCTGTTTCTCTTCGATCCAGCTTGTTCATTGTTCCTTTGTGAATTTCATGGCCATATTTAGATTCAATGTAACTTGATGATCTGATCTGGAGTGTTTTATGTATTTTCATTGATGTTTGTTCATGATCTGCATTTTCCGGTGCCGGAGCCCTAGCTCCGGTCACCGGATTCTGGGCTTGTGTAATTATGGTTTCAAAGGAGGAAGATGACCCTCAGCCATAGGATTTCCAATCTGGACGCTCATATTGTTGCCACCTCATTTAATGAGGACCCTCCTGTAACACGGTGGGAGAAATGACTTTAAGTTATGTTGCGGATAGCAAGAGTCGCCACCGACTTTTATTTTATCCAAAAGGAAAGGGTATAAAAGAACAGGAAAGACCTTAAGAGATATTTTTGGGTCCGGGGGGTAGGTTATGTAAAGGGAAGGTGTTAGCACCCTTTACATCCATGGTTATCCATGGGCTCTTAATTACTTAGCTCACTTTTGAATTGTTTTTGAAAGTGTAGTGTGTGAATAGAAAAATTTTCAGAATAGTTGATAATGATCCATGTATGGATGCGTAAAAACTTGTTTTTGAAAATTTGTTTGAAATTTGTTAAGTGTGAAAAGTTTTGAAGTGAGCAAGTACATAAGAGGAACCTACCCTAAAGTTTTAAGTCTTTCTTGTTCTTTATCCTTTAATTGGTAAGACTATCCCTACTATTAAGGAGTAGGTAGTCATTACCTTGGATGTAAGGGACATAATAGGGACATTCTGTTTTATGAAGGCAACTGTGGGGTGTAATAAGCATATAGGAGGGACTATCATCATTATTCGAAGGGACTTGATTCGTAAAGGCAACCATTAGGGACTTGATGATTTTTTCTTTTAAAGGGACTTGCTTTATACACCCCACTTGACCTTATGATTTAGGCAACTTGAGGGATAACCTTAGAAAGTGAGACGGCGATTAAAAATCGACTTACGTGTGTGAGTGTACAATATTATTTATCTTTAATTTAAATGCTCTAATTTTATTTTTAATAGAATACATATTTTTGCACTCCCTAAATTACTAACCATAGCAATAATTAAATAATTAAAATATTACAAAATTTACATCCGAGAAACAATTACAACATAATTATAAAAATAATAAATAGCAAAAAATATAAATATATAGCAAAATAAATATAATAAGCAAAAATAAATAAGTAACTAAAATAGGGGTTAGTGATAAATATAAAAAAATAAGGTTAGTGAGAATAAAATAATAATAATAATAATTAGAAAAATAAACAAGGTTAGAGAAATAATAATAAAAATATAAGATAATAGTAAACAAAAAATAATAAATAATAGTATAGTTAGTAACAATAAAAAAAAAATATTATAATGGCATAATTAGAATAATAAACAAAAAATTGGATTTTAATATATAACATTTAATAAGAATTAATTAAAGAATTTTCAAACATAATGTAATTATAAATTTTAATTATTACAAATTTAATCACTTTTTAAACATACATTAACATTTATTTATAAAAAAAATATTTATACATTATAAGGAGAAAATAAGTTTTAAATATTATATTCACTAAATTAATCATATTTATAAAATTTAATTTTATTAATTATTATATTTACAATAAATTAATTATATCAAAGATTATAATAAATACATACATGACAATTATATTTAAAAATTAGAGAATAACAATTAAGTTATTTAATAAGTATTTAGAAAATAAATTAGGGTTTTGGAAATTAGGGTTTGTTTTAAGAAAATATTTTTTTTTTAGGGTTTTTCTAATTTATAATATACAAAAACTAATTAAATGGTACTTATATATATTCTATAAAGATATAATAATAACAATCATTTTTTTTTTAGAATTTTAAAACAAAACATATATACATTATAATTTAGAAGAAAATAATATTTGCATTTTTATAATTTAAAAAAAAAACATATCATAATATAATATAGGAAACAATAAACATAAAAGAAAAATAAAAAAAAATCAGAAAAAAACTGGACCTGAGATTTGAACCCAGGTCCCTAACCTGGATAGTGAAGAGAGTGACCAACTGAGCTGCGCACCATCAATGCAATAACAATGAGTCTCCCTTGGTTTTGTGCTTTAAGCTTGAAAATTCTGGAAAATAAGAGAAATAAAAAGGCCTGGGGTGGGAATCGTACCCAGGACCTTTTAGTGACAAGCATGCATACGTTACCGCCTGGCTGGAAGAGCCCATCTGATTATATAATGGCAAGAAACCATAATATATTAAGTCTTCCTTTATCCTGAAAAATAAAAGCAAAAACAATGCACCAGCCAGGAATCGAACTGGTACCCTAACAACATACGCGCATCATCTTTACCACTGGGACACAAGTTCTTGTGTGACAAATAAACAGGATATAAAAATAATATTTTAAATCAAAATTTTAAACATGAAATTCGCGCCAAGCTTCTCCTTCTTCTACCTCCTGCCCTGCGAAAATTCTTGTGAAAATACCTACAAATTTTCCTGCGAAAAAAACCATTCCCAGCAAAACCTACAAACATCAATGGCCAACAAAATCATACAGTTTCACAAAATCAAGCACGGCAATATGATCCTAGCATTCACACGATTCATTCCATGTTTTTAGAATTGATTTATGTTTCTTAAATTAGAAACCCCTAAACCTAGGTCCAAACCCTAATAATGGCATCTCATGAATTAGGTACGGGTTCTTTGATTTTCCTGTCCAGAAACGATCTACACAACATTATAAACAACATTAGGCAAGAAAAATCCATTTAAATGCAGTGAATTGATGTAATCGAAAAAAACTTTGTCAAGCATGAACAAGCTCGGGTTCCTCATTATGGCATGCTTTGGATACTTATGAATATTGGTTTAGCTTCAGGGATGTTCAAGGAACATCTCTATGTCTTTAGTTTACCTTGAAACCTCTTGTATGAATGAATCCGAATTGGTGTTTTAGCTTGAATTTTGAGGTTTTGAAACTTACCTTTTGATGCTGGGAATTCGTCCTAGGGCAATGGCAATGAGTTTAGTATATATAGGGGACTCAATTAGGTCAAAAAGATTGATGGTTTGTGTGAAAATTTTGATATTCTAAGATTGAAAAAGATCATGGTGTAAAAGTCAAATATTTGTTCATGAAGACTTGCTATTCTTGTACCAATCTCATGATTCCTTTCCTCTTTAATTCTAATCACCAATTAAGACTTTCTAGAAGCATTATCCAAATAAAATCTTTAATTTTCATATTTTATTTTTATTTAAAATGATTTTTAATGATTTAAATCAAATTAAATAGAAATAAAAATAATAAAAATCAGATTTTAAATGGTTTGGGTCGTGCATAGTACTAGTGTATGGATTGGATCACAATTTGGGCAGCCCATTTGGAAAAAAGTGATTTTAAACCTCCATTTTCAACATAAACCATCACAAAATTTCCCAACTTTGCAAGGGCACATCTCCCTCAATTTTAAAGGTATGAGGGTGTTCTTGGACTTTTTGGAAAGCTTGAAGAGTCCTCTAAACAACCCCATTGGTTTCAGGTCCATATCATTTACCAATCTCAAGTTATGCCCTTTTGAAGTTGTTGACTTTTTGTTGACTTTTGAAATGACCTATAATGTCTTAGCTCATATCTTCCAAATGAAGCATTTTTGGGCTTAACTTGCAACATAAAAGTTGTAGAGAATTCAATTTCCTTCAAAATGAGCTTTGGATGGAGACTTGGTGATGAAGTATGTGTTAGTTATGGCTGGTCAAATTTCAGTTGACTTTTACTGAGGAAACCCTAATTTAGAAACTCCTGATTATTGATGATCTGGAATCTCCTTGATGAATCATGATCAACCCTTGATCAAATGATGAATTTTACTTCATATACTTGATGTTGGAAAAAAATCATGAAGTTTGACTTTGGTTTGACCACAGTTGACCTCAGTTTGACTTTTTTAACTGCATTGACTGATTTTGACTTATCTGATCATCTGACTGAGCAAACTTTTGAGAAAAGTCTTGAAACTTGTCATGGGGGTTCTTATACACATATAAGATGTTATGAAGCTCACTTGAGGTATTGTAAGTCCATTTAGCCTGATTAAAGTCAAAACCCTAGTTTTGGATACACTGCTTAGGAGGTGCATTGTCTGAGGGAATTATCAACTCTTCTGACCAATTGTGAACTTTGTGAACCTTGTGAACCATCATAAAATGTCTTGTGAACCTCATGGGAGGTATTGTGAAGCTTGTGAACCTTGTGAACCTCATGAAATGTATTGAAAATGTTATGGAACTTGTGAACCTTGTGAACCTTCAAGAAGTAACTTGTGGACTTCATGAACTTCATGAAAGGTCTTGTAAATGTTGAGAAGCTTGTGAACCTTGTGAACCTTCAAGAAGTGACTTGTAGACTTCATGAACCTCATTAAAGGTTATATAAGTATTGAGAAACTTGTGAACCTTGTGAACCTTCAAGAAGTAACTTGTGGACTTCATGAACTTCATGAAAGGTCTTGTAAATGTTGAGAAGCTTGTGAACCTTGTGAACCTTCAAGAAGTGACTTGTAGACTTCATGAACCTCATGAAAGGTTATATAAGCATTGAGAAACTTGTGAACCTTGTGAACCTTCTTAGCACACAAAGTCTTGTATTGTGAGGGCAAATTTTGGGGTGCAACAGCTGCCCCTGTTCAATTTTCTGAAACCTGAGGGGTTAGATTGGTATATTTGCCAGTCATGACCTGGAAGGTTGAAGGGGATTGAACACAAAAGCCCAAAAATTTGCACTCACCAGTGCATTAGAGTGATATAATTGAGTGGGCTTAAAGATGCCACTGGGGGAAAGCAATCCAAGATATGGAGGTATAATGAAAGCTGTCAGGAGTCTGGAGCAGTCCTGAGGTATTGATGATATGCTTTCAGGAGACTGGAGTAATCCTGATGTAACAGCATGTCTTCAAGGGGGGGAATGAGAAGTTATCAGGAGGCTGGAGCTGTCCTGAGGTAACAATATAAATTCAAGAGGGTGGAGCAATCTTTGATAATATGCTTTCAGGAGACTAGAGTAATCCTGATGTAACAGCATGTCTTCAGGAGGATAGAGAAATCAATAATGATAACCCTAAAGCAGTCTTGAAGTAATAATATGACTCCAGGAGGATAGAGCAATCAATAGCCCTAAAGCAGTCTTGAAGTAATAATATGATTTCAGGAGGATAGAGCAATCAATAATGATAACTCTAAAGCAGTCTTGAAGATGATTTCAGGAGGATAGAGCAATCAATAGCTCTAAAGCAGTCTTGAAGTAATAAGGTGATTTCAGGAGGATAGAGCAATCAATAATGATAACTCTAAAGCAGTCTTGAAGTAATGAGAAGTTGTCAGGAGGATAAAGCAACCCTGAGGTAATAGTATGATATGTTTTCAGGAGACTGGAGTAGTCCTGATGTAACAGCATGTCTTCAGGAGGATAGAGCAATCCTGATGATCATTTGTTGGATAATTAACCTGAAAACAAGGTAGCATTCTGTATGATAGTGTTAGTTTATGTATTATGTATGCATGTATAATATGATGCACTTAGGTAATGTACTATGCACTCATGGCTATGTATGTTATGGTATGATGTAAATGATGTATGTATGACATGATACTGCCGGAAGAGTCTGGATATATTCGTATATCAACTGCTGGCCAGGGAAAATAAATCCCGATTCGTTGTTGAAGAATATATTATATATAAATCTCCGTCTGCTGGGGATAATAAGGTATGGATAACCTCCCGGATGCTGGGGATAATAAGGTATATATAACCTCCGTCTTCGTTTGATGGTAGGGCAGATATAACTTCCCGTCTTCGTTCGTCGTCCCCTTATTGGAAAGTAAATTCCCGAATATCCGTATGAGGATAAAAGAGATGGATATAAATTCTAGGGGAGATAAGACTTTATGAAGATGGATTCATCCTACTGAGGGTTTGTAACTGTCTTGTAAAGGTGAACCGGCGAAGCTTCGTTGAAATCCTTCCCTCGTTCGTCCTTAGTAAATACTATTACCGCATTTCCATGCATTTCTGGTAAACATCAATCATATTAAGCATTCATGCATTTTTGGTAAACATTAATCATATTCAAAAGCATACATACATTCAAACACAATCAATGGACGTTTCGCTTATGTAAATAGGGTAAAAGTAAATCTGGATTCAAAAGATGGAATTTATTTATATCAAATAGTGACCCATACACGGGTAAGTTTGTACAAGGAGACATAAACCCTAGTAAGAGGATTTTGTCATAAAGTTTTTTACAAAGCAAAGAGTATCAGCTATGTGTGAAATAATCCTATTGAGTTTCAATTCTACTATTGCCATTATCTCCGAGTATCTCATCTTCTGCTGTTGGGACGGAAACGATTGGATTGAGCTTTATCTGTTCGAGCTTGAGTAAGTAGTACAACTGGTTGCAGTTTCATGGGTGATCCAAACGAGACATAGTCATACGCTTTAATCCCTAACTTTTGCCTGGATTGCCCTTTCAGGTTTTCAATCCACCGGGATACCCTTTTTTGCCCAAGCCGCCTTTTCAGGTTTTCGACTTGCCGGGTGTACATCTTTTTATATATATCCCTAATTTTTGCCCAAACCCTTTTGGTTTGCCGGGATGCCCTTATTTTTGCCTAGGCCTGTCAACCTAGCGGGTCTCTTTTTATGCGTAGTATTTTTTAACTATGTCTGCGTTTACAGGCTGTGGAAAGTCTTCACCATCCATTGTAGTGAGTATCATGGCACCTCCTGAGAACACTGTCTTGATTACAAATGGTCCTTCATATGTCGGAGTCCACTTGCCCCTAGGATCACCCTGTGGTAATATGATACGCTTGATTACCAAGTCACCAACCTGATATACCTTTGGCTTAACCTTTTTGTTAAAAGCTTTGATCATTCGTTTCTGGTACATCTGGCCATGACAAACTGCTGCCAGCCTTTTCTCATCAATTAAATTTATCTGGTCCAGTCGAGTCTGAATCCATTCATCTTCATCCAAGCCTGCATCCTTCATAATTCTCAAGGAGGGAATCTGAACTTCAATGGGCAGAACTGCTTCCATACCATAGACTAAGGAGAATGGGGTTGCCCCTGTTGAAGTACGTATTGTAGTACGATAACCATGAAGAGCAAATGGTAACATCTCATGCCAATCCTTGTAAGTAACAGTCATCTTCTGTACGATCTTCTTGATGTTCTTATTAGCAGCCTCAACTGCCCCATTCATCTTCGGACGATACGGAGAAGAGTTGTGGTGCTTAATCTTGAACTGCGTGCAGAGATCAGTAATCATAGTGTTGTTCAGATTAGAGCCATTGTCAGTGATAATCCTTTCAGGGATGCCATACCTACATATGAGATTATTCTTAATAAACCGAGCCACCACATTCTTGGTAACAGATGCAAATGAAGCTGCCTCCACCCACTTTGTGAAGTAATCGATAGCAACCAGGATGAAACGATGCCCATTAGAAGCAGTAGGCTTGATCTCACCAATCATATCAATGCCCCACATGGCAAAGGGCCAAGGAGCAGTCAACACATTCAAGGGTGATGGAGGTACATGGACTTTATCAGCATAGATTTGACATTTGTGACAAGTTCTGGAGTGTTGATAGCAATCAGCTTCCATGGTAGACCAATAGTAACCTGCTCTCAATATCTTCTTTGCCATAGTATGACCACTGGAATGAGTGCCAAAAAGTTCGTCATGCATATCTTCCATAATCTCAATTGCTTCCTTCTTATCCACACAACGAAGCAAAGTTGAATCGTGATTGCGCTTGTACAAAATGCCATTGCTCAAAAAGAACTTAGCAGAGAACCTTCTCATGAATTTCCTATCTTTGACAGATGCCCCTTCAGGGAACTCCTGAGTTTCAAGATATCTTTTCACTTCATAGAACCAAGGCTTTTCCTCTACCCTTTCAGTGTCAATCTCATTACAATACGCAGGCTTCTCAAATCTATCAATAGTAATCTTGGGAGCTTCATCATCCCAGCTGATCTCAAACATAGATGCCATGGTGGCTAATGCATCTGCCAACTGATTCTCTCTTCGTGGAATGTGTCCAAAGGTAATCTCTTTGAAATGTGGGATTAAAGACAACACATGCGCTCTGTAAGGAATGAGGTTATTATGCTTAGTATCCCAATCTCCTTTAATCTGACTCACTACCAGGGTTGAATCTCCATACACATCAAGGAACTGAATCTTCATATCAATAGCAGCTTTAATACCCAGGATACATGCCTCATACTCAGCCATGTTATTGGTACAATGGAAACAAAGTCTGGCAGTAATCGGGGTATGACAACCTTCAGGAGAACTAATCACAACACCAACATCATTACCAAGTGCATTAGAGGCACCATCAAAAACCATAGTCCATCGGGATCCTTGTTCAGGTCCGTCATATTGTCCAGGTTCTTTGGTAATAATCATAATATCTTCATCAGGGAAATCAAAACTCATTGACTGGTAATCATCCACTGCTTGATGAGCCAAATGATCAGCAACAACACTTCCTTTAATGGCCTTCTGAGTAGTATAATGTATGTCATATTCTGTCAAGATCATTTGCCATCTTGCAATTCTTCCGGAGAGAGCAGGTTTCTCAAATATGTACTTGATTGGATCCATCTTTGAAATCAACAAGGTAGTATGGGTCAACATATACTGTCTTAGTCGGCGAGCAGCCCATGCCAAAGCGCAGCAAGTTTTCTCGAGCAGTGAGTATCTTGTTTCACAGTCGGTAAACTTTTTGCTAAGGTAGTATATTGCCTGCTCTTTTCGACCAGACTCATCATGTTGTCCCAATACACACCCCATTGAGTTGTCTAACACTGTTAAGTACATAATCAAGGGTCTTCCATCAACTGGTGGCATCAAAATTGGTGGTTCTAGCAGATATCTCTTGATTTCATCAAAGGCAGTCTGGCACTCATCATTCCATTCCATCACCTGATCTTTCTTCAACAACTTAAAAATTGGCTCACAGATGGTGGTTAATTGGGAGATAAATCTTGCAATGTAGTTCAATCGTCCCAAGAAACCTCTAACCTCCTTCTCAGTACGGGGAGCTGGCATCTCTCGTATAGCTTTCACTTTTGCAGGATCCACTTCAATACCTTTTCCACTGACAATGAAACCCAGGAGTTTTCCAGATCTAACTCCGAAAGTACACTTGTTTGGGTTCAATCTCAACTTGTATTTCTTCAACCTCTCAAACAATTTATGCAAATGATCAAGATGTTGTTCTTCATTCTGAGACCTGGCTATCATATCATCCACATATACCTCTATCTCATGATGGATCATATCATGAAACAAAGCCACCATAGCACGCTGATATGTTGCCCCTGCATTCTTCAAACCAAATGGCATTACCTTATAGCAAAAGGTGCCCCACTGTGTCACAAATGTTGTCTTCTCCATATCTTCAGGTGCCATCTTGATTTGATTGTAACCAGAGAAACCATCCATAAAAGAGAATATCTTATGCTGAGCAGTGTTGTCTACCAGAATATCAATATGAGGAAGTGGAAAGTCATCTTTAGGGCTAGCCTTGTTCAAATCTCTGTAGTCCACACACATACGTACCTTACCATCTTTCTTAGGAACTGGTACCACATTTGCAACCCACTGAGGATAAGAAGTCACTGCTAAGAATCCTGCATTGAACTGTTTCATTACCTCTGCCTTGATCTTTTCTGACATTTCAGGACGCATACGACGAACCTTCTGCTTCTTTGGACGACAATCTTCTTTCACTGGCAAACGGTGAACCACAATGTCTGTATCCAACCCTGGCATATCTTCATAAGACCAAGCAAAGATCTCCACATAGTCACGTAACATCTGCATCAACCTGTTCTTGACACTGTCCTCTAAATCAGCCCCTATCTTGACCTCTTTTCTGTTTTCTTCAGTTCCCAGATTCACAACTTCGACTGGCTCTTCGTGTGGTTGTATAGCTTTCTCTTCTTGTTGTAACAACCTAGCAAGCTCTACAGGTATTTCACAATCATCCTCATTTCCGTCTTCAGTTTGATAGATCGGATTCTCGAAATTGTAATTGGCAATAGTAGAACTGTTACCAACAGGATCCAGAGTGGATGAGGATCTGCATTTTAGTGATGTGGGTGCGTGTAAGAACACATAGCTGATAAAAATAAAAGAAAAGAAAGACAAGGAACACAATATTTACGAAAACGAAACGTCCACTGATTTTATTGAATGAAGTATGCAAATGAAATGACAGCCCGTAACAAGCACACCATTGTGCCCCGGGTAAGGCACATGGCTTGAAAGTTTTATTGTTCAAGAAAATACAAATTTAAAATATAACAACACAGTAATAGTATTTACTCCTGACTAAAGGAGATAGAGATAACATCTTCAGCTTTCCAATTATTGAGTCCAGCACCCACAGTAGGAAAAATCCATGCATCCAAGTTATAATCTTCATCTTGATCTCCCACAGCATTAATCTCGTCCTTCACAACCCCTTGATTAGTGACACGGGCAGCACGAGCACGACGAACAGCCTTCTGGGATTCTGCAGTGAAACCCAAACCAAACTTGTCAGACTTGTATGGAATATCAGGAAGCTGACCCCAAATAGTACAACCACCTTCATCCACCACAGCTCTAGCATCATTGAGGGAGGCCATTGCCATTGTTGGAGGCTTTCTGGTGACCACAGGAACTTTCTTTGCAACAGGAGGAGCTACATAATCATTAACAACCCAGGGAACCACTTCAAACGTCTGACACGGAGTTTCAATGTATTCACCTTCCATTTCCAGATACTTGAAAGTATTCACATGACTGACAAAGTATTCTTCTTCTCCATAGACAGTAACAACCTTTCCATTCACCGGATATCTCAACTTTTGGTGCAATGTAGAGGTCACAGCACCTGCCCCATGGATCCAGGGACGACCAAGCAGACAAGAGTATGAAGGACGAATATCCATCACATAAAATGTAGCAATAAACACCTGGGAACCAACTTGGATTGGAAGATCAATTTCCCCATGTACCACTCTTCTAGAACCATCAAAAGCCTTTACCACAATATTACTGGGCTTCAGCACAGCATCTTCAGGACTCAGCTTGTTCAGGACTTCCTTAGGCAACACATTCAAAGAGGAACCATTGTCTATCAGCACATGAGACAGGGTAGTGCCCCTGCATTCAATTGAAATATGCAAGGCCCTGTTATGATCCCTCTTGGCAGGGGTCAAGTCAGCATCAGAAAATCCTAACCCATTGTCATAGGTCAGGTGGGCAACACAGTTCTCAAATTGGTCAACAGAAATTGCACTGGGTACATGAGCCATCTTCAGAAACTTGATCAAGGACTTGGCATGAGCTTCAGAACATAACAACAAGGACAGCATAGAAATCTTTGAGGGAGTATGCCCCAACTGATCAACAATGTCATAATCACTCTTGCGAATGATTTTCAATACTTCTTCCATCTGCTTAGAGAGGTCATCAGCAGCTGGCACATCAGTAGATACAGGCTCAATAACAGGACCCTTGCCCCGAGCATCAGTGGTGGAAGTAGCAGCAGGAGTAACTGCATTCTTGGAAATATCTGGAGGAGAGAAAACTCTTCCACTACGAGTGATCTTACTAGATCCAGCAATATTATCAATGTCAACAGGCACATCAGCTACAGGCTCTTGCTTAACACCATGGATGTAAACATCAGATCCATAGTGCCAAGGCACAGCTTTGTCAGACGTATATGGGATAGGACCAGGAGTAGTAATGACCACGGGAGCTATTCTGGCTTCAGCAACAACTTTCACAGGACCTTCAGCAGTAATTTTGATTGGACCCTGATGAGTGATTTTAATGGGACCCTTTGAAGTGATTCTTATTGGTACTTTGTCAACCATGTCAACCTCTTCAATCTTCCTACCCTGAGTCAGATGATCCACCATACTTTCTACAGACGACGGAGTCCTCTCAAACACTATAGTATACTTATCCATGAGACGCTGAATTCCATCTCTCAATATGAAGCAACTATCCGGCTTGTAGGTATAATACAAACAATCTTCACGACAACCCGGAAAGATCCCAGCTTGTACTAACCTCTTTTTGATAACAGACAGTGGTGTGGTCAACTCCATAACTGAATAGACATGTAGATCTTCCTCAATGGCGTTGACAGTCTTCTCGTGGTTTGGCATTGGAGCAGTAATCACATTGGGAGTACCCGGAGGATCAAACTCAATTTCTCCAGCATCAATCATATCCTGAATTTTATTCTTCAAGACCCATCAATTATTAGTATCATGTCCCTGACAGTTTGAATGGTATGCACACCGTGCATTGGGATTGTACCTGGGAGAGGTAACATTGGGATTCTGAGGAGCCTCTTTCAAAGTAATAAGTTCAGCCTTCAACAAATGTTGCAATGCCTGAGCCATCGACATGTTGATCTTCGTGAACTGTCTTCTAACCCTCTGTTGGTTGCCCTGTGGCTGCTCTGTTGTTGCAGGAGTTGGATTTGAAATATGAACTGCACTGACAGACTGATGCCTTCTGTTACGATCAGGCTGACCATAAACAGCATTAGATTCTTTCTTCCCGGTGGGAGGCTTCTTTGCAGCACCTGATGAAGAAGTGCCCACATGGATTTTACCATTCTTTATACCATTCTCTACTCGCTCTCCTGTCATGATCAACTCGGTGAAGCCAGATGATGAGCTTCCAATGAGATGACTGTAGAACGGACCATTCAGCGTACACATGAACATATCAACCAATTCCCTGTCAGTCAAAGGGGGTTGAACTCTTCCAGCTAAATCTCTCCACTTCTGAGCATACTCTTTGAAACTTTCTTTGGCACCCATAGACATGCTCTGAAGCTGCATGCGAGTGGGGGCTAAGTCAGCATTGTATTGGTACTGCTTATAGAAAGCTTCAGCAAGATCATTCCAGTCTCTGATGTTGACACTCTCCAATTGATAATACCACTCCAACTGAGCTCCAGATAAGCTTTCTTGGAAAAAGTGGATCCACAACTTCTTATCAGCAGTGTGGGGTTGAATTCTTCTAACATAAGACCTCAGATGTAGTTTGGGACAAGAGACCCCATCATAGACAACAAATGTAGGAACCTTGAACCCAATGGGTATGACTACCCCAGATATCAGACTCAAATCCTCAAAATCCAGCCCAGATGACTTCTGCAACTCCATAGCATCCATTCTATCCACCAGCATCTTGAATTTGTCTTCATTAGGCTCATGGTAGTAATTAGCCTCAGAATCAGAGTCCCCCATTGTATGGTGGAGACTGCCTACCTCTTGCTCAGATTCTTCAGATTCATAGTCTTCAGCTGGTTCATTGGTCTTGGCAAGACCTTTGAACCTTCTTCCCATGTTGATCAACCCAGCAGACCTCCTATCCTTCTTAGTCTTCTTGGCCAGCAGTGCCTTCAATTCATCCTGCCCCTTGGATAGGTTCAGGATCAGCTCTTGGAACTGTGCATTTTGTGCCTGGAGATCCTTAACTGATTGTTCAAGAGCCATTGCTGAAATAAACAGCGAGAAGATGAGAAACCTGTGCACAATTATAAGCCTGTGATGCAATGAAATGATATGGGAATGCATATGCAATGTTTTCAAGGACCGCAGGATTTAAATTTGCTTAGACAAACACGAAAGTAAACTTTTATTAGTAATAACTTTGTTTTGCCTTTTAGGCTTACAAAAATGAAATGAAATAAGTACAAAAGATGGGGTTTTAAGTCTCCCATGGACGTTTCCTCTTTGTATTGAGGTATGAATTGAGGTTTCGCTCCTCGTGAAGTTGCTTTGTTAGCTCCAGGATTCTTTCTTGACTTGCTTTGTAATGAGCCTCGAAAGTATCCCTTTGCTCCTTCAGTTGGATCCATGATCTCTGCAAGTCTTCCTTATCAGTAGGCATGTCTGGGTGAAGGATGGTATAAGTTGTGTCTCCTTCAGCAACAGGTTCCATGGTAACTGGTAGGACGGCAGGATATGGCATCATGAGTATCTGAGCACGAGATCATACCCATCTGAGATAAGCCTCCATAGGAATAGTGTACTTAGGCTCCAGTGTCTTGCTGTCAATCCTGTTTACCTTTCCCCAAGCTCGTATGAATCTCTGACGGTAACCCTGAAGATCGTTGTCATAATCAAACACCATGCCCTGAATCAACATGTCATGTGGGCCATCACTTCTGGCGTAACCAAACTGTCGTAAAGCTAGAGAAGGGTTGTAGGTGATGCCTCCTCTTATGCCTAGAAGTGGCACATTAGGGAACTCCCCACAACGGTCAATGATGGTGACATTCTCCATAGATCTGGAGCACCAATGGATATCTGAGTGAGAAAGTGACATGATCCTTTTGAACCATCTGAACCCTTGCTCATTCTTCATTACTGAGCGAGGAAGGTGAGAAATAAACCACCTAGAAAGTAAAGGTATGCAACACATCAAAGTTCCTCTTGCCCTTGTAGTACGGGTGTGAAGAGAATGCAGGATGTCTCCAAGCAATGTAGGCACTGGATTGTGACTCAGGAAAATGTTGATGGCATGAACATCTATGAACTGATCTGGATTGGGGAACAATACTAAGCCATATATCAGCAAGGCTAAGATCTCCTCAAAAGCATCATAGCTCATGGCCTTCAAGAACATTTGAGCCTTATCCATTAGCACTTTGGCAAGAATACCCTTGACTCCACTTCTCGTTTCTAGAACAATATCAGACTTCTTCAGATGTAGAGCCGCAGCAATAACCTCTGGTTTAAGCTCCTTCTCCAAGCCTGTGAAGGGTCTTTGATCAAGAACAGGTATACCCAGAAGTTTGGAGAACTCCTCCATGGTAGGAACCAGCTGATAGTCAGGGAATGTAAAGCAGTGGTGTTTAGGGTCAAAGAACTGAAACAGAACACTCATCATGTCTTCATTGAACCCTGAAGTGACTAGATCCAATAAGTGACCATGTCTCTTGATGAACTGGGAATGATCAGACACTTGAGCAACCAACTCTTTAAGCTTAGCAGGTATGCCCACAAAGTTGATCCTGATGGTGTTTCTACGAGCAGAAGCCATGACCTGCAACAAAGAACAAAGATAAATCCTTTGGTCCTTGAAATGGTTAGTGAAAATGCTATGCTTATGATGCATGATGATGTCATGATGTTATGCTCAATCACAAACATGTGGCACACACAAGCAAGTCACACAATAGCCCTAGGTTTGAAGGCTTGCATGAGGTTTAAGGTAAGTACCCTCCCCTGAAGTTAGTTGGTTCATCCTGTCCTATAAAGTAACCAGGTTCTAAGGGATCTCAATATCATTGATCCTTCACAAGGGTGGTTGATCAGAAGGCAACTTACTTGCCAACCAAAACCCTCCAAGTTTAGAATCTCAATGAGCGTAGTATCGAGTGTCAACCAACTTCAGTCTGCACCAAAGCCGGTTGCCTCACTACTCTTCTAAAGGCCAAGATAAGTTAACTAGGGTTCTAAAAGTTATTTAGTGCATTGACAACATATGGCAGCCTCATATTATCCTCAACTTGACTTAAGGAACATAAGCACCAACCAAGAAGTCGCACTAACTATGGCCACCAGATCAACCGTATCGATATACGTCGTACAGTTTCCTTGGTCTATTGCCATTTACCTAAGGTACACTAGATCCGGGTTAGGACCTTTCACACATAAGAGCACCCCAACAAGATAATATAAATCAAACAAGGCAAACAATTTAAAGTGATCTTAATTCCTAAGGGTACCCCTCTTTTATTAAATCCCCAGCAGAGTCGCCAGTTCTGTAACACGGTGGGAGAACTGACTTTAAGTTATGTTGCGGATAGCAAGAGTCGCCACCGACTTTTATTTTATCCAAAAGGAAAGGGTATAAAAGAACAGGAAAGACCTTAAGAGATATTTTTGGGTCCGGGGGGTAGGTTATGTAAAGGGAAGGTGTTAGCACCCTTTACATCCATGGTTATCCATGGGCTCTTAATTACTTAGCTCACTTTTGAATTGTTTTTTAAAGTGTAGTGTGTGAATAGAAAAATTTTCAGAATAGTTGATAATGATCCATGTATGGATGCGTAAAAACTTGTTTTTGAAAATTTGTTTGAAATTTGTTAAGTGTGAAAAGTTTTGAAGTGAGCAAGTACATAAGAGGAACCTACCCTAAAGTTTTTTAAGTCTTTCTTGTTCTTTATCCTTTAATTGGTAAGACTATCCCTACTATTAAGGAGTAGGTAGTCATTACCTTGGATGTAAGGGACATAATAGGGACATTCTGTTTTATGAAGGCAACTGTGGGGTGTAATAAGCATATAGGAGGGACGATCATCATTATTCGAAGGGACTTGATTCGTAAAGGCAACCATTAGGGACTTGATGATTTTTTCTTTTAAAGGGACTTGCTTTATACACCCCACTTGACCTTATGATTTAGGCAACTTGAGGGATAACCTTAGAAAGTGAGACGGCGATTAAAAATCGACTTACGTGTGTGAGTGTACAATATTATTTATCTTTAATTTAAATGCTCTAATTTTATTTTTAATAGAATACATATTTTTGCACTCCCTAAATTACTAACCATAGCAATAATTAAATAATTAAAATATTACAAAATTTACATCCGAGAAACAATTACAACATAATTATAAAAATAATAAATAGCAAAAAATATAAATATATAGCAAAATAAATATAATAAGCAAAAATAAATAAGTAACTAAAATAGGGGTTAGTGATAAATATAAAAAAATAAGGTTAGTGAGAATAAAATAATAATAATAATAATTAGAAAAATAAACAAGGTTAGAGAAATAATAATAAAAATATAAGATAATAGTAAACAATAAATAATAAATAATAGTATAGTTAGTAACAATAAAAAAAATATTATAATGGCATAATTAGAATAATAAACAAAAAATTGGATTTTAATATATAACATTTAATAAGAATTAATTAAAGAATTTTCAAACATAATGTAATTATAAATTTTAATTATTACAAATTTAATCACTTTTTAAACATACATTAACATTTATTTATAAAAAAAAATATTTATACATTATAAGGAGAAAATAAGTTTTAAATATTATATTCACTAAATTAATCATATTTATAAAATTTAATTTTATTAATTATTATATTTACAATAAATTAATTATATCAAAGATTATAATAAATACATACATGACAATTATATTTAAAAATTAGAGAATAACAATTAAGTTATTTAATAAGTATTTAGAAAATAAATTAGGGTTTTGGAAATTAGGGTTTGTTTTTAGAAAATATTTTTTTTTAGGGTTTTTCTAATTTATAATATACAAAAACTAATTAAATGGTACTTATATATATTCTATAAAGATATAATAATAACAATCATTTTTTTTTTAGAATTTTAAAACAAAACATATATACATTATAATTTAGAAGAAAATAATATTTGCATTTTTATAATTTAAAAAAAAAACATATCATAATATAATATAGGAAACAATAAACATAAAAGAAAAATAAAAAAAAAATCAGAAAAAAACTGGACCTGGGATTTGAACCAAGGTCCCTAACCTGGATAGTGAAGAGAGTGACCAATTGAGCTGCGCACCATCAATGCAATAACAATGAGTCTCCCTTGGTTTTGTGCTTTAAGCTTGAAAATTCTGGAAAATAAGAGAAATAAAAAGGCCTGGGGTGGGAATCGTACCCAGGACCTTTTAGTGACAAGCATGCATACGTTACCGCCTGGCTGGAAGAGCCCATCTGATTATATAATGGCAAGAAACCATAATATATTAAGTCTTCCTTTATCCTGAAAAATAAAAGCAAAAACAATGCACCAGCCAGGAATCGAACTGGTACCCTAACAACATACGCGCATCATCTTTACCACTGGGACACAAGTTCTTGTGTGACAAATAAACAGGATATAAAAATAATATTTTAAATCAAAATTTTAAACATGAAATTCGCGCCAAGCTTCTCCTTCTTCTACCTCCTGCCCTGCGAAAATTCTTGTGAAAATACCTACAAATTTTCCTGCGAAAAAAACCATTCCCAGCAAAACCTACAAACATCAATGGCCAACAAAATCATACAGTTTCACAAAATCAAGCACGGCAATATGATCCTAGCATTCACACGATTCATTCCATGTTTTTAGAATTGATTTATGTTTCTTAAATTAGAAACCCCTAAACCTAGGTCCAAACCCTAATAATGGCATCTCATGAATTAGGTACGGGTTCTTTGATTTTCCTGTCCAGAAACGATCTACACAACATTATAAACAACATTAGGCAAGCAAAATCCATTTAAATGCAGTGAATTGATGTAATCGAAAAAAACTTTGTCAAGCATGAACAAGCTCGGGTTCCTCATTATGGCATGCTTTGGATACTTATGAATATTGGTTTAGCTTCAGGGATGTTCAAGGAACATCTCTATGTCTTTAGTTTACCTTGAAACCTCTTGTATGAATGAATCCGAATTGGTGTTTTAGCTTGAATTTTGAGGTTTTGAAACTTACCTTTTGATGCTGGGAATTCGTCCTAGGGCAATGGCAATGAGTTTAGTATATATAGGGGACTCAATTAGGTCAAAAAGATTGATGGTTTGTGTGAAAATTTTGATATTCTAAGATTGAAAAAGATCATGGTGTAAAAGTCAAATATTTGTTCATGAAGACTTGCTATTCTTGTACCAATCTCATGATTCCTTTCCTCTTTAATTCTAATCACCAATTAAGACTTTCTAGAAGCATTATCCAAATAAAATCTTTAATTTTCATATTTTATTTTTATTTAAAATGATTTTTAATGATTTAAATCAAATTAAATAGAAATAAAAATAATAAAAATCAGATTTTAAATGGTTTGGGTCGTGCATAGTACTAGTGTATGGATTGGATCACAATTTGGGCAGCCCATTTGGAAAAAAGTGATTTTAAACCTCCATTTTCAACATAAACCATCACAAAATTTCCCAACTTTGCAAGGGCACATCTCCCTCAATTTTAAAGGTATGAGGGTGTTCTTGGACTTTTTGGAAAGCTTGAAGAGTCCTCTAAACAACCCCATTGGTTTCAGGTCCATATCATTTACCAATATCAAGTTATGCCCTTTTGAAGTTGTTGACTTTTTGTTGACTTTTGAAATGACCTATAATGTCTTAGCTCATATCTTCCAAATGAAGCATTTTTGGGCTTAACTTGCAACATAAAAGTTGTAGAGAATTCAATTTCCTTCAAAATGAGCTTTGGATGGAGACTTGGTGATGAAGTATGTGAAAGTTATGGCTGGTCAAAGTTCAGTTGACTTTTACTAAGGAAACCCTAATTTAGAAACTCCTGATTATTGATGATCTGGAATCTCCTTGATGAATCATGATCAACCCTTGATCAAATGATGAATTTTACTTCATATACTTGATGTTGGCAAAAAATCATGAAGTTTGACTTTGGTTTGACCACAGTTGACCTCAGTTTGACTTTTTTAACTGCATTGACTGATTTTGACTTATCTGATCATCTGACTGAGCAAACTTTTGAGAAAAGTCTTGAAACTTGTCATGGGGGTTCTTATACACATATAAGATGTTATGAAGCTCACTTGAGGTATTGGAAGTCCATTTAGCCTGATTAAAGTCAAAACCCTAGTTTTGGATACACTACTTAGGAGGTGCATTGTCTGAGGGAATTATCAACTCTTCTGACCAATTGTGAACTTTGTGAACCTTGTGAACCATCATAAAATGTCTTGTGAACCTCATGGGAGGTATTGTGAAGCTTGTGAAGCTTGTGAACCTTGTGAACCTCATGAAGTGGCTTGTAGACTTCATGAACCTCATGAAATGTATTGAAAATGTTATGGAACTTGTGAACCTTGTGAACCTTCAAGAAGTAACTTGTGGACTTCATGAACTTCATGAAAGGTCTTGTAAATGTTGAGAAGCTTGTGAACCTTGTGAACCTTCAAGAAGTGACTTGTAGACTTCATGAACCTCATGAAAGGTTATATAAGTATTGAGAAACTTGTGAACCTTGTGAACCTTCAAGAAGTAACTTGTGGACTTCATGAACTTCATGAAAGGTCTTGTAAATGTTGAGAAGCTTGTGAACCTTGTGAACCTTCAAGAAGTGACTTGTAGACTTCATGAACCTCATGAAAGGTTATATAAGCATTGAGAAACTTGTGAACCTTGTGAACCTTCTTAGCACACAAAGTCTTGTATTGTGAGGGCAAATTTTGGGGTGCAACACCTCCCCCTCACGTGTTTTATTTTTGTGTTTTGAATCTGAATTAATCAATTTGTCACGCACCACACCTTAATTAACATGCTCCCTCTCTCCAAGCCAATGAAATTGATGACTGGAATTAATGAGTTGACTGATCTGGCCCCTTCATTTGATCCCATGGTCCATGTTTTTGCTGATTTTATTTGAATTTCCACCCCAATGTCATGAACCTGCCCAGGACCCAGTGGGCCTGGATGGCTATCCCCACTCCCTGTGACTTGAGCCCAACTGAATTGAACTAAAATCCCTTCTATTCGCACCCCACTGCCTAATTCCATTTATTTTCTTTTTCTTTTTATTTCATTTTATTTCAGTTTTGATTTACAATTTTTAAAAATAGTTTTAAGTCTCAAAATATTCTAAAATAATTCAGGAATGTTATTTTTAGTTTTCTCTAATTTTTGATATTTTTATTTTCCATTTATTTTATTTTGACACGTGTAAATTAATTCTCCCCTTTAATTAATTCATTTTTAAGCATGTTAACTTGTCCATTTTCTATATTGATCCTCATTTTGAATTTTTGGTTGGTTCTTTTTGCTTTGGACTCATAATAGAGTGTACTTTAGGTGTGATTTTTGTTTTGATTTTTAGAAGCTTGTTCAATTGGTTTTGGTCCTTGACTTATGATTGAAGTTTCTTAACCCTAGTTGATGTTTGACTCCTCATTTGACTTGTATAGCTTCTGAATTTCTTCCTCTCCTTTTGGCATGTTGTTATATCATGATTGAAGATCTCTTGTCCAAGGTTGTGGAATTTTTGGGTGCATACTTGATTTGATTTGAATTTTGGTTCTTAACCTGTCCCATTTGGCTTCTTTTTTATCATAAGTCTTCTCCTTAGCTTAGAAGGGCACTTGTGCCAACTTCTTCATCTTGTTTAGGGTCTCTTTAGGGCATTGACACCTTTCTGATCTTGGTTTGGGATTTTTGTTTTGGAAATCTTGTAATTTGTTTGCCTTTGAAGTTCTTCCTTTCTTTTGTATATCCATCTCACCTCCTTTGCTTCTTTCTTTCCATAATGTGATTGCTTGACCATATGCTTCTCATCTCTTCATATTTCTTGCTTCTTAAGCACTCTTTTAACTTTATTAGGGTTCTGGTCTTGTGCCTTGAGGATGTGTTTTGTTTATTTTGCTTTGTATCTTATCAAGTTTACTTTGCTTTGCTATGTGATTCATGTTGCCTCACGTTGACTTGTGTGCTTCTTCTCTCATTCTTGTGACTTGTATTTGCATTGAGAATTTGTGTGTATGACTTCACTTATGTTTGTATGATGTTGGTATGGTATTTTGATTATTTTATATTGCCTTTATGCTTATGACACTAACCTTTTCAGGGGTTTAAGTAAGTGAGAGGTATGGATGTGATTCCCACATCTCCAAATCTTATCTTTTCTCTTCTTATTCTTATTTGTTCTAACCTTGTGATTGTTGGGCTTAGGCCTTACCTTTCCTCCTCCTCTTCTTCTTCTTCTTTTTTTCTTCTTCTTTCTTTCTTCTTTAGGATAGTAAGCCACACTAACCTAGGATTTCCATGAATGACAACACTTAGGATTCATTAGTCCCCCATTAGACTTTTGCCTTTGTGATCCTTTTGGTTTCTTTTCTCTTCTCATCTCAAAAATCTAAAGAAAACGCTTAATAAAGTTTGAAGTGATACCTTGAGCAATAGCCTTATCCCATGAGACACTTGTAGTCTTCCCATCTTGGGATAGTACAAGCTTGCCTTGTGATGCACAAGTTTGATCAAGATATCATCTTCACCAAGAAAATCATAAAACACACTTCTTCATTGTAAATACAAAAACACTTAATAAGTTAATGAGTTAGTGAGCTTAGGCCCTAATCTTTGGATTCAAGTTTTGGGGATCTTCTCCTTACTTGAGTGTGCTTGTTCTATTATTCCATCTTGGAATGTAGTGACAAGTGCACATTCCATGGAAAAGAGCTTGAGTTCACTTCCTTGTGACACACTCATAAAAGCTTCAAAAAAAACACAAACCAACAATAAGCGTCTTTCCTTCGGGAATTCTTTTCTCATCTCATTCGCTCCGTACGCGAACTTTCTCCTACTTGTCATTGTAAACACCCCAAATTTGCCCTCACTAAGTTCACACCATGGCTTGTGATCTTTTCATTTGCATAAGTTCAATCATATCATCTCATATTACATTTCTGCTTCACTGCATTGGTTCAAAGTCATCTGCATCTAGGGTTTGTGACCTGAGCAATCCCTGAGCCATCTGAGCCACTCCAAAGGTCATCAATCATCTCAAGAGGGTCCATGTATGTTCAATCATCATATTATATCCTCCCAAGATCAAGAAAGTCCGAAAATCACAAGAACTGAGAAAGGCATGGAAGCAGAGCCAAGCTTAACTGTACAGATGACCTAAAATTAGGGTTTTGGTTTCAGAGGCCATAACTCCAAATTTTTTGGTCATTCTTGTTTCTATTGGTCTCTATATGTTATAAGTATCCTACATACCAATTTTCATGAAGAAATTCAATGGGGAAGGCATCTGATCAATAGATGACTTCTTAAGCAAGTCAGTGCAAAATTAGGGCATCTGAGGCCCCCAATCATCCAACCAAAGGGTCTTCTCCATCATTTTGGGTGTATATGATCTTTATTTGATCATAGAAGAATTTAGAAGTTCACAAAATTGAAGAATTTCAAGCCATTTGCAAAGTTGCCATTTTGGGAAAGTTTTTCAACCTCCTCTTTTTGATTCAAAAATAATTCAAATGAAAAATTCTTGGTCATGAAAGTTGTAGATTGGATCATTCCCTTTTCAAAAAGTACAAGAACTTAATCTAATTCATCATAGAACTCATGTTATGGTCTTGCAAAGTTGGGAAAAATCACTAAATTTCACTTATGCACCAAAGAGGGAAACTTGCAAAAACTCATACCAAGGAAAAATGTGACCTCTAATTGACTTCTAACCATTACACAAACATGATACATGACCTAAAATTCAGAATGGCCCAAGGAATCACTCATTTTCATACCTTGATCATCAAGTATTTCAAAAGGGGCCAAAACCTTCACAAATTGCAAAATGCCCCAAATCTTGACATCCACTTGTGCCGGCTCTTCAAATCAGTTTCCATGGACCTCCCTAAAGCCAGCTGACTCGAGCCATGCCTCATAACCAGCCTGCCATGAGCCCATACCTCAAAGGACAACTTCCTTGACTTTATGCAATTTGATCCATACCAATCAAACTATTCCACAACAACTCTCTTACCTATCAAGGATTGATACATGGACCAAAAGCAACTCAACACACACAACAAGCAAGGTTGAATCCTCCCACAACTCAGCATACACCAAAACTGGCTCTTATGCATTTTTCTTCGAAACTCAACACACAAGCTTCAAACATCAAAACAAAATCCATAGAACAACTCACCATCAACCTCTGATCATTTCCCAACCATCACCTTGCCCTGAAACCCCCCATATCAAAAACACGATTTTCTCCCCCTTTGAACTGAACTGCATTAATCTCACAAACTAGCCACAAAACACTCCAACCAAGCATCAAAGCTTCTTCAGGGAGTTCATTGGAGGCATTTGGAAGCAAGGAAGCAGCTTGAAAGCTCCAGGGTTGAAAACTTGAATTAGGGTTCTTTAATTTGAATATTTTTAACCCTAACTTCAAAATTTCATAACTTTTGATCCAAGTTGAGTTTGTGAATGTTTCTTTTTGCATTGTGTTATGCATTCTTTCAAGCATCTAAAAACATTTTTGTTTCATTTTTATCTTTCATTTTTAATTTGTTTGGCATTTTCCCTTTAGGATCACCCTTAAAACCTTAGAAATTTAGGAAAATCATAAGTCCTTTAGGGTTTAGCTTCTGACCTTCCCCTTTGGGCAGTGAACTTGTATAGGTCTAGGGTCCCTTTGATTCCATTTTCAATTTTTTATCTCATGCTTTGCTTCTGATTTTGAATTTTTCATCTCATGTTGAACATAAACCCTAATTTGCATCTTCATTTGCATCCACCTCACATAAGCTTGCATACATGAACTTGCCATGACATTTTGTGCATCCACATGACATATAAGACATCTTAGGACATATTTAAATCATGTTTGATTATTGCATCATCCCTCTGCCATATTTTGCTTTCATTTCATGTCATATGTATTCATGAACGTTCATGCTCCTTACATGTCTCATTTGCATTCCCATTCTTTGTATGATCATCCTTATCCCTTGACATGCTTTCATGCCATCTCATAACATCATTTGCATCATGAATATGTTTCTGACTTTGGTTTTCATCTTTGCATTTCATCTCATTTTCATTTCATTTCATTTCTTTTTGCTAACTTTTCAGGTGGTAAGTGTTTGAGAAGTGAATTTGCCTTCACTTCTCATAATCTCTCCTCATCTCTCTTATGCATAATTGCTGCATTTTACTTGTGAATTAGAGTGAGCTTGCTCATTCATGTTCCCTCCTCACTTTATTTCTTCAAGCAACTTATCTTCTTAAGTGAAGTAAGTTGTCTTGCTTCTTTCTGCTTCTCCTCCCTTCATCCTGCTTCTTCCTTGGTGGATTTTCCTTGAAGGTTTCTTGCAAGCTTCATAAACCTTAGGAATACCCAAGCATGTTAACAATTAGGGTTTGATTAGTCCCTCCATTAGTTTTACCTTTTGTGTCATCTTTTGTGTCTTCTCTTCTCATCTCATAATCAAGGACTAAACCCTTAAGGTTTCAAGACTTTGTGATTAACCTTATGCCTGCATCCTTCTATTAGGATGGAGTGTATAACTTTAATCCTAAGTGTTAAACCCTTAAAGTGTTTAAATCCTTTAATCAAATCATCTAATAATCACTAAGACATCAAGCTTGTAACTTGTGCCTTGCATTAGGGTTCTAATTCTTCCTTAATTGGTTAAGAAGGACTAACCCTAGTGTTAATGGACAAGTCCCCCTCAAGTGTCTTACCAATCATAAAATCCATTTCTTAATCTTACCATTAACTAAAATCCACTTTAATAAGGGCTTTGTTTTGTCATGAGGTTAATCCCTAATCATGGATTAAGTTGAGGAGCCTTCCTCAGCTTAAATGTTCTCATCTATTATCCTTCTATTAGGATGGTGTAATGAGTCCATTAAATCTTTGATTATGGCTTAAACTCATTACTTAACACTAAACAGAAACTCCAAAAACATCTAAATAATTACAAGTATGTTAATGATCTTAATCTTACATCATGGTGATTAAGTGTGAGGTGTTTACTTCATACTTAAGGTATTCTCATTACCCCTAATCAGAGGGAGGATGTGATGAGTTTACTAACCCTTGGTTTAGGCTTAATCTCATTTTCTTATGACAAACTCCAAAAGCAATAAAAGATTGAAAACTCCAAAAATAAACAATAATCGTCTCATCCGGGATTCTTTTCTCATCATCTTCACTCACAAACGAGAACTCGCTTCTCCCGTCTAATGCAAGACAGTTTGCACCTGAGCCAGTGATGGGCTAAAGAAGTATCTAATTATGTGTCTAGAGGTATCTTAACTGCAAGTGCACAGCCTATCGAAGTAATATTTAAGATTATCGATCCACAGGGACTTTATGATTACTTAGTGCTGGAAGATTTACTAGTTTAGCTAAGGTGAAGGGTTGTCACGATTTTTGGTTGTTTTTAAAGATTAAAGGCGGGAATTAAATTTAAGTTTAATTAAATAATAATAAGCGGTCGGTATGTAATTATGATAACTTAGGCAGGTCAATCTAATCTAGGCTTATAAAGATGGTTCACTTAATCTATTCTGTAGAGGTTACTAGTTTAAATATCTTTAACTCACACTCTCGTGGTTTTATCTCAGATCTTACCCCTAAAGCCCTATGCCTGCTCTCGCTAGCCCATAAGTGTTTAGAAATAATTTTTGGAAACTTGGTAATTCTAATTCATTTTAAAGCGCTCTCGCTGTGTTTAAATTAAATGCCTAACTTTAGCTATCTGGTTAAAATCTCACACTCTCGTGGTCTTGACCTAACCTATTACACTTTCCTTACTCTCGTAACAAAAAGGTTGATTTTATAATAAAAAGTCTCAGCCAGAATATTAAGCTCTTAATTATTTTAAGCCTAGAATTGATTTTTACCGATTTAGTTGATTTTTAATTACATACCGCCCTAAGGTGTTTAGCTACTCATTATTGTTGAACCAGAAAGAGGCAGAGAAATATAAAATAAAATATGCATGGCAGGAAAATAAATACTCAACATTAATATAAATGCAATTTAAATAAAAACCTGGATAACAATAAAAATAGTAGACTCCTTCTTCCACAGGCTGGAAAGCTCGGAGTACGGACCGAAATCGGAAAAATAAAACTTCTAAAAGAATTCTGAAGGCTTTGAAACAAATTAAATTATAACAATTTCCTAATGTTGGAAATTGTTATATGGTTGGTTGGGATACAGAAAATTAAAGCAAGTAAAATAATGTTGGAAAAATAAAGGGTGCAAATAAAAACGGCAGAGCTTCCGCAAGAAAATTAAAAACTAAAACTCTGTAAATTGTTCATTGGAGCTAAGCTATTTATAGGAAGCAATTTGGGCTTGGCAGTTGGAATTGGTGCATGGGCCTCGTAGGTGTTGAGAAAATCCAGGGCATACTTGGTCTGCGGGAACATAGGCATGTTGACTTCACGTAGCGTACACGTTCATGACCAAGTATCAGCCAAATACCCTAATTTCCCCTTGTCACGTTCGTGACAAGGGTGTCACGTTCGTCTTCCGTGTTTGATGTGCGTCACGGTCGTGAGGGTCTGGTGACGACCGTGACTGCTCCTTTTAGCGTGTCACGGTCGTGACTCCTAGGTGACGACCGTGAGTGTTACAAAAAATTCAGGTTATGCAGAATTCCTCCTTTCTTCATCTTTTAATGGTTGATTTTGCTCATTTCACTTGTGGCTCATGATTTAGCTCTATAATTGATATACCTGCAAAATGGCAAAGAAAACTCGAGGAATCGGGTGTTAAAACGGCAATTGTGCGATAAAACGTTATTGAAACATAGCAATATAAACGATACTTTTTCTCGTTATCAAACTTCCCCAAACTTAAACCTTTGCTTGTCCTCAAGAAAATAGTCGGTTGAAAATTGTCGGATAAGTTTTCATCGACGCACACACATAACAAACCGTACGAAAGATCGTTTTGTCAGATAAACCGGTACTTTGATAAAACACTAACGATACATTAATGACACAAGCAACAAGCTAAGTCGTCGACTTCCCGTTAAACGAAACATTCGGTAATTGCGTTACGATTCCACCTAGAGTCTTTCGATCTTTTTTCGCCCGATTTCATTCTAGCGCAATCCCATTAAGCCCTTTGCCTTAGCACGCACGTAGTGGAGTAGCCGGTTAGTGACTTTGATCCTTTATAAGCACGGGGTCTGGTACACGAATGTGGCAACCCTATATACATTATCCGATTTGGAGGTTGTGGGGGATTGAGCCGTAGCACGCCCTACCGAGTTCAGAACCAGTACCTCTGAACCAACCCGCAATGGACTCCTTCTCATATTTCTCGTTTCTTATATGCGACCGTGTACTTTGGTGCAATTTCTTTTCATTTGCATCGAGATATGAAGGATCATTATAGATTAGGCATCAAACACTTATATTCATCGGCTCCCCACGTGGTTTGTGTTCAGACGGTGCTGACTGCTAGTATAAACTACTAGGGGTTACTTTTGAACTGAAACTTAAGGTGTAGTCTTAACAATTATCGGAACGTGTAACACGGTGGGAGAACTGACTTTAAGTTATGTTGCGGATAGCAAGAGTCGCCACCGACTTTTATTTTATCCAAAGGAAAGGGTATAAAAGAACAGGAAAGACCTTAAGAGATATTTTTGGGTCCGGGGGGTAGGTTATGTAAAGGGAAGGTGTTAGCACCCTTTACATCCATGGTTATCCATGGGCTCTTAGTTACTTAGCTCACTTTTGAATTGTTTTTGAAAGTGTAGTGTGTGAATAGAAAAATTTTCATATGAGTTAATAATGATCCATGTACGGATGCGTAAAAACTTGTTTTTGAAAATTTGTTTGAAATTTGTTAAGTGTTTGAAAAGTTTGAATAGTGAGCAAGTACATAAGAGGAACCTACCCTAAGTTTTAAGTCTTTCTTGTTCTTTATCCTTTAATTGGTAAGACTATCCCTACTATTAAGGAGTAGGTAGTCATTACCTTGGATGTAAGGGACATGTGAGGGACATCTGTTTTTATGAAGGCAACTGTGGGGTGTATTAAGCATTCTGGAGGGACTATCATCATTATTCGAAGGGACTTGATCTTTAAAGGCAACCATTAGGGACTTGATGATTTTTTCTTTTAAGGGACTTGCTTTATACACCCCTCTTGACCTTATGATTTAGGCAACTTGAGGGATAACCTTAGAAATGTGAGATGGCGATTAAAAATCGACTTACGTGTGTGAGTGTTTAATATTATTTATCTTATAATTAAAGTGATCTAATTTTATTTTTTAAATAGAATACATGTTTTTTTTGCACTCCCTAAATTACTAACCATAGCATAAAAATTAAATATTTAAGAATTTACAAAATTACACCGAGAAGCAATTACATAATAATTATAATAAGCAAATTAAAATAAATAGCAAAAATAAATAATTAGCAAAATATAAATAAATAAGCAAAGAGAATAAATAAACAATAAATAAATAAATAGGGGTTAGTAATTAAAAAAATAAGGTTAGTAAAAATAAAATAACTAAATTTAGTGAAATAATAATAATTAGAAAAATAGACAAGGTTAGAGAAATAATAAAAATATAAAATAATAAATAATAATATGGTTAGCAACAATAATTAAAATAAATAGAAATAAATAGAAAAATATTATAATGACATGATTAGAATAATAAACACAAAGTTTAATTTTAACATATAATATTTATTTAGAAATAAGAATAATTAAATAAAATTTTTTAAACATAATACAATCATTATTACAAATTTAATCATTTTTAAACATATATTAACATTTATTTATTAAAAACAATATTTACACATTATAAGAAGAAAATAAATTTTAAATATCATATTCACAAAATTAATCATATTTATAAAATTTAATTTTATTAGTTATTACATTTACAAAATTATATTAAATAAATATATACATTATAATTATGTAAAGAATTAGAAAGTAAAAATAATTTAGAAAATAAAAATTAGGTTTTTCACAAAATTAGGGTTTTTGAATATTAGGGTTTGTTTTTAGAAAATATTTTTTAGAGTTTATAATATAAGATTATTTTAATTAATATACATATTATAATTTATTTACATGATTATAAAAATAATTTTCAGAAAAAAAAAAAGAAATATAGAATTGGAATTACATTGAACATATATCTACAACATTATTTTAATTATATTTATATACATATGATTTTAATAATTAAACAAAATAGAAAAATAGAAAAAATTGCAAAAAAGAGAGGAACTTACCTGGCTAGGATTTGATCTCATGACATCCTGCCTGCCAGCAACAACAACAACCACCAGGCTACCACACGCACAAGCAAGAGATGAGATAGTGAAGTTGGTTTTGTTCCTTATCTGGAAAAATCAGAAAAAATAAAAGAAACAAAAAAGGCCTGGGGTGCGAATCGAACCCAGGACCTTCTGATTACAAGCATGCACGCATTACCGCCTGGCTGGGAGAGCCCTTCTGGTAATAGAATGGCAATAAACCATAATATATTAAGTCTTCTTATTATCCTGAAAAAATAACAAAATAGTGGTACAAGGCAGGATTCGAACCCTGGCCCTATAGTTAAATACGCGCATGGATTTCCACTGGGACAACACACCTGTTGTGATAACAAAATAATAAAAATAACATAAAATATTTTAACACAATTTGAATTTGTCCTGAGCGCGCCATCAGCATCATCTTCTTCCTCATACCTGCACTTTTTCCTGCGAAATCACTTACAACCTTTCCTGCGAATTTCTCAATGTTCAAAACCTACGAAAATGAAACTTGTACAAAGCAGTAACGATTCAAGAAATTAAAGACATCAATGAGTTCCTTATGACTCATACAATCTTTCTACGTTGTTAAAATTCATTTATATGGCTTGAATCATGAAACCCTAAAATCAAGAGTGAAACCCTAACAATGGTCGCGGGTGGTATAGGTCATGAAACTTCAATCCAATTGTCCAGAATCATGCTAGGCATCAAGATAAACACATATCAGTCATCAAAAACAATTTATAATGCATATGTTATCGAATTCGAAAAAATTAAATTCAAGACAAAGTTTGATTCGGGTAGAGCAATATGAGATGGTATTGATGCATATGATTGATGGTTTATGATCAGTGATGTCTAGTGAAGCTTGCCATGTCCTTCTTTTACCTTCTAATGTTCTGAAACTCCAAATCCGAATGTGAGTTTTTGGAGGATTTTTGAGTTTTGAAACTTACACTTTTAGGCTGCCAATTCGTGTCTGAGGGCTAGGGTTGTGATCAGTACTTATATGTGAATCATTTAGGTCAGAAAAATTCATTGGTTGTGTGGAAGTTTGGATATTTGAAGATTGAAAAAGATTGTACTTTGAAATTCAAATATTTTCTCATGAAAGCTTACTATTTTTGTACCAATCTCATGATTTCCTTCTTTTTCAACTCCAATCAATATTTAAAATATTCTAGAAACCAAATCTCCCTTTAATAATATATTTTCATATTTTATATTTATTTAAAATGATTTTTATGAATTAAATCATAAATAAATAAAAATAAAATAATAAAAATTCTGAATTTTGGTCATTTGGGTCGTGCATGATGATATGATATGGATTGGATCACAATTTAGCAAGCCCATTTGGAAGGAATTGGTTCTAGGCCCCCATTTTCATCATAAACCATCACAAAATTTCCCAACTTTGCAAGGGCACATCTCCCTCAATTTTAAAGGTATGAGGGTGTTCTTGGACATTTTGGAAATCTTGAAGAGTCCTCTAAACAACCCCATTGGTTTCAGGTCCATATCATTTACCAATCTCAAGTTATTCCCTTTTGAAGTTGTTGACTTTTTGTTGACTTTTGAAATGACCTATAATGTCTTAGCTCATATCTTCCAAATGAAGCATTTTTGGGCTTAACTTGCAAGATCAAAGTTGTAGAGAATTCAATTTCCTTCAAAATGAGATTTGGATGGAGACTTGGTGATGAAGTATGTGAAAGTTATGGTTGGTCAAAGTTCAGTTGACTTTTACTGAGGAAACCCTAATTTAGAAACTCCTGATTCTTGATGATCTGGAATCTCCTTGATGAATCATGATCAACCCTTGATCAAATGATGAAATTTACTTCATATACTTGATGTTGGAAAAAAATCATGAAGTTTGACTTTGGTTTGACCACAGTTGACCTCAGTTTGACTTTTTAACTGCATTGACTGGTTTTGACTTATCTGATCATCTGACTGAGCAAACTTTTGAGAAACGTCTTGAAACTTGTCATGGGGGTTCTTATATACATATAAGATGTTATGAAGCTCACTTGAGGTATTGGAAGTCCATTTATCCTGATTAAAGTCAAAACCCTAGTTTTGGATGCACTGCTTAGGAGGTGCATTGTCTGAGGGGATTGTCAACTCTTTTGACCAATTGTGAACTTTGTGAACCTTGTGAACCATCATAAAATGTTTTGTAAACCTCATGGGAGGTATTGTGAAGCTTGTGAACCTTGTGAACCTCATAAAGTGACTTTGTAGACCTCATGAACCTCAGGAAAGCTTTGTAATCATTGTGAATCTTGTGAACCTTGTGAACCTTCAAGAAGTAACTTGTAGACTTCATGAACCTCATGAAAGGTCTTGTAAATGTTGAGAAGCTTGTGAACCTTGTGAACCTTCAAGAAGTGACTTGTATACTTCATGAACCTCATGAAAGGTCTTGTAAATGTTGAGAAACTTGTGAACCTTGTGAACCTTCATAAAGTAACTTGTAGACTTCATGAACCTCATGAAAGGTATTGAAAGCATTGTGGAATTTGTGAACCTTGTGAACCTTCATAAAGTAACTTGTAGACTTCATGAACCTCATGAAAGGTTTTGAAAGCATTGTGGACCTTGTGAACCTTGTGAACCTTCATAAAGTAACTTGTAGACTTCATGAACCTCATGAAAGGTTATATAAGCATTGAGAAGCTTGTGAACCTTGTGAACCTTCTTAGTACACAAAGTCTTGTATTGTGAGGGCAAATTTTGGGGTGCAACAGAACGGAATGCTTAAGTGGGAAGTCTAAGGTGTCAAGACTGTATTGATCTTGTTGAATCGTTCTCAGCTTCCTAACTATGATTTCGTAGGTAAGTCGGGTAATGCGAAGAATAATTTAAAGATTTTTTTCGGTATGGCTAAATAAACGGGGAAAGTTCGAAACTAAAGAAAATAGCACAAATATTACTCTGTTTCATTAAAAATACGAAAAGGAAATACAACGGAATGGAAAGTGCGGAAAGGGAAAAATGCGGAAAATTAAAGGTACCTCTCCCACACTATATCAGACATTGTCCTCAATGTTGTGATATAATAGCGGTTAAAGTACAATACAAGCAACTGAAAAGGAAAAACATAAACAAAAACTAAAACTAAGGCTGCTGATGACCACGGCCTCGGCTTCTGGTGCGGGAGCGTCTGGTCGGAGTCACTTCAGGGTCAGAACCGGTGCCTGTGATAGCAGTGATATCAATGCGCAAAGACTCTAGCTCGCTAAAGATTTCTCCGAGCTTCTCATCAGTCGTCCTTTGGTTGGCGGCAACAGCTGAAAGTAATGCATCATGTTGCTCTTTTTGCCTTCGTTCCAGTGCGGTATTCATCTGGTTTTGCTGATGAATCACACGGAGGACGTCCTCAAGTGTGAATTCCTGTGCAGGAGGCTGTCGGGTGGATGACTCAGGAATGTCCTGGACAGGCTCAGCTGCATCCATGGTGTCTTGCATCTCGTCCACTGGTGGATCGGCCTGCTCATCAATAATGGGGGCGTGGCCGGCAGCATCCGGTAGAACAAATAGCCAGTTGGCTCGGTTGGACGGATCGATGCGGTCACGGCACGGCAAGATGATGTGGTGATAAACAGTGCCTTGGATAACATGGCTAAACCTGCCATCCTCTCTCTGAGCAATCAAGTGGGCGGACCTGTAATACTTCTTCGTTAGGAACTCTGCGGCTCTGCGAGGCAAATTGATGACCAAGTCACCAAGCTCCAGCTGAATGGCGAGGGTAGTGACAATGCCGCCTATGTAGAAGGGGGTTGCGCCTCTTTGCGCTATGGACTGGATATGGGACAGCATGAATGGGGCAGCATTGATGCGTTCGTCATTATGGCGCAGTGCAAGAACAAGAGCTCCTTGGAGTTGAGCTTGTGGTTGCTCTCTCTTGCAAAAATGGTGTTGCAGATGATGCGATGAAAGTATCTGATCACCGGGTTGTGGATATGTGTAGCATTCAGGCTCTGAAAGGCTGAGGCACGGGTGTTGGTGATGTCGTGCCATAAGGTGAAAGCGGTTTCACTGAAGTTGTCCGGCACGCGGAGGTGAGCATCATTGTCGTGATCGAAGCCTAGCAGCTCGGCGATCCTTGTTTGTGTAACTTCGAACTCCCGGCCGAGCAATCTGAACTTAGCAATGCCGGTGAGTTGACTTTGTGAATCGGTAGGAGTGATGTAATGAAACGAACTCAAAAATTCCAATGTCAGAAGCTCGAATGTAGGCTGGGGATGACTGCATAGATGCCACAAACCAACCTTCTGAAGCAGGTTCTTGACACTGTTGAGCATTCCCAACTCTCTCAAACAGACCGTGTCGACATATCGCGTGGGTTGAACACCACGGTTCTGGAATCGGATGAACTTCTGTCTCTGATTTTCTCCATGCTCTCCATCTCTAAACTGAATTTCTTCCATTGCATGCAAGTTCAATAGTGGGAGATGAGAGGTTTTTGAGTTTTGTGAGAAAAGTGTAAAATGAGAGGAAATTGGTTCGAATTATAATGCAAGATGAGAATGTGATAGGTGTGGAGTAAATGGAGAGGTTAATGGAGTTTAATTTGGGTAATGGGAGGTTACGGGAGTTGGAAGAGATAATGGGGGTTTTTGAATGTTATGGAAGTTGAAATGGGAAGAGGTTTCGAAGAAGAACAGTTTTGTTTCTCAGAATTCCTATAACTGGGGTCGTCACGGTCGTGATGGGGGGATGACTGTCGTGATGCGCTAATTAGCTTGTCACGATCGTTAGATGGGGATGACGACCGTGAGGGATTAAAACATAGAATATTTTCCATAATGCATTATCTCTCTCACGCTCAATACAATTTATATTTTTTTATGATCACTTCTCACTTTATTTTAAGCACAAACAATATATAATATATAATACCAACATAATACTTGTTAAATTCATCACACGAGAGATTATATAGAACATTAATCAATTAAATATAACAGTTAATGAATTGAAAGCATAGAAATTGATTAAGTTGGAAAAATTTGTAAAACTAGAAGTGCTTTGCGTTTGATAATTGAAGGGAAATTACATTAATGAAAATAAAGTACGAAAATGTTTGCGAAATGTTAAACTAACTAGAAACGAAAACAATAAATAAAATAAGTTAGATCACTACAACATTTTCAAAAGTGCTTCTTCAAATCTTCGATTGCAGAGTTCAGGTGGTAGAATTGCTCACATGTTATGTCAGTTAAACCTATAATGTCCAATCGCATGCTCTTAATCTCATCCTTAACAGTATTTATATCGGCTTGGTAAGCTTCAAGAGTGTTCATGATTTTCTTTAAGTTGTCAGCATATTCTACTTGATTCACTTCAGGGGTTTCAATCACTTCGTCAGTGTGGTCAATGTCATGGTAACCAGGAGGTGTCTCAGGGTCACTGTCTACATCGGTCATTATATCATCCCTTATCTTTTAAGATTGTGGTGTTTCAGGAGTAGATGGATAGTCAGGAGGGGTAAGCTCATAAAGCCAATTATCCTTATTGTGAACACTGACTCTAGCATGGTTTAGTAGTGTGAACAGGGTTACTACTTCATTCCTGATTAGGTACTCAAAAGGTGGTTGTCCTAAATTCCTTATGATATGGCGGTTAAAGAAACAGTTAAGATTCATAGGACGGATGGTACCTAAAAGGTTACACCTGTGTAATTGGTATCTAAGTCCTAAGGCATCAGCAATCATGGTAACAAGACCTCCTACTAATATGGGTAGATCAGGTTCTTCTTGGATTCGGGTGAAGGTTTGCATCATGAAAGGCACACCATTGACTGGTTGTCCATTAGTCACACATGACATAATGAATATCTCATCTTTAGATACTCCAGTAAGGTTTTCTTCTTTTCCAAAGAAGGTGTGGGCTAGGATCTTATGGAAGTAACGGATAGCAGGGTTATGTATCTCATCATTGTTCATGTTATTTGGTTCAGGATGGTAGTTTCCGGTTAAGGTTCCCCAAAAGAAATCCAACTCAATGTCCATCAATTCTACCTGTGTGGTAGTAAAAGCAAAGGGTCCACTAGGGAATCCTAATAAGTCAGCTAGTTCTTTATGGTTAAAGTCATATTCTATTCCAAACAGGCGGAAACTGATAAATCCTTTCCTGAATCCAAAACCGCGCTCGGGTAAGTAAACTAAGGAGCTGAGGAACTCAAGGGTGAGCTCGCGGTAAGTCACAAACTTTTGTTGAATCAGTGCATTCTCCCATCCAAGTCGGTTAAACAAGTATAGGATGCTATCATGTATACCTAAGGTTTCCATAGTCAGATCATCCGGGTACAGAGTCAAATCTATTGGTCTCTGTGATAACTCTTCAAATTTCATTCTTTGGTTCCTACCTCTAAATTTGGTTTCCATGAGGTTTATCGGTTGGTTAGCCATAGTTAGTGTAAATACGGAGGAAACAAATCAGGGGAGAAGGAAAGTGGAAAAGACTTTAGAAAATCTGTAAAAGTGATTTAAAAATTAAAATAAGGAAAAATGAGAAAATAAAATGCATAAATAAAAGCAATAATGGTAACAATAAAATAAAACTATAAAATGGCAAAACAAATAAACGAATAATAAAATGATAAATGACAAAATAATAAAATGATCAAAATGATTTAAATGATTAAATGATTAAATGGGTTGCCTCCCACTAAGCGCTGTTTTTATCGTCAAAAGCCTGACGTAATGCTTAGGTTAGATCAATCAGGGAAATTAGTGGACAACTCTAAAAGCCTTAGACTATTTGCATAATCTCTATTTTCAATTTTATGATAATGTTTTAAACGTTGTCCGTTTACTATGAACGATTCACTGTTCCTACCCTTGATTTCTATTGCTCCGCTCGGGAACACTCTAGTTATTTCAAAGGGTCCTGACCATCTAGATTTTAGTTTTCCAGGAAAGAGCCTAAGTCTTGAGTTAAAGAGGAGTACAACGTCTCCCACACTAAATTCTTTCCTAGATAGGCGTTTATCGTGCCATCGCTTAGTTCTTTCTTTATATATCTTAGCATTCTCATAAGCATCTAACCTTAACTCTTCTAATTCGTTAATATCTAGGATTCGCTTTTCTCCTGCAGCATTATAGTTTATATTGAGAGTTTTAATCGCCCAATAAGCTTTGTGTTCTAGTTCTACCGGGAGATGACAAGATTTTCCATATACTAATTTGAAAGGTGTAGTTCCTTGGGTGTCTTGTAAGCTGTCCTATAAGCCCATAAAGCTTCATTAAGTTTAGATGACCAATCTTTCCGAGATATGGCGACAGTCTTTTCTAAGATTTTTTTAATTTCTCTGTTCGAGACTTCGACTTGTCCACTTGTTTGTGGATGATATGGTGTTGCCACACGGTGTCTTACTCCATACTTAGATAGTAATTTGTCAAAGATTTTTGAAATGAAGTGCGAGCCACCGTCACTTATGATGAGTCTAGGCACACCAAATCTGGGAAAGATTATATTTTTGAAAAGCTTTATTACTACTCGTGTGTCATTTGTAGGAGAAGCTATAGCTTCAATCCACTTTGAAACATAATCAACAGCTACGAGTATGTAATTATTACCGAAAGATGATGGAAATGGTCCCATGAAATCTATTCCCCAGACGTCAAAGACTTTTACTTCTAATATTCCTTTTTGAGGCATTTCATCTCTTCTTGAAATATTACCGGTGCGTTGACACCGATCGCAATTTATAACAGCGATGTGGACATCTTTCCATAGATTAGGCCAGAATAGGCCGGCTTGTAAGATTTTTGCACATGTCTTGGAAGTGCTTGCATGTCCACCATAAGGAGATGAATGGCAATGAGCAATGACATCTTCTATTTCTTCTTCAGGAATACATCGACGAAAGATTCCATCGGGTCCTCTTTTGAACAATAATGGTTCATCCCAATAGTAATGTTTGAGATTGTGAAAGAATTTCTTTTTCTGCTGATAGGTTAAATCAGGTGGAAGAGCTCCTGCAGCTAGGTAGTTGACAACGTCAGCGTACCATGGCAGTCCTACAGTTGTTTGGATTGTTTCCACGGGTTTTGGTTCATCTACGTCTAACTGAACTGGGTCGCTTCCTATTTGTGCTATCAGCTGTTCATACAGAAAATCATCGTTAATCGGCACTAGTTCTGGTTTAATACCTTCTATTCTAGATAAATGGTCCGCTACGACGTTTTCAGTACCTTTCTTATCTTTTATTTCGAGATCAAACTCTTGTAAGAGTAAAATCCATCTCAAGAGTCTTGGTTTAGCATCTTTCTTAGTCAATAGATATCTGATAGCAGCGTGGTCTGTGTAAACGATTATTTTCGCTCCCACTAGGTAAGAACGGAATTTGTCAAGCGCAAAGACAAATGCTAACAATTCTTTTTCAGTAGTGGCGTAGTTCATCTGAGCAGAATCTAAGGTTCTACTGGCATAGTAAATCGCATGAAGTTTCTTTTCCTTCCTCTGGCCTAGAACTGCGCCTACAGCATAGTCACTCGCATCGCACATGATTTCGAAAGGTAGTCTCCAGTCAGGGGGTTGCATGATTAGTGCGGTGATGAGGGCTGTTTTTAGAGTTTCGAATTCTTTAAGACAATTTTCATTGAATATGAACTCAGCGTCTTTCATTAATAAACCGGTAAGAGGTTTAGTGATTTTCGAGAAATCTTTGATGAATCGTCGGTAGAAACCGGCGTGTCCTAAAAAACTTCGTATTTCTCGAACGATTTTAGGGGGTTGAAGATCTTTTATGACTTCTATCTTAGCTTTATCAACTTCAATTCCCTTGTCGGATATAACGTGTCCTAGTACGATTCCTTCTCTGACCATAAAATGACATTTCTCCCAGTTAAGCACGAGGTTTACTTTTACACATCTTTCTAATACCATTTCTAAATTTGATAGACATCCTTCAAAACTTTGCCCGCATACAGAGAAGTCGTCCATGAACACTTCCATGATGTTGTCTATAAAATCTGCGAAGATTGACATCATACATCTTTGAAAGGTTCCAGGAGCGTTGCATAATCCAAAGGGCATCCGTCTATAAGCGAACGTTCCATAAGGGCATGTGAATGTAGTCTTCTCTTGATCATCTGGGTGGATAGGGATTTGGAAAAATCCTGAGTAACCATCAAGATAACAGAAATATGAATGCTTGGCAAATCGTTCTAACATTTGATCTATAAAAGGTAGTGGGAAATGATCTTTTCGAGTGGCTTTGTTTAGTTTACGATAATCGATGCACACTCTATGTCCCGTCACTACTCTTTGTGATATCGATTCGCCTTTAGCATTTTTCACAACAGTGATACCTCCTTTCTTTGGTACCACATGTACTGGACTAACCCATTTACTATCAGAGATTGGATATATTATTCCGGCATCTAGTAGTTTCTTAACTTCTTCCTTTACTACAGTACTAAGGATTGGGTTAATTCTTCTTTGAGATTCTCTGGAGGTTTTGCAATCTTCTTCTAGAAGAATACGATGCATACAGATTGAAGGGTATATTCCTTTGAGATCAGATATGTTATATCCTAATGCAATAGGATATTTCTTTAAGACATCTAAAAGTTTCTTTGTTTCGATTGTTCCTAAACTGGAATTGATTATAACTGGTCTTGTACATTCAATGTCCAAGAATTCGTATCTTAGGTTCTTAGGTAAAGTTTTTAACCCTAATGTAGGTTTATCCTTACTTGGCATGGGATCCGGTGTAAGTGCTAAACTTTTGCTTAGACTATCATCCTGATATGGTTTACGCACATTATCATCTTCGAAAATCGGAGGGATTTGAATTTTCATAATTTCAGAATAGGTAGTTTCTTTCATTTCCATTTCTCTTACACATTCGTCAATTACGTCCAATAGATAGCATGTATCCTCTATAGCTGGTGATTGTAAGAATTGTGTTAAAATAAATTCAACTTTCTCTTCACCTACTTCAAAGGTTAGCTTTCCTTTCTTTACGTCTATTATAGCTCCGGCGGTAGCTAAGAATGGTTTTCCTAGTATGATAGGTGTAGTGGAGTCTTCAGAGATGTCCATGATTATGAAATCAGTAGGGATGTAGAATTGTCCTATACGTACCGGGACGTTTTCTAGTATGCCTACAGGATATTTAACAGAGCGATCGGCTAGTTGAACAGACATTTTAGTTGGTCTTAGGTCTCCCATGTCTAGCCTTTTGCAAATCGTTAAGGGCATAACACTGATACTGGCTCCTAAATCACATAGATCTTTGTCAATGACGAATTTTCCTATTACACTGGGTATAGAGAAACTTCATGGATCTTTTAGCTTAGGAGGCATATTATTCTGAATTATGGCGCTACACTCAGCAGTAAGTGTAACGGTTCCGTTATCCTCTATCTTTTTCTTATTAGATAAGATTTCTTTTAAAAACTTAGCATACGAGGGCATTTGAGTGATAGCTTCTGTAAACGGAATAGTAATATTCAACTGTTTCAGAAGTTCGACAAATTTCTTAAATTGGCCCATCGTCTTGGAATTGGTTAATCTCTGAGGGTACGGAATTGGTGGTTTATAGGGTGGTGGAGGCACATAAGGCTTTTCTTTCTCCACTGCCTCTTGATTATCATCTTCCTTTTCTTCTGGATCATTCACCATTTCAGTCGGTTTATCCGGTTTTTGGTACATGGCTGGATTGTCAAGTCTTGGATCGGTAGGTCCGTCAAGTTCCTTGCCACTTCTTAATATTACAGCATTGGCCTGACCTTTCGGATTAGGTTGAGGTTGTCCAGGAAATACTCCAGCTGGTGCAGCGGTAGGTGCTTGTTGTTGAGCTACTTGTGAAATCTGAGTTTCAAGCATTTTGTTATGTTTAGCTAATGCATCTACTTTGCTCACTAATTGCTTAATCTGCTCACTAGTGTCTATGTTTTGGTTTAAGAAGTCCTTGTTTGTTTGAGATTGGTTAGCTATGAAGTTTTCCATCATCAATTCAAGGTTCGATTTTCTAGGGACATTAGGAGCAGTCTTTTGATATCCTGGTGGTGTAGCTGGTGCTTGACCTGGTGCGTATAAAGCATTGTTGTTCTTATAGGAGAAGTTAGGATGATTCTTCCAACCTGGGTTGTATGTGTTTGAGTATGGGTTTCCTTGAGCATAATTCACTTGATCTGTGGGAATTCCTGTCAATAGTTGACAATCAGGAACATCATGTCCTGGAACTCCACATAACTCACAGTTAGGTGTTACTGCAGCCACGGTGGCTGTTGGTGTTATGGCCAAGTTGTCGATCTTTTGGTTTAATTGGTCAAACTTTTCATTTACTTGGTCCATACTACTCACTTCGTACATACCTCCTTTTGTTGGTTTCTCAGTTGCGACTCTCTCGCTTCCCCATTGGTAATGGTTTTGAGTCATACTTTCGATAAGTGCATAAGCATCGTTATATTCTTTGTCCATCAGTGCACCGCATGCGGCAGCGTCAATTGTCATTCTTGTATTGTACAAGATTCCATTATAGAAGGTATGGATGACCATCCATTCTACTAATCCGTGATGTGGACAAAGTATCAGCATATCTTTATAGCGTTCCCAGGCTTCGAAAAGTGATTCGTTTTCCCTTTGCTTAAATCCGTTGATCTGAGCTCTCAGCATAGCTGTCTTGCTAGGTGGGAAATATCTGGTCAAGAAAACTCTCTTTAGTTCCTCCCACATAGTTACTGAATTCGAAGGCAGAGATTGAAGTCAGGCTCTCGCTCTGTCTCGAAGTGAAAAAGGAAAAAGATGTAGTCTAATAGCTTCTTGGATAACTCAATTGGCTTTTACGGTATTTGCGTATTGCACAAAGATCGAAAGATGAAGATTCGGATCCTCGGTAGGATTTCCGGCGAATTGATTTTGTTGCACGGATGATATCAGCGAAGGTTTCAGTTCAAAATCGTTTCGGTTGATGGCCGGTGCGACAATGCTGGAATGCGGTTCAGCTTGCGAAGGACTAGCGTAATATTTGAGTGGGTGATTCTGTTCTTCAGCCATCTCTGCGTCCTTTGATGTTACGACTGGTTTAGGTGGATCTATTTGAAGATCTGGAATATTGTAATTTTGTTCGTAATCGAATATCCGTCTTCTTACGTGTAAGAAGCGTTCTGATTCTGGGATTAGAGGTTGCAAGTCTTCGCCTTGAGAGCGAGTACTTGGCATACACTCGGGAATTTAGATTAAGAAAAGAAAATAGTTGTTAACTTAGTCTAGACAATGCTACCCTAAAGTGCACTAGTAACTAAATTAAGGTCCCCGGCAACGGCGCCAAAAACTTGATGCGCCAAAGACGTATCTAATTATGTGTCTAGCGGTATCTTAACTGCAAATGCACAGCCTATCGAAGTAATATTTAAGATTATCGATCCACAGGGACTTTATGATTACTTAGTGCTGGAAGATTTACTAGTTTAGCTAAGGTGAAGGGTTGTCACGATTTTTGGTTGTTTTTAAAGATTAAAGGCGGGAATTAAATTTAAGTTTAATTAAATAATACTAAGCGGTCGGTATGTAATTATGATAACTCAGGCGGGTCAATCTAATTTAGGCTTATAAAGATGGTTCACTTAATCTATTCTGTAGAGGTTACTAGTTTAAATATCTTTAACTCACACTCTCGTGGTCTTATCTCAGATCTTACCCCTAAAGCCCTATGCCTGCTCTCGCTAGCCCATAAGTGTTTAGAAATAATTTTTGGAAACTTGGTAATTCTAATTCATTTTAAAGCGCTCTCGCTGTGTTTAAATTAAATGCCTAACTTTAGCTATCTGGTTAAAATCTCACACTCTCATGGTCTTGACCTAACCTATTACACTTTCCTTACTCTCGTAACAAAAAGGTTGATTTTATAATAAAAAGTCTCAGCCAGAATATTAAGCTCTTAATTATTTTAAGCCTAGAATTGATTTTTACCGATTTAGTTGATTTTTAATTACATACCGCCCTAAGGTGTTTAGCTACTCATTATTGTTGAACCAGACAGAGGCAGAGAAATATAAAATAAAATATGCATGGCAGGAAAATAAATACTCAACATTAATATAAATGCAATTTAAATAAAAACCTGGATAACAATAAAAATAGTAGACTCCTTCTTCCACAGGCTGGAAAGCTCGGAGTACGGACCGGAATTGGAAAAATAAAACTTCTAAATGAATTCTGAAGGCTTTGAAACAAATTAAATTATAACAATTTCCTAATGTTGGAAATTGTTATATGGTTGTTTGGGATACAGAAAATTAAAGCAAGTAAAATAATGCTGGAAAAATAAAGGGTGCAAATAAAAACGGCAGAGCTTCCGCAAGAAAATTAAAAACTAAAACTCTGTAAATTGTTCATTGGAGCTAAGCTATTTATAGGAAGCAATTTGGGCTTGGCAGTTGGAATTGGTGCATGGGCCTCGTAGGTGTTGAGAAAATCCAGGGCATACTTGGTCTGCGGGAACATAGGCATGTTGACTTCACGTAGCGTACACGTTCATGACCAAGTATCAGCCAAATACCCTAATTTCCCCTTGTCACGTTCGTGACAAGGGTGTCACGTTCGTCTTCCGTGTTTGATGCGCGTCACGGTCGTGAGGGTCTGGTGACGACCGTGACTACTCCTTTTAGCGTGTCACGGTCGTGACTCCTAGGTGACGACCGTGAGTGTTACAAAAAATGCAGGTTATGCAGAATCCCTCCTTTCTTCATCTTTTAATGGTTGATTTTGCTCATTTCACTTGTGGCTCATGATTTAGCTCTGTAATTGATATACCTGCAAAATGGCAAAGAAAACTCGAGGAATCGGGTGTTAAAACGGCAATTGTGCGACAAAACATTATTGAAACATAGCAATATAAACGATACTTTTTCTCGTTATCAGCCAGACAGGTCATACACTTGAGCATGGACAAGTAAGCAGTTCACAAGTCAATTTATCTTTCAGTCTCTTTGAGTCGAACTACAATGTTCTGACTTCCTCATTGCACGAGAGGATACGTAGGCATAACTTAACAGTTATCGAACAAAAGTCCCTGAGTATTCCCCCTCTTCCAGCTTTATTCTTTTATGCCTCATGGTCTTGAGCTTCATATTCTTTCTTTGTACTGACACTCTTTCATTTCATTTCACACTTTCTTCCAGCACTGACACTTGCATTCTTTTCCAGCTTTTGCACACAGAATAACACAGACACTACCCCTTTTAAATACAAATTTTCAAGCGTGGATCCCGTCGAGTACGGCGGACAATCTGGGTGCTAATACCTTCCCAGGTTGTAACCAACCCCCTTTCTCAGTTTCTCTAGTTCGCAACCGTCTTATCCATCTTATCTTAGGTTTATGCAGCATTACCTTTCCTTCGGGATAAAAATGCCTAGCTGGAGACTCTTTTCAGTTCACCCTGTGTGTTCTCTCCTTTCACCGACCGTTCGCGTCTGTACCCCTTCTGACCAGGTGTCATTTGGTGGGATCGACAGCTTGGCGACTCTGCTGGGGACCCTTATACTGCAACCAGGGATTCTGGTTCTTTTTTTGGGTTCCTCCTAGCGCTTGTTTAATTTGTGTTTACTGAGGTGTTATGTGCTATGTGTGTTTATTTTATTTTGTTTTATTTATTGCTTTATGTACAACTTTATTTATTGCTTTCTTTACAGTTTTTTGCATACTTCATACTGTCATTGCTGGATCTGGTTTTCTGTTTTGGTGGGTGGGGTTCCATTGAGAGTTTAAGGTCTTATACCTGGGACCTGAGTGACACCTAGGCTAGAGTGGTTCATGTTCTTTCCCATTCCATTTCGGTCTGGTGCGGGAATATGAAACACGGTTCAGATGTGGGTTTCTTCTTGAGAACTCTGTGCTACAGATTTCCTGTAGTGCTAGGGCTATCTGGGAAGCCTGCTAAGTCTGGATGACCTTTATTATGACCTTCAGAAGCTGAGGTGAATTAGAGGACGATCTTTTATGATTATTGTAAACAATGTACCTCCGAGTTAGAAGTGTTTACACTTCTCATAACTGATCCAAGTCTGAGGATCCTTGTTCTAGAACATTACATGTGAGGGGGTTGGGTTGTTTACAGGTTTGCAGGAACCCTTGGCCACATCATACCCTGTTACTGTTTTGTTTAAGAGTACTCCACTTTGGACAGTTCTTGTGATTAAACCTGGACATGTGACTCTTTATTTGAGTCCCCCACCCTGGTTACTGGATTTCTAAGCCTCCATCTGGACTTTTGAACATACATGGGCCTTATATCAGGACAGCTAATCAGATCCAGCTTGATCACAAACCCTTGCATATCATTTGCATATATCATCATTGCATCATTTGACATTTGTTTATTTGCTTTTCAGGGTATCCACTACCTTATATCTTGGTTTTGGTTTTGACCCCTTCTTCTGCATAGACCTTTGCTTCAGCTGTCTTCATCAGTTATCAGCTTCATTTATCTCCATCACCACCTGCATCAGTCTGTCAGAAACTTACCTTCAGCATCTCAGTCTGTGATCTTCATCAGCACTTATCTTCAGCTTCTTCAGCAGCACTCATGACTACTCCCAGGAAGAGCAACATATCCTACCACGTTTTTGAGCCTGTGTTGACTGGTATCAAGCAGGTCCAGTCATTTATCACACCTGACCATATCCCACTGTTTAGAGAGCACTATGGGGGTATCTTGGATATGGTTATGGACCTTGATCCTTCTCAGAGGAGCATGATCCACACATGCTTACAGTTCTATGACCCTCCACTGAGATGTTTCACCTTTCCTGACTTTCAGATGGGGCCTCTGTTGGAAGAGTTTTCTTTATTGATTGGAGTACCTATCAGAGATGGAATCCCCTTCAACCCAGAGATGACTGCTCCTAGGAGTGAAGAGATAGCAAAGGCATTGTACTTGGAGCCTGCCCTTATTGAGCAAAGCATGACAACAAAAGCTGGGATCCCTGGTTTGCATCTGGATTTCTTGATTTCTCAGGCCATCCTGAAGGCTTCATTGGGGGAGTGGAGGGTAGTCTGTGCACTCTTAGCCCTCAGCATATATGGGGCTATACTGTTTGCAGAAGAGCCTAGGTTTGTCAGTAAGAATGCCATCCATTTTTTTCTTCTGAAGAACCCAGTGCCTACATTGCTAGGGGATTTTTACTATTCCATCCATAAGAGGAATGAGAAACAAAGGGGGATGTCGGTTAGATGTTGTGCTCCTTTGTTCTACTCCTGGATACTCAGACTCCTACCTAAATCAGATGTTTTCTTGAACCCACACCAGCAGAAGAATTGGGCCAAGAGGTTCATTGCTTTGACTTCAGATGATATCAGATGGTGCACCCAGAGCACCAAAGGCCAGGACATTATCACCAGTTGTGGACAATACCCAAATGTGCATCTGATAGGAGTGAAGGGTTGCATCAACTACAACCCTTTACTGTTTAAGAGACAATTGGGCTACGCCTTGGTTCACCCTCCCAGAGGACAAGATTTAGCTGAAACCCTATATTGGGAAGTGCAACCTAATTCAGCTGTTGTTAGACAAGCATCCTGGGCTTGGGACAACATCCAGACAAAAGGGGTGGCTATTCTTGGAAAATGTAACAATGTTACTTCAGCTCAGTACTACGACTGGTCCCGTACTAGAGCTCAGTTTACCAGAATGCCTTTCACCTTGGAAGACATACCTGGACCATCTACAGTACAGCCTGCAGCAACAGTTAGCCTGGAGGAATTTGAAAAGTTGAAAGAAAGGAATGAGCAGTTATCCCAGGCCTTGAAGAAGACTCTTTGGGAAAGAAGTGATGGTCACTTGGACATTGAGAGATTGGAAAAGCTCAGGGTTGAGCACCTTGCCAAAATTGAAAAGACAGAAGACTACATAATAAAAGCAAGGGCTGGGGAACAGATACTGAAGAACGCATGTAAAGAGGCCAAGATTCAGAAAGCTAGGGCTGAGCACTATCTGCAAGAGAGCCAGGCTAGGTGGGTCAGGATCACCAAAGCCCGTGCGCAAGAAGACCAGAAGACTCAAGCCAAGATTGAACAGCTAGAGACCAATGAGAAGAAGCAGCAGGAAGCTTTGTTGGCAGCTCAGAAGGAGGTATCAGAATTGAAGCTTAGAGCAGGATTGAAGAGGTCAAAAGACCAGGATAGGCATAAGAAGCTGACTACTGCTATTTCTACCAGGAACCTCCTCATAAGGACCATTACAGAGCACCCAGCTGGTCCAGTGACTGAGGCACTCCTGAAGGAGGTCAGGGAAGATGAGTTTGGATTGGATGTCTGATTCTCCTTTGCTTGTTGTTCTTTCCTTTTGATGTACTTTTCCTTTTGTTGTATTTTGACCCTCCATGGGCATGTATTGTAAAACAAACTATGTATTGTTCATTATTTGTAATATATTTTAGTTTGTTTTCATTTGGGTTTTCTCTCAACAACATCAAGCATCCTCCTCGAAGTCTGGAAAGGTCAAAACCAAGAACCAAACCGGATACCTTGGAAAACAAATAAGCATATTGCATTGCATACTAACATTTTTCTTTGTTTTGTAGGTTTTTTTTATTTATGTTTCTAACTTTGTTGTGATCTCAGGAAACATTGCTCGTCGCCGAGTGTTCCCTGTCAACCGCACGCACCGGTACCCGACTCGTAACAACCTTCCCGACATTCAAATGGAGCAAGTACAGTAGGACCTGACTGAGGTCAGAAATCAGATGGCCAATGAGAGAGTGGAAATGAGAAACCATATGTCTCAATTCATGGCTGTCATGACTGGCTTAGCCCAGAGCCAAGAAAAACTGAGGGAACTGGTAGAAAGACAAACACCTAAGGAGCCTCATCTTGGAACAGGGGGAACTAGCAACAATGAACGGGGACATCCTCGTATTGACCCACCAGAATATGGACCCCATCTGAATCCAGAAGTTAACATCCCGAGGAATGTTCAAGGTAATACTGCTGGGGGAAGAATCCTGCAAGAGGATCCCCAAGAAGAACAGTTTACTGTTATAGGGGCTGGAGATGAGGTATATGATAGAAGATTGGATGAGATTTCTGAAAAGTTAAGATCTTTGGAATCTCAGAATTCTTTGGGTTTCAACATGATGGATATGGGACTAGTAGATGGGGTGAGGATTCCCCACAAATTCAAACCCCCATGCTTTGAAAAGTATAATGGTACCTCCTGTCCACGTACTCACCTGCAATCTTTCTTGGGAAGGCTCAAGGCTTATACCATGGATGAGAAGTTATGGATGTTCTACTTTGAGGACAGTCTGACTGGAGCTTCAAGAGAATGGTATTCGCATTTGACTAGAGCCACCATAAGATGTTGGAAGGATTTGGCCGAAGCTTTCATCCGGCAATACCAGTACAACCTAGACATCGCTCCCAATAGAACTCTTCTAATGGGCATGTCTCAGTCTTCTAGAGAGAGATTCCGGGATTATGCTCAGAGATGGAGATAGCTTGCTATTGCTGTCCAACCACCCATGTCGGAAAGAGAAATGGCTGACATGTTCATGAACACATTGCAAGGGACTTACATTGATAGACTTGCTGCTTTCTACTCTACCAGTTTTGCTGATGTGGTTATAGTTGATGAGAGAATTGAGAATCTCTTGAAGATGGGCAAAATCTCCGATAATGGTGCAAGTTCCTCCAACAACCCCAGAAAACCTTTCGCAGGACCCCAAAGGGCAGGTGAAACAAATTCTATTCATACAAACAGGGGCAGGCCCCAGTATTCTCACAGGTCAGTAGCAGATGTTACCATCCCAGCTCTAGTTCCGCAACAACCTTTATATCCTCAACAACAACAACAACAACATCACTATCAGCAACCATCACATTTTCCACAACAGAGAACCTACAACAACAACAATAGCAACCAACAGCAGCGTCCCTTTCAACAGAGACCATCTCAGGCGAATAGGGTGATTGATCCTATCCCTATGCCTTATGCTGCTCTTTTGCCACAACTCCTGAAGCTTAACCTAGTTGAGTTAAGGACGTTGGCACCACCAGATCCTCTCAATCTCCCAAAGAATTATGATGTCAATGCCAGGTGTGCCTTCCACTCCAACGCACCTGGTCACAATACTGAGAAATGCAGAGCATTACAAATGAAGCTGCAAGATTTGGTTGATTCTAAAGCTCTCAACTTCGTGCCTCCTCCGAACGTCAACAGGAATCCTATGCCTAATCGCGGTGGGCCTAGGATTAATGCTATTGAGGAGGACCAACCATCTACATTAATTGATAATGTGGCACAGATTCAAACACCACTGGCTGAAGTCAAAGTTCAACTTTTAAGATGCCAAGTGTTCCCAGGCTGTGGGGCCTGCTGTGAATTGTGCAAATCAACTAGTAATGGTTGTGAGAAGCTAAGAATTGGCATAGATGGCCTTATCCAAGATGGGATTTTACAAATTACTTCAACAACTCCTTCAGCAACTGTTGTTTCAGCAACACTAGATCCACCTACAACATCAACAATCATTCCTTCAGCAACAAATTCTCCTACAACAGCAACAACAATCATTCCTACTGATTCATCAACATCACCAGCAATTACTCCGTCCACCATTTCAACAAGTCAAATTTCAACAATTGTTTCTTCTACAACATCAGCATCCATTTTACCAAAGGAATCTTCTACAACGCCAGCAAAAATTAATGAAGATGTCTCAACAGTTACAATTTTCTACGACCCATCAAATGTTCCTCCTAGCAGCAATTTCCAACAACAAATTGTGGCACCTCCTGCCAGATCTCCGATCACTATTTACTATGATCCTCACACCATTACAGTACCTTCCTCTGCAGCAATCAGCCCAGTCACCATTACGGTACCTGGGCATGTTCCTTATGAAAGCAGCAGTGCCATACCCTGGCACTACGGCTCTGATCTCTACTACAATGGGGAAAGAATCACTCTGGATTCATCAAACTCTTCACCACAAATTGATAATGTTGGGGGAGGCGGAGGCTTCACCAGAAGCGGACGCCTTTTTGCCTTACAAACACAAAGACCTAATGCTGAAGCAGAAGCTGCTGCCAAGGCAAAAGGAAAGAATGTGGTATCTGAAGAACCAACTGCCAAAGACACTCAGAAGACATCTTTTGAACAAGATGTAGACGAGTTCATGAGAATCATAAAAAGGAGTGATTACAAGGTGGTGGACCAGCTTCGCCAAACACCCTCCAAAATCTCCATATTATCATTATTGATGTGTTCCGAAGCTCACAGGAACGCATTGTTGAATGTTCTGCACGCAGCATATGTGCCGGAAGAGATTACTGTTAATCAGCTAGAAACTGTGGTTGCAAATGTCAACACCAGTCATGGACTAGGATTTACCAATGCTGACTTAACAACGGAGGGACATAACCATAACAAGGCTTTGCATATCACCTTGGAATGCAAGGGTGTTGTTCTGTCTCATGTACTGGTGGATACTGGGTCGTCACTCAATGTTCTACCAAAGAAGGCCTTAGTGAAGCTGGAGTATGATGGCTTGGCATTGCGTCCGAGTAATTTGGTGGAAAGAGCATTTGATGGCTCTAAAATATCAGTGCTTAGGGAGATTGATCTGCCTATGTTGATTGGCCTGCAGACCTTCAAAACTACCTTCTTTGTGATGGACATACAACCGGCCTACAGCTGTCTGTTGGGTAGACCTTGGATCCACGCCGCTGGTGCTGTTACGTCTACCCTTCACCAGAAGTTAAAATTCGAGTGGGAAGGCCAAATCATCACTATTTGTTGGGAGGAGGACATCTTTATTAGCCAGCTGGCTACGTATAAGTACATAGAAATGGATGGGGAGATCCATAAGACCATGAGTCAGGGGTTTGAGGCCCTTAATGTTAATGAAGCATCTGTTGTGTCTGGGACTTCCATCACATCATATCAACAAGCCCGGAAGGTTGTTGAGGAGGGTACCGCTCAAGGCTGGGGCAAGCTGCTGCCAGTTGAGAAGAAAGAAGACCGATTCGGGTTGGGTTACAGACCAACTCGACAAGATCAATCAGAGGCTGCAATGGAGCCCAAGTTTGTCAGCGGGGGAATGCTCACCCCGGATGCTGTAAATAGTTTGGAAGATGAGTCAGAAGACGAACACAACCTGGAAAACTGGATACGTCCAAGGATCCCAGGGAACCGAGTCTCAAACTGGTCTTCCCAGGAAATTATAAGAGTTACTCCTGCAGAGTAATTATTATTTCCTGTCTTTAAGCATGCATCAAGTCCTGCATCTTGCCCAAGATGCCAGGGCTCATTTTGTAATCGGGCCATCTTGTATTTTGTGCAAACGATTAATTAATGAATATCAGGACATCTTTTGCAAATGAGTCTTTTCTTTTCCGCTCACTGTTTTTCATTTTTTCATTTTTTGTACAAAAAATAAAATGGCAATGTTTTTCAAATAATAACTTCATTCTCACTTTTTCTAAGCAAGATAAAATTGATCACTAAAATGAACAAATCTAAACCCTTGCAGAGAGTGCCCTCCAGACTGAACCGACAACGACACCGCTATGACTTCGTATGACTTTGACAATCCGATTAATCAAGCCGATGAAGGGGTTGAAGAAGATTATGAGCTACCTGAAGAATTAGCCAGGTTGTTAAGACAAGAGGAGAAGGTTATCACTCCTCATCAGGAGGAAGTTGAGACGGTTAATCTTGGTACAGAAGAAGACTTGAAAGAAGTGAAAATCGGGGCCCGCCTGCAAGAATCAGTGAAAGAGCAACTAATTGATATGCTTCGGGAGTATGTGGATGTTTTTGCTTGGTCTTATCAGGATATGCCAGGTCTAGACACCGACATTGTCATGCACAAGCTGCCTCTAAAGGAAGATTGTCCGCCAGTAAAACAGAAGTTGCGCCGTACTCGCCCAGATATGGCAATGAAGATAAAAGAAGAGGTACAAAAACAGTGGGACGCCGGTTTCCTCGCTGTAACTAGCTATCCGCCGTGGGTTGCTAACATTGTACCTGTGCCTAAGAAAGATGGTAAAGTACGGATGTGTGTGGATTATCGAGATCTGAACAGAGCCAGCCCGAAAGATGATTTCCCTTTACCTCACATTGATGTATTGGTCGACAATACGGCTCAGTTCTCGGTGTTCTCCTTCATGGATGGATTTTCAGGATATAATCAGATCAAGATGTCACCTGAAGACATGGAGAAGACAACTTTCATCACACCCTGGGGCATATTCTGTTATAAGGTAATGCCATTTGGACTGAAGAATGTTGGTGCCACTTATCAACGGGCTATGGTAACATTATTCCATGACATGATCCATAAAGAAATCGAATGTTATGTGGATGACATGATTGCCAAGTCCCTCACAGAAGAGGACCACCTGGTGAATCTGTTGAAACTATTCAAGCGTCTAAGGAAGTACCAATTGAAGCTAAACCCCAACAAATTCACATTCAGGGTGCAGTCCGGTAAGCTGCTGGGATTTATTGTAAGTGAGAAAGGGATTGAAGTTGACCCTGACAAAGTCAAAGCCATTCAAGAAATGCCTACACCAAAAACTGAAAAAGAAGTTCGGGGGTTCCTAGGTAGATTGAACTACATTTCAAGATTCATATCTCACCTTACAGCAACCTGTGAGCCCCTGTTCAAGTTATTGAGAAAAGAACAAACGGTCAGGTGGAATGAAGACTGCCAAAGGGTTTTTGATAAAATCAAGGAATACTTACAAGAGCCTCCAATCCTTATGCCTCCAGTTGAAGGAAGACCTCTAATAATGTACTTGACAGTATTAGAAGAGTCAATGGGGTGTGTGTTGGGCCAGCATGACGAGTCTGGTCGAAAAGAGTATGCAATATACTACCTAAGCAAAAAGTTTACCGACTATGAACAATGTTATTCACTGCTCGAGAAAACTTGTTGTGCTTTAGCGTGGACTGCTCCCCGACTAAGGCAGTATATGTTGACCCACACTACCTTATTGATCTCAAAGATGGATCCAGTCAAGTACATATTTGAGAAGCCAGCACTTACCGGACGGGTTGCAAGATGGCAAATGATTCTCACAGAATATGACATTCAGTACACATCTCAAAAAGCCATCAAAGGCAGTGTATTGTCTTATTATCTTGCTGAGCAACCCATTGATGATTACCAGCCTATGAGATTTGACTTCTCGGATGAAGACATCATGTTCATAAAAGCAAAAGATCATGAAGAGCCTATTCACACTGAAGGGCCTGACCCAGAGGAAGAATGGACAATGATGTTTGATGGGGCTGTTAATATGAATGGTCATGGTGTTGGTGCAGTACTCATTACACCTAAGGGAGTCCACATGCCTTTCTCGGCAAAACTCACCTTTAACTGCACTAACAACGAAGCTGAATACGAAGCTTGTATTATGGGTCTTGAGGAAGCCATTGACCTCAGGATCAAGACTTTAACTGTATTCGGAGATTCAGCTCTGGTAATCAATCAAACCAACGGCAAATGGTATACTCACCAGGAGCATCTGATTCCATATCGGGACTACACAAGATGGTTACTCACGTTCTTCACTACAGTCAAACTTGAGTATATCCCTCGAGATGAAAATCAGTTTGCAGATGCTCTGGCTACCATTTCATCCATGATCAAAGTTCAAGCTGCCAACTTTGTGCCTCGAATTTCAATATCCAGGCTTGACAGACCAGCATATGTATTCTCAGCAGACCTTGCTAAAGATGATAAGCCTTGGTTCTATGACATCAAATGCTTCTTGGAGGATCAAACATACCCAACTGGGGCATCATCCAATGACAAGAAGACATTAAGAAGGTTGGCTGGTAGTTTCTTCATGAATGCTGACGGTTTGTTGTACAAAGAAACTTTGATATGGTACTTCTCAGATGTGTGGATAAGGCAGAGGCAGACTTGTTGATGCACGAGGTGCATGAAGGATCTTTCGGTACCCATGCTAGAGGACATGCAATGGCTAAGAAGTTGTTAAGATCAGGCTATTACTGGATCACAATGGATGCCGACTGTTGTGCTTATGCCAGAAAGTGTCATAAATGCCAAATTTATGCAGATAAAGTGCATGTGCCTCCGAATCCTTTGAATATGATGTCTTCACCTTGGCCCTTTGCCATGTGGGGCATTGATATGATTGGAAAGATTGAACCGACTGCTTCAAATGGCCACAGGTTCATCCTGGTAGCCATTGACTATTTTACCAAATGGGTTGAGGCAGCTTCGTATGCAAATGTCACCAGGCAGGTGGTAGCCTAATTCCTGAAGAGAGACATCATCTGTCGATATGGAGTGCCCGAGCGAATCATTACTGATAATGGTTCCAACTTAAACAACAAAATGATGGCAGAACTGTGCCGGGACTTCAAGATCCAACATCACAATTCTTCTCCTTACAGGCCAAAGATGAATGGCGCTGTTGAGGCGGCTAACAAGAACATCAAGAAGATTGTGCAGAAGATGGTGGTCACCTACAAAGACTGGCACGAAATGCTACCATTTGCCTTGCATGGGTACCGTACCTCAATCAGAACGTCCATTGGGGCAACACCATATCAGCTTGTGTATGGTATGGAGGCAGTATTACCTGTTGAAGTTGAATTACCCTCCTTGCGGGTACTGATGGATGTCAAATTGAATGAAGCAGAGTGGGTCCGATCCCGGTACGAACAACTGAGTCTGATCGAAGAAAAGAGATTAGCTGCATTCTGTCATGGGCAGTTATACCAAAAGAGAATGAAGAAAGCCTTTGATCAGAAAGTCAGGCTTCGGGAATACCAAGTAGGAGATCTTGTGCTGAAAAGACTCTTTCCTCCTCATACAGACCACAGGGGCAAGTGGACTCCGAATTACGATGGTCTGTTCATAGTAAAGAAAGTCTTCTCTGGTGGAGCTCTGATGCTCAGTACTATGGATGGTGAAGATTTCTTGTCCCCTGTGAATTCATATGCAGTTAAAAACTACTTCGCATAAAATGACCCGCTGGACAAAAAAAACAGAATGTAAGTCCAGGCAAAAATAGGGCATCCCGACGAGTCAAGAACAAAATAAAAAGACTCGGGAAAAAATAAGGGAAAATAAATAAAAAATGTGTACACCCGCTGAGTTGAAAAGCCGCATTGGACAGCTCAGGCAAAAATGGGTATCCCGGTGGATCGAAAACCCAAAAGGGCGATCCACGCAAAATAAGGGAATAAGCGAACAACTGCATTCTGAATTCGTCTGTATCACTTACAACATGGAAAACTTCTAAGGGTTAAAGCATCAATTAGAATTCGCCTTCTTTAGAAAGCAAGATGAAAAGAATGTCAAATGTCATACAAGTCATAGCAAAAGGGAAGCACACTAAAGCGTCGTCAACATTGCCAGCACCTTTTTGTTTCTCAATTTGTAACAATCTCCTCATTTCAGGGGATCTGTTTGTTTGACTATACTTGCCAATTCAGGGCACACAAATCAATAAAATCAGATTTTCCGTCACATTTCATCTCGTACATTTTATTTTTCATTTGCAAAAATGTTTGATGTCCTTAAAATATCGATTGCATAAATACAGATGCGTCTTTTCTAAATTACATGCTTACAGGAAATATATTTTCTCCCGGGAGTGTCTAGACTCCTATGATGGAATCCAGTGAGAGATACCTCGGGGTACTTGTACGTCTTTTTGTCATAACATGATTGTAGGTGTTCAAAGCGCAACATGGGGCATGAAAGCTTCTCCCTAGCAGAGCTGCCCAATCATTATTTACTCAGCACGTCTTCCAAACTGCACCAGAGATGCTTTCTTCCTATCAGAACTGCCAGGCATCATTTCTACAACACTTCATCCAGAGCAGCATCAGAAGGGGCTCATTTCCCCAGCTAAGTTCATCATCCTCAGCAGGGTCCCCACAGAAGTCTCTAGGAAGATCGTTCAGTGATCATTCCTCCCCAGCCAAGTGCTAGACAGGGAACCATCTCCCCACAGAGCTCCAGCCACTATCCTGAAGAACAATGGCTGAGAATCTCACAACGAAGTGACGAAAGCTTCCACAGACCCCAACTGGGCTCCTCACTACCAAGATAGGTCTATCAGTGACCTATTTCCCCAAGCAGAGTCATATATATCAGATCTACCAATGATCTCATCCCCAGCTGGGATTTTCTTTCAAGACAGATCAATCGGAGGTCTTCATAGCAACGGGATTCGGATCCCGGATCGGTATCTTTGCATAATCATGGCATCCGCATCATAAATCACCTCAGAGCGTAGCATTCCGTCTAATACGGAGCATTACGGCAAAAATCAAACATATTGCATAATCACAAGTCATGTTTTGAATCAAACACCTGTATATATCAACATTCCATCAGCAATGTATATAATCTTACAGTCCCCACAGAATGCAAAAGCATCCCTTTGCACTCTCAAATACAGATACATGCTCCTTTTGGCACTCGTACGTGTCATTTTCCCCAGTAAGGTCGCCAGAACATTCTCCACAAACTGATATCTATACACCCTTTTGGCACTCGCCCGTGTCACCATTCCCCAGCATGGTCGTCTAAACGCTTATTGTAAACCAAACACTTGTTTATAACACACTTGTTCTGACACCCGTCCGTGTCATCTTATCCCCACAGATCGTCAGGATATCTCTTACATTCATAAGTTCATAACCTATACACTTCCTCTTATGATACTCGTCTGTATCATACCCTCCCCAGCAAGTTGAACACTCGTTTGTGACTTACTCATACTTTTTACTCATACAGATACTCGTCCGTATCTTGTATATACCACTTATCTTTTCTCAGATTCAACACTCGTCCGTGTTCTTTGTTAACCAGTTGGTACTCGTCCGTATCATCATCTCTGAACATGCGTCAACAGTTGTTTCTACCGATATTCATTTGTATCGTAGTCTTAAGGATGCTCGTCTGCATCTTTAATCTATACACACTATCAAACACTTATATCTTTCCTTTCTTGAATGTAGACACTCGTCCGTGTCTACCACTCCCCAGAAGAGTCCCCAGCAAATCCTTAGCAAAAATTTATTTCCTATCTGACATTCGTCCTATGTCATGATACTTTCGGCAGCCGTACCCTGCCTGGTGATCGTCCTTCACCTTTTTAGATGACCGTCCCTCATCTTTCTCCCAGCGGAGTCTCCATTATCGGAACCCTTTCTTATCTGACATTCGTCCTATGTCGTGATATTTAGCAGCCGTCCCCTGCTAGGTGATCGTCCTTCACCTCTTGATGATCTTCCTTCATCATTTTATCTGATGGCCTTCCTTATCGTTGATCTTGTTATCTGACATTCGTCCTATGTCATGATAAACCCTGAAGAGCAGCCATACCCTGCTAGGTGATCGTCCTTCACCTCTTGATGATCGTCCTTCATCATGCTTATCCGATGGCCGTCCCCATCGTCAACCTTTTCTATCCGACATTCGTCTTATATCGTGATACTTTCGGCAACCATACCTCGCTAGGTGATCGTCCTTCACCTTGGATGACTGTCCCTCATCCTTATCCCCAACAGAGCAACCGTCCCCTGCTAGGTGATCGTCCTTCACCCTTTGATGGTCGTACCTCATCATTTATTTCATCTATGTTTTGACCTGATGGCCGTCCCCATCATTAACTTTACCTTTGATACCCAGAGAATCTTTGTTTGATGGTCGTCCCCATCATGATCTCTTTATTTCCCCAGTATGTCGGTCGTACCCGTCATTGTCATATCCCCAACAGTCGTCCTTTGCTCGATGGTCGTCCTCCATCTCCCGCACTTTATAATCATACTTTACTTCCTTTTACAATCTATATCCCTTTTCTTCTTCACCCAGTGAGTGCAAATTTTGGCTTGTCTTTGGTATTCAACCACAAGTTATCTTGTTTGCCTGTTAAGTCGATGCTTACATCCTACACAGCTAACTCATGTTTGAATAGGGGCAGTTGTAAACACCCCAAATTTTCCCTCACTAAGTTCACACCATGGCTTGTGATCTTTTCATTTGCATAAGTTCAATCATATCATCTCATATTACATTTTTGCTTCACTGCATTGGTTCAAAGTCATTTGCATCTAGGGTTTGTGACCTGAGCAATCCCTGAGCCATCTGAGCCACTCCAAAGGTCATCAATCATCTCAAGAGGGTCCATTTATGTTCAATCATCATATTATATCCTCCCAAGATCAAAAGTCAGAAAATCACAAGAACTGAGAAAGGCATGGAAGCAGAGCCAAGCTTAACTGCATAGATGACCTAAAATTAGGGTTTTGGTTTCAGAGGCCATAACTCCAAATTTTTTTGTCATTCTTGTTTCTATTGGTCTCTATATGTTATAAGGATCCTACATACCAATTTTCATGAAGAAATTCAATGGGGAAGGCATCTGATCAATAGATGACTTCTTAAGCAAGTCAGTGCAAAATCAGGGCATCTGAGGCCCCCAATCATCCAACCAAAGGGTCTTCTCCATCATTTTGGGTGTATATGATCTTTATTTGATCATATAATAGTTTATAAGTTCACAAAATTGAAGAATTTCAAGCCATTTGCAAAGTTGCCATTTTGGGAAAGTGACTTGTAATGCAAAATTGTCATTTTGGGAAAGTTTTTCAACCTCCTCTTTTTGATTCAAAAATGCTTCAAATGAAAAATTCTTGGTCATGAAAGTTGTAGATTGGATCATTCCCTTTTCAAAAAGTACAAGAACTTGATCTAATTCATCATAGAACTCAAGTTATGGCCTTGCAAAGTTGGGAAAAATCATTAAATTTCACTTATGCACCAAAGAGGGAAACTTGCAAAAACTCATACCAAGGAAAAATGTGGCCTCTAATTGACTTCTAACCATTACAAAAACATGATACATGACCTAAAATTCAGAATGGCCCAAGGAATCACTCATTTTCATGCCTTGATCATCAAGTATTTCAAAAGGGGCCAAAACCTTCACAAATTGCAAAATGACCCAAATCTTGACATCCACTTGTGCCAGCTCTTCAAATCAGTTTCCATGGACCTCCCTAAAGCCAGATGACTCAAGCCATGCCTCACAACCAGCCTGCCATGAGCCCATACCTCAAAGGACAACTTCCTTGACTTTATGCAATTTGAGCCATACCAATCAAACTATTCCACAACAACTCTCTGACCTATCAAGGATTGATACATGGACCAAAAGCAACTCAACACACACAACAAGCAAGGCTGAATCCTCCCACAACTCAACATACACCAAAACTCCCTCTTATGTATTTTTCTTCGAAACTCAGCACACAAGCTTCAAACATCAAAACAAACTCCATAGAACAACTCACCATCAATCTCTGATCATTTCCCAACCATCACCTTGCCCTGAAACCCCCCATATCAAAAACACGATTTTTCTCCCCCTTTGAACTGAACTGCATCAATCTCACAAACTAGCCACAAAACACTCCAACCAAGCATCAAAGCTTCTTCAGGGAGTTCATTGGAGGCATTTGGAAGCAAGGAAGCAGCCTGAAAGCTCCAGGGTTGAAAGCTCCATCTCAGGTAGCTCTCTCAAACTTTTTTTCCAGAAATCTCTTTTAAGGTTATAGAAATGTTCCTTGTGATCCCCTGAGTGCACTGAGCTTTGTAGTTTTGAAAATGGTGAAGAAATGAGCATGAACCGAATCTCTGAAATTTTTGACCTAAAAAGAGATTGATTCGATTCATGCTTGTTTCTAAAAATAAATGGATTTCATGCCTGGATTCTTGTTCCTTGATGTTTGTTGAGTGATTCAGGAGCTTTAGGGGGGCTTGGAGTGAGGTTTTGAGAGAGATAGCATTTTTCAGGGGAGAGTGTGGCCGGAGAAGATGAACGGAGGTCATTTCCGGCCACCTGAAAGTGATTAAGATAATTAATTAGGGTTAGGGCTAAGTCTTAACGTGGACCCTTGGATTTGTGATTGGCGCGTGTTCTGATGGCCAGGATTGGATCATTAATTTTTAATTAGGTTTAATTAAATAAATAATCAGAATTAGTCAGGTTTGAACCTGGGTCGTCCAGATGCGCGCCCAGTCAAACGTTTGAAGCCCATATTTCATCTCCACCACCCATTCAACATACTTTCCTTTTATTTAATTTTTGTTTCATTTTATTTATTTTATTTTCTACGAATTTTTAAAAATAGCAAAATTAGTCAAAAAAATTCTAAAATTTTTTTATCCAAACTCTAATTAATTTTCAGAACCCAAAAATATTTTTATTTTTATTTTTTGCATTAAAAAGTATTTTTAAATCATTTACATGATTATTTTTAATTAGTTAATGAGAATTAATTAATTAAAAATACATTTAGGTATTTAAAAATCCCAAAAAAATTCAGATAACATTTCCAAACATTTAGAAACATTTACAAACTCACAACACAAATTTCTTTTTGGTTTTGATCATACTTTGGCAATTTTCATTTGAATTAGGGTTCTTTAATTTGAATATTGTTAACCCTAACTTCAAAATTTCATAACTTTTGATCCAAGTTGAGTTTGTGAATGTTTCTTTTTGCATTGTGTTATGCATTCTTTCAAGCATCTAAAAACATTTTTTTTCATTTTTATCTTTCATTTTTAATTTGTTTGGAATTTTCCCTTTAGGATCACCCTTAAAACCTTAGAAATTTAGGAAAATCATAAGTCCTTTAGGGTTTAGCTTTTGACCTTCCCCTTTGGTCAGTGAACTTGTATAGGTCTAGGGTCCCTTTGATTCCATTTTCAATTTTTTATCTCATTCTTTGCTTCTGATTTTGAATTTTTCATCTCATGTTGAACATAAACCCTAATTTGCATCTTCATTTACATCCACCTCACATAAGCTTGCATACATGAACTTGCCATGACATTTTGTGCATCCACATGACATATAAGACATCTTAGGACATATTGAAATCATGTTTAATTATTGCATCATCCCTCTTCCATGTTTTTCTTTCATTTCATGTCATATGTATTCATGAACTTTCATGCTCCTTACATGTCTCATTTGCATTCCCATTCTTTGTATGATCATCCTCATCCCTTGACATGCTTTCATGCCATCTCATAACATCATTTGCATCATGAATATGTTTCTGACTTTGGTTTTCATCTTTGCATTTCATCTCATTTTCATTTCATTTCATTTCTTTTTGCTAACTTTTCAGGTGGTAAGTGTTTGAGAAGTGAATTTGCCTTCACTTCTCATAATCTCTCCTCATATCTCTTATGCATCATTGCTGCATTTTACTTATGAATTAGAGTGAGCTTGCTCATTCATGTTCCATCCTCACTTTCTTTCTTCAAGCAACTTATCTTCTTAAGTGAAGTAAGTTGTCTTGCTTCTTTCTGCTTCTCCTCCTTTCATCCTGCTTCTTCCTTGGTGGCTTTTCCTTGAAGGTTTCTTGCAAGCTTCATAAACCTTAGGAATACCCAAGCATGTTAAAAATTAGGGTTTGATTAGTCCCCCCATTAGGTTTACCTTTTGTGTCATCTTTTGTGTCTTCTCTTCTCATCTCATAATCAAGGACTAAACCCTTAAGGTTTCAAGACTTTGTGATTAACCTTATGCCTGCATCCTTCTATTAGGATGGAGTGTATAACTTTAATCCTAAGTGTTAAACCCTTAAAGTGTTTAAATCCTTTAATCAAATCATCTAATAATCACTAATACATCAAGCTTGTAACTTGGGCCTTGCATTAGGGTTCTAATTCTTCCTTAATTGGTTAAGAAGGACTAACCCTAGTGTTAATGGACAAGTCCCCCTCAAGTGTCTTACCAATCATAAAATCAATTTCTTAATCTTACCATTAACTAAAATCCCCTTTAATAAGGGCTTTTTTTGTCATGAGGTTAATCCCTAATCATGGATTAAGTTGAGGATCCTTCCTCAGCTTAAATGTTCTCATCTATTATCCTTCTATTAGGATGGTGTAATGAGTCCATTAAATCTTTGATTATGGCTTAAACTCATTACTTAACACAAAACAGAAACTCCAAAAACATCTAAATAATTACAAGTAGGTTAATGATCTTAATCTTACATCATGGTGATTAAGTGTGAGGTGTTTACTTCATACTTAAGGTATTCTCATTACCCCTAATCAGAGGGAGGATGTGATGAGTTTACTAACCCTTGGTTTAGGCTTAAGCTCATTTTCTTATGACAAACTCCAAAAGCAATAAAAGATTGAAAACTCCAAAAACAAACCATAATCGTCTCCTCCGGGATTCTTTTCTCATCATCTTCACTCACAAACGAGAACTCGCTTCTTCTGTCTAATGCAAGACAGTTTGCACCTGAGCCAGACAGGTCATACACTTGAGCATGGACAAGTAAGTAGTTCACAAGTCAATTTATCTTTCAGTCTCTTTGAGTCGAACTACGGTGTTCTGACTTCCTCATTGCACGAGAGGATACGTAGGCATAACTTAACAGTTATAGAACAAAAGTCCCTGAGTATTCCCCATCTTCCAGCTTTATTCTTTTATGCCTCATGGTCTTGAGCTTCATATTCTTTATTTGCACTGACACTCTTTCATTTCATTTCACACTTTCTTCCAGCACTGACACTTGCATTCTTTTCCAGCTTTTGCACACAGAATAGCACAGACACTACCCCTTTTAAACACAAATTTTCAAGCGTGGATCTCGTCGAGTACGGCGGACAATCTGGGTGCTAATACCTTCCCAGGTTGTAACCAACCCCCTTTCTCAGTTTCTCTGGTTCGCAACCGTCTTATCCATCTTTTCTTAGGTTTATGCAGCATTACCTTTCCTTTGGGATAAAAATGCCTAGCTGGCGACTCTTTTTAGTTCACCATGTGTGTTCTCTCCTTTCGCCGACCGTTTGCGTTTGTGCCCCTTATGACCAGGTGTCATTTGGTGGGAGCGACAGTCATTTTGCAAGACGGTTACGCACTCGTCGTCCGATCCTGCAACACCTGAGCATTGACATAGGTAGTTCAAGCCTTAATTCACAAGCAATTTTTTTCCACCCCTAGTTAGGGGAACTACGGCGACTCTGATCCTCATTTCCCCGATGAGGTACGTAGGCAGCAGGGTAGGGCCCGTTCGAGCACAATCTTTATTTTCCCTACATTTTTCCCTTTCATTTCTTTTTCAGTTCCCTTTTATTTTCTTTTTATCCAGTTCAGTTCCTTTTCTTCGCAACAGCTTTCATTTCTTCACCCTTTGAAACAGTTTCTTTGCAAGCGTGGATCCCGTCGGGTACGACGGACAATCTGGGTGCTAATACCTTCCCAGGTCGTAACCGACTCCCGAACTCAGTCTCTTTGGTTCGCAGGACCCGTGTCCTTCCTTTTCTTTTCTCCTGGTTTGTGCAACATTACCATTCTCGTTCCTTTGGGATAAAAATGCCTGGCTGGCGACTCTATTCTTTTCCGCGCCACTTTCGCATTTGTACTAGGATGGAAATCTGGGGAGCGACAATAGGGACACCTAACAACATGGAAAACTCTTCCAACAAAGGACCCATCTGAAAGTCTGGGAAAGTGAAACATCTGAGAGGATGGTCATATAATTGAAGGCAAGTGTGAATCATGCTTCTCTGTGATGCATCCAAGTCTATGATCATGTCCATAATACCACCATAATGTTCCCTGAATAAAGGGACATGATCAGGAGTGATAAGTGCTTGAATCTGCCTGATGCCTGCTAGAGAGGGCTCAAAGAAATGATAAGTGATGTTGCTCTTCCTGGATGAGTCCATACTGACAATGGATGCTGATGAAGACAACTGAGGAGAAATACTGATGAAGACAACTGGAGAAGATAGTAGCTGGAGAAGATCTCTGATGAAGTTAACTGATGAAGGTGGTTGAGCAGAAGAATAGTCTAAACCAAACCAAAGAAGATGTGGATACCCTGTAAAACAAATAGAAAAATGTTAAATGATGCAAAATGATGTATGCAGAATGATATGCAAGGGTTTATGATCAGGTGTTGGATTTTTCATTTGCTTTGATAGGGTCCATGAGTGTTTAGAAATCTGGATGAAGGCTAGAAAATCAGTAACCATGTGGGGGACTCTAATAAAGAGTCACAAGTCCAGGGTTTCATAAGATCAGTCCAAAGTAGTGTAACCTTAAAACAATATCAGTAACAGGGTGTGTTAAGGCCAAGGGTCCCTGCAAAACAGTAAACATCCCAACCCACTCACATGTATTGTTCTAGAACAAGGATCCTCAGACTTGGATCTATTATGAGAAATGTAAACACTTCTAACCCGGAGGTACAGTGTTTACATTAATCATAAATCATCCTCCACTAATTCACCTCAGATGATGAAGGTCATCTAAAAAGGTCATCCAGACTTAGCAGGCTTCCCAAATAACCCTAGCACTACATGGAATCCGTAGCACAGAGTTCTCAAGAAGAAACCCATGTCTGAACCGTGTTTCATATTCCTGCACCAGACCGAAATGGAATGGGAAAGAATATGAAGCCACTCTATTCCTATGTGTCACTCAGGTTCCCGATGTGGAACCATGCTCACTGAGAAACCCCTCCCACCAAGGCAAACCAACAAATCCAGCACATGATATGATGACAATAATATGAAATGCATAAAACATTGCCATTTTATCGTTTTTGTGAAAAATTTAAAATGAAAGAAAAGGAACACGAGCTTTGAATGAAAACATCATTTATTCATGATAAAATAAACTACAAATGCCAAGGTGGCCCTACAATGGATCCATGCACCTTGGGCAGAGTGTAAGATTTAACATGCATATGTGTCGCTCCCCGGACTTGCGTCCCGTTGCAAACGCGAACCGTCGGCGAAAAGAGAAAGAGGTTGAATTGAATAGAGTCGCCAGCTAGGCATTTTTATCCCGAAGGAAAGGTAATGCTACATAAACTCGGAAAGAGATAGATAAGACGGTTGCGAACCAGAGAAACTGAGAAAGGGGGTTGGTTACAACCTAGGAAGGTATTAGCACCCAGATCGTCCGTCGTACTCGACGGGATCCATGCTTACAAGATTGTGTTTAAAAGGGGTAGGTGTATGTGATGTCTGTGTGTAAAAGCTAAAGAAAGAAAGTACAGGTGTCAGTGCAAAAAGGTGTAAATTGCTCAGGAACTGAGGCTTAAAAAGGAATGCTGAAAGAGGGGGATGACAAAGAGACTTTTGTTCGATAACTGTTAAGGTATGCCTACGTATCCTCTCGTGCAATGAGGAAGTCAGAACACCGTATTTCGACTCAAATAGACTGAAAAATGAATTGACTGTGAACTGCTTACTTGTCTATGCTCAAGTGTATGACTCGTCTGGCTTGAGTGCTAACTGTCTTGCATTAGACGAAAGAAGCGAGTTCTCGTTTGTGAATGAGTGTGATGAAAAAAGAATCCCAGAGGAGACGATTATTGTTTGTTTTTTATGTTTTCAGTTTTTTATTATTTTTGGTGTTTTGCATAAGTTAATGAGCTTAAGCCTAAATCATAGGTTGTAAACTCATTATATCCTCCCTGATTAGGGATAATGAGCCTACTTAAGTATGAGATAAGCATCTCAACTTAATTACCATAATGATATAGGATTAAGATCATTAACCTACTTGTGATTATTAAGATGTTTTTGGGTTTTTATTTAGTGTTAAGTAATGAGTTTAATCTCTAATCACATATTAGTGAACTCATTACACCATCCTAATAGAAGGATGATAGATGAGAACACTTAAGCTGAGGAAGACACCTCAACTTAATCCATGGTTACAAATTAAATTCATTATATAACAAGCCTTTATTAAATGGATTTTAATTAAGGGATGAGATTAAGAAGTGGATTTTAAGTTTGTAAGACAACTTGAGGGGGACTTGTCCATTAAACACTAGGGTTAGTCCCTCTTAACCATAAGGAAGAGATAGAACCCTAATGTAAGGCCCAAGTTACAAGATAAAGTCTTAGTGATTATTAATGTGTTTTGATTAAGAGGTGTAAACAAATTAAAGGTTTAACACTAAGGATTAAGGTTATACACTCCATCCTAAGAGAAGGATGCAGGCATAACCCTAATTCAAAGTCTTAAAGCTTTAAGAGTTTAGCCTCTGATTAAGAGGTAAGAAGAGAGACTCAAGGAGACTCAAAGGTAAAAAATCTAGGGGGGACTATATACAACCCTAAAAATTATCATGCTTGGATATCCTATGGTTTGTGAGGCTTAAGAGAAAAGATCTTCAAGGAGGCCACCATGGAAGAAACAGATGAAAAAGAGAAGGAGAGAAATAATAAGTTACTTACTTCCTAAAGAAGATAAGTAACTTAGGAGAAAAGAAAGGAGTAAGAGAGACATAAGTGAAGCAATTTCACTTCAAATACAAATAAGAATTCATATGAAAAGGAAAGAGGAAGTGGGAGGTGAAGGAAAATCCACCTCCCAGATAACTTACCAAAGGTTCCTGAAATGTTAGTATGAATGCATAAGGAATGAAATGAAAAGAAATAAGACAAATGGAGGTGCAAAGACCAAAGTCAGAAGTGAATATGCAATGTAAATGGCATATTTAATGATGCAAAGTCATACAAGATGCATATGAATGATCATACAAGGATGGGATGCAATGGAAGCATGTTTAGAAGAATGAAAATACATGGATGTTCATGAAATGTAATGGATGCAAAGCATACCAAAATGATGCAACAATGATCAAGAAATGTTTCAAACATGTCCTAAGATGTCTAATATGACATACAAAAGAATGGAATGGCATGGCAAGTTCACAAGTTCATGATATGCAAAGAATGCAAATGAAGACGCAAAATTAGGGTTTTATGAACAAGCATGATGAATATGACCAAAACAGAAGCATTCACCATGATAAAAAAATTGAAATTGAACTCAAACAAACCCTAATCCCATATAAGATCACACCCCAAAGGAGAAAGTCAGAAGCCAATCTTAGTGAAAGTTATGAAATTTCTAAGTTACCTAGGGTTTTTGGGTGCTTCTAAAGGGAAAATGAAAATCAAATTGAAAATGCAAGATAAAAATATGAGATAAATAACCTAGAAACTATATGCAATATGTGAAACATTCAAAAAGAACCAAGTTCAAACTCATCAAGGTTAGGCAGAAATGAATTTTTCAAGTTAGGGTTAAAAAATGTGAAATTTAAGAACCCTAATTCCAAGAAAATTGTGAAAATGTAATCAAACCTAAAAAGAAATTTGTATGGTGAATTTGAAATTGTTTCTAAATGTTTTGGAATGCTTCATGAATTTTTTAGTGATTTTTAGAAACTTAAATGCATATTTAATTAATTAAAATCAATTAATTAATTAAATAAAACATTCAAATATTTTAAAAATACTTTTTTAATACAAAAAATAAAATAAAAAATGTTTTCAGGTAAAGATAAATATTTGAAACAAAAATGCAAAGTTTGAGATTTTTTTGATGATTTTTGCTATTTTAAATAAATTGAACAAAAGAAAATGCAATAAAAATGAAATTAAAATTAAAATGAAATAAATGAAAGTCAAATGATCCAATGGTCCAGATTTAAACTGAGGGGGGGTTGACTGCGCACATGAATTAAGGGCTGGGATTCATTCTGGGGAAATTTAATTAATTAAACCTAATTAACTAATTAATTATGAATTAAGCTTAATGATGCAATCTGAACCACTCAAACGCGCGCTAACCCTAAGATCCAAAGGCTCATATTCAAACTGACTGATAAACCTTAATTAGAACCCTAATTACTTTCAGGTGATCGGAGCAAGCTCCGGTCATCTTCTCCGGCGAGCACTTCACCCCAACTTCCACCCTAGGCCACCCCAGACCCCCTAATTCTCCAGAAACATCCCCCAAACCATTCTAAACAAGAATTAGGCCATGAAAATCATTTAAATTGCATCAAATTCGAGAATCGAAGAAAAACATTTTTTAGGTCAAAAGTTTCAGAGCAAGCATACATCCTGGTTCTCAACCATTTTCAAAAATAATCACATCCCCATGATCAGGGGAGAACATATAATCATTTAAGAACTTAAAAGAAATGTTCTGGAAAAATTGTTCTTGATGGTTACCTGAGTTGAAGCTTTCTCAATCTGAGCTTTCTGGACCTCGCCTTGATGCTAATCCACCCCAATGAACTCCCTGAAGATTCTGAAAGGCTTAGAACAAGTTTAAATGGCTTGGTTTTAGTGTTTCAGTTCTGATAACTCAGAAATCGTGTTTCTGATTGAGGTGCTTTTAGGTCATGGCAAGGGATGGGAAATGATCCTTATGATGTGTGAAGATGATTGGTGGTGAATGTTTTGAGTTTGAGTGGCTGAGGAGTGAGTTTCAAAAGCTTGAAGGTTTTAGGGATTTTTAGGCAATCTGAGTTGTGTGATATTTCGGGCTTGTGTGTGTTATGAAATAAGCTCCTTAGGATTTGCATAAGAGATCTTGATTGGTCCAGAGAGTTGTTGTGGCTCAGTTTGATTGGTGTGGGCCAAGTTGCAAAAATATCAACATTGTGTACTTGAGGTATGGGCATGGTTCAGAGCTGGCTTTAGGGGTGTCTTGGCCTCAGCTGAGTTTATGGAGAACCCTAGGATTGAATTTGTGCAGCTGGATCACTTGGATGAAGAGATATCATGTGTGTTGCAAATTTCCAACTTTGAGAATTTTGTGAAAATGGCTTAATAAAACTTGCAATCCAAGGCATAATTCTGATCAAGGTAAGTCATGTGATGTTTTTATGATGCTTAGAGGTCAATTAGAGGTCATGAAATGGCTTAGAACTTGAATTTGCAAAAATCCCTCTTTGGTGCACACTTGAAAATTATAGGATTTTTGCCAACTTTGAAAAGCCATATCTTGAGTTCTAGGATAAATCAAGACATGTTCTTGTACTTTTTAAAAATGGGAAGACATAATCTACAACTTTCATGTCCAAGAATTTTTCATTTGAAGCATTTTTGGTCATGAAAGAATAGGTTGAATATCTTTCCCAAAATGGAAAGTTTTCATTACAAGTCCTTTCCAAAAATAGCAAGTTTTCATTTGGCTCAAAATTCTTCAACTTTGTGAACTTCTAACCACTTCAATGATAAAATAAAGATCATAGAGACTCAAAATGATGATGATGACCCTTTGGTAGCCTTGATGGAGGCCTCAGATGCCCTGATTTTGACTTTACTTGCTCAAGAAGTTACCCAATGATTAGATGACTTCCATAGTGAATTTCTTCATCAAACTTGGTACACATGATCCTTATAACATATTAAGACCATTAGAAACAAGAATGAGAAAAAAAATTGGGATTACGGCCTCTGAAACCAAAACCCTAATTTTGGTCATATGTGTAGGAAAACTTCAGTTTGCCTCTATGCCTTTGCCATGCTTTGTGATCCCTTGACTTTTATGAACTTTGGGGAGCATATTATGATCATGGAACACACATGGACCCTCTTGGAAAGCTTCAAGACCATTGGGATGGCTCAGATCAACTTCTTGGATTGCTCAGATCACAAACCCTAGATGCAGATGAAATGAACTATGCAGTGGGATATGATATGCTTATGCTAATGCAAAATGAAAGATCACAAGCCATGGTGTGAGAAAAATTGAGGGAAAATTTGGGGTGTTTACAATATGATATGATAAAAAACATAGAAAATTACTCTGTTTGAAGAGTAACTTGGATGATTTCTTTAGCGAACCAATTGCTAAGCTCCTCCCTGGGTCCACGTGGGTGCACCCAGTTGTCAAGGTCACATTCATTATCGAAATCTTCTTATGTAGAAGAATACATCTGATTTAGGTTGATAACACCTCCACTATAGAAGGTAATCGGCCCTCGGTGCTCTGATGTAGCAGTCTGATCTGGTTGATAGCCTACGACAAACATTTCTTCTTTTACAAAAACTTCAACCACTTTGCCCCAACCTTGGGTGTTGCTGGCTTTGACTACTTCCACTGCCTTCTTGTAAGAAGCGGTGGAAGTACCAACATGTTCTTTGCTTTGTACCACTTCTTTGGGAGAGGCTTCACTGACATTCACGACTTTGAATGCTTGGCACAACATTTCGTGGATCTCCCTGTCCATTTCAACATACTTGAAGGTTGACAAGTGACTAACAAAGATGTCCTCTTTACACACCATCACAACTTGGTCGTCAACCACATATTTCAATTTCTGGTGCAGCATGGATGTTACTGCTCCCGCAGCATGGATCCAAGGCCTTCCTAAAAGACAACTATACACTAGTTGAATGTCCATGACATATAATACACACTTGAAAACTTCAAGGACAATCTTCACAGGGAGTTTTACCTCTCTGAATATAGACTGCTTCGAGCCATCAAACGCTCTTACCACCAAATTACTCGGTCTTAGGATAATCCCGACGGCATCCAAATTCATTATAGCTTTCTTTGGTAACACGTTCAGGGACGAGCCCGTGTCTACCAACACATAGGATAAGACAAATCCCTTACATTCCATAGTGATGTGCAAGGCTTTGTTTTGATTGCGGCCTTCCAATGTCAAATCATGATCTGTGAAACCTAGTCCATGGCTAGCATTAACATTGGCAACAACATATTCCAATTGATTGACGGTAATCTCTTGTGGTACGTACGTCATATTCAGTACCTTCAACAATGCTTCCTGATGAGCCTGGGAACACATCAGGAATGATAGAATATAAATTTTTGATGGTGTCTGATTCAACTAGTCAACCACTTTGTAGTCACTTTTCTTGATAATCCTCATGAATTTTTCCACTTCTTTTTCAAATGTACTCTTTTATCCAGCTTTAGGAACAACAACTTCCTTAGTTACCGCTTGTTTTCCCTTGGCCTTAGCTGCATCTTCAGCCTCTGTACTAGTCCTCAAAGTCTCTGGAGCAAATAGGAGTCCACTTTTTGAAAATTCACCAAGTCCTCTGACGTTATCAACACTAGAACCACTCACAACAGGAGTCTTCTCTTCTTATTTTTGTCCCTGAACATACACATCTACGCCATAATGCCAAGGGATAGCTCTTTCACTAGTATAAGAAACAGTTCCAGGCACCGTGATGGTAACAAAACTTACCTCACTAGGCACAACAGTATTAACAGGCAATGGCCTGGCCGACACTTGAATATCCACAGGCGTATAATAGATGGTAACATTAGACACCTTGTCATTCTCTTTATTCAATTGGTCAAACTGTAAACACCCCTCATCCATCAAGTCCCGAATACCTGCTTTCAACTTAGCACAACAATTGCTCTTACTAGCACACTTAGCACAATTTTCATCATAACCAGGGAACACATGTCTCTTCAGTAACCTACTCTTCCCTACCAAAAGATAAGTCTTTACTTGATTCACATCAACTACCAGATTCAAAACTTCTTCGTCCTCCACAATGTTAACCCTGGCTCCACCATGATTCGGCATAGGATTCTGAAGTACATTTGGAGGAGAACTCCCACACTCAAAAGACTTATGGCCCAAATCGCCACACTTGTAAAACTTAACGGGACCAGACTCCCCCCACCAGATCTCTTATCAAAGTTTCCCATATGCTTGCCCTTATCAGCGGGTGTCGCATAAGGTCCACTTCTAGCTTGTTGATTTCCTTTCCTCTCATTCAAACTCTTATAATGTGTAGAATGAGCTTTTCTATCTTCCTAAAAAATTCTACAACATTTCGTCAAATACGAAAACCTTCTAATTCTTTGATATCCCACAGCTTGCTTAATCTCAGGACGCAAACCATTCTCATACTTAATACACTTCGAAAACTCAACAGTAGCAGCAGCATAATGAGGATGAAACTGAACTAACTCCACAACTTAGCAGTATAGTCCAACACTGACATACTACCTTGCTTCAGTTCAAGGAATTCCATCTCTTTCTTTCCTTTCACACTCTCAGGGTAATACTTCCCTTAAAATTCAGTACGAAAAACTTCCCAAGTTGTCTCTTCATCATCTTCCTCAAGAGCTTGACTTCTACCGACCCACCAATCATCGGCTTCTTCCTTCAGCATGTGAGAACCAAGCCTCACCTTACTCTCTTCAGCACAGTCCATGACACTGAATATTCTTTCAATCTCTTTTAACCAATTCTGAGCACCATCGGGATCAAGTCTTCCTTTGAAGACCGGTGGTTGATTCTTCCTGAACTCATCATTAGCATTCACATTCAGCGCTCTCTGCACCGCCCTAGCCATTGCTTCCAAAGTAGCAGCCATTTCATGGTCATTTCTACCATCCATATTCTGATCATTCCCAAAATCAACAACAATGGTAAACAATAGTTCAACCATCACAACAACAAGACAGACACAACTGACTCAAACATTGGCTCTGATACCACTTAATATAACACCCCCTTTCTATACCCCCAAATAAACAATTAAATCACTTAGGCACATAATAAGAATTTCACCATAGTATATTTGAAACATAGTATAAAAGGGACATTCCACATTATACATGAAATTAAAACATATAACACCTGCTCATTCAAAGATATGCAACAAATGGGGTAACTTACAATAGAAGGATTTCATCCTTACACCCGTATTCCAAAGATTCAAATAACAGCGGAAACTAACATCAACAACATCAAACTTATATACTTCTATAAATATATCAACAAGTTTTATTCACCAAATATTTCATGTTTATATAAAACATTCATCACCAAAATACATGTACAAAATGTATCACAAAAGGCATCAAGCCGACTCTAGCTACCTAATGCTACATATCAGAGTCGACCGACCAAAATAAATGAAGACACGTTTCACTAAAAAGACCTCCAGCAACCTACTCTGCAATGCCTCATAGAGCATCATAAAACAACAGAAGGGTGAGAAACATTATCATAATAACATTGCATATAATTATATATCTCAACATATAAAATACACATAAAACATGTTCTCACTACAAATCATTTCTCATCGCCCATATACATCACAATATACATATATATATATATATATATATATATATATATATATATATATATATATATATATATATATATATATATATATATATATATATATTCACACTAGCACATTCATTATGCACAATTCACATAAACATATATATATATCCATTCATGTTTATTCACACATATACACTACCATGTATATATATATATATATATATATATATATATATATATATATATATATATATATATATATATATATATATATATATATATATATCCACACATACATATATACTCAAGTATGTTTTCATCAATACATACTTTCACTCCATATAAACATATATATATATATATATATATATATATATATATATATATATATATATATATATATATATATATATATATATATATATATATATATATATTCATGTTTATTTCATCAATTCACAATTCAGATGATAAATGCAAATCATAGAGACCTACTCACGACTCTATGCAAATGCAATGCGCTACCGACTCAATCATCATCAAGTTCACTCAGGAACTAATTGGAACCATCGCTCGTTACCTAAAGTAACTCCACGTCGGGCATACGATGTTCACCCATTGCTCACACCCCACATGGGCACATAATGTTTATGGATTGCTCACACCTTACACAGGCACATAATGTTTATGGATTGCTCACACCCCACACTGGCACACAATCAATGTGAATAAATCACCCATTATTCACACCCCACACAGGCACACAATGTTTATGGATTGCTCACACCCACACGGGCACACAATCCGATCGCTCACACCCCACATGGGCACACGGTCGTGTTGTAGTCATCGCTCACACTCCACATGAGCACACGATGCTACAACGGATTCACAAAGAATCCCGCAACACAAGAATGCATACATTATGCTTCACATGCAAAATGACACACAACATTCTTGAAAATGTATATATTATTCACAACATAATCATGCACTCATCTCATTCAATTAGCATACATTGCATTCAATTCAAGCAATGCATTCATTTTCCAAACGGCCACAAGATCACATCAAACCCACATTTTCATAATTAACTCATTTACGTTTTATCGGAAAAATCAGGTGAAAGTCGGCTAAAAATTACATTTCTTAGCATCATTAGTTTCTACATGTTTTTAGCTTCGAATCAATATAAAGAACGCCTAAAACGGATAACCGAAACTAAAGGTATGAATTAAAACACCAAACTTCCCAAAAACCTCCAGGCTCGCTGAGCGACCTTCTCGCTCGCTGAGCGAGAAAATCTCTGGAAAACTCGTTGAGCGAGGGATTGCTCACTGAGCAACGAGTGCGATTCTGCAGCAACTCAGCTGCGCAATAGTCATCCAAAACCACCAAAAACTCAAGCAAAAATCCAATAAACATGATCATTCACATATATGTAACATCATACTTCGATTATAACAACTTCTAACCGATTAATCTACCATTTCTCACAATTTCATCAAAACCCTAACTTTTCATTCTCTCTAAACTTCACCAAAACAAAAACCCAATCATTCTCATACATACATAATCATATACAAGATTAAGATAACAATGTTTATCACCCTTATTCGATTATTTCGATTCCTAGGAGCAATCTTGATGATTTTCCAATTTTTCCCTCTTTTCTCTTCTCTTCCTTTTCTTTCTCCTCTTTTTCTTTCTATCTCTCTTTTCTTTCTTTTCTCATAACTTATATATTTTTCTTTCTATCTTTCTATTTTTCTCTCTTACTAACTATTTCTACACTTAACTCATTTTCTTCTCTTTTCCACCAAATATCATTTTCTCACAAAATAATAATTCTACACAATTTCTAATTTATCATTAATTAGAAAATAACTAAAATACCCTCTACTCTAATTTTACCCGAAAATTCTCAAAACGGTAAAATTACATATCATACCAACATATCACATTAACATATCATATTATCATATTATCATGTCAATTTCACAAATAAGACAATTATCACTCAAATAAAATAAAAGACTCAACAAAATTGAGAAATATCGAATCGGGGCGTTACAATGTTTCTAGTAGCATTCTCATTTGTAGAACTCATTGTTAGCGTATATTATGAAGAAATGTAAAACTAACTATTTATAGATGAGGTTGAAGATGAAATGTATGATATTTTGATGCTTGCAATAATGCTAACTCGTAATGTTTGATATTCTCGAACGATGTTTTTGAAAAACGGAGAAAATTTTAAATCATTATAATACTTGGAAGAGTGTTTCCCTCTTTCTGGAAGAGCAAAGGTTGTAATATTACAACGGTTGCTTATTATAACCGTTGTGATATATTTAAAAATTAATTATATATAACAACGGTTAATGAACCAATTGTTGTAATATAAGTATCAATATGTTTATCTTCCTAAGGGTTTCATAAGTTGGTCCCCGACAACGGTGCCAAAAAGTTGATATGTCGGAAAGCGCATGGAAATATTGAAGTAATATAAAAGATTGTCGACCCATAGAGACCAATGTCAACCTACTATAATCTATCGTCGCTTTGTAAAGTTAATACTAATGATATTTGATAAAAGGGAAACTTAGACATAAATTAAAATAAAAGTAAGGATATATAAGAGAAAAGAGATACCGAAATATGGATTCTATGAACCTCAAGCACTCTATAATGGTTGGCTTTAGTTTACTTATGTTCCATAAAAATATTGATCTAAAGACACCGCCTTACACTCTCGCGCTATTGACTGAAGCCACATCTCCTAACCACAGGATTTTTGCTCTTGCACGCCCGTTTTAATTAGAAAATGTATTTTAAAAATAAATTAGATCTTAATCGATACCTTAATCTCTCTCGATCTATTTAGGATCAATGTCCCATTCCAACTATTTGGTTCGATCCCCATGCTCTCGCAGTGTCGGCTCTAACATTTACTTGCTTCTCACTCTCGTGACAAAATACTGTTAAATAACCTCTCACTCTCGCTACAAATCTATTTAAATTAAACTTGGAAACATAGACCAAAATATAATTTATTATTAGTTAACGCTAATTTCATTACCGAGTCTTGTCGGAATGATGATCCTCACATACCGGACTATAAACTATTTAGTCGGACATGGATAGGAAAATAAACATGCTATTACGATTAATTAATATAAGATAATTCATAATTAAGCTATTAATTGAAAATAGTAAATTAAGCAAATAAAGTAAAACCTGTAATCGAATGGAAAATGGAATTGTAATACACCAGCAGACTTGAATCCAAAACAGAAATTATGGCAGAAGTAAATCCTAAAACTAATTAGTAATAGCCCCTAATGTGGAAAGCTATTACTTTTACATAGTGAAGGAAAACTGCTTAAAAACCAAAGAAATAAAATTTGGCTAAAAAGAATTTGGTCTCATTTCTGGAAACTAACTTCTCTTTTATACTCAGTTGTGGCTTTGTGAGAATTGGCCAATTTGTGTGAGATGCGGAAGACTTGGTTGAATGAAGAAGGTTTCTGATTATGCAAGAAAAATAGGAGAAATTTAGGTCGTGGCAGTTGCCATTTCCCCCTTGAAAATAGATGGCAAGCGCCACCTCTCACATGTTGGTGAATTGCGCCACCCTTGCCTTGTTCCTTGGTGGTAGGCGCCACACTTCTCTCTCCTTCTCTCTCTCTCAATCTATCTATCTATCTATCTATCTCTCTCCTCCTAAGTGGCAGATGCCACATAGCTAGGTGGTGGGCGCCATCTTCATAAGGTGTGGCAAACACCACCCTTATGTTGTGTGGTGGGCCCCACCTTGTTTTCTTTCTTTCACGTTTTATATTTTTTTCTTCAATATTCTTCATTTCATCCTTTTTTTTATTTCTTTTATAAATAAAATCCATTTATTTTAAGCACCTAAAAAGGACAATAAAACACCAGCATAATAAAACATAAATCAAGGAAAATAAATAAAACTAAACTAAATTACATGCAAATTGGGTCTAAAAATACGATACATTTACGTATCACTAACTTAAACAAAACATTGTTGTTTTTAAATTGCACGTGATTCATCGTTTATCTTATGTTATTTATATATGCTATGGAATAATGATCTGGCTCCTTAGATGCTCCTTAGATGCCTGGTCAAATACCATAATATATGTAGACGTCATGAGATGCACAATGAGACGAATGCAATCAGAAAACAACAATGGTTTGATTGAATTGGTTTTCAAGAATAATTTAATTTTCAGATTATAAACTCCTTCTTCAATTTGAATCCTTGTACTTCTTTATTGAGGTGTATGTAAAACGAGCAATCTATTTATAAATAATAAACTCATGGGACTTTCAACGACGGTTATCTATTGTAACTGAGATTAAAGGTAATTTCTCTTTTTGACTAATTTGTTGCTGATGGGTTTTGATCTCAGTACCTAAGTGTATATATCACAACGGTTAGTAAGTATAATCATTGTGATATATGACACGCGTCCTGGCTTTTAATAACGGTCTCCAACCCATTGTAGAAACAACAAACTTACAGTGATACTCTACTTAACAAAGGTATAACCAGCGTGATGGTATCCCTTTTCCCTTTTGTGAAAGGGATTTTCCGTAGTAGTGTGCTAAAACACTAATAACATAGTCCTTACTGTTGGTGTAAGCCCTAGAGGCCAATACTTTTTGGTACTTGTATCAGATTATTCGTTTAATAATAAAAGGCATTTCTTTATTATGTTTGTCTTTCAGAATAATAAAGTCCCTAGAATAGTTAGTCTGTTTAATGAAATGTTAAGTGTGACTTAATCATGAGATCCCATTAAACATAAAGACATTATTCTTAAAATATCCGTAGTCAAGCTTTATTGCAAAGTGGGATAACATTAAAGCATTGAGACTATTATGAAGATAGACTGATGATCACATCTCATGGATCATGGATAAAGAGTTATCAAGTCTTGACATAGGTATAAATATTAGGAGTAATATTTATACCGGATTGACCCACTATGAGAATACTACATAGTATGTTATGCAAAGTGTCATAAGTTATTCTCATGGTGATAATGGTGTATTACCACCCTTCGACCTGAAACCACTATGGACCCTAGATGTAGAGTCGGGTGCTTTATTGCTGATCAAACATTATCCGTAACTGGATGATCATAAAGACAGTTGATGGGCACTCCACGAAGCATGCTGAGGGACATGAGTGTCCTAGATGGAATTTGCCAATCCTGCATAACAGGAGAAATGTCTAAGGGCCCAATATTGAACTGGACAAGGATGACACAGTGTATGCCTTGTGTTCAATATAGACATAGGGGCAAAAGGGTAATTGTACAAACATATATTATCACGAAAAAGGTTTTGTCAGATCACATGACATTTTCGTGACTTGGGTAGCAGTGATGTGTTGCTAGATACCGCTCACTGTTTATTATGTTAAATATATAATTTAATATAATTACCAACGTTACGAAATCCTACAGGGTCACACACATAAGGACAGTTTGATGAGAGATAGAGAAATCAAAGGAACACCGTAAGGTACAGTGCACTTAAGTGAAAAATAGAAATTCGGATAATATAATAATAATTATTGTTATTTTATAATGGTTATAAAATAATAATAAAATAAATATATTTATTATAATAATAGTTATTATAATAATATATATAATATTATTATGGATCATGTGAATTGGGCTTTTAGCCCGCAGCCCACAAGAGAGTCTATAAAAGGAACCCTTGTGATGAAGCTTTCACTTGATGCAATTTCATTTTTGATTCTCTTTTCTCACTCAAATAATTCCGTTCGTAAGCAGCTAGCACTGTGACCGGAAGCTGTTCGTGTGGACTGAGTAGAGGCGTTGCACTTCATCAACGCTTGTGATCGCTGCATCAAAGATCTGTATCGCCACAAAGAGGTAACGATTCTATCACTGACCATGCTCATTCGTAAGGATCACTAAAGGAAAATTTTTGTTTTCCGCTGCGTTTAGATCGCGATTTTCCTTCAGTGGTATCAGAGCCACTTACGAAACCATGGATCTGATAGCTGTTAAATTTTCGTTTTTTTTTTCTGTATTTGATTCGATTAAAACACAGAACGAATTTAACAATAAACGATTAATTAAATTTGGCATCTGTTGTGTACGATTTGGATGATTGATGTTGATTATGCTTCAGAAACCGACATTAGTATGGTGAAGTTGTGCGATACATTGATCATCCATAGGTTACACAATTAGATCGATCACTTTTATATAAGATATAAGAAATTCTGATGCAAAGATGGTATATGGGATATACTGTTTTGATTTCATCCATTCAATCACATAAGGATTGTAATTCTTTTGAAAGATCATCATTTTCATTCGCTTCGGAATCCGACGTTAGTATGGTGAAGCAATGACATGTTGATCTATCATATTGAGTTATCAATCGAGTTGTGTTTGACGGCATGAAATTGTTGCATTAGGATTAATGGCAGTACAAGTGTTGTATTGCCGCAGACTTTTCCGGTTGGGGTTGTAAATGCACAAAAGTTGTGCAGGAAACGACGTGAAATACAATGAAGTGTTCATAAAAATTTTCGCCGGGGCGCTGCCCCTGACAACCCCGCAAGGAGGCGCTGCCCCCTTGACCCCCGTCCGCTGAACGGTCAGCGGAACCACCGTCCGCTGACCGGGCAGCGGAAACCCCGGCTAAGTCTGCAAAGTGTGATCAATCAGCCGAAATTTAATTTAGTTTATTTAATTATCGGAATTTTAAACTAATGATAAAAGTGTGTTTATTATTATTTATTTGTGGTGATCAGTTATGGCCCTAGTTTATCCTTTATTATTGTTTTGGGATTTTTTAAATACGGCCTGCGTGTCGTGCCTCTCTCTCAATCTCTTTATGTAACTTCTTTTCTCATCTCACTCCCTCGTATGTAAAACGAGTTTTCTTATATGTAATGTAATATTATGTTATGAAGAAAAAGGAAGTATTCAATATTAAAGGAGGATAACCTTGGAGATCATGCTTGGAGAAGCTTAGATCGTTATTAGGTTAGCTTAGGTTCTCTCATTGGCTTGAGAGAACAATTGCGTTAGAGGCCATAATTGTATCTTTTTATATGTATGTTGATGCATGTAATTGTATGTTGATGCATGTGAGAGACGTTTTGCATGTTAAGCCGGTGAGATCAAACTAATAACAAATTCCCTCAAAATTAAATATTAAGTTTATGCTTTCCAATTTTTAGCACTCATCAAGACTAGTATCGAGCATTGTAGGTTTCGCCTACGCGAGGTGCATGTTCTATATTAGTAAGGTGTGATGGGATAATTGTAATATCCAATTGCTAAAACAATGGGTCAAACTTAACTAAACAAATTATAATAAGATTATACATGTTTAGAAGCAAGAATTGGGAATGATTCATGTGATGGATCAGAATAAGGAGTTATTCACCCAATTGAAAATATTCGAGAGTTGTATGAGATACAATTGGAAGGAGTTCCTACCTAAATAACTTAGTTTTGTGTAATCAGCCTAACGCTGACTTAAAACAAAGTGAAACATGGATCTCGACCCACTAGAAAGTCTTCCAACGGGATTTTCCGAATCAAATGATGAGGGTCATTTGTTTTGAATAAAATAGTGGGAGCATATTTGATTAAAGGCCTAATTAAATATGTTGTTTTAATGATACTTATATTTTCATATTTCTCTTGTAGATTACCATGACAACAAACACATCGAACAATATTTTGCGATCCATCCTAGATAAGGAAAAATTGTCTGGGACAAATTTCCTGGATTGGCACCGTAATCTGAGGATTGTCCTCAAGCACGATAAGAAGCTGTATGTCTTGGAGACACCAGTTCCTGAGGAGGAACCTCCTAGTTCTGCACCAAAGGCAGAAAGAGATGCTTATAAGAAGCATTTCGATGATGCCAATGAAACCGCTTGCCTCATGCTTGCTACCATGAACTCTGAGTTGCAAAAGCAACACGAGAACATGTCTGCGTTCGATATGATCGGACATCTGAAAATGCTTTATCAAGAGCAAGCAAGAAATGAGAGGTTTCAGGTTTCAAAGTCCCTTTTTAACAGCAAGTTAGCTGAGGGAGCCCCTGTAAGTCCCCATGTACTCAAGATGATTGGGTATGTGGAGAACCTTGACAGATTAGGGTTTCCCCTTGGAAAAGAACTTGCAATTGATCTGATCTTGCAATCGTTGCCAGAGAGCTTCAGTCAGTTTGTCCTGAATTTCAATATGAATGACTTGGACAAAAGTCTTCCAGAACTGCTAGGCATGTTGAGAACTGCTGAGCAGAATATGAAGACAAAAGGGAAATCCATTCTGATGGTCAGTAATGGAAAGAAACAGAACAAGAGGCCCATCAAACAGGGTGGTAGAGGGAAAGGCAAGGAAGTTGCCAAACCCAAACCCACTCCTCCTGTTTTGAAGCCTAGTGGAGGAATAGCAAAGGAGGGCACTTGCTTCCATTGCGGTAAGACCGGACATTGGAAGAGAAATTGCCCAAAGTACCTGGAAGATAAGAAAAATGGAGTAGAGACTTCAAATTCAGGTATTTTTGTTATTGAAATTAATTTATCTACTTCTGCATCATGGGTATTAGATACTGGATGCGGTTCTCACATTTGTACTAATGTGCAGGGGCTAAAAAGGAGTAGAGATTTGGCAAAAGGTGAAGTTGACCTACGAGTTGGCAATGGAGCAAAGGTTGCTGCTTTAGCTGTAGGAACTTATGTTTTAACTTTACCTAGTGGTTTAATAATTCAGTTAGAGAACTGTTATTATGTACCTGCAATTAGCAGGAATATTATTTCCGTTTCTTGTTTGGACAAGTTTGGTTTTTCATTCATAATAAAGAACAATTGTTGCTCCATTTATTTGAATGATATATTCTATGCTACTGCAAAAATGAATAATGGACTATATGTCCTTGATCTTGAAATGCCAATTTATAACATTAATACTAAAAGGTTGAAACCTAATGAGTTGAATCCAACTTACCTTTGGCACTGTCGATTAGGCCACATAAATGAGAAACGCATTTCCAAACTCCATAAAGATGGACTCTTGGACTCTTTTGATTATGAATCATATGAGACATGCAGATCTTGTTTAATTGGAAAGATGACAAAGTCCCCATTCACAGGAAAAGGTGAAAGGGCTAGTGATCTTTTGGCACTCATACATACTGATGTATGTGGACCACTGAACATACCAGCCAGAGGAGGTTTTCAGTACTTCATCACTTTCACTGATGACTTCAGTAGATACGGATATGTGTATTTAATGAAACACAAATCTGAGTCCTTTGAAAAGTTCAAGGAATTCAAGAATGAAGTACAAAACCAACTAGGTAAGAATATTAAAGTTCTTCGATCAGATCGAGGCGGTGAATATTTAAGCCTAGAATTTGATGACCATCTAAAAGAGTATGGGATTCTATCCCAACTTACTCCTCCTGGAACACCACAATGGAATGGTGTATCTGAGAGAAGAAATCGAACCTTGTTAGACATGGTCCGATCCATGATGAGTCACGCCGATCTTCCAAACTCCTTTTGGGGACATGCATTATTAACAGCAGCTTACACACTTAACCGTGTTCCATCCAAAAAGGTTGATAAGACACCATATGAGATATGGAGTGGTAAGAAACCACATATGTCTTACATGAAGATTTGGGGTTGCGAAGTTTACGTCAAACGACAAATTTCAACCAAGCTTGAGCCCAAATCTGACAAATGCTTATTTGTGGGGTATCCTAAAGAAACAAGAGGATATTACTTCTACAATCCTTCTGAGGGCAAAGTGTTTGTCGCTCGAACTGGAGTCTTTCTGGAAAGGGATTTTATTTCCAAAGGAAACAGTGGGAGGAAAATAGAGCTTGAAGAAATTCAAGAATCACAAAACATTGAAACACCTATGGAGGAACTAGAGCAGGAAACACAAGTAGTTGTGGAAGAGCAACCTGCTCAAGTAGAACAAGACCAGCGTAGGTCAAGCAGGACACGTCACCAACCTGAGAGATATGGATATCTCATAAGTGATCAGGGTGATGTATTACTCATGGATCAAGATGAGCCTGTGACCTACAAAGAGGCCATAACTGGTCCTGAGTCTGAGAAGTGGCTAGAAGCCATGAAATCTGAAATGGATTCCATGTACACAAACCAGGTTTGGACCTTGGTAGAACCTCCTATAGGAGTTAACCCTATAGGATGCAAGTGGGTCTTCAAGAAGAAGACTGACATGGATGGTAAGGTACATACCTATAAAGCAAGACTGGTTGCAAAAGGCTATAAACAAATTCATGGGGTTGACTATGATGAAACCTTTTCACCAGTTGCAATGCTTAAATCTGTTCGGATTTTACTTGCCATCGCTGCATATCATGATTATGAAATATGGCAGATGGATGTCAAAACTGCTTTCCTTAATGGGAATCTTCTTGAGGATGTGTACATGACACAACCTGAAGGATTTGACATACCACAAGAAGCCCAAAAGATATGCAAGTTACAGCGATCAATCTATGGATTGAAGCAAGCTTCCAGAAGCTGGAATCTTCGTTTTGATGAAACCGTAAAACAATATGGATTCATCAAAAATGAAGATGAACCTTGTGTCTACAAGAAGGTTAGTGGGAGCATGATCGTGTTTCTGGTATTATATGTAGATGACATATTACTCATTGGAAACGATGTCCCTACCTTGCAACAAGTGAAGACTTGGTTAGGGAATTGTTTTTCTATGAAAGACCTAGGTGAAGCAGCCTATATATTAGGAATTAGGATCTATAGAGATAGATCACAAAAACTGCTTGGCCTATGTCAGAGTACATACATAGATAAAGTGTTGAGACGCTTTAATATGCATGATTCCAAGAAAGGATTCATACCTATGCAACATGGTCTGTGTTTATCAAAAACACAATCCCCTTCAACTAAGGAAGAAAGGGATCGCATGAATAAGATTCCATATGCATCTGCAATAGGATCTATCATGTATGCCATGTTATGTACTCGACCAGATGTCTCATATGCATTAAGTGCAACGAGTAGGTACCAATCTGATCCCGGTGATGCTCACTGGGTAGCTGTCAAGAATATCCTTAAGTACTTGAGAAGGACTAAGGATTCATTCTTGATATATGGAGGTCAGGAAGAGCTTGATGTAATTGGTTACACTGATGCTAGCTTCCAGACAGATAAGGATGATTTTAGATCACAATCTGGTTATGTGTTCTGTCTCAATGGTGGGGCTGTGAGCTGGAAAAGTTCAAAGCAGGAAACAGTTGCTGATTCTACAACTGAGGCCGAGTATATTGCTGCCTCAAATGCAGCAAAGGAAGCTGTTTGGATCAAGAAGTTCATTAGTGAACTTGGCATAGTCCCTAGCATTGTGGATCCCATTGGTTTATATTGTGATAACAATGGTGCTATCGCACAAGCTAAGGAGCCTAGATCTCACCAACGATCCAAACACATACTTAGGCGTTATCACCTCATTCGAGAGATAATCGATCGGGGAGATGTGAAGATATGCAGAGTACCTACACTTGACAATATCGCTGACCCATTAACAAAGCCTCTTGCGCAACAGAAGCATGATGGTCATACTAGATCTATGGGTATTAAGGGTATGCCTAATTGGCTCTAGTGCTAGTGGGAGATTGTTGGTGTAAGCCCTAGAGGCCAATACTTTTTGGTACTTGTATCAGATTATTCGTTTAATAATAAAAGGCATTTCTTTATTATGTTTGTCTTTCAGAATAATAAAGTCCCTAGAATAGTTAGTCTGTTTAATGAAATGTTAAGTGTGACTTAATCATGAGATCCCATTAAACATAAAGACATTATTCTTAAAATATCCGTAGTCAAGCTTTATTGCAAAGTGGGATAACATTAAAGCATTGAGACTATTATGAAGATAGACTGATGATCACATCTCATGGATCATGGATAAAGAGTTATCAAGTCTTGACATAGGTATAAATATTAGGAGTAATATTTATACCGGATTGACCCACTATGAGAATACTACATAGTATGTTATGCAAAGTGTCATAAGTTATTCTCATGGTGATAATGGTGTATTACCACCCTTCGACCTGAAACCACTATGGACCTTAGATGTAGAGTCGGGTGCTTTATTGCTGATCAAACATTATCCGTAACTGGATGATCATAAAGACAGTTGATGGGCACTCCACGAAGCATGCTGAGGGACATGAGTGTCCTAGATGGAATTTGCCAATCCTGCATAACAGGAGAAATGTCTAAGGGCCCAATATTGAACTGGACAAGGATGACACAGTGTATGCCTTGTGTTCAATATAGACATAGGGGCAAAAGGGTAATTGTACAAACATATATTATCACGAAAAAGGTTTTGTCAGATCACATGACATTTTCGTGACTTGGGTAGCAGTGATGTGTTGCTAGATACCGCTCACTGTTTATTATGTTAAATATATAATTTAATATAATTACCAACGTTACGAAATCCTACAGGGTCACACACATAAGGACAGTTTGATGAGAGATAGAGAAATCAAAGGAACACCGTAAGGTACAGTGCACTTAAGTGAAAAATAGAAATTCGGATAATATAATAATAATTATTGTTATTTTATAATGGTTATAAAATAATAATAAAATAAATATATTTATTATAATAATAGTTATTATAATAATATATATAATATTATTATGGATCATGTGAATTGGGCTTTTAGCCCGCAGCCCACAAGAGAGTCTATAAAAGGAACCCTTGTGATGAAGCTTTCACTTGATGCAATTTCATTTTTGATTCTCTTTTCTCACTCAAATAATTCCGTTCGTAAGCAGCTAGCACTGTGACCGGAAGCTGTTCGTGTGGACTGAGTAGAGGCGTTGCACTTCATCAACGCTTGTGATCGCTGCATCAAAGATCTGTATCGCCACAAAGAGGTAACGATTCTATCACTGACCATGCTCATTCGTAAGGATCACTAAAGGAAAATTTTTGTTTTCCGCTGCGTTTAGATCGCGATTTTCCTTCACTTACAACATACCATGACCAATCAATTATAATGCAATATCTAAAACACTGATGGGAAATTAAGATACAATAACAAACCAATATGCAGTAGATATAAAATTTCTTAGACTTATAGGAACATCGAAGATCAATAACAAATATAAGATAGCAAATCGAACAAATAAAGGCATAAAAGAATACTTATATTTTTGACGTGGAAAATCCCTCAATATGGGAGTAAAAATCAGGAATCGTCCATACCAAAGAAATAACTCCACTATAATTAATTAAGGTTACAAGAGAGTCTTAAAGTGATTCATAAATTAGTGCTAACAACCGCAAATCACAAAGCAAACTAGCTTACAAATAAGAATTAAAAAGTTGAAAAATTTCCTAAATCTGCGGCTTCAATGCAAAGCAGATAACTCTCACCTTGTTCGCTTGTGATTTTGGCAAACAAGCTCTGGTTTACCAATTCCTTGGAACTGGGTTACTTGCAGAACCTTCCACACAAGTCCTAGGACACATGTGCTAAATTCTTGGGGTTTGCTTCTTAATATAAAAGTCTTACTAGTTTTTGTGAGTCTGTCGAACGATCTCTAATGAAATTGTTCTTGTTTATATCAAAGTATGGATATGTTTGTATAATAAAACTAACAAAGAACTTGAAGTTCGCATTAAAGGATTTCTGGAATGTAAATTTGCTTGAAAGTAAATTGCTTAAAAAATAAATGAAAGCATAAACTTGAATAACGAATAAAGGAAATCTAAATTTTATAACTGAAATATAAATGGTGTTTACACGTACATTTTCCAGATAATTCTCTTTTCTCTTACACACGAGTATTAGAGTAACGTTTACAGGAATGTTGTACAGAATTTCACACACTTAAAACAAAACAAAATTATCCTATTTATATACAAATAAAATAACCGTCGAATAACGGTCAACTCCTAAGAATTCGCCACTTGGAGTTTTGCATGCTACTAATCTCTAGGAATCCTCCATGTATCTTCTACCAAGCGAGGCCGTTATTCATATTAAAACTGCTCTTTAACTGGCGAACCGACGCATCTTCTCGTCACGTCGAATTCATTTTAAATTCAAATATGAAGTAATAACGTCTCCTTCGTTGAATTCTTGCCTTCATATCCCTTGTCGAAAACACAAGAAGACTTCTTCGTAGTGATGTGAAGAACTTTTAGCTGGCATCTCGACCGCTCCTTCGACAGACATCTGTTCGTTGTATCACAAACCAAATCATCACAAACCTTCCCAAGATTCTGGACATGTTTGGAAGAAAGAGTGATCCTAATCTGTCGAATATTTTCACAACTACGTACATCATTGTTCAAAGCACAATGAGATGAGGAGTGCTGAGAAACTTCAATGTCGAATAATGGTGACTTGTGGAAGAATAGCTGACGAAGCTACCAGCTGCTAAGGCTCTTATTTATTAAAAACCATGGTGTCGAAATTATGTGTATACACACCTAAAATGTTTTTTTTATTATGAATGGTAAAAAATTAGATATATGTGTTACAAACCTTCCCTCCAAATTTGAGCTCGATTCAATGATTAATGAATCGGGGATCGTCGATTTAATAAGACTGGTTGTAGAAAAACGAGAATGAGTTTCTCTCCCATTTTCTCTCTTTTGAATCATTATTTTCTCTATATCTCTCTCAACTCTAAATTGATTCTTCGCACTTAAATAATTGAGACAAATTGGATAATCATACTTTGAATTTATCCACATAGGAAGGGGGCTTAAACCCAATAAATCTCTCCCTCACGACTATGTGGAGGAAATCGCCAAACCAACGATATCATAACTAGCTTCAAATTTCACTTTTGGTAATGATTTAGTCATCATATTAGAACCATTCATGAAAAGTCGGATTCTTACCAAGTTGAATAGCATTTTGACTATCAACAAACAACACGTATTTGTCTTGAATAAAACCAAGCTCCTGCAAAAATTTCTTCAATCATAATAGCTCTTTGTGTGTTTCGATAATTGCAATGAACTCAGCTTTTATAGTAGACAACTTATACCTCCACTCCTACAAATTCTAAAAAAATGCCAAAACTATTATTTTAAAAGTCGATATTTTTCACTCGTACACAATATTTCTAGATTACTTTAAATTATTTTTTTTTGGAAATTTACTTGCGACTTTTTCAGAAGTAATCTAAATTTCTTGTGTAATAATTGTTTAATGAATAACTAAGTTTTGCGAATTGATTATCAAATAACTTGTAAAAAAAGACTTTCTGAAACTTTACATGTGACTTATGCATCAGTAAATATATATATATATATATATATATATATATATATATATATATATATATATATATATATATATATATATATATATATATATATATATATATATATATATATATATATATATATATATATATATATATATGAGTAAATTTATTTAATGAATAACTAAGTTTTGCGAATTGATTATCAAATAACTTGTAAAAAAAGACTTTCTGAAATTTTACATGCGACTTATGCATCAGTAAATATATGTTTATATGAGTAAATTTATTTAATGGATTACTAAGTTTTTTTGAAGAAAACAAATTCGATTCACTTGAAACCAATATTTTAGGAAATTTACCTGCGGCTTATTTGTGGATAAATTTATGTTTTCATTACTAAAATTATAAACTATAATATAATACCGATGAATAAGTCACTGTTAAATTTCTGACAATCATTATTATAAGTTATTCGGTAAACAAGTTTATCCTCAAATACATAGTAATCTACAAATAAGCTGCAAGTAAGGTTTCGAAAATATTTGTTACAAATTATCCGGTAAACAATTCGGAAAATTTAGACTTTGTTTGGAGAGTTTGGGAGGGGGAGGGTAAGAGGATGCTTCCAAAAATGAATATATATATATATATATATATATATATATATATATATATATATATATATATATATATATATATATATATATATATAAGAAAATGTTTGATATTTTTTGAAAAAATGATTTTGTATAGAATGATAAAAGAGTGTCACTCATTTATTATATGTTTAATTTATGCAAGTCCTACTATATTGTTTAATTTTAGCATTTTTTAGATTTTGTAGGTATGGAAGTATAAATGTAGGGGGGTTTGGGGGTAAAACGTTGAAATTTTCAATGTCAAATTCCATTTGAAAGAAGTTTTTTTTGTTTCATTTGGAAACAAAATAAAAAGGCCAACTGCAGCATAAGGTGTTGTACTATAGTAGCCCCACTGATTTTTTAAACATACCTCCATATTCATATTAGTTTATATTTTTCTTTTAACTCATCAATTCGTTTTTGTATATCCTACTGCTACCATTGGATTTAAATATATACAAAACAATTAAATTCATAAAAGGTTTAAAAACATAAATTCAATAAATCGATTGAGTCCATCTATATTCTTAACATGTCAGATTGATCGATTGCATTAAAGCTCCTAACAAAAATTTGTGAATATAAACTAATTTTCAATAAAAGGATGATATTTGTGTTTTAAAGGACTCGTAAAAAATTAAGTAAAATAATCTTGAAATTTTTTAAAATTTTTTTAATTTAAACTGAGGTTGAGACATATTAGCACTTGAAAGTGAGTTCAGTAGTATTAGAAGCTTTCCAATTGAATTTAATTTGCTTTTGATTAGAGTAAATGATAACTTGTGTGACAAGGTATATAAGATAAGGTTAGGATTCCACTTCTTTTATGAAGCTAACAGTTCAAGTATAGGGAGAAATTTTATGAATAATCAATGTAATGGATGATTGATTTTAAGACCACTAGTTATCTTAATAACTATTGTTATATTTTGTTCAAGTTTTTAAGTGTATAAACTCATACAATTGAAGTGTGCAAAATGAAGATTTTTACTAGTCAAATGTCAAATTTCACTTAAAATTGACTTATCTAATTTGATATATCATATAATTTTTTTAAACAAGTTATAGATAAAATATATAATTTAAAAAATTTACACTTCAAACAGTGAAGGAATAATAAGGAAGATTATCTATAATATAAAAAAAAATGATGTTCTGGAAATACTAACATGGTCCTTTTCTCAACAAAAAAAAAGTCACTTCATCACTTTAAGGGTATTTTGAGTCTAAATGTTACTTTTTTCAACCAAATGACAAATGAAACTAAAAAAGTTACTACTTGTTTTGTTATATGCATAGTATTGGTTACAAATTAATTCAATTTGCTTTAAAGTAACTACAAATGAAACAAAAAACAAACTGAATTGTAATTCCAATGCATTGTTACAAAGTACTCTACTACTTCACATTTCATTTCACCAAACTGACACGACATTGTCTCTCTCCAAACATTGCTTTCATTTTTCTTTCTCTCTCACTTTTGATGCTTTGAAACCCATAACATCAACAAGCAAGCTTGTCTGAAACATCACCAAGAAGTCAACAATCTTCCATTTTGATCTCGCTTGTTTCTTCTTTCCAGGTGATTTTAGATGGTTCTTCATGAAAATTTTCGTTTTGTTTATTCCACTTTGATCTCGCTTGTTTCTTCTTTTGAATGATCTTTTTAGATTTCAAAAATTAATGAGATTTGGTGTTCATGTAAAAGATTTTATATTGCATGTTAATATGGTAAACAAAATTCTTTAGATAATGAAGTAATAGCTTTATGTTGTTCAGGTAGAACATGTTCTGATGTGCGTCAATGAAGTAATAGGTTTATGTTGTTCATGTAAAACATGTCCTGATGTGCGTAAATGAAGTAATATATTGTTGTTGTGAATGAAGTAAAAACTTTGTTGTTGCTTATGTTAGTAATGTTAAACTCAATAATGTTATTGAAGTCCTATTTTTTTAAGTTATTTATGGTAACCTTCTATGATTTGATGAAAAACTGCAACAATATTGTTCTTGTTTTGAAGGACGAAAGTCATGGCAAGATCATATGAAAAGGTTTACTGTATAAATAATACAAAAGAGTTGTGGAAGATTGTAGTTAAAGTGCATCTCAAATGGAGTGTCATCAATAGCAACAAAGAACATTTTGAACTTATTTTTGCTCTGAGGTAAAGTTTTATGTATCTTATACTTATTGAAACTTTTTTTATTGGCTGGAGCATAATATAGATGTTGATGTGTTTGTAGGGTACTGATGTTCATGTGATTGTACCAGCTGCATTGAAATCAAAATTTGATCCTACATTGTTGGTGAATAATACATATACAATGACAAATTTTATGCCTCAGTCAAATGACCTTGTCTTCAAAATCTCGGAACACCCGTTTGTTCTCAGATTTATCCCTGGAACACGAGTGTCTGATATTTATAAGCATGAAATACCTGAGAAGAAGTCGAAGCTTAAGCCATTTTCTGAAATTCTAGCTAGGAATTGGAGGAATGATCTTTTCATAGGTAAATATGATTTTAACTCTTTTTTATATTTTCTCATTGTAGTTAGAATAATTAGTTGAATAATATTATATTTGTTGATAGATGTTATTGGAGTTGTTGAAGAAATTGGCTATACCCAAATGAGTACCGGCAAAAAACAACAAGTCAATCTAATATTGAGAGACCTTGGATCAGTCATTCTAATATATTATCATTAATGTTTTATGTTTATAATATATCCCTATAATTAGTATTTGTGTATTATTTATAATTTATTATTGTAACATGCGAAGGAATGACACACTGACCTGTAATCTGTGGGAGACATATGCGTTGAAGTTCATGACATATGAGTAAAAAAATACTAATTTGGTTCCGACTATCATTTTGTTACAGTATGCAAAAGTGAAAGCTGAAGATATAAGTAAAAAACAGTATTTGGAATATTGTATTATTTCATAGTTAATGTAATAATATATTTTTGCTTATTGATGTTATAGGCAAGTATCCGCTTTGTGTATCTAACACATACAACATAACAAAACTTCTCATCAATGAAGATGTTCCTGATATTGTTGAATTTAGAAAGAGGTAAGAACAACATATATGAACTTGGTTTTTATAAGATTTAGGAAGTGATACGGTTGAGTTGCGAAAAATGATCAGCTTTGCATTTTATGTATTCCACAACCTTCCACATCTTTGCATTTTGCAAAGTAACCTAAGCAATTAATAAGATAATCCTTAAATATACCTTCACTGGCTGCTAAACAAGAACTACCAAGAGTTGTTCCTTCTAAACTGCACTTGATTCAAGAAGAAAGAGGTGGCTGCCAAAAGATTTCAATGACTGAGGCGGGCTTTAGAGCTTGAGACAAATAAGCATCTTTGAAAATGAGTTATCCAGTATTAGAAACTTTACAATTCTATTTATCTTGCTTTAGATTATATGAAATGATAACTTGTGTGACAAGGTAGATAAGGTTAAGATATATATGATCCAAGACGAGTGAAATGTTCCACTGAGAATCAATAATAAAAGCCTTGACTTTTGGCTTGCAGAAGAAGATGAATCTTTCTGGGGATGTGTATGGCTTGAGTCAAAGGAATACCACACCAGGGGTCATTCCAAAACTTGATGTTTTCTGCATTTTCTCTGTCATTCATTAATAATAATTTGACACCAAATATATTGAGCCACTTGCGAGTTAAAACATAAAAACACATCCAATGTTTTGAAATTAAACAAATGTCTAGTTTGTGCAAAGCCACTAGTATTTTGAAACCAATCTTAATGAGGGGTTCGATATTCTTCTTATATTTCAGAATAAACCCTTCATTTAAAAGGGTTGGGGTTTCAAACCTTTGATCTAGTTCCATGATAGCTACTAGTTGAATATTGTTTATTTTTAAACAAGTGTCTTATTGAGCTAAGATTCTTTAGAAAAAAAGTCATATCCTTTTCCACATCTTCTGGGACATTTACATTTATTGACTGAGACCCTGCTTGTTATGTGTTATTATTCTCATCTTCATTTGTTTGTGTTGCATAAATAAATTATGATTTATTTCAACTAGTTTCCTTATTATAGTTGCTAATATCAAAATCTTGCCTTAACACCATACGAACATTACTAAAAAGACATAGATCTTACATAAAACTTTTAGTTCCACTAGACTTAACACCATAAGTGTAATTTAAAGCCTTGCATGTGTTAATTGTTTACTATATGAGTTGGATATTTTTGATTGGATTTCGTATGGTTGGGCTAGATATTTCAATTTCACCCATATAGGACCTTTCGTCAGCCTAAAATAGTTTCTCACAAGGCTTGTCGGGTATTTTATTAGTTGGGAATTCTTTAAAAGTTGTTTTCAATATCTCGCTGCAAATATCCGACCATAGGAAGAAGTAGGAAGGCCATGGAGCAATTTGCATAAGTAGTGAGGAACAAGCGCATTAAATGAATTTCTCATCATTGAGACATTTTGCCAATATTTCAGGCACATGGCCTTAGGCTCGCACATTAGTGTGTGAGAAACATCTCTAGGGCATTCAAGTGCACTTGATTTCGCACGTGTTCCTAAGAAGCAATCGGATTGACGCTCTTTGTCTTCCCACTTTCTCAAAATCTGGATAGTTGATTGATACTTGTTCCATAATAAAGGATCGACTCTGTCAATACCCTATTTTTTACCCCTAATATCCCACGTCATTTGCATCTCATTAGCATCACATGTGTCTACCTTTATGTCTCACTAAGCCAATTGAAGGTACAAAGATATGTTGTTTGTTTGCTTTGTCCATAAATTAGGGTTTTGTGCCTCAAGAGATCCAGGCAAAGGAATAATCAAGAATTGACATGATCTTCAACTTATCAAGTCCCTTATTCATTAATGAAAATCAAAGTTTCAATCAAAACATTGCATCATTTCAAATTGATCAAGCCTCAAGTTCATCTAATACATCAATTAGGGTTTTTTATTTGTCAAGACTTACAAGTTGAATTTTTCATCTGGGCATGATCCAACACATCATGGAATGACTCAAGAACATCAAATATGCACTTGAAGTCTCTTCATATGATTAAAATTGTCTCAGAAGATTGATTCATTGAATTTTGAAAATTAGGGTTTCTCTGATCAAATTTAATCTGATACATAAGACCAAACTTTGACTTTTTGACCAATATCAAGTACCATGAGATATTATTCAAGGAAATATGGTTTATATTGGCCTTTAATCAATATTTATTCAACAAATCAAGGTTACTTGCAAAAGAAGCATAGATGAAGAAATTGAAATTTTCACTAAGTACCTAAAGTTCTATGTTCAAAGGTCCAACTTTCCAAGTCCATAACTTGTGATCCAAGCAACCAATTTTTTTTTTGCTCCAAAGCTTAAATTAAAGATCTCATTTCATACTACAAATTTGTCTTTGAGGGTCATCTTCAAAAAAATGCATGGATTGAAAGATATGGAGTGTTGAACTTCAAGATTCAAATTGTCAAAATTTCCAACACTTGGTAAAATTTCGTTAAGTATTTTTCAGCCTAGATTTTCAATTTTGAAGAACATTTTTCTCCATGATCCAGATTGATTTAATGCAAACTTAAAACATCAAAGTTGAAGTACATAGTCCCAACTTTCCAAAATGTCCAAGAACATCAAATTCTATTACATGGGCAAGAAGTTATGAATTTCACAATAGACCTTAACCAAACTGATTTTTCAAGACAGATTTGGTGCATTACTTATGTCATACGATTTTCAAGTCTAAGTTTGATGACTTCGCAATACTTTTCTCCATTCAAGGTCAACAAGAATCTTGTTGAGTCACATAAAACCTGCAAGATAGTGTCAATGAGTCAAGAAGATTCTCTTTGAAAATGAAGAAACATCATCACCCAACAATGGAACTTAAGTTTTGTTCTTGATCATTTATGTGAAATAGTGGTTAGTCAAGGAAACCTCCCAACCAGTCAAGATTCACTCATAAACAACAAATATTCAGACTATAGAATGTGGAATGAGTCAAAGATGAAGCTATGTTAAAGGAAGTCAATCTTATACCTTGGCATTTAAGAAATGATGCATAACTACATCCATTGGATAATAACATGCTCCCTCCTCCCAAAATATTCATCCAAAACCAAATTATTTCTCTATAAATAGAGACTGTTTTGCATCAAATCAGGGACACTAAAACAATCACAATACTTGTTTTCTCACAAATACTTCTTCTTACCAAATTCAAGTCATCAAAGAGTGAGAAATCGAATTTCTCAAACCAATTCATTTTCGCTCAATTTAACCATCCAAACACTTCACCTATATCATGTATAGTTGATCCAAACACTCATCCCCCGTATGTAACACTAAAATCACCATCTCTATATCTCATTTTCTTCAAAGTGCAGTTGGATTCAAGCAGAAAGTTCTAGGAAGTTTCAAGCCATTCTAAGCATTGCAACATAATCCTTGAGGTCCATGGAAGTTGTTACAATCATTAAATCACATATGTAACACCTCCTACAGAGAATTCAATTCTCTCTTGCAAGGTAAGCCTCAAACTTTGGAACTCTATAATTCATGCACCATTTTGTGTCATTTGAGTTACCAATGTGTTTCTGCTAGTATGTAGATCATTTTCCCTCAAACAATTGTTTTTTATCATGTTCATATAGAATTTCACATTAGTTTTTGCATATTTAGGGTTTATGTGCTCATACGGATTAATTCAAATTCTAGCAAATATAAATGAAATTGAGTAGTGTCATTCAATTCCATGTCGAAAACCACGCAAGTTTCACTTTACATCATTTGAAATGGTTATGAAATAAGGGAACTAGAAATTTGAATTGGATGGAGAAGATGATGATGAACACGAAGAAGAACAACAATGGCGGGCGCCTTTTCCAAACTTGGAAGCATTTTTAATATTTTATGATTTCTTGCAAATAAATTAACAGATGTATTACCACCCCAGTGGTTAGTGCGTGTGTCTAGGTGTGTGTTTGTGTAATAAGTCTAGGGTTCAAATCCCCCTCGCCCCAGACTTTTTCCCTTTTATCTTTTTGTACAATTTTTAACTTGAAAACAACACATATAATACCTTGTGCGTGTTACTTAACACAAAGCAAGCACACGACCTAGTGAATAAATTTTGGACTTGTAGCATGGAGGGCGCGAGTTCAAGTCCTTGTGACAACGTTTCCAAAAAATTTACCACTATATTTCTCATTTTTCTTCAAAATTTCACTCAAATATTTCACATAGCAAAAATGATCTTTTTGAGTTTTTTTTTTCACGCTTCTCATTTATACTCCCTATTATTTGAACCCATGAAAAATCATAAAAATAATATTTAATGAGATCTTTTCCTTTCTTAATAAGTGCTAAAGAACTTTAAGCATATTGAAATCAATTCAAAAGTAAGAAAAGACCAAACTCACTCAATTGTTTTTGTTCCTTGTTGCACCTTGTCTTTTTCAAGTTTATACATGAGTCATTTTCATAGTCCGGTGTAAATCCCCTACTCATCATAGTGTGGTTTGAAATAATTGGATTTCTTGTTGCTCGTGGGGATAGTTTGGCATACTCGTTGAGTTATCCGAGTTGAAGTCCTCTCCGTAGTGATGTATGAGGCCATGTTTTCATTCTTAGGGTTGATTAATTGAGTTATCCACTTATAATGACAAGTTGTCTCTACTTTGTTAAAATCAACCAAAACCAACTAATTTTGTTATTTGTACCACGAACTACGGGGTTTTGATCCTATATTGCACTTTGTGGATACGTAGGCATGGGGCGATAAATCTCTCCAAACACAAAAATATTAAAAAATAAAGTATTTTCCCATCCCTTCAATCTCATTTCAAGCAAATCTTTCAAACCAAAAGCGTAGATATTTCAAAGGGTTTATATAGAGTACTATAGAAGTTTTGGGTGTTAAGATCTTCCTTTTACGTAACCAACCCCATTACCCTATCTCTGTTTGTTTTATTAGCATTTTTTGCTTTTAGACTTCTTTAGGTTTTGTTCACTCTTTTTTCTTTTCCTTTCTGGAATCAAATAAAAGTGTGGTGGCGACTTTTGTTCTTCGAGTTAAGTTAATCAATATCTTACACTCACGATTTTTACCGCTACAAGTGCAAAGTGAATGAAAGTGACAAATAAGTTTATTACATATCTAAAAATGGTATTTGTATCATCATATGTCTCTATGTAGATAACTTACTCATATTTGGATCAAACCTTCATGCAATTAATAATGTGAAATCATTGTTTGAAACAAATTTGATATGAAAGACCTCAGATAAGTTAGTTTGATTCTTGGTATTTAGATCACTAGATCCAAACAAGGAATTTCTTTGGATCAATCTCATTGTGTGGAGAAGATACTAAACAAATATAATTACTCTGATAGTAAACCTTCTTGCACACCATATGATCCAAGTGTTAAACCGATTAAGAACACTGGTGATAGTGTTAGAAAAATTGAATATGCAAGCATCATTGGCAGTCTTAGATATGTCACTATTTGTACTAGACCCGACATTGCGTATGTCATAGGATTTTTGTGCAGGTTTACAAGTAAATTGAGTAATGAGAATTGGCAAGCCATTGAGAGAGTAAGGTGATACCTTAAGAGGACCATGAATCTCATTTTATATCATCAAAGATTTCCTATTGTGCTTGAAGGATACACTGATGCATATTGGAACACCTTATCAGGTTATTCCAAAGCAACTAGTGGCTATATATTAAGTATAATTGGAGGAGTTGTATCTTGGAAATCAAGAAACTGACTATCTTGGCATAGTCCACGGAGGACTCAAAAATGATAGCAGTAGCAACTGCTAGTGAAGAAGCAAGTTGGTTAAAATGCTTGCTAGCTAAGATCCCTTTATAGGGGAAAAAACTTATGTCAGTTGTGTTAATCCAATGTGAGATAGTACTGTGGCTATTGCAAAAATTTAGAATTTTTATTATAATGGAAAAGATATGTCAAATAATAAGGAGCATGTCATTGTTAGAGATTGTATCTCTAAAAGAGATGTAAGAGTGGATTATGTACGCACTAATAAAAATTTAGCAGATCCTTTAACGAAAGGATTACCTAGCGAGAAAGTCCAAACTACATCAAAGAAGATATGACTAATTCTTATAGAGGAATGAGTTGCTTATAGTAGTAACTCAGCCTAATAGATTGGAGATCCCAAGAAATAGGTTCAACGGGTAATAACAAGTTGTGAGTAATATGAGATAACAATGTTAGTATAAATAAGAGAATTATGAATCCTGGAGCGATAAGAGGATGAGATAATAGAAAATTTTAATGAGGTCTATATTTTGTATGAGGGAGTACGTACCTCGATACATGAGTATTGTTGATAGATTCACATGTGGGATTGTGGAACTTAGGTCGGTTCCTATATAATTTTAAGGTAGAATTCTTAGATCTTTCACTAAATTAGGATGGACATGTAAGGTCATTAAGCACAAGATTATTATAATACACTTAAATAATAGGTTTTATGTGAGTTTGATGTAAGAGATAAAGTTCAGGACAATTGTGTCACTCTTGTTGAATTGAAATCATACTTGATATACAAAGGTTTAAGTCGTTGACACTTATATTTATGCACAATCTTAGAAATGCTTAACGTTACTCCTTAAATCACTTTTTATCACTTTTTTTTTAATTTAAGTGGGGTGTTATTGGAAATCAAAGGATTGGTGGGAAATTGGAAATGATTGTTGGCTTTAAATTGACAATAAATAAGCACAAGTAAGAGATGATGTAAGTAGAAATGAATTTGAAAAAGTTCATTAAAGTCTCACGTTAGAGGGATACCACACTTTAGTAATACTTATATATGGAATGTTGGTCTCTTGGGATATGCCACAATGAGTACGCAATTTTGTGAAAGGGTGATGACACACCACTATGTCCCCCCATAAGGGTGTACATGGGCCGGTTTGGGTTGGGTTTAGCCAAATCCAATACCCAACTCATATAAGACACTCCGGTTTGGGCAAGGTAAAATAACCACCTGCAGTATTAATGGATTGGTTTGTGCAAACCCACTAATTTTCAGGTTGGGTTGGGTAGTGGGTTGCCCAAATATTTTTCTATTTTATTAATGTTAAATAACTAAATGATGAATCATCATATTTTTTTCATTAAAATTATTCGAACAATTTTATCTTCTTAAATAAAATTAGATAACCTATTTTTAATTATTTTTAACATCATAAAATAATAAATAACAACATCAACTAATAAAAATTATCATAAAATACTAGAAATAAATTATAGTTGTATGACATAAAATTGTATTAGTATCAAAATAACCAAAGAGTAAAATATTTAAAACTAGTTAAAGTTATAGTTCAATAAAATAGTAAATATTCAAAAGACAAAAATTGTAACAATTAAGTTAATATTCATCATAATTATTAAAATTATAATAATAAATGTTTGATTAGTGGGTCAGTGGATTTTGTGGGTTTGAGTTCGGTTTTACCCGAAACCCGAATTTTTTAATGGGTTTTTTAGTTTTTAAACTCATATCCACCCAATTATCCGACCCAACCCACTTTTATGAATTTTTTTGGATGGGTTTGACCGTATTTTGTGGGTTGACTCAATCCATGTACACCCTTATCCCCCAATACCCACCCACCCCGTCCTCACTGTCCAACTGATCAACTGGCTCAACTCGGCTCAGATCAATTAGGGTCGGCCCGACTTGGACTATTAATTATATTTTGGTACCCGATATGGTAAAAATATTTAATATTAATTAATATTAATTAAATTAATTACCGATGTTTGTTGTCCCATGACAAGTCTCATAATGGTTAATTTTGGATCGAGTTTGCTACATTCTTCCCTATATATGTTTTCTTTTATTCGTGTCAAAATTCCGCCTCTAAATAAAGGTTTTCCCATCAAATTATCTTCACACTAGATTTTCACATTCTAATATCTCTCATGTATGTCCTCTTTGCTTCATCTATAATTTTCTTTTCTGTTTTTATTTTTGAGTGTCTTCTTCACGCCATCTATGATAAATATAAAAATCAAATATTAAGAGTGATATTTATATTACATTTAAGTGTTATTAGAGGATGTAATTATAAATTTATGATCTATCGTGTAAATAATAATGGTACAAATTGTTTTATTCAAAACTTCTTGGTTGAATATTATTTTGCATAATTTTAAGCAATATTTTGAAACATCAAGCAACTTAGTCTGTACTCAATCCAATAACTTTTATATATATATATATATATATATATATATATATATATATATATATATATATATATATATATATATATATATATATATATATATATATATATATGAAACGGAAGCCACACTTATTCAACAAACAAAAAACAATAGAAAGCCACACGTGCGTTTACTTTGACTGTTATTCTCCCTATATATATTTCTCACTTTTTTTTCTTACTCAAATATATTTCTCACTTATCCTCTCTATAGAAAGCCACACGTGCCAAATATATGAACTAAGACCAGTCTCTAAAAATAAAAATTCTTGTAAATTAAAATAAAAATTCTTGTAAATTAAAATAAAAACTTTTCAAATTTGAAGGCCGTTAAATTATATATTTAAATTTTGTGATAGATTTTTTAAGAAAAATTAAAAAATGTACATATTATATTAAAATTATTAAAATTATTATATATTATTATTATTGAAACTATAATTTAAATTAAATCATAAATTTAAAAAGTATAAATAATATTGCGAATTTCATTTGAAATATTGTTAAAATTATCCATCATATTTTTAATATGTATGAAAATGATATAATGACTTATAATAAAAATTGAAGATAGTTGTAATAACAAACAAAGCTTTGTATTTAAATAAGATGAGTAATAAATTTTAAAATAGTAGTAGTAATAAATTATAATAATTTTTAAATATTTTATATTCAATTATTAGTCTTAAATGATGCTTTTATTATATTTTTTTAAGTTGTTTATCAAATATATATTTTTTATCTTCTTCTATAATTTGGAAAGATTCGTTTTTGTAGGTGATATCCATGATAAAAAGTTAAATCTTTAAATTGAAAACAAAACAAAAAATAAACAACAACTAATCAAAATAAAAACAATTGTCGCTATTAATTTTATTATTAATAACTGATATTTGGTTTAAATCTTTTCATTTTATTTTACTTAAACCAGCTATGGTCCCAAATAAAATTTCCTATATTGTTATTAACTAATAATTTTTATAATTTAATTATTAATTTGATTGTTATGATATATATATATATATATATAAATCGTAAATATATATGATTTTATCAATACAAAATTATTTTCTCACGCCTCTTAGTTTGATTTAAATACAAAATTTTATATTCATGTATTTTAATTGAGTAATGCTATTTATTAAGAGAACTTGAAGAAGAGACGTAAGAATACATATATTTCACTATTTTAAAGGTGAATTTTTAATTGATTTTAAATTTAATTACTTTTTTTAATAGGAATCATGGGGTAGTGATGATAATGAATGATTGAAATTTATTCTTTCATTTCATCTTTTCATCTTTTCTTATTAATAAGTATTTTCTATTTTAATTTTATCTTTATATTAGAAATTCTTCATCAAGTAAATAAAGAACAAATAAAATAAAATAAAATTATTTTGATTTATATTTTATATTCTTAGACGATTAAAATTATTATTTCTATGAAATGCTAATTCTTTCAATGACTAAAATATATCTTTATAACAATACTTTAGATTTAATTTACTATTTTAAGATTTTACTATATAAAAATATTTTAAATTTAATTTACTATTTTAAGATTTTACTATATTGACTTTTTTATATAAAATTTAAGTTTTTTCCAAAATAATATTTTTTCTATGTTTTAATAATATATTTTGAAAATGTCTACCAATTTGAATCCACATACTTCAAAAAAAAAACTATTCCTATATTTTGCTAAGTACTAAAAACTTTTTATAAAAGAAATTAAAAGGAAAAATGTGTAAGCTGTTTCCTGGATGTTTCATTTGAACACCAAATATGGTTTGGTTATCCAACCTAACCTTATTTAATTTGTCTAGCGTTAAGATTTCAAGGAAGATGACATGAGACAGAATAGTTATTATGTCAGAAACATGAATGAAAGTGTTTTAGTTAAACCTAATATGTGTTGAAGAAATGAACCAGCTGGCTTAAGAGACAGCTTTTAAAGCATGATGTAGCCAACAAAAGATACAATACATCGTAACATTCAAATAAAATTACTTTTTACTGTACTTTAGTAATATTGAAATATATTAAAATTTAGAATCTTTTGTAGATAAAATTAGAGTCGTGTACAAATTTTGAAAACCCTATGCTAATCGTAGAAAGAGGTAATAAAACGGGTCCGATTTATTTATCATATTTGTTTTATTCGTATTTTAGTGTAGGGCGGTCAATGATTTAGACTCTCATCTTTTAAAATATTTTTTCTGAGTTTTTATTGGTACAATTATTTACATCAATTTCTTTGTTTTTAAGTTTATTAGATGTAATGTCAACGACTTTTCTTGCCTCATCTGTCCTCATTTTTTGGCAAGACGAACGCAGATTTTAGGTCTGAATTCTTAATTATTAATTATGTATGTCTCAGTCCGCTCTGTTTCATTTTTTTATAGAGTTTTTGCATGACATACCTAAACTGAGCAGACATATCCGCTTACCACCTTAGTTGCAGTTTCACTATGAAAAAATCAATAAAAAAATTATTTTAATCGATACAAACCTTATTTAAATTAATTTAATAATAAAAAGTGGGACTAGTTTGAACTTTTCATATAATTGCCGATCACGATGGATGCTTAGATTGTAGAGTAAAAATGTGATGGTTGCAGAACTATTAAGTGGCCCAATTCTTGTGTAAACATCAGTATATTGTTTGAGACAATAGAACATGTTATAATTATGATTCAAATCTCCTTAATAAAAAGTCAAATCTCATTCAAAATACAGATTTCATGAAAAGAAAAATTCAAAAGGAAACTATTTATAGTCTTCGGATCACATTAATTCTAAAGTTGAAATATTTTTTGTGTGGTCCTTTTTGTTTAGCCAAAAAACCTAATAAAATTGAGATCCTTTATACTCCACAAGAATTAACTAAAAATAATGTTAGATATATTATTGGATGAGACATCATCACCAAGCTTGCTCCTTGACAATGCTCATGTTAGATTATTATGGGATGTTGAGTATATCTTATATTGTTGATATAATTTTGGAAAAGTTAATTATTTATTTATTGAAGGTAAATTAGAATTAGGAATTAAGTAAATTGAACTCTACTATTATTTATATATATATATATATATATATATATATATATATATATATATATATATATATATATATATATATATATATATATATATATATATATATATATATATATATATATATATATATATAGTTTGTAACATTTAAATCCTAATTAATTTATAAGACATAAATAAAGGAAATTATAGATACTATATAGTCATCATTGGTCGAATTGCGTTAATAAAGATCAATCGTGTTCATTGTCTTTTACTTTTGTTTATTTTTATTTTTCTATATTGATTGTTGTTCTAACAATTGGTATCATATGCCGATTAACCCTAATGTGAAATTCGAAGTAATGAGGTTGGACGGGACAAGTAATTTGAATTATGAAAAAGGAGGGTTAAGGATATGTTGGCTCGATAAAGTTTACAAAAGACGTTATGTGAGACAAAAAAAATGATATGGAGGATAACGATTGGACATAGATGAAGGAGAAAGTTGCATGCTTGATTCTCCTATGTGATTTAGACAATGTGATATATCATATCTTGGACTTGACGACTCCGAAGGAGGTTTGGAACAAATTGGAGAGTTAGTATATGTCAAAGACATTGATGAATAAATTATTTGCGAAGTAGTGACTATATAGTTTGAAGATGCAAGAACGATCTAATTTGCAACAACATCACATTGTCTTCAACAACAACATGTCAATGTCTTCATTGATCTGGTGAGGCTTGGGTGAAACCGATGGTTTTGGCAGTGAAGAAAATATACGGTGTGTTTCATCCAACACGTGCAGAGATACAAGGATTCTTGACTCTGGTTGTTCTTACCACATGATATTGCACCAGGAATGGTTCACTATATTCAGGTTATGTAATTTTTTATTTGTTTATATATGTGGTGATAAAGCATGTACTATCATTGGAATGGGACAAATTAATATTTCCATGGACGATGGTGGTGTGTGAACATTAATCGAAGTCATGTATAGTCTAAAAATAAGGAAGAACTTGATTTCTCTATGTACTTTACAGGTAAATGGTTTCTCCAATGGGTCTGATGGAGATAGTGACATTATAAAGGTTAGTAAGGGTACATTGACTGTGATGCGATCAATGAGGACTGCTAATATAATTTTAGCCCTAATCGTTGACGTAGACTTAAGATTTTTGACGACTAAATCTTATCCTTTTTGAAAGATGGTAGCCAGAACTTTATTCATTTTTTCCCTCTTTTTTTAACATTTGATAGCATATCTTTCCAGACCCATCATGGTTCAGTAGCTTGGTTGTGGATTTCTTAGAAATTTGAATCTTTTGTCCCAAAACACCAGAGAATACCTGAACTTTTGTAGCTCTTACATGAATCCAAAAATATTTTACTAGTGCATGATACAATGGCCCTTTAACTAATTGAAGTAGACTTCACATCCATAGGTTACAACATTTCCAGAGAGATCAAACCCATTTTTGTTCTAGATTATCAAAATTTACAATAGTCTTATAGAGAACTTTTAACTCATCCACTAGAGTAAATAAGGAAATTTCAGGGAGGCCCTCCATCATAGTAATTTATTTTTGAGGGCCTTGTTATTATTCTAGTAGCTCTTGTTATTACTGTTGTTGGTCAGCCATGGTTAAGGTTTTGAGGAGAGGAAAAAGAGAGTTTGGAGGATGAAAACTTTCAAGAGTGGGTTGTGAGAAGAAGTTGTGTAGTGTGTGAGAACTGAAAGCATTGTGTGTTTAAATAGAGAATGTGGTAATTAAAAGTGATCTCGCCTGATCAGAAGGGCCTTCCAGTGACTTGATGTAAGGGCCAGAGAATAGGAGGAGGAAGGGGGTGTACCTGCAAGGCACTTCAATGCTTAAGTGAGAAGAGGTACAGTATAGTATGGTTAATTGAAATGAGTGAGAATATCTGACCCTTTACTGAAAAAGGGTATTTATAATGTGCCCCCAGTGCTGGGCCAAGGTCCCTCTATGGGCTTAGACCAGTTAGGCCCAAGGAGGAACTTCCAAGGAACGCGTGAGAAGCGTGAAGACCTAGCTAGAAGGTCTGGTCCTTGGTCCAACTGCCCCTATCTTTCAGGAGATAATAAAGGGCAGTTGGGTGACGTGGTAAGTGAGCTGGGAGACGTGCTTTTTGCCCGTCCTTAGTGTATGCCCGTCGCATAAGCAGCTGGTTTGACCAAGAGGTGCCCCCTGCTCGAGTATATGGGCCTCTGCTCGACATGTTGGGTCGTGGCCCTATACATTCTTGAGGCCCAGTCCAGAACAGGAGCCCCCCAAGTCGAGTCTCCGGGTCGGAGTGATGGCTTGTAATACAGTCGGACGCAGGCGTCATGGACAAAGTAGCGGGCATATGGTCGGGTCAACATGATGTTTACAAAGTTGACTGTAGTATCCTTTCCTGTCGGGCATGTGATGCTCCACGGTGTCGAGGATGAGAATCCTCGAGGGGTACGTGATATTTTTTAAGGGAGTCGAGGACGCCTTAAGGGGTCGAGGATATTTCGTAGAGTCGGGGAGGCGTATAATTGCCCGGCGTCGTTCCAAATTCTTTATGGATTGACGTGTTTCAGCATTAATGGTGCGTCGCTTCGTTTAGTGTGCAAATGGCGGCGTAGGCAGTAGGCAATGATGACCTAGCGCGTCAATCCACGCGCCTGTGACTATAAAAGGGGGTTGAGTGATTTCATTTGAACTTTTTCGCTCAGACGTTCACCGGAAGCTCTGGAGAAATTTCCCATCTCCGCCCGTCTCACCACCTGAACCACCGCTGCTGCTCGAGCGTCGTCGTCTCTTTTTTGACTTTCATTATGTCAGGTACTGTTTTTGTCTCCTAATCCTCTATTTTCCATGTTTTTATGCGTTTAATAGCTATGAGTGCATGTTTTATCCGTATAGAATGGGTAGATTTAACTTAGAAACAGTTAAAAATTTGAAAAAATAGAGTTAGGGTTGGACTGTCTCGGGCAGAAATTTCATGTGTAAATGAATGTACCGGGCAAAAATTTCATAAGCATGTATGAAATTTTTGCCCGGGGCAAAAGAACATTCACGTGCATATGACTGCTGCGAGCATGTGTGGAATTTCACAACTGGGCCTGGTGGCAGTGGGTAGAATCTGCGTCGGTGTCGCTTCGCGGACCAGGGTTTCATTTGCCCGCGAAGGTCGCCCCTACGCCCTTTCACTTGACCTGCGGTGGAAGGGTGGATTTGATACGATGTCGAATTCACTCTTTCTGTCTGCGTTTCAGGTGCAACCGGGCGTCTTCGACCGAGAGGAGAAGAAACTGAACCGCGGCCCGTGGATGCGGATATCGCGCGCTTATCTGTCGAGGAAGGAAATGTCAGGGGTGGCATCGAGCACGTCTCCTCATCCGGGCAAAATGACCTCTCTTGGGTTACGGACGAACCCTTGGATGAAGAATCATACTTTTGCGACGAGTCGACCCACGCTTATGCCATGGTGGAAAATCAAAATCGTGAGGATCCTGAAAACTGACAGTGTCGGGCTCCCAAAGAGGCGGACATGATATGTCACCGCTTCCCGGGGAAGCAATTCGACATGTACGAGTTCGCTTTCCGAGAGGCGGGGGTTAGGCTGCCCTTCAACTCTTTCCAGATGTCTATCTTCAAATGGCTTCGGTTGGCGCCGTCACAGTTACACCCTAATGTCATTGCTTTCATGCGGGCGTATGAGCTGGTCTGCCGCTTCCTCGGTATTGGGTGTACTCGGGCCCTCTTCTTCCACATTTTCCATCTCCAGCGGTCCGGTCTTCGGGGGCGTCATAGTTGGGTCTCCTTCAAGCAGACGGTGAGACTGTTCAAGACGTACGTGGATTCTGCCCGTCACTACAAAGGGCGATGGTATGTAGTGAGGCCGATCACCCGTTCCGCCCTGCATTCTCTTTATTACTACAATCGAGATGCGGACGGGGAAGAGAAGCTCATGTCAAAGATACCGTTGAGGTGGCAGCCCGGCCACTTCGACCTCTCCACCAGCCATTACCGGGTCAAGTTCTCGAGCCTAGGTGTCGAGGATAGGCTCGCTTACAAGAGACTGGTGGAGTACGTGCAGAGTTTCAACCTGGCGGTCTGGGTTGACCGAAAGGGCGTGCCTTACCTTGATGAGGTCGGGATGCCGCTCTGTGAGCCTCGTCTTATTAATACCAAGGCTTTGCTCGAGTGTAATACCGAGGACCAGGCCATGGAATTATTGAGTAGGTGTTTCTTTAATTCTTATGTTGTTTTGTTTTATGTTTCCGCCCGCTGATGTTTGTGTCTCGCGATCAGGTTCTTAAGCTGGCTAACCAGGCAGGTGCTTTGGATAGGGTCCCAAAAAAGAAGAAGAAGATCGCTCCTCGTGTCCAGGAGGTAGCTGGTGACTCAGGGGCTGGGACCTCGAACACAGCGAGTCCAGTGCCCTCTTCCCCTCCGCGTGCTTCTATGATCGACATCCCGAATAGTCCGCCTCCATCAACCTCCCCTCTCCACAAGCAGAAGCGCCCGGATGGGACACTCTCCATGTCAACTTTAGGGGGGAGCGGAAGTCCAGGTGGCCCCGGAAGTTATTTACTGCCCCCCTGCTATATAGAGCAGGACGTTTTCAAGACTGAGGACGCCATAGATGTGCCAACGCCCGAGGCGAAGGCTATTCTGAACCGGGAGGCTGGTGTTCGGCGCAAAGAATTGGCTAAGGATCTGGCCGCTGTCATCAGGGTGATGGAAACGACCATGGTTCTAACCGACACCTCTGTGTCCACGGCCTCTCTAGAGGACGCCCTTCTGCATGTCCGGTCTGTAAAAGACAAGTTGTCCAAGGACCTGTCAGATTACAAGGAGGAGCATCAGCTACAGGAAGGGCATAAGAAAGAGTTGGACGAGGCCAAATAGGAGCGAGACATGCTGAAGGCGGAAAAGGTGAGTCTAGAGGAGCAAGCCGCTGAGCATCAGAAGGTGGCTGAGGAGAATGTTGGACTGCGTGCTCGTCTTGCTCTGCTCGAGGACAATGTCCGTCCTTTGGCTGACAATAGTGAAGAGGAGCTCGCTCTCGGTTCTCGGGGTGAGCTGGTAGGACACATTCGCTCACTCAACCAGGACCTTGTAGTTGTATTCAAGGAGGGTTTTGACAATGCTGTCAAGCAGCTGAGGATATTAAATCCTGAGTTGGTGACGGAGGGGTCTGCCCATAACTATTGCGTCCGAGATGGGGAGATCGTGTGCCCTTTCGATGCCGAAGAGGAGCTGGGAGAGGACGAAGAAGAGGAAGTATAACTCCGGGCGGAGTCTTAGAATCTTATTTTGTTTATTTGTATGGCATGCGTGCCTAACTTGTATGGCCTGCGTGCCCAGCTTGTACGAATATTGGCCTCCGGGCACACTTGTCTTTTTCTTTTGGCGTCAATGAATGAATATTTTGTTTTTAACTGTTCACTTTGCTCGGTTTTTATTTAGTTCTTATCTTGCATTTTTATGAACTGTTTTATGCTTGACCATGTTTGTCTCGTCGGTTTAGGGAACTGACGAGGTAGCGGGCGTTGTGCCCGTCTAAGATCGAAGCCGAGTTCGTGATCTGGAACTCTGGCCCCGGGGCTTGGGCTTTCCCATCGCGAGCTGGGTGCCCTGCGATCTTGGTACTGCGACGTTGGGGCTCGATCGAGGTCCCAACTGTCGGGGAGGGTTGTGTTCGCTGGAGGGGCGTGTTCGTCCCCGGGTCGCGTGGTTCCTCCCTGTAGTTTTGGAGGTGAAGAGCATGGTCGTACCTCCCACGTCTTCCTGTGACATATTCAGCTGTAATATTGTCTAAGTTTCTCTGCGTTCCATGGTCGAGCAAATTCTTCGCCTTGTAGGTTTTCTAGATAGTAGTCCCCGTTGCTCGTCTTGTCGCGGACACGGTAGGGGCCTTCCTAGTTGGCAGCCAGTTTACCCTCTCTTGGGTTTTTTTGGTTTCTTCTGAGGACCAGGCTGTCCACCTGGAATTCTCTTTTTATGACCTTCACGTCGTGGCGCAAAGCTATTTTTTATTTGAGGGATATTTCTCTAAGGGTTGCTTCGGAGCGGATCTCGTCGACGAGGTCCAGCTCGGCTCTAAGTGCCTCGTCGTTCATTTCCTCGTCTAGGGGTTCCTCTATGCGTCTCGTCGGTTCTCGTATTTCTACTGGGATGACTGCTTCGGTGTCGTATGTTAGTCGGAATGGGGTTTCCCCGGTTGTGGAGTGAGGTGTCGTGCGGTAAACCCACAGGACGCTATGTAATTCCTCGACCCACGCTCTTTTCGCCTCGCCGAGTCTGCGTTTTAGTCCGCGCAGGATTACCCTATTGGCCGCTTCTGCTTGCCTGTTGGTTTGAGGGTGCTCGACGGATGTGAAATGTTGTTTAGTACCTAAGCCAGCCACGAAGTCTTGGAATCCTCCGTCCGTGAATTGTGTCCCGTTGTCCGTGATGAGGACCTGAGGTACGCCGAACTGGGCGAGGATATTTCTTTTAAAGAATCGAATAATGTTCTGTGCTGTTATTTTAGCCAGCGCCTCTGCTTCATTCCATTTGGTAAACTAATCTACCCCTACGATGAGGTATTTATTCTGGTATGACCCGGTTACGAAGGGCCCGAGGATGTCCATGCCCCACCATGCGAAGGGCCAAGGAGAGGAGAGTGTTTTTAGTTTGTTCGGGGGTGCGAGGTTCATGTCGGCGTGCCGTTGGCACTTGTCGCATTTTTTGACATGTTCTTTGGATTCGTGTTGCATAGTCGGCCAATAATAACCTGCTCGAAGAGCCTTTCGTGCAAGTGATCGTCCGCCGGGATGTTGGGCGTTGATTCCTCGGTGCATTTCCCCCAATATGTCTGGGACTTTCTCTTCCTCGACACATTTGAGTAATGGGATGGAAAATCCCCTACGGTAGAGTTTCCCTTCGAGGAGAGCGTACGAGCACGCCCTACGTTTGGTGACGGCCGCCTCTTTAGGGTCGGTGGGGAGTTCGCCCTTCGTGAGGTAATTATAGATGGGCGTCATCCAACAATGAGTATCCCCGATCACGTTGACCTCCAGTGGAGGAGGTGGTTTTTTGATACTAGGTCGAGGAAGAATTTCTTGGATTACTGATTTGTTTCCGCCCTTCTTTCTCGTGCTAGCTAGCTTTGACAAAATGTCAGCCCGTGTATTGTGCTCGCGAGGCACGTGTTGAACTTCCCACTTCTTGAATTTTGCGAGTCTTTCTTTGACTAAAGCTAAGTACTCGATAAGGTGGTCGTTCTTGGTCTGGTATTCTCCCCGTACTTGTGATGCCACGAGCTGTGAGTCTGTTGATATTTTTACTTCCTTTGCTACTAGGTCTTCGGCCAATCTCATACCGACGATGAAAGCCTCGTATTCGGCTTGGTTGTTTGATGTCGGGAAAGCCAGTGCTAGTGAGACCTCAATCAGGATCCCGTCCTCATTCTCGAGGATGATTCCGGCTCCGCTGCCCGTCGTACTGGAGGCGCCGTCGACGAAGATCGTCCATTTATGGGCGCCGTCCGTCGGTGTCGGGTTGTGGGTCATTTCCGCGACAAAGTCGGCCAGTGCTTGAGCCTTCAGGGCCTTCCTGTTCTCATATTGTATATCGAATTCGGAAAGCTCCAATGACCATTTTAGCATTCTGCCGGCCATATCTGGTCGCCTGAGGAGTTGTTTGATAGGTTGATCGGTTCTCACCTTGACCGTATGGGCAAGGAAGTAGTGACGTAGTCTCCTTGCTGCATTTATGAGAGCCAGTGCGACCTTTTCGATTTGTTGGTATCTGAGTTTGGGGCCTTGGAGCGCTTTGCTCGTGAAATAGATGGGTTTTTGTCCTTCGTCAGTTTCTCTTATTAGGACGGCACTGACGGCTTTGGTTTCCACGGACAGATACAGATATAAGGTCTCTCTTTCCAACGGTCGTGATAGGACCGGGGGCTCGGAGAGGACCTTCTTCAAATGGAGTAGTGCCCGTTCACATTCGTCGGTCCATTCGAAGCTGGCCTCTTTACGAAGGAGTCTGAAGAAAGGTAACGCGTGCTGGGCAGATTTGGCAATGAAACGGGAGAGTAAGGCGAGCACCCCGTTGAGGGATTGGATGGATTTTTTGGTCTTCGGGGTCGGAAACTCCGAGAATGCCCGGCATTAATCGGGGTTGGCCTCAATTCCCCTCTCAGTAAGGTAGAAACCTAGGAATTTTCCTGCCCGGACGCCGAACGTGCATTTTTCAGGGTTAAACCTCATTTTGCACTGTCTCGCCTGTTCGAAGAATTTGTAGAGGTGTCGAGCATGGTCGACCTCCTCGTGTGATTTGATGATCATGTCGTCCATGTATACCTCGAGCATATCCCCTATCTCTCCCCTGAAGACTTTGTTCATCATGCGCTGGTATGTGGCCCCGACGTTCTTGAGTTCGAAGGGCATTACGTTGTAGTAGTAATTTCTGGCCGGGGTCATGAAGGCCGTGTGTCTCTTGTCCGTGTCCGCCATAGGGATTTGATTATATCCGCTATATGCATCCATGAAGGACAAGAGTCTGAAACCTGCAGAATTGTCAACGAGTTTATCTATGTTAGGGAGAGGGAAAGCATCTTTGGGACAAGCCCTATTAAGATCAGTATAATCAACACACATGCGCCATTTTCCATTATTTTTCTTAACGAGAACTACATTAGAGAGCCAGGTTGTGTACTAGGCTTCAGAAATAAAATTTACCTCTAGGAGGTCTTTTACAGCTCGCTCGGCAGCCTCCGCTTTCTCGGGGGACTGTTTGCGCCTACGTTGTGCAATGGGCTTGACTGCTCGGTCCAAAGCTAGTTGGTGGCACGCGACCTCAGGATCTAGACCGAGCATTTCTGCGGCGTTCCATGCGAAGAGATCGGAGTCCTCCTTGAGGCACATCGCGAGCTGCTCCCTCGTTACTTCGGGCAATCCTTTGCCTATTCTCATTGTTCTTCCAGAGTCGTCGCCCAGAGGGATGAGCTCGAACTCTTCATCTGGGATTGGCCGGAATGGGTGTTCGGGAGCCTGCTCCTCGGTGGGCTTCCATTCTTCAGTTTCATCCTGGCCAATGCGGCAATCGAGGTCGATGGCGTTGATTCCCTGGAGGGGAGGATCTTCGGTCTTGGGTTTTTTGTTGCTCTTTGTGTTGACCGTAGCCTGTCCTTTTACTGCAGCGTCGTAACACCGTCGGGAAGCTTCGATGTCGCCGTGGATGGTGACTACGCGGCCTAATTTGGTGTAGTACTTCATCTTCAGATGGACGGTAGATGGGACCGCGGTCAGCTCGGCTAATGTCGGGCGGCCGAGGATGCAGTTGTAAAGAGAGGGACACTCTATGACCAGGAACTGGATTTTGATTTCTCTGGCTGTCTCCTGCTCTCCGAAGGTGACGAGAAGCTCGACGTAGCCCCACAGCTTTGTCGTGGCTCCATTGAATCCTTGGAGGTCGAATCCGACGTAGGGAGATAGGTTGGTTTTGTCTAATTTCAGAGTCTTGAAAAGGTGGACGTACATGATGTCCACCGAGCTTCCTTGATCGACCAGAATGCGTCTGACGTCGAACTGAGCCATCTTGGCTCTAATCAATAGTGGGATGCCCAAATTTGGGGAACCGCCCGGAAGCTCTTCCAAAAAGAAAGATATTGGGTTAGATTTGTCCCGATATTTTGTCAGCGTCGCCTTTTGCTCGGGTGCGGTCAGAAGGAGCTCTTCGAACTTGCGGTTTACCGAAAGGGCGGCGGCTTCGCCGTTCATCCCTCCGCCCGATATGACGAGGGCAGTCGGAAAGTCTTCCCAGGGGCTGAGTGCAGCGATCCGCCCTTCGGGCAGTGTTTCGGTGAAGCTGAAATCCTCTGGTCGTGACACGCAAATGGCCACTTGATAAGGACACTCGTCGGGGGGCGTGTCCTCCCGAGGTCTCTTCTTCTCCGGCTCCTCGTGTTTGGAAGTTTCGTTCCTCCTAGTGTATTGCTTGAGGTGCCCTTCTTGGATTAAGATCTCTATTGCGTCTTTCAAGTGAACGCAGTCTTCGGTCACGTGCCCGTGGCTTTTGTGGAATTTGTAGTATTTGGACTTGTCGGTGTGAGGTTTGGGTGCAGATGGTTTTGGGAACCTTACTCTGCCCTGTTTGAACTCGGAGTTGATACATTCGGCGAGGATGCACTCGCGGGGAGCTGTCAGTAAAGTATACTCGTTGTATCGGCCCGCGGGGCCTCTTCCTTCCCGAGGTTCACGGGGTTTCTCTTCCCTTCCTCTATCTCCGTTGCGACGTGGAATGTTCGGATCTTCGCACTTTGGGTGATCGGTATCCCCCGTACTACGGCTGCTGCGAGCGTTGTGGGCCACCTGCTTTTCCTCGTATCTGATGTAAGCCTGGGCTTTATGCAGGAGGTCATTCAGGGTGCGGGGAGGTTCTATCCCAACGGCTCGGCTGAGTTCGCTATTGGGTAAGAGTCCCCTCTCGAGGAGATATTTCTTCATGTGTTCAGTGGTGTCCACCTCGACAGCCTCTTGGTTGAATCGTTCGATGTACGAGCGCAATGTTTCATTTTTCTTTTGTACTATGGCTTCAAGGGTCGCCTCTGTCTTGGGATGGCGTCGGGAGGCTGTGAAGTGCCTCGTAAACATGGATCTCATCACTCTCCAGGATATGATGGATTTCGGGGCCAAGCTTTTGTACCAGGCCATGGCCCCTTTCCTGAGGGTCGTTGAGAACAGCCTGCACTTGAGATTCCCGGTGATGTCATTGCGGTAGTCAAGCATTGCGTTGATGTTGCCGACATGATCGTCGGGGTCGGTAGTCCCGTCGTATACGGCTAGATTATGAGGTTTCTCCATGCCTTTGGGGAGTGGAGCTTCCATTATTGCCCGTGACAGGGGGCAGTGCAGGCTTTCTTCGTCGCTCCTTGGTGGGGAGAGCTCGTTATGGTCGGGACTTCGATCGCGCCTTGGTGAGGTTCCCGATCGACCGGAGTCACGGCGGGCACGTGCCCTACTGACGTTAGGCTCTGGGGAGAGACGTCCTCGTTTCTTTGTTGCTTCTGGACGTTGTTGCGTCCTCCTCTCTTGTTGAGGTCGGACCTCCTGCCGATAGGGCCATGATTCTCTTATGCTGTTGGTAGAGCATGGAGTTGGCCTGGTTGAGGGCATTCACCATAGCAATCATGGTGGTGTCTCCCTCGACGGGAACGGGGATGGGCTGAAACGCCTCTGTCCCCTGGTTTTGAACTTGAGGTGGGTCCCCATTGTTCTGGGGTTCAGGAGATGGGGTGGCTGGACGGCCGTCTCGGGCGTCTGCTTCATGGTACTGCAGGATGTCTTCCATCGTGTAGTCGACGAGGGGACGGTTGCGCTCGTTGAGTTGTTCTCCGGACATGTTGGAAGGACGGTGTTTGAGCTTTGATCTTCTGTTGTGGAAGAAGGGGAAGCTAAGTTCCCACAGACGGCGCCACTGATCTCACCTGATCAGAAGGGTCTTCCAGTGACTTGATGTAAGGGCCAGAGAATAGGAGGAGGAAGGGGGTGTACCTGCAAGGCACTCCAATGCTTAAGTGAGAAGAGGTACAATATAGTATGGTTAATTGAAATGAGTGAGAATACTTGACCCTTTACTGAAAACGGGTATTTATAATGACCCCCCAGCGCTGGGACAAGGTCCCTCTATAGGCTTAGACCAGCTAGGCCCATGGAGGAACTGCCAAGGAATGCGTGAGAAGCGTGAAGACCTAGCTAGAAGGTCTGGTCCTTGGTCTAACTGCCCCTATCTTTTAGGAGATAATAAAGGGCAGTTGGGTGACGTGGTAAGTGAGCTGGCAGACGTGCTCTTTGCCCATTGCATAAGCAGCTGGTTTGACCAAGAGGTGCCCCCTGCTCGAGTATATGGGCCTCTGCTCGACATGTTGGGTCGTGGCCCTATACATTCTTGAGGCCCAGTCCAGAACAAAAAGAATTTAAAAACACTCAATCTGACAAGGGAGAAGAATTGAAATAATTTTCTCTTAATTCAAGAAATAGTATCCCCAATATGTCACCTCAATTGTTCAACTGGCTAAATGTATGAATTTGTCTTACATTAGAGCCGCACATGAAACTCTTACTTTTCACCCCCAAGAAAATAAGAGGAATTCTGAGTGATACACTCAGACTTACCTCTGCTTACCTTTTTCTCATTTTAGAAAACACTATTGGAACTTCTGAGATTTGATGAGCATCACAAGTTCTGATATTTTTCTTTCTTGTTGAGTTAATCAGAGGTTATATCCTTAGAGATAGATTATGTTATTCTTTGTACCTGCAGGTTTAAATCTAGATTTGACTTTTCCATAGTCAAGCTTATCATTATACTCAACTAGAATTGATTCCTCAATAATGTTATTTCAATGTTACATACTCAGTAGTTTTAACATAATACATTTTTTTAGTGTGAATCAAACTTGTTAGTATTTAAGTATAAAATTTCAATATCATATAACTAGAAACACTACTATGAAAAACTCATTTAACAATGGTTGGGAAATACATATAATGAAGCGAGCGAGGGTGTTGTTATGTAGTTTCTCATTGTATATATGATACTTACTATCACGGCCCAATAGGTATTGTAATAAACTGGAAAACACGTGACTTATCACAACGGATTTTCCAATACACTATTATAATAAAAATAATTGTCCTAGGTTCGATTCCCTGATACACTGTTGTGATATTTATTTTTTCTTGGACAACGCGTCAGATATTATAACGGATATGAATATAACCATTGTTAAATTCTCTGTAAAATTAACAAATATTATCTTGCTTTTATAATTAATCTCATTTTTAACCTGTATTATTGTTCTCCATATCATAGCAGAAAATACAACTCACACTTGTGATAATGTTTTCATAATAATATTAATTGTATTATATTCATAATATCACATAATGGTATCATATTCAATTATTCAGAAAAACATCCTACAATTTATCAGAACAAACAACCTACAATTTACACACATTAAATAACTTCACATAATTGTAACTTGGTGTATTCGTTTCTTGTCTCTTGATGTATTGACTCTAAATACCTATCATTTCAAATAATTATACTTGTTAGTAAAAATACTTATAAACTATAATATACAATTAATATATTATGAATAAATAATAAATTACATACTTGTTAATTTTCCCATATACCTTCTTAATGATCAAGTCGTATAACATGCATGACATCTCCATCAACTTCATCATATGACGTAAGAACTTGTGTTGTAAGAAGGTGAGGACTGAATAGCAAGACTTTCATCACTAAGAGAAATGTGTTTTCCTTAGAGAATGATTGACCATTACCCCAATATGTCTGATGGGTCGGTAACATAGAAATATTTTTTGCTTGAGAGGCCATGATGAATGGTTCGGTCATAAAAGATGTCTTGCCAAGGTCGACCCAGGTAAATCCTAAGTCATCAATGTGTACATCATTACTATTTTTGGGAACCCATTTGCATTTAAATAAAGCCACTTTGAAAATAACATAATCAATCTCCCAAATCTCATCAGTGACACCATAAAATGCGGTAGTTGCCAATATTGGATTCTTATCTTTCGAACTTGAGAAATACATCGATTCGACTTCAACCATAACCCCGCTATTTTGAATTGTACTACGATCATCTTTAGATTTTGTATAAAAGGTATAATGATCAATGTCCTATGCACTCCAAGTAATGACACAAATTTTTGGCTCGTACAATAACCATTTAAGTATATTGGATGCACTACAATCATTAGATACATTTTTATTAAACCAATATATGAATCTATTGTTATGCTCTATCAACAACAACTTCTCACTCATTTGGGGATATTTTTTCTTCAAAAGTATTTTGTGAGTATCTATGAAAGGTTGAACATCATCTATATTATTCAATATATAGAAATTTGCTTGAATTACTACATCCCGAGCCAATGACTTAACATTTAGATCTTGAATACCTCTTATATCTGTGTCAATATGACGAGAATTTGGAGTTCCTATAGAATTTACGTAACAGCCCGGGGCCCTCGTAAGGCAATCCTGGCACTGCCAGCTCACGATCTTCTCTACCCCCTCTCTAGTAGAGTTTTTTCCTTCCGTGGAAATCGAACCCTATACCCAGTGGTTCAAGTACATGTTCAATCCATTCCCACTACCAATTGAGCCATTGGCTCAATTGGTAGTGAGAATGGATTGAACATGTACTTGAACCCCAGGGTTAACAACTCGATTCCCATGGAAGGCAAAAACTCTACTGGAGAGGGGGGAGAGAAGATCGTGAGGTGGAAGCTCCAGGATTGCCTTGCGAGAGGCCCAAGTTGTTACAAAAAAATTGGCCTCATAGCAATATACTCCGAAAATTTGTTATATTCTAGTAACATTTGTTGTAACAATTCAAGTAATTTTGTGAAACTTTTATCCGACCATCCATTTTTTACCTTCAGATTAAACAACTTTAACACTGCCGACAATCATGTAATATATGTGCATCCCTTATATAAAGGGGTGTCTTTAATACTACATAAAGTATCATAAATATGAGCATTCTTAAAAGAAGATTCCTCTATATTACATAACATATCCTCTAATTGATCTTCCATATATTCATCTTCATCCACTCTTTAACTTTGTAACGCCCGACTTTCCTCTTGGACCACCACACCATGCCACATCCATATAATTAATTATGACATATACCATCACAAACAAAGGTGATGGTATATTTATTTCCTTGAACCTTTTTCTATATTCGCGCAAACAATACAAGGACAATAAAAGATACCATTATTGTCGGGAAGATGTTTATCAGTGTATTCAAGGAATTCACGAACTCCGTTCTCATAAATCGGACCTAATCTATTGGCTTTCATCCAACTAAGATTCATTACAACTTCTGAATTTATACATGTATAATAATGTGAATGACACGCCAAAATCTAATCCAAAAACTTAAGCATATGCATATACAATATGAACAAAGGTTGTCGTGGTCCAGAAATCATCATATTTAACAGTATATACTTGCGGTTCATGCACAACTAAGAAGATAGGCTATAAATAGTTAGAAGAAGAGGTCACGAAGTATGATTAGTGATCAGATTACCAAAGGGGTTCATTCCATGGGTGGAAAGCCTAAGCCTAAGGTTTCTTGGCTCAACTCCAAAATCTAGAAACAACGAAACAATTTTCTTCCATTGCAACGAATCAGCTACATGGCAAATATTTCCATCACGAGTCTTTTCATATGCATGCCATCTAAGATTCTTTGTGTCATTCAAATTAGAAAAAGTCTCTTTAATCGTGAAATTATTGGCAAGTACCATAACACTTTAGCAGGGGGGTGCTTCCTACTAACATTGTCATCACCATTATAGGCCTTCATCTTGTAACGTGACACACCATATTTCAGACATTGATATAAGTCTTCATATTCTTTTCGGTATAATATGCAATCATTAGGGAAAGAGATGTATTTTGATATACTCTAGACCCATTGGACACAATATCTTATTGGCCTCATAGCAAAGAATTGACAATTTGTTATCTTCTGGTAACATTTGTTGTAACAATTAAAGTAATTTCGTGAAACTTTTATCTGACCATCCATTTTTTGCCTTCAGATTAAGCAACTTTAACACCACCGACAATCGTGTAAAATCTATGCATCCCTTATATAAAGGGTGTCTTTAACACTACATAAAGTATCATAAATATGAGAATTCTTAAAATAAGATTCCCCAATATCACAGAACATATCCTCTAGTTGATCTTCCATATATTCATCTTCATCCACTATTTGACTTTGTGATGCCCGACTTTCCTCTTGGACCACAACACCATACCACATCCATATTGTATAATTTTGACATATACCATCACAACAAAGGTGATGGTATATTTCTTTCTTTGAACCCTTTTTGATATTCGCGCAAACAACACATGGATGATAAAAAATACCATTATTGTTGGGAAGATGTTTATCAGCGTATTCAAGGAATTCATGAAATTCGTTCTCATAAATCGGACCTAATTTATTGGATTTCATCCAACTACGATCCATTATAACTTCTAAAATTTATACATGTATAATAATGTGAATGACGCACCAAAATCTAATCCAAAAACTAAAGCATATGCATATACAATATGAACAAAGGTTGTCTTGGTCCATAAATCATAATATTTAACAGCATATACTTGCGCTTCATGCATAACCAAGGAGATAGGTTGTAAATAGTGAGAAGAACAGGCCACAAAGTATGATTAGTGCTCAGATTACCAAAGGGGTTCATTCCATCGGTGGAAAGCCCAAGCCTAAGGTTTCTTGGCTCAACTCCAAAATCTAGAAACAACGAATCAATTTTCTTCTATTACAACGAATCTGCTACATGGCAAATATTTCCATCACAAGTCCTTTCATCTGCATGCCATTTAAGATTCTTTGTGTCATTCAAATTAGCAAAAAGTCTCTTTAATTGTTAAATTATTGCCAAGTACCATAACATTTTAGCAGGAGGATGCTTCCTACTAACATTGTCATAGACATTGTCATCATCGTTTTTGGCCTTCAGCTTGTAACGCGACACACCATATTTTGGACATTGATATAAGTTTTCATACTATTTTTGATATAATATGCAATCCTTAGGGAAAACATGTATTTTGATATACGCCTGACCTATAGGACACAATATCTTCTTGGCCTCATAGCAACGATCCAACAATTTGTTATCTTCTGGTAACATTTGTTGTAACAATTCAAGTAATTATGTGAAACGTTTATCCGACCATCCATTTTTTGCATTCAGATTTGTAGATGTTTAGAATTGGCAGAATTTTTGACCAACAAGAAGTGTTGAACTTAGTTCAGGATGTCACATCAGATGTTGTGACATTATCAAACAGAGTATAAGTTAATGAACTTAATTCAGGATGTCACACCAGATGTTGTGACATTGTATAAGTTAATGAAGTAAGTTCAGATTTCAGGATGTCACACCAGATGTTGTGACATCTCAAACCTGCTACCAGAATTAAATAATGCTTAACAGAACTGAGTAAATTCAGGGAATTTATCTGGAATTAATTGTGAATGGATAAAACAGTAGAAGGCGCATCTGTAGGGAGATTGGTTATATGATTTCAGTATAACAAAAGAACTGACTCACCTAGAATCAAGGAAGTAACAAACCCTAATTCAAGGTGATGACAGCATGCGTATCAGGATTGGATAACCTACAGAAAGCCCAAAATCCAAGCATCTATTTAAGCAACAGAAACTCTCTGAATAGAGTACGAAAATTAAGAAGACTAAATAGGGTGTTTGTGTTTTAATAGCAGGTTTTATATGTGTATCACTTTATGAGCTTTTAAGCAAAAAGTGTATTGTGTCTTGATTGAAACTGTGAAGTAAAATCAAGCTGTTGTGTTTGAAGTGTGACTTCAATTTTATTAAACTTGTAACATATCACTGTGTGATTGAGGGGGAGTGAGTTGATACTCATATCTAAGTTGTGTCTTAGGTAGAAATTGCCTTGGGTAGATATTAAGTGAAAGATTAAACTGAGTGGTTTAAGTCTAGAATTAATATTACTTATATTGGATTTCCTTCCTGGCTTGATAGCCCCCAGATGTAAGTGTGGAGATACACTGAACTGGGTTAACAATTTCCTGTGTTGTTTAATTTACCTGCACTTTAAGTTTTGTTTAAGTCTTCAAGTGTTTAAACATCTCATTCGACATCACGTACCTGATCCCAGAATTTCAATTGGTATCAGAGCAGGCACCCTGCCTGTTTTACTGGGTGAGATCTAGGGACGACAAGTTTTGGGAACATGGACAGAGATGTAGGATCTTTGAATAGACCACCTATATTGGATGGATCAAATTATGACTATTGGAAGCCAAGAATGGTAGCATTCTTAAAATCACTTGATAATAGGGCTTGGAAAGCAGTCAACAAAGGATGGGAGCACCTTGTCCAAGACAACAAGGATGGGACAAAAGTGTTGAAACCTGAAGAAGAATGGAGCAAGGAGGAAGAAGATTCAGCACTTGGTAATTCCAAGGCCTTAAATGCCTTATTCAATGGCATTGATAGGAACATATTCATAGTTGTGCATCACTGTGAGCTGGCCAAAGATGTTTGGGACACTCTCAAAACCACTCATGAAGGAACATCAAAAGTGAAGATGTCAAGACTTCAACTTCTCACCACCAAGTTTGAAAACTTGAGAATGAAGGAAGATGAGACAATTCATGAGTTCTACATGAACATCTTGGAAATAGCTAATACTTCTGGTGCTTTGGGAGAAAAGATGACTGATGAAAAGCTGGTAAGAAAGATTATCAGATCTTTACCAAAAAGATTTGACATGAAGGTTACAACAATAGAAGAAGCTCAAGACATATGCACAATGAAGGTTGAAGAGCTCAATGGTTCCCTTCAAACATTTGAGATGGGAATGAATGACACAATTGTAAAGAAGAACAAAAGCATAACCTTGGTGTCAAATACTGATATAGAAGAAGAAAATAATGAAGCAGACCCTGAAGAAAATTTATCATAAACAATTGCTATGCTTGGAAGACAATTCAACAAGATTCTCAGAAGAATGGATGGCAGGTCCAGACCAAGTGGAAGAAACCTAAACTCTTCTGAGAATAAAAGACCTTATGATGCTAATAGAAGGTCAAATTATGATGAAAAGACCAATCAAGAAAAAGGGATTAAATGTCATGGATGTGAAGGATATGGACACATCAGAAATGAATGTCCTACCTATTTAAAGAAGCAGAAGAAAGGTCTCTCTGTGACCTGGTCTGATGAAGACTCAGGATGTGATTCAGAAGAAGAATCAGCAAAGCACATCACTGCTCTAGCTGGAGTATGTGAATCTGAAAGTGGATCCAGTGATGAGGAGCTGACTTTTGAAGAGCTAGAAGAATCATACAAAGAGCTGTGTAAAAGGAGCACTGAAGTATGCATGGAGAATATAAAACAGAAGAAGCAGATTGAGGCATTAAAGGTTGAAAAGACAAGTAATCTAGAAATCATTGACACTTTGAAAAGTGAAGTAAGTCTTCTCAACTCCAAATTGGAACATATGTCCAAATCTGTTAGAATGCTGAACAGTAGCTCTAACACACTGGATGTTATTATCAACAACAATAAGCATTCAGGGGATAGAACTGGACTGGGATTTAACAAAGCTCAAAAGGTTGAGGCTAGCACCAGCAAAACTACTTCAAATCCCATAAAGTCAAACAATATGTCCCAACATCATGAAAAGAACATAATGAAAAAGAAGTATCAAAGATGGAGATGTCATCATTGTGGAAGGTTTGGTCACATCAAACCTCATTGCTACAAGCTGCATGGATATCCAAATCAGATGTATCAGCAACCCCCTAAGCAGAAGATAGAGGTTACCAAGAAAGCACTGCATGGACATCAAAATCAAAGATATCAGCAACCCCCTAAGCAGAAGACAAAGGTCATCAAGAAAGTATGGGTACCTAAAGCTAGTCTTCATGCTGATCAAAGCTACATGCCCAAGAACAAGTTCAACAAACAACCTTGGAGTTCTAAAAATGGACACTACACAGGGCAGAGGCATCAAAGGAAACCTCACTACAAGAAAAAATGGTCAAAGAAGAGTGTTGCATATATAGCTCATACATCTCTAAGAGTATCAGCTAAAGAAGATTGGTACTTTGACAGTGGATGCTCAAGGCACATGACTGGATTGAAGAATCTGCTGGTAAACTTAAAGTCACATTCATCCAGATATGTAACCTTTGGAGATGGAGCTAAAGGAGAAATCAAGGGAGTTAGGACCTTGGACTGTCCAGATGTACCAAGACTAGATGATGTGCTGCTGGTAAAAGGATTGACTGCCAACTTGATCAGCATAAGTCAATTATGTGATCAAGGTTACAGTGTAAATTTTACCAAAACTGAATGCATAGTGTCTGATAAAGAACAGAAGGTTGTCATGAGAGGCGCCAGATCTAAAGACAACTGTTATATGTGGGAACCTCAAGACTTCAGTCTCACTTCAACTTGATCCTTAGCCAAAGAAGAAGAAGAAGTGAAGCTATGGCACCAAAGACTGGGTCATCTTCATCTCAGAGGTATAAATAAAATCATATTTATGGAGGCTGTAAGAGGTATTCCAAAACTGAAGATTGATGAAGGCAAAGTATGTGGTGAATGTCAAATAGGCAAGCAAACCAAGATGTCCCATCCAAAGCTCCAACATCTGACAACTTCCAAAGTTTTGGAATTATTGCATATGGATCTTATGGGACTAATGCATGTTGAGAGCCTTGGGGGAAAAAGGTATGCCTATGTAGTTGTTGATGACTTTTCAAGATATACATGGATAAATTTTATCAAAGAAAAGTCTGATTTGTTTGATGTATTCAAAGATTTGTGCCAAAGAATACAAAGAGAAAAAGCAAGATGTGTAGTCAGAATAAGGAGTGACCATGGAAAGGAATTTGAGAATAAAAAATTCTCAGATTTTTGTTCTTCAGAGGGAATCAATCATGAGTATTCTTCTCCTATCACCCCTCAACATAATGGGATTGTTGAGAGGAAGAACAGAACTATCCAAGAATCAGCAAGAGTTATGATTCATGCTAAAAAGTTATCATTGTACTTCTGGGCTGAAGCTATGAACACAACTTGTTACATTCACAACAGAGTCACTCTAAGAAAAGGAACCTTGTCCACCATCTATGAAGTCTGGAAGGGCAGAAAACCTACAGTCAAGTACTTTCATGTGTTTGGAAGTAATTGTTACATTCTGGCTGATAGGGAGCAAAGAAGAAAGATGGATCCTAAAAGTGATGAAGGGATTTTCCTTGGATACTCCATAAATAGCAGAGCCTATAAAGTATTTAACTCCAGAACCAAGGTTATAATGGAGTCCATAAATGTGATAATTGATGATTCCCCTGCAGATGTTGCAGATGATGTTGGAACATCTGCTGACAGTCAGACTGAAGCTGAAATAAAGAGTGATCATCCTGACTTCACTCAAACTGAGGCAAGGACAGAACAATCCAGCAAACCTCCCTCCATCAGAATCCAGAAGGATCATCCCAAAGATTTGATAATTGGTGATCCCAACAGTGGTGTAAGCACTAGATCAAGAGAGGTGATTTCAGGTTCTTGTTTTGTTTCAAAAATAGAACCTAAAAACATCAAGGAAGCTCTTAATGATAAGTACTGGATTTGTGCTATGCAAGAAGAATTAGGTCAGTTCACAAGGAATGAAGTGTGGGATCTTGTTCCTAGACCTGATGACATAAATGTGATTGGCACTAAATGGGTGTATAAGAACAAGTCAAATGAGTAGGGAGTTGTTACAAAGAACAAGGCTAGACTTGTAGCTCAAGGATACACACAAATTGAAGGAGTAGACTTTGATGAAACCTTTGCACCAGTAGCAAGGCTTGAATCAATCAGACTACTTTTAGGAATTGCTTGTATCCTGAAGTTCAAGCTGTTTCAAATGGATGTGAAAAGTGCCTTTCTAAATGGATATCTTAATGAGGAGGTATATGTGGAGCAGCCTAAGGGATTTGTTGATCCAAGCTGTCCAGATCATGTATACAAACTAAGGAAGGCTCTTTATGGTCTAAAGCAAGCCCCAAGAGCATGGTATGAAAGGCTGACTACTTTTCTCATAAAACAAGGGTACAGGAAAGGTGGAATAGACAAAACCTTGTTTGTGAAGGATGAAGAAGGAAATGTCATGATTGCTCAAATATATGTAGATGACATTGTCTTTGGTGGGATGTCAGACAGGATGGTTAAACATTTTGTCACTCAAATGGAATCTGAATTTGAGATGAGCCTAGTAGGAGAACTAACCTACTTTCTTGGACTACAAATCAAGCAAATGGAGGACTCCATGTTCATATCCCAAAGCAAGTTTGCAAAGAACATTGTCAAGAAATTTGGGATGGACAATGCAAGTCATAAAAGAACACCTGCCCCCACTCATTTAAAGCTGACAAAGGATGACAAGGGTGAGAAGGTGGACCAAAGTCTATACAGAAGCATGATTGGAAGCTTATTATATCTGACTGCTAGCAGGCCAGATATAGCCTTTGCAGTAGGTGTATGTGCAAGATATCAAGCTGATCCAAAAGTTAGCCATCTAAACCAGGTTAAGAGAATTCTGAAATATGTCAATGGTACTTGTGACTATGGCATAATGTACTCCCATGGATGTGAACCAATTCTCACTGGCTTCTGTGATGCTGATTGGGCTGGAAGTGCTGATGATAGAAAGAGCACATCAGGAGGATGTTTCTTTCTAGGAAACAATTTGATTTCTTGGTTCAGTAAGAAACAAAATTGTGTATCCTTATCAACTGCTGAAGCTGAATATATTGCAGCTGGTAGCAGTTATTCACAGTTGGTTTGGATGAAGCAAATGCTCACAGAATACAATGTCCCACAAGATGTCATGACATTGTACTGTGACAATTTAAGTGCTATTAACATATCAAAGAATCATATCCAACACAGCAGGACCAAGCACATTGATATCAGGCATCATTTCATCAGAGATCTTGTGGAAGAGAAGGTGATCTCATTGGAACATGTAGCCACAGATCTGCAATTGGCTGATATATTCACTAAAGCTTTGGATGCTACCCAATTTGAAAACCTAAGGGGTAAATTGGGAATCTGTTTATGTGAAATATAGCAGTTATGGAGAAGTGCCAACATGTCCTATGACATCGTGTGGCATGATCACCAGATGGCAACACCAGTCTGGTCAAAAACTCTGTGTATTCCACTCCTTGAAATTCTCCAAGTAACGGCTCTTATAAAAACTCCAGCTTGCTCTCAGCTATTCATCTCCTCATCATCTTCTCAAAACAAATTGCATACTATAGCTGATTTTCAGAGCTCATCAAAATAAATCAAACCTAAACTCTTCTTCCACCACATTCAAAAATGTCTCAACATCAAAACCCTAACCTCACTGATGAAAACCTCAACCAAGAAGATGTGGTGCATGCAACCCCAATCTCCATGGTACCTATGGATACAACTCCCATGGACGAAATCAGAGGAAGTGTTCCTCTTGCTCAAAAGCCTAGAACTCCAACTGTGAGAAGAGCAAAGGAACCTGTGTTCAGCAAAAGCAAATGGGTTCCTTCATCCTCAAACACCACCCCCAAAGCCTCTGAATATGTGGATGCCTCCATCAAGCATCTTGTTAATAGGATTTTGTCTGAGCAAAGAGTAGTGAGTGGTATATCTATTCCTCTGAACACCATGCCAGCTCCACAAGAGGAACAAAACAATCAAGCTGAAGAGGACACTCCTGTTCAACAGGATGTTCCAATAGATGTTGAAACATCTGAGGACCAACACAAGGCCTCAACTGATGATGATGATGAAGCCACTGATGACCAAGCTTTTGTTGATCCACCTGCTGAAGAGGAGACTACACAACCTCCTCCTGTTGTAGACATAAATCATGACTCTGACACAGAGATCATTGCCTCTGTGGACCCTAGCATAGCCAAAAGGCTTAGGACAAGGAAGGAAAAGAAGACTGCAGGACATGCAACTCCTGAAAAGAAGCAGCCTACTCCAAATAAAGACAAGGCCAAAGTGGTATTTGGACCTACTAAACAATGGAGCAAGGTGAATACCCAAAAGAGGAAAGCTGTAACACCACCAGATTCAGATGCTGAAGAGGATGTCCCAACATCCCAACCAAAGAAGAAACCAGCACCTTCAAGATCTACCTCTGCTGTTCCAGAAGCTCCTCTGGACAATGTTTCTTTCCATCATGTGTCAAGTGTGAGCAGATGGAAATATGTATACCAAAGAAGGGTGGCACTTGAAAGAGAGCTGGGCAGCAATGCACTTGAGTGTACTGAGGTAATAGACCTAATTTCTTCTGCTGGTTTATTCAAAACAGTTTCAAATTTTTCACCCTGCTATGAGCTGCTAGTCAAGGAGTTCATTGTCAACCTACAAGAGGACTGTGCTGATGGTAAGTCAGATGAATTCAGAAAAGTGTATGTAAGAGGGAGATGTGTGGAATTCTCTCCTAGGGTTATCAACCATTACCTAGGGAGAGAATCTAATGGACCTAATGAGCTGGGGAAGACTGACAACCAGATTTGCAAGGTCATCACTGCCAATCAGGTCAAGACTTGGCCAGTCAAGGGCAAACTTTCTGTTAGCTTGCTAACAAGGAAGTATGCAATGCTGCACAGGATTGGTACTATAAACTGGGTCCCTACCAATCATACATCTTCAATAGCAACTGGATTGGGCAGATTTATTTATGCTGTGGGCACCCAAACAAAGCTGGACTTTGGGGCTTACATATTTGATCAAACATTGAAGCATGCAGGCACATCAGCAACAAAGCTTCCTATTGCTTTTCCATCTCTGCTATGTGGAATCATCCTCAGCCAGTATCCAGGTATCCTCACTGAGAAGGATTCAATCTGCAAAAGAGAAAGTCCTCTGGCCTTCCACTACAAGCTGTTCTTAAGCCATCATGCTGCTGATGTTGAAGCTCCCAGTGGGACATCTGCTGGACCTTCAAAAGCAAAGACTCCCATATCCAAAGCTGCTTTGATTTCTGAACTGAAGAACACCTGCAAAGAGCTGGATGCCAGGAAGCAAAAGCTTGAGGAAATCATTCAAAGGCTGGAAATGGAAGAGAGTGCTTAGAAGGCTGTTGACTCTGATGATGAATCTGAAGAAGAGGAAGATACTGAATATGAAGATTCTGAGTGAAAATATGTGTGAGGAATGTGTACTGTATCAGCATTGTAATTTTGACTTTGTATTTCTCTCTGACTATGTAAAATTTGGCCCCAATTTATGTCTAACAAGGGGGAGAAGAGAACTGAACAACAACAATGCCTGCTGCAGCTTACTGATTAATGAAAAATGTCTTTTGTCTGTTTAATGTCTGCTTCTGAACTAAGTTGTTTTTAATGAAAAATTTATGTTGAACAAGTCAGATCACATACAGGTTTGAGGGGGAGTAAACTCACACATGACTCAACAGAAAAGAACTGCTGCACTCTGATAAATGAAACTCTGTTGCACTCTGATAAAACCAGAAGATTGTGTTAGCCAAAAATTAGCCAAAGGGGGAGTTTGTAGATGTTTAGAATTGGCAGAATTTTTGACCAACAAGAAGTGTTGAACTTAGTTCAGGATGTCACATCAGATGTTATGACATTATCAAACAGAGTATAAGTTAATGAACTTAATTCAGGATGTCACACCAGATGTTGTGACATTGTATAAGTTAATGAAGTAAGTTCAGATTTCAGGATGTCACACCAGATGTTGTGACATCTCAAACCTGCTACCAGAATTAAATAATGCTTAACAGAACTGAGTAAATTCAGGGAATTTATCTGGAATTAATTGTGAATGGATAAAACAGTAGAAGGCGCATCTGTAGGGAGATTGGTTATATGATTTCAGTATAATAGAAGAACTGACTCACCTAGAATCAAGGAAGTAACAAACCCTAATTCAAGGTGATGACAGCATGCGTATCAGGATTGGATAACCTACAGAAAGCCCAAAATCCAAGCATCTATTTAAGCAACAGAAACTCTCTGAATAGAGTACGAAAATTAAGAAGACTAAATAGGGTGTTTGTGTTTTAATAGCAGGTTTTATATGTGTATCACTTTATGAGCTTTTAAGCAAAAAGTGTATTGTGTCTTGATTGAAACTGTGAAGTAAAATCAAGCTGTTGTGTTTGAAGTGTGACTTCAATTTTATTAAACTTGTAACATATCACTGTGTGATCGAGGGGGAGTGAGTTGATACTCATATCTAAGTTGTGTCTTAGGTAGAAATTGTCTTGGGTAGATATTAAGTGAAAGATTAAACTGAGTGGTTTAAGTCTAGAATTAATATTACTTATATTGGATTTCCTTCCTGGCTTGGTAGCCCCCAGATGTAAGTGTGGAGATACACTGAACTGGGTTAACAATTTCCTGTGTTGTTTAATTTACCTGCACTTTAAGTTTTGTTTAAGTCTTCAAGTGTTTAAACATCTCATTCGACATCACGTACCTGATCCCAGAATTTCAATTGGTATCAGAGCAGGCACCCTGCCTGTTTTACTGGGTGAGATCTAGGGACGACAAGTTTTGGGAACATGGACAGAGATGTAGGATCTGTGAATAGACCACCTATATTGGATGGATCAAATTATGACTATTGGAAGCCAAGAATGGTAGCATTCTTAAAATCACTTGATAATAGGGCTTGGAAAGCAGTCAACAAAGGATGGGAGCACCCTGTCCAAGACAACAAGGATGGGACAAAAGTGTTGAAACCTGAAGAAGAATGGAGCAAGGAGGAAGAAGATTTAGCACTTGGTAATTCCAAGGCCTTAAATGCCTTATTCAATGGCATTGATAGGAACATATTCAAACTTGTGCATCACTGTGAGCTGGCCAAAGATGTTTGGGACACTTTCAAAACCACTCATGAAGGAACATCAAAAGTGAAGATGTCAAGACTTCAACTTCTCACCACCAAGTTTGAAAACTTGAGAATGAAGGAAGATGAGACAATTCATGAGTTCTACATGAACATCTTGGAAATAGCTAATACTTCTGGTGCTTTGGGAGAAAAGATGACTGATGAAAAGCTGGTAAGAAAGATTCTCAGATCTTTACCAAAAAGATTTGACATGAAGGTTACAGCAATAGAAGAAGCTCAAGACATATGCACAATGAAGGTTGAAGAGCTCATTGGTTCCCTTCAAACATTTGAGATGGGAATGAATGACACAATTGTAAAGAAGAACAAAAGCATAACCTTGGTGTCAAATACTGATAAAGAAGAAGAAAATAATGAAGCAGACCCTGAAGAAAATTTATCATAAACAATTGCTATGCTTGGAAGACAATTCATCTAATTTATCCGTCTTTATTTAACTTTTTGATAAGAATTTAATTGGTACATATCAACAATATAAAACAGTTTTACACTGTCAGTTAATCGTAACTATTAAATTTTAATTATAATTTAACTTTGATTTTAATTATTTAAAAAAATAACTTTTTTGATGGTTGTAATGCACTGATTATATAAAATATTTTACACTGATAATGCATAACAATTAATTTTTTTTAATAATAATTCTAAATGCATTTAACACATCACGTCAACATTTTTCTTATGATGTCATGATAGCCATTCTTCCTCAACTCGGAGGATTTAAATTGTTGGTGCAAAACTTTAACAAGATCAATGTTAAAAAATATTGTTAAAGGAATAAACACAAAAATTGATATATTCAAGAGGAGGAAAACTTATTTAAATTAATATCTATTTATCCAATATAATAAATAGGCAACTATCATTCTCAACACTCTAATACGTGCATTGCATATGTAACTACTTTTGTTAAGAAACAAACATTGATCATCGGTGGATCCTATGAGAGGTGTGGAAATCAATCAATTCATTTGAAAGTAGTACACTTCACGTACGCACAAGGAACATAGTGTTGGGTCATATTTAATTTTTGGTCTCTCCAATTAAATATAGATCTCATTCTTTCTTCCTATTTTGATACGAAGTCTTAACTGAACCCACAATCGGTACATCCAAGGATGCATCACGAGACTTCCTATATTTTAAATAATTTTTTTAATCTATCCCATAATATTCTCATTTATCTGGTATATTTTCATTTATATCTTTTATTTTCGGAAATATATATATCCGGAAATATCATTTTCTCTTACAATGAATGTTTCCGGATATACATCTTTGAAAGATATTTGTAGATGCATATCCAACCTTAGCAGAATATATATATATATATATATATATATATATATATATATATATATATATATATATATATATATATATATATATATATATATATATATATATATATATATATATATATATATATATTTAAATCCAGTTATGTTAATCGCAAATACAAATTAATCGTTGTAGATGAATATAAAATAACATACATTCACAAATAATATATATATATATATATATATATATATATATATATATATATATATATATATATATATATATATATATATATATATATATATATATATATATATATATATATATATATATATATATATATATATATATATATATATATATATAAAAGAAGTCATATGTCATAAACATCATACAAAAATACAACATCAATTTAATGTCATCAAAATATAGTACATCAATTCAAATGTTTCAAATCACTCACACACGACACTCAAGTGTTTAAGTTCCCAATGGTGATAATGAGGGTGCCTTTGGAAAAAAAATGTTTGATGTATAGGGAATTAAGGGTGTGAATCCCCAAGAAACTGAAACGTTCACTTTTGTTCTTCTAAGATAAATGAGATACATGTTGACAACCGATGATAATGTTATACAGAGGTGACTTATCTAGAGGGGTGAAATATATCCTAAGTTGAAAAACTGTACAAAAACTATTTTGAAATTTTTAACAGCTAATGGAAGTGACCTAGATTGAATCGTCTAAAACGTACCGCTATTGAAAAGCTCGAATATGCATATATGAAAACCAATTGATGATAATGATAGACAAATCAATAAATATGCTTTTAACAACAATCACTTGAATGCTACACAAAAAGTAAAGTCTATTTCCAATGACAAAATATAGAAAAACGAAATGAGGTAAATTATCAAACACCTTGTATGCAATCAATTTCATTACTTTTCTATGTTTTTTATTGAAAAGAATAGATAAAAGTGGTTGTCTTTTATTCCTCAGCCTTAAGCTGGTTTATATAGAACATATATAATTAATACAATTGATTTTCTCCTTAATGGAGAATAAAGGAAAATAAAGAAAAAGAAAGATATCAATAAAGGAAATTATAAAATCGGAAATAAAATATTTTCCAACACCCCCCTCAAGTTGGTGCATAGATATCTATCATGTCCAAATTGTCTATCAAATGCTCGAAAATAGATCTTGCCAAACTTTTGGTAAGAATATCCGCAGTTTGCTGATTTGAAGTCATGATGGGTAGACATATTATTCTAGCATCTAACTTCTCTTTTATAAAGTGTCGTTCAATCTCGATATGCTTGGCTCTGTCATGTTGAAGTGGATTATGAGCAATGCTAATAACAACTTTACTATTAGAGTATAATTTCAATGGAAGCTCAATTTTCATCTTAAGTTCATCTAGGACTCTAAAGATCCACAATCCTTCACAAATACCCTAAGGCATAACTTTAAACTCGTTTTTTTGCACTACTCCTTATTTCTTGCTCCTCCATGTCACAAGATTACCCCAAACATATGTACAATATCCAGAGGTTGATCTTCTATCTATGACTGAACCTGGCCAATCAGCATCGATGAATATAGAAACATTTCTTTCACTAGTCTTCTTAAAAAATAATCATTTTCCGGGATTTCCCTTCAAATATCTCAATATCCTATAGACTGCTTCAAGATGTTCTTCGAAAGGAGAATGCATAAACTGACTCACAACACTAACTGAAAAAGCAATATCAGGTCGGGTGTGTGACAAATAAATCAGTTTCCCAACCAAACTCTGATATCTTTTAATATCAACATGAACATCACCTTCTCCCCAAAGTTTAGCATTAGGATCCATAGGGGTATCTGCAGGACGACATCTACTCATTCATGTTTCTTTCAACAAGTTTAGAATGTATTTATGTTGTGAAACCACAATACCATTCTTTGACCGAGCAACCTCCATACCTAGAAATATCTCATGAATCCCAAGTCTTTGATTTCAAAGTCTACTACTAATTTCTCTTTTACTCTTGGCATTTCCACTATATCATCTCTAGTAAGGACAATATCATCAACATAAACAACCAGGACAACAATTTTCCCATCATGGGAGAACTTTGTGAACAAGGTGTAGTCAACTTGTCCTTGTATGTACCATTGTTTCTTTATGGACTGAGTGAATTTTTCAAACCAAGCTCTAGGGGACTACTTTAATCCATAAAATAATTATTTAGTTTGCACACATTTGATCCAAATTTGTTTTCAAAACCATGAGGAATGTCCATATATACTTCTTCTTCTAGATCTCCATTAAGAAAGACATTCTTAACATCTAACTGATGTAGGGGCCAATTCAAGTTTGCAGTAAGAGATTAAAGAATTGTGATTGTGTTCAATTTTGCAACAGGAGCAAATGTCTCTAAGTAATCTATATTATAGGTCTGAGTGAAGCATTTAGCCACCAAGAGATTCTTGTACCTTTAAATTGATCCATCTGAATTATACTTCACAGTAAACACCCATTTGTATTGAATTGTCTTCTTGCCATCTGGTAGTGACATAACACTCTAGGTTTTATTCTTTTCAAGAGCTTTCATCTCCTCAAGTACACCTTCCCTCCACTTTGGAATTTCTAGAGCAACCTACTTTTTAGAATTTCTGCACTATACAATTTTGAGGTGAAGGCAGACATAGATGAAGACAAATTTGAATATGATAAAAATTGGACATGGGTGTTTAGTGCAAGATCTAACATGTTTTCTAATGGAAACAAGATCATCTATATCCGGATACAAAATACGACTCTCAGAAACATAGATATACTTAGCTTTCTGTTTGTTAGGAGGTTGATCATTCTCCGGTTCAGATTCCTGGCAGTGTTGAGATGTGGACTCATCCCTTCCTTTATGGTGCTTTTTCACAAAAAACCTTTCCTTTCCAAGTCATGTTTCCTAATTCAAATTTGTTTTCTTGAAGTGACTAATTATTTGTGGCATTTCAATTAGATCATCATTATCATTGTTTTCAGGATTCTCATTGTTTTCTACTAGAGAAAATGTAGGCTCAGATTCACAAGGTTCCTTACTCATAATAAGAGTAAGATCATATAAAGAATCATGGCCATTTTTTGTTGGTGCAGGTGTAAAAGTCTCTGAATTTTGTGATACTGGAAAATATAAGTTATTTAAAAAATTCATGTACTCAATTTGAAACGAATCTTCGTTTATCTCCCCCTTGAAGATGACAGTCATCAAAAAAAGGTTTATTTTCAAAGAATGTAACATCCATAGTGACAAACATTTTCTTATTTTTTGGATCAAAAAATTTATATCCTTTTTGGGTTGGAGAGTATCCAACAAAGACACATCTTATAGCACGTGACTCAAGTTTTCCAACATTTTTATAATCATGAACAAAGGTTGTGCAACCAAATATTTTTAAAGTCAAATCAGTTAGAACACGAGTACTAGGAAAAAAATCTTTAAAGACGTTAATTGGAGTTTGAAAATTGAGAATTTTGGAGGGCATTTTGTTAATTAAATACACAACTGTTAAAACAACTTCGCCCCACAAATAATTTGGTAGTTTATTTGAAAAAAGTAGAGCTCTAGCAACCTATAGTAAATGTATATTTTTCCTTTCGGCCACTCCATTTTGTCGAGGAGTATTAGGACATGAACTTTGATGTACAATTCCATTTTTTAGAAAAAATCATCCAGGATAATATTAAAATATTTTTTTTCGAATTGATTCTGCACCATTAAGAAAAAATTATTTACAACCTGACAAACATCTAATTTCCCCTTTAACAAGTACACCCAACATACTCTTGTATGGTCATTATAAATGTGATAAACCATTTTTTGATAGAGAGTGTACTGTTAGGGCCCCAAACATCGTTGTGAATAATAGAAAACAGTTTTGATGGTTTATAAGGTTGTATTGAAAATTAGGAACGATGATGCTTTACAAAGTCACATGTTTCACATTTAAACAAAGAAAAGTTCTTATTATGAAATAACATAGGATACAAGTGTTTTAAGTAACGAAAACTACGATGACCTAATCTTAAATGCCATACCATATTGTTGTCATCTTTATTATTTAAAACAGAAAAAAACTCAAAGCATTAACTTATTGTTTTTGAAGGTTGTTGTGATGCATATCCAATGTCAAGGTAGTAGAGTCCTCCAATCTCCTTAGCACTGCCAATCATCTTCTCTGAGTTCAAAATCTTGAAAGACACAATGAGATCAGAAAAAATTAGTTTGACAATTTATATCTTGGGCTAATTTGCTTACGGAGATTAAATTACACGATAAGTTTGGAACTTGAAGGATATTTTTAAGAGTTAACAATGGAGACAACACAATTGAACCTTTACCTATAATGTCTGAAAAATAGCCATATGCAATTTTTATTTTTTTATTACCAACACATGGACTATATGAAGAGAACAAAGTAGATTCACCTGTCATGTGATCAGAATTACTAGCCTGAAATGCACAACCACCTTTCTTCTTCCAGTTAGGAGGTTTGCCTTTGAGCTTTCAATAAGTTTCACGTGTATGCCATTCGCGCTTGCAGTGATCACACCAAGGAACTTTGTCTGACCTTTTTCCCTCTTCAAGGTTCCTAGTATCCAGAGTTGAGCCTTCAGATTCAGAGCTTTGTGGTGTCTTACCCATCATAATTATTTTTCGTGTGTCCTCCCTCTTATTTCTACAAAAGTTTCAAGAAGAGTTGGCAATGGTACTTTTCCTAAAACTCTACCTCTTACCTCATCAAGATCTTTATTGAGTCCAACTAGAAACATGAATATACAATCATTTTCTTGCCTCTTGAGAAACATAACATTGTCTTCTGTACACCTCTAATTGTCATCATAACAAAAATCCAACTCTTGCCACAATGTCAATATCTCATTGTAATAAGCATTTATATTCCTATCACCTTGTTTCACATGCCATAATTTTGATTTTAAACCAAAAATTTGGGAGGAGTTTTGAATATCAAAGTATGTCTCCTTAACAGATTCCTACACATCCTTTTGTGGAAGGTAAAAATATGTAAGGCTTACATATTCTAATTTCCATAGAGCTTACCAGCCACACAATAATCAAGGAGTTTTCCGACTTCCATTGTTTGTAACGAGGATCTCCTCTTGCAGGTTCAGCTACTACTCTTGTTAAGAAACCAAATTTTCCTTTGATATCAAATACCAAACAAACGGTTTAAGCCCATTAATTATAGTTATTCCCATTCATTTTAGGGATATTTACCTTGAGGGAGTACGAAGAACCCTCTTTATCATTATCTCCTGTATCACCAAAAACAATGTTGTTCTTGTTTCCATTGTTGTCGCCATTACTGCCAAAAACAATATTTTTTTTGTTTCATTATTACTGTCATTACTGCCATTGTTTGTGACCACTGTTGTTTCCATGGTCACCTCCGTTTCCGTTGCCGACATCCAACTCAGGTTGCGGTTGTTCACCTTGGTTGGATCCAGTGTAGGCTTGTGATGGGGAAGACCATCAGTTGTTTTTATTAGCCATAAGAAGCTAAACATGTATGTGAAACGGGTCAGGCAAGAAAGCGAATCAAACATAATAGTTGTGGAAAGCTTTACATGAACCCTTAACCCTAACCCAATTCACTCGATACCATATTGAAAAGAATAGGTAAAAGCAGTTGTCTTTTATTCCTCAACCTTAAGCTAGTTTATATAGAACATATATAATTATGACAATTGATTTCCTCTTTAATAGAGAATATAGGAAAATAAAGAAAAGTAAAGATATCAATAAAGGAAATAATAAAACCGAAAATATAATATTTTCGGATAGTTTTATTGATTTAAAAAATAAACTACAATCAAATATATTGTAATAAATACAACAAAAATGTTTTCAAAATGTTATCCACAGAAGTTTAACCAAACGTATTGATCGCACAATCTACGAGTTCAACAATTTTCAAATGAAAAGTAAACAATTCCCAATCAAGCATTTGTTTAGATAATCCCCAACCGACCTCACTATGGGTACGTGTACCCTTAATTTGAAATCAAATTGAGATAATGAAAATAAACATTTGCAATTATAGTTTACAAGAGAAATGTACCAATACAACCCCACAAACCCTATGTTTGATGTTAATTCTAACACTTTCTATTCCCTTGATTTGAGCTTAATTAAGTCACCCATACCAATTTAATCCACAGTCTCACGCTACTCGTTTGCAAGAAACCTCGTTCTTCAAAGCTTTCACTTGATCAAATCTAAATTACAAATTATTGTCACCCCAAATTTACCAATCTGATCCACCGTATCACGCCACTCCTTTGTAAGAAATCCCGTTCTTCCAAGCTTTCACTCGACTGGATCCAAATTGCGTAATCTTGTCCAAACCTTTTAATCACCAATTGATCTTGAACGAAAACCCCTACTTGGTTTTCTTATTTGAAACCCCTAAAGATTCTCAACCTAATTTACATTTCAACAACCTAAATTAGACGTTATCGACTTGATTCTAGATGGCACCCAAACAAATAATGATTATGTGTAATTTGTTTGTATGTGTGTGTATGGACAAATGTTGAAGATGAAGAGAACTCTTTATATATTTATGGTTTAATTGTTTGTAATGATGTATGTATGTGTATATATATATATATATATATATATATATATATATATATATATATATATATATATATATATATGTGTGTGTGTGTGTGTGTGTGTGTGTGTGTGTGTGCTTGTGTGTGTGAGTGTATGTGTGTGTGTGTGCTTGTTTGTGTATGTGTGTGTGTGCGTGCGCGCAAGGAGGCAAAAGGAATGCAAAATATTTGGAAAAAAAATCATAAATATTTGAAAAAATGTGTCGCATGTGTCGACCTATGTAAGTCATGTGTTGACACATTCAAAGCATGTGTCAACTCATAGAGAAAAATTTCTTCTATGTGTCGTCCTGAAACCCTTCCACACACGACACATCAAACAAAAGCTATAGGCTTTAAAAATGAACTACATGTGTTGACTCATAACTCGTATGTGTCGACTTATAGAAGAATTTTTCTTCTATGTGTCGACCTAAAATGCTTTGTGTGTCGACTCATCAAATATAAGCTACAACCTATAACAATGATCCACATGTGTCGACACATAAACTAGTTTTTAATGCATGAAACCTTTTCTAAATCATTTCCAAAATATTTTTGTGCTTCTTAATGCTAGGATGCACATTAATACTCAAAGGATACCGTCCAATATACATAAATGCTAAAGTATCCTAGTTTTGACATCATACAAAATACATCAAACGATAAGTTACACTTATAGGTAATACAACAATCCCTTGCCTTGCCGCACATAAATAAGGGATTAAGGGGTAAATATTTTAGGCCAACCATATTCGGCTCGATCGACAACTCTAAAGGTGCTTTGATCCTTCCAAAATCTTCTCAACGTACAAAATTTATCTTAATGATGAATACATAGGATCCAAACATCAGGTGCATCCAACGACTCTCCGCAACCACGCCTAACAAGTAAAAACTCGTTATTTTCTCTCCATTATATATAGAGAAAGTGTATCAATTCAGATACTCAAATGCAAATTCAATTTTAATTCATTATTCTCTTTCACATACTGATTTAAACATTATAGTAATAACCTTGCATATTCTTTATATCACACCAAAATCTTAAATCTACTATTATTTTCGATTCTTATACATTCAAACTTAATAAACTTAATAAAAAGAGTCAAAGTTAATAAATTAAAAGAATCAAAGTTTATTTGGACCAAAATATTCTCAATAAATTAACTACCTAAAAGACAATAAATAACAGAGAAAATATTTTAATTAAAAACAAACATAGGAATTATTTTCATTAAATAATTATCACAGTGATATAAACTAAGTAAATTACCATATTTAACATTTTAAGAAAAAAACATTGACCAAAGAAAAAGAAATTCTCACATTCCAACTCTTTTACCACTAACCCAAATATGATATATACATGCAACTGTGCCAACATGTAAAATGGTCAGATACAGACACAGTCTTCTCCTTCCCATCCATAAAAACCCAATCCATCTCTCATATCACAATTCACACTCTTTTTCCTTGGATTCTCTTTCACATTCTCCAAACCCAAAAAATAAACATTAACATTAAAGAAACCAAAAACCAAACACAACACAACCTCAAAAAAACAAAACATGTCATCATCCCCTTTCCCTTCTTGTTTCCGTCCTTCTCCAACCACCGACGACCACCGTCACTCCTCACCACCTCCGCCGCCGCCCCCGCCGCATTCCACCAACCCTAACCTCGCCACCTATCTTTACCAAACGGACATAGGCTTAGTTTCTTTGACTTGGTCACGGTCCATTCTCGGTCGTTCTCTCCACGTTCAACTCCATCACCATCCTTTCGATTCTCCACCGAATCCTTCTTCTTCCTCCTTCCATCTCCACATCAAACCCTTCGTTTTCTGGAAGAAACATGGAACCAAAAAACTCTCTGCAAATACTCACTTGTTCTGGAACCTCTCCAAAGCCAAGTTCGGGTCAGGACCCGAACCGAACTCCGGTTTCTATGTCGCAGTTGTTGTTGACAACGAGATGACGCTTTTGGTTGGAGATTCAAACAAAGATGCTTACGCAAAATCCAAATCCAAATCCAAAGAAGTCAAGAATAATCATAATCAGTATTTGGTGATGAAAAGAGAGCATGTTTACGCTAACAAAATCTACAACACGAGAGCGAGATTCGGCGGTAAAATGAGAGATATTCAGATAGATTGCGGTGGGAGAGATCACTCGAAGCTTTGTTTCAGTGTTGATGGAGAGAAAGTGTTGCAGATTAAGAGACTGAAATGGAAGTTTAGAGGAAATGAAAGAGTTGAAATATGTGGTGTGCCTGTTCAGATCTCGTGGGATGTTTATAACTGGTTGTTTGTGAAAGATAACAGTGACGGACACGCAATTTTCATGTTCAAATTCGAAGAAGAAGATGAAGAGGAACAACATCAACAACATCAAGGTAAAGAGAAAGGTTTGATGAATCTGTGGACACAGCAGAATATGAATTTGGGAGGTTATGAGATTGGGAAAATGGGTAAGAGTTGGTCTTCTTCATCGGTTTCCATGGCTTCCTCGGGCGGATCTTTCGGTGGAAGTTCATCGGTATTGGAATGGTCTAGTGTTGAGGAGAATGAACTGGTTGTTCCTGTTGGGTTTTCTTTGCTTGTTTATGCTTGGAAACGATGAATGCTGGTTTTCTGGTTTTTCTGGTTTAGGTTTTGTTCTGTCCTATGATGATTTTTCATCAGACAATGACACTAACACATTTGTTTTATGAACATAAGAGATTGAATAAATTTAGTTTAGAATTTAGATGCTTTTGAGGTTAGATCTAACAGATTATTATTCTTTACAATGGAGAAGAAGAAGATCATAGATATATTAATTGAATGTTGAATTGAAAGTCTTTGTATTTTTTTTTCTTACTTTTCATTTTGTGAAATTTGTTGCAATGTAATGTAACATTTTTTTTTATGTGTAACTCAATTGTGAGAATGAGAATCAAATTAATTTCATTTTGTTATTAATAACTTAGGTAGAAAAGTTTAACCAAATTTTAGTTTTTCCTTGTGGTTGAATCTTGGTGTGTACAATGTGTATAGTAGTTGGGTTGGATTGTTATTGGAATTATAAAAGTGGCGTGGTGTGCATCCCAAGAATTGGACCAAATGACTTTGATATGTGGAGGTGGAGTTGGGCCGTCGGATCAAAGATCGTGTGGTCTAGATCTTAAAACAGAATTTTATTTTATTTTAATTTTGAAAAATTTACAATACCAAACTTGAATTCTGAATAACTTGGTCAATTTGATAAGACTTGTATGAAAATCTAAACCATTTGATCAAGATTTTAAATATATGCGTGTGAGTATCTGAATCACTCCGTCAAAACTTGATTGAACAACTAAAATACATGTACAAATATCTGAATGGCTCGATCAAAACTTTGACGAATATCTGAATGACTGAAATACATATGCAGTATCTGAACGACTGAAATACATATGAGGTATTAGGGTTGTGACCAAGATTGTTGGAGTGGAGGTAGGATCTATTCTTGATTTAGATGTATTGGCAATTGGAAAATGGCAGCTAAAGCAAGGTTGTATGTAGATATGGGCGGTAGACTTAGTGTGACCGATACAAAAAATGTGAAGTTAGTTGACCTAGTCCACCATTGGATTGAATTGAAATTGAACGGTTATATTGTAGTTGACAACTCAACCAATAGCTTAGTATTAATATTTCTAACTTTAAAGTGAAGAAACAAAAAATGAAATGATATAGGAAATTGGATAGAAGCGATGGTTGCGTTGCCTAACGGGTGGGTGGTTGATCGTGTGGACCACACAAGAGTTTGTTTTTGTGAAAGATGAAAGATTAGATTCCACTGTTAGTCTTGTGAACACAAGAAATTTTAATAGTTTTATTATAGGCTGTCTGCCAGCCATTTTTGTTCACTAATGAAGCTTTTTGCTAGGTCAATCAAATAAAATAAACATTTCTTTTGTTAATGTATTTTCACTTTGTTTCTTTTTTATACAGTAATGTATTTCACATAGTTACGTGGTTTAGTAATTAAGCACTGGTTCGGTAGAAAAAGTAATTAAGTATCGGTAAATAGCCGTTCGTTAATATTGGTAGAGTTGTCATAATACTAGTAAATTATCAAATTTTGGTATGATTGCCTTTTTATTTATTTTAGTACGAGTCTATAAATTATATATAAAAAAAAAACTAAGTGAAATGCATCTTCTTATAGATATGTAAATTCTGAATATACAGGTTATAATTATAGACCTCGATTAACCAATGTTTTTATAGTGTCCAAAAATAGGCAACGAATGTATGTTGTTTGAAGGGAGATATCGTCTCATCCAGTATTCTTTTTTTGCCGCTATATCAGAAATGTGGAATAAGATATTTTCTGAGGCAAAGAGAAAGTAAATATCATTAACTAACTCACGACTTTCTTAAAAATAAGAGTCTAAATGTCAACTATTGACTAAGTGGACAATGATCTTTTTTGAGAAACTAATGGAAGACTCGTGCGTCCGCACGGGAAAGTTATTTCTAAATTATAAAATTAGTTGTAATTATTTTCATGTCAAACTGATATCTATTTCAATCTATAACATATGTCACTCGGTGAAATAGAAATAACAAAATCAAAATGACACATACTCATTATATTGTATCTCATATTATTGATCTCCTTTAAAATTCATTGTTAGTGCTAAATTGAATCCATAATTATCCAGCATTGGCAAAGGTGTGGGAAACCAGCATTTGATTAAAATGAACCAAATATTCATAAAATCAAAAAAATGACGAACAAAACAATTAGTTTGGAATAATTCTCCTATGTTCTAACAGTGAAACAATCCAAATGTCTAACAATTGTATATATGTGAAAGATATGAATTTTGTAACAGCAAACTATAAAACGGAAAAAAATTCCAATAATGAGCCCTTCAAAAGCGATTTGATCCATAATCTCTCAGTTGCAGCAACCATCGAAAACACCTAACATGAGAAATTTCAAATGTTAATAAAATCAGACTGCATACTCTAGAAATACCTATTAGTTGAAGATCCAAGCAACAGATATCTTGCATGGAAATATTAAACTTGGCCAAATTTAATTACGACATCATGTAGTACCATTTAATGTTATATTAAACTTGACCAAATTTAATAAGATATCATGTAGCATCATTTAATGTTAGATCGGATTTTGCTCATGCAACTAGTTAATAAAGAATTGGACATGTTAGGTGATATAGTAATAAAAGAGAAAATATTAATCAATGTATCAGGCATATGATAAATATTAAAAATGTACCTATATGACATTGTGAAAAACTTCTTTGAAGACAACATTTGTTGTTTTAGCCAATGAGTTATTGTCTTTGCCATGTATTAAGATCTTCAATCCAACTTTACTTTTAACTCTTGAAATAACAACGTAAAGTTGTCCGTGACTAAAAACATTCTTAGGCAAGTATAAACCAACATAATCCAATGATTGACCTTGAGATTTGTTGATAGTCATAACAAATGACACTATAACTGAAAACTGTCTTCTGATCAGTTTGAATGGTCATGGAGATTGAGAAGGAGACAAATAAATTCTTGGTATGTAAATAGCGTTACCAAGATTTGTACAAGAAATTATCTTTGCTTCTATTACATGGTTTGCTAACCTAGTAACTGTCAACCGTGTACCATTATAAAGCCCCTCTGATTGATCCAAATTCCTTATCAACATGATTGTTGTGCCAATTTTCAACTTCAAAGAATAGTTAGGGAAACCAGAAGTTTTAAGACAACTCAAGAATTCTGGTGTCAAATGCTCAAAAGCATTATTATCATTTGCTTCTGATTTATCAATGGAATCAGAAATCAAATATTCTTTACACGCACCTTCATAAAAAATAACAGATATTACAGTTTAGATATTAATAAAATTGTAAAGAAACATTCAAAAGGACTAATGAGTTTTTGATTATATAATTAAAGTGATCTAAATAGACACTGATAAAGAAAAGAGTAAATATGAATCAGACTACTCTATGTACTACATCAATCATGGAAATCATTTATTTACACTAAAAATTAGTTATATTAATATAGATAAAAATATAACTGGAAGGAGATTAGTGATGTAGTCATTGATGTCATCAACTATTTCAATAGTTGATGCTAGAATAGCTCGACACTGGAAAAAATCTGGATTTATGTAATTCTGAATTAGATCTGGATATGTACTTGTAACGATTGACTGAATAGGGTCCACAAAATCTCTAATGAGTAGCTCTTCAGGAATATCTATTTCAACATAGCCATCATTGGGTTCTGATACTTTTCCATTGCCAACTTGTAAAATCCAATCTGAGAATAGCCTAATTTCTTCTAAGTTGGCTATATTAGAACCACTCTGAAACCTCATATTTTTTGTTAGAGTCAACACTTTACAATGGTCCCAAATATATGATGCATTTATTGTTGCATGTACAATATCTGACCTAGTACCCCTTGGCACAACAGGTAAAATTTGTCTGAAATCTCCACCAAAAATTACAACTTTGCCTCCAAAAATTTGTTGACATTCAAAGTCATCATCACTCATTATATCTTTCAAAGACTTGTCAAGAGCTTCAAAACAAAACTTATTAGCCATAGGAGCTTCACCCCATATAATGAGTTTTGTTACTTTCAAAAGATTAGCAAGATCTGACTTTTTCTCAATGTTACAGATGGAAGATTCCAAACATGGCACTGGAATTTTAAATTTTGAATGTGATGTTCTCCCTCCTGGTAATAACAAACTTGCTATTCCGCTAGATGCTACATTCAACACAATATCTCCTTGACTACGCAAAGTAGCTGAAAGTGTGTTCCACATGAAAGTCTTTCCAGTTCCACCATAACCATATAAGAAAAATACTCCTCCATTTTGATTTGTGACTACTTGCATAATTTCTCTGAAGATGCCAAGTTGTTCATCTACAATAAAAAATAAGACACAATAAAATTTTCATAACTGATACATAAATATATGCTACACGAATAAATTTAATAATTTCATGTCAGAAAAGCTAATGAAGGAATACCTAACACTATTCATTTTCAAGTATACGTTGAAAATATAATTCCTACAATCTAATCCATGAACAGAATATCATAAATACTACGATTGTGTTTGAGTTCATGACAATAAATGTGAACAACAATTATGACTTGCTTAATATATTATAGAGAAGTTATATTGTAATAGGTATAAGAACAATACCTGTCAACTTTTGAAATAGATTGTTGTAAATCTCCTCTTGAGCCTTGATGTCGTATTGTCTTTCATCATATATCAATCTATTTCCAAGAAAGTCAAGAACATAATCATTTGGATATGACATTGACTTAAATTCTTTAAGACTTCTTCTATTTTTCTGTAGCTGCTTCTCAATTTCCATCAGAGTGAGTTGTTGAATATCCTCGTCTGATAATGCCAAATCTATAAAAACAAAATTGCAGCCAACAAAGTTGAGTCTATCTTATGTTGTAAACAATTTAATAGATGTTAAACCATAATCCTTGTTGTGTCATAAATTTTTGCAATATGTAATAATGTAACCTGGATTTGTGACAAAATTCTTTGTTCATGAAGAATTCCATCAGATAAGTAGCACCAAGTGTTAAGCCAAACATGTTCTGGACGATTCATTGAAGCTGATAATAACATTGTAACAAAAAGTTTACGCAAAAAAACACCAGAACCCCAATTATAAGCCTCTTTTATTGCTTCAATGAACTCTCTGTCATCTTGTAGGAACCCCATTGCAAAACATGCTTCTCTAAAAGTATTGTGCTTCAACCCTTCAACTGTCTTTAATTCATCATAAGATCTTGGGCCTTTCTTCACAGTCAATAACATTCTCATATAATACAATTCTCCAGTTGTTGGTGGAACCCAAATTAATCGACCAATTGTGTAACCTCTTTTACGTGGTTTCCAAGACCTTTTCTTTCCTCTTGTCATATACAAATTTTGACACAAATTGTCCATATGTTAAAGACCTTGCTTCTTCATATTGATCATTAGCTCGAAACCAAGAGGTAAACATTGATTTAGTGACACTTGGCTTAAGTAGAAGAGTACCTATATGCTCAAAATCTTTGTAGTACACTGAATTCTCTCCTTCCATGTGAAAAAACAATCGTTCCACAACTGGTTTTCTACCATGAATGGAATAAGAGAATATTCTCCAGCAAGCTTCACTTGGTGAGACATAACGACAATCAAGGTACTGTTTGATTTCATCAATACTACCATCTTGACCATTGTTATTAGGAACAATAACAGCTGAGATCCTATCAGAACCTTTGTTGATGTATTTGAATAGGTACTTGATTGATGTACTCTGATTGCACCACTTATGTGCCTCATATTTCATCAACAAACTTGGGTTATGGGGTACAACATGACCACTATGAAGTGTGACTCCACCCTTCTCAATTGTATTACCTTGATCTCTCCTTCTATAAACTGGATATCCTTCTTGATCCAAAATTGTGACATCTTGAAACTTCTTAGGATAATACTTTGAACACATTCCATCCTTCATGCATGGGCATTTAGGATTTACTACCCCACAAGGTCCATGTACCATGTGTGTTTTCACAAGACTATAAAGTTTGGGATGTTTCAATGGATCGGGAACTTCAGCAGAAAGGATCTTGTCAATGTCTTCAGGAGCAGGGTATTTGTTTGATGGATGCAAGAAAACCAGAATATGTGCATGTGGGAGACCCCTCTTTTGGAACTCAATTGTGTACATATCTGTAATTGACATGAAATGCTAAGTAAAATGATAGTGCAGTCGATTAAGGTCATAATTCAATCAAATATTCCCAATAATCAGGACATGAATAAATTTATATATAATTATAATCTACTTAAAGTAAAAGGGTATTAAACAGATAAAAGAAATGGTTAACTTACATGCAAGACCCTTGCCTAAAACATATTTCTTCGTCACGTCCACCAAGAGGTTATCAAACTTCATTTTGAATATTCTTGCAATGATATCAGGTCTATCTTGTGGTTTCAAATTTAAAGGACCAAGCAATCTTTGAATTTCAGGCCAATTTGGATTACATGTGAAAGTGATGAAAAGATCCGGAAAACCAACCTTACTACAAATTGCCATGCCATCATAGTACAACTGATCCATAAATCTCCGACTACCAACATAAGATGATGGTAACACGGCTCTTTTTCCTATGCTTGCTCCTTGTGTTAGATCTTCCTCAGCATGTAGACTTGTATACTTTGAAACTCTTAATTTGGATTGGTTTTTCCTAATCCAATTTAATCTCTCTCCTTCAAGCATTGTGTAACCATCCACCAAAAACTGTTGGAATAATCTCTTAGATGATAACAACGTCTTTGCCTCATTACACCTACTTTGTATTCTGAATGCCAACCATTTTCGAATAGTAAGTCGGTTCCTTAAGTTGTCATCAAAAATTGGAAGATCCCTGTGTGCAATGTTGTCTCTGTACCCATCTTCTCCATAAGGAAAAATCAACGGGTATTGATAAGCCAAATATGATGGATGAAACTCATCAATGCGTTGAAGTCCACCCCCTTTGGCTTGTACAATATGTCTCTTTCCTCAGCAGTGTCAATGTCACCCACAATTAAAGCTGCCACTTCAGAAACGATTGGTTGATTGTACAATCTACCATCGGTAGACCTTGTTGAGATCAACCGTAGTTTTAAATTATGAACATTGCTTTGATTGAGCCAGTGTCTAGCCATTAAGAAACTCTTGGAATGTATGTTATGTGTGTATAACATATCTGATAACTTTTGGACAGTCTGTGGCAAGATGTTGTTTGAAGGACCACTACAACAAAGTTAATGAATTTATTAGTAAATAGTATTCCTTGATTAAAAAATAGATAAAACCAAAAATTGTTTTTTTACCTGAGACTGCCGATTCTATTCGTAACTTCATTTTCTGTGTCATATATGTAGAGTTGCACAAATTTTGGTGGTTTTCCTTCTGGTGGTAACAGACTCCCAATTCGGTGGCAAGCTTGACCTTGGATTCTAATAGTAGGTGGACCACGACCATTATTGAACCTGTTGTCCAATTTAGCTCCTGGAGAAGTGAATGAAAACATCATGTTGTATGCCCTTATTTGTGATTGGAAGTTCTTACTATCCATGGAATTACGATCAAACAGAAGATGTCTCAACGGTTGTGGTGGTTCTTTTAAAAATGGATGTTCGACTTTACCATTCCCACAACATAAATGAAACTTCAGATTTGCAGAATGTTTGTGTTTGTACATCCTTTCTTGATACCACATCATAGTCTTACAGTATCGACATGCAATCAATGGGTCTCCCAAATCAAAGTACTCTGTATGATACAAGAATTTTTGTATAAAATAACAATTTAACCTAGTATCAAAAGAACAAAAATTTGTATGTAGTATCCAATTTGTTATGGTTACCTTCATTATTTATGTCTAGTTGGTTAGCCGTTGAAAATGGTGGTAAAGGGAATTCTTCACCAAGGCATTCATCATCATCAGATTGTCTACCTGTTGTACATATATTATAAAAACTCGTGAAAAAATATCAACATGATCAAATTGAAAGGTAGTGAACTTAGCTACCAAAGTAGCTTTGCCTTACACAAAAGTCAAGACAAAAGTGCTAATACAACATAGAGAAAGAAACCATATTGTTTTACCATCATTATTTTATATGGTTGCCTTAAGATCAAAGACAAACACATTTTGTTCTCAACACTAAGATATCACTAATGTATCCAATATTATACTAATGATATGAAATTAAATCGTAAAAACCACAATTTAAGTAATGTCATTCAATCTAATACATCCTCATTGATTCAAGGAATGATCCTCATTGATTCAAGGAATAGTTATGTTCAAGGTTTGTCGAAATTATTTTTGGAAGCTATGTCTTAAATAATTTTTTTGTGTGGCTTTTTCTATAAGTGTTTTAACATGTTTGTGTAGATTGAAGACAAAGACCTATTTTACTTGAAATGGCATGGGTGTACATTAGATTGTAAGATTCTTAATGACTTTGCCTTTGGAAAAGTCTAATGGATTACTATCTTGTACTTTAAAAATTCACATAATACCATTGAGTCACATAAAAGCAGTTCCAGAAAAACAAAGTGGACACTTATTCAAACACAAAGAATTGTTTTCTACACTCAAATACAGTCCATAGTTCGGAATATGGAAGAAAATAGCGCAAGATGTATCACAGTTGGGACATGTTACTTTTATTTACATCTAAGCTTCGAACTTAAGACAAAAGATGTTTTCACAATGGACTTTCTCTAGATATACTTATAGGAAGTTAGTTATAGTTCTTACTAAATTCTGTCAAAAAAATTTCATAGTGCATCAACATTGAATGACAAATAGCATCTTAAAAAAAATTCTTCCCCATGACCATGGCATTTAACATAATACATCTTCATTGAATGACAAGTAGAAACTATTAAAAAATATGACCCTCATTACCTGTGAATGGATCGTTGTCAGAATCATCTTCGTCGTCATCACTCAAGAATTCAACATTAGCAGCCGGATGAAAGGTTGAGGGACTAACATTCAAAGCAGAATTCATTGTGTCAGGCGATGTGTTCGTAACAGGAACTGGTATATGTGTCCTTGGGCTACTGTTAACATAAGTTTAAAGAGTGTTCAGAAGTATGGTAATGCCAAGATGCTTACATGTATTCATAGTATATATAAATCTATAATGATTTGACAAAATTTAAATGACAACACTCACGTGTATGGAGGTGACGGAGTCGTAATCACGTTACTACTTAGTGTTAAGACCATAGGAATTGTGTGTGAACTATAACTTTTGGTCACACCTATGTTGCTGTAACAATTCAAATCACCTTAGATTGCCTAGATAATAATACTTTTAAGGAATATATAATAGCTGCTAAACCAGTTTGCAGAAACTTCTTAAACCAAAAACTCAAAATAATGCATCTCTAGTTCATTACCTCATGATTAGGACAAGAACATTTGACACAAAATGTATTCATAGTAAAAAAGCTTACTCGGGTATAAATGAATGATTCTGAGATGTCTCATGTAGTTCACCGTGATTAAGATTCGATACTAAATATGGGGTCCCAAGTACTTTTTTTGGACGTCCTCGACCGCGTTTCACTTATTGCACTGTGGAATGCGTGTTGTTGCTGTACAGTGTTTGCTTGATTAGTAAGGAAATTTAGTATGAAATAGTTCAATAATTAATTACTTATATCGAAGGGTTATTCGGATTGTGACCGACATGATCTTCTACATCAAAGACATTCTCCTTCTGCGACATGTCAATAGGGTTGCCGAACAGTGACATAAGGTTTGTCCCCAAGTTATGAACATTAAAGACTTTTGGCGGTGTATAAGATATATGCATTGACGGTGTTGGCACAGTTCCTTGCAATATAGAATCAATTAGCTTACCATCTCTTACTATTTGATCGATAATTCTATTGTTCGAAGCGGATGCGGTTACATCTGAAAGTGGTGCTCTCACGATTGGGGTGGTTGGTTGGTCACTGTATGAGTATGGTTTTGAGCATGAAGAGAACATTGTGGCTGCTCTTTGAATAATCGGATTCATTTATATTGTTTGGCTTTAAGCAGGTGGTATCTCCTCATTCTTGCTCTCTTGGCGGTAATCTTACGCATACTCATACCGTGATCATCATTATTCCTTACGTTTTGTGTCGCAGGCCTAAAAAAGAATATATTAAAACAAAGTATTGAGAATATATCTGAGCTTAAGTTTTGAGAATATCCCAAAGTATTGGAACAAACTTTGGGATTCTTATTATCAAACATGACATTAAAAGAATATAAACCAAACCGGCTATACCTTACTTGAAGAGGTTTGTAATGTGTGTTATCCATCATGTTGGCCCTATATTAAAACAAATAAACATAAGCTCAGATAACACTATATTATAGATATAGAAAGCTATATGGAAATTTCAAAAGTTTGTTGACAAATCGAGTATATTCAGCCCAAACAAATGGGAATAGAGTCCAAACAAATCAAGCTATATGAAATATGAATAATCTTAAACACACCACATGATTTTGGCAACTAATGAGATTACTTCCCTACAAGCTAAGAGTAGGACCATTCTCTTTTTCCTTGTCCATCTTTCCCCTAGCTTGAAACATTTATGTGAACGATTCATTTATAAAATACTACTGTTAGCTTGATAAAGCTCGGATGAGTGGAAAATGAAAATAAGCTCGGTTGTCATAATCCCCTTTCTGCTCAAGAAATTACAGCAGCAGAACATATATGTATTGCCAAACAAATCATTTCTACCAAACTGCATAAAGATAATGTTGCGAACCATCGTAACTATTCCGATGAGGTTTTCGGTCGGATGCAAATCATGTTTATTCAAGCATTTCAATGAATTATATGGAGGTATCATGAGGCTTATTAAAGGATCCCAAATGAAACAATGATGGCTATGCATCTGGACTGATAATACCTCTGTGGCAGGATAGCAACACTTAATGCATGGTTTATTGGTTGTGTTGGTTATGGCCACTTACATCATGTGATCTTGATCCCCTCAAACCAAAATTTCTTGTTGAAATGTCATAGTGCCAAGGGAAATTATATGCCAATGTACACAAGTAATGGTTGTTGACATGTCATATTGCCTAGGATGGATCTTTGACTCTAATGTATGGCAATTCTAAGACATTGTGAAACAGAAAAAAATGGAGCTTATTTTAAGAACATCAACATGTACTTTTGGTTTCCTGATATTAGGAGCCTTAAAAATAGAACAAAAGAAGTTTGAATATCATTTCCTAGATCAGACATAACAATCTACTTGATATCCACTCATAGTTCCTTATATTATTGTATCCATAATAAAAATGATAGAACCACACAAATATGATTCCAAGAAAAACACATAACATCATGCTTGGAAATAACAACTGAAGTTTGATTATCATTACCTCATATGCTAAATGTCTTCAATTGATGATTCAAGATTCAAGACTTGTCTTGGTAAGCAATCTCATTTTTCCCTCAAGCATCAATGAGTATGTTCATGGACCACATTCTTCTTCGAGTCATCCTTAGTCAAAAATTAAAAATATCAAACCATTCTAGTTGCAAACCAACTATAAGGCACTAATTATTGGTTAGAAACTAATTGGTGTTACTAACTAAATCATCATTACTAAGTGGACAGGATAATGAAACATGTGCCTTCATTCTATTGTGTTTGAATTTGTGGATAAAACTATTTTGTCTAATAGCTTAATTAGGAAATGAGACTACACTATACACTTCACTATAGCAACCATAAAGCCAATTTTGTTAGCCACTATACCAATGGTACAGTCTTGTCTCCAACCACTATGTTGCTTTGTTGTTTAGTAAAACTGTACAATTTCCACCCAAATAGGATATGTAAAACAAATAGGACATAATAATAGTACATAAAGCACCTGTTATATGTTGCCAAAGAAATAGGATATGCAGTGCAAGTACTGAAAAAACCAGCAAATTCTGAAAAAGCAACTTTCACCATTTTGTGTATATAACATATTGAGTATTCACATCAAGTTTATTTTGCAACAAAAGTTACCTATTTTAGTGAATGGTGATAGTAAATTTAATTATATTTCATAGAAAGTTGGCACATGGTATCAGAATTTTGTTTTGTATGCTCAATTCCAACACCTTATTGTTACTTTCGATGGAAGTCCACACCTTATATGTCTGTGGTAAATTTTGAGCTTTTGTTAATTCACTCATGTTAATTCAAAAGGTACTTCCCTAGCATTATGACAAATAAATCCGAGCATTGTTCAGTGATATGTTTAGTTGTTTACTATTGATATGTATTATATCCCAATGCAAAAGTAACTTCATACAAAAACCACTTAGTGTTTCTTCTAAATTTGAGCTGTTTCTGTTTCCATCATCTACATTTTGCAATAAAGTTAAATTTTGAAATTTATGTTCTGTTATTTGGTGTTTTCAAATATCCAGTTCAATGCACAATTAATTGTTTTGTTCAATGATGTTTGTGTTTCTTAATGAAGGGGCATGGAAATACTAATTGAGTAAGTTAAGTAAACTTAAAAATGATAAAACTTTAATCAAACATGTCAAACATTTAATAACATGTAGTAATGCATAAGTCAGTTTACTACTGCATAATAATACTACATTGGTGCTGAACATACTCATTAGTTACAAAACAAAGTGTTGAAAATAAGGTTCATGAACTACTAAGACATGAACTACTAATAAGGTAGCAGAATGATCTCCAATCAATCAAACAACAATGTGTACCAATAAGGTTCAAACTTTCTTTGTCTGCTTAGCACTCTTGGTAGCAGACATCTTGGGAGACAAGATACTTGGAGTTCCTAATTCATTTTCAGTTTGATCTTGGGACAAACACTTTAACGGCGTATTGCTCGAATAGGCTTCATCACTCCAGTTTTGATTCACAGACATGGTTGGCTGCAATAGAAACACAAGTCATTAAGAAATATTTTTACATAGTGCATGTCATATGAACTACTACAACTAAATTATGCTTATCCAAAACTTTTGATAACACGTACAGTACTGAGGGAATTAGGAGTCCCATTGTCATTGTCGGGAATGTCCTCCATAAGCACTGGTTCTTTTCCTTTCGTAGTCGGTGCATTCATTGTGTTTTTAGATGTAAGCTACACAATTATTCTCCTATATGGTCAAAAAACATGTAATATACTAACTCAGTCATATCTCCAAGATTAATAATAACTTTACAAACCTCATTTGGATTGATTGCGTCTTTGAATGATTGGATTACGTCTTGGTCCTCCGTAAGCTTCACAACAGATGCCTGCTTGTAGTTTGGCTGAAACTTCATGCGAAATGCAAACTCCTTCCCAATCAATTTGTCCAAATTTTCAAGGTAGATCTGTGGGTGATCTTCGTTCGACTACAGACAAGATGCATATTTCATATATCACACCAAATTCAACTACCTAGCAATACATAAACCCAATGCTCCAAATAACAGCAAGGAGAACACCGTAGAATAAAGTGCATTCAATACATATTTCATATATCAAACAGATGCCACCAATAGGTGAAACCAATAACAAGCAGATCAAATAAATGTGATGAATTCACTATTATTGGACTAAGGACTAAGGCCTAAAATAAATGTTGGTTGAAGCTTTACAAAAGTTTAATGAGTTGTTAACTACTAACAAATAATCTCCTTGTATATATGTTTGTATATCAAACCAATAAGAATATGTTCAGCATATAGACAATAGGAGAATGAAGTAACTAACAATATATAATTCCAAATGAACTACCTAACAATATATGCATACAGGTTGCACATCCAACAACATTTATTAGGAAAGAACATACAAACCAAAAAAATTAAAAAAAAAAGTAACAGAAAGATATCATCCATTTTCCTAAAATATTCTACACGTTTTACTGATGAAATAACAAAATTTCATCTCCGTTTTTTAGGACATCTACAAGGAGGTTGCAACTAACTACCTAACAATATATGCTTCCATTCACATACCTTTTTCATTATCTCTCGTAATTCATGTGCCGACATTCCAACATACTGAATGCACTCCTTGTCCCAAAACACAAAACAACCAATTGTTCCATCACTTTCCACCTCAATTTCAATCTTATACCTATTGTTAGAGATTGATTCAAATGATTATATAGAAACATTATTGAATTAAACATTAATGACTATATAGTAACACATACATATAAGGTACTTACTTGGTGAGTGCTGGCGGTTTATTTTCAGAACAATTACAGATGAACGGTTGCCCGGGAGATTTATTAGTTGTCTTACATATAGGACATTGTTCATAATACTAGCCAAACATGGATGACTTTAACCTAAGTGTTGTTCCAAACGTGTTGCAGAATTTTTGTTGTGCATAACCAATGCATACAGGTAGCTAGTGAATGGCTATAGCATGAAAAAATGAATCAATCAAATACAACTAAGTTGAAATCAAGAGCCTTACTTCTTGAAGTGCAATCATGTCTCCAATTGTTTTGACATCATTAGAGTAGGAGAATGATCGGTCTAGGAACGATACTTGCGAGGCAGTTGGTTGGGAAAGGGGCTGAGACATAACCGGTGTATTGACATTGTTTGCCACCCTAAAACACAACACTCATGAGCTTAGTCACTTTGGAAGCTAGACTAATGAAAATGCTTTTTAAAAAAGACATGATAAGCAATATTAGATCAATAAGTGAAATGCTTGGATACAATAATATTTCCTTACTTGGATTTGAATGAAGTGACCTTAGGATGATCATAATCAATAAGTAGCTTGGTACCATTCCAAGCATTTGAAACATACAGTTTACCGGTCGCTTCAAGAAGAGAATTAGTCAACAGTGAGTTATGATTCAAGTAAGTATACAAATTGATAGTGTCACACAAGTATTAGAATACCTGGAGAATTTTGGAACATCGCATAAGTTATAATGATAACACAATGGCCTTGTGAAGCATTTCCAGTAGAGTATGCCATGAATTGCTTGGCATGTGCATCCCAAAGTGTACAATAAATTTCATTCCCACTTAGCATAAATAGATTTGATGTGTTAGTTTATTTAAAATGATTAATTTGAAAAGAGATATAGCAAGCATTATGTGATACATATCTTTCATCGAATAAAATGATGTTGACGCATTTCTTTTTCCCGCCTCCTGCAACTTGCGACTTCACCACTTGGTTGAGCACACCTATGATATTTGTTTGATCAAAGTTAAAATGGTTAGTCGGTGCAAATAGACAAACATGATTTGAAACAGAAATTCTTCAGACATATAAGGAATACCATATAAGCGGTTATTTTGAAAATCACCACTTAAGATATCGACAATAGATTTGAACTCGAATTGATGCAGTGGTATGTCCGGTAGGTCAAATGATGATACAGTGGTTACTCCATTGAAGAACAACTTCAATGCATTGTCACATGTCCTCAAAGGCAAATCATTGTTCAACGGGTCACCATTATAGACCATATATGTCTGATGTTCTTGTAACTTCTCCCTCCATGTTTCGAAATCTCGGATGCGTGTGATTACGTGTATCTTATCCCCCTATTGAATCAAAAAATGTTAAGCCATATTTGAAACAGTTTGATAGGAAATTACGGAAATAGACAATGGCAATGCATACCTTGATGTCTTGGATAATACACTCGAACCTCTGTTATCCATTGCGCTCGGTGACGATCCACAAATCAGTAACACAAATGGCTAGTTTGAACATATTGCTTCCTACCTTTAAACCAGCGATCGAAATCGGTGCTCGGGACATCGGCTGCAATTGAAAAACAACATCAAGAAACCTATATTACAATACATTTAGGATACATGTCCAAAAACTAAAAATAATATAACAAAATCTCAAAATCAAAATCTTCAAAAGCAATATGCAACATCTTCACAGAATATGTGAAACATGTTTCCAAAGTAGAATCGTAACTTGTCGACAACATATTTATACATGTCTTCACAACCACCCACCGTGCCCAACTTACCGTTATATTAACATGTATTCAAAGCAGAATCCCAACATATAAATAACACTTTTAAACATGGTGACCATAAGGATAAAACCATCTATAAAATATGACAACAACCATCTTAAAACCATACTAAAACCATAAGGACAATAAAATCTACACAAAAAATATAGCAACATCTTTACATAAATAGAAACATGTTTTCATAGCAAAATCTCAAAAACTCAAAATCAGTGGAACGAATGAATGTCGTCCAAAAACAATGAAAAAAAATGTGACCATATGTTCAATCATCTTAAATAGTTCATTTGTTAAACCATTTTTGGACAACTTAGCTGAGGAATAACACATACTTTAGGTCAATTAAAAAAAATGTCAGCAGCTGAAATGAAAAACTTTACCGAAAAAATTCAAACTTTACACAGGGTATTAGTAAAAACTGAATCTTTGAATCATAAACCTCAACTATAGTCAAAGGAGGAAACTTTATAGTGAAACCAAAAGCTCTGATGAAATGAAAATTGAAAGGAGGAAGATAAACATAACATTATGAAATAAAAAACGTTACGATGGAAAATCGTGTCACCAAAGAAGAAGAAGAATATAGATTCAGATGAAGCTCTATCCTTGATTCTCACACCTTGATTCCCAACGACAATGAAGAAGAAATGAAAGTGTTTTTGCTCTGCTCAAAAGATGGCGTGGGAGAGGAAAGGATACTGGTGTGAAACATGTTGTACTGAACATGTTTTGTCACTATTATACATTTGATGGAGGGAAATGGAATGAAACAAATTGGACCAATGGGTTCGTGACACATGGCACGTAGAAGTGTTATTAGAGGTCTTAGGAGGTTTATTTTGTGATTTACAATTATATCCTTTGGTTAGGCATGTGTGAATTTTTGGTGAAAGGTTAATTTCTATTTTTGGTGGTACACTATAATAATTGGTAGGTAGTTGAATCCTAGGTCCTAGAGATCTCTATAAATACATTTCCTCTCAAGGAGATGAGGGCAGACTCTAAGTCATACACACTCTCCACAACTAAAAGAGCACCACACTCGTTATCACAAACAACCTAAGCAACCACATGCATTTCTAGCAGCACCAATCACCAATAGAGCCTCTCACCTCATGTGAGTGGACACCTTAAATAATCTCAAATACCACCGTACAAGGCTTCTCGCTGATGTGAGAAAACCCTCACAACCGAAACGTGTTATACATCTACTAAGACCCCTGAGTCTCACTGCCCTTGTAGGGGAACACACACATATACTTTTTGACTCGTACAATGGCGTCCACCGTGGAGCCCTGATAAAACTAACTTGGGCCACATCTCCATTCCAACCCTTTACTCCTTATTGAAGATGGATTACATGATCCTACGTTATGAAGCAAACAACATCACCAAGGGTATCTCCAAGAAAGGCAACTCTAGAGCCACCCGAAGAAGATGCGTGAAACAGGTGTTCGCGACCAACGTTATATCCCATCGCCTTCCCAGAAGTGCCCTAGGGAAAATAGAGTCTGTCATTATTTTCTCCAAGGAAGATGTCGTCGATGTTAACCCTCAAGATGATGATCCCCTAGTCATCACTTTTCAGCACTGCAACTGAAACATCAAACACATCTTCATAGATTGGTAGCTCCGTTGATGTTCCGTCCCTCGAGGCGATACATTATACTTGACTTATCGAAGAAGGTTTTTCTCGACGAAGGTCATTTCCACCCCTCGAGGTGATGCATTGTGCTAGAATTCTTGACAAAAGTCCTTTCCTCCCCTTGAGTGATGCATTATTTTGGACTTCTCGACGAAGCTATTGTCGCCCCTTAAGGCGATATATTATGTTGGACTTCTCGAGGAAGGTGCTAGTCTTTCCTCAAGGTAATACATTATGCTGGAATTTCTGACAAAAGTCCTTGCTGCCCCACAAGGCGATACTTTATGTTGGACTTCTCGACGAAGTTCCTTTCCGCCATTCATGACAGTAAGAACAAACTAAACTTTTGCATGAGGGGCTTAGTGTCTCATCAAGAAGGATGTATCTAATAGATCATGCCTAATAGGAGAAACCCATATCCCGCCCTGGAGATAAGATCAATTTTCTTGCTTGTGGGATCAATAGAAGTCCCACATGAGAAGATAAAACACCTCGCTCAGGGAATTAATGTCTCATCAATCGAGTTCTACATTATTATTCCTAAGAACATAGGCTAACTAAACTTCGTCCTGAGGGACTTAGTGTCTCCCCAGGAGGGATCATATCCAATAAATCATGCCTAAGAGGCGCGACCCATATCCCGCCTAGATACAAGATCACCATTATTGCTTGATGACTCTATAGACGTCCCACATGAGAAGATAAAATAACTCTCCTGATAGACTTCGTATCTCATCTGCTGAGTTATACATTATTATGCCTAAGAACTCATGCTAACTAAACTTCCTCCCGAGGTACTTAGTGTCCCCTCAGGTAGGATCGTATCCAATTGATCGTTCCTAAAAGGTGCGACCCATATGTCGTCCTAGAGACAGGATCACCAATATTGCTTTAGGACAAAATAGGAATCCTGTATGAGAAGTAGAATGCCTCGCCTGAGGGATTTCGCATCCCATCAGTCAAACCACAAATCATGGCACCAAAAGGATATGGAATCTCAAAGCCCACTAAGTTCCTGTTCGAGGAAACCATAACAAGTTACATTGCACTCACCATGACTAAAGAGTCAAGTTTCCAAAAGAGAGGCAAAAAATCAAGAGAAAAATACATATTCTCGAGATTCTCCCATGAGCTAAGATCTAAAAACACTTCATCTTATATTGAAGGCTTTGTGCTTGAAGGACTATATAATGTTTAATTTCAATGGGCCTCACTTAGGGATATATATATATATATACCTCCCAAGGAGAGGCGACAGGTGAGTGTCGCCCAAGGGAGGTGTTGTCTCACCATGTAGTATTCCCTCGCCCCTACGAGGGAAACATGATAATATGCTTTTTGGGGAAGAGAGAAAGTCAATGTCATCAATTGACCAACAAATCCCTTGGAAATAAGAGTTCAATTATCCACTATTGACTAAGTGAATGGTGGCCCTTTCTGAGAAAATCCTAGGTCCCAGAGACCTCTATAAATAAATATCCTCTAAATGAGATGGGGATATACTATAAGTCATGCATAATATCCATAACTAAAAGAGCATCACACTCATTATCATGAACAATCTAACTATTTCCATGCAATCCTAGAAACAACGACCACTAACAGGGCCTCTCACCTCATGATAGCAGGTCCCTTAAATAGCCTCAAACACCACATTATTGGTCCTCTCGCCGCCGTGAGCAAGCCCTCACAACAAAAATCGATTATAGACCTACTAAGGTCTCTGAGTCTCCCTTCCCTTGTAGGATGAACACACACATTTACTTTTTGAACAATATAATATCATTAAAAATATTATGGTTATATTTGAAAAAACAAATATTTAATAAACTAGTTTATGGAGGGTGAAATAGTAGTTGATAATTTATAAGTTTTATAATTAACTTATAGAAAATAAATTATTCATTAAATTTGTCGTGTTCGTTAAAATTAGATGTTGGACTGACTTATAAATGTAACGATATATATATATATATATATATATATATATATATATATATATATATATATATATATATATATATATATATATATATATATATATATATATATTGGATCAACTTTTGTCATAATATCATATATTGGATCATGTTTCTCTCCAAAATGTTAATCTCTAAATCTTTTTTAATAACTTCTCTTATAATTCTTCCAAGTTTTCCTCTACTTCTAGCTTTTTGACACCTCTCTTTATGATTTACCCTCCTTGTTATAGAATCTTCAAGTTTTATCTCTACATGCCAAAACCACACAAGTTTATTTTCCACCATCTTTTATACTATAAGTATTACCTCAATACTCTCTCTAATATTGTCATTTATAATCTTATAATGTCTAGTCTTACCACACATCCAACACAATATCGTCATTCTATTACACCGAATTTACTCTTGTGTTGATTCTTAACCGTTTAATATTCTATCTCGTACAATATCACAAGTCTTACCTGTCATACCCCAAATTTGTCCTACCCGCACCTTTTTATTTTTTCTGTCTCATCATTTTTTAGAAGTTTCAAAAAGTTCGTATCATTTTATTTTTTGTCTGATATTCGAATTGTGCGAAAGGTTATGGTCTAATTGAGATTGTTGTGCCAAGTGTGTGTGTGCAATACTAAAAAAAAAAATCAGTGTGGTGTGTGGAGTTTGGTTATCCGATTTCATCTTTGTTTTTATAAGCCATTTTATCATATAATTCTAAAAAAATCAATCAAATCAATTTCTTTGTTTTTCTTATTTTCTTAATCCATGTTCCATTTCTAAACCATTTCTTTTAAATTTAATTATCCACCATTTATCCAATTCTTTTTTTTATTTTTAAAACATTTATTATTATTATTTTTACCCACTTTGTTCTTTCTATCTCATCCACCATTTTTATTTATTTATTATTATTTTATTTTTAAAAGAAAAAAACAAAGTTCATTCATCACTAACAAAAAAAACCATTTATCTATTTCTATACAAAAATAAAAAATTCATCCTTTTTTATAGTTATTATTATTATTATTTTTTTAAGTCTCTATTATTAGGTTTTTAGCTTTTTATTATAAATTCTATTATTTAGTTTCTATTATGTTTATTTTGCTGTCACTAACATATACTAAAAAACACCAAGATAAATTCACAAAAGAATTCACTTTTATCATTACATCTTAACCTTCAAATTATTCCTTCATTTTGCAGCATCTCACATAAGACCACCCACGTTTCATCCCACTAACCCGTACAAGTATTTCCACTACCAATATCAAAACAAATCTCCACTCCACTTTCTGTTAGGAAAAAACGTACTACGTTTGTGCTATATGAAGCAAATTTCACAAGGAGCATATTCGGAAAATAGATCCCACACAGCCTGTCAACAAGATTTTTCATCACAACCAATCCCTCCACTTCACGTCTAAACACTCACCACCATAAAAATCAAAAAAAATATACCATAAACTGAAGGACTCTAAAAAAAACTCACAAACCATTGAATCTTCATCGCTGCCATTTGATACCACTTCACCTCCGTCAAACCCGCGGTAACCACCACCTAGCCACCTTCAAACATTCTTTCTTTGCCAACCCAGAAACGAACTAGAAGCATCCGCGAACCGAAACAAAAAACTAAACCGCGAGCCACCAATCTCACTATCCATCTTTACAACAACTCTTCAATAAACCTCCAATGAGAGAGGATGATGAAAACGAAATACCCATGACTGTTGTGGTATGCTTTCGGATAAAACCTCGTCAATGATGTACAGGCACTTATTCAAATCCCCAAACACTAAAGAGATAAGGAGTTAATCCCTAGTCAACCACTTCGAGCCTAGAAGTAGGAGTTTCTTTCGGATACAACCCTTACATCTAACCCGAGGCAGGGTAGTTGTTCAGTTAACATGACTACACCTTAAATCGCAAGATGAGAATCCCGTCGGAGAACCATCAACGAATGACTTGGCAGTCACAATATTCAACAAAATACAAAAAAAAACCCCGCTAAGTTGAGCACCCGAAGGGATACTTAGTTGACAAAAAATAGAACAAATCAAAAGAGGAGCTCAAATCCTCAGTAAAAGCAAAACAAATATCAGTGACCACCAAATCAAGAATCCAAAGGGTCACCAACAAAATAAGATGACTGCCACTTCCAAGCAAACTGTAAAGCTTCATCTTCACTCTTGCAACGTCAAAACAAATGCATGTGTAGAGTTAAACTGAACGTAGGACTGGAGAATATCACGAAGAAGGGGCGGGTACAAATCAAACTTTGAGCCTTATATCCTTTGTTTCTCAAACCATTAACCAGACCAAGTTACAACCCTCGAAATACCTAATTGAGGCATGGTTTATTCTGAAAGCATGTTACCAACTAGGTTGCGTAAATTGACTCCCATATATTTGCTAATCTTCAATCTTAATCGCACATTATTCTTGTTGCATTTCACGCACTTTCTAAGTCAGCACCACGTTTGGACCAACGGTCCATTCGTCACACTATCACGTCATTCAAATAAATTGATTTTTTTTTCCAAAACTCGCATGAACACTATATTAGCACTACCATTTGTTTATGAACAATTTAAAAGCAATTCAGTGCTTGCCATCAGTACAATCCCAACAAGGGGTAATTAAAAGAGAAATTTGAATCAATACTTCTTCGAAATTAGTCCAATCAGGGGCAAAATCATTAAATGGCCCAATCAGGTGCAATTTATCTTCCAACGGCCCAATCAGGGGCAATTTATCTTTAAACGGCTCAATCAGGGGCAGACGTCTACCAAATCCAAATACTGGGGCAGATCATGCCATGGCCATTGTCAAAGTTTTTCCACCAGATTTATTTCAATTATCCTACAGACAGGGGCAGGCAAACAAAGAGCAAATCTTCCTATCTCTACTCCCCAGCTGAACAAGCAGATTTTACCAAGTGTTGGCAACCATTCAAAGCAAAGAGGTCTCCATATGTCAATTAAATCGCTTTGCTCACCAGCAAATAACCGAACTTGGAGCATACAGATTCATCTTCTGGCCATGTATCGTCGAAGATCGAGTGTCGGGGAATCAAAAACCTCCACCCACCCAAAGTCCAATCATTATTGGCAACTACCAAACCAAAAGTCCATCAAACTGGCACCTTTCAATCGCTCATATGCATCATTACACATCATTTACATCAATCATTTACAGCATGTGCATCATATGCATACCTAAATAAATCATACTTTTTATATATCCCCAACATTTTTATTTTATATCTCAGTGCATAAACATTTGCATCGTATTTCCATCATTATGGAATACTATTTCAAAATAAATCAAGCATACGTGCATAACTCAGGATCCAGGATCAACACAAGTTTCCAGTCCTTTCCCCTGCGGAAGTCAGGATCATATTAATCGAAGATTCCAGGCATCTCCTCGGCAGATTCGATGGCCGTATTTAAATTATATTGCCTTATCATCCTCTGGTGATAAGTGATTGTATTTTCAGTCTGTTGCCTTATCATCCTCTGGTGATAAGTGATTTTATTTTCAGTTATTTTCCTTATCATCCTCTGGTGATAAGTGATTTTATTTTCAGTCTGTTGCCTTATCATCTTCTGGTGATAAGTGGTTTTATTTTCAGTCATTCGCCTTATCATCCTCTGGTGATAAGTGATTTTATTTTCAGTCATTTTCCTTATCATCCTCTGGTGATAAGTGATTTTATTTTCAGTCTTGTTACCTTATCATCCTCTGGTGATAAGTGATTTTATTTTCAATCATTTGCCTTATCATCCTCTGGTGATAAGTGATGTTATTTTTCAGTCAGTTGCCTTATCATCCTCTGGTGATAAGTGATTTTACTTTAAGTTATTTGCCTTATCATCCTCTGTTGATAAGTGATTTTTATTTTCAGTTATTTGCCTTATCATCCTCTGGTGATAAGTGATTTTATTTTCAGTCATTTGCCTTATCATTCTCTGGTGATAATTGATTTTATTTTCAGTCAGTTTGCCTTATCATCCTCTGTTGATAAGCGATTTTATTTTCAGGTAGTCGCCTTATCATCCTCTGGTGATAAGTGATTTTATTTTCAGTCATTTCGCCTTATCATCCTCTCGTGATAAGTGATTTTATTTTAGTCTTTCGCCTATCATCCTCCGTTGATAGTGATTCTTTATTTTTTCTGTCTTTCGCCTTATCATCCTCTGGTGATAAGTGATTTTATTTTAGTCTTTCTCCTATCATCCTCCGTTGATAGTGATTCTTTATTTTTTCTGTCTTTCGCCTATCATCCTCCGTTGATAGTGATCCTTTATTTTTTCTGTCCTTCGCCTATCATCCTCCGTTGATAGTGATTCTTTATTTTCTCTGTCTTTCGCCTATCATCCTCCGTTGATAGTGATTCTTTATTTTTTCTGTCTTTCGCCTATCATCCTCCGTTGATAGTGATTCTTTATTTTTTCTGTCTTTCGCCTTATCATCCTTTTGGTGATAAGTGATTTTATTTTCAGTCATTCACTTTATCATCCGTTGGTGATAAATGATTTATTTTTTTCCAACTTGTTTCTTGTTGTGCCACCCATCATTTCCAATTTTAATCATCTGTTATTTTCACAATTTCATTCTTTTCGGACAAATTCGGAGTCTGTTAGTATCCAATTGTTTTATACCTTGAAAGTTTGAACGCGAGCCAGTTCATCTTATTCGGTCTAAGCCAATTTGATAGGGGCAACTGTCATACTCCAAATTTGTCCTACCCGCACCTTTTTATTTTTCTGTCTCATCATTTTTTAGAAGTTTCAAAAAGTTCGTATCATTTTAGTTTTTGTCTGATATTCGAATTGTGCGAAAGGTTATGGTCTAATTGAGATTGTGGAAGCAGTCGCGAACCGAAACAAAAAACTAAACCGCGAGCCACCAATCTCACTATCCATCTTTACAACAACTCTTCAACAAACCTCCAAATCTGAACCAATAAACTACCATTAACTCAAAAAAACCAGAAAATCGCAACAAACCTCAAACCGTTATCTTCAAACGCGAACCATCCGAAAACCGAAATCACGGCCACCTAGAACAAGCCTCTTGAGAAAGACGAAAACGCAGTGAGTGAGATCGTGAATCTGAGTTGAAAACAGAACCGAACCTTCACCGATCCATAAGCAAGACCCACCGTGAGACCCTTCACGCTGGAAACCCCTTGCAATCGCGGGTCAAAACCGCCGGCCACCCTTTCGCCTCACACCGATCCGGAAAACCAAACGAAGCAAAACAATCCAACGAACCACCGCCGCGAAATCTCCTTTGCGAAACTGAAATCAATGCGGACTTTTTTTTCCCTTCTCCTTTTTGAGCACGGACGAACACCGAACGCAGGTCGCGAGTCGACGAGCGAAAGTGTAGAGAGAGAGACCGCGATTGAAAGTGGAAGCATCTGCGAATCGTTGAAAGAGAAAGAGAGGTTTGCAAGATGAAACTGATATCCATTGATCATTAATTTTCGTTCTTCTTTATTCTATTTTTTGAGAAACCGCGATTTAAGATGATAAGGGTGTTGTTTCTGTTTTGTTGTTTATTGCTGAAGCTTTTGTTTAAGTTTTTTATATGCCTCAGTAGACTCGGTCCACCCTGACCTCCTATTCCCCATTTCAAATTTTAATTATTTCCTTTTTTTTAAATCATAGTGCTTTAGTTTTTGGGGTTTAAGCCCACCATGAAGATCTGCTTCTAACACCACACAAATCCACACACACCTCCTCTTCATGTTCATGTTCATTTTTTTTAAAGTTTTTTTATATAGTTTTTTATGCTGGCTCAATGGGCTTTAAGTCCAAATCTGATTACACTACACCCTATATCCAGCGCCAAACCCTCACCCCTCTCTATTTCTTTTTTTATTATTTACTTTTGTTATCTTGTTTTTATTTCATAATGTTAGTAATCACATTTTTATCTTAGTTTTTATGATCTACTTTTTTTTTATTAATAGTCCATTCATTTAAAAAATGTGTTTTAAAAATGTTTTAAGAAAATGGTTAGCGAATATTTGGTAATCTCTCCATTTATGTTATTGGGACCAATGATATAAAAAAATTAGATTATTCTCAATATCTTCAATTGAGAAATTTAATTAATATGAGGCTTTTAGTTAGTTTTTATTTATTATTTTATTTCAACAAAACAACTTTGCCTTAGTCTTTTATTTATTATTTCGATTATTTGTTGCATTATTGAGTTCGACTCGATCCAATTTATTTATTATTTTATTTAATTTATTATTCGTTTGACGTTTATTCTAATTTATTCTAATTTATTTATTTCATCGCATTTTAATTAAACGATCGACTCCTAATAGAACGATTTCAATATTAAATCAGTTCTAAGGAAGTTAAAGAACAATATTTCGACGCGCCCGATTAAAAAGGTCCAACGCCTTCGAATAGTTGCCGTTAATTTATTTTTCCGCCTTTTTTTGCTTTAATCGATTCACAAACTCACGTAAGCCGAGCGCACCGTGCCTCGTCATCCAACTTCTGCCAACTCGATCATTCAAACTTTTTTTTATAATTAAAGTAACAGATTAACTGAATTCTGGAGTCTTGCATTCCTCGAATTCTTGAATGAACACTCTCGAGGCTCGCCCCGCGGGATGCAGTTCATTCGACTTTCCGTAATTAAAACTTTTAATCCACATATCAAATAATGAAAGAATTGAATTCTGGAGTCTCGCATTCCTCGAATTCTTAAATAAACTCTTCTGAGGCCCGCCCCTCATGACGTAGTTTATTTACCCTTTTATTCTTAAAAACACCAATCGAATCAAACATTTTTAAACGGACATTATTTAAATCCCTTCTATCTCGCAAACAAGCTAGCGCTTCCGCCTCCTATCGCGAGCAGACAAGCCAACGCTTAGTAGATAGAGTTCGGTTTAAATACTCGTTCATTAAAACAAATTAACCAGCCAACCTTAGTACCACGAACTACGAGGCTCTGACTTTCCCATTGCACAAGGGAATACGTAGGCACACGGATCTTACTCCTTGCCGAACACCCTAGGAACAAAATAACCCATTTCCCCTATTAACCTTAGCTTAGAATCGTTCGCGTTTATTTTATTATTCGAAGAAAACAGAAAACATAAGTCAACATTGAATCGCAAATTAAACTAAGAGGTTCCCGTTGAGTACAACGGACGTAAGGGGTGCTAATACCTTCCCCTTACGGAATCGACTCCCGAACCTAGAATCTGGTTTCAAAGACCATGTTCTATCCGTTTTCGAAAAGGTTTCTCGATATTTTCTTTTTCCTTAATTGGAATAAAATAAGTTCGGTGGCGACTCTGTTGTTTTAATTTTCATCCGCGGTATATTTTTTATCTCGAGGTAAAATTTTCTCTCTAACTTGAGTTGTATATTTGTGTCACATTAAATTCCTGAAGTCCTCATCCATTTCAATTACCCCGTTTGAATTTGATGGTTTGCCAAGGAAATCGAAGACATTTAAAGTGTCAAGGAGATCGAAGACATTTAAAGTGTCACCTATCACGGTGAGAGAAACATAAGCTTTCTATACTTCTTGCATGTATTTATCACGTTGAAGCATCAAATCACGGACATGATCTTGAAATAATTGTCTCTCCTTATAATATCGACAAGATAAAATAACATCCCTATGGAAGGCCTCACCAATAGCCAAAATGACAGGTGCACGTTGGGTATAGTATGCCAAAGTCGACAGTTCCTCCTCAAGAGGCTGTCAGTCAGACCTATGAGGTAGGATTAATCTTCATTTGAGGTAGATGCCTGATGTTCTCTTGGAGTATGAGGTATTGCCCTAGCAAAAAATACAAGAGCTGAAGGGTTCAAAGTGCGCAACACCCTTCGCCTATATCCAATAATCTCATATTTTTGGCTAATTATTGGGGAAATTCCTTTTTCTGAACCTACTAAAAATCAAGGCAATGGGACTAGGGTACTCTCTTCGTCACTCTGACCAAAGTAGGGATGATGGAAGATGGGGGAACGTTTGAAAGATTTCCACCCTCCAGAATAATTTGAACTCACCTATTTATTTAATCAATTATTTTTTCATACTTCATTGAATATACATATAGCAATTATCGAAACGTCTAGGCCATTATAGGTAAAAATAACTAACAGCGAAGGATATAGGCATTGGAAGCTTACTAAAGACGATTTTACTCTCTTCCCTGGTATTTTCATCCATTAATAGGCAGGTTTCAATGAGACGTTTTAAGCATTTCTTGGGAGCTTTATCCCGAGGGACAATACCCTCGGCATAACCCAATTCTTTGAAAAATGATACTAACTGTTTTTTTACCAGGTAGAGCTCCTTTTGGGACAAGTCACTCTCCTTGTAGACATGCGATTGATTCCCCCATTAAAAGTGACATTGATTATAAAACTAACAGAACAAGCCCATACATCGATTTTTTGTTCCAATCTCTATGGCACATACTTTCACATGAGTCTCTTAGTTGAAAGGGGTGACAAAAAAAAGTCGGTCCTCAAAATGTTTCATCAAAATACACTTCAAAGTAATAGGTAACTTGCATTAGTTAAACTAGATCTTGGCTCTGAGCATGATTTACCATACTCTGTTGTACCCTGAAAAGATGAAAGAAAAGTTACAAATATGACTTTCCTCCCCAATAGTCACACTAATATTGAAATACATTGATATATGACACACTCACTGGGTTAAGTTACAAGGGAGAAATCATCAGATGGTTCATAACTTCTATTTCAAAACTATTGAAGAGCAAGCCAAAACCTAGAATCAAGAAGGTGCACTTATAAAGAGGAATAACACAATCACCATTTTCACTACAAATCCTTTTAACTTCCTTAAGGATCAATACGTCATAGTAAGAAAAAGGTCCCACGTCAAGGAAAACCCTTTCGAGACTACTTACGCCAGCAAAGATATAAACAATCGCCAAAATTGTAGGATCAACTCAAGAGATAGAGGTATCCTCTTTCGATTTTTGATACAAGGTTGGGCACCACTTCCATCGGTTTAGAAAATAGTTTATTATAGAAATACAAATAATGAAGAAAAAAACAAAGGTAACAGCCCAAAAAACTATATAACTGATTCCACAAAGATCACACATTAATTTACCAAAAGAAAGGTGATATGCATTATCAACGGTCCAAATTGCCTCATAAAACACTCAAGCAATTTAGTTCTCAAAGGTCATTATGATAGAGCATATGAAAATACATCAAAAACAATTTAGTTCCCAATGACAGTGATGTCACATTATGACTTTCCATTCATATCAGACTACAATCGATAGAAAAAGAAAAATAAAACAAAACCCTCGCTCTACAAAACAGAGACATAGGCTCAAGAGCAACCTTTTTAGACCAATCAGAAGACCAAATACGGGTGGACAATGGCGGATCCAAGACCCTGACTCAGAGGGCGCAAAATATTTCATACTAATAAATTATTATTATTATATTTTATAAAAGTAAAATACTTAACTAAAAAAATAGTACCCAAATTATAACTTATTCAAAATATTACATACATATTCTATAATTGTCCTTTTCGCGATTTCATATTTTGAAATCGTTGAATAATTGACTCATTATCAATATCCTTCAATACATCACTCTCAATATAAGTCACCAAACAATCGTTCATCCATTCATCCCGCATTCGATTACGCAATCTAGTTTTCACAATCTTCATAGCAGAAAAGGATCGTTCGACGGTTGCCGTGGAAACATAAAAAATCATTGCTAACTTCAAAAGTTGATAAACCAATGGATAAACAACATGTCATCTAGTTTCAACCAACTTTTTTTAAAGACCGCCAATTCTTTTCAAGGATGCAAATTCAATACTACTGCGCATATCAATGATATGTCTCAAGTTGATTATCAAGCAACATCAAACTAGTTTGACAAAATTCTCCTGGATAAAACTTTGCAAATTCAACTAATTTTTCCATGTCAAAAGAAGAGAACAAATTTGTTGGATTCAAACAAGACATGCAAATGAGCAACCTACTATTTGTCCCATTAAAACAATTCTTAAGTTCTTGAAGTTGCATGTCCACGACAGTATAAAATAATTCAATGTGATAATATTTCTCTATTGTGATAGACTCGACATTACTTCCACGCCTTGATCTTCCCGAAAAATATATATCATCCATGTTTGGAATGTGAATGTCATGCATATTGCAAAATAAATTTACTCCATCCAATAAAGATTCCCATCAATCAAACACTCAACAAAGAGGCATACTCAACAACAACTTCAAACACTCAATCAAACAACATCGTTAATTTCGTCTGATTTCAAAATTAACATAGTTCTAATTTAACAACAAAATCATCAAACCCTAATTTATAATTTCAAAAAACCCTAAATTAACAAAACCTTAAAATAAATATATCCTACCTTAATAGCTTCAATGTTGAAGATAAATGCTTCTAAATTGACTATGATTTAACATATTAGCTAAAAACACATCCGAAATCGATAAAAAATTGCTAGTGAGAGCATGAGCAAGTTTGATACAGCGTTGGAACTGTCAATGAAAAAGATGAGAGAAACTAGAGTTAGTGAGAGAATTAGAGAGAGAAGTGAAAAATTAAATTGAGAATGCAATTTTTTTATTAATCTTTTGATATCTAATTATTTGTTATTTAATTCAATTTATTTACAATAAATAATTAAGGGTATTATTTATAAAACATCACATCATTAATATTATATTAATTAGAAAATAAAAACTAAAACTAAATATTATTTTTAAATATAAGTATTATATTTAATAATTTTTATTCTTTGACAGAAGGATTTAAAAGTGACTTAAATGACTACAATTGATGCAAAGTGCAAACCTACAAAATTTAGAGGATACAAATAAAATAAAATATTAGTGTAAATTTATAAAATTGAGAGGGTGCAGTTGCACTCCCTGACTACCATATAAATCTACCTCTACCGATGGACAAAAGAATACATTGATCCTCCGTTTCGCTATAAATCTACCTCTACCGATAGACAAAAGAATACATTGATCATCCGTTTTGCTCAAACTTTATAATATCCATTATTTTTATAAAAATAAATGTGTGTACACTAGAGATTTTAACATATTGTCATGTCATCACGTCAAAAGAACATATTGTCTTGTCACACGAGATAATTCATTCCAATTATTATTTTAATTATCAAAATTTTGTTACTCTTGACAAATTCTTTTATATAATTGCTAGCAATCAAAACAGCCTTGTTTAAGCTATTAATTAATACATGTACATACTAGACCATAGACTAATATGTTTTCAGTCCTAATATTTTAATCTAAACCGAATTTGAAAATTTCTATTACACATTACAACTTGAAACTTGTAAAATAAAACCTATACCAATTAGAGTAATAACAACTTTTGTTCTTTAGTCTTTGCCTTAAAATCTTCATGATACTTTTCACCATGGCAATAATTTAAAAGTTGGGAAATAAGCAATGCACCAAGATTAAAGTCAATGTAAAAGCTATTTTCATTTGAAACGTATAGCACCACCAAACACGGTGCTTTCGGTTACTTTGCTAATTTGCAGTTGCAAAAATTTAACCTATTTTTCCACACCAATGACTTGGAATCACTTCGAAAACTACATCAAGAAATTATTTCATTTACTATATTTTTAATTAAAATAAGCTATGATTGAGACTTTTTTTCACTGTTTGTTTGGATTGTAATGAGCAATTTAGATCCTCGTGGAAAATTCTAAACAGCAAGAAAACGTCTTTATATTAAGTTTAATCGTTGGCAAACTCAATTAATAGCTCGTGTGGTCCACTAGGAAGACTTGGAATCAACCATAGTATTATTCAAATTTCTTGACCAATTAAGAAAATATTATTCAAATTTAGGTTTAGAAATAAAAAATTACAAGGTCTTCGACCCTTCATTGCCAGATTATTCTCTACGTTATAAGTAAAATAACATGCCTTTTCATTTAAAGTTTAAACAATTTCAAACAACTGGTATTTTATACAAACAAAAAAGTTATCTATTCTTTTTATCTATTTATTTTTCTCCAAAGTTAAAAGTATAGGTGCTTTCGTACGGATACTCGTCGGTGACGTGTATTTTGTTTCAAAATAATATTTATAAAAAAAATATTTTGTTCTTAAGAGATTTGATAGGTTCCATTTCCAATAACCATCTGGTGTGTTCGCACGAGTTTTGGTACCTGTGAAAAATATATATTTTTTAATAGAGAATTGTATATTTTTTAATATAAAAATGATTAATTTATCTGAAAAAAAAAATAATAGCCAGTATAATTAGAAAAATATATAGTACCCGTAAAAAACAAAAAAGAAAAATGTTTGGTATCCGTGAAAATTGATATAATTCAATATTTGAAACAATATTATAATTGATAAATTAATATTATTCAATGTTTGGAACAATTAAAATTGTTTTCATTTATAAGAATAATATTTTTTTCTCGTATATATAAATAAATTAATCAACAATGTATTTATTCTTGTATAAAAATATTTGAACAACGATGTATTTTTGCCCATAAGAAAAAGAAAGATTTGTCCAGATTTTTTTAAAATATTGAAGATTTTATTTCAAGTTGAATTTTGATAGTTAGATAACAAATCATTTCAACAATATGCTTATAGTTACATTAAATATAAGAAAATAAAAATTAAATAACATATCATGTCAAATTTATTTATAGTTAAATTGTTTATTTTATAATTAAAATTTTCTTTGTGCTCGTATATAAAATATTTTTATCAACCATATATTTTTTACCTTATATAAATATTATTTTTTATTTGTAAAAATAATTGTATATTAAATTTTTAACTTTTATTATTAATTTTTTATAATTGCCTTTTATCATTAAATTTTCATGATTATCATCTAACATTTTTTTATCATGATTTCTATTATAAAGTTAATTTGAAAAAATTCTCATAATTTTTAATTATTTTATAAGTTTAAAAAGATTAAAAAATCTCAATTGACTTTGTTTTGTTTTATTAAACTTTTTATAAAAATCTAAATAACTTCAAAATATATTTTATTTCAAAATATATCAATTAACTCTATAATAAAGTTACCATTTATAAAATTGTTAATATCATAATTATTAAGATTTTAATTTATAAGTCGCGATATATTGTTTTTATGGTATATAATAATATGATTAATATCAACCTATGTCCTTAAGAGATATTATTTTTATAATTATAACTTCTATATAAGTGAAGAGAAAAATAATAATAATTGAATGACCTATTATATTATAATTCAACATATATAAATATCATAACATATATTAATATTATATAATGAAGTTATTTTAAGAATATGGTTTAACTTCATATCTTATTTCAAGAATATGGTTTAACTTCTTCAATGTTAAATATCACATCCATTTATAGAACCAACTTATTAAATAACCATAATTATTTTGATATCAATTTCATTAACCCGTGATAAATTTCACATCTATGTAATTAATATATTAAATACTTTTTCACTAAATTTATGAGAAAAATGTTATAACATACCTCTAATGGGAGAGAATATAAAAAGAATCTTTTGATTTTATTTGTTAATTGATTTATTATATAGTTGATTTTATTTTATATTAATTTAATATAAAATAAAATTGGATCCTATTTTTAAAGAGTAGGATGATTTTAGTTGCTAAAAATAAATTTATTAATATTAGTTATTTTTTATTGTATAACATTATTAATATTAATTATATTATTTCCAATTCAATATTTAACATTTCAAAAATATATTATTTTTTGAGTTTAAAGGCAATATAAAAAAATATTACAGATACATCAAATCAGATTATTTTAAAGTATCAAATCATAATTGTAGCGGTAAAATCGTGAGTGTAAGCTATTGATTAACTTAACTCAATATACACAGAGTCGCCACCGCGCTTTTATTTATTCCAAAATGGAAAAGGTAAAAAGAACGAACAAAACGTAATGAATCTAAAAGCAAAAGCTAAAAGAAACAAACAGAGAACGGGTAAGGGGATAAGTTACAAATCGGGAAGGTTTTAGGCACCCGACTCATCCGTGGTACTCCACGGGAGCCCTTTGAAATATTTATTGCTTTTTGGTCTGAAATTGGTTTGCTTGAAAATGAGCCCTTTGAAATATTTATTGCTTTTTGGTCTGAAATTGGTTTGCTTGAAAATGATTGAAGGGATGAGGAGAAGAATGTTTTTTAATGATTTTGTGTTTGAAGAGACGAACGTCTCATGCCTACGTACCCACAAAGTGCAATGCGAGATCAAAACCCCGTAGTTCGTGGTACAAATTGTGAAAAGACAAATTAGTTGCATTAATTTTAAAATGTAGAGATAAGTCGTCATTCTTTAGCGAATAATTTCGCTAGAAAGAATGAATCATATCTAAACATGTGAAAGGAAAAGTGCACAAAGGCACAAAAACAATTGAGTGAGTTTTTTTTTGGATTTTTTTTAAAGTATGTAAGAAAAGAATTTCAATATATTTACATGGATTAACATTTATTAAGAAAATAAAGTGAAAAGGTTAAAATCACTTGACCTAAGTCAAGGTTTGATTGTGAAAACATTTGAAGTTTGAAAACAAAGAAGATTTTTGAAATAGGGAGAAGATTTGAAAATTTAAGAATGGAGAGGAGATGAAAGGACTATCCTGAAAAAAAAAGAAGATAAGGGAAGAAAGATCTAACCAAACTTGATGACATTCCAAATTATGAGCATAAGAATCTAAGTCCAAATCTCCACTCCAAATGCTAGGGATAGTAACCAATAGTCCTCAAATTAAAGTCACAATTTTTTTAGAGGTTTAATCCTTTATTAATTTTTTTTGTGTCCAAATGGACAAATAGAAAATCAACCAACAAATAATAAAGGCAAGTAATAAACATGATATGGATGAATAAAGCAAAAATAAAATAAAGGTAATAATAGTGCAAGAAATTAAATGTTAGTATCAAAAGAAATAAAAAATGCAAGAATCTAAAATATTAATAGTAGTAATATTATAATAATATTCATATAATAATGGTATGGTGAACTTAATCAACCACAACCAAAAAAGAAAGTAACCAAAATCGAAGGCAACCGGATCCGCTTAGCATCTTACACTATAGCGATTAATCAATTCAAACCGAACCGAATTCAATGAAATTTGAAAGGCGATTGGGAGACCCAAAGCACCTACGCATCAAAAATTCACAAGTCTCGATTCTTGATGCAATATGATTAACCACTTTGGGATTACGCGATCAACAAGAGATCCGGTCCACGAAAGTGCAAGTACCCAATTAAATTTTTATTCCGAAGTCGGGACACATTTAGGTCTATGTTAAGCAATCACCGAGTAATTTACGAAGTAATTACCCTACAAATGAGGCCGGCCACCACCAATTAAGGCGCATAATATTAGTGCTAATGTATGCGAGATAAACGATATATAAATCGTTATCCGAACGTGATACCGCACAAAACTAAAGATGAATACCAAATTGAGTCATACTTATGGTATTCTTCCATCCTTAAGTTCAATCACTCATCTTGGTGGATTCAAGCATGAAAATGTATCACTAATGCAAAGTACCTTAAATGAATTGAATAATCCACTTAAAGGTAGTTTTGAATTAATGAACATTAACTACTCTAATCTACACCCAAAGTCCATTGAAATTAAGGAGGAATTATTCCCAAAAATACTTCCCAAGGTAAAAATAAAAAGGGAGGAAGAAGAAGAAGAAAGAGGAACCAAAAAGGGCTTAAAACAAGCCAAAAACACCATTCTGACTTGTGTTAACCGGTTAACCAATTGGTTAACCGGTTAACGCAAGCAGATTTTGAATAATCTGTGCTGTTTTTAAACTGGTTAACCGGTTAACGCTGTACCAGAAGCTGAAAAATGCAGAAAATTCAGCATGATCCATTTTGAAACTTTTTCTCAAACATTGGATGATCATGATCTGAATTTGCACGAATTTTAAAACCAAAATACAGTGGAATCCCTGCAATCAAACAACAAATAAAGATCCAAAGGATCTAGAAACAAAAGCACCAAAGATCTACATCTTGAATGTTGATAGTGAATATGGGTTTATGGAGGAAGATGAATTACCAAAAGCTTTTCTTCAAATTGAACCAACACAAGCTTAGATCTACTTAAATTGATGAGCAAGAGAATGAAAGAATGAAGGTTTAGCTCAAGTTAATCAAGAATTCAATGTGAATTCTTGATAACTTCAAAAGAAAGAAAGATGAGCTTTGGAGAATTTTGGTTTTGGGGGAGTAATTTGCAAGAGATTTTTTGGCTCTCAAAAGCTTGTGGAATGAATGAAATTGAGGTCCTATTTAAAGGCCTTAGGTATGGAAATTTGGTGGAATGGAGCTTTCTTTGGTAATTTGAATTTAGGCTTGGTAATTGAAATTTTGGTGGGAAATGAAAAAGAGTGGTGATTAGTGAGAGTTTTTGGTAGGAAATGATCAAAATGATGTAGAAAGTCAGAAACCAATGGATCTAGAATATTCCAATTAAATCAATGATCTAAGGGTGCTGAATTTGAATAAAAAATTCAAATTTCACACTGGTTAACCAGTTAACCATTTGGTTAACCGGTTAACCAAGCTGAATTTTGAATTTTTTGTTCAAAAATAGCTGCTTGGTTGTTTCGGCCCGATTCTTGTGTACGTCGAAGAAATAAACACGGGAACCTTGGAGATCCTTTGAATGAATCAATTAACTTGGGAAATCCTTGATCTGATAAATTTGAATTATATGCGGATCAACTTCGACTTTTGTGAAATTTACTCGAGCTGCAGGACTGATATTTTTTTGGCATTTTTATATGGTTCCTCTTCCTGAAAAAAAAAGTTAGCAAAAGGAAACAAAATATTTTTGGATTTTGATTAATGGTTAGTAAACACAATCAAATAAAACAATTAAAGACAACGGTGATCCCCCGCGAGGCAAAATCCTAACCCGAGAAGAACCGTGCAACCAGTGCGATCTTGCTTGTATGCGAAATGCAGATGAGATGCGAAAAATCTTAGGGTCAAAAATTAGGGTCTGACAATAATAATATTTTAAAATTAAAAATGTGATGTGGTGGAATACAATAGTGTACAAATATTTTATATTGTCACAGTGTATATTCTTTGTCACCTATCTTGAGGTGAAACTTGTGTTGCACCTTTAAAATAGACCGATGCTCTATCTCTGTCACGACGATTCTCCCACACAAATTTCGCATAATGCATCAAGATTTCACCATCATTAAGATCAGCCGTCATTCTCACCAAAATGAATCTAAAAATGTTTATAAAAATAACACACCTCAAAATCAGAAACAAAGACCTGAATTTATTCACTAAGAATCAAAGCATATGCAAATTAAACTAAAATCTAAATGATTAAAACCATTTTCAGCATATGCAAATTAAACTAAAATCTAAATTATTAAAACCATTTTCATAAGAGCTATGTAACTCACTTGTAAAAACATTGAAACATTGAATATTTGTTCAGAATCAAAGGGTACTAACAAATGAATGATTAAAACCATTTAGCTATGTAAGTTAACTTGTATTTTGTAATAATGGAAAACTCAACATTTGCAAGTTTAAAGAGAACATGTTTCACCATAATTAGGATCAACTTGAGTTAGGATCAGCTTGAGTAGCACGATCAAAATACTCATATGCATCTTGAAGTTCACGATTAAAATACTCTTCTACATCTTGAAGTTCCCCTTACCCTATCAGTAGATGTCAAATATTCAAACTCAAAATCAGCATCCCATAAAGAACTATAACCAACGTCATAAACAAAGACCTGAATCTATAAGAACTATAACCAACGTCATAAACAAAGACCTGAATCTATTCACTAAGAATCAAAGCATATGCAAATTAACTTAACTCAAAGTAAACAGAGTCACCACCGCGCTTTATTTTTATTCCAAGAGGAAAAGAAAAAAAAAGAGCCAAGAAAAAAAAACGAATAAATCCTAAAATTTACTACTTTTGAAAAACTTTAGGATACACAATGGGAATTTACGCACCCAAAATGTTTGTGGTACTCCACATCCCTTTGAAAAATTTATTGCTTTTGGTTTGAAAAAGGTTTGTTAAATAAGAATGGGGATGAGAAAATAAATATTTTTTAATATTTTTGTGTTTGGAGAGGTTTACCACCTCATGCCTACGTACCCACAAAGTGCAATGCGAGATCAAAACTCCGTAGTTCGTGGTACAAATAGTGAAAATGGTGGGTTATGATTGATTTTTATTAAGTGAAGAGAATTTGTCATCTTCAAGTGGATGACCAAACAAACGACCATGAGAATGAAGGCATGGACTCATACATCATTATGGGGAGGACGCCAACTCGGATAAAATCAACGAGTATGCCACTAAACACCCACGAATGAAAAGAGACTCAATTACATCAAACTACAACCATGGAGATTGAGAGACTTGCACCCGACTAAAGAATGATGACTCATAATCGACACTCTTTTAAAGAAAATACACAAAAATGCACAAAGGCACAAATCAACTTGAATGAGTTTGATTCTTTTTATTTTTGAATTAAGGTCAATCATGATTAGATTAATTGATTTTAAAAGAAAAAAAAAGAGTAAAAGCCACTTGACAAAAGTCAAGGTTTGTTTATTTAAAGAGGTGATGATTTTAAAAAGAAGGAATCATTTGAAAAAGGGAGAGGGTTTTGAAAATTAAAGAAGGGGAGGAGATGAAGGGATTATCCTAAAAAAGAAAATAAGAAGATAAAGGAAGAAAGATCTAACCAAATTATGATTATAAGAGTTTCATCCTTATAAGCTAGCAAATAGTCAAATAAAGGCAAGTTCCAACTTCATGAAGATCAAAGCAAGGGAGAGAGATCCAAAAGTCTAAGTCTAAAATCTACATTCCAATGCCAAGGATAGTAACCAAAAGTCCATAAATAAAAGTCACAAGTTTTTTGTGTCCAAATGGACAAAAGGAAGATTAACATAACAAAAATAAGAGCAAGAAATATAAACATGATAATGGATGAATAATGCATAATAAAGTAAAATAAAATAAAAGCAATAAAAGTGCAAGAATTTAAATGTTAGTAGCAAAAGAAATTAAAGTGCAAGAATCTAAAATAGTAATAGTAATAGTAATAATAGAATAATAATATTTACATAAAAAATGGTATGGTGAACTTAATCAACCACAACCAAAAGAGTAACCAAAATCGAAAGGCAACCGGATCCGCTTAGCATCTTACACTATAGTGATTAATAAAGGCAAACCGAATCGAATTCAATGAAATTTGAAAGGCGATTGGGAGACCCAAAGCACCTACGCATCAAACTTTCAAAAGTCTCGATTCTTAATGCAATATGATTAAAAACTTTGGGATTATGCGATCAACAAGAGATCCGGTCCACGAAAGTGCAAGTACCCAATTAGATTTTTATTTCGAATTCGGGACACATTTAGGTCTATGTTAAGTAATCGCCGAGTAATTTACAAAATAATTACCCGACAAATGAGGCCGGCCACCACCAATTAAGGTGAACAATATTAGTGCTAATGCATGCGAGATAAACGATATATAAATCGCCATCTGGACGCAATACCGCAAAAAACTAAAGGTGAATACCAAATTGAACCCGTACTCATGGTATTCTTCCATCCTTAAGTTCAATCACTCATCTCGGTGGATTCAAGCATGAAAATCTATCACTAACACAAAGTACCTTAAATGACTTGAATAATCCACTTAAAGGTAATTTTGAATTAATGAACATTAACTACTCTAATCTACACCCAAAGTTCATTGAAATTAAGGAGAAATCACTCCCAAAAGTGCTTCCCAAGGTAAAAATAAAAAGGAGGAATAAGGAGAAGAAAGAGGAACAAAAAAGGGGCTTAAAACAAGCCAAAAACACCATTCTGACTTGCGTTAATCGGTTAACCAATTGGTTAACCGGTTAACGCAGGCAAAATCTGCACAATTTTAAAAATGGTTAACCGGTTAACCAATCTGCACTTTAAATGGTTAACCAGTTAACGTTGTACCAGAAGCAGAAAAATGCAGAAAATTCAGCATGATCCATTTTAAAAGCTTTCTTCAAACATTTGATGATCATGATCTGAATTTACACGAATTTTAAAACCATAATACAGTGGAATTCCTGCAATCAAACAACAAATAAAGATCCAAAGGATCTAGAAACAAAGGCACCAAAGATCTACATCTTGAATGTTGATGGTGAATATGAGTTTATGGAAAGAGATGAATTACCAAAATCACTTCTTCAAATTGGACCAAATCAAGCTTAGATCTACTGAAATTGATGAACAAGAAAGAGTAGGATGAAGGTTTAGCTCAAGTTAGTCAAGAATTCAATGTGAATTCTTGATAACTTCAAAAGAAAAAAAAAAGAGCTTTAGTGAAATTTTGGTTTTGGGAGATGTTTTGCAAGGGGTTTTTTGGCTCTCAAAAGCTTGGTGAATGAATGAAATTATGGTCCTATTTAAAGAATTTAGGTATGGGAATTTGGTGGAATGGAGCTTCCTTTGGTAATTAAAATTAGGCTTGGTAATTGCAATTTTGGTGGGAAATGAAAAGAGTGGTGATTAGTGAGGGTTTATGGTAGGAAATGATCAAAGTGATGTAGAGAAATCAGAAACCAATGGATCTAGAATATTCCAATTAAATTAATGATCTAAGGGTGTTGAATTTGAATAAAATATTCAAATTTCGCATTAGTTAACCGGTTAACCAAGCCAAAATTTGAATATTTTATTCAAATGAGGTTGTTTGGTTGTTGTGGCCCGATTCTTTTTGTACGCCGAAGAAGGCATGGAAATAAACACATGAACCTTGGAATTCCTTGGAATGAATCAATTAACTTGGGAAATCCTTGATCAGATAAATTTGAATTATCTGCGGATCAACTTCGACTTTTGTCTGTGAAATTTTATTCGAGCTGCAGGACTGCTATTTTTGGCATTTTCAATGGTTCCTCTTCCTGAAAAAAGGTTAGTAAAAGGAAACAAAATATTTTTTGGATTTTAATTAATGGATAGTAATCATAAACAAATAAATTAATTAAAGACAACAGTGATCCCCTGTGAGGCATAAACCTAACCCGAGAAGAACCGAGCAACCAATATGATCTAGTTTGTATGCAAGATGCAGATGAAAATGCAAAGAAAACTTAGGGCAAAAATTAGGGTGCTACAATTGCACAACAAATTCATCCTCATCCATTTCCAGCTCATATTCTCAAAACTCTTCCCCAAGTCACCCCAAAATACCCTCCATCCTCCTCTCCTATATAACACACACTCAATTCATTTGAAAAAACAAGCTTGGAAAGCCATAATAAACCCCTGAAAAAAACCAGAAATAATCCAAGCTTCAAACAAAAAATGTTCTGCAGAATCTCACCCAAACTCAACCCTCAAACAAACCTTAAATCACTCATTCAACTTCTTTTTTTTCAAATAAGCTAAAATGATACCATAACACTGTTCACGCCATCCTCATCCTGCATACCACACAAGCCACAAACTCACGCTTATATTTCATAACCAAACCCCCATTCTACTCAAACTGCAGACCTGCTCAAAACCAACACCAACCCATAAACCTCACAACCAAACACAAAATCCGAAAGATGAGATGAAGCTGAGAAAACCGAATACAATACCTTCAAATCACCACCACCGCAAACTCCAAAAACCTAAACCGTGAGCCAAGAACCGAGAAACCAAATTGTAACAATCATTCACTAACAACCGTGAAAACATTGAAACCGCAACGCACCACAAAACCCAAGCGAATCTGAGAAACCGAAAGAAAATAAACTGAGAAGAAGAGGATCAAAATAACCAAACAGTGAGGATGAGCGGAATCAAATCGAATCGCAGAACAGAGAGAGAGAGAGAGAGAGAGAGAGAGAGAGAGAGAGAGAGAGAGAGAGTGAGAGTGAGAGAGAGAGAGAGATTGAGTGGGTTTCTCATTTTTCCTGAACCGTGTTTTGAAGGAGAAACATGCACTCACCAAAAGAACTACAAATCCTCTTCTCTCTGGACACGGGAATAACCAACCACACCAAAAGATCATCAACTACGATGTCAGGATCTCTTAAAGCAGTCTCAGTAGTCATAGTCGAGGAAGTGTCTACTACTTTTGCATCTACCCATTCATACTCTGATGCATCTGGACGGTTTCAAATATTAAAGTGCTACAGTACCTCGGCGTCGCTAGGTTCATAACATCCTATTTGCAGACGAAGCTTAATGAATCTCTATTATGTCCCCTCTTTTGAAAATTTGCTAGTACATCCTCTTTCAACAGGACACAAGGAGGCATAAATAAATCATCATAGTTTATTCTTTTGCAAACATTTGATATATGGGCATACAATGACTTGGAAGAAGAAGTTTCTTCCTCAAAGAATTTTCTAGATACTATTTCTAAGTCAGAACCATCAAATAAGGTAATAAATTATGGTTCTAAATGATCTCTATCAAAAGAAGGAAAATAAGAATCAATGGATGTCCCCATTGTAGAGGCATATGAAGTTTCAACTTTGGAATCGCTCACTAAATTAATGGCACTACCGCCCATCTTGACTAGAAAATAGGAAATGCTAAAGGTAAAGTTTGAGTTAGAAGGGTACCTAGTTATGGAAGATTGATGAAACAAAAGGAATGAAATAAGGAAAAAGTTTTAAGGGAAACACTGAATCGCTTCTACAGTGATACTCTCGGGAAAGAAGAAGCGAAGATGTTTTCTAGAAAAGTTACTGTAAAACTCGAAAGTTAAGGGTTGTGAAAAAACTTCCAAATATTCAACTCACTATACTTATATGCAACAACAACTAAAAGTCACGACCCACCATGAAAATAAATCACAAGATCAATAACTAAATTTCCACTCATGGATACACGTCAACTCAAGTGTACTCAAGAACTCTATAAATTGTGCCATATATTAGTTGGTCGCGTCAGTGGACGTGCCATAAAAGGGTGACAAAGTGTTTCAATGATGGAAATGCATTAAATGCGCATGTTCCCCACCACTTTTTCAAAAAATGATCCCAAGCTATTTAGTTTCATTCCACATCGCATCATGACATGAAGGTTAGTCAATGATACTTAAGGTTTCCTCCGACACCTTCAGTGTTCGGCAAAGCCTTGAGGACAACTGGTATTGACCGATCAAAGGCCTAATTGATCAAGGTCCAATCAATCTTAAATCCACTCTATTCAAACCAAGGTATAAAATAGTTCACATGCTAAGAGCAATGTACAATCTCTAATCTTCACTTTCATTAGACTCATATTAAATCTTGAATTGACATGGGCATTGAGTGTTAACAAAACAGGTCCACCCTGCGCAATTATAAAGGAGATCAAAGTCATCATTCAAGATCATCAGTTATTCAACTGTCCCCATTTTTTATTCCTTCATGAAGATATAATATCCATTTTTAGTTCTAGAATCTAAAACATAGTAAGAAGACACTTTAATGTTTTGCCAAAGATTTTCAAGATAAAAATGAGAATTTTTTATTCAAATAATCACAAATTTCACAAAAAAATCTTAATAACCAAGTTTTCTAAGTATTCCTCAGAGTATTCGTGTTTTTTAAAAAATTGAACGAATATCATATGTTAGATTAACACGAATTGACGCTTGTATTGAAAAATATAAAAGTGTCGTAAATTCTACACATAATTTAGTAAGTCAAACTGACGATTGTCTATAAAATTTAGGAGGAGACGTCAATTGACGACACATTAATGTTTTTCATAATAAATTGGCACGAAAAAAGTTAAAATATAGAGATGTCATCAATTAAATATCGATATTTCTATATTTTTCAATATAGGTTTAAATTCATCTAATATGTACTCAGCGTTGTAATTGTTTAGTTATTTAAAATATGAATATTTTGAAAAATACTTGAAAATTTGATTATCAAATTTTCATTTTTAAAAAAGTAGAGTTATTTGAATTAAAAAAATTCTAAAAATGAATATATAGAAATGATATGTTGATAAATTAATATATATATATATATATATATATATATATATATATATATATATATATATATATATATATATATATATATATATATATATATATGACGTATTGAACAAGTGTTAGAAAATATGATATCCAAAACTATATATGAATATATTAAATTAAATTTTGATAATTAGTTCTCTACTGTTGAACTCCGAAACAAATGGATCTTGTGGCAGTGAAAATTCTGTTGAGTGTCTTTTAAGGGTTTGTGAAGTTTACATTTTTGTATCTTTTGATTTCTCATTTAAAAATTCAAAACAACTTTCTCTTTCTTTTCTTTGTTGTACTTCTTTAACTTGTAGCTGTAAAGCATACAAACAAAGCAACACACCGCACAACATCATTTGTTACAGACCGATACAGCATAACAGCTTATTCTAAAGAGCAAGCGACTAAAGATTTAAAATAAAAGTTTTTTTTTTTTAATTCTTGCGAATAGATTTTAAAAATTTTAAAAATTAAATATAATAATTAATAAAAAAAATTAATTGAAATATATTGACAATATAAAAGAATTGTACACCATTAGTTAACTATAATCATTGAATGTTGAGAAATGTTTGTTTTTTATTTTAATCACCTATAAAATAATGTAAACAGATGATGATAATAAATTGATGATGTAAATTTTTGTACATTGACAATACATAGTAATTAACCTCTGTTATATAAAATCATCCTTAATTATTATTGATTGTCATTTATATTGACACATGTCAGCAGAAACTTTAAAAAATATGAATGAAAAATCATAATTCTGAAAATAATATTTTATATTGAACTAAAACGAAATACAATAACACCTAATATAGGCTAAAGAGAAGAATTGGGCTAAAACTAAAGTAAACGGGCCATTGGGCCAGAAAACTTAAAAGAGCAAAATATAGAAAAAATAATAATTAAGGTTTAACACCCTCCTAAAACTGAAATGGATGTTAATTATTCCAAGTTTTGAAACACGTGTGTGAAAGAATCCCGAGTGAAGTGGCTTTGTGAAGAGATCAGCTATTTGATTTTCTGAATTGATAGGCATGAGGTGAATTGTCTTGGATTGGATTTTGTCACAAACAAGGTGACAATCCATTTCTATGTGTTTGGTTCGTTCGTGGAATACTGGATTGGTGGCAATATAGATTGCACTTTGATTGTCGTAGTAAATGTTGGCAGTTTGTGGGTGAGAGATGTTGAAATCGTGAAGAAGGTATATGAGCCATTGAGCTTCACAATATGTGTTGGCCAATGCGCGATACTCGGCTTTAGAGGAACGGGAAACAACCAGCTGCTTTTTGGATTTCCAGCATACAAGATTGTCGGCTAAGAAGAATGTGAAACCAGTCGTTGATCTTCGCGTAAGGGAACATGCTCCCCATTCTGAATTAGTAAATCCTTTGAGATTGAGGGGCGAAGCAGAGTTGAAGAACATTCCCATGTAGGGGGCATTTTTGTGGTACCAGATCACTCGATATGCTGCTTGAAGGTGAAGTTGAGTCAGAACAACCATGTTAGCTCAATCTGCAAACAGAGTAAACAACGTCAGGTCTAGAATGTGTTAAATATAAGAGTTTACCTATGATAGCTCGATATTGTGTCACATTGTTGAGGACAGAGTCGTTGGAACTATCGAGTTTGTGTGAAGGATCCATTGGTGTTGGAGCAGGTTTAAAACCAAGTCGGCTGGTTGTTTGTAGGAGATCTAAGCAATACTTTCCCTGGCAGAGAGTGATCTCTTTTGAGGAACGAGCAATTTCGAAGTCAAGAAAGTTACGAGTAAATCCAAGTCCTTAATGCTGAAGTGCTTGTCTAGAAATTGCTTGATTGCTTTGATATGAAGTAAATTATTTTTTGCAGGGCTTAAGTCGTCTATATAGACCATAACAACAGTAAAAGTCTTGTCAGAATTGTGCGTAAATAAGGAATAGTTAGGCTTGGATTGCAAGAAACCATTATTTAATAAAGTTTGTGTGAGTTTGTGATTCCATTGACGACATACCTACTTAAGGCCACAAAATGATTTGGTAAGTTTGCAAACCATGTTTTTGGGAATTTTTAGGTTGGTAGGGCATTTCAAGTAGACTTCTTCCTCGAGGTCACCATGAAGAAAAGTTGTGTTAATATCAAGTTGATGTACATGCCAATTGAGGGAAGAGGCAATGGACAATAGTAAACAAATTGTAGTCATTTTAATAACGGGGCTAAAAGTTTCTAAATAACGGGGCTAAAAGTTTCTAAATAATCAAGGCCTTCGGTTTGGTTGAAGCCCTTAGCAACAAGTCGTGCCTTGTATCTCTCAAAGGTACCATTTGGGAAGCATTTTAGTTTAAAAACCCATTTGATGTCGATGGCTTTTTTGTTGGGTGGAAGAGAAGTAACAACCCAAGTTTTGGTATCATTGGGAGATTTTAGCTTATTTGAGATGGCTTGTTGCAAAAGGGGGTCATGCATAACAATAACATATGAGGTTGGTTCTTGACCAGTGGATATGTTTAAATTAAAAAGCCTATGAGTAGAAGATAAATTATCATAGTTAATGAAATGAGAAATAGGGTAATGGGCAGTACCTGAGTGATGAGAATTTGGAAGGGAAGTAGAACTTGTAATAAGTGAGCAGTGATAATCTTGAAGGTACGCAGAAGGTATGGAAATTCTGGAGGATTGCCTAGTGTTTGTGACTGAAAGAGGCAGGTTATTTGGAGAAGAAATGGGAATTGGGGAATATGTGCAAAGAGTTACAAGGCTTGTGTATGTTGGTTGGGTGGGAGGATAATTTATAGTAGGAGAGTTATGGTCCATTCGAGAGGGAATTCCAGGGATGGAAGGATTATAGTGAAGAGTGTTATCCTGAGAGGTGTGATAATTTGGTTGTGATGATGGGGTTGGAGTGTGACAAAAGGAAATATATACTCAAAATAAACAATGTCACGAGATATAAAAGTATTTTTAGTCACAATATCATATAATATAGAACCTTTAACACCATATTTAAAATCAAGGAAAATGCATTTACGAGACCAAGAGTCTAATTTTGAACTATTAAACGGTTTACTACAAGCATAAACAATGCATCCTCAATTTTTGATATGCATATAATCAGGAATGGTGTTATAAAGAAGAGTAAAAGGACGTTGAAATTTTAAAAGTTTAGATGGGAGAAGATTAATTAAATGAACAACATAGGACCAAATTGTTTTGGGTGTGTGAGAGTGAAAAGGGAGAGCGTGGGTCACTCCAAGTATATGTTGATGTTTGTGTTTAATAATCCCATTTTGTTGGGGTGTATAGACACAAGATGTCTGATGTTTTATACCTTGAGAGGCATAGTATGTTTTTAATAAAAAATTCGGTCTATTATCAGAACAAATAGTTTTTATGGTGCAATTCAATTATGTTTGGATTAGTTTAACAAAAGATTTAATTAATGGAGAAGTTTCAAATTTATTTTTCATAAGGAATAACCAACAATGTCTAGTATAATCATCTATAATAGTCAGAAAATATTGATGATCTAGAGTAGAAAAAGTAGAAATAGGGCCCCAAATATCCATGTGAACAAGTTCAAAACAAGATGTAGTTCTACTATAACAATATGGGAAAGGAATATGTTTTTGTTTAGCAGTAAAACAAGCATCACAAGGAAACACAGATTTAGACGAATCTGGAAAGGAAACAAATTTATTAATGTGAATCAAAGTGTTGTGTGAAGGGTGTTCAAGTCTAGTGTGCCAAATAGAAAAACTATGTACAAAATTGTGAACATTTTTAACATTGGGAACATTGTCAATTAAACTGCTTGTATGCGAAGATGGAAAAATAAAGGAGTACAGTCCTTGATGGATCCTAGCTGCACCAATCTTCATCAGGGTATGAGTCCCTTGTATGAGACAGTGAGTAGAAGTAAATTGAAGAGTACAATCGAGAAAAGGGCATAGGAGAGAAACACATATGATGTTGGTGAAAAAAGAAGGAAAATACAAATCACCATGAATAAGCAACGTATCTGAAAAATAGATAGAGCTGGAATAAGTAGAAATAACTATGGCTCTATTAGGGAGCCATATATTGATAGGGAAATATAGGGAGGTAAACATGGCCTTAGAGTGGCACACATGATATGTGGCTCCCGTGTCTAACAACCAATCATGAGAGGTTATGCTATTAATAGAGAGTAAAGTGGAAGACATACTAGAGATAGGGGGAGGATAAGCTTATAAGTGTTGAATCGTATTAGGAGAAGAAGATGTGTGCTGCTAAAGGAGGGCAATAAATGCATATTATTGGTCAGTAGTGAGCACAAATTGATTGGGTCTTGGTTATGAGTCATATGTGCGATCGTGAGACTGTTATTTAGAAGAAATTTGTGCAACTTATGATTTTTTCATATAAGGAGGGAGCACATGCTTCTTGAAGCAAACTTCAATAGTGTGAACGGGTTTGTTGCAATATGAGCAAATCATGACGCCTTTGGTTTTGTTGTAAGGTGAAGGTCTCGACCTTATTTCTTGTGGGCGACCTTTCTGATTGGGTTTGGTCATCTGAGCAACAAGTTTGTCATCTTCAACAGATATGGTGATTTGTCGCTTCTATTGGATGAGAATGGAGAAGACCTTGTTAATCGAAGGGAAAGGCGTCATGAGCATTATTTGATCATGCACATGGCATAACAATAGTTAATGCCTTTGAGGAAACAGATGACATAATCATTGTCACGATAACCTTTAATGATGTATATTAAAGCACAATGACACATTAGTTCACATGTATAGCTTGGGAGAGGACAAAAATTATCAAATTCATGCCAGAGTTTTTTGAGTCTTGTGAAATATTGTGTGATGGTTTGTTAACCTTGTCGTTGAGTGTATATCTTTTCTTGAAGATCTGAGATACAAAAGAAGTCACCTTGATGGTAACGTTCATGGAGTTTGTCCCACATATCTTTCACAAAATCCATCCACGAGACACTTTCAGAGATGTCTTTGTCAATAGAATTTGTAAGCCAAGCCATTACCATGTTGTTTGTAATACCCCGTAATTTATTTAACACTCTGAATAATATTATTTGATATTAATAAGGTCCCGGATTACTCTGAGAGATTTTAGCAGAAATAATTAGAACAATCTGCGAGATTTTATTTTATTAACTAATATTAGCTAACTCAGAGATTTAATAAAATTATGGATTAAGAGACATTTTGGATACTATCAATTTGGACCCATTGGTAAGAAAAATACGTTTTTCCTCTTAAAACCTAAATATTCTATATTATGTTTTATAGAAAGAAAAATATAGAAAAAGGAAAAAGAAGAAGTTAGTAGGAGAGAGGAGAAATAAGGAAAAAAGGAGAAGAAGAGGAAGTGAACCCTAGAACTCAAATCCATCATTCTTCATCATCCGCCCGTCGATTCGACTCAAATTCTTCGCCAATCTTCATCTCTCAAGGTGGGTTCTCAGTTAGAAGCTTTTGTTTTAATTTTGGTTGAGTATTAGAGTTTATGAGTTTTTAGGTTTTTGTAGAAAAATCTTAGAAATTGAAAGTTTAACGGTTAAAACTCAATGAAATCAATATATGTTGGTTAGTATGTGATAATAATCATGTTGATAGTTGGTTTCTATTTTTGGTGATGTTTGGATGGATTTGTGGCCATTTGGAGAAGTATCCCGTAAGTTGTTTTTCTGAAAATTCACAGAGCTCACTTAGTGAGCAGGTTGCTTCTGCAGTAGGGTTTCTGTTTTGGTGTAGCTCGCTTAGCGAGCCTGAAGGTTTTGTCGTTTTTGCGTTTTATTTCATAACGTTTGTTCCGGGTGTCCATTTGTAGTGTTCCGCATATTGTTTCGAAGCTAAAATTACATACTATCTTTTGATGCCGAAAAATATTATTTTTACCTGAATTTTACCCGATTTTAAATAAACTGAATTTATGATAAGTTAGGGAATTTGTGAACTAAAAGAAATAAAAGGTATAACTTGTGAGGTAGCTAGGTTTGCCATAGGTTGGTACAAAACCATTTTAGAGACATGACAATTCTTAGACACCGATACCCGATTTAGTATCCTCGTGTTAAGTAGTTGTGAGCGGATGGAGGTTTTATTCCCATCACGTTATAATCCTAATTTAATTATGTTTAGCCCGTGTCGAGGTCCCACGAGGCGGGACGGTCGGGGAGACATAATTAATTTGTGGATTCTAATCCCTTAATGGATGACCTTGACCTGTACTCGTCTGCTATGGCTGGGCGGGGAAAGTATCCATTAGGATAAGTAACGAGTGACCCGTGTCGAGATCTCCGTTTGTGGGATGGTCGGGGAAAGTTACTTTGTGGCAAGGTACCGTGACCCGTGCTGAAGTGCCCTGGTGTGGCTAAGCGGGGAAAGTACCTTAGATAGATAATGAGTGACTCGTGCTGTAGTGCCCTTGTGTGGCTGGGCGGGGAAAGTTATTTATACATTGAGGATTGAGTGACCCGTACTCGTCTGCTATGGATGGGCATGGAAAGATACCTTAAAGCACCTTGTGTGTGCTCTGTTTTGTTTAACTTTATGTCTCTAGTTTTATGAAGAACTCGAAGTCTAGGTTTTCCCCCAACTTGAATAGTGTCTAGTTCGAACCTTTTAGAGCCTATGGAACTCTAAGATAAGGGAACTCACTGAGATGTTTTATCTCACCTCATGTTGATGTTGTTATTTCAGGTACTTCAGGTTCCGCAAAGGGAAAATATAAGGCGACTTGATTATCTTTGCTTGTTTGATGGCTTTTCTTCCGCTGTGGACTTTTAAGATCTTCAGATCTAGTTCTTAGACTTTTTTTTTATTTTTGTGAACATCTTGTATCATTTATAGTCTTTTGTAATAATACCTTATGTTGTAGTGGCTATATTTATGCAATGTGTTATTAAGAACTTGTTGTATTTTAGTACCAAACTTTATTTTATATATGAAAAATATGCTTTGATGTATGTCTTTTATATATGGGTATTACAGTTGGTATCAGAGCAGGTTGTATCCTCGACCTAGCCTTGGAATATTATAAGTATCCTTTCTGTTCATATACGTAATCCCGCTGTAGAACTAAATGTTATGTTTATGGTATTGAGCCTGATCAACTTAATCCTGTTTTGATGACATTTAGGAATATGGATGGTAGTCGTGGAACACGTGGTCGACCTAGTGTCACTCTTCCTGTTACTGAGCAGTCAGGTGGTGAAGGGAATGCTTCTATGTTCCAATTCATGCAACAGAAGTAGCAACAACAACACCAGTTCATGCAGGAGATGATGCACCAGATGAATGAGGGTCTTCATCCTCAAGTGGCTACTCCTAAAGCTGGAGGTGGAACCTTCCAAGATTCTTCCGCATGAATCCTCAGGAATTTCATGGTGGATTGGATCTGGTGAAGGCGCATGAATGGGTAACTGGAATGGAGAGAATCTTTCAAATTGTGATATGTGGTGAAGAAGATAAGGTGACTTTTGCATCACATTTGTTAAAATGTCCTGCTGCTAGGTGATGGGAGAGTGCTTCAAATCTTATGGCGGTGCAAGGAATTCCGAAAGTGTGGCAACAATTTAAGACAATCTTTATGGAGAAATACTTTCCAAGTTCCTTGAGAACCCAAAAGAAGTTTGAATTCCAACAGCTTAGGCAAGGGAGCATGACTGTGGCCAGTTATATCGAAAAGTTCGAAGCAATGGCAGCCTATTATAGGCAAGTGATGTATGCTCCAGATGAGAGGTGGAAGATTGATTAGTTCTTGTTTGGACTTAGGGTCGAAATTTCACATAGTGTCTCGCAGAGGGAGTTCACTACTTATTCCAAAATGTTGAGACAATGTTATGTAGCTGAGCATAGTTTGATGAAGGTGAAAGCTGAAGCAATAGATGGAAGAGATGTTCAAAGTGTCTGTGGGAGAGCTAACCAACCTTTTAGGCCAAGGCCTCAACCCTTCAAAGGGAAACAGGTTCAAAATGTTGGACCTAACACTCCACCCACGTGTAGGTGTGTAGCAAGCACCATTTTGGTAAGTGTCACGGTGGAGGATTAAGGTGTTACAATTGTGATGAAGTGGGCCATATGTCAAGGGATTGTACCAAGCCGAATAATCAAGTTCAATGAATGGTTTATACCATGTATGCTAGAAAGACCAAAGCCGACAATTCTCTGATTGCGGGTAATTGTCTTATTAATGATCATCCTTGTATTGTTTTATTTGATTGTGGAGCAACACATTCTTTTGTGTCTACTAGTTATGTAAAGTGACTTGGATTACCAAATTTTCCCTTATCTCCTCTTATGGTGGTTACTACCACTATGGATGAAACTGTAGAGACACCTCTCATGTGTGAAAGTTGTACTTTGTCCATGAATGGTAGAATTTTCCAAATAGATCTTATTTTCTTACCCCTTAAGAAAGTTGATGTTATCCTGGGAATGAATTGGTTGTCTTCTAATTCTGTGTTTATTGGGTGTGAAGAGAAGTTGATCCTCATTCCATCCATTGAAGCGCCTCCGAAAGATGTGTTGACAACAATCTTAGAAAGTGCGGTTGGAATGGTAAACCTTTTGTTTGAGAATGAGAAATTTGTTTTGATGGTCCTTACTAAAGAAGAGGGTAATGGTCCGCAAGTTTTGAATATTCCGATAGTCTGTGAATTTCCTGATGTCTTTCCCGAGGATGTCACTTCCTTACCTCCAGTGAGGGAAGTTGAATTCTAAGTTGACCTGATATCGGGAACGACTCCTATATCCATTTCCCCTTATCGGATGGCACCGCTAGAGTTAAGAGAATTGAAGGATCATTGCTTATGAATGGGATTCTAGTTGTGAGCAAAGTTTTATGTGTTTGAAGGAGAAATTGACAACTGCTCCAGTTTTGATCATTCCCGATCCTAACAAATCTTACGAAGTGTTTTGCGGTACTTCTAAGATGGGATTAGGAGGTGTTCTTATACAAGAAGGTCAAGTTGTAGCTTATGCTTCTAGACATTTGAGAATTCATGAGAAGACTTATCCAACTCACGATTTGGAATTGGCGGCCGTGGTGTTTACTTTGAAAGTGTGGAGGCACTATCTGTATGGCGTGCGTTTTGAGATGTTCAGTGAACATAAGAGTTTGAAGTATCTCTTTGATCAAAAGGAATTGAATATGAGACAAAGATGGTGGATGGAATATTTGAAAGATTATGACCTTGAATTGAAGTATCATCCAGGAAAAGTGAATAAAGTGGCAGATGCTTTAAGTAGGAAAGTGATTCATAGTGCCAAGTTGATGATGTTGGAGTATGTTGGAGAAGTTTTGAGACCTTAACCTTCAGTTTGTTTGGACTCTGAATGGTGTGATTATGGGAAATTTGAATAGCAATTCTATCTTGAGGAATGAAATTCAACAAGCACAAGTTCTAGATGAGAAGTTGCAAGAGATGTTACTCCAACCGGGTTTTGTAAGACTGTTGGATGGGATTATCCTATTCAACCAAAGAATTTGCATTCCGAATGATGATGTGTTAAAGAGAAAGATTTTGGAGCAATCCCATAAAGGTTCTTTTATGATACATCCGGGATCTTCGAAGATGTATTAGGACTTGAAGAAAGAGTATTGGTGGTCCGGTATGAAAAAGGATATTGAGGTATTTTTTGTCTGAATGTGTGATGTGTCAACAAGTAAATGTTGAGCACCAAAGACCAGGTGGTTTGTTACAACCCTTAGATATTCCAATTTGGAAGTGAGATACTATTTTTATGGACTTTGTAGTGGGTTTTCCGAGTACTCAAGGTGGTTATGATTCTATTTGGGTGATTATGGATCGACTTACGAAATCCACACATTTCTTAGCCGTTAAGACTACATACAAGGCAAGTCATCTTGCAAGGTTGTTTATTGTTGAAATTGTAAGATTGCATGGTGTTCCATCTAGCATTGTGTCAGATAGAGATCTGAAGTTTACTTCGAGGTTTTGGAAAGTGTTCCAACAAGATATGGGTACGGATTTACGTTTGAGCACTTCTAATCATCCTCAAACGGATGGTTAGACGGAACGCACAATTCAAACAATGAAAGATATGTTAAGGGCTTGTGTGTTGGAAAGTAAAGGAAATTGGAAGGAACTTTTTCCATTGATATAATTCTCTTACAATAACAGTTACCATGCGAGCATCAGAATGGCTCCGTATGAAGCTTTGTATGGAAGAAAGTGTATAACACCGTTGTGTTGGTCAGAAGTAGGTGAAGATAGGATTTTGGGACCCGAAGTTATTCAAGATACTACGGAAAAGATTCGAATGATTCGAGAGAAGATTAAGCAAGCCCAAGATATTCAAAAGAGTTATGCGGACAATAGAAGGAGACCTTTGGAATTTGAAGAAGGTGATCATGTGTACTTGAAAGTCACTCCAAGATTGATATTGAAGGGACCGTTTAAGTCGCGTAAGTTAAGTCCGAGATACGTAGGACCATATCAGATCTTAGAAAGGATTGGTGAAATTGCTTACAGATTGGCCTTACCACCCTCTCTGTCTGAAATGCATGATGTTTTCCATGTATCTCAACTTTGTAGGTTCGTTCCTGATCCTCTTTAGCCTATTCTTCCGGATTCTATCGAGATAGAAGCGAATTTAACTTTTGAACACCAACCGATCCGTATTGTTGGAAAAGAAACCAAGGTGTTAATGAACAAAGAAATTCCACTTGTTAAGGTACAATGGGATGTGACGCATCCGGGAGATACTATGTGGGAGTTGGAATCGGAAATGCGGGAATCCTAACCTCACCTGTTCAGGTAATCTTTTAAATTCGAGGACGAATTTCTATTTAAGGAGTGGAGGATGTAATACCCCATAATTTATTTAACGCTCTGAATAATATTATTTGATATTAATAAGGTCCCGAATTACTCTGAGAGATTTTAGCAGAAATAATTAGAACAATCTGCGGGATTTTATTTTATTAACTAATATTAGCTAACTCAGAGATATTATAAAATTATGGATTAAGAGACATTTTGGATACTCTATTTTTGGACCCATTGGTAAGAAAAATAAGTTTTTCCTTTTAAAACCTAAATATTATATATTATGTTTTATAGAAAGAAAAATATAGAAAAAGGAAAAAGAAGAAGTTAGTAAGAGAAAGGAGAAAGAAGGAAAAGAGGAGAAGAAGAGGAAGTGAACCCTAGAACTCAAATCCATCATTCTTCATCATTTGTCCGTTGAATTGACTCAAATTCTTCGCCAATCTTCATCTCTCGAGGTGGGTTCTTAGTTAGAAGCTTTTGTTTTAGATTTTGTTTGAGTTTTAAAATTTATGAGTTTTTAGGTTTTTGTTGAAAAATCTTATAAATTGAAAGTTTAACGGTTAAAACTCGATGAAATCAATATATGTTGGTTATCATGTGATAATAATCATATTGATAGTTGGTTTATCTGTTTTGGTGATGTTTGGATGGATTTGTGGCCATTTGGAGAAGTTTCCCGTAAGCTGTTTTTCTGAAAATTCGTAGAGCTCGCTTAGCGAGCAGGTTATTTTTGCAGCAGGGTTTCTGTTCTGGTGTAGCTCGCTTAGCGAGCCTGAAGGTTTTGTGGTTTTTGCGTTTTATTTCATAACTTTTGTTCCGGGTGCCCGTTTTTAGTGTCCTGCATATTTTTTCGAAGCTAAAATTACATACTATCTTTTGATTCCGAAAAATATTATTTTTACCCAAATTTTCAAATAAACTGAATTTTAGATAAGTTAGGGAATTTGTGAACTACAAGAAATAAAAGGTATAACTTGTGAGGTATCTAGGTTTGCCCTAGGTTGGTACAAAACCATTTTAGAGACATGACAATGCTTAGACACCGATACCCGATTTAATATCCCCGTGTTAAGTAGTTGTAATAAGATGGAGGTTATGTTCCCATCACGTTATAATCCTAATTTAATTATGTTTAGCTCGTGTCGAGGTCCAACGAGGAAGGACGGGCGGGGAGACATAATTAATATGTGGATTCAAATCCCTTAATTGATGACCGTGACTCGTACTCGTCTGCTATAGCTGGGCGGGGAAAGTATCCATTAGGATAAGTAACGAGTGACCTATGTCGAGATCTCCATGTGTGGGATGGCCGGGGAAAGTTACTTTGTGGCAAGGTACTGTGACCCGTGTTGAAGTGCTCTAGTGTGGCTGGGCGGGGAAAGTACCTTAGATAGATAATGAATGACCTGTGTTGTAGTACCCCTGTGTGGCTGGGCGGGGAAAGTTATTTATACATTGAGGATTGAGTGACCCGTACTCGTCTGCTATGGCTGGGCGGGGAAAGATGCCTCAAAGCACCTTGTGTGTGCTCCGTTTTGTTTTACTTTGTGTCTCTAGTTTTATGAAGAACTCGAAGGCTAGGTTTTCTCCCGACTTGAATAGTGTCTAGTTCGAACCTTTTAGAGCCGAGGGAACTTTAAGATAGGTTACTCGCTGAGATGTTTTATCTCACTCCATGTTGATGTTGTAATTTCAGGTACTTCAGGTTCCACAAAGGGCAAAGATAAGGCGACTTGATTATCTTTACTTGTTTGATGGCTTTTCTTCCGCTGTGGACTTTTGAGATCTTCAGATCTAGTTCTTAGACTTTTTTTATTTTTGTGAACAACTTGTATCCTTTATAGCCTTTTGTATTAGTACCTTATGTTGTACTGGCTATATTTATGCAATGTGTTATTAAGAACTTGTTGTATTTCAGTACCAAACTTTATTTTATATATAGAAAATAAGCTTTGATGTATGTCTTTTATATATGGGTATTACATTGTTGCAACAATCCCAAGTGAGGTATTTCAAATTAGTTGAATTTGGGTGAATTAGTGTTTCGTCGATGAACCCTAATTTATTCTTTCATAGTGCTAGACCAAGAATGGAAATTGGTGTTGTTGATCGACGGGGAAACGATGGAGAGGAAGGGATTGTCGCTTGGATGCATATAACAAGAGTCAAGAATATCAGTTTGGTAGTTACGCATTGTGCTGCCATTGTTAGGGGTAGTTTCTTTGTGTGGAGTGGGTGGAGGCGTGGAGTCATTGTTTGCAGACGCCATGGAAAGAATAAGAAGGATGAATTTACAGGGCAAGAAACGTGAAAAGGAAGATTCCAAAAAATCGGTGATGAATGGTGAAAGAAACACGAAGAACACGGAAAAGGTGAAAAACAAGAGAGAAAGAGATCTCGTGAGGGTATAATAGAGAAAACGCTATCCAAAAAGAAAGGAAAGAGAACTTGGAAAAAAATCTACAAGAAAATAAATTGAAAAAAACACGTCAGTGATGATAAGTTGTAAAAGGAATCAGAGTAATCTCAACTCTTGATACCATGTTGACACATGTTAGCGGAAACATTAAAAGAAAAGGAATAAAAAATCATAATACTAAAAATAATATTTTCTATTGAACTAAAAAGAAATACAAGAACACCTTATATAGGCTAAAAAGAATAATTAGGCTAAAACTAAAGTACAATGGATTGTTGGGCCAGAAAATCAAAAAGAGCAAAACATAGAAAAAATAATTAGGATTTAACAATTTATGATGCAATAATTTGAAAGTAATATAGAAAATATTTATTTTTAATTAATGTTACATTAAAACATAAAAATATTTATATTTTGGGACAAATATTTTTCATTAGACTTAGTTAATATTAATAAGTTAATAGTTCTAAAATATGAGTCTTTCTAATTTTTTTTTATAAAAAAAATTAGAAAGACTCATATTTTAGAACTATTAACTTATTAATATTAACTAAGTCTACATTTTAAAAAATAAATAAAACTAAGTCACTAATGGATGATATTCTCTTGGGATGCTCTTTTTATTCTTTGGATTCGTCTGGTTAAGGGATTTTGGAAGAGAGAGGTGATAGTATTTTAAATTAGGGTTAAATATATTTTTGGTTCCTATAAAATTACCAAATTCTTTGTTTGGTCTCTATAAAAGAACGTGTTTTTGGTTAATACAAAATAATTATGCACGTAGTTTTAGTCCATACTGTTCTAGCCAAATTTGGTTAGAACACCAAAGGTGCTAGCTCTCCTCCTTCAAGAGATGTATTGAAGTAGTAAGTCTCAAAATTTATGTGTCTTGCTTATCCCTTTGGCGGGAGCCCTATTTATAGTCGTCTTCATTAAGAGAGGTATTTAAGAGATGTCTTTTGGCCTTCTACTGTTACAGAGTCTTCAATACGTAACTTGGAACACGCCAATTTATTTATTTATAGGTATATTTTTGTGTGTTATATGAATCGTGGTGATCGATTGTGTGTTGTTATGCCTTATTGGTGGTTGTGTACCCATAATGAAGGGTGGTGGCCTTGGGATGTAGGTATTGGTCGTAGGAGAGGTGTATGATTAATAATGTAGAAATTAACGGTGTGTTGAGTAGGAATAATTAAATTATTTTAATTTAATATAGGTTGGATAATTTATTTAATTAAGGGATAGTTATAACAATATAATGGAATTATTAAATAAATTAGAGGAATAATGAGTGAAAATAGCCTTATGGTAATTAAGTGAGGGTTAAGTGAGGGCGAAGAGAGTAATCCATTAATTGGGATATTTGAGAGAGTTAGAGAATGGAAGTTTCATTGTTGTTTATTCCATGTAAAAGAAACGCAAAAAAAGGAGAATAAAGGAGAAAATCTAGGACAATAGGAATGAGAGGGATTCATTGAAAGGAAGGAAAGCTCATCATTTTGAGGTAAGGGTGGGATCTCTTTCTTCTCATAAGGGCAAAATAATATGGGTATTGAAGTAGAAATCATTAGGTTGTGATCCATGGGGTTGAATGAGGGTTTATGGAGAAGAATGGTGTTAGTATGAGTATAAATTGATGAACTATTTTGTTTGAATTATTGTGTTAATGTGTATATGATAGATGTAGGTTATTGATGAAAAATCTACAATTGACTGGTGTTAAAAATTGTTTGGAATATGTTAAATCGCAGCAGGAGATGGGTTTTATTGTAGGTTTTTCTGCAGAATTCGCAAACCCCGCTTAGCACGATATATTGCGCTTAGTAAAGTGTTGAGAAACTTCGCCTCTTCCAGGAAGTAGCAAGCGTGCTTAGCACAAAGAGGTGGCCGCTTAGCATGGTCTGGGACTGAAAAATATCATTTTAGTTATCGAAAAATTCATGAAACCGTGTGTTTTATATTCTAATGGTACTGTTTGGATGTTGTGGCATTAAGAGCATGTATTGAGATGTTATATGCTTGTTTTGTTTGACTTAAATGTGATGATGAGAAATACATGAGTAAATGAATATGCATGTATTGTTGTTGCATATCGTTGTTGTCGTTTCATATTGTCATTGATGGTGCATGACATGTGCATAGTTGTGGGATGGCGGGCCCAGGTGGGGTATTAATGTCCATATGAATTCCTAAGGGAATCGTTGTTGGTGGCGTGATTGAATTCAATCACATTTGTTGGTGCAATCATGAAGTAGGGATCGTACGTGACCATGAAATAAGGGTCATGGGTGTGATCATGAAATAGGGGTGATATTTGGGTGTGATCATGAAATAGGGGTCATACTATGTAGAAGCATACTTCAAGTTCTTTGTTTTGATGACGTCAACATTATCCAAGCTCATTCCAGATTGCAAAAAGTCGAGATGACAACAAACGATCAAGACCATGGCTATGCATCATCAATGGAATGTTTCCGATCGATTCAAGATTTTGTGCTACACTTTCAAGACTTGTCTCAAGGATTAGGTATATCAATAATTAACTCTTAAATATGATATACAAGTGTTCAACATAATCTTCATAATTTTATTGCATGAGCATAGTTTTTGAAAATGAAATTGGAACTGGTTTAACACTTTTAACAAAAATATTTTTCTGAATTTTAACAGTGTTAACCGGTTAACCATATGGGTTAACCGGTTAACGGCAGCAATTTTCAAATTCTGTGGTAACGTTCATAGGCGTTAACCGATTAACCTATTTGGTTAACCGGTTAACACTGAAGAAAGTTTGAAAAATTGTTTCTTTTTAAATTCAAATATTTTGTTAAAGTTACACCTCTTCATGATTTTCTTTCATAAGATTTTATACCTTTTCAAAATCATTTGTTTTCAAATTTTCATACCTTTTTGAATAGGTGTTTCATCTATTATAAATTCTAACATTTTCAAATTCAAAAATAACCTCCTAGAAAAATTTAAAATATTTTCATACAATCAAATTCACTTTATTCAAATTATCTTCATCTTTCAAAAGTGTTCATAAGTTCATAACTTTCATATTTTGCCTTGAACACTTGTGTTGAATATTTATAGTGAATTCTTGATTATAGGAGAAGATCAATTTTATTGATATCATTTCATTGTACTCTCACTCAAACAATATTATAGAAAGTGTCTTTCTATTGTGTGACTTGTGTTCCAAGGATTGTTTGGACATAAGGGTAAGTGTGGCAAGAGGATTGTTCTTGCACACTTGTTTGTATAGTTTTGTTAGAAAGTAGGCCTCACCATTGAAGGTGTGATAGGTTGTACTGTTCTAAAGAAAACTAGTGGAAATCTCTTTCGGTTTGGAAAGGGGACTGGATGTACCTTCGGATTGTGAAGGGAACCAGGATAAACCTCCGTGTGTTCTTTACTTTTCTGCTTTGCAATTTTTATTCTTTAACCGTAAAAGAAAAATCCATCCATCTAAGAAAAAGAATCGAGAAAATTTTGATAACACCTAATTCACCCCCCCTCTTAGGCGCATTCTGATTCTACATACTGGACCATGGAATAAGGGTCGAGAGTTATGACGGGAACTAGATCATGAAACAGGGATCGATAATGGTACTCATGCATTGAGTCTGTTTGACTCTCATTTGCATTCTTCAATTGATTGTGTTGCATGTCATTGGTATGAGTATTGGTGTAAATCTGTGTATAAATGCAAAGGTGTGATTTTGTTGTATGTTGTAATATGGTGAATAACCTGATGATGTATGCTTTTTATTTGTATCATATTTCTCTTTGTTGAAATATGATACAAATAAAAAGCATACATCATCAGGTTATTCATAGCCAAGAACATAATTGCACAGAAATACATTAAAAGCTCCAGATCCACTCAGCACAACATGGAGATCATGAATATACCATCAAAAATCACAATAAGTCAACAAGCAATGCAGATCGAACACAAACATTTTCACATATCAAACTGAAATTCAACATATCTCACTCAATAGGCATGCATAATCAATTCCAAGCACATCAGCATCATAATTGTAATGAATAGATCACAAGGTACACAACTAAAACAATTTCTAGATCCACGAATTTGAAGCTAACCTAAAACTTGCAGAACTCAAATTAGATCCAGAAACTCCTTCTCCAGCTGCAAATCAACCTCTTCTACCACCTCCTTGCAAAATAAATGCAAGAGAGAGCTGGATTTAGCCTGGATCTAGCTTTTCCACCTCAAATGCACCTTTCTTGCACTTGGTGAAAATTTCGAGAATCAGCTTGAATGATGTATGGATTTGTGATCCTGAGCTCTCAAGGATGAAGAATATGTGAATGGTTTGGCTAATGTGTGGTAGAAATGGGAGATTCGAAGCAAAATGCAGAATGAGCAAAAACTGTGATGAGAGCAAATGGTGATGGATTCTGGTGATTCAAAGGCTTAGATCACTTATATATGATGCATTTTTTCACTGATTAGGGTTTGAGGAAGAATGCACGTGAGACAAGTGTGGTGGAGATGATTTTGCATTTGAGCATGAAAGGTGTGACCTCATTCTTTACTCGTGCTCTCTCTCTCTCTCTCTCTCTCTCTCTCTCTTGCACATGCTGATCACACTTAACTCACCAATTCAAAAATGCTTTAATCCTAACCGTTGGATGCTTGTATCATGCCTTATGAGTGAATTTGCATTTTTGCATTTAGTGAAATGACTTGCTTTCCATGCTCAATTTTCTTGAATTAATTTGATCCAACCATCTTTCATGTCTTTCCCTTGATGCCCATGACCAGAATTGGTACAAGAAGTGACTTAAAAATGCATTGCATGAGTTTTTGCAAATGATAGAAACTTGGATTTTAAGAAAAACCCTAAAAATCACCAAACATCCAATGAGCATAACTTTCAAACCATGAGGGATATGATCATGTTCTTGTACTTTTTAGAAATGGGAGACAATTTCCTACCATTTTCATGTTCAAAGAATTTCCATTTGAGGTCATCTTGGTTGTGAAAGAAAGCTTTGAAGATTAGGGCAAAACTTACCAAATTTGGAAAGTTTAGTTACATGCCTTATGCCAAAAATGGAAACCCTTGCCAAAACCCTAAATTCTTGACTTTTGACTTTGTCAAACCTCTTTTATGACCTTAAGAACATCCCTTGGCTTGAAAAATAAGATTGGACTCCTTGCATTGCCACAATTGACTTTTCAAATAATCAATTTGACCAATTTCTTCTTATGCAAGTAACTGATGAAATAACTACCTTCCTCAATGAATCTTCTCAACAAATTTCATCCATAGCATTCACATATTATATGAAGGACTTTGCCCATATGAAATGTCCAAAGTCACAAAGAATCCCTGCTTGAACATGAAACCCTAATTTGGAGACCATTTGTGTAGGAGATTGTTCCTTCTTGGATCATCTGATAATCTCTCAACCCTCTGGGCTCTTGTAAAGGATCTTGAGCTTGTATAGTGCCTAGAGATACTTCATAGAACTTGGAGTCACTTTATCTCTTGCTTTGACTTGTAAGGATTCAAATTCAACAATGATTGATCATATGCCCAATGCTAGAACATGAGAATGTTTAGCTTCATCTTTCTATGCAAAAATGCTAAGGATATGCCATGCTTATGATGCTTATGATATGATGATGATGATAGAATGAAGAGGGAAAATTTGGGGTGTTACAGATTGCTATGATTGATACTGGTGTTATACATTGTTTTATTGTTGTTGACTGTGTGAGAAGGTTAGGCCTTGTTGTTTCCCATATGCAAGGAGAAATGGTTGTCGAGACTCCTACTAATGGATCGGTAACTACTTCTCTAGTTTGTTTGAACTGTCCTCTATAGATTTATGATAAGGACTTTGGTGTGGATCTAATTTTTTTTTATCATTGAGAGGTTTAGATGTGATACTGGGAATGAATTGGTTAGAAGTCAATCATCTTCATATAAATTGTTTCAACAAGAAAATTAGATTTTTTCCCCTGAAGAAGAATAAGCTGGTTATCTATTGGGTATAGAGTTGAAGAAACTTTTGGATGAAGAAGCTCAAGTGTTAGCATTATTTGCATCTTTATTGGTGGAAAGTAAAACAACGATTAGTGAATTGCAAGTAGTAAGTGTTAATTCTATTATTTTATGATTGGCATTATGTTTGGTAAAAACTAATATGGCTGGAAAATGTTGAATAAGAAGTTCCATATGTTAAAGTAACATGGTATAGATTCTGGAAGAACATGTCAAACATGATGTCCTGACATGGTGGCACAGATAAATGTGGTTATAATAATTGGCAGATACTGAAGAAGATGTTGAAACATCTGCAAATGTCATGACAGAATTACTGTCATATGTTATAGACAGATGTCAAAGAAAATGTTGAAACATCTGCAACTGTCATGACCACATTACTGTCATGTGTTACAGATAGATATCAAAGACAAATATCATGACGTCTTGGTCTGTTGAACAAGTCACAGAAGTATACATACAGGTTTGAGGGGGAGAAAATTATTAGCTCTCACATGGTTCAACAGAAAAGAACTCTGCTGCTCTCTAATAAAACTCTGCTGCACTCTGATAAAACCAGAAGATTGTGTTAGCCAAAAATTAGCCAAAGGGGGAGTTTGTAGATGTTAAGAATTGGCAGAATTTTTGACAAACAAGAAGTGTTGAACTTAGTTCAGGATGTCACATCAGATGTTGTGACATTGACAAACAGAATAAAAGTTAATGAACTTAAGTCAAGACATCAGGATGTCACACCAGATGTTGTGACATCGTAAACCTGCTACCAGACTTAAATGATGCATAACAGAAGTGAGTAAATTCAGGAGAATTTATCTAGAATTAATTGTGAATAGATAAGCACTCCAAGGCGCTGATTTAAAGGGTGCTGATTTAGAAGATCTTAAAGACTCAATTTAAATTGAAGACAAATATTGAAAAATATAGAGTTTCTATATTTAGAGATATTTTAGGAGTTTTTAGATTTGAAGATCTTTTGATATATTTGTAGCAGATTTTTTCTGCATATTTGTAGCAGCTATTGTTGTGATTGTTTAAGCCCAAATCTAGTTGGGAATAGGTTATAAAAGAAACCCTGTAACCTAGTTTAGAATCAACCCAATCAATCGAAAATGTAAACATTATTAGGGTTGTGTTCTTGTAACAGCCGTGCGTAACAAGGAACCCTATTGTGGATGTTTCACCTGTGATTCTCGAAGCTTGTAAGCAAGAGAAGTATTGTACTTAATTGAAGCTGCTAAGCAAGGTTAAGTTGTTGTCATGGAAGTATGGATTCTATTTGTGAATTGTTGTATAGGTATGAAGTCGTCAATATCAGCAACTGAGAGTTGAGAACTGTGAGACATCACTGAGGTGATTGGAAGTGAGGATGAGTTTCTCATATTTAGGAGTTCCTAAGTAGAAGTTGCATTGGTAGTGATTAAGTGAGAAGACTGTAAACTATAGGTGTTTGCTGAGAAGTATTTGAATTGATACTACATAGTGGATTTCCTTCCTGGCTTGGTATCCCCCAGAGTAGATTGATTTGATTGAACTGGGTTAACAATTCTGCTGTGTTCTTTATATCTTTTTTGTTTTATGTTTTATGCAGTACCTGAACTGAATGTCCTATCAGATGTCACAACATCCTGAAGCATGTTTGACTTTGATATATCAAAATTATTTAAGTACTGATATGTATGCCTTACCTTTTTTATAAGTAACAGATAAGATGTCTCAACATCATATTCGACATCTGAGTCTGTCATACCAGAATTTCAGTAAGTGAATTTTCGGAGGTGTTTTCAGATGATATTATGGATGTACCGCCATAAAGAGATGTGGAGTTAAGTATTGATCTTGTACCTGGTACTAGACCTATTTCGATGGTACCATATCGGATGTCAGCTTTTGAGTTAGTAGAATTAAATAAACAGTTAGAGGAATTGTTAGAAAAGAAGTTTGTAAGACCAATTGTGTCACCTTGAGGAGCTCTAGTGTTGTTAGTGAAGAAGAATGACGGTAGTATGAGATTGTGTATTGACTACAGGAAGTTGAATAAAGTGACAATTAAGAATAAATATCCACTTCCAAGAATAGATGACTTGATGGATCAGTTAGTGGGCGCTCGTGTGTTTAGCAAGATTGATTTGCAGTTAGGTTACTGTAATACCTCGAAATTTGCCCTCATATTTATTACCACTAACTGGCATATCACTTTGTATTCATCTGCATCACACATTAGGTCATAACATTCGCAGTCATGCATTTCATTAAATTCCTCAGACATGAGATCAATGTCCTCTGAAGAGCCAGGTTATTCCCTTGTTTTGTGGTTTCTACTTCACTGGAGTTTGTGTCATGGATTATGGAATTAGGGCTTCGCACCTTATGTAGGGTTATCCGATGAATTCAAAGTTTTGGTTATGGGGCTATTAATAACATCATCTTCTTGTGTGCTTTCTACTCGATTAGGGTTTATTTCCCTGATCAAGTGATCATTGAGAAACTCATTTGTAAGGACCATTCATTAGTGCATCAGGCTCATCATCAACGAATTAGGGTTCTCGTGCCAGAGTATTCAGGTCATGCGTCCTTCCATATTTCAAGACTTATCATCATACATCATTGAAGTTAAAGCTTTGTGGGTCGCTTACAAATTGATTCGAGAGTGTCATTTCCAAATAATTCAGGGAATAAGGTTTGAGGTGTTGATTTTGGGATCCATTATGGCATCAGAGTTTTGGTTCAAGTAATGTGGCTCAAATCAAAGGTGGAAAATTGGGAAAGCATCATTCAAGCTCAAATCCAAGTTCATTAAAAAAATACCCGATATCCATTCCAAATAATTCATTACCATTTTCCACATCCATTTTCCGCTTCAATCTATTTCACATTAAACCATTTTTAATTCGTTTTATCGTCCAATTCACCCTTTTATTTTTCCATAAGCCGTATCCTGTTTTATTAACCAAATTCATTCACTTATCCATATCAAACCATAACCATTTTCTTCCTTCAATTTAAATCATTCATGAAAGGCCCATTACCATAATCAAATTTCTATTCAAATCCACATATGATTCATTCAAAAATATCCATTTGAAAATCCAACTAATCCATATACATTAGGTCATTCCATTATCCAAGAGCCCATTGGTCGCTTATTGTTTTCTTTCTCTCATTGTCCAATTGTTAGAAGATCATTAAACCAAAATTTCTTTTGAGTTTAGTCCATTTTAATTAAAAGTCCTATTTTAGTTTTCATAACATTTAAACAAATATTATTTTCAAGCCATTTCTAATAACTTTAATTTTATCCCCCATTCAATCTCAATGTATCAGTTTGGAAGAAGAAAAAAAACAAAAGGGGTGAAAGGACTTTGTCCCTGGCTTCACCACCCGCTAGTAAACGCAGGGAATCAATTGAAATAAAAAGAGATAAGTTTACACCAGAAGAAAAACAGAAAATTCTTGCTAATTTTTTATCAGAAATTCAGTTACAAGAACTGATACACCATGACTCAGTTACATGGAATCAAAAGGGGACTGATAATAGAAAATAGAGAATCAGTTACAAAAAGTCAGTTACAAGAAGAAAAACAGTTACAAATTATAACAGAAAAAAGGGAGAAAATCGGTTAAAAACCTACTCATACAAAACAAAAATTCGGCATATGATAAGAGAAACAGAAAATCACTGGGAAAGCTCCAACTGATAATAGAAAACTTCACCAAAAAGAAAACTCAGAACCAACTTCAATCTTCCATTCACTTCACCTTCAAACCTCTTCCATCATCTTCTTCGATCTCTCTCTGAAATTCTTTAACTCCACCACCTTCATCCATATTCATGAACCAACTCAACAACCTGCAAAAAGAAAAAATCACAGAAGCAGAAACTCAATTACCGAGAGGAAAATTATCAGAAAAACTCAGAAGGAAAATCTCACAAACTCTCTCCAACTTCACTCTGTAATCTTTAACAAAAAACTCCAATCTCTCTCTAATTTCTTCAACCGTTCCTTCAATACTCCACCAACCTGCATCAAATATCAAGCAACTTCAAAATCATACATCATCTTCATCAAGCCTGCGCCGAAACCGTAACCGAGTCGCAAGCTGCATCATCGACGATCAAACCTTTTCAACAAACAGAACTGCAACAATCTTCTGCAACATCATCAACCATCACCTTCATTCCGCAGTTCCTTCATCACCTCCAAACTTCAATCCTTAACACAACTCCATGATTGTTCTTCATCCTTCATCAACAAACCTGCAAGAATCGAATCATAGATTCAAAGTTAAGACAAAGGTTCATCAACCAGAAACTGAATCCACATCAATAACTACAAGTCAATTCAAGAACGCTGCGGATTCGCAGAACTCTTGTCAATGATTCAACATGGAGAATCAACCACGTCACAACAACAACATCGCAACGATGATTTTCCAATATCTCGGTGTAAATAAAATGCGGAGTCAAAAGAGGAAGATCGAAGCACAAAGGAACGAGATCGAAGATGCGAACCTGTTCGAAATCTCGATTCGAAGTGGATACATCACGGATGTCGTACACCGCAGGAGACAAAGCGATTGAGGGAGAGAGGTAATCGGTAAGACCGAAATGCATCTGAGATGAGGAGATGTTGAAGTCGGAGAATGACGCGGCCTCGGGGATTTTTACGGCAATTGTTCGTTCGTCGCGAAGCTTTGAGATTGGAGACGACGACGATACACGATGAGGTTGATGACGATTCGCGGTGTTAGAAGAAGTCGCGAACAGAGAGTGTTCTTGAAGACTTGCGGCGGAGGACGGTGTGAGAAGACTATGATCGCGACGAGGTTTTGTTTTTTCGATGGGGAGAATTTCATAACAGTTGAGAGGATGATAGTGTAGAAGAAGCCGCCGCGTGAATGGGAAGAGGAGGACCAATTTTCACATGCTGATGTTTTAGAGTTTTATAAAGATTGAGATATGGGCTTCTCCTCCATGGATTGCTATCCACACATTCAATTTCCACTATTCTCACCCCCTTTCGTGGATAATGGGCCCAGGGAACTCTTATTGGCACCCTTCATTTCAACATGCACCCCTTTTGCAAATTTCTTATTGGATTTGGGCCTTCCAGCCATGTTTACACTATCTGCACCATCTAAAACTCTCGAGGCACCTCTCCCTACGCAGGCCAACAAGGATTGGGCCTTTTGTCCATGTAAATGCCTTTTGCACCACATGTCTACTTATTGCACCCTAGTTTCTTTATTTTGAGATTTTGTTAGTTAATTATTGTTTTTTTGTTAAAAAATTGTAAATTATTTTCTTGTTAACTTAATTTTTGTAGATTAGTCTTAATCCATTTCTTGGTAACTTTAATTAGGATTTTTGGCATTAATTTTAATTATGGTTTAGTACTAAATTTGGATTAAATAGTTCATGATGTTTTTTTATCGATACGTATCGATTTCGATATTGGTGGATTTTCACAAAGCAATTATGGAAGATGAGAATTTATTTTGCTCATGGGTGATTACAAGACTTGGCATGAATTTTTTTTGGATTTCTTTTATATGAAGAATAGTCACTTCGATCAAGTAAGTAATCTCGATTCTCCACTTTAATGCACCATTCTAGTTGTATGCGGCTTAGGATCATATAACTTAAGGTGCATATGGAGCCCTCCCACATGACGCACTAGTTTTATTTATGATTTTTGATGATGTGTGTCGATTTCGAAGCTTAGGGACTAGGTTACGGATTGTAGAATTCGGTTCCTTTCACTTTCCCTTAAAACACCGTTTTTTTGCCCGTTTCGTCATAATTATTAAAAATAGTTTTAGGTGTAATAAAATTCTGGAAATATTCATGAGTGATCCTTATCCTCTTAATTAATCTTTCATATTTTTTGTTTCCAGATTTGAATGGATTTAATATTTAATTTGGATTTTAGATCACAAGCTGTCCCAAAAGAAATGGTATTGACATAAGAGACCAAAACCAATTTTTCCCCATAGGTGTGAGACCTATTTTTTGTGTGTGATTAAACACTGGATTTTGTGACATTTTGATGCTACTTAGGCATTTTTTTCATAATTTTTGGTGCCATTTTTGATCCACTTTGTGGAGTTGTTTTTCGGCGATCATGCCTTGTTATCTTGCTCATCAAGTAATTGTTTTGGTACTTTGGTGCATAATTTTGTGAAATACTTTTAGACCATGTTAGATACTGACTTTATAATTCCAGGGATTTAATTTCACAATTTTTAAATCCTTTTTGCTATTTTTTCATGTCACCTAGATTATAGGTTTGATTATGTGCTTATTTGCTCCATACCCTAGATATTAGGAATGTATTCATGCCATTGGCTTGAGACACTTTTTGGTAACTTTTAGGAGTTAATTATACGTCACTTTTAAGACCTTAATTCCATTTATAGGTCACTTCTGGAACCATACTCATTTGGTTTGTTTTTGTGTTCCTAAGTGCATTCTTATGTGAACTAATTTTAACCTAAACTAGTTTTCCTTCTCCTCTAATTGCTAACATGAATTATGTGGGAATCATTAATGACAATCCATGCATTATAATTGCATACCATACATTGTATGCTACTGACCCATAATAATTTCATGCATATTCATATGCCATTCATCTTTCACTTGCATCCTTAGTGATCTTATGCAATGTTTGCTCCATTTCTTCTCACATCTTCTTCTCCTTGCTCCATATGCTTACACCATTGCATCCATGATGATATGTTCATTCATCCTCATTCATAAGCATTCACAACTTACTTTGATGTTCATTTCATGTATTAATTCATGCTTGTAAGCCATATACATTCATACTTCATCCATAAACCCTAATTTGCATTTAGGTGAACTTAGGTGAACATTTTGTACATAGTTTGACATAGTTAGATCTTGTGAGGTATCCTAGCATAAATAGGGACCTATAGCATGTTGCTACTGACTTTAGAAGTCATATAACCTTTATGTACCTTCACCTTTAGACTTAGGTCTTAATTTGAACCCTAGTTCCATTCTAGGACGTTTATGGTACTTAATCGCTTTTATGCTTTGATTTTACTTTCAATATGAATTGTCATGCTAACTTTTGTTTTATAGGGGGGAAGATTGAGGTAAGCATTACTTCTTTCCTATCTTTTATGAATTTTAATCGTGTGTAATACCTCAAAATTTGCCCTCATTCTTTTTACCGTAACTGGCTCGCTTCGCGTTCATCTGCATTTCTCATTAGGTCATTAGCAGCATAATAATGCATTTCATGGATTCATAAAGCATCGCATTGAGACAAAGATTAAGCCCATACCATCATGGAATAGTCATATTCAAAGGATCACCAGGCTCCAGAATTTTCCTTGTTTAAAGAATTATTCGAAAGCGTCGGATCAGGAGGTTATTGGTGTGAGTTAAGAGTCGTTTTCTCCATTTTCTTGTAAGATCGGGGTGTTGTTCTTTTGGTGTATGGATTAATTTGGGATCTCATGGCAAAAATATAATGGTATTCTTAATGCAAGAATTGGATTCAAATCAAAGGCGGAGTGGTGCAACTATGGTTGATTTGGATGATGTCGATCAAGTTTAAGCTCAAGTTTTCAATAGCCCTTTCCAATACAAGACATTACCATATTGTTTAATTCAAAATCACATTTCAAAACCCCTCTTTGTTCTGACCTAAGCCCATTATCCAAACTTAATCTAACTTCTATCCATTTTAAGCCCATAATCTCTTTCCTTAATCCATTCTTAACATATCTTTTAGAAATTCCTCCAATCACCCATTATTGTATTTAATTCCAAAGTTGTTCTTAACAAATATTTTCCAACCACTAGGCTCAATTCAAATCCATATTCAGTTTCGTCCTAATTGGTTTCTAGTCCGATTGTCCATGTCCGTATTCAACTTTGTTAACCCAATCCTATACTGTTAACATTTTAAACCGTTTTTAGAATCTAATTTAATTTTATTCAAGTTTTTTTAATACCCATTACAAGACATTCAATATATATCCATTACCGAATCTTCACAAAAGGGAAAAAGATAATCAAGTTTCATATATTCTCAATTCAAGTTTTGTCCAAGTTGTTTTAACTTCATCTAGGAATCCATGGCCTCATTAAGGAAAAAGAGGTAGACAATTAAATCTCAAGGATGTTAACCAATGTTGAACAATGAATAGAAATCCATAACAGTTTTTTTAGAACAAAAGTCAGTTACAAAAATCTAACAAAACCAGTTGGGATCAAACTGATATAACTGATACATAACAGAAACAATGGGAAAAAAAATTCAGTTACAAACTGATATAGCAGGAAAAAAGGAAAGGATTCCAAGGAAAAATTCAGATACAAAAAACAGAGGGAGAAAGGGGGAAAAACTCAGAATCAAAAAGGTCTCAGCATCAATCTCCAAATCCCTCTTCTGCATCTCTTCACCATCATCCATAATCTAATCCCTCTTCAAAAATACTCTTCTCTAACCCCTCATCACCTTCAAAAATTCTCCCTAATCTTCACCAATTGAACCTGCAACCCAGAATCATAAACCTACAATCTTCGACAAAATAACTCTGCAAATTCTTGGCTCTGCAACTTTCTTGAACCCTCTCTACATCAGAAAATTACACCATAAAATTTCCAGGAAAAGAGAAAACCTTCATCAACCTCTGCATCCTCTTCAATACAACCAATCACGACATCGACTTCAGCTTCCATCATCATCCGAATCTGCAGTTCTTAATACTGATTTTTTCTCGTCTTCGAATTTCATCAGTTCTTTAATCTTTCCCTGCAAACACTCAACATCAAGAACAACCAATATCATAATTTCTTCGATACAAATCCGCAGATCACAATCCGTTGCAACCGCAACAACAAGATCAAGCCAAAAGCACGTATAGAAGAAGAAGGAAAAGAAGATCGCGGAATTACCGGGGCTGTGAAATTCCTTTCATCATTGTCGTCACAGGTTTGCAAATTCACCCTCAACATCTTCAAGAACTTTCTGGAGCCCTCAAATCTCTTCAGCTTTGACACCTTCAATCGAACAAACCTTCAATCATCGTCATCTTCACACCATTCACCTATAATAACTCTCTGCAATGGGAGAGACGCAGGACTCTCCACCAACACAGTAACATCATCAATCATCTTCCAAACCTGCAATCATCGAGGAATCACCATCAACAGTTCAATTCGCACACAAGGAGAAGAAGAAGGGTATCGGCAAGAATCAATAACGATTCAGGTTACGATTCACCGCAGATTCAACAGCGTCATCCCAAAGAAATTCAAAATCGCATCAGTGAGACAAGAGTAGAGGATCGAAGGGATTTACCGAAATATTTGTGTTTATATGAGGTCGACTTTGTCTTCTTCATCGCGACGATTATGATTCAACATTGGAGAATCCATAACTGTCATGGAAATTCGCTTCACACGTCAAGAGCATACCACCACAATGATGAATCTGCGAAGAGCCACTCAACAACATCACGACGAGAATCGTAACTCACTTTCGATGTGATGACGCCGTTTCTTAGAGAGGATAAGTTGTTTTCATTGGTGGTCGTCGTTAGGTTGAGGAAAGATGAACACCTTGCTGGGAAGAGGATCGGCGCGACAAATAGTGGAGAGATTAGTGACGACGTATTTGCGAGAATAATCACGGCGCCGGCGAGGGTTCCATGGGGTTTTGGTGAGTTGTTTATGATAGAGATGTTGAGGAAGATGGTGATGAATGAACGCGGCTTATTCGAAGAGGAGACGGTGGCGAGGCTGGGTTGTTCTTGACGGCGAGGTTTGGTCGTTCTTCGACGGTGAGGCTGGGTTGTGCTTCGTCGGCATCATCTTGTTGACGTGAAGAAGAAGAACGAAAAACAGCGGCAGCACATTCAAGGAGAAGAAGATTTCTTTATCTGATGGGGTAAATTAGGGTTTCATAAACACAATTTGGATTTGGGCCTAACTCCATGGATTTCTTTTGGCACCCGAGAATCGCTTGTCACACCCCTCCCCTGCGGGTTCTGCTTGTGTGGATTGGGCCTTCAGCCACCATGTTTTTGCTATTTGCACAATAAATTTTCTACATACACCTCCCGGCGAGTTGTCATGGAAATTGGGCCTGGGCCAGTTTTGCTATCGGGTGTTGCCTGGATTTCTTTTTGCAACTCCTGGTGTTCTCTATTGTTCTAGAATTTTGGTTATTTGATTTTTTTTCTTGTAAAAATTTGGATAAATTTTCTTACTAATTAATTAATACTTAATCCATTTTTCTTGTAATTTCTAATTAGATTTTTGTTGACAATTTTAATTATAATTTTGGGTTGATAATTTTAATTATGGTTTATCACTAATTGTGAATTAAAGTGTTCATAAATGTTTTTTTTTATCGATATGGGATTGATCTCGATTATGGTGGAGCTTCACAAAGCTAATATGGAAGATGGACATTTATTTTGCTCATAGGATACTACAAGACCTTTCTTGGGGATTTTTTCGGATTTCTTTTATGTGAAGAATCAGCACTTCGATCAAGTAAGTAATTTCAAGCTTTTTCGGCTTTTAAGCATCATTCTAGTCGTATGCGGCTTAGGATCATATAACTTAAGGTGCATATTGAGCCCTCCCACCTGAGGCATTGGATATATTTGTGATTTCTGATGATATGTATCGATTTCGGAACTTAGGGATTAGGTTAAGAACCATTAGGGTCGCTTCCTTTCACTTCCCCTTAAAATCCACTTTTTTGCCCGTTTCGTCGCAATTATTAAAAATAGTTTTAGGAGTGATAAAATTCTGGAAAAATTCATGAGTGATCCTCATCCTCTTAATTAATTTTTCATATTTTTTTTCCATATTTGGGTGGTTTTAATAATTAATTTGGATTTTAGATCATGAGCTGTCCCAAAAGGGAATGTTTTGGCATAAGGGACCGAAATCGTTTTTCCCCAAAGGTGTGAGACCTATTTTTTGTGTGTGATTAATCAATGTAATTTGTGACATTTTGATGCTCCTTAGGCATTTTTTTCATAATTTTAGATGCCCTTTTTGTTCCACTTTGTGAAGTTGTTTTTCGATGATCATGCTTTGTTACCTTGCTAGTCAAGGAATTGTTTTGGCACTTTGGTGCATAATTTTATGAAATCCTTTTGGACCATGTGAGATAATGACTATATTATTCCAGGGATTTAATTTAATAATTTTTAAAGGCTTTTTGCTATTTTTCCATGTCACCTAGATCCTAGGTTGATTCATGTGTGTATTTGCTCCATAACTTAAATGATAAGAAGGCATTCATGCCATTTTCTTGAAGGGATTTTTGGTAGCTTTTAGGAGTTGATTATAGGTCATTTTTATGTCTTTAATTCCAGTCATAGGTCAGTTTTCGAACCATACTCATTTGGTTTGTTTTGGTGCTTTAAAGTGCATACTTATGTGAACTAATCTCAACCTAAACTCATTTCTCTTCTCCTCTAAATAATAACTTGAATTATGTGGAAATCATTAATTCCTATTCATGCATTCTAATTGCATCTCATACCTTGTATGCTACTGACCCATAATCATTTCATGCATATTCACATGCCATTCTTCCTTAACTTTCATCATGTGCGATCTTATGCGATTTTTGTTCGCTTCTTCTCATATCTTCTTCTCATTGCTCCATATGCCTAATCCATTGCATCCATGATTTTATATTCATTCATCCATCTTCATAAGAATTCACTACTGACTTTGATGTTCATTTTATGTATTAACTCATGTTTCTAAGCCATATGCATTCATACTTCATCCATGAGCCCTAATTTGCATTTATGTGAACTTAGGTGAACTTTTTGTACATAGTTTGACATAGTTTGATCTTGTGAGATATCCTAGCATACTTAGGGAACTATAGCATGTAGCTACTGACTTCAGAAGTCATGTAACCTTTAGGTACCTTCACCTTTAGACTTAGGTCTTATTTTGAACCCTAGTTCCATTCTAGGACGTTTACGGTACTTAATCGCTTTTATGCTTCGATTTTACTTTCAATATGCATTGTCATGCTAACTTTTGTTTTGTAGGGGGGAAGAATAAGGTAAGAATTACTTAATTCCCATCTTTTATGTATTTTAATTGTGTTTTCCTTAGCACTTGGTGTTTGCTTATAGGTTTTCCCTTTCTTTAGAAACAACTTACCTTCCTTAGGAAGTAAGTTAATTTCTAAGTTCTCTTTTCTTCTTTTCTTTTTTCTCAATTAGGATTAGAAAACCTCATTAACCATAGGACCTCTATTGTAAATAAACAAATAAAATTAGGGTTGTGTCTTAGTCCCCTTAGTTTGTCCTTTTTTGCAACTTGAGTCATTCTTTCTCATCTTAAAAAGAAAAGCAATAAAACACTTAATAAAAACCGAACAATCTTGTACGACACGAGACTTTGTTGCGGAGTGCTTATACACGTCCTGTTTCAGGGCGAGGTGTAAGTACTTCCCGCGATGGATAGGTCTTAGTACAAGGCCGTTCACAAACAAATTCAAAAATTTCTCTTAAAAGACAAAAACAAACAATAAGCGACTATCCTGCGGGAACTTCTCTTCTCATCTCATTCACTCACAACGCGAACTCGCGACGACTTGTCTCACATGCAAGACGGTAAACGCACTCGTACCAGACGAGCCTGCAACACCTGAGCATATACATACGCAGTTCCAGCCATAAAAAAATTCAAACAAATAGTTCCCGCCTTAGTTAGGCGAACTATGTCGACTCTGATCCTCATTATCCCGATGAGGTACGTAGGCAGCGGGGTAGGGCCCGTTCGAGCACATTCTTTATTTTCCCTACATTTTCCCCCTTTCTCATTCTCTTTTTCCAGTTCCTTTCACATTTCTCATTCTAGTTCCAGTAGCAGTTTTATTCAGCAGCACTTTATTTTCCTCACCCTTTGAAACAAACAAGCAAGCGTGGATCCCGTCGGGTACGAAGGACGATCTGGGGTGCTAATACCTTCCCAGGTCGTAACCGACTCCCGAACTCAGATCTTTGGTTTGCAAGGCCTCGTCCTTTTCCTTCTTCCTTAGGTTTGTGCAACATTACCTTTCCCATTCCTTTGGGGTAAAAATGTCTGGCTGGCGACTCTAACTTTTCCGCGCCACTTTCGCCTTTGTACTAGGATAAAAATCCCGGGAGCGACAGCTGGCGACTCTGCTAGGGACTAACCTGATTCTTCTGGTTTCCCTTGTAGAGTCAATCCTAGCGCCTGTTTGGTTTTGCTTCTTTGGGTGTTTGTTTGCTGTTGTGTGCTTTAGTTTAGCTTTACTGTTTTTATTTACAGTTTTTACTTTACAGCTTTACTTTACAGCGTTTATTTATTGCTTTCAGTATTTATTTTCCATGCATCATATTATACTGGATTGTCTGGCTGTGCTGGTTTTCATTTTTTCTGTGGGATGGGAGTTACTGTGAGATAAGCCAAATACCCGGCTTGAGTGCTGATCAGTGATATTTAGTTGTAGTTTTCAAGCCGGTTTTCATTGTCCTTTGAGTTTAATTTCGTTCGTTTGAAGTATTTCGTTCATGTTTCGTCGTAGTTTTCTTAATGTAGCATGCAAGTTTAGTTTTAATCGTTTTATTCTGTTTTTATCTTTGGTATGAGTTATGTGGTTGTTTTTGATGTGTTTTCAGGTCAATATTTAATCGGTTGTTTGAAGCATTCGAAAAGATGATCCGAGCGTGAAAAATGACAGCAAAATAGGATGTCAGAAGCACAACACGGGTGCCAGTGTTGTACAACACGGCCCGTGTTGTGATGATCAGCTGAAGAGGAGATTTGTTAAAGAAAAGGAGAAAATCAGTGCTGTTACACGGGTGGCCGTGTTGTACAACACGGCCCGTGTCATAGCATCTGAAGAAGAGGCTGAATTGAGAAGAACCAGAGGCACAACACGGGTGCCCGTGTTGCACAACAGGGCCCGTGTTGTGAAGACCAGAAGAAAACCTGATATTTTGTTGCTGCAAGGGCATTCTGGACTTTTCGCGATGTTTTGGAAGACTGATTTATATTAGATGATTATTACTGTAAAGACTTGACTTTTTGGGGGATTTGGGGATTTTTTTGGGGATTTGAACGATAACGGGAGAAGAAGGATTGATCAAGAGCGGAAGCGATTGACGATCCAACGAATCCTACGTTAATTGTAATGTCTCTATATTCTTGCTCTGTTTTTATTTTCGTTATGAACATGAGTGGCTAAACCCCCCAATGCCAGGGGGGTGTCCCTGATTTTCTTTATGTAATGACAATTTGAATTCTTAATTTTGAGATTATGCGATTAAATCCGTTTCTTTATTTTATGCAACGTTCTTAATGCTTTGTCTTTGTTGGAAAATTGGATAATTGATCGTGGTTAGGATTTGGTCTGACCAACCATCCTAACCTTGTTGCATAAATTTTATCACGGTAAATATTACTGAGGAATTGGAATATTTTGTGAAAACCATTTTATGTCAGAATTATTGCTTGATATTCTTATGTGACCGTTGAGGAATCAAGGTCGAGGAAGAATACCAATGGTTTTTCTCTAAAGGAATTTTGGAAAAACATTATTGACATAGGAAAGACACTTTTTATAGCATGTCTCTGTAAAATTGAGAAATTAGTAAGTCATTGCATTGCGGATCATACACCGTCCCTGGCATTATTCTCATATAAGTAAAAACTCTCTGTTTTAGTTTACGTTTTAATAACTTTATATTATTTAATCTAAAATCAAACTTTTAACCATAATTTTTGTATAATTGAAATCAATCCATTATAACTTATTTTGTTAAGCAGTCCTTGAGATCGATATTTTGGGTTACCCCCTTCTATTACTACATCGGTAAAAATAGTACACTTGCTATTTTCCGATCAAGTTTTTGGCGCTGTTGCCGGGGACTGCTGTCGCTCCCACCAATATGACACCTGGTCAAAAGGGGTACAGACGCGAACGGTCGGCGAAAGGAGATGAGAACACACAAGGGTGAACTCAGAAGACAAGAGTCGCCAGCTAGGCATTTTTATCCCGAAGGAAAGGTAACGCTGCATAGACCTAGAAAGATATGGATAAGACGATCGCGAACCAGAGAGACTGAGAAAGGGGGTTGGTTACAACCTGGGAAGGTATTAGCACCCAGATTGTCCGCCGTACTCGACGGGATCCACGCTTAAAAGATTTGTGTTTTAAAGGGGTAGTGTCAGTGCAATTTGTGTATCAAAGCTGGAAAGAATGCAAGTGTCAGTGTAAATGAAGTGTGAGGTGTACAAGAGAAGTGTCAGTGTAAGAACAAAAGTGGAATGCTCAAGACTATGAGGCTTAAATAATAATGCTGAAAGAGGGGGGATATACAGAGACTTTTGTTCGATAACTGTTAAGTTATGCCTACGTATCCTCTCGTGCAATGAGGAAGTCAGAACACCGTAGTTCGACTCAAAGAGACTGAAAGATAAATTGACTGATGAACTGCTTACTTGTCTATGCTCAAGTGTATGACCTATCTGGCTCAGGTGCAAACTGTCTTGCATCAGACGGAAGAAGCGAGTTCTCGTTTGTGAGTGAATGAGATGAGAAAAGAATCCCGAAGGAGACGATTATTGTTTGTTTTTGAGTTTTCAGTCTTTTATTGCTTTATGAAGTTTGCCATAGGAAAATGAGCTTAAGCCTAAACCAAAGGGTTAGTAAACTCATCACATCCTCCCTCTGATTAGGGGTAATGAGAATAACTTAAGTGTGAAGTAAGCACCTCACACTTAATCACCATGATGTAGGATTAAGATCATTAACCTACTTATATTTATTTAGATGTTTTTGGTGTTTTTGTTTAGTGTTAGGTAATGAGTTTAAGCCATAATCAAGGATTTAATGAACCCATTACACCATCCTAATAGAAGGATAATAGATGAGAACATTTAAGCTGAGAAAGACTCCTCAACTTAATCCATGATTAGGGATTAACCTCATGACAAAACAAAGCTTTTATTAAATGGATTTTAGTTAATGATAAGATGAAGAAGTGGTTTTAATGGTTTGTAAGACAATTTGAGGGGGACTTGTCCATTAACACTAGGGTTAGTCCTTCTTATCCAGTTAAGGAAGAATTAGAACCCTGATGCAAGGCCCAAGTTACAAGTTTGATGTCTTGATGATTATTAGATGGATTGATTAAAGGATTTAAACACATTACGGGTTTAACACTTAGGATTAAAGTTATACACTCCATCCTAATAGAAGGATGCATGCATAAGCTTAATCACAAAGCCTTAAAGCCTTTAGGGTTTAGTCCTTGATTGTGAGATGAGAAGAGGAGACTAAAAGATGACACAAAGGTAAAACTAATGGGGGGGACTAATCAAACCCTAATTATTATCATGCTTGGGTGTTCCTAGGGTTAATGAGGTTTGCAAGAAGATCTTCAGAGAAACCACCAGGAAGGAAGCAGATGAAAGGAGCAAAGGGAAGCAAAACAACTTGCTTCACTTAAGAAGACAAGTTGCTTGAAGAAAGAAAGTAAGAGATGAACATGAATGAGCAAGCTCACTCTAATACACAAGATAGAATGCAGCAATGATGCAAGAGAGATGAAAAGAGATTGTGAGAAGTGAAGGCAAATTCACTTCTCAAAACAACTTACCACCTGAAAAGTTAGCAAAAGAAATGAAATGAAATGCAATGCAAATGAGATGAAATGTCATGATGCAAACCAAAGTCAGAAGCAATTACATGATGTTAATGATGCTAAAAGATGATACAAACATAAGGCAAGACATGAGAATGATCATACAAGGGCATGGATGCACATGAAGCATGCTTTGAACCATAGAAGTTCATGAATGTTTATGAAATGAAATGAACATAGAACATGGCAAATGAAAGATGCAATGATCAAACATGATTCTAATATGCCCTAAGATGTATTATGAATCATGTGGATGCAGAAAATGTCATGACAAGTCATTGGATGCAAGCAAATGAGAAATGGATGCAAGGGAAGGCACAAATTAGGGTTTATGATCAACACACAAAGCAAAATCCAAAATCAGAAGCAAATGACATGACAAAAAATTGAAAATGGGATCAAAGGAACCCTAAACCTATACAAGTTCACTGCCCAAAGGAGGGGATCTAGCTCTTAACCTAGTGAAAGTTATGAATTTCTCAAGTTGGCTAGGGTTTCAAGGTACTTCATCATGAAAATTGCAAAACAAATTGAAAATGCAAGATCAAATCAAACCAATTTTATCCTACAGACTACATGCCATGAAGGGTGCAATGCAAGAAGAACCATCATCAAACTCTCAAAGGTTAGGCAGAATGAATTTTTCAAAGTTTGAACCAAAATATTGCCTAAAAATGAATTTAATTCCAATGAAAATGATCAAAAGGCATCAAGAACAAAAAAGAAATTTGGTTTGAGAGTTTGATAATGTTTCTAAATGCAATATGAATTTTTTGGTGATTTTTAAATACCTAAATGCATTTTTAATTAATTAATTTTCATTAACTAATTAAAAATTTACATTTAAATGATTTAAAAATAATTTTCAATGCAAAAAAATAAAAATAAAAATATTTTTGGGTTCTGAAAATTAATAAAAGATTTGACAAAATTTTTTCAGAATTTTTTAACATGATTTTCTATTTTTAATAATTCGTATAAATAAATGTAAAACAAATGAAAATAAAATGAAATTAATGAGGAAAATGAGAAAGTCAAACAATCTGAAGGCTGAGATTCAAATTCAGGGACGCGGGAGTTGACTGCGCGCACGAACGAACGGTCCAAATTCAAACTTGCCTAATTATGATTAAACCATAATCCTAAACCCTAATGACTTTTAGATGACCGGAACAGTGTTCCGGTCATCTTCTCCGGCCAACCGAAAATCAAAATCACTCCCTAGGCTGTTTCAAATGCTCTAACTCTCCAGAATTCATCCTCTACCCACCCCAAACACGAATCAAACACAAAATCATGCTTATCCTTCAACACAAACACGAATCGAATCAAAGAAGTTTTCAGGTCAAACTTTCAGAGACATGGTTCAGGCTTAAAACTCAATCATTTTAAAAACTAAAAACACCAGAATGATCAGTGGAGCATAGGCAACAATTCTATAGCATAAAAAGCAATTTCTGGAAAAAAAGTTCTTGAGGTACCTGAGCTGGAGCTTTTGCCTTAGGTGCTTTCTGGCTGCTTCTTTGGTCCAAACAAGCTCCAATGATCCTCCCCAGAAGCTTGTGACACTTAGCTGGAGTTTATATGGCCTCCAGAGAGAGTTTGCAGAAGCTCAGGTCAATGGAGTGTTGAAATCGTGTTTTTGATTGTGGGCCTTTCAGAGCAAATGGATGGTTGGGAAATGATCAGAAGGCTAGGGTGAGTTGTTCTGTGGGATTTGTTTTGAGGCTTGAAGCTTGTATGGAGAGATTCGAATGAAAATGCATAAAGGGAGGTTTTTTGAGAGTGCTGGCTTGTGAGATGTTTCAGGCTTGTGTGTGTGTTGCTTTGAGTTGCTTTTTGTCCACTTATCACACTGTGATAAGTCTGTGGAGTTGGTGTGGCCTATGCTGATTGGTATGGGCCATTTTGCACAAAGTCCATGTTAGGTGTACTTGAGGTATGGGCAAGTGGGAGGCTGTGATAGGGGCATGGCTTGGCTCAGCTGAGATCATGGATTGCTCATGGATCAGATTTTGTGAGCTGTAACAAGTAGAGGCATGGTTACATGAGTTTTTGCAAGTTGGTACAACTTTGGCCCCTTTGTGATTTCTTGAAGCATAAGTCATGAAAATGGACAAATATTTGGTGCATTCTGATTTTTAGGCATTGTTTTATGTTTGTGCAAAGGTTAGAAGTCCATTTGATGTCACATTTTGCCTTGGCAAGTGGTTTTGCAACTTTGCCTCTTTGGTACAAAACTTGAAATTATGTGATTTTTCCCAACTTTGACAAGCCATAACTTTTGATCCAAAATGAATTAGAATGAGTTCTTGTACTTTTTGAAAAGGGAATGATCCATTCTACAACTTTCATGACCAAATTTTTCTCATTTGAAGCATTTTTGAATCAAAAAGAAAGGGTTGAAAAACTTTCCCAAAATGGCAAGTTTACATTACAAGTCACTTTCCCAAAAAGGCAACTTTGCAAATGGCTTGAAATTCTTCAATTTTGTGAACTTCTAACATCTTATATGATCAAATAAAGATTATACACATTCAAAATGATGGAGAATACCCTTTGGTTGGGTCATTGGGGGCCTCAGATGCCCTGATTTTGCACTGACTTGCTCAAGAAGTCAACTCTTGATTAGATGCCTTCCCCATGGAATTTCTTCATGAAACTTGATATGCATGATCCTTATAACATATAGAGACCAATAGAAACAAGAATGAACAAAAAATTTGGAGTTATGGCCTCTGAAACCAAAACCCTAATTCTAGGTCATCTGTGCAGTTAAACCTGGCTCTGCTTCCATGCCATTCTCAGTTCTTGTGATTTTTTGAATTTCTTGACTTTGTGGGGATATAATATGATGCTTGGACATACATGGACCCCTTTGAAGTGATTGGTGACCTTTGGAGTGGCTCAAATGACGCATGGATGGCTCAGATCACAAACCCTAGATGCAGATGACTTTGAAGCAATGCAGTGAAGCACAAATGTAATATGAGATGATATGATTGAACTTATGCATATGAAAAGATCACAAGCCATGGTGAAATGGGTGAGGGCAAATTTGGGGTGTTTACAGCTGCCCCTATTCAAGCATGAGTTAGCTGTGCAGGATGTAAGCAACGGCTTAACAGGCAAACAAGATAACTTGTGGTTGAATACCAAAGACAGTCCGAAATTTGCACTCACAGAATGAAGAAGAAAAGGGATATAGATTGTAAAAGAAAAATAAAGTATGATCATAAAGTGCAGGCGACGGAGGACGACCGTCGAGCAGAGGACGACTGCTGGGGATGAAGCAATGACGGGGACGGCCGACATGCTGGGGAAAATAAGAGATCATGATGGGGACGGCCATCAAGTAAAGCTATAAGACTTTCTGGGGATTATAGGTAAATGAAATAAGTGATGAGGTACGGTCATAAAAGGTGAAGGACGATCACCTAGCAGGGGACGGCTGCTCTATTGGGGATAAGATGAGGGACGGTCATCTAAGGTGAAGGACGATCACCTGACAAGGTACGGTTGCCAAAAGTATCACGACATAGGACGAATGTCGGACGAAAAGGTCGACGATGGGGATGGCCATCGGATAAGCGTGATGAAGGACGATCATCTAGAGGTGAAGGACAATCACCTAGCAGGGTACGGCTGCTCTCAGGGTTTATCGTGACATAGGACGAATGTCAGATAACAAGATCAACGATGGGGACGACCATTGGATAAAATGATGAAGGACGATCATCAGGAGGTGAAGGACGATCACCTGGCAGGGTACGACTGCCGAAAATATCACGACATAGGACGAATGTCGGATAGGAAAGGGTTCTAATGAATAGAGACTCCACTGGGAATGATGAAGGACGATCATCACAAAGGTGAAGGACGATCACCTGGCAGGGTACGGCTGCCGAAAAGGTATCATAACATAGGACGAATGTCAGATAGAAAGGAAATAGTTTAACAAGTTTTGTTGGGGACTTTGCTGGGGAATAGTAAACACGGACGAGTGTTTACATCCAAGAAATGAAAGGTATAAGTGTTTGGGCACTGTGTATAGACTAAAGATGCGGACGAGCATCCTTAAGACTATGATACGGACGGGTATCGGGTAGAAACAAACACTGACACATGTTCAGAGATGATGATACGGACGAGTATCAACTAGTTAACAAAGAGCACGAACGAGTATTGATTTTGCGGGGACTCTTCTGGGGAATAATAGACACAGACGAGTGTCTAAACTCTAAAAAGAGGTAAAAGTATCTGAAGTTGTGTATGGATTAAAGATGCGAACGAGCATCCTTAAGACCATGATACGGACGAGTATCAGTAGAAACAAACGCTGACGCATGTTCAGAGATGATGATACGGACGAGTACCAACTGGTTAACAAAGAACACGGACGAGTGTCGAATCTGAGGGGATATAAGTGGTGTATACAAGATACGGACGAGTATCTGTGTGAGTAAAACAGGAGTAACAAGTATGAGTGGTGTATAGACGAGTGTTTAACTTGCTGGGGAGAGTGACACGGACGAGTGTCGAAAAGAGAAAAGTGTAATATAAACAAGTGTATGTGTACCAAGGAAGTTGTGTATAAGTATCTGTGAGTGCGAAGGGGACGCTTTGGCTCTCTACTGGGGTTATGACACGGACGGGTGTCAGGAAGTATCTGTACTGTTTAGGGAAAATGCATTGGCCTTATGCCGGGGAATTTTGGGGAGCATTCTGTACATCATTGATGGATGGTCGGTATTTACAAGTGCTTGATTCAGAACATGGCTTATGATTATGCAATATATTTGATTTTTGCCGTAATGCTCCGTATTAGACGGAATGCTACGCTTTGTGGGGGAAAATATGATGCGAATGTTATGATTATGCAAAGATAACGATCCGGGACTTGGATCCCGTTGCCGAAGGGATCTCTGGCTGATCTGCTTGAATTGGACATCCCAGTTGGGGATAAGATCATTGGTAGATCTGATAAGATGTATCTGCATGGGGAAACAGATCACTGATAGACCCATCTCAGCAATGGGGGACCCAGCTGGGGTTTGTAGAAGCTTTCTTCACTCTGTTGTGATTTCTTCACGCGTTGTTCTTCTGGATAGAGGTTGAAACTTTGTGGGGAGGTAGTTCCCTGTCTAGCACTTGGCTGGGGGAGGAGTGAGATCACTGAAAGATCTTCCTAGAGATTTTTTGTGGGGATCCTGCTGAGGATGTGTCTTGACAACTCAGCTAGGGAGAAAACACCTCCGGTGCTAATCTGGAAGACGGACTGAGTAGATAATGATTTGACAGCTTGCTGGGGAGAAGCTTTCATGCCCCATGCTGCGCTTTGGATACCTGCAATCCTGTAAAGACAAAGAAACGCACAAATACCCTGAGGTATTCCTTACCGGATTCCATCATAGGAATTTGGACACTCCCGGGAGTAAGTATATTTCCTGTACGCATGTAATTCAGGAAAGACGCATCTGTATTTATGCGATTAACAAATTAATGACATCAGACGTTTTTGCAAATAAAAGAGTACGAGACAGTGTGTGACTGAAAATCTGATTTTATTAATTCAAGTGCCCTAAATTTGGCAAGTTACTTTCAAAGAAACGGATCCCCTGAAATGAGGGAATCGTTACAAATTGAAAAACAAAAGGTGCTGGCAATGTTGATGACGCTTCAGGGAGCTTCCCTTTTGCTATGACTCGTATGACATTTGACGTTCTTCTCGTCTTGCTTTCTGATGAAGGTTGATTCTGAACGAAGCTTGAACCTTTTAAAGCTTACCAAATTGTAAGTGATACAGACGAATTCAGAATGCAGTTGTTCGCTTATTCCCTTATTTTGCATGGATCGCCCTTTCGGGTTTTCAATCCATCGGGATACCCATTTTTGCCTGAGTTGTCCAATGCGGTTTTTCAACTCAGCGGGTGTACATTTTTTTATTTATTTTCCCTTATTTTTGCCCGAGTCTTTTATTCTGTTTTCGAATCGCCGGGATGCCCTATTTTTGCCTGGACTTACATTTTGTTTTTATGTCCAGCGGGTCATTTTTATGCGAAGTATTTTTTAACTGCATCTGAATTCACAGGGGACAGGAAGTCTTCACCATCCATAGTGCTGAGCATCAGTGCTCCACCAGAGAAAACTTTCTTCACTACGAATGGCCCTTCATAGTTCGGAGTCCACTTGCCCCTGTGGTCTGTATGAGGAGGGAGGAGTCTTTTCAGCACAAGATCTCCTACTTGGTACTCTCGGAGCCTGACTTTCTGATCGAAGGCTTTCTTCATTCTTTTCTGATACAGCTGCCCATGACAAATTGCAACCAATCTCTTCTCTTCAATCAGATTCAGTTGTTCGTACCGGGATCGGACCCATTCTGCTTCATTCAGTTTAACATCCATTAGTACCCGCAGGGAAGGTAATTCAACTTCAACAGGTAGGACTGCCTCCATACCATACACAAGCTGATACGGTGTTGCCCCAGTGGATGTTCTGATTGACGTACGGTACCCATGCAAGGCAAATGGTAGCATTTCATGCCAGTCTTTATAGGTAACTACCATCTTCTGCACAATCTTCTTGATATTCTTATTAGCTGCCTCAACAGCGCCATTCATCTTTGGCCTGTAGGGAGAAGAATTGTGGTGATGGATCTTGAAGTCCCGGCATAGCTCTGCCATCATTTTGTTGTTCAAGTTGGAACCATTATCAGTAATGATTCGCTCGGGAACTCCATACCGACAGATGATGTCTCTCTTCAGAAATCGGGCTACCACTTGTCTGGTTACATTTGCATAAGAAGCTGCTTCGAACCACTTGGTAAAATAGTCAATGGCTACCAGGATGAATCTGTGGCCATTTGAAGCAGTTGGTTCAATCTTGCCAATCATATCAATGCCCCACATGGCAAAGGGCCAGGGTGAAGACATCACATTCAGAGGATTAGGAGGCACATGCACTTTATCCGCATAAATCTGTCATTTATGGCACTTCCTGGCATAAGCACAACAGTCGGCATCCATTGTGATCCAGTAATAACCTGATCTTAGCAACTTCTTGGCCATGGCATGCCCTCCTGCATGGGTACCAAAGGATCCTTCGTGCACCTCGTGCATCAACAAGTCTGCTTCTGTCCTATCAACGCATCTGAGGAGTACCATATCAAAGTTTCTCTTATACAGGGAACCGTCAGTATTCAGGAAGAAACTACCAGCTAGCCTTCTTAATGTCTTCTTATCATTGGAAGATGCCCCAGGTGGGTATGTTTGATCCTCCAAGAAGCATTTGAGATCATGGAACCAAGGCTTATCATCTTTGACAACATCTTCTGAGAACACGTATGCTGGTCTGTCAAGTATGGACTGAAATCCGAGGCACAAAGTTGGCAGCTTGAACTTTGATCATGGATGAAATGGTAGCCAGAGCATCTGCAAACTGATTTTCGTCTCGAGGGATATACTCAAGCTTGACCATTGTAAAGAAAGTCAATAACCTCCTTGTATAATCCCTGTAAGGTATCAGATGATCTTCGTGGGTGTACCATTTGCCGTTGGTTTGATTAATCACCAAAGCTGAATCTCCGAACACAGTCAAAGTCTTGATCCTGAGGTCAATGGCTTCCTCAAGACCCATAATACAAGCTTCGTATTCAGCTTCATTGTTAGTGCAGTTGAAGGTGAGCTTTGCCGAGAAAGGCATGTGAACCCCCTTAGGTGTAATGAGTACTGCACCAACACCACGACCATTCATGTTAACAGCCCCATCAAACATCATAGTCCACTCTTCTTCCGGGTCAGGCCCTTCAGTGTGAACGGGCTCTTCATGATCTTTTGCTTTTATGAACATGATGTCTTCATCAGGGAAGTCAAATCTCATAGGCTGGTAATCATCAATAGGTTGCTCAGCAAGATAATCAGACAATACACTGCCCTTGATGGCCTTCTGAGATGTGTACTGAATGTCATATTCTGTGAGGATCATTTGCCATCTTGCAACCCGTCCGGTAAGTGCTGGCTTCTCAAAAATGTACTTGACTGGATCCATCTTTGAGATCAACAAAGTAGTGTGGGTCAACATATAATGCCTTAGTCGGTGAGCAGCCCACGCTAAAGCACAGCAAGTTTTCTCGAGCAGTGAATAACGTTGTTCACAGTCGGTAAACTTTTTGCTTAGGTAGTATATTGCGTACTCTTTTCGACCAGACTCGTCATGCTGGCCCAACACACACCCCATTGACTCTTCTAATACTGTCAAGTACATTATTAGAGGTCTTCCTTCAACTGGAGGCATAAGGATTGGAGGCTCTTGCGAGTATTCCTTGATTTTGTCAATGGCCCTTTGGCAGTCTTCGTTCCACCTGACCATTTGTTCTTTTCTTAACAGTTTGAACAAAGGTTCACAGGTTGCTGTAAGATGAGATATGAACCGTGAAATGTAGTTCAATCTACCTAGGAACCCCCAAACTTCTTTCTTAGTCTTCGGTGCAGGCATTTCTTGAATGGCTTTAACTTTATCAGGGTCAACTTCAATCCCTTTCTCACTTACAATAAAGCCCAGCAGCTTACCGGATCTTACCCCGAATGTGCACTTGTTGGGGTTTAACTTCAGTTGGTACTTCCTCAGACACTTGAACAGCTTCAACAGATTTACCAGGTGGTCTTCTTCTGTGAGGGACTTGGCAATCATGTCATCCACATAACATTCAATTTCTTTATGGATCATGTCGTGGAATAATGTTACCATAGCCCGTTGATAAGTTGCACCAGCATTCTTCAGTCCGAATGGCATCACCTTGTAACAGAATGTGCCCCAGGGTGTGATGAAAGTTGTCTTCTCCATGTCTTCAGGTGACATCTTGATCTGATTGTATCCTGAAAATCCGTCCATGAAGGAGAACACCGAGAACTGAGCCGTATTATCAACCAATACATCAATGTGAGGTAAAGGGAAATCATCTTTCGGGCTGGCTCTGTTCAGGTTCCGGTAGTCCACACACATCCTCACCTTGCCGTCTTTCTTAGGCACAGGTACAATATTAGCGACCCACGGCGGATAGCTAGTCACAGCAAGGAAACCGGCGTCCCACTGCTTTTGCACCTCTTCCTTTATCTTCATTTCCATATCTGGGCGAGTACGGCGCAACTTCTGTTTTACCGGCGGGCAGTCTTCTTTAAAAGGCAGCTTATGCATGACAATATCGGTGTCCAACCCTGGCATATCCTGATAAGACCAAGCAAACACATCCACATACTCTCGAAGCATGTCAATCAATTGCTCTTTCACTGAGTCTTGTAAGCAGGCCCCGATCTTAACTTCTTTTACATCTTCTTCCGTACCAAGATTAACTGTTTCAACCTCCTCCTGATGAGGAGTGATAACCTTCTCCTCTTGCCTTAACAACCTGGCTAGCTCTTCAGGAAGCTCATAATCTTCTTTAACCCCTTCATCAGCTTGATTGATTGGATTGTCAAAGTCATACGAAGTCATAGAAGTGTTGTTGTCGGTGCAGTCTGAAAGGCACTCTCTGCAAGGGTTTAGATTGTTGATTTTAGTGATCAATTTTAACCTTGTTTAGAAAAAGTGAAATGAAGTTATCATTTTGGAAAACATTGCCATTTTATTTTTGTACAAAAAGAAGAATGAAAGACAGTGAGCGAAAAAAGAGACTCGTTTGCAAAAGATGTCCGATATTCATTGATTAATCCATTTGCACAAAATTACAAGATGGCCCGATTACAAAATGAGTCTTGACATCTTGGGCAAGATGCAAGACTTGATGCATGCTTAAAATACAAGAAATAATAATTACTCTGCAGGAGTAACCCTTATAATTTCTTGGGAAGACCAGTTAAGGACTTGGCTCCCCGGGATCCTTGGACGTATCCAGCTCTCCAGGTTGCGGTCGCTTTCCTCCTCGTCTTCCAAGTTGTTTACTGCATCCGGGGTGAGCATTCCCCCGCTGACAAAATTGGGCTTCTTGGCAGCCTCTGATTGATCTTGTTGAGTTGGTCTGTAACCCAACCCAAATCTGTCCTCTTTCTTCTCCACGGGCAACAGCTTGCCCTAGCCTTGGGCAGTACCCTCTTAACCAACCTTTCGGGCTTGCTGATAAGACGTTATGGAGGTTCCCAGTACAGCAGATGATTCATTAATGTTCAGGGCCTCAAACCCTTGGCTCATAGTTTCATGGATCTCTCCATCCATCTCAATGTACTTATACGTAGCCAGATGGCTAACAAAGATGTCTTCTTCCCCACAGATGGTGATGATCTGGCCTTCCCACTCGAATTTCAGCTTCTGGTGAAGGGTAGACGTAACAGCGCCAGCGGCATGAATCCAGGGTCTACCCAACAAACAGTTGTAGGCCGACTGAATGTCCATCACATAGAAGGTTGTTTTTAAAGTCTGCGGGCCAATCATCACAGGCAGATCAATCTCTCCAAGCACTGATCTTTTAGAGCCATCAAATGCTCTCACCACCAAATTACTTGGACGTAGTGCTAAGCCATCATACTCCAGCTTCACCAAGGCTTTCTTTGGTAGAACATTGAGCGAGGACCCAGTGTCCACCAGTACATGGGATAGAACAGCACCCTTGCATTCTAAGGTGATATGTAAAGCCTTGTTGTGGTTACGTCCCTCCGTTGTTAAGTCAGCATTGGTGAAGCCCAATCCATGAATGGTGTTGACATTCGCCACAACGGTTTCTAGCTGATTAACGGTGATCTCCTCTGGCACGTATGCTGCGTGCAGGACTTTCAATAATGCATTCCTGTGAGCTTCAGAACACATTAATAGTGATAATATGGAGATTTTTGAGGGAGTTTGGTGAAGCTGGTCCACCACCTTGTAATCACTTCTCTTTATGATTCTCATGAACTCATCTACATCTTGCTCAAAAGATGTCTTCTGAGTTTCTTTGACAATTGGCTCTTCAAGCACCACACTCTTTCCTTTTGCTTTAGCAGCAACTTCTGCTTCAGCGTTAGGTCTTTGCAGTTGTGAGGCAAAAAGGCGTCCACTTCTGGTGAAGCCTCCGCCTCCCCCAACATTATCAATCTGTGGAGAAGAGGTTGAAGAATCCAAAGTGATTTTCTCCCCGTTGCAGTAAAGATCAGAGCTGTAATGCCAAGGTATGGCATTACTGCTTTCATATGGAACTGGTCCAGGCACCGTGATGGTAACTGGACTTACTGCTGCAGAGGAGGGTACCGTAATGGTGTGCGGATCGTAGTAAATTGTAATTGGTGATCTGGCAGGAAGTGCCACTGCTTGTTGCTGAAAATTGTTGTTTGGAGGAACATCTGATGGATCATAGTAAATGGTGACTGCTGAGACATCTTCATTAATTTCTGTTGGCGTTGTAGAAGCTTCTGCTGATAAAAAGGATGCTGATGTTGTAGAAGAAATGGTTGTTGACATTTGATTTGTTGAAGTGATGGATGAAGCCATTGTTGATGATATTGATGAATCGGTTGGAATGATTGTTGCTGCTGTTGTAGAAGAATCAGGGATTGTTGTCAAAGGAATTGCTGGATTTGTAGGCGCCGTTGTTGAGATCTGAAGGATACCATCCTTGATAAGACTATCTATGCCACTTCTCAAATTATCACACCCGTTGACTGCAATGTTGCAATACCCACAACCGAGCTCACACCCGGGAAACACCTGGCACTCTAGAAGCTGAGCTTTAATTTCGACCAGAGGTGTTCGAATTTGTGAAACACTGGTGATCAAAGTAGATGGTTTGTCTTCCTCGATGGCATTAATCCTTGGCCCACCATGATTAGGCATAGGATTTCTGTTGACATTTGGAGGAGGTGCGAAGTTGAGGGCCTTAGAATCCACCAGATCTTGAACTTTCATTTGCAAAGCCCTGCATTTTTCCGTATTGTGGCCTGGTGCATTGGAATGGAAAGCACACCTGGCGTTGACATCGTAATTCTTAGGGAGATTGGAGGGATCTGGTGGTGCCAATGTCCTTAGCTCAACCAAGTTAAGTTTCAGGAGTTGTGGCAATAAGGCAGCATAAGGCATAGGGATAGGGTCAATCACCCTATTTGCCTGTGATGGTCTTTGCTGGAAGGGTCTTTGTTGTTGATTGCTGTTATTGTTATTGTAGGTTCTTTGTGGCGGATACTGAACTTGCTGTCGGTAATGAGGTTGTTGTGGTTGTTGGTATGCTGGTTGCTGAGGAATCGGAGCTGGAATAGTGACAGCTGCTACTGATCTGTGGACATACTGAGGCCTGCCCCTGTTGGCATGAATGGCGTTTGTTTCACCGGTCCTTCGAGGTCCCACAAAAGGCTTCCTGGGATTACTGGACGAACTTGCACCATTATCAGAAATTTTGCCCATTTTTAGCAGACTTTCAATTCTTTCGCCGGCTATAACCACGTCTGCGAAGCTAGTTGAAGAAAAGGCAGCCAATCTATCAATATATGTTCCTTGCAAAGTATTCATGAACATGTCGGCCATTTCTCTTTCCGACATGGGTGGCTGAACAGCAGCAGCAAGCTGTCTCCACCTTTGGGCATATTCCCTGAAGCTTTCCTTGGAGGATTGAGACATTCCCATCAAGAGGGTCCTGTTAGGAGCCATGTCCAGATTGTATTGGTATTGTCTGATGAAAGCTTCAGCTAGGTCCTTCCAGCATCTGATAGTAGCTCTGGTCAAGTGTGAATACCACTCCCTTGAAGCCCCAGTCAAACTATCTTCAAAATAGAACATCCACAGTTTTTCATCCATGGTGAATGCTTTAAGTCTCCCCAGGAAGGACTGCAGGTGAGTTCGTGGACAGGAGGTTCCATTGTATTTCTCGAAGCACGGGGGTTTGAACTTGTGGGGAATTCTTACCTCGTCTACTAACCCCATATCCATTACATCAAAACCCAGGGAATTTTGAGACTCCAGAGATCTCAACTTCTCAGCAATTTCATCAAACCTCCTATCATAGACTTCATCACCAGCTCCCATGACAGTGAATTGCTCCTCTTGGGGGTCTTCTTGTAAGATCCTCCCCCAGTAGTATTTCCTTGCACATTAGCCGGGATGTTGACTTCCGGATCTAGATGAGGTCCAAATACAGGTGGGTTAACATGAGGCTGACCCCTCTCATTGTTGCTTGTGCCTCCAGTCCCAGGAAGAGGCTCCTCGGGAGTTTGTCTTTCTACCAATGCCCTTAGCCTTTCCTGGCTCTGGGCTAAGCCAGTCATTACTGTCATGAATTGGGCCATTTGGTTTCTCATCTCCATCCTTTCATTAGCCATCTGGGTTCTGACCTCTGTCAGGTCTTGCTGTACTTGCTCCATTAGGATACCCGGAAGGTTGTTGCGTGTAGGATACCGGTGTGCACGGTTGACAGGGAACACTCTTCTGCGAGCAATATTTCCTGAACCACAACAGAGTTAGAAACAAACAAAATAATAACAAAACCTACAAAACAAAACAAAAGTTAGTATGCAATGCAGTATGCTTATTTATTTTCCAAGGTATCCGGCTTGGCTCTTGGTTTTGACCTTTCCAGACCCCGAGGAAGATGCTTTGATGTTGCTTGAGAAAAGAAACTCATTGAAACAAACTAACAAATACATTACAAATGGTGCATAATACATAGTTTTGTTTTTTACAACACATGCCCCTGAGGGGTCAAAATACAACATAAAAGAAAAGTACATCAAATGAAAGCAACAACAAACAAAAAGTTAGACATCAAGTCCAAACTCATCCTCCTTAACCTCCTTCAAAAGTGCCTCAGTTACAGGACCAACTGGATGCTCTGCAATGGTCCTGATGAGGAGGTTCCTAGTGGCAATAGCAGTGGTCAGCTTCTTGTGCCTGTCCTGATCCTTTGATCTTTTCAAACCAGCCCTAAGCTTCAACTCTGAAATCTCCTTCTGGGCTGCCAGCAAAGCTTCCTGCTGTTTCTTTTCATTGGCCTCCAACTGCTCAATCCTGGCTTGAGTTCTCTTATCTTCTTGTGTACGAGCTTCAGTGATCCTGACCCACCTAGCTTGACTTTCTTGCAGATAGAGATTAGTCCTAGCCTTCTGAAGCTTGGCCTCCTTACAGGAATTCTTCAATATTTGCTCCCCAGCTCTTGATTTCTTGATATAGTCCTCTGCTTTCTCAATCTTGGCCAGATGCTCCACCCTAAGCTTCTCTAACCTCTCAATGTCCAGACGACCATCACTCCTCTCCCAGAGGGTCTTCTTCAGAGCTTGAGACAGATTCTCATTTCTTTCCTTCAGCTTCTCAAATTCTTCCAGGCTGACAGTGGCTGCTGGCTGTGCTGTAGAAGGTCCAGGTGTGTCCTCAATGGTGAAGGGCATCCCAGAAATCAGAGCTTTAGCATGAGACCATTCATAATACTGAGCTGAAGCCACATTATTGCACCTCCCAAGAATGGCCATCCCTTTGGTCTGGATGTTGTCCCAAGCCCAAGATGCTTGTCTGACAACAACTAGATTAGGTTTTATCTCACAATACAGGGTCTCAGCTAAATCTTGCACTCTAGGAGGGTGGACCAAAGCATAGCCCAATTGTCTCTTAAACAGCAAAGGATTGTAGTTGATGCAACCCTTCACTCCTACTAGAGGTACATTGAGGTACTGCCCACAGCTAGTGATGATGTCCTTGCCCTTGGTGCTCTGGGTGCACCATCTGATGTCATCCGAAGTCAAAGCAATAAGTCTCTTAGCCCAATTCTTCTGTTTGTGGGGATTCAGGAAGGCATCTGTCTTAGGTAGGTGTTTGAGCAGCCAGGTGTGAAATAGAGGAGCACAACATCTCACCAACTTTCCTCTTTGCTTTTCATTCCTTTGATGAATGGAATAATAGAAATCTCCCAGTAATGTGGGTACTGGGTTCCTCAGAAGGAAAAGATGAAAGACATTCTTGCTGATAAATTTGGGCTCATCTGCAAACAGTATAACCCCATATATACTGAGGGCTAATAATGCACAAAATGCCCTCCATTCTCCCAAGGAGGCCTTCAGGATGGCCTGAGAAATCAAGAAATCTAAGTGCAAACCAGGGATCCCAGCCTTTGTTGTCATGTTCTGCTCAATCAAAATAGGCTCCAGGTACAGTACTTTTGCCACCTCTCCATTGCTGGGAGAAGTCATTTCTGGGTTGAAGGGGATACCACCCCTGACAGGTACTCCAATCAATGATGAGAACTCCTCCAAAAGAGGTCCTAGCTGAAAGTTTTGGAATGTGAAACATCTCAAAGGAGGGTCATAAAACTGCAAGCAGGTGTGGATCATACTCCTTTGAGAAGGGTCTAGGTCCATGACCATGTCTAGGATGCCTCCATAATGCTCTCTGAATAATGGGATGTGGTCTGGAGTGATAAGTGCCTGGACCTGCCTGATACCAGTCAACACAGGCTCAAAGAAATGGTATGAAATGTTGCTCTTCCTGGGTGCAGTCATGAATGCTGCTGAAGATGATGAAGATAGTTGCTGATGAAGATCACAACTGATACTGGAGATGAGCCACTGATAGGCTGGTGCTGGTGATGAAGGCAGCTGAAGCAGACAACTGATAAAGATAGCTGAAGCAGATACCTGATGAAACAGAGGTCTATGAAGATGAAGGGGTCAAAACCAAGCCAGATATAATGTGGATACCCTGAAAAACAAATAAACAAATGTTAAATGATGCAATGATGATGTATGCAAATGATATGCAAGGGTTTGTGATCAAGCTGGATCTGATTATCTGTCTTGATATATAAGGTCCATGTTTGCTCAAGAAGTCCAGATGGAGGTTTAGAAGTCTAGTAACCAAGGTGGGGGACTCAAATAAAGATTCACATGTCCAGGGTTAAATCACAAGAACTGTCCAAAGTGAGGTACTCTTAATCAAACAAGTAACAGGGTATGATGTGGTCAATGGTACCTGCAAACCTGTAAACAGCCCAACCCCCTCACAGGTGATGTTCTAAAACAAGGATCCTCAGACTTGGATCAGTTATGAGAAGTGTAAACACTTCTAACCCGGAGGTACAGTGTTTACAATAACCATAAAAGATCCTCCTCTAATTCACCTCAGTTTCTGAAGGTCATAATAAAGGTCATCCAGACTTAGCAGGCTTCCCAGATAGCCCTAGCACTACAGGAAATCTGTAGCACAGAGTTCTCAAGAAGAAACCCATATCTGAACCGTGTTTCATATTCCCGCACCAGACCGAAATGGAATGGGAAAGAACATGAACCTGTAATACCTCAAAATTTGCCCTCTCATTTCCTCAACATTTTGCATAGCATTTTGCATATATGGATTCATAAAATAACCAAAAACATTGCATCATATATAGCATAGCCGAGGCGTGGGTATGTGATCAGTGATCGGAGCAACCGAAAGTTATGAAAAGGTTACCGAAGGGCCACAAAGCTTCTCAACCTTGTGCAAAGGGTTCACAATATCCCACAAGTCTTCACTTGGAGCCACAAGTCATGGAAAGTTTTGGTTTGATTGAAGGAGGCAAGCAGTGCAATACTTCTCGAGGGAAAAGAGCCGAATTAGGGTTTCATTTCTACAGGGCTTCTCCATAAATTTTTGATTCGAAGTGGATTTCTTTGGCTTATATATGATGTCAAGTGCTTGGGGTTCAAATCTCGTCCACAAATTCATTTTGGAAGGGGTTCGACTGGCCGGACGACGGAAAATCGAGGAATTGGAGAAACGGCAACCGAGCTAGGTAAAAAGGGATCGACTCCGGACTTTTAAGATCGAAATCATGTAATTAGGGTTACAATTATCCTATGGTTCATATTTGGTCAGGAAACGATGGAGGAATCATAAAAAAACCAAAGAAAAATCATTTGAAAGTTAGTTGGTTTTGCATTTCCCTCCACCTTTCCTTCCATTTTCTTTCCACACTTCCTTTAATTCTTTCCATCTTGTTTTTCCACTTCAATTCCACTCCATTTCCCTTGGAAACTTCCACCACCTTCTACCATCTTCTAGAGTATTCCAAGGAAGGTTCCAAGGAATATTCCAAGGAATATTCCCTTTTCCAACCCTAACCCTAACTAACTTCCAAACCTAATTTTTGGATCCCAAACCTAATTTTTGGGCCCCAAACCCAAACCTAGCTCCAAGCCTAAGCCCTATTTAAGTCATTTTCATCCAAACCAAGAGGGTTCCCACCATTTTTTTCTAATTTCACTCTTTGAGAAGCACTTTTTCTCTCTCACTTTTCCTCTCCCTTTCACCATAGCTTTTTCACATAAGCTCTTCAAGTTTCACATTGAAACTTGAAGATCTTGAAGCTTAAGCCTCAACCTCCATTGATTTTGTGGATTGTGGAAGAAGAAGCTACTGAATTTTGTGAGGATTATCGACTTATCGGAAGCACACGAAGATTCAAGCTCAAGAACGCATTTATTTTGCGGTTTTCGGTTTTCGGTTTTCTCTTCGATCCAAGCTTCGATTTTTGCAACAATTACCGAAGCAATCCTCCGCTTCGTAGGTTGGTGATCTTAATCACTTCTTCTTTAAGTTATTCTCTTCATCTCGCCACTTGCGGCATTCTTTAAGTGCTTTTCGCTTTTTCGCAATCAATTCCGTTTCAATTATGTGTTGTTTGCATTTTTTGTGATTTTTGTTGAATTAGTTTTTTAAGGTGTTAATAGATGTAGGTGTTAGCATGTGTAGATAAACTCAAAATAAGTCGAAATTAGTGGTAGCATGTCCCTAGGTATGTTAGGATTGTCTAGAAGCAAGTTTGTGGCCAAAAGCACTTTTTTCAAAAGCTTTTTTTCAACTCTGTTCAGTGTTAACCGGTTAACGCATGGGGTTAACCGGTTAACACCTGCGTTTTGCCACAAACTGCCTCTGTTTTGGGTCTGTTAACCGGTTAACCTATATGGTTAACCGGTTAACGCTGTCAAGTTTTGTGTTCTTGGTTTAGTTGATTGCTCAATCTTGTTTCCTAGTGCCTTTAATGTTCATACTTGTTTAGGTATTGATTTTAGGGAATTTTTGAGTCCATTTCCAGTAGCTAGTTCCCCCGTTTCGAGTCGTTTCGACACGATTCCGTTCATGTTGCGTTTTATGCGGTTTTTTTGTGTCTTTGTGCATGCCTTGATTTCTTGCATTTTGTTGCTATGTTCATATATCATTAGGTATGTAATAATCATTTTGCATTCTGGTTTTATATGTTTGCATGGCATTAAATCATTTTGCATTTTATTATGTTGATGTATTGTTGCCTTTTTGCATAATCACATGTATGTGCATTTGGATGCATTTAGTTGCATGCTTGATCATAGCATTTGCATAAATTTAGTGCTGAATTTTGTATTAAGTTTAGCATTATTTGTGTGCCATCATGTTGCATATTCATAATCAAGATCATCGTGTTCAAGTGCCATGTTCATATGCATGTTTAGATGCTATTTTTGCATTTACTTGTTGCCTAATTCATGAGATGCATGCTTGCATAATCATTCAATAATGTTCATGTTCTTGCATTGGTGTATGTTGATCCATGTTTAAATGCATGTTTGTGATGTGTTTAGTACATTTTAATTGAATCGGTGCATTAAAAAATAAAAATAAGCAATTTTAGATTTTGCCTTTCATAGCTGTTTTTTGCATGAGTGCTGTAAAATGTATGCTGTTTGTTATGTGTGCATGCTGCATTGTAACCTTTTACACCTACCTTTTCATGCTGCATGCTGGCTGTAAAAAGCTGGTGGGTATTAGGCTTAGTTTCATGGCTGATTGTGTAATAGGGGCTGTAATAGGTGCTGTATTTTTGGTTTTAGCATTTTTCTAGTTCCTTTAGGATTAGAATAGGGTCTAGTTTAGGTCCAAGTTTGATTAGGATTTAATTAATGTGTGTTTGCCTTATTTTTTAATAAAAATGTGCACTAACCACTTGTTTTGTAGTGGGGAAGATTGAGGTAAGTTCACTTCACTTTATCCTTTATTTTTTGTTGTGCATTTCTTTTAGGCTTTTTAATTCATTTTTACTTCCATATTTGTGATTTGGTAGGATTCCCCCTTGTTAGGATCAACTTACCTTCCTTAGGAAGTAAGTTGTATCCTATTTCTTCTTTCTTTTCCTTTTGCTCATTAGGATTAGAATACCTCACTAACCATTAGGATCTCCCTTTGTAAATATAAATAATTTAGGGTTGTGTCTTAGTCCCCCTTAGATTTTTTCCTTTTATCAACTGGAGTCTTTCTCTTTCTCATCTCAAAAGAAAAGCAATAAAACACTTAATAAAAACCGAACAATCTTGTACGACACGAGACTTTGTTGCGGAGTGTTTATACGCGTCCTGTTTCGGGGCGAGGTGTAAATACTTCCCGCGATGGATAGGTCTTGGTACAAGACAGTTCACAAACAAATTCAAAAACACTTCTTTTAAAAAGCCAAAAACAAACAATAAACGACTATCCTGCGGGAACTTCTTCTCTCATCTCATTCACTCACAACGCGAACTCGCGACGACTTGTCACACATGCAAGACGGTTAACGCACTCGTACCAGACGAGCCTGCAACACCTGAGCATAGACATACGCAGTTCCAGCTGTAAAAAACACAAACAAACAGTTCCCGCCTTAGTTAGGCGAACTACGTCGACTCTGATCCTCATTATCCCGATGAGGTACGTAGGCAGCGGGGTAGGGCCCGTTCGAGCACATTCTTTATTTTCCCTACATTTCCCCCTTTTATTCTCATTTTCTTATTTCAGTTCTTTTCTCATTTCTCATTCCCTTTATTCCAGTAGCGGTTTTATTCAGCAGCATTCTTTATTTCTCACCCTTTGAAACAAACAAGCAAGCGTGGATCCCGTCGGGTACGGCGGACGGATTGGGGTGCTAATACCTTCTCAATTCGTAACCGACTCCCGTACTCAGATCTTTGGTTCGCAGGACCTTGTCCTTTCCTTCTTCCTCAGGTTTGTGCAACATTACCTTTCCCATTCCTTTGGGATAAAAATGTCTGGCTGGCGACTCTACCTTTCCGCGCCACTTTCGCGTTTGTACTAGGATGAAAATCCCGGGAGCGACAGCTGGCGACTCTGCTGGGGATGAACCTGATTCTTCCAGTTTCCCTTGTAGAGTCAATCCTAGCGCCTGTTTGGTTTTGTTTCTTTGGGTGTTTATCTGTTTGTTGTTGAGTGCTTTAGTTTAGCTTTACTGTTTTCATTTACAGCTTTACTTTACCGCATTTATTTATCGCTTTCAGTATTTTATTTTCCATGCATCATATTATACTGGACTGTCTGGCTGTGCTGGTTTTCATTTTTTCTGCGGGGTGGGAGTTACTGTGAGATAAGCCAACTACCCGGCTTGAGTGCACCATAGGATTAGCGTGGACATGTTGTGCTCGCATGGTTACATGATGAGTGGTGATGTGTTCCACACCCAGGTTGCGACTGTCTTGGGACTATTCTGTGTGGGGGTTCTTCCCCACTTCAGGGTACAACCTTGATAGTTATGTGCAGCTGGGGACCGATCATTGAGAACCTTAATGGAAACAACCCTCTCCAGTGATGACAGTGGCAGACCACATTTGTTGGCAAACCCACTCGCATCCGAGGGTCCATGGGGAACTCGCATAGGATGGCCTGGTTCTCTCATAGGAATTCAGTTAAAGCAAACTGTTCGTATGACGATAGTATTGTACCCTTCGGGATGAATGTACTATTGTTTCTCGATTCAGTGCTTGAAGCTGGAAACTTGTGAGGGATGCTTGTTTTTCCGGACTCAACTGAGACCTCCCTGAGTAGTACATAATGCCAAACCGATTCCCTGATTTGGTCATGAGCCATTTCTCGGAAATGGTGAACGTATTATTGTTATTCGGCCTCGAGAGTCCGTGATGTTGACCCGAGTAGCACACCCGTGAGATTGGGAGGGGTTTACAGGTTTGCAGGAACCCTGGTACCTTCAGCATACCTACTTTGCCTTTGGTTCAGTTTTTTGATCTGGATTTCTGTTCTTAAGTTATGGATCCCGGATCAGAGGGATGATTATTGTGATATATGGATTCTGAGACCTTGCACCGACACCTGATTATATGATTGGAACATCGCAGACACTGCATTGATCACATGCCTGTTGCATACATAACATCATAGCATTCTATCATACATGTTCGGCTATTTCCAAATATCCTATGTTTGAACCATGTCATTATATGCTCCTATATCCAAATTGGAATCAAAGCAGATGGATCCCTTGGAAATAATCGAACATGGCATTTGCATGCATCCTTACTCTCATTACAGGTGTTGGGGGACAGATTCTCATCCTGATTCGTTTACTCTTCAGAATGGCCAATTTGAATCACAGTCATCAAGAGGTGGGCATGGAACAATGCCGAGCAGAAATAGCTGAAATGAAAGTCCGAATGGATCAACTTTCGGAAGACATGCAGACTTTGTGCCATGACCACACGTTATTGATGAAGGAGGTCTACCAACTGAAGAAACAAGAGAACCAGACCAGGGAAGCCCCAAAGCTCCAAGAAGGCCATCATCTCCCCTTTATTACTGCAGAAGTTGTTGGTCATCCTAGTTCAGTGATTTTGTTCCAAGATCAGGAAGCGTTTCGCGGGAATTCTCCTCAACTTTGGGATCTTAATCCTCGCAATTTGCAGACTCTTCCAGTTCATCAAAGGGAAGGTAAAGGCAAAAGCTGCGGACAAATGCCAAAGACGTCTGAAGCCAAGTTTGATTTGATCCCGGTATCATATGCACAGTTGCTTGTTTGTTTGCTCGAGCTTAATTTGGTTGAACTTGTCACCGTAGCAGCCACATCCAAAAAGCTTCCCCCAGATTTTGATGCCAATGCCAGGTGTGTTTTCCATTCTGGAGCACCTGGTCACCATGTGGAAAATTGCAAAAGGCTTAAGCATCAAGTTCAAGAGCTCATTGATGCCAAAATAATCGAGTTCGCACCGATCAGCGGGGATGTGTCAAAAGATTTCATATCACTAGAAGGGACTTCTCCTTTCCTTACCACAAGAGTTATCCCCAATCAGGGGTGTGTGCCTCCGATCTGGGTTTTGAAGACATCGTGCCAGGCACCTTTACCCATTCACCGATCCGACATAAAGAAGAAAGTGCAGAAGAACTCTAGGTGTTCGAATTCATTTCATCATCAGAATTATCAACAACAGGGGAAACTCAAGTTCAAGCAGGTTGAAGAAGTGTTTACTCCTGGTCAAGTGTTTGCCCGTTTGCTCGAGAACTCTTTGATTCAGCCAGGGAATGCCTTGCCAATACCCTACCCCATTCCCCCAGATTACAATATGGATGTCAGGTGTGAATTCCACTCTGGAACATTTGGACATACCATCGATGAGTGCAAAGCCTTCAAGCAAAATGTCCAATATCTAATTGATTCAGGGATTATTACACCAGAAGGGTACCTCAGGAGCTGAAGCCTTTGATCCAGCTGGCCATGCAGACTGCACAAAGCTCAAATCAGGAGATGTAGATTTCTTTGATGCATGGGTTTTGCTTTATTGCGTTTCTAGATTACCTTCAGAGCTGTTGAAGGAATCTTTTGTTTTTCTGTTGTGGATTGCGACATTTTCCTGTATTTCAGTACTGTTGGCAAATAATTGTATAAGGTTTCGCATGTGGGTGTATTCTTTGCTTTATGGAAGTGTGTCGGTACCATTGTTGCAACTTTTCTATCATGGCAATTTTATTTTGAATTCCCGATACACAACACTTTCCCCCTGCACGCTCACAGAGTTTAACTTATGAAGTGGCATTCCGTGGGTATCTGTCCCCTGATCTGAATGAAGTGGGATCAGTGACATGGCATTTTCACGCATATCATTCTTGCATACTAACGAGTTATCTGGATTTCCTAATTTATTTGACCATTTCAGGAGAAGTATCAGCTGTACCAGTACGCTACCCGAGTCAAATCATGGATACAGTACAAGCCGAGTTGAACAATTTTCGCACTCAGATGGGGGAGTTCATGGTATCAATGCAGAGTATAGTGCAGGGGCAACAAGAGATGAGAACCGCCATGCTGAGGTTTAATCGTCCACAGGTTGATCCCCCATTGGTTACCTTGGACGCCGAAGGCAATCCGATCAACACAGTCATCCCATCTACGGATAATGGGCCTCCTATCCCTGAAGGCATTGGTCCAATCCCTGTTCGTGTAGCAGACCGACAGGAGGATCAATTTACTTTTCTCAATGAAGATGTGGGATTTGGTTATGGGGTCAATAATCAGGACTTTCAGATGCTAACCGAGAAGGTAAAGGCTTTAGAATGCAAAGACACCCTGGGCATTGATGTTGCTGATATGGGGTTGGTTTCAGGGTTGGTGATCCCTCCAAAGTTCAGACCTCCTGTTTTTGACAAGTACAGTGGTAGATCTTGCCCGAAGATGCACTTGCAGGCCTTCCATCGCAAAATCGCTGCACATACGAAAGATGAGAAGCTTTGGATGTACCACTTCCAAGACAGCCTTTCCGGGGGTTCGTTAGAATGGTACATAAAGCTGGAAAAGAACTATGTCCGCAATTGGAAGGAACTTGGGGAAGCCTTTCTCAAGCAGTACCAGTATAATATCGACATGGCTCCCAACCGAACCCAGCTTCAGAGCATGTCACAAAAGAAATCTGAGAGCTTTATGGAGTACGCGCAGAGGTGGCGCGAGGTAGCAGCCAGGGTACAACCATCATTGCAGGAGAGAGAAATGGTAGACCTATTCATGGATACCCTCCCGGGGCACTTCATAGAACGTTTGGCAGGCTGTTCAGCTAACGGTTTTTCTGATATTGTCTTGACTGGTGAAAGAATTGAAAATTGGATGAAGCAAGGAAAGATTCAAATCAACGGTGCCTCCACTTCTGGGACTGAGAAGTCGATGTCCAATGAGCAAAAGAAGCAGTACGAAGAAGCAGGGGCAGTTTGTGTCCAGCGAAAGAAGAGAAATCAGGGTTCGCGTTATCAGACAGCATCCATGATCATCCAAAGTGCTACACGTTCACGACAGCAAAATCGTCGTCAGCATAATCCTCAACAGGGTCGGCAACAAAGGAGAGAAAGATTTTTTGACCCTTTGCCAATGTCTTACACTGATCTTCTCCAGCATTTGCTTCAACTAAAGTTGGTTGGGCTTCGTAAGCTGTCTCCACCTCCTTTTCCACTACCGGAAGGATGGGATGCCAATGTCAACTGTGATTTTCATTCTGGGGCACCAGGGCATCATATTGATGGATGTAAAGCTTTTCACCACACAGTGCAGGACTTAATCGATTCGAAAGCTATCAACTTTGCACCAAACATATAAGAGAGATGACACTTTCTTTGATTCGAAGCTTTGAAGCCAGAAGTAATCCGGATACTCTTGTTTTGGTAATGGTGCGTCTTTGCAGTGCAGTTTCATCCCTGTTGAGGGGAACTACGTCGCTCTGATTCTTCATTGGTCTTGGGTCAATGGAGATACGTAGGCAGAAGATCGTCAGGTCTTTCCGAGCAACCTTATGGGGAAACTTTGCTCCTCAGCTTCACTTCTCTCTTCAGATGTCGCGTGTCGGAGTCAGAACAACTAGAAGAAGGGGTATGATTGTCAAGTCCGTGAAAGAGTTGTTGATTGCTGAAAGTATCCGAGACTGACAGGTCCAGACGGAGCCAAGCCTCCTCAACTACGGCTATATTCAGTTTCTTTACTGCATTTTCATTTGTAGTTTATATTGTTTGTTTAAACATTTGTATGCTTGCATGAAACTTATTTGTTTTTGAATGATAACCATAATAAAATGCACATGTTTTTCTTGAAGTAATTCATTCGTTCATGATTTTATGTATGTGCATTGCAATACCAACTGTTGTGCTTCAACTCTATCAGGGAGGATGACGAAATGAGAACGCAAAATCTCTAATTGTGTGCTTTTGAGAAAGACCCTGTTGACGATGTACAGGCATTGTTTCAAGTCCTAAACACCGGAGATATAAGGGAGATAGACCCTCGCCAACCCATTTGAGCCTTGAAGTAGGAGTTTCTTTTCGCATGAAAAAACCCTTGCATTTAACCCAGGGGCAGGGTAGGCGTCAGTTAGTTTGACCAAGCGTTCAAATTTCAAAAGGAGTGTGAATCTGAGGATCCATTACCTTTCGTTTTATCAAATCAAGAGGTCCAATGACCAGAAACCACAATGGTTATCCCAATCAAGAGGTCCAAAGACCGGAGACCACAATGGTTATTCCTCAACAACAAAGGAGTGAGACAGTCACGACCCTTTCAAAGCCATCAAGACAAACAGTGTCACACGATTTGTTCAAAAAAAAAAAAGAAGGGAAAAAAGAATGAAAAAGCCTGCTAAGTCGAAACTTGAAAACAAGCGACTTAGGCAAAAATTAGGGCATCCCGCTGGACTTCACAATCGAAGATTCACAAGAATCAGTCCGGGCAAAAGTTAGGGATAAGAAAAATAATGCAAAAGCGAAAGACGAAAAGGATTACACCAGAAAGATCCTTGAACAAGAACAAAGTTGTGTGGCACAGACACCAACGATAAGAGGGGTGACTGACTCCAAACAACAACCTGAGTGGTGCTTAAACCGTAAGTGTAATTGGTTCCTCAACCATCACAAAACCCTTTTTGAAAAGTGAGCGCTTGTGAAAGCTAGCTGAATATAGGAATGGAGAACATCACGAAGATGGGTGGGCACAAATAAATTTCGAGCCTATATCCTTTGTTTCTATAACCGTGAACCAGGCCACGATACAATCCTCAAAAGTCCTAACTGAAACAGGGTTATTTTTGAGAGCGTACTACCACAAGATCGCGTTCCTGACTCCCATGAGTTGTGCTAAAAGTTTTGTTGGTGTTGCATGTGCATGCTTACGTTCATCAAAAAAAACAATGTCGTATTTTAACCAGTGATTCACTCACAAAGGTTGGCGACATCTTTTTACAGTAAAACTTCAAGATTAACATGTGTGTTGCATTAGAATTTTCATTCTTAGAATAAACATTTTCTGCTTGCATACATTTGTTTGGCATCATAAAAGTTTACATATGGAATCTCAGTCCAGAAGCTTAATCTTGCCGAGTTGAGAAGGCTAAAACTTCCAAAGGACAATCTGTCGAGGTGCACTTTTCCAATAAACCCCAATGAGTAGGAACTTCCCCAGCAGTCGTGATAAGAGCCAACTAATCTGGGGAAATCATGTCGAGCAATCTCTGCAAAGTTCAACCAAGCTGGGGCAATCACTTCGAGATTCAGATCTCTCAAAGAGCCATTGGTCTGATGCATGCATTCAAATTTTAGCCAAACTGGGGCAATTACTTCGAGGTCCAATCTCTCAAAGAACAGTTGATCTAGGTGTTTTCTTCAAAGCAGTCATTCAGAGGTGATCACTTCAAGGCTCGTACTGGGGCAGGCCACCCCAAGAGCACTGGAAGTTACTTTCTCCTGAAGGCGGTTAATCAAAAGCACCTATCCGGAGTTCAAAATACTGGGGTAAAATATCTCACAGTGATATGAGGCTTTTCATGAATCCTTGCGAGGCAAATTCTTGCACAGACCATGCAGTTTGGGGCAATTATTTTGAGATCCGGCGAATCCCTCCAAGAGTTTGAAGACACTGAGGCATCTCGTATGCCAGTTTTCTGTAAAATCCTCTTGAGACATTTACTTCTGACGGACTTTAATCTGAGGCGAGTCGAAAATTGCAAAGAACCATTGTTCACTCATGATTAGTTGACAACCTATCAACCCAGGGCTAGGGGCAAGGCCAGCGTCGGCACAGTACTGCAAGAGTTGTTTCATCTGCGGACTTCATCGATCAAGGTTCCTTAGCAAGTCTCATGGAAAGTTACTTCTTGAGAAGAAGGATCATCGTCTCTCAGCATGAGACGCCTTCCATCTCTCATTCACAACATGAGAGGATTTATCTCTTATCCCCAGCAAGTGGCAACTTAAACTCTTATCTTCAGCAGGAAGCTTTATCATTGACACCACCCGTCATCCCCAGCCATGTGGAAGTTGAAATTTCACCCAGCAAGGTAGCAGAGAGTGAGTGTCGTCCCCAAGCAGAAGTTTACCTTCAGACAGGGGCAATTCTCAGTAGTATAAGGAGTGTTTTGCCTCCCCAGCAAGTTGCTTCCTCAGCATTATCATGCCTTTGGTTCCCCACAAGAGTTCAAGAAGAGTCCATCTCCAGCAGGGTCTTGGCACTCCAATCTCAAAGTCCAATTTATTTTTGGCAATGGCGGTTGTTCAGAGCCGGTGCATCATTGACAACATTCCCCGCAGAGTTGTCTACTCCTCACAAGGATCAACCAGATCAATGCAGTGATCATCTGTTCCTCCCCAATCAAGCTATCTGGGATGCCTGTTGTCTCCTCATCGGGAGACCCCTTTTGCATTTGCATTTGCATCTAGTGATCATCATTGCATTTGCATCCTCCAAAGCGTAGCATTTCCATCGTCATGGAGCATTACGCCATAAATCCACACATATGCATACCAGCATGGGCCAGTTTTGAGGTATATTACATGAGACCTGTTATATCTCCTATCAGATTGATATGTTCTCCGCGGAATTCAACTTCATTTCCCAGGATGGATGCTTCTACCAAGTCTTGTTGTTATCCCCAGTTGAGTCTTGTTTCAGTATAACAATCTCATTTTTTCGCGTCTCCGTTTCAGTACAATGGTCGCGTCTTGGGCTCTCGTTTAAGTACAACGATCCCATTCCATTCGAGTCTCCATTTAAGTACAATGGTCTCGTTATTGAGTCTTGTTTCAGTACAACAGTCTCATTGATTTTGCGTCTCCGTTTCAGTACAACGGTCGCGTCTTGGGCTCTCGTTTAAGTACAACGATCCCGTTCCTTTCGAGTCTCCATTTAAGTACAATGGTCTCGTTATTGAGTCTTGTTTCAGTACAACAGTCTCATTGATTTTGCGTCTCCGTTTCAGTACAACGGTCGCGTCTTGGGCTCTCGTTTAAGTACAACGATCCCGTTCCTTTCGAGTCTCCATTTAAGTACAATGGTCTCGTTATTGAGTCTTGTTTCAGTACAACAGTCTCATTGATTTTGCGTCTCCGTTTCAGTACAACGGTCGCGTCTTGGGCTCTCGTTTAAGTACAACGATCCCGTTCCTTTCGAGTCTCCATTTAAGTACAATGGTCTCGTCTTTGAGTCTTGTTTCAGTACAACAGTCTCATTTTGTTCGCGTCTCCGTTTCAGTACAATGGTCGCGTCTTGGGCTCTCGTTTAAGTACAACGATCCCGTTCCTTTCGAGTCTCCATTTAAGTACAATGGTCTCGTTTCAGTGCGAAGGTAATGGATCGGTTGATACCATTTTCGTGTAGATCGGTTGATCTTATTTGAGTCATGAATCGGTTGATATCATTTCTCATTGAGTTGTAAATCGGATGATATTACATTCTCGTTTTTCTTGGTTATGGATCGGTTGATACCATTTCCATGTTAGATCGGTTGATCTTATTTGAGTCATGAATCGGTTGATGTCATTTCTCTTCGAGTTGTAAATCGGTTGATATTACATTCTCGCGTTTCCGGGGTGGATCGGTTGATACCATCTCCATGTTAGATCGGTTGATCTTATTTGAGTCATGAATCGGTTGATGTCATTTCTCTTCGAGTTGTAAATCGGTTGATATTACATTCTCGTTTTTCTTGGTTATGGATCGGTTGATACCATCTCCATGTTAGATCGGTTGATCTTATTTGAGTCATGAATCGGTTGATGTCATTTCTCTTCGAGTTGTAAATCGGTTGATATTACATTCTCGTTTTTCTTGGTTATGGATCGGTTGATACCATCTCCATGTTAGATCGGTTGATCTTATTTGAGTCATGAATCGGTTGATATCATTTCTCTTCGAGTTGTAAATCGGTTGATATTACATTCTCGTTTTTCTTGGTTATGGATCGGTTGATACCATCTCCATGTTAGATCGGTTGATCTTATTTGAGTCATGAATCGGTTGATATCATTTCTCTTCGAGTTGTAAATCGGATGATATTACATTCTCGTTTTTTCTTGGTTATGGATCGGTTGATACCATCTCCACGTTAGATCGGTTGATCTTATTTGAGTCATGAATCGGTTGATATCATTTCTCTTCGAGTTGTAAATCGGATGATGTTACATTCTCGCTTTCCGGGGTGGATCGGTTGATACCATTTCCGTGTTAGATCGGTTGATCTTAGTTGAGTCGCAAATCGGTTGATATTGCGTTAAGTCCTGTTTCGATAACAGGCACCCTCCTTGTGGTTTCGGTTCGTTCAGCAGTCGCAGTGATTGCATTGATTCTATTCCATCTGGTTTTATCTCCGTTACCTATTCAGAGGTCAAAAAAAAAAAAAAAAAAAAAAAAAAATCAATCAAAAAATACATAAATAAATAAATGGGCAGATGGCATTTCCATTACCCTCAGGGTGCAAATTTCCAGGTTTTATTTGGGTATTCAATCACTCCATACCTTGAACGCCTAAAAGCTCTCGCAATTATTCGTTCAGGCCTGCAGATGATTGAATAGGGGCAGCTGTAATACCTCAAAATTTGCCCTCTCATTTCCTCAACATTTTGCATAGCATTTTGCATATATGGATTCATAAAATAACCAAAAACATTGCATCATATATAGCATAGCCGAGGCGTGGGTATGTGATCAGTGATCGGAGCAACCGAAAGTTATGAAAAGGTTACCGAAGGGCCACAAAGCTTCTCAACCTTGTGCAAAGGGTTCACAATATCCCACAAGTCTTCACTTGGAGCCACAAGTCATGGAAAGTTTTGGTTTGATTGAAGGAGGCAAGCAGTGCAATACTTCTCGAGGGAAAAGAGCCGAATTAGGGTTTCATTTCTACAGGGCTTCTCCATAAATTTTTGATTCGAAGTGGATTTCTTTGGCTTATATATGATGTCAAGTGCTTGGGGTTCAAATCTCGTCCACAAATTCATTTTGGAAGGGGTTCGACTGGCCGGACGACGGAAAATCGAGGAATTGGAGAAACGGCAACCGAGCTAGGTAAAAAGGGATCGACTCCGGACTTTTAAGATCGAAATCATGTAATTAGGGTTACAATTATCCTATGGTTCATATTTGGTCAGGAAACGATGGAGGAATCATAAAAAAACCAAAGAAAAATCATTTGAAAGTTAGTTGGTTTTGCATTTCCCTCCACCTTTCCTTCCATTTTCTTTCCACACTTCCTTTAATTCTTTCCATCTTGTTTTTCCACTTCAATTCCACTCCATTTCCCTTGGAAACTTCCACCACCTTCTACCATCTTCTAGAGTATTCCAAGGAAGGTTCCAAGGAATATTCCAAGGAATATTCCCTTTTCCAACCCTAACCCTAACTAACTTCCAAACCTAATTTTTGGATCCCAAACCTAATTTTTGGGCCCCAAACCCAAACCTAGCTCCAAGCCTAAGCCCTATTTAAGTCATTTTCATCCAAACCAAGAGGGTTCCCACCATTTTTTTCTAATTTCACTCTTTGAGAAGCACTTTTTCTCTCTCACTTTTCCTCTCCCTTTCACCATAGCTTTTTCACATAAGCTCTTCAAGTTTCACATTGAAACTTGAAGATCTTGAAGCTTAAGCCTCAACCTCCATTGATTTTGTGGATTGTGGAAGAAGAAGCTACTGAATTTTGTGAGGATTATCGACTTATCGGAAGCACACGAAGATTCAAGCTCAAGAACGCATTTATTTTGCGGTTTTCGGTTTTCGGTTTTCTCTTCGATCCAAGCTTCGATTTTTGCAACAATTACCGAAGCAATCCTCCGCTTCGTAGGTTGGTGATCTTAATCACTTCTTCTTTAAGTTATTCTCTTCATCTCGCCACTTGCGGCATTCTTTAAGTGCTTTTCGCTTTTTCGCAATCAATTCCGTTTCAATTATGTGTTGTTTGCATTTTTTGTGATTTTTGTTGAATTAGTTTTTTAAGGTGTTAATAGATGTAGGTGTTAGCATGTGTAGATAAACTCAAAATAAGTCGAAATTAGTGGTAGCATGTCCCTAGGTATGTTAGGATTGTCTAGAAGCAAGTTTGTGGCCAAAAGCACTTTTTTCAAAAGCTTTTTTTCAACTCTGTTCAGTGTTAACCGGTTAACGCATGGGGTTAACCGGTTAACACCTGCGTTTTGCCACAAACTGCCTCTGTTTTGGGTCTGTTAACCGGTTAACCTATATGGTTAACCGGTTAACGCTGTCAAGTTTTGTGTTCTTGGTTTAGTTGATTGCTCAATCTTGTTTCCTAGTGCCTTTAATGTTCATACTTGTTTAGGTATTGATTTTAGGGAATTTTTGAGTCCATTTCCAGTAGCTAGTTCCCCCGTTTCGAGTCGTTTCGACACGATTCCGTTCATGTTGCGTTTTATGCGGTTTTTTTGTGTCTTTGTGCATGCCTTGATTTCTTGCATTTTGTTGCTATGTTCATATATCATTAGGTATGTAATAATCATTTTGCATTCTGGTTTTATATGTTTGCATGGCATTAAATCATTTTGCATTTTATTATGTTGATGTATTGTTGCCTTTTTGCATAATCACATGTATGTGCATTTGGATGCATTTAGTTGCATGCTTGATCATAGCATTTGCATAAATTTAGTGCTGAATTTTGTATTAAGTTTAGCATTATTTGTGTGCCATCATGTTGCATATTCATAATCAAGATCATCGTGTTCAAGTGCCATGTTCATATGCATGTTTAGATGCTATTTTTGCATTTACTTGTTGCCTAATTCATGAGATGCATGCTTGCATAATCATTCAATAATGTTCATGTTCTTGCATTGGTGTATGTTGATCCATGTTTAAATGCATGTTTGTGATGTGTTTAGTACATTTTAATTGAATCGGTGCATTAAAAAATAAAAATAAGCAATTTTAGATTTTGCCTTTCATAGCTGTTTTTTGCATGAGTGCTGTAAAATGTATGCTGTTTGTTATGTGTGCATGCTGCATTGTAACCTTTTACACCTACCTTTTCATGCTGCATGCTGGCTGTAAAAAGCTGGTGGGTATTAGGCTTAGTTTCATGGCTGATTGTGTAATAGGGGCTGTAATAGGTGCTGTATTTTTGGTTTTAGCATTTTTCTAGTTCCTTTAGGATTAGAATAGGGTCTAGTTTAGGTCCAAGTTTGATTAGGATTTAATTAATGTGTGTTTGCCTTATTTTTTAATAAAAATGTGCACTAACCACTTGTTTTGTAGTGGGGAAGATTGAGGTAAGTTCACTTCACTTTATCCTTTATTTTTTGTTGTGCATTTCTTTTAGGCTTTTTAATTCATTTTTACTTCCATATTTGTGATTTGGTAGGATTCCCCCTTGTTAGGATCAACTTACCTTCCTTAGGAAGTAAGTTGTATCCTATTTCTTCTTTCTTTTCCTTTTGCTCATTAGGATTAGAATACCTCACTAACCATTAGGATCTCCCTTTGTAAATATAAATAATTTAGGGTTGTGTCTTAGTCCCCCTTAGATTTTTTCCTTTTATCAACTGGAGTCTTTCTCTTTCTCATCTCAAAAGAAAAGCAATAAAACACTTAATAAAAACCGAACAATCTTGTACGACACGAGACTTTGTTGCGGAGTGTTTATACGCGTCCTGTTTCGGGGCGAGGTGTAAATACTTCCCGCGATGGATAGGTCTTGGTACAAGACAGTTCACAAACAAATTCAAAAACACTTCTTTTAAAAAGCCAAAAACAAACAATAAACGACTATCCTGCGGGAACTTCTTCTCTCATCTCATTCACTCACAACGCGAACTCGCGACGACTTGTCACACATGCAAGACGGTTAACGCACTCGTACCAGACGAGCCTGCAACACCTGAGCATAGACATACGCAGTTCCAGCTGTAAAAAACACAAACAAACAGTTCCCGCCTTAGTTAGGCGAACTACGTCGACTCTGATCCTCATTATCCCGATGAGGTACGTAGGCAGCGGGGTAGGGCCCGTTCGAGCACATTCTTTATTTTCCCTACATTTCCCCCTTTTATTCTCATTTTCTTATTTCAGTTCTTTTCTCATTTCTCATTCCCTTTATTCCAGTAGCGGTTTTATTCAGCAGCATTCTTTATTTCTCACCCTTTGAAACAAACAAGCAAGCGTGGATCCCGTCGGGTACGGCGGACGGATTGGGGTGCTAATACCTTCTCAATTCGTAACCGACTCCCGTACTCAGATCTTTGGTTCGCAGGACCTTGTCCTTTCCTTCTTCCTCAGGTTTGTGCAACATTACCTTTCCCATTCCTTTGGGATAAAAATGTCTGGCTGGCGACTCTACCTTTCCGCGCCACTTTCGCGTTTGTACTAGGATGAAAATCCCGGGAGCGACAGAACCACTCTAGCCTAGGTGTCACTCAGGTCCCAGGTATAGGACCTTAAACTCTCAATAGAACCCCACCCATCAAAACAGAAACCAGATCCAACAATGATAGCATGACAGTATGAAAAAATGAAAAACTGTAAAGAGAGCAATAAATAAAGCTGTACATAAAAGCAATAAATAAAGCAACTATATAAACACAATTAGCACATAACACCCCAGTAAACACAAATCAAACAAGCGCTAGGAGGAACCCACAAAAAGAACTAGAATCCCTGGTTACAGTATAAGGGTCCCCAGCAGAGTCGCCAAGCTGTCGCTTCCACCAAAATGACACCTGGTCAAAAGGGGTACAGACGCGAACGGTCGGCGAAAGGAGATGAGAACACACAGGGGTGAACTCAGAAGACAAGAGTCGCCAGCTAGGCATTTTTATCCCGAAGGAAAGGTAACGATGCATAGACCTAGAAAGATATGGATAAGACGGTCGCGAACCAGAGAGACTGAGAAAGGGGGTTGGTTACAACCTGGGAAGGTATTAGCACCCAGATTGTCCGCCGTACTCGACGGGATCCACGCTTAAAAGATTTGTGTTTTAAAGGGGTAGTGTCAGTGCAATTTGTGTATCAAAGCTGGAAAGAATGCAAGTGTCAGTGTAAATGAAGTGTGAGGTGTACAAGAGAAGTGTCAGTGTAAGAACAAAAGTGGAATGCTCAAGACTATGAGGCTTAAATAATAATGCTGAAAGAGGGGGGATATACAGAGACTTTTGTTCGATAACTTTTAAGTTATGCCTACGTATCCTCTCGTGCAATGAGGAAGTCAGAACACCGTAGTTCGACTCAAAGAGACTGAAAGATAAATTGACTGATGAACTGCTTACTTGTCTATGCTCAAGTGTATGACCTGTCTGGCTCAGGTGCAAACTGTCTTGCATCAGACGGAAGAAGCGAGTTCTCGTTTGTGAGTGAATGAGATGAGAAAAGAATCCTGAAGGAGACGATTATTGTTTGTTTTTGAGTTTTCAGTCTTTTATTGCTTTTTGAAGTTTGCCATAGGAAAATGAGCTTAAGCCTAAACCAAAGGGTTAGTAAACTCATCACATCCTCCCTCTGATTAGGGGTAATGAGAATACCTTAAGTGTGAAGTAAGCACCTCACACTTAATCACCATGATGTAGGATTAAGATCATTAACCTACTTATCTTTATTTAGATGTTTTTGGTGTTTTTGTTTAGTGTTAGGTAATGAGTTTAAGCCATAATCAAGGATTTAATGAACCCATTACACCATCCTAATAGAAGGATAATAGATGAGAACATTTAAGCTGAGAAAGACTCCTCAACTTAATCCATGATTAGGGATTAACCTCATGACAAAACAAAGCCTTTATTAAATGGATTTTAGTTAATGATAAGATGAAGAAGTGGTTTTTATGGTTTGTAAGACAATTTGAGGGGGACTTGTCCATTAACACTAGGATTAGTCTTTCTTAACCAGTTAAGGAAGAATTAGAACCCTGATGCAAGGCCCAAGTTACAAGTTTGATGTCTTGATGATTATTAGATGGATTGATTAAAGGATTTAAACACATTAAGGGTTTAACACTTAGGATTAAAGTTATACACTCCATCCTAATAGAAGGATGCATGCATAAGCTTAATTGCAAAGCTTTAAAGCCTTTAGGGTTTAGTCCTTGATTGTGAGATGAGAAGAAGAGACTAAAAGATGACACAAAGGTAAAACTAATGGGGGGGACTAATCAAACCCTAATTATTATCATGCTTGGGTGTTCCTAGGGTTAATGAGGTTTGCAAGAAGATCTTCAGAGAAACCACCAGGAAGGAAGCAGATGAAAGGAGCAAAGGGAAGCAAAACAACTTGCTTCACTTAAGAAGACAAGTTGCTTGAAGAAATAAAGTAAGATATGAACATGAATGAGCAAGCTCACTCTAATACACAAGATAGAATGCAGCAATGATGCAAGAGAGATGAAAAGAGATTGTGAGAAGTGAAGGCAAATTCACTTCTCAAAACAACTTACCACCTGAAAAGTTAGCAAAAGAAATGAAATGCAATGCAAATGAGATGAAATGTCATGATGCAAACCAAAGTCAGAAGCAATTACATGATGTTAATGATGCTAAAAGATGATACAAACATAAGGCAAGACATGAGAATGATCATACAAGGTCATGGATGCAGATGAAGCATGCTTTGAACCATAGAAGTTCATGAATGTTTATGAAATGAAATGAACATACAACATGGCAAATGAAAGATGCAATGATCAAACATGATTCTAATATGACCTAAGATGTATTATGAATCATGTGGATGCACAAAATGTCATGACAAGTCATTGGATGCAAGCAAATGAGAAATGGATGCAAGGGAAGGCACAAATTAGGGTTTATGATCAACACACAAAGCAAAATCCAAAATCAGAAGCAAATGACATGACGAAAAATTGAAAATGGGATCAAAGGAACCCTAAACCTATACAAGTTCACTGCCCAAAGGAGGGGATCTAGCTCTTAACCTAGTGAAAGTTATGAATTTCTCAAGTTGGCTAGGGTTTCAAGGTACTTCATCATGAAAAATAAAAAACAAATTGAAAATGCAAGATCAAATCAAACCAATTTTATCCTATAAACTAAATGCCATTAAGGGTGCAATGCAAGAAGAACCATCATCAAACTCTCAAAGGTTAGGCAGAATGAATTTTTCAAAGTTTGAACCAAAATATTGCCTAAAAATGAATTTAATTCCAATGAAAATGATCAAAAGGCATCAAGAACAAAAAAGAAATTTGGTTTGAGAGTTTGATAATGTTTCTAAATATTTCTAAATGCAATATGAATTTTTTGGTGATTTTTAAATACCTAAATGCATTTTTAATTAATTAATTTTCATTAACTAATTAAAAATTTACATTTAAATGATTTAAAAATAATTTTCAATGCAAAAAAATAAAAATAAAAATATTTTTGGGTTCTGAAAATTAATAAAAGATTTGACAAAATTTTTCAGAATTTTTTAACATGATTTGCTATTTTTAATAATTCGTATAAATAAATGTAAAACAAATGAAAATAAAATGAAATTAATGAGGAAAATGATAAAGTCAAACAATCTGAAGGCTGAGATTCAAATTCAGGGACGCGGGAGTTGACTGCGCGCGCGAACGAACGGTCCAAATTCAAACTTGCCTAATTATGATTAAACCCTAATCCTAAACCCTAATGACTTTCAGATGACCGGAACAGTGTTCCGGCCATCTTCTCCGGCCAATCGAAAATCAAAATCACTCCCTAGGCTGTTTCAAATGCTCTAACTCTCCAGAATTCATCCTCTACCCACCCCAAACACGAATCAAACACAAAATCATGCTTATCCTTCAACACAAACACGAATCGAATCAAAGAAGTTTTCAGGTCAAACTTTCAGAGACATGGTTCAGGCTCAAAACTCAATCATTTTAAAAACTAAAAACACCAGAATGATCAGTGGAGCATAAGCAACAATTCTATAGCATAAAAAGCAATTTCTGGAAAAAAAATTTCTTGAGGTACCTGAGCTAGAGTTTTTGCCTTAGGTGCTTTCTGGCTGCTTCTTTGGTCCAAACAAGCTCCAATGATCCTCCCCAGAAGCTTGTGACACTTAGCTGGAGTTTATATGGCCTCCAGAGAAAGTTTGCAGAAGCTCAGGTCAATGGAGTGTTGAAATCGTGTTTTTGATTGTGGGCCTTTCAGAGCAAATGGATGGTTGGGAAATGATCAGAAGGCTAGGGTGAGTTGTTCTGTGGGATTTGTTTTGAGGTTTGAAGCTTGTATGGAGAGATTCGAATGAAAATGCATAAAGGGAGGTTTTTTGAGAGTGCTGGCTTGTGAGATGTTTCAGGCTTGTGTGTGTGTTGCTTTGAGTTGCTTTTTGTCCACTTATCACACTTTGATAGGTCTGTGGAGTTGGTGTGGCCTATGCTGATTGGTATGGGCCATTTTGCACAAAGTCCATGTTAGGTGTACTTGAGGTATGGGCAAGTGGGAGGCTGTGATAGGGGCATGGCTTGGCTCAGCTGAGATCATGGATTGCCCATGGATCAAATTTTATGAGCTGTAACAAGTAGAGGCATGGTTACATGAGTTTTTGCAAGTTGGTACAACTTTGACCCCTTTGTGATTTCTTGAAGCATAAGTCATGAAAATGGACAAATCTTTGGTGCATTCTGATTTTTAGGCATTGGTTTATGTTTGTGCAAAGGTTAGAAGTCCATTTGATGTCACATTTTTCCTTGGCAAGTGGTTTTGCAACTTTGCCTCTTTGGTACAAAACTTGAAATTATGTGATTTTTCCCAACTTTGACAAGCCATAACTTTTGATCCAAAATGAATTAGAATGAGTTCTTGTACTTTTTGAAAAGGGAATGATCCATTCTACAACTTTCATGACCAAAGCAGCTTATTGATACTGCTGCAGGTGGTTCAACAAACTTTTCAACAGCCACAGGTATTAAAAGAATCATAGAAGCCATTGCTGCCAATGAACACCTTGAATTATACGATCGCACAGTGAGTCAACCAGATGGAAAAATTGATCTAAAGCTGACAGAGCAGGTTGTAAAAATGGAAGATCAAATTGCCGCAGAAGTTGAAAGAAGGTTAAAGAAGATGAATCTTGGAACTCAAACAGTTGCTCAGGTTGAACCTGTTCAAGCGGTGATTTGCGAGATATGTTGTGGACCTCACTTTGCCATGCACTGTTTGGCAACTCAAGAACAGGTTGAACAGATTAATATGTTGAGGAAGAACAATCCATATGCCAACACGTATAATCCGGGGTGGAAAAATCGCCCAAATTTCTCTTGGAAAGATCATCAAGGGAACATCAGAAAACCGGTTCAAGGCCAATAACAATATCAGCCCCAGCAACAACCATATCAGCCCCCAGTGTCAAGAAAAGCTGATTGGGAAATTGCCATTGAAAAGATGGCAGCTCACAATTGTCAATTTCAAGAAGAAACAAGGAGTAACTTCAAGAATACTGGAGCCTCTATCAAGAATCTTGAAGTGCAAATGAGCCAAATTGCCCAACACCTCGCCATTCCACAAACTCCAGGGACTCTTCCTAGTGCTACTGTAACAAATCCAAGAGATAATCACAAAGTAAATGCAGTCACAACACGAAGAGGTAAAGTTAGTGAGGAGGTTCAAGAAAATTCTGAAAGTGAAAATCAAATGATTGAGGTGGAACTGGAAATAAAAGAAAACGAAGTGGTTGATAAAGAAAAAGAAGTTACCTCAGCACTGGACATCAAAGAAAAAGCGGTTGAACCAAAACCGGTGGTCAAACTTCCATATCCTATAAGAAACAAGAAGAAAGGGCAGCAAGAAAAGAATTTTGAGAAATTCCTTGAGTTGTTCAAAAAGCTGGAGCTGAATATTCCATTGCTTGAAGCACTTGAGCAAATGCCCACTTATGCCAAGTTCATGAAAGATATCATTGCTAAAAAGAGGACTATGGGAGCTGAACCTATTATTCTAACCGAAACTTGTAGTGCTATTTTGCAGGGACTAAAGATTCCGGTGAAGAAAAAAGATAGAGGAGCTGTCACCATTCCATGCACCATCGGTGACCGATCGTTCAAGAGAGCTCTCACTGACATGGGAGCGAGCATCAGTTTAATGCCTTTATCCATCTACAAAAAGTTGGGTATTGGTGTTGTTCAAGACACTCGGATGACTCTCCAATTTGCGGACCATTCGGTGAAGCGGCCATATGGAGTTGTCCATGATGTCCTGGTTAGAGTGGACAAATTTGTGTTTCCAGTTGACTTTGTGATCCTTGAAATGCCTGAAGATGAAGAAATTCCCTTGATTTTGGGAAGACCTTTCTTAGAAACCGGGAGAGTCATGATAGATATGGAAGGGGGAACACTAACGTTGAAGGTGTACGATGAAGAGTTGAAAATTGATGTTAGGAACACTTTGAAGTATAAAGATGATGTGGGCACTAGTAGTAACATACAAGTGTTAGAACAAATGGAAGCTAGTGAGCATTTAGAAAGTGTGTCCCAATTGCCTCTAGAGATGGTGTTGAGTATGTCCATTTTTGAAGATGATAAGGAAGTTGGAGATAGTGATATGGAAGTGGTAGCTATGCTTGAAACTCAACCTATCCTTAAAAGTGTTAGAATGCACCGGTGGGAAGAGTTGAGACAACCTATAACGGTTGATGAAGGCAAAGACAAGCCAAAAATATCAGAATTGAAGCAACTACCCGAGAATCTCAAATATGTCTTTCTTGACATGGAAGAAAAATGTCCCGCTATTATTAGCGCTAATTTGAAAAGTGTGCAAGAAGACAAGTTAATTGAAGTTCTTAAGAAATTCAAGGGAGCAATTGGGTGGAAGATTGAAGACCTTAAAGGTATAAGTCCTACGGTGTGTATGCATAAAATACTTATGGAAGAAGATCACAAACCGGTCGTGCAACCCCAAAGGAGATTGAACCCGGTGATGAAGGAGGTAGTGCGAAAAGAAGTTGTTAAGCTATTGGATGCAGGATTAATCTATCCTATATTCGATAGTGCTTAGGCGAGTCCGGTACATGTGGTGCCCAAAAAGGGGGGAACAACTGTTATATCAAATGAAAAGAATGAGTTGATTCCTACTAGAACTGTTACTGGATGGAGAGTTTGCATTGATTATAGAAGATTGAATTTGGCTACGAGAAAGGACCATTTTCCGTTGCCATTCATTGACCAAATGTTGGAAAGACTAGCGGGACATGATTACTATTGTTTTCTAGATGGGTACTCCGGATACAATCAAATTGCTGTTGCGCCGGAAGACCAAGAGAAGACGGCGTTTACATGTTCCTATGGCATTTTTGCATATAGAAGGATGCCATTTGGGCTATGTAATGCCCCCGCTACATTCCAAAGATGCATGACATCCATTTTTGCGGATATGTTAGAAAAGCACATGGAAGTGTTCATGGACGATTTCTCCGTGTTCGGATCCTCATTTGATCACTGTTTGTCTAACCTTTCACTTGTTTTGCAGCGATGTCAAGAAAACAATTTAATATTGAACTGGGAAAAATGTCATTTCATGGTGCGAGAAGGCATTGTTCTTGGTCACAAGATCTCACAAAAAGGGATCGAAGTTGATCAAGCCAAAGTGGAAGTGATCTCGAAGTTGCCACCGCCGATTAATGAGAAAGGTATAAGAAGCTTCTTGGGACATGCAGGTTTTTACCGCAGGTTCATAAGAGACTTCTCGAAGATAGCCAAACCTTTAACTACCCTGTTGGTTAAAGATAAGGCTTTTGTTTTCAATAAGGAGTGCATCGATGCTTTTGAAACACTTAAAAAGGAATTAGTGTCTGCTCCTATTGTTATCGCTCCTGATTGGTCCCTACCCTTTGAAATTATGTGCGATGCTAGTAACATTGCGGTAAGGGCTGTTCTTGGACAGCGAAGAGGGAAATTGCTTCATGTGATTTATTATGCTAGTCACGTTTTGAACCCCGCACAGATAAACTATGCAACTACCGAGAAGGAGTTGCTAGCTGTTGTGTATGCCTTCGATAAATTCAGGCAATATCTGTTGGGTTCAAAAGTGATTGTTTACACTGACCATGCTGCTTTGAAATATCTTTTTGCTAAGTAGGATTCAAAGCCCAGGCTTTTGAGGTGGATTTTACTTCTCCAGGAATTCGATGTCGAGATCCGCGACAAGAAAGGGTGTGAAAACACTGTTGCAGATCATCTTTCTCGGATGTCACCAATTGAGGAGACTGAAGAGCAGCGCCCAATAAAGGATGAGTTTACTGACGAACACATCCTAGCTGTTATTGGGGTGCCTTGGTTTGTAGATTATGCAAACTAACTCGTTGGCGGTATTATACCCGACGATTTTGATTCTAACAAAAGGAAAAAGTTTGTTCATGACTGCAGGTTTTACTTATGGGACGATCCGTTTCTCTACAAAAGAGGGGTGGATGGCATTGTAAGAAGATGTGTACCCGACGAAGAAAAAAAAGATGTGATGAAAGTATGTCACGACTCTGAGTATGGTGGACATTTCAGTGGTGATCGGACAGCAGCTAAAGTCCTTCAATCCGGACTATACTGGACATCTTTATTTAAGGATGCTCAAGAATTAGTGAAAGAGTGTGACAGATGTCAGAGGACTGGGAATATATCAAAAAGAAACCAGATGCCCCAAAACTCTATGCTAGAGGTTGAGTTATTCGATGTATGGGGGATAGACTTCATGGGGCCGTTTCCACCGTCGTTCGGAAAAAACTATATTTTGGTTGCAGTGGATTACGTGTCCAAATGGGTAGAGGCTGTTGCATTGCCCACCAATAATGCTAAGGTTGTGGTGAGATTCCTGAAAGAGAACATTTTTGCAAGGTTTAGTGTCCCGAGAGCATTGATAAGCGACGAAGGAACACATTTCCTGAATCACCTCATGGAGAAGCTTATGCAAAAGTACAATGTTAAACACCGGATAGCTACTCCATACCACCCCCAAACAAGCGGCCAAGTTGAGGTGTCAAATAGACAACTGAAACAAATCCTGGAAAAAACAGTGAATTCGTCTAGAAAGGATTGGTCGATTAAGTTGGACGACGCTTTATGGGCATACCGAACGACTTTCAAAACGCCTATCGGTATGTCACCATATCAACTGGTATACGGAAAGGCATGTCACCTACCATTGGAACTTGAACACAAAGCTTTTTAGGCGTCTAAGTATCTTAATATGGATTTGTCAAAAGCTGGAAGTTCGAGGATTCTTCAACTTCATGAGTTAGAAGAATTCAGGAATCGGGCGTATGAGAATGCTAAAGTTTACAAAGAGCAAACGAAAAAATGGCATGACAAGAGGATTCAAAGAAAAGAGTTTTGGGAAGGACAAATGGTCCTTCTGTACAATTCAAGGTTGAAGCTATTTCCAGGAAAACTAAGGTCTAAATGGTCGGGACCTTTTGTAGTTCACAAGGTATTTCCTCACGGAGCTGTCGAAATTAAAAATCAGACCAATGGAGATATTTTCAAGGTGAACGGGCAGAGATTAAAGCCTTACTTCAAAGGCCAAACTACTGGTGATGTGAATGTCACTCGTCTTACTCAGTAGGATGACGGACCGTCGAGCCATGCGACGTTAAACACAGCGCTAAGTGGGAGGCAACCCACGATTTTATCATTCTTACTTTTGTTTGTTTCAGTTTTTGTAGGTTGTGTGTTTTTGTGTATCACTGGTTCTGTTAAGGAAAGAAAGTGGTTGGACGTTCGGGCAAGAAAAAAAATCAAAAAAATCGAGAAAAAGTGAAAAATCAGGGGTGCAACACGGGTGCCCGTGTTGTGCAACACGGCCCGTGTTGCAATGTCTGAAGAAGATGGTTTTTTTGATGAGAAGTGAAGAGATCCAGGGGTGCAACACGGGTGCCCGTGTTGTGCAACACGGCCCGTGTTGTGCAACATGGCCCGTGTTGCAAGGTATGAACAAGCCATTGTTTGATGCAGTTGATCTCCATTACAGGGGCCTGACACGGGTGCCCGTGTTGTGCAACACGGCCCGTGACAGGCATGCGGGCAGCCAAATTTTGAATTTTTTTCAACTTCCCAATTTTAAAACAGTGGGGCCCACGTGGTTATTATCATAATTTATCATTAGTGGCTCATTTACCACTCATTTATCCTAAACTTTCATCTTCTTCAACCTCCATTCTCTTAAAAAAAAACCTAACCCCATTTTTCTTCATAAAAGCTTCATTTTCTCCATTACCCACTCACTAAAACACACTACCCCGTTCACAAAAAGTGTTCTCCTTGCCTCCATCGTCACTTCTACGGTGACGAATTTCACTAATCCTTCTATCAAATTGGGTGTTTATTTTGTGCAGGTGATAACAATGCCTCCTCGCAAGGATACCGGTAAGAGTGTCGCCGAATCTTCTCGCCCCCGTAAGCGAGCACACCGAATGCCTAATGCTCATGGCATTTTGTTTGAGGATCTGGAGCATCAAGCCAAATATTCAAAGTTGGTAAGGCGTAAATTGATACCGACCCGATATATGTGTAATGAAACTCTTGAGAATCTAGGGCTTAAATTTGAGGTACACAGAATGTTTCACAATATTGGAATGCTAAATTTTATGCTTTATGAAGCGCCGACTTTTGAGCACATAACTTTGGAATTTTTGAGTTCTTTACATTTTCAGCTCAAGCATACATGGACAGGGTCAGACACAGAGTACTTCGGTACTTTGAAGTTTCGCCTCTTTGACACTGATCATGTGATGTCAGTTGCTGATTTGGGAAAGATATTAGATCTTCCAATTTACGGGCCTGGTGCACCGCCGAGTACATTTGTGGCAGGAGAATTCTGGAAAGATATCACCGGCAGTACCGATTATGTCGCATCGGCGGCAAAAGCTTCGGGGATTCATAACCCGTGCTTTAGGTATGCTCAAAAGGGGTTGGCTTATACCCTTTTCTGTCGAGGCGATAGCACAAGAGTGGCTACGCAGAGAGAGCTGTACTTCCTATATGGTATGGCTAATGATGAGCTGATCAACGTTGCGGCCATCGCAGCAGACCACCTAAAGCGGGTAGCCAATGCTACATCTGGTGAGATCTCTGTAGGAGGGATGATTACGCAAATTGCTGAAAAACTTGGGTATGGTGAAAGGTTGCTTGAAGTACCTGCAGTGGCAGGTAAGAACAAAATTGATCTTGAAACCTTAATCAACCAAGGTATGATAAAGAGCTGTCATAATTATTACTCTGTAATGACCCGTTACCGGCATTTGATTTCTTTGCCTGCTCCTAATTTGATTACTATAGACAATAGAGCTAACTGGGTGTATGAGGACCCTATGCAGGGCGAAAACGATCAGTTTGATGAGTATTTTTCAGGTGAGGAGGATGAGGGGAACCAAGCTGAAGAGGTCCCGGTTCAAACTGCTGGTGGATCATCAAACCAAGCAACCGGTCAGTGGAGTGTGACCAAGGAGGAGTGGGACGAAATGATAAAAGAGCAGACCCGACAAGGGGACCTCATCGATGAGTTGCATTCATGGATGCAGCAGATGAGGCATCATGGATTTCCACCAGAGCAATGATAGTTGTGAGTTCCCTCCGACATTGGTTCTTCAACAGTGTGGACACTGTTGAGTTCAAGTGTGGGGGGGGGGGGGGTTTAGTTTTCATGTTTTCGTTTTGTTTTGTTTTAATCTATGTTTATTTTTAGTAGTGTCGACTTGAAAATTATAGCTATGTGTTATTTGAAAAAACACCCCTGAGTTGACCTGTTGTGTGTTGCGAGTGAATTATGAGAAAGTATATAGGATTTGAATGAAAATAAACCCAATGAGCAAAAATGGAAAATTTTGATGTTTAGGTACAACATGAACACACTGAGTCTCCTGAATTAGGAACGAGTTCGACGTGTAGATTCATGCCATGGTACTTTGATATGAGAAGTAAACCCGAAGTAGTTTCTATTGGCATATCTGGCTTTATCTATAATAATTGTGTGTGCAGAGTTGATCCAAAAGAGAAAAAGGCTTGAAGGCACCGAGAAAAAAATGAATAAAAACATTAGAACGACCGATCCTTCTAAGTTGGGTAACCCTCACCAGGTTATTCAACCTAATGGCGGTTGAACATAAATGTTTCCCCTAAGGGACAAAGAAATATCGGTGCCAACAACATAAAAAAAGGGGATCAATTTTGAAAACATAGTGAAAATCATAAAAAGCATTAAAAGGGATTGTCCGAATGAAAAGGGTGGAAAATCGAAATATAAGACCTAAGCCCGAAGCATAGTCGGAGAGGTTACCGAAAAGGAGATTCAGGTCCGGGGTTTTTCGCGGTGTAGTGTTTGTGTGATACCGTTACTGAGAGAGAAGTACCAAAAGAACTTATTGGGTGACTTGGAACAAAGGATCCACGTATGAGTATCGTAATTCATCTTGCTAGTGTTTGAATGTATAAATACAGGATCTTTGCTAGAGGTCAAGCAAGAATTCAAGTTCGGGGGAGTTTGATCAGTGATATTTAGTTGTAGTTTTCAAGCCGGTTTTCATTGTCCTTTGAGTTTAATTTCGTTCGTTTGAAGTATTTCATTCATGTTTCGTCGTAGTTTTCTTAATGTAGCATGCAAGTTTAGTTTTAATCATTTTATTCTGTTTTTATATTTGGTATGGGTTATGTGGTTCTTTTTTATGTGTTTTCAGGTCAATATTTAATCGGTTGTTTGAAGCATTCGAATAGATGATCCGAGCGTGAAAAATGACAGCAAAATAGGATGTCAGAAGCACAACACGGGTGCCAGTGTTGTACAACACGGCCCGTGTTGTGATGATCATCTAAAGAGGAGATTTGTTAAAGAAAAGGAGAAAATCAGTGTTGTGACACGGGTGGCCGTGTTGTACAACACGGCCCGTGTCATAGCATCTGAAGAAGAGGCTGAATTGAGAAGAACCAGAGGCACAACACGGGTGCCCGTGTTGCACAACACGGCCCGTGTTGTGAAGACCAGAAGAAAACCTGATATTTTGTTGCTGCAAGGGCATTCTGGACTTTTCGCGGTGTTTTGGAAGACTGATTTATATTAGATGATTATTACTGTAAAGACTTGACTTTTTGGGGGATTTGGGGATTTTTTTGGGGATTTGAACGATAACGGGAGAAGAAGGATTGATCAAGAGCGGAAGCGATTGACGATCTAACGAATCCTACGTTAATTGTAATGTCTCTATATTCTTGCTCTATTTTTATTTTCATTATGAACATGAGTGGCTAAACCCCCCAATGCCAGGGGGGTGTCCCTGATTTGCTTTATGTAATGACAATTTGAATTCTTAATTTTGAGATTATGCGATTAAATCCGTTTCTTTATTTTATGCAACGTTCTTAATGCTTTGTCTTTGTTGGAAAATTGGATAATTGATCGTGGTTAGGATTTGGTCTGACCAACCATCCTAACCTTGTTGCATAAATTTTATCACGGTAAATATTACTGAGGAATTGGAATATTTTGTGAAAACCATTTTATGTCAGAATTATTGCTTGATATTCTTCTGTGACCGTTGAGGAATCAAGGTCGAGGAAGAATACCAATGGTTTTTCTCTAAAGGAATTTTGGAAAAACATTATTGACATAGGAAAGACACTTTTTATAGCATGTCTCTGTAAAATTGAGAAATTAGTAAGTCATTGCATTGCGGATCATACACCGTCCCTGACATTATTCTCATATAAGTAAAAACTCTCTATTTTAGTTTACGTTTTAATAACTTTATTTTATTTAATCTAAAATCAAACTTTTAACCATAATTTTTGTCCAATTGAAATCAATCCATTATAACTTATTTTGTTAAGCAGTCCTTGAGATCGATATTTGGGGTTACCCCCTTCTATTACTACATCGGTAAAAATAGTACACTTGCTATTTTCTGATCAAGTGCACTATAGGATTAGCGTGGACAGACATTGTACTCCCATGGTATCTCACCATGATGGGTGGCGATGTGTTCCACACCCAGATTGCGACCGTCTTGGAACTATTCTGTGTGGGGATTACCTCACTTCAGGGTACGACCTTGATAGTTATGTGCATTTGGTGACCGATCTTTGAGAACCTTTGTGGAAACATCTCTCTCCAGTGATGATAGTGGCAGACCACATTTGTTGGCAAACCCACTCGCATCCGAGGGTCCATTGGGAACTCGCATAGGATGGCCTGGTTCCCTCATGGGAATTCAGTTAAAGCAAACTGTCTGTATGACGGTAGTATTGTACCCTTCGGGATGAATGTACTATTGTTTCTCGATTCAGTGCTTGAAGCTGGAGACTTGTGAGGGATGCTCGTTTTTTCCGGACTCAACTGAGGCCTCCCTGAGTAGTACATAATGCCAAACCGATTCCCTGATTTGGTCATGAGCCATTTCTCGGAAATGGTGAACGTATTATTGCTATTCGGCTTTGAGAGTCCGTGATGTTGACCCGAGTAGCACACCCGTGAGATTGGGAGGGGTTTACAGGTTTGTAGGAACCCTAAACTTTAACAAACCCATTTTGTCAGTATTGTTCAGTGTTCTATGGTTCTCTGATTCTGAGATTCGGGAGTTCTATTCAGAGAATTTGTTAATGTGATTACCATTATGACCTTGAGATTGTGACTGTTATTATGACTCTCCACAGACACTTGGCTCGTTGTTCAACTTCAACACCATCAGTGATTGTTCAATTATGTGATCCAGTTCTACAGTTATTGGGTTCTCAGTTATGGGGTTCTATACAGAGACGGTGCTGCTATTATGGTTCTGTTCAGACACTTGACTCATTGCTCAACACCGGCACCAACATCAAACCATTGATCACACGCCTGTTGCATACATGACATCATAGCATTTCAGCACACATGTTTAGTTATTTCCGAGGATCACATATCTGAATCATGCCATTAGACTTTGTCTGTGTCAAAACTTGAATCAAAGCAGTTAGATTCCTCAGAAATAATTGAACATGGCATTTGCATACATCCTTGCATTCTTGACAGGTGTTCAGAGACAGATTATTTTCCTGACTTGATTTCTCTTCAGAATGGACAACTTGAATCACATTCATCAAGGTATATATTTGAAGCAACTTCGGGCGAAGGTAACGAAACGAAGACCCAGCTGAGACCATTCAGGGCAGAGGTACAAGTTTTATTTCAAAGTCAGAAACTGCTGGAAGAAGTCAACCAGATGAAGACTCAGATAAGCCGGTTATGGAAATCCTGAATGTGGTGTCAAGGAACTGAAGCTATTTTCATCCCTATTGAGGGGAACTACGCTGCTCTGATTCTCCATTGGACAATGGAGATACGTAGGCAGGAGATCACATGAGATCTTTCTGAGCAACCTTATCTATTAACTTTATCAACCTCTTCCCTCCAGATGTCATTTGTTAGCATCCAACCTGAGCTTCCCAAGAGAATCCTAGGGGAAGAGAATACGGGTAAAGGCCAAAACAACTTGAGAAGGAGTTTGATCATATTCTGATGTTGTACGTGCAACAAGTTTCCTCATTTTTGCAAATTCGGAGTGGTTGAGCTAATTGCATCAGGATAATCTCCGACAAAGCTTCCTTTGGGGTTTCAATGCCAAGTATGATTACCATTCTGGGGCACCTGGCCTTTTAATTGAAGATCGCAAGTCTTTCAGAGGCAAAAGTGAAGACGAGGTCCCGAATTTGATCGACTCAAAGGTCATCGTGCCGGAAATTCTGCTCACATATTGAAGTCCCCTCATCAGATGGGTCTCCCAGTTTGCAAAGGCGTCTTCAGAAGTAATAAGTCAAGACGGAGTCAAGTCTCCTCAATGACAGCAATGTTCAGCCTATTTACTGCGTTTCCATTTATAATTTATATTGTTTGTTTAAACATTTGTATGCATGCATATTTGTTTTTGAATGATAGCCATAATAAAATGCACGTGTTTTTCTTGAAGTAATCCATTCGTATTCACTCATGATTTTGTGTATGTGCGTTGCAATACCAACTGTTGTGTTTAAACTCTATCAGGGAGGATGACGAACTGAAAACGCGAAAACTCTAATTGTGTGCTTTTGAGAAAGACCCTGTTGACGATGTACAGGCATTGTTTCAAATCCTAAACACCGGAGATATAAGGGAGATAGACCCTCGCCAACCCATTTGAGCCTTGAAGTAGGAGTTTCCTTTCGCATGAAAAAAACCCTTGCATTTAACCCAGGGGCAGGGTAGGCGTCAGTTAGTTTGACCGAGCGTTCAAATTTCAAAAGGAGTGCAAATCTGAGGATCCATTACCTTTCGCTGTACCAAATCAAGAGGTCCCATGACCAGAAACCACAATGGTTATCCCGGAAAAGAGGTCCAAAGACCGGATGCCACAATGGTTATCCCTCAACAACCAAAAAGTGAGACAGTCACGACCTTTTCAAAGCCATCAAGACAAACAGTGTCACATGATTTGTTCAAAAAAAAAAGAGAATTGAAAAAAAAAATGAAAAATCACGCTAAGTCGAAACTTGAAAACAAGCGACTTAGGCAAAAAATAGGGCATCCCGCTGGACTTCACAATCAAAGATTCACAAGAATCAGTCCAGGAAAAAGTTAGGGATAAGCAAAATAATGCAAAAACGAAAGACGAAAAGATGACACAAGAAAGATCCTTGAACAAGAACAAAGTTGTGTGATACAGACACGAAAGACGAAGGGGTGACTGACTCCAAACAACAACTTGATTGGTGCTTAAACCGTTAATGTAATTGGTTCCTCAACCATCACAAAACCCTTTTTGAGAAGTGAGTGTTTGTGAAAGCTAGCTGAAAATAGGAATGGAGAGCATCACAAAGATGGGTGGGCGCAAATAAATTTCGAGCCTATATGCTTTGTTTCTATAACCGTGAACAAGGCCACGATACAACCCTCAAAAGTCCTAACTGAAACAGGGATATTTTTGAGAGTGTACTACCACGAGACCGCGTTCCTGACTCCTATGAGTGGTGTTGAAAGATCATTGTTGGTGTTGCATGTGCATGCTTTCTATTATTCAAAAAATTAATGTCGTATCTTAACCAGTGATTCGCTCACAAAGGTTTGCGACATCTTTTTCCAGTAAAACTTCAAAATTAACATGTGTGTTGCATTAGAATTTTCATTCTCAAAAATAAACATTTTCTGCTTGCATACATTTGTTTGGCATCATAAAAGTCCATGTATGGAATCTCAGTCCAGAAGCTTAATCTTGCAAAGTTGAGAAGTCTAAAACTTCCGAAGGACAATCTGTCGAGGTGCACTTTTCAAGAAAACTCCATTGAGTAGGGACTTTCCCAACAGTCGTGGTAAGAGCCAACTAATCTGGGGAAATTCTGTCGAGCAATCTCTTCAAAGTTCAGCCAAACTGGGGCAATCACTTCGAGATCAAATCTCTCATGAGTCTGATGCATGCATTTAAATTTTAACCAAACTGGGGCAGTTACTTCGAGATCCAATCTCTCAAAGAATAGTTGATCTGGGTGTCTTCTTCAAAGCATTCATTCAGAGGTGATCACTTCAAGACTTGTACTGGGGCAGGCCACCCCAAGAGCATGAGAAGTCACTCTCTCCTAAAGATGGTCAATCCAAAGCACCTATCCAAGGTTCAAAATACTGGGGCAGAATATCTCACAGTGATATGAGGTTTTTCACGAATCCTCGCGAGGAAAATTCTTGCATAGACCATGCAGTCAGGGGCAGTTATTTCGAGATCCGATGAATCTCTCCAAGATTTTGAAGACACTGAGGCATCTCGTGTGTCATGTTTTCTGTAAAATCCTCTTGCGACATTTTCTTCTGATGGACCTTAATCTGAGGCGAGTTGAAAATTTCAAAGAACCATTATTCAATCATATGATTAGTTGGTGATCTATCAACCCAGAGTCTGGAAGCAAAGCCATTGTCAGCATAATACTTCAAGAGTTGTTTCATCAGCAGGCTTCATTGATCAGAATTCCTTAGCAAGTCTCATTAGACAATTCCTTCTCCAGTAATGCGGCAAATGGAAGGTTGCTTCTTGAGCAGAAGGGTATCATCATCTCTCATTCCCAACATGAGGGGATTTATTTCTTATCCCCAGCAAGTGGCAACTTGAGCTCTTACCTTCAGCGGGGAAGCTTTATCATTGACATCATCTGTCATCCCCAATAGAGTTCAACAGGTAGCGTACCTAGCGAGAAAAGTCCATCTCCAGAAGGGTCCTGGCTTTCTAATCCCCAAGTCCAATTTATTTTTGGCAGTGGCGACTATTCAGAGCCGGTGAATTATTAACAGTTTTCCCTCCAGAGTTGTTTCCTCCTCATCAAGATGAACCAGATCAATGCAGTGATCATCAGTTCCTCCCCAGTCAAGCCATCTGGGATACTTGCACTCTCCTTATCAGGAGATCTCTTTGCATTTGCATACGCATAATCATCATTACATTTGCATCCTCCAAAGCGTAGCATTTCCATCCTCATGGAGCATTACGCCATAAATCCAAACATATGCATACCAGCATGGGCCAGTTTTGAAGTATATTACATAAGACCCGTTACATCTCCAATCAGATTGAAGTATTCCCCATAGAATGCAACTTCATTTCCCAGTGTGGTTACTTCTACCAAGTCTTGTTTGTTATCCCTAGTTGAGTCTTGTTCCAATACAACAGTCTCATTTTTTCGCGTCTCTGTTTAAGTACAACGGTCGCGTCTCGGGTTATCATTTAAGTACAATGATCACGTTCCTTTCGAGTCTCCATTTAAGTACAATGGTCTCGTCTTTGAGTCTTGGTTCAGTACAACAGTCTCATTTTTTTCGCGTCTCTGTTTCAGTACAACGGTCACGTCTCGGGTTATCATTTAAGTACAATGATCCCGTTCCTTTCAAGTCTCCATTTAAGTACAATGGTCTCGTCTTTGAGTCTTGTTTCAGTATAACAACCTCATTTTTTTCGCGTCTCCGTTTCAGTACAACGGTCGCGTCTCGGGTTATCATTTAAGTACAATGATCCCGTTCCTTTCGAGTCTCCATTTAAGTACAATGGTCTCGTCTTGGAGTCTTGTTTCAGTACAACAGTCTCATATTTTTCGCATCTCTGTTTCAGTACAACGGTCGCGTCTCGGGTTATCATTTAAGTACAATGATCCCGTTCCTTTCGAGTCTCCATTTAAGTATAATGGTCTCGTCTTTGAGTCTTGTTTCAGTACAACAGTCTAATTTTTTCGCGTCTCCGTTTAAGTACAACGGTCGCATCTCGGGTCATCATTTAAGTACAATGATCCCATTCCTTTCGAGTCTCCATTTAAGTACAATGGTCTCGTCTTTGAGTCTTGTTTCAGTACAACAGTCTCATTTTTTCGCGTCTCCGTTTAAGTACAACGGTCGCATCTCGGGTCATCATTTAAGTACAATGATCCCGTTCCTTTCGAGTCTCCATTTAAGTACAATGGTCTCGTCTTTGAGTCTTGTTTCAGTACAACAGTCTCATTTTTTTGCGTCTCCGTTTAAGTACAACGGTCGCATCTCGGGTCATCATTTAAGTACAATGATCCCGTTCCTTTCAAGTCTCCATTTAAGTACAATGGTCTCGTCTTTGAGTCTTGTTTCAGTACAACAGTCTCATTTTTTCGCGTCTCCGGTTTAGTACAACGGTCGCATCTCGGGTTATCATTTAAGTACAATGATCATGTTCCTTTTGGTCTCGTCTCAGTGCGAAGATAATGGATCGGTTGATACCATTTCCTAGTTAGATCGGTTGATCTTATTTGAGTCATGAATCGGTTGATATCATTTCTCTCCGAGTTGTAAATCAGATGATATTACATTCTCGTTTTCTTGGCTATGGATCGGTTGATACCATCTCCATGTTAGATCGGTTGATCTTATTTGAGTTATGAGTCGGTTGATATCATTTCTCTTCGAGTTGTAAATCGGATGATATTACATTCTCGTTTTCTTGGTTGATACCATCTCCATATTAGATCGGTTGATCTTATTTGAGTTATGAATCGGTTGATATCATTTCTCTTCGAGTTGTAAATCGGATGATATTACATTATCGCTTTCCGGGGTGGATCGGTTGATACCATCTCCGTGTTAGATCGGTTGATCTTAGTTGAGTCGCAAATCAGTTGATGTTGCGTTAAGTCCTGTTTCGATAACAGGCATCTTCCGTGGCTTGGTCCTGCCCAACAATCGCGTATTGTTTTCTTTGTGACTTGGTCCTGCCCAGCAGTCACACTGATGAGTTTCTGTTTTGTTGATGGTCTCGTTAAGCCCTGTTACGCCAACAGGAACCCTCGGTTTGGCTTTGATTCGCTCAGCAGTCGCAGTGATTGCATTGATTCTATTTCACCTGGTTCTATCTTTGTTACCTATTCAGAGGTCAAAACAAAAAAATATAAATAAATAAATGGGCAGATTGCATTTCCATTACCCTCAGTGTGCAAATTTTCAGGTTTTATTCGAGTATTCAATCACTCCATACCTTGAACGTCTAAAAGCTGTTGCAATTATTCGTTCAGGTCTGCAGATGATTGAATAGGGGCAGCTGTAATACCTCAAAATTTGCCCTCATTCTTTTTACCGTAACTGGCTCGCTTCGCGTTCATCTGCATTTCTCATTAGGTCATTAACAACATAATAATGCATTTCATGGATTCATAAAGCATGGGATCAAACATTCTCTTGTGATTCAGATTTTCCTATTCCTAGGTGATTTATTTTACCATCGCATTGAGACAAAGATTAAGCCCATACCATCATGGAATAGTCATATTCAAAGGATCATCAAGCTCCAGAATTTTCCTTGTTTAAAGAATTATTCAAAAGCGTCGGATCAGGAGGTTATTGGTGTGAGTTAAGAGTCGTTTTCTCCATTTTCTTGTAAGATCGGGGTGTTGTTCTTTTGGTGTATGGATTAATTTGGGATCTCATGGCAAAAATATAATGGTATTCTTAATGCAAGAATTGGATTCAAATCAAAGGCGGAGTGGTGCAACTATGGTTGATTTGGATGATGTCGATCAAGTTTAAGCTCAAGTTTTCAATAGCCCTTTCCAATACAAGACATTACCATATTGTTTAATTCAAAATCACATTTCAAAACCCCTCTTTGTTCTGACCTAAGCCCATTGTAAACACCCAAAATTTGCCCTCACCCTTTCACACCATGGCTTATGATCTTTTCATATGCATGAATTCAATCACATCATCTCATATTGCATATTTGCTTCACTGCATTGATTCAAAGTCATCTGCATCTAGGGTTTGTGACCTGAGCCATCCCTGGGCCATTTGAACCACTTCAGAGGTCTTAAATCATTTCAAAGGGGTCCATGTATGTCCAAGCATCATATTATATCCCCACAAAGTCAAGAAAGTCAAAGAATCACAAGAACTGAGAATGGCATGGAAGCAGAGCCAGGTTTAACTGCACAGTTGACCTAGGATTAGGGTTTTGGTTTCAGAGGCCATAACTCCAAATTTTTTGGTCATTCTTGTTTCTATTGGTCTCTATATGTTGTAAAGGTCATGCATATCAATTTTCATGAAGAAATTCCATGGGGAAGGCATCTAATCAAGAGTTGACTTCTTGAGCAAGTCAGTGCAAAATCAGGGCATCTAAGGCCCCCAATGACCCAACCAAAGGGCATTCTCCATCATTTTGAATGTGTATGATCTTTATTTGATCATAGAAGATGTTAGAAGTTCACAAAATTGAAGCATTTCAAGCCATTTTCAAAGTTGCCTTTTTGGGAAAATGACTTGTAATGAAAACTTGCCATTTTGGGAAAGTTTTTCAAACCTTTCTTTTTTATTCAAGAATGCTTCAAATGAGAAAACTTTGGTCATGAAAGTTGTAGAATGGATCATTCCATTTCCAAAAAGTACAAGAACTCATTCTAATTCATTTTGTATCAAAAGATATGGCTTGTCAAAGTTGAGGAAAATCACATAATTTCAAGTTTTGCACCAAAGAGGCAAAGTTGCAAAACCTCTTGCCTAGGAAAATTGTAACTTCAAATGTACTTCTAATCTTTGCATAAACATAAACCAATGCCTAAAAGTCATAATGCATCATAGACTTGTCCATTTTCATGACTTATGCTTCAAGTAATCACAAAAGGGCCAAAAGATCACAAAGTTGCAAAACCTCATACAAACCCTAATCCACTTGCTAATTGGCCTCAAGACTGATTCTATGGCTCTCCTCAATCTTTGCTGCGCAGGACACCCCTTTGTCCTTGGCCTACCATTGACCCATACCTCTCTTACACCTAGACTTGACTTTTTGCAAAAACCCCCATACCAATCAGCCTGTGCCACCACCAACTCTCTGCCCTATCACAGTTTGATAAGTGGACAAAATGAAACTAAAACCACACAAGAGGCAAGTCTGAACACACACACAAGTCAGCATACACAAAAATCCCTCCCTTTTCATTTTCTATCGAATCTCTCAACTCAGCAACTCAAACTTAAAAATTCTTCCACCATTCATCTTAGAAGGCATCACTGATCACAAACCACCCCTTACTTTGCCTTGAAAGCCATCATACACCAAATACGATTTTTTCCCCTCTTGAACTGAACTGAATCAATCTCATAAACTAGCCACTCTAAACTCCAACCAAGCTTCAAAGCTTCCTCAAGAAGATCATTGGAGCCATTCTGAAGCAAGGAGGCAGTCTGAAAGCTCCAAACTGAAAGCTTCATCTCAGGTAGCTTCGAAATTTATTTTTTCCAGAAGCTCTATTTTAAGTTCTCAACTTGTTAAGTTTGTTTCCCTGAGTGCATTGAACCTTTTACTTTTGAAAATGATGGAGATTTGAGCATGTATGACTTGTCTGAAATTTCTGCCATTTTTGTTTCTTGCTTCGAATCTTGTTAATGGTGAGAAATAAATTGTTTTTGAGGTCAGGGATGAGTTTAGGGAAGTGAGAGGAAGTGATCTGGAGCTTTAGAGCTCCAGAAATGGCCTGGGGAGTGATTTGAGAAATTCTCAGGGGAGGTGTGGCCGGAGAAGATGACCGGAGGTCATTTCCGGCCACCTGAATGTCATTAAGTCATTAATTGCGTTTAGGGTTTAGTTTGAATCTGGGCCTTAGATCTGGTGGACTTTCGTTGACTCCCGCGCACATGAATGGCCTGGATCCTTTCATTAAGCCCTAATCCACGTCATTAGTTTAATTAATTAGGTTTTTATGTTAATTGGGTCAGTTTGAATTACAGCCGTTGGATGACGCGCGCAGTCTTCCCTCCTTCTCCCAGTTTGAATCTCAGCCTCTGGATGTGCATACTTTTCACTTTATTTAATTTTATTTCATTTTCTTTTCATTTAATTTGTACGAATTATTTAAAATAGCAAAAATCATTTTAAAATTATGAAATTTTTTGTCAAAGATTTCATTAATTTTTATAACCCAAAAATATTTTTATTTTTATTTTTTGCATAAAAAATCATTTTTAAATTATTTAAATGTTTATTTTTAATTAATTAATGGAAATTAATTAATTAAAAATGCATTTAGGTATTTGAAAATCACAAAAAAATTCATATTGCATATAGAAACATTTAGAAACATTATCCAACTCTCAAACCAAATTTCTTTTTTGTTCTTGATGCCTTTTGATCATTTTCAATGGAATAAAATTCATTTTGAGGCAATATTTTTGTGCAAACTTTGAAAAATCTTTTCTGCCCAACCTTTGAGAGTTTGATGTTGTTTCTTTTTGCATTGCATCCTTCATGGGATGTAGTTTATAGGATAAAATTGGTTTTATTTGATCTTGCATTTTCAATTTGTTTGGTATTTTTCTTTGTGAGGCACCCCAAAACCCTAGCAATCTTAGGAAATTCATAACTTTCACTAGGTTAAGAGTTAGATCCCCTCCTTTGGGCAGTGAACTTGTATAGGTTTAGGGTACCTTTGATTGCATTTTCAATTTTTTATCATGTCATATGCTTCTGATTTTGAATTTTGCTTTGTGTGTTGACCATAAACCTTAATTTGTGCTTTCCTTTGCATCCTTCTTTCATTTGCTTGCATCCAACAACTTGCCATGACATTTTGTGCATCTTCATGATTCATAATACATCTTAGGACATATTAGAATCATTTTTGATCATTGCATCTTTCATTTTCCATGTTGTATGTCCATTGCATTTCATAAACTTTCCTTGAGCTTCTATGGTTCAAAGCATGCCTCATTTGCATCCTTATGCTTGCATGATCATTCTCATCTCTTGTCATGTGTTTGCATCACTTCTTAGCATCATTAACATCATGTTCTTGCTTCTGGTTTTGGTTTGTATCATGGCATTGCATCTCATTCTTATTGCATTTCATTTTCTTGTGTTAACATTTCAGGTGGTAAGTTGTTTGAGAAGTGAATTTGCCTTCACTTCTCACAATCTCTTTTCATCTCTTTCATACTTTCTTTGCTGCATTTTGTATGTGTATTAGAGTGAGCTTGCTCATTCATGTTCATCTCTTACTTTCTTCCTTCAAGCAACTTGTCTTCTTAAGTGAAGCAAGTTGTTTTGCTTCTCTTTGCTCCTTTCATCTGCATCCTTCCTGGTGGTTTCTCTGAAGATCTTCTTGCAAACCTCATTAACCCTAGGAATAACCAAGCATGACAACAATTAGGGTTTGAATAGTCCCCCCATTTAGCTTTCACCTTTGTGTCATCTTTGAGTCTTCTCCTCTCATCTCATGCTCAAGGACTAAACCCTAAAGGTTTTAAGGCTTTGTGATTAAGCTTATGCCTGCATCCTTCTATTAGGATGGAGTGTCTAACTTTAATCCTAAGTGTTAAACCCTTAATGTGTTTAAATCCTTTAAATCAATTCACTTATAATCACTAAGACATCAAGCTTGTAACTTGGGCCTTGCATTAGGGTTCTAATTCTTCCTTAATTGGTTAAGAAGGACTAACCCTAGTGTTAATGGACAAGTCCCCCTCAAGTTGTCTTACAAACCATAAAATTCACTTCTTCATCTTATCATTAACTAAAATCCATTTAATAAAGGCTTTGTTTTGTCATGAGGTTAATCCCTAATCATGGATTAAGTTGAGGAGTCTTCCTCAGCTTAAATGTTCTCATCTATTATCCTTCTATTAGGATGGTGTAATGAGTCCATTAAATCCTTGATTATGGCTTAAACTCATTACTCAACACTAAACAAAAACAACAAAAACATATAAATAAATACACAAGTAGGTTAATGATCTTAATCCTACATCATGGTGATTAAGTGTGAGGTGCTTACTTCATACTTAAGGTACTCTCATTACCCCTAATCAGAAGGAGGATGTGATGAGTTTACTAACCCTTGGTTTAGTCTTAAGCTCATTTTCCTATGACAAGCTCCAAAAAGCAATAAAAGACTGAAAACTCAAAAACAAACAATAATCGTCTCCTCCGGGATTCTTTTCTCATCTCATTCACTCATAAACGAGAACTCGCTTCTTCCGTCTAATGCAAGACAGTTTGCACCTGAGCCAGACAGGTCATACACTTGAGCATAGACAAATAGGCAGTTCACAAGTCAATTCATCTTTCAGTCTCTTTGAGTCGAACTACGGTGTTCTGACTTCCTCATTGCACGAGAGGATACGTAGGCATAACTTAACAGTTATCGAACAAAAGTCTCTGTATATTCCCCCTCTTTCAGCATCATTCTTTAAGGCCTCATAGTCTTGAGCTTCATTCATTCCTTACACTGACACTTCTCTTACACACCTCACACTTCTTTTACACTGACACCTGCATTCTTTCCAGCTTTGATACACAAATTGCACTGACACTACCCCTTTAAAACACAAATCTTTTAAGCGTGGATCCCGTCGAGTACGGCGGACAATCTGGGTGCTAATACCTTCCCAGGTTGTAACCAACCCCCTTTCTCAGTCTCTCTGGTTCGCAACTGTCTTATCCATATCTTTCCAGGTCTATGCAGCATTACCTTTCCTCCGGGATAAAAATTCCTAGCTGGCGACTCTTGTTCTCCTGAGTTCACCCTTGTGTGTTCTCTTCCTCTTTCGCCGACCGTTCGCGTCTGTACCCCTTTCTGACCAGGTGTCATTTTGGTGGGAGTGACAGCTTGGCGACTCTGCTGGGGATCCTTATACTGTAACCAGGGCTTCTGGTTCTTTTTGTGGGTTCCTCCTAGCGCTTGTTTGATTTGAGTTTACTGGGGTGTTATGTACTATATGTGTTATGTATTTATTTTTGCTTTATGTACAGTTTTGTTTACTGCTTTCCTTACAGTTTTATACATCATACTGTCATACTGTCATCTTCCTGGATCTGGTTTGTTGTTTTGATGGGTGGGGTTCTATTGAGAGTTTAAGGTCCTATACCTGGGACCTGAGTGACACCTAGGCTAGAGTGGTTCATGTTCTTTCCCATTCCATTTCGGTCTGGTGCGGGAATATGAAACACGGTTCAGATATGGGTTTCTTCTTGAGAACTCTGTGCTACAGATTTCCTATAGTGCTAGGGCTATCTGGGAAGCCTGCTAAGTCTGGATGACCTTTATTATGACCTTCAGAAACTGAGGTGAATTAGAGGAGAATCTTTTATGGTTATTGTAAACACTGTACCTCCGGGTTAGAAGTGTTTACACTTCTCATAACTGATCCAAGTCTGAGGATCCTTGTTTTAGAACATCACCTGTGAGGGGGTTGGGCTGTTTACAGGTTTGCAGGTACCTTTGGCCACATCATACCCTGTTACTTGTTTGATTAAGATTACCTCACTTTGGACAGTTCTTGTGATTAAACCCTGGACATGTGACTCTTTATTTGAGTCCCCCACCTTGGTTACTGAACTTCTGAACCTCCATCTGGATTTCTTGAACATACATGGATTTTATATCAAGGCAGTTAATCAGATCCAGCTTGATCACAAACCCTTCCATATCATTTGCATACATCATCATTGCATCATTTAACATTTGTTTATTTGTTTTTCAGGGTATCCACATTGTATTTGGCTTGGTTTTGACCCCTTCATCTGCATAGGCCTCTGCTCATCAGTTATTTGCTTCAGTTACCATCATCACCAGCACTAGCCTATCAGTGGCCCATCTTCAGTACCAGTCTTGATCTTCATCATCACTTGTCTTCAGCTCTCCATCAGCACTCATGTCTGCACCCAGGAAGAGCAACATTTCATACCATTTCTTTGAGCCTGTGTTGACTGGTATCAGGCAGGTCCAGGCACTTATCACTCCAGACCACATCCCATTATTCAAAGAGCATTATGGAGGCATCCTAGATATGGTTATGGACCTGGATCCTTCTCAGAGGAGTATGATCCACACCTGCCTACAGTTTTATGACCCTCCTTTGAGATGCTTCACTTTCCAGAATTTTCAGTTAGGACCTCTGCTGGAGGAGTTCTCATCATTGATTGGAGTACCTGTTAGGGGTGGTGTCCCCTTCAACCCAGAGATGACTTCTCCCAGCAATGGAGAAGTGGTAAAAGCACTGTACTTAGAGCCTATTTTGATTGAGAAGAACATGACAACAAAGGCTGGGATCCCTGGTTTGCACTTGGATTTCTTGATTTCTCAGGCCACCCTGAAGGCCTCTTTGGGAGAATGGAGGGCAGTTTGTGCACTATTAGCCCTCAGTATATATGGGGTTATACTGTTTGCAGATGAGCCCAAATTTATCAGCAAGAATGCCAATCATCTTTTCCTTTTGAGGAACCCAGTACCCACATTGCTGGGAGATTTCTATTATTCTATCCATCAAAGAAATGAGAAGCAAAGAGGGAAGTTGGTGAGATGCTGTGCTCCCCTATTTCATACCTGGCTGCTCAGACACTTACCTAAGATTGATGCCTTCCTGAATCCTCACCAACAGAAGAATTGGGCTAAGAGACATATTGCTTTGACTTCAGATGAAATCAGATGGTGCACCCAGAGCACCAAGGGCAAGGACATCATTACTAGCTGTGGGCAGTACCCCAATGTACCTCTAGTAGGAGTAAAGGGTTGCATCAACTACAATCCTTTGCTGTTTAAGAGACAATTGGGCTATGCTTTGGTCCACCCTCTTAGAGTGCAAGATTTAGCTGAGACCTTGTATTGTGAGATAAAGCCTAATCTAGCTGTTGTCAGACAAGCATCCTGGGCTTGGGACAACATCCAGACCAAGGGGATGGCTATTCTTGGAAGGTGCAATAATGTGGCTTCAGCTCAGTATTATGAATGGTCTCATGCTAGAGCTCAAATTTATGGGATGCCCTTCACCATTGAGGACACACCTGGGCCATCCACAGTACAGCCAGCAGCCACTGTTAGCCTGGAAGAATTTGAGAAGCTGAAAGAAAGGAATGAGAATCTGTCTCAAGCTCTAAAGAAGACCCTCTGGGAGAGGAGTGATGGTCGTCTAGACATTGAGAGGTTGGAGAAGCTTAAGGTGGAGCATCTGGCCAGGATTTAGAAAGCAGAGGACTATATCAAGAAATCAAGAGCTAGGGAGCAAATATTGAAGAATGCCTGTAAGGAGGCCAAGCTTCAGAAGGCTAGAATTGAACTCTATCTGCAAGAAAGTCAAGCTAGGTGGGTCAGGATCACTGAAGCTCGAACTCGAGAAGATCAGAGAACTCAAGCTAGAATTGAGCAGTTAGAGGCTATTGAAAAGAAACAACAGGAAGCTTTGATAGCAGCCCAGAAGGAGATTTCAGAGTTGAAGCTTAGGGCTGGTTTGAAGAGGTCAAAGGACCAAGACAGGCACAAGAAGCTGACCACTGTTATTGCCACTAGGAACCTCCTCATCAGGACCATTACAGAGCATCCGGCTGGTCCTGTAACTGAGGCACTTTTGAAGGAGGTTCGGGAGGATGAGTTTGGACTTGATGTCTGACTTTTTGTTGTTATTTTCCATTTGATGTATTTTTCTTTTATGTTGTATTTTGACCCCTCAGGGGCATGTGTTGTAAAAAACAGACTATGTGTTATGCACCATTTGTAATATATTCGTTAGTTTGTTTCCATTTGGGTTTTCTTTTCTCAAGCAACATCAAAGCATCTTCCTCGGGGTCTGGAAAGGTCAAAACCAAGAGCCAAGCCGGATACCTTGGAAAATAAATAAGCATACTGCATTGCATACTAACTTTTATTTTGTTTTTGTAGGTTTGTTTTTAATTTGTTTGTTTCTAACTCTGTTGTGGTTCAGGAAATATTGCTCGCAGAAGAGTGTTCCCTGTCAACCGTGCACACCGGTATCCTACACGCAACAACCTTCCGGGTATTATAATGGAGCAAGTACAGCAAGACCTGACCGAGGTCAGAACTCAGATGGCTAACGAAAGGGTGGAGATGAGGAACCAAATGGCCCAATTCATGACAGTAATGACTGGCTTGGCTCAGAACCAAGAAAGGTTAAGGGCATTGGTAGAAAGAAAAACTCCCGAGGAACCTCATCCTGGGACTGGAGGCACAAGCAACAATGAGAGGGGACAGCCTCATGTTAACCCACCTGTATTTGGACCTCATCTAGATCCGGAAGTCAACATCCCGGCTAATGTGCAAGGAAATACTACTGGGGGGAGGATCTTACAAGAAGACCCCCAAGAAGAGCAGTTCACTGTCATGGGAGCTGGTGATGAAGTTTATGATAGGAGGTTTGATGAAATTGCTGAGAAGTTGAGATCTCTGGAGTCTCAGAATTCCCTGGGTTTTGATGTCATGGATATGGGGTTAGTAGACGGGGTAAGAATTCCCCACAAGTTCAAACCTTCGTGCTTCGAGAAATACAATGGAACCTCCTGTCCACGAACACACCTGCAGTCCTTTCTGGGAAGACTTAAAGCATACACCATGGATGAAAAGCTATGGATGTTCTATTTTGAAGATAGTTTGACTGGGGCTTCAAGGGAGTGGTATTCACACTTGACCAGAGCTACTATCAGATGCTGGAAGGACCTAGCTGAAGCCTTCATCAGGCAGTACCAATACAATCTGGACATGGCTCCTAACAGGACCCTCTTGATGGGAATGTCTCAATCCTCCAGGGAAAGCTTCAGGGAATATGCCCAAAGGTGGAGACAGCTTGCTGCTGCTGTCCAGCCACCCATGTCGGAAAGAGAAATGGCCGACATGTTTATGAACACTCTGCAAGGAACATATATTGATAGGCTAGCTGCCTTTTCTTCCACCAGCTTCGCAGACGTAGCTATAGTTGGAGAAAGGATTGAAAGCCTTTTGAAAATGGGCAAGATTTCTGATAATGGTGCAAGTTCGTCAAGTAAATCCAGGAAACCTTTTGTGGGACCTCGAAGGACCGGTGAGACAAATGCCATTCATGCCAACAGGGGCAGACCTCAGTATGTCCACAGATCAGTAGCAGCTGTCACTATTCCAGCTCCGATTCCTCAGCAACCAGCATATCAACAACCACAACAACCCCATTATCAGCAGCAAGTTCAGTATCCGCCACAGAGAACATACAGCAACAATAACAGCAATCAACAACAAAGACCTTTTCAGCAAAGACCGTCACAGGCAAATAGGGTGATTGACCCTATCCCCATGCCTTATGATGCCTTATTGCCACAATTCCTGAAGCTTAACTTGGTTGAGTTAAGGACATTGGCACCTCCAGATCCCTCCAATCTCCCAAAGAATTACGATATCAACGCCAGGTGTGCTTTCCATTCCAATGCACCTGGCCACAATACAGAGAAATGCAGGGCTTTGCAAATGAAAGTTCAATATCTGGTGGATTCTAAGGCCCTCAACTTCGCACCACCTCCAAATGTCAATAGAAATCCTATGCCTAATTATGGTGGGCCAAGGATTAATGCCATCGAGGAAGACAAACCATCTACTCTGGTCACCAGTGTTGCAGTCAATGGGTGTGATAATTTGAGAAGTGGCATAGATGGTCTTATCAAGGAGGGTATCCTTCAGATCTCAATAACGGCACCTACAAATCTAGCAATTCCTTTAACAACAATTCCTTATTCCTCTACAACAGCAGCAACAATCATTCCAACTGATTCATCAATATCATCAACAATGGCTTCATCCATCACTTCAACAAATCAAATGTCAACAACCATTTCTTCTACAACATCAACATCCATTCTATCAGCAGAATCTTCTACAACGCCAACAAAAGTTAATGAAGACATCTCAGCAGTCACCGTCTACTATGATCCGTCAAATGTCCCTGTCAGCAACAATTTCCAACAACAAACAGTGGCACCTCCTGCCAGGTCACTAGTCACAATTTACTACGATCCACACACCATTACAGTACCCTCCTCTGTAGCAGTCAGTCCAGTTACCATCACGGTGCCTGGACCCGTTCCATATGAAAGCAGTAATGCCATACCTTGGCATTATGGCTCTGATCTCTACTGCAACGGGGAGAAGATCACTTTGGATTCTTCAACTTCTTCTCCACAGATTGATAATGTTGGGGGAGGCGGAGGCTTCACCCGAAGCGGACGCCTTTTTGCCTCACAATTGCAAAGACCTAATACCGAAGCAGAAGCTGCTGCCAAAGCAAAAGGAAAGAGTGTGGTATTTGAAGAGCCGGCTGTCAAAGAAACTCAGAAGACATCTTTTGAACAAGATGTAGATGAGTTTATGAGAATCATAAAGAGAAGTGATTACAAGGTGGTGGATCAGCTTCACCAAACTCCCTCAAAAATCTCAATACTATCCCTGTTGATGTGTTCTGAAGCTCACAGGAGTGCATTATTGAAAGTCCTGCACGCAGCATACGTGCCAGAGGAGATTAGCGTTAATCAGCTAGAAACTGTGGTGGAAAATGTCAACACCAGTCATGGACTGGGCTTTACCAATGCTGACTTAACAACTGAGGGGCGTAACCACAACAAGGCTTTACACATCACTCTAGAATGCAAGGGTGCTGTTCTATCCCATGTACTGGTGGACACTGGGTCTTCACTCAATGTTCTACCAAAGAAAGCCTTAGTGAAGCTGGAGTATGATCTCTTGGCATTGCGTCCAAGTAATCTGGTAGTGAGAGCATTTGATGGCTCTAAAAGATCAGTGCTTGGAGAGATTGATCTGCCTGTGAGGATTGGCCCGCAGACTTTTAAGATTACCTTCTATGTGATGGACATTCAGCCGGCCTACAGCTGTTTGTTGGGTAGACCCTGGATCCATGCCACTGGCGCTGTTACGTCTACCCTTCACCAGAAGCTGAAATTCGAGTGGGAAGGCCAGATCATCACCATCTGTGGGGAAGAAGACATCTTTGTTAGCCATCTGGATACGTATAAGTACATTGAAATGGATGGAGAAATCCATGAAACTATGAGCCAAGGGTTTGAGGCCCTGAACATTAATGAAGCATCTGTTGTACTGGGAACCTCCATGACGTCTTATCAGCAAGCCCGGAAGGTTGTTGAAGAGGGTACTGCCCAAGGCTGGGGCAAGCTGTTGCCCGTGGAGAAGAAAGAAGACAGATTTGGGTTAGGTTACAGACCAACTCAACGAGATCAATCAGAAGCTGCTAAGAAGCCCAATTTTGTCAGCGGGGGAATGCTCACCCCGGATGCTATGAACAACTTGGAAGACGAGGAGGAAAGCGACCGCAACCTGGAGAGCTGGATACGTCCAAGGATCCCGGGGAGCCAAGTCCTTAACTGGTCTTCCCAGGAAATTATAAGGGTTACTCCTGCAGAATAATTATTATTTCCTGTATATTTAAGCATGCATCAAGTCTTGCATCTTGCCCAAGATGACAAGACTCATTTTGTAATCGGGCCATCTTGTAATTTTGTGCAAATAGATTAATCAATGAATATCGGACATCTTTTGCAAATGAGTCTTTTTTCTTTTCCGCTCACTGTTTTTCATTTTTCTTTTTGTACAAAAATAAAATGGCAATGTTTTCCAAAATGAAAACTTCATTTCACTTCTTTCTAAACAAGATTAAAATTAATCACTAAAATGAACAATCTAAACCCTTGCAGAGAGTGTCTTTCAGACTGCACCGACAACAACACTGCTATGGCTTCGTATGACTTTGACAATCCAATCAATCAAGCTGATGAAGGGGTTGAAGAAGATTATGAGCTTCCTGAAGAGCTAGCCAGGTTGTTAAGGCAAGAGGAGAAGGTTATCACTCCTCATCAGGAGGAGGTTGAAACAGTTAATCTCGGTACGGAAGAAGACGTGAAAGAGGTTAAGATCGGGGCCTGCCTACAAAACTCAGTGAAAGAACAACTGGTTGATATGCTTCGGGAGTATGTGGATGTCTTTTCTTGGTCTTATCAGGATATGCCTGGGTTGGACACCGATATTGTCATGCACAAGCTACCTTTAAAGGAAGATTGCCCACCAGTAAAACAGAAGCTGCGCCGTACTCGCCCAGATATGGCAATGAAGATAAAAGAAGAGGTACAGAAACAGTGGGATGCCGGGTTCCTTGCTGTAACTAGCTATCCGCTGTGGGTTGCTAATATTGTACCAGTGCCTAAGAAAGACGGCAAGGTGAGGATGTGTGTGGATTACCGGGATCTGAACAGAGCCAGCCCGAAGGATGACTTCCCATTACCTCACATTGATGTATTGGTTGATAATACGGCTCAGTTCTCGGTATTCTCCTTCATGGACGGATTTTCAGGATACAATCAGATCAAAATGTCACCTGAAGACATGGAGAAGACAACCTTCATCACACCCTGGGGCACGTTCTGTTATAAGGTGATGCCATTCGGACTGAAGAATGCTGGTGCAACTTATCAACGGGCTATGGTAACATTATTCCACGACATGATCCATAAAGAAATTGAATGTTATGTGGATGACATGATTGCCAAGTCCCTCACAGAAGAAGACCACCTGGTGAATCTGTTGAAGTTATTCAAGCGTCTGAGGAAGTACCAACTGAAGTTGAACCCCAACAAATGCACATTCGGGGTGCGATCCGGTAAACTGCTGGGATTTATTGTAAGCGAAAAAGGGATTGAAGTTGACCCTGATAAAGTTAAAGCCATTCAAGAAATGCTTGCGCCGAGGACAGAAAAAGAAGTTCGAGGTTTTCTAGGTAGATTGAACTACATCTCACGGTTCATATCTCATCTTACAGCAACCTGTGAACCCTTGTTCAAATTGTTAAGAAAAGAACAAACGGTCAGGTGGAACGAAGACTGCCAGAGGGCTTTTGACAAAATCAAGGAATACTTACAAGAGCCTCCAATCCTTATGCCTCCAGTTGAAGGAAGACCTCTGATAATTTACTTGACAGTATTAGAAGAGTCAATGGGGTGTGTGCTGGGCCAGCATGATGAGTCTGGTCGAAAAGAGTATGCAATTTACTACCTAAGCAAAAAGTTTACCGACTGTGAACAACGTTATTCACTGCTCGAGAAAACTTGATGTGCTTTAGCATGGGCTGCTCACCGACTGAGACAATATATGTTGACCCACACTACCTTATTGATCTCAAAGATGGACCCAGTCAAGTATATTTTTGAGAAGCCAACACTTACCGGACGGGTTGCAAGATGGCAAATGATCCTCACAGAATATGACATCCAGTACACATCTCAGAAAGCCATCAAAGGCAGTGTACTGTCTGATTATCTTGCTGAGCAACCTATTGATGATTACTAGCCTATGAGATTTGACTTCCCTGATGAAGACATCATGTTCATAAAAGCAAGAGATCATGAAGAGCCTGTTCATACTGAAGGGCCCGACCCGGAAGAAGAATGGACTATGATGTTTGATGGGGCTGTTAATCTGAATGGTCTTGGTGTTGGTGCAGTACTCATTACACCTAAAGGAGTTCACATGCCTTTCTCGGCAAAGCTCACCTTCAAATGCACTAACAACGAAGCTGAATATGAAGCTTGTATCATGGGTCTTGAGGAAGCCATTGACCTCAGGATCAAGACTTTGACTGTATTCGGAGATTCAGCTTTGGTAGTCAATCAAACCAACGACAAATGGTACACCCACCAAGATCATCTGATACCTTACCGGGATTATACAAGAAGGTTATTGACTTTCTTCACAACGGTCAAGCTTGAGTATATCCCTCGAGACGAGAATCAGTTCGCAGATGCTCTGGCTACCATTTCATCCATGATCAAAGTTCAAGCTGCCAACTTTGTGCCTCGGATTTCAGTGTCCAGACTTGACAGACCAGCATATGTATTTACGGCAGATGTTGTTAAAGATGATAAGCCTTGGTTCCATGACATTAAGTGCTTCCTGGAGGATCAAACATACCCACCTGGGGCATCTTCCAATGATAAGAAGACATTAAGAAGGCTAGCTGGTAGTTTCTTCCTGAATACTGATGGTTCCCTGTATAAGAGAAACTTTGATATGGTACTTCTCAGGTGCGTTGATAGAACAGAAGCAGACTTGTTGATGCACGAGGTGCACGAAGGATCCTTTGGTACCCATGCAGGAAGGCATGCCATGGCCAAGAAGTTGCTAAGATCAGGATATTACTGGATCACAATGGATGTCGACTGTTGTGCCTATGCCAGGAAATGTCATGAATGCCAGATCTATGCGGATAAGGTGCATGTGCCTCCGAATCCTCTGAATGTGATGTCTTCACCCTGGCCCTTTGCCATGTGGGGCATTTATATGATTGGCAAGATTGAACCGACTGCTTCAAATGGCCAAAGATTCATCCTGGTTGCCATTGACTACTTCACCAAGTGGGTTGAAGCAGCTTCATATGCAAATGTTACCAAGCAGGTGGTAGCTCGATTTCTGAAGAGAGACATCATCTGTCGGTATGGAGTGCCCGAGCGGATCATTACTGATAATGGTTCCAACTTAAACAATAAAATGATGGCAGAACTATGTCGGGACTTCAAGATCCAACATCACAATTCTTCTCCTTACAGGCCAAAGATGAATGGCGCTGTTGAGGCAGCTAATAAGAATATCAAGAAGATTGTGCAAAAGATGGTGGTTACCTACAAAGACTGGCATGAAATGCTACCATTTGCCTTGCATGGGTATCGTACGTCAATCAGGACATCCACTGGGGCAACACCGTATCAGCTTGTGTATGGTATGGAGGCAGTCCTACCTGTTGAAGTTGAATTACCCTCTCTGCGGGTACTGATGGATGTTAAGCTAAATGAAGCAGAATGGGTCTGATCCCGATACGAACAACTGAGTCTGATTGAAGAGAAAAGATTAGCGGCAATCTGTCATGGGCAGTTATATCAGAAAAGAATGAAGAAAGCCTTCAATCAGAAAGTCAGGCTCCGAGAGTACCAAGTAGGAGATCTTGTGCTGAAAAGACTCCTCCCTCCTCATACAGACCACAGGGGCAAGTGGACTCCGAACTATGAAGGGCCATTCGTAGTAAAGAAAGTTTTCTCCGGTGGAGCACTGATGCTCAGCACTATGGATGGTGAAGACTTCCTGTCCCCCGTGAATTCAGATGCAGTTAAAAAATACTTCGCATAAAAATGACCCGCTGGACATAAAAACAGAATGTAAGTCCAGGCAAAAATAGGGCATCCCGGCGAGTCAAAAACAGAATAAAAGACTCGGGCAAAAATAAGGGAAAATAAATAAAAATGTACACCCGCTGAGTCGAAAAGCCGCATTGGACGACTCAGGCAAAAAGGGGTATCCCGATGGATTGAAAACCCGAAAGGGCGATCCATGCAAGATAAGGGAATAAGCGAACAACTGCAATCTGAATTTATCTGTATCACTTACGACTTGTTAAGCTTCGAAAGGATCAAGCTTCTTTCAGAATCAGCCTTCTTCAGAAAGCAAGACGAGAAGAACGTCAAATGTCATACGAGTCATAGCAAAGGGAAGCTCTTTGAAGCGTCATCAACATTGCCAGCATCTTTTTGTTTCTCAATTTATAACAATCTCCTCATTCCAGGGGATTTGTTTATATGGATGTATCTTGCCAATTCAGGGCACTCGAATTAATAAAATCAGATTTTTAGTCACACACTGTCTCGTACTCTTTTATTTGCAAAAATGTCCGATGTCATTAGTTTGTTGATCGCATAAATACGGATGCGTCTTTCTGAAGCTACATGCTTACAGGAAATATACTTACTCCCGGGAGTGTCTAAACTCTTATGATGGAATCCAGTAGGGGATACCTCGGGGAACTTGTGAGTTTCTTTGTCTTTACAGGATTGCAGGTATTCAAAGCGCGACAGGGGGCATGAAAGCTTCTCCCCAGCAAGCTGGCAAATCGTTATCTACTCAGTCTATCTTCCAGATTAGCACCGGAGGTGTTTTCTCCCCAGCTGAGTTGTCAAGTATCATCCTCAGCAAGATCCCTGGAGAAATCTCCCAGAAGATCTTCCAGTGATCTTTTTTTCTTCCCCAGCCAAGTGTCAACCAGGGAACCATCTCCCCACAGAGTTCCAGCCTCTATCCAGAAGAGCAGCGCATGAAGAAATCACAACAGAGTGAAGAAAGCTTCTACAAACCCCAACTGGGTCCCTCATTACCAAAGATAGGTCTATCAGTGACCTATTTCCCCAAGCAGAGTCATATATGTTAGATCTACCAATGATCTCATCTCCAGCTGGGATGTTCACTTCAAGCAGATCAGCCAGAGATCTTCACAGCAACGGGATCCGAGTCCCGGATCGTTTTTGCATAATCATAGCATTCGCATCATATTTTCCCCACAGAGCGTAGCATTCCGTCAAATACGGAGCATTACGGCAAAAAAATCAAACATATTACATAATCATAAGCCATGTGTCGAACTGAACACTTGTGAATACTGACAATTCATCAACAATATACAAAATGCTCCCCAAAATCCCCCAGCAGAGAGCCAAGGCATTTTCTCTTAAGATACAGATACTCCTTGACACCCGTCCGTGTCATACCCCCAGCAGAAAGCCAAAGCGTCCCCTTTGCGCTCACCATACAGATACATATACATACAATTCCTTGACACCCGTCCGTATCACCTTCCCCAACATAGTTACCTAAACACTTTGTAAATCATATATATTTGTGTGTAATACACTTTTTCAGACACCCGTCCGTGTCATGCTCTCCACAGCAAGATAGACACGCATCCGTGTCTTACTCATACTTGTTACTCATACTTTTTACTCATACAGATACTCGTCCGTATCTTGTATATATCACTCAAATCCCCTCAGATTCGACACTCGTCCTTGTTCTTTGTTAACCAGTTGGTAATCGTCCGTATCATCATCTCTGAACATGCGTCAAGCGTTTGTTTCTACCTGATACTCGTCCGTATTATAATCTTAGGGATGCTCGTTCGCATCTTTAATCCATACATAATGTCAGATACTTTTACCTCTTTTTAGAGTTTAGACACTCGTCTGTGTCTATCATTCCCCAGAAGAGTCCCCTCAGATCCGACACTCGTCTGTGTTCTTTGTTAACCAGTTGGTACTCGTCCGTATCATCATCTCTGAACATGTGTCAGTGTTTGTTTCTACCTGATACCCGTCCGTATCAAAGTCTTAAGGATGCTCGTCCGCATCTTTAGTCTATACACAGTGCCCAAACACTTATACCTTTCATTTCTTGGATGTAGACACTCGTCCGTGTTTACTTTTCCCCAGCAAAGTCCCCAACAAAACTTGTTAAACTATTTCCTTTCTATCTGACATTCTTCCTATGTCATGATACCTTCCGGCAGTCGTACCCTTCCAGGTGATCGTCCTTCACCTTTTTGATGATCGTCCTTCATCACCCCCAGTGGAGTCTCTATTCATTAGAACCCCTTCCTATCCGACATTCGTCCTATGTCATGATATCTTTAGCAGCCGGTCCCCTGCTAGGTGATCGTCCTTCACCCCCTGATGATCGTCCTTCATCATTTTATCTGATGGCCGTCCCCATCGTTGATCTTGTTATCTGGCATTCGTCCTATGTCATGGTAAACCCCGAGAGCAGCCGTACCCTGCTAGGTGATCGCCCTTCACCTCTTGATGATCGTCCTTCATCATGCTTATCTGATGGCCGTCCCCATCGTCGACTCTTCCTATCCGACATTCGTCCTATGTCGTGATACTTTCGGCAGCCGTACCCTGTCAGGTGATCGTCCTTCACCTTAGATGACCGTCCCTCATCTTATCCCCAACAGAGCAGCCGTCCCCTGCTAGGTGATCGTCCTTCACCTTTTGATGACCGTACCTCATCATTTATTTCATTTACCTATAATCCCCAAAGAGTCTTATAGCTTTACTTAATGGTCGTCCCCCTCATAATCTCTCATGTCCCCAGCATGTCGGCCGTCCCCGTCATTGCTCTTTCCCCAGCAGTCGTCCTCTGCTCGACGGTCGTCCTCCGTCGCCCGCACCTTATAATTATACTTTATTTTCTTTTACAATCTATATCCCTTTTCTTCTTCATTCTGTGAGTGCAAATTTTGGACTGTCTTTAGTATTCAACCACAAGTTATCTTGTTTGCCTGTTAAGCCGTTGCTTACATCCTACACAGCTAACTCATGCTTGAATAGGGGCAGCTGTAAACACCCCAAATTTGCCCTCACCCTTTCACATCATGGCTTATGATCTTTTCATATGCATGAATTCAATCACATCATCTCATATTGCATATTTGCTTCACTGCATTGATTCAAAGTCATCTGCATCTAGGGTTTGTGACCTGAGCCATCCCTGGGCCATTTGAACCACTTCAGAGGTCTTCAATCATTTCAAAGGGGTCCATGTATGTCCAAGCATCATATTATATCCCCACAAAGTCAAGAAAGTCAAAGAATCACAAGAACTGAGAATGGCATGGAAGCAGAGCCAGGTTTAACTGCACAGTTGACCTAGGATTAAGGTTTTGGTTTCAGAGGCCATAACTCCAAATTTTTTGGTCATTCTTGTTTCTATTGGTCTCTATATGTTATAAAGGTCATGCATATCAATTTTCATGAAGAAATTCCATGAAGAAATTCCATGGGGAAGGCATCTAATCAAGAGTTGACTTCTTGAGCAAGTCAGTGCAAAATCAGGGCATCTGAGGCCCCCAATGACCCAACCAAAGGGCATTCTCCATCATTTTGAATGTGTATGATCTTTATTTGATCATAGAAGATGTTAGAAGTTCACAAAATTGAAGCATTTCAAGCCATTTGCAAAGTTGCCTTTTTGGGAAAATGACTTGTAATGAAAACTTGCCATTTTGGGAAAGTTTTTCAAACCTTTCTTTTTGATTCAAGAATGCTTCAAATGAGAAAACTTTGGTCATGAAAGTTGTAGAATGGATCACTCCCTTTCCAAAAAGTACAAGAACTCATTCTAATTCATTTTGGATCAAAAGATATGGCTTGTCAAAGTTGAGGAAAATCACATAATTTCAAGTTTTGCACCAAAGAGGCAAAGTTGCAAAACCTCTTGCCTAGGCAAATTGTAACTTCAAATGTACTTCTAATCTTTGCATAAACATAAACCAATGCCTAAAAGTCAGAATGCATCAAAGAATTGTCCATTTTCATGACTTATGCTTCAAGTAATCACAAAAGGGCCAAAAGATCACAAAGTTGCAAAACCTCATACAAACCCTAATCCACTTGCTAATTGGCCTCAAGACTGATTCTATGGCTCTCCTCAATCTTTGCTGCGCAGGACACCCCTTTGTCCTTGGCCTACCATTGACCCATACCTCTCTTACACCTAGACTTGACTTTTTGCAAAAACCCCCATACCAATCAGCCTGTGCCACCACCAACTCTCTGCCCTATCACAGTTTGATAAGTGGACAAATTGAAACTAAAACCACACAAGAGGCAAGCCTGAACACACACACAAGTCAACATACAAAAAAATCCCTCCCTTTGCATTTTCTATCGAATCTCTCAACTCAGCAACTCAAACTTAAAAATTCTTCCACCATTCATCTTAGAAGGCATCACTGATCACAAACCACCCTTTACTTTGCCTTGAAAGCCATCATACACCAAATACGATTTTTCCCCTCTTGAACTGAACTGAATCAATCTCATAAACTAGCCACTCTAAACTCCAACCAAGCTTCAAAGCTTCCTCAAGAAGATCATTGGAGCCATTCTGAAGTAAGGAGGCAGTCTGAAAGCTCCAAACTGAAAGCTTCATCTCAGGTAGCTTCGAAATTTATTTTTTCCAGAAGCTCTATTTTAAGTTCTCAACTTGTTAAGTTTGTTTCCCTGAGTGCATTGAACCTTTTACTTTTGAAAATGATGGAGATTTGAGCATGTATGACTTGTCTGAAATTTCTGCCATTTTTGTTTCTTGCTTCGAATCTTGTTAATGGTGAGAAATAAATTGTTTTTGAGGTCAGGGATGAGTTTAGGGAAGTGAGAGGAAGTGATCTGGAGCTTTAGAGCTCAAGAAATGGCCTGGGGAGTGATTTGAGAAATTCTCAGGGGAGGTGCGGCCGGAGAAGATGACCGAAGGTCATTTCCGGCCACCTGAATGTCATTAAGTCATTAATTGCGTTTAGGGTTTAGTTTGAATCTGGGCCTTAGATCTGGTGGACTTTCGTTGACTCCCGCGCACATGAATGGCCTGGATCCTTTCATTAAGCCTTAATCCACGTCATTAGTTTAATTAATTAGGTTTTTATGTTAATTGGGTCAGTTTGAATTACAGCTGTTGGATGACGCGCGCAGTCTTCCCTCCTTCTCCCAGTTTGAATCTCAGCCTCTGGATGTGCATACTTTTCACTTTATTTAATTTTATTTCATTTTCTTTTCATTTAATTTGTACGAATTATTTAAAATAGCGAAAATCATTTTAAAATTATGAAAATTTTTGTCAAAGATTTCATTAATTTTTAGAACCCAAAAATATTTTTATTTTTATTTTTATTTTTTGCATAAAAAATCATTTTTAAATTATTTAAATGTTTATTTTTAATTAATTAATGGAAATTAATTAATTAAAAATGCATTTAGGTATTTGAAAATCACCAAAATATTCACATTGCATTTAGAAACATTTAGAAACATTATCCAACTCTCAAACCAAATTTCTTTTTTGTTCTTGATGCCTTTTGATCATTTTCAATGGAATAAAATTCATTTTGAGGCAATATTTTTGTGCAAACTTTGAAAAATCTTTTCTGCCCAACCTTTGAGAGTTTGATGTTGTTTATTTTTGCATTGCATCCTTCATGGAATGTAGTTTATAGGATAAAATTGGTTTGATTTGATCTTGCATTTTCAATTTGTTTGGTATTTTTCTTTGTGAGGCACCCGAAAACCCTAGCAATCTTAGGAAATTCATAACTTTCACTAGGTTAAGAGTTAGATCCCCTCCTTTGGGCAGTGAACTTGTATAGGTTTAGGGTACCTTTGATTGAATTTTCAATTTTTTATCATGTTATATGCTTCTGATTTTGAATTTTGCTTTGTGTGTTGACCATAAACCCTAATTTGTGCTTTCCTTTGCATCCTTCTTTCATTTGCTTGCATCCAACAACTTTCCATGACATTTTGTGCATCTTCATGATTCATAATACATCTTAGGACATATTAGAATCATGTTTGATCATTGCATCTTTCATTTGCCATGTTGTATGTCCATTGCATTTCATAAACTTTCCTTGAGCTTCTATGGTTCAAAGCATGCCTCATTTGCATCCTTATGCTTGCATGATCATTCTCATCTCTTGTCATGTGTTTGCATCACTTCTTAGCATCATTAACATCATGTTCTTGCTTCTGGTTTTGGTTTGTATCATGGCATTGCATCTCATTCTTATTGCATTTCATTTTCTTGTGTTAACATTTCAGGTGGTAAGTTGTTTGAGAAGTGAATTTGCCTTCACTTCTCACAATCTCTTTTCATCTCTTTCATACTTTCTTTGCTGCATTTTGTATGTGTATTAGAGTGAGCTTGCTCATTCATGTTCATCTCTTACTTTCTTCCTTCAAGCAACTTGTCTTCTTAAGTAAAGCAAGTTGTTTTGCTTCTCTTTGCTCCTTTCATCTGCATCCTTCCTGGTGGTTTCTCTGAAGATCTTCTTGCAAACCTCATTAACCCTAGGAATAACCAAGCATGACAACAATTAGGGTTTGAATAGTCCCCCCATTTAGCTTTCACCTTTGTGTCATCTTTGAGTCTTCTCCTCTCATCTCATGCTCAAGGACTAAACCCTAAAGGTTTTAAGGCTTTGTGATTAAGCTTATGCCTGCATCCTTCTATTAGGATGGAGTGTCTAACTTTAATCCTAAGTGTTAAACCCTTAATGTGTTTAAATCCTTTAAATCAATTCACTTATAATCACTAAGACATCAAGCTTGTAACTTGGGCCTTGCATTAGGGTTCTAATTCTTCCTTAATTGGTTAAGAAGGACTAACCCTAGTGTTAATGGACAAGTCCCCCTCAAGTTGTCTTACAAACCATAAAATTCACTTCTTCATCTTATCATTAACTAAAATCCATTTAATAAAGGCTTTGTTTTGTCATGAGGTTAATCCCTAATCATGGATTAAGTTGAGGAGTCTTCCTCAGCTTAAATGTTCTCATCTATTATCCTTCTATTAGGATGGTGTAATGAGTCCATTAAATCCTTGATTATGGCTTAAACTCATTACTCAACACTAAACAAAAACAACAAAAACATCTAAATAAATACACAAGTAGGTTAATGATCTTAATCCTACATCATGGTGATTAAGTGTGAGGTGCTTACTTCATACTTAAGGTACTCTCATTACCCCTAATCAGAGGGAGGATGTGATGAGTTTACTAACCCTTGGTTTAGTCTTAAGCTCATTTTCCTATGACAAGCTCCAAAAAGCAATAAAAGACTGAAAACTCAAAAACAAACAATAATCGTCTCCTCCGGGATTCTTTTCTCATCTCATTCACTCATAAACGAGAACTCGCTTCTTCCGTCTAATGCAAGACAGTTTGCACCTGAGCCAGACAGGTCATACACTTGAGCATAGACAAGTAGGCAGTTCACAAGTCAATTCATCTTTCAGTCTCTTTGAGTCGAACTACGGTGTTCTGACTTCCTCATTGCACGAGAGGATACGTAGGCATAACTTAACAGTTATCGAACAAAAGTCTCTGTATATTCCCCCTCTTTCAGCATCATTCTTTAAGGCCTCATAGTCTTGAGCTTCATTCATTCCTTACATTGACACTTCTCTTACACACCTCACACTTCTTTTACACTGACACCTGCATTCTTTCCAGCTTTGATACACAAATTGCACTGACACTACCCCTTTAAAACACAAATCTTTTAAGCGTGGATCCCGTCGAGTACGGCGGACAATCTGGGTGCTAATACCTTCCCAGGTTGTAACCAACCCCCTTTCTCAGTCTCTCTGGTTCGCAACCGTCTTATCCATATCTTTCCAGGTCTATGCAACATTACCTTTCCTCCGGGATAAAAATGCCTAGCTGGCGACTCTTGTTCTCCTGAGTTCACCCTTGTGTGTTCTCTTCCTCTTTCGCCGACCATTCGCGTCTGTACCCCTTTCTGACCAGGTGTCATTTTGGTGGGAGCGACACCCATTATCCAAACTTAATCTAACTTCTATCCATTTTAAGCCCATAATCTCTTTCCTTAATCCATTTTTAACATATCTTTTAGAAATTCCTCCAATCACCCATTATTGTATTTAATTCCAAAGTTGTTCTTAACAAATATTTTCCAACCACTAGGCTCAATTCAAATCCATATTCAGTTTCGTCCTAATTGGTTTCTAGTCCGATTGTCCATGTCTGTATTCAACTTTGTTAACCCAATCCTATACTGTTAACATTTTAAACCGTTTTTAGAATCTAATTTAATTTTATTCAAGTTTTTTTAATACCCATTACAAGACATTCAATATATATCCATTACCGAATCTTCACAAAAGGGAAAAAGATAATCAAGTTTCATATATTCTCAATTCAAGTTTTGCCCAAGTTGTTTTAACTTCATCTAGGAATCCATGGCCTCATTAAGGAAAAAGAGGTAGAAAATTAAATCTCAAGGATGTTAACCAATGTTGAACAATGAATAGAAATCCATAACAGTTTTTTTTTAGAACAAAAGTCAGTTACAGAAATCTAACAAAACCAGTTGGGATCAAACTGATATAACTGATACATAACAGAAACAATGGGAAAAAAAATTCAGTTACAAACTGATATAGCAGGAAAAAAGGAAAGGATTCCAAGGAAAAATTCAGATACAAAAAACAGAGGGAGAAAGGGGGAAAAACTCATAATCAAAAAGGTCTCAGCATCAATATCCAAATCCCTCTTCTGCATCACTTCACCATCATCCATAATCTAATCCCTCTTCAAAAAGACTCTTCTCTAACCCCTCATCACCTTCAAAAATTCTCGCTAATCTTCACCAATTGAACCTGCAACCCAAAATCATAAACCTTCAATCTTCAACAAAATAACTCTGCAAATTCTTGGCTCTGCAACTTTCTTGAACCCTCTCTACATCAGAAAATTACACCATAAAATTTCAAGGAAAAGAGAAAACCTTCATCAACCTCTGCATCCTCTTCAATACAACCAATCACGACATCGACTTCGGCTTCCATCATCATCCGAATCTGCTGTTCTTAATACTGATTTTTTCTCGTCTTCGAATTTCATCAGTTCTTCAATCTTTCCCTGCAAACACTCAACATCAAGAACAACCAATATCATAATTTATTCGATACGAATCCGCAGATCACAATCCGTTGCAACCGCAACAATAAGATCAAGCCAAAAGCACGTATAGAAGAAGAACGAAAAGAAGATCGCGGAATTACCGGGGCTGTGAAATTCCTTTCATCATTGTCGCTCACAGGTTTGCAAATTCACCCTCAACATCTTCAAGAACTTTCTGGAGCCCTCAAATCTCTTCAGCTCTGACACCTTCAATCATTGTCATCTTCACACCATTCACCTATAATAACTCTCTGCAATGGGAGAGACGCAGGACTCTCCACCAACACAGTAACATCATCAATAATCTTCCAAACCTGCAATCATCGAGGAATCACCATCAACAGTTCAATTTGCACACAAGGATAAGAAGAAGGGTATCAGCAAGAATCAATAACGATTCAGGATACGATTCACCGCAGATTCAACAACGTCATCCCAACGAAATTCAAAATCGCATCAGTGAGACATGAGTAGAGGATCGAAGGGATTTACCGAAATCTTTGTGTTTATATAAGGTCGACTTTGTCTTCTTCATCGCGACGATTATGATTCAACATTGGAGAATCCATAACTGTCATGGAAATTCGCTTCACACGTCAAGAACATACCACCACAACGACGAATCTGCGAAGAGCCACTCAACAACATCACGACGAGAATCGTAACTCACTTCCGATGTGATGACGCCGTTTCTTAGAGAGGATAAGTTGTTTTCATTGGTGGTCGTCGTTAGGTTGAGGAAAGATGAACACCTTGCTAGGAAGAGGATCGGTGCGACAAATAGTGGTGAGATTAGTGACGACGTATTTGCGAGAATAATCACAGCGTCGGCGAGGGTTCCATGGGGTTTCGGTGAGTTGTTTATGAGAGAGATGTTGAGGAAGATGGTGATGAATGAACGCGGCTTATTCGAAGAGGAGACGGTGGAGAGGCTGGGTTGTTCTTGACGGCGAGGTTTGGTCGTTCTTCGACGGTGAGGTTGGGTTGTGCTTCGTCGGCATCATCTTGTTGACGTGAAGAAGAAGAACGAAAAACAGCGGCGGCACATTCAAGGAGAAGAAGATTTTTTTATCTGATGGGGTAAATTAGGGTTTCATAAACACAATTTGGATTTGGGCCTAACTCCATGGATTTCTTTTGGCACCCGAGAATCGCTTGTCACACCCCTCCCCTGCAGGTTCTGCTTGTGTGGATTGGGCCTTCAGCCACCATGTTTTTGCTATTTGCACAATAAATTTTCTACATACACCTCCCGGCGAGTTGTCATGGAAATTGGGTCTGGGCCAGTTTTGCTATCGGGTGTTGCCTGAATTTCTTTTTGCAACTCCTGGTGTTCTCTATTGTTCTAGAATTTTGGTTATTTGATTTTTTTTCTTGTAAAAAATTGGATAAATTTTCTTACTAATTAATTAATACTTAATCCATTTTTCTTGTACTTTCTAATTAGATTTTTGTTGACAATTTTAATTATAATTTTGGGTTGATAATTTTAATTATGGTTTATCACTAATTGTGAATTAAAGTGTTCATAAATGTTTTTTTTATCGATATGGGATTGATCTCGATTATGGTGGAGCTTCACAAAGCCAATATGGAAGATGGGCATTTATTTTGCTCATAGGAGACTACAAGACCTTTCTTGGGGATTTTTTCGGATTTCTTTTATGTGAAGAATCGGCACTTCGATCAAGTAAGTAATTTCAAGCTTTTTCGGCTTTTAAGCATCATTCTAGTCGTATGCGGCTTAGGATCATATAACTTAAGGTGCATATTGAGCCCTCCCACCTGAGGCATTTGATATATTTGTGATTTTTGATGATATGTATCGATTTCGGAACTTAGGGATTAGGTTAAGAACCATTAGGATCGCTTCCTTTCACTTCCCCTTAAAATCCACTTTTTTTCCCGTTTCGTCGCAATTATTAAAAATAGTTTTAGGTGTGATAAAATTCTGGAAAAATTCATGAGTGATCCTCATCCTCTTAATTAATTTATCATATTTTTTGTTTCCAGATTTGGGTGGTTTTAATAATTAATTTGGATTTTAGATCATGAGCTGTCCCAAAAGGGAGTGTTTTGGCATAAGGGACCGAAATCGTTTTTCCCCATAGGTGTGAGACCTATTTTTTGTGTGTGATTAATCACTGTAATTTGTGACATTTTGATGCTCCTTAGGCATTTTTTCATAATTTTAGATGCCCTTTTTGTTCCACTTTGTGAAGTTGTTTTTCGATGATCATGCTTTGTTACCTTGCTAGTCAAGGAATTGTTTTGGCACTTTGGTGCATAATTTTATGAAATTCTTTTGGACCATGTGAGATAATTAATATATTATTTCAGGGATTTAATTTCATAATTTTTAAAGGCTTTTTGCTATTTTCCATGTCACCTAGATCCTAGGTTGATTCATGTGTGTATTTGCTCCATAACTTAAATGATAAGAAGGCATTCATGCCATTTTCTTGAAGGGATTTTTGGTAGCTTTTAGGAGTTGATTATAGGTCATTTGTATGTATTTAATTTCAGTCATAGGTCATTTTTCGAACCATACTCATTTGGTTTGTTTTGGTGCTTTAAAGTGCATATTTATGTGAACTAATCTCAACCTAAACTCATTTATCTTCTCCTCTAAATAATAACTTGAATTATGTGGAAATCATTAATGCCTATTCATGCATTCTAATTGCATCTCATACCTTGTATGCTACTGACCCATAATCATTTCATACATATTCACATGCCATTCTTCCTTAACTTTCATCATGTGCGATCTTATGCGATTTTTGTTCGTTTCTTCTCATATCTTCTTCTCATTGCTCCATATGCCTAATCCATTGCATCCATGATTGTATATTCATTCATCCATCTTCATAAGAATTCAGCACTGACTTTGATGTTCATTTTATGTATTAACTCATGTTTGTAAGCCATATGCATTCATACTTCATCCATGAGCCCTAATTTGCATTTATGTGAACTTAGGTGAACTTTTTGTACATAGTTTGACATAGTTTGATCTTGTGAGATATCCTAGCATACTTAGGGAGCTATATCATGTAGCTACTGACTTTAGAAGTCATGTAACCTTTAGGTACCTTCACCTTTAGACTTAGGTCTTATTTTGAACCCTAGTTCCATTCTAGGACGTTTACGGTACTTAATCGCTTTTATGCTTCGATTTTACTTTCAATATGCATTGTCATGCTAACTTTTGTTTTGTAGGGGGGAAGATTAAGGTAAGCATTACTTCATTCCCATCTTTTATGTATTTTAATTGTGTTTTCCTTAGCACTTGGTGTTTGCTTATAGGTTTTCCCTTTCTTTAGAAACAACTTACCTTCCTTAGGAAGTAAGTTGATTTCTAAGTTCTCTTTTCTTCTTTTCTTTTTTCTCAATTAGGATTAGAAAACCTCATTAACCATAGGATCTCTCTTGTAAATAAACAAATAAAATTAGGGTTGTGTCTTAGTCCCCTTAGTTTTTCCTTTTTGCAACTTGAGTCATTCTTTCTCATCTTAAAAAGAAAAGCAATAAAACACTTAATAAAAACCGAACAATCTTGTATGACACGAGACTTTGTTGCGAAGTGCTTATACACGTCCTGTTTCGGGGCGAGGTGTAAGTACTTCCCGCGATGGATAGGTCTTAGTACAAGTCCGTTCACAAACAAATTCAAAACATTTCTCTTAAAAGACAAAAACAAACAATAAGCGACTATCCTGCGGGAACTTCTCTTCTCATCTCATTCACTCACAACGCGAACTCGCGACGACTTGTCTCGCATGCAAGACGGTAAACGCACTCGTACCAGACGAGCCTACAACACCTGAGCATAGACATACGCAGTTTCAGCCATAAAAAATACAAACAAATAGTTCCCGCCTTAGTTAGGCGAACTACGTCGACTCTGATCCTCATTATCCCGATGAGGTACGTAGGCAGCGGGGTAGGGCCCGTTCGAGCACATTCTTTATTTTCCCTACATTTTCCCCCTTTCTCATTCTCTTTTTCCAGTTCCTTTCTCATTTCTCATTCCAGTTCCAGTAGCAGTTTTATTCAGCAGCACTTTATTTTCCTCACCCTTTGAAACAAACAAGCAAGCGTGGATCCCGTCGGGTACGACGGACGATCTGGGGTGCTAATACCTTCCCAGGTCGTAACCGACTCCCGAACTCAGATCTTTGGTTCGCGAGGCCTCGTCCTTTTCCTTCTTCCTTAGGTTTGTGCAACATTACCTTTCCCATTCCTTTGGGATAAAAATGTCTGGCTGGCGACTCTAACTTTTCCGCACCACTTTCGCGTTTGTACTAGGATGAAAATCCCGGGAACGCCATCATGTTTGCCTTGTCACTTGGTGCTTTATTCATAGGCTTCCCTTTTGTTCTTTAGATTCAACTTAACTTCCTTAGGAAGTAAGTTGAACTCTAACTTGCTTTTCTTCATTAGGATTAGAAAACCTCACAAACCATTAGGATCACCTTTTGTGCATAATAAATAACTTAGGGTTGTGTCTTAGTCCCCCATTAGCTTTTACCTTTTTCCACTTGAGTCTTTCTTTCTCACCTCATGAAGAAAATAATAAAAATACCTAATAAATATTGAATGTTCTTATACGCCATGAGACTTTGTTGCAGAGTACTTATACACGTCCTGTTTCGGGGAGAGGTATAAGTATTTACCACGATGGATAGGTCTTAGTATGAGAATGTTCACAAACAAATTCAAAACATTTCTCATAAAAGACAAAAACAAATAATAAGCGACTATCCTGCGGAAACTTCTTTTCTCACCTCATTCATTCTGAACGCGAACTCGCGACGACTTGTCTCGCATGCAAGACGGTAAACGCACTCGTACCAGACGAGCCTGCAACACCTGAGCATAGACATACACAGTTCCAGCTATAAAAAACACAAAAAAAATAGTTCCCGCCTTAGTTAGGTGAACTACGTCGACTCTGATCCTCATTTATCCCGATGAGGTATGTAGGCAGCGGGGTAGGGCCCGTTCGAGCACATTCTTTATTTTCCCTACATTTTCCCCATTCTTTCTTTTTGTTCTCTTTTACAGTTCCCTTTTCTCATTCTAGTTTCCAGTCAGCAATTTTGTTCAGTAGCAGTTATTCTTTTACCCTTTGAAACAAACAAACAAGCGTGGATCCCGTCGGGTACGACGGACGATTTGGGGTGCTAATACCTTCCCAGGTCGTAACCGACTCCCGAACCCAGATCTTTGGTTCGCAGGACCTTGTCCTTTCCTTCTTCCTCAGGTTTGTGCAACATTACCTTTCCCGTTCCTTCGGGATAAAAATGTCTGGCTGACGACTCTACCTTTTCCACGCCACTTTCGCGTTTGTACTAGGATGAAAATCCCGGGAGCGACAATTACCACCAAATACGGGTAAAGGATGAGGATTTTCAGAAAACTACTTTCAAGACTCGGTATGGGCATTATGAGTATGTAGTGATGCCATTTGGAGTTACTCGGTATGGTATTATTGTTCAATTCTCGGTTGAAATGTTTCCCGAGAAAGTTGAAATCAAAGTGGTCCAGACCCTTCCTTGTCAAGGAAGTGGAAAGTTTTGGAGCGATAGTGATCGAAGATTTGCAAAAGAAGGATAGTTGGACCATTAACGACCAATGATTGAAAATATACCTTGGAGGCAATTTCAATCGAGAAAATTGTTTCGTTCTCCTAGACGTTCTTTGAGATTGTCTTGGACCGTCAAGCTTATCCGTTGTTAAACAAGCACTAGTTGGGAGGCACCCCAATTTTGTAAGTTTTTATTGTGTTTTTATTGCGTTATTTGAAATCATGATTGCAAGTAATTTTTGATTGTTGGGTATTGATTTTAACCATTGGAACCACCTCTGTTGTAGAGGGGTACTTTTCTGCAAATCGTAGAGCCCGCTAAGCGAGGTATAGCCCGCTTAACGCAGTCTTGGATTTTCAGAATTTTACCCCTTTTCATAAAATTGTTTTGATTCCATTGGTTGAATGCTTAAATTTGTTTAGGAATTTAGGCTAATTTTAATGTTGTTTTCATTAACTTTTGTATCTGATTTGTGGATATTTTGTTTTGGTTTTAAGATGTTTGGAAGTAAGAAACAGCGCATCGGTTCTTCCTTAGCTCAACCTAGAAGAGCTCCATCAGTGACATTTGATCGTAACCTGTTTATGGGGCCTGCACAACAGTTAAGGTACCAACAACTTGAGAGAAGGACTGTGTGGGTCGACCGTATTATTCAGATTGATCCCGAGGGGCAATATGGCCGCATAACGACCTTTTTGCAGGGACGTGGTTGGGATAAGTTGTCTCAACCTCATCCTGAGTACCACTTAGACATTGTCAGAGAGCTCTTTTCTAACACATTACCGCCATGAGATGGTCCGTTCATCTTTAAGACATAGGTGAGGGGCAAAGAGATACATTTCTCAAGGGTAACAATCAATGCTTACCTTGGGAATCACATACAGTTGGCTGATGATAAGTTATGCGATTATGGGAGGATGTTGGCACACAGAAGTTGGAATGTCGACCAGTTGAGGGATGCCTTATGTGGAAGAGATCAAGCCTATCAGTTGAGTGCTAATGGAGCCCCACTAAAGTTTATGAGGGGTGTTTTGAAGACTCAGACTCAGATTATTATGTCGGTTGTCTTGTACAACCTTAGGCCTATGAGTAACACATTTTCCTTCCCTATGGACACCACGACCCTCATAGCTTGTATTCTTAATGAAGAGAAGAGCGTGGATTTGGCATGGGTTATTTCAAACGAGTTGAAGAGGATTGTAGTTAGTGCCTTACCTTTAGGTGATAAGGTGGCTTGCACTTTGACATACCATGGTTTGATCATGGAATTGTGTCGTAGAGCTAGAGTCACACTTCCCACCCATGGGAATGTAAAGTTAGGATTTCTTGACGATGGTTTTATTACTCGTAACTGTTTGCAGGTTTGAGATGATGTTGTACCCGTATCTACTACTGCTTCTGCTAGGCGCATGATGGATCTGAATGTTGAGGCCAACTGGGCCATGCATGAGGCCCATCAGCATGCCTTTCTTTTTATGCATGATTCTATGGTGCAACTTCAGCTCCAGATCTGGGAGCCACACATTAACTATTCACTGAGATCTCGTGAGGATCTTATGGAGTATGCTAGATGGCCTGAGGCCATGCCTGTTTTTCTGGAAGAGGCAACACATGTGCCTGATGATGGGGATGATGAAGTTGTCCGGGATGTTGGTGATGACGGGGAGTCGATTTCTAGTTCTTATTAATGGTTTGATCGTTTATACCTTTGTTTTTGTTATGTTTAGTATTTTGTCTTGAATATTATTGTACTATTGTAGTTCATATTCGGGCGTATGATGATAGTAGTTTTAGTTTTTGAATATTGTTGTAGTTAACATTCGAGCGGATGAATATTTATGTTGTTAAAACTGATTTTTGGTTATTGAAGTTAACATTCGGGTGGATGAGTTTTTATTTATTTATATGCTTTTTGTTAAAAATTATTGTGTTTGCTCTTGATTATGAGGTAATTGATTGATGAAGCAAGTTTAATTTATTTGATCAAATATGATGTGCTACACCAATCGTTGATGGTGATGATATAATTCTAGATTGTTGCACGAAAAAGGTACTATGTTTGTGTTTTGTAGAATGTTAGCATGTGTATGAACTTTTTTCTTTACATAAATTTCAAGCTTTGTTTCATTTTGCATGTATGTTCATAAGGGAATCATTTAGGACAAAACCATAAATCTGAGTGACCTTCATTATTTACAAAAGAGAGTATTCAAAGATCATTGTCTTTAATTTAAAGTGTGATTTAAAGTTGGGGAGAGTATTTGTTGTGTGAAAAAGAAAGAATTTGTTGAAATGGTGCCTCTTGTGAAAAAGAAAGAAAAATGAAAAGTTTTGTTTGCTATGCTTTGCACTCAAAAGTGAGTTGCTTGAAAAGAAAAAGAAAATAAGTTTATGATTCATATGTGAGAGGGCGCCATGAAAAGAAAAGAAAAAGAAAGGAAAATATTGAAATGGTTTGAGGTTGGAATAAGTCGGCATCTTCTTTTATTTTTGAAAAAAAATTGATAGCCACTTTGATTCATTATCCCTTTTTTGTTAACCCTTGCCAAGATATAACCTTAAAGTCCTTATGAGATCTTTGTTTCCTTGATTTCCTTGTTGTATTTGATAGATGAATGCATGAATTGTTCTAGATGCTGGTACAATTGCTTATGAGAGTGTTTTGTCCCTTGTAGATATTGAGCACGACTCATTTGAGTAAATTAGGTGATTCTCATTTGAAAATTTGATTTCATGTGAATAATTGCTTGTTATTTGTATTTAAAAGATAGTTCATAACCATGTTTGATTATGTGTTAAAGCTGATCACTACTTGCGAGCGCATCAATTAAGTTTGAACCATCAATTTTTGTTTGTATTGTCTTATCTGATTTTCATCTTGTTTATATTTTATCTTACTTTTGTTTGAGGACAAACAATGAAGCAAGTTGGGGAGAGTTGTTAGGTGCTAGAATGTGTTAGTATATAGTTTAGTTTTTGGCATCTTTCGAATACTTTATTTGATAATCGATGTTTTTTCCCATTGTTTCCAGTAAATAATCGTAGTATAGTTTAATTTCATTATTAGATATAGTTATTTAACTTTTGTGTTTATATTTATAGGTTTTAGCAAGGAATTGGGAAGCTTGGAGCATGGAAGGCTCTTAAGGAGAAGGAATTGAAGAATATATCATTTTTGAAGCATGCTACAAGCACGCTCCTAGCCTAAGGATGGAGCAAAATACATGAGCTTGCCCACCTACCGAGGTCTGGAGTCTGCTAAGCGAGATCGAATGCGGTTTAACATTTAATGATAGTGCACTTAGCGCGTTGCTGCGCGCTCTGCGATTTCTCACTTCTCTATAAATATATTAGATCATAATTTTGTTTGGATCATGGTACTCTTTATCTAAGAAACACTCTAAATCACTGTAGAAACTAATTTTCAAAGAATCAGAGCATCAATAGTCGGGAGATCTTCATTGATGCTTGGTCTTCTTCTCTCATTTCTTGTTTGTGAAATTACTATGTCTATGGATAGCTAAATCCATCTTGTGTCAAGATTAGAAGGTATACTTTCCTTATTTTGTATGTATAGGTATTTATGTAAACTCTTGAACTTATGGATGATGAATATATGGTGGAAAACCTTGTTTTTATGATTTATTCTTTGTGTTGTTCATGATTTAGAAATATGATCCAACTATTTACCTAGGTTTTTCATCCATCAATGAAAATAGGCTAGAAATAGCTACGAGACTTGATGTTCACAAATATTGAACTTGAATGTTATCATTTTAATATTTTGAGTGAGAGATCATCAAAGGATCAAAATGGTAAAACTCACAATATGTGTTAGAGATAAATATTTTGAGAGGACATGTGATTGTATTTATCGTCTGAATGAGTTCATCCGCTTTATCGATTCTATTCGTACAAATTGGTTTGTCAAACCCTAATCTTAGCATGTTTTATTAAACCTTTCAAAACCGATACTTTTAACGTAACATTCTAAAACTTATGCAAATGAAACATTACCCTCAAACAAAACCCTTTGTTACGTTAAGCTTAAAACGATTCCAACGGTAGAACGACAATAATATCTAGAAACAATCTATGTGAAATGACAACAAAAACTTTCTCTATTTTTATTTCAACACCTGACGTTGTAATTTCTGTCGAGGCGTTGAATCCGTTTAAACTTGCCATCATGGTAGCTTTAGGAGGTGGTTCTGGTACTTCGGCTTCAAAATCTTTGGCTTGATTTTCTTTATTTTTTATTATTTTTTATTTTGTGCAATATTTCCCAGGCATGTTCCTTGGGTGTAATGTTTTTTAATATTTATTGGAATATCTTACATTGACGCTTTAAGTATTATCCACTTTAGACCTTGATGTTAGTCTTTGTTTTAACATTATCGTTGTTTACGAATTGTTATAACTTTGGAATTTCTCTTTTACTCTGAAAAGTATTTATTCTCTTCGAATTTTAGGTCGCATCATTGTCGTTCATTATCTACAAAAGGTCATCTATTTTGGACATGAAAGCCTTAACTAGTTACTTTACTAAGGAAACAATATGTTTGATTGTAGTGAAATGGCGAAAGTGTCTCTAAACTTTTTCTGCTTCTTGCAACTTGGTGCATTGACTAATGTTAGCTACCATTCTGATTTCTAAATTTGATTGTTATGTTTAAAATTGTTGTAGTATAATATTGACTTGTATGTCACACTAGTGGATTGCTTGCATTCCCCGAGGCGAAGCCTGAGATTAGCGAAGTTGACGTCATGTGGTAGTACTTTGTATTATACTCTGCATCACAAAGGTCTGTTCCCGGGCCAAGAGTAAGATCCTCGTCCCTTCCCTTGAGGTTTAGCTCAGATTGAGGTGGACTTCTCTGGGCTCCACCACCTATGTCCTTAAATTAGCTAGATCCGAAAGGGGTGTGCTAGATATGCAAAAGTGACTTTGATAAGCCTTGGATACGAGGAGTGCGTTTAAGTCGTATCAAAATCATAAAAGTGCATTAAGTATGTATCGGATACGCAATAGGACATGTAATGTGTTTGAGCCATATTAGAATCATTTAAATGCGTTAAGTTTATATCAAACATACATTCATGCAAGCGCCACGTTTAAGACGTATCTGAATCACATAGATGCGTTGAATCTATATTTGATACGTAATTGGGAATAAAGTGTGCTTGAGTTGTATCAAAATTACAAAGATGCGTTAATTCCATATATGATATACACTCAGGCATTTTGTCATTGTTCTCCTATATCAAACGTTTTAGCAAAAAGAGAGACAAAGAAACACTAACAAAGGAAGATATATATATATATATATATATACAAAGAAAAATCACATTCATCAATGACTCCGACGTGGATGAACAATATCTGGGGTCTCTAGCGTTATCTTTTGCCAGGATGTCATGTTAGTGTGCTTCACGCTTTCGAGTGTCTTCAATGGTTGGATGGGGTGTTGAGGTACCTCACTTGTTTTTTTATCTGTCGGTGCATCACTTGGTGGTTGGCTTCATCGGGGACATAACTCAAGGATGTTTGTTGAAATCTTAGACTCGTTGAATTGCTTTTTCCAACGATTCATCATATTGTTTCTTGATTATTGGGGTGGATTCCTTCCGGAGTGGTACCCTCATGATGCACACTAGTATTGGGTTTGAGCCTGGAGTTAACTATGAACTTGTAATATTCAGGCACCATTAACCATGAACTTGTAGTATATTAAAGATGCAACCTCGATAGACGCCTTAACAAGAGGTAAACATGAGGATGACATTAGGTTGGAAGGTGAATTGTGAATGTCCTGTCTGACTTTCATGGAAATCACCATCAGACCCAGACACAACCTTATATCTGGATCTGAGATTCCTCATTTTGTTATTATGTTGAGTTTTCGAGAGGATTATGGATCTAGATTTCATAGAATTGGAGAGGAAACGGTAATTGATTGAATCAAATACGATAGGTTTCTATGTTCGCTTATGAGCGCTTCTCAGTTATGAGATCTCGTAGAGCGGTAAAGTTGGAAAAAATTGGGAATTCGTAGGGAGCTTGTAAATTAGAGGTCGATTATATATTAATTAAATGACCTAAAGAGGTTACAAAATGGTCAATCAGATACTAAAATCTGAAATTGTGGAAATCGTAGGAATTATAAGTCCTTTTTTACAAACGGCGCCACTGTTTCGTTCGTGAACCAGAAATGAATACTCTACCTCCACGAAGGAACCAAAAATGGGGACGGTTGAATAACTAATGATCTTGAATGGTCTCTTCAATCTCCTTTACGGTGGCGTGGAGTGAACTTGTATAGTTAGCCCTTTAAGACCTAAGTTAGTTCAAGATTTAAGATAAGTATAATGAAAGTGGATACAATATTATGGAAAACCCATTTAATAACGGTTGCAAAACAAATATAACCATGCAGATCAAGGCATTTTTATGTAGAGTGTTATCGTAATTACACTACTTATAATCATGGTCTTGAGACCGTTGTTGCATTTTGAAAAGCGTGTAGTATATTACAACGGTTATGCATAACAACCGTTGTGATATATACCGAATATCAAAACGGTTAGGCATAACAGCCATTGTAGAACATACCCTTATTTTATTATATACCAATGTATATTGCTTATTTTACCATACACCTCACTAAAGAAATACAAGCATTAAAATTGGTATATAATCTGAAAATTAAACTATTATTGAAAATCAACTTAAACACACAATTGTATTTTGAATTGCACCTGTCTCATCGTGCATAGTTTATGTTCTTTAACACAAATATGGTTTGATGGTCGGTTTCCTTCAATACATCAATATCTTTTATTATAGTTTACCTCATCATCGTGATTTTATCATCATAACAATCATGATCATAACAATCATAGTGATAAGTGACGACAATGAGGTAAAGTAGAATTGTAGATATCGATGAATTGAAGCAAACAAACCATTGAACCATATATTATGTGCTAAGGAACATAAAATGTGCAGAATGAGATGTAAGATATTCGAAAAACATTGATTGATATAGGTTGTTTTCACATACATCTTAATTTTCAGATTATAAGTTTTTATGTCAATTAAAATGATTGCATTTTCAATAAAAGGATAGTGAAACAAATAATATACATAGTATATAATAAACTAAATTTCATATACAATATCATAAGAGCTTCATATATATGTATCTTATCAACTCATATTATACACTTGCTACCACCATCATCATCACCATGTATCATCTTTACTATACATCTTCAGCTATATCAAATAAAATAAAATTAGTTAGTATTCAAAACTAATCCAACAAAAGTTGAAACAAAACCCTAAGTGGGATTGTAACCTAAGTGGGACTGTAACAAAACAAGATACATCGTTGCCATATGTACCATTACCATGAAGTTCACCTAACTTATGAAGCATCTTGGGCTGAAATAAAACACTAAAATCATAATCCAGTGAAGAGTAAAGACAGATCGAAAGAGAGAGTATGAAAAACATCTTGTTCGTGAAGCTATGAAAAAAAGTATAAGGTGGATGAAGTTTCCATCATAGTTTCATACTTCTTATACTTTTTTCATAGCTACACAAATAATATGTCTCATAGCCAAAGTATGATATTTGTTAATGCATTGAAGATGAATCTGCAAAAATGAGAACAATCAACAAAAATAACATGAAGCAAACGAGATAATGGGAACTATCTAACAAGCAGATGGAAGAAGAAGAATACCTTATTTTCCATAGCTACATAAACAATATGTACCATAGCCAAAGTATGGTCTTTATTAATGTGTTGAAGACGAATCTGAAAAAATGAGAATAATTAACAAAAATAATATGAAACAGGGGAGATAATGAGGAAATATCTAATAAGAAGATGGAAGAAGAATAATACCTTAATGCATGAAGCACAAGATTCACGGCTAATGGCGAAGAAGAAGAAGAAGAGAAAAAATGAGTGTTGGGGTTTCGCTTGAAGGAAACGGCGCTACTGTCAATAAGTAAAAGTTAATTCGCTTATATGGGTAAATATTTCACATCGATTATCGATAAGAATCGTAATGATAAGTATATATTTATTATAAATATATCACAACGCTTAATCATATGAACCGTAGTGATACCTATTTTATTTGTAAATTTTAAAATAAATAAAAAAAGAAAAGACCCGCCTTAATGTTAAAGGAATTAAATATTTTATAGTACTGAGGTTCGAATCCATGAAAGATTGATTATATCACCACGGTTGGTTTTGCAACCGCTGTTATATACAAATAATTTTTAATCAAAAAATAAACAAATATGATAGCGTCTTAGTTAAGATATGTCATCACGGTGTAGGAAAGTATCGTGGTGAACATAACATTGTTGAATGCGCGTTTTGTAGTAGTGATATCAAAGATTGTATTTTACTTTTAACATGTGGACTATTTTATCCCTTGAATCGAGTAGAATGAATTTGAGATTGATTGAGCATTTGATCGGTTTATATATATATATATATATATATATATATATATATATATATATATATATATATATATATATATATATATATATATATATATATATATATATAATGACAAAAACATATAGTAATATAAGCCACATAATCACGATAATGTAATAAAAAAGTACATAATAATATAAGACAGAGAATATGTAAGGCAAGAAATACATAATAATATAAAATAAGTAGTAGCAATTGGAAATATATGAACTAATTTGTCTTGTTCTCCTTAAACATTATATGCTAATCAAATCTATTTGAAATTGACTATGATTTTGTTTTACTATAAACATGTGTGGACTCTAATGGAGTTTCATTCAATGCAGCTATATCCAAACCTGCTGAATTTTATATGGACACTACTTTCCCCTTTCCTAGAAGCACTATTAAAAATATGGTACCGCTTATATAATCAAAATATGCATATTTTTAGATAAGTCTATTTACAACAACAATCAATTTTTATCCAATTAACTAGTGCCACTTATATGCATTAACTATCATAATATTTTATTCATTATCATATATTTCTATCCAAATCGCCAATTACAGTATTTCTTTAATAACTTTTTAATTATGTTTTTAGGAAAGAAATTTGATTTTTCTCCACTTGATCCACTATTCTTATCAAAAATCTACATGTCATTTAAAAATCCCCAAACTATCTAAATTTATTTTCCAATATATTTTTTATGATAGGTATTACCCTAATACTATCTTTAATATTTTTATTTTTAATTATCTATTGTCTAGTATTAATGTATATACATCGCAACATCCTAATCTTTATTACATTTATTTTATTTTTGTGTTGATTTTTAACCACTCAATATTTTATTGCGAAACATCACATATTTTATTGTAGTCTGATAAATTTTTCTCTTCAACTTGAGTGGTACATTTGTGTCACATAAAACATTTAAAACTCTCTTTTCAACCATGTAGCTTGAATTCAATGGTCTACATCCCCTTCTATTTCTCCATCATTTTATACTACTGACCAAAGATATTTAAACTACTTGACTTGAGGGATGATATGGTTTTTAACTTTCACCTCAAGATTATAAAAATGTCTTTTTTTATAAAAATAATTTATATTTCATATACTCCTTCTTACTTCCTCTTTTGGGAAAACCATTCGTTTCTAAAGCTTGTCTCCAAGTCTCCAACCTTTCATTTAAATCCTCATTCAACTCTCCAAATATGACTATATCTTCTGCAAAAATCATGAATCTCAATACTAGCTCTTTGATGTGTTCCGTGAGTACATTTAAAATTAAGGTAAGAAGGTAAGAGCTTAAAGTTAAACCTTAATGTAAACCTATTGTGATAGGAAATCATTTGCCTTTCCACCATGTGTATGCACACTAGTCGATACCTATTCATACATATCTTAGATAGCTCAAATATATGGATTTCTAACCCCTTTATTCTCTAGGACATTCCACAAAATATCTATAGACATTCTATCATACGTCTTCTCCTAGTCAATAAAAAATAAGTGCAAGTCTTGTTAGTTTATCTAATACTACTCCATCTCACGTCATAGTAGATAGATCCTTTACATGGTTAGTCTTCCAGGCATAAAACCAAATTGATTCTTTGTGGCTTGAGTCTCTTTTCTTACTGGTCATTATATAATATGCACAATTTTGTATATCCCAATCGTCCTTTTAGATTGGCACTAAAGTGCTTCTTCTCCATTCATCCAACATTTGATTTGACCTCATAATTTCATTAAAGAGTTTGGTGAGTCACTCAATACCTTTATCTCCAAGAATTTTCCACACTTTAATAGGTATGTTGCATGGTACAATCGTCTTACTGTTACTCATCATTTTCAACGCTTCCCTTACCTTTTGTTTGTGAATTTGAAGGCAGTAATTATAGTTTCAATTTTCTTCTCTAATGCTGAGTTTACTAGAGTCCGGTGAGATATCATATCCTTCATAAAATAAATTTTTGAAATACATCTTCCACATATACTTTATATCTTTTTCCTGAACCAAGACTTTGTCTTCTTCATCTTTAACACACGTCACTTGATGCAAATCTTTTGTCTTTCTTTCGGTTCCCTTAGCAAGCCTTTATATAGATTTCTCTCTCATTGGTTTTTAAAGTTTGGTATAGTCCGTCAAAAGCTTGGATTCTTGCATCACCCATTGACTTCTTGGTCTCACTTTTAGCTTTCTTATACGTTTCCCAAGTTTCAGAATTTTTACACCTAGACTATTCTTTAAAACAATTTTTTATACTCTAGCTTTACTCTAAACAATTTCATTCCACCGCCACAATTCTTTACCCCTATGTCCAAAACCTCTTGTCATTCTTTCGGTTCCCTTAGCAAACTTTTATATAGATTTTTCTCCCTCCTTGGTTCCTAAAGATTGGTATAATCCATCAAAAGCTTAGGTTATTGCTTCACTTAACTCCATCTTGGTCTCATTCTTAGTTTTGTTATACTTTTCCCAAGTTTTGGCATTTTTACACCTAGACCATTCTTTAAAACAATTTTTTTTACTCTAACTTTACTCTAGAAAATTACATTCCACCTCCACCACGATTATTTACCCATATATCCAAAACCTCTTGAATCTCCAAACGTCTCATTATCCATTTTTCTAATCTCTTGGGTCATCTTATTCCACATATCATTTACACTTCCTTGTGATTGTCCAAACCCTCCCTCAAGGATCTTGTATTAGAAACTTCCTTGTGTTTCATCCTTCAAATGCTACCACATGATTCATGATACTCCTATGTGACTTCTTCTCTTTGTTATCCCCTTGATTCTTACATCCCTAACCAATACTCTATGTCGGGTAGTCAAACTCTTTTATGAAATTACTTTAAAATCCAAGCAAATCTTCGTATCTGACTTCCTAATAAGAAAGAAATCTATTTGAGAACATGGCACCCCACTTTTATATGTGATAAGATGTTCATCTCTTTTTCTAAATCAGATGTTAACTATAGTAAGATCCAAAGCCGACAAAAACTCTAAGATGGATTTACCATCCACATTCACCTCCCCTATATCATAACCTCCATTCACCCTCACAAAACGTCTTGCTACGCTCCTTAAATGTCCATTTAGATCCCCTTATTGAAAAAGCTTCTCTCTTGAAGGTATAAGTTGAAGTAAACCTTCTAAATCATTCCAGAATTTCACCTTAAGGTGTTATGTTAACCCAATGTAAGGTGTGTAAGCACTAATAACGTTAAAGGTGTCTTGTTCCATAATAAATTTCAAGACTATGATTTGATCTCCTACTTTTTTTCACATCCACAATATTCATCCACTTCTTGTCCATAATAATCTTTGCCCCATTTTTTATCTAACTTTTTCAAAATATAAAGTTTAAATCCCGGGTTATTTAATTTTTTTTCTTTTTCACTTATCCATTTAATTTATTATATAAACACATAATATTGATTTTTCTCCTAATCATAGTGTCCACTATTTTCATATATTTTAACGAAACATCATATTTAATTAGTTAAAAGTCTAATAATCATATACATTCACTTGACAGATTCAACCAGCAAGGTTCAACAAAATTATGCTAAGGCTCGATTTGTTCATTAAAAAAAGAGTTGCATATTTTTGACAAAAAAAAGTTGCACAATGCACAACTTTTTTCAGTATCTTAAGCACAAATTTAGACTAAAAATATAATTTTTCTTCAATACTTCTCACATTTCCAGTAAAGTAACACTATTCTACACAACACACACATTACTATTTGCTACAACAACTAAAAGAAGTTCAATCAAGATTGAACATAAACACACCTAAAAAATTAAACAAAAAATAATCCAAATTTGGATAAAACACAACGCAACCATAACCATTCCTTAGTATCCATTGCAAAACCATGAAACATATACATGAGAACAGAAAGATGGAGCAAATAAACAACTTTCTGCAATGTGTCTGTTATCTTAGGTTGCTTACACAATTCTCAAACATTTACTTTACTGTTAATGTCGTTGTTGAAGAAGCTTTCATCAAAGTCGATGGACGAAGGCAATGTCTTGATGAACCGCGAGGGTTGGAGGAAGACTCGTATCTGCTGGATTGACTTCTGATTTTCCGCTTTTCGCCTTCTTGTACCTTGTCGGATGTAACTTGTCGAACCTTTGTTTCGTTTAAGCCGGGAGGAAGAACACAGTTGCAAAACAAACCTTCATATAAATCAAGGAGAATTTCTTACATAGGAATACCAATCACATAACAAGTAGAGAATAAGTTGGGGATTAGAAAACAATAAGCGCATATATTTTCAAACATGATTTTGTTTCGAGTCGTTCGCAAGGCCCATCGCAAAAAGTCCAAGAGAGAACTTAGAGTTAAAAGACGCGCAAAACAAGTAGATCTTCATTTGGCCCGAAGCAGACAATTCTGACTTCCACGCATGAATCACCCAGACGGAGATGGCTGCCCGTACAGCACGCCGCATCACCCGCGAACGGTTTCAACCATTTTTGATATATGCGAGTAAAACACGTCATTTCAAATATTCAAATTCATTCTCACTCACATATTACTTCTCATTTCTCTCGCTAACAGAGTTAAGTCATAGTTTAATCATGGAAAAATAAATAGTGTCTTGCACGTCCACAAAGACAGCTCTGCTCGCTAACTTGAGTGTTGGAGTGTTAACTTTGCAAGTCGTCCGTTACGTCGCATCGGAAGTTTCACTCAATCGCAGTGAGACTCAACAGTACCACCTCATCTTTCATTTCTAATTCCTAACCGAACATATTCTATTCCTAAATCAAGCATGGTACTCAATGCTTATGACTTACAAGTAGTTTTGGTCAAGAATCCATCAAATACACATGAACACAAGGGTTTATATCCAACAAAATTCAAACTGAAAAAACATGGTAACTTCAACAGAATAAGACATTGCAAAATTATATATTGAAATGCAATGAGAAAAGAAACAGTAAATTTCATACCAAGTCTGGCAAGTCGATTAACCCATCTGGGAATCGATTTCCCGGTTAATTTGTAACAAACATCCTCACAAAAATGGTTACAATTCTTGGAAATAAGATGATAAGAATTTCCAGAATATTGTCGAGCTAGTTTCTCCATAAAAACACCAACATCTTTACAACCCAGATCCGTTGTTCCAATGAAAATAGATTTTCTAAAAGTAAAACCCGGACAGTTTTTCGGCTGCACTTCAAAAATACCAGTCGTGTCATTTTCATGTGCTCCAAAACCATATTCAACATCATGAACTACATTAAAAAATAATTAAAAATAAATTAGTATGGTTAACTAATAATGAATAATAATTAAATATAAAAAAAAAGAAGTTGGTGAATTTACCTTGAACACCTGAATGGTAGATTCCAAGACCAAACCAATAAGCATAACCGTTAATAGGTGTGAGGTCATAGACGTTGAGGTAGACAGGAACGGTTCCTGGTATTTTCTTCCTAGGACCTGCTACAAATTTAAACAACATTATTATTATTGTTGTTTTATATGATGATGTGTAGCAGGGTGAGGAAATAGAAGAGAGAAATTTGGAGAAGAAATAGTTTTATGAGATAGTGGATGGATGAAGCATCTGCATCGGCATCCACCGGCGGCCGAAAGTGCTTTTCCTTGCTTCACCCACCTTCCACTATTCTTCAAATATTTTTATATAATTCTATTATTATTTTGTACGTTGTATAAGAACCATAATAATTGCTCTCCTCGTGTCCATGTCTTTACTATAACTCTCTCCTCATCATTAATCAAAATAAATTTATTTTTGGATGTCCATTCAAATTAAATTAAATTACATTTTTAATTAGACGCCTTTATTTTTTCTAAACAAATATTTTTTTTAATGATTTTGTACATTTAATAACTTAATGTTAAATATGGAAGTGTACTTTCAAATTTGTCAAATTGAAATTTGAAAAAATATCACAATTTCAAAATTGCATTTTTAGATTTCTCAAGGAGAAAATTTAATAAAACACTATCTTATCTTGCATGTTTGTTTAACTCATGAATAAAAAAGTTTATAGTGTGCCCACAACGCTGGGCCAAGGTCCTTTCTTGGGTTGGGTCAGTTAGGCCTAATGAAGAACTGGCAAGGTATGCGTAGAAGTGTGTAAGACCTAGCACATGGTCTTGACCTTGGTCTAACTGCCCCTATCTTTTAGGAGATAATGTTGGACAGTTGAGTGATGTGGTATGTGAAGGGAAGATGTGGTCTCCTTAGCCCCAATTTAGTAGACTTGGTACTTGCTCGACGTCCCAGGCATCTACCCGTGAAGTTGGGCGGCTACCCGACTATCTGGATCTCTGCCCGACTGGTTGGATTTATGCCCGACTGATTGAGCCTCTGCCCAACATGTTGGGCCTTGGCCCAACAATTCCTTTGGAGGTCCAGTCCATAACACCTACATTACAAAATGTTTTGTCTAAAAAGCAAACGTTGTTTCCATAAATGCATTTATGGATCTGTTCAAAGTTGAATTTCGGCAGTTTTTGAATATTTTTGTTATGATTGCCCTTAGATATGGTGCACCATGATGTTTTTTCCAAACCTATTGTGTTTATGGATGTAAAACCGGTTGATGTCAAGTTAGATGTTGGTAACCAATTTACAAATGAACAAGAGTTTATTGTTCATGATAATATGATCCAATGGATCAACACATAAGCTGCTGAATTGAGGTTCAACGTTATAATCATAAGGTTGGATAACGATTCAGATAAAAGACTTGCATTTGTGACACTGTGATATGAAAGAATTGGCAAGTATACAATGCTAATTTTAAAGTTGAAACAATATGACTTTGGTTTGAGGAAATCTGAGGGGTCTTTTAAGTTGCATGGATTCCTTTTGAAAAATAATAAATAGATATTTAATGCGATTTGTGGTACACATAATTATGACATGTGTTGCAAGTTAGTCAGCCATCCCATTGCATGTTGACTTATGACTGAAGATATGGAAATCGTTTCTAACATGACAATGAAAATGGTGCAACCGAAAAAACATACTTGCTACTTTGAAACAAAAAAAGACCTCAAAATATCTCAAATATCAAGCAAATATACAATATTCAAGCCCGGAACATTAAAGTGATAAGAGGGGATAGAACTGAAATACAACAATTGTTGAAGCTTTTGGATGATAATGATTATGTATATATAGGTACCGAGTGTGAAAGGATGGATAAATCGTTCGAGATATATTTTTGACTCATCCTAATTCCATAAAGTTGTTCAACATATTTCTCAATACACCCATTATTAATTCAACATTTAAGATCAACAAGTATTTACTTCCACTATTGGAAATTATTGGTGTTACTTTTAAGGAAAAGACTTTTTTCTGTTGAGTTTGTATTTTTGGAAGCAAAGAGGACAATGTTACTTGGACTTTAGAAATGTGTCAGACAATGTTGAAGGACAAAGAAAACACATTAAAGGTCACTATCAAAGTTTGTGATACCACATTGATGGAATCGGTTACAAAATTGTATCATACATCATATGTTTTACTTTGTAAGTATCACATCACAAATAGTTGAAGGTGCATAAAGAATCATACACAACATTATACGTGGAAAAAAGAATATTTCGATGCAATTCATGAATCTCTTACTCCTTGTGTTAATAGCCTAACGATAGAAGAAAATGGATGTAATTTCCTGAAATGGGTCATCTTATAACAAATGCATATAATATGGTATGTATTAATTTGAAAAGATGCATTTTCTCAGGAAAAAATTCCACTTTGGAGTGCTCCACCTCAAGATCCAAATTATCGAATTATTTGTATTGGATGGTGTAACACGGTGGGATAACTGACTTTTTATTTATGTTGCAGATAGCAAGAGTCGTCACCGACTTTAATTTTATCCATGTGGAAAGGGCATAAAAGAACAGGAAATAACTATTTTTAAAAGACTTGAGTTCGGGGGGTAGGATATATAAAGGGAAGGTGTTAACACCCTTTATATCCATGATTATCCATGGGCTCTTAGTTACTTAGTTCACTTACTTGTTTTGAAAATGTGAAGTGTGTGTATTTAGAAATTTTTCTAAGTACTTTATAGTGATCCTCGTATGGATGTATACAAAGCCTTTGATTTTGAAAATATTTGACAAGTGGGGTGTAAAGAGTATTTTGAAAAAGTGAGCAAGTATCTGAGAACTACCTACCCTAGACTAGTCTTTCATGTTCTTTTATGTTCTTTCAAGGGTAAGACTGTCCCCACTATTAAGGAGTAGGTAGTCATTACCTTGGATTTTATTAAGGGACGGTCGTAGGGTCATCGTATGATCAACGAAGGCAACTTGTAGGGGTGTTTTTAGCAACCTGGGAGGAACTATCATCTTTTACCGAAGGGACAAGATCATTATCGTAGGCAACATCGAAGGGACTTGATCTTTTAAATCTGGGAGGGACTAGATGATTTTATCTTTTGGAGGGACCTTGCTTAAGACACCCCCACTATCGAGTGACTTGACCATTTGTTTAAGGCAATCTAGAGGGGAAACCCTAGGAGGTGCAGATGGCGATCGTGGAACGATCGACTTACATGTGTGAGTGATTGTTACTAACCACGCAGTTAATATATATATATATATATATATATATATATATATATATATATATATATATATATATATATATATATATATATATATATATATATATATATATATATATAAAAATGGCAGAAAATAAAATTTTCTACGTTATTACATGGCTTAGGGGCAGTTACATAATAATAATGGCGGAAAATAAAACCTAAAAATTACAAAGGCGAAGCAATTACATAATCAGACAAATAGTGAATAAATAACATAAAAATGAGTGAATTAATTAGAAAAGAGTTTGCAAATTAGGTTAAGGAAACAATTAGGGTTATGGTTTGAGAAAAAAATTTAAGGTTTAGGAAAATTTTTAGGGTAAAAATTAGGGAGAAATCTGGGTTGTAAGATAAAGATTATGGCTAAATTTATAGGGTTTAAAGTTTATGAAAAAAATTTAAGACTTAGGTTTAAAATTAAGGTTTATGAAAAAAAAAGGTTTATGAAAACAAAATAAGGTTTTTTTAGAGAACAGTTAGGGTTTATAGAGAAAAAAATTTAAAGGTTTGATTAATTATAAAATAAATTTTTTTTACAAACCTAAAAAAAAAGAATTTTTTTATTAAAATAAACTAAAATAATAAGTTATGAAATTTAAAGAAAAGTTAATTAAAAAAAGAATTAAGGATTAATTAAAAATTAATTAAATGTTAATTAAAAGAAAAAGGTTAATTAAATAAAAAAGTTTTTTTTAAATAATTAAGTTAATCATGTTTAAAAGAATAAATTAATTATAAAACATAATTTAATTAAAGAAATAGAGAAGAAGAAAAAAAACCAAAAATGTTGGAGGAGAGGATTGAACCCACGCCCCTTCAATTCCAGCCTCAAACATGCCCCTTCAATTCCAGCCCCAAACTTCTACTATTGGGTCATGTGTGCCTGTGTTAATTAACATGGAAACAAATTTAGGGTTAATTAAGGTTTTTTTTTATTTAAAAAAAGATGAAATTAATTTAAGAAAAGAAAACATATAATCAATTTTAAAAAAAAAAGAAATAACCAAAGTTGCCAAAATGTCATGGGTGGGAGTTGAACTCACCCTCTTGCCTTCAACACCTTCAGTCCTAGCCACTGGGTCATGCGTGCCTCGTGCAGAAAATCGTCCTCAGCTCTTGTGGTCATGTTGGGTATTTATAAGGAGGGAATATATCAAGAATTTTGGCCTTTGTGGATGGATTTGAGATTGCTTGAAGGTGAAGAAACCAATTTGTCATAATTATCCAAAAATCAAATTAAATCATTCTATATTGGTCTTGAGCGAATTTGGATGATTTCAATCACTTTGAATACCATATATTTGATCCAAAAATAAATTTTAGATCAAATCTTTGATTTTTCATAATTTATTTTAATTAAAAATGATTTTAAATGATTAAAATCAAATATAGTATAAAATAAATAATAAAAATAAGAAAATATTATCATTGGGCCGTGAATGGACTTATCTTTAAGTTTGGGTTGAAATATCATAGGTCCATTTGGAAAGAATTTGAGTTTAGACCCTTTTTACTTCATACACCTCTTGAAAATTGTCTAACTTCAACAATGCATAACTTCCTCAATTTTAATCTCATGAAGGTGTTCTAGGACTTTTTTGAAAACATAGAGTGTCCTATAATCAACCCTTTTGGTCCCATGTCTATATCATTTTCCATTTTTAAATTATGAGCTTTGGAAGACGTTGACTTTTTGTTGACTTTTTAAATGACTTGTAATGTTTTAGCTCATACCTTCCAAATGAAGCATTTTTAGGATTGACATGTGAGATACAAAGTTGTAGAGAATTCAATTTCCTTCAAAATGATATTTGGATGAGAAATTTTTGAAGAAGTATGTGAAAGTTATGGTTGGTCAAAGTTCAGTTGACTTTTACTATGAAAACCCTAATTTAGAAACTTCTTGATTCTTGATGATCTGAGATTTCCTTGATGAATCATGATCATCCCTTGATCAAATGATGGATTTTACCTTATAATCTTTATGTTGACAAAAAATCTTGAATTTTGACTTTGAGTTGACCACAGTTGACCTCAGTTTGACTTTTTTACCAAGTTGACTGATTTTTGAATACTTGAACATCTGACTAGTCAAACTTATTGGGAAAGCTCTGAAACTTGACATGGGGATTCTTGAAGACATGTGGGATGTTATTAAGTTCATTTGAGGCCTTGGAAACTTATTGATCTTGGGAAAACTCAAAACCCTAGTTCTAGCTTCATTGTTCAGGATGAGACTTTGTCTGATGAAACCTTCCATCTTTTTGACCAATTAGGGACCTTGAGAACCTTATGACCATTGAGGAATACTGATACATATTGCATTGATTATGGGAGGGAAAATTTTGGGGTACAACAGTTTCCCCTTGTTCAATTTTCTGAAACCTGAGGAGTTAGATTGACATATACGCCATTCGCGATTTGAAGGTTGAAGGGGATTGAACACTAAAGCCCAAAAATTTGCACTCGCCGGTGCGTAGAATAACACTATTGGTTGATTGTATTGCTTGAATAGGCTTAAATATGCCATTCGAATAAAAAATTCTTCAAATATACTTCTTGGAGGATGAAGCAGTCCAAAATGTAACTTGATGCAGTCTTGGGGAAATGCAGCAGTCCAAGAGGCTGTTTAATGTGATCCTGGAGGGTAGTACATTCTAAGATTATCCCGGGGGTTTATAACAGCCCAAGATATCGTAATATAGCTTTTGGGGAGATAAAACTGCCCAAGGTAATGATATAGCTTTTGGGAAGATAAAAACAACCCAAGGTAATGATATAGCTTTTGTGAAGATAAAACAATCAAAGGTTTGATGATATAGCTTTTGGGAAGATAAAAAACCCAAGGTATGATGATATATCTTTTGGGAAGATGAAACAACCCAAGGTTTGATGATATAGCTTTTGGGAAGATAAAACAACCCAAGGTTTGATTATATAGCTTTTGGGAAGATGAAACAACCCAAGGTTTGATGATATAGCTTTTGGGAAGATAAAATAACCCAAGGTTTGATGTTATAGCTTTTGGGAAGATGAAACAACCCAAGGTTTGATATAGTTTTTGGGAAGATAAAACAACCCAAGGTTTGATGTTATAGCTTTTGGGAAGATGAAACAACCCAAGGTTTGATATAGTTTTTGGGAAGATAAAACAACCCAAGGTAATGATATAAGTTTTGGGAAGATAAAACAACCCAAGGTATTGTGATAGAGATAGTCTCAGGGAGATATGTAGCCTGAGATATGATCCTGGGGGATGAAAATGACCCATGATGCAAATAGATATAGTCTTAGGGGGATATAACAGCCTGAGATAATGATCCCGGGGGATAAAAACAACCCAAGATGCAAATAGAGGTGGTCTCAGGGGGATATAGCAGCCTGAGAAATGATCCTGGGGGATAAAAACAACCTAAGATGCAAATAGAGGTGGTCTTAGGGGGATATAGAAGCCTAAGAAATGACCTTGGGGGATAAAAACAACCCAAGATGCAAATAGAAATAATCTCAGGATGATATAACAACCTGAGATACTGATCCTGAGGGATAAAAACAACCCACGATACTGGTGGAAATAGTCTCAGGAGGATATAGCAACCTGAGATAATGATCCTGGGGGATAAAAACAACCCATGATGCTGGTAGAAATAGTCTCAGAAGGATATAGCAACCTGAGATAATGATCTCGGGGGATAAAACAACCCAAGATGCCAGTAGATGTAATCCTGGAGGATAAAGCAGTCCAAGATAATCCTGGGGGATAAAAACAACCCAAGATAGAAGTAGTCTCAGGGGGATATAGCAGCCTGAGAATAAATTGTTGATGACGTTCGTCTGCTGGGGAATTAACATGAAAAATAAGGTTAGTTCTATGCAATGTCATGATGTATATAATGCTTTTCAAGATGAGGTTCTAAACATAAATGAGAATGTCGTGTGCGTTATGGATGCGTATGACATGATATGTTGTAAGTGATGTATGTATGATCGTAATACTAGTATCTCTATGTAACAAAAGTGAGCTGGGGAAAATAAATCCCGACTCGTTGTTGAGGAATATGAAGATATTGTTCTCGTCTTGTTTCTGAATATTGTATTTAGGATCTTTCGTCTTCCGTTCGTCGTACTTCTTTTTGGAAGATAAAATTCCTGAATACCCTGACTGAGGATAAAAGAGATGGACATTCCCATGAGAGACGTATCTGACCAAGTGTCAATTCTTCTGGGGATACCCGGTTTGAGAGCAATCTGCTTGGGATTTGATAGAGCTAGAAGTGCAAAAGGCTACTTGAACTGCTTCATTTGAAATATACCCGTAAAGGATTACTTTGTGGGGATGACCTCCGAAGATTTGTTGGATATAAACCTTGTTGGATATTCCTACCTCCGATAGTCTTTCGTACATGCTATTATTGTAATTTTAGTAAACATCAATCATATTCAAAATAACCAATGGGTTCAGAACTTTTGATATTCTTGACTTCCCCGAGCAATTATAATGACAGAATCCGGAGACATGATACTAACACCATCTGATACTATTGGCACAAATAATGAATTTCCATAATGGCTTTTACCGAAACCCGATATCAAGACAATGCAATGAAAGGGGTGTGCTTTCAGACTACGGTAGATTATGTACACCCTAGGTAAAAGTTAAGGAGCTTACAACTGAATTTGATTAGTTTTGAAAAGAGCGTGTTACCCCTAGATGAGGGGGATTTGTCCTAGAATGGGGGCATTTGAAGGGAACTGCCTCAAGAGAAATAAGTGATATGCCCCGTAGTAATATGCCCCGGGCATTATGAACCCGATAATGTTACCTCTGGCAATTCAAATAAGGAGAGTTGCCCCTGGTTATTGAGCATCATTGAATCTTGACTTGATTGCCCCATATGACTTGGACAATAACATGGCATACCCCATTAATTGGAAGATAGTGATCATGCCCCTTTGCATACATGGGCTTTGATCCAGGAAGCAATTTTCTTGTAGGGAGGACTTTGGTTTATTGAATATTCATCATGTAAGTTTCTCTGCTGTCAAACACTTAGTTATATGCAAACAATGATATTCAAAATGCAACACTTATGTCTATCTTGAAGCTTTGAAAAAGAATTATTTTAGCAAAACAATGTTTGTAAAAACTGTGATATTAACTCAAGATTTATAATAAGCCCTAAAGGAGTCAGGATACCTCTTTGTAGTAGTACGCTTTTAAACTAACCATGCTTCAGTTAGGACTTTTAAAGGGTTGTAACGTAGCCTGGTTCACGGTTTAAGAAACAAAGGATAAATGCTCAAATTTTATTTGTACCCAACCCATTCCTCGTGATGTTCTTCAGTCCTATGTTTAGTTAACTCGTGCATTGAGGTTCCAAAAGAGATTAGAATTGTAACACTGACAAAAGTTTATTTGAAAATCTAGTCTTTTTTTTGTTGAGGATTTGTAGTGACCTCTTTTTCTTTTGACTTTGTTATCCCTTCCTTTTTCCTGAACTGTTGGTTTCAAGATAAAATTCAGCGGGATGTCTCAATTTATTTTTATTTTTAACTAAGTCTCCTTCATAGATTTTGACTTAGTGAGCTTTTCTTTTGCTAGATATTGACTGTCAGGCTTAGTGATTACAGGGAACCATTATTAGTTGAGTTAACCGAGGAACTACCCTGCCCTAGGTTATGATAAAGGGTTTTAATCTGTATGAGAATGAAAAACTCCTACTTCTTAGGCTCAAAGGGGTTGACTAGGGATTAACTTACTTATATCTCCACTGTTTAGGAATTGAAACAATGCATGTACGTTGTTAGCATAGTCTGTTCAAAAGCATACCGCATAAGAGTATGGTATTGTTTTCGTCATCCTCCCTCTAAAGGCTTACAACTTTAGCAAGAGTTAAGTATCACAAAAGAGAAGTAAGAAGCATATTTTAAAATTTAGTGAAACGAATGGATTAATTCAAGACAAACATACACAATGCATTAATGTGAAAACAAAGTTTAACATAATAGTAAATGCTTGGACAAACAAAAGAAAATACAACTGAATAAATCAAATGATGTCCCATCCAGTTGGCTAAATGTCTTCGAGTGCGACCTGTGAACTTTCCGGAGCAGTATATTTCACCATGAAATAAAATATGCCACTTGGCTGTCTCAAGGTGTCCAAAACTTCAACACGGATAGATGGGCCTTTTTTCTTGCAACCTTGAGCGGTATGTCTAACAGCTTCAATGTCTAATGGACGATATAGGAATTCAATCTGGTCTTCTAGTGTAACATCAAGGATTCCTTTGTCAATCAGGTCTTGAATCTTATTCCTCAATGCCCAACAGTTATCAGTGTCATGTCCAGGACAGTTGGAGTGATACGCACATCTTGCATTGGGATTAGAGCAAAGAGAGGAAGTATTGGGCTTCAGAGGAGCATTTTTCAAGACAGTCAGCTTCATCTCCAACAAGCATTACAAAATTTGTGACATTGGCGTGCTGAATTGGATGAACTATCTTCTATATTCCTTGTGTTGTGGAGGATTAGCCCTATAAGACCTTTTTCCTTTAGTTGAAGAACTATCAGTAGTATCATGTCTCTTTCCTTCTCTTATCTTCATCTTCCTTTCAACCTAATCAGCTTGTTTCATCGGAGGTTGACTGATGGTTAGATTCCCGACTCTATTACCTCGAAGTTTATTGACAAAGACTCTCATCTCTTCTTTCCCCCGGGATAAGTTTTGGATAAGAGCCACCTGATCATTCATTTGGATTCTCATCTTTGTCATCTTAGCTTGTAGTTGTTCCAACTGATCACCCTTGTTGTCTTCGGGATTTTTCTAATGTTCTTTGTGAGGAGGGTCTTAAACTCTTCCCGCCCCTTGGACAAGTTCAGGATCACATCTTGCAAATGAGCAATCTGGGTTTGAATATTTTTGACAGATTGTTTGAGAGCCATTTCTGCTGAAATAAACAGCAAGAAGAGGAGAAATTGTAGCGAAAACCTGTTATGCAATGATATGATATGTAGATGCATATAAAATGTTTTCAAGGACCACATATGATTTAAATTTGTTTAAAGGAAAACAAAATCAAAGCTTTTATTAGTAAGTGTTAAAGTAATTGTCCCTTGGGCTTACAATGAAAAGAAAGTAAGAGTAAAGCACAAAAATAAATATATGGGGTTTTAAGTCTCCCATGGACGTTTCCTCTTTATTTTGAGGTATGTGTTGAGATTCCGCTCCTCATGAAGTTGCATTGTTAGCTCTATAACTTTTCTCCTGGCTAGCTCTGAACTGGGATTCAAAAGTGTTTCTTTGCTCCTTCAGTTGGACCAAAGACTTGTGGAGCTCGTCTAAATCAGTAGGCATATCAGGATGGAGAATGGTGTAAAGGACCTCTCTTTCAATGGTAGGCTCAACAGTAATAGGTAGAACACCGGGATAAGGCCTCGTAAGAGTTTGAGCATGAGATTGAACCCATCTGAGGTAAGGTTCCATAGGAATGGAATAATTTGGCTCTAGAGTCTTGCTTTCAACCTTGTTCACCTTGTTCCATGCTTGTATGAACCTTTGACGATAACCCTGAAGATCGTTGTCGTAATCAAACACAATTCCTTGAATAAGCATATCATGAGGACCATTACTCCGAGCATAACCAAACTGTCGTAGAGCTAAGGAGGGGTTATAAGTAATACCCCCTCTAATGCCAAGGAGTGGCACATTAGGGAACTCTCCACAACGATCAATGATAGTGACACTCTCCATAGATCGATAAAACCAATGAATATCTGAGTGAGAAGTGGCATGATCCTCTTATACCTCATGAACCCTTGCTCGTTCTTCATCACTGATCGGGGAAGGTGAGAAATAAACCACCTGGACAGTAGAGGCATGCAGCCCATCAGAGTTCCTCGTGCCTTAGTAGTACGAGTGTGGGGAGAGTACAGTATGTCTCCAAGAAATATGGGCACATGATTGTGAGTCAAAAAGATGTTGATGACGTGTACGTCTATGAACTGGTCTAGATTAGGGAACATCACTAAGCCATAGATCAACAAAGCTAAGATCTCCTCAAAAGGATCATAGCTCATGACATCCAATACCTGAGCTTTCTCCATCAATACCTTAGCAATGATACCCTTAACCCCGTTTCTCGTTTCTAGGACAATGTCTGATTTCTACAAATGTAGGGCTGCAACAATGATTTCAGGTTTAAGCTCTTTCTCTAAGCCTGTGAAGGGTCTCTGATCAAGGATAGGCACTCCCAGAAGCTTGGAGAACTCCTCCATTGTATGTACCAGCTAATAGTCAGGGAATGTGAAACAATGGTGTTTAGGATCAAAGAACTGGAATAGGACACTCATCATGTCTTCATTGAACCCTGAAGTGACTAGATCCAATAGGTTACCATGCTTTTTGATGAACTGGGAACTTTCAGGAAGTTTTGAAACCAAATCCTTAAGCTTGTGAGGTATCCCTACAAAGTTGATCCGAATAGTGTTCCTGCAACAAAGAACAAAGATAAATCCTTTGGTCCTTGAAATGGTTAGTGAAAATGCTATGCTTATGATGTCATGATATTATGATGTTATGTTCAATCACAAACATGTGTCACATACAAGCAAGTCACACAATAGTCATAAATTTAAAGACTTGAATGAGGTTTAAAGGAAAGTACCCTCCCCTGAAGTTTAGTTGGTTCATCCTATCCTAGTAAAAGTAACCGGGTTCTAAGGGATCTCAATATCCTTGATCCTTCTCAAGGGTTGTTGTTCAGTAGGCAACTGACTTGCCAACCAAAACTCCCTTAGATTAGAATCTCAATGAGTGTAGTATCGAGTATCAACCAAGTTTAGAATTCACCAAAGTCGGTTATCTCAGTACTTTCTAAAGGCCAAGATGGGTCAATTAGGGTTCTAAAGGTTAGTTAGTGTTAATGACAACATATGGCAACCTCATGTTATCCTCAACTAACTTAAGGAACATAAGAACCCACCAAGAAGTCACACTAACTGTAGCCACCAGATCAACCATATCGGTATACGCCATACAATTTCCTTGGTCTATTGCCACTTACCTAAGGTACACTAGATCCGGCTTAGGATCTTTCACATAGTAGCCCCACTACAGATAAAGATAAAGCAAACATTTCAAACAAGTATAATTATCTAATCCTAAGGTAACCCCTATTTTATTAAGTACTCCCCATCAAAGTCGCCAGTTCTGTAACACGGTGGGAGAACTGGCTTTTTTATTTATGTTGCGGATAGCAAGAGTCGCCACCGACTTTTATTTTATCCATGTGGAAAGGGCATAAAAGAACAGGAAATACCTATTTTTAAAAGACTTGACTTCGGGGGGTAGGTTATATAAAGGGAAGGTGTTAGCACCTTTTATATCCATGGTTATCTATGGGCTCTTAGTTACTTAGCTCGCTTACTTGTTTTGAAAATGTGAAGTGTGTGTATTTAGAAAATTTTCTAAGTACTTTGTAGTGATCCTCGTATGGATGTATACAAAGCCTTTGATTTTGAAAATATTTGAAAAGTGGGGTGTAAAGAGTATTTTGAAAAAATGAGCAAGTATCTGAGAGCTACCTACCCTAGACTAGTCTTTCATGTTCTTTCAAGGGTAAGACTGTCCCTACTATTAAGGAGTAGGTAGTCATTACCTTAGATTTTATTAAGGGACGAGCGTAAGGTCGTCGTATGGTCAACGAAGGCAACTTGTAGGGGTGTCTTTAGCAACCTAGGAGGGATTATCATCTTTTACCGAAGGGACAAGATCATTATCCTAGGCAACATCGAAGGGACTTGATCTTTTAAATCTGGGAGGGACTAGATGATTTTATCTTATGGAGGGACCTTGCTTAAGACACCCCCATTTTCGAGGGACTTGACCATTTGTTTAAGGCAATCAAGAGGGGAAACCCTAAGAGGTGCAGATGGCGATCGTGGAACGATCGACTTACATGTGTGAGTGATTATTTTCAGATATTTATCTTAAATATTAATTTTCTAGTCCAATTTAATTCAATTATGTCTTGCCACACCCTAAGTTACTAACCACGCAGTTAATATATATAAAAAATGGCAGAAAATAAAATTTTCTACGGTATTACATGGCTTAGGGGCAGTTACATAATAATAATGGTGGAAAATAAAACCTAAAAATTACAAAGGCGAAGCAGTTACATAATCAGGCAAATAGTGAATGAATAACATAAAAATGAGTGAATAAATTAGAAAAGAGTTTGCTAATTAGGTTAAGGAAACAATTAGGGTTAGGGTTTGAGAAAAAATTTTAAGGTTTAATAAAAAAAAATTAGGGTAAAAATTAGGGAGAAATCTGGGTTATAAGATAAAGATTAGGGCTAAATTTATAGGGTTTAAAGTTTATGAAAAAAATTTAAGGCTTAGGTTTAAATTTAAGGTTTTATGAAAAAAATATTAAGGTTTATGAAAACAAAATAAGGTTTTTTTTAGAGAAAAGTTAGGGTTTATAGAGAAAAATAATTTAAAGGTTTGATTAATTATAAAATAAAATATTTTTTTTACAAACCTAAAAAAAAGAATTTTTTTGTTAAAATAAACTAAAATAATAAGTTATAAAATTTAAAGAAAAGTTAATTAAAAAAAGAATTAAGGATTAATTAAAAAATTAATTAAAGGTTAATTAAAAGAAAAAGGTTAATTAAATAAAAAATATTTTTTTAAAAAATAATTAAGTAATCATGTTTAAAAGAATAAATTAATTATAAAACATAATTTAATTAAAGAAATAGAGAAGAAGAAAAAAAACCAAAAATATTGGAGGAGAGGATTGAACTCATGCCCCTTCAATTCCGGCCTCAGACATGCCCCTTCAATTCTAGCCCCAGACTTCTACCATTGGGTCATGTGTGTCTGTGTTAATTGACATGGAAAACACATATTACATAATAAAACTCAATATAAATTAAAAGAAAAAGTGTTTTTAAAGAAAAATTTTAGAGTTTGATTATTATAAAATATATTTTTTATAAACCTAAAAAAGAATTTATATATAAAAATAAAATAAAGTTTAATAAAATTTCAAAGAAATAATAATGAATTATGAAATTTAAAAAGAAATGTTAATTAAAAAAATTAAGGGTTAATAAAGGTTTTTTTTTTATAAAAAAAAAAGATGAAATTAATTTAAAAAAAGAAAACATATAATCAATTTAAAAAAAGAAGAAAGAAATAACCAAAGTTGCCAAAATGTCATGGGTGGGAGTTGAATCCACCCTCTTGCCTTCAACACCTTCAGTCCTAGCCATTGGGTCATGCGTGCCTTGTGCAGAAAATCGTTCTCAACTCTTGTGGTCATGTTGGGTATTTATAAGGAGGGAATAGATCAAGAATTTTGGGCCTTTGTAGATGGATTTGAGATTGCTTGAAGGTGAAGAAACCAATTTGTCATAATTGTCCAAAAATCAAATTAAATCATTCTAAATTGGTCTTGAGCGAATTTGGATGATTTCAATCACTTTGAATAGCATATATTTGATCCAAAAATAAATTTTAGATCAAATCTTTGAGTTTTCATAATTTATTTTAATTAAAAATGATTTTAAATGATTAAAATCAAATATAATATAAAATAAATAATAAAAATCAGAAAATATTATCATTGGGTCGTGAATGGACTTATCTTGAAGTTTGGATTGAAAATATCATAGGCCCATTTGAAAAGAATTTGAGTTTAGACCCTTTTTACTTCATACACCTCTTGAAAATTGCCCAACTTCAACAATGCCTAACTTCCTCAATTTTAATGCCATGAAGGTGTTATAGGACTTTTTAGAAAGCTTAGAGTATCCTCTAATAAACCCTTTTGGTCCCATGTCCGTATCATTTTCCATTTTTAAATTATGAGCTTTGGAAGATGTTGACTTTTTGTTGACGTTTTAAATGACCTGTAATGTTTTAGCTCATACCTTCCAAATGAAGCATTTTTAGGCTTGGCATGTGAGAAAAAAAGTTGTAGAGAATTCAATTTCCTTCAAAATTAGATTTGGATAAGAAATTATTGATGAAGTATGTGAAAGTTATGGTTGGTCAAAGTTCAGTTGACTTTTACTATGAAAACCCTAATTTAATAACTTCTTGATTCTTGATGATCTGAGATTTCCTTGATGAATCATGATCAACCCTTGATCAAATGATGAATTTTATCTCATAATCTTGATGTTGATAAAAAATCTTGAAGTTTGACTTTGAGTTGACCACAGTTGACCTCAGTTTGACTTTTTTACCAAGTTGACTGCTTTTTGAATACTTGAACATCTGACTAGTCAAACTTATTGGAAAAGCTCTGAAACTTGACAGGGGGATTCTTGAAGACATGTGGGATGTTATGAATTTCATTTGAGGCCTTGAAAACCTATTTATCTTGGGAAAACTCAAAACCCTAGTTCTAGCTTCATTGTTCAGGATGAGACTTTGTCTGATGAAACCTTCCGTCTTTTTGACCAATTGGGGACCTTGAGAACCTTATGACCATTGAGGAATCCTGATACATATTGCCTTGATTATGGGAGGACAAATTTTGGGGTACAACAAATGGCTTTCTAAATTACTGTATTTTGTTCATGTTTATTTGAAATTGGGATGCCTTATACCACTAGCATCACCTGAGTGGACATCTCATTCAACAAAGAAAGCTGAAACTTGGTCTGATCAATTTTTGGATAGGATGCAAGAATTCACCATGTTGAGTGCGATTATAAGAGAATCAAATAAACAAAAGTCATAGAAGGAACAATTCATAGATATCGATTTAGGTGGTGACACATGTTTTGATTCATTTTAGTTTTTAATCTAGCAATGTACTTAGAAGATGACACATGTTTTTTCTGTAATGGATTGTGTAACATGGTGGGAGAACTGACTTTAATTATTTGGTCGCAAAATATGTTGCGGTAAGCAAGAGCCGCTACCGACTTTTATTTTATCCAAAAATATTGAAGTTTGACTTTATGTTGACCACAATTGACTTTTTAACCAAGTTAACTGATTTTTGATTATCTGAGCATCTGACTGACCAAACATGTAAGGCAAACCTTGAAACTTGACATGAGGATCCTTTGAAGTATATGAGATATCATGAAGTCCACTTGACGCTTTGGAAGTCCAATTTACCTTGGGAAACTAAAAACCCTAATTTGAGGTCTATTGCTTAGGAGAAGGCTTTGTCTGATGAACCTTAAATCCCTTTGAGCAATTGAGAATCTTATGACCATTAGGAAACCTCTTGAGACATATTGTCTTGAAGACGTGAGGGAAATTTTTTGGGGTACAACAATTGCCCCTGTTCAATTTTCTGAAACCTGAGGTGTTAGATTGGCATGCATGCCATTCGTGACCTGAAGGTGGAAGAGGATTGAACACTTAAAGCCCAAAAATTTGCACTCAACGGTGTGCAAAGTAATACTATTGGTTGATTGTATTGCTTGAATGGGATTAAAGATGCCATTTGGATTATTTGGAGATGGGCTTATAAATGCCATCCAAAGTGTCTGTTGATAGGAGTATCAGAGTATCATCACTATATCTTTGTCTTGATCGTCTTTGAACTACCTCTAGAAAATATCCTGAACTAAGTATCAGAACTAGATCTTTGTCTCGATCGTCTCTGAACTGTCTCTGGAAAAATATCCTGAACTAAGTATCATAACTTGATCTTTGTTTTGATCGTCTCTGAACTGTCTCTGGAAAATATCCTGAACTAAGTATCAGAACTAGATCTTTGTCTCGATCGTCTTTGAACTGTCTCTGGAAAATATCCCGAACTAAGTATCAGAACTAGATCTTTGTTTCGATCGTCTTTGAATTGTCTCTAGGAGTCAACAATGTTCCTCTGATTGCGAACTATCCTGAAAAGGAAAAGTTAGTTTTATGCGAGGTCATTTGATGTATGTAATGCATGGCATGACGTTCTTAACGTAAATGATAATGTTGTATGCGTTATGGATGTGTATGCCATGATATGCTGTAAATGATGTATGGATGAATTATGTAGTTAAAGCACATTGGTAACTTCGTGTAACAAAATTCTAGCTGGGGAAAATAAATCCCGACTTGTTGCTGAGGAGCATGAAGACGTTGTCCTCATCTTGTTTCAGAATATTGTACTTGGGATCTTTCGAATTCCGTTCGTCGTACTTTTTATTAAAAGATTAAATTCTTAAATACCCTGGCTGGGGATAAAAGAGACAGACATTCCCCTGAGAGACTTATCCGGCCAAGTGTCAATTCTTCTAGGGATATCAGGCTTGAGATAATCTTGCTTGGGACTTTGTATGGTTAGAAGTACAAGTGCTTTCGGGGAAAAGGCTACTTGGAATACTTCGCTGAAATAAATTCGTAAAGAATACTTTGTGGGGATGAGCCTACAAAGATTTGTTGGATATGAGCTTTGATGGGGATTCCTACCTCCAAGAGTCCTTAGTAAGTGTTATTATTATAATTATATATATATATATATATATATATATATATATATATATATATATATATATATATATATATATAATTTATTTTTGTAAACATCAACCATATTCAAAAACATACGTTCATTCAAAAATAATCAATGGACGTTTATGCGTAAGTAAAACGAGAAAAGTAAAGCTGAGTTTGAAATAGAATTGTATTGATCCTGAAAGTGGCCTATAGACAGGCAATTTTGAACAAAGACACAGAAATCCTAGTAAGAGGAATTTGTCATAGAAAATTAAAAGGTGCAGAAAAATAATGAAAAAACAACTATATGTAAATGATCCCATCAAGTTTCAACTCTGATATTGCCATTATCTTCAAGTATCTCATCTTTTGCCGAAAGAGAAATGACTGTACTGATTTGTGCCGTTTGAACTTGATATTGGTAGCACAGCTAGTTGAAGTTACATGGGTGATCCAACGAGACATATTCATACGCTTTAATCCCTAACTTTTTCCTGGACCGCCCTTTCAGGTTTTCAGTCCACCGGGATACCCTTTTTTGCCCAAGCCGCCTTTTCAGGTTTTTGACTTGCCGGGTGTACAATTTTGTTTATATATATCCCTGATTTTCCCGAACCTTTTTGGTTCACCGAGATGCTCTTATTTTTTCCTAGGCCAATAAACCTAGCGGGTCTCTTTTTATGCATAGTATTTTTTACTATGTTTGCGTTCACAGGTTGTGGGAAGTCTTCGCTATCCATGGTGGTAAGTATCATAACGTCTCTAGAAAATATCATTTTGATTACAAATGGTCATTCATATGTGGGAGTCCATTTTCCCCTGGGATCACCTTGTGGTAATATGATACGCTTTATCACCAAATCACCAGCATGGTATACTTGATGCTTGGCTTTCTTATTAAAGGCTTTGATTATACGTTTCTGATACATCTGCCCATGACAGATGACTGCGAGCCTCTTTTCATCAATCAAGTTTATCTGGTCAACTCGAGTCTGAACCCATTAGTCTTCATCTAAGTCTGTATCTTTCATAATTCTTAAGGAAAGGATATGAACTTCAACGGGTAAAACTGCCTCCATCCCATAGATAAGAGAGAATGGGGTTGCCCCAATTGAGGTACGTATTGTGGTACGATAACCATGGAGAACAAATGGTAACATCTCATGCACGTCTTTGTATGTCACTGTCATCTTTTGCAATATCTTCTTAATATTCTTGTTGGCGGTTTCCACTGCACCATTCCTTTTTGGTCGATATGGAGACGAATTGTGATGCTTAATCTTGAACTGCGTGCAGAGCTCAATAATCATAGTGTTGTTCAGATTAGTACCATTGTATGTGATAATCCTTTCGTGGATGCCATACCAACATATAAGATTATGCTTGATGAACCGGGCCACAACATTCTTGGCAACAGAAGCGAACGAGGCTGCCTCTACCCACTTTGTAAAGTAATCATTATCAACAAGAATAAAACGATGTCCATTGGAAGTGGTAGGTTTGATCTCACCAATCATATCAATGACCCACATTGCAAAAGGCCAAGGAGAAATTATAACATTCAACGGAACTGGAGGCACGTGTACTTTATCAGCATAGATCTGGAACTTATGACAAGTCTTAGAGTGAAGATGACAATCATCTTCCATGGTAGACCAGTAGTAACCTATTCTCAAGACTTTCTTAGCCATCGTATGCCCACTAGAGTGAGTACCAAAGATCCCATCATGCATGTCTTCCATAATCTCTCTTGCTTCCTTCTTGTCCACATAGCGAAGCAAAGTCGAATCATGATTGCGTTTGTACAAAATTCCATTACTCAGGAAAAACATGGCAAAAAATCTCCTTAGAAACTTCTTGTGATTGATAGATGACCCTTCAGGATACTCCTGAGCTTCGAGATATCTTCTTACTTCGTGGAACTGAGGTTTTTCTTCCACTCCCTCATTATCAACCTCATAATAGTATGTCGGCTCATCTAATCAATCCATAGTAATTCTAGGAGCTTCATTATCCCAACTTATTCTGAACATAGATGACATAGTAGCTAATGCGTCTGCCAATTGATTCTCTTCTCGTGGAATATGTTCGAAAGTGATCTCTCCAAAGTATGGAATCAACATCAACACATGTCTTGTGTCCCATTCTCCTTTAATTTGACTTACTACCAGGGCTGAGTCTCTATATATATTCAAGAATTGGATCTTCATTTCAATGGCAACCTTGATACCCATGATACATGCTTCATATTCAGCCATATTGTTGGTACAATTGAAACAAAGTATAGTAGTAAACAGCATATAACAACCCTCAGGAGAGATAATCACAACACCAATACTATTGCCAAGTGCATTAGAAGCTCCATCAAAAACCATTTTCCATCTGGATCCCTATTTAGGTCCTTCATACGGTCTAGATTCTTTATGATCAGTAACAAGCATAATGTTTTCACCCAGAAACTCAAAATTCATAGACTGATAGTCATCCACCGCTTGATGAGCCAAATGACCAGCTACTACACTTCCTTTATTTGCTTTATGAGTAGTGTACTGGATTTCATATTCTGTCAAGATCATTTGCCATCTTGATATTTGTCCGGAGAGAGCAGGTTTCTCAAATATGTATTTGATATGATCCATCTTTGAAATCAATAAAGTGGTATGAGTCAACATATATTTTCTTAGTCGACGAGCAGCCCATGCCAAAGTGTAGCAAGTTTTCTCGAGCAGTGAGTATCTTGTTTCACAGTCGGTAAACTTTTTGCTAAGGTAGTATATTGCTTGCTCTTTTTGACTAGACTCGTCATGTTGCCCCCAACACACACCCCGTTGAATTGTCTATCTCTGTTAAGTATATAATCAAAGGTCTTCCCTCAACTGGTGGCATCAGTATCGGGGGTTCTTGGATATATTTCTTGATCTCATCAAAAGCTATCTTGCATTCGTTGTTCCATTCCATTACTTGATCTTTCTTCAGTAATTTCAAGATTGGCTCACAAGTAACGGTTAATTGGAAAATAAATCTTGCAATGTAGTTCAGGCGTACCAAGAAACCTCTGACTTCCTTCTCAATACGGGAAGCGGGCATGTCTTGTATACATTTCACCTTCGCAAGGTTAACCTCAATACATTTACCACTGACAATGAAACCTAATAGTTTACCAGATCTAACTCCAAAGGTACATTTGTTTGGATTCAATCTCAGCTTGTATTTCTTCAACCTCTCAAATAGTTTATGCAGATGATCAAGATGTTTTTCTTAAGTCTGGGATCTGGCTATCATGTCATCAACATATACCTCTATCTCATGATGAATCATATCATGGAACAAAGCTACCATAGCACGTTGGTATGTTGCCCAACCGTTCTTTATACCAAATGGCATTACTTTATAACTAAAGGTGCCCCATTGTGTGACAAACATAGTCTTCTCCATATCTTCAGGCACCATCTTAATCTGATTATAATCAGAGAAACCATCCATGAAAGAGAATATATTTTGCTGAGTAGTGTTGTCTACCAGAAAATCAATATGTGGGAGCGGAAAATCATCTTTGGGACTGGCCTGTTCAAATCCCTGTTGTAACGGTAAAATCATGAGTGTAAGCTATTAGCTAACTTAACTCAAGGTAAACAGAGTCGCCACCGCGCTTTTATTTTATTCCAAATGGAAAAGGGAAAAAGAGCGAATAAAACCTAATGAATCTAAAAGCTAAAAAGCTAAAAGAATTAAACAGAGAACGGGTAAGGGGATAGGTTACAAATTGGGAAGGTTTTACGCACCCAAAATGTCCGTGGTACTCCACGGGAGCCCTTTGAAATATTTATTGCTTTTTTGGTTTGAAATTGGTTTGCTTGAAAAAGATTGAAGGGATGAGAAGAGAAACGTTTTTTAATGTTTTTGTGTTTGAAGAGGTTTAACGCCTCATGCCTACGTACCCACAAAGTGCAATGCAGGATCAAAACCTCGTAGTTCGTGGTACAAAATTTGAAAAGAAACAATGAGTTGAATTGATTTTAAAATATAGAGATAAGTCGTCATTCTTTAGCGAATAATTCCGCTAGAAAGAATGAATCATATCTAAACATATGAAAAGAAAAAGTGCACAAAGGCACAAAAAAACAATTGAGTGAGTTTTGGATTTTTTAAAGTATTTAAGAAAAGAATTTCAATATATTTACATGGATTAAAGTTTATTAAGAAAATAAAGTGAAAAGGATAAAATCACTTGACCTAAGTCAAGGTTTGATTAGGAAAGCGTTTGAAGTTTGAAAACAAAGAAGATTTTTGAAATAGGGAGAAGATTTGAAAATTTAAGAATTGGGAGGAGATGAAGTGACTATCCTAAGACTTGAATTTAAAAGTTAAGAGAAGAGCGATCAAACCATATTATGAACATTTCTTCAAGGTAAACGAAATTCCATCTTCAAAGACAAATGAAGTTAATTCAAGGCCAAAGTCTTCAATTGATCACAACTTGAGCAAAAGGAGAGATCCTAAAATCTAAGTCCAAACTCCAATGCTAAAGATAGTAACCATAGTCCGAAATTAAAGTCACCAATCTTTTTTAATGTTTAATCCTTTATTAATGTTTTGTGTCCAAATAGACAAAAGAAAAATCACAAGCAACAATATAAACATAAACAATATGATAGATGATATAATATGATAATAGCATAATAAAAGAGATAAGGAGCGAGAAATTGAAATAAAGAGGATAAGGTGCGAGAGATTGAATTTGAATGGTTAGTATATTTATATTATTATAATATTTACATATAAGTGGCATGATGAACTTAATCAAACACAACCACAAAAGATAACAAAAATCGAGGCAACCGGATCCAAGTAGATCTTGTTCCGAATTTGGGACAAATTTAAGTCTATGTTAAATAATCGCCGAGTAATTTACGAAGTAATTACCCTAAAAATGAGGCCGGCCACCACCAATTAAGGTGGAAAATATTTGTGCTAATACATGTTAGAGAAATGATATTATGAATCATTCTCCGAAAACATGCCACACTAAAAGAAAAAGAATGGTTTAATCTTAATCGAGATTTTCGTTGAATTATCGAATGCAACCTATCACGATCCCAAAGTATGGAAAATGATCCAAATGATCATTCATCCATAGATTTGAAATAATGAAGGTTAAACATATTCGAAATTCAACAATCTACGAATCGGAGATTTTCATCGACCAAAAATCAAAGAATAAAAGGAAATGAAAAAAGAAACATGGATTAAAAATGAAATCCATAACAAAATAAAAAAAAACAATTAGAAAAAACCTTTATAAATTTCTTTTTCTAAAACCTTTTCCTTCAAATTTTTTTTTAATAATATTCTAGGAATATTATTAAAATCATTATCACTTAAATTTTTTTAACAAAAATGAATCAAAATAAAAAAAAAGAAGACAACAAGGGGGAGGGAGAATGCAGACTTAGGTGGTGGTGATAGCACCAGATCTAATGCCATAGGCCCAGTCCAACTCATTAAATCAATTAACAAAAAAAATAAAAACAACATAACACGTTGCACATTATCTTCTTCAGTAACACAGGAGAACCATTCACCTCTTCTTTCCAAAACCAAAACAAAATCCGCCGCCCTTTGTTCTCTAAAATGCCGCACACAGAAAACACAGCTTCTACTCTTTCTATTTGCGCCGCGAATCCTCCGTCAATCGTTCGTTCTCTCCAAATCTCGATTCCTCACGATAATTTCATACTTCAGATCTCTCTCTTGAATGCGGCGAAGCTATGGTGATTGTTCATGTTGTTTTACCAATTTGTGTTGAATGGATGATGAACATTATAAAGGTAAGTATAGAAAGAAGAGGTTAATGGTGGCTTGACTGAGTTTGAAGAACATCAACTTGAAATCAAGGGATTGATGAATTTTTTTTGATGGAAATTCTGAATTTGTGCAGGGGTTTCAGAGGCTTTTGAAGCTTGAGAAATGAAGGAGGTGAGGGCTGTATTTATAGATGGATGGGTGACGAAAACGTGATGCCGTTTTGATGTAATTTGGGCATTTTGTTCATCACGAAATCGGTGTGCTCTTGCTGAGTTTTTGTGTTTGCGTTTTGATGCCTTGGCTGTTGCCTTTTGCTTGATGTTTTGTTGCGTTTTATGCTTGTGGTCACTGCGTTTTAGTTGGCTTCTAAAGCTTGTGTATTCCGCGTGTGTTTTTTTGTTTCGTTTCAGGAGCTGAGGGAAAGCGTTGTGGGCCTGCGGCTTTTTTTCATTTAGCTGATGTTGGATGCTGCGGCGTGAAGTCTTGTGTTGCAGCTTGGGCTGTTGTTGCTGAAGCTCATGTGTGGCTTGTAAGGCTGCGGTATATTGGAGTGGTAGTTCACGTGTGGATGAGGCTTTTGTTCATAGCATTACTCGCTTGGCTTAGGCTGCTGCTGTTGTTACGCTTGTACGGCACGAGATGGCTTGGGCTTGCGGCTTGCTGGATTTTGCTGGAGTGAAGCTGGTGCTTTTGGTGTAGCTGAAATAATAAAGATATCACATGTGGATGGTGTGAGGAAGTGGGTTATTGTTGATGTTGTTTTTGGAAAATGTGATGAAGCTTGAACAAAACACAGTGTAGGTCGATGGGCCTTGTTTCTTGTAAAGGTCACATGAGAAGTTGTTAACTCCATAATCTTTATTCATTCATTTTTTCCTATGGTAATGGGCTTAAGGCTTGATGATATATTGTAAAATTACTTTTATAATATGGATATTAATGATGCATTTGAATTAAAATTGGATAAAAATGGATAAATGGAAGAATAAAAATAAATTGGATTATTATTATTATTATTATTTTTTGTAAAGGAAATATGGATATTGAAGAAAAAAATGGATTAAATCAAAGAAAAGGTAGAATGGTTATTGGAAATGGATAGAAAATATCTAAATAATATAATTGGATAAAAAAAGGATAATGAAAGGGAATTTGGAATTTTGGTGAAATAAGAAGTGGATAATTGGTATGAATTAGAAAATGGATAAAACATAATTGGGTGACAATGATAATGGATATGAAGCGGTGATCTTAGGCCCACAACCAACTCCTGATTTTTTACAAGCCACTGATAATGAGGAATACAACCAACTCCTGAATCACTGAATAAATTGTCAATCAAGCCACGAACATTTGAATCGTCTGAACAATATCCTGATAAATTCGAAACCATACTGAGGAAAATAAATCCTCAGATGAATTGTTGGTGAACTGATGAATTTGCAGATTCAAACCAAACTTCGCACAAAACACTGTCTGATAACTGATGCCTTTCACACACAACACAACCCGAACTTTTGAAAACCCACTATCTGAGGAATAAACCCCTGGTACACATAACATGCAGTTGAAACAATCTTTTGATAGTTTGACCAATATTAGGTCAAACGTCCATCTGAATCGCATCATAACTGAACAAACACATATGAATTGAAATTACCGTCTTATCTTTGAAATCCTGCAACAGAGAAGAAGAAGCAAACTGCAACATTTTTTTAGTATTTTGGTTAGAGGTTAGTAAATATAAACAGATAGCAGCAAGTAAAAAAACGGTGATCCCCTGTGCGGTGCAAACCCTGCATCTGAGAAGAAACTTGAAACCAGTGCGATCTTGTTTGTATGCAAAAAATGCAGATGAAATGCAAAGAAAACTTAGGGCAAAAATTAGGGTGCTACAGCTGCCCCTATTTAATTTTCTTCAATCCGGAGATATGAAAATTGACATTTTCGTGTCTACAAGATGGGAGAGACTTAAATACAGAATACCCAATTTTTGTCCTAAGAGAACATGATATGATATGAATATGATATGCAAGCCCAAAATCTCTGTGGGGAAAATATGACCACCAGAGGAAAGCAAAAACTTGGGGACACAGAAGAAAATCCCGCTGGGGAAAAACAACAGACAACAAAAGAGTTTACCAGGAAAATAAATCACTGGATAGCTGACTCCACTTGGGAAAAGGTATGATATAATCAGGGTGCAAGATTCAACCAGGGAAAGTACACACCCTGCCAGGAACTATCAACCAAACAAAGTATTCAAATCCAAGAATGGAATACTGAGTTGGAAAAGAATCATCAACTACCTGTTTACTGGGTAGGAAAATACAAAGGACTCGACTATCGATTTACTGGATATGAGCAAAATAAAGAGGGATAACCTCCACTACCTTTTTACTGGGCAGAAAAATTCTCAACTACCTGATTTACTGGGTAGGAGCATGATCAACTACCTGATTTACTGGGTAGGAGCTCAATCAAAGGGAAACAACTTCTATTACCTTTTTACTGGGTAAGAAGAAGAAATCTCGACTACCGAATTTACTGGGTAGGAGTACAAGTAAAAGAACTTGATCAATTTGGTAATATTACCCACTATCGATTACTGATAGCTTAATTCCAAAGTAATATACTCAAGCTGGAGAAAATGTTGCCCACTATCAAACAATGATAGCTTAATTCCAAAGCAACAATTATCCACAAAAGGGGACCAAATTTCAATCCAAGAACAATTTGGAGAGAAACGGTCAAACAAGACTCATCCTGAGGAGGAAATATTACAACTGGGGAAAATTCCATCCAGATAATAAACTAGGGAGGAAGCTGAATCAAAATCATCCACGAGAAACAAACTCAGTGGGGAATTAGAAAGGATTAACACTTTCTGCTTAATGGTCGACACTCTAAACTTGAGAGGAAGACGACACACACACTCTTGTGGGGAAATTCCACACCAAAGAGCGGAGAACAATGATAAATGCAAGAATGCAAGCAAACGATGCCATGCTTATGCGTAATGAATATGCTGACAAAACAGACATAAAGATAAGAAACGGGTGACATGAACACCACAACAACCGGATACTCGGCTAATCCCAGGCAACAATGCAGGGAAACATGCTGGAGATTCAACTTGAAATCTTGCAGGGGACTGTCATAAGCCATCAAAGGAATAAAATCCTACTACAAGGCTTAAATCATGATGAGACAACATCTGCTAGGGATATCATCCTACTGAGGAAAAGTAATAATCTGCTGAGGATGGAAGTATTCTTGATAAAATTGAATTTTGCGAGGAATAACCGTCATACCACTCCTGCTCCACTTGGGGATAGAGTGCAAGTCCTGCTAAAAATCACATAGGAACCTGCTGGAAACCAACACATGCAGACCTACTAGGGATCCATATGGGGATATCAGAAATTAACATCATAGCTAAAACAACAGTTACGAGGGATTTTAAATCAATACCCACCATCAGGTAAAAGAAAACCTCTAAACTGACTGCTATATCAATACTTCTATATTCAAAGATGCAAACAATTCAAGCTGAGGAACAAGAGCTCAGCTGGGGATTCCCAATGCTTCTCAATTTAAAGATAACTTGTTGAGGAAGAGATCAAAACTCAGCTAGGGATTCTTAAGAACATCCTTTCCAATAATTCTTCTGGAGAAAACATGGGAACTCAGAACAAACACCTCCGTTCAACATCATTAACATCAACCTGTCAAGACTATTCAGGAACTTCACATGGACACACCCGAATCAAACCCCGCTTTGGGAGAGACAAGCTACACACATCCGAACTTTACCATCCTTGGAATCACTATCAATATCCTTTCTTTGTTCATATATCAAAAGAAAGAAATGCTTTTAAAATCTTCAAAGATTAAATTTATTAAATTTGTTTCAAAAATCATCATCAACAATAAATTGAAAATTTGTAAACAGAAACAATATAAAGAATCGCGAACAATTGGATAAAAGCTCAAATTCATTGATAGAATGGTAGTCAGCAAATGGCATGACTCCATGGATCATTACAAGTTTGAAAAATGGTAAATACATGGAAAAGGGCTACATTGAGATACAATGATCACTATTCTCCCTATAACTTTGAAATCCACTGTGTCCGAAACTTTAGTCAAGGATGAGTGAATAAGAATCTTTGATGGGCAATTCTTATGAGGGATAGAATCTGAAATCCTCGGTTGCTACAAGTTATCCAGTCTGTCGACGTAGTTACTTGCCATGATCCCTAACTTTTGCCTAGATTGCCCTTTCGGGTTTTCAATCTACCGGGATAATTATTTCTGTTTATGTCTCTAATTTTTTCCTGGACCGCCCTTTCGGGTTTTCAATCCACCGAGACGCTCATTTTTGCCTAAGCCGCCCTTTCGGGTTTTCAACTTAGCGAGCTGTTCTTTTATTTTTTAGGCGAAGTATTTCTTGACTACATCCGCATTCACAGGGCGAGTGATCTCCTCACCATCCATAGTTGCAAGAATTAATGAACCGCCAGAGAAGGCTTTCTTGACAACATATGGGCCATCATAGTTCGGAGTCCACTTTCCCCGAGAATCTTTAAGGAAAGACTGAATCTTTTTTAGCACGAGGTCACCTTCTCTGAATACACAAGGTTTGACCTTTTTGTCAAAAACTTTCTTCATTCTTTGCTGGTACAACCGACCATGACACAAAGCTGTTATTCTCTTTTCCTCAATCAAATTCAACTGATCAAATCTACTCTGACACCATTCAGCCTCAGTCAACTTGGCTTCCATCAGAACTCTCATTGATGGGATCTCGACTTCGACGAGGAGCACTGCTTATGTATCATAAACAAGTGAGAAAGGGGTTGCCCCTGTTGAAGTGCGGACAGATGTACGATACCCATGCAAAGTAAAAGGGAGCATCTCATGCCAGTCTTTGTACGTCACAACCATCTTCTGAATGATCTTCTTAATGTTTTTGTTTGCAGCTTCAACAACCCTATTCATCTTCGGTCTATAAGGAGAAGAATTATGGTGTTGAATCTTGAATTCTTCACAAAGCTCTTTCATCATCTTATTATTCAAGTTCGAACCATTATCAGTAATGATTCTATTCGGAACACCATATCTGCAGATAATATTATTCTTGATAAACCGAACCACAACTTGCTTGGTCACATTAACATACGATGCCGCTTCCACCCACTTGGTGAAGTAGTCAATTGCCACAAGAATAAAACGATATCCATTCGAAGCCTTGGGTTCAATCATACCAATCATATCAATTCCCCACATAGAGAAAGGCCATGGGGAAGAAATCACATTGAGATAAGCTGGTGGCACATGAATCTTATCAGCATACACTTGACACTTATGGCACTTTTTCACATACTTGCAACAATCAGATTCCATTGTCAGCCAATAGTAACCTGCTCTCAACATCGTTTTAGCCATTGCATGCCCATTAACATGAGTGCCGAAAGATCCTTCATGAATTTCTTTCATTAACATGTCTGCTTCGTGTCTATCCACGCATCTGAGCAAGACCATGTCAAAATTTCTCTTATAAAGCACATTTCCATTCAAGAAGAAATTGCCTGCCAATCTCCTCAAAGTCCTCTTATCTTTATCAGATGCCCCAAGTGGGTATTCTTGACTCTGGAGAAAACATTTAATATCATGATACCAAGGCTTGTCATCATGGACCTCTTCAACTGTAAACACATGAGCTGGTCTTTCAAGTCGCATCACACTGATCATGGGAACATCATTCCACTGGTGCACCTTTATCATAGAAGCTATAGTTGCTAAAGCATCTACCATCTGACTCTCATCACGAGGAACATAATGAAACTCAACTTTAGTGAAGAAAGTTGATATTTTCCTGGCATAATCTCTATAAGGGATCAAGTGGGGTTGATGAGTTACCCACGTGCCCTGGATCTGATTGATTACTAAGGCAGAATCTCCATACACATCAAGATGCTTAATCCTTAGATCGATAGCTTCCTCAAGACCTATAATGCAGGCTTCATACTCAGCTTCATTATTGGTACAAGGAAAAGTCAACCTCGCAGCAAAAGGAATATGTGAACCATGGGGAGTAATGATCATTGCCCCAATTCCTCTTCCGCGTGCATTCACAACACCATCAAAAACTAAACCCCATCGAGATCCAGGCTCCGACCCTTCCTCAATCAAAGGTTCATCACAATCTTTCACTTTCAAAAACATCACATCCTCATCTGGAAAATCAAACTTGATAGGCTGGTAATCATCAATCGGTTGATGTGCCAAATGGTCAGCCAAGATACTACCTTTTATAGCTTTCTGAGCTCGGTATTTGATATCATATTCTGACAACAACATTTGCCACCGAGCAATCCTCCTAGTCAAAGCAGGCTTTTCAAAGATATACTTGATTGGATCCATTTTAGAGATCAACCAAGTTGTATGATTCAGCATATACTGGCGAAGACGCTTTGCAGCCCAAGCTAAGGCACAACAAGTTTTTTCAAGCATGGAATACCGAGACTCACAATTAGTGAATTTCTTACTCAAGTAGTAAATTGCATATTCTTTTCTTCCAGATTCATCTTTCTGACCAAGCACACAACCCATGGAATCTTCCAACACAGTCAAGTACATGATCATCGGTCTACCTTCCACCGGAGGAGACAAGATAGGAGGTTCAAGCAGATATTCTTTGATACTTTCAAACGCTTTCTGACTATCATCTGTCCAGACACAACCTTTGTCTTTCCGAAGCAACTTAAAAATCGGAGCACATGTGGCAGTCATGTGAGAGATAAACCTCGAAATATAATTCAACCGGCCCAAGAATCCTCTTACTTGCTTTTCTGTTCTTGGAGCAGGCATTTCCTGAATAGCTTTCACTTTATCAGGATCAACTTCAATACCTCTTTGGCTGACAATGAAACCTAACAACTTTCCAAAACATACACCAAATGTGCACTTGTTCGGATTCAAACGAAGCTTAAACTTCCTTAACCTCTGAAACAACTTCAGCAAATGTTCAACATGATCCTCTTCAGTCTTCGACTTGGCGATCATATCATCAACATATACCTCGATTGCTTTGTGCATCATATCATGGAAAAGTGTGGTCATAGCTCTTTGGTATGTCGCACCAGCATTCTTCAATCCAAAGGGCATCACTCTGTAGCAGAATGTTCCCCATGGTGTAATAAATATGGTCTTTTCCATGTCCTCGGGTGCCATCTTTATTTGATTATAACCGGAAAATCCGTCCATAAAAGAGAACACATCAAACTTAGCCGTATTATCTACCAACATATCAATGTGCGGCAATGGAAAATCATCTTTTGGACTGGCTTTGTTCAAATCTCTGTAATCAACGCACATTCGGACCTTTCCGTCTTTCTTCGGAACAGGAACAATATTGGCGACCCATTGAGGATAAATTGATGTCACAAGAAAACCTGCATCAATCTGCTTTTGAACCTCCTCTTTGATCTTTACTGCCATGTCAGGATGAGTTCTTCTCAGCTTCTGCTTTACAGGTGGACATTCAGGCTTCAACGGCAATCTATGCTCCACAATATCAGTATCAAGACCTGGCATGTCTTGATAAGACCAAGCGAATACATCAACATACTCTCTGAGAAGCTCTACAATCCTCTTCTTAACATCAGGACCAAGCAATGCTCCAACTTTGACTTCTTTCTTATCATCTTCAGAACCCAAGTTGACCATCTCTATAGACTCTCCATGAGGATGAATAACCTTCTTCTCGTGCTCAAGCAACCGAGAAATTTCATCAGGAATCTCTTCAACATCCTCTTCCTCAGCTTCAAACACAGGGAATTCAAAGTTGGGAGAGGGCATAAGATCATTGTTTTCAATGGGTTTATCAATCAATCTGCACAATGATTTTATTTTTATTTTAGAGTATGAACAAAAGTGCACACATTATGCAGATAAACAATTATTATATTTTGGGTTTTTTATGTTACCATTTTTCAGAATAAAGCAAAAAGGAAAAACACATATGGAAATCAAAATAGCATTTTATTGATGATGATAAAATTTGAAACAAAGCCCGACAAACATCACTTTCACCTTGGGCAGAGTGAAAGGATTTTTGAAAGAAAATAAAACAAATTACTTTGAAGCATGAACAATAAAAGGAACATCAACAGCAATCCAGTTCTGACAAATCTTTCCATGCGTAACAAAGTCAGGCATTTCTTCATCTTCATCATCTTCAATGATGGCAGCAGCGGAATGATCGTTGATAAATCCAACACTTCGGAAACCTTCCTGAATAGTCTTTGGGTCATTGAGAACCACGTTTGGTGCAAAGCCGAAACCCAAACCTTCCTTGTTGTCAACAACATCAATAACTCGTCCCCAACCATCAGACTAACCAATTTCAAGCACGTGCAGAGCATCCTTGAGAGAAGACATAGGCATGGCATTCTTCTTAGCAACATTATCTACGACAGAAAGAGCTTGAAACGAAGTTCCCACCTCTTCTTCGGCATCAATATAGGAGAAAGAAGACAAATTGCTCACAAGCATCTCCCTTTCACCGCCAATGGTCACCAATTTCCCCTCTTTCACAAACTTCAACTTCTGATGAAGAGTGGATGTCACGGCTCCTGCCTCATGAATCCATGGTCTTCCGAGGAGACAACTGTAAGCGGGACGTATGTCCATTACTTGAAAAGTAATTTTGAATATAAACGGTCCAATAAGAATAGGAAGATCCACTTCACCAATCACTGTCTTCTTCGACCCATCAAACGCTTTCACAATAATCCCACTATGCTTCATGGGAGCACCTTGATACGCAAGCTTTGACAAAGTCGACTTTGGCATTACGTTCAGAGAAGACCCAGTATCAACTAGCACCTTGGACATAGCATCTTCCTGACAGTTCACTGAAATGTGCAGAGCCAAGTTATGATTCCTTCCTTCTTCAGGCAAATCATCATCACAGAAGCTTAAATTGTTGCACGACGTGATATTAGCCACGATACTATCAAACTGATCAATAGTCACATCATGGTCAACATAAGCTTGATCAAGAATCTTCTGCAAAGACTGCCTATGAGCCTCAAAACACATCAAAAGTGATAAAACTGATATCTTTGATGGAGTATGCAACAACTGCTCAGTAACGTTGTACTCGCTCTTCTTTATCAATTTTAGCACCTCATCTTCACTTTCACCAGATTGGCCTGATTGAACAACAACATCCATAATCTGTTTACTCGCACTTGTATCTTCAACTCTCTTCGGAGGGTCTGAAGCATACACTCTACCACTTCGAGTAGCCTTTGTCACATCAGCAATGCTAACCACAGTCTTTGGAGTAGGAATAGGAACTTCCCTACCATTTTCTATCATCGTAGCATTATACCGGTACGGAACAGCTTTATCAGACTCATATGGCACTGGACCAGGAAAATTAATCACCAATGGGGTAACAACATTTTTGCGACTATCAAAAGAAATAACCACCCTCTCAGGAACAACCCTCTCAGGAAGATTGAACTGAGGCATAATAACATTCACTTCATTTTCATACTCATCTCTTTTTGCTGTCACTTCAATCAACTTATCATCCATCATCTTTTGAATGTCTCTCTTAACAATCATGCAACCACGAGGATTCACCGAGCAAATACAACATCCAGCATAGTCGTGATCAATATCGTGATATTCACTTAAGAAAGCATGCATTTCAACCAAAGACCTTCGAATATGACGGACCTCATAGATTTTGAACAAACCAGGACAACCATCAACCATATTCACAGACGCATTACCATGCTTTGGCAACAGATTTTTCTGCACATTTGGATTAACATCATTGAAATACAGAACATTGTTCCTCATCAATTTCTGTACTTCAAACTTCAATGGATAACAGTTCTCAACATCATGCCCCGGGGCACCTTGATGAAAAGCACAGCGAGCCTCTGGCTTATACCACCATGGAATAGTCTCTGGAACTAGAGGTGGAAGACGTGTCTGCACCATATTCTTTGCAATCAAAGATGGAAGCAAGTCCGCATACGACATCGGAATAGGATCAAAACTTGGCTTAGCCCGAACCTGTTGATTACCACCTTGTTGCATCGAAGGTTGTTGATAACGAGGTTGATACTTTGGAACTGCTGGCACAGTTGGAGCCACATTAATCATCGGAGTTACAGAAGCTACATACTGCAAATGGTGATTCCCACGACTATGGGGTCTTCTATAACTTTCACGAGACACAACATTAGTCTCACCTTCTTTCTTTTTCCCAAAGTTGAACCTTCTAGAGCTTGAGCCATTACTATTCTCTTGACTTAACCATCCCTCACGGACACCTTCTTCTAAACTCATCCCCATACTCACCATTTCAGTGAAATCAGAAGGAGCACTCGCTATCATCCTCTCATAGTAGAAAGAACCTAAAGTCTTCAAGAAGATCTTCGTCATTTCTTTCTCTTCCAGCGGAGGAACAATCTGGGATGCCAGCTCGCGCCATCTCTACGCATATTCTTTAAAAGTCTCTTTGTCCTTCTGAGACATAGCACAAAGCTGATCTCTATCTGGTGCCATATCAACGTTATACTTGTATTGCCTTACAAAAGCTTCCCCCAAATCATTGAAAGTCTTGATTTGGCTATTATCCAAACTCATATACCACCTCATGGGTGCACCGGTCAAACTATCCTGGAAATAGTGAATCAGCAGCTTATCATTGTCAGTCTGAGCAGACATCTTCCTAGCATACATAGTCAGATGACTCAACGGACAAGTGTTACCTTTATACTTCTCGAACTCAGGCAACTTGAATTTGTACGGAACTTTAACATTAGGGACCAGACAAAGATCATAGGCATCTTTTCCGAACAAATCCTTATGCTTCAAGGCTCTCATCTCCCTCTGTATCTCAACAAAGCGTCCTTGGAAATCATCAAGTCTTTCAGCCACTCCAGCGCCTTCACTGGGCTCAGCATGGTAAATCATTTCATCACGGTGCGGAATAATGTGCATCACAGGCGGTGCAGTAGTCACAACTGGAGGAAGAGTAGTCCACACTGGTGGGAGAGTATTAAATGCAGCAGTCTCAGGAGGAGGAGGACGATAACCAGCAGGAATAAAATCAACCGGCATGCCCCAAGGTGTGCTAGCAGGCATACGGTAGCGAGGAGAAATTACAGTTTCAACAGGTATTGATGCAGTAACAATCTCGGAGATGACAATATTCTGAACAGGAGAATTAGGAGGAGGTAGCTGATTCTGAGCAACCACCAAGCTTTCCATCATGGTAGAAACTCTTTCCAAGCTTTTCCTCAGAAATGTAACCTCTTCGCGCAGCTCGCGATTCTCTTGTTGTAAAGTTTCCATCACCTTCCTCCGATTAGCTCGAGTATCAAATCGGTGAGTCAGCTTGACAGGCGAACTGAATGAAGACCAAGAAACAATATAAGATCCCTGGAGAACACTCAAAAAGCAAGACAAATGCGGGTATGATGCTTGGTATGCGTATGCAAATGCAAAGATTTCAAAGGACTATAAGATAACTTGCAATATTCATAAAGAAAACACTTTTTTGAAGTACTTAAAAACTCATTCTCATTAAAATCAAAGTAAGGATTACAAGTGAAGTACAAGCCTCAACAATCCTAGTACATGAGAGAAAAAGTAAACTAGGCCTAGGGAATCATATCCGAAGAAGTTCCGAATCCTGGCTGATACTTCATGTGAATCCTCTTGATCTCTTTCTTATACCGATCTTCCATATCTTCCTTATCCTTCACCAACTTGTCAACAATGGCCTTCCAAGCACCGGATGTAGGAGGAATGGTAGATGGAGCACTAGAGGAAAATAAATCCTCTCTTGGCCTCTTCGTAACACGCCGCTCAAGTAAATCAATGAGATCATACTTCTCCTTCAGTTGCTCTTGCATCGTAGTCTTCTAAAATAGCCATTCTTCTTTCTCTTTCTTCATCTTGTCCAACTCTTCTTGAAGAGCCACCTTCTCATCAACGGGAGGTAGAAAAGCGGACAATGGTAATATGGGAAACAAAGGCTCCTCAGGTGGATAAGGCATCTTGAGCTTGGAAGCTCTAGATTGTACCCTCTGGATGTAACACTCAGAAGGAGCAAGGTGCTGTCTTCTCAATTGACCTTTCTCTTTCCGATGAACCGCATGCCAAGAATGAGCAATCCTTTTCTTCATTTCTACATGATCAGCACCATTAAGAAAGAAGAAACGGGATAAGGAAAGATTGTTTGGTATGTCCTTCAAACAATATCCCCAGCTGTCGCCTAGCAAGAATAGGGTTGTAGCTAATTCCCCCACGTGTACCAAGAAGAGGTACATTATGAAATTCTCCACAACTATCAATAAGCACTCCAGTATCATAATGAGAACAATACCATGTCATATCCTTATGAGAAAGTGACATAATCCTTTGAGACCATCTTCGATTCTCTCTATTATCCTTGAAGACATCGGACTTTGGTAGGTGCGAAATAAACCACCTATAAAGAAGAGGCGCACAACACACAATCTCTCCATCACCTTTAGACGTCCTATAATGAAAAGCATGATACATATCTCCAAGCAAAGTAGGTACCGGATTCTTCTTCAAGAAAATCTGAATAGCATTCTCATCCACAATACCATCTAAGTTGGGAAACAAGACAATCCCATAAATGAGCAAAGCAAGAATAGCCTCAAATGCATCCTTATGACCCAAAGTAAGTGAAGTAGAAGCTTTCCCCATCAAGAACTTAGCATTAATACCACGAACACTCCCCTTTGGGAGAAACTTCCCATTAAGATCGGACTCCTTAAGAAAAAGTGCTTTGGCGATAACTTTGATAGTAAGCTCCTTCTCTAAACCACTGAAAAGAAATTCCTTGTCCAAAATAGGTAAACCTATCCAATGAGAATACTCCTCCAAGGTCGGCACAAGCTGATAATCAGGAAAGGTGAAACAATGATGCAACGGATCATAAAACTGAGCTAAAGTAGGGAGAATCCCCTCTGGCACATCGGTATCCAACATAAACAAAAGCTTCCCATAGCATCTCCGGAACTCCTGGGTATCAACAACTAAAGCTCCTAGCTTTCTCAACTCTACTACATTAGGATTCTTGAAGGTGTACTTCTTTGTGTTCTTCCTTTCAAAATTCATAGCCATAGATATCTGAAATTTTGCAAAAGTTCCTTATGAGTCCTTTGAAATCTTAAACACAATGCTCATGAATGCATGATGGCATGTATGCAACAACCACAAACAAGATCACACAAGGCACACGGGCTTAGGTTCTGAGTCACGAGCATGAAGTCAAGGTAATAGAACACCAACCCACACAGGTAAGTACTAAGGTTTTGTCTTCATTGTACCTGCAGAAAACCAAAAGGATGCTAACAGAGGTGCCCGGAGTTAACAACCATCTTTAGAATATCATCGGTACGTTGGATTACTCCCCAACCGATAACATTCTTAAAATAGACCTCGTTCGAGTGTAGTATCGCGTGACAACCACCTTAGGTTTACACCCAGACAGTTCCCGCACTACGTTCCTAAATTGGCTTGGATTGGTTAAGGGTTCTACGGTCCTCAGTATGATCAGCTCAAGGTCAGAAAATAATGCCACGTATGATTACTCATCATGACATTGATAGTCCAAGAGAGCCTGACCGAGTGGAGATTATCAAATTGATATAGCTTTGGACTACTCCATCGCTTATCGCTTTGAATATCGCCGTCCTATCATAAGTTCATCTCAGATCCGGGTTAGAATCTATCTCACAAAGAGGATCACCAAAACCGAAACAGAACAACCAAATAACAAAAAAATCAAACCAAAGCAGTAAATAAATCAAAGTAGGCCGAATCCACTTAGAGATTACTCCCCAGCAGAGTTGCCACTTTTCTGTAGCGGAAAAATCATGAGTGTAAGCTATTAGCTAACTTAACTCAAGGTAAACAGAGTCGCCACCGCGCTTTTATTTTATTCCAAATGGAAAAGGGAAAAAGAGCGAATAAAACCTAATGAATCTAAAAGCTAAAAAGCTAAAAGAATCAAACAGAGAACAGGTAAGGGGATAGGTTACAAATTGGGAAGGTTTTACGCACCCAAAATGTCCGTGGTACTCCACGGGAGCCCTTTGAAATATTTATTGCTTTTTTGGTTTGAAATTGGTTTGCTTGAAAAAGATTGAAGGGATGAGAAGAGAAACGTTTTTTAATGTTTTTGTGTTTGAAGAGGTTTAACGCCTCATGCCTACGTACCCAAAAAGTGCAATGCGAGATCAAAACCTCGTAGTTCGTGGTACAAAATTTGAAAAGAAACAATGAGTTGAATTGATTTTAAAATATAGAGATAAGTCGTCATTCTTTAGCGAATAATTCCGCTAGAAAGAATGAATCATATCTAAACATATGAAAAGAAAAAGTGCACAAAGGCACAAAAAAACAATTGAGTGAGTTTTGGATTTTTTAAAGTATTTAAGAAAAGAATTTCAATATATTTACATGGATTAAAGTTTATTAAGAAAATAAAGTGAAAAGGATAAAATCACTTGACCTAAGTCAAGGTTTGATTAGGAAAGCGTTTGGAGTTTGAAAACAAAGAAGATTTTTGAAATAGGGAGAAGATTTGAAAATTTAAGAATTGGGAGGAGATGAAGTGACTATCCTAAGACTTGAATTTAAAAGTTAAGAGAAGAGCGATCAAACCATATTACGAACATTTCTTCAAGGTAAACGAAATTTCATCTTCAAAGACAAATGAAGTTAATTCAAGGCCAAAGTCTTCAATTGATCACAACTTGAGCAAAAGGAGAGATCCTAAAATCTAAGTCCAAACTCCAATGCTAAGGATAGTAACCATAGTCCGAAATTAAAGTCACCAATCTTTTTTAATGTTTAATCCTTTATTAATGTTTTGTGTCCAAATGGACAAAAGATAAATCACAAGCATCAATATAAATATAAACAATATGATAGATGATATAATATGATAATAGCATAATAAAAGAGATAAGGAGCGAGAAATTGAAATAATGAGGATAAGGTGCGAGAGATTGAATTTGAATGGTTAGTATATTAATATTATTATAATATTTACATATAAGTGGCATGATGAACTTAATCAAACACAACCACAAAAGATAACAAAAATCGAGGCAACCGGATCCAAGTGGATCTTGTTCCGAATTCGGGACAAATTTAGGTCTATGTTAAGCAATCGCCGAGTAATTTACGAAGTAATTACCCTACAAATGAGGCCGGCCACCACCAATTAAGGTGGAAAATATTTGTGCTAATACATGTTAGAGAAATGATATTATGAATCATTCTCTGAAAACATGCCACACTAAAAGAAAAAGAATGGTCTAATCTTAATCGAGATTTTCGTTGAATTATCGAATGCAACCTATCACGATCCCAAAGTATGGAGAATGATCCAAATGATCATTCATCCATAGATTTGAAATAATGAAGGTTAAACATATTCGAAATTCAACAATCTACGAATCAGAGATTTTCATCGACCAAAAATAAAAGAATAAAAGGAAATGAAAAAAGAAACATGGATTAAAAATGAAATCCATAACAAAATAAAAAAAAACAATTAGAAAAAACCTTTATAAATTTCTTTTTCTAAAACCTTTTCCTTCAAAAATTCTTTTAATAATATTCTAGGAATATTATTAAAATCATTATCACTTAAATTTTTTTAACAAAAATGAATCAAAATAAAAAAAAGAAGACAACAAGGGGGAGGGAGAACGTAGACTTAGGTGGTGGTGATAGCACCAGATCTAATTCCATAGGCCCAGTCCAACTCATTAAATCAATTAACAAAAAAAATAAAAACAACATAACACGTTGCACATTATCTTCTTCAGTAACACAGGAGAACCATTCACCTCTTCTTTCCAAAACCAAAACAAAATCCGCCGCCCTTTGTTCTCTAAAATGCCACACACAGAAAACACAACTTCTACTCTTTCTATTTGCGCCGCGAATCCTCCGTCAATCGTTCGTTCTCTCCAAATCTCGATTCCTCACGATAATTTGATACTTCAGATCTCTCTCTTGAATGCGGCGAAGCTATGATGATTGTTCATGTTGTTTTACCAATTTGTGTTGAATGGATGATGAACATTATAAAGGTAAGTATAGAAAGAAGAGGTTAATGGTGGCTTGACTGAGTTTGAAGAAAATCAACTTGAAATCAAGGGATTGATGAATTTTTTTTGATGGAAATTCTGAATTTGTGCATGGGTTTCAGAGGCTTTTGAAGCTTGAGAAATGAAGGAGGTGAGGGCTGTATTTATAGATGGATGGGTGACGAAAATGTGATGCCGTTTTGATGTAATTTTGGTGTTTTGTTCATCACGAAATCGGCGTGCTCTTGCTGAGTTTTTGTGTTTGCGTTTTGATGCCTTGGCTGCTGCGTTTTGCTTGATGTTTTGTTGCGTTTTATGCTTGTGGTCACTGCGTTTTGGTTGGCTTCTAAAGCTTGTGTATTCCGCGTGTGTTTTTGCGTTTCGTTTCAGGAGCTGAGGGAAAGCGTTGTGGGCCTGCGGCTTTTTTTCATTTAGCTGATGTTGGATGTTGCGGCGTGAAGTCTTGTGTTGCAGCTTGGGTTGTTGTTGCTGAAGCTCATGCGTGGCTTGTAAAGCTGCGGTATATTAAAGTGGTAGTTCACGTGTGGATGAGGCTTTTGATCATAGAGTTACTCGCTTGGCTTTGGCTGCTGCTGTTGTTACGCTTGTACGACGCGAGATGGCTTGGGCTTGCGGCTTGCTGGATTTTGCTGGAGTGAAGCTGGTGCTTTTTGTGTAGCTGAAATAACAAAGATGTCACGTGTGGATGGTGTGAGGAAGTGGGTTATTGTTGATGTTGTTTTTGGAAAATGTGATGAAGCTTGAACAAAACACAGTGTAGGCCGATGGGCCTTGTTTCTTGTAAAGGTCACATGAGAAGTTGTTAACTCCATAATCTTTATTCATTCATTTTTTCCTATGGTAATGGGCTTAAGGCTTGATGATATATTGTAAAATGACTTTTATAATATGGATATTAATGATGCATTTGAATTAAAATTGGATAAAAATGGATAAATGGAAGAATAAAAATAATTTGGATTATTATTATTATTATTATTATTTGTAAAGGTAATATGGATATTGAAGAAAAAAATGGATTAAATCAAAGAAAAGGTAGAATGGTTATTGGAAATGGATAGAAAATATCTAAATAATATAATTGGATAAAAAAAGGATAATGAAAGGGAATTTGGAATTTTGGTGAAATAAGAAGTGGATAATTGGTATGAATTAGAAAATGGATAAAAAATAATTGGGTGACAATGATAATGGATATGAAGCGGTGATCTTAGGCCCACAACCAACTCCTGATTTTTTACAAGCCACTGATAATGAGGAATACAACCAACTCCTGAATCACTGAATAAATTGTCAATCAAGCCACAAACATTTGAATCGTCTGAACAATATCCTGATAAATTCGAAACCATACTGAGGAAAATAAATCCTCAGATGAATCGTTGGTGAACTGATGAATTTGCAGATTCAAACCAAACTTCGCACAAAACACTGTCTGATAACTGATGCCTTTCACACACAACACAACCCGAACTTTTGAAAACCCACTATCTGAGGAATAAACCCCTGGTACACATAACCTGCATCTGAGAAGAAACTTGAAACCAGTGCGATCTTGTTTGTATGCAAAAAATGCAGATGAAATGCGAAGAAAACTTAGGGCAAAAATTAGGGTGCTACACCTGTAATCTACGCACATGCATACTTTTCCATCCTTCTTAGTTACTAATACCATGTTTGCAACCCATTGAGGATAAGAAGTGACAACTAGGAACCCTGCCTCAAATTGTTTCATCACTTAAGCTTTGATCTTTTCTAACATTTTAGGATGCATACGACGAACTTTCTACTTTATCGGATGACAACCTTCCTTCATCGGTAGACGGTGAACCACAATATTAGTATCAAGTCATGGAATATCTTCATAAGACCAAGAAAAGATCTCCACGTAGTCATGTAGCATCTGAATTAACCTGTTATTAACACCTTCTTCTATTTCAGCTCATATATTGATCTCTTTCTTATCTTTCTCAGTACCCAGATTCACAACTTCGATTGGTTCTTCATGCGACTGTATAACTTTCTCTTCTTGCTGTAGCAATCTAGCAAGTTCTACGGACACTTCACAATCTTCCTCATTTCCATCCTCGACTTGATAGATTGGATTTTTGAAGTCATAATTGGCAATTGCAGAATTGTTATCAATGGGATCCAAAATGGATGAGGATCTGCAGTTTAGTGATGTGGGTGTGTGTAAGAACACATAGCTTTTTTTTATATAGAAAAAATAAAAGAAAGATAAAGAGCGCAATATTTACGAAAGCAAAAACGTCCATTGATTTTATTGAATGAGAATATGCAAATGAAATGACATCCCTAATAAGCATACCATTGTACCCCAGGATAGACACATGGCTAAAAAGTTTTAATTGTTCAAATTACAAAACCAAAATAAGAAAAACCAAAAATAGCATTTACTCCTGACTAAAGGAGATAAGAATAATGTCTTCGATATTCCAATGGTAGTAAAGATCCAACTTCTATGTTGCAGTCTTCATCAGAGTCTTCCACAACATTGACTTGATCTTTCTGAACTCCTTTGTTGGTGATACGAATAGCACGAACACGACGAACAACCTTCTGAGCCTCTACAGTGAAACCCAAACCAAATTTGTCAGACTTGTAAGGAATATTCGGAAGCTGACCCCAAATAGTACAACCACCTTTTTCAACCACAAATTTAGCATCTTTCAGATAGGCCATTGTAGGAGTTGCTCTAGAAACAATTGGAACTTGCTTAACAACAGGAACAATATGAGGAACCACTTCAAATGTTTGACAATGAGTCTCAACAAATTCACCATCCATTTCAACATACTTAAAAGTACTCACATGATTGACCATGTACTATTCTTCACCATAGACGGTGACAATCTTGCTCTTCATTGGATATTTCAGCTTTTGGTGTAAGGTAGAGGTTACAGCACCTGCCTCATGTATCTAAGGGCGTCCAATCAAGCATGAATAGACAGGACGAATGTCCATCACATAGAAAGTAGAGTCAAAGAATTGAGGACCTACTTTGATTGGAAGATCAATTTCTTCGTACACCATTATTTTTGAACCATCAAAGGCTCTCACTACCACATTACTAGGTCTTGGTACAACATCTTCATAGTTGAGCTTGTCAAGAACGACCTTCAGTAACACATTTAATGAGGAACCATTATCCACCAACACATGAGATAAAGTAATTCCCCTACAATCAATAGAGACGTGTAGAGCTTTGTTGTGGTTTCTTCCAGTAGGAGTTAAATCAGCATCAGAAAAGCCTAAGCCATTATCATTCGTCAAATTAGCAACACAATTTTCAAATTGATCCACAAAGATTTTGTGTGGTACATGCGTAGATTTCAGGAATTTCACCAAAGCCTTAGAATGGGCCTCAGATCATAACAACAAAGGTATCATAAAGATTTTGGAGGGAGTGTGACCCTATTTTTCAACAATTATGTAATCACTCTTGCGGATGATCTTTAGTACTTCTTCCATCTGCTTAGAAATATCTTTAGTAGCTGGTGTCTCAACCTGAACAGGGTCAATCACTGGTCCTTTGCCTCGAGCTTCAATATTTGGCTCAGGGGTAGAAATACGAATTGGAGTAGCAACAGTCTTTGAAGTGTCTTCTGGAGAGAAAATCCTTCCACTTCGAGTGACTTTACTAGTCCCAACGATATTGTCGATATCAAGATTAGTATCTTCAACAGGTCTATCAGTTAAAGACTCTTGCTTGACACCATGGACATAAACATCAATGCCATAATTCCAGGGGATGGTCTTGTCAGAAGAATATGGGATCATACCGGGAGTAGTAATAATCAGGGGAGCCACTTTTGGCTCAGCAATAATCTTCACAAGACCCTTAAAAGTTATCATCACATGGGTTTTAGTAACCATATACACGTCTTCAAGCTTCAGACCTTGGGACAAACCTTCACATAATTTCTCTATAAAAGGGATCTTCTCAAATAGTATAGTACGATCTTCCATCAAATGCTGAATACCTTCTTTCAGCTTCCAACAACCATTGGATTGAGAGGCATAATAATAACAGTCTTTATTGCAGCCTGGAAATAAACCGGCTTGCAACAACTTCTTTTTAACAATTGACAGAGGAGTAGTCAAATCAACCACAGTAGAAATATAAGAACCATCATTGACATCATTAACAGTCTTTTCCTGATTAGGCATATGAGTGGTAATCACATTAGGAGTCTTAGAAGGATCAAACTCAATTTCCCCAGCATCAATCATATCCTGAATTTTATTCTTCAATGCCTAACAATTATTAGTATCATGTCTGAAGCAGTTGGTATGGGTGTTCATTGGTTCGGGTAAATCCGAACCAAACTAGAATCCAAACCAAACCAATGTGTTTGGGTTGAGCATTTTTCTAGTTCGGGAAAAAACCGAACGAAACCAATTAAAACCGATGTTAATTGGTTTGGGCAACAGATTTCTAATTTGCTACCCGTAAACCCAAACCAAACCAATAACAATCAACATAATTAATTCATATAATAAAATTTTAATTTTAATTGAGTTATTACTTATTTATTTGAATGAAGAGAATAATTGTTATAGCAATTATCAAGTACAAACCATAATTAAAGAAATAAAGAGGCATAGTCTCTAGACATTTCCAATGAAAAACGAAACGACATCTTTTAAATTATCACAAACATATCAACCAATGATGAAATATAGAGAAATGAAACATTAAAAGTCACAACCATTATAAATCACACTCACAAATTGCAAACTAAAAGTATATGTAAACCACAAGCTTCTTTCCAAATTGCAAAACTTCAAATCACAAGTATCTACAAACTACAAACATTGAATTTTCTGTTATGGAATGGAGTATGAGAATACAATAAAATTGTTTTAAGTTACTACATATTTAAGTGAAATATAACAATTATATGACTATGGTAATCATAACATATTTAAAAATATGTGTATGTCATGTGTTCAATATTTATTTTTTATATTTTAGCGTGTAAACAAATAATTTAAAAAATATATTTTTTAATATATCCAATCAATCCAATCCAAACCAATCCATTATTTTTCGAATCGGTTTGGTTTGGGCTTTGTTGCAAAAATATAGAAATCCAATCCAAACCCATCCATTTATTTTTCATTGGTTCAAGTATCGGATTCTCTCGAAACCGAACCAAACCGGCCCGCGAACATCCCTAGCAGTTGGAGTGATATGCACACCTTGCATTGGGATTATAACAAGGAGAGGAAGTATTAGGATTCTGAGCAGGGTCCTTCAAAGTAATCAGCTATCCTTTTAGCATGTGTTGCAGCGCCTGAGCCAATGACATATTGATTGTCTCTTAGGTGTACCCTGCTTAGGCTGATTATTCTGTTATTGATTTTGTGGCGCAGGTGCAGGATTAGAGATTAGAACTTCTCCCACAATTTGGTTATGGTTGTTCTTATACCGACCTTGTTGGTCGTACACAACATTGGATTCTTTCTTCCCATTAGATGGCTTCTTAGTGGTACCTGAAGAGGCATCCATTTGTATTTTACCACTTCGTATTCCACTTTCCACATGTTCTCCAGACATTATCAGCTCAGTGAAACTAGATGACAAACTTCCAATTAGATGAATGTAGAAAGGAGCAGTCAGCGTACTCATGAACATGTCAACCAACTCTCTGTCAGTTAAAGGAAGTTGAACCATACTTGTAAGATCTCTCCACTTCTGGGCATACTCTTTGAAACTTTCTTTAGAGCCCATGGACATGCTTTGGAGTTGCTGTCGCTCCCACCAAATGACACCCATGTCAGAAGGGGTACAGACGCGAACGGTCGGCGAAAGGAGAAAGAAATGAATATAGTCGCCAGCTAGGCATTTTTATCCCGAAGGAAAGGTAATGCTGCATAAACCTAAGAAAAGATAGATAAGACGGTTGCGAACCAGAGAAACTGAGAAAGGGGGTTGGTTACAACCTGGGAAGGTATTAGCACCCAGATTGTCCGCCGTACTCGACGGGATCCACGCTTAAAAGATTTGTGTTTTAAAGGGGTAGTGTCAGTGCTATTTGTGTATCAAAACTGGAAAGAATGCAAGTGTCAGTGTAAAAAGAAAGTGAAGTGAAGTATGTGAAGTGTCAGTGTAAGAACGAGAGTGAGAAACCCAAGATAAAGAGGCTGAAAGAATAATGCTGGAAGGAGGGGGAATATACAGAGACTTTTGTTCGATAACTGTTAAGTTATGCCTACGTATCCTCTCGTGCAATGAGGAAGTCAGAACACCGTAGTTCGACCCAAAGAGACTGAAAGATAAATTGACTTGTGAACTGCTTGCTTGCCTATGCTCAAGTGTATGACCTGTCTGGCTCAGGTGCAAACTGTCTTGCATTAGACGGAAGAAGCAAGTTCTCGTTTGTGAGTGAATGAGATGAGAAAAGAATCCCGGAGGAGACGATTATTGTTTGTTTTTGTGTTTTCAATCTTTTATTGCTTTTTTGGATTTTGTCATAAGTTAATGAGCTTGAGCCTAAACCAAAGGTTAGTAAACTCATCACATCCTCCCTCTGATTAGGGGTAATGAGAATGCCATAAGTATGAAGTAAACACCTCATACTTAATCACCATGATGTAGGATTAAGATCATTAACCTACTTGTATTTAATTAGATGTTTTTGTTGTATTTGTTTAGTGTTAAGTAATGAGTTTAAGCCATAATCAAGGATTTAATGGACTCATTATACCATCCTAATAGAAGGATAATAGATGAGAACATTTAAGCTGAGAAAGACTCCTCAACTTAATCTATGATTAGGAATTAACCTCATGACAAAACAAAGCCTTTATTAAATGGATTTTAGTTAATGGTAAGATGAAGAAGTGATTTTTATGATTTGTAAGACAACTTTAGGAGGACTTGTCCATTAACACTAGGGTTAGTCCTTCTTAACCAATTAAAGAAGAATTAGAACCCTAATGCAAGGCCCAAGTTACAAGCTTGATGTCTTGATGATTATTAAGTGAATTGATTAAAGGATTTAAACACATTAAGGGTTTAACACTTAGGATTAAAGTTATACACTCCATCCTAATAGAAGGATGCAGGCATAAGCTTAATCACAAAGCCTTAAAGCCTTTAGGGTTTAGTCCCTGATTATGAGATGAGAAGAGAAGACTCAAAGATGACACAAAGGTAAAAGCTAAGTGGGGGACTAATAAAACCCTAAATATTATCATGCTTGGTTATTTTCCTAGGGTTAATGAGGTTTGCAAGAAGATCTTCATAGAAATCACCAGGAAGGAGGCAGATGAAAGGTGCAAGAAGCAAAGAGAAGCAAAACAACTTGCTTCACTTAAGAAGTCAAGTTGCTTGAAGAAAGAAAGTGGGAGAGCATGAATGAGCAAGCTCAATCCAATACACAAGATAAAAATGCAGCAAATATGCAAGAGAGATGAGAAGAGATTGTGAGAAGTGAAGGAAAATTCACTTCTCAAAACAACTTACCACCTGAAAAGTTAGCCAAAAGAAATGAAATGCAAAGAAAATGAGATGAAATGTCATGATGCAAACCAAAGTCAGAAGCATTTACAAGATGTTAATGATGCCAAGAGATGATGCAAACATGAGGCAAGACATGAGAATGATCAAACAAGCATGAGGATGCAAATGAAGCATGCATTGATCCATGAATGTACATGAAAAGTTATGAAATGTAATGGACATAAGACATGGAAAATGGATGATGCAATGCTCAAACATGATTCTAATATGTCCTAAGATGTATTATGAATCATGTGGATGCACAAAATGTCATGGCAAGTCATTGGATGCAAGCAAATGGAAGATGGAGGCAAAGGAAGGCACAAATTAGGGTTACATGCATCATGCAAAGCAAAAATCCAAAACCAGAAGCAAATGACATGATAAAAATTTGAAAATGCAATCAAAGATACCCTAAACCTATACAAGCTCACTGCCCAAAGGAGAGGATCCAACTCTTAACCTAGTGAAAGTTATGAATTTCCTAAGATTGCTAGGGTTTTGAGGTACTTCATCAAGAAAAATGCAAAACAAATTGAAAATGTAAGATAAAATCAAACCAATTTTATCCTATAAACTACATGCTATGAAGAGTGCAAAGCAAGAAGAATCATCATCCAACTCTCAATGGTTAGGCAGAAGGGATTTTTCAAAGTTTGCACAAAGATATTGCCTTAAAATGAATTTAATTCCAATGAAAATGATCAAAAGGCATCAAGAACAAAAAAGAAATTTGGTTTGAGAGTTGGAAAATGTTTCTAAATGTTTCTAAGTGCAATGTGAATTTTTTTTGTGATTTTTAAATACCTAAATGCATTTTTAATTAATTAATTTTCATTAACTAATTAAAAATAAACATTTAAATGATTTAAAAATAATTTTCAGTGCAAAAAATAAAAATAAAAATATTTTTGGGTTTTAAAATTAATGAAATCTTTGACAAAAATTTTCATAATTTTTAAATGATTTTTGCTATTTTAAATAAAATGTAAAAGATAAACCAAATTAAATGAAATAAAAATTAAAATAAATGGAAGTATGCAAAGGGAAGGGCCAAGATTGATTCTGGGGAAGGGGGGTTTGACTGCGCGCCAGATCTTGTGGCTGGAATTCAAACTGAGTCAATTAATTTAAACTGGATTAATGAAACTAATTAAATAAGATTAGGGTTTTAATGAGAGATCCAGACCATCCATATGCGCGGGAGTCAACCCCAGTCAAACACATCTACGGTCCACATTCAAACTAAACCCTAAACACAATTAATGACTTAATGACTTTCAGGTCACCGGAGAAGAGCTCCGGTCGTCTTCTCCGGTGACATCCCTCCCTGAAAATTCCAAACTCACTCCCTAGGTTATTTCTGGAGCTCTAAAGCTCCAGATCACTTCCTCTCACATCCCTAAGCTCATCCCCGCCCTCAAATGGAATTTATTTCTCACCATTAACAAGATTCGAAGCTATGAACAAAAATGGCAGAAATTTCAGGCAAACAATACACTCTCAATTCTTCATCATTTTAAAAAATAAAAAGTTCAATGAACTCAGGGGGTCAAACTTAACAAGTTAAGAACTTAAAATAGAGCTTCTGGAAAAAATAAATTTCGAAGCTACCTGAAGTGGAGCTTTCAGTTTGGAGATTTCAGTCTGCCTCCTTGCTTCCAATCACCTCTACTGACCTCCCTCAAGTGTTTGCAAAGTTTGTTTGGAGTTTATTTTGGCTGGTTTGGGAGATTGAGTCAGTTCAGTTCAAGAGGGGAGAAAATCGTATTTCAGTTTCAGGGGGTTTCAAGGCAGGGTGAAGGGTCAGGGATGATCAGTGGAGTGTTTTGAGATGGATGGTGGAAGAATTTTTAAGTTTTAGTTGCTGGGTTGAGAGATTCGATAGAAAATGCAAAGGGAGGGGTTTTTGTGTATGCTGACTTGTGTGTGTGTTTAGGCTTCAAGATGATATGAAATGGCTTGCTTGAAGTGTGTTTGTAAAGTCTTGATTGGTCAGAATAGTTGGTGTGGCACAGGCTGATTGGTATGGGCGTTTTTGCATAAAGTCCAAGTTAGGTGTACTTGAGGTATGGGCAAGTGTGAGGTTGTGATAGGGGCATGGTTTGGCTCAGCTGAGATCATGGAGTTCTTGTGGACCAGACTTTGTGAGCTGTAACAAGTAGAGGCATGGCTTCATGAGTTTTTTACAAGTTGGTACATCTTTGGCCCCTTTGGAAATTCATGAAGTTCAAGGCACCAAAATGCATAACTTTTGAGCCAATTCTGATTTTTAGAAGTCACATGAGCATGTTGTGAAGAGTTTGTGCACATTTGAAGTCTTTAAAATGCTTGATCATACCATTTTGCAAAATGCCTCTTTGGTACAAAACTTGAATTTATGTGATTTTTCCCAACTTTGACAAGCCATAACTTTTGATCCAAAATGAATTAGGACAAGTTCTTGTACTTTTTGAAAAGGGAATGATCCATTCTACAACTTTCATGACCAAAGTTTTCTCATTTGAGGCATTTTTGAATCAATTTGAGGAGGTTGAAAAACTTTCCCAAAATGGCAAGTTTCCATTACAAGTCACCTTCCCAAAAAGGCAACTTTGCAAATGGCTTGAAATTCTTCTATTTTGTGAACTTATAACATCTTCTATGATCAAATAAAGATCATACACATTCAAAATGATGAAGAACACCCTTTGGTTGGGTCATTGGGGGCCTCAGATGCCCTGATTTTACACTGACTTGCTCGAGAAGTCAACCCTTGATCAGATGCCTTCCCCATGGAATTTCTTCATGAAAATTGATATGAATGATCCCTATACCATATAGAGACCAATAGAAACAAGAATGACCAAAAAATTTGGAGTTATGGCCTTTGAAACCAAAACCCTAATTCTAGGTCATCTGTGCAGTTAAGCCTGGCTCTGCTTCCATGCCTTTCTCAGTTCTTGTGATTCTTTGACTTTCTTGACTTTGAGAGGATGTAATATGATACTTGAACACACATGGACCCCTTTGAAATGATTGAAGACCTTTGGAGTGGCTCAAATGGCCCAGGATGGCTCAGATCACAAACCCTAGATGCAGATGACTTAGAACTAATCCAGTGAAGCAAATATGCAATATGAGATGCTATGATTGAATTCATGCATATGAAAAGATCACAATCCATGGTCTGAATGGGTGAGGGCAAATTTGGGGTGTTTACAGTTGCATGCGAGTCGGTGCTAAATCAGAGTTATATTGATATTACTTTTAGAAAGCCTCAACAAGATCATTCCAAGCACGAATGTTGGTACTCTCAAGTTGGTAGTACCATTCTAGTTGAGCTTCAGATAAACTTTCTTGGAAGACATGTATCCACAACCTTTTATCAGCAGTATGTGGCTGGATCCTTCGGACATAGGACTTCAGATGCAGCTTTGGACACGAAGCACCGTCATATACCACAAAAGTAGGTACTTTGAATCCAAGTGGAATGACAACTCCAGAAATCAGACTCAAATCTTTGAAATCTAAACTAGATGTTTTCTGCAACTCCATGGCATTCACACGGTCTTTCAGTAACTTATACTTCTCATCCTCGGTTGAATCATAGTAATAATTCTCCTCTTAATCAGAATTCCCAATAGTACCATGTAGACTGTCTTCTTCTTTCACAGAATCTTCATCTTCAAGGTTTTCAATCTTATCACCTGTCTTTATTTGACCTTTGAATCTCCTACTATAACACGGTGAGAGAACTGACTTTAGTTAAATGTTGCGGATAGCAAGAGTCGCCACCGACTTTTATTTTATCCAAAGGAAAGGCATAAAAGAACAGGAAAGACCTTTTTAAAAGATTTTTGGGTCCGGGGGGTAGGTTATGTAAAGGGAAGGTGTTAGCACCCTTTACATCCATGGTTATCCATGGGCTCTTAGTTACTTAGCTCACTTGGAATTGTTTTTTTTTTTTTGAAAATGTGAAGTGTGTGAATAGAAATTTTCATAAAAGTTAATAATGATCCATGTACGGATGCGTAAAAACTTGTGTTTGAAAATTTGTTTGAAATTTGTTAAGTGTTTGAAAATTTGAAATGGAGTGAGCAAGCAACTAGGAGGTACCTACCCTAAAATTTTAAGTCTTTCTTGTTCTTTATCCTTTAATTGGTAAGACTATCCCTACTATTAAGGAGTAGGTAGTCATTACCTTGGATGTAAGGGACATGTGAGGGACATCTGTTTTGTGAAGGCAACTGTGGGGTGTATTAAGCATTTAGGAGGGACTATCATCATTATTCGAAAAGGGACTTGATCTTTAAAGGCAACCATTAGGGACTTGATGATTTTTCTTTTAAGGGACTTGCTTTATACACCCCACTTGACCTCATGATTAGGCAACATTGAGGGATAACCTTAGAAATGTGAGATGGCGATTAAAAATCGACTTACGTGTGTGAGTGTTCAATATTATTTATCTTATGATTAAAATGATCTAAATTTGATTTTAAGAGAATACATGTTTACACTCCCTAAATTACTAACCATAGCATAAAAATTAAATAAATTCAATATTTACAAAATTACACCAAGAAGCAATTACATAATTATAATAATAAGCAAATAAAATAAATAGCAAAAATAAATATATAAATAAATAAGCAAAAATAATTAGTAAGCAATAAATAAACATAATAGGGGTTAGTAATAATAAGAATTAAAAATAGGGTTAGTAAAATAATAATGAAAAATATAATAATGTTAGTGAAATAATAATAATAAAAAGTTAATAATAACATGGTTAATAATAATAAATATAATTAGCAAAATATTATAAGAACAAAATTAAAATAATAAACAAAAGTTAGGTTTTCAATATGAACAATTAAATAATTATTATAGCATTTTAATTTATATACAAATTATTAAATTATTTATAATTCACAAAATTAAATTATTATAGATTTAGTTATTTCTAAACACATATTAAAAGAAAATAATTTAGGTTATGAACATAGTATATAAAATATATTTACATATTAAAAAATAGATTATAATTATATTTACAAAAATTAATTATATTAAAGATTATATTAAATAAATATATACATGATAATTGTATTAAGAATTAGAAAATAAATAACTAGGTTTTTAATAAGTACTTAGAAAATAAATTAGGGTTTTTTACAAGATTAGGGTTTTGTTTAAAAAAATATTTTTAGGGTTTAATTTATAATATACATATATTTATAATTTAATCACAAGATAAAGAAAATAATTTAAGAAAATTTATATATTTTAGAATTTGGAAAATATTAAACATGCTTCATTATATTTTTGTTATTAATTAGAAAACATATATATAAGACTATATTTAATTTATTAATAGAATAATTAAAACAAATAAAAGAAATAAAGCAAAAATGTGAGAACTTACCTGACTGGGGTTTGAACCCAGGTCAGTATGTTTACCAGCAACAAGAAATACCACCAGGCTACCACACACGCAGGTGAGAGGGAGAAGAGAATAATTGCTTTTGTGCTTTATCATGAGAAAATCCAGAAAATAAAAGAAAGCAAAAAGGCCTGGGGTGGTGTTGAACCCAGGACCTCATAGCTGTACATACGCGCGCATTACCACCTGGCTGGGAGAGCCTTCCTGATATCAATCCAGCAAACAATAATAATATGTAATACTCAACGCATTAATGGAAAAAACCAAAAAATATTTGCCGTAGCCAGGATTCGAACACAGATCATCAGGTTACACGCGCGTTCCTCCCACCACTGGGCCAAGCATGCTTTGGTGAATAAGATCAGAAACAATACAATAAAATATTATAATCAATATTCAAATTTCCAGAAGCGCGCCATAGAACTTCTTCTTCTCCAAATTTCCTGCGAAATTTGTTTCCTTTTTTCCTGCGAAATCTGTTGCAAGTTCTTCATGGTTTCAAACCTGCGAAATCCAAACCCTCACAAAATAGCATCGATTCATTAAATTAGTTAATGTTTTATGATCCTTGTGATTCATAGAACATTCCTATGTTCTTAGAATTCGTTTAAATTTATTGAATCATCAAACCCTAATTTCAAGAGTGAAACCCTAACAATGGCCGATTCTAATTCAGGCCATGAACCTTTGGTTTAATGACCCAGAAACAACCTACATGACATCACAAACACAATTATGCAAGCAAAATTCAATAACAAGCAATGAATCAATTGAATCGAAAAAAATATTTTCAAGCATAAACAAGCCACGGGTTCATCATTATGGCACAATTTGGATGCGTATGGATGATGGTTTATGATCAGTGATATCCAATGAAGCTCTCCATGTTCTTATTTTACCTTCTAGTGCTCTGAATCAAGGAATCCGAATATGAGTTTTGGATGGATTTTTGAGGTTTGGAACTTACACTTAGAGGCAGCAAATTCGTCAATGGGCAATGGCAATGAGTTTAGTACTTATATGTGAATGAATTAGGTTAAGAAAATTGAATTGTTGTGTGGAGATTTTGATTCAAAAAGATTGAAATTGATCATGTCTTAAAAGTCAAATATTTGTGTATTATGGCTTGCTATCTTTGGATCAATCTCATGATTTCCTTCCCTTTCAATTCCAATCATCAATTAAGACCTAGAAGCCTAATCCACATAAAATCTCTTATTTTCATATTTTATTTTTATTTAAAATGATTTGTAATGATTTAAATCAAAATAAATAAAAACAAAATAATAAAAATTCTGAATTTTAGTCATTTGGGTCGTGCATGATGATAGTGTATGGGTTGGATCATAATTTGACAAGCCCATTTGGAGAAAATTGGTTCTAGACCTCCTTTTTCATCATAAACCATCACAAAATTTCCCAACTTTGCAAGGGCATATCTCCCTCAATTTTAAAGGTATGAGGGTGTTCTTGGACATTTTGGAAAGCTTGAAGAGTCCTCTAAACAAACCCATTGGTTTCATGTCCATATCATTTACCAATCTCAAGTTATGCCCTTTTGAAGTTGTTGACTTTTTGTTGACTTTTGAAATAACCTATAATGTCTTAGCTCATACCTTCCAAATGAAGCATTTTTGGGCTTGACTTGTAAGATCAAAGTTGTAGAGAATTCAATTTCCTTCAAAATGAGCTTTGAGTGGAGACTTGGTGATGAAGTATGTGAAAGTTATGGCTGGTCAAAGTTCAGTTGACTTTTACTGAGAAAACCCTAATTTAGAAACTCCTAATTCTTGATGATCTGAAATCTCGTTGATGAATCATGATCAACCCTTGATCAAATGATGAATTTTACTTCATATACTTGATGTTGGCAAAAAATCATGAAGTTTGACTTTGGTTTGACCATAGTTGACCTCAGTTTGACTTTTTAACTGCTTTGACTGATTTTGACTTATCTGATCATCTGACTGAGCAAACTTCTGAGAAAAGTCTTGAAACTTGTCATGGGGGTTCTTACATACATATAAGATATTATGAAGCTCACTTGAAGTCTTGGAAGTTCATTTAGCCTGATTAAAGTCAAAACCCTAGTTTTGGATGCACTGCTTAGGAGGTGCATTGTCTGAGGGAATTGTCAACTCTTCTGACCAATTGTGAACTTTGTGAACCTTGTGAACCATCATAAAATGTCTTGTGATACTCATGGGAGGTATTTTGAAGCTTGTGAACCTTGTGAACCTCATGAAGTGACTTTGTAGACCTCATGATCCTCATGAAAGGTTATGTAAACATTGTGAATCTTGTGAACCTTGTGAACCTTCAAGAAGTAACTTGTAGACTTCATGAACCTCATGAAAGGTCTTGTAAATGTTGAGAAGCTTGTGAACCTTGTGAACCTTCAAGAAGTGGCTTGTAGACTTCATGAACCTCATAAAAGGTTTTGAAAGCATTGTGGAACTTGTGAACCTTGTGAACCTTCAAGAAGTAACTTGTAGACTTCATGAACCTCATGAAAGGTCTTGTAAGTGTTGGGAAACTTGTGAACCTTGTGAACCTTCATAGAACACAAAGTCTTGTATTGTGAGGGCAAATTTTGGGGTGCAACAGCTGCCCCTGTTCAATTTTCTGAAACCTGAGGGGTTAGATTGGTATGTTTGCCAGTCGTGACCTGGAAGGTTGAAGGGGATTGAACACAAAAGCCCCAAAAATTTGCACTCACCAGTGCATGAAGTGATACAGATGGCTAGTTGAATATGATTGAGTGGGCTTAAAGATGCCACTTGGAGGAAAATTCTTCAGATACATGTCTTGGAGGATGAAGCAGTCCAAAATATGGAGGTATAATGATAGCTGTCAGGAGGATGGAGCAGTCCTGAGGTATGAGAAGCTGTCAGGAGGATAAAGCAATCCTGAGGTATAAGATGATAGCTTGTCAGGAGGATGAAGCAGTCCTGATGTAATAATATGTTTTTCAGGAGGATGAAGCAATCCTGATGTAGTAAGAAGCTGTCAGGGGGATAAAACAACCCTGAGGTATTTGATAATATGCTCTCAGATGATGGAGCAATCCTGATGTATAAGAAGCTGTCAGGAGGATAAAGCAGCCCTGAGGTAATAACATGATTTCAGGAGGATAGAGCAATCCTGATGTACTGGGGATTTTCAGGAGGATGAAGCATTCCTGATGGATGATATGTTTTCAGGAGGATGAAGCAGTCCTGGTGTAGTAATATGTTCCCAAGAGGATGAAGCAGTCTTGAGAGATGATAAGTTTTCAGGAGGATAAAGCAATCCTGATAGTCATAAGTATTGTTTGCTGGATAAATAACCTGAAACAAGGTAGCATTTGTATAATAATATTAGTTTATGCATTATGTATGCATGTGTGATATGATGCACTTAAGTAATGTATTATGTATCTATGGATATGTATGTTATGGTATAATGTAAATGATGTATGTATGATATGATGCTGCCGGAAGCGTCTGGATATCTTCATATAACAACTGCTGGCCAGGGAAAATAAATCCCAGTTTGTTGCTGAAGAATATGAGGAACTCGTTCCCGTCTTGTTTGATAAGTAGGTATATATAACCTCCTGTCTTCTGGGGATAACAAGGTATATCTAACCTCCCGTCTGCTGGGGATAGTAAGGTATATATAACCTCCCGTCTTCGATACATTCCATCTTCGTTCGTCGTACTCTTATTGGAAAGTAATTTCCCGAATGTCCGTATGAGGATAAAAGAGATGGATATAAATTCCAGGGGAGATGAGACTTTATGAAGATGGATTTGTCCTACTGAGGGATTTGTAGCTGTCTTGTTAGAGATGAACCGGCGAAGCCTCGTTGAAATCCTTCCCTCATTCGTCCTTAGTAAATACTATTACTGCATTTTCATGCATTTCTGGTAAACATCAATCATATTAAGCATTCATGCATTTTTGGTAAACATTAATCATATTCAAAAGCATACATACATTCAAACACAACCAATGGACGTTTCGCTTATGTAAATAGGGTAAAAGTAAATCTGGATTCAAAAGATGGAATTTATTTATATCAACAAGTGACCCATACACGGGTAAGTTTGTACAAGGAGACATAAACCCTAGTAAAAGGATTTTGTCATAAAATTTTACAAAACAAAGAAAATCAGCTATGTGGGAAATAATCCTATTGAGTTTCAATTCTACTATTGCCATTATCTTCAAGTATCTCATCCTCTGCTGTTGAGACGAAAACAATTGGATTGAGCTTTATCTGTTCGAGTTTGAGTAAGTAGTACAACTGGTTGCAGTTTCATGGGTGATCCAAACGAGACATAGTCATACGCTTTAATCCCTAACTTTTGCCTGGATTGCCCTTTCCGGTTTTCAATCCACCGGGATACCCTTTTTTGCCCAAGCCGCCTTTTCAGGTTTTCGACTTACCGGGTGTACATCTTTTTATATATATCCCTAATTTTTGCCCAAACCCTTTTGGTTTGCCGGGATGCCCTTATTTTTGCCTAGGCCTGTCAACCTAGCGGGTTTCTTTTTATGCGTAGTATTTTTTAACTATGTCTGCGTTTACAGGCTGTGGGAAGTCTTCTCCATCCATTGTAGTCAGTATCATGGCACCTCCTGAGAACACTGTCTTGACTACAAATGGTCCTTCATATGTTGGAGTCCACTTGCCCCTAGGATCACCCTGTGGTAATATGATACGCTTGATTACCAAGTCACCAACCTGATATACCTTCGGCTTAACCTTCTTATTAAAAGCTTTGATCATTCGTTTCTGGTACATCTGGCCATGACAAACTGCTGCTAACCTTTTCTCATCAATCAAATTTATCTGGTCAAGTCGAGTCTGAATCCACTCATCTTCATCCAAGCCTGCATCCTTCATAATTCTTAAGGAGGGAATCTGAACTTCAATGGGCAGAACTGCTTCCATACCATAGACCAAGGAGAATGGGGTTGCCCCTGTTGAAGTACGCATTGTAGTACGATAACCATGAAGAGCAAATGGTAACATCTCATGCCAATCCTTGTAGGTAACAGTCATCTTCTGTACAATCTTCTTAATGTTCTTATTAGCAGCTTCAACTGCCCCATTCATCTTTGGACGATATGGAGAAGAGTTGTGATGCTTAATCTTGAACTGCGTGCAGAGATCAATAATCATAGTATTGTTCAGATTAGAGCCATTGTCAGTAATAATCCTTTCAGGGATGCCATACCTACATATGAGATTATTCTTAATGAACCGAGCCACAACATTCTTGGTAACAGATGCAAATGAAGCTTCCTCCACCCACTTCGTGAAATAATCAATAGCAACCAGGATGAAACGATGCCCATTAGAAGCAGTAGGCTTGATCTCACCAATCATATCAATGCCCCACATGGCAAAGGGCCAAGGTGCAGTCAACACATTCAATGGTGATGGAGGTACATGGACTTTATCAGCATAAATTTGACATTTGTGACAAGTTCTGGAGTGTTGATAGCAATCAGCTTCCATGGTAGACCAATAGTAACCTGCTCTCAAAATCTTCTTTGCCATAGTATGACCACTAGAATGAGTGCCAAAGATCCCATCATGCATATCCTCCATAATCTCAGTTGCTTCCTTCTTATCCACACAACGAAGCATAGTTGAATCATGATTACGCTTGTATAGAATGCCATTACTCAAGAAGAACTTAGCAGAAAACCTTCTCAGAAACTTCCTATCTTTGACAGATGCCCCTTCAGGGAACTCTTGAGCTTCAAGATATCTTTTCACTTCATAGAACCAAGGCTTCTCATCTGCCCCTTCTGTGTCAATCTCATTGCAGTATGCAGGCTTCTCAAATCTATCAATAGTAATCTTGGGCGCTTCATCATCCCAACTGATCTCAAACATAGATGCCATGGTGGCTAATGCATCTGCCAACTGATTTTCTCTCCGTGGAATATGTCCAAAGGTAATCTTTTTAAAATGTGGGATCAAAGACAACACATACTCTCTGTAAGGAATGAGGTTATCATGCTTGGTATCCCAATCTCCTTTAATCTGACTTACTACCAGGGCTGAATCTCCATACACATCAAGGAACTGAATCTTCATATCAATAGCAGCTTTAATACCCAGGATACATGCCTCATACTCAGCCATGTTATAGGTACAATAGAAACAAAGTCTGGCAGTAATCGGGGTATGACAACCTTCAGGGGAACTAATCACAACACCTACACCATTACCAAGTGCATTAGAGGCACCATCAAAAACCATAGTCCATCGGGATCCTTGTTCAGGTCCGTCATATTGTCCAGGTTCTTTGGTAATAATCATAATGTCTTCATCAGGGAACTCAAAACTCATTGAATGGTAATCATCTACTGCTTGATGAGCCAAATGATCTGCTACAACACTTCCCTTAATGGCCTTCTGAGTAGTATACTGTATGTCATATTCTGTCAAGATCATTTGCCATCTTGCAATTCTTTCGGAGAGAGCAGGTTTCTCAAATATGTACTTGATTGGATCCATCTTCGAAATCAATAAGGTAGTATGAGTTAACATATACTGTCTTAGTCGGCGAGCAGCCCATGCCAAAGCGCAGCAAGTTTTCTCGAGCAGTGAGTATCTTGTTTCACAGTTGGTAAACTTTTTGCTAAGGTAGTATATTGCCTGCTCTTTTCGACCAGACTCGTCATGTTGCCCCAACACACACCCCATTGAGTTGTCTAACACTGTTAAGTACATAATCAAGGGTCTTCCATCAACTGGTGGCATCAAAATTGGAGGTTCTAGCAGATATCTCTTGATTTCATCAAAGGCAGTCTGGCACTCATCATTCCATTCCATCACCTGATCTTTCTTCAACAACTTGAAGATTGGCTCACAGATGGCAGTTAATTGGGAAATAAATCTTGCAATGTAGTTCAATCGTCCCAAGAAACCTCTAACCTTCTTCTCAGTACGGGGAGCTGGCATCTCTCGTATAGCTTTCACTTTTGCAGGATCCACTTCAATACCTTTTCCACTGACAATAAAACCCAGGAGCTTTCCAGATCTAACTCCAAAAGTACACTTGTTTGGGTTCAATCTCAACTTGTATTTCTTCAACCTCTCAAACAACTTGTGCAGATGATCAAGATGTTGCTCTTCATTCTGAGATCTGGCTATCATATCATCCACATATACCTCTATCTCATGATGAATCATATCATGAAACAAAGCCACCATAGCACGCTGATATGTTGCCCCTGCATTCTTCAAACCAAATGGCATCACCTTATAGCAAAAAGTGCCCCACTGTGTCACAAATGTTGTCTTCTCCATGTCTTCAGGTGCCATCTTGATTTGATTGTAACCAGAGAAACCATCCATAAAAGAGAATACCTTATGCTGAGCAGTGTTGTCTACCAGGATATCAATATGAGGGAGTGGAAAGTCATCTTTGGGGCTAGCCTTGTTCAAATCTCTGTAGTCCACACACATACGTACCTTACCATCTTTCTTAGGAACCGGCACCACGTTTGCAACCCACTGAGGATAAGAAGTTACTGCTAAGAACCCTGCATTGAACTGTTTCATTACCTCTGCTTTGATCTTCTCTGACATCTCAGGACGCATACGACGAACCTTCTGCTTCTTTGGACGACAATCTTCTTTCACTGGTAAACGGTGAACCACAATGTCTATATCCAACCCTGGCATATCTTCATAAGACCAAGCAAAGATCTCCACATAGTCACGTAACATCTGAATCAACCTGCTCTTGACACTGTCCTCTAAATCAGCCCCTATCTTGACCTCTTTTCTGTTTTCTTCAGTTCCCAGATTCACAACTTCGACTGGCTCTTCATGTGGCTGTATAGCTTTCTCTTCTTGTTGTAACAACCTAGCAAGCTCTACAGGTATCTCACAATCGTCCTCATTTCCGTCTTCAGTTTGATAGATCGGATTCTCGAAATCATAATTGGCAATAGTAGAACTGTTATCAACAGGATCCAGAGTGGATGAGGATCTGCATTTTAGTGATGTGGGTGTGTGTAAGAACACATAGCTGATAAAATAAAACAAAAGAAAAGAAAGACAATGAACACAATATTTACTAAAACGAAACGTCCACTGATTTTATTGAATGAAGTATGCAAATGAAATGACAGCCCGTAACAAGCACACCATTGTGCCCCGGGTAAGGCACATGGCTTGAAAGTTTTATTGTTCAAGAAATTACAAATTTAAAATAGCAACAACACAGTAATAGTATTTACTCCTGACTAAAGGAGATAGGGATAACATCTTCAGCTTTCCAATTATTGAGTCCAGCACCACAGTAGGAAAAATCCAAGCATCCAAGTTGTAGTCTTCATCATAGTCTCCCACAGCATTGATCTGATCTTTCGCAACCCCTTGATTGGTGATACGAACAGCGCGAGCACGACGAACAGCCTTCTGGGACTCTGCAGTGAAACCCAAACCAAACTTGTCAGACTTGTATGGAATATCCGGAAGCTGACCCCAAATAGTACAACCACCTTCATCCACCACAGCTCTAGCATCATTGAGGGAGGCCATTGCCATTGTTGGAGGTTTTCTGGTGACCACAGGAACTTTCTTCACAACAGGAGGAGCTACATAATCATTAACAACCCAAGGAACCACTTCAAATGTCTGACACGGAGTTTCAATGTATTCACCTTCCATTTCCAGATACTTGAAGGTATTCACATGGCTGACAAAGTATTCTTCTTCTCCATAGACAGTAACAACCTTTCCATTCACCGGATATCTCAACTTTTGGTGTAATGTAGAGGTTACAGCACCTGCCCCATGGATCCAAGGACGACCAAGCAGACAAGAGTACGAAGGATGAATATCCATCACATAAAATGTAGCAGTAAACACCTGGGAGCCAACTTTGATTGGAAGATCAATTTCCCCATGTACTACTCTTCTAGAACCATCAAAAGCTTTTACCACAATATTACTGGGCTTCAGCACAACATCTTCAGGACTCAGCTTGTTCAGGACTTCCTTAGGCAACACATTCAAAGAGGAACCATTGTCTATCAGCACATGTGACAGGGTAGTGCCCCTGCATTCAATTGAAATATGCAAGGCCCTGTTATGATCCCTCTTGGCAGGGGTCAAATCAGCATCAGAAAATCCTAACCCATTATCATAGGTCAGGTGGGCAACACAATTCTCAAACTGGTCAACAGAAATGGCATTGGGCACATGAGCGGTCTTCAGAAACTTGATCAAGGACTTGGCATGAGCCTCAGAACATAACAACAGCGACAACATAGAAATCTTTGAGGGAGTATGCCCCAATTGATCAACAATGTCATAATCACTCTTGCGAATGATTTTCAATACTTCTTCCATTTTCTTAGAGAGATCATCAGCAGTTGGCACATCAGAAGATACAGGCTCAATAACAGGACCTTTGCCCCGAGCATCAGTGGTGGAAGTAGCAACAGGAGTAACTGCATTCTTGGAAGTAATTGGAGGAGAGAAGACTCTTCCACTATGCGTGATCTTACTAGATCCAGCAATATTATCAATGTCAGCAGGCACATCAGGTAAAGGCTCCTGCTTAACACCATGGATGTAAACATCAGACCCATAGTGCCAAGGCACAGCTTTGTCAGACGTATACGGAATAGGACCAGGAGTGGTAATGATCAGAGGAGCCACTCTGGCTTCAGCAACAACTTTCACAGGACCTTCAGCAGTAATTTTGATTGGACCCTGATGAGTGATTTTAATAGGTCTCTTTGAAGTGATTCTTACCGGTACTCTGTCAACCATATCAACCTCTTCAACCTTCCTACCTTGAGTCAGATGATCCACCATACTTTCTACAGACGACGGAGTCTTCTCAAACACTATAGTATACTTATCCATGAGACGTTGAATTCCATCTCTCAATATGAAGCAACTATCCGGCTTATAGGTACAATACAAACAATCTTCACGACAACCTGGAAAGATCCCAGCTTGTACTAACCTCTTTTTGATAACAGACAATGGTGTGTTCAACCCCATTACTGAATAGACATGTAGATCTTCATCAATGGCATTGACAGTCTTCTCGTGATTTGGCATTGGAGCTGTAATCACATTTGGAGTACCTGGAGGATCAAACTCAATTTCTCCAGCATCAATCATATCTTGAATTTTGTTCTTCAAGATCCAGCAGTTATTAGTATCATGTCCCTGACAGTTTGAATGATATGCACATCGTGCATTGGGATTGTACCTGGGAGAGGTAACATTGGGATTCTGAGGAGCCTCTTTCAAGGTAATAAGTTCAGCCTTCAACAAATGTTGCAATGCCTGAGCCATTGACATGTTGATCTTCGTGAACTGTCTTCTAGCCCTCTGTTGGTTGCCCTGAGGCTGCTCTGTTGTTGCAGGAGTTGGATTTGAAATATGAACTGCACTAACAGACTGATGCCTTCTGTTACGATCAGGTTGACCATAAACAGCATTAGATTCTTTCTTCCCAGTGGGAGGCTTCTTTGCAGCACCTGATGAGGAAGTAACCACTTGGATCTTACCATTCTTTATACCATTCTCTACTCGCTCTCCTGTCATAATCAACTCAGTGAAGCCAGATGATGAGCTTCCAATGAGATGACTGTAAAACGGACCATTCAGCGTACACATGAACATATCAACCAATTCCCTATCAGTCAAAGGGGGTTGAACTCTTCCAGCCAGATCTCTCCACTTCTGAGCATACTCTTTAAAACTTTCTTTGGCACCCATGGACATACTTTGAAGCTGCATGCGAGTGGGGGCTAAGTCAGCATTGTATTGATACTGCTTATAGAAAGCTTCAGCAAGATCATTCCAGTCTCTGATGTTGGCACTCTCCAACTGGTAATACCACTCCAGCTGAGCTCCAGATAAACTCTCTTGAAAGAAATGGATCCACAACTTTTTATCAGCAGTATGAGGTTGAATTCTTCTGACATAAGACCTCAGATGCAGCTTGGGACAAGAGACCCCATCATAAACAACAAAGGTAGGAACCTTGAAACCAATGGGTATGACTACCCCAGATATCAAACTCAAATCCTCAAAATCCAGCCCAGATGATTTCTGCAACTCCATGGCATTCATTCTATCCACCAGCATCTTGAATTTGTCTTCATTAGGCTCATGGTAGTAATTAGCCTCAGAATCAGAGTCCCCCATGGTGTTGTGGAGACTGCCTCCCTCTTTCTCAGATTCCTCAGATTCATAGTCTTCAACCTGCTCTTTGGTCTTGACAGGACCTTTGAACCTTCTTCCCATGTTGAGCAGGCCACCTGACGTTCTAGTCTTCTTAATCTTCTTGGCCAACAGTGTCTTCAATTCATCCTGCCCCTTGGATAGGTTCAGGATCAGCTCTTGGAACTGTGCATTTTGTGCCTGGAGATCCTTAACTGATTGTTCAAGAGCCATTGCTGAAATAAACAGCGAGAAGATGAGAAACCTGTGCACAATTATAAACCTGTGATGCAATGAAATGGAATGTAAATGCGTATGCAATGTTTTCAAGGACCGCAGGATTTAAATTTGCTTAAACAAACACGAAGGTAAACTTTTATTAGTAATAACTTTGTTTTGCCTTTTAGGCTTACAAAAAATGAAATGAAATAAGTACAAAAGGTGGGGTTTTAAGTCTCCCATGGACGTTTCCTCTTTGTATTGAGGTATGAGTTGAGGTTTCGTTCCTCGTGAAGTTGCTTTGTTAGCTCTAGGACTCTTTCTTGGCTTGCTTTGTAATGAGCCTCGAAAGTATCCCTTTGCTCCTTCAGTTGGATCCATGATCTCTGCAAGTCTTCCATATCAGTAGGCATGTCTGGGTGAAGGATGGTATAAGCTGTGTCTCCTTCAGCAACAGGTTCCATGGTAACTGGTAGGACGGCAGGATATGGCATCATGAGAGTCTGAGCACGAGATCGTACCCATCTGAGATAAGCCTCCATAGGAATAGTGTACTTAGGCTCCAGTGTCTTGCTGTCAACCCTGTTTACTTTTCCCCATGCTCGTATGAATCTCTGACGGTAACCCTGAAGATCGTTGTCGTAATCAAACACAATGCCTTGAATCAACATGTCATGTGGACCATCACTCCGAGCGTAACCAAACTGTCGTAAAGCTAGAGAGGGGTTGTAGGTGATGCCTCCTCTTATGCCTAGTAGTGGAACATTAGGAAACTCCCCACAACGGTCAATAATGGTGACATTCTCCATAGATCTGGAGCACCAATGGATGTCTGAGTGAGAAAGTGACATGATCCTCTTGGACCATCTAAACCCTTGCTCATTCTTCATTACTGAGCGAGGAAGGTGAGAAATAAACCACCTAGACAGCAAAGGTATGCAGCACATCAAAGTTCCTCTTGCCCTTGTAGTACGGGTGTGAAGAGAATGTAGGATGTCTCCCAGCAATGTAGGCACTGGATTGTGACTCAGGAAAATGTTGATGGCATGAACGTCTATGAACTGATCTGGATTGGGGAACAACACTAAGCCATATATCAGCAAGGCTAAGATCTCCTCAAAAGCATCATAGCTCATGGCCTTCAAGAACATTTGAGCTTTATCCATTAATACCTTGGCAAGAATACCCTTGACTCCACTTCTGGTTTCTAGAACAATGTCAGACTTCTTCAGATGTAGAGCTGCAGCAATAACCTCTGGTTTAACCTCCTTCTCCAAACCTGTGAAGGGTCTTTGATCAAGAACAGGTATACCCAGAAGTTTAGAGAATTCTTCCATGGTTGGAACCAGTTGGTAGTCGGGGAATGTAAAACAATGGTGCTTAGGGTCAAAGAACTGAAACAGGACACTCATCATGTCTTCATTGAATCCTGAAGTGACTAGATCCAACAGGTGACCATGTCTCTTGATAAACTGGGAGTGATCAGACACTTGAGAAACCAACTCTTTAAGCTTGGGAGGTATCCCCAGAAAGTTGATCCTGATGGTGTTTCTACGAGCAGAAGCCATGACCTGCAACAAAGAACAAAGATAAATCCTTTGGTCCTTGAAATGGTTAGTGAAAATGCTATGCTTATGATGCATGATGATGTCATGATGTTATGATCAATCACAAACATGTGGCACACACAAACAAGTCACACCATAGCCCTAGGTTTAAAGGCTTGCATGAGGTTTAAGGTAAGTACCCTCCCCTGAAGTTAGATGGTTCATCCTGTCCTACAAAAGTAACCAGGTTCTAAGGGATCTCAATATCATTGATCCTTCACAAGGGTGGTTGTTCAGTAGGCAACTTACTTGCCAACCAAAACCCTCCAAGTTTAGAATCTCAATGAGCGTAGTATCGAGTATCAACCAACTTTAGTCTGCACCAAAGCCGGTTACCTCACTACTTTCTAAAGGCCAAGATGAGTTAACTAGGGTTCTAAAAGTTAGTTAGTGCATTGACAACATATGGCAGCCTCATATTATCCTCAACTTGACTTAAGGAACATAAGCACCAACCAAGAAGTCACACTAACTATGGCCACCAGATCAACCGTATCGATATACGTCGTACAATTTCCTTGGTCTATTGCCATTTACCTATGGTACACTAGATCCGGGTTAGGACCTTTCACACATAAGAGCACCCCAACAAGATAATATAAAGCAAACAAAGCAAACAAATTTAAAGTGATCTAATTTCTAAGGGTACCCCTCTTAAATTTAAATCCCCAGCAGAGTCGCCAGTTCTGTAACACGGTGGGAGAACTGACTTTAGTTAAATGTTGCGGATAGCAAGAGTCGCCACCGACTTTTATTTTATCCAAAGGAAAGGCATAAAAGAACAGGAAAGACCTTTTTAAAAGATTTTTGGGTCCGGGGGGTAGGTTATGTAAAGGGAAGGTGTTAGCACCCTTTACATCCATGGTTATCCATGGGCTCTTAGTTACTTAGCTCACTTGGAATTGTTTTTTTTTTTGAAAATGTGAAGTGTGTGAATAGAAATTTTCATAAAAGTTAATAATGATCCATGTACGGATGCGTAAAAACTTGTGTTTGAAAATTTGTTTGAAATTTGTTAAGTGTTTGAAAATTTGAAATGGAGTGAGCAAGCAACTAGGAGGTACCTACCCTAAAATTTTAAGTTTTTCTTGTTCTTTATCCTTTAATTGGTAAGACTATCCCTACTATTAAGGAGTAGGTAGTCATTACCTTGGATGTAAGGGACATGTGAGGGACATCTGTTTTGTGAAGGCAACTGTGGGGTGTATTAAGCATTTAGGAGGGACTATCATCATTATTCGAAAAGGGACTTGATCTTTAAAGGCAACCATTAGGGACTTGATGATTTTTCTTTTAAGGGACTTGCTTTATACACCCCACTTGACCTTATGATTAGGCAACATTGAGGGATAACCTTAGAAATGTGAGATGGCGATTAAAAATCGACTTACATGTGTGAGTGTTCAATATTATTTATCTTATGATTAAAATGATCTAAATTTGATTTTAAGAGAATACATGTTTACACTCCCTAAATTACTAACCATAGCATAAAAATTAAATAAATTAAATATTTACAAAATTACACCAAGAAGCAATTACATAATTATAATAATAAGCAAATAAAATAAATAGCAAAAATAAATATATAAATAAATAAGCAAAAATAATTAGTAAGCAATAAATAAACATAATAGGGGTTAGTAATAATAAGAATTAAAAATAGGGTTAGTAAAATAATAATGAAAAATATAATAATGTTAGTGAAATAATAATAATAAAAAGTTAATAATAACATGGTTAATAATAATAAATATAATTAGCAAAATATTATAAGAACAAAATTAAAATAATAAACAAAAGTTAGGTTTTCAATATGAACAATTAAATAATTATTATAGCATTTTAATTTATATACAAATTATTAAATTATTTATAATTCACAAAATTAAATTATTATAGATTTAGTTATTTCTAAACACATATTAAAAGAAAATAATTTAGGTTATGAACATAGTATATAAAATATATTTACATATTAAAAAATAGATTATAATTATATTTACAAAAATTAATTATATTAAAGATTATATTAAATAAATATATACATGATAATTGTATTAAGAATTAGAAAATAAATAACTAGGTTTTTAATAAGTACTTAGAAAATAAATTAGGGTTTTTTACAAGATTAGGGTTTTGTTTTAAAAAATATTTTTAGGGTTTAATTTATAATATACATATATTTATAATTTAATCACAAGATAAAGAAAATAATTTAAGAAAATTTATATATTTTAGAATTTGGAAAATATTAAACATGCTTCATTATATTTTTGTTATTAATTAGAAAACATATATATAAGACTATATTTAATTTATTAATAGAATAATTAAAACAAATAAAAGAAATAAAGCAAAAATGTGAGAACTTACCTGACTGGGGTTTGAACCCAGGTCAGTATGTTTACCAGCAACAAGAAATACCACCAGGCTACCACACACGCAGGTGAGAGGGAGAAGAGAATAATTGCTTTTGTGCTTTATCATGAGAAAATCCAGAAAATAAAAGAAAGCAAAAAGGCCTGGGGTGGTGTTGAACCCAGGACCTCATAGCTGTACATACGCGCGCATTACCACCTGGCTGGGAGAGCCTTCCTGATATCAATCCAGCAAACAATAATAATATGTAATACTCAACGCATTAATGGAAAAAACCAAAAAATATTTGCCGTAACCAGGATTCGAACACAGATCATCAGGTTACACGCGCGTTCCTCCCACCACTGGGCCAAGCATGCTTTGGTGAATAAGATCAGAAACAATACAATAAAATATTATAATCAATATTCAAATTTCCAGAAGCGCGCCATAGAACTTCTTCTTCTCCAAATTTCCTGCGAAATTTGTTTCCTTTTTTCCTGCGAAATCTGTTGCAAGTTCTTCATGGTTTCAAACCTGCGAAATCCAAACCCTCACAAAATAGCATCGATTCATTAAATTAGTTAATGTTTTATGATCCTTGTGATTCATAGAACATTCCTATGTTCTTAGAATTCGTTTAAATTTATTGAATCATCAAACCCTAATTTCAAGAGTGAAACCCTAACAATGGCCGATTCTAATTCAGGCCATGAACCTTTGGTTTAATGACCCAGAAACAACCTACATGACATCACAAACACAATTATGCAAGCAAAATTCAATAACAAGCAATGAATCAATTGAATCGAAAAAAATATTTTCAAGCATAAACAAGCCACGGGTTCATCATTATGGCACAATTTGGATGCGTATGGATGATGGTTTATGATCAGTGATATCCAATGAAGCTCTCCATGTTCTTATTTTACCTTCTAGTGCTCTGAATCAAGGAATCCGAATATGAGTTTTGGATGGATTTTTGAGGTTTGGAACTTACACTTAGAGGCAGCAAATTCGTCAATGGGCAATGGCAATGAGTTTAGTACTTATATGTGAATGAATTAGGTTAAGAAAATTGAATTGTTGTGTGGAGATTTTGATTCAAAAAGATTGAAATTGATCATGTCTTAAAAGTCAAATATTTGTGTATTATGGCTTGCTATCTTTGGATCAATCTCATGATTTCCTTCCCTTTCAATTCCAATCATCAATTAAGACCTAGAAGCCTAATCCACATAAAATCTCTTATTTTCATATTTTATTTTTATTTAAAATGATTTGTAATGATTTAAATCAAAATAAATAAAAACAAAATAATAAAAATTCTGAATTTTAGTCATTTGGGTCGTGCATGATGATAGTGTATGGGTTGGATCATAATTTGACAAGCCCATTTGGAGAAAATTGGTTCTAGACCTCCTTTTTCATCATAAACCATCACAAAATTTCCCAACTTTGCAAGGGCATATCTCCCTCAATTTTAAAGGTATGAGGGTGTTCTTGGACATTTTGGAAAGCTTGAAGAGTCCTTTAAACAAACCCATTAGTTTCATGTCCATATCATTTACCAATCTCAAGTTATGCCCTTTTGAAGTTGTTGACTTTTTGTTGACTTTTGAAATAACCTATAATGTCTTAGCTCATACCTTCCAAATGAAGCATTTTTGGGCTTGACTTGTAAGATCAAAGTTGTAGAGAATTCAATTTCCTTCAAAATGAGCTTTGAGTGGAGACTTGGTGATGAAGTATGTGAAAGTTATGGCTGGTCAAAGTTCAGTTGACTTTTACTGAGAAAACCCTAATTTAGAAACTCCTAATTCTTGATGATCTGAAATCTCGTTGATGAATCATGATCAACCCTTGATCAAATGATGAATTTTACTTCATATACTTGATGTTGGCAAAAAATCATGAAGTTTGACTTTGGTTTGACCATAGTTGACCTCAGTTTGACTTTTTAACTACTTTGACTGATTTTGACTTATCTGATCATCTGACTGAGCAAACTTCTGAGAAAAGTCTTGAAACTTGTCATGGGGGTTCTTACATACATATAAGATATTATGAAGCTCACTTGAAGTCTTGGAAGTTCATTTAGCCTGATTAAAGTCAAAACCCTAGTTTTGGATGCACTGCTTAGGAGGTGCATTGTCTGAGGGAATTGTCAACTCTTCTGACCAATTGTGAACTTTGTGAACCTTGTGAACCATCATAAAATGTCTTGTGATACTCATGGGAGGTATTTTGAAGCTTGTGAACCTTGTGAACCTCATGAAGTGACTTTGTAGACCTCATGATCCTCATGAAAGGTTATGTAAACATTGTGAATCTTGTGAACCTTGTGAACCTTCAAGAAGTAACTTGTAGACTTCATGAACCTCATGAAAGGTCTTGTAAATGTTGAGAAGCTTGTGAACCTTGTGAACCTTCAAGAAGTGACTTGTAGACTTCATGAACCTCATAAAAGGTTTTGAAAGCATTGTGGAACTTGTGAACCTTGTGAACCTTCAAGAAGTAACTTGTAGACTTCATGAACCTCATGAAAGGTCTTGTAAGTGTTGGGAAACTTGTGAACCTTGTGAACCTTCATAGAACACAAAGTCTTGTATTGTGAGGGCAAATTTTGGGGTGCAACACCTACCCATGTTGATGAAGCCAACTGGTTTTCTAGTTTTCTTCTTCTTCTTGGTCAGAAGTGCCTTCAGCTCTTCTTGTTCCTTGACAAGTTCAAGATTATCTATTGAAATTGGGTGTTCTGGTTTTGGAGATCTTTGACAGTCTGTTCGAGATCCATTTCCACTGAAATAAATAGCGCAAAGATAAGAAACCTGTCACGGAAACCTGTTATGCAATGGTATGGTATGTAAATGCATGTGCAATGTTTTCAAGGACCACGTATGATTTAAATTTGTTAAATAAAAACAAAACAAAAGTCTTATTAGTAGGTTCAAAATATAACTTCCCCTTGGGCTTACAATGAAGGAAAAACAAGAAAAGTTACAAAGAAAATAAGAACATTTGAGACTCAATTCTCCCATGGATGCTTCCTCTTTGTATTGAGATATGTATTGAGGTTCCGCTCTTCGTGAAGTTACCTTGTTAGCTCCAACACTTTCTCTTTGCTAGCATAGAACTGAGCCTCAAAGGTATCCCTTTCTTCCTTCAGTTGGATCCAAGATTTTTGTAGCTCTTCCAGATCAGTAGGCATGCCAGGATGAAAAATGGTGTAGGGAACATCTCTTTCAACAATAGGCTCAACGATCATCGGTAGAACAAGAGGATATGACATCATAAGAGTTTGAGCACGAGACTGCACCCATCTAAGGTAAGGCTCCATAGGGATGAAGTATTTTGGTTCTAGAGTATTGTTGTTAATCTTGTTCACCATGCTCCAACTACGTATAAACCTTTGACGGTAACCTTAAGGATCGTTATCATAATCGAACATAATACCTTGAATAATCATATCATGAGGACCATCACTCCGAGCATAACCAAATTGACATAGTGGTAAAGAGGGATTATAAGTAATGCCTCCCCTTATGGCAAGGAGTGGCACATTAGGGAACTCTCCACAACGGTCAATGATAGTGATATTTTCCATAGATCGGGAACACTAATGAATATCTGAATGAGAGAGTGACATTATCCTTCTAGACCACCTCAAACCTTGTTCATTCTTCATCACAAATTAAGGAAGGTGCGAAATAAACCACATAAATAGTAGAGGTATGCAACACATAAGAGTTCCTCGTGCCTTCATAGTAAGAGAGTGCACAATATCTCCAAGCCAGGTAGGCATATAATTATGAGTCTGAAATATGTTAATGGCGTGCACATATACAAATTGGTTCGGATTAGGGAACAACACCAAACCATAAATCAACAAGGCCAAGATCTCCTCAAAAGCATCGTAACTCATAACATCCAAGAATACATGAGATCTCTTTATCAATCCTTTAGCAATAATACCCTTAACTCCACTTCTTGTTTCCAGTACAATGTTTGACTTCTTCAGATGTAAAGCTGCTGCAATAATTTCAAGTTTAGGCTCCTTCTCTAAGCCTGTGAAAGGTTTTTAATCAAGACACTACGCCAAAAATGACTTTTAATAGCGCACCTTAGACAACGCTTTATTAATAAAGTGTTGTTATAAGTAAAAAATAAAATAAAATACGGAAACTATTCAAGAAAAATACTAAAAGCGCTGCTAAAAGTCATACCTTAGACAACACTTTTCCAAAAGCATTGTCTAAGGTAGACATTAGACAACGCTTACTGAAAACGCTTTTAAAGGAATATCTTAGACATCGCTTTCCTTAAAAGCATTGTCTAAGGTTTTTTAATTTAAAAATAAAATAAAACCAAAAGCGTTGTCTAAGGTTGACCTTATCCAGTGCTTTTCAAAAGAGCTTTTAAAGGGTTCCCTTAGACAACGCTTTCCACAAAAGCTCCGTCTAAGGTATAATTAAATGAAAATATTAGAAACTCAGTATTCTATTTTCATATCTTTCTTTCCCTCTTTCTACGAACGATACTTGCGAACGGCCATTTACGACCTAACGAATCTTCAATCGCTACCGTCGTCCACCACCGTGCTCCTCTGTGACGTTTACTGTTGTCGTCGTACACCTTCCTCCACCGTACACCGTCTCATTTTCGGTAATTTTCTACTTTTTCTCCATTAGGGCAATCACAAAAATAACTTATCTATGTTTAGGGCAAGGACGAAAATAGTTGACATTGATGATAGAAGTAGCTTATAAAGATGACATTGATGATAAAAGTAGCTTATAAAGACAAAAATAGCTTATCTCTTTTTGAATATAGTTGACATTGATTGAAGAAATGCTTATTATTTTAAGCTCTTTTTGTATATAGTTGACATTGGTTGAAAAAGTGCTTATTAGTTTAATATCTTTTTGTATATAGTTGACATTGTTTGAAGAAGTGCTTATTATTTTAATCTCTTTTTGAGATTGAGGGAGTGCTTATTATTTTAATGGGAATAACTTATTATTTTAATCTCTTTTTGAGATTGAGGAAGTGCTTATAATTTTTATCTCGTTTAGTTTGATTTGTTAGTACACGTTTAGTTTGAGATTAAAGATGTGTTTATTAATAGTTATAGCTTGGAAAGTTCGTGTTTAGAAATATTGTGTGGCTTATTTGTGAATAGCGTGCGATAGTAGAATAACATATCAATGGTATGGTCCATTAACGACATTCTAAGGTATTTTATTTTGTTTTCCTTAATAAGTAGGAAACCCATGGATAAAAAATGGATGTTTGCCGATCAATTGACCATAGAGTACGAGAATGGGGTTGCAGAATTCTTTAAGTTTGTTGTTCAACACGTTAAAGACCCCAATCGAATGAAATGTCCTTGCTTGGGTTGTTGTTATATTAGTAAGGTTGACACAGATGGATTGAAATCACATTTACTGAGGCATGGAATTGATAGAAGTTATCAGTGTTGGAAATTTCATGGTGAGAAATTAACGAGAATGTTGAGCCGAGGGGGAAAAGTAATACGACATATGCTTCAGACGAAAAAGACACAGAAACATACTATTGTGATCAAGTTGAAGAGATTGCAGAAGCACTTGAGGAAGATCTTCATGATTTTCCTGAAAATGTTTGAGAGGTTGGTAAGCGATGCAGAGAAACCGTTGTATAAAGGTTGCACTAAATTCTCAAGACTGTCCGCGGTATTAAAGTTGTACAACTTAAAGGCGGGCAATGGATGGTCAGATAAGAGTTTCACGGAGTTGTTGGCCCTTATGAGAGAAATGCTATCGAAGGATAATGTTCTTCCTAATCGAACCTATGAGGCAAAAAAAGGTCGTGTTCTATTGGCATGAGCTATGATAAGATACATGCTTGTCCAAATGATTGCGTTTTGTTTCACAATTAATATGCATCGTTAACTGAGTGCCTTAAATGCAGGTTGTCTCGATATAAGAAAAAAAATTCTCCACCAAAAGTCTTATGGTATTTTCCTATAATTCCGAGATTTAAGTGCATGTTTCATAGTGAAACCGATGCAAGACACCTGACTTGGCATGCAGATGAAAGAATTATTGATGGAAAGTATCGACATCCAGATGATTCACAACAATGGTCGAAAATTGATAATAATTATCCTGACTTTGGAGAAGAAGCAAGAAACCTTCGCTTGACATTATCTACTGATAGAATGAACCCGCGTGGTCTTCAAAGAATCTCACATACCACATGGCATGTGATTCTTATGATTTATAACCTACCTCCATGGCTATGTATAAAGCGTAAGTACATGATGTTATCTATGTTAATCTTTGAGCCTAAACAACGAGGGAATGACATAGACATATACTTGACACCTTTGATCAAAGATTTAAAGATTTTGTGGGAGAACGGTGTGGAGGTTTATGATGGATATAGGAAAGAAAGTTTCAATTTGAGGGCGATGTTGTTTGGCACAATTAATACTTTCCAGCATACGGGAATCTATCTGGGTATAGCATTAAAGGTCAACGTGCGTGTCCTATTTGTGAAGATGGAACCGATACGATTCGATTGGAACTTTGTCAGAAGAATGTGTTTCTCGGTCATCGTATATTCTTACATTCTAAACATCACTAACGTGGGTGGAGAAAAGCATTCAATGGAGACACCGAACAACATAAAGCTCCACCCACATTGTCAGGTGACCATGTTTTTGAAAAGGTGAAAGATGTGCGTACTGAGTTTGGAAAGCCTTTTGCACATAAGGTTGTCAAAGGTGGGTGAAAGAAGATGTCGATATTTTTTGAATTTCCATATTGGAAGTCTTTATACGTGAGACATTTTCTCGATGTTATGCATATTGAAAAAATGTATTTGAAAGTGTTATTGGTATGTTACTCAATATAAAAGGAAAGTCTAAGGATGACATTAAAGCAAGGGAGGACATGTTAAAAATGGGAATGAGAACTGAATTAGTACCCGTGAAGAAAGGAAGATGAACATATCTACCACCTGCTGCTTTTACTCTATCTAGAAAGGAGAAATAAAATTGTGTCAGTTTCTGAGTGAAGTTAAGGTTCCAGAAGGATACTCTTTCGATATTAGAAGACTTGTGTTTATGAAAGACCTCAAGTTGAAAAGTTTGAAGACACATGATTGGCATGTTATAATGGAACATTTTCTACCAACAAGTATACGTTCTATTTTGCCAGAAAAAGTAAGAAGTTCCATAACTAAATTGTGTTTTTTCTTTAGGTCAATTTGTAGTAAGGTGATCGATCCCGAGATCTTACCAACACTGCAAAAAGTGATAGTTATTACCTTGTGTGATCTTGAAATGTATTTTCCTCCCTCTTTTTTTGACATAATGGTACATCTAGTTTTTCATCTTGTGAAAGAGAGACAATTGTGTGGACCAACTTAAATGAGATGGATGTACCCTGCTGAACGGTATTTGAAAATATTAAAAGGGTACGTGAAAAACCGAAGTTGACCAGAGGGTTGTATTGTTGAACGATACATTGTTGAAGAAGCAGTTGAGTTTTGTACTGAATATTTGTCCAACTTTCAATCGATTGGACTCCCCAAAGCTCATATTTTTGAAAAAAAAGGAAGGTAAAAAATTAATTGGAAATAAAATTGTGCCAAGAATATTGGACTTTGTGAAGATGCCACTTCATGGGTGGACTTTAGAGGTGTGCCAATGACATTGGACTTTGGAAAGGTGCCACCCCACGGGTGGACTTTTAGAAAGGTAACATCATCAAAGGGTTGATGGAAAGAAAAATCTAGGTAACCTTATCAAAGGGTTGATGGAATGGAAAAATTCAGGTAACATCATCAAAGGGTTGATGAAATGGATTCCACTAGGAAGTGACATCCTCAAAGGGTTGACGGAAATAAAATTTTAGGTAACATCATCAAAGGGTTGATGAAATGGAAAGTTTGGGTAACATCATCAAAGGGTTGATGAAAAAAAACTCAGGTAACATCATCAAAGGGTTGATGGAAATGACTTCACTAGAGAGTGACATCGTCAAAGGGTTGACAGAATAGAATAATTACAGGTATATCATCATGAAAGGATTGATGGATTGGACTTGTTGCGGAATATCATCATCAGAGGGCTGATGAGAAAGATTGTCATCAACATAGGGCTAATGGACAAGGAAAATATTATGATATCGTCACCAAATTGTTGGACTTTTGGTAGTTTGCCAATAGAGATTGGACTTTGGAAAGTTTTTTTTGCGGTTGCCAATGAAATGTGACTTGGGAGTGATGGAGGGTATTGGCTTCTCGACACTTGGTATACGACGATGCTCTGATCGGAGGATGGATGCGACCATATTTGGTGCCCAAGTCTAAGACATGGTTGAAGTTGTAAGATGTCGAGAGAACCTCAATTTACTTGACTGGCGTGACAAGTCAACTTTCAAATGAGCGAAGCGACATAATCAATGCATGTTGATTATGCTTTGGCGTAGCCCTAAGGCATCTTTTTATAACTGTCTTGCCCCAGTTTGTATGGACTTTGAAAGAAACTTCTTCAAATGGAAGCCTTAGGAATGATTGCACCCTGACTTGGATCGATACAAATTGCCCCAGTATTTGGATCTCATAGAGAGTTTCCCCTATCTAGGCCTTTGGAAGGACTTGCCTCGAATTAGGTGATCATGAATGAATTTCCCCAGATAGGATGACAATTGAGATAGTCTTCCTCTGATGCTTGGAGATTTATGACCTATAAGTTTTCAGGTCAACACCATCATTGGATGTCATGCCCCTCATTCACAGGGTTGGAGTATTCTTGATTTGAGTTATCACCAACGAATTCTCAAGTTTCCTTTGACTATTCCTTATTTGGAATTTCTTTAGATGCCAAGTACTGGTTTGCAATTAAAGTTTGTTTGTTCATAAATGGTAATTCTAATGCAATATTCGTGCGAGTTTTGATAAAATCATTTATTTGGATGGTGTGAAAGTGTGTGACGAATGGATCGATTGTCCAATCGTAATGCATATTCAACTAGTGATTTCTGATATCTCAAGGAGAAGATTAGCAAATTGTTTAGGAGTCAGTATACGCAACCTTGCTGACATACACTTTCAGAATAAACCCCACTTCAATTAGGTCTTTCAAGGATTGTATCGTGGTATGGTTCACAGTTTAGGAAACAAAGGATATAGGCTCAAAGTATTTTGTACCCGCCCCTCTTCGTGATGTTCTACAGTCCTAAATTTAGCTAATCGACACACGCATTTGTCTCTTATGAGAGCTTGAAGGTGTAATGGCTGCAGATGATGATTCAAGACTTTCTTGAGATGGCAGTCACCTTATTCGTTTTTCTTTGGACGTTAGTGACCCTTTTGGTTTTGGATAGGATGGTCACTACAACTTATTTTATTTTTGCTAGAGGATTTGAGGACCTCTTTTGTTTTTTGTATTGATCCCTAATTTTGCATGGACTATTTTTTGGAAGTTTTTAGTCCATCGGGGTTGCCCTGACTTTTTCCTAAATCTCCTTTTTGGATGTTCAACTTAGCGGGCTCCTTCTATATTTTTTCTGATTTTTTCTCTTCTTTTTTGTGTGAAGGATTTTGGCTGCCAAGTCATTGGTCATGAATAATTTTCATACGGGGTGTTTCACCTTGTATTTTGGATGCGTAATCAGGTTAACTAAGCACTACCCTACCCTAGGTTAAGTGTAAGGGTTTTGAATATCTGAAAGAAACTCCTACTTCTAGGCTCGAAGTGGTTGTCTAGGGATTAACTCCTTATCTCTCCAGTGTTTGGGGATTTGAAACAATGCCTGTACATCACCATCAAGGTTATTTCCGAAAGCATGTTATCAGCAATTATGGGTATTTCGTTTTCGTCATCCTCTCTCAAATATTTGATTAAAACAACAATATGATAAAGGAGTGAAATATTTTTTTTTGTGATTTTTTTAAGTGAGAAAAGGTGAGTGAATACGAATGGATTCGTTCAAAACAATCATTTCATTACATTAACATTACCATTAAAGACAACATTGTTTAAAAGCAAGTAGAACTTAACAGAAAAGAAACTACAAATGCAAAATAAATAAAGATTTCCAGTAATGAGGATATGGGCTTTGATTTGCTATCAGAAAGCTTTTTCAAAATTGCTCTTCAAGATCAGTTTGAGAACCATCTTCGCATGTACTATCAACAGCTTCTTCCATGACATGGATTAAGGAACCCACCTGATTGTTGATTTTAATGCCTTGAGGTGTGAATGAGAACCCCCTAGAGTCAAGTAGAGTATGAACCTTGCTTTTAAGCACCTTACAATCTTCAGTTGAGTGCCCTAGCGCTCCTGTGTGATAATCACATCGAGCGTTAGCTTCAATATCTGATGGATATGGAGGAATCACCGGATCCAATTCCATTAGAATTATCAGTCCACTTTCTATCAAACATGGAAGTATTTGACTATATGGTATTGGAAGCAAAGTGAAATTCCTTTTTGGCTTTCTTGGCCTTTGACGAGGGTACTGACGAGGAACATCCTGACGTTGGTATGACCGCTGAGAAGATCCTCGGCTAGTTTGAGGATATTGACCATATGGAGGATGGTGCACTTGATATGGGAATCCAGAATATTGTTGACTCTGAACAACTGACCTGCATGGGTACTGTTGATAAGGCACTAGAGGTGGAACTTGTGGAGCTTCTCAAACTGCATTAATTTCCTCCTCTTCTTCTTCCTCTTGGGAACTGACAATTGATTCACTCTCATTAGTCTGGACATCTAAGGTGTCTTGTGCTTTTCTACTCTTGAGGAGGCTCTCAATGCGTTCTCCTACTAACACCAATTGTGAAAAACTAGGAAATGAACCACCTATCATCCTTTCGATGTACGGGCTCTGCAAGGTGCCCATAAACAAGTTAATTAATTCCTTCTCTAAGATTGGTGGTTGAACACGAGCAGCAAACTTTCTCCATCTTTGAGCATACTTTCTGAACGATTCACCGCTTTCTTGAGATAACCCTTGCAACTGTATATGGTCTGGAGCCATGTCGAGATTGTAGTCATACTGCTTCATAAAAGCACTGGACAAGACCAACCATGACTGGATGTGGCTACTTTGTAGCTGTGTATACCAATCCAATGATGCTCCACTTAAACTATCTTGGAAACAATGAATCATCAGCTTATCATCCTTAGTATGAATGGTCATCTTTCTGCAGAACATCACCAAATGATTATTTGGACAACTATTTCCTCCATACTTCTCAAATTTTGGAATTTTGAACTTTGGAGGGATTATCACATCAGGCACTAAGCATAAGTTAGAAGCATTTAGACTAAAAACATTATGTCCTTTTAAGACTTCAAGTTTCTCTTCCAACACACAACATCTTTCAACAAACCCAAGCTTTTGAGGTCGTTACGTATTCAATACCAGGTTTGGACTTTTGGAATTAGGCGCGGAGATTGAAAAACTATGATATTCCATGGCATAAACTGATGAAGAATTCTCATTTTGGACAATGTGACAGTTTTGTGTAATAGAATCCTAAACTACCGATCGTTGGATGTTGTTATCTCTTTTTGCTAAGGCTACCATGGCCTCCACAAGTTGGTCCAATTGGTTCTTCATTGCTTCCACATCTCCTCTTAACACCTCATGACTTTGCTCCAATGGATTCATGGTCCTCAAAGCTACTTCAAGTCAAATACAAGTGTCGAGAAATCAACTGACGATTATGAACGAAGGGCGAATGAGTTTTTTTTTGTTTTATTTTGTTTTGGGAAAATGATATGCAATGGATATGGTATGAAAATTAAATGCTAAATCTAGGATCATGAGACCAAAGTTACAGGATTTCATAAGTTCGAGGTACAGATGGAGGATACATTGATTGCTCACCTCACAAGGAGCTCACCGAGTATGCTCTAAAGTTTTAGGGACCCCAAAGTTAACGATTCATATGGTTGTTCATCACACAGGTCATAAGCAGGACAGTTGATTGACTCCCTCATATGAATCTCGTTTGGTTGAGATCTTCGTATCGAGCCACGCGAGAGAGAAGTCTCTCGGTGCCCCATACTATGCGATCATCGACACGAGATTTAAAACAAAGTCTCACAGTTATGGACCTTTCTCAATTGTTTGATGCACATGTCATTTTTAATATTTTTTTGACAGTCAATCAATTCTATTGATAAAGTTTATTCTGAGCGAGGTCTTCGTATTAAGCCACGCGAGGGCGAACCTTGGTGCCCCATACTACGCGACCATCAGCCGATGTTTTAAGCCACACGACTTAAGGTTCTAAAGGTACTTAGAGTCGATGACCCTAATTAAAACAACTGAGCACACACGCCAAGAACTTGACAGTCGTCAGTATTCTCATTAGAATCTACTCCGAGTGAGGCTTTCGTATCGACAACCCATGAGAGCGGTTCCCTCGGGAGCCCATACTACACAACCTCGCTAACTTATGTTTAGGGAGCTTTTCACTCAAGTTATTTAGTAATCAAAGTATCGTTCCAACAATATCAAAGAACCATGAGATATAATATTGAAAGCATTAAATAAAGTGATAAAAAATAAGCAAGTAAGACATAAAGGAAAACATCCAATCAAGCGTGGAAACCTATATTAGGCTTGACTTGCATATGGGTGAACCAGTCCCCATGAGAGTCGCCAGTTGTTATACCTCGAAAAATATGATCCTCGCGAATGCGGTCGCGGCGGGGCTGACTTGAGAGTCGCCACCTAATTTTGTTTATTTCCGAATAGGGAAATGGTAAATATAGATAAAACCACAAATAAAGGATAAAACAAGGGTCGTCACAATCATTGTCGGGGTTCGGAAGTCGGTTATGCAGGGGAAGGTATTAGCACCCCCCACATCCATCGTACTCGATGGGAACCTTCTAAGTTGTCACGCGTGAAGGGATGTCTATGTTTATGTATTACTTCCTAAACTAAGGGGTTTATTGATCCTAGGGGCTCGACAAGGATTGAGATCCTCATCCCTACGTATTCCCTTGTGCAATGGGAAAGTCAGAGCTTCGTAGTTCAGCATGATATGGGTGTTGGTGTTCATTTTATTACCTTTCTTTGATGAAAGGGTTTAAGAGTTGAATTTCACTAAATACTATGAGTATAGGTGATTATTTCGAGCCAACAAGACGAGCGTCTTGCGACGAAATAATCGGAGCAGATAACGAGAGCTCGTTATCCTCCTTTCTACCACTTAAGGCTTGCGGCGTGCAATTCTTCTCATATTATTAATGTGTTTTATTTCCTAAGACCGATTGACGTTGGATCAAGGGTTTGGATTTAAAAATGGCAATTTGGTTTTTTGAAGGTAAATGGGTGCATACAAATGGAGTTTTATTTATCTAGTTGGTTAGCGAGGCCCAATGCGCTCGGCTCGCAAGGTCGGAAGACTAGACATATGGATCAAGTGAGCGAAAAACTAGCTAGTGAAAATAAGCGCGATGCGTTGATTCGTTTAAATTGAAAAAAAAGTTGAGAATAAGTGTGAAGTGCAAATTAGTGCAGATGGCGATCTCGAAACGATCGACTTACGTGTGTGTATGAAGTGAAGTGCATATAGATATTTTCTTGGCGTTGGACCAAAGATTTCGTTTATCTCTGAAATGATTAATCTCAGTGTGCGTTCGTATTTTACTTAGCAATTTATTGTCAAATATGCAAAAGTAATCACACAAGCAAGCATATTATATTACAAGCAAGAAATATCGAGCATATACAACATTCATCACACACATAAAATCGAACAATGGAGAAAGAATAATTAATCAAATTAAATAGAAATATTTAATTTGATTAATTAACAAATTAATTAATGGAATCAAATAAAACCATTTAAGATAATAAATCAATAAAAAAAGTTTTTGGTTTTTTTTTTTGTTAAAAAAAGAAATTAGTTAATTAATTAAATTATTTAATAAGATTAATTAATTAATTAATTAGATTAAACAAGAATATTCAAAATAATTAATTAATAAAAATGTTTTTTGGGATTTTTTATAAAAGAAAGTTAAATAAAATAAAATAGGAAAAGGAAATTGGGTTGGGTTAGTAGAAGGCAAGGGGAAACATGCACGGGATACCAAGGGAATCTCCTGGCCTAATGACAAGTGTCCGGTGAGGGACACTTGTTTGGCCCTAATCCGGCCACCACAAAAACACATCAAAGGTTGCCAGTTTTTTGGAATAAAAGAAAAAAACATTAGAACGTTCATTAGTTCACTTCCACCTCTCTCCTCAAACTTTCTCCAACACTTTCAGTCGTCCCTTCCGTTCATACTCGCCGGAGAGGGACGTCGGTCGTCGGCGGTGCAACCAACATCTCCGGTAGATCATTACCTCCAACCATGAAACCTAAAATACAAACCCTACCTCAAATTTCTTCCTTATTTCGAATCTAAACTTAAATTTAACAAAAGCCTAACAAATTTCTCCGATCGGAACCGTTCCTAAATTAAACCTTAACCCAAAAGTACATAGGAACAAAACGAGCGACACACCGAATAATGAATGTACTACATAACGGAGATGAACAAGACATAGTCGAGCATGGAACAAGTTCATAAGCTACCTCGCAAAGATTTTGGTGAACTTCTCTTGAAAGGTATCGTCATGTTTTCGCAACTAGCACTTTCCTCTACTCTCTTTGCCTCTGACTCGTTTTCTTCTTTTCTTTTGCGATTGCCTTCCTCTCCTTTTACTTTGAATCTTCGTTGATTGTTGATATGTTGTTATTGGTGTTATTTTGTTATTGTTTTGTGGTGGTTTTTTGATTTAGCTCTTCTGACTTTCAAATTTCAATGAGAAATTTGAAATAGAAAAATGATTTTTCTGAGCTTTTGGTGAGGTTTTCGTATGTCGTTTTTTGCTAGGTTTTTTCCTTTTCTTCCTCCCGAATGATTGATTATGATTGGGCTTTTATATGAGAGTACTTTGATGCTCATATGTATGAACGTTTGTGTGAAATCTGTGAATCCTTCATTAGGTACGTGAGAATGTGTGAATCCGTTAGAGGCACCATGTGCAGATCCGTACAATTCATTTTTGTGAGATTTGCATATCAATGACATGCTTGTACATTAATCACGTGATACAGAAAATTCCTTATATTCGTCTTATTCGTTCTTCTAGATTGTAGGGCCCACATGAAAATTGAATTTTGTGTTTTTACTGCTAGGTACTCGTCCCCACCGAAAATTTTACTCATACTTGTGCTAACATTTATGTCAACTTCTTCTTTTCATGTACACACAACTTGTTGAGATGCCTAAAATTTGGTTCCACCCTCACTTAACACCTTTTTTTTTGATTTGATGCTAAGATGTTGTGAAATAATATTTCTGTTCATATGTTTTGATCACCTGCTGCTTGTGTACTCTAAAAATTAATGACTAAGTCTGCTTGTATTTCGGTTTCTGATCCTTGCTTGATTTATACATCGTGTATTCTCGCATTCTCCATTGCTTTGTGTGATTATTTTGGTGATGCATAGACTCTCACTCCTAATTTTATTTTGTTGTTTGCTTATAGGCCTTTCATAGTTAGAAGATGGTATGGTTGATACGGCGACCGTTCAAGTCTCACAAGAGAAGCTTGTACAAAACTTGGCATGGCAAAGGTCAACCAAGACTAATTTGATATGAAGAGCTTATTAGAGAATTAGTGTAATGTTATGCTGTAGCTTGGTACCATGGCGGATCCGAGGAACTTGCAAAGGTCGTATTGTGAATTTTAGGCTTTAGGAATGCTTATTGATAGCATGTCGCTTATATTCTGCTGGCCTTTACCTGAAGCCAACACCTGTTAGAAACCTTTAGTTCTGGTATGATTTTAACTCAACATTTGCTAAAATTACATGACATTCTTCACATTATTTACGGTATTACTTGGACTGCTCTGACTTTATTTTGATGGTGTTTATTGTTGTTTTAGCCTTAATATCATTGCAGAAGACAACTAAATTCTTGGAGGAGTTTATGAAATTCTGTGATCAGGTATGAGATGTCCTATGAGATGTCCCAACACTTGACAGATTTAACCAAAACTTAAAGTGCAAAAAAATTAAACAACACAGTAGTTTGTTAACCCAGTTCAGTGTATAACCACACTTACATCTGGAGGCTACCAAGCCAGGAGGAAAACCACTATAAGTAATATTAATTCTAGACATAAACAACCCAGTTTAATCTTTCACTTAATATCTACCCAATGCAATTTCTACCTAAGACACAACCTAGATATGAGTACCAACTCACTCCCCCTCAATCACATAGTGATCTTGTTTACAAGTTTAATAAAATTGAAGACATTCTTCAAACAAGACAGCTTGATCTTACTTCACAGTTTCAATCAAGTCACAAATGCACTTTTGCTTAAAAGCTCATAAAGTGGTACAATTAAACAACCTGCTATTTAAAACACAAAACACCCTATTTGGTCTTCTTAAATTCGTACTCAATTCTATGAGTTTCTGTTGGTTAAATAGGTGTTTGTAATTTGGGCTTTCTGTAGGTTAATCCAGCCCTAATGCACATGCAGCTTCCACCTTGAATTAGGGTTTGTTACTTCCTAAATTCTAGGTGATTTAGTTCTTCTGATTATGCTGAAGTTTCATAACAACTCTCCCTACAGATGCGCCTTGTTCTGTTTTTGTCCATCCATAATTAATTCCAGATAACTTTCCTTAAATATCTCAGATCAGTTAGTTATTAATTAATTCTGGTAGTAGGTTTGAGATGTCTCAACATCTGTTGGGACATCCTGAAAAACTGAACTTAAATCATCTACACAATGTCCCAACATCTGGTGTGACATCCTGAATTAAGTTCTTATACTCTGTTTGATAATGTCCCAACATCTGATAGGACATTCTGAACTGAATTCAATATTTCTTGTTGGTCAAAAATTCGGCCAATTCTAAACATCTACAAACTCCCCCTTTGGCTAATTTTTGGCTAACATTCTTTTCTGATTTTTCAGAGTGCAGCAGAAGTTCTTTTATCAGAGTATATCATTACTTTTCTGTTGAATCATATTTGAGATTACTCCCCCTCAAACATACATGTATCCAGTCTAGTTGCAACAGAAATATTTATTAAAACACACTAATTCAGTTCAGAAACAAACAGTCAGATTTTTCATTCATAATCAAACAGCATTACACATTGTTGTTGTTGTTGTTCTCCCCCTTGTTAGACACAAATTTGGGGCCAAAGTCACTAATTCTAAATTGCAGCTGTCATACATTTGTCCTCACATACAATTATTCACTCAGATTCCTCACAGTCAGTTTCTTCATCATCCTCAGTTTCCTCATCAGAAGAAGCAGTTTTCTGATCACCTTCACTCTCCAGCCTTTGGATAATCTCCTCAAGCTTCTGCTTCCTTGATTCAAGTTCTTTGCAAGTGCTCTTCAGTTCAGCAATCAATGCAGCCTTGGAGATTGGAGACTTTGCATTTGAAGGACCTGCAGATGTCCCAGAGGGTGCTTCAACATCTGCTGCATGATGACTCATGAACAACTTGTAGTGAAAAGCCAGAGGACTTTCTCTTTTGCAAACTGTGTCCTTCTCAGTGAGGATCCCAGGGTACTGACTCAGCAATATTCCACACAACAAGGAAGGGAAAGCTATTGGCAGCTTTGTTGCAGATGAGCTAGCATGCTTCAAAGTCTGATCAAAGATGTAGGCTCCATAATCCAGCTTAGTTTGAGTGCCCACAACATAAATAAACCTGCCCAAGCCAGTGGATATTGAAGATGTGTGATTGGTAGGCACCCAGTTTGCTATACCAATCCTGTTCAGCATGGCATATTTCCTTGTCAGCATGCTCACTGAGAGCTTTCCTTTAACTGGCCAAGCTTTGACCTGGTTAGCAGTGATAACCTTGCAGACCTGGTTATCAGTCTTCCCTAGCTCATTGGGACCATCAGATTCTCTTCCAAGGTATTGGTTGATGATCTGAGGAGAGAACTCTACACACCTGCCTCTAACAAAGACTTTTCTAAATTCAGCAGACTTACCATTGGCACAATCTTCCTGAAGATTGACTATGAATTCCTTGACAAGTAGCTCATAGCAGGGAGAGAGGTTGGAGACTGTTTTGAAGAGACCAGCAGCAGATATGAGATCAATTAACTCAGTGCACTCAAGTGCATTACTGCTCAGCTCTCTTTCAAGTGCTACCCTTCTTTGATAGACAAACTTCCATCTATTCACACTTGAAACATGATGAAAGGAGATGTTATCCAAGGGAGCTTCTGGAACAGCACTTGATGCCCTTGAGGGTGCTGGTTTCTTCTTTGGAGGAGATGTTGGGACATCTGCTTCAACATCTGAATCTGGAGGAGTGACAGCTTTCCTCTTTTGTGTTTGCACCTTGATCCATTGTTTGGTAGGACCAAAGACAACTTTAGCTTTGTCCTTCTTTGGGGTAGCTTGCTTCTTATCAGGAATTGCATTTCCTGCTTGCATCTTTTCTTTCCTAGTCCTGAGCCTTTTGGCTATGCTAGGTCTTACAGAGGCAATGATTTCTGTATCAGAATCCTGCTCTAGGTTTACAACAGGAGGAGATTGAGCAGTCTCTTCTTCAGCTGGTTGATCAGCAGAGATATGCTCTTCAGTTGAGGCCTTGGTCTGATCCTCAGATTCTTCTTCATCACTATCATTTGAGGCCTTTTTCTGGTCCTCAGCAGCATCAGATGAGGCCTTTTGTTGATCCTCAGATGTTTCAACATCTATTGGGACATCCTGTTGAGCAGGAGTGTCCTTTGCAGCCTGAGGTTGTTGATCTTCTTGTGGAGCTGGCATGGTGTTCAGAGGGATAGATATGCCACTAACCACTCTTTGTTCAGAAAGAATCTTGTTTACCAACTCCTTTATGGAAGCATCCACATATTCAGAAGATTTTGGAGGCATGTTTGCTGGTGAAGGAATGCCTTTGGATTTGCTGCAAACTTGATCTTTTGTTCTTTTTGGAGTTCTTGGCTTTTTAGCATGAGGAACACTTCCTCTGATTTCGTCCATTGGGGTTGACTCCATGGGTACCACAGAAATGGGGGTTGCATGAACCACATCTTCTTTGTTGAGAATTTCTTCAGGAATGTTAGGGTTTTGAGACATTTTCAAAGAAGATGGATGAAGAGTTTTAGGGTTGATGATTTCTGAAGAACAGTTAGAGAATGTAAGTCGTTTTTGCGAGTATGATGAGAATATGGATAGCTGAAAGCAAGCTGATATAATAAAAGTAGTCGTTACTTTGAGACTTTTTAGGAGAGGAATACTCAAGGTCCTTGACCAGACTGGTGTTGCCATCTGGTTCTTATGCCACACAATGTCATATGACATGTTGGCACATCTCCATAACTGCTAAATCTCACATAAGCAGATTCCCAACTTGCCCCTTAAGTTCTCAAACTGTGTAGCATCCAATGCTTTGGTAAAGATATCAGCCAACTGCAGATTTGTAGCTACATGTTCCAATGAAATCACTTTTTCTTCTACAAGATCTCTGATGAAATGATGTCTGATATCAATATGCTTGGTCCTGCTATGTTGGATAGGATTCTTTGATATGTTAATTGCACTTAAGTTGTCACAGTACAATGTCATGACATCTTGTGGGACATTGTACTCAGTGAGCATTTGCTTCATCCAAACCAACTGAGAACAACTGCTTCCAGCTGCTATATATTCAGCTTCAGCTGTAGATAAAGATACACAATTTTGTTTCTTACTGAACCAAGAAATCAAATTGTTTCCTAGAAAGAAGCATCCTCCTGAAGTGCTTTTTCTGTCATCAGCACTTCCAGCCTAATCAGCATCACAGAAGCCAGTGAGAATTTGTTTACATCCATGAAAGTACATTATGCCATAGTCACAAGTACCATTAACATATTTCAGAATTCTCTTGACTTGATTAAGATGACTGACTTTTGGATCAACTTGATATCTTGCACATACACCTACTGCAAATGCTATGTCTGGTCTGCTAGCAGTCAGATATAACAAGCTTCCAATCATACTTTTGTACATGCTTTGATCTACATTCTCACCCTTTTCATCTTTAGTCAACTTTAAATGTGTGGGGGCAGGAGTTCTCTTATGAGTAGCACTGTCCATTCCAAATTTCTTGACTATGTTCTTAGCATACTTGCTTTGGGAAATGAACATGGAGTCCTCCATCTGTTTTATTTGCAATCCAAGAAAGTAGGTTAATTCTCCTACTAGGCTCATTTCAAATTCAGATTCCATTTGGTTGACAAAATGTTTGACCATCCTGTCAGACATCCCACCAAAGACAATGTCATCTACATATATTTGAGCAATCATGACATTTCCTTCTTCATCTTTAACAAACAAGGTTTTGTCAATTCCTCCTTTCCTGTACCCTTGCTTGACAAGAAAAGTAGTCTGCCTTTCATACCATGCTCTTGGAGCTTGCTTCAGACCATAAAGAGCCTTCTTTAGTTTGTATACATGATTTGGACAGCTTGGATCAACAAATCCTTTAGGTTGTTCTACATATACCTCTTCATTAAGATAACCATTTAAAAAGGCACTTTTCACATCCATTTGAAATAGCTTGAACTTTAAGATACAAGCAATTCCCAAAAGTAGTCTGATTGATTCAAGCCTTGCTACTGGTGCAAAGGTTTCATCAAAGTCTACTCCTTCAATTTGTGTGTATCCTTGAGCTACAAGTCTAGCTTTGTTCTTTGTAACAACTCCTTGTTCATTTGACTTGTTCTTATACACCCATTTTGTTCCAATCACATTTATGTCATCAGGTCTAGGAACAAGGTTCCACACTTCATTCCTTGTGAATTGACCTAATTCCTCTTGCATAGCACAAATCCAATATTCATCAGTAAGAGCTTCCTTGATGTTTTTAGGTTCTATTTTAGAAACAAAACAGGAACCTGAAATCACTTCTCTTGATCTAGTGCTTACACCTCTGTTGGGATCACCAATTATCAAATCTTTGGGATGATCCTTCTGTATTCTGATGGAGGGAGGTTTGCTGGATTGTTCTGTCCTTGCATCAGTTTGAGTGAATTCATAATGATCACTCTTTTCTTCAGCTTCAATCTTGATATCAGTAGATGTTCCAACATCTTCTGGGACATCTGTAGGAGCATCATCAATTATCACATTTATGGACTCCATGATAACCTTGGTTCTAGAATTAAATACTCTATATGCTCTGCTGTTTATAGAGTATCCAAGAAAAATCCCTTCATCACTTTTAGGATCCATTTTTCTTCTTTGCTCCCTATCTGCCAGAATATAACAGTTACTTCCAAACACATGGAAGTACTTAACTGTGGGTTTTCTTCCCTTCCAGACTTCAAAGATTGTGGACAAAGTTCCTTTCCTTAGAGTAACTCTGTTGTGGATGTAACAAGCTGTGTTCATAGCTTCAGCCCAGAAGTACAAAGGTAACTTTTTAGCATGGATCATAGCTCTTGCTGATTCTTGAATAGTTCTATTCTTCCTCTCAACAATCCCATTCTGTTGAGGAGTGATTGGTGAAGAATATTCATGATTGATTCCTTCTGAAGAACAGAAATCTAAGAATTTTTGGTTCTCAAATTCTTTTCCATGATCACTTCTTATTCTGATCACACAGCTGGCTTTTTCCCTTTGTATTCTTTGGCATAAGTCTTTGAATACATCAAATACATCAGACTTTTCTTTGATGAAATTTATCCATGTATACCTTGAAAAGTCATCAACCACCACATAGGCATACCTCTTGCCACCAAGGCTCTCAACCTGTATAGGTCCCATAAGATCCATATGCAATAGTTCCAAAACTTTGGAAGTTGTCAGATGTTGGAGCTTTGGATGGGACATCTTGGTTTGCTTGCCTATTTGACATTCACCACATATTTTGCCATCATCAATCTTCAGTTTAGGAATACCTCTTACAGCATCCATATATATTATCTTCTTTATGCCTCTGAAATGAAGATGACCTAGTCTTTGGTGCCATAGTTTCACTTCTTCTTCTTTAGCTAAAGAGCAAGTTGAAGTGAGACTGAAGTCTTGAGATTCCCACATGTAACAGTTGTCTTTAGATCTGGCTCCTCTCATGACAACCTCTTGTTCTTTGTTAGTCACTATGCATTCAGTTTTGGTAAAGTTTACACTGTACCCTTGATCACATAATTGACTTATGCTGATCAGGTTAGCAGTTAAACCTTTAACTAGCAGCACATCATCTAGTCTTGGAACATCTTGACAGTCCAAGGTCCCAACTCCCTTGATTTCTCCTTTAGCTCCATCTCCAAAGGTTACATATCTGGATGAATGTGACTTTAAGTCTACTAGCAGATTCTTCAATCCAGTCATGTGTCTTGAACATCCACTGTCAAAGTACCAGTCTTCTTTAGCTGATACTCTTATTGATGTATGTGCTATATATGCAACACTTTTCTTTGACCATTTGAGTTGAGATTTCTTTTGATGCCTCTGCCCTGTGTATTGTTCATCAGTAGACCTCCAAGATTGTTTGTTGATCTTGTTCTTGGGTATGTAGCTTTGATCAGCCTGAAGGCTAGCTTTTGGTCTCCATACCTTCTTGATGACCTCTGTCTTCTGCTTAGGAGGTTGCTGATTTCTTTGATGTCTATGCAGCACTTTCTTGGTAACTTCTATTTTCTGCTTAGAAGGTTGCTGATACATCTGATTTGGATATCCATGCAACTTATAGCAACGAGGTTTGATATGTCCAAATCTTCCACAATGATGACATCTCCATCTTTGATACTTCTTCTTCATTATGTTCTTTTCAGAATGTTGAGACATCTGTTGGAACATTATGTTTGACTTTGTGTTCTTTTCCTGATGTTGAAGCATCTTTTGGGACATCTTGTTTGACTGTATGGATTTTGAAGTAGTTTTGCTAGAGCTAGCTTCATCCTTATGAACTCTGTTAAATCCCAGTCCACTTTTATCTCCTGAATGCTTATTGTTGTTGAGAATAACATCCAGTGTACTTGAGCTACTGTTCAGCATTCTAACAGATTTGGACATGTGTTCCAACTTGGAGTTGAGAAGACTTACTTCACTTTTCAAGGTGTCAATGATCTCTTGATCACTTGCTTTTTCATCTTCTAGTGCCTCATTCTGCTTCTTTAGCTTTATAACCTCACTGCATATTTCAGTGCTTCTTTTGTATAGATCTTTGTATGCTTGCTCAAGTTCTTCAAAAGTAAGCTCCCCATCACTGGATTCACTTTCAGATTCACATAATCCAGCTAGAGCAGTGATATGCTTAGCTGATTCTTCTTTTGAATCACCTCCTGAGTCTTCATCAGACCAGGTTACAGAGAGTCCTTTCTTTTGCCTTTTTAAGTAGGTAGGACATTCATTCCTGATGTGTCCATATCCTTCACATCCATGGCATTTGATTCCTTTTTCATGACTGGTCTTTTCATCATAATTTGACCTTCTGTTAGCATCATAAGGTCTTTTGTTCTCAGAAGAGTTTGTGTATCTTCCACTGGGTTTGGATTTGCCTTCCATCCCTCTGAGAATCTTTTTGAATTGTCTTCCAAGCATAGCAATGTTGTCTGATAAGCTTTTACCAGTTTCTGATTCATCATCTTCTTCTTCATCAGTATTTGTCACCAAGGCTATGCTTTTGTTCTTCTTAACATTTGTGTCATTCATTCCCATCTCAAATGTTTGAAGAGAACCAATGAGCTCTTCAACTTTCATAGTGCATATGTCTTGAGCTTCTTCTATTACTGTGACTTTCATGTCAAATCTTTTTGGCAAAGATCTGAGGATCTTTCTTACAAGCTTTTCATCAGTCATCTTTTCTCCCAAAGCTCCAGAAGTATTGGCTACTTCTAAGATGTTCATGTAGAATTCATGAACTGTCTCATCTTCCTTCATTCTCAAGTTTTCAAACTTGGTGGTGAGAAGTTGAAGTCTTGACATCTTTACCTTTGATGTTCCTTCATGAGTTGTTTTGAGAGTATCCCACACATCTTTGGCCAGCTCACAATGATGCACAAGTCTAAAGATGTTCCTATCAATGCCATTGAATAGAGCATTTAAGGCCTTGGAGTTGCCTAGTGCTGAATCTTCTTCCTCCTTACTCCATTCTTCTTCAGGTTTCAACACTTTTGATCCAACTTTGGTGTCTTGGATAGGATGTTCCCATCCAATGTTGACTGCTCTCCAGGCCCTGTTGTCAAGTGATCTTAAGAATGCAATCATTCTTGGTTTCCAGTAGTCATAATTAGATCCATCTAGTATAGGTGGTCTATTTACTGATCCTATATCTCTGTCCATGTTTCCAGAATTTGTATTCCCTAGATCTCACCCAGTATAAACAGGCAGGGTGCCTGCTCTGATGCCAATTGAAATTCTGTGATCAGGTATGAGATGTCCTATGAGATGTCCCAACACTTGACAGATTTAACCAAAACTTAAAGTGCAAGAAAATTAAACAACACAGTAGTTTGTTAACCCAGTTCAGTGTATAACCACACTTACATCTGGAGGCTACCAAGCCAGGAGGAAATCCACTATAAGTAATATTAATTCTAGACTTAAACAACCCAGTTTAATCTTTCACTTAATATCTACCCAATGCAATTTCTACCTAAGACACAACCTAGATATGAGTACCAACTCACTCCCCCTCAATCACACAGTGATCTTGTTTACAAGTTTAATAAAATTGAAGACATTCTTCAAACAAGACAGCTTGATCTTACTTCACAGTTTCAATCAAGTCACAAATGCACTTTTTGCAAAAAAGCTCATAAAGTGGTACAATTAAACAACCTGCTATTTAAAACACAAAACATCCTATTTGGTCTTCTTAAATTCGTACTCAATTCTGTGAGTTTCTGTTGGTTAAATAGGTGTTTGTAATTTGGGCTTTCTGTAGGTTAATCCAGCCCTAATGCACATGCAGCTTCCACCTTGAATTAGGGTTTGTTACTTCCTAAATTCTAGGTGATTTAGTTCTTCTGATTATGCTGAAGTTTCATAACAACTCTCCCTACAGATGCGCCTTGTTCTGTTTTTGTCCATCCATAATTAATTCCAGATAACTTTCCTTAAATATCTCAGATCAGTTAGTTATTAATTAATTCTGGTAGCAGGTTTGAGATGTCTCAACATCTGTTGGGACATCCTGAAAAACTGAACTTAAATCATCTACACAATGTCCCAACATCTGGTGTGACATCCTGAATTAAGTTCTTATACTCTGTTTGATAATGTCCCAACATCTGATAGGACATTCTGAATTGAATTCAATATTTCTTATTGGTCAAAAATTATGCCAATTCTAAACATCTACAGTTTATGACATTTCATCCGCCGGGTTTTTCATCATCTTGCACAATAATGGAAGTTGAAGAAGGGATAGAGGCCGGTGCAACTTGGATCATAGGATAAACCAAGGAATTACCTGTAACCTTGAAACTTGCACCTTTGTTGTTTTTGTGTGAAATTGTGTCTCTTGCGAACATCCAACATTGGAATAATTATCTGCATTGAATGCCTTGCAGGTTTATAAACATTGATGCAGGGTTAGATGAGGAGATCAGTACTTGATGATCACGATGTATGGATCAAAGCGCAAAATACGACGGCTTGAAGATATGGGATATGAAGAAACAACAGGGGAAGTTTTTTCAGTTTAACTTCTGTTTTGCCGAGATTTATTTTCTCGCCGCAACTCAATGCTTTATGTTCATGAGGTTACTTGAAGAAATACAGTGGTATCATCCTGTAGCATCCGAACTTGTTGGTATCGCTGCCTTATCTCTTTCGTTTTTTTGTGGCAATAGTATATGAGATGGTAAAATGATGAATTTCCTTTGTCCTGGTTTCACATTATACTGTTTACTATCATTTCTAATCTTTGTGTTCATTCTCACTCCATGTACATCCATTAGAGCAAGATGGTAGCAGGTTGGGGACATTGGCTCATGAAGACCTGGAGTTTGACATAGAATGAACAATCCAGACATGGAAGTTTGGCATGAAAATAATGGTATGAAGCACGACATGGCAACCATATTTTTAAAAGATGGAGACCGCTAATGCACCAAAACTGTGATGATTGACGTGAATTTCATTTGCAGCTTGTACTCTTTTGTAATTTGGGAAATTGACAGTGAATTGTAATATCATTGCAAAGAGGTATTTGCACCCATTAAACTCAAACAACTTGTATCATTTGCAAGAGATTTTTTAGTAGAACTTGTATCTATGTAAACACCCCAAATTTTCACTCACTAAGTTCACACCGTGGCTTGTGATCTTTTCATTTGCATAAGTTCAATCATATCATCTCATATTGCATTTTTTTACTTCACTGCATTGGTTCAAAGTCATCTGCATCTAGGGTTTGTGATATGAGCCATCCCTGAGCCATCTGAGCCACTCCAAAGGTCTTGAATCATCTCAATAGGCTCCATGTATGTTCAATCATCATATTATATCCTCCCAAGATCAAGGAAGTCAGAAAATCACAAGAACTGGCAAGGCATGGAAGCAGAGCTAGGTTTAACTGCACAGATGACCTAAAATTAGGGTTTTGGTTTCAGAGGCCATAACTCCAAAATTTTTGGTCATTCTTGTTTCTATTGTTCTCAATATGATATAAGGATCATGCATACCAAGTTTTATGGAAAGATTCATTGTGGAAGTCATCTGATCACTGGGTAACTTCTTGAGCAAGTCAGAGCAAAATCAGGGCATCTGAGGCCCCCATCAATGGATCCAAAGTGGATTTTTCATCAAATTTAAGTTATATGGTCTTTACTTGATCATTGAAGTGTTTGGAAGTTCAGAAATTTGAAGAAAAGTGAGCAAAACCAAAAGTTGCCAAAAATGGAAATGACTTGTAATGTAAACTTTCCATTCTGGGAAAGTTTTTCAATCTCCTCTTTCTCAACCAAAAATGCTTCAAATGAAAAATTATTGGTCATGAAAGTTGTAGATTGGATCATTCCCTTTTCAAAAAGTACAAGAACAAGATCTAATTCATTTTGGAACTCAAGTTATGGCTTTCCAAAGTTGGCAAAAATCAATTAATTTCATGTTTCATGCCAAAAGGGATTTTTTGTAAAACCTTATACCCAAACCATTTTGTGACTTCTAAATGACTTCTAGGAATCATTACAACTTGCCAAAATCAGAATTGCACAAATTCACAAAGTTTCATGCCTTGGATCACAAGCCTCCATAAGTCATTTTTTTCCCATAAATTCTCAAAAGAGGGATTTTTGCAAGAAGGATTTCTAATGATTGATTTGGTTTCTAATTGGCCTCAAAACATCATAACAACATTACATGATCCATTTTGCTGCAAATTGCCCAAAGAATTTCACATTTCCATGACTTGCACTTGAAGAAATCCAAAAGGGGCCAAAAGTCCACAAATTTGCAAAACCTCCCCACAACTCCTCACAAACATACTGAATTGCCACAAGATGCATTCCATGGACATCCTTGAATCAAGCTGCGCCATACACCCCCTTGTCCTTGGCCTGAAACAGCCCATACCTCAAAGGATAACAAACCATGACTTTTTGCATTTTGCACCATACCAATCACACTATGCCATTACCAACTTTCTGACCAATCACAATACCTTATACTAATCAAAAGCAAGCCAAACATAACAAGAGGCAAGCCTGAACTCTCCCATAACTCAGCATTCACAAAAACCTCCCTTTTTGCATTTTCTATCGAAACACACAACTCAGCCACTCATTCTTCAAACCAACACCACCATTCATCTCAGCATCAATCACTGATCATTTCCCACCCTTCACTTTGCCCTAAAAGCCACCACACACAAAACACGATTTTCCCCCTTTGAACTGAACTTCATCAAACTTCAAAAGGAGGTCACAAACACTTCAGCAAAGCTTCAAAGCTTCTTCAGGGAGGTCATTGGAGGCGTTTTGAAGCAAAGAAGCAGCCTGAAAGCTCCAGGGTTGAAAGCTTCATCTCAGGTAGCCATGTGAAAACATTTTTTCAGAATCTCTGTTTTAAGTTCTTAAATGGTTAAGTTTGATCCCCTGAGTACAATGAACCTTTTATTTTTGAAAATGATGAAGAATTGAGAGTGTATTGCTTGTCTGAAAGTTCCACCATTTTTGTTCATAGCTTCGAATCTTAAGAATGGCTGAAAATAAATTCTGTTTGAGGGTGGATTTGGGCTTAGGGGAGTGAAAGGAACGAATCTGGAGCTTTAGAGCTCCAGAAGTGGCCTAGGGAGTGAGTTGCAAAATTCTCAAGGGAGATGTGGCCGGAGAAGATGACCGGAGGTCATTTCCGGCCACCTGAAAGTGATTAGTGTAATTAATTAGGGTTAGGGCATGTTTTGAACGTGGGCCGTTAGATCAAGCTTCCCGCGCGTGTTTGTGTGGCCTGGATCTCATGATTAGTTTTAATTTCAGGATTAATATTTAATTAAATAGGATTAAGGAAGTTTGAACCTGGGCCGTCCAGATGCGTGCCCAGTTAACTCTTTTAAAGCCCAGATTTAATCTCAGCTCTCCATTCAACATACTTTTCATTTAATTAGTTTTTATTTTATTTTTTCTCATTTAATTTGTACGAATTTTTAAAAATAGGAAAAAATATCAAAAACTTCCGAAATTTTTTATCCAGCCTTTAATTAATTTTCAGAACCCAAAAATATTTTTGTTTTTATTTTTTCCATTAAAAATATATTTTTAAATCATTTAAATGTTATTTTTAATTAGTTAATTGATTTTAATTAATTAAAAATACATTTAAGTATTTAAAAATCACAAAAAAATTCAGAGAACATTCTTAGGCATTTAGAAACATTTACAAACTCACCACACAAATTTCTTTTTGGTTTTGATCACCTTTGACGTTTTTCATTTGAATTAGGGTTCCTAAATTGTTCATTTTTTAACCCTAAATTCAAAAATTCATAACTTTTGATCCAAGTTGAATTTGTGAATGATTCTTTTTGCATTGTTTTATGCATGGTTTCAAGCATCTAAAAACATTTTTGTTTTATTTTTATCTTTCATTTTCAATTTGTTTGGAATTTTACCTTTAGGATCACCCTTTAAAACCCTAGAAACTTAGGAAATTCATAACTTCCTTTAGGTTTAGCTTCTGACCTCCCCCTTTGGATGGTGAACTAGTATAGGTTTAGGGTTCCTTTGAGTTCATTTTAAATTTTGTATCTTATCATTTGCTTCTGTTTTTGAGTTTTGCATCTCACATGTTCATATAACCCTAATTTTGCATCTCATTTGCATCCATCTTGTATAAGCTTGCATACATGAACTTGCCATGACATTTTGTGCATCCACATGACATATAAGACATATTAGGACACATTAGAATCATGTTTGATCATTGAATCATCCATTTGCCATGTTATGCTTTCATTTCATTTCATGTGCATTCATGAACTTTCATGCTTCCTTCATGCTTCATTTGCATTCCCATCCTTTGTATGATCATCTTCATCTCATGACATACATTTATATCATCTCTTTTCATCATTAGAATCATGAACATGCTTCTGGTTTTGGTTTTCATCTTTGCATTTCATCCCATTTTCATTTCATTTCATTTCCTTTTGCTAACTTTTCAGGTGGTAAGTGTTTGAGAAGTGAATTTGCCTTCACTTCTCATAATCTCTTCTCATCTTTATTATGAATTCATTGCTGAATTTCATCTTAGTATTAGAGTGAGCTTGCTCATTCATGTTCCTTCCTCACTTTCTTTCTTCAAGAAACTTATTTTCTTAAGTGAAGTAAGTTGTCTTGCTTCTTTCTGTTTCTCCTCCTTCCACCTTTCTTCTTCCTTGGTGGCTTTTCCTTGAAGGTCTCTTGCAAACCTCATAAACCCTAGGAATACCCAAGCATGATCACAATTAGGGTTTGATTAGTCCCCCCATTAGTTTTACCTTTGTGTCATCTTTGTGTCTTCTCTTCTCATCTCACAATCAGGGACAAAACCTTAAAGGTTTTAAGGCTTTGTGATTAAGCTTATGCCTGCACCATTCTCTTAGGATGGAGTGTATAACTTTAATCCTAAGTGTTAAACCCTTAATGTGTTTAAATCCTTTAATCAAATCACCTAATAATCACTAAGACATCAAGCTTGTAACTTGGGCCTTGCATTAGGGTTCTAATTCTTCCTTAATTGGTTAAGAAGGACTAACCCTAGTGTTAATGGACAAGTCCCCCTCAAGTTGTCTTACAAATCATAAAATCCATTTCTTAATCTTACCATTTACTAAAATCCACTTTAATAAAGGCTTTGTTTTGTCATGAGGTTAATCCCTAATCATGGATTAAGTTGAGGAGCCTTCCTCAGCTTAAATGTTCTCATCTATTATCCTTCTATTAGGATGGTATAATGGGTCCATTAAATCCTTGATTATGGCTTCAACTCATTACTTAACACTAAACAAAAATACCAAAAACATCTAAATAAATACAAGTAGGTTAATGATCTTAATCCTATATAATGGTGATTAAGTGTGAGGTGATTATTTCATACTTAAGGTATTCTCATTACCCCTAATCAGAGGGAAGATGTGATGAGTTTACTAACCCTTGGTTTAGGCTTAAGCTCATTTTCTTATGACAAACTCCAAAAAACAATAAAAGATTGAAAACACCAAAAACAAACAATAATCGTCTCCTCCGGGATTCTTTTCTCACCTCATTCACTCACAAACGAGAACTCGCTTCTTCCGTCTAATGCAAGACAGTTTACACCTGAGCCAGACAGGTCTTACACTTGAACATAGACAAGTAAGTAGTTCACAAGTCAATTTATTTTCTAGTCTCTTTGAGTCGAACTACGGTGTTCTGACTTCCTCATTGCACGAGAGGATACGTAGGCATAACTTAATAGTTATCGAACAAAAGTCTCTGTATATTCCCCCTCTTCCAGCCTTATCCTTTTAAGCCTCACTATCTTGAGCATTTCATTCCTTCCTTACACTGACACTCCTTTATTTCACTTCACACTTCTTTTGCACTGACACTAGTTTTCTTCTCCAACTTTTGCACACAAAATAGCCTTGATACTACCCCTTTAAAACACAAACTTTCAAGCGTGGATCCCGTCGAGTACGGCGGACAATCTGGGTGCTAATACCTTCCCAGGTTGTAACCAACCCCCTTTCTCAGTTTCTCAGATTCGCGACCGTCTTGTCCATATCTTCCTAGGTTTATGCAGCATTACCTTTCCCTCGGGATAAAAATGCCTAGCTGGCGACTCTTTTCATTTTCTCCTTTCGCCGACCGTTCGCGTCTGTACCCCTCTTGGCCGGGTGTCATTTGGTGGGAGCGACAGCTTGGCGACTCTGCTGGGGAGCCTTATACTGCAACCAGGGCTTCTGGTTCTTTTTGTGGGTTCCTCCTAGCGCTTGTTTGATTTGTGTTTACTGGGGTGCTATGTGCTATGTGTGTTTATTTATTTTGCTTTATTTATTGCTTTATGTAAAGCTTTATTTATTTCTTTCTTTACAGTCTTATGCATATTTCATACTGTCATTGCTGGATCTGGTTTTCTTTGGTGGGTGGGGTTCCATTGAGAGATTAAGGTCCTATACCTGGGACCTGAGTGACACCTAAGCTAGAGTGGTTCATGTTCTTTCCCATTCCATTTCGGTCTGGTGCGGGAATATGAAACACGGTTCAAATGTGGGTTTCTTCTTGAGAACTCTGTGCTACAGATTTCCTGTAGTGCTAGGGCTATCTGGGAAGCCTGCTAAGTCCGGATGACCTTTATTTTGACCTTCAGAATTTGGGGAGAATTAGAGGAGGATCTTTTATGGTTATTGTAAACATTGTACCTCCAGGTTAGAAGTGTTTACACTTCTCATAACTGATCCAAGTTTGAGGATCTTTGTTCTAGAACATTACATGTGAGGGGGTTGGGTTGTTTACAGATTTGCAGGTACCCTTGGCCACATCATACCCTATTACTGTTTTGTGTAAGAATACTCCACTTTGGACAGTTCTTGTGATTAACCCTGGACATGTGACTCTTTATTTGAGTCCCCCACCCTGGTTATTGGATTTCTGTACCTCCATCCGAACCTTTGAACATACATGGACCCTATATCAAGAAAGACAATCAGATCCAGCTTTTGATCACAAACCCTTGCATATCATTTTCATATATCATTGCATCATTTAACATTTGTTTATTTGTTTTTCAGGGTGTCCACCTCATTATTTCTTGGTTTTGGTTTTGACCCCTTCTATTGCTTAGACCTCTGCTTCAGTTATCTGCTTCAGCCTATGCTTCAACTATCTCCTTCAGCATCTCTTCCAGTCTGTCAGAGACTCACCTGCATCAGTCTGACAGAGACTTACCTCCAGCTTCTCAGTCTGTGATCTTCATCAACATTTGTCTTCAGCTTCTTCAGCAGCACTCATGGCTACTCCCAGGAAGAGCAACATATCTTATCATTTCTTTGAGCCTTCTTTGACTGGTATCAGGCAGGTCCAATCACTCATCACACCTGACCACATCCCACTGTTCAGAGAGCATTATGGGGGTATTTTAGACATGGTCATGGATCTTGATTCTTCTCAGAGAAGCATGATCCACACATGCTTGCAGTTCAATGACCCTCCACTGAGATGCTTCACCTTTCTTGACTTTCAAATAGGGCCTCTGTTGGAAGAGTTTTCTTTATTGATTGGAGTACCTATCAGAGGAGGGATCCCCTTTAACCCAGAGATGACTGCTCCCAGAAGTGAAGAAATAGCAAGGGCATTGAACTTGGAGCCTGCCCTTATTGAGCAAAACATGACAACAAAAGCTGGGATTCCTGGTTTACATCTGGACTTCTTAATTTCTCAGGCCATCCTGAAGGCTTCATTGGGAGAATGGAGGGAAGTCTGTGCACTCTTAGCCCTCATCATATATGAGGCTATATTGTTTGCAGATGAGCCTAAATTTTTCAGTAAGAATTCCATCCATTTGTTCCTGCTGAGAAACCCAGTGCCTACATTGCTAGGGGATTTTTACTACTCCATCCATCAGAGGAATGAAAAACAGAGGGGGAAGTTGGTCATATGTTGTGCTCCTTTGTTTTACTCTTGGCTACTCAGACACCTGCCTAAATCAGATGCTTTCTTGAACCCACCCCAGCAGAGGAATTGGGCCAAGAGATTCATTGCCTTAACCTCAGATGATATCAGATGGTGCACCCAGAGCACCAAAGGCAAGGACATTATCACCATCTGTGGGAAGTACCCTAATGTGACTCTAATAAGAGTAAAAGGTTGCATCAACTACAACCCTTTACTGTTTAAGAGACAATTTAACTATGCCTTAGTTCACCCTCCCAGAGGACAGGATTTAGCTGAGACCCTATACTGTGAAGTGCAACCTAATTCAGCTGTTGTCAGGCAAGCTGCCTGGGCTTGGGACAACATCCAGACAAAGGGGGTAGCCATCCTTGGAATATGTAACAATGTTAATTCAACTCAGTATTCAGACTGGTCCCATACTAGAGCTCAAATTACCAGAATGCCTTTCACTTTGGAAGAAACACCTGAACCATCTACAGTACAGCCTGCAACAACAGTTAGCCTGGAGGAATTTGAGAAGCTGAAAGAGAGGAGTAACCAGCTATCTGAAGCTCTGAAGAAGACTCTTTGAGAAAGAAATGATGGTCGCCTGGACATTGAAAGATTGGAAAGACTCAAGATTGAGCATCTTACCAAGATTGAAAGAACAAATGACTATATAAGGAAAGCAAGGGCTGGGGAACAAATATTGAAGAAAGCCTGTAAAGAGGCCAAGATTCAGAAAGCTAGGGTTGAGCACTATCTGGAAGAGAGTCAGGCTAGGTGGATCAGGATCACCAAAGCCCGTGCACAAGAAGATTAGAGGACTCAAGCCAAGATTGAGCAGCTAGAGGCCAATGAGATGAAGTAGCAGGAAGTTTTGTTGGCAGCTCAGAAGGAGATATCAGAATTGAAGCTTAGAGCAGGGTTAAAGAGATCCAAAGATCAGGACAGGCATAAGAAGCTGACTACTGCCATTGCTACTAGGAACTTCCTCATTAGGACCATTACAGAGCACCCAGCTGGTCCAGTGACTGAGGCACTCCTGAAGGAGGTCAGGGAAGATGATTATGGATTGGATGTCTGATTCCTCTTTGCTTGTTGTTCTTTCCTTTTGATGTACTTTTCTTTTTGTTGTATTTTTGACCCTCCATGGGCATGTATTGTAAAACAGACTATGTATTTTTCATCATTTTTAATATATTTAGTTTGTTTTCATTGGGCTTCTTTTCTCTACAACATCAAGCATCTTCCTCGAGGTCTGGAAAGATCAAAACCAAGAACCAAACTGGATACTTTGGAAAACAAATAAGCATACTGCATTGCATACTAACATTTTCTTTGTTTTGTAGGTTTTTTGTTCATTATTTTGTCTCTCACTTTGTTGTCATTTCAGGAAACATTGCTCGTCGCCGAGTGTTCCCTGTCAACCGCACACACCGGTACCCTACGCGTAACAACCTTCCAGGCATTCAGATGGAACAGGTACAGCAGGACCTGAATGAGGTCAGAAATCAGATGGTTAACGAAAGGGTCGGGATGAGAAACCAAATGTCTCAGTTTATGGCTGTAATGACTGGCTTAGCCCAGAGCCAAGAAAGGCTGAGAGAACTGGTAGAAAGACAGACACCTGAAGAGCCGCACCTTGGAACAGGGGGAACCAACAATAATGAACGGGGGCAGCCTCGTATTGACCCACCAGAGTATGGACCCCATTTTAATCCAGATGTTAACATCCCGAGGAATGTTCAAGGTAATACTGCTGGGGGCAGAATCCTACAAGAGGATCCCCAAGAAGAACAATTTACTGTTATTGGGGCTGGAGATGAGGTATATGATAGAAGACTAGATGAGATTGCTGAAAAGTTAAGATCTTTGGAGTCTCAGAATTCTTAGGGCTTTGACGTAATGGATATGGGGCTGGTAGATGGGGTGAGGATTCCCCACAAATTCAAACCCCCTTGCTTTGAGAAATATAATGGTACTTCATGCCTGCGTACTCATCTGCAATCTTTCCTAGGAAGACTCAAGGCTTATACCATGGATGAGAAGTTATGGATGTTCTATTTTGAGGACAGCATGACTGGAGCTTCAAGAGAATGGTATTCGCATCTGACAAGGGCCACTATAAGGTGTTGGAAGGATTTGGCCGAGGCTTTCATCCGGCAATACCAGTACAACCTAGACATGGCCCCCAATAGAACTCTTCTAATGGGCATGTCTCAGTCTTTAAGGGAGAGCTTTCGGGATTATGCTCAGAGGTGGAGACAGCTTGCTGCTGCTGTCCAGCCACCCATGTCAGAAAGGGAGATGGCCGACATGTTTATGAACACCTTGCAGGGGACTTATATTGATAGACTTGCTTCTTTCTCCTCTACCAGTTTTGCTGGTGTAGTTATAGCTGGTGAGAGAATTGAGAGTCTTTTGAAGATGGGCAAAATCTCTGACAATGGTGCAAGTACCTCAAGCAACCCCAGAAAACCTTTTGCAGGACCCCGAAGGGCGGGTGAAACAAATGCTATCCATGCAAGCAGGGGCAGACCCCAGTATTCTCACAGATCAGTAGCAACTGTCACCATCCCGGCTCCAGTTCCACAACAACCATCATATCCTCAACAACAACAGCATCACTATCAGCAACAATCTCATTTTCCGCAGCAAAGAACTTACAACAATAACAATAGCAACCAACATCAACGCCCCTTTCAACAGAGGCCATCTCAGGCAAATAGGGTGATTGACCCTATCCCTATGCCTTATGATGCTTTATTGCCACAACTTCTGAAGCTTAACCTGGTTGAGTTAAGGATGTTGGCACCACCAGATCCTCTCAATCTCCCAAAGAATTATGATGTTAATGCCAGGTGTGCCTTTCACTCCAACGCACCTGGTCACAATACCGAGAAATGTAGGGCCTTACAGATGAAGGTGCAAGATCTGGTCGATTCCAAAGCACTTAATTTCGCACCTCCTCCGAATGTTAACAGAAATCCTATGCCTAATCATGGTGGGCCTAGGATTAATGCCATTAAAGAGGACCAACCATCTACACTGATTGATAATGTTGCACAAATTCAAACACCACTGGCTGAAGTCAAAGTTCAACTTTTAAGATGCCAAGTGTTCCCGGGCTGTGGGGCCTACTGTGAATCGTGCAAAACTGCTATTAATGGTTGTGAGAAGCTAAGGTTTGGCATAGATGGCCTCATCAGAGATGGAATCTTGCAAATTACTTCAACAGCTTCTTCAGTAACTCTTGTTTCAACAACATTGGATTCTCCTACAACACCAACAATTCTTCCTTCAACAGATTCTCCTACAACAGCCACAACTATCATTCCTACTGATTCATCAACAACACCAACAATCACTCTGTCCATTATTTCAACAAGTCAAAGTTCAACAACATTTACTTCTACAACATCAGCACCCATTTTATCAACGGAATCATCTACAACACCAGCAAACATTAATGAAGATGTCTCAACGGTCACGATCTATTATGACCCGGCAAATGTTCCTCCCAGCAACAATTTCCAACAACAAACTGCAACACCTCCTGCCAGATCTCCAGTCACAATCTACTATGATCTGCACACTATAACACGGTGGGAGAACTGACTTTAGTTATGTTGCGGATAGCAAGAGTCACCACCGAATTTTATTTTATCCAAAGGAAAGGGCATAAAAGAACAGGAAAGACCTTAAAAGATTTTTGGGTTCGGGGGGTAGGTTATGTAAAGGGAAGGTGTTAGCACCCTTTACATAACCTACTGTAATCACCCCAAATTTTCCCTCACCCATTTTCACTATGGCTTGTGATCATTTCATATGCATAAACACAATCATAACATCTCATATCACATTTTTTGATTCACTGCATAGATTCAAAGTCATCTGCACCCAGGGTTTGTGATCTGAGCAATCCAAGAGCTTCTTGAGCCACTCCAAAGGTCAACAATCATTTCAAAGGGGTCCATGTGTGTTCAAGTATCACATTATATCCTCTCAAAGTCAAGAATGCCAAAGAATCACAAGAACTGAGATTGGTATGGAAGCAGAGCCAGGCTTGACTGCACAGGTGACCTAAAATTAGGGTTTTGGTTTCAGAGGCCATAACTCCAAATTTTTTGGTCATTCTTGTTTCTATTGGTCTCTATATGGTATAGGGAGTATGCATATCAATTTTCATGAAGAAATTCCATGGGGAAGTCATTTGATCAAGAGTTGACTTTTCAGACAAGTCAGTGCAAAATCAGGGCATCTGAGGCCCCCAATGACCCAACCAAGGGATAATATTCATCATTTTGAGTGTATATGATCTTTATTTGATCATGGAAGAGGTTGGAAGTTCACAAAATTGAAGAATTTGAAGTTTTTGCAAAGTTGACTTTTTTGGGCAAGTTTGACTTTTAATGGAAATGTCATTTTATGCAACTTTTTCAACCCTTACTTTTTGATTCAAAAATGCTTCAAATGGAAAAACTTTGGTCATGAAAGTTGTAGAATAGATCTTTCCCTTTTCAAAAAGTACAAGAACATGACCTAATTCATTTTGGATCAAAAGTTATGGCTTGTCAAAGTTGGCAAAAATCACAAAATTCCAAAGTTTCTACCAAAGAGGTATTTTGCAAAATGACTTGATCAAGTGTTCTAAAGCTATCAAATGGACTTCTAAATCACATAACATGATCATGTGACATCTAAAGTTCAGATTGAACCAAAGGGATCACATTTTTCATGGCTTGTGAGGCAAGATCTTTTCATAAGAACCAAAACAAGCCAAGTTGCAAAAGTCATGATAGTTTCTCATCCACTTGCTAGCTACATTGCTGAACCATCCTAGCCTTTCCCTCACACCATGCTACGCAGCCCACACCCTTTGTACTTGTCTAGAACATGACCCATGCTTCTCTTACACAAAGTTGACAAATTGGCAAAAGTAGCTACACCTATCACAAAAGGGCATGTCACATCCTCTGGCCAATAGGAATTGTTTATACAAACAAATGGCAAGCCAAACAACATAACACACAAGCCTGAAACTAGCAAGAAGATAAATTTCTCATTTTCACTCTCAAAAGCAAAAGCTTTCGAAACTCAGAAAACAAGCTACAAACTCAAAAACAAACTTCATAGAACTCATCACCACATCCTTCTGATCATTTCCCTGCCTTCATTCATCCTTGAAACCTCACATAAGCCAAACACGATTCTCACCTGAGCTTGAACAGAACTTGTTCAATCTCCCAAACCAGCCATCACAAACTCCTTCTAAGCATCCAGACATCATCAAGGGACCAAAAGGAGTGGATTGCATAAAGAGGGGAGGTCAGAAAGCTGCAAAGTTGAAAGCTTCAAAACTCAGGTAGCTCAAGAACTTTTTTTCCAGAAATGATTTTTAAAGTTCCTAAGTTGTTCTTTGTAGTTCACTGATCACTCTGATGTCTTTGGTTTTGAAAATGGTGGAGAGATGAGAGTTTAATCTGTTTCTAAAACTTTTTGCCCTAGGATTTGTTTGCTTCGATTCTCTCTGATTATGAGTGATAAATGTTGTTTGAATGGGGGTTTTGATTCGTTTTTGAGTGGGAATCATTTCTGTTCAATTAGATTTTGTTTTAGATGCGTTTAGAGAGAGTTTGAAGTTTGGAGTGATCGGAGAAGATGACCGGAACACTGTTCCGGTCACCTGAAAGTCATTAAGGGCTGATTAGGGCTAATTAATTAGGGTTAGTGAGTTTGAATGCTGGCCGTCCAGATGCGCGCCAGGTCAATTCGCGCGTGTTTAAGTTTGAATCTGGGCCTTCAGATTGGATTACTTTTCTTTTTCAGCTTTAAATTCATTTTATTTTTCATATTATTTCATTTAATTTGTACATTTTATTAAAAATAGCAAAACCAATTTAAAAATTCTGGAATTTTTTGTACAAGTTATTATTTAATTTCAGAAACCAAAAATAATTTTATTTTTATTTTTTGCATTCAAAAAATATTTTTAAATATTTAAAAGTTTATTTTTAATTAATTAATGAGAATTAATTAATTAAAAATACTTTTAGGTATTTAAAAATCACCAAAAAATTCATGAAACATTTAAAAACATTTGGAAACATTGTCCAACCCTCAAACCAAATTTATTTTTTGATCTTGATGCATTTTAAGAATTTTCCATGGAATTAAAATCATTTTGATGCATTATTTTGATCCAAACTTTCAAAAATCACTTCTGCCTAACCACAAAGAGTTGGACTTTGATTCTTTTTGCATTGTGTTTAGCATATCATGTAGTTTGTGAGAATAAATGGCCATGAATTGATCTTTCATTTTCCATTTGATTGGCATTTTTCTTGTAAAGGAACCCTAAAACCCTAGAAAACTTAGGAAAATCATAACTTGAATTTGGTTAAGAGTTGGAACTTCTCCTTTGGGCATTAAGTTAGTAAAGGTTTAGGGATCCTTTGAGTGCATTTTCAATTTTTTGTATTGATGTTTGCTTCTGATTTTGGTTTGTGTTTGATGCTTTGATCATAAACCCTAATTTGGGCTTCCATATGCATCCATCTTGCATTTGCATTCATACCTTGACTTGCCATAGCATTTTATGCATTCTTTTGATTCATTGCACATCTTAAGACATATTGAAAGCATGATTGATCATTGCATCATGTATATGCCATGTTGTATGTCATTTGCATCTCATAACTTTTCGTGTATGTTCATGCATTCTTAACTTGTTCCATTTGCATTCTTAAGCTTGTATGATCATCCCCATGTGTTGTTCCATGATTGTAGCATCTCATAGCATCATTCACTTCATGTATATGCTTCTGGTTTTGATTTGCATCATGTCATTTCATTCCATTTTGCATTGCATTGCATTTCTTTTCTAACTTTTCAGGTGGTAAGTAACTTTGAGAAGTGGATTTGCCTTCACTTCTCATACTTTCTTCTCATCTCTCTCTCTCTTGCATCCATGCTGCATTTTTATATGTGTTTGAGTTTGAGCTTGCTCATTATTTTTCTCCTACTTCCTTTCTTCAAGTGACTTGACTTCTTAAGTAAAGCAAGTTACTTTGCTTCTCCTGATCCTTTCATCTGCTTCCTGGTGGTTCCTCTGAAGATTTCCCTTGTAAACCTCACAAACCTTAGGAACAACCAAGTATGACAATAATTAGGGTTTTGATTAGTCCCCCCATTTAGAGTTTACCTTTGTGTCTCATTGAGTCTTCTCTTCTCACCTCATAATCAGGGACTAAACCCTAAAGGCTTTAAGGCTTTGTGATTAAGCTTATGCCTGCATCCTTCTATTAGGATGGAGTGTATAACTTTAATCCTAAGTGTTGAACCCTTAATGTGTTTAAATCCTCTAATTAATTCACTTAATAATCATCAAGACATCAAGCTTGTAACTTGGGCCTTGCATTAGGGTTCTAATTCTTCCTTAATTGGTTAAGAAGGACTAACCCTAGTGTTAATGGACAAATCCCCCTCAAGTTGTCTTACAAACCATAAAACTCACTTCTTCATCTTATCATTAATTAAAATCCATCTAATAAAGGCTTTGTTTTGTCATGAGGTTAATCCCTAATCATGGATTAAGTTGAGGAGTCTTCCTCAGCTTAAACATTCTCATCTATTATCCTTCTATTAGGATGGTGTAATGAGTCTGTTTAATCCCTGATTATGGCTTAACCTCATTACTTAACACTAAACAAAAACACCAAAAACATCTAAATAATCACAAGTAGGTTAATGATCTTAATCCTACATCAAAGGTGATTAAGTGTGAGAAGCTGACTTCACACTTAAGGTATTCTCATTAACCCTAATCAGAGGGAAGATGTGATGAGTTTACCAAATCCATTGGTTTAGGCTTAAGCTCATTAACTTATGACAAACTTCAAAAAGCAATAAAAGACTGAAAACACAAAAACAAACAATAATCGTCTCCTCTGGGATTCTTTTCTCATCTCATTCACTCATAAACGAGAACTTGCTTCTTCCGTCTAATGCAAGACAGTTACACCTGAGCCAGACAGGTCATACACTTGAGCATAGACAAGTAAGCAGTTCACAAGTCAATTCATCTTTCAGTCTCTTTGGGTCGAACTACGGTGTTCTGACTTCCTCATTGCACGAGAGGATACGTAGGCATAACTTAACAGTTATCGAACAAAAGTCTCTGTATATCCCCCCTCTTTCAGCTTTATTCTTTAAATCTCATAGTCTTGAGCATTTCACTCTTGTTCTTACACTGACACTTCACTACTACACTTCACACTTCTTTTACACTGACACTAGCATTCTTCTCCAGCTTTGATACACAAATTGCACTGACACTACCCCTTTAAAACACAAATCTTTTAAGCGTGGATCCCGTCGAGTACGACGGACAATCTGGGTGCTAATACCTTCCCAGGTTGTAACCAACCCCCTTTCTCAGTCTCTCTGGTTCGCGACCGTCTTATCCATATCTTTCTAGGTCTATGCAGCATTACCCTTCCCCCGGGATAAAAATGCCTAGCTGGCGACTCTTTTCTTTTCCAGTGAGTTCACTGCTGTGTGTTCTCATTGTTCTTTTCGCCGACCGTTCGCGTCTGTACCTTTATTTGGGCCATTCCCATTTATCGGGAGCGACAGCTTGGCGACTCTGCTGGGGAACCTTATACTGCAACCAGGGCTTCTGGTTCTTTTTGTGGGTTCCTCCTAGCGCTTGTTTGATTTGTGTTTACTGGGGTGTTATCTGTGCTTGTATGTTTTGTTTTATTTACTGCTTTATGTACAGTTGTTTATTTGCTTTATTTATAGCTTTACATATATCATATTGTCATGCTGTCTGGCTGGATCTGGTTTTGCTTTGGTGGGTGGGGTTCTATTGAGAGTTAATGTCCTATACCTGGGACCTGAGTGACACCTAGGCTAGAGTGGTTCATATTCTTTCCCATTCCATCTCGGTCTGGTGCGGGAATATGAAACACGGTTCAGATATGGGTTTCTTCTTGAGAACTCTGTGTTGCAGATTTCCTGCAGTACTAGGGCTATCTGGGAAGCCTGCTAAGTCTGGATGACCTTTAGTATTGACCTTCAGAAACTGAGGTGAATTAGAGGAGGAATTTTTATGGTTATTGTAAACACTGTACCTCCGGGTTAGAAGTGTTTACACTTCTCATAACTGATCCAAGTCTGAGGATCCTTGTTTTAGAACACCACCTGTGAGGGGGTTGGGCTGTTTACAGGTTTGCAGGTACCCTTGACCTCAGCATACCCTGTTACTTTGTTTTGATTAAGAGTACTCCATGTTGGAACAGTTCTTGTGATTTTTTTTAACCCTGGACGTGTGACTCTTTATTTGAGTCCCCCACCTTGGTTACCGGACTTATGAACCTCCATCTGGATTTCTTGAACATACCTGGACTTATATCAGAGCAATTAATCAGATCCAGCTCAGTCACAAACCCTTGCATATCATTTGCATACATCCTCATTGCATCATTTTAACATGTGTTTATTTGTTTTTCAGGGTATCCATCCTATCATTTTGACTTGGTTTTGGCCCCTTCTTCAGTTTAGACCTATCTTCATCAGCACTTGCTTCAGCAATCAGCCACCTGCTTCAGTCACTTGCATCCTCAGTCCCAGCCTATCAGTGGCCCATCTCCAGTATTGTCCTCAGTCATCATCATCAACACCTATCCTTCAGCAGCATGGCACCTAAGAAAAGTAACATCTCCTATCACTTCTTTGAGCCTGAGCTAGCTAGCATCAGGAGGATTCAGACCCTGATTACTCCAGACCATATACCACTTTTCAGAGAACATTATGGAGGAATCCTTGATGTGGTTATGGATTTGGACCCTTCACAGAGGAGCTTGATACATACTTGCCTGCAGTTCTATGATCCCCCTCTGAGGTGCTTCACCTTTCAGAATTTTCAGTTGGGACCCTTGTTGGAGGAATATTCATCATTGGTTGGTGTACCTATCAGGGGTGGAATTCCCTTTAACCCTGAAATGGCTTTCCCAAGTAATGAGGAGATAGCAAAAGCATTACATCTGGAACCAGTTCTGATTGGGCAGAATTTGACAGCTAAAGCTGGAGTCTCTGGTTTTCATCTAGATTTCTTGATCTCTCAGGCTACTCTGAAGGCCTCCTTGGGGGAGTGGAAGGCAGTTTGTGCTCTGTTGGCCCTTAGCATATATGGGGTCATACTTTTTGCAGATGAGCCTAGATTTGTTAGCAAGAATGCAATCCATCTTTTCATCCTGAGAAACCCAGTGCCTACCTTACTGGGAGATCTTTACTACTCTGTACATCAAAGGAATGAAAGGCAAAGGGGAAGATTAGTAAGATGCTGTGCTCCTTTGTTCCATACTTGGCTGCTCAAGCATTTGCCAAAGACTGATACATTCTTGAACCCTCACCAGCAGAAGAACTGGGCTAGGAGGCTTGTTGCTCTAACCTCAGATGATATCAGGTGGTGCACTCAGAGCACCAAGGGCAGAGACATCATTACAAGTTGTGGGCAATTTCCCAATGTACCTCTGATTGGAGTGAAGGGTTGCATCAATTACAACCCTCTGCTATTCAAAAGACAATTGGGCTATGCATTAGTGCATCCTCCTAGGGCACAGGATCTGACTGAGACCCTTTATTATGAAATCAAGCCTAATCTGGCTGTTGTCAGGCAAGCAGCCTGGGCCTGGGACAATGTGCAGATTAAGGGGGTAACCATTCTTGGGAGATGCAACAATGTAGCCTCAGCTCAGTACTATGAGTGGTCTCATGCCAGGGCTCAAAATTCTGGAATGCCTTTCACTATTGAAGATATGCCTGGACCTTCCACAGCACCACCTCCGGCAACTGTCAGCTTAGAGGAGTTTGAGAAATTGAAAGAGAGAAATGAAAAACTGACTCAAGCTCTACAGAAGACCCTCTGGGAGAGGAGTGATGGTAGGTTGGATATTGAGAGGTTAGAAAAGCTGAAGGTGGAGCATTTGGCTAGAATTGAGAAGTCTGAGGATTACATTAAGAAGTCTAGGGCTGGAGAACAGATCTTGAAGAATGCCTGCAAGGAAGCTCAGTTCCAGAAGGCCAGGACTGATTTGTATCTAAAGGAGAGTCAAGCTAGGTGGGTCAGGATCACCGAAGCTCGCACTCAGGAGGATAAAAGGACTCAGGATAGGATTGAGCAGATGGAAGCTAGAGCAAAAGAGCAACAGGAAGCCCTGGCAGCAGCCCAGAGGGAGATCTCAGAGTTGAAGATCAGAGCTGGTGTAAAGAGGTCAAAGGACCAAAGTCAGCACAAGAAGCTAACTGCAGCTATTGCTACAAGGAATCTCCTTATCAGGAATCTTACAGAGCGTCCAGCTGATCCTGTGACTGAAGCACTTCTCAAGGAAGTTCAGGAGGATGAGTTTGGTTTTGGTGTTTGACTTTTGCTTGTTGTTGCTTTCTTTTCATGTACTTTTTCTTTATGTTGTATTTTTGACCCCTCAGAGGGCATATGTTGTAAGGAAAAACAAACTATGTATCATTCACCTTTTTGTAATATATGTGTTGGTTTGTTCTATCTGAATACTTCAAGCAACATCACAAGCATCTTCCTCAAGGGTCTGGAAAGGTCAAAACCAAGTACCAAGCCGGATACCTTGGAAACAAATAAGCACACTGCATTGCATACTAACCTTTTGTTTTGTTTTGTAGGTTTTTGTTTTATTGTTACTAACTCTGTTGTGACCTCAGGAACTATTGCTCGACGTCGAGGGTTTCCACTCAACCGTCCACACAGATACCCCACCCGCAACAATCTTCCGGGCATACAGATGGACCAAATGCAGCAGGACCTTACAGAGGTCAGGAATCAAATGACCAACGAGAGGTTGGAAATGAGGAATCAGATGACGCAATTTATGGAGGTGATGAACAATATGGCTCAAAGCCAGGAGAGGTTGAGAGCACTAGTAGAGGGGAGGAACCAGGAAGACCACCATCCAGGGACTGCTGGGACAAGCAACAATGAGAGAGTCCAACCTCATGTTAATCCCCCAGTCTTTGGACCCCACCAGCATCCAGAGATCAACATCCCTGTCAATGTGCAAGGGACTGCCACAGCAGGTAGAGTACTGCAAGAAGACCCCCAGGAAGATCAGTTCACAGTGATGGGAGCTGGGGAGGAAGCCTATGACAGAAGGCTAGAAGAGATTGCTGAGAAACTGAGATCTTTGGAGTCCCAGAATTCTTTGGGATTTGATGTTATGGACATGGGTCTAGTGGACGGGGTCAGGATCCCTCACAAATTTAAACCACCTTGCTTTGAGAAGTATAACGGGACTTCCTGTCCCCGGACCCATCTACAGTCTTTTCTGGGGAGGCTGAAAGCATATACCATGGACGAAAAGCTATGGATGTTTTATTTTGAGGATAGCTTAACTAGAGCTTCGAGGGAATGATACTCTCATCTGACCAGAGCAACCATTAGATGCTGGAAGGACCTGGCAGAGGCCTTTATCAGACAGTATCAGTACAACTTAGATATGGCTCCCAACAGGATCCTCCTAATGGGAATGTCACAGTCGTCTAGAGAAAGTTTCCGAGAGTACGCTCAAAGGTGGAGACAGCTTGCTGCTGCTGTCCAGCCACCCATGTCAGAGAGGGAGATGGCTGATATGTTCATGAACACCCTCCAGGGGACTTACATTGATAGGCTAGCTGCCTTCTCATCTACCAGCTTTGCAGATGTAGTCATAGCCGGGGAGAGAATTGAAAGCCTATTAAAAATGGGTAAGATTTCTGACAATGGTGCCAGCTCATCCAGCAACCCAAGAAAGCCTTTTGTAGGCCCAAGAAGAACTGGTGAAACCAATGCTATCCATACCGGCAGGGGCAGACCCCAATATGTTCATAGATCTGTGGCAGCAGTCACCATTCCCGCTCCAATTCATCCTCAACCAGCTTATCAACCTCAGCAACAAAATTATCAGCAACAAACTCAGTATCCTCCTCAAAGAAACTATAACAACAACAACACCAACAACAACAATCAGCAAAGACCATTTCAACAGAGACCTTCTCAGGCCAATAGGGTGATCGATCCGATTCCTATGCCCTATGCCACATTACTACCACAACTCCTAAAACTCAACCTGGTTGAGCTAAGGACGTTGGCACCTCCAGATCCTGCTAGTCTACCCAGAAATTACGACTCCAATGCCAGGTGTGCTTTTCATTCAAATGCACCTGGGCATAGTACAGAAAAGTGCAGAGCCTTGCACATGAAGGTACAAGACTTAGTAGATTCTAAGGCTCTAAACTTTGCACCACCACCAAATGTCAACAAGAACCCTATGCCACGCCATGGAGGTCCCCGAATCAATGCTATTGAAGAAGACAAGTCGTCTTATTTGATAACCAGTGTGGGTCAGATTCGGACACCATTGGTAGAGATTAAGGCTCAACTCCTCGAATGTCAAATGTTCCCGGGGTGCGAGCTAGGGTGTGCTTACTGCAACATTTCAGTGAATGGTTGTGATAACTTGAGAGATGGCATAGATGGTCTCATCCAGAGTGGCCTGCTCCAAATTACAACATCGATTCCAACAAATCCAGCAATCTCATCAGCAACAATTCCAGTATCTCCTACAACTGCAACAGCCATTGTTCCAAACAACTCTTCAGCGTCATCAACAAACGCTTCATCTGTCATTTCAACGGACCAAATATCAGCAAATATCCCTTCTACAACTTCAGCACCCCTTCATTCAGAGTCTCCTACAACAACAACACCCATCCTTCCAACAATGTCTCCTACAACATCAACAGCAAACCATGAAGATGTCTCAACAGTTACGATTTATTATGATCCTGAAAATAACTCTGCCTACAACTCACAAAATGTCACTCCTATCAGAGCACCAGTCACAATATATTATGATCCACAGACTATCACAGTCCCTTCTGCAGCTGCCATCAGTCCAGTCACGGTCACAGTGCCTGGGCCAGTACCTTATGAAAGCAGTAATGCCATCCCTTGGCATTACGGCTCTGATTTATACTGCGAAGGACAGAGAATCACTTTCGAATCATCAACTTCTTCACCACAAATAGACAATGTGGGGGGAGGCGGAGGCTTCACTCGAAGCGGACGTCTCTTCGCCCCGCAAATTCAAAGACCCACCGCCGAAGCAGAGGCTGCTGCCAAGGCAAAAGGGAAGAGTATGGTGCAAGAAGAACAGGTTGTTAGAGAAGCTTTGAAAACACCTTTCGATCAAGAAGTTGATGAATTCATGAGAATCATCAAGAAAAGTGATTACAAAATAGTGGACCAGCTTCACCAGACGCCTTCCAAGATCTCCATTCTATCGTTGCTTATGTGCTCCGAAGCCCATCGGAACGCACTACTCAAAGTCTTGCACGCAGCTTATGTGCCAGAGGAGATCATGGTCAATCAGTTGGAAGCTGTGGTTGGAAATGTTAAGGCTAGTAATGGACTAGGATTCACCAACACTGATTTGACTTCGGAAGGCCGCAATCATAACAAGGCTCTGCACATTACCATGGAATGTAAAGGTGCAGTTCTCTCCCATGTGCTGGTAGACACAGGGTCATCCCTCAATGTCTTACCTAAAAAGGCCCTTGTGAAGCTGGAATATGAAGGATTGGCATTGCGTCCCAGTAACTTGGTAGTAAGAGCTTTTGACGACTCTAAGAGATCAGTTCTGGGGGAAATTGAGTTGCCTGTAACGATTGGCCCACGAACTTTCAAAACGACCTTCTACGTGATGGACATTCAGCCTGCCTACAGCTGTTTGTTGGGTAGACCATGGATTCATGCCGCTGGCGCAGTAACGTCTACCCTTCACCAGAAGTTAAAATTTGAGTGGGAAGGCCAAATCGTTACTATCTGTGGAGAGGAGGATATTTTTGTTAGCCATCTGGCTACTTACAAATATATTGAGATGGATAGGGAGATCCACGAGACCATGAGCCAAGGGTTTGAGGCCCTGAATGTTAATGAAACCTCTGCTGTACTTGGGACTTCCATGACGTCTTACCAACAGGCCCGGAAGGTGGTGGAAGAAGGAAATGCTCAAGGCTGGGGCAAACTGTTGCCTGTGGAAAAGAAAGAAGATAGATTTGGGTTGGGTTACAAACCAACTCAAGAAGATCAAGCAGAGGCTGCTAAGAAGCCCAACTTTGTTAGTGGGGGAATGCTCACTCCCGATGCTGTCAACAACTTGGAAGATGAGTCGGAAGATGAACGCGACCTGGAAAGATGGATTCGTCCAAAGATCTCGGGGAGCAGTATCTCAAACTGGTCTTCCCAGGAAATTATAAGAGTTACTCCTGCAGAGTAATTATTATTTCCTGTATATTTTAAGCATGCATCAAGTCTTGTATCTTGCCCAAGATGACAAGACTCATTTTGTAATCGGGCCATCTGTACTTTTTGTGCAACAAGGTTAATCAATGAAATATCAGACATCTTTTTGCAAATGAGTCTTTTTCTTTTCCGCTCACTGTTTTTCCATTTTTCTTTTTGTACAAAAAAATAAATGGCAATGTTTTCAAAATGATAACTTCATTTCACTTTTTCTAAACAAGATTAAAATCAATCACTAAAATGAACAAACTGAACTCTTGCAGAGAGTGCCTTCCAGACAACACCGACAACAGCACGGCTATGACTTCGTATGACTCCGACAAACCGATCAATCAAGCTGATGAAGGGATTGAAGAAGATTACGAGCTGCCTGAAGAGCTAGCCAGATTGTTGAGACAAGAGGAGAAGTTTATCACTCCTCATCTGGAGGAGGTGGAAACAATTAATCTTGGTACAGATGAAGACGTGAAAGAGGTTAAAATCGGGGCCTGCTTACAAGACTCGGTGAAGAAACAACTGATTGACCTGCTTCAGGAATATGTGGATGTGTTTGCCTGGTCTTATCAGGATATGCCAGGGTTGGACACCGACATTGTTGTGCACAAGCTGCCTTTGAGGGAAGAATGCCCACCGATTAAACAGAAGCTGCGCCGTACTCGCCCAGATATGGCAATGAAAATCAAAGAAGAGGTACAAAAGCAGTGGGACGCCGGGTTCCTTGCTGTAACTAGCTATCCACCGTGGGTTGCTAATATAGTACCTGTACCTAAAAAGGACGGCAAAGTAAGAATGTGTCTTGACTACCGGGACCTGAACAGAGCCAGCCCGAAGGATGATTTCCCATTACCTCACATTGATGTATTGGTTGATAATACGGCTCAGTTCTCGGTATTCTCCTTCATGGATGGATTTTCAGGATACAACCAGATCAAGATGTCACCTGAAGACATGGAGAAGACAACCTTCATCACACCCTGGGGTACGTTCTGTTACAAGGTGATGCCATTCGGACTGAAGAATGCGGGTGCAACATATCAACGGGCTATGGTAACATTATTCCACGATATGATCCATAAAGAAATCGAATGTTATGTGGATGACATGATTGCCAAGTCCCTCACAGAAGAAGACCACCTGGTAAATCTGCTAAAACTATTCAAGCGTCTGAGGAGGTACCAACTGAAGTTGAACCCCAACAAGTGCACATTCGGGGTGCGATCTGGTAAACTGCTGGGCTTTATTGTAAGCGAGAAAGGGATTGAAGTGGACCCTGATAAAGTCAAAGCCATTCAAAAGATGCCCGCACCGAAGACAGAGAAGGAAGTTCGGGGTTTCTTAGGTCGATTGAACTACATCTCAAGGTTCATATCTCACCTTACAGCAACCTGTGAACCCTTGTTCAAACTGTTGAGAAAAGAACAGACGGTCAGGTGGAATGAAGACTGTCAGAAGGCTTTTGACAAGATCAAAGAGTACTTGCAAGAACCTCCAATCCTTATGCCTCCAGTTGAAGGAAGACCTCTAATCATGTACTTAACAGTATTAGAAGAGTCAATGGGGTGTGTGCTGGGCCAGCATGACGAGTCTGGTCGAAAAGAGTATGCAATATACTACCTGAGCAAAAAGTTTACCGACTGTGAACAGCGTTATTCACTGCTCGAGAAAACTTGTTGTGCTTTAGCGTGGGCTGCTCGCCGACTGAGACAGTACATGTTGACCCACACTACCTTACTGATCTCAAAGATGGACCCAGTTAAGTACATATTTGAGAAGCCAGCACTTACCGGACGGGTTGCAAGGTGGCAAATGATTCTTACAGAGTATGACATTCAGTACACATCTCAGAAAGCCATCAAGGGCAGTGTATTGTCTGAATGCCTTGCTGAGCAACCTATTGATGACTACCAGCCTATGAGATTTGACTTCCCTGATGAAGACATCATGTTCATAAAAGCGAAAGATCATGAAGAGCCTATTCACACTGAAGGGCCTGACCCGGAGGAAGAATGGACTATGATGTTTGATGGGGCTGTTAACATGAGTGGTCGTGGTGTTGGTGCAGTACTCATTACACCTGAAGGAGTTCACATGCCTTTCTCGGCAAAACTCACTTTCAACTGCACTAACAACGAAGCTGAATACGAAGCTTGCATTATGGGTCTTGAGGAAGCCATTGACCTCAGGATCAAGACATTGACCGTATTCGGAGATTCAGCTTTGGTAGTTAATCAAACCAACGGCAAATGGTACACCCACCAGGACCATCTGATACCTTACAGGGATTATACAAGGAGGTTATTGACCTTCTTCACAACGGTCAAGCTTGAGTATATCCCTCGGGACGAGAATCAGTTTGCAGATGCTCTGGCTACCATTTCGTCTATGATCAAAGTTCAAGCTGCCAACTTTGTACCTCAAATTTCAGTGTCCAGACTTGACAGACCAGCATATGTATTTACAGCAGATATTGTCAAAGATGATAAGCCTTGGTTCCATGACATTAAGTGCTTCTTGGAGGGTCAAACATACCCATCTGGGGCATCTTCCAATGATAAGAAGACTTTGAGAAGGCTTGCTGGTAGTTTCTTTCTGAACACTGATGGTTCTTTGTACAAGAGAAACTTTGATATGGTGCTCCTCAGATGCGTTGATAGAACAGAAGCATACTTGTTAATGCACGAGGTGCACGAAGGATCCTTTGGTACCCATGCGGGAGGGCATGCCATGGCCAAGAAGTTGCTAAGATCAGGCTATTATTGGATCACAATGGACGCAGACTGTTGTGCTTATGCCAGAAAATGCCATAAATGCCAGATTTATGCGGATAAGGTGCATGTGCCTCCCAATCCTTTGAATGTGATGTCGTCACCTTGGCCCTTTGCTATGTGGGGCATTGACATGATTGGCAAGATTGAACCAACTGCTTCAAATGGCCACAGATTCATCCTGGTTGCCATCGACTATTTCACCAAGTGGGTTGAAGCAGCCTCATATGCAAATGTTACAAGGCAAGTGGTAGCCCGATTCCTGAAGAGAGATATCATCTGTCGATATGGAGTGCCCGAGCGAATCATTACTGATAATGGTTCCAACTTAAACAACAAAATGATGGCTGAGCTATGCCGGGACTTCAAGATCCAACACCACAATTCTTCTCCATACAGGCCAAAGATGAATGGCGCTGTTGAGGCAGCTAATAAGAATATCAAGAAGATCGTACAGAAGATGGTAGTTACGTACAAAGACTGGCATGAGATGCTACCATTTGCCTTGCATGGGTACCGCACGTCAATCAGAACATCCACTGGGGCAACACCGTATCAGCTTGTGTATGGTATGGAGGCAGTCCTACCTGTGGAAGTTGAATTACCCTCCTTGCGAGTACTGATGGATGTTAAGCTGAGCGAAGCAGAGTGGGTCCGATCCCGATTCGAACAACTAAGTCTGATTGAAGAGAAAAGATTGGCTGCAATCTGTCATGGACAGCTGTACCAGAAAAGAATGAAAAGAGCCTTCGATCAGAGAGTCAGGCACCGAGAGTATCAAGTAGGAGATCTTGTGCTGAAAAGAATCCTCCCTCCTCATACAGACCACAGGGGCAAATGGACTCCGAATTATGAAGGACCATTCGTGGTAAAGAAAGTTTTCTCAGGTGGAGCACTGATGCTCAGCACCATGGATGGCGAAGACTTCCCGTCCCCTGTGAATTCAGATGCAGTTAAAAAATACTTCGCATAAAAATGACCCGCTGGACATAAAAACAGAATGTAAGTCCAGGCAAAAATAGGGCATCCCGGCGAGTCAAAAACAGAATAAAAGACTCGGGCAAAAATAAGGGAAAATAAACAAAAATGTACACCCGCTGAGTTGAAAAGCCACATTGGACAACTCAGGCAAAAATGGGTATCCCGATGGATTGAAAACCCGAAAGGGCGATCCATGCAAAATAAGGGAATAAGCGAACAACTGCATTCTGAATTCGTTTGTATCACCTACAACTGGGTAAGCTTCGAAAGGATCAAGCCTCAATCAGAATCAGCCTTCTTCAGAAAGCAAGACGAGAAGAACGTCAAAAGTCATACGAGTCATAGCAAAAGAGAAAGCTCCCTAAAGCGTCGTCAACATTGCCACCATTTTGTTTCTCAGTTTATAACAATCTCCTCGTTTTAGGAGATTTGTTTCTTTGATTGTATCTTGCCAATTCAGGGCACATAAATTAATGAAATCAGATTTTTCAGTCATGTTTCGTCTTGTACATTTTTATTTGCAAAGAATGTCTGATGTCTCTAAAAAACTGATTGCATAAGTACAAATGCTTTTCTTCAAAAAAAATAAAAACACGTGCTTGCAGGGAATATACTTACTCTCAAAAGTGTCTAACTCCTATGACGGAATCCAGCAAAGGATACCTCGGGATCACTTGTGCGTTTCTCTATCTTTGCAGGATTGCAGGTATCCAAAACGCAACTCGGGGCATGAAAGCTTCATCCCAGCAAGCTGACAAATCAACACTCAGTCTTAGCACCCAAGGTGTTTTCTCCCCAGCTGAGTTGCCACTTATTGTTTCCCCCAACCAAGTTGCCGATCATTCTTCCTCAGCAGAATACAAAAGCCAGGGAACCATCTTCCCAACAGAATTTCAGCCTCTATTCAGAAGAGCAACGCGTGAAGGAGTCACAACAGAGTAAAGGAAGCTTCTACAAACCCCAGCTGGGTTCCCTCATTACCAAGATGGGCCTATCAGTGACTTATCTCCCCAAGTGGATACATCTCATCAGATCCACCAATGATCTCATCCCCAGCTGGGATGTCCATTTCAAGCAGATCGGCCAGAGATCTTCGCGGCAACGGGATCCGAATCCCGGTTTGGTATCTTTTCATAATCATGGCATTCGCATCATATTCACCCACAAAGCGTAGCATTCCGTCTAATACGGAGCATTACGGCAAAAATCCAACATATTGCATAATCACAAGCCATGTTTTGGATCAAACACTTGTGAATAAAGACAACTCACCAGCAATATACGAATCATCCCCCAGATTCCCCAGCAAAAGCAGTGGCCTCACATTCACAAACACCAGTATATACTCCCTTTGACACCCGTCCGTGTCATATCCCCAGCAGAAAGCCAAAGACATTCTCTTTGCACTCACAAATACTTATATATACAATTCCTTGACATCCGTCCATGTCACTTTCCCCAGCACAGTAACATGAACACTTTGTATATCAAATACTTGTTTATACTACACTTTCCTCTTGACACTCGTCCGTGTCACTCTCTCCAGCAGGTTGAATACTCATCTATACAACACTCATACTTATTTTACTTATACAGATACTCGTCCGTATCTTATATACACCATTTATATCCCCGCAGATTCGACACTCGTCCGTGTTCTTTGTTAACCCGTTGGTACTCGTCCGTACCATCATCTCAGAGCATGCGTCAAGCGTTTGTTTCTACTTGATACTCGTCCGTATCATAGTCATAAAGGTGCTCGTCCGCGTCTTTAATCCATACACTGTGTCAAACACTTTTGTCTTCTTGAATATAGACACTCGTCTGTGTCTACTATTCCCCAGAAGAGTCCCTTCAGATTCAACACTCGTCTGTGTTCTTTGTTAACCAGTTGATACTCGTCCGTATCATCATCTCTGAACACGTGTCAGTACTTGTTTCTACCTGATACTCGTCCGTATCATAGTCTTAAGGATGCTCGTCCGCATCTTTAATCTATACACAATACCAAACACTTATACCCTTTATTTCTTGGATGTAAACACTCGTCTGTGTTTACTACTCCCTAGTAAAGTGAATTTTCTTCTTATCTGACATTCGTCCTATGTCATGATAAACCCTGAGAGCAGCCGTACCCTGCTAGGTGGTCGTCCTCCACCCCTTGATGATCGTCCTTCATCATGCTCATCTGATGGCCGTCCCCATCGTTGACCTTTTATCCGACATTCGTCCTATGTCGTGATATTTAGCAGTCGTCCCCTGCTAGGTGGTCGTCCTCCACCTCTTGATGATCGTCCTTCATCATTTTATCCAATGGTCGTCCCCATTGTTGATTTTGGTTATCTGGCATTCGTCCTACGTCATGATAAACTTTGAGAGCAGCCGTCCCCTGCTAGGTGGTCGTCCTCCACCTCTTGATGGTCGTCCTCCATCATGCTCGTCCGATGGTCGTCCCCATCGTTGACCTTTTATCCGGCATTCGTCCTATGTCGCGATATTTTCAGCAGCCGTACCCTGCCAGGTGGTCGTCCTCCACCTTGGATGACCGTCCCTCATCTTAACCCCAACAGAGCAGCCGTCCCCTGCTAGGTGATCGTCCTTCACCTTTGATGACCGTACCTCATCATCTGTTTATTTCATTTATTCTTTAACCCGATGGCCGTCCCCGTCGTGGTCCCTTTTCCTTTTTAGCCCGATGGTCGTCCCCATCGTTGGTTACTTTGCTTTATGAACTTGATGGCCGTCCCCATCATAACCCTTTTATCCCCAGCATGTCGGCCGTCCCCGTCATCGCTTTATTTCTCGCACTTTACCAGCATGTCGGTCGTCCCCGTCATTGCTCTTTACCCAGCAGTCATCCTCTACTCGACGGTCATCCTCCGTCGCCCACACTTTACAATATACTTTATTTTCTTTTACAATCTATATCCCTTTTCTTCTTCATTCTGTGAGTGCAAATTTTGGACTGTCTTTGGTATTCAATCACAAGTTATCTTGTTTGCCTGTTAAGCCGTTTCTTACATCCTGCACAGCTAACTCATGTTTGAATAGGGGCAGCTGTAAACACCCCAAATTTTCCCTCACCCATTTTCACTATGGCTTGTGATCATTTCATATGCATAAACACAATCATAACATCTCATATCACATTTTTTGATTCACTGCATAGATTCAAAGTCATCTGCACCCAGGGTTTGTGATCTGAGCAATCCAAGAGCTTCTTGAGCCACTCCAAAGGTCAACAATCATTTTAAAGGGGTCCATGTGTGTTCAAGTATCACATTATATCCTCTCAAAGTCAATAATGCCAAAGAATCACAAGAACTGAGATTGGTATGGAAGCAGAGCCAGGCTTGACTGCACAGGTGACCTAAAATTAGGGTTTTGGTTTCAGAGGCCATAACTCCAAATTTTTTGGTCATTCTTGTATCTATTGGTCTCTATATGGTATAGGGAGTATGCATATCAATTTTCATGAAGAAATTCCATGGGGAAGTCATCTGATCAAGAGTTGACTTTTCAGACAAGTCAGTGCAAAATCAGGGCATCTGAGGCCCCCAATGACCCAACCAAGGGATAATCTTCATCATTTTGAGTGTATATGATCTTTATTTGATCATGGAAGAGGTTGTAAGTTCACAAAATTGAAGAATTTGAAGTTTTTGCAAAGTTGACTTTTTTGGGCAAGTTTGACTTTTAATGGAAATGTCATTTTATGCAACTTTTTCAACCCTTACTTTTTGATTCAAAAATGCTTCAAATGGAAAAACTTTGGTCATGAAAGTTGTAGAATAGATCTTTCCCTTTTCAAAAAGTACAAGAACATGACCTAATTCATTTTGGATCAAAAGTTATGGCTTGTCAAAGTTGGCAAAAATCACAAAATTCCAAAGTTTCTACCAAAGAGGTATTTTGCAAAATGACTTGATCAAGTGTTCTAAAGCTATCAAATGGACTTCTAAATCACATAACATGATCATGTGACATCTAAAGTTCAGATTGAACCAAAGGGATCACATTTTTCATGGCTTGTGAGGCAAGATCTTTTCATAAGAACCAAAACAAGCCAAGTTGCAAAAGTCATGATAGTTTCTCATCCACTTGCTAGCTACATTGCTGAACCATCCTAGCCTTTCCCTCACACCATGCTGCGCAGCCCACACCCTTTGTACTTGGCTAGAACATGACCAATGCTTCTCTTACACAAAGTTGACAAATTGGCAAAAGTAGCTACACCTATCACAAAAGGGCATGTCACATCCTCTGACCAATAGGAATTGTTTATACAAACAAATGGCAAGCCAAACAACATAACACACAAGCCTGAAACCAGCAAGAAGATAACTTTCTCATTTTTCACTCTCAAAAGCAAAAGCTTTCGAAACTCAGAAAACAAGCTACAAACTCAAAAACAAACTTCATAGAACTCATCACCACATCCTTCTGATCATTTCCCTGCCTTCATTCATCCTTGAAACCTCACATAAGCCAAACACGATTCTCACCTGAGCTTGAACAGAACTTGTTCAATCTCCCAAACCAGCCAGCACAAACTCCTTCTAAGCATCCAGACATCATCAAGGGACCAAAAGGAGTGGATTGCATAAAGAGGGGAGGTCAGAAAGCTGCAAAGTTGAAAGCTTCAAAACTCAGGTAGCTCAAGAACTTTTTTTCCAGAAATGATTTTTAAAGTTCCTAAGTTGTTCTTTGTAGTTCACTGATCACTCTGATGTCTTTGGTTTTGAAAATGGTGGAGAGATGAGAGTTTAATCTGTTTCTGAAACTTTTTGCCCTAGGATTTGTTTGCTTCGATTCTCTCTGATTATGAGTGATAAATGTTGTTTGAATGGGGGTTTTGATTCGTTTTTGAGTGGGAATCATTTCTGTTTAATTAGATTTTGTTTTAGATGCGTTTAGAGAGAGTTTGAAGTTTGGAGTGATCGGAGAAGATGACCGGAACACTGTTCCGGTCACCTGAAAGTCATTAAGGGCTGATTAGGGCTAATTAATTAGGGTTAGTGAGTTTGAATGCTGGCCGTCCAGATGCGCGCCAGGTCAATTCGCGCGTGTTTAAGTTTGAATATGGGCCTTCAGATTGGATTACTTTTCTTTTTCAGCTTTAAATTCATTTTATTTTTCATATTATTTCATTTAATTTGTACATTTTATTAAAAATAGCAAAACCAATTTAAAAATTCTGGAATTTTTTGTACAAGTTATTATTTAATTTCAGAAACCAAAAATAATTTTATTTTTATTTTTTGCATTCAAAAAATATTTTTAAATATTTAAAAGTTTATTTTTAATTAATTAATGAGAATTAATTAATTAAATATACTTTTAGGTATTTAAAAATCACCAAAAAATTCATGAAACATTTAAAAACATTTGGAAACATTGTCCAACCCTCAAACCAAATTTATTTTTTGATCTTGATGCATTTTAAGAATTTTCCATGGAATTAAAATCATTTTGATGCATTATTTTGATCCAAACTTTCAAAAATCACTTCTGCCTAACCACAAAGAGTTGGACTTTGATTCTTTTTGCATTGTGTTTAGCATATCATGTAGTTTGTGAGAATAAATGGCCATGAATTGATCTTTCATTTTCCATTTGATTGGCATTTTTCTTGTAAAGGAACCCTAAAACCCTAGAAAACTTAGGAAAATCATAACTTGAATTTGGTTAAGAGTTGGAACTTCTCCTTTGGGCATTAAGTTAGTAAAGGTTTAGGGATCCTTTGAGTGCATTTTCAATTTTTTGTATTGATGTTTGCTTCTGATTTTGGTTTGTGTTTGATGCTTTGATCATAAACCCTAATTTGGGCTTCCATATGCATCCATCTTGCATTTGCATTCATACCTTGACTTGCCATAGCATTTTATGCATTCTTTTGATTCATTGCACATCTTAAGACATATTGAAAGCATGATTGATCATTGCATCATGTATATGCCATGTTGTATGTCATTTGCATCTCATAACTTTTCGTGTATGTTCATGCATTCTTAACTTGTTCCATTTGCATTCTTAAGCTTGTATGATCATCCCCATGTGTTGTTCCATGATTGTAGCATCTCATAGCATCATTCACTTCATGTATATGCTTCTGGTTTTGATTTGCATCATGTCATTTCATTCCATTTTGCATTGCATTGCATTTCTTTTCTAACTTTTCAGGTGGTAAGTAACTTTGAGAAGTGGATTTGCCTTCACTTCTCATACTTTCTTCTCATCTCTCTCTCTCTTGCATCCATGCTGCATTTTTATATGTGTTTGAGTTTGAGCTTGCTCATTATTTTTCTCCTACTTCCTTTCTTCAAGTGACTTGACTTCTTAAGTGAAGCAAGTTACTTTGCTTCTCCTGATCCTTTCATCTGCTTCCTGGTGGTTCCTCTGAAGATTTCCCTTGTAAACCTCACAAACCTTAGGTACAACCAAGCATGACAATAATTAGGGTTTTGATTAGTCCCCCCATTTAGAGTTTACCTTTGTGTCTCATTGAGTCTTCTCTTCTCACCTCATAATCAGGGACTAAACCCTAAAGGCTTTAAGGCTTTGTGATTAAGCTTATGCCTGCATCCTTCTATTAGGATGGAGTGTATAACTTTAATCCTAAGTGTTGAACCCTTAATGTGTTTAAATCCTCTAATTAATTCACTTAATAATCATCAAGACATCAAGCTTGTAACTTGGGCCTTGCATTAGGGTTCTAATTCTTCCTTAATTGGTTAAGAAGGACTAACCCTAATGTTAATGGACAAGTCCCCCTCAAGTTGTCTTACAAACCATAAAACTCACTTCTTCATCTTATCATTAATTAAAATCCATCTAATAAAGGCTTTGTTTTGTCATGAGGTTAATCCCTAATCATGGATTAAGTTGAGGAGTCTTCCTCAGCTTAAACATTCTCATCTATTATCCTTCTATTAGGATGGTGTAATGAGTCTGTTTAATCCCTGATTATGGCTTAACCTCATTACTTAACACTAAACAAAAACACCAAAAACATCTAAATAATCACAAGTAGGTTAATGATCTTAATCCTACACCAAAGGTGATTAAGTGTGAGAAGCTGACTTCACACTTAAGGTATTCTCATTACCCCTAATCAGAGGGAAGATGTGATGAGTTTACCAAATCCATTGGTTTAGGCTTAAGCTCATTAACTTATGACAAACTTCAAAAAGCAATAAAAGACTGAAAACACAAAAACAAACAATAATCGTCTCCTCCGGGATTCTTTTCTCATCTCATTCACTCATAAACGAGAACTTGCTTCTTCCGTCTAATGCAAGACAGTTACACCTGAGCCAGACAGGTCATACACTTGAGCATAGACAAGTAAGCAGTTCACAAGTCAATTCATCTTTCAGTCTCTTTGGGTCGAACTACGGTGTTCTGACTTCCTCATTGCACGAGAGGATACGTAGGCATAACTTAACAGTTATCGAACAAAAGTCTCTGTATATCCCCCCTCTTTCAGCTTTATTCTTTAAATCTCATAGTCTTGAGCATTTCACTCTTGTTCTTACACTGACACTTCACTACTACACTTCACACTTCTTTTACACTGACACTAGCATTCTTCTCCAGCTTTGATACACAAATTGCACTGACACTACCCCTTTAAAACACAAATCTTTTAAGCGTGGATCCCGTCGAGTACGACGGACAATCTGGGTGCTAATACCTTCCCAAGTTGTAACCAACCCCCTTTCTCAGTCTCTCTGGTTCGCGACCGTCTTATCCATATCTTTCTAGGTCTATGCAGCATTACCCTTCCCCCGGGATAAAAATGCCTAGCTGGCGACTCTTTTCTTTTCCAGTGAGTTCACTGCTGTATGTTCTCATTGTTCTTTTCGCCGACCGTTCGCGTCTGTACCTTTATTTGGGCCATTCCCATTTATCGGGAGCGACAGCTTGGCGACTCTGCTGGGGAACCTTATACTGCAACCAGGGCTTCTGGTTCTTTTTGTGGGTTCCTCCTAGCGCTTGTTTGATTTGTGTTTACTGGGGTGTTATCTGTGCTTGTATGTTTTGTTTTATTTACTGCTTTATGTACAGTTGTTTATTTGCTTTATTTATAGCTTTACATATATCATATTGTCATGCTGTCTGGCTGGATCTGTTTTTGCTTTGGTGGGTGGAGTTCTATTGAGAGTTAAGGTCCTATACCTGGGACCTGAGTGACACCTAGGCTAGAGTGGTTCATATTCTTTCCCATTCCATCTCGGTCTGGTGCGGGAATATGAAACACGGTTCAGATATGGGTTTCTTCTTGAGAACTCTGTGTTGCAGATTTCCTGCAGTACTAGGGCTATCTGGGAAGCCTGCTAAGTCTGGATGACCTTTAGTATCGACCTTCAGAAACTGAGGTGAATTAGAGGAGGAATTTTTATGGTTATTGTAAACACTGTACCTCCGGGTTAGAAGTGTTTACACTTCTCATAACTGATCCAAGTCTGAGGATCCTTGTTTTAGAACACCACCTGTGAGGGGGTTGGGCTGTTTACAGGATCGCAGGTACCCTTGACCTCAGCATACCCTGTTACTTTGTTTTGATTAAGAGTACTCCATGTTGGAACAGTTCTTGTGATTTTTTTTAACCCTGGACGTGTGACTCTTTATTTGAGTCCCCCACCTTGGTTACCGGACTTATGAACCTCCATCTGGATTTCTTGAACATACCTGGACTTATATCAGAGCAATTAATCAGATCCAGCTCAGTCACAAACCCTTGCATATCATTTGCATACATCCTCATTGCATCATTTTAACATGTGTTTATTTGTTTTTCAGGGTATCCATCCTATCATTTTGACTTGGTTTTGGCCCCTTCTTCAGTTTAGACCTATCTTCATCAGCACTTGCTTCAGCAATCAGCCACCTGCTTCAGTCACTTGCATCCTCAGTCCCAGCCTATCAGTGGCCCATCTCCAGTATTGTCCTCAGTCATCATCATCAACACCTATCCTTCAGCAGCATGGCACCTAAGAAAAGTAACATCTCCTATCACTTCTTTGAGCCTGAGCTAGCTAGCATCAGGAGGATTCAGACCCTGATTACTCCAGACCATATACCACTTTTCAGAGAACATTATGGAGGAATCCTTGATGTGGTTATGGATTTGGACCCTTCACAGAGGAGCTTGATACATACTTGCCTGCAGTTCTATGATCCCCCTCTGAGGTGCTTCACCTTTCAGAATTTTCAGTTGGGACCCTTGTTGGAGGAATATTCATCATTGGTTGGTGTACCTATCAGGGGTGGAATTCCCTTTAACCCTGAAATGGCTTTCCCAAGTAATGAGGAGATAGCAAAAGCATTACATCTGGAACCAGTTCTGATTGGGCAGAATTTGATAGCTAAAGCTGGAGTCTCTGGTTTTCATCTAGATTTCTTGATCTCTCAGGCTACTCTGAAGGCCTCCTTGGGGGAGTGGAAGGCAGTCTGTGCTCTGTTGGCCCTTAGCATATATGGGGTCATACTTTTTGCAGATGAGCCTAGATTTGTTAGCAAGAATGCAATCCATCTTTTCATCCTGAGAAACCCAGTGCCTACCTTACTGGGAGATCTTTACTACTCTGTACATCAAAGGAATGAAAGGCAAAGGGGAAGATTAGTAAGATGCTGTGCTCCTTTGTTCTATACTTGGCTGCTCAAGCATTTGCCAAAAACTGATACATTCTTGAACCCTCACCAGCAGAAGAACTGGGCTAGGAGGCTTGTTGCTCTAACCTCAGATGATATCAGGTGGTGCACTCAGAGCACCAAGGGCAGAGACATCATTACAAGTTGTGGGCAATTTCCCAATGTACCTCTGATTGGAGTGAAGGGTTGCATCAATTACAACCCTCTGCTATTCAAAAGACAACTGGGCTATGCATTAGTGCATCCTCCTAGGGCACAGGATCTGACTGAGACCCTTTATTATGAAATCAAGCCTAATCTGGCTGTTGTCAGGCAAGCAGCCTGGGCCTGGGACAATGTGCAGATTAAGGGGGTAACCATTCTTGGGAGATGCAACAATGTAGCCTCAGCTCAGTACTATGAGATGTCTCATGCCAGGGCTCAGTATGATGCACTTAAGTAATGTATTATGCATTTATGGATATGTATGTTATGATATGATGTAAATGATGTATGTATGCATCATGTAGCCTGAAGCGTCTGGATATTTTCGTATAACAACTGCTGACCAGGGAAAATAAATCCCGATTTGTTGCTGAAGAATATGAGGAACTCGTTCCCATCTCGTTTGATAATATAGTACTCATATCCTCCCGTCTCCGTTCGATAGTATGGTATTCATAACCTCCCGTCTTCGTTTGATAGTATGGTATCCATAACCTCCCGTCTTCGTTCGTCCTACTCCTATTGGAGGAATAAATTCCCGATTATCCTTCTGAGGATAAAAGAGATGGATATAAATTCCAGAGGAGATGTGACTCAAAGTATTTATGAAGATGGATTTGCCCTACTGGGGGACTTGTAGCTGTCTGGTGGGGATAAACCGGCGAAGCTTCGTTGAATTTCTTCCCTCGTTCGTCCTTAGTAAATACTATTACTTCATTTTCATGCATTTCTGGTAAACATCAATCATATTAAGCATTTATGCATTTCTGGTAAACATCAATCATATTCAAAAGCATACATACATTCAAACACAACCAATGGAGGTTTCGCTTATGTAAATAGGGTTAAAGTAAATCTGGATTCAAAGATGGAATTTTATTTATATCACAAAGTGACCTATACGTAGGCAAGTTTGTACAAAGAGACAGAAATCCTAGTAAGAGGAATTTTTCATAACAATTTTTTTACAAAACAAGGAAAATCAACTATGTGGGAAATAATCCTATTGAATTTCAATTCTACTATTGCCATTATCTTCAAGTATCTCATCTTCTGCTGTCGAGACGGAAATGATTGGATTGAGCTTTATCTGTTCGAGCTTGAATTAGTAGCACAACTGGTTGTAGTTTCATGGGTGATTCAAACGGGACATAGTCATACGCTTTAATCCCTAACTTTTGCCTGGATTCCCTTTTCAGGTTTTCAATCCACCAGGATACCCTTTTTTGCCCAAGCCACCTTTTCAGGTTTTCGACTTGCCGGGTGTACATTTCTTTATATATATCCCTAATTTTTGCCCGAACCCTTTTGGTTCGCCGGGATGCCCTTATTTTTGCCTAGGCCAGTCAACCTTGCGGGTCTCTTTTTATGCGTAGTATTTTTTAACTATGTCTGCGTTTACAGGCTGTGGGAAGTCTTCACCATCCATAGTAGTAAGTATCATGGCACCTCATGAGAATACTGTTTTGACCACAAATGGTCCTTCATATGTAGGAGTCCACTTGCCCCTAGGATCACCCTGTGGTAATATGATACGCTTGATGATCAAATCACCAGCCTGATATACCTTTGGCTTAACCTTCTTATTAAAAGCTTTGATCATCCGTTTTGGTACATCTGGCCATGACAAACAGCTGCTAACCTCTTCTCATCAATCAAATTTATCTGGTCAAGTCGAGTCTGAATCCACTCATCTTCATCCAAGCCTGCATCCTTCATAATTCTTAAGGAGGGAATCTGAACTTCAATGGGCAGAACTGCTTCCATACCATATACTAAGGAGAATGGGGTTGCCCCTGTTGAAGTACGTATTATAGTACGATAACCATGAAGAGCAAATGGTAACATCTCATGCCAATCCTTATAAGTGATGGTCATCTTCTGTAGAATCTTCTTAATGTTCTTATTAGCAGCTTCTACTGCCCCATTCATCTTTGGACGATACGGAGAAGAGTTGTGATGCTTAATCTTGAACTGCGTGCAGAGATCAGTGATCATAGTGTTGTTTAGATTAGAGCCATTGTCAGTAATAATCCTTTCAGGGATGCCATACCTACATATGATATTATTCTTAATGAATCGAGCCATAACATTCTTGGTAACAGATGCAAATGAAGCTGCTTCCACCCACTTAGTAAAGTAATCAATAGCAACCAGGATGAAACGATGCCCATTAGAAGCAGTAGGCTTGATCTCACCAATCATATCAATGCCCCACATGGAAAAAGGCCAGGGAGCAGTCAACACATTCAATGGTGATGGAGGTATATGCACTTTATCAGCATAGATTTGACACTTATGACATGTTCTGGAATGTTGATAGCAGTCAGCTTCCATGGTAGACCAATAGTAACCTGCTCTCAATATCTTCTTTGCCATAGTATGACCACTAGAATGAGTGCCAAAGATCCCATCATGCATGTCTTCCATAATCTCAGTTGCTTCCTTCTTATCCATACAATGAAGCAAAGTTGAATCATGATTGCGCTTGTACAAAATGCCATTACTCAAAAAGAACTTAGCAGAAAACCTCCTCAGAAACTTCCTATCTTTGAAAGATGCCCCTTCAGGGAACTCCTGGGCTTCAAGATATCTTTTCACTTCATAGAACCAAGGCTTCTCCTCTGCTTCTTCAGTGTCAATCTCATTGCTGTATGCAGGCTTCTCAAATCTGTCAATAGTAATCTTGGGAGCCTCATCATCCCAACTAATTTCAAACATGGATGCCATGGTGGCTAATGCATCTGCCAACTGATTTTCTCTTCGTGGAATATATCCAAAGGTAATCTCTTTAAAATGTGGTATCAAAGACAACACATGCTCTCTGTAAGGAATGAGATTATCCTGTTTGGTATCCCAATCTCCTTTGATCTGACTTACTACCAGGGCTGAATCTCCATACACGTCAAGGAACTGAATCTTCATATCAATGGCAGTTTTGATACCCAAGATACATGCCTCATACTCATCCATAAACAAAGTCTTGCAGTAATCGGGGTATGACAACCTTCAGGGGAACTGATCACAACACCAACACCATTACCAAGTGCATTAGAAGCTCCATCAAAAACCATAGTCCATCGGGATCCTTGTTCAGGTCCGTCATATTGTCCAGGTTCTTTGGTAATAATCATAATATCTTCATCAGGGAACTCAAAACTCATTGACTGGTAATCATCCACTGCTTGATGAGCCAAATGATCAGCTACAACACTTCCTTTAATGGCCTTCTAAGTAGTGTACTGTATATCATATTCTGTCAAGATCATTTGCCATCTTGCTATTCGTCCGGAGAGAGCAGGTTTCTCGAATATGTACTTGATTGGGTCCATCTTCGAAATCAACAAGGTAGTATGAGTCAACATATACTGTCTTAGTCGGCGAGCAGCCCATGCCAAAGCGCAGCAAGTTTTCTCGAGCAGTGAGTATCTTGTTTCAGAGTCGGTAAACTTTTTGCTAAGGTAATAGATTGCCTGCTCTTTTCGACCAGACTCGTCATGTTGCCCCAACACACACCCCATTGAGTTGTCTAATACTGATAAGTACATAATCAAGGGTCTTCCATCAACTGGTGGCATCAAAATTGGAGGTTCTAGCAGATATTTCTTGATTTCATCAAAGGTTGTCTGGCACTCGTCATTCCATTCCATTACCTGATCCTTCTTTAATAACTTGAAGATTGGCTCACAGGTAGCTGTTAATTGGGAAATAAATCTTGCAATGTAATTCAATCGTCCCAAGAAACCTCTAACCTCCTTCTCAGTACGGGGAGCTGGCATCTCTTGTATAGCTTTCACTTTCGCAGGATCTACTTCAATACCTTTTCCACTGACAATGAAACCCATGAGCTTACCGGATCTGACTCCAAAAGTACACTTGTTTGGGTTCAATCTCAGCTTGTATTTCTTCAACCTCTCAAACAACTTATGCAGATGATCAAGATGTTGCTCTTCATTCTGGGACCTGGCTATCATATCATCCACATATACCTCTTTCTCATGATGAATCATATCATGAAACAAAGCCACCATAGCATGCTTATATGTTGCCCCGACATTCTTCAAACCAAATAGCATCACCTTATAGCAAAAAGTGCCCCACCGTGTAACAAATGTTGTCTTCTCTATATCTTCAGGTGCCATCTTGATTTGATTGTAACCAGAGAAACCATCCATGAAAGAGAACACCTTATGCTGAGCAGTATTGTCTACCAGAACATCAATATGAGGAAGTGGAAAGTCATCTTTGGGGCTGGCCTTGTTCAAATCCCTATAATCTACGCACATACGTACCTTACCATCTTTCTTAGGTACCGACACCACATTTGCAACCCATTGAGGATAAGAAGTCACAGCTAAGAACCCTGCATCAAACTGTTTCATTACCTCTGCCTTAATCTTCTCTGACATTTCAGGACGCATGCGATGAACCTTCTGCTTCTTTGGACGACAGTCTTCTTTTACTGGTAAACGGTGAACCACAATGTCTGTATCCAACCCTGGCATATCTTCATAGGACCAAGCAAAGATTTCCACATAATCATGTAACATATGAATCAATCTGCTCTTAACACTATCCTCTAATTCAGCCTCTATCTTGACTTCTTTCCTGTTTTCTTCAGTTCCCAGATTCACAACTTCGATTGGCTCTTCATGTGGCTGTATAGCTTTCTCTTCTTGTTGTAACAACCTAGCAAGCTCTACAGGTACCTCACAATCGTCCTCATTTCCATCTTCAGCTTGATAGATCGGATTCTTGAAATTATAATTGGCAATAGTAGAATTGTTATCAACAGGATCCAGAGTGGATGAGGATCTGCATTTTAGTGATGTGGGTGTGTGTAAGAACACATAGCTGATAAAAGAAGAAAAATAAAAGAAAGACAAGGAACACAATATTTACGAAAACGAAACGTCCACGGATTTTTATTGAATGAAGTATGCAAATGAAATGACATCCCGAAACAAGCATACCATTGTGCCCCAGGTAAGGCATAAGGCTTTGGAGTTTAATTTTTCAAAAATTACAAATTTTAAAAGTAACAACACAGTAATAGTATTTACTCCTGACTAAAGGAGATAGGAATAACATCTTCAGCTTTCCAATTATTGAGCCCAGCACCCATAGTAGGAAAAATCCAAGCATCCAAGTTGTAGTCTTCATCATAGTCACCCACAACATTGATCTGATCTTTCATAATCCCCTGATTGGTGATACGAACAGCACAAGCACGACGAACAGCCTTCTGGGACTCTGCAGTGATACCCAAACCAAATTTGTCAGACTTGTAAGGGATGTCAGGAAGCTGACCCCAAATAGTACAACCACCTTCATCCACCACAGCTCTAGCATCCTTGAGGGAAGCCATTGTAGGAGGTACTCTGGTGACCACAGGAACTTTCTTGACAACAGGAGGAGCTTCATAATTATTAACAACCCAAGGAACTACTTCGAATGTTTGGCACGGAGTTTCAACATATTCACCTTCCACTTCAAGATATTTAAAGGTGTTCACATGGCTAACTATATATCCTTCCTCTCCGTAAACAGTGACAACTTTTACTTCTACTGGATATCTCAGCTTCTGATGTAAGGTGGAGGTTACAGCACCTGCCCCATGGATCCAGGGACTCCCAAGCAAACAAGAATACGAAGGACGAATATCCATTACATAAAAATTAGCATTGAAGACTTGAGAACCTACTTTTATTGGGAGATCAATTTCTCCATGCACCACTCTTCTCGAGCCATCAAAAGCCTTCACCACTATATTACTGGGTTTCAACACAGCATCTTCAGGACTAAGCTTATTCAGAACTTCTTTGGGCAACACATTCAGCGAAGAACCATTGTCTATTAATACATGTGACAGGGTAGTGCCCCTACATTCAATAGACATATGTAGAGCCCTGTTATGATCCCTCTTGGCAGGAGTAAAATCAGCATCGGAGAAACCTAACCCATTATCATAGGTCAAGTGTGCAACACAATTTTCAAACTGATCTACATAAATCTCATTTGGTACGTGAGCAGTCTTCAAAAATTTAATCAAGGCTTTGGCATGAGCCTCAGAACACAACAGCAGAGACAACATAGAAATCTTGGAAGGAGTATGCCCCAATTGGTCAACAATGTCATAATCACTCTTGCGAATGATCTTTAATACTTCTTCCATCTGCTTAGCAAGATCATCAGCAGCTGGAACATCAGTTTGTATAGGCTCAATAACAGGACCTTTGCCCCAAGCATCAGTAGTAGAGGTAGTAGCTGGAGTAATTGTATTCTTGGAAGTAACTGGAGGAGAGAAAACTCTTCCACTTCGTGTGATCTTACTAGATCCAGCAATATTATCAACATCAAGGTTTTCACCAACAACAGGTGTATCAGCCAAGGATTCTTGCTTAACACCATGGATATAAACATCGGACCCATAATGCCAAGGCACAGCTTTATCAGAAGTATATGGAATAGGACCTGGAGTGGTAATGATCATAGGAGCCACTCTAGCTTCAGCAACAATCTTCACAGGGCCTTCAGCAGTAATTTTAATTGGACCCTTACGAGTGATTTTTACAGGTCCCTTGGAAGTAATCCTTACCGGCACTTTATCAACCATATCCACCTCTTCAACCTTTGCACCTTTAGTTATATGATCAACCATATTCTCCACAAAAAGTGGGGTCCTCTCAAATACTATGGTGTAATTATTCATGAGGCGTTGAATTCCGTCCTTCAACCTCCAGCAGCTATCCGGCTTATAGGCACAATATAAACAATCTTCACAACAACCTGGAAATAACCCAGTTTGTACTAACTTCTTCTTAATAACAGACAATGGTGTAGTCAAATCTGCAACTGAGGAAATATGTGAAACTTCATCAATGGCATTGACAGTCTTCTCATGATTTGGCATGGGAGCAGTAATCACATTTGGAGTACCCGGAGGGTCAAACTCAATCTCTCCCGCATCAATCATATCTTGAATTTTATTCTTCAATACCCAGCAACTATTGGTATCATGTCCCTGACAATTTGAATGATATGCACATCGTGCATTAGGATTGTACTTGGGAGAGGTAACATTGGGATTCTGAGGAGGGTCCCTCAAAGTGATAAGTTCACCCTTCAACAAGTGTTGCAAGGCTTGGGCTAGTGACATATTGAGCTTAGTGAACTGCCTTCTAGGCCTCTGTTGATTGCCCTGTGGTGGCTCTGGTGTTGTAGGAGTTGGATTGGAGATATGAACTGCACTCACAGATTGGTGCCTCTTATTACGATCAGGTTGACCATAAACAACATTCGACTCTTTCTTCCCACTGGGAGGCTTCTTTGCAGTACTTGACGAAGAAGCACCCACTTGGATCTTGCCACTCCTTATACCACTTTCTACGCGCTCTCCTGTCATTATCAACTCAGTAAAGCCAGATGATGAGTTTCCAATGAGATGACTGTAAAAAGGACCATTCAACGTACACATGAACATATCCACTAACTCCCTGTCAGTTAGAGGAGGTTGTAATCTACCAGCCAAATATCTCCACTTTTGGGCATACTCCTTGAAGTTCTCTTTAGCACCTATAGACATGCTTTGGAGTTGCATGCGAGTTGGGGCTAGGTCAGCATTGTATTGATATTGCTTATAAAAAGCCTCAGCAAGATCATTCCAATCACGGATGTTGACACTCTCCAACTGATAGTACCATTCCAATTTAGCTCCAGACAAGCTCTCTTGGAAGAAATGGATCCACAACTTCTTATCAGCAGTATGGGGTTGGATCCTCCGGACATAGGACCTCAGATGCAGCTTGGGACAAGAGACACCATCATACACTACAAAAGCAGGAACCTTGAAACCAATGGGTATGACCACCCCAGATATCAAACTCAGGTCTTCAAAATCCAGCCCAGAAGACTTTTGCAATTCCATAGCATCCATTCTATCCACCAGCATTTTGAACTTATCTTCATTAGGATCATGATAGTAGTTAGCTTCAGAATCAGAGTCCCCCATTGTATTATGGAGACTGCCTCCCTCTTTCTCAGACTCTTCAGACTCATAATCTTCAACCTGCTCTTTGGTCTTGACAGGACCTCTGAACCTTCTTCCCATGTTGATTAGGCCTCCTGACCTTCTAGTCTTCTTGGTCTTCTTGGCCAGCAGTGTCTTCAATTCATCTTGCCCCTTGGACAAGTTTAGGATCAGCTCTTGGAACTGTGCATTTTGTGCCTGGAGATCTTTAACTGTTTGTTCAAGAGCCATTGCTGAAATAAACAGCGAGAAGATAAGAAACCTATGCACAAGAAACCTGTGATGCAATGATATGGTGTATAAATGCCTATGCAATGTTTTCAAGGACCGCAAGATTTAAATTTGTTTAAACAACCAAAAAGTAAACTTTTATTAGTAATAAATTTGTTTGCCCCTTGGGCTTACAATAAAAATGAAAAGAATACAAAAGATGGGGTTTTAAGTCTCCCATGGACGTTTCCTCTTTGTGTTGAGGTATGAGTTGAGATTCCGTTCCTCGTGAAGTTGCTTTGTTAGCTCCAGGATTCTTTCTTAACTTGCTTTGTAATGAGCCTCGAAAGTATCCCTTTGCTCCTTCAACTGGATCCAGGACCTCTGTAAGTCTTCCATGTCAGTGGGCATGTCTGGGTGAAAGATGGTATAAGAAGTATCTCCTTCAGCAACAGGTTCCATGGTAACTGGCTGGATAGTAGGATATGGCATCATGAGAGTCTGAGCACGAGATCGCACCCATCTGAGGTAAGCTTCCATAGGAATAGTGTACTTGGGCTCCAAAGTCTTGCTGTCAACCTTGTTCACTTTTCCCCATGCTCGTATGAACCTTTGACGGTAACCTTGAAGATCGTTGTCGTAGTCAAACACAATACCCTGAATCAACATGTCATGAGGACCATCACTCCGAGCATAACCAAACTGTCGTAAAGCTAAGGAAGGATTGTAAGTAATGCCTCCTCTTATGCCTAGAAGTGGCACATTAGGAAACTCCCCACAATGGTCAATGATAGTGACATTCTCCATAGATCTGGAGCACCAATGGATATCTGAATGAGAGAGTGACATAATCCTCTTGGACCACCTGAACCCTTGCTCATTCTTCATCACTGATCGAGGAAGGTGAGAAATAAACCACCTAGATAGCAAAGGTATGCAACACATCAGAGTTCCTCGTGCCTTTGTAGTACGAGTATGAAGAGAGTGCAGAATGTCTCCAAGCAATGTAGGCACTGGATTGTGACTCAGAAATATGTTGATGGCGTGAATGTCTATGAACTGATCTGGATTGGGGAACAACACTAATCCATAAATCAGCAAGGCTAAGATCTCCTCAAAAGCATCATAGCTCATAGCCTTCAAGAACACTTGAGCCTTCTCTATCAACACCTTAGCAAGAATACCCTTAACTCCGCTTCTCGTTTCTAGAACAATGTCTGACTTCTTCAAATGTAGGGCTGCAGCAATGACTTCAGGTTTAAGCTCTTTTTCCAAGCCTGTGAAGGGTTTTTGTTCAAAGATAGGTATACCCAGAAGCTTGGATAACTCTTCCATTGTAGGAACCAGCTGATAGTCGGGGAATGTGAAGCAATGGTGTTTAGGATCAAAGAACTGAAACAAAACACTCATCATGTCTTCATTGAATCCTGAGGTGACTAGATCCAATAGGTGACCATGTCTCTTGATGAACTGAGAGCATTCAGAAACTTGAGAAACCAATTCCTTAAGCTTAGGAGGTATGCCTACAAAGTTGATCCTGATAGTGTTTCTACGAGCAGAAGCCATGACCTGCAACAAAGAATAAAGATAAATCCTTTGGTCTTTGAAATGGTTAGTGAAAATGCTATGCTTATGATGCATGATGATGCTATGATGTTATGATCAATCACAAACATGTGGCACACACAAACAAGTCACTCAATAGCCCTAGGTTTGAAGGCTTGCATGAGGTTTAAAGGTAAGTACCCTCCCCTGAAGTTTAGATGGTTCATCCTGTCCTACAAAAGTAACCAGGTTCTAAGGGATCTCAATATCATTGATCCTTCACAAGGGTGGTTGTTCAGTAGGCAACTTACTTGCCAACCAAAACCCTCCAAGTTTAGAATCTCAATGAGCGTAGTATCGAGTATCAACCAACTTCAGTCTTCACCAAAGCCGGTTATCTCACTACTTTCTAAAGGCTAAGATGGGATAACTAGGGTTCTAAAAGTTAGTTAGTGTATTGACAACATATGGCAGCCTCATATTATCCTCAACTTGACTTAAGGAACATAAGCACCAACCAAGAAGTCACACTAACTATGGCCACCAGATCAACCATATCGGTATACGCCGTATAGTTTCTTTGGTCTACTGCCATTTACCTAAGGTACACTAGATCCGGGTTAGGATCTTTCACACATAAGAGTACCCAACAAGTAAGTATAAAGCAAACAAGGCAAACAATTTTAAAGTGATCTAATTCCTAAGGGTACCCCTCTTTTATTAAATCCCCAGCAGAGTCGCCAGTTCTGTAACACGGTGGGAGAACTGACTTTAGTTAAATGTTGCGGATAGCAAGAGTCGCCACCGACTTTTATTTTATCCAAAGGAAAGGGCATAAAAGAACAGGAAAGACCTTAAAAGATTTTTGGGTTCGGGGGGTAGGTTATGTAAAGGGAAGGTATTAGCACCCTTTACATCCATGGTTATCCATGGGCTCTTAGTTACTTAGCTCACTTTAAAATGTTTTGAGAAGTGTAGTGTGTGATTAAAAATTTTCTTAAGTACTTTATAATGATCCTTGTACGGATATATATAAAGACTTTGTTTTGAAAATTGCTTGAAAATGTGAAGTGTTTTGAAATGTTTTTGAAAAGATGAGCAAGTACATAAGAGGAACCTACCCTAAGTTAAATCTTTTATGTTCTTAAATGTCCTTTAAATGGTAAGACTATCCCTATTATTAAGGAATAAATAGTCATTACCTTGGATGTATGAGGGACAAATGAAGGGACAACTGTGATTAGGCAACTGTAAGGTGTATTTAGCAATTCGAAGGGACTTATCATCTTTATTCGAAAGGGACAAGATCATTTACGAAGGCAACCATGAAGGGACTTGATCTTATTATCTGTTAAGGGACTAGATGATATGAGAGAAGGGACTTTGCTTTACACCTTACTTGACCTTTTTTGTTTAGGCAACATGAGAGGTAACCCTTAAGAATGTGAGATGGCGATCCAAGATCGACTTACGTGGGTGCGTGTACAAATTCAAGTATTTATCTTACAAATTAGTGATCTAAATTTAATTTTAAATACAAACATGTTTACACTCCCTATTTTACTAACCATGGCATTTTAAATAAATAATAAAAATAATTCTACAACTATTACATAAATTGCACAATTACATAATAATGATAATAAAATAAATTAAATAAATAATCACATAATAAATAAATAAATAAAGAGGTTAGTAATAATAAACAAAATAAATATAAGAAGAAGAAATTGGCATAATAATATAATAATAAATTAAAAGTTCAATTTTAAATAAATAATTATTTTTAAGAATTTTAAGAAAAAAAGAAATAAATAATAATAGTTATATACTAATGAATAATTCTAATAATTTAATTTTTATATACATATTATAAAAAAATATTTGTTAATTATAATTAAGTAAACATATAAAAAAAATTAGAAATTAAACTCATAAAATAAAGTTAGGGTTTTTAATTGTTTAAAAAATAAATAAATTAGGGTTTTACTATTTAATTAAATTATTTACATATGAAAGCTATATTCAATAATAATTATAAACAAATTATAAAATAATGTACATAATTAAAATTTACAAATAAACAAATTTATAATATAATTAAGGTTTATAAAAATATTAGGGTTAATATAAATAATTTAGGATTTATGAATTTAGAAAATAGGATTAGGGTTTTAAAAAATATTAGGGTTTAATTAATTAAGTTATTTACATATAAAAACTATGTTCAAATTATAAAATAAATATACATGATTAAAATTTACAAATAAATAAATTAAGATTTATTAAGATAATTAAAGTTTATAAAAGAAAATTAGGGTTATAGTTTAATTATCAATTAAGATTAATTATAATTTAAAAAAACAATAATAATAATAAGTAAACAAAACAAAATTAAAATAGAAGAAAGAAAAAAGGGGGAGGCCTGGTTTTGAACCCAGGACCTCCCTGTTACCAGTAATGAGACCCACCACTGGGCTGCGTGTGGCTTCTGAGTAAAGGGATGAGTCCAAGACTATATATTAAAAACCTACAAAATATGAAAGAAATAATTGATCAAAAGGAAAAAACCTGGGAATCGAACCCAGGTTTCAAGCATCACCAGCGCGCCTCACAACCACCAAGCCAGACATGATTATTTGAAATTATAATGAAACAAAATTGTAAAAATATTAAAACAAATTTTGAAATTACAGATGGTGCCAAAAGCCATCGTCTTCTACCTCCAGACCTGTGAAATTTCCTGCGAAATTTCATAGGGATTTTGCTACGAGTTTATTCGCAGGAAATCCTATGTCCTTGCCAACCTGTAAAACACGCAAAATTCGTCCAAATTGGTTGTTTCAATGGATTACCCAGGTCTTATATGATTCAATTTTGTCAATTAACATCATTTATGTAACCTAAATCGTAAATCCCTAAAACGAATTCAGAAACCCTAGCTATGGTGAATCTTGATACCTGCATAGAAAACTCAATCAAATAGTCCAGAATCAATCTATGGTTCATCACAAACATCATTAAACAATAAAAAACGAGTTAAAACAAGCAAATCGATGGAATCGAAAAACGAAAATAATCTTGAAGAACATGATTCGGTTATGATGAATTTGGATGCTTTGAATGATGTAAGTGACTTAGACATGTTCAATGTTCACTGGAGAACGCATTGCAACCTTTAGAATGCCTTGATATCCTCTCAAACCTCAAAACCGAATTTCTCTTATGGTTGAAAATTTTCACTTTTGATTTTGTCTTTGGAGGAAGAATTTTTGTTCCCTGTGCATTGTGTTATGTTTGTGTACATATAGTGGATTGAATTAGGTCAAAAAATATGCTCCTTCTTTGGGCTTTTTGGATACCTTGATGATGAAGAAATCTCACTCCAAATTTGGCCAAAAATAAAATCTTTTCATGCTCTAAGGAGTGAGCACGAATTTGGACAGTGTATATTCATGTTAAATGGCTTTTATGATTTTCTAGAAGAAGAATCATACTTAAATATTGATTTTTTGATTTTATTTTGATTTAATATGTATTTAAATGAATAAAATTCAAATAAATATTAAATAAAATCAGAAAAATCAGAAATTACATGGGTTGGGTCGTGCTTGGTATTTTCATAAAGATGGGATGGCAATTTGGTGGGCTTATTTAGCAAAAATTTGATTTTAGGCCTTATTTGATTCATAAACTTCCCTAAAATTTCCCAACTTTGCAAGGGCACAAATACTTCAATTTTAATGCTATGAGGGTGTTCTTGGACATTTTGGAAAGCTTAAAGAGTCCTCTAACCAACCCCATTGGTTTCATGTCCATATCTTTTACCATTCTCAATTTATGCTCTTTTGAAGTTGTTGACGTTTTGTTGACTTTTAAAAGGACCTATAATGTCTTAGCTCATACCTTCCAAATGAAGCATTTTTGGGATTGGCTTGTGAGACACAAAGTTGTAGAGAATTCAATTTTCTTCAAAATGAGCTTTGGATGGAAAAAATTTGATGAAGCATGTGAAAGTTATGGCTGGTCAAAGTTCAGTTGACTTTTCCTAAGGAAACCCTAATTTAGAAACTCCTGATTCTTGATGATCTGAAATCTCCTTGATGAATCATGATCAACCCTTGATCAAATGATGAATTTTACTTAATATAATTGATGTTGGCAAAAAATCATGAAGTTTGACTTTGGTTTGACCACAGTTGACCTCAGTTTGACTTTTTAACTGCTTTGACTGGTTTTGACTTATCTGATCATCTGACTGAGAAAACCTTTGAGAAAAGTCTTGAAACTTGTCATGGGGATTCTTAAACACATATAAGATGTTATGAAGCTCATTTGAAGTCTTGGAAGTCCACTTAGCCTGATTAAAGTCAAAACCCTAGTTTTGGATGTCCTGCTTAGGAGGAGACATTGTCTGAGGGAAATGTCAAATCTTCTGACTAATTGTGAACCTTGTGAACTTCATGAAACTCATGAGAGGTTTTGTGAACCTTGTGAATCTTGTGAACCTCTTAGTACACAAAGTCTTGTCTTGTGAACCTTGTGAATCTTGTGAACCTCTTAGTACACAAAGTCTTGTCTTTTGAGGGCAAATTTTGGGGTGCAACACACACCATCACAGTTCCTTCCGCTGCAGCAATCAGTCCAGTTACCATTATGGTGCTTGGACTTGTTCCTTATGAAAGCAGTAATGCCATACCTTGGCACTACGGCTCTGATCTTTACTGCAATGGGGAGAAAATCACTCTGGATTCATCAACCTCTTCACCACAAGTTGACAATGTTGGGGGAGGCGGAGGCTTCACTAGAAGCGGACGCCTCTTTGCCTCACAAACACCAAGGCCTAATGCTGAAGCAGAAGCTGCTGCTAGAGCAAAAGGAAGGAATGTGGTATCCGAAGAGCCAAATGCCAAAGAAACTCAGAAGACGTCTTTTGAACAAGATGTAGACGAGTTCATGAGAATAATAAAGAGGAGTGATTACAAGGTGGTGGACCAGCTTCACCAAACCCCCTCCAAGATCTCTATATTATCATTGCTAATGTGTTCCGAAGCCCACAGGAATGCATTGTTGAAGGTCCTGTACGCAGAGTATGTGCCGGAAGAGATTACTGTTAATCAGTTAGAAACTGTGGTTGCAAATGTCAACACCAGTCACGGACTGGGCTTTACAAATGCTGATTTAACAACAGAGGGGCACAACCACAACAAGGCTTTGCACATCACCTTGGAATGCAAAGAAAGCCTTGGTGAAATTGGAGTATGATGGCTTGGAATTACGCTTGAGTAATTTGGTGGTGAGAGCATTTGATGGCTCTAAAAGATCAGTGCTTGGGGAGATTGATCTGCCTGTGTTGATTGGCCCGCAGACCTTTAAAACTACCTTCTTTGTGATGGACATACAATCGGCCTACAGCTGTCTGTTGGGTAGACCCTAGATCCAAGCCGCTGGCGCTGTTACGTCTACCTTTCACCAGAAGTTAAAATTCGAGTGGGAAGGCCAAATCATCACCTTTTGTGGGGAAGAGGACATCTTTGTTAGCCAGCTGGCTACATACAAGTACATAGAAATGGATGGGGAGATCCATGAGACCATGAGTCAGGGGTTTGAGGCCCTCAACATTAATGAAGCAACTTTTGTGTCTGGGACTTCCATCACTTCATATCAATAGGCCCGAAAGGTTGTTGAGGAGGGTACCGCTCAAGGATGGGGCAAGCTGCTGCCAGTTGAAAAGAAAGAAGACAGATTCGGGTTGGGTTACATACCAACTCGACAAGATCAACCGGAGGCTGCAACGGAGCCCAAGTTTGTCAGCGGGGGAATGCTGACCCCGGATGCTGTGAACAGTTTGGAAGATGAGGAAGAAGACGAGTGCAACCTGGAAAACTAGATACGTCCAAGGATCCCGGGGAACCAAGTCTCAAACTGGTCTTCCCAGGAAATTATAAGAGTTACTCCTGCAGAGTAATTATTATTTCCTGTCTTTAAGCATGCATCAAGTCCTGCATCTTGCCCAAGATGTCAGGACTCATTCTGTAATCGGGCCATCTTGTATTTTGTGCAAACGATCAATTAATGAATATCAGGACATCTTTTGCAAATGAGTCTTTTTTTTTCTCGCTCACTGTTTTTCATTTTTCATTTATTGTACAAAAATAAAATGGCAATGCTTTTCAAAAGAATAACTTCATTTTCACTTTTTCTAAGCAAGATAAAACTGATCACTAAAATGAACAAATCTAAACCCTTGCAGAGAGTGTCCTCCAGACTGCACCGACAACATCACCGCTATGACTTCGTATGACTTTGACAATCCGATTAATCAAGCCGATGAAGGGGTTGAAGAAGATTATGAGCTACCTGAAGAACTAGCCAGGTTGTTGAGGCAAGAGGAGAAGGTTATCACTCCTCATCAGGAGGAAGTGGAGACAGTTAATCTTGGCACAGAAGAAGACTTGAAAGAAGTGAAAATCGGGGCCCGTCTGCAAGATTCAATGAAAGAGCAACTTATTGACATGCTTCGGGAGTATGTGGATGTTTTTTCCTGGTCTTATCAGGATATGCCAAGTCTGGACACCGACATTGTCATGCACAAGCTACCTCTAAAAGAAGACTGTCCTCCAGTAAAATAGAAGTTGTGCCGTACTCGCCCGAATATGGGCATGAAGATAAAAGAAGAGGTGCAAAAATAGTGGGACGCCGGTTTCCTTGCTGTAACTAGTTACCCGCCGTGGGTCGCTAACATTGTACCAGTCCCTAAGAAGGATGGAAAAGTACGGATGTGTGTGGATTACGGGGATCTGAACAGAGCCAGCCCGAAAGATGACTTCCCATTACCTCACATTGATGTATTGGTCGACAATACGGCTTAGTTCTCGGTGTTCTCCTTCATGGATGGATTTTTAGGATATAATCAGATCAAGATGTCACCTGAAGACATGGAGAAGACAACTTTCATCACACCCTGGGGCACATTCTGTTATAAGGTAATGCCATTTGGACTGAAGAATGCTGGTGCCACTTATCAGCGGGCTATGGTAACATTATTCCACGACATGATCCACAAAGAGATTGAATGTTATGTGGATGACATGATTTCCAAATACCTCACAGAAGAAGACCTCCTGGTGAATCTGTTGAAGCTATTCAAACGTCTGAGGAAGTATCAGCTGAAGCTAAACCCCAACAAATGCACATCCGGGGTGCAATCTGGTAATCTGCTGGGATTTATTGTAAGCGAAAAGGGGATTGAAGTTGATCCTGACAAAGTCAAAGCCATTCAAGAGTTGCCTGCACCAAAGACTGAAAAAGAAGTCCGGGGGTTTCTAGGTAGATTGAACTACATTTCAAGGTTCATATCTCACCTTACAGTAACCTGTGAGCCTTCGTTCAAGTTGTTAAGAAAAGAACAAACGGTCAGGTGGAATGAAGACTGCCAAAGGGCTTTTGACAAAATTAAGGAATACTTACAAGAGCCCCCAATTCTTATGCCTCCAGTTGAAGGAAGACCTCTAATAATGTACTTGACAATATTAGAAGAGTCAATGGGGTGTGTGCTGGGCCAGCATGACGAGTCTGGTTGAAAAGAGTATGCAATATACTACCTAAGCAAAAAGTTTACCGACTGTGAACAACGTTATTCACTGCTCGAGAAAACTTGATGTGCTTTAGCGTGGGCTGCTCGCCGACTAAGGCAGTATATGTTGACCCACACTACCTTATTGATCTCCAAGATGGATCCAGTCAAGTATATATTTGAGAAGCCAACACTTTCCGGACGTGTTGCAAGATGGCAAATGATTCTCACTGAATATGACATTCACTACACATCTCAGAAAGCCATCAAAGGCAGTGTATTGTCTGACTATCTTGCTGAGCAACCCATTGATGATTACCAGCCTATGAGATTTGACTTCCTTGATGAAGACATCATGTTCATAAAAGCAAAAGATCATGAAGAGCCTATTCACACTGAAGGGCCTGACCTAGAAGAAGAATGGACAATGATGTTCGATGGGGCTGTTAATATGAATGGTCGTGGAGTTGGTGCAGTACTCATTACACCTAAGGGAGTTCACATGCCTTTCTCGGAAAAACTCACTTTTAACTACACTAATAACGAAGCTGAATACGAAGCCTGCATCATGGGTCTTGAGGAAGCCATTGACCTCAGGATCAAAACTTTAAATGTATTCGGAGATTCAGCTCTGGTAATCAATCAAACCAACGGCAAATGGTACACTCATCAGGAGCATCTGATTCCATACCGAGATTATACGAGGAGATTATTGACATTCTTCACCATAGTCAAGCTTGAGTATATCCCTCAAGATGAAAATCAGTTTGCAGATGCTCTGGCTACCATTTCATCCATGATCAAAGTTCAAGCTGCCAACTTTGTGCCTCAGATTTCAGTATCTAGACTTGATAGACCAGCGTACGTATTCTTAGCAGACCTTGCTAAAGATGATAAGCCTTGGTTCTATGACATCAAATGCTTCTTGGAGGATCAAACATACCCACCTGGGGCATCTTCCAATGATAAGAAGACATTAAGAAGGCTAGCTGGTAGTTTCTTCCTGAATGCTGATGGTTCGTTGTACAAGAGAAACTTTGACATGGTACTTCTCAGATGTGTTGATAAGGCAGAGGCTAAATTACTGATGCACGGGGTGCATGAAGGATCTTTTGGTACCCATGCTGGAGGGCATGCAATGGCCAAGAAATTGTTAAGATCGGGTTACTACTAGATCACAATGGATGCAGACTGTTGTGCTTATTCCAGAAAGTGCCACAAATGCCAATTTATACAGACAAAGTGCATGTGCCTCCGAATCCTTTGAATGTGATGTCTTCACCTTGGCCCTTTGCCATGTGGGGCATTGATATGATTGGCAAGATTGAACCGACTGCTTCAAATGGCCACAAATTCATCCTGGTAGCCATTGACTATTTCACCAAGTGGGTCGAAGCAGCTTCGTATGCAAACGTCACCAGGAAAGTGGTAGCCCGATTCTTGAAGAGAGACATCATCTGTCGGTATGGAGTTCCCGAGCGAATCATTACTGATAATGGTTCCAATTTGAACAACAAAATGATGGCAGAACTGTGCCGGGACTTCAAGATCCAACATCACAACTCTTCTCCTTACAGACCGAAGATGAATGGCACTATTGAGGCAGCTAACAAGAATATCAAGAAGATTGTGCAAAAGATGGTGGTCACATATAAAGACTGGCATGAAATGCTACCATTTGCCTTGCATGGTTACCGTACATCAATCAGAACATCCACTGGGGCAACACCGTATCAGCTTGTGTATGGTATGGAGGCAGTCCTACCTATTGAAGTTGAATTACCCTCCTTGCGGGTACTGATGGATGTCTAGTTGAATGAAGTGGAATGGGTCCAATCTCGGTACAACCAGTTGAATCTGATTGAAGAAAAGAGATTAACTGCGATTTTTCTCGGGCAGTTATATCAGAAAAGAATGAAGAAAGCCTTCGATCAGAAAGTTAGGCTTATGGAATACCAAGTAGGAGATCTGGTGCTGAAAAGACTCATTCCTTCTCATACAGACCACAGGGGCAAGTGGACTCCGAACTACGATGGTCCATTCATAGTAAAGAAAGTTTTCTCTGGTGGAGCACTGATGCTCACTACTATGGATGGCGAAGATTTCTTATCCCCTGTGAATTCAGATGCAGTTAAAAAATACTTCGCATAAAATGACCCGCTGGACATAGAAACAGAATGTAAGTCCAGGCAAAAATAGGGCATCCCGGCGAGTCAAAAACAGAATAAAAGACTCGGGCAAAAATAAGGGAAAAAAAGTATACACCCGCTGAGTTGAAAAGCCACATTGGATAGCTCAGGCAAAAAAGGGTATCCCGGTGGATTGAACACCCGAAAGGGCGATCCACGCAAAATAAGGGAATAAGCGAACAACTGTATTCTGAATTCATCTGTATCACCCACAATATGGCAAGCTTCGAAGGGTTAAAGCGTCGGTCAGAATCAACCTTCTTCAGAAAGCAAGATAAAGAAGAACGTCAATGTCATACGAGTCATAGCAAAAGGGAAGCTCACTGAAGCGTCATTAACATTGCCAGCACCTTTTTATTTCTTAATTTGTAACAATCTTCTCATTTCAGGGGATCTGTTTCTTTGACTGTACTTGCCAATTCAGGGCACACAAATTAATAAAATCAGATTTTTCAGTCACACTTCGTCTTATACATCTTTATTTCATTTGCAAAAATGTCCGATATCCTTGATATAATGGTTGCATAAAATACAGATGCGCTTTTCTAATCACATGCTTGCAGGAAATATATTACTTATTCCCGGGAGTGTCTAAACTCCTATGATGGAATCCAGTAAGGGATACCTCGGGGTACTTGTGAGTTTCTTTGTCATAACAGGATTGCAGGTATTCAGGGCGCCACGGGGGGCATGAAAGGTTTTCCCCCAGCAAAGCTGCCTAATCACTATTTCCTCAGCACATCCTCCAAGCAGCACCAGAGATGCTTTCTCCCCATCAGAGTTGTCGGACATCACTTCTCCAACACTTTCTTCAGAACAACATCAGAAGGTGTTCATTTCCCAGCTGAGTTATCGGATATTATCATCCTCAGCAGGATCCCTACAGAAATCTATAGGAAGATCGTTCAGTGATCTTTCCCCTCCCCATCCGAGTGTTAGACAGGGACCCATCTTCATGTCGCTCCCACCAAATGACACCTGGTCAAGAGGGGTACAGACGCGGACGGTCGGCGAAAGGAGAAAATGAAAAGAGTCGCCAGCCATGCATTTTTATCCCGCAGGAAAGGTAATGCTGCATAAACCTAAAAAAAGATGGATAAGACGGTTGCGAACCAGAGAAACTGAGAAAAGGGGTTGGTTACAACATGGGAAGGTATTAGCACCCAGATTGTCCGTCGTACTCGACGGGATCCACGCTTGAAAGTTTGTGTTTAAAGGGGTAGTGTCAGTGCTATTTTGTGTGTAAAAAGCTGGAAAAGAATACAACTGTTAGTGCAAGAGAAATGTGAAGTGAAGTAAAGGAGTGCCAGTGCAAGGAAAGAGTGCAAAGCTCAAGACAATGAGGCTTAAAGAATAAAGTTGGAAGAGGGGGAATATACATAGAATTTTGTTCGATAACCATTAAGTTATGCCTACGTATCCTCTCGTGCAATGAGGAAGTTAGAACACCGTAGTTCGACTCAAAGAGACTGAAAATGAATTGACTTAATGAACTGCTTGCTTGTCTATGCTCAAGTGTAAGACCTGTCTGGCTCAGGTGCAAACTGTCTTGCATTAGACGGAAGAAGAAAGTTCTCGTTTATGAGTGAGTGAGGTGAGGAAAGAATCCCGGAGGAGACGATTATTGTTTGTTTATGATGTTTTCAATCTTTTATTGCTTTTTTGGAGTTTGTCATAAGAAAATGAGCTTAAGCCTAAACCAAGGGTTAGTAAACTCATCACATCCTCCCTTTGATTAGGGGTAATGAGAATACCTTAAGTATGAAGTAAACACCTCACACTTAGTCACCATGATGTAGGATTAAGATCATCAACCTACTTGTATTTATTTAGATGCTTTTTGGAGTTTTTTTGTTTAGTGTTGAGTAATGAGTTTAAGCCATAATCAAAGATTTAATGGACCCATTACACCATCCTAATAGAAGGATAACAGATGAGAACATTTAAGCTGAGAAAGGCTCCTCAACTTAATTCATGATTAGGGATTAACCTCATGACATAACAAAGCCTTTATTAAAGTGGATTTTAGTTAATGGTAAGATTAAGAAATGGATTTTATAGTTTGTAAGACAACTTGAGAGGGACTTGTCCATTAACACTAGGGTTAGTCCTTCTTAACCAATTAAGGAAGAATTAGAACCCTAATGCAAGGCCCAAGTTACAAGCTATTGTCTTAATGATTATTAAGATGGATTAATTAAGAGGTTTAAACACATTAAGGGTTTAACACTTAGGATTAAAGTTATACACTCCATCCTAAGAGAAGGATGCAGACATAACCTTAATCACAAAGCCTTAAAACCTTAAAGGTTTAGTCTCTGATTAAGAGGTGAGAAGAGAAGACACAAAGATGACACAAAGGCAAAACTAATGGGGGACTAATCAAACCCTAATTATGATCATGCTTGGGTATTCCTAGGGTTTATGAGGCTTGCAAGAGATCTTCAAGAAGAACCACCAAGAAGAAGCAGATGAAAGGAGGAGAAGCAGAAGAAACAAGTCAACTTACTTCACTTAAGAAGATAAATTGCTTGAAGAAAGAAAGTGAGGGAGGAACATGAATGAGCAAGCTCACCCTAATACACATACAAAATGCAGCAATGAATGCATAAGGGAGATGAGAAGAGATTGTGAGAAGTGAAGGCAAATTCACTTCTCAAACACTTACCACCTGAAAAGTTAGCAAAAGGATATGAAATGAAATGAAAATGAAATGAATGCAAGGATGCAAACCAAAACCAGAGGCATGTCCATGATGCTAATGATGCAAAGATATGATGCAAATGTATGTCATGAGATGTGAATGATCATACAAGTGATGAAGATGCAAATGAAGCATGTAGAAGCATGAAAGTTCATGAATGCACATGAAATGAAATGAAAGCATAACATGGCAAATGGTTAATGCAATGATCAAACATGATTCTAATGTGTCCTAAGATATCTTATATGTCATGTGAATGCACAAAATGTAATGGCAAGTTCATGAATGCAAGCATATGCAAGAGGAATGCAAGTGAAGATGCAAGATTAGGGTTATATGAACATGTTAGATGCAAAACTCAAAAAAAGAAGAAGCAAATCATAAGATAAAAAATTGAATATGCACTCAAAGGAACCCTAAAACCATACTAGGTTACCATCCAAAGGGGGAGGGCAGAAGCTAAACCTAAAAGGAGTTATGAATTTCCTAAGTTTCTAGGGTTTTAAAGGGTGATCCTAAAGGTAAAATGCCAAAAAAATTGAAAATGAAAGATAAAAATGAAACAAAAATGGTTTTAGATGCTTGAAACCATGTATAGCACAATGCAAAAAGAATCATTCACAAACTCATCTTGGATCAAAAGTTATGAATTTTTGAAGTTAGGGTTAAAAATATGCAAATTTAAGAACCCTAATTCATTTAAAAAATGTCAAAGCATGATCAAAACCAAAAAGAAATTTGTGTGGTGAGTTTGTAAATGCTTCTAAATGTTTGAAAATGTTCTCTGAATTTTTTTATGATTTTTAAATACTTAAATGTATTTTTAATTAATTAAAATCAATTAACTAATTAAAAATAACATTTAAATGATTTAAAAATATTTTTTTAATGCTAAAAATAAAAATAAAAATATTTTTGGGCTCTGAAAATTAATAAAAGGTTGGATAAAATTTTTTAGAATTTTTTGATATTTTTTACTATTATTTAAAAAAATGTACAAAAGAAAATAAGAAAAATACAATAAAAATTAAAATTAATTGAAAGTAATCTCATCCAATGCTCCAGATTCAAAGCTGGGTTTTTTAGGTTGACTAGCGCGTTTTTTGATGGTCTGGATTCACTCTGATTTAATTAAACTAAATAATATTAATTAATTTAATTAAATGAGGATTAGGGCTAATGATACAATCCTGTCCATTCACTCACGCGGGAATCACAACATCCAAGGGCTGACATTCAAAGTTGCTTAATTACAGGATTAGGGCATAAATACTTTCAGGTGACCGGAACAGTGTTCCGGTCATCTTCTCCGACGAGTCAAAATCCCATCTCTCTCCCTAAGCATCTAAAACATTATTTTTCTGCCCAGAAATGAGCCCCACGCATCACTAAAGCTAAATTCCCAAACAAAATCCATTTATCATTCATAAAAAAGCCAAATCGAAGCAAGACATTTTTAGGTCAAAACTTTCAGAGCAAGCAAACATCCTGGTTTCTCAACCATTTTAAAATATAATCACATCCCCATGATTAGGGGAGCTCATAGAATCATTCAAGAACTTAAAAACAAGTTTTTGGAAAAAAAGTTCTTGAGCTATACCTGAGATTGAACCTCCTGATTCTGGGCTTTCTGGATCCTTCTTTGGTGCAAATCCACTCCTATGAACCTCCTGAAGATGATATGAGGCTTAGAACAAGTTTGTATGGCTTGGTTTGAGGGTTTTATTCCTGCTGCACCAGAAATCGTATCTGAGTTTAAGAGGCTTTTAGGGCAAAGTGAAGGGTGGTTTATGCTCTATGAAGTATTTCTGAATGAATGGTGAAGTTTTCTTTTTGGTTTGATGGCTGTGGAAGGAGTTTCGAAGAGGTGAAGGTTTTGGCAAGTTTTGTGAATCCTGGCCTATGGGAGAGTTCAGGCTTGTGTCTTGTTATGTTTGGCTTGCTTTTGATTGGTATAAGGTATTATGATTGGTCAGAAAGTTGGTAATGGCATAATGTGATTGGTATGGTGCAAAATGCAAACAGTCAAGGTTTGTTGTCCTTTGAGGTATGGGCTGTTTTAGGCCAAGGACAAGGGGTGTCTAGTGTAGCTTGATTCAAGGATGTCCATAGAAATCAGTTTGAGGCAATTTGGCAAGTTTGTGGGAAGTTGTGGGGGGTTTTGCAAATTTGTGAACTTTTGGCCCCCTTTGGATTTCTTCATGTGCAAGTCATGGAAATGTGAAATTCTTTGGGCAATTTGCAGCAAAATGGATCATGTAATGTTGTTATGATGTTTTGAGGCCAATTAGAAACCAAATCAATCATTAGAATTCCTTCTTGCAAAAATCCCTCTTTTGAGAATTTATGAAAAAATGACTTATGGAGGCTTGTGATCCAATGCATGAAACTTTGTGAATTTGTGCAATTCTGATTTTGGAAATTTGTAATGATGCATGGAAGTCATTTAGAAGTCACAAAATGGTTTGGTATGATGTTTTTTTGCAAAAAATCCCTTTTGGCATGAAACATGAAATTATGTGATTTTTGCCAACTTTGGAAAGCCATAACTTGAGTTCCAAAATGAATTAGATCTTGTTCTTGTACATTTTGAAAAGGGAATGATCCAATCTACAACTTTCATGACCAAGAAATTTTCATTTGAAGCATTTTTGGTTAAGAAAGGGGAGGTTGAAAAACTTTCCCAAAATGGAAAGTTTCCATTTTTGGCAACTTTTGGTTTAGCCCACTTTTCTTCAAATTTGTGAACTTCTAAGCACTTCAATGATCAAATAAAGATCATATAACTTCATTTTGATGAAAAATCCCCTTTGGGTCCATTGATGGGGCCCTCAGATGCCCTGATTTGGCTCTGACTTGCTCAAGAAGTTACCCAGTGATCAGATGACTTCCACAATGAATTTTTTCATCAAACTTGGTATAAATGATCCTTATATCATATTGAGAACAATAGAAACAAGAATGACCAAAATTTTTGGAGTTATGGCCTCTGAAACCAAAACCCTAATTTTAGGTCATCTGTGCAGTTAAACCATGCTCTGCTTCCATGCCTTGCCAGTTCTTGTGATTTTCTGACTTCCTTGATCTTGGGAGGATATAATATGATGTTTGAATCTAAATGGACCCTCTTGAGATGATTGAAGACCTTTGGAGTGGCTCAGATGGCTCATGGATTGCTCAGATCACAAACCTTAGGTGCAGATGACTTTGAACCAATGCAGTGAAGCAAAAATGCAACATGATGTGATATGATTGAACTTATGCAAATGAAAAGATCACAAGCCATGGTGTGAATTCAGTGAGGGCAAATTTAGGGTGTTTACACTTCCCACAGAACTCCAGCCTTATCCGGAAGAGCAATATCTAAAAATCTCACAACAAAGTGACGAAAGCTTCCACGGACCCCAGCTGGGCTCCTCATTACCAAGATTGGTCTATCAGTGGCTTATTTTCCCAAGCAGAATCATCTGTATCATATTCACCAATGATCTCATCCCTAGTTGGGATATCCTTTCAAGCAGATCAGTCGTAGATCTCCACAGGCAACATGACCCGAATCCCGAATCGGTATCTTTGCATAATCATAGCATTCACATCATTTATCCCTCAGAGCGTAGCATTCCGTCCAATACGGAGCATTACGGCAAAAATCAAACATATTGCATAATCACAAGTCAGGTTCGAACCAGTCACCTGCGAATACCAAGTACTTCATCAACAACGCACCCAGTACTCTCTAAAAAAAAGAGGGGTGCGCGAAAGGGATGTGTCTTCATTTCATTTCAAGACCCAAAATTAAAAGTAGGAAACCTAACCACACTCTTCACTCCTCTCTCCTTCCCTTTGTAGCTTCATTTGGTATTACTAGGCACAACACCATGTTTATCAAAGTGCAGCTTGCTCAGAATGCCATCATTGCTGCAGAAAATCTGAAGCCAAGCAGTCTTATGCTTCAGCGGACATTTCTGATTCGCCTTTTAAGCATGTTTTACTGTTGAAAAGGCAATGAAGGATTTGGGATACTATCTTGCTGTGGCAACACTACATAAAATAAGAGAGGAAAGTTTTGGGTCATACTTCACACTCTGATATGTAGTTATGTTTCGCATGGCCAAACACTAGTATTGGGTATCATGATGAATGCAGACATTTTGTTGTGAAAATTTCACGCATGTGCCACTGCGCCCCGAAAATGAACCAAAAAGCTTTCGTCCAAATCATTATCCATAACATATCCTTTTCCAACACTTGCCCGTGTCATCCCAATTTTCCCAGCCGAAAGCCAAAGTTCCCCTTTTGCACTCCAAAAATACAGATACATGCTTCTTTTGGCACTTGTCTGTGTCATCTTTTCCCCAGTAAAGTCGCTGAAATCCTTTTACAAATAGATACTTACACATAACATGTTCTTCTCGACACTCATCCGTGTTATCTCATGTTTCCTCAGCAGAAAGCCAAAGCATCCCCTTTGCACTCACAAATGCATATTAATATATACTCTTTTCGACACCCGTCCGTGTCATATCATTCCCCTGCAGATATAAACCACAAACAAATATGTTTACACACTCCTTTTGATACTCGTCCGTGTCATTTCCCCAGCATGGTTTCCTAAACACTTATTGTAAACCAAACACTTGTTTATAATACACTCTCATTGACATCCGTCCGTGTCATCATATCTGTCGCTCCCGATAAATGAAGCTAAGTCCAAATAAAGGTACAGACGCGAACGGTCGGCGAGAGGGACAGTGAGAACACACAGCCGTGAACTCACTGGAGATGAATAGAGTCGCCAGCTAGGCATTTTTATCCCGGAGGAAAGGCAATGCTGCATAGACCTAGAAAGAGATGGATAAGACGGTTTGCGAACCAAAAAGACTGAGAAAGGGGGTTGGTTACAACCTGGGAAGGTATTAGCACCCAGATTGTCCGCCGTACTCGACGGGATCCACGCTTAAAAGATTTGTGTTTTAAAGGGGTAGTGTCAGTGCAATCTGTGTATAAATGAGCTGGAAAAGGATGTACAGGTGTCAGTGTAAAAGAAGTGAAGTGTGATACATACAGTGTCAGTGTAAGGATAAGAGTGAAATGCTCAAGATCATGAGGCTAATAAGAATGAAGCTGGAAGGAGGGGGAATATTCAGAGACTTTTGTTCGATAACTGTTGAGTTATGCCTACGTATCCTCTCGTGCAATGAGGAAGTCAGAACACCGTAGTTCGACCCAAAGAGACTGAAAGATGAATTGACTTGTGAACTGCTTGCTTGCCTATGCTCAAGTGTATGACCTATCTGGCTCAGGTGCAAACTGTCTTGCATTAGACGGAAGAAGAAAGTTCTCGTTTATGAGTGAATGAGATGAGAAAAGAATCCCGAAGGAGACGATTATTGTTTGTTTTTGAGTTTTCAGTCTTTTATTGCTTTTTGGATTTTTGTCATAAGAAAATGAGCTTAAGCCTAAACCAATGGATTTAGTAAACTCATCACATCTTCCCTCTGTTTAGGGGTAATGAGAATACCTTAAGTGTGAAGTCAGCTTCTCACACTTAATCACCTTTGGTATAGGATTAAGGTCATTAACCTACTTGTGATTATTTAGATGTTTTTGTGGTTTTTGTTTAGTGTTGAGTAATGAGGTTAAGCCATAATCAGGGATTAAACAGACTCATTACACCATCCTAAGAGAAGGATAATAGATGAGAATGTTTAAGCTGAGGAAAGCTCCTCAACTTAATCCATGATTAGGGATTAAACTCATGAAAAAACAAGCCTTTGATTAAGTGGATTTTATTTAATGATATGGTGATGAAGTGATTTTTATGATTTGTAAGACAACTTGAGGGGGACTTGTCCATTAACACTAGGGTTAGTCCTTCTTAACCACTTAAGGAAGAATTAGAACCCTAATGCAAGGCCCAAGTTACAAGTGTGATGTCTTGATATTTATTAAGTGAATTGGTTAAGAGATTTAAACACATTAAGGGTTTAACACTTAAGATTAAAGTTATACACTCCATCCTAAGAGAAGGATGCAAGCATAAGCTTAATCACAAAGTCTTAAAGCCTTTAGGGTTTGGTCCCTGATTATGAGATGAGAAGAGAAGACTCAAAGAGAGACACAAAGGTAAAAACTAAGAGGGGAGACTAATCAAAACCCTAATTCATTGTCATGCTTGGTTGTTCCTAAGGTTTGTGAGGTTTTCAAGAACAATCTTCAATGGAACCACCAGGAAGCAGATGAACAGGATCAGGAGAAGCAAAGTGACTTGCTTCATTCAAGAAGTCAAGTCACTTGAAGAAAGAAAGTAGGAGAAACAAGAATGAGCAAGCTCAAACTAAAGCACATATAGAAATGCAGCAATGCATGCAAGAGAGATGAAAAGAAAAGTTATGAGAAGTGAAGGCAAATTCACTTCTCAAGTTTACTTACCACCTGAAATGTTAGAAAGAAATGCAATGCAATGCAAAATGGGATGGAATAACATGATGCAAACCAAAACCAGAAGCATATTTATGATGTTAATGATGCTATGAGGTGCTATGAACATGAGGCAAGGCATGGAGATGCTCATACAAGATTATGAATGCAAATGATGCAAGCTAAGGAGCATGAACAAGCATGGAAAGTTGTGAAGCATACAAGACAAATGGCATGGCAAATATGCAGTGCAATGATCAAACATGCTTTCTATATGTCTTGAGATGCCAAATGAATCACAAGAATGCACAAAATGCAAAGACAAGTCATGTTATGCAAGGAAATGCAAGAAGGATGCAAGAGAAATCCCAAATTAGAGTTCATGGATCAAACAACAAACAAAAACCCAAAACAGAAGCAAACCCTAAGATAAAAAATGGAAAATGCCATTCAAAGAAACCCTAAACCTATAATGAACCACTGCCCAAAGGGGAACTCCCAACTCTTAACCAATCTCAAGATATGAATTTTCTAAGTTATTAGGGTTTTTTAGGGTTCTTAACAAAAGAAATGTCAAAACAAATAGAAAATGCAAGATCAAATCATGGCCATTTTACCCTAGAAACTACATGCCAAACACAAAACAAAGCAAAAAGAATCAATGTCCAAACCTTCTCCAATAGGCAGAAATGAATTTTTGAACCCATGATCAAAATAATGCATAAAAAAAATGATTTAATTCAATGAAGAATTCTTAAAATGCATCAAGATCAAAAAAGAAATTTGGTTTGAAGGTTGGACAATGTTTCTAAATGTCTTAGAACATTTCATGAATTTTTTTGTAATTTTTAAATACCTAAAAGTATTTTTAATTAATTAATTTCCATTAATCAATTAAAAATAATCTTTTAAATATTTAAAAATACTTTTAAATGATAAAAAATAAAATAAAAAATATTTTTGGGTCTTAAAAATTAATAAAACTTTTAGGAAAAAGTTTCATAATTTTTAAGAATTTTTTTACTATTTTAAAATAAATATGCAAGTTAATTGAAAAGAAAATGAATAAAAATTAAATAAAATAGGAAGTAATCAGGATGGATGGCCAGGATGGGCTCTGAGTTTAAATGTGTTGACTGGCGCGTGAATGAAGGGCCCAGATGGCTCCTGAATTAATTAACTTAATTAAAGATTAATTAAACTAATGAGAGAGATTAGGGCTAATGAAAAGGATCTGGGCCATCCAAAAGGGAGGGAAGTCAACAAGTCAAAGGCCATCTACGGCCAAAATTCAAACTGGAGTTAATTACGCAATTAGGGCACAAATCACTTTCAGGTGGCCGGAGAAGACTTCCGGTCGTCTTCTCCGGCCAGCATCTCACCTGAGAAATCCCCAAACCCCTCAAATCGTATCAAAAATGAAAACTAAGAACTGGGAAATGATCTCCAACCTCTCACGAATCAAACCCCTCTCTCAAAACAAATTTCTTCTTCCTAAACAAACTGAATCGAAAGAAATAAAAACTAGGGTACGCAAGCTTCAGAGACAAATTAAATGCTCAAATCAAAGCCATTTCAAAAACTAAGAACATCAGGATAATCAGTGAATCACATAGAACAAGTTTGGAACAAAAGAAATAATTTCTGGAAAAATAATTTTCGAGCTACCTGAGATTTGGAGCTTTCAACTTGAGGACTTTCAGGCCACTTCTCCTTGTGCAATCCACTCCACTTGATCCCCAGAAGATGTTTGAATGCTCAATGAGAGTTTAAGTTGGCTGGATAGTGAGATTCGACAGCTTCTGCTCAAGCTTGATCAGAAATGGCTATGGGGTATTAAGCAGTTTCAGGCCATGGAAAGGGGTTGTTTGTGATGCTGAGGGTGAATGGAGAAGGTCTGGAGTGTTTGTTTGTATGTTTGTGAGCTATGGTGAGAGATTCAAGAGAAACTGCAGCTTGGGGGGAGAAATGGCTATGGAGTGTTCTGGTTGTCTCAGGCTTGTGTTCTTGGTGCTTTTTGGTCTATGGAGCAAGGTGAGTTGAATGGTGAAGATGGTTTGAGTGTTTGCAAGCTGTGGAGGCAGATTCGAAGCAACTTGCAATGTGGTGTGTTTTTTGTGAATGTGTTCAATGAGGATGTTTCAGCCTTGCCTTGTGTTATGTCTTGCTTGCAAATTGTCCACATAACTCTCTCTCATTGGTCAGATGATTGGACATGTGCTTTATTGATTGGTAAGTTACCTTTTGCAAAAAGTCAAGAAATGTGTAAGAGAAGTATGGCTCATGATCTAGGCAAGTACATGGGCTGGTTCTGGTGCAGCAAGGTGAGGTGAGAGGCTAGCAAAGCTCAGCATCCAAGGCTGCAAGTAGTAGGAAGCATGATCATGAGTTTTGCAACTTGTGACTTTTTGTTCACATGTGACCTTTTTGTCCAACCAAACATAAAACCATGGGCATTCTTGGTTCATTTCTGATTTTTATGACTTAGAGAATGTTTATGTGCTGGTTTGAAGTGAACTAGAGGTTGCAATATGCATTGGTCCAAGACTTTGCAAAATTTCCATTTGAGGCATGCCTTGAAAATCAATGATTTTAGCCAACTTTGCATTGCCATAACTTTTGATCCAAGAAGAGTTTGATCATGTTCTTGTACTTTTTGAAAAGGGAAAGATGAGATCTACAACTTTCATGACCAAAGTTTTTCCATTTGAAGCCTTTTTGGATCAAGAATCAAGGCTTGAAAAATGACCTAAAATGATGCATTCTTGAAAAGTCAACTATGCCCAAAAAGTCAACATTTGCAAAAACCCTAAATTCTTGATTTCTATGAACTTCAACCTTCTTCTATGATCAAATAAAGATCATATACACTCAAAATGATGAAGATCAACCATTGGTTGGGTCATTGGGGGCCTCAGATGCCCTGATTTTACACCGACTTGTCTGAAAAGTCAACCTTTGATCAGATGACTTCCCCATGGAATTTCTTCATGAAAATTGGTATGCATACTCCCTATACCATATAAAGAGAAATGGAAACAAGAATGACCAAAAAATTTGGAGTTATAGCCTCTGAAAACAAAACCCTAATTTTCAGTCAACTGTGCAGTCTAGCCTGTCTCTGCATCCCTTCAAACCCTAGTTCTTGTGATTCCTTTGAAGTTTTGACTTTGAGGAGATGGAATATGATTTAAGAACACACATGGACCCCTTTGAAGTGGTTGGTGGCCTTTGGAATGGCTCAAGATGCTTTGGGATTGCTCAGATCACAAACCCTAGGTACAAATGCCTTAGAAACTATGCAATGAATCAAAAATGAGATATGAGATGATATGTTGTGTTTATGCATATGAGAAAGATCACAAGCCATGGTGAAATGGGTGAGGGCAAATTTGGGGTGTTTACAGCTGCCCCTATTCAAACATGAGTTAGCTGTGCAGGATGTAAGCGACGGCTTAACAGGCAAACAAGATAACTTGTGGTTGAATACCAAAGACAGTCCAAAATTTGCACTCACAGAATGAAGAAGAAAGAGGGATATAGATTGTAAAAGGAAAATAAAGTATATTGTAAAGGTGCGGAAAACAAAGCGATGACGGGGACGGCCGACATGCTGGGGATAGAAGGTAAAGCCAAGACGGGGACGGCCGACTAGCTGGGGAAATAAAATCATGATGGGGACGACCATCAAGATAAAGCTGTAAAATTCTCTGAGGATCTAATGAAACATGACGGGGACGGCTATCAAGTTCATAAAGCAACGTAACCAACGATGGGGACGGCCATCGGGTTGAAAAGGAAAAGGGACCACGACGGGGACGGCCATCGGGTTAAAGAATAAACGAAATAAACAGATGATGGGGGACGGCCATCAAAGGTGAAGGACGATCACCTAGCAGGGTACGGCTGCTCTGTTGGGGATAAAAGAAATATGATGGGGACGGCCATCAAAGGTGGAGGACGACCACCTGGCAGGGTACGGCTGCCGAAAATATCAACGATGGGGACGGCCATCGGATAGAAAAGGTCAACGATGGGGACGGCCATCGGACGAGCATGATGGAGGACGACCATCAAGAAGTGGAGGACGACCACTCAGCAGGGTACGGCTGCTCTCGGGGTTTATCATGACATAGGACGAATGCCAGATAACCAAAATCAACAATGGGGACGGCCATTGGATAAAATGATGAAGGACGATCATCAAAAGGTGGAGGACGACCACCTGGCAGGGTACGGCTGCCGAAAAAGATCAACGATGGGGACGGCCATCGGATGAGCATGATGGAGGACGACCATCAAGAAGTGGAGGACGACCACTCAGCAGGGGACGGCTGCTCTCGGGGTATCATAACACAGGACGAGTGTTAGGTAATGGAAAAATGCTTACTTGGCGATCTACTGGGAGTATAGTAAACACGGACGGGCGTTTACAACCAAGAAAGGAAAGTATAAGTGTTTGGTATTATGTATAGATTAATGATGCGGACGAGCATCCTTAAGACTATGATACGGACGAGTATCATGTAGAAACAAACTGGCATATGTTCAGAGATGATGATACGGACGAGTATCAACTGGTTAACAGAGAACACGGACGAGTGTTGAATCTGAAAGAATTCTTCTGGGGAATAATAGACACAGACGAGCATCTATATTCAAGAAGACAATAAGTGTTTGACACGGTGTATGGATTAAAGATGCGGGCGAGCATTCTTAAGACTATGATACGGACGAGTATCATGTAGAAACAAACACTAGACGCCATGTTCTGAGATGATGGTACGGACGAGTACCAACTGGTTAACAAAGAACAAGGACTACTGTCGAATCTGTGGGGGTATGAGTGATGGTGTATACAAGATACGGGCGAGTATCTGTATAAGTGTACCAATGAGTAGTGAGTATATATATATAAGTGTTTATCTGCTGGGGAGAGTGACACAGACGAGTGTCAAAAGAGAAAAGTAGCATTATCAAGTATATGGGTGGTAAAGGTGTAAGCGACTGCGCTGGGGATATGACACGGACGGGTGTCGAGAAAGTGTATATATAAGTATATGTGAGTGCCAAGAGGATGTCTTTGGCTTTCTGCTGGTGATTTGACACGGACGGGTGTCAGGAAGTATCTGTAGTACGGGTGATTTTGTTTGTAAAGTGTATCCAGGCAACCTGTTTGGGGAAGTGATGACACGGACGGGTGTCAGAAATATATACCGGTGTTTGGTGATTGGAGAGGCAACTGCTTTTGCTGGGACTCTGGTGGGGATTTTTGTATAATGATGATGAACGGTTTGTTATTCACAAGTGTTACTTCAGAACATGGCTTATGATTATGCTATGTATTTGATTTTTTTGCCGTAATGCTCCGTATTAGACGGAATGCTACGCTCTGAGGGGATAATATGATGCGAATGCTATGATTATGCAAGGATATCAAACCGGGATTCGGATCCCGTTGCTGCGAAGATCTCTGGTTGATCTGTTTGAAATGGACCTCCCAGCTGGGGATGAGATCATTGGTAGATCTGGTGAGATGTATTCATTTGGGGGTATAGGTCACTGACTGACATAACCTTATAATACGGGACCCAGCTGGGGTTTGTAGAAGCTTTCTTCATTCTGTGGTGATCCTTTCCTGCGTTGCTCTTCTGGATAGAGGCCGGGGATTCTGTGGGGAGATGGTTCCCTGACTTTTGCACTCAGCTGAGGATGAAATGGCAACTCGGCTGGGGAATTGTGAGAGGCAACTCAGCCGGGGATGGCAACAAGAGGCAACTCGGCTGGGGATAGAGCATTCCAGATGCTGAGATTGAGTGTATGTTGATTTGGCAACTTTGCTGGGGAAGCGGGCACCTTCCAGCGCCACGTGGAAGATAGACCGAGTTGATAATGATTCGCCGGCTTGCTGAGACGTAACTCGCGTGCCCCAGGTTGCGTTCTGGATATCTGCAATCCTGCAAAGATAAGGAAACGCACAAAAGGTCCCGAGGTATCTTCTACTGGATTCCATCATAGGAGTTTAAGTACTTTCGAGAGTAATCATATTCCCTGCAAGCATGTGTTTCATTTTCTTTCTTTTTAGTGAAAAACATCTGTACTTATGCAATTAGTTTTTTTAGAGACATCAGACATTCTTTGCAAATAAAATGTACAAAACGAAACATGACTGAAAAATCTGATTTTATTAATTCATGTGCCCTGAATTGGCAAGATACAGTCAAGGAAACATATCTCCTGAAATGAAGAGACTGTTACAAATTGAGAAACAAAATGCTGGCGATGTTGACGAGGCTTTCAAGGAGCTTCCTCTTCTGCTATGACTCGTATGACAATGACGTTCTTCTCGTCTTGCTTTCTGGAGAGAGTTGATTCTGATTGAAGCTTGATCCTTTGTAGCTTACCAAGTTGTAGATAATGCAGACGAATTCAGAATGCAGTTGTTCGCTTATTCCCTTATTTTGCATGGATCGCCCTTTCGGGTTTTCAATCCATCGGGATGCCCATTTTTGCCTGAGCTGTCTAATGTGGCTTTTCAACTCAGCGGGTGTACATTTTTGTTTATTTCCCTTATTTTTGCCCGAGTCTTTTATTCTGTTTTTGACTCGCCGGGATGCCCTATTTTTGCCTGGACTTACATTCTGTTTTTATGTCCAGCGGGTCATTTTATGCGAAGTATTTTTTAACTGCATCTGAATTCACAGGGGACGGGAAATCTTCACCATCCATGGTGCTGAGCATCAGCGCTCCACCAGAGAAAACTTTCTTTACAACGAATGGTCCTTCATAATTTGGAGTCCATTTGCCCCTGTGGTCTGTATGAGGAGGGAGGATTCTCTTCAGCACAAGATCCCCTACTTGGTACTCTCGATGCCTGACTTTCTGATCAAAGGCTTTCTTCATTCTCTTCTGATATAACTGCCCATGACAAATTGCAGCCAATCTTTTCTCTTCAATCAGACTCAGTTGTTCGAATCGGGACCGAACCCATTCTGCTTCACTCAGTTTAACATCCATTAATACCCGTAACGAGGGTAGTTCAACTTCAACAGGTAGGACTGCTTCCATACCATATACAAGCTGATACGGTGTTGCCCCAGTGGATGTCCTGATTGACGTGCGGTACCCATGCAAGGCAAACGGTAGCATTTCATGCCAGTCTTTGTATGTGATTACCATCTTCTGCACAATCTTCTTAATATTCTTATTCGCTGCCTCAACAGCGCCATTCATCTTTGGCCTGTAAGGAGAAGAATTGTGATGTTGGATCTTGAAGTCCCGGCACAGCTCTGCCATCATTTTGTTGTTTAAATTGGAACCATTATCAGTAATGATTCGCTCGGGCACTCCATACCGACAGATGATATCTCTCTTCAGAAATCGGGCTACCACTTGTCTTGTAACATTTGCATATGAGGCTGCTTCAACCCACTTGGTGAAATAATCAATGGCGACCAGGATGAATCTGTGACCATTCGAAGCAGTTGGCTCAATCTTGCCAATCATATCAATGCCCCACATGGCAAAGGGCCACGGTGAAGACATTATGTTCAAAGGATTGGGAGGCACATGCACCTTATCTGCATAGATCTGGCATTTGTGGCATTTCCTGGCATAGGCACAACAGTCGGCATCCATTGTGATCCAGTAATAGCCTGATCTCAACAATTTCTTCGCCATGGCATGCCCTCCTGCATGGGTACCAAAGGATCCTTCGTGCACTTCATGCATCAACAAGTCCGCTTCTGTCTTATCAACACATCTGAGGAGTACCATATCAAAGTTCCTTTTGTATAAAGACCCATCAGTGTTCAGAAAGAAACTACCAGCAAGCCTTCTCAAAGTCTTCTTATCATTGGAAGATGCCCCAGGTGGGTATGCTTGATCCTCCAAGAAGCATTTAATGTCATGGAACCAAGGCTTTTCATCTTTGACAACTTCTGCTGCGAACACATATGCTGGTCTATCAAGTCTGGACACTGAAATCTGAGGTACAAAGTTGGCAGTCTGGACTTTGATCATGGACGAAATGGTAGCAAGAGCATCTGCAAACTGATTCTCGTCCCGAGGGATATACTCAAGTTTGACCGTTGTGAAGAATGTCAGTAACCTTCTCGTATAATCCCTGTAAGGTATCAGATGATCCTGGTGGGTGTACCATTTTCCGTTGGTTTGATTAACTACCAGAGCCGAATCTCCGAATACGGTCAATGTCTTGATCCTGAGGTCAATAGCTTCCTCAAGACCCATAATACAAGCTTCGTATTCAGCTTCGTTGTTAGTGCAGTTGAAAGTGAGTTTTGCCGAGAAAGGCATGTGAACTCCTTTAGGTGTAATGAGTACTGCACCAACACCACGGCCATTCATGTTAATAGCCCCATCAAACATCATAGTCCATTCTTCCTCCGGGTCAGGCCCTTCAGTGTGAATAGGCTCTTCGTGATCTTTTGCTTTAATGAACATGATGTCTTCATCAGGGAAGTCAAACCTCATAGGCTGGTAGTCATCAATGGGTTGCTCAGCAAGATATTCAGATAGTACACTGCCCTTGATGGCTTTCTGAGATGTGTACTGTATGTCGTATTCTGTGAGAATCATCTGCCATCTTGCAACCCGTCCGGTAAGAGCTGGCTTCTCGAAAATGTACTTAACTGGATCCATTTTTGAGATTAATAAGGTAGTGTGGGTCAACATATACTGTCTCAGTCGGCGAGCAGCCCACGCTAAAGCACAGCAAGTTTTCTCGAGCAGTGAATAACGCTGTTCACAGTCGGTAAACTTTTTGCTTAGGTAGTATATTGCATACTCTTTTCGACCAGACTCATCACGCTGGCCCAGCACACACCCCATTGATTCTTCTAACACTGTCAAGTACATAATCAGAGATCTTCCCTCAACTGGCGGCATGAGGACTGGAGGTTCTCGCAGATATTCCTTGATCTTGTCAAAAGCCCTTTGGCAGTCTTCGTTCCACCTGACCGTTTGTTCTTTCCTTAGCAGCTTGAACAAGGGTTCACAGGTTGCTGTGAGGTGAGATATGAACCTTGAAATGTAGTTCAATCGACCTAAGAACCCTCGAACTTCTTTCTCAGTTTTCGGCGCAGGCATTTCTTGAATAGCTTTGACTTTATCAGGGTCAACTTCAATCCCTTTCTCGCTTACAATAAAGCCCAGCAGCTTACCGGATCGCACCCCGAATGTGCATTTGTTGGGGTTCAGCTTTAGTTGGTACTTCCTCAGTCGCTTGAACAACTTCAGCAGATTCACCAGGTGATCTTCCTCTGTAAGGGACTTGGCAATCATGTCATCCACATAACACTCGATTTCCTTATGGATCATATCGTGGAATAATGTCACCATAGCCCGTTGATACGTTGCACCAGCATTCTTTAGTCCGAATGGCATCACCTTGTAACAGAACGTGCCCCAAGGTGTGATAAATGTTGTCTTCTCCATGTCTTCAGGTGACATCTTGATCTGATTATATCCTGAAAATCCATCCATGAAGGAGAATACCGAGAACTGAGCCGTGTTATCCACCAATACATCAATGTGAGGTAATGGGAAGTCATCTTTCGGGCTGGCTCTATTCAGATCCCGGTAGTCAACACACATTCTTACTTTGCCATCTTTCTTAGGCACAGGCACTATATTAGCAACCCACGGCGGATAGCTAGTTACAGCAAGGAACCCGGCGTCCCATTGCTTTTGTACCTCTTCCTTGATTTTCATAGCCATGTCTGGACGAGTACGGCGCAGCTTCTGTTTGACTGGAGGGCATTCTTCTCTCAAAGGCAGCTTATGCACAACAATGTCGGTATCCAACCCTGGCATGTCTTGATACGACCAAGCAAACACATCCACATACTCTTGAAGTAGATCAACCAGTTGCTTCTTCACTGAGTCTTGCAGGCAGGCCCCGATTTTAACTTCCTTCACGTCTTCGTCTGTACCAAGATTAATCACTTCAATCTCCTCCTGGTGAGGAGTAATAGCCTTCTCCTCTTGTCTCAACAACCTAGCTAGCTCTTCAGGAAGCTCATATTCTTCATCAACCCCTTCATCAGCTTGATTGATTGGATTGTCAAAGTCATACGATGTCATAGCCGTGTTGTTGTCGGTGCTGTCTGTTCGCAGTGGTTTCTGGCGAACAACCTCTGGTTAACCAATCTCTTCAGAAAACTGGGTTACGTGCAGGACCAACCAAACAAGTCCTGGGATACATGTGCATTCGGTTCTGTCGAAATACTCTTAGAATTGGTGATTAATTTGTAGTTTGTTTTGTCAAGATTGTCAAAGTATTAAGAACTTTGATTTTCACCAGTAAAGTGAAACTTTAAGTTTAAAATGGGATAAAGTAAAGATTTTAAACAAGAATAAAAAGAAATGTCGAAGGCTAAAAACTTGCAGAAAATTAAATAAAGCTTGAAAATGACATTTAAACTTGGTAAATGAACAAGTAATTTTAAAATGACTTTGAAATATAACTGGTGTTTTAAACGTACATTGTTCCAAATACTAAACTCATTTTCTCTCACACTGGGTACTTAGAGCTTTTACAGGAATTTTGTACAAATTTTCACACACACATTCTAACCACAAACTATCCTATTTATACATAAACAAAATAACTGCTTAGAACGGAAAAACTATAACTAAACGACAAGTGTCAGCCTGCATGTAAATTTCTTCTCTGAAACCTCCATGTGTCCAACTGCCAAAGGTTACAACCTTTTGAATTTGAATCCCTTCCTTAGTGACGAAAACCTTATAACTTTTCAAACTGTCGAAACCCTTTTTAAAGAAGAAACGAAACTCTTCAGCACTTGCCAAATATTCTTTTGTCAGATGTCCTCTTCTGTCGAAATCATTGAAAGACTATCTTCTGTCGAAACGTCGAAAGAGAACTTTCCTCTGCCAAATACTTAGTCACAAAACACTTCTCAAACTTCATTCTGCCAGAACAAACATCTACCTCTCTGTCGAAGTAATGGGATTTTAAACCCTGTCAGCAATCCTTGAAATTACTTCCTTTTATCATCTTTCGACAAAGACAACCTCACACTTCTAAATTTCACCTTGTCGAAATTATAGGTTTACAAATTGCCCCCCAGCAAAGATATTTTCGACTATCATTGGAGAAATGTTTTTTGCTGTCGAAGTGACCTTTGACTCCCTGTCAGTTGCATTTATTGTAAAGTGATTTTGTTGAGTCCCAAGAAAACATCATGATTTCCACTTTACCAAAACGTCATGTCTAGCCCACGTTTTTACACAATCTCCCATAACCCTAGATTGTAGGTAAATCATGGCCTCCCAACAACTGCCACTTTCTAACTTCCACTAAAGGCTCAAAAACACACGTTTCCACTTCTCAATTAAAAGAAATCTTTTCATTTTCCCTCTATTTAATATTAATCATTTATTTCAAACCCTATAAATACCACTTTCAATAACATTTCACACTTTCCACCTTCTCACTTCTTCTCTTCCAAACGCAAAACCTCCATTTCAAGACTTTTCAGAGCTTCTGCTTCCTTTAAATCTCCTCATTTAATCAATGGCTCCCCCAAAGACTACCACTGGACAAAGTGCAAAGAAGACAAAGAAAACCACGGATCTTCCTCCTGCTCACGTGTTATCTGGACCTACTCAAACACAGCACCAACAGTACTTCCCAGAACCCCCTAATGAAAGGGAAAAGGCAAGCATTTACAGGTCACAGGTAATGATCCCCCTTTCTGTTTCTGGAATTCATCATGCTATGTTAGGCCCTATTTTTGATCCCAATGCTGATTCTAAACGTTTGAAAGAGTTTTACCCCTGCTATTCTGCTTTAAAACCCATAGCTGCTAACAAGAACCCCAAACCTGTCGAAACCTCATCAAAGGAACCTGAAGTCCTTATGGCTTCGACAGAAATAGATCTGTCTTATCTAAACCAAAACAGGATTTTTAGGAGCCCCCCTTTGACGAAAGATCCCTCTGAGTACCAAACATGGCTAACTAGGGTCGAAAAAGCCAAAGAAAAATTTTGGAAGAAAACTGGCATTTATGACTTAATCCAATTGTCGAAGGAGGGTCCCCGTTATTGCCAAAACATGCTGTTAGCCTCCTTGTACTTTTGGGATAGTACTTACAACACCTTCCACTTACCCTGTGGAATGATGACTCCCACCCTATTCGACATAGCAGCCATAACTGGCCTTAGTCCTTTAGGGGAAATATTTAACCCTGAACACTTGAACAAGGATCCCATAAGCTTCGACACAAAGCATGCTGGGTACTCTGTCTTCATAGCCCATTACCAAGGTGGAAACAATGAAGAAGTCTCTGACATAGAACACATTGCCTTCCTTAGCCTGTGGTTGTCTAAATTTGTATTCTGTACAAGGTCCCTTCAAGTGGCCAGAAGTTTTATCATTATGGCGAATCAACTTCACAATGGAGTTGCATTCTGCCTGAGTGAGCTACTTTTGGCAAACCTTTATGAATCTTTAAGTGAGGGTGTAAGCGGCCTCAAGACCCTTAAAGACAAAGGTAACATAAGTCTTATAGGCCCTTTTTGGCTTCTACAACTATGGCTGAATGCCACTTTTGAAAACTTCATCCCCACAAAAATGCCAATTGTCGAAGAAGCAGTCAAAGAAAGACGTGTCGAATGGCCTAGGCTGGTTCAACTGACCCCCACTGATGAGAATACAAGCCTTCGACAAGCATTTACTGGTTACATCATGATGTTCGCCAAACGCTACAAATTTTCTCCTTCAATGGCACCATTCGCCAAAAGACAAGTAGGTCCAAGATGGTTTACCAGAAAACTCCCAGTGGAGAACCAGAAAGATGAAGATTCCTACATCTCCATTTGGGAAGCTTTTCTCATGCCCAGACACTTCTTTTCTCATCATAGCCTCAACAACACAAAGGTATCTCTCATTGTTTACCAACCCAATCTGGTAGCTAGGCAGTTTGGATTAATTCAAACGAAGACGAAGCCTATCTACCACAAGAAAGGTGCCATTATCTTCTACAACTCACTTCACCATTTCGACAAATGTTTAGAACTATACAACAAATTTTTCGACCCAACTCTAGAGGTCTATCCCACCATCTTTATACCAAACTTCCTCTGTACTGAAGAGTTCGACGTCTGGTGGAAAGAATACTACATCAACAGATTTTTCGACGTAGCAACCTTCACTACTCTTCTGACAAATGCTTTTACCTTTGTGCAGGACAAGAAGAAAAAAGGTACAGATCAACATATCAAAGAAGTTCAAAAGTTTCAAAAGTATTTTGAAACTATTTACAGGCCTGATGATCTTCGTCGAACCATAGCTGAAGCAGCAGTATCTTTAAAATTCAAATTCACAGAGAAATTAAATAAGTTGTGGTTTCCTTCATCTCTTCCACCACATGCACACTATGATTTTGCTTTCACAACTTTTCCTCCAAAATTCCCTCCACTCCCTTCTGCAGAATTTGGAGTGGCCTTGTGTCCTCCATTTCCAGACTGGTTTGTGTGTGGATCACATTTAAAACTGCTTCGTGAAAGCAACAAAAAACCTGCCGAACGCGTGGTTGCGACGAAGTATCATCTGCACAACTTCACTGGGCACCTTCATATTGGGATAGAACATGTTACTGTGGACGAACCCATTCTTGAAGGTGTCGAAGAAATTACATTCTTCTTTTTGCTTCTAACTCTTTTATTATTATATCAATGTTCATGCAAATTTTCCTTTTCAGCTGTTAGAATTGTCAGGAAGACTACTGGCGAAGGAACTTCTTCAAAAACAGTCGAAAAGTCTCCTGCAACTGCCAAGAAGGTTTCGACAAACTAACACACTCCTCTTTATTTATGCACTTCATATTTTCTTATATTAACACTTCTTCTCTTTCTCTTATAGGTAACTCGTACCCCAGCAAAGAAAAGGAAACCAGAAGAGAAGGAAACAAGCGTCGAAGAGTCTGAGGACGAATCCCCCGAACCCCAGCCTTTGAAAAGAAACAAAGGTCTAAGAATTAAAACAGTGGCGTCCCAAAGATCTCTGGTCCAAAGACGAACTCCACCTGCCAGCCCAGTCAACAAAGTTCCTTCAAGGAGTGAAAGAAGTGGGGACTCAAGTGCCCATACTGAAATTCCTCAGGTAATCATTTCGACACTCACCATCCCAGCCTTGACTGAATGTAACTTTATCTTACAGTTTTTTTTTTTTTTTTTTTTTTGTAGGTTGTTATTGACGTCGAAGAGACCTCTACAATCCAAGAAGAGCATGCTCCCTCTAATTCTGAGAGGACTCTGGCTGAAAGACTCCAGGACGATGCCACTCCAGATGCAGGGGTCCATGGGCCTCAAACCTTGGATGAATTCGACCTCAGTGATTCTGAGTCTTCCGACAACAACTCCCCTTTTCGACCAGACCCCACTGCAGAAAAAATAATTTCAGATCAAGATGTACCACTTCCAACACCAGCTGCCACACCAGAAACTAATGAAGATGCCCTTGTTCAGGATGTACAAGTCCCAGATCCAAATGACACCACCATGGCTGACAAAGAAACTGTCGAAGAAGAGGTTACTCTGTCAAATCAGCAAGAAGTTAACTTGAGCATTGGAGGAACCTCTCAACACCTTCCCTCTTCATCAAAAGCCCCTGTCGAAACCTCTTTAGGCACTGCTTCGACGAGTTTATCTCATGAAGAAATTGAGAGCTTGAAGGTTAGAAAACCCTTTGAGTACTTAAAAGCCTTGCTCGACACCAGGTATAACTTCCAAGACTCCTCTGCCAGTGGTTCGACAGCTTCAGGGGCCACTTCTGACCTTCAACCAATCAATGTCATCATGGATGAGATCAAGACAAGGATCCTTGGAATTGACCTGTTCGAAGTCTTGGCTGAGAATACTTCTGCTCAATATGATTTAAAGAAGCTCCTAAAAAGTGCCAACTTGCTGGAGGCTTCGACTGAGGAGAGCCATTTGGTGATGGATTTGATATCTTTGATTGATTCTGTCAGCGCTGATCTGGTTCGACAAAAAGAATTCTCCCAAAAAATCACAGCCAAATCTGAGGAGCAAGTTTCGGCCTGGAACACAGTGGCTTCTTCGACAGAAAGGATTTCGGAGCTGAATAAGCTTTCTGACGAATATACCAAAGCTGCTGCTGATTGTGAAAACAATATCCAAGCTTACCAAGCCCAGATGGCTGATCTCCAAAGAAAAATCCTCCAAGAGAAAGAACGCCAGGCCTCCCTCAAAAAACCAAATCAAGAGGCAATAGACAGTGAACTCCAGAAGGGGCTACAACATGCAGAAACAGCCCAGCAACTTCATAGGGAGCTTGACGAAATGACTGTCAGCAAGAGCCTTTGTGAGCGTCGAATCCAACTCCAAAAGAAAAAATTCGACGAGCTTAAAGCCACATTCCTTCGACAGTAATTTTGTAATAGAACTTAGGAATTTTATTTTTTAAGGATATTTCCTTTCTTAGCACTTTTATATGTAATGCTATTTTACGCCATTTGTTTGGCGAAGACAAGTTTCGTTTGCAATTTTAATTTGTTATAACTGGCGTGTCCCATTTAATTTGTTATGATTTTTATTTCCTGCAATGTTGGTCTATACTTCTTTAAGTACTTTCCATTTATTTTCATCACTCTTCTATCTCTTTCTATTTCTTCGACTTCGTATGCACCATTGGAAAAAACTCTTAGAATTTTAAAAGGTCCTTCCCACTTAGGGGACCATTTTCCCATCACTCTGTCTTTCTTCTCCATGGGCAAGATTACTTTCCAAACTAAATCGTTTACTAAAAAGGCTTTGAATTTTACTTTTTTGTTATAAAACTTTTCAACTCTCTCTTTCTGCCTTCTTATTAATTCTAAAGCACGCAACCTTTCTTCGTCCAAATCAACCAATTCATCCATCATCATATTCCAATAAATTTCAGATGGAATCTCATGATGCCTTTGAATTCGTATTGACTGTAAACATATTTCGACAGGCAATACTGCATCATGTCCATAGGTTAATTTAAATGGGGTAGAATTAGTTGCCTCTTTAGGAGATGTTCGACAAGCCCAAAGGATTTGATCCAGGGTCTTATGCCAATTTCTGGGTTTTTTACCCACATGCTTCTTTATCAGGTTTATTACCACTTTGTTGGCTGCTTCGACCTGGCCATTTGCTTGGGCATAATAGGGTGTCGAAGTCAACAACTTAAAACCTGTCTCTCTTGCAAATGCTTGCATATTTCTGCCAGTAAACACAGATCCTTGATCAGTGGTTATAGTCTCTGGTATTCCAAATCTATACATTATGTGTTTCTGGATGAAATCTATGACTGCTTCCTGATCTACATTCGTCAAAGGTATGGCTTCAATCCATTTAGTGAAATAGTCTACCCCCACTAAAATATACTTCTGCCCTTTTGAAGAGGCTGGTCGAATCTCACCAATTAAATCTAAAGCCCAACCTCTAAATGGCCAAGGCTTTACAATAGAATGTAACTCACTTGCTGGCACATGAGGTATGCCTGCATGGATTTGACATTCCTGACAACCTTTTGCAAATTCGACACAGTCTTTCAACATGGTTGGCCAATACATTCCTTGTCGAAATAATAGCCATCTCATTTTATGTCCTGCTTGGTGGGCACCACATGCACCACTGTGTACCTTCGACAAAGCTATATAAGCTTCAGTCTCTCCAAGACATTTCAGTAGAACTCCTTCTGCAGTCTTTTTAAACAATTCATTTCCAAAGAGCACATAGCTTATGGCTCTGTACTTTATCTTTCTTTCGACAGTCTGATTTGGATTTTGTAGATAATCTTTGATGGGTTTTCTCCAATCTCCAACTTCTAAATCACCTACATTGAAAATCTCAAAGTTTTCTTCATCACCATATCCCAATCTCATTGTCTCCAAATCAGATGGGGCCAACTTAGTAGATAAAACTTTACCTCTCACTTCGACAACCTTCAACAGATTTGCTTTCGACACTTTATACCCTGAAGCCAATTGAGCCAAGTCATTTGCTTCCTGATTTTCTAATCTGGGAATGTGTCTAAAAACCACACTGTCGAATCTCTTGAGGAGCCTGTTGGCTATCACAAAGTACATGATCAAATTTTCTTTGACACATTTGTACTCTTTCGTCAATTGTTTTATCACCAACTCGGAGTCACCCATTATTTCGACCTCTGTTGCCCCCAGTTCCAACAAGATTTCAAGTCCAGCTATTAAGGCTTCATATTCTGCCTCATTGTTTGAACAGAATCCTTCTATTTTGTACTTGAACTTTGTTGGAATTTTATTGGGAGAAATAATTAACACCCCAATACCTGTTCCATTTTTGTGGCTGGAACCGTCGAAATATAACCTCCAAGGCTCTTTTTCGACATAATTTGTTTCATCTCCAAGTATGGAGTGGTCAGCTATAAAATCAGCAACTACTTGCCCTTTAACAGCTTTTAGAGGCATATATTTTAAAGAGTATTCAGTCAAAGCTAAAGCCCATTTTCCAATTCGACTATGTAAAATAGATTTAGACAACATATGCTTTATTACGTTGAAATGAGAAGATATATGTACATCAATGGGTTTTATATAATGCTTCAATTTTGTACAAGAGAAATATACACATAAACATAATTTCTCTATCATACTATATCTAGTTTCAGCATTATTTAAAACTCTGCTAAGATAATAAATGGCTCTTTCGACGCCATGTTCATCTTCTTGACAAAGCATACTTCCTAATGTTCTGTCAGATGCTGATATATAGAGCCTCATGCTTCTTTTTCGACAAGGAGATATTAGGACTGGGGGATTTGCCAAATACTCCTTGATCTTGTCGAAAGCATCTTGCTGCTCTTGCCCCCAAGTGAAACCCTCCTTGTTCAGTCGAAGCAGAGGTGAGAAGGCCTGAGTCTTTCCACTAAGGTTGGAGATGAACCTTCTAAGAAAGTTGATTTTCCCTAGCAGAGACTGCAATTCCTTCTTTGTCGATGGCGCTTTCGCTTCCATTATTGCCTTAGCTTTGTTTTCATTAATTTCAATCCCCTTTTTGTGGACCACAAAGCCTAAGAAATCCCCAGCCTGCACACCAAAAGCACATTTAAGAGGATTCATTTTCAAACCAAACTTCCTCATCCTTTCAAAGGACTGTCGAAGGTGGTTAATATGGTCCAAGCCTGAAGCAGATTTAATCACAATGTCATCTATATAAATTTGCATAAACGTTTCAATGAAATCGTGAAAAATAGAATTCATGGCCCTTTGGTAAGTAGCTCCAGCATTTTTCAAACCAAAGGGAATTACTACCCATTCATATGTTCCTATTGCTCCTGGACAACGAAACGCTGTTTTTGGAACGTCTTCTTCAGCAATGAAAATCTGGTTATAACCAGAATAGCCATCAAGCATACTTAAATACTCATGGCCTGCTGCAGAATCTACTAGCATTTCTGCTACTGGCATAGGATATTCATCCTTAGGGGTGGCTGAGTTTAGATCTCTAAAATCAATACACACCCTTAATGTGCCATTTTTCTTAATCACAGGAACAATATTAGCAATCCATTCGACATACCTTGTTGTACGGATGAATTTGCATTTTAGAAGTCTTTCGACTTCTTCTTTGATCTTCGACAGAATTTCAGGTGCAAAGCGTCTGGGGGTCTGCTTTATTGGCTTCTTTCCTTCCAGAATTGGCAACTTCAATTCCACCAAACTTCTGTCTAGACCAGGCATTTCGTCATAATCCCATGCGAAGCAGTCTTTAAACTCATTCAGCAGCTGGATTATTTCGATTCTGAGTTGAGGATTCAACTTGGCACTGATGTAAGTGGGCCTTTTCTCTGCCCCCAGTCCTAGATTAATCTCCTCCAAAGGATCCTGTGCCACCATCTTTATGTTGGTTGAGGTTGGATCCTTTTCGAACCCCAAAGGTTCGTCATCATAAACGGCATCAAGTCTTTGACTCTGCCATTCACCATTTGAGTCTTCAAAACTCTGATTTGTATGTTGCTCCTCAATATTCTCTTGAGGATATTGTCCTTCGACAACCTGAGTGCTGGCTTCGACAGCCATATTTCTAACTTCAGCCTCAAGGGCCGTTCTGAGTTGTTTTTCGGCTATATAAGCCGAAATCCTTTCCATTGCTGAGACTTCAGTCATTTTCGCTGAATTCACTCCCCCATCCAGTTGGGTTGACATGGGCAGTTCCCCAAGTGTAATTTGTTTCCCCAATTATTTCTTTATCCCACTGGAAACCATGTGTAGGATGGAGGTACATGGAACAGTAAGCGTTGTCGGAAGCTGTCAGGTCGAAAGCAGCAGGATTGCATGGTGCTATATGGGCTAGGTTCTTGTCGAAGTTACGACTAGTGACATTGTTCACATCAGCTGTGAAGTAACTCTGATCTGCTTCAATGTTTTCGACAATCCCATCTGGCCTCCAGATTGCTATTCTTTGATGCATGGAGGATGGCACAGCCCCAATCCCATGGATCCATTCTCTTCCCAACAGCAAGTTGTAATTTGCTTTTGATGCTATCACCACAAACATTGTGGGCCTAGTGATGGATCCCACAGTCAAGTTCAATTGTATTACTCCCAGTGTTGTCCCTACTTTACCTTCATAATTGGACAACACCATGTTGTGGGGCTTAGTGTCGGAGTCATCTTTTCCAATCCTCTTTATCATGTAGTGAGGAATTAAATTTACAGCCGCTCCACCATCTATCAGAATTTTATTGACACCCACATTTTCTACCTTTCCTTTTATGAAGAGAGGCTTTAAGTGAGCCTTCATTGCATCATCTGGCTTCTCGAAGAAAGCATTTTGCTCTTCGACACAGCCATTATTCATTATGTAGTAGCATACAGGCTTCAAGCCTATGTTATCATCTACCATGTCATCCTCTTCGTCTTCGACTTCCATTATCCTGTCAAAGTCTCTGGGCAGCACAGAAACCACATTGCAAGTTACGTCGAAAGAGGCATCTGATTCTGAACCAAATTCATCTGTGACCTCTTCGTCCACTGGCATTCTGTTGTTTGTTTTCTACACCTCTATGGTGTCACCAGATCTATTCTCCTGAAAGGTTTCTTTTTCTGCCAGGGGTATCCCCTTGTTCGTAATCTGCACACATTTGCTTGATTCAGCTTCCTTCTGCCCAACCTTTTGGTGTTCTACAGTTCCCTTTTCAATTTTCTTCTGCCTTTGGAATCTTCTCCATTGGGATCTGGACATAGGATTCTGCCCTTTGTAGTTTTCAGAGACGTATTTCGGCTTTGCTTCCTTTTTGACTTCCATTGAGGGACCCCTGTTTACTTCAAAACTCTTCCATCTCTTCTGACCTTGGGCATCCCTTATAGGCTGAACCCATTTGTCATCATTTGGCCTGTTGGATGGTTTGTAAGTGTTGAAACGTCTTTCTCCTACCCCTTGGTTGTGATACTTCCCTCTTCTTGGGTCGAATCTTTCGTTTTTGGTTGGTGGGACTGTTCCCCAATTTCTTTTCCTCTGAGTCTTTTCTGCTACCTCTAAGTCATCAGCTGCTTTCTTGTCGAACACAGCACTGCATCTTGGGCAAAGCATGACTTCTGCATTCTTCCTTTGACACCTCTGGATGAATTCGACCAGACTCTCGTTCTCTTCTGGGTAAACCAGCTTTTGATGCTTCTGTTGATGTCTTTTTCCCTTGTTTGTGTCTGGTCCCACCTTCTGAGTGACTTCCACCATGTGAATCCCAACATTCTGTTCAGTTGTGATCTTCAATTTGTTCATTTTTTCGACTAACATGATTTCCTCTGGGATGTCCTCCTTTGACTGACTCACATTGCCTTTTGGGTGTAAACCCTTATGGATGTATTTGCAGCAGTGTGCAACCCTTTCGACAGGATGTTCTTCAGTTCTGGTGGTACCAATGTTTATTGGTTCGACAGTGAGGGGATTGTCATCAGCCCCTGCTGTTTTGATTTCCTCTTGGTTAAGGCCTTCAGTGGCCTTTTTTTGGACAGTGAGGGTTTTTCTATCCTCCTCTTCGTCATCCTTTTTGAAGGAATCTCCCCACCCTGTGGGTTTGATTTTGTTGATATCTACTTTGGAGCTTGGTGGTTCTAAATATTTCACCATGAAGTCGAACTTCCCATTCGACTCTCCTAAAGTATCCCAGATCACCCCCTGCTCAGCATCTCTTTCGTAGTTTTTCTTGTCGAAACTTCTTCCCACTTTGACTGTATTTCTTTCGTCGAAACCTTCAGTAGTTTCGCTAGCATTCTCACTGTCGAAGTCTTCAGAAGCTTTGACTTCTTTCTCTTCAGCCTGGTCAGCAAGATCATCACCTTCTTCCACCACATTTACATGGGTGTCGAAACCTTCGGCAGCTTCTATCATGGTGAAGTTGGTGTCGAAGCTTTCAGTAACTTCCACCATTTCAAAATCTTCTTCAGCCATGATCTCCATTTCGACCACATTTACCATTTCTGGTTCAGCATAATTGGCCTCTACCACCTGCATAGGATTGGAGTCAATCCTCATCTGCTGCTTGGCTTTGTCTCCAAACTTCAGCCTTCCATTTTGGATTGCGTTCTGGACAAGATCCCTGAAAAGGTAACATTGAGAAGTTTTATGACCCAAGAAATTATGGTATTTACAAAAACCTCTCTTTTTCTGTTGGTCTACAGGAGGCTCCTTAGTGCCTGCTGGTTTTATTAACTGACCATCTTTGACTAATAAATCAAATATTTCATCACACTTAGTGATGTCGAATGTATAGGTTCTTTTAGGGAACCTGTCATTCTTTTCCACTTCGACTGGATTTTTTCCATTCGACGGGGCTAAAACTTTACAAGAATATGGAGGGCCTTGTTTTAATTCTGCAAGATCAATTTCTTGCTGGTCGAAGATGACTCGTTCATTTTCGTCATAATCATCTTCTTGAATTACTCCTACATAGGCCACTCTTTCCTTCTTGTTTTTGTTTGATCTAAATTTTTCATTTTTTAGTCTTTCTATTTGCCTCACTCTGTCTGCCAGTTGTGCCATGTCTCTCAAGTACTGGGTATCCAGTTTCTTCCTTATGGAATAATCTAGACCCCCTGCAGCCATTTCGACTAGTTCTTGTTCCGGCACTTGCGTAAAGCATCTGGCTTTTAATAATCTAAACCTGTTCAAATAGTCATCTATAGGTTCAGAAAACTTTCTTTTTACACTTGCCAACTCCTTCAAACTTATCTTGGTTTGTCCCATATAAAATTGTTCATGGAACAATCTCTCTAATTGGGTCCAAGTAAAAATTGAAGTTGCAGGAAGTGATGTAAACCAAGTGAACGCATTTTTTGTCAAAGAACTTGGGAAATATTTCATCCTTAGGTTCTCATTATTAGCAATTTCTCCTGCTTCTATCAAATAACGTGCCACGTGTTCTATGGTAGACTCACTAGTATCCCCTGAAAATTTTGTAAATTTGGGGACTTTCCACCTTGGTGGTAATTCTTGTTGTAAGACAAATTCAGACAAGGGGGAAGTATAACTAGGCCTTTGTAATCCTACGTTTACTCCATTTTGTGCCATTATTCTCTCAACCATGGTGGCAATATTGTTTTCGACAGGCATGTTATTGTAACGCATTCTCTGCTGTAACACTTCGTCAGCATTTTGATTTCTCTGGACTATTATCCTTCTTGGTTCCTGTCGAATAGGCTCTTCTACATTAGGCTGTTCGACTATCACCTCTTGCCCCCTGGGATTTTCATGAGGATTTCCTAAGGGCCTTTGGTTTATAGTAAGTTCTTCTTCGACAGCCCTATTGGCAGGGTTATGATTCAATTGCATCCTTTGCTGTGCTTGCGGGACTCCAAAAAAGTCAGCAATGCGTGCCATCTGTTCTGCCAATATTTGGTTTGTTTGGGTAGTGTTCTGTATTAAGGGGTTGAACACTTCTCCCATTTGGTGTGTCAAAGCCTGCACCATATCATGATTGCTTTCGTCCATCTGTTGACGAATTACTTGCGCAGAATGATTTGTCATAGCGGGCATATGGAAACCTGGTGGAACTTGGTTTATTCTATTTCCATTTCCACCATATCCTGATCCCTGCAATGGTGATGACACTTGAACCATAGCATCAGAGAATAATGGTGACGAATTATGTAGGCTTGCCATCATTGAAGTTGGCATTCCATATGGTTGTTCCCTCCCAGTAAAAGGTTGAGAATAATTCAGATATGGCCTGAATGTATTTCCTCCAGGGGGAGGGGTTCCCAAGGGTCTGGCGTGTCCCATGGTGGAAGAACTAGGCGCATTCTGGGATCCTGAACCTGTTGGTATGGAATCCCCCAAAGGAGGCCTAATCTGTTCTAAAACAGGGCCAGACGCTGGTATTGTTCCTGACGAAGGGATAGGGTTGGAAACTGATATTGTTTCGTCAGGATTATTTGAAGTATTTGGCAAGTTAGCCATGTTTCTTCTTCTTGTTCTCTTTGGTCTCTCTACGTCGGTTACGGCTAGTTTACCGCTTCTAAGAATCATACAACGTAGCAAGGAACAATTTGTCTAAGAAGTTCTTTATTAGATTTTATCAAATGCACCGGTCCCACCAGGTGTGCCAATTTGTTCGCAGTGGTTTCTGGCGAACAACCTCTGGTTAACCAATCTCTTCAGAAAACTGGGTTACGTGCAGGACCAACCAAACAAGTCCTGGGATACATGTGCATTCGGTTCTGTCGAAATACTCTTAGAATTGGTGATTAATTTGTAGTTTGTTTTGTCAAGATTGTCAAAGTATTAAGAACTTTGATTTTCACCAGTAAAGTGAAACTTTAAGTTTAAAATGGGATAAAGTAAAGATTTTAAACAAGAATAAAAAGAAATGTCGAAGGCTAAAAACTTGCAGAAAATTAAATAAAGCTTGAAAATGACATTTAAACTTGGTAAATGAACAAGTAATTTTAAAATGACTTTGAAATATAACTGGTGTTTTAAACGTACATTGTTCCAAATACTAAACTCATTTTCTCTCACACTGGGTACTTAGAGCTTTTACAGGAATTTTGTACAAATTTTCACACACACATTCTAACCACAAACTATCCTATTTATACATAAACAAAATAACTGCTTAGAACGGAAAAACTATAACTAAACGACAAGTGTCAGCCTGCATGTAAATTTCTTCTCTGAAACCTCCATGTGTCCAACTGCCAAAGGTTACAACCTTTTGAATTTGAATCCCTTCCTTAGTGACGAAAACCTTATAACTTTTCAAACTGTCGAAACCCTTTTTAAAGAAGAAACGAAACTCTTCAGCACTTGCCAAATATTCTTTTGTCAGATGTCCTCTTCTGTCGAAATCATTGAAAGACTATCTTCTGTCGAAACGTCGAAAGAGAACTTTCCTCTGCCAAATACTTAGTCACAAAACACTTCTCAAACTTCATTCTGCCAGAACAAACATCTACCTCTCTGTCGAAGTAATGGGATTTTAAACCCTGTCAGCAATCCTTGAAATTACTTCCTTTTATCATCTTTCGACAAAGACAACCTCACACTTCTAAATTTCACCTTGTCGAAATTATAGGTTTACACTGTCAGGAAGGCACTCTCTGCAAGGGTTAAGTTTGTTCATTTTAGTGATTGATTTTAATCTTGCTTTAGAAAAAAAGTGAAATGAAGTTATCATTTTGAAAACACCGCCATTTATTTTTGTACAAAAAGAAAAATGGAAAAACAGTGAGCAGAAAAGAAAAAGACTCGTTTGCAAAAAGATGTCTGATATTTCGTTAATTTAATCTTGTTTGTACAAAAGTACAGATGGCCCTGATTACAAAATGAGTCTTGTCATCTTGGGCGAGATGCAAGACTTTGATGCATGCTATAAAAATACAGGAAATAATAATTACTCTGCATGAGTAACTCTTATAATTTCCTGGGAAGACCAGTTCGAGACACTGCTCCCCGGGATCTTTGGACGAATCCAATTCTCTAGATTGCCCTCCTCTTCCAGCTCGTCTTCCAAACAGTTGATAGCATCGGGGGTGAGCATCCCCCCACTGACAAAACCTGGCTCTGCAGCAGCCTTTGCTTGATGTCGAGTTGGTTTGTAACCCAACCCAAATTTGTCCTTCTTCTCCCCCACAGCTAAGACCTTGCCCCAGCCTAGGGCAGTTCCTTCCTCAACAACCTTCCGGGCTTGCTGGTAAGATGACATGCAGATACCTGACACAGCAGATGCTTCATTGACATTCAAGGCCTCAAAACCTTGGCTCATTGTCTCATGGATCTCTCCATCCATCTCAATGTATTTATACGTAGCCAGATGGCTAACGAAAATATCCTCTTCCCCACAGATTGTGACAACTTGGCCCTCCCACTCAAATTTTAACTTTTGGTGAAGGGTAGACGTTATTGCGCCGGCGGCGTGAATCCAGGGTCTACCCAACAAACAGCTGTAGGCGGGCTGAATGTCCATCACATAAAAGATAGTTTTAAAAGTCTGTGGGCCAATTGTCACAGGCAGCTCAATCTCCCCCAGAACCGACCTCTTCGAACCATCAAAGGCTCTTACCACTAGGTTGCTGGGTCTCAATGCCAATCCATCATATTCTAACTTCACCAGAGCCTTCTTTGGTAAGACATTCAGGGAAGAACCTGTGTCCACCAGCACATGAGAAAGGACAGCTCCTTTGCATTCCATGGTTATGTGCAAGGCTTTGTTGTGGTTGCGGCCATCCGCTGTCAAGTCAGAATTGGTAAACCCTAGCCCATTGCTAGCAGTAACATTTCCAACCACGGTTTCCAATTGGTTGAAAGTAATCTCCTCAGGCACGTAAGCTGCGTGCAAGACTTTAAGTAGTGCATTCCGATGGGCTTCGGAGCACATAAGCAGTGAGAGGATGGAGATTTTGGATGGCGTCTGATGAAGCTGATCCACAATTTTATAATCACTCTTTTTTATGATTCGCATAAACTCATCAACTTCCTGATCGAACGGAGTCTTCAAGGCTTCTTTGGCAGCTTGATCTTCCTGTACCGGGCTCTTTCCCTTTGCCTTGGCAGCAGCTTCTGCTTCGGCAGTGGGTCTTTGAACTTGTGAAGCAAAGAGACGTCCACTTCGAGTGAAGCCTCCGCCTCCCCCCACATTATCTACTTGTGGTGCAGGTGTTGATGTTTCAAGAGTGATTCTTTTCCCTTCACAGTACACGTCAGAGCCATAGTGCCAAGGGATGGCCCTATTGCTTTCATATGGTACTGGTCCAGGCACCGTGACAGTGACTGGACTGATTGCTGCTGCTGAAGGGGCTATAATTGTTTGTGGATCATAAAAGATTGTAACTGGTGCTCTGGCTGGAGCAACACCTTCTGAATGGTAGGCGGAGTTATTTTCAGGATCGTAGAATATGGTAACAGTAGAGACATCTTCATGATTGATTGCTGGGGTTGTAGGAGGTGTTGTTGGAAGGACTGATGTTGTTGTCGCTGGAGATTCGAAATGGAATGAAGCTGAAGTTGTAGCAGGAGAAACTGTTGAAAACTGATCATTTGGGAGGACAGATGAAGTACTTGTTGATGTTGCTGGTGAATTGTCGGGAACAATAGTTGCTGCAGTTGTAGGAGGTTCTGGAACCGTTGTTGATGAAGTTGCCGGATTTGTCGGAAACGATGTGGTGATCTGGAGCAGGCCACTCTGAATAAGGCTGTCAATGCCATTCCTCAGGTCCTCACACCCATTCCATGAAATATTGCAATAGGGGCACCCTAGTTCACATCCCGGAAATATTTGGCTTTCACGGAGTTGAGCTTTGATTTCCACCAATGGTGTCCTGATCTGATCCACACTGATTATTAAATAAGACGGTCTGTCTTCTTCAATAGCGTTAATTCGGGGACCACCATGGTTTGGCATAGGGTTTTTATTGACATTGGGCGGAGGGGCAAAATTCAGAGCCTTGGAGTCTACCAAGTCTTGTACCTTCATATGCAGAGCCCTGCATTTTTCTGTACTGTGACCAGGTGCGTTTGAATGAAAAGCACACCTAGCATTAGAGTCATAGTTTCTTGGTAGGCTATTGGGATCCGGGGGTGCCAACGTTCTTAGCTCAACTAGGTTGAGTTTCAGAAGCTGTGGCAACAAGGCAGCATACGGCATTGGGATCGGGTCGATCACTCGGTTAGCTTGGGATGGCCTCTGTTGGAACGGCCTTTGTTGATTGTTGTTGGTGTTGTTGTTGTTGAAGTTCCTTGGAGGATACTGATTCTGGTGATACTGAGGTTGTTGTTGGTAGTTTTGTTGAGGAGGTTGATAGACTGGCTGAGGATGAGCTGGAGCAGGAATGGTGACTGCTGCTATCGACCTTTGAACGTACTGGGGTCTACCCCTGTTGGTGTGAATGGCATTGGTCTCGCCAGTTCTTCTCGGGCCTGCAAAAGGCTTTCTTGTACTACTGAACGAGCTGGCACCATTATCAGTGATCTTACCCATTTTTAACAGGCTTTCAATTCTCTCCCCAGCTATGACAACATCTGCGAAGCTAGTGGAGGAGAAAGCAGCCAACCTGTCAATATACGTTCCCTGGAGAGTGTTCATAAACATGTCTGCCATTTCTCTCTCAGACATTGGTGGTTGAACGGCAGCAGCCAATTGCCTCCATCTCTGGGCATATTCTCGGAAACTTTCCCTTGACGACTGTGACATTCCCATTAGGAGAGTCCTGTTGGGTGCCATATCTAAATTGTATTGATACTGTCTAATGAAGGCCTCTGCCAGGTCCTTCCAGCATCTCACAGTTGCCCTTGTCAAATGGGAATACCACTCCCTCGAAGCTCCAGTCAAGCTATCCTCAAAGTAGAACATCCACAATTTCTCATCCATTGTATAGGCCTTCAGCCTTCCCAGAAATGATTGTAGATGAGTCCGGGGGCATGAAGTCCCATTATACTTTTCGAAACAAGGAGGCTTGAACTTATGGGGGATCCTGACCCCGTCTACCAAACCCATGTCCATAACGTCGAAGCCCAAAGAGTTTTGAGATTCTAAGGACCTCAACTTCTCAGCTATTTCATCCAATCTTCTATCATAAGCCTCTTCTCCAGCACCCATTACTGTGAACTGGTCTTCTTGAGGGTCTTCCTGTAGTACCCTCCCTGCTGTGGCAGTCCCTTGTATATTGACAGGGATGTTGGTCTCTGGATGGAGATGGGGTCCAAAAACTGGGGGATTGACATGAGGTTGGACCCTCTCGTTGTTACTTGTGCCAGCAGTTCCCACATGGGGTTCCTCTTGATTCCTCCCTTCTACCAAAGCTCTGAGCCTCTCCTGGCTTTGAGCTAAGTTGTTCATTACTTCCATGAACTGTGTTATCTGCGTTCTCATCTCCAACCTTTCGTTGGCCATCTGGTTTCTGACCTCCGTAAGGTCCTGCTGCATCTGATCCATCTGAATTCCCGGAAGGTTGTTTCTAGTTGGGTACCTGTGTGGCCTGTTGAGGGGAAATACCCGGCGGCGAGCAATAATTCCTGAATATCACAACAGAGGTTAGTAACAACATAACAAAACCCTACAAAACAAAAGAGGTTAGCATGCAATGCAGTTATGCTTATTTGCTCTCAAGGTATCCGGTTTGGTCTTCAGTTTTGACCCTTCCAGACCCTTGAAGATGTTGCTGTTGAAGTTGCTTTCGAAATAAACCCAGATGGAAACTAACACAAATATATTACAGAAGGTGAAATAATACATCTTGTTCATTTTACAACACCAGCCCTCTAAGGGGTCAAAATACATCACAAAAACAAAAGTACATGGAATAGGAATAACAACAAGCAAATGATCAAACTCCAAGGCCAAACTCATCCTCACGAACTTCCTTAAGAAGTGCTTCGGTCACAGGATCAGCCGGCCGCTCCGTAAGATTTCTGATGAGAAGGTTTCTTGTTGCAACAGCTGCAGTCAACTTCTTGCTCTGTCTTTGGTCTTTAGACCTCTTCACTCCAACTCTGATTTCTAGCTCTGATATTTCCTTCTGGGCTGCTGCCAGGGCTTTTTCTATCTGCTCCATCTTGTCCTGAACTCTCTTGTCTTCTAGAGTACGGGCCTCAGTGATCCGGACCCACCTGGCCTGACTCTCTTTCAAATACAAGTCTGTCCTTGCTCTTTGGAACTGGGCTTCTTTGCAAGCGTTCTTCAGAATTTGTTCACCAGCTTTAGACTTGTTGATATAATCCCCAGACTTTTTAATCTTAGTCAAATGCTCCACTCTCAACTTCTCCAATCTCTCAATCTCCCTCATACCTTCACTCCTCTCCTGGAGGGTCTTCTGCAAAGCCTGGGTTAACTTCTCATTTCTTTCCTTCAAGCTTTCAAACTCCTCCAGACTGATAGTGGCAGGGGGTGGTGCTGAAGATGACTCAAGCATGTCTTCTATGGTGAAGGGCATTCCAGAGAATTGGGCCCTGGCATGGGACCACTCATAATATTGGACTGATGCCACATTATTGCACTTCCCCAGAGTGGTGATTCCCTTGGTTTGAACATGATCCCAGGCCCAGGAAGCCTGCCTAACAATCGCCAGACTAATCTTGTTCTCACAGTAGAGGGTCTCAACCAAGTCTTGCTCCCTGGGAGTATGGACCAGTGCATAGCCTAATTGCCTCCTGAACAGCAGAGGGTTGTAATTGATACTTCCCTTGACCCCTATTAAAGGCACATTGGGAAAGTGCCCACAGCTTGTAATGATATCTCTGCCCTTGGTGCTTTGAGTACACCATCTGATGTCTGCTGAAGTGAGAGTAGTGAGCCTCTTAGCCCAGTTGCTTTGCTGATGAGGATTTAGGAATGCATCTGTCCTGGGTAGATGCTTAAGAAGCCAAGCATGGAATAATGGAGCACAACACCTCACTAGCCTTCCCCTCTGCTTCTCATTCTTCTGGTGCACTGAGTAATAGAGATCTCCTAGCAAAGTTGGCACTGGGTTCTTCAGGATGAGCAAATGGATTGCATTCTTGCTAATGAATCGAGGCTCATCTGCAAACAACACAATTCCATATACACTTAAGGCCAACAGAGCACAAACAGCTCTCCATTCCCCCAGGGAAGCCTTCAGACTAGCTTGAGAAATTAGAAAGTCCAGATGAAAGCCAGGGATCCCAGCTTTAGAGGTCATATGCTGCTCAATCAAAGCAGGTTCCAGGTGCAAAGCTTTTGCTATCTCTCCATTGCTGGGAAAGACCATTTCAGGGTTGAAAGGGATTTCCCTCTTGATAGGCAAACCAATCAAAGATGAGTATTCTTCTAAAAGAGGCCCCAACTGAAAGTCTTGAAAGGTGAAACATCTCAATGGGGGGTCATAAAACTGAATGCAGGTGTGGATCAAACTCCTCTGGGATGGGTCCAGATCCATGACCAAGTCAAGTATATCCCCATAATGCTCCCTGAACAAAGGTATGTGATCTGGAGTGATCAGGGTTTGGATCCTCCTGATGTCTGATAAGTCTGGTTGGAAGAAATGATAGGTGATGTTGCTTTTCTTTGGAGCCATGATGCTGAAGACTGAGTAGAGTGCTGATGAAGATGCTGAGGAGTGGGCCACTGGCTGGCTAGTGCAAGTATTTGAAGTATATGGCTGACAAGCTGAAGCTAGTGCTGGTGGAGATAGGTTAGTAATGCAGATGGGGTCAAAACCAAAACCAGATGAAAATGGATACCCTGAAACACAAATAAGCAAATGTTAATATGATGCAATGGTTATGTATGCAAATGATATGCAAAGGGTTTGTGACTGAGCTGGATCTGATCAAAATGCCCTGATATAAGTCCATGTGTGTTCAAGAATCCCAGATGGAGGTCTATAAATCCAGTAACCAAGGTAGGGGACTCAAATAAAGAGCCATAAGTCCAAGGTTTTAGAATCACAAGAACTGTCCAACATGGAGTATTCTTAACAAAGTCAAAGTAACAGGGTATTTTGAGGTCAAGGTACCTGCAAACCTGTAAACAGCCCAACCCCCTCACAGGTGATGATCTAGAACAAGGATCCTCAGACTTGGATCAGTTATGAGAAGTGTAAACACTTCTAACCCGGAGGTACAGTGTTTACAATAACCATAACAATTTCTCCTCTAATTCACCTCAGTTTCTGAAGGTCAATACTAAAAGGTCATCCAGACTTAGCAGGCTTCCCAGATAGCCCTAGCATTGCAGGAAATCTGCAACACAGAGTTCTCAAGAAGAAACCCATATCTGAACCGTGTTTCATATTCCCGCACCAGACCGAAATGGAATGGGAAAGAATATGATTCACTCTAGCCTAGGTGTCACTCAGGTCCCAGGTATAGGACCTTAACTCTCAATGAATCACCCACCCACCAAGGCAAACAACCAGATCCAGCCAGCAGCAATGACAGTATGATATAAATAAATGCAATAAAGAAAGCAGTAAAGTAACTGTACATAAAGCAATAAACAAAAATAAATACAAGCACATAACACCCCAGTAAACACAAATCAAACAAGCGCTAGGAGGAACCCACAAAAAGAACCAGAAGCCCTGGTTGCAGTATAAGGTTCCCCAGCAGAGTCGCCAAGCTGTCGCTCCCGATAAATGAAGCTAAGTCCAAATAAAGGTACAGACGCGAACGGTCGGCGAGAGGGACAGTGAGAACACACAGCCGTGAACTCACTGGAGATGAATAGAGTCGCCAGCTAGGAATTTTTATCCCGGAGGAAAGGCAATGCTGCATAGACCTAGAAAGAGATGGATAAGACGGTTTGCGAACCAAAGAGACTGAGAAAGGGGGTTGGTTACAACCTGGGAAGGTATTAGCACCCAGATTGTCTGCCGTACTCGACGGGATCCACGCTTAAAAGATTTGTGTTTTAAAGGGGTAGTGTCAGTGCAATCTGTGTATAAATGAGCTGGAAAAGGATGTACAGGTGTCAGTGTAAAAGAAGTGAAGTGTGATACATACAGTGTCAGTGTAAGGATAAGAGTGAAATGCTCAAGATCATGAGGCTAATAAGAATGAAGCTGGAAGGAGGGGGAATATTCAGAGACTTTTGTTCGATAACTGTTGAGTTATGCCTACGTATCCTCTCGTGCAATGAGGAAGTCAGAACACCGTAGTTCGACCCAAAGAGACTGAAAGATGAATTGACTTGTGAACTGCTTGCTTGCCTATGCTCAAGTGTATGACCTGTCTGGCTCAGGTGCAAACTGTCTTGCATTAGACGGAAGAAGAAAGTTCTCGTTTATGAGTGAATGAGATGAGAAAAGAATCCCGAAGGAGACGATTATTGTTTGTTTTTGAGTTTTCAGTCTTTTATTGCTTTTTGGATTTTTGTCATAAGAAAATGAGCTTAAGCCTAAACCAATGGATTTAGTAAACTCATCACATCTTCCCTCTGTTTAGGGGTAATGAGAATACCTTAAGTGTGAAGTCAGCTTCTCACACTTAATCACCTTTGGTATAGGATTAAGGTCATTAACCTACTTGTGATTATTTAGATGTTTTTGTGGTTTTTGTTTAGTGTTGAGTAATGAGGTTAAGCCATAATCAGGGATTAAACAGACTCATTACACCATCCTAAGAGAAGGATAATAGATGAGAATGTTTAAGCTGAGGAAAGCTCCTCAACTTAATCCATGATTAGGGATTAAACTCATGACAAAACAAGCCTTTGATTAAGTGGATTTTATTTAATGATATGGTGATGAAGTGATTTTTATGATTTGTAAGACAACTTGAGGGGGACTTGTCCATTAACACTAGGGTTAGTCCTTCTTAACCACTTAAGGAAGAATTAGAACCCTAATGCAAGGCCCAAGTTACAAGTGTGATGTCTTGATATTTATTAAGTGAATTGGTTAAGAGATTTAAACACATTAAGGGTTTAACACTTAAGATTAAAGTTATACACTCCATCCTAAGAGAAGGATGCAGGCATAAGCTTAATCACAAAGTCTTAAAGCCTTTAGGGTTTGGTCCCTGATTATGAGATGAGAAGAGAAGACTCAAAGAGAGACACAAAGGTAAAAAACTAAGAGGGGAGACTAATCAAAACCCTAATTCATTGTCATGCTTGGTTGTTCCTAAGGTTTGTGAGGTTTTCAAGAACAATCTTCAATGGAACCACCAGGAAGCAGATGAACAGGATCAGGAGAAGCAAAGTGACTTGCTTCATTCAAGAAGTCAAGTCACTTGAAGAAAGAAAGTAGGAGAAACAAGAATGAGCAAGCTCAAACTCAAGCACATATAGAAATGCAGCAATGCATGCAAGAGAGATGAAAAGAAAAGTTATGAGAAGTGAAGGCAAATTCACTTCTCAAGTTTACTTACCACCTGAAATGTTAGAAAGAAATGCAATGCAATGCAAAATGGGATGGAATAACATGATGCAAACCAAAACCAGAAGCATATTTATGATGTTAATGATGCTATGAGGTGCTATGAACATGAGGCAAGGCATGGAGATGCTCATACAAGATTATGAATGCAAATGATGCAAGCTAAGGAGCATGAACAAGCATGGAAAGTTGTGAAGCATACAAGACAAATGGCATGGCAAATATGCAGTGCAATGATCAAACATGCTTTCTATATGTCTTGAGATGCCAAATGAATCACAAGAATGCACAAAATGCAAAGACAAGTCATGTTATGCAAGGAAATGCAAGAAGGATGCAAGAGAAATCCCAAATTAGAGTTCATGGATCAAACAACAAACAAAAACCCAAAACAGAAGCAAACCCTAAGATAAAAAATGGAAAATGCCATTCAAAGAAACCCTAAACCTATAATGAACCACTGCCCAAAGGGGAACTCCCAACTCTTAACCAATCTCAAGATATGAATTTTCTAAGTTATTAGGGTTTTTTAGGGTTCTTAACAAAAGAAATGTCAAAACAAATAGAAAATGCAAGATCAAATCATGGCCATTTTACCCTAGAAACTACATGCCAAACACAAAACAAAGCAAAAAGAATCAATGTCCAAACCTTCTCCAATAGGCAGAAATGAATTTTTGAACCCATGATCAAAATAATGCATAAAAAAATGATTTAATTCAATGAAGAATTCTTAAAATGCATCAAGATCAAAAAACAAATTTGGTTTGAAGGTTGGACAATGTTTCTAAATGTCTTAGAACATTTCATGAATTTTTTTGTAATTTTTAAATACCTAAAAGTATTTTTAATTAATTAATTTCCATTAATCAATTAAAAATAATCTTTTAAATATTTAAAAATACTTTTAAATGATAAAAAATAAAATAAAAAATATTTTTGGGTCTTAAAAATTAATAAAACTTTTAGGAAAAAGTTTCATAATTTTTAAGAATTTTTTTACTATTTTAAAATAAATATGCAAGTTAATTGAAAAGAAAATGAATAAAAATTAAATAAAATAGGAAGTAATCAGGATGGATGGCCAGGATGGGCTCTGAGTTTAAATGTGTTGACTGGTGCGTGAATGAAGGGCCCAGATGGCTCCTGAATTAATTAACTTAATTAAAGATTAATTAAACTAATGAGAGAGATTAGGGCTAATGAAAAGGATCTGGGCCATCCAAAAGGGAGGGAAGTCAACAAGTCAAAGGCCATCTACGGCCAAAATTCAAACTGGAGTTAATTACGCAATTAGGGCACAAATCACTTTCAGGTGGCCGGAGAAGACTTCCGGTCGTCTTCTCCGGCCAGCATCTCACCTGAGAAATCCCCAAACCCCTCAAATCGTATCAAAAATGAAAACTAAGAACTGGGAAATGATCTCCAACCTCTCACGAATCAAACCCCTCTCTCAAAACAAATTTCTTCTTCCTAAACAAACTGAATCGAAAGAAATAAAAACTAGGGTACGCAAGCTTCAGAGACAAATTAAATGCTCAAATCAAAGCCATTTCAAAAACTAAGAACATCAGGATAATCAGTGAATCACATAGAACAAGTTTGGAACAAAAGAAATGATTTCTGGAAAAATAATTTTCGAGCTACCTGAGATTTGGAGCTTTCAACTTTAGGACTTTCAGGCCACTTCTCCTTGTGCAATCCACTCCACTTGATCCCCAGAAGATGTTTGAATGCTCAATGAGAGTTTAAGTTGGCTGGATAGTGAGATTCGACAGCTTCTGCTCAAGCTTGATCAGAAATGGCTATGGGGTATTAAGCAGTTTCAGGCCATGGAAAGGGGTTGTTTGTGATCCTGAGGGTGAATGGAGAAGGTCTGGAGTGTTTGTTTGTATGTTTGTGAGCTATGGTGAGAGATTCAAGAGAAACTGCAGCTTGGGGGGAGAAATGGCTATGGAGTGTTCTGGTTGTCTCAGGCTTGTGTTCTTGGTGCTTTTTGGTCTATGGAGCAAGGTGAGTTGAATGGTGAAGATGGTTTGAGTGTTTGCAAGCTGTGGAGGCAGATTCGAAGCAACTTGCAATGTGGTGTGTTTTTTGTGAATGTGTTCAATGAGGATGTTTCAGCCTTGCCTTGTGTTATGTCTTGCTTGCAAATTGTCCACATAACTCTCTCTCATTGGTCAGATGATTGGACATGTGCTTTATTGATTGGTAAGTTACCTTTTGCAAAAAGTCAAGAAATGTGTAAGAGAAGTATGGCTCATGATCTAGGCAAGTACATGGGCTGGTTCTGGTGCAGCAAGGTGAGGTGAGAGGCTAGCAAAGCTCAGCATCCAAGGCTGCAAGTAGTAGGAAGCATGATCATGAGTTTTGCAACTTGTGACTTTTTGTTCACATGTGACCTTTTTGTCCAACCAAACATAAAACCATGGGCATTCTTGGTTCATTTCTGATTTTTATGACTTAGAGAATGTTTATGTGCTGGTTTGAAGTGAACTAGAGGTTGCAATATGCATTGGTCCAAGACTTTGCAAAATTTCCATTTGAGGCATGCCTTGAAAATCAATGATTTTAGCCAACTTTGCATTGCCATAACTTTTGATCCAAGAAGAGTTTGATCATGTTCTTGTACTTTTTGAAAAGGGAAAGATGAGATCTACAACTTTCATGACCAAAGTTTTTCCATTTGAAGCCTTTTTGGATCAAGAATCAAGGCTTGAAAAATGACCTAAAATGATGCATTCTTGAAAAGTCAACTATGCCCAAAAAGTCAACATTTGCAAAAACCCTAAATTCTTGATTTCTATGAACTTCAACCTTCTTCTATGATCAAATAAAGATCATATACACTCAAAATGATGAAGATCAACCATTGGTTGGGTCATTGGGGGCCTCAGATGCCCTGATTTTACACCGACTTGTCTGAAAAGTCAACCTTTGATCAGATGACTTCCCCATGGAATTTCTTCATGAAAATTGGTATGTATACTCCCTATACCATATAAAGAGAAATGGAAACAAGAATGACCAAAAAATTTGGAGTTATAGCCTCTGAAAACAAAACCCTAATTTTCAGTCAACTGTGCAGTCTAGCCTGTCTCTGCATCCCTTCAAACCCTAGTTCTTGTGATTCCTTTGAAGTTTTGACTTTGAGGAGATGGAATATGATTTAAGAACACACATGGACCCCTTTGAAGTGGTTGGTGGCCTTTGGAATGGCTCAAGATGCTTTGGGATTGCTCAGATCACAAACCCTAGGTACAAATGCCTTAGAAACTATGCAGTGAATCAAAAATGAGATATGAGATGATATGTTGTGTTTATGCATATGAGAAAGATCACAAGCCATGGTGAAATGGGTGAGGGCAAATTTGGGGTGTTTACAATATCCCCACAGATCGTCAGAATATCTTTTACACTTATAAGTTCATAACTTATGATACTCGTCCGTGTCATACTCTCCCCAGCAAGTTGAACACTCATCTGTGTCTCACTCTTGCTTATTTTTCACACATACAGATACTTGTCCGTATCTTGTATACACCACTTATTTCTCCTCAGATTCAACACTCGTCCATGTTCTTTGTTAACCAGTTGATACTCGTCCGTATCATCATCTCTGAACATACGTCAAAGTTGTTTCTACCGATACTCGTCTGTATCGTAGTCTTAAGGATGCTCGTCCGCATCTTTAATCTATACACAATGTCAAACACTTATACCTTTTATTTCTTGGATGTAAAGATTCGTCCGTGTTTACTATTCCCCAGCAAATCCCAGTAAACTATTTCTCTTCTATCCGACATTCGTCCTATGTCGTGATACTTTCGGCAGCCGTACCCTGCCAGGTGATCGTCCTTCACCTTTTGATGATCGTCCCTCATCATTCCCTCAGCGTAGTCTCCATTATTGGAACCCTTTTATATCCGGAATTCGTCCTATGTCGTGATATCTTAGCAGTCGTACCCTGCTAGGTGATCGTCCTTCACCTTTTGATGATCGTCCTTCATCATTTTATCCGATGGCCGTCCCCATCGTTGATTCTGTTATCTGACATTCGTCCTATGTCATGATAAACCCCGAGAGCAGTCGTACCCTGCAAGGTGATCGTCCTTCACCTCTTGATGATCGTCCTTCATCATGTTTATCCGATGGCCGTCCCCATCGTCGACCTTTTCTATCTGGCATTCGTCCTATGTCGTGATATTTTCGGTAGCCGTACCCTGCCAGGTGATCGTCCTTCACCTTAGATGACCGTCCCTCATCTTATCCCCAACAGAGCAGTCGTCCCCTGCTAGGTGATCGTCCTTCACCTTTGATGACCGTTCCCCATCATTCATTTCTTTGAACCGATGGCCTTCCCCATCATTGTTTACCTTTACTTTACAAACCTGATGGTCGTCCCCATCATTGACTTTACCTTTAATCCCCAGAGAACCTTGTTACTTCGCTTGATGGCCGTCCCCATCAAGATCCCTCAATTTCCCCAGCGTGTCGGCCGTCCCCGTCATTGCTTTATCCCCAGCCGTCGTCCTCTACTCGATGGTCGTCCTCCATCGCCCGCACTTTATAATCATACTTTATTTTCTTTTACAATCTATATCCCTTTTCTTCTTCACCCAGTGAGTGCAAATTTTGGACTGTCTTTGGTATTCAACCACAAGTTATCACGCTTGTATGTTAAGCCCGTCGCTTACATCCTGCACAGCTAACTCATGCTTGAATAGGGGCAGCTGTAAACACCCCAAATTTTCCCTCACTAATTTCACACCATGGCTTGTGATCTTTTAATTTGCATAAGTTCAATCATATCATCTCATATTGCATTTTTTTACTTCACTGCATTGGTTCAAAGTCATCTGCATCTAAGGTTTGTGATCTGAGCCATCCTTGAGCCATCTGAGCCACTCCAAAGGTCTTCAATCATCTCAATAGGGTCCATGTATGTTCAATCATTATATTATATCCTCCCAAGATCAAGGAAGTCAGAAAATCACAAGAACTGGCAAGGCATGGAAGCAGAGCCAGGTTTAACTACACAGATGACCTAAAATTAGGGTTTTGGTTTCAGAGGCCATAACTCCAAATTTTTTGGTCATTCTTGTTTCTATTGTTCTCAATATGATATAAGGATCATGCATACCAAGTTTGATGGAAAGATTCATTGTGGAAGTCATCTGATCACTGGGTAACTTCTTGAGCAAGTCAGAGCAAAATCAGGGCATCTGAGGCCCCCATCAATGGATCCAAAGTGGGTTTTTCATCAAATTGAAGTTATATGGTATTTACTTGATCATTGAAGTGTTTGTAAGTTCACAAATTTGAAGAAAAGTGAGCAAAACCAAAAGTTGCCAAACATGGAAATGACTTGTAATGTAAACTTTCCATTTTGCGAAAGTTTTTCAACCTCCTCTTTCTCAACCAAAAATGCTTCAAATGAAAACTTATTGGTCATGAAAGTTGTAGATTGGATCATTCCCTTTTCAAAAAGTACAAGAACAAGATCTAATTCATTTTGGAACTCAAGTTATGGCTTTCCAAAGTTGGCAAAAATCACATAATTTCATGTTTCATGCCAAAAGGGATATTTTGCAAAACCTCATACACAAACCATTTTGTGACTTCTAAATGACTTATAGGCATCATTACAACTTTCCAAAATCATAATTGCACAAATTCACAAAGTTTCATGCCTTGGATCACAAGCCTCCATAAGTCATTTTTTTTCATAAATTCTCAAAAGAGGGATTTTTGCAAGAAGGATTTCTAATGATTGATTTGGTTTCTAATTGGCCTCAAAACATCATAACAACATTACATGATCCATTTTGCTAAAAATTGCCCAAAGAATTTCACATTTCCATGACTTGCACTTGAAGAAATCCAAAAGGGGCCAAAAGTCCACAAATTTGCAAAACCTCCCACAACTCCTCACAAACTTGCTGAATTGCCACAAGATGCATTCCATGGACATCCTTGAATCAGGCTGCGCCAGACACCCCCTTGTCCTTGGCCTGAAAAAGCCCATACCTCAAAGGACAACAAACCTTGACTTTTTGCATTTTGCACCATACCAATCACACTATGCCATTACCAACTTTCTGACCAATCACAATACCTTATACTAATCAAAAGCAAGCCAAACATAACAAGAGGCAAGCTTGAACTCTCCCATAACTCAGCATTCACAAAAACCTCCCTTTTTGCATTTTCTATCGAAACACACAACTCAACCACTCATTCTTCAAACCAACACCACCATTCATGTCAGCATCAATCACTGATCACTTCCCACCCTTCACTTTGCCCTAAAAGCCACCATACACAAAACACGATTTTTCCCCCTTTGAACTGAACTTCATCAAACTTCAAAAGGAGGTCACAAACACTTCAGCAAAGCTTCAAAGCTTCTTCAGGGAGGTCATTGGAGGCGTTTTGAAGCAAAGAAGCAGCCTGAAAGCTCTAGGGTTGAAAGCTTCATCTCAGGTAGCCATGTGAAAACATTTTTCCAGAATCTCTGTTTTAAGTTCTTAAATGGTTAAGTTTGATCCCCTGAGTACAATGAACCTTTTATTTTTGAAAATGACGAAGAATTGAGAGTGTATTGCTTGTCTGAAAGTTCCACCATTTTTGTTCATAGCTTCGAATCTTAAGAATGGCTGAAAATAAATTATGTTTGAGGGTGGATTTGGGCTTAGGGGAGTGAAAGGAACGAATCTGGAGCTTTAGAGCTCCAGAAGTGGCCTAGGGAGTGAGTTGCAAAATTCTCAGGGGAGATGTGGCCGGAGAAGATGACCGGAGGTCATTTCCGGCCACCTGAAAGTGATTAGTTTAATTAATTAGGGTTAGGGCATGTTTTGAACGTGGGTTGTTAGATCAAGCTTCCCGCGCGTGTTTGTGTGGCCTGGATCTCATGATCAGTTTTAATTTCAGGATTAATATTTAATTAAATAGGATTAAGGAAGTTTGAACCTGGGCCGTCCAGATGCGCGCCCAGTCAACTCTTTTAAAGCCCAGATTTAATCTCAGCTCTCCATTCAGCATACTTTTCATTTAATTAGTTTTTATTTTATTTTTTCTCATTTAATTTGTACGAATTTTTAAAAATAGGAAAAAACATCAAAAAATTCTGAAATTTTTTATCCAGCCTTTAATTAATTTTCAGAACCCAAATTTTTTTTTTTGCATTAAAAATATATTTTTAAATCATTTAAATGTTATTTTTAATTAGTTAATTGATTTTAATTAATTAAAAATACATTTAAGTATTTAAAAATCACAAAAAAATTCAGAGAACATTCTTAGGAATTTAGAAACATTTACAAGCTCACCACACAAATTTCTTTTTGGTTTTGATCACACTTTGACGTTTTTCATTTGAATTAGGGTTCCTAAATTGTTCATTTTTTAACCCTAAATTCAAAAATTCATAACTTTTGATCCAAGTTGAGTTTGTGAATGATTCTTTTTGCATTGTTTTATGCATGGTTTCAAGCATCTAAAAACATTTTTGTTTTATTTTAACTTTCATTTTCAATTTGTTTGGCATTTTACCTTTAGGATCACCCTTTAAAACCCTAGAAACTTAGGAAATTCATAACTTCCTTTAGGTTTAGCTTCTGACCTCCCCCTTTGGATGGTGAACTAGTATAGGTTTAGGGTTCCTTTGAGTTCATTTTCAATTTTGTATCTTATCATTTGCTTCTGTTTTTGAGTTTTGCATCTCACATGTTCATATAACCCTAATTTTGCATCTCATTTGCATCCGTCTTGTATAAGCTTGCATACATGAACTTGCCATGACATTTTGTGCATCCACATGACATATAAGACATCTTAGGACACATTAGAATCATGTTTGATCATTGCATCATCCATTTTCCATGTTATGCTTTCATTTCATTTCATGTGCATTCATGAACTTTCATGCTTCCTTCATGCTTCATTTGCATTCCCATCCTTTGTATGATCATCTTCATCTCATGACATACATTTATATCATCTCTTTGAATCATTAGCATCATGAACATGCTTCTGGTTTTGGTTTTCATCTTTGCATTTCATCCCATTTTCATTTCATTTCATTTCCTTTTGCTAACTTTTCAGGTGGTAAGTGTTTGAGAAGTGAATTTGCCTTCATTTCTCATAATCTCTTCTCATCTTTCTTATGCATTCATTGCTGCATTTCATCTTAGTATTAGAGTGAGCTTGCTCATTCATGTTCCTTCCTCACTTTCTTTCTTCAAGCAACTTATTTTCTTAAGTGAAGTAAGTTGTCTTGCTTCTTTCTGTTTCTCCTCCTTCCACCTTTCTTCTTCCTTGGTGGCTTTTCCTTGAAGGTCTCTTGCAAACCTCATAAACCCAAGGAATACCCAAGCATGATCACAATTAGGGTTTGATTAGTCCCCCCATTAGTTTTACCTTTGTGTCTTCTCTTCTCATCTCACAATCAGGGACTAAACCTTAAAGGTTTTAAGGCTTTGTGATTAAGCTTATTGTCGCTCCCACCTGATGACACGGGGCCAAGAGGGGTACAGACGCGAACGGTCGGCGAAAAGAGATGAGAACACACAAGAGTGAACTCAAGAGAAAAGAAAAGAGTCGCCAGCTAGGCATTTTTATCCCGGAGGAAAGGTAATGCTGCATAGACCTAGAAAGATATGGATAAGACGGTTGCGAACCAGAGAGACTGAGAAAGGGGGTTGGTTACAACCTGGGAAGGTATTAGCACCCAGATTGTCCGCCGTACTCGACGGGATCCACGCTTAAAAGATTTGTGTTTTAAAGGGGTAGTGTCAGTGCTATCTGTGTATAAAAGAGCTGGAAAAGGATGTACAGGTGTCAGTGTAAAAGAAAAGTGAAGTGTATAAGTGAAGTGTCAGTGTAAGGACAGAGTGAAATGCTCATGATAATGAGGCTAAAAGAATAAGGCTAGAAAGAGGGGGGATATACAGAGACTTTTGTTCGATAACTGTTAAGTTATGCCTACGTATCCTCTCGTGCAATGAGGAAGTCAGAACACCGTAGTTCGACACAAAGAGACTGAAGGATGATTTGACTTGTGAGCTGCTTGCTTGTCTATGCTCAAGTGTATGACCTGTCTGGCTCAGGTGCAAACTGTCTTGCATTAGACGGAAGAAGCGATTTCTCGTTTGTGAGTGAATGAGGTGAGAAAAGAATCCCGGAGGAGACGATTATTGTTTGTTTTTGAGTTTTCAGTCTTTTATTGCTTTTTGAAGTTTGTCATAAGTTAATGAGCTTAAGCCTAAACCAATGGGTTAGTAAACTCATCACATCTTCCCTCTGATTAGGGGTAATAAGAATACCTTAAGTGTGAAGTCAGCATCTCACACTTAATCACCTTTGATGTAGGATTAAGATCATTAACCTACTTGTGATTATTTAGATGTTTTTGTTGTTTTTGTTTAGTGTTAAGTAATGAGGCTAAGCCATAATCAGGGATTAAACAGACTCATTACACCATCCTAATAGAAGGATAATAGATGAGAATGTTTAAGCTGAGGAAAGCTCCTCAACTTAATCCATGATTAGGGATTAACCTCATGACAAAACAAAGCCTTTATTAAGTGGATTTTAGTTAATGATATGATGAAGAAGTGATTTTTATGATTTGTAAGACAACTTGAGGGGGACTTGTCCATTAACACTAGGGTTAGTCCTTCTTAACCAATTAAGGAAGAATTAGAACCCTAATGCAAGGCCCAAGTTACAAGCTTGATGTCTTGATGATTATTAAGATGATTTGATTAAAGGATTAAAACAAATTAAGGGTTTAACACTTAGGATTAAAGTTATACACTCCATCCTAATAGAAGGATACAGGTATAAGCTTAATCACAAAGCCTTAAAACCTTTAGGGTTTAGTCCTTGATTATGAGATGAGGAGAGAAGACTCAAGGAGACACAAAGGTAAAACTAAGTGGGGGACTAATCAAACCCTAATTGTTATCATGCTTGGTCATCCTAGGGTTTATGAGGCTTAAGAAAGAAAGAGATCTTCAAAGGCCACCAAGGAGAAACAAGATAGAAAAGAGATGAGGTGAGAAGAGAAAAGATGGAAGAGAGGCACAAGTGAGCAAGCTCACTCAAAGACAAGTAAAAATGCAGCAAAGATGCATAAGAGAGATGAAAAGATATTGTGAGAATTGAAGGCAAATTCACTTCTCTAAACAACTTACCACCTGAAAAGTTAGTGAAAGAAATGAGATGCAATGCAAATGAGATGAAACGGCATGATGCAAGACAAAGTCAGAAGCATGAGTATGATGTTAATGGTGCTAAGAGATGATGCAAACATATGACAAGAGATGAGAATGATCATACAAGCATGAGAATGCAAATGAAGCATGTATTGAACCATGGATGTTCATGAAAAGTTTATGAAATGATGTGAATGCAAAACATGTCAAATGAAAGATGCAATGATCAAACATGATTCTAATATGTCCTAAGATGTATTATGAATCAAATGGATGCACAAGATGTCATGGCAAGTCATGGTATGCAAGCAAATGGAAGATGGATGCATAGGAAGGCATGAATTAGGGTTTATGATCAACACACAAAGCAAAATCCAAAACCAGAAGCAAATGACATGAGAAAAATTTGAAAATGCAATCAAAGGAACCCTAGACCTATACAAACTCACTGCCCAAAGGAGAGGATCCAATTCTTAACCTAGGGTAAGTTATAAATTTCCTAAGATTGCTAGGGTTTTAAGGTACCTTGACAAGAAAAATGCCAAACAAATAGGAAATGCAAGATCAATTCATGCCAATTTAATCCTATAAACTACATGATATGCAAGGTGCAATGCAAAAAGAATCATTGTCCAACTCTCAATGGTTAGGCAGAAATGAATTTTTGAAGTTTGAAGCAAAATAATGCCTTGAAATGAAATTAATTCCATTGAAAATGATCCAAAGGCATCAAGAACAAAAAATAAATTTGGTTTGAGAGTTGGACAATGTTTCTAAATGTTTTTAAATGTTACATGAATTTTTTTGTGATTTTTAAATACCTAAAAGTATTTCTAATTAATTAATTCTCATTAATCAATTAAAAATAAACTTTTAAATGATTTAAAAATAATTTTTGATGCAAAAAATAAAAATAAAAATGTTTTTGGTTTCTGAAAATTAATAAAAGGTTTGATAAAAATTTTCAGAATTTTTAAACATTTTTTGCTATTTTTAAATAAATATGCAAAACAAATGAAATAAAATGAAAATAAAAATGAATAAATGAGGAAGTAATCAGATCTGAGGGCTGGTATTCAAACTGAACGCGCGGGAGTTGACTGCGCGCGTTATCCAGTGGTTGAAATTCAAACTTGATTAAAACTGATTAATTAATTTAATTAAGTGGAATTAGGGCTTAATGACAAATCTGGGCCACACACGCGCGCGGGAGATTGACTTAGTCAACCAGATCAACGCTCCACATTCAAACCTGGACTTAAACCCTAATTATCATTAATGACTCTCAGACGGACGGAACAGTGGTTCCGGTCGTCTTCTCCGACGAGTCATTTTTCTAACTCTCTCCAAACTCCATAAAAATGAAATCTCTCTGCACAGAATCAAACCCCACTCATCACTGAATCAAAACCCCCAAACAAAAACCATTTTTCATTCATTAATCATGCAAATCGAAGCAAAACAAATTTAGGGCAGAAAGTTTCAGACAACTCATACATACTCAATACTCCACCATTTTCATTTTTAAACACATCATGATGATCAGGATAACATGTAGAATCAATTTATAACAAGTAAATGAAGTTCTGGAAAATTTGTTCTTGATGGATACCTGAACTGAAGTCCTTCGAACTGGAGCTTTCTGAGCCTTTCTCTTATGCAAACTGACTCCTCTGGTCCCCCTGAGCTCAATGGAATGCTTCAAAGCTTTTGTTGATGGCTGATTTGGGAGATTGCAGAAGTTCTGTTCAGTGAGGGGTGATGATCGTGTTTTGATTTCAGTGACTTTCAGGCTGTTTCAATGGTTGGTTTGTGATCAGTGAGTCATGTTGAGATCAATGGTGAAGTTTGTTTGTGTGTTTGATGCTTGTGGAGAGTATTTCGAATGATTTTGCATATGAGGTGGGAAATGAGAAGGTTGTGTTCTTGGAGCTTTCAGGCTTGTGTGTCTTGTGCTTTTGCTTGCAAATGATCCACATAAAGGAGTGTGATAGGTCAGGGAGTGGGTGCTGGCCTATGTTGATTGGTATGGGCAAGTTGCCAAAATGTCAACTTAACTTGTACTTGAGGTATGGGCAATGGTACAACTTGCTTTTTGGCTTGTCTTGGCTCAGCAGAGTTTAGGGAGAACCATGGAATTGTTTATGAGATAAATCAGCAAGTGGATCAAGACTTATGAGATGTTTTGCAATTTTCACAAAGTTTGGCCCCTTTGGAAATTCATGAGATTCAAGGCATCAAAATGCAATATTCTTTGGCCCATTCTGATCTTTAGAGGTCATGTGATCATGTTGTGAAGAGTTTATACACATTTGAAGCCTTTAGAACACTTGATCATACCATTTTGCAAAATGCCTCTTTGGTAGAAAACTTCAAATTATGTGATTTTGGCCAACTTTGACAAGCCATAACTTTTGATCCAAAATGAATTAGAATGAGTTCTTGTACTTTTTGAAAAGGGAATGATCCATTCTACAACTTTCATGACCAAAGTTTTCTCATTTGAATCATTTTTGAATCAATAAGAGGAGGTTGAAAAACTTTCCCGAAATGGCAAGTTTCCATTATAAGTCATTTTCCAAAAAGTCAACTTTGCAAATGGCTTGCAATTCTTCAATTTTGTGAACTTCTAACATCCTCTATGATCAAATAAAGATCATACATAATCAAAATGATGAAGAACACCCTTTGGTTGGGTCATTGGGGGCCTCAGATGCCCTGATTTTACACTGACTTGCTCAAAAAGTCAATTATTGATCAGATGCCTTCCCCATGGAATTTCTTCATGAAAATTGATATGCATGATCCCTATACCATATAGAGACCAATAGAAACAAGAATGACCAAAAAAATTGGAGTTATGGCCTTTGAAACCAAAACCCTAATTCTAGGTCATCTGTGTAGTTAAACCTGGCTCTGCTTCCATGCCATTCTCAGTTCTTGTGATTTTTTGACATTCTTGACTCTGAGAGGATATAATATGATGCTTGAACATACATGGACCCCTTTGAAGTGATTGATGGCCTTTGGAGTGGCTCAAGAAGCTCTTGGATTGCTCATATCACAAACCCTATATGCAGATGACCTAGAAACAATGTAGTAAATAAAAAATGCAATATGAGATGCTATGATTGAACTTATGCATATTAGGAGATCACAAGCCATGGTGTGAAGGGGTGAGGGAAAATTTGGGGTGTTTACAGCTGCCCCTATTCAAACATGAGTTAGCTGTGTAGAATGTAAGCAACGGCTTAACAGGCGAACAAGATAACTTGTGATTGAATACCAAAGATAGTCCAAACTTTTCACTCACAGAATGAAGAAGAAAAGGGATATAGATTGTAAAAGGAAAATAAAGTATATTTATAAAGTACGGGCGACGGAGGACGACAGCTGGGGAAAGCAATGGCGGGGACGACCGTCATGCTGGGGAAAATGCGGGAAATAAAGCAATGACGGGGACGGCCGACATGCTGGGGATATGAGAGATTATGATGGGGACGGCCATCAAGTAAAGCTGTAAGATTCTCTGGGGATTATAGGTAATGATGAGGTACGGTTATCAGGTTCATAAAGTAATGTAAACAATGATGGGGACGACCATCGGGCTAAACTAATGAAGGACGATCATCAGGAAAAGGAAAAGGGACCACGACGGGGACGGCCATCGGGTTAAAGAATAAATGAAATAATGATGAGGAACGGTCATCAAAGGTGAAGGACGATCACCAGGAAAAGGAAAAGGGACCACGACGGGGACGGCCATCGGGTTAAAGAATAAATGAAATAATGATGAGGGACGGTCATCAAAGGTGAAGGACGATCACCAGGAAAAGGAAAAGGGACCACGACGGGGACGGCCATCGGGTTAAAGAATAAATGAAATAATGATGAGGGACGGTCATCAAAGGTGAAAGACGATCACCTGGCAGGGTACAGCTGCCGAAAGTATCGCGACATAGGACGAATGCCGGATAAAAGGTCGACGATGGGGACGGCCATCGGATGAGCATGATGAAGGACGATCATCAAGAGGTGAAGGACGATCACCTAGCAGGGGACGACTGCTCTCAAGGTTTATCATGACATAGGACGAATGCCAGATAACAAGATCAACGATGGGGACGGCCATCAGATAAAATGATGAAGGACGATCATCAAAAGGTGAAGGACGATCACCTAGCAGGGGACGGCTGCTAAATATCACGACATAGGACGAATGCCGGATAAAAGGTCGACGATGGGGACATCCATCGGACGAGCATGATGAAGGACGATCATCAAGAGGTGAAGGACGATCACCTAGCAGGGGACGGCTGCTCTCAAAGGGATAAGATAAGGGACTGTCATCTAAGGTGAAGGACGATCACCTAGCAGGGGACGGCTGCTAAAAACACGACATAGGACGAATGCCGGATAAAAGGGGTTTTAAATGAAATAGAGACTCCGCTAGGGAAAGGATGAGGGACGGTCATCCAAAGGTGAAGGACGATCACCTGGCAGGGTATGGTTGCCGAAAGGTATCATGACATAGGACGAATGTCAGATAGAAAAGAAGTTTTGTTTTGCTGGCGACCTACTGGGGAATAGTAAACACGGACGAGTGTTTACATCCAAGAAATAAAAGGTATAAGTGTTTTGACGTTGTGTATAGATTAAAGATGCGGACGAGCATCCCTAAGACCGTGATACGAACGAGTATCAGTAGAAACAAATGCTGACGCACGTTCAGAGATGATGATACGGACGAGTATCCACTGGTTAACAAAGAACACGGGCGAGTGTCGAATCTGAAGGGACTCTTCTGGGGAATAGTAGACACGGACGGGTGTCTAAATTCAAGAAGACATGAGTGTTTGACACGGTGTATAGATTAAAGATGCGGACGAGCATCCTTAAGACTACGATACGGACGAGTATCGGGTAGAAACAAACGTTTGACGCATGTTCTGAGATGATGGTACGGACGAGTACCAACTGGTTAACAAAGAACACGGACGAGTGTCGAATCTGAGGGGATTTGAGTGATATATACAAGATACGGACAGGTATCTATATGAGTGAAATAAGTATGAGTGGTGTACAGATGAGTGTTTAACCTGCTGGGGAGAGCGACACGGACGAGGGTTAAAAGAGAAAGGTGTAATATAAACAAGTGTATGGTTTGCAAAAATGTTTAGGCAACTGTGCTGGGGAAAGTGACATGGACGGGTGTCAGGGAATTTGTATAAAGATGTATCTGTGAGTGCAAAGAGGACGCTTTGGCTTTTTGCTAGGGATATGACACGGACGGGTGTCGGGGAATTTGAGTGTCTGTTTGTAAAGAGGGCTCGGGCAACTTTACTGGGGAGTGATGACACGGACGGGTGCCAAAAGGAGGGTGTATCTGTATTTGTGAGTGTAAGGCCAGTGTCTGGGTTCTCTGGTGGGGAATTTGAAGAGTTTTTCTGTACATCGTTGATGAATTATCGAAATTTACAAGTGTTTGATTCAGACCATGGCTTATGATTATGCAATATGTTTGATTTTCGCCGTAATGCTCCGTATTAGACGGAATGCTACGCTTTGTGGGAAATATGATGCGACTGCTATGACTATGCAAAGATACTGATCCGGGATTCGGATCCCGATACTACGAAGATCTCTGGTTGATCTGCTTGAAGTGGGCATCCCAGCTGGGGATGAGATCATTGGTAGATCTGGCAGATGGGACTCTGCTTGGTGATATAGGTCACTGATAGACCTATCTTTGGTAATGAGGGACCCAGCTGGGGTTTGTAGAAGCTTTCTTCACTCTGTTGTGAGATCTTTCAGGTATTGCTCTTCTGGATGGAGGCTGGAGCTCTGTGGGGAGATGGTTTCCCGGCTTTTGCACTTGGGTGTGGAGGAATGATGACTGGCAACTTGGCTGGGGAAGAAGAAAGATCACTGAAAGATCTTCCTAGAGATTTCTGTGGGGATCCTGTTGAGGATGATACTGGACAACTCAACTGGGGAGAAAGCACCTCCGACGCTAATCGGGAGATAAACTGAGTAGTTAATGATTAGGCAGCCTGCTGGGGAGAAGCCTTCATGCCCCATGTTGTGCTTTGAATTACCTGCAATCCTGAAAAGACAGAGAAGCGCACAAGTAATCCCGAGGTATCCCTTACCGGATTCCGTCGTAGGAGTTCAGACACTCCCGGGAGTAAGTATATTTCCTGTAAGCACGGACTTTTTAGAAGAAAAGCATTTGTATTTATGCAATCAGTATCTTAGAGACATCGGACATTTTGCAAATGAAAATAAAGTGTACGAGACGACACATGACTGAAAATCTGATTTTATTAGTTCGTGTGCCCTGAATTGGCAAGATACAGTCAAAGAAACAAATCCCCTAAAATGAGGAGATTGTTACAATTTGAGAAACAAAAAGATGCTGGCAATGTTGATGACGCTTCAGGGAGCTTCCCTTTTGCTATGACTCATATGCCATTTGACGTTCTTCTCGTCTTGCTTTCTGAAGAAGGTTGATTCTGACAGAAGCTTGATCCTTTCGAGGTTTACCGAGTTGTAGGTGATACAGACGAATTCAGATTGTAGTTGTTCGCTTATTCCCTTGTTTTGCATGGATCGCACTTTCGGGTTTTCAATCCATCGGGATACCCATTTTTTCCTGAGTCGTCCGATGCGGCTTTTCAACTCAGCGGGTGTACATTTTTTGCTTATTTTCCCTTATTTTTGCCCGAGTCTTTTATTCTGTTTTTGACTCGCCGGGATGCCCTGTTTTTGCCTGGACTTACATTCTGTTTTTATGTCCAGCGGGTCATTTTATGCGAAGTATTTTATAACTGCATCTGAATTCACAGGGGACAGGAAGTCTTCACCATCCATAGTACTGAGCCTGAGTGCTCCACCAGAGAAAAATTTCTTTACTACGAATGGCCCTTCATAGTTCGGAGTCCACTTGCCCCTGTGGTCTGTATGAGGAGGGAGGAGTCTTTTCAGCACAAGATCTCCTACTTGGTACTCTCGGAGCCTGACTTTCTGATCGAAGGCTTTCTTCATTCTTTTCTGATACAGCTGCCCATGATAGATTGCGGCCAATCTCTTTTCTTCGATCATACTCAATTGTTCGTATCGGGACCGGACCCATTCTGCTTCACTCAGCTTAACATCCATTAACACCCGTAAGGAGGGCAATTCAACTTCAACAGGTAGGACTGCCTCCATACCATACACAAGTTGATATGGTGTTGCCCTAGTGGATGTTCTGATTGACGTACGGTACCCATGCAAGGCAAACGGTAGCATTTCGTGCCAGTCTTTGTAGGTAACCACCATCTTTTGTACAATCTTCTTGATATTCTTGTTAGCTGCCTCAACAGCGCCATTCATCTTTGGCCTGTAAGGAGAAGAATTGTGGTGTTGGATCTTGAAGTCCCGGCATAGTTCTGCCATCATTTTATTGTTCAAGTTGGAACCATTAGCAGTAATGATTCGCTCGGGCACTCCGTACCGACAGATGATATCTCTTTTTCAGAAATCGGGCTACCACTTGCCTTGTAACATTTGCATAGGAAACTGCTTCAACCCACTTGATAAAATAGTCAATGGCTACCAAGATGAATCTGTGGCCGTTTGAAGCAGTTGGTTCAATCATGCCAATCATATCAATGCCCCACATGGCAAAGGGCCAGGGTGAAGACATCACATTCAAAGTATTGGGAGGCACATGCACCTTATCCGCATAAATATGGCATTTATGGCATTTTCTGGCGTAGGCACAACAGTCGGCGTCCATTGTGATCCAGTAATATCCTGATCTTAGCAACTTTTTAGCCATGGCATGCCCTCCTGCATGGGTACCAAAGGATCCTGCGTGCACTTCGTGCATCAACAAGTCTGCTTCTGTTCTATCGACGCATCTGAGCAGTACCATATCAAAGTTTCTCTTGTATAGGGAACCATCAGTATTCAGGAAGAAACTGCCAGCAAGCCTTCTCAATGTCTTCTTATCATTGGAAGATGCCCCAGGTGGGTATGTTTGATCCTCCAAGAAGCACTTAATGTCGTGGAACCAAGGCTTATCATCCTTAACAACATCTGCTGAGAATACATATGCTGGTCTGTCGAGTCTGGACATTGAAATCCGAGGCACAAAGTTGGCAGCTTGAACTTTGATCATGGATGAAATGGTGGCAAAAGCATCTGCAAATTGATTCTCGTCCCGAGGGATATACTCAAGCTTGACCGTTGTGAAGAAAGTCAGTAACCTCCTTGTATAATCCCTGTAAGGTATCAGATGATCCTGGTGTGTGTACCATTTGCCGTTGGTTTGATTGATTACCAAAGCTGAATCTCCGAACACGGTTAAAGTCTTGATCCTGAGGTCAATGGCTTCCACAAGACCCATAATACAAGCTTCGTATTCAGCTTCGTTGTTAGTGCAGTTGAAAGTGAGTTTTTCCGAGAAAGGCATGTGAACTCCCTTAGGTGTAATGAGTACTGCACCAACACCACGACCATTCATATTAACAGTTCCGTCAAACATCATAGTCCATTCTTCTTCCGGGTCAGGCCCTTCAGTGTGAATAGGCTCTTCATGATCTTTTGCTTTTACGAACATGATGTCTTCATCAGGGAAGTCAAATCTCATAGGCTGGTAATCATCAATGGGTTGCTCAGCAAGATAATCAGACAATACACTGCACTTGATGGCTTTCTGAGATGTGTACTGGATGTCATATTCTGTGAGGATCATTTGCCATCTTGCAACCCGTCCGGTAAGTGCTGGCTTCTCAAAAATGTACTTAACTGCGTCCATCTTTGAGATCAATAAGGTAGTGTGGGTCAACATATACTGCCTTAGTCGGCGAGCAGCCCACGCTAAAGCACAACAAGTTTTCTCGAGCAGTGAATAACGTTGTTCACAGTCGGTAAAATTTTTGCTTAGGTACTATATTGCATACTCTTTTCGACTAGACTCGTCATGCTGGCCCAACACACACCCCATTGACTCTTCTAATACTGTCAAGTACATGATTAAAGGTCTTCCTTCAACTGGAGGCCTAAGGATTGGTGGTTCTTGCAAGTACTCCTTGATTTTGTCAAAAGCCCTTTGGCAGTCTTCATTGCACCTGACCGTTTGTTCTTTTCTTAACAGCTTGAACAAGGGTTCACAGGTTGCTGTAAGCTGAGATATGAACCTTGAAATGTAGTTCAATCTACCTAGGAAACCTCGAACTTCTTTCTCAGTTTTCGGCGCAGGCATCTCTTGAATGGCTTTAACTTTATCAGGGTCAACTTCAATCCCTTTTTCACTTACAATAAATCCCAGCAACTTACCGGATCGCACCCCGAATGTGCACTTGTTGGGGTTTAACTTCAGTTGGTACTTCCTCAGACGCTTGAATAATTTCAACAGATTTACCAGGTGGTCTTATTCTGTGAGGGACTTGGCAATCATGTCATCCACATAACATTCAATTTCTTTATGGATCATGTCGTGGAATAATGTTACCATAGCCCGTTGATATGTTGCACCAGCATTCTTCAGTCCGAATGGCATCACCTTATAACAGAACGTGCCCCAGGGAGTGATGAAAGTTGTCTTCTCCATGTCTTCAGGTGAAATTTTGATCTGATTGTATCCTGAAAATCCGTCCATGAAGGAGAACACCGAGAACTGAGCTGTATTATCCACCAATACATAAATGTGAGGTAAAGGGAAGTCACCTTTCGGGCTGGCTCTGTTCAGATCCCGGTAATCCACACACATCCTCACCTTGCCATCCTTCTTAGGCACAGGTACAATATTAGCAACCCACGGCGGATAGCTAGTCACAGCAAGGAACCCGGCGTCCCACTGCTTTTGTACCTCTTCTTTGATCTTCATTGCCATATCTGGGCGAGTACGGCGCAATTTCTGTTTAACCGGCGGGCAATCTTCTCTTAAAGGCAGTTTGTGCATAACAATATCGGTGTCCAACCCTGGCATATCCTGATAGGACCAAGCAAACACATCCACATATTCACGAAGCAGGTCAATCAGTTGCTTTTTCACTGAGTCTTGTAAGCAGGCCCCGATCTTAACCTCCTTCACATCTTCTTCCATACCAAGATTAATCGTTTCGACCTCCTCCTGATGAGGAGTGATAACCTTCTCCTCTTGCTTTAACAACCTGGCTAGCTCTTCAGGAAGCTCATAATCTTCTTCAACCCCTTCATCAGCTTGATTGATTGGATTGTCAAAGTCATACGAAGCCATAACTGTGCTGTTGTCGGTGCAGTCTGAAAGGCACTCTCTGCAAGGGTTTAGATTGTTCATTTTAGTGATCGATTTTAATCTTGTTTAGAAAAAGGTGAAGTAAAGTTATCATTTTGAAAACATTGCCATTTTATTTTTGTACAAAAAAGAAAAATAAAAAAACAGTGAGCGGAAAAGAAAAAGACTCATTTGCAAAAGATGTCTGATATTCATTGATTGATCTGTTTGCACAAAATTGCAGATGGCCCGATTACAAAATGAGTCTTAACATCTTGGGCAAGATGCAAGACTTGATGCATGCTTTAAAAATACAGGAAATAATAATTACTCTGCAGGAGTAACCCTTATAATTTCCTGGGAAGACCAGTTTGAGATACGGCTCCCCGGGATCCTTAGACGTATCCAGCTCTCTAGGTTGCGCTCATCTTCCGACTCATCTTCCAAGTTGTTCACTGCATCTGGGGTGAGCATCCCCCCACTGACAAAACTGGGCTTCTTAGCAGCCTCTGATTGATCTTGTTGAGTTGGTTTGTAACCCAACCCAAATCTGTCCTCCTTCTTCTCCACGGGCAGCAGCTTGCCCCAGCCTTGGGCAGTCCCCTCTTCAACAACCTTCCTGGCTTGCTGATAAGATGTTATGGAGGTTCCCAGTACAGCAGATGCTTCATTAATGTTCAGGGCCTCAAATCCCTAGCTCATGGTTTCATGGATTTCTCCATCCATCTCAATGTATTTGTATGTAGCCAGATGGCTAACAAAAATGTCCTCTTCACCACAGATGGTGATGATTTGGCCTTCCCACTCGAATTTCAACTTCTGGTGAAGGGTTGACGTAACTGCGCCTGCGACATGGATCCAGGGTCTACCCAACAAACAGCTGTAGGCCGGCTGAATGTCCATCACATAGAAGGTAATTTTAAAAGTCTGCGGGCCAATCATCACAGGCAGATCAATCTCCCCTAGCACTGATCTTTTAGAGCCATCAAATGCTCTTACCACCAAATTACTCGGACGCAGTGCCAAGCCATCATACTCCAGCTTCACCAAGGCTTTCTTTGGTAGAACATTGAGTGAAGACCCAGTGTCCACCAGTACATGAGACAGAACAACACCCTTGCATTCTAGAGTGATGTGTAAAGCCTTGTTGTGGTTACGTCCCTCAGTTATCATATCAGAATTGGTGAAACCCAATCCATGGCTGGTGTTGACATTTGCTACCACGGTTTCTAGCTGATTAACTGTGATCTCCTCTGGCACGTATGCTGCGTGCAGGACTTTTAATAATGCATTCCGGTGAGCTTCAGAACACATCAGCAGGGATAATATGGAGATCTTTGAGGGAGTTTGGTGAAGCTGATCCACCACTTTGTAATCACTTCTCTTTATAATTCTCATGAACTCGTCTACATCTTGTTCAAAAGATGTCTTCTGAGTTTCCTTGATAGTAGGCTCTTCCACTACCACACTCTTTCCTTTTGCTTTGGCAGCAGCTTCTGCTTCAGCATTAGGTCTTTGCACTTGTGAGGCAAAAAGGCGTCCATTTCTGGTGAAGCCTCCGCCTCCCCCAACGTTATCAATCTGTGGAGAAGAAGTCGAAGAGTCCAAAGTGATTTTCTCCCCGTTGCAGTAAAGGTCAGAGCCATAATGCCAAGGTATGGCATTACTGCTTTCATATGGAACTGGTCCAGGCACCGTGATGGTAACCGGACTGACTGCAGCAGAGGCGGGTACTGAAATAGTGTGCGGATCGTAGTAGATGGTGACTGGTGACCTGGCAGGAGATGCCACTGTTTGTTGTTGAAAGTTGTTGTTTGGAGGAATATTTGACGGATCATAGTAGATGGTGACTGCTGAAATATCTGTTGGCGTTGTAGAAGATTCTGTTGAATGAATGGGTGTTGATGTTGTAGAAGAGATGGTTGTTGACGTCTGATTTGCTGAAGTGATGGATGGAGCCATTGTTGATGATATTGATGAATTGGTTGGAATGATTGTTGTTGCAGTTGTAGAAGAGTCAGGAATTGTTGTCAGAGGAATTGTTGGATTTGTAGGTGCCGATGTTGTAATCTGAACTATACCACTTTTGATAAGACCATCTATGCCTCTTCTCAAGTTATCACACCCATTGACCGAAATGTTGCAATAACCACAGTCGAGCTCACACCCGGGGAACATCTGGCATTCTAGGAGCTGAGCTTTAATTTCTACCAGAGGTGTCTGAATCTGCCCAACACTGGTGATTAAGAAAGATGGCTTGTCTTCCTCAATGGCATTAATTCTTGGTCCTCCATGATTGGGCATGGGATTCTTATTGACATTTGGCGGGGGTGCAAAGTTGAGGGCTTTAGAATCCACCAGATCTTGTACCTTCATTTGTAAAGCCCTGCATTTCTCAGTACTGTGGCCTGGTGCATTAGAATGAAAAGCACACCTGGCGTTGACATCATAATTTCTTGGAAGACTGGCAGGATCTGGAGGTGCCAATGTCCTTAACTCAACCAAGTTGAGCTTCAGGAGTTGTTGCAATAAAGCGGCATAAGGCATAGGGATAGGGTCAATCACCTTATTTGCCTGTGATGGTCTTTGTTGGAAGGGTCTTTGTTGTTGATTGCTGTTGTTGTTGTTGTTTCTTTGTGGCGGATACTGAACTTGTTGTTGATAATGTGGTGGTTGTTGTGGTTGATATGCTGGTTGTTGAGGAATTGGAGCTGGAATTGTGACAGCTGCCACTGACCTATGCACATACTGAGGTCAGCCCCTGTTGGCATGAATAGCATTAGTTTCACCGGTTCTTCTAGGTCCCACAAAAGGTTTCCTAGGATTACTCGACGAACTTGCACCATTGTCAGTAATCTTACCCATCTTCAGAAGGCTTTCAATTCTTTCCTCAGTTATGACTACGTCAGCGAAGCTGGTGGAAGAAAAGGCAGCTAGCCTATCAATATATGTTCCTTGCAGCGTGTTCATGAACATGTCGGCCATTTCTCTCTCCGACATGGGTGGCTGGACAGCAGCAGCAAGCTGTCTCCACCTCTGGGCATATTCCCTAAAGCTTTCTCTGGATGACTGAGACATTCCCATCAATAGAGTCCTGTTAGGAGCCATGTCCAGATTGTATTGGTATTGTCTGATGAAGGCCTCAGCTAAATCCTTCCAGCACCTGATAGTAGCTCTGGTCAAGTGAGAGTACCACTCCCTTGAAGCCCCAGTCAAACTATCTTCAAAGTAAAACATCCACAGTTTTTCATCCTGGTGTATGCTTTAAGTCTTCCCAGAAAAGATTGCAAGTGAGTTCGTGGACAGGAAGTTCCGTTGTACTTCTCGAAGCACGGGGGTTTAAACTTGTGGGGAATTCTTACCCCGTCCACTAACCCATATCCATGACATCAAAACCCAGGGAATTTTGAGACTCCAGAGATCTCAACTTCTCAGCAATTTCATCAAGCCTTCTATCATAGGCTTCATCCCCAGCTCCTATCATAGTGAACTGCTCTTCTTGGGGGTCTTCTTGTAAGACTCTTCCTCCGGTAGTATTTCCTTGCACAATACCCGGGATGTTGACTTCCGGATGCAGATGAGGCCCATATACGGGTGGGTTAATATGAGGCTGACCCCTCTCATTGTTACTTGTTCCTCCAGTTCCCAGGGGAGGTTCTTCTGGGGTTTGTCTTTCTACCAATGCCCTCAATCTCTCCTGGCTTTGAGCCAAGCCGTTCATTACCTCCATGAACTGGGTCATTTGGTTTCTCATCTCCAGCCTTTCGTTAACCATCTGGGTTCTGACCTCTGTCAGCTCTTGCTGTACTTGGTCCATCTGGATACCAGGAAGGTTGTTGCGAGTAGGATATTTGTGTGGACGGTTGAGAGGGAACACCCGACGACGAGCAATAATTCCTGAATCACAACAGAGTCAGTAACAAACAAACCAAAAACCTACAAAACAAAGCAAAAGTTAGCATGCAATGCAGTATGCTTATTTGTTTCCAAGGTATCCGGCTTGGCATTTGGTTTTGACCTTTCCAGACCCTGAGGAAGATGCTTTGATGTTGCTTGAGAGAGAGAGACTTAATGAAACAAACTAACAAATATATTACAAAAGGTGGACCATACATAGTCTGTTTTTACAACACATGCCCCTGAGGGGTCAAAATACAACATAAAATGAAAAGTACATCAAATGGAAATAACAACAAGCAAAGACATCAAACATCTAAGCCAAACTCATCCTCTTTAACCTCCTTCAGAAGTGCTTCAGTTACAGGACCAGCTGGATGCTCTGTGATGCTTCTGATAAGAAGGTTCCTAGTGGTAATAGCAGTGGTCAGCTTCTTGTGCCTGTCTTGGTCCTTTGACCTCTTCACACCAGCCCTAAGCTTCAATTCCGAGATTTCCTTTTGGGCTGCTAGCAAAGCCTCCTGTTGTTTCTTCTCAATGGCCTCTAACTGCTCAATCCTGGCCTGAGTTCTTTTATCCTCTTGAGTGAGAGCTTCAGTGATCCTGACCCACCTAGCTTGACTTTCTTTCAGATAGAGATCAGTCCTAGCCTTCTGAAACTGGGCCTCTTTACAGGCATTCTTCAAAATTTTCTCTCCAGCTCTTGATTTCTTGATGTAGTCCTCTGATTTCTCAATCTTGGCTAGATGCTCCACCTTAAGCTTTTCTAACCTCTCAATGTCTAGACGACCATCACTCCTCTCCCATAGGGTCTTCCACAGAGCTTGAGACAGATTCTCATTCCTCTCCTTCAGTTTCTCAAATTCCTCTAGGCTGACAGTGGCTGGAGGTGGCAATGTGGATGGTCCAGGTGCATCCTCAATGGTGAAAGGCATCCCAGAAATCTGAGCCCTAGCATGGGACCATTCATAATACTGAGCTGAAGCCACATTGTTGCATCTCCCAAGAATGGCCATCCCTTTGGTTTGGATGTTGTCCCAAGCCCAGGATGCTTGTCTGACAACAGCTAGATTAGGTTTTATCTCACAATACAGGGTTTCAGCCAAGTCTTGCACTTTAGAAGGGTGAACCAGAGCATAGCCCAACTGTCTTTTGAATAACAAAGGGTTGTAGTTGATGCAATCCTTCACTCCTATCAGAGGTACATTGGGGAACTGCCCACAACTAGTTATTATGTCCCTGCCTTTGGTGCTCTGGGTACACCACCTGATGTCATCTGAGGTCAAAGCAATAAGTCTCCTAGCCCAATTCTTCTGTTGGTGAGGATTCAAGAAGGCATCAGTCTTGGGTAAATGTTTAAGCAGCCAGGTATGAAATAGAGGAGCACAACACCTTACCAACCTCCCTCTCTGCTTCTCATTCCTTTGGTGAACAGAATAATAGAAATCTCCCAGCAATGTGGGCACTGGGTTCCTCAGAATGAAAAGATGAATGGCATTCTGGCTGATAAACTTGGTCTCGTCTGCAAATAATATAACCCCATATATACTGAGGGCTAACAATGCACAAACTGCCTTCCATTCTCCCAAGGAGGCCTTCAGGATAGCCTGAGAAGTTAGAAAGTCCAAGTGTAGGCCAGGAATTCCAACCTTTGTTGACATGTTCTGCTCAATCAGAATAGGTTCCAAATGCAGTGCCTTTGCCACTTCTTCATTGCTGGGAGAAGCCATATCTGGGTTGAAGGGGATACCACCCCTGACAGGCACTCCAACCAATGATGAAAACTCCTCCAATAAAGGTCCCAACTGAAAATCCTGGAAAGTGAAACATCTCAAAGGAGGATCATAGAACTGTAGGCAAGTGTGAATCAAACTCCTCTGAGAAGGGTCCAAGTCCATAACCATATCAAGGATGCTTCCATAATGTTCTCTGAATAATGGGATATGGTCTGGAGTAATGAGTGCCTGGACCTGCCTGATGCTAGCCAGCACAGGCTCAAAGAAGTGGTATGAAATGTTGCTCTTTTTGGGTGCCATGACTGCTGTTGAAGAGCTGAAAATAACTGCTGATGATGAAGACTGATATTGGTGATGAGCCACTGACAGGCTGAGACTGGTAATAACAGTAGCTGAAGCAGGCAACTGATGAAGATGGCTGAAGCAGATAGCTGATGAACAAGGGTCTATGCAGATGAAGGGGTCAAAACCAAGCCAAAATATAATGTGGATACCCTGAAAGACAAATAAGCAAATGTTAAATGATGCAATAATGATGTATGCAAATGATATGCAAGGGTTTGTAATCAAGTTGGATCTGATTACTGCCTTGATATAGGTCCATGTATGTCTAAGAAGTCCAGATGGGGGGGTCAAAAGTCCAGTAACCAAGGTGGGGGGACTCAAATAAAGAGTCACATGTCCTGGGTTAAATCACAAGAACTGTCCAAAGTGAAGCATTCTTAAACAAAACAAGTATCAGGGTATGATGTCGCCAAGGGTTCCTGCAAACCTGTAAACAACCCAACCCCCTCACAGGTGATGTTCTAAAACAAGGATCCTCAGACTTGGATCAGTTATGAGAAGTGTAAACACTTCTAACCCGGAGGTACAATGTTTACAGTAACCATAAAAGATCCTCCTCTAATTCACCTTAGTTTCTGAAGGTCATAGTAAAGGTCATCCAGACTTAGCAGGATTCCCAGATAGCCCTAGCACTACAGGAAATCTGTAGCACAAAGTTCTCAAGAAGAAACCCACATCTGAACCGTGTTTCATATTCCCGTACCAGACCGAAATGGAATGGGAAAGAACATGAACCACTCTAGCCTAGGTGTCACTCAGGTCCCAGGTATAGGACCTTAAACTCTCAGTAGAACCCCACCCACCAAGACAGAAAACAGATCCAGCCAGATAACAGTATGACAGTATGATATATATAAAGCTGTAAAGAAAGCAATAAATAACTGTACATAAAGCAGTAAATAAAGCAAATATACAATTAGCACATAACACCCCAGTAAACACAAATCAAACAAGCGCTAGGAGGAACCCACAAAAAGAACCAGAAGCCCTGGTTACAGTATAAGTTTCCCCAGCAGAGTCGCCAAGCTGTCGCTCCCACCTGATGACACGGGGCCAAGAGGGGTACAGACGCGAACGGTCGGCGAAAAGAGATGAGAACACACAGGAGTGAACTCAAGAGAAAAGAAAAGAGTCGCCAGCTAGGCATTTTTATCCCGGAGGAAAGGTAATGCTGCATAGACCTAGAAAGATATGGATAAGACGGTTGCGAACCAGAGAGACTGAGAAAGGGGGTTGGTTACAACCTGGGAAGGTATTAGCACCTAGATTGTTCGCCGTACTCGACGGGATCCGCGCTTAAAAGATTTGTGTTTTAAAGGGGTAGTGTCAGTGCTATCTGTGTATAAAAGAGCTGGAAAAGGATGTACAGGTGTCAGTGTAAAAGAAAAGTGAAGTGTATAAGTGAAGTGTTAGTGTAAGGACAGAGTGAAATGCTCATGATAATGAGGCTAAAAGAATAAGGCTAGAAAGAGGGGGGATATACAGAGACTTTTGTTCGATAACTGTTAAGTTATGCCTACGTATCCTCTCGTGCAATGAGGAAGTCAGAACACCATAGTTCGACCCAAAGAGACTGAAGGATGATTTGACTTGTGAACTGCTTGCTTGTCTATGCTCAAGTGTATGACCTGTCTGGCTCAGGTGCAAACTTTCTTGGATTAGACAGAAGAAGCGAGTTCTCGTTTGTGAGTGAATGAGGTGAGAAAAGAATCCCAGAGGAGACGATTATTGTTTGTTTTTGAGTTTTCAGTCTTTTATTGCTTTTTGAAGTTTGTCATAAGTTAATGAGCTTAATCCTAAACCAATGGGTTAGTAAACTCACCACATCTTCCCTCTGATTAGGGGTAATAAGAATACCTTAAGTGTGAAGTCAGCATCTCACACTTAATCACCTTTGATGTAGGATTAAGATCATTAACCTACTTGTGATTATTTAGATGTTTTTGTTGTTTTTGTTTAGTGTTAAGTAATGAGGCTAAGCCATAATCAGGGATTAAACAGACTCATTACACCATCCTAATAGAAGGATAATAGATGAGAATGTTTAAGCTAAGGAAAGCTCCTCAACTTAATCCATGATTAGGGATTAACCTCATGACAAAACAAAGCCTTTATTAAGTGGATTTTAGTTAATGATATGATGAAGAAGTGATTTTTATGATTTGTAAGACAACTTGAGGGGGACTTGTCCATTTACACTAGGGTTAGTCCTTCTTAACCAATTAAGGAAGAATTAGAACCCTAATGCAAGGCCCAAGTTACAAGCTTGATGTCTTGATGATTATTAAGATGAATTGATTAAAGGATTTAAACACATTAAGGGTTTAACACTTAGGATTAAAGTTATACACTCCATCCTAATAGAAGGATACAGGTATAAGCTTAATCACAAAGCCTTAAAACCTTTAGGAGAGAAGACTCAAGGAGACACAAAGGTAAAACTAAGTGGGAGACTAATCAAACCCTAATTGTTATCATGCTTGGTCATCCTAGGGTTTATGAGGCTTAAGAAAGAAAGAGATCTTCAAAGGCCACCAAGGAGAAACAAGATAGAAAAGAGATGAGGTGAGAAGAGAAAAGATGGAAGAGAGGCACAAGTGAGCAAGCTCACTCAAAGACAAGTAAAAATGCAGCAAATATGCATAAGAGAGATGAAAAGAGATTGTGAGAAGTGAAGGCAAATTCACTTCTCTAAAAAACTTACCACCTGAAAAGTTAGTGAAAGAAATGAGATGCAATGCAAATGAGATGAAATGGCATGATGCAAGACAAAGTCAGAAGCATGAGTATGATTTTAATGGTGCTAAGAGATGATGCAAACATATGACAAGAGATGAGAATGATCATACAAGCATGAGAATGCAAATGAAGCATGTATTGAACCATGGATGTTCATGAAAAGTTTATGAAATGATGTGAATGCAAAACATGGCAAATAAAAGATGCAATGATCAAACATGATTCTAATATGTCCTAAGATGTATTATGAATCAAATGGATGCACAAGATGTCATGGCAAGTCATGGTATGCAAGCAAATGGAAGATGGATGCAAAGGAAGGCATGAATTAGGGTTTATGATCAACACACAAAGCAAAATCCAAAACCAGAAGCAAATGACATGAGAAAAATTTGAAAATGCAATCAAAGGAACCCTAGACCTATACAAACTCACTTCCCAAAGGAGAGGATCCAATTCTTAACCTAGGGTAAGTTATAAATTTCCTAAGATTGCTAGGGTTTTAAGGTACCTTGACAAGAAAAATGCCAAACAAATAGGAAATGCAAGATCAATTCATGCCAATTTAATCCTATAAACTACATGATATACAAGGTGCAATGCAAAAAGAATCATTGTCCAACTCTCAATGGTTAGGCAGGAATGAATTTTTGAAGTTTGAAGCAAAATAATGCCTTGAAATGAAATTAATTCCATTGAAAATGATCCAAAGGCATCAAGAACAAAAAATAAATTTGGTTTGAGAGTTGGACAATGTTTCTAAATGTTTTTAAATGTTACATGAATTTTTTTGTGATTTTTAAATACCTAAAAGTATTTCTAATTAATTAATTCTCATTAATCAATTAAAAATAAACTTTTAAATGATTTAAAAATAATTTTTGATGCAAAAAATAAAAATAAAAATGTTTTTGGTTTCTGAAAATTAATAAAAGGTTTGATAAAAATTTTCAGAATTTTTAAACATTTTTTGCTATTTTTAAATAAATATGCAAAACAAATGAAATAAAATGAAAATAAAAATGAATAAATGAGGAAGTAATCAGATCTGAGGGCTGGTATTCAAACTGAATGCGCGGGAATTGACTGCGCGCGTTATCCAGTGGTTGAAATTCAAACTTGATTAAAACTGATTAATTAATTTAATTAAGTGGAATTAGGGCTTAATGACAAATCTGGGCCACACACGCGCGCGGGAGATTGACTTAGTCAACCAGATCAACGCTCCACATTCAAACATGGACTTAAACCCTAATTATCATTAATGACTCTCAGACGGCCGGAACAGTGGTTCCGGTCGTCTTCTCCGACGAGTCATTTTTCTAACTCTCTCCAAACTCCATAAAAATGAAATCTCTCTGCACAGAATCAAACCCCACTCATCACTGAATCAAAACCCCCAAACAAAAACCATTTTTCATTCATTAATCATGCAAATCGAAGCAAAACAAATTTAGGGCAGAAAGTTTCAGACAACTCATACATACTCAATACTCCACCATTTTCATTTTTAAACACATCATGATGATCAGGATAACATGTAGAATCAATTTATAACAAGTAAATGAAGTTCTGGAAAATTTGTTCTTGATGGATACCTGAACTGAAGTCCTTCGAACTGGAGCTTTCTGAGCCTTTCTCTTATGCAAACTTACTCCTCTGGTCCCCCTGAGCTCAATGGAATGCTTCAAAGCTTTTGTTGATGGCTGATTTGGGAGATTGCAGAAGTTCTGTTCAGTGAGGGGTGATGATCGTGTTTTGATTTCAGTGACTTTCAGGTTGTTTCAATGGTTGGTTTGTGATCAGTGAGTCATGTTGAGATCAATGGTGAAGTTTGTTTGTGTGTTTGATGTTTGTGGAGAATATTTCGAATGATTTTGCATATGAGGTGGGAAATGAGAAGGCTGTGTTCTTGGAGCTTTCAGGCTTGTGTGTCTTGTGCTTTTGCTTGCAAATGATCCACATAAAGGAGTGTGATAGGTCAGGGAGTGGGTGCTGGCCTATGTTGATTGGTATGGGCAAGTTGCCAAAATGTCAACTTGACTTGTACTTGAGGTATGGGCAATGGTACAACTTGCTTTTTGTCTTGTCTTGGCTCAGCTGAGTTTAGGGAGAACCATGGAATTGTTTATGAGATAAATCAGCAAGTGGATCAAGACTTATGAGATGTTTTGCAATTTTCACAAAGTTTGGCCCCTTTGGAAATTCATGAGATTCAAGGCATCAAAATGCAATATTATTTGGCCCATTCTGATCTTTAGAGGTCATGTGATCATGTTGTGAAGAGTTTATACACATTTGAAGCCTTTAGAACACTTGATCATACCATTTTGCAAAATGCCTCTTTGGTAGAAAACTTCAAATTATGTGATTTTGGCCAACTTTGACAAGCCATAACTTTTGATCCAAAATGAATTAGAATGAGTTCTTGTACTTTTTGAAAATGGAATGATCCATTCTACAACTTTCATGACCAAAGTTTTCTCATTTGAAGCATTTTTGAATCAATAAGAGGAGGTTGAAAAACTTTCCCAAAATTGCAAGTTTCCATTATAAGTCATTTTCCAAAAAGTCAACTTTGCAAATGGCTTGCAATTCTTCAATTTTGTGAACTTCTAACATCCTCTATGATCAAATAAAGATCATACATAATCAAAATGATGAAGAACGCCCTTTGGTTGGGTCATTGGGGGCCTCAGATGCCCTGATTTTACACTGACTTGCTCAAAAAGTCAACTCTTGATCAGATGCCTTCCCCATGGAATTTCTTCATGAAAATTGATATGCATGATCCCTATACCATATAGAGACCAATAGAAACAAGAATGACCAAAAAAATTGGAGTTATGGCCTTTGAAACCAAAACCCTAATTCTAGGTCATCTGTGCAGTTAAACTTGGCTCTGCTTCCATGCCATTCTCAGTTCTTGTGATTTTTTGACATTCTTGACTCTGAGAGGATATAATATGATGCTTGAACATACATGGACCCCTTTGAAGTGATTGATGGCCTTTGGAGTGGCTCAAGAAGCTCTTGGATTGCTCATATCACAAACCCTATATGCAGATGACCTAGAAACAATGTAGTAAATCAAAAATGCAATATGAGATGCTATGATTGAACTTATGCATATGATGAGATCACAAGCCATGGTGTGAATGGGTGAGGGCAAATTTGGGGTGTTTACAGCTGCCCCTATTCAAACATGAGTTAGCTGTGTAGAATGTAAGCAACGGCTTAACAGGCGAACAAGATAACTTGTGATTCAATACCAAAGACAGTCCAAAATTTTCACTCACAGAATGAAGAAGAAAAGGGATATAGATTGTAAAAGGAAAATAAAGTATATTTATAAAGTGCGGGCGACGGAGGACGACAGCTGGGGAAAGCAATGGCGGGGACGACAGTCATGCTGGGGAAAATGCGGGAAATAAAGCAATGACGGGGACGGCCGACATGCTGGGGATATGAGAGATTATGATGGGGACGACCATCAAGTAAAGCTGTAAGATTCTCTGGGGATTATAGGTAATGATGAGGTACGGTTATCAGGTTCATAAAGTAATGTAAACAATGATGGGGACGGCCATCGGGCTAAACTGATGAAGGACGATCATCAGGAAAAGGAAAAGGGACCACGACGGGGACGGCCATCGGGTTAAAGAATAAATGAAATAATGATGAGGGACGGTCATAAAAGGTGAAGGACGATCACCAGGAAAAGGAAAAGGGACCACGACGGGGACGGCCATCGGGTTAAAGAATAAATGAAATAATGATGAGGGACGGTCATCAAAGGTGAAGGACGATCACCAGGAAAAGGAAAAGGGACCACGACGGGGACGGCCATCGGGTTAAAGAATAAATGAAATAATGATGAGGGACGGTCATCAAAGGTGGAGGACGATCACCTGGCAGGGTACGGCTGCCGAAAGTATCGCGACATAGGACGAATGCTGGATCAAAGGTCGACGATGGGGACGGCCATCGGATGAGCATGATGAAGGACGATCATCAAGAGGTGAAGGACGATCACCTAGCAGGGGACGGCTGCTCTCAAGGTTTATCATGACATAGGACGAATGCCAGATAAAAAGATCAACGATGGGGACGGCCATCGGATAAAATGATGAAGGACGATCATCAAAAGGTGAAGGACGATCACCTAGCAGGGGACGGATGCTAAATATCACGACATAGGACGAATGCCGGATAAAAGGTCGACGATGGGGATAGCCATCGGACGAGCATGATGAAGGACGATCATCAAGAGGTGAAGGACGATCACCTAGTAGGGGACGGCTGCTCTCAAAGGGATAAGATGAGGGACGGTCATCTAAGGTGAAGGACGATCACCTAGCAGGGGATGGCTGCTAAAAATCACGACATAGGACGAATGCCAGATAAAAGGGGTTTTAAATGAAATAGAGACTCCGCTGGGGAAAGGATGAGGGACGGTCATCCAAAGGTGAAGGACGATCACCTGGCAGGGTATGGCTGCCGAAAGGTATCATGACATAGGACGAATGTCAGATAGAAAAGATGTTTTGTTTTGCTGGCGACCTACTGGGGAATAGTAAACACGGACGAGTGTTTACATCCAAGAAATAAAAGGTATAAGTGTTTTGACGTTGTGTATAGATTAAAGATGCGGACGAGCATCCCTAAGACCGTGATACGGATGAGTATCAGTAGAAACAAATGCTGACGCACGTTCAGAGATGATGATACAGACGATTATCCACTGGTTAACAAAGAACACGGGCGAGTGTCGAATCTGAAGGGACTCTTCTGGGGAATAGTAGACACGGACGGGTGTCTAAATTCAAGAAGACATGAGTGTTTGACACGGTGTATAGATTAAAGATGCGGACGAGCATCCTTAAGACTACGATACGGACGAGTATCGGGTAGAAACAAACGCTTGACGCATGTTCTGAGATGATGGTACGGACGAGTACCAACTGGTTAACAAAGAACACGGACGAGTGTCGAATCTGAGGGGATTTGAGTGATATATACAAGATACGGACGGGTATCTATATGAGTGAAATAAGTATGAGTGGTGTACAGATGAGTGTTTAACCTGCTGGGGAGAGCGACACGGACGAGGGTTAAAAGAGAAAGGTGTAATATAAACAAGTGTATGGTTTGCAAAAATGTTTAGGCAACTGTGCTGGGGAAAGTGACATGGACGGGTGTCAGGGAATTTGTATAAAGATGTATCTGTGAGTGCAAAGAGGACGCTTTGGCTTTTTGCTGGGGATATGACACGGACGGGTGTCGGGGAATTTGAGTGTCTGTTTGTAAAGAGGGCTCGGGCGACTTTACTGGGGAGTGATGACACGGACGGGTGCCAAAAGGAGGGTGTATCTGTATTTGTGAGTGTAAGGCCAGTGTCTGGGATCTCTGGTGGGGAATTTGAAGAGTTTTTCTGTACATCGTTGATGAATTGTCGAAATTTACAAGTGTTTGATTCAGACCATGGCTTATGATTATGCAATATGTTTGATTTTCGCCGTAATGCTCCGTATTAGACGGAATGCTACGCTTTGTGGGAAATATGATGCGACTGCTATGACTATGCAAAGATACTGATCCGGGATTCGGATCCCGATACTACGAAGATCTCTGGTTGATCTGCTTGAAGTGGGCATCCCAGCTGGGGATGAGATCATTGGTAGATCTGGCAGATGGGACTCTGCTTGGTGATATAGGTCACTGATAGACCTATCTTTGGTAATGAGGGACCCAGCTGGGGTTTGTAGAAGCTTTCTTCACTCTGTTGTGAGATCTTTCAGGTATTGCTCTTCTGGATGGAGGCTGGAGCTCTGTGGGGAGATGGTTTCCCGGCTTTTGCACTTGGCTGTGGAGGAATGATGACTGGAAATTTGGCTGGGGAAGAAGAAAGATCACTGAAAGATCTTCCTAGAGATTTCTGTGGGGATCCTGCTGAGGATGATACTGGACAACTCAGTTGGGGAGAAAGCACCTCCGGCGCTAATCGGGAGATAAACTGAGTAGTTAATGATTAGGAAGCCTGCTGGGGAGAAGCCTTCATGCCCCATGTTATGCTTTGAATTACCTGCAATCCTGAAAAGACAGAGAAGCGCACAAGTAATCCCGAGGTATCCCTTACCGGATTCCGTCGTAGGAGTTCAGACACTCCCGGGAGTAAGTATATTTCCTGTAAGCACGTACTTTTTAGAAGAAAAGCATCTGTATTTATGCAATCAGTATCTTAGAGACATCGGACATTTTGCAAATGAAAATAAAGTGTACGAGACGACACATGACTGAAAATCTGATTTTATTAGTTCGTGTGCCCTGAATTGGCAAGATACAGTCAAAGAAACAAATCCCCTAAAATGAGGAGATTGTTACAATTTGAGAAACAAAAAGATGTTGGCAATGTTGATGACGCTTCAGGGAGCTTCCCTTTTGCTATGACTCGTATGACATTTGACGTTCTTCTCGTCTTGCTTTCTGAAGAAGGCTGATTCTGACAGAAGCTTGATCCTTTCGAGGTTTACCGAGCTGTAGGTGATACAGACGAATTCAGATTGCAGTTGTTCGCTTATTCCCTTGTTTTGCATGGATCGCCCTTTCGGGTTTTCAATCCATCGGGATACCCATTTTTGCCTGAGTCGTCCGATGCGGCTTTTCAACTCAGCGGGTGTACATTTTTTGCTTATTTTCCCTTATTTTTGCCCGAGTCTTTTATTCTGTTTTTGACTCGCCGGGATGCCCTGTTTTTGCCTGGACTTACATTCTGTTTTTATGTCCAGCGGGTCATTTTATGCGAAGTATTTTTTAACTGCATCTGAATTCACAGGGGACAGGAAGTCTTCACCATCCATAGTACTGAGCCTGAGTGCTCCACCAGAGAAAACTTTCTTTACTACAAATGGCCCTTCATAGTTCGGAGTCCACTTGCCCCTGTGGTCTGTATGAGGAGGGAGGAGTCTTTTCAGCACAAGATCTCCTACTTGGTACTCTCGGAGCCTGACTTTCTGATTGAAGGCTTTCTTCATTCTTTTCTGATACAGCTGCCCATGACAGATTGCGGCCAATCTCTTTTCTTCGATCAGACTCAATTGTTCGTATCGGGACCGGACCCATTCTGCTTCACTCAGCTTAACATCCATTAACACCCGTAAGGAGGGCAATTCAACTTCAACAGGTAGGACTGCCTCCATACCATACACAAGTTGATATGGTGTTGCCCTAGTGGATGTTCTGATTGACGTACGGTACCCATGCAAGGCAAACGGTAGCATTTCGTGCCAGTCTTTGTAGGTAACCACCATCTTTTGTACAATCTTCTTGATATTCTTGTTAGCTGCCTCAACAGCGCCATTCATCTTTGGCCTGTAAGGAGAAGAATTGTGGTGTTGGATCTTGAAGTCCCGGCATAGTTATGCCATCATTTTATTGTTCAAGTTGGAACCATTATCAGTAATGATTCGCTCGGGCACTCCGTACCGACAGATGATATCTCTTTTCAGAAATCGGGCTACCACTTGCCTTGTAACATTTGCATAGGAAACTACTTCAACCCACTTGGTAAAATAGTCAATGGCTACCAAGATGAATCTGTGGCCGTTTGAAGCAGTTGGTTCAATCTTGCCAATCATATCAATGCCCCACATGGCAAAGGGCCAGGGTGAAGACATCACATTCAAAGGATTGGGAGGCACATGCACCTTATCCGCATAAATCTGGCATTTATGGCATTTTCTGGCGTAGGCACAACAGTCGGCGTCCATTGTGATCCAGTAATATCCTGATCTTAGCAACTTTTTAGCCATGGCATGCCCTCCTGCATGGGTACCAAAGGATCCTGCGTGCACTTCGTGCATCAACAAGTCTGCTTCTGTTCTATCGACGCATCTGAGCAGTACCATATCAAAGTTTCTCTTGTATAGGGAACCATCAGTATTCAGGAAGAAACTGCCAGCAAGCCTTCTCAATTTCTTCTTATCATTGGAAGATGCCCCAGGTGGGTATGTTTGATCCTCCAAGAAGCACTTAATGTCGTGGAACCAAGGCTTTTCATCCTTAACAACATCTGCTGAGAATACATATGCTGGTCTGTCGAGTCTGGACACTGAAATCCGAGGCACAAAGTTGGCAGCTTGAACTTTGATCATGGATGAAATGGTGGCAAGAGCATCTGCAAATTGATTCTCGTCCCGAGGGATATACTCAAGCTTGACCGTTGTGAAGAAAGTCAGTAACCTCCTTGTATAATCCCTGTAAGGTATCAGATGATCCTGGTGTGTGTACCATTTGCCGTTGGTTTGATTGATTACCAAAGCTGAATCTCCGAACACGGTTAAAGTCTTGATCCTGAGGTCAATGGCTTCCTCAAGACCCATAATACAAGCTTCGTATTCAGCTTCGTTGTTAGTGCAATTGAAAGTGAGTTTTGCCGAGAAAGGCATGTGAACTCCCTTAGGTGTAATGAGTAATGCACCAACACCACGACCATTCATATTAACAGCCCCGTCAAACATCATAGTCCATTCTTCTTCCGGGTCAGGCCCTTCAGTGTGAATAGGCTCTTCATGATCTTTTGCTTTTACGAACATGATGTCTTCATCAGGGAAGTCAAATCTCATAGGCTGGTAATCATCAATGGGTTGCTCAGCAAGATAATCAGACAATACACTGCCCTTGATGGCTTTCTGAGATGTGTACTGGATGTCATATTCTGTGAGGATCATTTGCCATCTTGCAACCCGTCCGGTAAGTGCTGGCTTCTCAAAAATGTACTTAACTGGGTCCATCTTTGAGATCAATAAGGTAGTGTGGGTCAACATATACTGCCTTAGTCGGCGAGCAGCCCACGCTAAAGCACAACAAGTTTTCTCGAGCAGTGAATAACGTTGTTCACAGTCGGTAAACTTTTTGCTTAGATACTATATTGCATACTCTTTTCGACCAGACTCGTCATGCTGGCCCAACACACACCCCATTGACTCTTCTAATACTGTCAAGTACATGATTAAAGGTCTTCCTTCAACTGGAGGCATAAGGATTGGTGGTTCTTGCAAGTACTCCTTGATTTTGTCAAAAGCCCTCTGGCAGTCTTCATTCCACCTGACCGTTTGTTCTTTTCTTAACAGCTTGAACAAGGGTTCACAGGTTGCTGTAAGGTGAGATATGAACCTTGAAATGTAGTTCAATCTACCTAGGAAACCTCGAACTTCTTTCTCAGTTTTCGGCGCAGGCATCTCTTGAATGGCTTTAACTTTATCAGGGTCAACTTCAATCCCTTTTTCACTTACAATAAATCCCAACAACTTACCGGATCACACCCCGAATGTGCACTTGTTGGGGTTTAACTTCAGTTGGTACTTCCTCAGACGCTTGAATAATTTCAACAGATTTACCAGGTGGTCTTATTCTGTGAGGGACTTGGCAATCATGTCATCCATATAACATTCAATTTCTTTATGGATCATGTCGTGGAATAATGTTACCATAGCCCGTTGATATGTTGCACCAGCATTCTTCAGTCCGAATGGCATCACCTTATAACAGAACGTGCCCCAGGGAGTGATGAAAGTTGTCTTCTCCATGTCTTCAGGTGACATTTTGATCTGATTGTATCCTGAAAATCCGTCCATGAAGGAGAACACCGAGAACTGAGCTGTATTATCCACCAATACATCAATGTGAGGTAAAGGGAAGTCACCTTTCGGGCTGGCTCTGTTCAGATCCCGGTAATCCACACACATCCTCACCTTGCCATCCTTCTTAGGCACGGGTACAATATTAGCAACCCACGGCGGATAGCTAGTCACAGCAAGGAACCCGGCGTCCCACTGCTTTTGTACCTCTTCTTTGATCTTCATTGCCATATCTGGGCGAGTACGACGCAATTTCTGTTTAACCGATGGGCAATCTTCTCTTAAAGGAAGCTTGTGCATAACAATATCGGTGTCCAACCCTGGCATATCCTGATAGGACCAAGCAAACACATCCACATATTCACGAAGCAGGTCAATCAGTTGCTTTTTCACTGAGTCTTGTAAGCAGGCCCCGATCTTAACCTCCTTCACATCTTCTTCCGTACCAAGATTAATCGTTTCGACCTCCTCCTGATGAGGAGTGATAACCTTCTCCTCTTGCTTTAACAACCTGGCTAGCTCTTCAGGAAGCTCATAATCTTCTTCAACCCCTTCATCAGCTTGATTGATTGGATTGTCAAAGTCATACGAAGCCATAGCTGTGCTGTTGTCGGTGCAGTCTGAAAGGCACTCTCTGTAAGGGTTTAGATTGTTCATTTTAGTGATCGATTTTAATCTTGTTTAGAAAAAGGTGAAGTAAAGTTATCATTTTGAAAACATTGCCATTTTATTTTTGTACAAAAAAGAAAAATAAAAAAACAGTGAGCGGAAAAGAAAAAGACTCATTTGCAAAAGATGTCCGATATTCATTGATTGATCTGTTTGCACAAAATTGCAGATGGCCCGATTACAAAATGAGTCTTGACATCTTGGGCAAGATGCAAGACTTGATGCATGCTTTAAAAATATAGGAAATAATAATTACTCTGCAGGAGTAACCCTTATAATTTCCTGGGAAGACCAGTTTGAGATACGGCTCCCCGGGATCCTTAGACGTATCCAGCTCTCCACGTTGCGCTCATCTTCCGAGTCATCTTCCAAGTTGTTCACTGCATCTGGGGTGAGCATCCCCCCACTGACAAAACTGGGCTTCTTAGCAGCCTCTGATTGATCTTGTTGAGTTGGTTTGTAACCCAACCCAAATCTGTCTTCCTTCTTCTCCACGGGCAGCAGCTTGCCCCAGCCTTGGGCAGTCCCCTCTTCAACAACCTTCCTGGCTTGCTGATAAGATGTTATGGAGGTTCCCAGTACAGCAGATGCTTCATTAATGTTCAGGGCCTCAAATCCCTGGCTCATGGTTTCATGGATTTCTCCATCCATCTCAATGTATTTGTATGTAGCCAGATGGCTAACAAAAATGTCCTCTTCACCACAGATGGTGATGATTTGGCCTTCCCACTCGAATTTCAACTTCTGGTGAAGGGTAGACGTAACTGCGCCTGCGGCATGGATCCAGGGTCTACCCAACAAACAGCTGTAGGTCGGCTGAATGTCCATCACATAGAAGGTAATTTTAAAAGTCTGCGGGCCAATCATCACAGGAAGATCAATCTCCCCTAGCACTGATCTTTTAGAGCCATCAAATGCTCTTACCACCAAATTACTCGGACGCAGTGCCAAGCCATCATACTCCAGCTTCACCAAGGCTTTCTTTGGTAGAACATTGAGTGAAGACCCAATGTCCACCAGTACATGAGACAGAACAACACCCTTGCATTCTAGAGTGATGTGTAAAGCCTTGTTGTGGTTACGTCCCTCAGTTATCAGATCAGCATTGGTGAAACCCAATCCATGGCTGGTGTTGACATTTGCTACCACGGTTTCTAGCTGATTAACTGTGATCTCCTCTGGCACGTATGCTGCGTGCAGGACTTTTAATAATGCATTCCGGTGAGCTTCAGAACACATCAGCAGGGATAATATGGAGATCTTTGAGGGAGTTTGGTGAAGCTGATCCACCACTTTGTAATCACTTCTCTTTATAATTCTCATGAACTCGTCTACATCTTGTTCAAAAGATGTCTTCTGAGTTTCCTTGATAGTTGGCTCTTCCACTACCACACTCTTTCCTTTTGCTTTGGCAGCAGCTTCTGCTTCAGCATTAGGTCTTTGCACTTGTGAGTCAAAAAGGCGTCCGCTTCTGGTGAAGCCTCCGCCTCCCCCAACGTTATCAATCTGTGGAGAAGAAGTCGAAGAGTCCAAAGTGATTTTCTCCCCGTTGCAGTAAAGGTCAGAGCCATAATGCCAAGGTATGGCATTACTGCTTTCATATGGAACTGGTCCAGGCACCGTGATGGTAACCGGACTGACTGCATCAGAGGCGGGTATTGAAATAGTGTGCGGATCGTAGTAGATGGTGACTGGTGACCTGGCAGGAGATGCCACTGTTTGTTGTTGAAAGTTGTTGTTTGGAGGAATATTTGACGGATCATAGTAGATGGTGACTGTTGAAATATCTGTTGGCGTTGTAGAAGATTCTGTTGAATGAATGGGTGTTGATGTTGTAGAAGAGATGGTTGTTGACGTCTGATTTGCTGAAGTGATGGATGGAGCCATTGTTGATGATATTGATGAATTGGTTGGAATGATTGTTATTGCAGTTGTAAAAGAGTCAGGAATTGTTGTCAGAGGAATTGATGGATTTGTAGGTGCCGATGTTGTGATCTGAACTATACCACTTTTGATAAGACCATCTATGCCTCTTCTCAAGTTATCACACCCATTGACCGAAATGTTGCAATAACCACAGCCGAGCTCACACCCGGGGAACATCTGGCATTCTAGGAGCTGAGCTTTAATTTCTACCAGAGGTGTCCGAATCTGCCCAACACTGGTGATTAAGAAAGATGGCTTGTCTTCCTCAATGGCATTAATTCTTGGTCCTCCATGATTGGGCATGGGATTCTTATTGACATTTGGCGGGGGTGCAAAGTTGAGGGCTTTAGAATCCACCAGATCTTGTACCTTCATTTGTAAAGCCCTGCATTTCTCAGTATTGTGGCCTGGTGCATTAGAATGAAAAGCACACCTGGCATTGACATCATAATTTCTTGGAAGACTGGCAGGATCTGGAGGTGCCAATGTCCTTAACTCAACCAAGTTGAGCTTCAGGAGTTGTGGCAATAAAGCGGCATAAGGCATAGGGATAGGGTCAATCACCCTATTTGCCTGTGATGGTCTTTGTTGGAAGGGTCTTTGTTGTTGATTGCTGTTGTTGTTGTTGTTTCTTTGTGGCGGATACTGAACTTGTTGCTGATAATGTGGTGGTTGTTGTGGTTGATATGCTGGTTGTTGAGGAATTGGAGCTGGAATTGTGACAGCTGCCACTGACCTATGCACATACTGAGGTCTGCCCCTGTTGGCATGAATAGCATTAGTTTCACCGGTTCTTCTAGGTCCCACAAAAGGCTTCCTAGGATTACTCGACGAACTTGCACCATTGTCAGTAATCTTACCCATCTTCAGAAGGCTTTCAATTCTTTCCCCAGCTATGACTACGTCAGTGAAGCTGGTGGAAGAAAAGGCAGCTAGCCTATCAATATATGTTCCTTGCAGCGTGTTCATGAACATGTCGGCCATTTATCTCTCCGACATGGGTGGCTGGACAGCAGCAGCAAGTTGTCTCCACCTCTGGGCATATTCCCTAAAGCTTTCTCTGGATGACTGAGACATTCCCATCAATAGAGTCCTGTTAGGAGCCATGTCCAGATTGTATTGGTATTGTCTGATGAAAGCCTCAGCTAAATCCTTCCAGCACCTGATAGTAGCTCTGGTCAAGTGAGAGTACCACTCCCTTGAAGCCCCAGTCAAACTATCTTCAAAGTAAAACATCCACAGATTTTCATCCATGGTGTATGCTTTAAGTCTTCCCAGAAAATACTGCAAGTGAGTTCGTGGACAGGAAGTTCCGTTGTACTTCTCGAAGCACGGGGGTTTAAACTTGTGGGGAATTCTTACCCCGTCCACTAACCCCATATCCATGACATCAAAACCCAGGGAATTTTGAGACTCCAGAGATCTCAACTTCTCAGCAATTTCATCAAGCCTTCTATCATAGGCTTCATCCCCAGATCCTATCACAGTGAACTGCTCTTCCTGGGGGTCTTCTTGTAAGACTCTTCCTCTGGTAGTATTTCCTTGCACAATACACGGGATGTTGACTTCCGGATGCAGATGAGGCCCATATACGGGTGGGTTAATATGAGGCTGACCCCTCTCATTGTTACTTGTTCCTCCAGTTCCCAGGGGAGGTTCTTCTGGGGTTTGTCTTTCTACCAATGCCCTCAATCTCTCCTGGCTTTGAGCCAAGCCGTTCATTACCTCCATGAACTGGGTCATTTGGTTTCTCATCTCCAGCCTTTCGTTAACCATCTGGGTTCTGACCTCTGTCAGCTCTTGCTGTACTTGGTCCATCTGGATACCAGGAAGGTTGTTGCGAGTAGGATATCTGTGTGGACGGTTGAGAGGGAACACCCGACGACGAGCAATAATTCCTGAATCACAACAGAGTCAGTAACAAACAAACTAAAAACCTACAAAACAAAGCAAAAGTTAGCATGCAATGCAGTACGCTTATTTGTTTCCAAGGTATCCGGCTTGGCATTTGGTTTTGACCTTTCCAGACCCTGAGGAAGATGCTTTGATGTTGCTTGAGAGAGAGAGACTTAATGAAACAAACTAACAAATATATTACAAAAGGTGGACCATACATAGTCTGTTTTTACAACACATGCCCCTGAGGGGTCAAAATACAACATAAAATGAAAAGTACATCAAATGGAAATAACAACAAGTAAAGACATCAAACATCTAAGCCAAACTCATCCTCTTTAACCTCCTTCAGAAGTGCTTCAGTTACAGGACCAGCTGGATGCTCTGTGATGCTTCTGATAAGAAGGTTCCTAGTGGTAATAGCAGTGGTCAGCTTCTTGTGCCTGTCTTGGTCCTTTGACCTCTTCACACCAGCCCTAAGCTTCAATTCCGAGATTTCCTTTTGGGCTGCTAGCAAAGCCTCCTGTTGTTTCTTCTCAATGGCCTCTAACTGCTCAATCCTGGCCTGAGTTCTTTTATCCTCTTGAGTGCGAGCTTCAGTGATCCTGACCCACCTAGCTTGACTTTCTTTCAGATAGAGATCAGTCCTAGCCTTCTGAAACTGGGCCTCTTTACAGGCATTCTTCAAAATTTGTTCTCCAGCTCTTGATTTCTTGATGTAGTCCTCTGATTTCTCAATCCTGGCTAGATGCTCCACCTTAAGCTTTTCTAACCTCTCAATGTCTAGACGACCATCACTCCTCTCCCATAGGGTCTTCTGCAGAGCTTGAGACAGATTCTCATTCCTCTCCTTCAGTTTCTCAAATTCCTCTAGGCTGACAGTGGCTGGAGGTGGCAATGTGGATGGTCCAGGTGCATCCTCAATGGTGAAAGGCATCCCAGAAATCTGAGCCCTAGCATGGGACCATTCATAATACTGAGCTGAAGCCACATTGTTGCATCTCCCAAGAATGGCCATCCCTTTGGTCTGGATGTTGTCCCAAGCCCAGGATGCTTGTCTGACAACAGCTAGATTAGGTTTTATCTCACAATACAGGGTTTCAGCCAAGTCTTGCACTTTAGGAGGGTGAACCAGAGCATAGCCCAACTGTCTTTTGAATAGCAAAGGGTTGTAGTTGATGCAACCCTTCACTCCTATCAGAGGTACATTGGGGAACTGCCCACAACTAGTTATTATGTCCCTGCCTTTGGTGCTCTGGGTACACCACCTGATGTCATCTGAGGTCAAAGCAATAAGTCTCCTAGCCCAATTCTTCTGTTGGTGAGGATTCAAGAAGGCATCAGTCTTGGGTAAATGTTTAAGCAGCCAGGTATGAAATAGAGGAGCACAGCACCTTACCAACCTCCCTCTCTGCTTCTCATTCCTTTGGTGAACAGAATAATAGAAATCTCCCAGCAATGTGGGCACTGGGTTCCTCAGAATGAAAAGATGAATGGCATTCTGGCTGATAAACTTGGGCTCGTCTGCAAATAATATAACCCCATATATATTGAGGGCTAACAATGCACAAACTGCCTTCCATTCTCCCAAGGAGGCCTTCAGGATAGCCTGAGAAGTTAGAAAGTCCAAGTGTAGGCCAGGAATTCCAGTCTTTGTTGACATGTTCTGCTCAATCAGAATAGGTTCCAAATGCAGTGCCTTTGCCACTTCTTCATTGCTGGGAGAAGCCATCTCTGGGTTGAAGGGGATACCTCCCCTGACAGGCACTCCAACCAATGATGAAAACTCCTCCAATAAAGGTCCCAACTGAAAATCCTGGAAAGTGAAACATCTCAAAGGAGGATCATAGAACTGTAGGCAAGTGTGAATAAAACTCCTCTGAGAAGGGTCCAAGTCCATAACCATATCAAGGATGCTTCCATAATGTTCTCTGAATAATGGGATATGGTCTGGAGTAATGAGTGCATGGACCTGCCTGATGCCAGCCAGCACAGGCTCAAAGAAGTGGTATGAAATGTTGCTCTTTTTGGGTGCCATGACTGCTGTTGAAGAGCTGAAAATAACTGCTGATGATGAAGACTGATACTGGTGATGAGCCACTGATAGGCTGAGACTGGTAATAACAGTAGCTGAAGCAGGCAACTGATGAAGATGGCTGAAGCAGATAGCTGATGAACAAGGGTTTATGCAGATGAAGGGGTCAAAACCAAGCCAAAATATAATGTGGATACCCTGAAAGACAAATAAGCAAATGTTAAATGATGCAATGATGATGTATGCAAATGATATGCAAGGGTTTGTAATCAAGCTGGATCTGATTACTGCCTTGATATAGGTCCATGTATGTCTAAGAAGTCCAGATGGGGGGGGTCAAAAGTCCAGTAACCAAGGTGGGGGGACTCAAATAAAGAGTCACATGTCCTGGGTTAAATCACAAGAACTGTCCAAAGTGAAGCATTCTTAAACAAAACAAGTATCAGGGTATGATGTGGCCAAGGGTTCCTGCAAACCTGTAAACAACCCAACCCCCTCACAGGTGATGTTCTAAAACAAGGATCCTCAGACTTGGATCAGTTATGAGAAGTGTAAACACTTCTAACCCGGAGGTACAGTGTTTACAGTAACCATAAAAGATCCTCCTCTAATTCACCTCAGTTTCTGAAGGTCATAGTAAAGGTCATCCAGACTTAGCAGGCTTCCCAGATAGCCCTAGCACTACAGGAAATCTGTAGCACAGAGTTCTCAAGAAGAAACCCACATCTGAACCGTGTTTCATATTCCCGCACCAGACCGAAATGGAATGGGAAAGAACATGAACCACTCTAGCCTAGGTGTCACTCAGGTCCCAGGTATAGGACCTTAAACTCTCAGTAGAACCCCACCCACCAAGATAGAAAACAGATCCAGCCAGATAACAGTATGACAGTATGATATATATAAAGTTGTAAAGAAAGCAATAAATAACTATACATAAAGCAGTAAATAAAGCAAATATACAATTAGCACATAACACCCCAGTAAACACAAATCAAACAAGCGCTAGGAGGAACCCACAAAAAGAACCAGAAGCCCTGGCTACAGTATAAGTTTCCCCAGCAGAGTCGCCAAGCTGTCGCTCCCACCTGATGACACGGGGCCAAGAGGGGTACAGACGCGAACGGTCGGCGAAAAGAGATGAGAAAACACAGGAGTGAACTCAAGAGAAAAGAAAAGAGTCGCCAGCTAGGCATTTTTATCCCGGGGGAAAGGTAATGCTGCATAGACCTAGAAAGATATGGATAAGACGGTTGCGAACCAGAGAGACTGAGAAAGGGGGTTGGTTACAACCTGGGAAGGTATTAGCACCCAGATTGTCCGCCGTACTCGACGGGATCCACGCTTAAAAGATTTGTGTTTTAAAGGGGTAGTGTCAGTGCTATCTGTGTATAAAAGAGCTGGAAAAGGATGTACAGGTGTCAGTGTAAAAGAAAAGTGAAGTGTATAAGTGAAGTGTCAGTGTAAGGACAGAGTGAAATGCTCATGATAATGAGGCTAAAAGAATAAGGCTAGAAAGAGGGGGGATATACAGAGACTTTTGTTCGATAATTGTTAAGTTATGCCTACATATCCTCTCGTGCAATGAGGAAGTCAGAACACCGTAGTTCGACCCAAAGAGACTGAAGGATGATTTGACTTGTGAACTGCTTGCTTGTCTATGCTTAAGTGTATGACCTGTCTGGCTCAGGTGCACACTTTCTTGCATTAGACGGAAGAAGCGAGTTCTCGTTTGTGAGTGAATGAGGTGAGAAAAGAATCCCGGAGGTGACGATTATTGTTTGTTTTTGAGTTTTCAGTCTTTTATTGCTTTTTGAAGTTTGTCATAAGTTAATGAGCTTAAGCCTAAACCAATGGGTTAGTAAACTCACCACATCTTCCCTCTGATTAGGGGTAATAAGAATACCTTAAGTGTGAAGTCAGCATCTCACACTTAATCACCTTTGATGTAGGATTAAGATCATTAACCTACTTGTGATTATTTAGATGTTTTTGTTGTTTTTGTTTAGTGTTAAGTAATGAGGCTAAGCCATAATCAGGGTGTCGCTCCCAAAGATTTGCATCCCGGTACAGACGCGAACGGTCGGCGAACAGAACAATGAGAACACACAGCAGTGAACTCACTGGAAAAGAAAAGAGCCGCCAGCTAGGCATTTTTATCCCGGAGGAAAGGCAATGCTGCATAGACCTAGAAAAAGGATGGATAAGACGGTTGCGAACCAGAGAGATTGAGAAAGGGGGTTGGTTACAACCTGGGAAGGTATTAGCACCCAGATTGTCCGCCGTACTCGACGGGATCCACGCTTAAAAGATTTGTGTTTTAAAGGGGTAGTGTCAGTGCAATCTGTGTATAAAAGGGCTGGAAGACAATGTACAGGTGTCAGTGTAAGAGAAGTGTAAAGTGTAATAGATACAGTGTCAGTGTAGGAACAAAGATGAGATGCTCAAGAATATGAGGCTAAGAGAATGATGCTGAAAGAGGGGGAATATACAGAGACTTTTGTTCGATAACTGTTAAGTTATGCCTACGTATCCTCTCGTGCAATGAGGAAGTCAGAACACCGTAGTTCGACCCAAAGAGACTGAAAGATGAATTGACTTGTGAACTGCTTGCTTGCCTATGCTCAAATGTATGATCTGTCTGGCACAGATGCAAATTGTCTCGCATTAGACGGAAGAAACAAGTTCTCGCTTGCGAGTGAAGATGATGAGAAAAGAATCCCGGAGGAGACGATTATTGTTTGTTTTTGAGTTTTCAGTCTTTTATTGCTTTTGAAAGTTTGTCATAAGTTAATGAGCTTAAGCCTAAACCAATGGGTTAGTAAACTCATCACATCTTCCCTCTGGTTAGGGGTAATGAGAGTACCTTAAGTGTGAAGTCAGATTCTCACACTTAATCACCTTTGGTGTGGGATTAAGATCATTAACCTACTTGTGATTATTTAGATGTTTTTTGGTGTTTTTGTTTAGTGTTGAGTAATGAGGTTAAGCCATAATCAGGGATTAAACAGACTCATTACACCATCCTAATAGAAGGATAATAGATGAGAATGTTTAAGCTGAGGAAAACTCCTCAACTTAATCCATGATTAGGGATTAAACTCATGACAAAACAAAGCCTTTATTAAATGGATTTTATTTAATGGTATGATGATGAAGTGATTTTTATGATTTGTAAGACAACTTGAGGGGGACTTGTCCATTAACACTAGGGTTAGTCCTTCTTAACCAATTAAGGAAGAATTAGAACCCTAATGCAAGGCCCAAGTTACAAGTGTGATGTCTTGATGATTATTAAGTGGATTGATTAAGAGATTTAAACACATTAAGGGTTTAGCACTTAGGATTAAAGTTATACACTCCATCCTAATAGAAGGAGGCAGGCATAAGCTTAATCACAAAGCCTTAAAGCCTTTAGGGTTTAGTCCCTGATTATGAGATGAGAAGAGAGACACAAAGGATGACACAAAGGTAAAATCTAAATGGGGGACTAATCAAAACCCTAATCATTGTCATGCTTGGTTATTCCTAAGGTTTGTGAGGTTTGCAAGAAGAATCTTCAGTGGAACCACCAGGAAGCAGATGAAAGGATCAAGAGAAGCAAAGCAACTTGCTTCATTCAAGAAGTCAAGTCACTTGAGGAAAGAAAGTAAGAAGAAGAAGAATGAGCAAGCTCAATCTCAAACACATAACAAAATGCAGCAATGATGCATAAGAGAGATGAAAAGAAGTTATGAGAAGTGAAGGCAAATTCACTTCTCAAATCCACTTACCACCTGAAAAGTTAGTGAAAGGAATGCAATGCAATGCAAGATGAGATGAAATGACATGATGTAAATCAAAACCAGAAGCACATACATGATGTTAATGATGCTATGGGATGCTTCAAACATGTGACAAGGCAAGGGGATGATCATACAAGCTCATGAATGCAAATGAAGCAAGTTGGGAACCATGGACATACATGAAAAGTTATGAAGTGCACATGGCATACAACATGGCAAATACATGATGCAATGATCAAACATGCTTTCAATATGTCTTATGATGTCAAATGAATCAAATGGATGCTTGAAATGTCATGGCAAGTCATGTTATGCAAGAGAATGCAAGATGGATGCATATGGAAGCCCAAATTAGGGTTTATGAACAATACATCAAACAAAAATCAAAATCAGAAGCTAACCCTAAGATACAAAATTGAAAATGCCACTCAAAGGACCCCTAATCCTATACTAACTCACTGCCCAAAGGAGAAGCTTCAACTCCTAACCAAGTTCAAGTTATGGTTTTCTTAAGATTTCTAAGGTTTTAGGGTTTCCAAACAAAAGAAATGCCAAACAAATTGAAAATGAGGGATCAAATCATGGCCATTTAATATCACAAACTACATGCTAAACACAATGCAATGCAAAAAGAATCAAGGTCCAATTCTTCATGGATAGGCAGAAATGATTTTTGGAACTTTGGATCAAAATAATGCATCAAAATGATTTTAATTCAATGAAAAATTCTCAAAATGCATCAAGATCAAAAAATAAATTTGGTTTGAAGGTTGGACAATGTTTCTAAATGTCTTAGAACATTTCATGAATTTTTTGGTGATTTTTAAATACCTAAAAGTATTTTTAATAAATTAATTTTCATTAATCAATTAAAAATAAACTTTTAAATATTTAAAAATACTTTTTTAATGCTAAAAATGAAAATAAAAATATTTTTGTGTTTTAATAATTAATGAAACTCTTGACAAAAAGTTTCATAATTTTTAAAACAATTTTGCTATTTTAAATAAATTATGGAAGTTAAATACAAAGAAAATGAAAATAAAAGTAAATAAATGGAAAGTATTCTGATCTGATGGTGGAGATTTAAAGTTGAAGGAAAAGGGTTGACTGGCGCGCTAATGGATGGCCTGGATTGCTTCTGAGTTAATTAATTATGATTATTTTAATTAAACAAGATTAGGGCTTAATGGCCCATCCAAGCCGTCCAAACACGCGCGGGAGAAGCAAATCAATGGCCAGAATTCAAAGTTGGTTAATTAATGAGATTAGGGCATAATGATTTTCAGGCGACCGGAACAGTGTTCCGGTCGTCTTCTCCGACGACTCAAAAACCTAGCTTCTTCTACAGGTCATTATTCCTCAAATTTCTTTCACCAAAATGACCCCCTAATCATTCTAAACCTAAACCCCCACTTGAAATCCATTTATCCATCATGAACAAGGAAGAACAAGCCAAAACTCAAACACGGGCAAAATTTCAGAGAAGCACAGAATGGTCATTTCTTCACTATTTTGAAATCTAAAGACATCCCCATGACCAGCAAGACATACATCATCAATTTATATCATGAAATGCAAGTTCTGTGAGGAAAGTTTCATGGTCATACCTGAGCTGGAGACTCCTGTTTCTGGGCTTTCAGAGCTATTCTTTGATGCAGGCTTGCTCCACTGATTCCCCTGGTGCTAATGGAAGGCTTGGAATGAGCTTGAACAAACTGTTTTGAGAGTTCCAATTCTGGTGTATCAGAAAATGGAGTCTGTGTGTGAGTGGTTTCAAGCTCTGTCAATGGTTGGTTCTTGCTCTCTTGAGTGTGTTTGACTTGTTAGTGAAGAAATTTTTGATGTTTTGTGGCTGTGGAAGGTGGTTCGAAGAAGGGAAGCTTTGTGACAGTTTTTTGGTATGCTGAGTTCTGGCTTGTCTCAAGGGCCAATGCCTTGCTATATTCTTCCCACAATGTATGAATAGGCTGGGGGCAGGTCAGTAGGGTGGCTGTTTACTGTGCCAAGAGTATGGGGACTTTTTGCCAAAAAGTCAAGTGGGCTTGTACTAGAAGCATGGGTCATGGCAGCAGCAGTTTCAAGTCATGTCTTGCTCCAGCTTGAGTTGAGGAGGGCCCTTGGATTGTTTGTAGCTGACTGCAACATATGGATGACAAGCTATGCTAGCTTTTGCAACTTGCCCACTTGATGTTTCCTCATGATTTTGTGCCATACACATGAAACATTGCTTGCTGAATTTTGTAGCATAGCACTTCTTTTAGTCATGGCAATGTTTAGAAATCAGCTAGTGATCACATAACTTCCTAAAAAATGGTTTTGCCAAGAATCCCCTTTTGCATACTTATGAAACATGCCTTATGGAACTTTGAAAATCAAGGCAAGCAATGTAAAATTCCTTGGGCCAATTCTGTTTTTGGGGTCATGTATGATCATGTGATGAAGCTTTGAAGTCAATTTGAAGTCACTAGAATGCTTGGTACATGAAATTGCAAGTTTTCCTTTTGGTGCATAACTTGAAAATTAGTGATTTTTGCCAACTTTGAAGAACCATAACTTTTGATCCAAAATGAATTAGATCATGTTCTTGTACTTTTTGAAAAGGGAAAGATCTAATCTACAACTTTCATGACCAAAGTTTTTCCATTTGAAGCATTTTTGGATCAAAAAGCAAGGCTTGAAAAGTGGCATAAAATGACATATTCTTTAAAAGTCAACCATACCCTAAAAAGTCAACTTTGCAAAAACTTGTAATTCTTGAATTTTGTGAACTTCAAACCTCTTCCATGATCAAATAAAGATCAAATACACTCAAAATGATGAAGATCACCCCTTGGTTGGGTCATTGGGGGCCTCAGATGCCCTGATTTTGCACTGACTTGTCCAGAAAGTCAACTCTTGATCAGATGACTTCCCCATGGAATTTCCTCATAAAAATTGATATGCATACTCCCTATACCATATAGAGACCAATAGAAACAAGAATGGCCAAAAAATTTGGAGTTATGGCCTCTGAAACCAAAGCCCTAATTTTAGGTCAACTGTGCAGTCAAACTTGGCTTTGCTTCCATACCAATCCCAGTTCTTGTGATTCCTTGGCATTTTTGACTTTGAGAGGATGTAATATGATATAAGAACACACATGGATCCCTTTGAAGTGATTGGTGGCCTTTGGAGTGGCTCAAGAAGCTCTTGGATTGCTCAGATCACAAACCCTAGGTGCAGATGACTTAGAACCTATGCAGTGAATCAAAATGAGATATGAGATGATATGATTGTGTTTATGCATATGAAATGATCACAAGCCATGGTGTGAATGGGTGAGGGCAAATTTGGGGTGTTTACACAGGGATTAAACAGACTCATTACACCATCCTAATAGAAGGATAATAGATGAGAATGTTTAAGCTGAGGAAAGCTCCTCAACTTAATCCATGATTAGGGATTAACCTCATGACAAAACAAAGCCTTTATTAAGTGGATTTTAGTTAATGATATGATGAAGAAGTTATTTTTATGATTTGTAAGACAACTTGAGGGGGACTTGTCCATTAACACTAGGGTTAGTCCTTCTTAACCAATTAAGGAAGAATTAGAACCCTAATGCAAGGCCCAAGTTACAAGCTTGATGTCTTGATGATTATTAAGAAGAATTGATTAAAGGATTTAAACACATTAAGGGTTTAACACTTAGGATTAAAGTTATACACTCCATCCTAATAGAAGGATACAAGTATAAGCTTAATCACAAAGCCTTAAAACCTTTAGGAGAGAAGACTCAAGGAGACACAAAGGTAAAACTAAGTGGGGGACTAATCAAACCCTAATTGTTATCATGCTTGGTCATCCTAGGGTTTATGAGGCTTAAGAAAGAAAGAGATCTTCAAAGGCCATCAAGGAGAAACAAGATAGAAAAGAGATGAGGTGAGAAGAGAAAAGATGGAAGAGAGGCACAAGTGAGCAAGCTCACTCAAAGACAAGTAAAAATGCAGCAAAGATGCATAAGAGAGATGAAAAGAGATTGTGAGAAGTGAAGGCAAATTCACTTCTCTAAACAACTTACCACCTGAAAAGTTAGTGAAAAAAATGAGATGCAATGTAAATGAGATGAAATGGCATGATGCAAGACAAAGTCAGAAGCATGAGTATGATGTTAATGGTGCTAAGAGATGATGCAAACATATGACAAGAGATGAGAATGATCATACAAGCATGAGAATGCAAATGAAGCATGTATTGAACCATGGATGTTCATGAAAAGTTTATGAAATGATGTGAATGCAAAACATGGCAAATGAAAGATGCAATGATCAAACATGATTCTAATATGTCCTAAGATGTATTATGAATCAAATGGATGCACAAGATGTCATGGCAAGTCATGGTATGCAAGCAAATGGAAGATGGATGCAAAGGAAGGCATGAATTAGGGTTTATGATCAACACACAAAGCAAAATCCAAAACCAGAAGCAAATGACTTGAGAAAAAATTGAAAATTCAATCAAAGGAACCCTAGACCTATACAAACTCATTGCCCAAAGGAGATGATCCAATTCTTAACCTAGGGTAAGTTATAAATTTCCTAAGATTGCTAGGGTTTTAAGGTACCTTGACAAGAAAAATGCCAAACAAATAGGAAATGCAAGATCAATTCATGCCAATTTAATCCTATAAACTAAATGATATGCAAGGTGCAATGCAAAAAGAATCATTGTCCAAATCTCAATGGTTAGGCAGAAATGAATTTTTGAAGTTTGAAGCAAAATAATGCCTTGAAATGAAATTAATTCCATTGAAAATGATCCAAAGGCATCAAGAACAAAAAATAAATTTGGTTTGAGAGTTGGACAATGTTTCTAAATGTTTTTAAATGTTACATGATTTTTTTTGTGATTTTTAAATACCTAAAGTATTTCTAATTAATTAATTCTCATTAATCAATTAAAAATAAACTTTTAAATGATTTAAAAATAATTTTTGATGCAAAAAATAAAAATAAAACTGTTTTTAGTTTCTGAAAATTAATAAAAGGTTTGATAAAAATTTTCAGAATTTTTAAACATTTTTTGCTATTTTTAAATAAATATGCAAAACAAATGAAATAAAATGAAAATAAAAATGAATAAATGAGGAAGTAATCAGATCTGAGGGCTGGTATTCAAACTGAACGCGCGGGAGTTGACTGCGCGCGTTATCCAGTGGTTGAAATTCAAACTTGATTAAAACTGATTAATTAATTTAATTAAGTGGAATTAGGGCTTAATGACAAATCTGGGCCACACACGCGCGCGGGAGATTGACTTAGTCAACCAGATCAATGCTCCACATTCAAACCTGGACTTAAACCCTAATTATCATTAATGACTCTCAGACGGCCGGAACAGTGGTTTCGGTCGTCTTCTCCGACGAGTCATTTTTCTAACTCTCTCCAAACTCCATAAAAATGAAATCTCTCTGCACAGAATCAAACCCCACTCATCACTGAATCAAAACCCCCAAACAAAAACCATTTTTCATTCATTAATCATGCAAATCGAAGCAAAACAAATTTAGGGCAGAAAGTTTCAGACAACTCATACATACTCAATACTCCACCATTTTCATTTTTAAACACATCATGATGATCAGGATAACATGTAGGATCAATTTATAACAAGTAAATGAAGTTCTGGAAAATTTGTTCTTGATGGATACCTGAACTGAAGTCCTTCGAACTGGAGCTTTCTGAGCCTTTCTCTTATGCAAACTGACTCCTCTGGTCCCCCTGAGCTCAATGGAATGCTTCAAAGCTTTTGTTGATGGTTGATTTGGGAGATTGCAGAAGTTCTGTTCAGTGAGGGGTGATGATCGTGTTTTGATTTCAGTGACTTTCAGGCTGTTTCAATGGTTGGTTTGTGATCAGTGAGTCATGTTGAGATCAATGGTGAAGTTTGTTTGTGTGTTTGATGCTTGTGGAGAGTATTTCGAATGATTTTGCATATGAGGTGGGAAATGAGAAGGCTGTGTTCTTGGAGCTTTCAGGCTTGTGTGTCTTGTGCTTTTGCTTGCAAATGATCCACATAAAGGAGTGTGATAGGTCAGGGAGTGGGTGCTGGCCTATGTTGATTGGTATGGGCAAGTTGCCAAAATGTCAACTTGATTTGTACTTGAGGTATGGGCAATGGTACAACTTTCTTTTTGGCTTGTCTTGGCTCAGCTGAGTTTAGGGAGAACCATGGAATTGTTTATGAGATAAATCAGCAAGTGGATCAAGACTTATGAGATGTTTTGCAATTTTCACAAAGTTTGGCCCCTTTGGAAATTCATGAGATTCAAGGCATCAAAATGCAATATTCTTTGGCCCATTATGATCTTTAGAGGTCATGTGATCATGTTGTGAAGAGTTTATACACATTTGAAGCCTTTAGAACACTTGATCATACCATTTTGCAAAATGCCTCTTTGGTAGAAAACTTCAAATTATGTGATTTTGGCCAACTTTGACAAGCCATAACTTTTGATCCAAAATGAATTAGAATGAGTTCTTGTACTTTTTGAAAAGGGAATGATCCATTCTACAACTTTCATGACCAAAGTTTTCTCATTTGAAGCATTTTTGAATCAATAAGAGGAGGTTGAAAAACTTTCCCAAAATGGCAAGTTTCCATTATAAGTCATTTTCCAAAAAGTCAACTTTGCAAATGGCTTGCAATTCTTCAATTTTGTGAACTTATAACATCCTCTATGATCAAATAAAGATCATACATAATCAAAATGATGAAGAACACCCTTTGGTTGGGTCATTGGGGGCCTCAGATGCCCTGATTTTACACTGACTTGCTCAAAAAGTCAACTCTTGATCAGATGCCTTCCCCATGGAATTTCTTCATGAAAATTGATATGCATGATCCCTATACCATATAGAGACCAATAGAAACAAGAATGACCAAAAAAATTGGAGTTATGGCCTTTGAAACCAAAACCCTATTTCTAGGTCATCTGTGCAGTTAAACCTGGCTCTGCTTCCATGCCATTCTCAGTTCTTGTGATTTTTTGACATTCTTGACTCTGAGAGGATATAATATGATGCTTGAACATACATGGACCCTTTTGAAGTGATTGATGGCCTTTGGAGTGGCTCAAGAAGCTCTTGGATTGCTCATATCACAAACCCTAGATGCAGATGACCTAGAAACAATGTAGTAAATCAAAAATGCAATATGAGATGCTATGATTGAACTTATGCATATGAGGAGATCACAAGCCATGGTGTGAATGGGTGAGGGAAAATTTGGGGTGTTTACACTTATGCCTGCATCCTTCTCTTAGGATGGAGTGTATAACTTTAATCCTAAGTGTTAAACCCTTAATGTGTTTAAATCCTTTAATCAAATCACCTAATAATCACTAAGACATCAAGCTTGTAACTTGGGCCTTGCATTTCGGTTCTAATTCTTCCTTAATTGGTTAAGAAGGACTAACCCTAGTGTTAATGGACAAGTCCCCCTCAAGTTGTCTTACAAATCATAAAATCCATTTCTTAATCTTACTATTAACTAAAATCCACTTTAATAAAGGCTTTGTTTTGTCATGAGGTTAATCCCTAATCATGGATTAAGTTGAGGAGCCTTCCTCAGCTTAAATGTTCTCATCTATTATCCTTCTATTAGGATGGTGTAATGGGTCCATTAAATCCTTGATTATGGCTTAAACTCATTACTTAACACTAAACAAAAATACCAAATACATCTAAATAAATACAAGTAGGTTAATGATCTTAATCCTACATCATGGTGATTAAGTGTGAGGTGATTATTTCATAGTTAAGGTATTCTCATTACCCCTAATCAGAGGGAAGATGTGATGAGTTTACTAACGCTTGGTTTAGGCTTAAGCTCATTTTCTTATGACAAACTCCAAAAACAAAAAAAGATTGAAAACACCAAAAATAAACAATAATTGTCTCCTCTGGGATTCTTTTCTCACCTCATTCACTCACAAACGAGAACTCGCTTCTTCCGTCTAATGCAAGACAGTTTGCACCTGAGCCAGATAGGTCTTACACTTGAGCATAGACAAGTAAGCAGTTCACAAGTCAATTTATTTTCCAGTCTCTTTGAGTCTAACTACGGTGTTCTGACTTCCTCATTGCATGAGAGAATACGTAGGCATAACTTAATAGTTATCGAACAAAAGTCTTTGTGTATTCCCCCTCTTCCAGCCTTATCCTTTTAAGCTTCATTATCTTGAGCATTTCATTCCTTCCTTACACTTACACTCCTTTATTTCACTTCACACTTCTTTTGCACTGACACTAGTTTTCTTCTCCAGCTTTTGCACACAAAATAGCACTGACACTACCCCTTTAAAACACAAACTTTCAAGCGTGGATCCCGTCGAGTACGGCGGACAATCTGGGTGCTAATACCTTCCCAGGTTGTAACCAACCCCCTTTCTTAGTTTCTCTGATTCGCGACCGTTTTGTCCATATCTTCCTAGGTTTATGCAGCATTACCTTTCCCTCGGGATAAAAATGCCTAGCTGGCGACTCTTTTCATTTTATCCTTTCGCCGACCATTCGCGTCTGTACCCCTCTTGGCCGGGTGTCATTTGGTGGGAGTGACAATCTAGATGTACTTTTTTTGTGTTGATTCTTGCACTCTTGTATAACTGTAACTTGTGAATTTAATCAATGAAGTTTCACCATTTTGCAATTGAATATTTGATATCACTCTTTGAGCTTGCAATGAGATTTTTTGAATTTATATTTTTGAAACTTATTCTGAAACTTAGCCTCGGTAAATCCATCTTGGTGTAACAATTTGTAAAATTCACAAATTGGATGAAACTTGGCCTTTCATAATGTGATGCTAACTAATTTATCTTCAAGATGCAAATGGGCTTCATTGTTATTTGGAATTTGTACTTATTGCAGAACATTACCAATCACACAAGTTATACAAATTTCTTTAAAGCGTAGCACTCAAACCATATACCTCATGTTTTTTTTTATGAACATTGTATTTCTGTTTTCCAAAGAAATAACCATGAGATGCAATTCCAAGTTTAAGACTTGAAATGAACCAATGTTAATGTCCTTTTCTCTTTAGACCTTCATGGAAATTAAATTTCAATAAGGTAGTATTTTGAGCATTCTAATGGATAACATTTACTCTCGCACATGACCAATACCAAAGTTGTTTCCGCATATGACCAAGACTTTCACAAATATATCTTTGAGTCTTCTTTAACATCTTGACTAAGCAAAAGTGTGAATACACCTAAAAACTTGTTAATCACAATGAGCATAGGTACAAATACACGGCCTAAATCCTAGAAGATCATGGCTATGGGCCAGATGATCCTTTAGAAATAAACAAATTAAAGAGGGTAGGACAATTTTGGGCTATGACAGATGCCCCAATCTGATTGCCTTGAATCTGAGAAAATGAACAGCTGCATGGCGTTCACATTTTTTAGGGTAGAAGTCAATTAGATACGAACATACCCCAAAATTTGTCTGACGAGGTGCAATGCACTGAGAGATATAAGAGATAGCGGGATGCCAATTGGACAAAATGGTTGAGATTCTTTAATCTGTGCAAAGCAATACCTTAACAATAAAGGCTCTTCGGAGAACACTTAGAGAAATATCTCAAACAGATGGTATAAGACTTTCTAGGTCATACGAAGCAGTTCCTTACAATCAAGGCTCTTCGGTGATACTAGAACTATATCTTAACGCAATATGAGTTTCTTTGGGTCTTGCAAAGCAATACCTTTTCGATTAAGGTTCTTCGGAGAGTGCCAAAGCAATATCTCGATCAATGAGATTCTCTTAATCCAAGAAAAGCAGTACCTTAGCAGTAAAGGCTCTTCGGAGAACACTTAGAGCAATATCTCAAACAGATGGTATAATACTTTGTAGGTCAGTAGAAGCAGTTCCTTACAATCAAGGCTCTTCGGTGATACTAGAACAATATCTTAAAGCAATATGAGATTCTTTGGGTCTTGCAAAAGGAGTACCTTTTCGATTAAGGTTCTTCGGAGAGTGCCAAAGCAATATCTCAATCAATGAGATTCTCTTAGGCACCAGTGTTGTCAATACATACATGAGGTATATCCGATCTATTTTGTTATATTAATTGAACAACTTATTTTCTTTATGTTTCAAATGAATAGTCTAATGTTAATGATGTTTTTATTTAAGGTTTATGTATGATAAGTTGATGCGCCCACATGGATTGGAGCAAAGATTTGCATTCTTAAGCCCCACGTCTGTCAACTTATCTTTAATCATAAATAAACCAGATGAGGTCATGGTGTATGTATGCAACATCTTTATGGCCAATAAAGATACATAAAAGTTGTTCTTTTTACCGTTTAATACTGGGTAAGATTTTAATTATAAATTCATCTATTATAATTTTTTGTATTTTGACGTCGCGTAGAAAGTTTCCATCTAACATTTGTTTAATCTTACAGTGGGCATTGGTTGTTGGTTGCAATTAATCCTATTAGAGAATTTGTTTATTATCTTGACTCGTTAGGAAATGATTGGACAACATACCCGGATATGAAGAACATGATTGACACGTAAGTGAGATTGTTCTAAATATTCATGTGTTATTTATTTATTTATTTATGTGAATTATTCTAAATATTCATTTATATTTTATTAGTTTATACAAGCTTTTCAAGCCCAACGAGATATCCAAGTATCAAAGAGGAGAGCCAACAACATTACATGGATAAAAGTGGCAGTATATTATTAATTATCACATATTTTATTATATTAGTGATGATACTTGATAAAACTTAGGATTTATCCATATTTTCTTTTCATGTGTAGTGTCCTCAGCAACGTAATGAAATAAATTGCGGATATTTTATGTTGAGGTTTATGAGAGAAACTCTTTATTTGGACCGATTAGATATTTCAATTGATGTATGTATTTCTAACTTATGAGTTATTTTAATATTTAACACATATTTCTCATATAATTTAATAGTTGAAACTAAATCAAACTATGTTATATTATTATGTAGTACTTTGATGAATTCAAGTGTGCATATTATTCAAGAGACCATTTGGAAGAAATTAAAGAGGAATGATGTCAATTCATTATGGAACTCAGAGTGTTATAAGGTATATTGTACTCTTACTTTAATTGATGAAAGTTTTGAGTATGTGTATGTAACTATAGACATATTGTTTATGACTTGTTTTAATTGATCAATTACAATATTTTTGTGTTGTTTCAGGTTATAGTATAGTTGGATGAAAATGTATAGCTCATAGTGTTATAACATTTTTGTTTATATAGATTTCATTTGAACCAAAACGTATAGTTGGATGAAATGATTTGTAAAAACTATGTTGTATATTTAAATTGGTTTGGTATGTTTATATAAATTGTTTCGTAGATATTGTTTTGAAAATACGATTGTTTTGTATATATAAATCGGTGTCTAAATTGGTACGTTTAAATAGGCAAATTTGGTGCAAATTTTGGTTGGATTGAACAGGTACAAATTATAGTTTAAAAACCAGGTGAAAAATGTGGATACAAAACAGGTGCTATAATTTGTAAAATCCAGACAACGCTTTTTAAAGAAAAATATTTTAAAAATTTTATATACCTTAGACAGCGCTTTTCTTCAAAAGCGTTGTCTAAGGTGGAGTTTAGAAAGCGCTTTCACTAAAAGCGTTGTCTAAGGTGGGTTTAGAAAGCGCTTTTAGTGAAAGCGTTGTCTAAGGTATACCATAAAATGCCAAAAGCATTGTCTAAGGTATATTAAAAAAAGGCAAAAAGCGTTGTCTAAGGTGGGGTTTAGAAAGCACTTTTTGACAATAAAAGCGTTGTATAAAGCACCTTTAGACAACACTTTTGAGATTAACCAAAGCGATGTCTAAAACTTTAGCATCGCAAGTTTAGAAAGCGTTGTCTAAGGGGGAAAAAAGCGTCGTCTAATGTCTTTTATGGCATAGTGAGAATAGGCACACCAAGTAGTTTGGAGAATTCCTCCATTGGGGGCACCAACTGATAAGCGGGAAATGTGAAACAGTGATGTTTAGGGTCAAAGAACTGGAACAAAACATTCATCACGTCTTCATTAAACCCTGAAGTAACCAAATCAAGTAGATAACCATGCTTTTTGACGAATTGAGAGTTCTCAGGAACTTTTGAGACTAATTCCTTAAACTTGGCCTTTCATAATGTGATGCTAACTGATTTATCTTCAAGATGCCAAAGGGCTTAATTGTTATTTGGAATTTGTACTTCTTGCAAAGCATTACACATCACACAAGTTATACAAATTTCTTTGAAGCGTAGCACTCAAACCATATACCTCGTGTTTTCTTTTTATGAATATTGTATTTCTGTTTTCCAAAGAAATAACCATGAGATGCAATTCCAAGTTTAATACTTCAAATGAACCAATGTTAATGTCCTTTCCTCTTTAGACTTTCATGTAAATTAAATTTCAATAAGGTAGTATTTTGAGCATTCTAATTGATAAAATTTACTCTAACACGTGACCAATACCAAAGTTGTTTCCACATATGACAAACACTTTCACAAATATATCTTTGAGACTTCTTTAACATCTTGACTAAGCAAAAGTGTGAATACATCTAAAAACTTGTTAATCACAATGAGCATAGGTAAAAAATACACGGCCTAAATCCTAGAAGATCATGGCCATGGGCCAGATGATCCATTAGAGATAAAAAATATTAAAGAGGGTATGACAATTTTGGGGTATGACAGATGCCCCTATCTGATTACCTTTAATCCGAGAAAATGAACAGCTGCATGGCGTTCACATTTTCTAGGGTAGAAGTCAATTAGATACGAACATACCCCAAAATTTGTCTGACGAGGTGCAATGCACTAAGAGATATAAGAGATAGCGGGACGCCAATTGGATAAAATGGTTGAGATTCTTTAATCTGTGCAAAGCAATACCTTAACAATAAAGGCTCTTCGGAGAACACTTAGAGCAGTATCTCAAACATATGGTATAAAACTTTCTAGGTCAGATGAAGCAGTTCCTTACAATCAAGGCTCTTCGGTGATACTAGAACAATATCTTAACGTAATATGAGATTCTTTGGGTCTTGCAAAGCAGTACCTTTTCGATTAAGGTTCTTCGGAGAATGCCAAAGCAATATCTCGATCAATGAGATTCTCTTAATCCAAGCAAAGCAGTACCTTAGCAGTAAAGGCTCTTCGGAGAACACTTAGAGCAGTATCTCAAACAGATGGTATAAGACTTTCTAGGTCAGACGAAGCAGTTCCTTACAATCAAGGCTCTTCGGTGATACTAGAACAGTATCTTAACGCAATATGAGATTCTTTGGGTCTTGCAAAGCAGTACCTTTTCGATTAAGGTTCTTTGGAGAGTGCCAAAGCAATATCTCGATCAATGAGATTCTCTTAATCCAAGCAAAGCAGTACCTTAGCAGTAAAGGCTCTTTGGGGGTAATAGAATGGTATCTTGAACAATGTTATGAGATTTTTCAGATCATGCGAAGCAGTTCCTCACACTCAAGGATCTTCAGTGATACTAGAACAGTATATTTAACAAGCATGAGATTCTTTGGATCCTGCGAAGCAGTTCTTTAATAATAAAGGCTTTTCGGAGATTGCCAAAGCAGTATCTTGATCAATGATGCAAGACTTTCTAGGTCATGCGAAGTAATTCCTTACAATCAAGGTTCTTCGGTGATACTAGAACAATATCTTAACGCAATATGAGATTCTTTGGGTCTTGCGAAGCAATACCTTTTCGATTAAGGTTCTTTAGAGATTGCCAAAGCAAAATCTCAAACAAATGAGATTCTCTAATCCAAGCAAAGCAGTACCTTAGCAGTAAAGGCTCTTTGGAGAATACTTAGAGAAACATCTCAAACAGATGGTTTAAGACTTTCTAGGTCAGACGAAGCAGTTCCTTACAATCAATGCTCTTCGGTGATACTAGAACAGTATCTTAACGCAATATGAGATTCTTTGGGTCTTGAGAAGCAGTACCTTTTCGATTAAGGTCCTTTAGAGAATACCAAAGCAGTATCTCAACTAATGATATGTTGGGGAAGACCAGTCAACATGAATTCCTTTTCGGAGGAAGTATGCTAGCCAAGTTTTGCAAAGAACAACTCACAAGATGTCCCTTTTTTAGGATAACCTCTGCTTGGGGAGCAATATAATGAAGACGTTGGGTTCACCATTATCAAATATAAAGTTGAAGAATGACTTGCTGGGGAAATGTGAATCCTGCAAGCATATGCGAGAGTACTAGCTCCTTTCGGAGGAATACTTCCGACTTTGAAAGGGGAATCTCTTGGATGCATGTCCTGGATCCTGATATGTTATGTTTTACATGAATATTATGCATTGCTTGATGCACATTGATTCATATGAGACCGTGATAGTTGAAATTTTGATGCAAGTGATTTGTTTATGTTGGTGATTGATATAATTGTGTTTGATGACATTCTCGCTTTCGGGCAGGAATGATGCATGTCATGCATGTGACAATGCAAATGATTGGATACGATGAGGATATGTTTTTTTTGTTGTTGCCAAGAATATTGGTCTTTGGGAAGATGCCACTTCATGGGTGGACTTTAGAGGTGTGCCAATGACATTGTACTTTGGAAAGGTGCCACCCCACGGGTGGACTTTTAGAAAGGTAACATCATCAAAGGGTTGATGGAAATAAAACTCTAGGTAACCTCATCAAAGGGTTGATAGAATGGAAAAATTCAGGTAACATCATCAAAGGGCTGATGAAATGGATTTCACTAGGAAGTGACATCGTCAAAGGGTTGACGGAAATAAAATTTTAGGTAACATCATCAAAGGGTTGATGAAATTGAAAGTTCGGGTAACATCATCAAAGGGTTGATGAAAACAAACTCAGGTAACATCATCAAAAGGTTGATGTAAATGACTTCACTAGAGAGTGACATCGTCAAAGGGTTGACAGAATAGAATAATTACAAGTATATCATCATCAAAGGATTGATGGATTGGACTTGTTGCGGAATATCATCATCAGAGGGATGATGAGAAAGATTGTCATCAACATATGGCTAATGGAAAAGGAAAAGATTATGATATCATCACCAAATTATTGATAGAATATATTATGTTATGTATGCAAACAAGTAATTATTTTTACGAAGGTACCATATGGTGGATTTTTGTAGTTTTCCAATAGAGATTGGACTTTGGAAAGGTGCCAAAATATGGTTGGACTTTTGGTAGTTTGCCAATAGAGATTGGACTTTGGAAAGTTTTTTTTGGTGGTTGCCAATGAAATTGGACTTTGGGGTGGTGGAGGGTATTGGCTTCTCGAAACTTGGTATATGACGATGCTCTGATCGGAGGATGGATGCGACCCTATTTGGTGCCCAAGTCTGAGACATGGTTGAAGTTGTAAGATGTCGAGAGAACCTCAATTTCCTTGACTGACGTGACAAGTCAACTTTCAAATGAGCATAGCGACATAATCAATGCATGTTGAATATGCTTTGGCGTAGCCCTAAGGCATCTTTATATAACTATCTTGCCCTAGTTTGTATGGACATTGAAAGAAAATTCTTCGAATGGAAGCCTTGGGAATGATTGCACCCTGACTTGGAACGATACAAATTGCCCCAGTATTTGGATCTTATAGAGAGTTTCCCCTTTCTAGGCCTTTGGAAGGACTTGCCCCGAATTAGGTGAAAATGAATGAATTGCCCCAGATAGGATGACAATTGAGATAGTCTTTCTCTGATGCTTGGAGATTTATGACCTATAAGTTTTCAGGTCAACACCATCATTGGATGTCATGCCCCTGATTCACAGGGATGGAGTATTCTTGATTCGAGTTAGGACCAACGAATGCTCAAGTTCCCTTTGACTATTCCTTATTTGGAATTTCTTTAGATGCCAAGTACTGGTTTGCAATTAAAGTTTGTTTGTTCATAAATGGTAATTCTAATGCAATATTCGTGCGATTTTTGATAAAATCATTTATTTGGATGGTGTGAAAGTGTGTGACGAATGGACCGATTGTCCAATCGTAATGCAAATTCAACTGGTGATTTGTGATATCACAAGGAGAAGATTAGAAAATTGTTTAGGAGTCAGTTTACGCAACCTTGTTGACATCCGCTTTCAGAATAAACCCTGCTTCAATTAGGTATTTCAAGGGTTGTATCGTGGTATGGTTCACGGTTTAGGAAACAAAGGATATAGGCTCAAAGTATTTTGTACCCGCCCCTCTTCGTGATGTTCTACAGTCCTAAATTCAGCTAATCGACACACGCATTTGTCTCTTATGAGAGCTTGAAGGTGTAATGGTTGCAGATGATGATTCAAGACTTTCTTGAGATGGCAGTCACCTTATTCATTTTTCTTTGGACGTTAGTGACCCTTTTGGTTTTGGATAGGATGGTCACTGCAACTTATTTTATTTTTGCTAGAGGATTTGAGGACCTCTTTTGTTTTTTGTATTGATCCCTAATTTTTCATGGACTATTTTTTGGAAGTTTTTAGTCCATCGGGGTTGCCCTGACTTTTGCCTAAGTCTCCTTTTTGGATGTCCAACTTAGCTGGTTCCTTCTATATTTTTTCTGATTTTTTCTCTTCTTTTTTGTGTGAAGGATTTTGGCTGCCAAGTCATTGGTCATAAATAATTTTCATACGGAGTGTTTCACCTTGTATTTTGGATGCATAATCAGGTTAACTGAACACTACCCTTCCCCATGTTAAGTGTAAGGGTTTTGAATATCCGAAAGAAACTCCTACTTCTAGGCTCGAAGTGGTTGTCTAGGGATTAACTCCTTATCTCTCCAGTGTTTGGGGATTTGAAACAATGCATGTACATCATTGTAACACGGTGGGAGAACTGACTTTAGTTATGTTGCGGATAGCAAGAGTCGCCACCGACTTTTATTTTATCCAAAGGAAAGGCATAAAAGAACAGGAAAGACCTTTTAAAAGATTTTTGGGTCTGGGGGGTAGGTTATGTAAAGGGAAGGTATTAGCACCCTTTACATCCATGGTTATCCATGGGCTCTTAGTTACTTAGCTCACTTTAAAATGTTTTTGAAAATGTGAAGTGTGTGAATAGAAATTTTCATAAGAGTTTGATAATGATCCATGTACGGATGCGTAAAAAACTTTGTTTGGAAAATTTGTTTGAAAGTGTGAAGTAGTTTGAAAAGTTTTGAAGAGTGAGCAAGTAACTATGAGGAACCTACCCTAAGTTTAAGTCTTTTCTGTTCTTGGATCCTTTAAGTGGTAAGACTATCCCTATTATTGAGGAATAGGTAGTCATTACCTTGGATGTATGGGACATATGAAGGGTCATCTGTTTAATGAAGGCAACTGTGGGGTGTATTAAGCATTTTTGGAGGGACTGTCATCATTATTCGAAAGGGACAAGATCATCATGAAGGCAACCATTTAAGGGACTTGATCTTTTGATTGTTAAGGGACTAGATGACTTTTCTTTTAAGGGACTTTTGCTTTATACACCCTACTTGACCTTTTGATTAGGCAACAATGAGAGGTATCCCTAAGGAAGTGAGATGGCGATCAAAGATCGACTTACGTGTGTGAGTGTTTAATTTTAAATATTTATCTTTTAAATTAAATGATCTAAATTAATTTTAAATAACATACATGTTTACACTCCCTATTTTTACTAACCATAAATAATTTAAATATTACAAAAAATTACATCCAGGAGCAATTACAATAATAAAAAATAAATAAATAAATAAATAAATAAATAAATAAGCAAAATAGAAATAATAAGCAAAATAAACAAGTAATATAATTGGGTTAGTGAAAATAATAATAATAATCATAATTAAAAAAAATAAATGGGGTTAGTAATAAACATGGTTAATAATAATAATAAACAAAAAGATTATAATAAACAAAATTTTAATGGTTAATAGAAAAATATGAACAATTATTATAAAATTTTAAGTTAAGTATAAATTATAAAATTAATTATGAACATAATTAAATTAGCAATTTTAAACACATAATAGAAATTATTTTCATGTAAAATTAAAGTATAAACAATTGTAGAATATTTACATATTATAAAAAATAAATTAAGCATTTTAATTTTTAAACATGTTTATGTACAAAATTTTAAATTATAAACAATTTATGTATTTAATAAAAATTAAATCAAGAATTTTAATTAAATTATAAATACAAATAATAATATAAAAGAAGAAAAGAAAATTAGGGTTTTGAAAAGAAATATATTTTTTAGGGTTTTAGAAAATTAGGGTTTATATGCTTAGAAAATAAATTAGGATTAATTATTAATTATACAAAATTAAATTATTTTTCTAATGATATTTAATAAAAAAAAATGAGTTTAGATTATAATAGAGAAAATAATAATATACACATTATATATATATTTTAAAATTTATTTAGTTATATTATAAACATATTAATTAAAAATAATAATAAACAAGAAAAAATGAAAAAAAAAGGAACTTACCTGGCTGGGGTTTGAACCCAGCACCTTTAGCTTGCCATCAGCAACACATACCACCAGGCTACCAGCGCGCAGGTGATAGAAGAGTGAATCAAATTGTTTTTATGCACTAAACCTGAAAAATCACAAAAAAGAAGAAAAAAACCAAAAGGCCTGGGGGATTCGAACCCAGGACCTTCATAGTATCACACAAACACATTACCATCCCAGCTAGGTGAGCGCATCTGTTGATGTAATCACTTTAAATCATAATATATTAAGACATCTCATTAAATGAAAAAAACAATAAAAAGATGGTCTGGTTCAAGAATCGAACCCCTGACCCTTCAGCAACACGCGCACCTACGCAACCAACTGAGCTAGCCAGCCTTTGTGAAATAAAACAGCAAGCAATTCATAATATTTTAAAACAAAAATTCAAATTTGAAATTCGCGCGCAGACCAGCTTCATCTTCTTCCTTGAATTCGTAGGATTTCCTGCGAATTTTCCTGGGAAAACTCCTGCGCATTCTCATGCGTTTTAAACCTGCGAATCCTATACATCATCCTACAAGTACAATTTCATCAAATTGAACATACAAACATGATCTATGCAATGAATACAGTCCAACCATAGGTCCATTAGTTATTTATATTAAGTATTTCATGAACCCCTAATTTTGAAGCTCTAACCCTAGCCATGGCCGTTCACGGGTTATTCATGGTTTCTTTGATTTCTTTGCCCAGAAACGTTCTATACAACATCACAAACAAGATTAGACAAACAAAATTCATTAAAATGCATTGGATTAGTGCAATCGAAAAAAAATTGTTCATGATCAAAAATGCTTCAGGTTATGCTATGTGAATGGTTTTGGATGCAACCAAGCATTGGTTTCCACTCAATGATGTCCAAGGATCATAGCTGTGTCCTCAAATTACCTTCTAATGCCTTGTATGGATGAATCCGAATTTGAGTTTTTGGATGGTTTTTTGATTTGTGAAACTTACTCTTGGAGGCTGCAAATTCGTGGCTTGTGAATTGTTAAGTGTTCATTATATATGAGTGAGTGAATTAGGTCAAAGACTTCACCAATTTGATGGATATTTGGATCATTTGAAGATTGAAAAAGATTGGCTTTAAAATTTGAATATTCTTGATCTCACATTGCTATTTAGGATGATTCTCATTACTCTTGTATCAATCAAGTCTAAATATAATTTAAGACCTTCTAGAAACCAAATCAAATTAAATTTTCATTATTTTATATTTTATTTGAATTTAAAATGATTTTTTAATATAAAAATCATAATAAATAAAAACAAAATGAATAAAATTATGAATAAATCAATTTAATTTCGTGCATGATGTTTTGGTGTGGATTGGGTCATCATTTGGCAAGCCCATTTAGAAGAAATTAGTTTTAGACCTCCATTTTCTTCATAAACCAACCAAATATTTCCCAACTTTGCTAGGGCACACATCCTTCAATTTTAATGCTATGAGGGTGTTCTTGGACATTTTGGAAAGCTTGAAGAGTCCTCTAACCAACCCCACTGGTTTCATGTCCATATCATTTACCAATCTCAAGTTATGCCCTTTTGAAGTTGTTGACTTTTTGTTGACTTTCAAAAGGACCTATAATGTCTTAGCTCATACCTTCCAAATGAAGCATTTTTGGGCTTGGCTTGTGAGACACAAAGTTGTAGAGAATTCAATTTCCTTCAAAATGAGCTTTGGATGGAGACTTGGTGATGAAGCATGTGAAAGTTATGGCTGGTCAAAGTTCAGTTGACTTTTACTGAGGAAACCCTAATTCAGAAACCCCTGATTCTTGATGATCTGAAATCTCCTTGATGAATCATGATCAACCCTTGATCAAATGATGAATTTTACTTCATATACTTGATGTTGGCAAAAAATCATGAAGTTTGACTTTGGTTTGACCACAGTTGACCTCAGTTTGACTTTTTAACTGCTTTGACTGATTTTGACTTATCTGATAATCTGACTGAGCAAACTTTTGAGAAAAGTCTTGAAACTTTTCATGGGGGTTCTTACACACATATAAGATGTTATGAAGCTCACTTGAAGTCTTGGAAGTTCATTTAGCCTGATTAAAGTCAAAACCCTAGTTTTGGATGCACTGCTTAGGAGGTGCATTGTATGAGGGAATTGTTAACTCTTCTGACTATTTGTGAACTTTGTGAACCTTGTGAACCATCATAAAATGTCTTGTGAACCTCATGGGAGATATTGTGAACCTTGTGAACCTCATAAAGTAACTTGTAGACTTCATGAACCTCATGAAAGGTCTTGTAAGCATTGTGAATCTTGTGAACCTTGTGAACCTCATAAAGTAACTTGTAGACTTCATGAACCTCATGAAAGGTCTTGTAAGCATTGTGAATCTTGTGAACCTTGTGAACCTTCTTAGCACACAAAGTCTTGTATTGTGAGGGCAAATTTTGGGGTGCAACAGCTGCCCCTGTTCAATTTTCTGAAACCTGAGGGGTTAGATTGGTATATTTGCCAGTCGTGACCTGGAAGGTTGAAGGGGATTGAACACAAAAGCCCAAAAATTTGCACTCACCAGTGCATAGAGTGATACAGATGGCTAGTTGAATATGCTTGAGTGGGCTTAAAGATGCCACTTGGAGAAGAGCTCTTCAGATACATTTCTTGGAGGATAAAGCAGTCCAAAATATGGAGGTATAATGATAGCTTTCAGGAGGATAGAGCAGTCCTGAGGTAATAATATGCTTTCAGGAGGATAAAGCAATCCTGATGTGATAATAAGCTTTCAGGAGGATAAAGCAGTCCTGATGTAGTGATATGCTTTCAGGAGGATAGAGCAATCCTGAAGTAATGACATGCTTTCAGGAGGATAAAGCAGTCCTGAAGAGATAATAAGCTTTCAGGAGGATAAAGCAGTCCTGATGTAGTGATATGCTTTCAGGAGGATAGAGCAATCCTGAAGTAATGATGATAGCTATCAGGAGGATGAAGCAGTCCTGAGGTAATAATATGATTTCAGGAGGATAAAGCAATCCTGAAGTACAAGAAGCTGTCAGGAGGATAAAGCAGTCCTGAGGTAATAATATGCTTTCAGGAGGATGAAGCAATCCTGAGGTAGTGATGATAGCTATCAGGAGGATGAAGCAGTCCTGAGGTAATAATATGATTTCAGGAGGATAAAGCAATCCTGAAGTACAAGAAGCTGTCAGGAGGATAAAGCAGTCCTGAGGAATGATAACTTTTCAGGAGGATAAAGCAGTCCTGATAGTCACAAGTTGTTGATGAAGTTTGTCTGCTGGAGAATTAACCTGAAAACAAGGTAGCATTCTATATGATAGCATTAGTTTATGCATTATGTATGCATGTATAGTATGATGCACTTAAGTAATGTATTATGTATCTATGGATATGCATGTTATGGTATGCTGTAAATGATGTAAATGATGTAAATGATGTATGATATGATGCTGCCTGAAGCGTCTGGATATCTTCATATAACAACTGCTGGCCAGGGGAAATAAATCCCGATTCGTTGCTGAAGAGTATGAGGAACTTATTCCCGTCTTGTTTGATAATAAGGTATACATAACCTCCTGTCTGCTGGGGATAGCAAGGTATATATAACCTCCCGTCTGCTGGGGATAGTAGGGTATACATAACCTTCCGTCTTCGTTTGATAGTAGGATAGATATAACATCCCGTCTTCGTTCGTCGTACCTTTATTGGAAAGTAAATTCCCGAATATCCGTATGAGGATAAAAGAGATGGATATAAATTCCAGGGGAGATGTGACTTTATGAAGATGGATTTGTCCTACTGAGTGTTTGTAACTGTCTTGTAAAGATGAACCGGCGAAGCTTCGTTGAAATCCTTCCCTCGTTCGTCCTTAGTAAATATTATTACTGCATTTTCATGCATTTCTGGTAAACATCAATCATATTAAAAAGCATACATGCATTTTTGGTAAACATCAATCATATTCAAAAGCATACATACATTCAAACATAACCAATGGACGTTTCGCTTATGTAAATAGGGTAAAAGTAAATCTGGATTCAAAAATGGTATTTTATTTATCAAAGAGTGACCCATTCATGGGTAAGTTTGTACAAGGAGACATAAACCCTAGTAAGAGGATTTTGCCATAAAGTTTTTACAAAACAAGGAGAATCAACTATGTGGGAAATAATCCTATTGAGTTTCAATTCTACTATTTCCTTTATCTTCAAGTATCTCATCTTCTTCTGTTGAGACGAAAACGATTGGATTGAGCTTTATCTGTTTGAGCTTGAGTAAGTAACACAAATGGTTGCAGTTTCATGGGTGATCCAAACGAGACATAGTCATACGCTTTAATCCCTAACTTTTGCCTGGATTGCCCTTTCAGGTTTTCAATCCACCGGGATACCCTTTTTTGCCCAAGCCGCCTTTTCAGGTTTTCAACTTGCCGGGTGTACATCTTTTTATATATATCCCTAATTTTTGCCCAAACCCTTTTGGTTTGCCGGGATGCCCTTATTTTTGCCTAGGCCCGTCAACCTAGCGGGTCTCTTTTTATGCGTAGTATTTTTTAACTATGTCTGCGTTTACAGGCTGTGGGAAGTCTTCACCATCCATAGTAGTAAGTATCATGGCACCTCCTGAGAACACTGTCTTGACTACAAATGGACCTTCATATGTTGGAGTCCACTTGCCCCTAGGATCACCCTGTGGTAATATGATACGCTTGATTACCAAGTCACTAGCCTGATATACCTTTGGCTTAACCTTCTTGTTAAAAGCTTTGATCATTCGTTTCTGGTACATCTGGCCATGACAAACTGCTGCTAGCCTCTTTTCATCAATCAAATTTATCTGGTCAAGTCGAGTCTGAATCCACTCATCTTCATCCAAGCCTGCATCCTTCATAATTCTTAAGGAGGGAATCTGAACTTCAATGGGCAGAACTGCTTCCATACCATAGACTAAGGAGAATGGGGTTACCCCTGTTGATGTACGTATTGTAGTACGATAACCATGAAGAGCAAATGGTAACATCTCATGCCAATCCTTGTAAGTAACGGTTATCTTCTGTACAATCTTCTTAATGTTCTTATTAGCAGCTTCAACTGCCCATTCATCTTCGGACGATACGGAGAAGAGTTGTGATGCTTAATCTTGAACTGCATGCAGAGATCAGTAATCATAGTGTTGTTCAGATTAGAGCCATTGTCAGTGATAATCCTTTCAGGGATGCCATACCTACATATGAGATTATTCTTAATGAATCGAGCCATAACATTCTTAGTAACAGATGTAAATGAAGCTGCCTCCACCCACTTCGTGAAGTAATCAATAGCAACCAGGATGAAACGATGCCCATTAGAAGCAGTAGGCTTGATCTCACCAATCATATCAATGCCCCACATGGCAAAGGGCCAAGGAGCAGTCAACACATTCAATGGTGATGGAGGTATATGGACTTTATCAGCATAAATTTGACACTTGTGACATGTCCTGGAGTGTTGATAGCAGTCAGCTTCCATGGTAGACCAATAGTAACCTGCTCTCAATATCTTCTTTGCCATGGTATGACCACTAGAATGAGTGCCAAAGATCCCATCATGCATATCTTCCATAATCTCAGTTGCTTCCTTCTTATCCACACAACGGAGCATAGTTGAATCATGATTGCGCTTGTACAGAATCCCATTACTCAAAAAGAACTTAGCAGGAAACCTTCTTAGAAACTTCCTATCTTTGACAGATGCCCCTTCAGGGAACTCCTGAACTTCAAGATATCTTTTCACTTCATAGAACCAAGGTTTCTCCTCTGCTTCTTCAGTGCCAATCTCATTGCAGTATGCAGGCTTCTCAAATCTATCAATAGTAATCTTAGGAGCTTCATCATCCCAGCTGATCTCAAACATAGATGCCATGGTAGCTAAAGCATCTGCCAACTGATTCTCTCTTCGTGGAATATGTCCAAAGGTAATCTCTTTGAAATGTGGGATCAAATACAATACATGTTCTCTATAAGGAATGAGGTTATCATGCTTGGTATCCCAATCTCCTTTAATCTGACTTACTACCAGGGCTGAATCTCCATACACATCAAGGAACTGTATCTTCATATCAATAGCAGCTTTAATACCCAGGATACATGCCTCATACTCAGTCATGTTATTGGTACAATAGAAACAGAGTCTGGCAGTAATTGGGGTATGACAACCTTCCGGGGAACTAATCACAACACCAACACCATTACCAAGTGCATTAGAGGCACCATCAAAAACCATAGTCCATCGGGATCCTTGTTCAGGTCCGTCATATTGTCCAGGTTCTTTGGTAATAATCATAATATCTTCATCAGGGAACTCAAAACTCATTGACTGATAATCATCCACTGCTTGATGAGCCAAATGATCAGCAACAACACTTCCCTTAATGGCCTTCTGAGTAGTATACTGTATGTCATATTCTGTCAAGATCATTTTCCATCTTGCAATTCTTTCGGAGAGAGCAGGTTTCTCAAATATGTACTTAATTGGATCCATCTTTGAAATCAACAAGGTAGTATGGGTCAACATATACTGTCTTAGTCGGCGAGCAGCCCATGCCAACGCGCAGCAAGTTTTCTCGAGCAGTGAGTATCTTGTTTCACAGTCGGTAAACTTTTTGCTAAGGTAGTATATTGCCTGCTCTTTTCGACCAGACTCGTCATGTTGCCCCAACACACACCCCATTGAGTTGTCTAACACTGTTAAGTACATAATCAAGGGTCTTCCATCAACTGGTGGTATCAAAATTGGAGGTTCTAGCAGATATCTCTTGATTTCATCAAAGGCAGTCTGGCACTCATCATTCCATTCCATCACCTGATCTTTCTTCAACAACTTGAAGATTGGCTCACAGATGGAAGTTAATTGGGAAATAAATCTTGCAATGTAATTCAATCGTCCCAAGAAACCTCTAACTTCCTTCTCAGTACGGGGAGCTGGCATCTCTCGTATAACTTTCACTTTTGCAGGATCTACTTCAATACCTTTTCCACTGACAATGAAACCCAGGAGCTTTCCAGATCTAACTCCAAAAGTACACTTGTTTGGGTTCAATCTCAACTTGTATTTCTTCAACCTCTCAAACAATTTATGCAAATGATCAAGATGTTGTTCTTCATTCTGGGACCTGGCTATCATATCATCCATATATACCTCTATCTCATGATGAATCATATCATGAAACAGAGCCACCATAGCACGCTGATATGTTGCCCCTGCATTCTTTAAACCAAATGGCATCACCTTATAACAAAAAGTGCCCCACTGTGTAACAAATGTTGTCTTCTCCATATCTTCAGGTGCCATCTTGATTTGATTGTAACCAGAGAAACCATCCATAAAAGAGAACACCTTATGCTGAGCAGTGTTGTCTACCAGAACATCAATATGAGGAAGTGGAAAATCATCTTTGGGGCTGGCTTTGTTCAAATCTCTGTAGTCCACACACATACGTACCTTACCATCTTTCTTAGGAACTGGTACCACATTTGCAACCCACTGAGGATAAGAAGTTACAGCTAAGAACCCTGCATTGAACTGTTTCATTACCTCTGCTTTGATCTTCTCTGACATTTCAGGACGCATACGGCGAACCTTCTGCTTCTTTGGACGACAATCTTCTTTCACTGGTAAATGGTGAACCACAATGTCTGTATCCAACCCTGGCATATCTTCATAAGACCAAGCAAAGATCTCCACATAATCATGTAACATCTGAATCAATCTGCTCTTGACACTATCCTCTAAATCAGCCCCTATCTTGACCTCTTTCCTGTTTTCTTCAGTTCCCAGATTCACAACTTCGATTGGCTCTTCATGTGGCTGTATGGCTTTCTCTTCTTGTTGTAACAACCTAGCAAGCTCTACAGGTACTTCACAATCGTCCTCATTTCCGTCTTCAGTTTGATAGATCGGATTCTCGAAATTATAATTGGCAATAGTAGAACTGTTATCAACGGGATCCAGAGTGGATGAGGATCTGCATTTTAGTGATGTGGGTGTGTGTAAGAACACATAGCTGATAAAACAAAAATAAAAGAAAGGAAAGACAAGGAACACAATATTTACGAAAACGAAACGTCCACTGATTTTTATTGAATGAAGTATGCAAATGAAATGACAGCCCGTAACAAGCACACCATTGTGCCCCGGGTAAGGCACAAGGCTTAAGAGTTTTAATTGTTCAAGAAATTACAAACTTAAAAGCAACAACACAGTAATAGTATTTACTCCTGACTAAAGAAGATAAGGATAACATCTTCAGCTTTCCAATTATTGAGTCCAGCACCCACAGTAGGAAAAATCCAAGCATCCAAGTTGTAGTCTTCATCATAGTCTCCCACAACATTGATCTGATCTTTCATAGCTCCTTGATTGGTGATACGAACAGCACGAGCACGACGAACAGCCTTTTGGGACTCTGCAGTGAAACCCAAACCAAACTTGTCAGACTTGTATGGGATATCAGGAAGCTGACCCCAAATAGTACAACCACCTTCATCCACCACAGCTCTAGCATCGTTGAGGGAGGCCATTGCCATTGTTGGAGGTACTCTGGTGACCACAGGAACTTTCTTGGAAACCGGAGGAGCTACATAATCATTAACAATCCAAGGAACCACTTCAAATGTCTGGCACGGAGTTTCAACATATTCACCTTCCATTTCCAGATACTTGAAAGTGTTTACATGGCTAACAAAATATTCTTCCTCTCCATAGACAGTAACAACCTTTCCTTCCACCGGATATCTCAGCTTCTGATGTAATGTAGAGGTTACAGCACCTGCCCCATGGATCCAGGGACGACCAAGCAAACAAGAGTACGAAGGACGAATATCCATCACATAAAATGTAGCATTGAAAACCTGAGACCCAACTTTGATTGGGAGATCAATTTCCCCATGCACTACTCTTCTAGAACCATCAAAAGCCTTCACCACAATACTACTGGGCTTCAACACAGCATCTTCAGGACTCAGCTTATTCAGGACTTCCTTGGGCAACACATTCAGAGAGGAACCATTGTCTATCAATACATGTGACAGGGTAGTGCCCCTGCATTCAATTGAGATATGCAGAGCCCTGTTATGATCCCTCTTGGCAGGGGTCAAATCAGCATCAGAAAACCCTAACCCATTATCATAAGTCAGGTGGGCAACACAATTCTCAAATTGGTCAACAGAAATTGCATTGGGTACATGAGCAGTCTTCAGAAATTTAATCAAGGCCTTGGCATGAGCCTCAGAACACAACAACAAGGACAACATAGAAATCTTAGAGGGAGTATGCCCCAACTGATCAACAATGTCATAATCACTCTTGCGAATGATTTTCAATACTTCCTCCATCTGCTTAGAGAGATCATCAGCAGCTGGCACATCAGCAAGTATAGGCTCAATAACAGGACCTTTGCCCCGAGCATCAGTGGTGGAGGTAGCAACAGGAGTGACTGCATTCTTGGAGGTGACTGGAGGAGAGAAAACTCTTCCACTTCGTGTGATCTTACTAGACCCAGCAATATTGTCAACATCAACAGGCATATCAGCTAGTGGTTCCTGCTTAACACCATGGATATAAACATCAGACCCATAATGCCAAGGCACAGCTTTATCAGACGTATACGGAATAGGACCAAGAGTAGTAATGACCAGAGGAGCCACTCTGGCTTCAGCAACAACCTTCACAGGGCCTTCAGCAGTAATCTTAATTGGACCCTTATGAGTGATTTTAACAGGTCCCTTTGAAGTGATCCTTACCGGTGCTTTGTCAACCATGTCAACCTCTTCAATCTTCCTACCTTGAGTAATATGATCCACCATGCTCTCTACAGACGATGGAGCCCTCTCAAATACTATAGTATACTTATCCATGAGACGTTGAATTCCATCTCTCAATCTCCAACAACTATCCGGCTTATAGGTACAATACAAACAATCTTCACGATAACCTGGAAAGAACCCAGCTTGCACTAACTTCTTCTTGATAACAGACAATGGTGTGGTCAACTCTGCAACTGAATAGATATGTAGATCTTCATCAATGGCATTGACAGTCTTCTCGTGATTTGGCATGGGAGCAGTAATCACATTTGGAGTAACCGGAGGGTCAAACTCAATCTCTCCAGCCTCAATCATATCTTGAATTTTGTTCTTCAAGACCTAGCAGTTATTAGTATCATGTCCCTGACAGTTTGAGTGATATGCACACCGTGCATTGGGGTTATACCTGGGTGAGGTAACATTAGGATTCTGAGGAGCCTCTTTCAAAGTAATAAGTTCACCCTTCAACAAGTGTTGCAATGCCTGAGCCATTGACATGTTGATCTTCGTGAACTACCTTCTAGCCCTCTGTTGGTTGCCCTGTGGCTGCTCCGGTGTTGTAGGTGTTGGATTGGAAATATGAACTGCACTCACAGACTGATGCCTTCTATTACGATCAGGTTGACCATAAACAGCATTGGATTCTTTCTTCCCAGTGGTAGGCTTCTTTGCAGCACCTGATGAAGAAGCACCCACTTGGATCTTGCCATTCTTTATACCATTTTCCACACGCTCTCCTGTCATTATCAACTCAGTGAAGCCAGATGATGAGCTTCCAATGAGATGACTGTAAAACGGACCATTCAGCGTACACATGAACATATCAACCAATTCCCTGTCAGTTAAAGGGGGTTGAACTCTTCCAGCTAAATCTCTCCACTTTTGAGCATACTCTTTGAAACTTTCTTTGGCACCCATAGACATGCTTTGCAGCTGCATGCGAGTGGGAGCTAAGTCAGCATTGTATTGATATTGCTTATAGAAAGCTTCAGCAAGATCATTCCAATCCCTGATGTTGACACTTTCCAATTGATAATACCACTCCAACTGAGCTCCAGATAAGCTCTCTTGGAAGAAATGGATCCACAACTTCTTATCTGCAGTGTGAGGTTGGATTCTTCTGACATAAGACCTCAGATGCAGCTTGGGACAAGAGACCCCATCATAAACAACAAAGGTAGGAACCTTGAAACCAATGGGTATGACTACCCCAGATATCAGACTCAAATCTTCAAAATCCAGCCCAGAAGACTTCTGTAACTCCATAGCATCCATTCTATCCACCAGCATTTTGAATTTGTCTTCATTAGGCTCATGGTAGTAATTAGCCTCAGAATCAGAATCTCCCATAGTATTGTGGAGACTGCCTCCCTCTTTTTCAGACTCTTCAGACTCATAGTCTTCAACTGGCTCTTTGGTCTTAGCAAGACCTTTGAACCTTCTTCCCATGTTGATCAGGCCACCTGATCTTCTAGTCTTCTTGGCCAGCAGCGTCTTCAATTCATCCTGTCCCTTGGTCAGGTTCAGGATCAGCTCTTGGAACTGTGCATTTTGTGTCTGGAGATCCTTAACTGTTTGTTCAAGAGCCATTGCTGAAATAAACAGCGAGAAGATGAGAAACCTGTGCACAATTATAAACCTGTGATGCAATGAAATGGTATGTGAATGCGTATGCAATGTTTTCAAGGACCGCAGGATTTAAATTTGCTTAAACAAACAAGAAGGTAAACTTTTATTAGTAATAAATTTGTTTTGCCTCTTGGGCTTACAGGAAATGATATGAAATAAATACAAGAGATGGGGTTTTAAGTCTCCCATGGATGTTTCCTCTTTGTGTTGAGGTATGAGTTGAGATTCCGTTCCTCATGAAGTTGCTTTGTTAGTTCCAGGATTCTTTCTTGGCTTGCTTTGTAATGAGCCTCAAAAGTATCCCTTTGCTCCTTCAGTTGGATCCAGGATCTCTGTAAGTCTTCCATGTCAGTAGGCATGTCTGGGTGAAGGATGGTATAAGCAGTATCTCCTTCAGCAACAGGTTCCATGGTAACTGGTAGGATAGCAGGATATGGCATCATGAGAGTCTGAGCACGAGATCGTACCCATCTGAGATAAGCTTCCATAGGAATAGTGTACTTAGGCTCCAGTGTCTTGCTGTCAACCCTGTTTACTTTTCCCCATGCTCGTATGAATCTCTGACGGTAACCTTGAAGATCGTTGTCGTAGTCAAATACAATACCATGAATCAACATGTCATGTGGACCATCACTCCGAGCGTAACCAAACTGTCGTAAAGCTAGGGACGGGTTGTAGGTGATGCCTCCTCTTATGCCTAGAAGTGGCACATTAGGAAACTCCCCACAACGGTCAATGATAGTGACATTCTCCATAGATCTGGAGCACCAATGGATATCTGAATGAGAGAGTGACATAATCCTCTTGGACCACCTGAGCCCTTGTTCATTCTTCATTACTGAACGAGGAAGGTGAGAAATAAACCACCTAGATAGCAAAGGTATGCAACACATCAAAGTTCCTCTTGCCCTTGTAGTACGGGTGTGAAGAGAATGTAGGATGTCTCCAAGCAATGGAGGCACTGGATTGTGACTCAGGAATATGTTGATGGCATGAATATCTATGAACTGATCTGGATTGGGGAACAATACTAAGCCATATATCAGCAAGGCTAAGATCTCCTCAAAAGCATCATAACTCATGGCCTTCAAGAACATTTGAGCCTTTTCTATCAACACCTTGGCTAGAACACCCTTGACTCCACTTCTTGTTTCTAGAACAGTATCAGACTTCTTCAGATGTAGGGCTGCAGCAATAACCTCTGGTTTAAGCTCCTTCTCCAAGCCTGTGAAGGGCCTTTGATCAAGAACAGGTATACCCAGAAGTTTAGAGAACTCTTCCATTGTAGGAACCAACTGATAGTCAGGGAATGTAAAGCAATGGTGCTTAGGGTCAAAGAACTGAAACAGAACACTCATCATGTCTTCATTGAACCCTGAAGTGACTAGATCCAATAGGTGACCATGTCTCTTGATAAACTGGGAATGATCAGACACTTGAGAAACCAACTCTTTAAGCTTAGGAGGTATGCCCACAAAGTTGATCCTGATGGTGTTTCTACGAGCAGAAGCCATGACCTGCAACAAAGAACAAAGATAAATCCTTTGGTCCTTGAAATGGTTAGTGAAAATGCTATGCTTATGATGCATGATGATGTCATGATGTTATGCTCAATCACAAACATGTGGCACACACAAACAAGTCACACCATAGCCCTAGGTTTAAAGGCTTGCATGAGGTTTAAAGGTAAGTACCCTCCCCTGAAGTTAGTTGGTTCATCCTGTCCTACAAAAGTAACCATGTTCTAAGGGATCTCAATATCATTGATCCTTCACAAGGGTGGTTGTTCAGTAGGCAACTTACTTTCTAACCAAAACCCTCCAAGTTTAGAATCTCAATGAGCGTAGTATCGAGTATCAACCAACTTCAGTCTGCACCAAAGCCAGTTATCTCACTACTTTTCTAAAGGCCAAGATGGGATGACTAGGGTTCTAAAAGTTAGTTAGTGCATTGACAACGTATGGCAGCCTCATATTATCCTCAACTTGACTTAAGGAACATAAGCACCAACCAAGAAGTCACACTAACTATGGCCACCAGATCAACCATATCGGTATACGCCGTACAGTTTCCTTGGTCTATTGCCATTTACCTAAGGTACACTAGATCCGGGTTAGGATCTTTCACACATAAGAGCAACCCAACAGATAAGTATAAAGCAAACAAAGCAAACAATTTAAAGTGATCTAATTCCTAAGGGTACCCCTCTTTAATATTAAATCCCCAGCAGAGTCGCCAGTTCTGTAACACGGTGGGAGAACTGACTTTAGTTATGTTGCGGATAGCAAGAGTCGCCACCGACTTTTATTTTATCCAAAGGAAAGGCATAAAAGAACAGGAAAGACCTTTTAAAAGATTTTTGGGTCCGGGGGGTAGGTTATGTAAAGGGAAGGTATTAGCACCCTTTACATCCATGGTTATCCATGGGCTCTTAGTTACTTAGCTCACTTTAAAATGTTTTTGAAAATGTGAAGTGTGTGAATAGAAATTTTCATAAGAGTTTGATAATGATCCATGTACGGATGCGTAAAAAACTTTGTTTGGAAAATTTGTTTGAAAGTGTGAAGTAGTTTGAAAAGTTTTGAAGAGTGAGCAAGTAACTATGAGGAACCTACCCTAAGTTTAAGTCTTTTCTGTTCTTGGATCCTTTAAGTGGTAAGACTATCCCTATTATTGAGGAATAGGTAGTCATTACCTTGGATGTATGGGACATATGAAGGGTCATCTGTTTAATGAAGGCAACTGTGGGGTGTATTAAGCATTTTTGGAGGGACTGTCATCATTATTCGAAAGGGACAAGATCATCATGAAGGCAACCATTTAAGGGACTTGATCTTTTGATTGTTAAGGGACTAGATGACTTTTCTTTTAAGGGACTTTTGCTTTATACACCCTACTTGACCTTTTGATTAGGCAACAATGAGAGGTATCCCTAAGGAAGTGAGATGGCGATCAAAGATCGACTTACGTGTGTGAGTGTTTAATTTTAAATATTTATCTTTTAAATTAAATGATCTAAATTAATTTTAAATAACATACATGTTTACACTCCCTATTTTTACTAACCATAAATAATTTAAATATTACAAAAAATTACATCCAGGAGCAATTACAATAATAAAAAATAAATAGCAAAATAAATAAATAAATAAATAAGCAAAATAGAAATAATAAGCAAAATAAACAAGTAATATAATTGGGTTAGTGAAAATAATAATAATAATCATAATTAAAAAAAATAAATGGGGTTAGTAATAAACATGGTTAATAATAATAATAAACAAAAAGATTATAATAAACAAAATTTTAATGGTTAATAGAAAAATATGAACAATTATTATAAAATTTTAAGTTAAGTATAAATTATAAAATTAATTATGAACATAATTAAATTAGCAATTTTAAACACATAATAGAAATTATTTTCATGTAAAATTAAAGTATAAACAATTGTAGAATATTTACATATTATAAAAAATAAATTAAGCATTTTAATTTTTAAACATGTTTATGTACAAAATTTTAAATTATAAACAATTTATGTATTTAATAAAAATTAAATCAAGAATTTTAATTAAATTATAAATACAAATAATAATATAAAAGAAGAAAAGAAAATTAGGGTTTTGAAAAGAAATATATTTTTCAGGGTTTTAGAAAATTAGGGTTTATATGCTTAGAAAATAAATTAGGATTAATTATTAATTATACAAAATTAAATTATTTTTCTAATGATATTTAATAAAAAAAAATGAGTTTAGATTATAATAGAGAAAATAATAATATACACATTATATATATTTTTTAAAATTTATTTAGTTATATTATAAACATATTAATTAAAAATAATAATAAACAAGAAAAAATGAAAAAAAGGAACTTACCTGGCTGGGGTTTGAACCCAGCACCTTTAGCTTGCCATCAGCAACACATACCACCAGGCTACCAGCGCGCAGGTGATAGAAGAGTGAATCAAATTGTTTTTATGCACTAAACCTGAAAAATCACAAAAAAGAAGAAAAAAACCAAAAGGCCTGGGGGATTCGAACCCAGGACCTTCATAGTATCACACAAACACATTACCATCCCAGCTAGGTGAGCGCATCTGTTGATGTAATCACTTTAAATCATAATATATTAAGACAGCTCATTAAATGAAAAAAACAATAAAAAGATGGTCTGGTTCAAGAATCGAACCCCTGACCCTTCAGCAACACGCGCGCCTACGCAACCAACTGAGCTAGCCAGCCTTTGTGAAATAAAACAGCAAGCAATTCATAATATTTTAAAACAGAAATTCAAATTTGAAATTCGCGCGCAGACCAGCTTCATCTTCTTCCTTGAATTCGTAGGATTTCCTGCGAATTTTCCTGGGAAAACTACTGCGCATTCTCATGCGTTTTAAACCTGCGAATCCTATACATCATCCTACAAGTACAATTTCATCAAATTGAACATACAAACATGATCTATGCAATGAATACAGTCCAACCATAGGTCCATTAGTTATTTATATTAAGTATTTCATGAACCCCTCCCTAATTTTGAAGCTCTAACCCTAGCCATGGCCGTTCACGGGTTATTCATGGTTTCTTTGATTTCTTTGCCCAGAAACGTTCTATACAACATCACAAACAAGATTAGACAAACAAAATTCATTAAAATGCATTGGATTAGTGCAATCGAAAAAAAATTGTTCATGATCAAAAATGCTTCGGGTTATGCTATGTGAATGGTTTTGGATGCAACCAAGCATTGGTTTCCACTCAATGATGTCCAAGGATCATAGCTGTGTCCTCAAATTACCTTCTAATGCCTTGTATGGATGAATCCGAATTTGAGTTTTTGGATGGTTTTTTGATTTGTGAAACTTACTCTTGGAGGCTGCAAATTCGTGGCTTGTGAATTGTTAAGTGTTCATTATATATGAGTGAGTGAATTAGGTCAAAGACTTCACCAATTTGATGGATATTTGGATCATTTGAAGATTGAAAAAGATTGGCTTTAAAATTTGAATATTCTTGATCTCACATATTTTAGGATGATTCTCATTACTCTTGTATCAATCAAGTCTAAATATAATTTAAGACCTTCTAGAAACCAAATCAAATTAAATTTTCATTATTTTATATTTTATTTGAATTTAAAATGATTTTTTAATATAAAAATCATAATAAATAAAAAAAAATGAATAAAATTCTGAATAAATCAATTTAATTTCGTGCATGATGTTTTGGTGTAGATTGGGTCATCATTTGGCAAGCCCATTTAGAAGAAATTAGTTTTAGACCTCCATTTTCTTCATAAACCAACCAAAAATTTCCCAACTTTGCAAGGGCACACATCCTTCAATTTTAATGCTATGAGGATGTTCTTGGACATTTTGGAAAGCTTGAAGAGTCCTCTAACCAACCCCACTGGTTTCATGTCAATATCATTTACCAATCTCAAGTTATGCCCTTTTGAAGTTGTTGACTTTTTGTTAACTTTCAAAAGGACCTATAATGTCTTAGCTCATACCTTCCAAATGAAGCATTTTTGGGCTTGGCTTGTGAGACACAAAGTTGTAGAGAATTCAATTTCCTTCAAAATGAGATTTGGATGGAGACTTGGTGATGAAGCATGTGAAAGTTATGGCTGGTCAAAGTTCAGTTGACTTTTACTGAGGAAACCCTAATTTAGAAACCCCTGATTCTTGATGATCTGAAATCTCCTTGATGAATCATGATCAACCCTTTATCAAATGATGAATTTTACTTCATATACTTGATGTTGGCAAAAAATCATGAAGTTTGACTTTCGTTTGACCACAGTTGACCTCAGTTTGACTTTTTAACTGCTTTGACTGATTTTGACTTATCTGATCATCTGACTGAGCAAACTTTTGAGAAAAGTCTTGAAACTTGTCATGGGGGTTCTTACACACATATAAGATGTTATGAAGCTCACTTGAAGTCTTGGAAGTTCATTTAGCCTGATTAAAGTCAAAACCCTAGTTTTGGATGCACTGCTTAGGAGGTGCATTGTATGAGGGAATTGTTAACTCTTCTGACTATTTGTGAACCTTGTGAACCATCATAAAATGTCTTGTGAACCTCATGGGAGATATTGTGAACCTTGTGAACCTTGTGAACCTCATAAATTAACTTGTAGACTTCATGAACCTCATGAAAGGTCTTGTAAGCATTGTGAATCTTGTGAACCTTGTGAACCTCATAAAGTAACTTGTAGACTTCATGAACCTCATGAAAGGTCTTGTAAGCATTGTGAATCTTGTGAACCTTGTGAACCTTCTTAGCACACAAAGTCTTGTATTGTGAGGGCAAATTTTGGGGTGCAACAATCATCAGCAAGGTTATTTCCGAAAGCATGTTATCAGCAATTATAGGTATTTCGTTTTCGTCATCCTCTCTCAAATATTCGATTAAAACAACAATATGATAAAGGAGTGAAACATTTTTTTTGTTGTGATTTTTTTTAAGTGAGAAAAGGTGTGTGAATACGAATGGATTCGTTCAAAACATGCATTTCGTTACATTAACATTACCATTAAAGACAACACTATTTAAAAGCAAGTAGCACTTAAAAGAAAAGAAACTACAAATGCAAAATAAATAAAGATTTCCAGTAATGAGGATATGGGCTTTGATTTGCTGTCAGAAAGCTTTCTTCAAAATTGCTCTTCAAGATCAGTTTGAAAACCATCTTCGCATGTACTCTCAGTAGCTTCTTCCATGACATGGATTGAGGAACCCACCTGATTGTTTTTTTTTAATGCCTTGAGGTGTGAATGAGAACCCCCTAGAGTCAAGCAGAGTCTGAACCTTGCTTTTAAGCACCTTAGAATCTTCAGTTGAGTGCCCTAGCGGTCATGCGTGATAATCACATCGAGCGTTAGCGTCAAAATCTGATGGATATGGAGGAATCACCACATCCAATTCCTTTAGAACTATCAGTCCACTTTCTATCAAACATGGAAGTATTTGACTATATGGTATTGGAAGCAAAGCGAAATTCCTTTTTGGCTTTCTTGGCCTTTGACGAGGGTACTGACGAGGAACATTCTGACGTTGGTATGACCGCTGAGAAGATCCTCGGCTAGTTTGAGGATATTGACCATATGGAGGATGGTGCACTTGATATGGGAATCTAGAAGATTGTTGACTCTGAACAACTGACCTGCATGGGTACTGTTGATAAGTGTCGCTCCCGACAAATGAAACCGGGTCAGATGAAGGTACAGACGCGAACGGTCGGCAAGAGGGACAATGAGAACACACAGCCGTGAACTCACTGGAGATGAAAAGAGTCGCCAGCTAGGCATTTTTATCCCGGAGGAAAGGCAATGCTGCATAGGCCTAGAAAAAGATGGATAAGACGGTTGCGAACCAGAGAGACTGAGAAAGGGGGTTGGTTACAACCTGGGAAGGTATTAGCACCCAGATTGTCCGTCGTACTCGACGGGATCCACGCTTAAAAGATTTGTGTTTTAAAGGGGTAGTGTCAGTGCAATTTGTGTATAAAATAGCTGGAAAAGAATGTACAGGTGTCAGTGTATGAGAAGTGTGAAGTGCATAAGTGAAGTATGAAAGTGTCAGTGTGAGAATGAAAAAGAACTGCTCATGATCATGAGGCTAAAAGAATGAGGCTAGAAGGAGGGGGAATGGACAGAGACTTTTGTTCGATAACTGTTAAGTTATGCCTACGTATCCTCTCGTGCAATGAGGAAGTCAGAACACCGTAGTTCGACCCAAAGAGACTGAAAGAAGAATTGACTTGTGAACTGCTTACTTGTCAATGCTCAAGTGTATGACCTGTCTGGCTCAGGTGCTGACTGTCTTGCATTAGACGGAAGAAGCAAGTTCTCGATTGTGAGTGAAGATGATGAGAAAAGAATCCCGGAGGAGACGATTATTGTTTGTTTTTTGAGTTTTCAGTCTTTTATTGCTTTTTGAAGTTTGTCATAAGATAATGGGCTTAAGCCTAAACCAACGGGTTAGTAAACTCATCACATCTTCTCTCTGATTAGGGGTAATGAGATTACCTTAAGTGTGAAGTCAGATTCTCACACTTAATCACCTTTGACGTAGGGTTAAGATCATTAACCTACTTGTGATTATTTAGATGTTTTTGTTGTTTTTGTTTAGTGTTGAGTAATGAGGTTAAGCCATAATCAAGGATTAAACAGACTCATTACACTATCCTAAAAGAAGGATAATAGATGAGAGTGTTTAAGCTGAGGAAGACTCCTCAACTTAATCCATGATTAGGGATTAAACTCATGACAAAACAAGCCTTTGATTAAGTGGATTTTAATTAATGATGTGATGATGAAGTGGATTTTATGATTTGTAAGACTACTTGAGGGGGACTTGTCCATTAACACTAGGGTTAGTCCTTCTTAACCACTTAAGGAAGAATTAGAACCCTAATGCAAGGCCCAAGTTACAAGTGTGATGTCTTGGTGATTATTAGGTGGATTAATTAAGAGATTTAAACACATTAAGGGTTTGATACTTAGGATTAAAGTTATACACTCCATCCTAAAAGAAGGATGCAGGCATAAGCTTAATCACAAAGTCTCAAAGCCTTTAGGGTTTAGTCCCTGATTATGAGGTGAGAAGAGAGGACTCAAGGAGAGGCACAAAGGTAAAACTAAGAGGGGAGACTAATCAAAACCATAATTCATTGTCATGCTTGGTTGGTCCTAAGGTTTGTGAGGTTTGCAAGAGAAGTCTTCAAAGGAACCACCAGGAAACAGATGAAAGGATCAAGAGAAGCAAAGTGACTTGCTTCATTCAAGAAGTCAAGTCACTTGAAGAAAGAAAGTGGGAGGAAGAAGAATGAGCAAGCTCAAACTCAAACACATATAGGAATGCAGCAAGGGATGCAAGAGAGATGAAAAGAAAAGTTATGAGAAGTGAAGGCAAATTCACTTCTCAAGTTTACTTACCACCTGAAATGTTAGAAAGAAATGCAATGCAATGCTAAATGAAATGAAATGACATGATGCTAAGCAAAACCAGAAGCATGTTGATGATGATTATGATGTTATGAGGTGCTGCAAACATGAGGCAAGGCAAGGGGATGCTCATACAAGATTATGAATGCAAATGATGCAAGCTAAGGAGCATAAATGAATATGAAAAGTCATGAAGCATACAAGACAAATGACATGGCAAATATGAGATGCAATGGTCAAACATGCTTCCTACATGTCTTAAGATGCCAAATGAATCACAAGGATGCATAGAATGCACAGACAAGTCATGTTATGCAAGGAAATGCTAGAGGGATGCAAATGAAAGCCCAAATTAGGGTTTATGAATCAAACATCAAACCAAAACTCAAAACAGAAGCAAACCCTAAGATAAAAAATGGAAAATGCTACCCAAAGAAACCCTAAACCTATAATAAACCACTGCCCAAAGGGGAGCTCTCAACTCTCAACCAAACTCAAGATATGAATTTTCTAAGTTATTAGGGTTTTTTAGGGTTCTTAACAAAAGAAATGCCAATCAAATTGAAAATGCAAGATCAAATCATGGCCACTTTACCCTAGAAACTACATGCTAAACATAACACAATGCAAGAAGAATCAATGTCTCAACCTTCTCCAATAGGCAGAAATGAATTTTTAAACTTATGATCAAAATAATGCATAAAAAATGTTTTAATTCAATGAAAAATTCTTAAAATGCATCAAGATCAAAAAAGAAATTTGGTTTGAAGGTTGGACAATGTTTCTAAATGTCTTAGAACATTTCATGAATTTTTTTGTAATTTTTAAATACCTAAAAGTATTTTTAATTAATTAATTCCTATTAATCAATTAAAAATAATCTTTTAAATATTTAAAAATACTTTTTTAATGATAAAAAATAAAATAAAAATGTTTTTGGGTCATAAAAATTAATAAAACCTTAAGGAAAAAGTTTCATAATTTTTAAGATTTTTTTGCTATTTTAAATTAATTATGCAATTTAAATGAAAGAAAATGAATTAAAAATCAAAATAAACAAAAGTCAGAGGGATGGAGGGCCAGGATGAGCCTAGGATTTGAATTGGTTGACTGGCGCGTGATCTTGTGGTGTGGATTGGTTCTGAGTTAATTACATTTAATTAAAACTAATAATAAAATTAGGGCTAATCAAAGAGATCCTGGCCTTTCCCTTGCGCGCGCAGTCAACAAGTCAATGGCAATCAATGGTCCAAATTCAAACTAGCATTAATTATGTGATTAGGGCACAAATGACTCTCAGGTGGCCGGAGAAGACTTCCGGTCGTCTTCTCCGGCCAGCTCTCACCTGAAAAATCTCCAAACCTCTCAAAACGTACCAAAAATGAAAACCAAGAACATGGAAATGATCCTCATCCTCTCACGAACCAAACCCCTCTCTCAAAACAAATTTATATTTCCTAAATCAACTGAATCGAAGAGAAAAAGTTCTAGGTCACGCAAGCTTCAGAAACAAATTAAATGCTCAAATCACAACCATTTTCAAAACCAATGGTACCAGAATGATCAGTGAAACAAATAGAACAAGTTTGTAACAAGCAAAATCATTTCTGGAAAAATAAATTTCAGGCTACCTGAGATTTGAAGCTTTCCACTTGAGGACTTTCTGGCCTTCTCTTTATGTGCAAACCACTCCTTAGGACCCCTTGATGATGTTTGAATGCCTTAGAACAATTTATGTAGGCTGGCTGATGAGTTTCGAAAGCTCCTGCTTCAAGCTCAGTCAACAATGGCTATGGTGATTCTGACTGATTCAGGCCACTGTGAATGATGGTTTATGGTCCAGATGATGTATGGAGAAGCTTTGCAAGGTTTGTTTGGCTGTTTATGGGCTAGGGAGGGAGATTCGAATGAATCTGCAGAATGAGGGTGAAGAATGGCAGTGGGGTGCTTTGGCTGTTTCAGGCTTATGCTTTGGGTGATTTCTACTCAATGACACATGGTGAGTTGAATGGAGGAAAAGGTTTTAGTGTTTGCTTGCTGTGGAGGGGAATTCGAAGGAAGTTGCAACTTGGAGTGTTTTTGTGAATGTGTCTAGTGAGTTGGTTTCAGCCTTGCTTCTTGTTATGGCTAGCTTGCAAATTGTCCATATGACTCTCTCTCATTGGCCAGTTGATTTGACATGTGCTTTATGGATAGGTGTGGCCACTTTTGCAAAAATGTCAACTTCTTGTAAGATAGGGCATGGGCAACTTCTAGCCAAGTACAAAGCATGGGGCTGCGCAGCATGATGTGTGTATGAGCCTAGCTTGGTTCAGCATCCAAGGCTGCAAGTGGTAGGGAGTGAAATGAGTGTTTTGCAACTTGTGGCAACTTTGGTTCACATGTGATAAAGTCTTGTTACACAAACCAAGCCATGAGCAAACTTGATCCAATTCTGATTTTTAGGACTTAGAGAATGTTTGTGTAATGGTTTGAAATGAATTAGAGGTCACATGATGCATTGGTTCAAGGTTTTGCAAAATTTCCATTTGAAGCATGCCTTAGAAATTAATGATTTTTGCCAACTTTGCATTGCTATAACTTTTGATCCAAGAAGAGTTTGATCATGTTCTTGTACTTTTTGAAAAGGGAAAGATGAGATCTACAACTTTCATGACCAAAGTTTTTCCATTTGAAGCCTTTTTGGACCAAGAATCAAAGCTTGAAAATTGACCTAAAATGATGCATTCTTGAAAAGTCAACTATGCCCAAAAAGTCAACCTTTGCAAAAACCCTAAATTCTTGATTTCTATGAACTTCAACCTTCTTCCATGATCAAATAAAAATCATATACACTCAAAATGATGAAGATCACCCATTGTTTGGGTCATTGGGGGCCTCAGATGCCCTGATTTTGCACTGACTTGTCTAGAAAGTCAACTCTTGATCAGATGACTTCCCCATGGAATTTCTTCATGAAAATTGATATGTATACTCCCCATACCATATAGAGATCAATGAAGACAAGAATGACCAAAAAATTTGGAGTTATGGCCTCTGAAACCAAAACCCTAATTTTCAGTCAACTGTGCAGTTCAACCTGGCTCTGCATCCACTCAAACCCTAGCTCTTGTGATTCCTCTGCATTTTTGACTTTGAGGAGATGGAATATGATATAAGAACACACATGGACCCCTTTGAGTTGATTGGTTGCCTTTGGAATGGCTCAAGATGCTTTGGGATTGCTCAGATCACAAACCCTAGGTGCAGATGCCTTGAAAGCTATGCAGTGGATAAAAAATGAGATGTGAGATGACATGATTGTGTTTATGCACATGAGATGATCAAAAGCCATGGTGTGAATGGGTGAGGGCAAATTTGGGGTGTTTACAGCTGCCCCTATTCAAACATGAGTTAGTTGTGCAGGTTGTAAGCGACGGCTTAACAGGCAAACAAGATAACTTGTGGTTGAATACCAAAGACAGTCCAAAATTTGCACTCACAGAATGAAGAAGAAAAGGGATATAGATTGTAACAGAAAAATAAAGTATATTGTAAAGTGTAGGTGACGGAGGATGACCGTCGAGCAGAGGACGACTGCTGGGTAAAGAGCAATGACGGGGACGGCCGACATGCTGGGGATAAAAAGTAAAGCCAAGACGGGGACGGCCGACTAGCTGGGGAAAGTGATAATATGATGGGGACGGCCATCAAGATGGAGCTGTAAAATTCTCTGGGGATTAATGAAACATGACGGGGACGGCCATCAAGTTCATAAGGCAAAGTAACCAACGATGGGGACGGCCATCGGGCTAAAAGGAAAAGGGACCACGACGGGGACGGCCATCGGGTTAAAGAATAAATGAAATAAACAGATGATGGGGTACGGCCATCAAAGGTGAAGGACGATCACCTAGCAGGGTACGGCTGCTCTGTTGGGGATAAAAGAAATATGATGGGGACGGCCATCAAAGGTGGAGGACGACCACCTGGCAGGGTACGACTGCCGAAAATATCAACGATGGGGACGGCCATCGGATAGAAAAGGTCAACGATGGGGACGGCCATCGGACGAGCATGATGGAGGACGACCATCAAGAAGTGGAGGACGACCACTCAGCAGGGGACGGCTGCTCTCGAGGTTTGTCATGACATAGGACGAATGTCAGATAACCAAAATCAACAATGGGGACGGCCATTGGACAAAGTGATGAAGGACGATCATCAAAGGGTGGAGGACGACCACCTAGCAGGGGACGGCTGCTAAAAATCAACGATGGGGACGGACATCGGATGAGCATGATGGAGGACGACCATCAAGAAGTGGAGGACGACCACTTAGCAGGGTACGGCTGCTCTCGGAGTTATCGTAACACAGGACGAGTGTTAGATAAACGAAAATTCGTTGGCGATCTACTGGGGAGAGTAAACACGGACGAGCGTTTACATCCAAGAAACAAAAGGTATAAGTGTTTGGTATTGTGTATAGATTAAAGATGCGGACGAGCATCCTTAAGACTATGATACGGACGAGTATCATGTAGAAACAAGCTGACACATGTTCAGAGATGATGATACGGACGAGTATCAACGGGTTAACAAAGAACACGGACGAGTGTTGCATCTGAAGGGACTCTTCTGGGGAATAACAGACATGAACGAGTATCTATATTCAAGAAGACATGAGTGTTTGACACGGTGTATGGATTAAAGATGCGGGCGAACATCCTTAAGACTATGATACGGACGGGTATCATGTAGAAACAAACACTAGACGCAATGTTCTGAGACGATGGTACGGACGAGTACCAATTGGTTAACAAAGAACAAGGACTACTGTCGAATCTGTGGGGATATGAGTGATGATGTATACAAGATACGGACGAGTATCTGTATAAGTGTACCATGAGTAGGGAGTATTGTATGGTATAGATGAGTATTTGCTGGGGAGAGTGACACGGACGAGTGTCAAGAGAGAAAAGTAAAATATTAACAAGTATCTGATATACAAAGTCTAGGCGACTGCGCTGGGGATATGACACGGACGGGTGTCAAGAAAAGTGTATGTATAGGTATATGTGAGTGCAAAGAGGATGTCTTTGGCTTTCTGCTGGTGATTTGACACGGACGGGTGTCATGAAGTATCTGTAATGAGGGTGATTTGTTTGTAAAGGGTGTTCAGGCGACTTGCTTGGGGAAGGATGACACGGACGGGTGCCAAAAGGTGTATATACTGGTGTTTGTGATTTGAGAGGCAGCTGCTTTTGCTGGGGCTCTGGTGGGGATTCTGGGGGATGTTTGTACAATGATGATGAACAGTTTATTATTCACAAGCGTTCAATTCACGACATGACTTATGATTATGCTATGCATTTGATTTTTGCCGTAATGCTCCGTATTAGACGGAATGCTACGCTCTGAGGGTATAATATGATGCGAATGCTATGATTATGCAAAGAGGCGCCGATCCGGGATTCGGATCCCGTTGCTGCGAAGATCTCTGGATGATCTGCTTGAAGTGAACATCCCAGCTGGGGATGAGATCATTGGTAGATCTAGTGATGTATCTGTTTTGGGGATATAGGTCACTGATTGACATATCTTTGTAACTTTGCTGGGGAAAGCATTTCGGATGCTGAGATTGAGTGTATGCTGATTTGGCAGCTCCGCTGGGGAAACGGGCACCTTCTAGTGCCATGTGGAAGATAGACCGAGTTGATAATGATTCGCCTACTTGCTGAGACATAACCTGCATGCCCCAGGTTGCGTTCTGGATACCTGCAATCCTGCAATAGGTAAGGAAACGTACAAAAGGTCCCGAGGTATCCCTCACTGGATTCCATCATAGGAGTTAAGTACTTTCGAGAATAATCACATTCCCTGTAAGCATGTGTTTTTATTTTTAGAGAAAGGCATCTGTACTTATGCAATTGTATTTTTAAAGATATCAGACAACTCTTCGCAAAACATAAATGTAAAAACGAGACATGACTGAAAATCTGATTTTATTAATTCCTGTGCCCTGAATTGGCAAGATACAGTCAAGGAAACAAATCTCCTGAAATGAGGAGATTGTTACAAATTGAGAAACAAAATGCTGGCGATGTTGACGAGGCTTTCAAGGAGCTTCCTCTTCTGCTATGACTCGTATGACAATGACGTTCTTCTCGTCTTGCTTTCTGGAGAGAGTTGATTCTGATTGAAGCTTGATCCTTTGGAGCTTACCAAGTTGTAGGTGATACAGACGAATTCAAGATGCAGTTGTTCGCTTATTCCCTTATTTTGCATGGATCGCCCTTTCGGGTTTTCGATCCATCGGGATACCCATTTTTGCCTGAGCTGTCCAATGCGGCTTTTCAACTCAACGGGTGTACATTTTTTTTGTTTATTTTCCCTTATTTTGCCCGAGTCTTTTATTCTGTTTTTGACTCGCCGGGATGCCCTATTTTTGCCTGGACTTACATTCTGTTTTTATGTCCAGCGGGTCATTTTATGCGAAGTATTTTTTAACTGCATCTGAATTCACAGGGGATGAGAAATCTTCACCATCCATGGTGCTGAGCATCAGTGCCCCACCAGAGAAAACTTTCTTTACAACGAATGGTCCTTCATAATTTGGAGTCCATTTGCCCCTGTGGTCTGTATGAGGAGGGAGGATTCTTTTCAGCACAAGATCTCCCACTTGGTACTCTCGGTGCCTGACTTTCTGATCGAAGGCCTTCTTCATTCTCTTCTGATATAACTGCCCATGACAAATTGCAGCCAGTCTTTTCTCTTCAATCAGACTCAGTTGTTCGAATCGGGACCGAACCCATTCTGCTTCACTCAGTTTAACATCCATTAACACCCGTAACGAGGGTAGTTCAACTTCAACAGGTAGGACTGCTTCCATACCATATACAAGTTGATACGGTGTTGCCCCAGTGGACGTTCTGATTGATGTGCGGTAACCATGCAAGGCAAACGGTAGCATTTCATGCCAGTCTTTGTAGGTGATTACCATCTTCTGCACAATCTTCTTAATATTCTTATTTGCCGCCTCAACAGCGCCATTCATCTTTGGCCTGTAAGGAGAAGAATTGTGATGTTGGATCTTGAAGTCCCGGCACAGCTCTGCCATCATTTTGTTGTTCAAGTTGGAACCATTATCAGTAATGATTCGCTCGGGCACTCCATACCGACAGATGATGTCTCTCTTCAGGAATCGGGCTACCACTTGTCTTGTAACATTTGCATATGAGGCTGCTTCAACCCACTTGGTGAAATAGTCAATGGCGACCAGGATGAATCTGTGACCATTTGAAGCAGTCGGCTCAATCTTGCCAATCATATCGATACCCCACATAGCAAAGGGCCATGGTGAAGACATGATGTTCAAAGGATTGGGAGGCACATGCACCTTATCTGCGTAGATCTGGCACTTATGACATTTTCTGGCGTAAGCACAACAGTCTGCATCCATTGTGATCCAGTAATAACCTGATCTTAACAACTTCTTAGCCATTGCATGTCCTCCAGCATGGGTACCAAAAGAGCCTTCATGCACTTCATGCATCAGCAAATCTGCTTCCGTCTTATCAACACATCTGAGGAGTACCATATCAAAGTTCCTTTTGTATAAAGACCCATCAGTGTTCAGAAAGAAACTACCAGCAAGCCTTCTCAAAGTCTTCTTATCATTGGAAGATGCCCCGGGTGGGTATGCTTGATCCTCCAAGAAGCACTTAATGTCATGGAACCAAGGCTTATCATCTTTTACAACATCCGCTGCAAATACATATGCCAGTCTATCGAGTCTAGACACTGAAATCTGGGGTACAAAGTTAGCCGCTTGAACTTTGATCATGGATGAAATGGTAGCAAGAGCATCTGCAAACTGATTCTCGTCCCGAGGGATATACTCAAGCTTGACTGTTGTGAAGAAAGTCAGTAACCTCCTTGTATAATCCCTGTAAGGTATCAGATGATCCTGGTGTGTATACCATTTCCCGTTGGTTTGATTGATTACCAGAGCTGAATCTCCGAATACGGCCAATGTCTTGATCCTGAGGTCAATGGCTTCCTCAAGACCCATAATGCAAGCTTCGTATTCAGCTTCGTTGTTAGTGCAGTTGAAAGTGAGTTTTGCCGAGAAAGGCATGTGAACTCCCTTTGGTGAAATGAGTACTGCACCAACACCACGGCCATTCATGTTAACAGCCCCATCAAACATCATAGTCCATTCTTCCTCCGGGTTAGGCCCTTCAGTGTGAATAGGCTCTTCTTGATCTTTTGCTTTAATGAACATGATGTCTTCATCAGGGAAGTCAAACCTCATAGGCTGGTAGTCATCAATGGGTTGCTCAGCAAGATATTCAGATAGTACACTGCCCTTGATGGCTTTCTGAGATGTGTACTGTATGTCATATTCCGTGAGAATCATTTGCCATCTTGCAACCCGTCCGGTAAGCGCTGGCTTCTCGAAGATGTACTTAACTGGGTCCATTTTTGAGATTAACAAGGTAGTGTGGGTCAACATATACTGCCTCAGTCGGCGAGCAGCCCACGCTAAAGCACAGCAAGTTTTCTCGAGCAGTGAATAACGTTGTTCACAGTCGGTAAACTTTTTGCTTAGGTAGTATATTGCATACTCTTTTCGACCAGACTCGTCATGCTGGCCCAGCACACATCCCATTGACTCTTCTAATACTGTCAAGTACATAATCAGAGGTCTTCCTTCGACTGGAGGCATGAGGATTGGAGGTTCTTGTAAATACTCCTTGATCTTATCAAAAGCCTTCTGGCAATCTTCGTTCCACCTGACCGTTTGTTCCTTTCTTAGCAGCTTGAACAAGGGTTCACAAGTTGCTGTGAGGTGAGATATGAACCTTGAAATGTAGTTCAATCGACCTAAAAACCCTCGAACTTCTTTCTCAGTTTTCGGAACAGGCATCTCTTGAATAGCTTTGACTTTATCAGGGTCAACTTCAATCCCCTTCTCGCTTACAATAAAGCCCAGCAGCTTACCGGATCGCACCCCGAATGTGCATTTGTTGGGGTTCAACTTCAGTTGGTACTTCCTCATGCGCTTGAATAATTTGAGCAGATTCACCAGGTGATCTTCCTCTGTAAGGGATTTGGCGATCATGTCATCCACGTAACATTCTATTTCTTTGTGGATCATATCGTGGAATAATGTCACCATAGCCCGTTGATATGTGGCACCGGCATTCTTCAGTCCGAATGGCATCACTTTGTAGCAGAACGTGCCCCAGGGTGTGATGAATGTTGTCTTCTCCATGTCTCCAGGTGACATCTTGATCTGATTATATCCTGAAAATCCATCCATGAAGGAGAATACCGAGAACTGAGCCGTGTTATCCACCAATACATCAATGTGAGGTAATGGGAAGTCATCTTTCGGGCTGGCTCTATTCAGATCCCGGTAGTCAACACACATTCTTACTTTGCCGTCCTTCTTAGGCACAGGTACTATATTAGCAACCCACGGTGGGTAGCTAGTCACAGCAAGGAACCCGGCGTCCCATTGCTTTTGTACCTCTTCCTTGATTTTCATAGCCATGTCCGGGCGGGTTCGGCGCAACTTCTGTTTAACTGGTGGGCATTCTTCCCTCAGAGGCAGCTTGTGCACAACAATGTCGGTATCCAACCCTGGCATATCTTGATACGACCAAGCAAACACATCAACATACTCTTGAAGCAGATCTATCAGTTGCTTCTTTACTGAGTCTTGAAGGCAGGCCCCGATTTTAACCTCTTTCACGTCTTCGTCGGCGCCAAGATTAATCACTTCAATCTCCTCCTGGTGAGGAGTAATAACCTTTTCCTCCTGTCTTAACAACCTGGCTAGCTCTTCAGGAAGCTCATATTCTTCATCGACCCCTTCATCAGCTTGATTGATTGGATTGTCAAAGTCATACGATGTCATAGCCGTGCTGTTGTCGGTACGGTCTGGAAGGCACTCTCTGCAAGGGTTAAGTTGGTTCATTTTAGTGATTGATTTTAATCTTGTTTTAGAAAAAAAAGTGGAATGAAGTTATCATTTTGAAAACACCGCCATTTATTTTTGTACAAAAAGAAAAATGGAAAAACAGTGAGCAGAAAAGAAAAAGACTCGTTTGCAAAAAGACGTCTGATATTTCATTAATTTAATCTTGTTTGCACAAAAGTACAGATGGCCCTGATTACAAAATGAGTCTTGTCATCTTGGGCAAGATGCAAGACTTTGATGCATGCTATAAAAAATACAGGAAATAATAATTACTCTGCATGAGTAACTCTTATAATTTCCTGGGAAGACCAGTTCGAGACACTGCTCCCCGGGATCTTCGGACGAATCCAATTCTCCAGATTGCGCTCCTCTTCCAGCTCGTCTTCCAGACAGTTGATAGCATCGGGGGTAAGCATTCCCCCACTAACAAAACCAGGCTCTGCAGCAGCCTTTGCTTGATGTTGAATTGGTCTGTAACCCAACCCAAATTTGTCCTTCTTCTCCTCTACAGCTAAAACCTTGCCCCAGCCAAGGGCAGTTCCTTCTTCAACAACCTTCCGGGCTTGTTGGTAAGATGACATGGAGATCCCCGACACAGCAGATGCTTCATTGACGTTCAAGGCTTCAAAACCTTGGCTCATTGTTTCATGGATCTCCCCATCCATCTCAATGTATTTGTAAGTAGCCAGATGGCTAACAAAAATATCCTCTTCCCCACAGATTGTGACAACTTGACCTTCCCACTCAAATTTTAACTTTTGGTGAAGGGTAGACGTTATTGCGCCAGCGGCGTGAATCCAGGGTCTACCTAACAAACAGCTGTAGGCGGGCTGAATGTCCATCACGTAAAAGATAGTTTTAAAGGTCTGCGGGCCAATTGTCACAGGCAGCTCAATCTCTCCCAGAACCGATCTCTTCGAACCATCAAAGGCTCTTACCACCAGGTTGCTGGGTCTCAATGCCAATCCATCATATTCTAATTTCACCAGAGCCTTCTTTGGTAAGACATTCAGGGAAGATCCTGTGTCCACCAGCACATGAGAAAGGACAACTCCTTTGCATTCCATGGTTATGTGCAAGGCTTTGTTGTGATTGCGGCCATCCGCTGTCAAGTCAGAATTGGTAAACCCTAGCCCATTGCTAGCAGTAACATTACCAACCACGGTTTCCAATTGGTTGACAGTAATCTCCTCAGGCACATAAGCGGCGTGCAAGACTTTAAGTAGTGCATTCCGATGGGCTTCGGAGCACATAAGCAGTGAGAGGATAGAGATTTTGGATGGCGTCTGGTGAAGCTGATCCACAATTTTATAGTCACTCTTTTTGATGATCCGCATAAACTCATCAACTTCCTGATCAAATGGAGTTTTCAGGGCTTCTTTGGCAGCTGGATCTTCCTGCACCGAGCCTTTACCCTTTGCCTTGGCAGCAGCTTCTGCTTCGGCAGTAGATCTTTGAACTTGTGAAGCAAAGAGACGTCCGCTTCGAGTGAAGCCTCCGCCTCCCCCCACATTATCTACTTGTGGTGCAGGTGTGGATGTTTCTAGAGTGATTCTTTTTCCTTCGCAGTACACGTCAGAGCCATAGTGCCAAGGGATGGCCCTATTGCTTTCATATGGTACTGGTCCAGGCACCGTGACAGTGACTGGACTGATTGCTGCTGTTGAAGGGACTGTAATTGTTTGTGGATCATAAAAGATTGTAACTGGTGCTCTGGCGGGAGCAGCACCTTCTGAATGGTAGGCGGAATTATTTTCAGGATCGTAGAATATGGTAACAGTAGAGACATCTTCATGATTGATTGCTGGTGTTGTAGGAGGTTCTGTTGGAAGGACTGTTGTTGTTGTTGATGGAGATTCGAAATGGAATGAAGCTGAAGTTGTAGCAGGAGAAACTGTTGAAGTCTGATCATTTGGGAGGACAGGTGAAGTACTTGTTGATGGTGCTGATGAATTGTCGGGAACAATAGTTGCTGTAGTTGTAGGAGGTTCTGAAACCGTTGTTGATGAAGTTGCCGGATTTGTCGGAAATGATGTAGTGATCTGTAGCAGGCCACTCTGAATAAGGCTGTCAATGCCATTCCTCAGGTCCTCACACCCATTCCATGAAATATTGCAATAGGGACACCCTAGTTCACACCCCGGAAATATTTGGTTTTCACGGAGTTGAGCCTTGATTTCCACCAATGGTGTCCTGATCTGATCCACACTAGTTATCAAATAAGACGGTCTGTCTTCTTCAATAGCGTTAATTCGAGGACCACCATGGTTTGGCATTGGGTTTTTATTGACATTGGGCGGAGGTGCAAAATTCAGAGCCTTGGAGTCTACCAAGTCTTGTACCTTCATATGCAGAGCCCTGCATTTTTCTGTACTGTGACCAGGTGCGTTTGAATGAAAAGCACACCTAGCATTGGAGTCATAGTTCCTTGGTAGACTGTTGGGATCCGGAGGTGCCAACGTTCTTAGCTCAACTAGGTTGAGTTTCAGAAGTTGTGGCAGCAAGGCGGCATACGGCATCGGGATTGGGTCGATCACTCTGTTAGCTTGAGATGGCCTCTGTTGGAATGGCCTTTGTTGATTGTTGTTGTTGGTGTTGTTGCTGTTGTAGTTTCTTGGAGGATATTGATTCTGCTGATACTGAGGTTGTTGTTGGAAGTTTTGTTGAGGAGGTTGATAGACTGGCTGTGGATGAGCTGGAGCAGGGATAGTGACCGCTGCTATTGACCTTTGAACATATTGGGGCCTACCCCTGTTGGTGTGAATGACATTGGTCTCGCCAGTTCTTCTCGGGCCTGCAAAAGGCTTTCTTGTACCACTGGACGAGCTTGCACCGTTGTCTGAGATCTTTCCCATTTTCAACAGGCTTTCAATTCTCTCCCCAGCTATGACAACATCTGCGAAGCTGGTGGAGGAGAAGGCAGCTAGCCTATCAATATAGGTTCCCTGAAGGGTATTCATGAACATATCAGCCATTTCTCTTTCAGACATAGGTGGCTGGACAGCAGCAGCAAGCTGTCTCCATCTTTGAGCATATTCTCTGAAGCTCTCCCTTGATGATTGTGACATCCCCATTAGGAGGGTCCTATTGGGTGCCATATCCAGATTATACTGATACTGTCTGATGAAGGCCTCTGCCAGGTCCTTCCAGCATCTTACAGTTGCTCTTGTCAGATGGGAATACCACTCCCTCGATGCTCCAGTCAAACTATCTTCGAAATAGAACATCCACAATTTCTCATCCATGGTATAAGCTTTTAATCTCCCGAGGAAAGATTGCAGATGGGTTCGGGGACAGGAAGTCCCATTATACTTTTCAAAACATGGAGGCTTGAACTTGTGGGGAATCCTAACCCCGTCTACCAAACCCATGTCCATGACGTCGAAGCCCAAAGAGTTTTGAGACTCCAGTGATCTCAACTTCTCAGCTATTTCTTCCAATCGTCTATCATAAGTTTCCTCTCCAGCACCCATTACTGTAAATTGGTCCTCCTGAGGATCTTCTTGAAGTACTCTCCCTGCTGTGGCAGTCCCTTGTATATTGACTGGGATGTTGACCTCTGGATGGAGATGGGGTCCAAAAACTGGGGGATTGACATGAGGTTGGACCCTCTCGTTGTTACTTGTGCCAGCAGTCCCCACATGGGGCTCATCTTGATTCCTCCCTTCTACCAAAGTTCTGAGCCTCTCTTGGCTTTGAGCTAAGTTGTTCATCACTTCCATGAATTGTGTTATCTGGGTTCTCATCTCCAGTCTTTCGTTCGCCATCTGGTTTCTGACCTCCGTAAGATCTTGCTGCATCTGATCCATCTGAATTCCCGGAAGGTTGTTTCTAGTTGGGTACCTGTGAGGCCTGTTGAGAGGAAATACCCGGCGGCGAGCAATAATTCCTGAACATCACAACAGAGGTTAGCAACAACAAAACAAAAACCTACAAAACAAACAAAAGGGTTAGCATGCAATGCAGTTATGCTTATTTGTTCTCAAGGTATCCGGTTTGGCCTTCAGTTTTGACCCTTCCAGACCTTTGAAGATGATGCTGTTGAAGTTGCTTTTGATGTGAACCCAGACAGAAACCAACACAAATATATTACATAAGATGAAATAATACAACTTGTTCATTTTACAACACTAGCCCCCTAAGGGGTCAAAATACATCACAAAAAAGCAAAAGTACATGAAAAGGAACAACAACAAGCAAATGATCAAACTCCAAGGCCAAACTCATCCTCACGAACTTCCTTAAGAAGTGCTTCGGTCACAGGATCAGCCGGACGCTCCGTGAGACCTCTGATGAGAAGGTTTCTTGTTGCAACAACTGCAGTCAACTTCCTGTTCTGACTTTGGTCCTTAGACCTCTTCACTCCAGCTCTGATTTCTAGCTCTGATATTTCCTTCTGGGCTGCTGCCAGGGCTTTTTCCATCTGCTCCATCTTGTCTTGAGCTCTCTTGTCTTCTAGAATACGGGCCTCAGTGATCCGGACCCACCTGGCCTGACTTTCCTTCAAATACAAGTCTGTTCTTGCTCTCTGAAACTGGGCTTCTTTACAAGCATTCTTCAGAATCTGTTCACCAGCTTTGGACTTGTTGATATAATCTCCATACTTCTCGATCTTAGTCAAGTGTTCCACTTTCAACTTCTCCAATCTCTCAATCTCCCTCACACCTTCACTCCTCTCCCGGAGGGTCTTCTGCAAAGCCTGGGTTAGCTTCCCATTTCTTTCCTTCAAGCTCTCAAACTCCTCCAAACTGATAGTGGCAGGGGGTGGTGCTGAAGATGACTCAGGCATGTCTTCTATGGTGAAGGGCATTCCAGAGAATTGGGCCCTAGCATGGGACCACTCATAATATTGGACTGATGCCACATTATTGCACTTCCCCAAAATGGTGATTCCCTTGGTTCGAACATGATCCCAGGCCCAGACAGCCTGCCTAACAACAGCCAAACTAATCTTGTTCTCACAGTAGAGGGTCTCAATCAGGTCCTGTGTCATAGGGGTATGGACCAATGCATAGCCCAATTGCCTCTTGAATAGCAGAGGGTTGTAATTGATACTTCCCTTAACTCCTATTAAGGGCACATTGGGAAAGTGCCCACAGCTGGTGATCATATCTCTGCCCTTGGTGCTCTGAGTACACCATCTGATGTCTGCTGAAGTGAGAGTAGTGAGCCTCTTGGCCCAGTTGCTCTGCTGATGAGGATTGAGAAATGCATCTGTCTTGGGTAGATGCTTTAGAAGCCAAGCATGGAATAATGGAGCACAAATCCTCACTAATCTTCCCCTCTGCTTCTCATTTCTCTGATGTACTGAGTAATAGAGATCACCCAGTAAAGTTGGCACAGGGTTCTTCAGGATGAACAAGTGGATTGCATTCTTGCTAATGAAACGGGGCTCATCTGCAAACAACACAATTCCATATACACTTAAGGCCAACAGAGCACAAACAACTTTCCACTCCCCCAAGGAGGCCTTCAAACTAGCTTGAGAAATCAGGAAGTCCAGATGAAATCCAGGGATCCCAGCTTTGGAGGTCATATGCTGTTCAATCAAAACAGGCTCTAGGTGCAAAGCTTTTGCTATCTCTCCATTGCTGGGAAAGACCATTTCAGGGTTAAAAGGGATTTCTCTCCTGATAGGTAGACCAACCAAAGATGAGTATTCTTCCAAAAGAGGACCCAACTGAAAGTCTTGAAAGGTGAAACATCTCAATGGGGGGTCATAGAACTGAATACAGGTGTGGATGAGGCTCCTCTAAGAAGGGTCTAGATCCATAACCATGTCCAGTATATCCCCATAACTCTCCCTGAACAAGGGTATGTGATCTGGAGTGATCAGGGTTTGGATCCTCCTGATGTCTGACAAGTCTGGTTGGAAGAAATGATAGGTGATGTTGCTCTTCTTTGGAGCCATGAGTACTGAAGACTGAGTTGAATAAGTGCTGATGAAGATGCTGAGAAGTGGGCCACTGATTAGCTGGTGCTGGTAATTGAAATATATGGCTGACAAGCTGAAACAAGTGCTGGTGGAGATAAGTCAATATAGCAGATGGGGTCAAAACCAAAACCAGAGGAATATGGATACCCTGAAACACAAATAAGCACATGTTAATATGATGCAATGAATATGTATGCAGATGATATGCAAGGGTTTGTGACTGAGCTGGATCTGATTCACTGCCTTGGTATAGATCCATGTGTGTTCAAGAATTCCAGATGGAGGTCTGAAAAATCCAGTAACCAGGGTAGGGGACTCAAATAAAGGGCCACATGTCCAGGGTTTTTTAGAATCACAAGAACTGTCCAACATGGAGTATTCTTAACAAAGTCAAAGTAACAGGGTATTCTGAGGTCAAGGTACCTGCAAACCTGTAAACAGCCCAACCCCCTCACAGGTGGTGATCTAGAACAAGGATCCTCAGACTTGGATCAGTTATGAGAAGTGTAAACACTTCTAACCCGGAGGTACAGTGTTTACAATAACCATAACAATTCCTCCTCTAATTCACCTCAGTTTCTGAAGGTCAATACTAAAAGGTCATCCAGACTTAGCAGGCTTCCCAGATAGCCCTAGCATTGCAGGAAATCTGCAACACAGAGTTCTCAAGAAGAAACCCATATCTGAACCGTGTTTCATATTCCCGCACCAGACCGAAATGGAATGGGAAAGAATATGATTCACTCTAGCCTAGGTGTCACTCAGGTCCCAGGTATAGGACCTTAAACTCTCAATAGAACACCCACCCACCAAAGCAAAACCAGATCCAGCCAGACAGCATGACAGTATGATATATACAAAAGCAATAAAGAAAGCAGTAAAGCAATTGTACATAAAGCAAATAATAAAACAAATATACAGACACAAATAACACATAACACCCCAGTAAACACAAATCAAACAAGCGCTAGGAGGAACCCACAAAAAGAACCAGAAGCCCTGGTTGCAATATAAGGTTTCCCCAGCAGAGTCGCCAAGCTGTCGCTCCCGACAAATGAAACCGGGTCAGATGAAGGTACAGACGCGAACGGTCGGCGAGAGGGACAATGAGAACACACAGCCGTGAACTCACTGGAGATGAAAAGAGTCGCCAGCTAGGCATTTTTATCCCGGAGGAAAGGCAATGCTGCATAGGCCTAGAAAAAGATGGATAAGACGGTTGCGAACCAGAGAGACTGAGAAAGGGGGTTGGTTACAACCTGGGAAGGTATTAGCACCCAGATTGTCCGTCGTACTCGACGGGATCCACGCTTAAAAGATTTGTGTTTTAAAGGGGTAGTGTCAGTGCAATTTGTGTATAAAATAGCTGGAAAAGAATGTACAGGTGTCAGTGTATGAGAAGTGTGAAGTGCATAAGTGAAGTATGAAAGTGTCAGTGTGAGAATGAAAAAGAACTGCTCATGATCATGAGGCTAAAAGAATGAGGCTAGAAGGAGGGGGAATGGACAGAGACTTTTGTTCGATAACTGTTAAGTTATGCCTACGTATCCTCTCGTGCAATGAGGAAGTCAGAACACCGTAGTTCGACCCAAAGAGACTGAAAGAAGAATTGACTTGTGAACTGCTTACTTGTCAATGCTCAAGTGTATGACCTGTCTGGCTCAGGTGCTGACTGTCTTGCATTAGACGGAAGAAGCAAGTTCTCGATTGTGAGTGAAGATGATGAGAAAAGAATCCCGGAGGAGACGATTATTGTTTGTTTTTTGAGTTTTCAGTCTTTTATTGCTTTTTGAAGTTTGTCATAAGATAATGGGCTTAAGCCTAAACCAACGGGTTAGTAAACTCATCACATCTTCTCTCTGATTAGGGGTAATGAGATTACCTTAAGTGTGAAGTCAGATTCTCACACTTAATCACCTTTGACGTAGGGTTAAGATCATTAACCTACTTGTGATTATTTAGATGTTTTTGTTGTTTTTGTTTAGTGTTGAGTAATGAGGTTAAGCCATAATCAAGGATTAAACAGACTCATTACACTATCCTAAAAGAAGGATAATAGATGAGAGTGTTTAAGCTGAGGAAGACTCCTCAACTTAATCCATGATTAGGGATTAAACTCATGACAAAACAAGCCTTTGATTAAGTGGATTTTAATTAATGATGTGATGATGAAGTGGATTTTATGATTTGTAAGACTACTTGAGGGGGACTTGTCCATTAACACTAGGGTTAGTCCTTCTTAACCACTTAAGGAAGAATTAGAACCCTAATGCAAGGCCCAAGTTACAAGTGTGATGTCTTGGTGATTATTAGGTGGATTAATTAAGAGATTTAAACACATTAAGGGTTTGATACTTAGGATTAAAGTTATACACTCCATCCTAAAAGAAGGATGCAGGCATAAGCTTAATCACAAAGTCTCAAAGCCTTTAGGGTTTAGTCCCTGATTATGAGGTGAGAAGAGAGGACTCAAGGAGAGGCACAAAGGTAAAACTAAGAGGGGAGACTAATCAAAACCATAATTCATTGTCATGCTTGGTTGGTCCTAAGGTTTGTGAGGTTTGCAAGAGAAGTCTTCAAAGGAACCACCAGGAAACAGATGAAAGGATCAAGAGAAGCAAAGTGACTTGCTTCATTCAAGAAGTCAAGTCACTTGAAGAAAGAAAGTGGGAGGAAGAAGAATGAGCAAGCTCAAACTCAAACACATATAGGAATGCAGCAAGGGATGCAAGAGAGATGAAAAGAAAAGTTATGAGAAGTGAAGGCAAATTCACTTCTCAAGTTTACTTACCACCTGAAATGTTAGAAAGAAATGCAATGCAATGCTAAATGAAATGAAATGACATGATGCTAAGCAAAACCAGAAGCATGTTGATGATGATTATGATGTTATGAGGTGCTGCAAACATGAGGCAAGGCAAGGGGATGCTCATACAAGATTATGAATGCAAATGATGCAAGCTAAGGAGCATAAATGAATATGAAAAGTCATGAAGCATACAAGACAAATGACATGGCAAATATGAGATGCAATGGTCAAACATGCTTCCTACATGTCTTAAGATGCCAAATGAATCACAAGGATGCATAGAATGCACAGACAAGTCATGTTATGCAAGGAAATGCTAGAGGGATGCAAATGAAAGCCCAAATTAGGGTTTATGAATCAAACATCAAACCAAAACTCAAAACAGAAGCAAACCCTAAGATAAAAAATGGAAAATGCTACCCAAAGAAACCCTAAACCTATAATAAACCACTGCCCAAAGGGGAGCTCTCAACTCTCAACCAAACTCAAGATATGAATTTTCTAAGTTATTAGGGTTTTTTAGGGTTCTTAACAAAAGAAATGCCAATCAAATTGAAAATGCAAGATCAAATCATGGCCACTTTACCCTAGAAACTACATGCTAAACATAACACAATGCAAGAAGAATCAATGTCTCAACCTTCTCCAATAGGCAGAAATGAATTTTTAAACTTATGATCAAAATAATGCATAAAAAATGATTTTATTCAATGAAAAATTCTTAAAATGCATCAAGATCAAAAAAGAAATTTGGTTTGAAGGTTGGACAATGTTTCTAAATGTCTTAGAACATTTCATGAATTTTTTTGTAATTTTTAAATACCTAAAAGTATTTTTAATTAATTAATTCCTATTAATCAATTAAAAATAATCTTTTAAATATTTAAAAATACTTTTTTAATGATAAAAAATAAAATAAAAATGTTTTTGGGTCATAAAAATTAATAAAACCTTAAGGAAAAAGTTTCATAATTTTTAAGATTTTTTTGCTATTTTAAATTAATTATGCAATTTAAATGAAAGAAAATGAATTAAAAATCAAAATAAACAAAAGTCAGAGGGATGGAGGGCCAGGATGAGCCTAGGATTTGAATTGGTTGACTGGCGCGTGATCTTGTGGTGTGGATTGGTTCTGAGTTAATTACATTTAATTAAAACTAATAATAAAATTAGGGCTAATCAAAGAGATCCTGGCCTTTCCCTTGCGCGCGCAGTCAACAAGTCAATGGCAATCAATGGTCCAAATTCAAACTAGCATTAATTATGTGATTAGGGCACAAATGACTCTCAGGTGGCCGGAGAAGACTTCCGGTCGTCTTCTCCGGCCAGCTCTCACCTGAAAAATCTCCAAACCTCTCAAAACGTACCAAAAATGAAAACCAAGAACATGGAAATGATCCTCATCCTCTCACGAACCAAACCCCTCTCTCAAAACAAATTTATATTTCCTAAATCAACTGAATCGAAGAGAAAAAGTTCTAGGTCACGCAAGCTTCAGAAACAAATTAAATGCTCAAATCACAACCATTTTCAAAACCAATGGTACCAGAATGATCAGTGAAACAAATAGAACAAGTTTGTAACAAGCAAAATCATTTCTGGAAAAATAAATTTCAGGCTACCTGAGATTTGAAGCTTTCCACTTGAGGACTTTCTGGCCTTCTCTTTATGTGCAAACCACTCCTTAGGACCCCTTGATGATGTTTGAATGCCTTAGAACAATTTATGTAGGCTGGCTGATGAGTTTCGAAAGCTCCTGCTTCAAGCTCAGTCAACAATGGCTATGGTGATTCTGACTGATTCAGGCCACTGTGAATGATGGTTTATGGTCCAGATGATGTATGGAGAAGCTTTGCAAGGTTTGTTTGGCTGTTTATGGGCTAGGGAGGGAGATTCGAATGAATCTGCAGAATGAGGGTGAAGAATGGCAGTGGGGTGCTTTGGCTGTTTCAGGCTTATGCTTTGGGTGATTTCTACTCAATGACACATGGTGAGTTGAATGGAGGAAAAGGTTTTAGTGTTTGCTTGCTGTGGAGGGGAATTCGAAGGAAGTTGCAACTTGGAGTGTTTTTGTGAATGTGTCTAGTGATTTGGTTTCAGCCTTGCTTCTTGTTATGGCTAGCTTGCAAATTGTCCATATGACTCTCTCTCATTGGCCAGTTGATTTGACATGTGCTTTATGGATAGGTGTGGCCACTTTTGCAAAAATGTCAACTTCTTGTAAGATAGGGCATGGGCAACTTCTAGCCAAGTACAAAGCATGGGGCTGCGCAGCATGATGTGTGTATGAGCCTAGCTTGGTTCAGCATCCAAGGCTGCAAGTGGTAGGGAGTGAAATGAGTGTTTTGCAACTTGTGGCAACTTTGGTTCACATGTGATAAAGTCTTGTTACACAAACCAAGCCATGAGCAAACTTGATCCAATTCTGATTTTTAGGACTTAGAGAATGTTTGTGTAATGGTTTGAAATGAATTAGAGGTTACATGATGCATTGGTTCAAGGTTTTGCAAAATTTCCATTTGAAGCATGCCTTAGAAATTAATGATTTTTGCCAACTTTGCATTGCTATAACTTTTGATCCAAGAAGAGTTTGATCATGTTCTTGTACTTTTTGAAAAGGGAAAGATGAGATCTACAACTTTCATGACCAAAGTTTTTCCATTTGAAGCCTTTTTGGACCAAGAATCAAAGCTTGAAAATTGACCTAAAATGATGCATTCTTGAAAAGTCAACTATGCCCAAAAAGTCAACCTTTGCAAAAACCCTAAATTCTTGATTTCTATGAACTTCAACCTTCTTCCATGATCAAATAAAAATCATATACACTCAAAATGATGAAGATCACCCATTGGTTGGGTCATTGGGGGCCTCAGATGCCCTGATTTTGCACTGACTTGTCTAGAAAGTCAACTCTTGATCAGATGACTTCCCCATGGAATTTCTTCATGAAAATTGATATGTATACTCCCCATACCATATAGAGATCAATGAAGACAAGAATGACCAAAAAATTTGGAGTTATGGCCTCTGAAACCAAAACCCTAATTTTCAGTCAACTGTGCAGTTCAACCTGGCTCTGCATCCACTCAAACCCTAGCTCTTGTGATTCCTCTGCATTTTTGACTTTGAGGAGATGGAATATGATATAAGAACACACATGGACCCCTTTGAGTTGATTGGTTGCCTTTGGAATGGCTCAAGATGCTTTGGGATTGCTCAGATCACAAACCCTAGGTGCAGATGCCTTGAAAGCTATGCAGTGGATAAAAAATGAGATGTGAGATGACATGATTGTGTTTATGCACATGAGATGATCACAAGCCATGGTGTGAATGGGTGAGGGCAAATTTGGGGTGTTTACAATAAGGCACTAGAGGTGGAACTTGTGGAGCTTCCCAAACTACATTAATTTCCTCCTCTTCTTCTTCCCCTTGGGAACTGACAATTGATTCACTCTCATTAGTCTGGACGTCTGAGGTGTCTTATGCTTTTCTACTTTTGAGGAGGCTCTCAATGTGTTCTCCTACTAACACCAATTGTGAAAAACCAGGAAATGAAACGCCTATCATCCTTTCGATGTACGGGCTCTGCAAGGTGCCCATGAACAAGTCAAATCCATTCCTTCTCTAAGATTGGTGGTTGAACACGAGCATCAAACTCTCTCCATCTTTGAGCATAATTTCTGAACGATTCACCACTTACTTGAGATAAACTTTGCAACTGTATGCGGTCTGGAGCCATGTCGAGATTGTAGTCATACTGCTTCATAAAAGCACTAGACAAGTCCAACCATGACTGGATGTGGGTACTTTGTAGCTGTGTGTACCAATCCAATGATGCTTCACTTAAACTATCTTGGAAACAATGAATCATCAGCTTATCATCCTTAGTATGAATGGTCATCTTTCTGCAAAACATCACCAAATGATTCATTGGACAACTATCTCCTCCATACTTCTCAAATTTTGGCATTTTGAACTTTGGAGGGATTATCACATCAGACACTAAGCATAAGTCAGAAGCATTTAGAATAAAAGCATTATGTCCTTTTAAGGCTTCAAGTTTCTCTTCCAACACACGACATCTTTCAACAAACCCCGGCTTTTAAGGTTGTACAGTATTCAATTCCAGGTTTGGCCTTTTGGAATTAGGCGTGGAGATTGAAAAACTATGATATTCCATGGCATCAACTGATGAAGAATTCTCATTTTGGACAATGTGACACTTTTGTGTAATAGAATCCTCAACTACCGATCGTTGGATGTTGTTATCTCTTTTTTCTAAGGCTACCATGGCCTCCACAAGTTGGTCCAATTGGTTCTTCATTGCATCCACATCTCCTCTTAACACCTCATGACTTTGCTCCAATGGATTCATGGTCCTCAAAGCTACTTCAAGTCAAATACAAGTGTTGAGAAATCAACTGACGATTATGAACGAATGGCGAATGAGTTTTTGTTTTATTTTGGGAAAATGATATGCAATGCATATGGTATGCAAATGAAATGATAAATCTAGGATCATGAGACCAGAGTTACAAGATTTCATAAGTTCGAGGTACAGATGGAGGATACTTTGATTGCTCACCTCACAAGGAGCTCACCGGGTATGCTCTAAAGTTTTAGGGACCCCAAAGTTAATGATTCATATGGTTATTCATCACACAGGTCATAAGCATGACAGTTGATTGACTCCCTCATATGAATCTATTTTGGGTGAGATCTTCGTATCGAGCCACGCGAGAGGGAAGTCTCTCGGTGCCCCATACTATGCGATCATCGACACGAGATTTAAAACAAAGTCTCAGAGTTATGGACCTTTCTCAATTGTTTGATGCACGTGTCATTTTTTATATTTTTTTTTACAGTCAATCAACTCTATTGATAAAGTCTATTCTGAGTGAGGTCTTCGTATCGAGCCACGCGAGGGCGAACCCTGGTGCCCCATACTACGCGACCATCAGCCGATGTTTTAAGCCACACGACTTAAGGTTCTAAAGGTACTTAGAGTCGATAAGCCTAATGAAAACAATTGACCACACACGCCAAGAACTTGACAGTCGTCAGTATTCTCATTAGAATCTACTCCGAGTGAGGCTTTTGTATCGACAACCCACGAGAGCGGTTCCCTCGGGAGCCCATACTACACAACCTCACTAACTTATGTTTGTGCTCGCAAGCCCAAGTATGGAGCTTTTCACTAAAGTTATTTAGTAATCAAAGTATCGTTCCAACAGTATTAAAGAACCATGAGATATAATATTGAAAGCAGTAAAGAAAGTGATAAAAAATAAGCAAGTAAGACATAAAGGAAAACATCCAATCAAGCGTGGAAACCTAGATTAGGCTTGACTTGCATAGGGGTGAACATGTCCCCAGCAGAGTCGCCAGCTGTCGTACCTCGAAAAATACGATCCTCATGAATGCGGTCGCGGCGGGGCTGACTTGAGAGTCGCCATCTAATTTTGTTTATTCCCTAAGAGGGAAATGGTAAATATAGATAAAACCACAAAGAAAGGATAAAACAATTGTCGTCGCAACCATTGTCGGGGTTCGGAAGTCGGTTATGCAGGGGAAGGTATTAGCACCCCCCACATCCATCGTACTCGATGGGAACCTTCTAAGTTGTCACGCGCGAAGGGATGTCTATGCTTATGTATTACTTGCTAAACTATGGGTTTTATTGATCCTAGGGGCTCGACAAGGATTGAGATCCTCGTGCCTACTCCCTTGTGCAATGGGAAAGTCAGAGCTTCGTAGTTCAGCCTGATATGGGTGTTGGTGTTCGTTTTATTACCTTTCTTTGATGAAAGGGTTTAAGAGTTAATTGCACTAAATACTATGAGTAAAGGTGATTATTTTGAACCAACACGACGAGCGTCTTGTGACGAAATAATCGGAGCGAATAACGAGAGCTCATTATCCTCCTTTCTACCACTTAAGGCTCGCGGCGTGCAATTCTTCTCATATTATTAATGTGTTTATTTCCTAAGACCGATTGACGTTGGATCAAGGGTTTGAATTTAAAAATGGAAATTTGTTTTTTTGAAGGTAAATGGGTGAATACAAATGGAGTTTTATTTATCTGGTTGGTTAGCGAGGCACAATGCGCTCGGCTCACAAGGTCGGAAGACTTGACATATGGATCAAGTGAGCGAAAAGCTAGCTAGAGAAAATAAGCGCGATGCTTTGATTCGTTTAAATTGAAAAAAAAAGTTGAGAATAAGTGTGAAGTGATAATTAATATAGATGGCGATCGCGAAACGATCGACTTACGTGTGTGTATGAAGTGAAGTGCATATAAATATTTTCTTGGCGTTGGACCAAAGATTTCGTTTATCTTTGAAATGATTAATCTCAGTGTGCGTTCGTATTTTACTTAGCAATTTATTATCAAATATGAAAAAGTAATCACACAAGCAAGCATATCATATTACAAGCAAGAAATATCGAGCATACACAAACATTCATCACACACATAAAATCGAACAATGGAGAAAGAATAATTAATCAAATTAAATAGAAATATTTAATTAGATTAATTAACAAATTAATTAATGGAATCAAATAAAATCATTTAAGATAATAAATCAATAAAAAAAAGTTTTTGGGTTTTTTTTTGTTAAAAAAATAAATTAGTTCATTAATTAAATTATTTAATAAGATTAATTAATAAATTAATTAATTAGATTAAACAAGAATATTCAAAATAATTAATTAAGAATTTTTTTTTTTTTTGGATTTTTTATAAGAGAAAGTTAAATAAAATAAAATAGGAAAAGGAAATTGGGTTGGGTTAGTAGAAGAACCCGGGGTATTGAAAGTAGAAAAAACGCAGCCCAAAACAGAGGAGGCTCATTCGCAGTTGGGATGTATAGTATACCCTCGGGTCAATAGTTGACTTTCTCAAACACTCTACACCGTCTGATCTATCTACCTCTCCCACTGACTACAATCCAAAGGTTACTTAGATGAGGTGCATGATAGAACGCAAGGGGAAACATGCACGGGATACCAAGGGAATCTCCTGGCCTGATGACAAGTGTCCGGTGAGGGACACTTGTTTGGCCCTAATCCGGCCACCACAAAAACACATCAAAGGTCGCCAGTTTTTTAGAATAAAAGAAAAAACAGTTGAACGTTCATTAGTTCACTTCCACCTCTCTCCTCAAACTCTCTCTCCAACACTTTCAGTCGTCCCTTCCGTTCATACTCGCCGGAGAGGGACGTCGGTCGCCGGCGGTGCAACCGACATCTCTGGTAGCTTATTACCTCCAACCATGAAACCTAAAATACAAACCCTACCTCAAATTTCTTCCTTATTTCGAATCTAAACTTAAATTTAACAAAAGCCTAAGAAACTTCTCCGATCGGAACCGTTCCTAAATTAAACCCTAACCCAAAAGTACATAGAAAACAAACGAGCGACGCACAGAAGAATGAATGTACTACATAACGGAGATGAACAAGACATAGTCGAGCATGGAACAAGTTCAGAAGCTACCTCGCAAAGATTTCGGTGAACTTCTCTTGAAAGGTATCGTCGTGTTTTCGCAACTAGCTCTTTCCTCTACTCTCTTTGCCTCTAACTCGTTTTCTTCTTTTCTTTTGCGAATGCCTTCCTCTCCTCTACTCTGAATCTTCGTTGATTGTTGCTATGGTGTTATTGGTGTTATTTTGTTATTGTTTTGTTGTGGTTTTTTGATTTAGCTCTTCTTCCTTTCAAATTTCAACGAGAAATTTGAAATAGAAAAAATGATTTTTCTGAGCTATGAGTGAGGTTTTCGTATGCCGTTTTTTGCTAGGTTTTTTCCTTTTCTTCCTCCCGAATGATTGATGATGATTGGGCTTTTATATGAGAGTACGTTGATGCTCATACATGTGAACTTTTGTGTGAAATTTGTGAATCCTTTTTTTGGTACGTGAGAATGTGTGAATCCGTTAGAGGCACCATGTGCAGATCCGTACAATTCATTTTTGTGAGATTTGCGTATCAACGACGTGCTTGTACGTTAATCACTTGATACAGAAAATTCCTTATATTCGTCTTATTCGTTCTTCTAAATTGTATGGCCCACATGAAAATTGAATTTTGTGTTCTTACTGCTAGGTACTCGTCCACACCGAAAATTTTGCTCATACTTGTGCTAATATTTATGTCAACTTCTTCTTTTCATGTACATACAACTTGTTGAGATGCCTAAAATTCGGGTCCACCCGCACTTAACACCTCTTTTCTTTCATTTGATGCTAAGATGTTGTGAAATAATATTTATATTCATATGTTTTGATCACCTGCTGCTTGTGTACTCTAAAAATTAATGACTAAGGCTGCTGGTATTTCGGTTTCTGATCCTTGCTTTCTTTATACATCGTGTATTCTCGCGTTCTCCATTGCTTTGTGTGATTATTTTGGTGATGCATAGACTCTCACTCCTAATTTTCATTTGTTGTTTGCTTGTAGGACTTTCATAGTTAGAAGATGGTATGGTTGATACGGAGACCGTTAAAGACTCACAAGAGAAGCTTGTAAATGGCAAAGGTCAACCAAGACTAATTTGATATGAAGAGCTTATTCGAGAATTAGTGTAATGTTATGCTGCAGCTTGGTACCATGGCTGATCCGAGGAACTTGCAAAGGTCGTATTGTGAATTTTAGGCTTTAGGAATGCTTATTGATAGCACGTTGCTTATATTCTACTGGCCTTTAGCTGAAGGCAACACCTGTTAGAAACCTTTAGTTCTAGTATGATTTTAACTCAACATTTGCTAAAATTCCATGACATTCTTCACATTATTTCTGGTATTACTTGGACTGTCTTGACTTTATTTTGATGGTGTTTATTGTTGTTTTAGCCTCAATATCATTGTAGAAGATAGCTAAATTCTTGGAGGAGTTTATGACATTTCATCCGCCGGGTTTTTCATCATCTTGCACAAGAAGTTGAAGAAGGGATAGAGGTCGGTGCAACTTGGATCATAGGATAAACCAAGGAATTACCTGTAACCTTGAAACTTGCACCATTATTTTTTTGTTGTGAAATTGTGTCTCTTGCGAACTTCCAACATTGGAATAATTATTTGCATTAAATGCCTTGATTGACGTGACAACCATATTTTTAAAAGATGGAGACCGCTAAGGCACCAAAACTGCGATGATTGACGTGATGATCCTTTAGAAGATCATGGCCATGGGCCGGATGATCCTTTAGAAGATCATGGCCAAGGGCCGGATGATCCTTTAGAGATAAAAAAATTAAATAGGGTAGGACAATTTTGGGGTATGACAGATGCCCCTATCTGATTGCCTTGAATCAGAGAAAATGAATAGCTGCATGGCGTTCACATTTTCTAGGGTAGAAGTCAATTAGATATGAACAGACCCCAAAATTTGTCTGACAAGGTGCAATGCACTGAGAGATATAAGAGATAGCGGGATGCCAATTGGACAAAATGGTTGATATTATTTAATCTGTGCAAAGCAATACCTTAACAATAAAGGCTCTTCGGAGAAAACTTAGAGCAGTATCTCAAACAGATGGCATAAGACTTTCTAGGTCAGACGAAGCAGTTCCTTACAATCAAGGCTCTTCGGTGATACTAGAACTATATCTTAACGCAATATGAGATTCTTTGGGTCTTGCAAAGCAGTACCTTTTCGATTAAGGTTCTTCGGAGAGTGCCAAAGCAATATCTCGATCAATGAGATTCTCTTAATCCAAGCAAAGCAGTACCTTAGCAGTAAAGGCTCTTCGGAGAACACTTAGAGTAGTATCTCAAACATATGGTATAAGACTTTCTAGGTCAGACGAAGAAGTTCCTTACAATCAAGGCTCTTCGGTGATACTAGAACATTATCTTAATGCAATATGAGATTCTTTGGGTCTTGCAAAGTAATACCTTTTCGATTAAGGTTCTTCGGAGAGTGCTAAAGCAATATCTCGATCAATGAGATTCTCTTAGGCGTCAGTGTTGTTAATACATACATGAGGTATATCCGATCTACTTTGTTATATTAATTAAACAACTTATTTACTTTATGTTTCAAATGAATAGTCTAATGTTAATGATGTTTTTATTTAAGGTTTATGTATTATAAGTTGATGCGGCCACGTGGATTGGAGCAAAGATTTGCATTCTTAAGCCCCACATCTGCCAACTTATCTTTAATCATAAATAAACCAGATGAGGTCATGGTGTATGTATGCAACATCTTTATGGCCAATAAAGATACATAAAAGTTGTTCTTTTTACCGTTTAATACTGGGTAAGATTTTAATTATAAATTCATCTATTATAATTTTTTGTATTTTGACGTCGTGTAGAAAGTTTCCATCTAATATTTGTTTAATCTTATAGTGGACATTGGTTGTTGGTCGCAATTAATCCTATTAGAGAATTTGTTTATTATCTTGACTCGTTAGGAAATGATTGGACAACATACCCGGATATGAAGAACATGATTGACACGTAAGTGAGATTGTTCTAAATATTCATGTGTTATTTATTTATTTATTTATGTGAATTATTCTAAATATTCATTTATATTTTACTAGCATTATACAAGCCTTTCGAGCCCAACGAGATATCCAGGTATTAAAGAGGAGAGCCAACAACATTACATGGATAAAAGTGGCGGTATATTATTAATTATCACATTTTTTATTATATTAGTGATTATACTTGATAAACTTAGGATTTATCCATATTTTCTTTTCATGTGTAGTGTCCTCAACAACGTAATGAAATAAATTGCGGATATTTCATGTTGAGGTTTATGAGAGAAACTCTTTATTTGGACCGATTAGATATTTCAATTGATGTATGTATTTCTAACTTATGAGTTATTTTAATATTTAACACATATTTCTCATATAATTAAATAGTTGAAACTAAATCAAACTATGTTATATTATTATGTAGTACTTTGATGAATTCAAGTGTGCTTATTATTCAAGAGATCATTTGGAAGAAATTAAAGAGGAATGATGTCAATTCTTTATGGAACTCAGAGTGTTATAAGGTATATTGTACTCTTACTTTAATTGATGAAATTTTTGAGTATGTGTATGTAACTATAGACATATTGTTTATGACTTGTTTTAATTGATCAATTACAATATTTTTGTGTTGTTTCAGGTTATAGTATAGTTGGATGAAAATGTATAGCTCAGAGTGTTATAACATTTTTGTTTATGTAGATTTCATTTGAACCAAAACGTATAGTTGGATGAAATGATTTGTAAAAACTATGTTGTATATTTAAATTGGTTTGGTATGTTTGTATAAATTGTTTCGTAGATATTGTTTTGAAAATCTGATTGTTTTGTATATATAAATCGGTGTCTAAATTGGTACGTTTAAATAGGAAAATTTGGTGCAAATTCTGGTTGGATTGAACAAGTACAAATTCTGGTTTAAAAACCAGGTGAAAAATGTGGATACAAAACAGGTGCTATAATTTGTAAAATCCAGACAACGCTTTTTAAAGAAAAATATTTTAAAATTTTTTTATACCTTAGACAACGCTTTTCTTCAAAAGCGTTGTCTAAGGTGGAGTTTAGAAAGCGCTTTCACTAAAAGTGTTGTCTAAGGTGGGGTTTAGAAAGCGCTTTTAGTGAAAGCGTTGTCTAAGGTATACCATAAAATGCCAAAAGCGTTGTCTAAGGTATATTAAAAAAAGGCAAAAAGCGCTATCTAAGGTGGGATTTAGAATGCACTTTTTGACAATAAAAGTGTTGTATAAAGCACCTTTAGACAACACTTTTGAGATTAACCAAAGCGCTGTCTAAACCTTTAGCAGCGCAGGTTTAGAAAGCGTTATCTAAGGGCAAAAAAAGCGTTGTCTAATGTCTTTTATGGCATAGTGAGAATAGGCACACCAAGGAGTTTGGAGAATTCTTCCATTGTGGGCACCAACTGATAAGCAGGAAATGTGAAACAATGATGTTTAGGGTCAAAGAACTGGAACAAAACATTCATCACGTCTTCATTAAACCCTGAAGAAACCAAATCAAGTAGATAACCATGCTTTTTGATGAATTGAGAGTTCTCAGGAACTTTTGAGACTATTTCCTTAAGCTTGGAAGGTATCCTTACAAATTTGATTCAGATAGTGTTTCTACGAGCGGAAGCCATAACCTGCAACAAAGAACAAAGATAAATCCTTTGGTCCTTGCAATGGTTAGTGAAAATGCTATGTTATGATGTCATGATGTTATGATGTTATGTTTAAAACAAGCAAATGGCAAACACAATCAAGTCACACAAGGGCCTTAAGTTTAAAGGCTTGCATGAAGTTCATAGGTAAGTACCCTCCCCACTGAAGTTTAGTTGGTTCAACCTGCCCTATCAATAGTAATTGGGTTCTAAGGAATCTTAATATCACTGATTCTTATCAAAGGTTGTAGATCAGTGTGGCAACTGTCTTGCCAACCAAAACATCCCAAGATTAGAATCCCAATGAGTGTAGCATCGAGTATCAACCAACTTTAGATTGCATAAAAGCTGACTATCTCACTACTTTCTACTGGCCAAGATGGGTCAATTAGGGTTCTAAAGGGAAGTTAGTGAAAAAGACACCATGGCAGCCTGCTATTATCCTCAACTGACTTGAAGAATATCAGTACCAACATAAGTGTCACACTAACTGTAGCTACCAGATCAATCATAGCAGTATACGCCGTACAGTTTCCTTGATCTATTGCCACTTACCCAAGGTATCACTAGATCCAGGTTAAGATCTTTCTCACAGTAACCCCAAAACAAGTACCCTTTAAAAATAAAGCATATAATTCAAACAAGTAAAATGATCTAACTCTAAGGTAACCCCTCTTTTATATAGTACATCCCCAGCAGAGTCTCCAGTTCTGTAACACAGTGGGAGAACTGACTTTAATTATTTGGTCTTAAAATTTGTTGCGGTAAGCAAGAGTCGCCGCCGACTTTTATTTTATCCAATAAAGAAAGACATAAAAGAACAGGAAAGACCTTTGGAAAAAAATTTTGAGTTCGGGGGGTAATATATACAAAGGGAAGGTGTTAGCAGCCTTTGTATCCATGGTTATCCATGGGCTCTTAACTGCTTAGCCCACTTAACTTTGTTTGAAAAAAAATAGTGTAATGTGTGATTTTAGAAAAATATTTTATAAAGGTTTACCTTTGCAATGGTTCTTGTATGAACGTATACAAAGTGTTTACTGTTTAAAAATATTTGAAAATGTGAGGTGTGAAAGGTATTTTTGAAAATTGTGAACAAGCACTTAAGAACTACTTACCCTAAATTGTAAGGTCTTTCTTGTCATTTCATTTTCTTATGGATAGAACTGTCCTTACTATTAGTTAGTAAGTAGTCTTATCCTTGGATTTGAAGGAACAATCGTAGGGTCATCGTATGGTCATAGAAGGAAACCCTGTAAAGGTATCTTAGCAACTTGAAGGGAATATCATCATTTTTCTGTAGGGTCATCGAGGGACTAGATCATTTGTTCATAGGCAACCTGAGGGACTATGATCTTTATGTCAAAGGGACTATTATGATGTTTATCTTTAGGCAAATGTGCTAAGACACCTCTACGTTTGAGGGACTTGACCATTATTTCGTAAGGAAACAAAAGGGGATACCCTAGAGGTGCATGTGTGAAGAGTGTGTTGTATTCAAGTATTCTCTTTGGATTAGTGATCTAAGTCCATTTTTTTATTCACATACATTCTTTTCACACCATATTGTTACTAACCACATAAGTTATAGTTTTACAGAATTTAAAAGCGAAAACAAACCCTAAGTTATTACATCATGGGGAGGGGATACATGATTTAAACCGAGGGGGTGTAGAAATTAAAATGACGGAAAATAAACTATTAACTATTACAAGGAAAAAACATCCTATACATTTATTCTAATAAATATAAATAATAAGGAAATTAAAAATCGAGAATGGATAAAAACGAGGAATGAAGAAATATTGAGAATCTGATTAAAATCGGTTAATTGAATTTTTATTTAGAAAATAAGGTTCTTAATGATTTTTTAAAACTTAATTTAATTATTAATTTAATTTAATATTAAAAAAATATTTTTATATTTTTTAGAAAAAAATTATTAATTTTATTAGATAGAAAAAATTGTTTATTGACTAATTAATAAAAAGTAATTAAAATAAGTATTTAAAAAAAGAATTTAAATAGAAAAAGAGGAAGAAATAAGAAAATAGGAAAATATGCCCAAAAATAAGAGAAGGGAGGGTACTAGGGTTTGAACCCAAGCCCTCAGGGCCGTCTACCAATACTCCTACCACCAGACCAAACGCGCGTTTGTGATATAGGAATGTAGCAAACAAAATAAATATGAAAACCGTGCAAGACCATGACCAACCATCCAGATCATGCCACATCATTGTCTTCCTCACTAAGCTTTTATTTTGGCCGCACATTTAGCTACGATTTAGATACGAATTTGCTACGACTTGTTCGTAGCAAAAAAATATGCAATTTTCAAACTTCATAAATATCAAAGAGTTAGGAATTAAAAATGTCCAGATTTACTAATTCGACCCCTAGGAATCCAATGGTGGTGTTCGTTTGGTCAGAAAACGCTTATATAAGGAGATTCGAAGCTTGGTGAGTTTATGCCCTAACAATGGCAACTCTTCATTCTTGCACCAAAACTTGAAATCAATGGATCTAAATGATCCTAAGCATCATGTTAAGCACAAATATGAATGAAAAAACAAGTAGGATGGCATGTAATAAAAGATTCGAAAAAGTTAAATAATGAGGGATGGTCATGGCTTATAGGTCATGTTTCACGTGTTTTTAACCTTCAAAGAGGATGAGGATAGCCTCCTGGGATCTACTTGCTGATGTTTGGACGTGAAAGAGTGGTTGAAATTTGCTACAAAAACTTTTGTGGTTTGCCCTAATTTTCACCTTTTCTTTGAATCTTCTCTTGTGTTTCTATAGCATGGAATTCGTGCATTTGTCATCTAAATATGATATGTATATATAGGAGAGGGATTTAGGTCAAGAGTTGGGCTTAGATCAAAGATATTTGATTTGATTTGGAATTAAGTTATAAACTTTCTATTTTAGTGTGCACGAATTTGGATCAAATATTTTGTTAATAACCCTCAATATTTGATCCTAAGATAGCTCAAAATCAAATCCTTGATTTATTTCATATTTATTTTGACAAAAATTGAATTTAAATGATATAAATCCAATAAAATATAAAATTAATAGAAACAAAATCATAAAATATGATTTAAGGGTCGTGGGTTATCTTAAGATTGAGTTTGGGTTGTGATAAGATGGGCCTATTTGGCAAAAACATAAGTTTTGGTCATTGTTTGCCTTATACACCTCAAATTTGCCAAACTTTAACAATGCACAACTTTCTCAATTTTGATCGTATGGATGTATTCTTGGACTTTTTAGAAAGCATAGAGTGTCCTCTAATTACTCCTTTTGGTCCCATGTCCATTTGATCTTCCATGTTCAAGTTATGAGCTTTTGAAAAAAAGTTGACTTTTTGTTGACTTTTTAAAGGACCTGTAATGTCTTGGCCCATGTCTCTCAAATAAAGCATTTCTGGCCTTGGCTTGTGAGACACAAAGTTGTAGGGAATTGAATTTCCTTCACAATAAGCTTTGGATGGGAAATTTCTTATGAAGTATGTGAAAGTTAGAGCTGGTCAAAGTATAGTTGACTTTCTCCTTAAGAAACCCTAATTTAGCAACTTTTGCCTTGTGATGAATTTGAGATTTTTTGGTGAATCATGATCAACCCTTGATCAAATGATGAATCTTACTTCATATTCTTTATGTTGACCAAAAATCTTGAAGTTTGACTGTATGTTGACCACAATTGACTTTTAACCAAGTTAACTAATTATTGATTATCTGAGCATCTGATTGACCAAACTTGTAGGGCAAACCTTGAAACTTGACATGAGGATCCTTTGAAGTATATGGGATATCATGAAGTCTGCTTGAGGCTTTGGAAGTCCAATTTACCTTGGGAAACTCAAAACCCTAATTTGAGGTCTATTGCTTAGGAGGAGGCTTTGTCTGATGAACCTTGAATCCCTTTGACCAATTGAGAATCTTATGACCATTAGGAAACCTCTTGAGACATATTGTAACACCCGCTTTCTATACCCCCAAATAATACATTAAATCATTTAGGCATAGATAAAATTTCGTCAGAGTATAATTTAAATCAAGCATAAAAAGGAGCATGCCACATTACGTGAAATTAAAACATACAACACATGCCCAAACAGATATGCAACAATGGGGTAGCTATCCACAAAGGAATTTCAATCCTTACACCCATATCTCAATTATAAATTGCACAATGAAAAACTTAAATCATCAACAACTTCAACTTATATATTTATCAAAATATATCTACAAGTTAGAAGCGTACAAATATATCATGTAATACAAAACATGTCCACAACGAATACATATACGAATGTATCCCTAAAAGGTCACAAGGCCACCTAACTACCCGGTGCTACATATCAGAGCCGACCGACCAAAAGATATGAAGACAAGCTTCACAAAAACGACTCTGGCACACCTAATCTGCAATGCCTCGTAGAGCATCATAAAACAGCAGAAGGGTGAGAAACATTATCATAATAACATTGCATATAATCATATATCTCAACATATAACATATACATCAACATATTCTCACCACAACATATCATTCATACACAACATAAAGTATACTTATACGCATAATTATCACCATTTCATTCACCTAACACAAATCATATATCAATCATGTTCACATAACACACATACATCGCAATGTATCTTCATTTACCAATCAACATGTACAATCATTCACAAATTACCAATACACATAAATCTTATATTATTTATGTTTATTCTTCTTTTACATTCATTCCGCATAAACATACGACAAGCTATGTTTAAGTCACACATATACATTCAATGTATAAATCACATACATATACACATATCAAACATGCATATATATATATATATATATATATATATATATATATATATATCCGCAAGTATGTCCTTCACACATACCAATCATTTCACAACATTCCAAATAAACATATGCACAATCATGTTTATTTCAGCATATACATACAATGTATAAAATGCAACTCATAGAGACTGACATATGACTCTATGCAGATGCAATGCGGTACCGACTCAACATTCAGCAAGTTCACTCAGGAACCAAATAGAATCATTGCTCGTTACCTAAAGTAACTCCCCGTCAGGCATACGATGTCTCCCATTACTCACACCCCACATGGACACACAATCCGATCGCTCACACCCCACATGGGCACACGATCAATGTGAACTTAATCACCCATCGCTCACACCCCACATGGGCACACGATGTTTATGGATTGCTCACACCCCACACGAGCACAAAATCTGATCGCTCACATCCCACACGGGTACACGATCGTGTTGTAGTCATCACTCACACTCCACATGAGCACACGATGCTACAACGGATTCACAAGGAACCCACAAGAATGCAGACATGATGCTTACATGCAAAATGACACAAAACATCCTTGAAAATGCATACATTATTCACAACATAATTATGCACTCAACACATACCATTAACATACATATGCATACAATTTAAGCATAGTAATCACTTGCCTAATGGCCACAACATTATAACAAACCCACATTTCCATAATTAACTCATTTACGTTTTTATCGGAAAAGTCGGGAAACGTCGGCTAAAAATTACATATTTTAGCATCAATAGATTCTACATGTTTTTAGCTTCGAATCGATATGTGGAACACTTAAAACGGATACTCGAATCAAAAGTTATGAATAAAACAAAATTCCAAAATTCTAGGTCTAGCTGAGCGAGAATCGCTCGCTGAGCGAGCAATGTGCTGGAACTCTAGCTGAGCGAGGATATGCTCGTTGAGCGAGCACTGTGAATTCTGCAGCAACTCAGCTACACAACAGTCCACTCCAAAACCCCACAAAATCATCCCAAGCTATCCAAACATGATCTAGCACACATTTCTAACCTCTTGCTTCGATTATAACAACATCTAACCGATTAATCCACCATTTCTAACAATTTCTACCAAAACCCTAACATTTTCATCTCTTAAAAACTCTCCAAAATCAACTCAAACCAAAAACCCAGGCATACACAATCATATACAATCTTAGAATAACAAAGTTTATCACCCTTACCCGATCGATTCTTCTCCGCGGACCAATATTGAAGAAATTCTCTCTTTTCCTCTTTTCCTTCTCTTTCTCTTCTCTCCTCTTTCTTTCTCTTCTTTTCTCTTTCTCTCTTACCAACTTTCTTTTATATCTCTCTCTCAATTTTATTTCTATTTCTACTACTAAATAATTCTATTTTCTACACTTAACTCATTTTATCTCTTTTCCAACCAAAATATTATTTTCTCTCAAAATACCAATTCTAAACAATTCTAACTTATTAATAAAAGTAAAGGTCTAAAATACCCTCTTAATCAATCTTACCCGGAAACTCTCGAAACGGTAAAATCGCACCAACACACCAACACAACACATATTCACATTTTATCACATTAACATAGCACATAATCATGTTAATTCTACAAACAAATCAATTCTCAATTAAATCAATTAAAGACTCAACAAAACAAATGGGAAAATCAAATCAGGGCGTTACACATATTGTCTTGAAGATGTGATGGCATATTTTGGGGTACAACAGATTGATATTAACAATGTATACTTGATACATTTTAATTTATATTTCAATTTCCTTTTGGTGTTGTGTGATCGTTTAAGGGTAAATCTGAAAATACATTTCCAAAAGCACCCTTGTTTAAAAAAAAAGAAGCTAATAGAGGTTTATTTGGAAATTCATTTTTGGACGCTTACAAGTTTAAAAAAATGCTAACATGAGTTTATTTAGAAATTCATTTCCAAACTCATCCGATATTATTAAAAAATGATAGCAGGGGTCTATTCATAAATTCATTTTCGGATTCACTTCATATTATTAAAAAAATATAGCAAGGGTTTAATCAAAAAAGTTATTTCTAGACTCACCTCATATTATTAAAAAAATGACAGTAGGGGTTTATTCAAATAGACATTTTCGTACTCACCTTAAATTTTAAAAAAATGAAACAAGGTGTATCCGAAAGTACATCTCCAAAATAAGCTTCTGAAACTAGATTGAGTTTTTTAGGTCTATATTAATCTAAAACTTGTATAAATATGAGTGCTAATATACTTGGTCGCATAAACACACACCGAAACACAACATACAAAATGTATCAATATGCATATCTCACTTGTGTCTACTTCAATGGTTAGAAGCTCCCTCTTCAGGTTAATTAGGTTCATATAGATCACATAATTTATTAATCAATAATCAATACTAGAAATCTGTATCCAGACAATCGAAGAGTTGTAAAGCTCAATTATTGTTCACCCTTAATTGAAACGAATGGAAGATACAATTTAGTAAGTTTGAGCTGAAGGCGGATGAAGATTCAACTATTATGTGGATTACTTTTCACTTCTATGAAACAAAAGATCCGATCAAGGTGGACGCAAAGATTGTGAGATGAATTGAAAATATTCTGAAGTTGTTGAAACATCGTACTTGATGATGCAATGTGTTGTTAGAATTAAGTTAACGAATATTTGTAATGTTTCGTATTTAATTACGTCATAACAATGATTAATGCTAATTTATGTTACATTTTTTTGCATATTTTTCTGGTTTTTTTTACACTAATAGTATACGAAAATACATTTCTGGATTTTTCTGAGGTTTGGGTGCGTCCGGAAATGTATATCCGAAATTGTGGGAAAGTGAGCAGAGCCTAAAAATATGAGGAGGCCAAACATGACAAATATAGACCAAATGACTATTTATGATTCGGTGAGAGGAAACAATTATATTTTTTTTATATTTATCCTATGGTCATCCGCATTTCTCGAACTCCCATTACATATTAGTTACGAACAAGCTCATCTATAAAAGTAAGCAAAGCGCGTCGTTTTGAGGTAACTTCGCTCCCATTTGAAATTTTCATGTTCATTTCATGCACTAACTTCAACATTGGAGTGCTAACCTTGCAAGTTAGCTTCCTCCACCGCAATAAAACTAAGGATCCATCACAAACCGAATATCCAAATCAGCACATCTGATCATCATTGTTCTAGCGCAAAACATTAACGTTTTTGTGGGAACCAACACCAAACACTACAAAAAATTGTGTAAATTGTGGCAGTAAGTTACGATGTTTAGTGAATACCGCACAATAAACAGAATATTACGACGGTTTATTTAACCGACATAATGTTAGTAATAAACTGGCGGTTTTAACCGCCATTATTTACATATTGTTTTTAAAATTCCTCACCAATTAGCGCTTTTTTTTAATGATTCACGCTCAATTTTTTTACTCCTTCATTTTGTTTTTACTACTCAAATTTTAGTTTTAACAATAAAAAAAATTGAATTAATTTTTTTATTCAAAATTAACTAAAATTATTAAATATTGAATTAAAATTAATTAAAAAATAAAGGAGAACCATTATTGTTCCCTCGCTCCTTCTCTTTGAAAACGAAAAACCCATATTTTCCCTAACTTCTATATTCATCGACAAACCCTCTTTAATTTTTCGGCCTAACTTCTGCATTCTTTCATCAAAGAACGCCGCCCGCTGTAGAAGACGATTATCATAACCAAGCTCACCATCACTTTCTCTTACCTCCTTGGTTAGTTCTCTCCATCATCTCTCTCCTCTCCATCGATTTACTCTTCAAAATCATGTTTTTTATTTCAATATATGAAATTGTTATATAGTTTAGTTATTGGTAGTTGTATTAGTGATTTATCATATTTTCAACGATCTTTTTGCTCAAATTTTAATTCCCTTTTTTGGTATAAACCCTAATTTTTTGAAAACCCTCTTTTTGTACAGTGAGAGGTTTATATTTTCGTAATGCTTAATATTTTATGCATTTGATTTTAGTGAGGTTAGATTAACACTTAATATTGTTTGTTTTCCAATAACTTCTACTTAGGATTCTTACAACAATGGAAGACATTGGAGTTAGCTTATATTTTAAGTATGTAGTGACATTTATGCATCTGTGTTATTATATGAAATTTGGTGATGAATTTGATGTATTTCTGTATTTGTTTCCCTATTTTGTTTATACTAGTGGTTTCTTTAACACAATTAGATTATGAAGGAATTTGTAATGGTAGTTTATATGTAGTTCGGTTGTTGTTAATTGTTTTTGGGCTTTTGGTAACATAAAGAAGGTATTGTTTTGGGATGTCAAATTGTGGTAGGCTGCTAGAATCTTGTCTTAGCGCATGACTGAGTATCCTCTTCAAGCCGATATAGAAGGCGGTGAGAGTGTTCAATAATGATGTTATATCCAACTCAACTATGATGTGTTGTTTTCCCTTAAGTTCATAATAAGATCACGTACCTCATGAAAATAATATTTCTTAACTCTAATTGAGAGAGACTATTGGTTTTTTAGCTTATTAGTTTTCATTGAGGCTTAAACTCTTATTTAAAACCGTTACAATATCTCTAAATCGATTTCTTCACGGATTTGGACGTTGTTTGGAACTTCAAATTGTTTTCATTTGCTGACATGATTTTTTTCTCATATCTAATGCTTGAAAAGCAGGCCATTATGTTGGTTATTTTAGCGGTATTTCATTGGTCCTGGAAAATTAATGTTGGGTGTTAGATTTGGTTCACTTTGTTTCCTGGTGCTTGCTTTAGTAATTGGCAGGTTTAGTTCACTTTGTTTGGTAGCTTTTGGTGCTTATGTTTTTTATGTTGGTGTTACATATTAACCACCACACGACTTAGGGGTATGAAGTTTCTTTGTGTTAAATCATGGCCGCATTCGAGCAATGGGCATCAGAGTGGTTCCAACTATTGCTTTTAAAGAAACCACTACACGACTTAGGGGTATGGAGTTTGGTTTTTCAAGTAGTAATACTTCAAATGCTAGTTCTTCACGGGTGGAAAAAAGACTTGCATTTGTGACTGCTCTATTGGAAGCAGTTGTTGGCTATATTAGTACAAAAGAAGGTGGTACACTCCCTGTAGATTTAGTTGTTGTATTTTAAATCATACCCTACAGGTTTGTTTACAATCTTCTTTTCCTTAATAACAAATTCTAAAAGCCAAATGTATGATTTAAGAACACATACTATTGTTATCTTACACATACTTGAAGCTGGTGCTAAAAATTGTAAAGACTTTTCAATTGCCTGAAAGCTAACAATATGTTTGTATGGTAACTCAAATAACTATGTTTGTATGGTAACTCAAATAAATGTTCAATAAAATTGCATTGCTTTCACACATGATTCAAAAACACATACTGATGTTGTCTTACAAGTTACAACAACTAGGCTTATTTCAAGTCAAGTTTTGATTTGACACATGATGTAATAGATCAAACACTTATGTTGTCTAAAATAGAATTTTCAAATCCATAGTATTTGTATTTTTCCAAGTACTTAATAAAAAAATGTCCTAATTGTGGTTGTTTATAAGGAAACAGATTGAACCACAATACTCTATCACGTGAACATGTTATGGTTTAGAAGTTGGTACATGCCCTTTATGGTTTTGATTCTATTAGGAGCTATTATTGATTTGTTTTGAATTGAAGCCAAATGTTTGTAAAGTTAATTTATGGTTTTGGTTGTTTAAATTACAATGGAATGGTTCATAGTAAAATGGTTTATTGGTAATTGGTTAATTATGATTTTGTTTTGAGGATTATCAGTGAGTGGTTTGAGATTTTTTATGAACTATGTGTTGCACCCCAAAATTTGCCCTCCCCTAGTCAAGGAATTGTGTACCAAGGTGTCCCAAGAGGTTCAAAAGGTTCACAAGATATCCCAAGAGGTTCACAAGGTTCACAATTAGTCAGAAAGCTTGGAAGTTCCCTCAGACAAAGCCTACTCCTAAGCAATGCACCCTAAACTAGGGTTTTGGATTTCATCAGGCTAAATGGACTTTCAAGGCCTCAAGTGAGCTTCATAACATCCTAAATGTCTTCAAAAATCCCTATGTCAAGTTTCAAGGTTTTCCCAAAAGGTTTGCTCAGTCAGATGATCAGATATGCAAAAATCAGTCAAAGTGGTTAAAAAGTCAAACTGAGGTCAACTATGGTTAAACCAAAGTTAAACTTCATGATTTTTTGCCAACATCAATTTTATGAAGTAAAATTCATCATTTGATCAAGGGTTGATCATGATTCATCAAGGAGATTTCAGATCATCAAGAATCAGGAGTTTCTAAATTAGGGTTTTCATAGGAAAAGTCAACTGAACTTTGACCAGCTATAACTTTCACATGCTTCATCAAAAATTTCCCATCCAAAGCTCATTTTAAATGAAATTGAATTCTCTACAACTTTGTATCTCACAAGCCAAGCCTTAAAATGCTTCATTTGGAAGGTATGAGCCAAAACATTACAGGTCATTTCAAAAGTCAACAAAAAGTAAACATCTTCCAAAGGGAATAACTTGAAAATGGTAAAGGATATGGACATGATACCAAAAGGGTTTGTTAGAGGACTCTCTAAGCTTTCCAAAATGTCCAAGAACACCTTCATAGCCTTAAAATTAAGGGAGTTGTGTCTTGTCAAAGTTGGGAAATTTTTTAGGGGTATATGAAGCAAATGAGGTCTCAAATCCAAATATTTCCAAATGGGCCTACCAAATTCCAACCCAAACTCAAAGCTTTCTTCACAATCAAGTAACCTCAACCCATTTCCAAAAGGCACAAATTCTTAACCTAATTTCATTACTATATAACCACAACAACATCACAAGACAAAAAGGAGGAGGGAGAGCAAGAGGATCATATTCGCACTTTAAAATTTCACACAATTCAAAATCCGGTTTCCATAATCCACCACTTTTACAAGTTGATTAAAGGTTGCAAATGAATCCTTGAGGTTTCCTGAACCTATTCCAATCATCCTCATCATCAAATTCATGCCAAATCATACAAACCAAATTCATATTCTTGCTTTTCTTTTGATTTTTTTTATTTCAATGATTTATGCATGATTAATTGATTTTGATTACATAATATGTTTATTTGATTGTGTAGATGGTTTCTGGATAGTTGGATTTAAGTTTCGATGCAGGAATCATAGGGCACCATGGAGAACTAAACTATTGGTTAATCTGCTGTAATCTGTTTTCGTCAATACTTTGAAGGCTGCAGTAGTGATAAGCATTCCAGGATGACAAGTAAGTCAGGTAAGTACTACTGTTTCGATTTACTTCGAATTTTTTCCAGAAGTTCAGAAAAAAATCGACAAACAATACTCTTTCAGAATAGTATTCTAAAATATTTCGACCCTCAAAATCGCAAATTCCTCTTTTTTCTATTTTATTTGATTTATTTTCTATTTTCATATTCTCAAAAAAATCTAAATAAAATTGTGCGTACTTTATTTGATTTTATTAGATTTTTAGCATCGTTTTAATATTTTTTAGATTTTATTTTAATCGTTTTTCTTATTTTTCATTATTTTAAAATCTGCAGCGATTTTTGATCCTGTTGTCGCTCCCACCAAATGACACCCAAGGTCAAGAGGGGTACAGACGCGAACGGTCGGAGAAAAGGAGGAGAGAACACACAAAGGGTAAACTCAGAAAGACAAGAGTCGCCAGCTAGGCATTTTTATCCCGGAGGAAAGGTAATGCTGCATAAACCTGGGAAGATATGGATAAGACGGTCGCGAACCAGAGAGACTGAGAAAGGGGGTTGGTTACAACCTGGGAAGGTATTAGCACCCAGATTGTCCGCCGTACTCGACGGGATCCACGCTTAAAAGATTTGTGTTTTAAAGGGGTAGTGTCAGTGCAATTTGTGTATAAAAGAGCTGGAAAAGGATGCGCAAGTGTCAGTGTAAGAGAAGTGAAGTGTATAAGTGAAGTGTCAGTGTAAGAATAAGAATGAAATGCTCATGATAATGAGGCTTAAAGAATAAGGCTAGAAAGAGGGGGAATATACAGAGACTTTTGTTCGATAACTGTTAAGTTATGCCTACGTATCCTCTCGTGCAATGAGGAAGTCAGAACACCGTAGTTCGACTCAAAGAGACTGAAAGATAAATTGACCTGTGAACTGCTTACTTGTCAATGCTCAAGTGTATGACCTGTCTGGCTCAGGTGCAAACTGTCTTGCATTAGACGGAAGAAGTAAGTTCTCGTTTATGAGTGAATGAGATGAGAAAAGAATCCCGGAGGAGACGATTATTGTTTGTTTTTGAGCTTTCAGTCTTTATTGCTTTTGGAAGTTTGTCATAAATTAATGAGCTTAAGCCTAAACCAATGGGTTTAGTAAACTCATCACATCTTCCCTCTGATTAGGGGTAATGAGTATACTTTAAGTGTGAAGTCAATATCTCACACTTAATCACCTTTGATGTAGGATTAAGATCATTAACCTACTTGTTATTATTTAGATGTTTTTTTTGTTTTTGTTTAGTGTTGAGTAATGAGATTAAGCCATAATCAGGGATTAAACAGACTCATTACACCATCCTAATAGAAGGATAATAGATGAGAATGTTTAAGCTGAGGAAAACTCCTCAACTTAATCCATGATTAGGGATTAAACCCATGACAAAACAAAGCCTTTATTAAGTGGATTTTAGTTAATGATATGAAGAAGAAGTGATTTTTATGATTTGTAAGACAACTTGAGGGGGACTTGTCCATTAACACTAGGGTTAGTCCTTCTTAACCAATTAAGGAAGAATTAGAACCCTAATGCAAGGCCCAAGTTACAAGCTTGATGTCTTAGTGATTATTAGATGGATTGATTAAAGGAATTAAACACAATAAGGGTTTAACACTTAGGATTAAAGTTATACACTCCATCCTAATAGAAGGATGCAGGCATAAGCTTAATCACAAAGCCTTAAAGCCTTTAGGGTTTAGTCCCTGATTATGAGGTGAGAAGAGAAGACTCAAAGAGACACAAAGGTAAAAGCTAAGTGGGGGACTAATCAACCCTAATTATTATCATGCTTGGAAGTCCTAGGGTTTGTGAGGTTTAAGGAAGAAATCTTCAAGAAACCACCAAGGAGAGAAGCAGATGAAATGATCCAGAAGCAAAGAGAAGCAAAACAACTTGCTTCACTTAAGAAGTCAAGTTGCTTGAAGAAAGAAGGTGAGATGAACAAGAATGAGCAAGCTCACTCCAATACACATACAAAATGCAGCAAGTGAAGTATGAAAGAGATGAAAAGAGATTATGAGAAGTGAAGGCAAATTCACTTCTCAAACAACTTACCACCTGAAATGTTAGCATAAGAAATGAAATGCAATGCAAATGAGATGAGATGTGATGATGCAAACCAAAACCAGAAGCATAAGTATGATGTTAATGATGCTAAGAGATGATGCAAACATGAAACAAGGCATGAGGATGATCATACAAACATATGGATGCAAGAGAAGCATGCTTAGAATCATGAACATACATGAAAAGTCAAGAAATGCAAATGACCTACAACATGGAAAATGAAGGATGCAATGATCAAACATGATTCTAACATGTCCTAAGATGTGTTATGAATCAAATGAATGCCTAAAATTTCATGGCAAGTCATGGTATGCAAACAGATGTAAGATGAATGCAAAAGAAAGCCCAAATTAGGGTTCATGATCAATGCACACATCAAAAATCCAAAACCAGAAGCAAACATCATGATAAAAATTTGAAAATGCATTCAAAGGAACCCCAAACCTATACAAACTTACTGCCCAAAGGAGAGGATCCAATTCTTAACGTAGTGTAAGTTATGAATTTCCTAAGTTGGCTAGGGTTTTAAGGTACCTTGTCAAGAAAAATGTCAAACAAATTGAAAATGCAATATCAAATCATGCCAATTTAATCCTATAAACTACATGATATGCAAGATGCAATGCAAAAAGAATCATTGTCCAACTCTTAAAGGCTAGGCAGAAATGAATTTTTGAAGATTGAATCAAAATAATGCCTTGAAATGAAATTAATTCCATTGAAAATTGTCAAAAGATATCAAGATCAAAAAAGAAATTTGGTTTGAAGGTTGGACAATGTTTCTAAATGATTTTAAATGTTTCATGAATTTTTTTGTGATTTTTAAATACTTAAAAGTAATTTTAATTAATTAATTCTCATTAATCAATTAAAAATAAACTTTTAAATGATTTAAAAATATTTTTTGATGCAAAAAATAAAAATAAAAAATGTTTTTGGTTTCTGAAAATTAATAAAAGGGTTGATAAAAATTTTCAGAGTTTTTTGATGATTTTTACTATTTTTTATAAAATGTACAAAAGAAATGAAATAAAAATGAAAATAAAATGAATTAAATGGAAAGTATGCTGATCCAGTGGCTAGGATTCAAACTTGGACACGCGCGAATTGACTTGGCGCGCATCTGGACGGCCAGAATTCAAATTCACGCAATTAAGACTAAACCCTAATTAATTAACCCTAATGACTTTCAGATGACCGGAACAGTGTTCCGGTCATCTTCTCCGGCCAAACCCCTCCCCTGAATCTCTCAAAACACCATGAAACTTCACCAAAAGCTCCAGAAACAATCAATGATCAACAACAAAACATAATCCAACAACAAATCCCATTTATTTCAACTCAAAATCAAGATACGAATCAAACATCAAAAACTGCAAAAATTTCAGAAACACGATACAAGCTCATTTCCCAATCTTTTTCAAAAGTAAAAGGCTCAGTGAACTCAGGGAAGCATGCTTTATCATTTAGAAACAAGAAATAAAGGTTCTGGAAAAATGAAATTCCAAGGCTACCTGAATCGAAGCTTTGATTTCTGGAACTTTCTGGCTGGCCCTTTGATCCAAAACACCTCTAATGGACCTCCTGAGAAGCTTGCAATACTTGTTTGGAGTTTAAAATGGCTGATTTGAAAGATTGCTGAAGTTTTGCTCAAAGAGGGGCAGAAATCGTGTTTTGATTTCAGTGAGTTTCAGGCTATGGTGATGGGTGATTTGTGATCAGTGAGGCATGTTGAGATTGTTTGTGAAGTTTGTTTGTGTGTTTTATGCTTGTGGAGAGTGTTTCGAAAGGTTTTGCAAATGAAGCATAAACTTGGAACTAGGGCTTGGAGTGTGTTTCAGCATGAAATGTGTGGTGTGTTATGCTGGCTTTGGTCCATGTATCAAGTGGTGATAGGTCAGAGAGTTGTTGGTGGCCTATGGTGATTGGTATGGGCAAGTTGCCAAAATGTCAAACTTTGTGTAAGAGAGGTATGGGCAATGGTACAACTTGCTTTTTGGCTTGCTTTGGCTCAGCTTGATTCAAGGAAAGCTATGGAAAAGGTCTAGAGGCAATGCAGCAAGTGGTTTGTGGTTTGTGATAGGTTTTGCAAGTTTCACAAACTTTGGTTCCTTTGGGATTTCTTGAGGTTCAAGGCATGAAATGAGATGATTCTTGGGCCAATTCTGATTTTTATGAGTCATATGATCATGTTGTAATGAGTTTGTGCATATTTGAAGTCTTTAGAACACTTGATCATACCATTTTGCAAAATGCCTCTTTGGTAGAAAACTTCAAATTATGTGATTTTTCCCAACTTTGACAAACCATAACTTTTGATCCAAAATGAATTAGGTCATGTTCTTGTACTTTTTGAAAAGGGAATGATCCATTCTACAACTTTCATGACCAAAGTTTTTCCATTTGAAGCATTTTTGAATCAAAAAGCAAGGGTTGAAAAAGTTTCCCAAAATGGCAATTTTCATTATAAGTCAACTTTCCCAAAAAGTCAACTTTGCAAATGGCTTGAAATTCTTCAAATTTGTGAACTTCTAAAATCTTCTATGATCAAATAAAGATCATACACAATCAAAATGATGAAGAACACCCTTTGGTTGGGTCATTGGGGGCCTCAGAGTCCCTGATTTTACACTGACTTGCTCAAAAAGTCAACTCTTGATCAGATGACTTCCCCATGGATTTTCTTCATGAAAATTGATATAAATGATCCCTATACCATATAGAGACCAATAGAAACAAAAATGACCAAAAAATTTGGAGTTATGGCCTTTGAAACCAAAACCCTAATTCTAGGTCATCTGTGCATGTTAAGCCTGGCTCTGCTTCCATGCCAATCTCAGTTCTTGTGATTTTTTGACATTCTTGACTTTGAGAGGATATATTATGATGCTTGAACATACATGGACCCTTTTGAAATGATTGATGACCTTTGGAGTTGCTCAAGTGGCTCTTGGATTGCTCAGATCACAAACCCTAGATGCAGATGACTTAGAATCAATGCAGTGAATCAAATATACAATATGAGATGCTATGATGGAACTTATGCATATGAAAAGATCACAAGCCATGGTGTGAATGGGTGAGGGAAAATTTGGGGTGTTTACACCTGTTTATTTCTTTTTTTATTCTTCCAATAGTATATACCAAAAATATGCAGGTGGGAGGAAGAAGATGGTGTGTGGCATGCGCTGATTGGCCTAGTGACAAAGACCTAAGGTTGAAAGTCTGAGGGTGTGGGTTCAACACTCATTCCCAACATTTTGGCAAAGAAACGTGGGTTCAACACTCATTCCCAACATTTTGGCAAAGAAACGTGGGTTCAACACTCATTCCCAATATTTTTGCAAAGAAACGTGGCGTAGCGTAGTGGCTGAAGGTTTTTGTTGGCAAAGGCAAAGTCAGGGGTTCAACACCAACCCCCAATATTTTGGGTATCTCTAACTTTATTTTTCCTTTTTTCATCAAATTATGTATTTCCTTTGAATTTCCTTATTATTATTATTATTAAACTAATTTCTAAAACATAAAACAATTATTTTTTTAAAAACTTATATTTTTTATTATAAACCTTAATTTTTTTCATAAACCTTAATTTTTTCCCTAAATCTTAATTTTTAACCTAAGTCTTAATTTTTTCATAAACTTTAAACCCTAAAAATTTAGCCCTAATCTTTATCTTAAAACCCAAATTTCGCTCTAATTTTTACCCTTAAATTTTTCCTAAACCTTAAAATTTTTCTCAAACCCTAACCCTAATTGTTTTCTTAACCTAGTTTGCAAACTTTTTTTTCTAATTTATTCACTCATTTTTATGTTATTCATTCAGTGTTTGCCTGATTATGTAACTGCTCCGCCTTTGTAATAATTGGTTTGTTTTATTATTTTCCGCCATTATTATTATTATGTAACTGCCCCTAAGTCATGTAGTAGTGTAGGAATTTTATTTTCTGCCTTTTAATTTCTGCCATTTATTTTTCATATTAACTGCGTGGTTAGTAAATAGAGTGTTGAAACTATTTGTAATTAAAATTAATTTAGATAATTAACTTTAAAAGATAAATATTTGAAAATAAACACTCACACACGTAAGTCGATCTTTGATCGCCATCTTGCACTTCCTAGGGTATTCCTCTTGGTTGCCTTAAAATAAAATGGTCAAGTCCCTCGAATATAGGGGTGTCTTAAGCAAAGTCCCTTCACTTATAAAATCATTAAGTCCCTATAAATTTAAAAGATCAAGTACCTTTGAGGTTGCCTACGGAATAATGATCTTGTCCCTTCGAATAAATGATGATAGTCCCTACGAATTGCTAAAGACATCCCTTAAGTTGCCTTCATTGACCATACGATGACCCTACGTTTGTCCCTTAACACATCCAAGGTAATGACTACATGTTCCTTAATAATAGGGATATTCTTACCATTGAAAGAACATAAGAACAGTAAAGACTTAATCTAGGGTAGGTTTCTCTTAAGTTGTTTGCTCACATTTCAAAATACTCTTTACACCACACTTTTCAAACAAATTTTCAAAAACAAGTCTTTATATACATCCATACGAGGATCATTATAAAGTACTTAGAAAGTTTCTAATCACACACTACACCTTTTCAAAACAATTTAAAGTGAGCTAAGTAACTAAGAGCTCATGGATAACCATGGATATAAAGGGTGCTAACACCTTCCCTTTGTATAACCTACCCCCCGAACTCAAATTCTTTTTAAGGTCTTTCCTGTTCTTTTATGTCATTTCCTTTTGGATAAAATAAAAGTCGGTGGCGACTCTTGCTATCCGCAACATAACTAAAAGTCAGTTCTCCCACCGTGTTACAGAATTGGCGACTCTTCTGGGTATTTAATAAAAGAGGGGTACCCTTAGGAATTAGATCACTTAAATTGTTTGCCTTGTTTGCTTTATATTACTTGTTGGGCTTTATGTGTGAAAGATCCTAACCCGGATCTAGTGTACCTTAGGTAAATGGAAATAGACCAAGGAAACTGTACGGCGTATACCGATATGGTTAATCTGGTGGCCATAGATATTGTGACTTCTTGGTTGGTTCTCATGTTCCTTAAGTAAGTTGAGGATAACTTAAGGCTACCATATGTTTTCAATACACTAACTGACCTTTAGAACCCCAATTATCCCATCTTGGCCTTTAGAAAGTAGTGAGATAGTCGGCTTTGGAGAAGTCTAAAGTTGGTTGATACTCGATACTACACTCATTGAGATCCTAAATTTGGAAGGTTTTGGTTGGCAAGTAAGTTGCCTATTGAACAACCACCCATGGGAAGGATCAGTGATATTGAGATCCCTTAGAACCTGGTTACTTTTGTAGGACAGGATGAACCAACTAAACTTCAAGGGAGAGTACTTACCTTTAAACCTCATGCAAGCCTTCAAACCTAGGGCTATTGTGTGACTTGTTTGTGTGTGCCACATGCTTGTGATTGAGCATAACATCATAACATCATGCATCATAAGCATAGCATTTTCACTAACCATTTCAAGGACCAAAGGATTTATCTTTGTTCTTTGTTGCAGGTCATGGCTTCTGCTCGTAGGAATACTATCCGGATCAACTTTGTAGGGATACCTCCTAAGCTTAAGGAATTGGTCTCTCAAGTTCCTGAAAACTCCCAATTCATCAAGAGGCATGGTCAGCTACTGGATTTAGTCACTTCAGGGTTCAATGAAGACAAGATGAGTGTCCTGTTTCAGTTCTTTGATCCTAAACATCATTTCTTCACATTCCCCGACTATCAGCTGGTTCCTACAATGGAAGAGTTCTCCAAGCTATTGGGTATACCTATCCTTGATCAAAGACTTTTCACAGGCTTAGAAAAAGAGCCTAAACCTGAGGTTATTGTTGCAGCCTTACATTTGAAGAAATCAGACATTGTCCTAGAAACGAGAAGCGGAGTTAAGGGTATTCTTGCTAAGGTATTGATGGAGAAAGCTCAATTGTTCTTGAAGGCCATGAGTTATGATGCTTTTGAGGAGATCCTAGCCCTATTGATCTATGGCTTAGTACTGTTCCCTAATCCAAACCAGTTCATAAACGTACACGCCATCAACGTATTTCTGACTCGCAATCCAGTTCCTACATTACTTGGAGACATCTTACACTCTCTCCATACCCGTACTACGAAGGCACGAGGAACTCTAATGTGCTGCATACCTCTATTGTCTAGGTGGTTTATTTCTCACCTTCCTCGATCAGTGATGAAGAATGACCAAGGGTTAAGGTGGTCCAAGAGGATCATGTCACTTTCTCATTCAGACATGCATTGGTGCTCTAGATCCATGGAGAATGTTACTATCATTTACCGTTGTGGGGAGTTCCCTAATGTGCCACTCCTTGGCATTAGAGGGGTCATTACTTAAAACCCTTCTTTAGCTCTACGCCAGTTTGGTTATGCTCGGAGTAATGGTCCTCATGACATGCTTATTCAAGGTATTGTGTTCGACTATGACAACGATCTACAAGGTTACCGTCAAAGGTTCATACGAGCTTGGGGTAAAGTGAACAAGGTTGACAGCAAGACTCTGGAACCAAAGTACTCCATTCCTATGGAACCTTATCTCAGATGGGTACGAGCACGTGCTCAGACTCTTATGATGCCATATCCTGCTAACCTGCCAGCTACCATGGAGCCTGTTGCTGAAGGAGATACTCCTTATATCATCCTTCATCCAGACATGCCCACTGACATGGAAGAGTTGCAGAGGTCCTGGATCCAGTTGAAGGAACAAAGATACTTTTGAGACTCATTTCAAAGCTAGTCAAGAAAGAATCCTGGAGCTGGCAAGATAACTTCACGAAGAGCGGAATCTCAACACATACCTCCATACAAAGAGGAAACGTCCATTGGAGACTTAAAACCCCATCTTTGTATTGTAAGCCCAAGAGGCAAACAAGTTTATTGCTTACTAATAAAAGTTTTATTTCTGGTTGTTTACACAAATTTAAATTCTACGGTCCTTGAAAATATTTCATATGCATCTACATACCATATCATTGCATGACAGGTTTCCATAGCAGGTTTCTCAATCTTCTCGCTGTTTATTTCAGCAAAATGGCTCTCGAACAAACTGTCAAGGATCTCCAGGCTCAGAATGCTCAGTTCCAAGAAGTGATCCTGAATTTGTCCATGGGGCAAGAAGAGTTGAAAGCACTCCTCTCTGAAAATCCTGAAGATAACAAGGATAATCAGTTGAAACAACTGCAAGCTGAGATGACAAAAATGAGGACCCAGATGAATGACCAGGTGGCTCTTATTCAAAGTTTAGCTCAGGGGCAAGAAGATCTAAGAACCTTTGTCCACAAACTTCAAAGTAATGGAGTCAAGAATCTAATTGTCAGTCAACCTCCATTAAAACAAGCTGATTTGGTTGAAAGGAAGATGAGGATAAAAGAAGGTAAGAGACAGGTTGCCACTGATTGTTCTTCAGTTGAAGAAAAAAGACCTGGTAAGGTTAATCCACCTCAACACAAGGAATGTAGAAGACAGTTTATCAAATTCAGCACTCCAATGTCACAAGTTCTGCAATGCTTGTTAGAGATGAAGCTAATTTCCTTGAAAAATCCTCCTCAAAATCCTAATACTTCCTCTCCTCGCTATAATCCCAAGGCAAGGTGTGGGTATCACTCCAACTATCCTGGACATGATACTAATAGTTGTTGGACATTGAAGAAAAAGATTCAAGACCTGATTGACAAAGGAATCCTAGAGGTTACACCAGAAGGTCAAATTGAGTTCTACTATCGTCCATCAAACATCGAAGCTGCAAGACAAGTTGCCCAAAGTAGCAAGAAAGGAAGACTACCTATTCCTGTTGAGATATGGGGCACCTTGGGACATCCAAGTGGAAAATTTGATTTCATGGTGAAATATACCGCTCCTGAAAGTTCACAGATTGCAATTGAAGACATTCAGCCAACTGGATGGGACAATATTTGAACTTTCATTTGTAATTTCTTTTATTTTGTTTAAACACTTACTATTATGTTAAACTTTTGTTTTCATTAATGCATTGCATATGTTTGTCTTGAATTAATCCATTCGTTTCACTATATTTTGAACTATGCTTCATATCTCTATTTTGTGATATTTAACTCTTGATAAAGCTATAAGCCTGTAGAGGGAGGATGACAAAAACAATACCATAATCTTATGCAATATGCTTTTGAACAGACTATGCTGACGATGTACAGGCATTGTTTCAATTCCTAAACAGTGGAGATATAAGGAAGTTAATCCCTAGTCAACCCTTTTGAGCCTATGAAGTAGGAGTTTTTCATTCTCATGCAAATTAAAACCCTTATTCATAACCTGGGACAAGGTAGTTACTCGGTTAACTCAACTATGCCAATTGTTTGTGTTGTACACAACTAATGATGTTTCCCTATAATCACTAAAGTCTGCAAGTCAATATCTAGCAAAAGAAAAAGCTCACTAAGTCAAAACCTATGAAGGAGACTTAGTAAAAAATTAAGACATCCCGTTGACTGTAATTTTGAAACAAACAGTTCAGGTAAAAAGAAGGGATAACAAAGTCAAAAGAAAAAGGATGTCACTATAGATACTAAATAAAGAAAGATGACTGAATTTTCAAATAATTTTTTTTTTATTCTTGAATCATCACAAATGTCAGTGTTACAATTCCAAACTACTTTGGAACCTCAATGCATAAGTTAACTGAACATAGGACTGAAGAACATCACGAAGAATGGGTTGGGTACAAATAAATTTGAGCCTTTATCTTTTGTTTCTTAAACCATGAACCAGACCACGTTATAACCCTTTAAAAGTCCTAATTGAAGCATGGTTAGTTTGAAATCATATTGCCACAAAAAGGTATCCTGACTCCTTTAAGGCTTATTATAAAACTTGAGTTAATATCACAGTTTTCATAAAAATTGTTTTTCTAAAATAACTCTTTTTCAAAACATCAAGACAGACATAAGCATTGCATTTTTGAATATATTTGTTTGAATATAACTGAGTGATTAACACACAGAGGAGCTTACAGGATGAATGTTTAATAAACCAAAGTCCTTCCGATAAACAAAGTTGCTTCCTGGATCAAAGTCCATGTATACAATGGGGCATAGTCATTATCTCCCAATCAAGGGGGCATGCCATGATACTGCCTAACTCATTTGGGGTAATCAGGACAAAATTCAACTATGTTTAAGTAGCCAGGGGCAGATCTCCTCATCTATCTGAATTACCAAGGGTAACATTACAGAGTTCATAATGCCAGGGGCATAGTCACTGTTTCCCAATCAAGGGGCATACCAAGTTACTATTCAATTCATTTGGGGCAATCAGGTCCAGATTCAACAATGTTTAATAGCCACGGGCAGTTCTCCTCATCTATTTGAATTACCAAGGGTAACATTATAAAGTTCATGATGCCAGGGGCATATTATTGTGGGGCATTCTGCTTATTTCTCTTGAGGTAACTACATTCAGGTACTTCCATTATGGGACAATTCATCCTCAACCAAGGGGCAATGCTCTCTTTTCAAATCTAATACCCGGAGCGTATATGGTCCATCACAATTTGAAGACACATTCCTCTCATTGTATTACCTTGATATTGAATCCTCAATAGAAGCCATTGTGGAAATTAATTGTCTACGCCAGTAGTATCAGATGGTGTCAGTATCATGTCTTTAGATCCAGTCATGAGAATTTTTGGGAAATTATTCAAGAAAGTTAAGAATTTTAGGAGCTCTAAATCCAATTGGTTATACACTCTCAAAGTTGAAACGACAGTTTTCGAGTTCAGCTTTACTTTTCCCTCTTTATTCAATAATAGTATTTACTAAGGACGAACGAGGGTAGGAATTCAATGAAGCTTCGCCGGTTCATCCCCACAGGGTAATCTTTACGGATATCCATACAGAACTCTTCAAGTAATATCTTATACTTCCCACTCGACGAAGTCTTCAAGCAGTTTCATATCCTCCGAAGAATTAAGTCTCCCGGATCTATGTCCATCTCTTTTATCCTTAGTCAGGATATTCAGGAACTTATTCCTTCAATAAAAAGCACGACAAACAAAGACGGGAGGTTCTAAGTACCATATTATTAAACAAGACGGGAACAAAGTCCTCATGTTCCTCAGCAACGAACCGGGATTTATCTTCCCCAGCTAGCAGTTGTTATATAGAGATACCCAGACACTTCAGACTACATAATTTATACATACATCATTTACATTATATCATGGCATACGCATCCATAACCCATATGACATTATTATTTAAGAGCATCATGCTATACATGCATACATCAAATAATCTTGCATAAACTAACTTTTTCTTTTCAGGATAGTTGCAGGCAGATAAACACTATCAAACAATTCAGAGATAATCGCTACGAAGATTCATTTATGATGATCAATACAAGTTGTCCTTGAGATGGCACATAAATGGTCTATATAAAGACCTAGTGATCATTCCAGGATATTACCAGAAGCAATTCTGGAGTAATCGCCACGAAGATTTAATCCTGATGCTCAAATTTTCCTTGGAAGGGTGCGTAAATGATCTATACGAAGATCTAGTGCTTAATCCAAGATATTTCCATAGGAGATAATCGTTACGAAGATTTATTTCTGATGGTCAACTATCTTTGGGATAGTGTGTAAATGATTTATACGAAGATCTAGCACTTAATCCAATAGGTTCTTTCAGAAGAAGTTCAGGGATAATCGCCACGAAGATTTAATCCTGATATTCTTTTTCCCCTTGGGAAGGTATGTAAATGGTCTATACGAATATCTATTACCTAATCCGGGATATTTCCAGAAGAGATAATCGCTACGAAGATTTATTTCTAATGGTCTATGCAACAGTTTATCTGTGGGATGGTACATAAATGATCGATACGTAGATCTTGTACTTAGCCCAAGATATTACCAGAAGCAATTCAGGAGTAATCGCCACAAATATTTAATCATGATGCTCAAGTTGTCCTTGGAAGGGTACATAAATGATCTATACGAAGATCTAGTGCTTAATCCAGGATATTTCCAGAGGAGATAATCGTTACGAAGATTTATTTCTAATGGTCAACTATCTTTGGGATAATGTGTAAATGATCTATATGAAGATCTAGCACTTAATCCAAGAGATTCTTTCAGAAGAAGTTCAGGGATAATCGCCACGAAGATTTAATCCTGATATTCTTTTTGTCCTTGGGAAGGTATTTAAATGGTCTATACGAAGATCTATTACCTAATCCGGGATGTTTCCAGAAGAGATAATCGCCACGAAGATTTATTTCTAATGGTCTATGCAACAGTTTATCTGTGGGATGGTACATAAATGATCGATACGAAGATCTTGTACTTAGCCCAAGATATTACCAGAAGCAATTCAGGAGTAATCGCCACAAATATTTAATCATGATTCTCAAGTTGTCCTTGGAAGGGTACATAAATGATCTATACGAAGATCTAGTGCTTAATCCAGGATATTTCCAGAGGAGATAATCGTTACGAAGATTTATTTCTAATGGTCAACTATCTTTGGGATAATGTGTAAATGATCTATATGAAGATCTAGCACTTAATCCAAGAGATTCTTTCAGAAGAAGTTCAGGGATAATCGCCACGAAGATTTAATCCTGATATTCTTTTTGTCCTTGGGAAGGTATTTAAATGGTCTATACGAAGATCTATTACCTAATCCGGGATGTTTCCAGAAGAGATAATCGCCACGAAGATTTATTTCTAATGGTCTATGCAACAGTTTATCTGTGGGATGGTACATAAATGATCGATACGAAGATCTTGTACTTAGCCCAAGATATTACCAAAAGCAATTCAGAAAAGATCGTCACAAAGATTTGATTTTGATGCTTAAATTAAAGTATGTTCCTAAATATGGTTCAGAGCCGATCTATACGAAGATCTAAGTACTGACACCTAATGAAGGATATTATTTTCTCCCAGAGATAATGCATAGACGATCTATACGAAGATCTAGTGCTGACATTCAACTCAAACCATGTTACAGGAATGATTCAGAGACGGCCTATACGAAGACCTAATACTGATATCCAGTGACAACATAAAGATACTATCACCTTCTGATATTATGGATGGCATCTATAAGCCCATCTCCAGTTCCTCTGAGTGGCATCTTTAAGCCCATTCCAGAATATACAACCAATCAACAGTGTTACTATACGCACCGGCGAGTGCAAATTTTTGGGCGTTTATGTTCAATCCCCTTCAACCTTCCAAGTCACGAATGGCACACAGGCCAATCTAACTCCTCAGGTTTCAGAAAATTGAATAGGGGCAGCTGTTGCACCCCAAAATTTGCCCTTCCCTAGTCAAGGCATTGTGTACCAAGGTGTCCCAAGAGGTTCACAAGGTTCACAAGGTATCCCAAGAGGTTCACAAGGTTCACAATTAGTCAGAAAGCTTGGAAGTTCCCTCAGACAAAGCCTACTCCTAAGCAATGCACCCTAAACTAGGGTTTTGGATTTCATCAGGCTAAATGGACTTTCAAGGCCTCAAGTGATCTTCATAACATCCTAAATGTCTTCAATAATCCCTATGTCAAGTTTTAAGGTTTTCCCAAAATGTTTGCTCAGTCAAATGATCAGATATGCAAAAATCAGTCAAAGTGGTTAAAAAGTCAAACTGAGGTCAACTATGGTCAAACCAAAATTAAACTTCATGATTTTTTGCCAACATCGATTTTATGAAGTAAAATTCATCATTTGATCAAGGGTTGATCATGATTCATCAAGGAGATTTCAGATCATCAAGAATCAGGAGTTTCTAAATTAGGGTTTTCATAGGAAAAGTCAACTGAACTTTGACCAGCCATAACTTTCACATGCTTCATCAAAAATTTCCCATCCAAAGCTCATTTTGAAGGAAATTGAATTCTCTACAGCTTTGTGTCTCACAAATCAAGCCTTAAAATTCTTCATTTGGAAGGTATGAGCAAAAACATTACAGGTCATTTCAAAAGTCAACAAAAAGTCAACATCTTCCAAAGGGCATAACTTGAAAATGGTAAAGGATATGGACATGATACCAAAAGGATTTGTTAGAGGACTCTCTAAGCTTTCCAAAATGTCCAAGAACACCTTCATAGCCTTAAAATTGAGGGAGTTGTGTCTTATCAAAGTTGGGAAACTTTTGAGGGGTATATGAAGCAAATGAGGTCTCAAATCCAAATATTTCCAAATGGGCCTACCAAATTCCAACCCAAACTCAAAGCTTTCTTCACAATCAAGTAACCTCAACCCATTTCCAAAAGGCCCAAATTCTTAACCTAATTTCATTACTATATAACCACAACAACATCACAAGACAAAAAGGAGGAGGGAGAGCAAGAGGATCATATTCGCACTTTAAAATTTCACACAATTCAAAATCCGGTTTCCATAATCCACCACTTTTACAAGTTGATTAAAGGTTGCAAATGAATCCTTGAGGTTTCCTGAACCTATTCCAATCATCCTCATCATCAAATTCATGCCAAATCATACAAACCAAATTCATATTCTTGCTTTTCTTTTGATTTTTTTTATTTCAATGATTTATGCATGATTAATTGATTTTGATTACATAATATGTTTGTTTGATTGTGTAGATGGTTTCTGGATAGTTGGATTTAAGTTTCGATGCAGGAATCATAGGGCACCATGGAGAACTAAACTATTGGTTAATCTGTTGTAATCTGTTTTCGTCGATACTTCGAAGGCTGCAGTAGTGATAAGCATTCCAGGCTGACAGGTAAGTCAGGTAAGTACTACTATTTCGATTTACTCCGAATTTTTTCCAGAAGTTCAGAAAAAAAATCGACAAACAATACTCTTTCAGAATAGTATTCTAAAAGATTTCGACCCTCAAAATCGCAAATTCCTCTTTTTTCTATTTTATTTGATTTATTTTCTATTTTCATATTCTCAAAAAAATCTAAATAAAATTGTGCGTTCTTTATTTGTTTTTATTAGATTTTTAGCATCGTTTTAATATTTTTTAGATTTTATTTTAATCGCTTTTCTTATTTTTCATTATTTTAAAATCTGCAGCGATTTTATTTGATCCTGTTTATTTCTTTTTTTATTCTTCCAATAGTATATACCAAAAATATGCAGGTGGGAGGAAGAAGATGGTGTGTGGCATGCACTGATTGGCCTAGTGACAAAGACCTAAGGTTGAAAGTCTGAGGGTGTGGGTTCAACACTCATTCCCAACATTTTGGCAAAGAAACGTGGGTTCAACATTCATTCCCAACATTTTGGCAAAGAAACGTGGGTTTAACACTCATTCCCAATATTTTGGCAAAGAAACGTGGCGTAGCGTAGTGGCTGAAGGTTTTTGTTGGCAAAGGCAAAGTCAGGGGTTCAACACCAACCCCCAATATTTTGGGTATCTCTAACTTTATTTTTCCCTTTTTCATCAAATTATGTATTTCCTTTGAATTTACTTATTATTATTATTAAACTTATTTCTAAAAGATAAAACAATTTTTTTAAAAAAACTTATATTTTTTATTATAAACCTTAATTTTTTTCATAAACCTTAATTTTTTCCCTAAACCTTAATTTTAAACCTAAGTCTTAATTTTTTCATAAACTTTAAACCCTAAAAATTTAGCCCTAATCTTTATCTTAAAACCCAAATTTCGCTCTAATTTTTACCCTAAAATTTTTCCTAAACCTTACATTTTTTTAAACCTTAAAATTTTTCTCAAACCCTAACCCTAATTGTTTTCTTAACCTAGTTTGCAAACTTTTTTTTTCTAATTTATTCATTCATTTTTATGTTATTCATTCATTGTTTGCCTGATTATGTAACTGCTTCGCCTTTGTAATAATTGGTTTTTTTTATTATTTTCTGCCATTATTATTATTATTATGTAACTGCCCATAAGCCATGTAATAGTGTAAGAATTTTATTTTCTTCCTTTTAATTTCTGCCATTTATTTTTCATATTAATTGCGTAGTTAGTAAATAGGGTGTTGAAACTATTTGTAATTAAAATTAATTTAGATAATTAAATTTAAAAGATAATTATTTGAAAATAAACACTCACACACGTAAGTCGATCTTTGATCGCCATCTTGCACTTCCTAGGGTATTCCTCTTGGTTGCCTTAAAATAAAATGGTCAAGTCCCTTGAATATAGGGGTGTCTTAAGCAAAGTCCCTTCACTTATAAAATCATTAAGTCCCTATAAATTTATAAGATCAAGTCCCTTCGAGGTTGCCTACGGAATAATGATCTTGTCCCTTCGAATAAATGATGATAGTCCCTACGAATTGCTAAAGACATCCCTTAAGTTGCCTTCATTGACCATACGATGACCCTACGTTTGTCCCTAACACATCCAAGGTAATGACTACCTGTTCCTTAATAATAGGGATAGTCTTACCATTGAAAGAACATAAGAACTGTAAAGACTTAATCTAGGGTAGGTTTCTCTTAAGTTGCTTGCTCACATTTCAAAATACTCTTTACACCACACTTTTCAAACAAATTTTCAGAAACAAGTCTTCTTATACATCCATACGAGGATCATTATAAAGTACTTACAAAGTTTCTAATCACACACTACACCTTTTCAAAACAATTTAAAGTGAGCTAAGTAACTAAGAGCCCATGGATAACCATGGATATAAAGGGTGCTAACACCTTCCCTTTGTATAACCTACCCCCCGAACTCAAAATCTTTTTAAGGTCTTTCCTGTTCTTTTATGTCCTTTCCTTTTGGATAAAATAAAAGTCGGTGGCGACTCTTGCTATCAGCAACATAACTAAAAGTCAGTTCTCCCACCGTGTTACACTATGGCAGCAATTGGGCATTGTCTTAACTTCTTGGAGTAATAGAAATTATTGTTTGAAGAATAATGTTCAGGGAACATGATGGGTTTCATATAATAGATTTATTTCTGCAGTGCTTGTTAATTGATTGTACTATGATGAACATTTATTTGTTTGTAATGATTTCATCATGTTATTGACTAATTGTGTTCAACTCTGGTTTATATTAAATGAGGCATAAATTAAATTAGGAGGTTTCGGTGTTTGAAAATCTTGTTGTGTTTGAAAATTTTCTTCAATTCTGGTTTATATTGAATAAGACAAAAATTGAATTAAGAGATTTCATCATAATGATTTTTTTACGCTCCAGAGGCAGAAAGTGAGTCTTCATCATCTTATGCCATGAGAAGATCATTCGATGCAAGAAATATCCATGATGCAAATCGCCAAAGTCCTTCAAATGACACATGATTTATTTATGAAACTTTCATGTTATAAAACTTGTTTACTTTGAGAATAGCTTAAGATAATGACACAATTGTTGGTCATTTTTATGATTTAGTATTTTTAAACAAGCTTCTGATATGTATATCAAACAAGTTAGACTCATTACTAATTTTGAAGAAGTTGAACAATTACAATAACCTATATATTTAATGAATGCATTTTTAATGTCTTTTAACAATTTATATGGATACATTCAAAACTAAACTTCAAACTAGAAAATTTAAATTTGATTTATAGTCGATAATAAATAATGACAAAATTTTTAAACTTAATTTTGCTTATTTAATATAAAAAATTAAATATTATTGAAAATTGTGGCGGTTTATAGGATAGTATGGATAGCAAATTAAGGCGGTTAAATTTGACGTAGATTTTAGTAAATTATGGCAGTTTCAAATGACATAGTATTAAATGGAATTTGTTTAAACGTGAAAAATGTGATGTTTCAAAACCGCCACTATTTTAAATATGAAACACCATTTTAACCTAAGTTTAAAATGGTAGTTGTCACAAAGTTTATTTTAAAACCACCATAATTTACCTAGCGGCAGCCAATTCTACGTGGTTTTCTAAAACACCATTTTAATAAATTACGGATGTTGAAACCGCCACAATCATCTTAAAATAAGCTCCATAATTTACGCGATTTTTTGTATTGAAAATCCCACGATCACCATGATTTATTGATCTTATACTTAGAATCATCACAATCATGGCGCAAATATACGCTCACAATCCATTCTACCGAATTCATGAATAAATTTTGTTTCACTATAACTTTTAAGCAATGGCACTGCTCAACGGTTGGTTATGATAGAGGTTGACACTAAAGAATATCATCCTCTACATACTCTACTTCCTCTATAGTAAATTTTGTGTATCCATGTGCAAGGATCTCCTCAACCTTTTCAACTCATAGTCAGTACTCAAAAATTCCACGTATGAGACCATCCATCCAACCATATACACACTCTATAGCCCAAACACGAAACACGCCCCGGTTTTCATCTTCTTGAAGCCAAATTAGGGAATGAAGTAACTTACAAATGGTTGTATGACACATTTAGAATGATCCAACAAAAAAATTCTCAAGCCATCGTCTATAGACTCACTCTGATGTAGGAAAGTTTATAGATGAAGATTGAAAACATTCAAATGTTAACGACAAGAAGAAGAAAGTTTCTTGGAACATCTCTTTGAAATGAACCTCCACCTCGCAAGAGAATGAATGTGAGCTAAAGATTTTGTGACTGTGTTCACATAGATGTGATACTAGTTCACTGAAATGAGTAGAGAGAAACACATTTAAAAAGATTATCTAACAAAAAAGGTTAAGTGTGTTAGAGTACAGTGAAACATGACTCACATACGATCTGAAGTTAGAACATGTGAACATGTTCATTAGAACATAAAGGTAGAACATGTTTTATTATGCTTTATATTGCTTTATTCATCCATATCATGTTTATGTCTTTTATTATTCTTTTATGTGTGTGTATTTTTTTTCCTTCTTTTGTCCATTTGGACACAAAAACATTGATAAAGGATTAAATCTTTAAAAGACTTGTGACTTTAATTTTGGACTATGGCCATCATCCTAAGCTTTGGAATTGGAGTATGGACTTAGATTTTAGGATCTTGCCCCTTTGCTTATGTCATTATGGATCGAAGACTTTAGTCCCAAATTGGTTCATTTGTTTATGAAGATGAAGTCCGTTTGTTGCTCTTTTTTTTTTTTGGAGATTGTTCGTCATGTGATTAGAACTTTCTTTCCCTTAACTTTTACTTTAAGTTTTAGGATAGTCCCTTCATCTCCTTCCATTTTTAAATTTTCAAAGTGTTCTCCCCTTTTCCAAAATCTTCTTTGTTTTTTTTAAATTTTAAACTTGCTTTCATAATCAAACCATGATTTCGGTCAAGTGATTTTTACTCATTTCCTTTATTTCTTAATAAATGCTAAATCACTTAAGCATATCAAAACATTTTTCAAAATACCATAAAAAAATATAAAAACTCATCAAATCTTTTTATGCCTTTGTGCGCTTTTCCTTTTAAAACCTTTTTTCATGTTTAGATATGATTCATTCCTTTCTTAGCAGAATTATTCGCTGGGGAATGACAACTTATCTTTACATCTTAAAATCATTTCCACATATTAATTTTTTATTATTTGTACCACAAACTACGGGGTTTTGATCTCGCATTGTACTTTGTGGGTACATAGGCATGAGGTGGTAAACCTCTCCAAACATACAAAAAAAAAAAAAAATTTCTTTTCTCATCCCTCCACTCTCATTTTACAAACCATTTTCAAACCAAAAGTAGTAAATTTTTCAAAGGGCTCCCGTGGAGTACCTCAGACATTTTGGGTGCGTAAAACATTTCCATTGTGTAACCTATCCCCTTACCCAGTTCTTTGCTCGTTTCTTTTAGCTCTTTTGCTTTTAGATTCATTAGGATTTATTCGCTCTTTTTCCTTTTCCTCTTGGAATAAAATAAAAGCGCGGTGACAACTCTGTTTACTTTGAGTTAAGTTAACTAATAGTTACACTCATGATTTTACCGCTATAGAACGTTTTACACAAAGTGGCCTTTATCTATACTTTACTATTCAACTTACTTTTTCAAGTATTATCTAAATATAAATAATTTCAACTTCAACTCACTTTTAAGCATAATCAAATTTACAAAAACAATTCACTTAAAATTATTGTTTTCATTGCATATTGGGTTGAAAATAGGTTTGGTTGAGTTAAGCTTTGCCAAACTTAATTCTAGTCTATCAAAAAAACTGAAACCTAGTATGACATATAGCATGTTATAAGCTTATTTTAGGTCTGAGTCTTGCCTTTTTTAAGAAATGGTTAGTCCACATAAAAGCATATTTATTTTAGATATTTGTAAATAAACAATTCAAATAATGTTTAAATAGACTAATAAACTAAAAGATCAATGAAACTAAAAATTTATTTGTATTGACTTATTTTAACTTACATATTAACATAAGTTTTATGAGACTATTTGTTTAAGAGAACTTATGAAAACAACTTATGTCATTGTTCACAAAGTGTTTTCATCTTATTTTCATAAGTTCTCTAAGATAATCAAGTTTTATTTATATATTTTAATTCAAAGTACAAAATATAACATCATAATAATAATAATAATAATAATAATAATAAAGTTATCCATATTTATTTAAATAGACCGATCTGATAGATTAAAAAAAATTTAAAAGTTTTTTATGACTTGAAATCAACTTTTTTTTTATAAATTAAATAGACTTATAAAAAAACTCAGATATTTTTTATTTAAAAAAAATCGGATCTAACCTGAGTCTGTATAGGTTAGATCGAAGGTCATTATTAATCCATCTAACATATTTTTACCCCTAATTGTACTAATTGTAGAATCAAACACGTGCCAGAATAAATTATAAGTTGATGACGTTTATCAAAAAATTATTTAAAAAAATGAACTTATTAGCTTTCCGCCAAAAAAACGTTGTTCTAAGCGAAAAAAATGTATATTTTCACACTTTTAAGTTTAAAATATTTATATGATATGGTTAAATGTTATAATGTATATGAGTTTTAGAAATTTTTATTGAAATACCCCAATTTTTCAACAAAATTCTTCAAATAATCCACTTTTCAAACTATTTCCCAATCTATCCTATTTTTTGCCATTTTTAAAAGCAGTCTTCATATCAATTAGTGACCATGTAGAAATTTTAAGAGGTGTCGTCAATTGGATTGGAGACACCATATGCAGTCTCCAATCCAATTGGCGACTGTGTGTATAAAGGGATATTAGCAGAAGAAATACAACTAGTGAGGTTGTTCCAAAGAGATCTCCTTTTGACGTAACGAGTAGAAGCATAAACAACGACTATGCCAATATTAACATTATCAATAATAACACAAAAATCCCCATGTTGATCAGAGGAGCTATGCAAAATTGGGTTGAGATTACGACTGCAGAGGCGCCAAAGATTATGGAGAACAAATCCCTATTATTCACAGAAAAAACATTCATGTCTAAGAGATTCCAAAACGAAACCGGGAAATTAGCAAGATCCATCCAAGGCTCATAAACGAAACAAAAAATTTGGCTTGAGGTGCAGAATCAAATCCTTAAAAGCTAACCTTGAGGGGTGTTAGCGATACCCCGTATATTCCAATAAAGACACTTCATCGGGACGACTTTTTCGAACCAGAAGCGAATCTAGCGCCAAAAGCCTCTTTGAATTTCGTTGTTTGTTTCCTAGCACATTTCTTTAGAGATTTGTTCACAACTGGTTGAAAGCATGAGTCGTTAACATCATCCACCAAATAAACCTATTCAGCCAGATTTGCCCATGAATATTTCAAGAAATTTGCACTGCAAATCTGATCATTGCAGATTTCTTGAGTTTCATCAATGAAATTCGTAGACTCAGTAGAACTTGCAATATCAGTGCCACCAGTATTTTTCAGCATTATACAGGTCAATAGGTTGGAGAATAAGATTTTGAAAAACATTGGCAGCCACACCAGCAGATGGTTCTAATGTAGGGCTGCTATGGGGAACAATAGGAATCACACCAAAAATGTCGTCAACAGGCTGCGGAACATTAGATTCTATAGGTGGAGGAGGATTTTTCTCAGGGACAGATTTTTTATCAGTGTTAGAAGAAACCATGTTTTTCTTTCTTCTGCAATTAGATTCCAAATGCCCTAAACTTTTGCAATAGTTGCAGTAGTATGGGATCTTCTCATATTCAATGACGACAAAGAACGCAAAGCCTACGCGCTCTACCAAAATCTTGTCTCTCAACTCGTTTCAAAGGTCCATGTCAATGAGAACCCTGAGGAAGTACCCAAATGGTCGATCGAAAAACGGACGGTTCGACGAAGAATCGAACAAATAGGAGTACCTAAACTACTTGCAATAGCGAAAATAATCTTTGGTCCCTATAAAATCATTATGCACGTAGTTTTAGTACTTACTATTAAACCAATGTAATAATTCTTTTGGAAATATGTTTAAAATGTTATAAAAAGTTCCTCGAAAAAAAAAAGAAATTCAAATTTTGATTTCTAAGTCGTAATTTTCATTACTTTTATCATTATTTTTTGAAATTTAAAAAATTCATATTTAATTATTCTCATTTTAAAAAATTATATAATTTATAAATAAATATTTTATAGTAATTTGAACACGTATGAAAAAAATTATTTAAAAGTTTTAAAATGTAGGAGTAATTAAATAGTTTTTAAAATTTTAGAAAATAACAAAACTAAAACTAAAACTGCATATGCATAAAAGATACTAAATTTTTTTATTTTCTTAATACGAACTAAAAATAAAATGTGAGATATTTATAGGACGAAACACATATTTAACCCAAATTGTAATATAACGTACAACAACACAACCACATATAATTGTTGTGAGGCAAATTTTTTTTTAAATCTCATTTAAAAATTATTTAGTATTTAAATATAAATTTGTTTTTAAATTTCAAATAGGTTTGGTTGGTTTATTATTAAAGGTATTTTAATTAACTTAATTTTTTTAAATATTATTTCATTATAAATGCTCTTATAATAATTTTCAATAATCTTTATAAAAAATTTACAAGAAAAAATATAATGATGTTTGAGGAAAACATTCCACCTATATTTTCTTTTTTTGGAAAAATTTTCCGACAATTTAAAAATGTAACATTTTATTAGAAATAATGCAACAATCTAAAATTATTCCGCTAAAACTTTTAATGAACGTTTATCAACTACTGTCAAAGATAAGTTATAGGAACATTTGAAAATCATGATTACTAACCGCTTTACTTATAAGACTGACTAGACCTTACATTTTTATTGCAAATAAGAAGGACAATGTTTATAGTGAAAATGGGAGCATTCATCCATTTCAAAACAGGCCTTTTAAAATTGGATTTAAAAAAATTTATTTAATTATCTAATTTTTCTTCTTCTAATTATTAAGTATATATACCTATAATTAATTCTTATATTCATAGATCATCTCTAATGATGTAGAAAATGTACATATATTTTGGATGATCGAATAATTCTAATAAATTAATATTTTTGATTAAATTTTATAACCGAAAGATCACCATCTAGGAAATAAAGTTAAAAGCCAAAATATGTTTTAATGTATTTTGAAAGGTGTTTCATGTAGGTTAGTTTGTTAATATTTTATTTGATTTGTTAAAAGTTTTGATTGTGTATCCATCTTTTACATTTCTAATCTTTTCTAAAGCATGTGTACCACTAATTAATTCTTCTTATATTCATGAAGCATATGTTTTGGGTGTTCCAAGAGTTTTAATAGATTATATAACCAAATAAACATAAATGAAATGAAGTTAAAAGCCAAGTTAATAAGTATTTATATCCTCCACCTTTATAAATAGATAATCAATGATTGTATTAAATATGTGGTTATCATGAACATGATATATTATAAGTTGTTTTTCATTTTGCTTATTCTCCTTCCTTCACGTAAGTCTATCTCTTCATTTTTAAAATAATTTTTAATTAATTATGGTTCAATACAATTTCAATTTTAACTTTTAATAATAATTTTTAATTAATATTTTCAATTAATTATTCATTATTCTTACAAATAGTACAATACAAATATTTTTTAGGACAAACGTTTTTTATGAAATAATTAATTCATCTTAAAAATATACCTTTCTTTAAAAATAATTATAAAAAAAATGTTCAATGTATTCCTTTGGTTTGATCATAATGTTTGATTGACCTATAGATGCAGAAATGGTGACAGAAACAGAAGAAAGTGAATGTAAGGATGCTGAATGCATAATGTATTGTTATAAGAAAGCTCGTTTACATGGTAGATGCTCTCCGGTTACTGGCAAATGCAATTGTGGCGGGTACTATCTAGAGAAAGGAATAGAAAAAATCAATTATTAAGGGCCTACGACCTAGCCTACACAGGCTCAGATCAGTTCAGACTTTTTTCAAATAAAAAATATTTAGGTTTTTCTTATAAGTATATTTAATTAAAAAGTTAAATCACACGCCATAAAGAGTAATTTTATGTCTATTAGATCAACTTATTTAGATAAATATGAATAATTTTTTATAATTATTACATTGTATTTGTATCTTGAATTAAAATATTAAATAAAACTCAATTATCTTGAAGAACTTGTAAGAATAAGTTTTATAAATATTTCATTAATAATGTTATAAGTTGTTTTCTTATGTTCTCTCAAATTAATAGTATCACAAAACAATATGTAAACTTGAATAAGTAAATGGAAATAAATAATCATTGTGTTCATTTTTTAAAATGTTAGTTAACATAAACATGAATTGAATTGTTTATTTATAATTGTTCAAATAAAATAGGCTTTTATGTAGGCTAATACACTAATCAATCCTTAAAAAAGGTTAGGTTAAAGCCTAAATAACCCTACAATAGATCATAGGCCAGCCTTAAACTTTGAAATGTTTAGGAGACCAAAATCAGACTTGGCAAAACCTTACTCGGCTCAATCTATTCCAACCCATAGTTCCTTCCTATCATTATTAAAAGAACTTAAAACCTTATTTATATTATATCTAGCTTTTGCTTCTATTTATTTGATTATATTAAGGTGTATATGTTGTTGAAAGTGCAATTCTCTCTCAAAGCACAATTTCGACATAGTCTATTGAAAGTTTAATTTTCAAGGCACAATTTTATCAAGAGCCAAAGTAATTAAGACATCATGAATATATCGAGCCAAATTCTCCACATCCTTTTCCAGGGCATGCCTGGACAAATTGGTCAAATATGCGCAGTCCTCTTCAAAAGGATGGGTCCGACGGTCTCCAGAGAAATTTGAACTCGACTCCACCAACAACGAACTATTGATACCTCTTGAAACATGCTTTATATTCGATCACGAACGACGAAAAATACTGTGACGTTTCTACATAGTCCACACGAGCACAAAATGGAACGCGGTGCTAGCTGTCTCTTGTTTTAAGAAAATTGACAATTAGGATTGACAAGGGAAATAGATCCTCTATTTATACAGAGCTACTTAAACCTTAATGCTCTTATTTTGGACTTTTCCAAAATAAGCTCAATCTTATTTAATTAAACCATTTTAATTAAATAAAATACTATTATATTTAAATAAACTCTTTTATTTAAATATTAATTATATTATATTATATTTAATTTAATCAATATTTAATTAAATTATATTTAATCAAATAAATTAATTTTTTGTTAATTTATTAAATAATACAATTAACACATAATTAAATTAAATCTTATTTAATTTAATCATTTGTTCCACTATCAGTACTTTATGCGTGTGACCCTATAGGTTCTCGTAACGTTGGCAATAATATTAAATCACCAATTTAATATTATAAACAGTGAGTGGTATCTAGCAACACATCACTGATACCCAAGTGACGAGAATGTCGTGTGATCTGACATAACCTTTCTGTGATAATGATCATGTGTACAAATACCCTTTTGTCCTTATATCTATATTGAACACAAGGCATAAAATGTGTCACCCTTATATAGTCTAATATTTTATTTCTTGATCCCCGAATATACTTGATAATAATAAATACGTATAATATCTCATATTGACTTATTTGAGCACAACCATGCATTTAAAAGTCATACTCTATCAAGGGGCCCATAGATATTACTCTCGTATATGTAGGAGGGGCAAATCTCATATAGGTCACTCATGTCCCTCAACATGATTTGTGAAGTACCCATCAACCATCTCTATGGTCATTCTGTTACAGACAATATTTAATTGGCAATAAAGTACTCAACTCCACATCTAGGGTCCATAGTGTAACGCCCCGATTCGATAATTCTCATTTTTGTTGGAGTCTTTTATTTTAATTGAGTAATTATTATTTTGTTTGTGAAGTCATCATGATGATATGATATGTTGATGAATTAATGTGATGAAATATTGTGTTGTGAGATTTTACCGTTTTGTGAATTTCCGGGTAAAATTGGATAAAAGGGTATTTTAGACTTTTGTTAATTAATGATAAGTTAGAATTGTTTAGAATTGGTATTTAGAGAGAAAATAATATTTTGGTTGGAAAAGAGATAAAATGAGTTAAGTGTAGAAAATAGAATTAGTTAGTAGTAGAAATAGAAATAGAATTGAGAATGAGTTATAAAAGAAAGTTGGTAAGATAGAAAGAGAAAAGAAAGAAAAGAGAAGAAAGAAAGAGGAAAGAAGAGAAAAGAGAGAAAAGCTTGGATTCTTCAAGATTGCTTCTAGGAATTGATTTAATCGGGTAAGGGTGATAAACTTTGTTATTCTAAGATTGTATATGATTGTGTATGCTTGGGTTTTGGGTTTGAGTTGATTTTGGAGAGTTTTAAAGAGATGAAAATGTTAGAGTTTTGGTAGAAATTGTTAGAAATGGTGGATTAATCGGTTAGAACTTGATATAATCGAAGTATGATGTTAGATACATACTATTGATCATGTTTGAGTGAGTTTAGAGAAGTTTTGGGGTGATTGGAGTTGACTGTTCATAGCTGGTGTGTTGCTGAAATCGCAGCGGTCGCTAGCGAGAGTTCCAGAGCGAATTTCGCTCAGCGAGCAAGAGGGCGCTCAGCGAGCCTGTAGGTTTTGAGAGATTACGTGTTTTAATCCGTAGCTTGAGTTTCGGGTATTTGTTTTTAGTGATCCTTATATCGATTCGAAGCTAAAAACATGTATAATCTATTGACGCTAAGAAGAGTAATTTTTAGCCGACTTTTTCCCGACTTTTCCGATAAAATGTAATTATGTTAATTATGGAATTGTAGGTTTGATTGTTGTGTTGTGGCCGTTTGGCAAATAGATACATTGCTTGAATTAAATGCAAATGTATGCTAATTGTATGAGATGAATGCATAACTATATTGTGAATATGTATTCATTTTCAAGAATGCTGTGTGTCATTTTGCATGTAAGCATAATGTATGCATTCTTGTGTCATTTTGCATGTAAGCATAATGTATGCATTTTGCATGTAAGCATAATGTATGCATTCTTTGTGAATCCGTTGTAGCATCGTGTGCTCATGTGTGTCGCTCCCACCAAATGACACCTGGTCAGAAGGGGTACAGACGCGAACGGTCGGTGAAAGGAGAAGGAAATGAATAGAGTCGCCAGCTAGGCATTTTTATCCCGAAGGAAAGGTAATGCTGCATAGACCTAAGAAAAGATGGATAAGACGGTCGCGAACCAGAGAAACTGAGAAAGGGGGTTGGTTACAACCTGGGAAGGTGTTAGCACCCAGATTGTCCGTCGTACTCGACAGGATCCACGCTTGAAAGATTTGTGTTTTAAAGGGGTAGTGTCAGTGTAATTTGTGTGGAAAAGAATGCAAGTGTCAGTGTAAAAGAAGTGAGAAGTGTATAAGGGAAGTGTCAGTGTAAGAACAGGAGTATGAAGCTCAAGACTATGAGGCTTAAAGAATGATGCTGGAAGGAGGGGGAATATACAGAGACTTTTGTTCGATAACCGTTAAGTTATGCCTACGTATCCTCTCGTGCAATGAGGAAGTCAGAACACCGTAGTTCGACTCAAAGAGACTGAAAGATAAATTGACTTGTGAACTGCTTACTTGCCTATGCTCAAGTGTATGACCTGTCTGGCTCAGGTGCAAACTGTCTTGCATTAGACGGAAGAAGCAAGTTCTCGTTTATGAGTGAATGAGATGAGAAAAGAATCCCGGAGGAGACGATTATTGTTTGTTTTTGTGTTTTCAGACTTTTATTGCTTTTTGAAGTTTGTCATAAGAAAATGAGCTTAAGCCTAAACCAAGGGTTAGTAAACTCATCACATCCTCCCTCTGATTAGGGGTAATGAGAATATCTTAAGTATGAAGTAAGCACCTCACACTTAATCACCATGATGTAGGATTAAGATCATTAACCTACTTGTGATTATTTAGATGTTTTTGGAGTTTTTGTTTAGTGTTAAGTAATGAGTTTAAGCCATAATCAGGGATTTAATGGACTCATTACACCATCCTAATAAAAGGATAATAGATGAGAACATTTAAGCTGAGAAAGATTCCTCAACTTAATCCATGATTAGGGATTAACCTCATGACAAAACAAAACCTTTATTAAATGGATTTTAGTTAATGGTAAGATTAAGAAAAGATTTTTATGGTTGGTAAGACAACTTGAGGGGGACTTGTCCATTAACACTAGGGTTAGTCCTTCTTAACCAGTTAAGGAAGAATTAGAACCCTAATGCAAGGCCCAAGTTACAAGCTTGATGTCTTAGTGATTATTAAGTGGATTGATTAAAGGAGTTAAACACATTAAGGGTTTAACACTTAGGATTAAAGTTATACACTCCATCCTAATAGAAGGATGCAGGTACAAGCTTAATCACAAAGCCTTAAAGCCTTTAGGGTTTAGTCCCTGATTATGAGATGAGAAGAGAAAAACTCAAAGAGACTCAAAGGTAAAAATTAATAGGGGACTAAATCAAAACCTACTTGTTATCATGCTTGGTTATTCCTAGGGTTTATGAGGTTTGCAAGAAGATCTTCAGAGAAACCACCAGGATGGAAGCAGATGAAAGGAGCAAGAAGCAAAGAGAAGCAGAACAACTTGCTTCACTTAAGAAGACAAGTTGCTTGAATAAAGAAAGTAAGAGAACATGAATGAGCAAGCTCAATCCAATACACAAGACAAGATGCAGCAAGGATGCAAGAGAGATGAGAAGAGATTGTGAGAAGTGAAGGCAAATTCACTTCTCAAAACAACTTACCACCTGAAAAGTTAGCCAAAAGAAATGAAATGCTATGCAAATGAGATGAAATGTCATGATGCAAACCAAAGTCAGAAGCATTTACATGATGTTAATGATGCTAAGAGATTATACAAACATGAGGCAAGACATGAGAATGATCAAACAAGCATGAGGATGCAAATGAAGCATGCATTGAACCATGAATGTACATGAAAAGTTATGAAATGCAATGGACATATAACATGGCAAATGAAAAATGCAATGCTCAAACATGATTCTAATATGTCCTAAGATGTATTATGAATCATGTGGATGCACAAAATGTCAAGGCAAGTCATTAGATGCAAGCAAATGAGAAATGGATGCAAAGGAAGGCATAAATTAGGGTTACATGCATCATACAAAGCAAAAATCCAAAACCAGAAGCAAATGACATGATAAAAATTTGAAAATGCAATCAAAGATACCCTAAGCCTATACAAGCTCACTGCCCAAAGGAGAGGATCCAACTCTTAACCTAGTGTAAGTTATGAATTTCCTAAGATTGCTAGGGTTTTGGGGTACCTTATCAAGAAAAACGCTTAAACAAATTGAAAATGCAAGATCAATTCAAACCAAAATTATCCTATGAACTACATGCTATGAAGAGTGCAATGCAAGAAGAATCATTATCCAACTCTCAATGGTTAGGCAGAATGAAATTCTTTAAGTTTGAAACAAAATATTGCCTTAAAATGAAATTAATTCCAATGAAAATGATCAAAAGGCATCAAGAACAAAAAAGAAATTTGGTTTGAGAGTTGGATAATGTTTCTAAATGTTTCTAAGTGCAATGTGAATTTTTTGTGATTTTTTAAATACCTAAATGCATTTTTAATTAATTAATTTTCATTAACTAATTAAAAATAAACATTTAAATGATTTAAAAATAATTTTCAGTGCAAAAATAAAAATAAAAATATTTTTGGGTTTTAAAAATTAATGAAATCTTTGACAAAAAATTTCATAATTTTTAAATGATTTTAGCTATTTTTAATAATTCGTGCAAATAAAATGAAAAGAAAATGAATTTAAAATGAAAATAATGAAAAGTAATCCAGAAGAAGGGCCAGGATTTGATCTGGGTTTGGACTGGTTGACTGCGCGCCAGATCCAAAGGCCCAGATTCAAACCTGGCTAATTTTGTTTTAATATTTAATTAAACCTAGGTTAGTTTAATAAATGACTGATTAGGGTTTTAATGACAAATCCTGGCCACACACACGCGCGGGAGTCAATGGAGGTCAACAACATCTAAGGTCCAGATTCAAAGTCTCATTAATGACACAATTAGGGCTAAACAAATTCAGGCGACCAGAACAGTGTTCCGGTCGTCTTCTCCGGCGAAACCAAAAACCTAGCTTTCACTACAGGCCACCCCAACCTAAATTAATTGCCCAGAAACATTCTCCTATCCAAACTAAACTCAAATCCATCATCAAACATCATTTATCAAGCATGAACACAGAGAATCGAAGCAAAACATTTTCACGGGCAAAATTTCAGAGCTTGCATACATAGTGGTTTCTCAACCATTTTCAAAAATAAACATATCCCCATGACCAGGGGAACTCAAGGAATCATAAATGAACTTAAAAACAAGCTTCTGAGAAAAAAGTTCATGAAGTATACCTGAGATTGAACTTTCTATTCCTGAGCTTTCTGGACTTTCCTTTGCTACAAATCCCCTCCTATGAACCTCTGGATGATGAAATGAGGCTTGGAATGAGTTTGTATGGCCTGGTTTGAAGGTTTTGGTTTTGGTGTAGCAGATTTGGGGAGTTGGATATGTGATGATTCAGGCAATTTCAGAGGGTGGATTCTGTTCTATGAATGATTTGTGGTTTGTGGGTGAAGAAATTTTGGTTGTTTGAAGGTTGTGTTGAGTGATTCGAAGAGGGAAAGATTTTGACAGTTTTTGTGTATGCTGCAATGTGGGAGGATTCAGCTTGTGTATGGTTTGTTTTTGGATTGCTTGATGTCCACATATCATACTCTGGTTGGGCAGAGAGTTGGTGTGGCACTGTGGGATTGGTATGAGTAAAATGCAAGAAAGTCAAGATATTGTGTACCCTAAGCATGGCTCGGGTCAGAGGCAATCTTGAGGCTTGTCCTGCCTCAGCTTGAGTCAAGGAAGGCCCTAGGATCAAGAGAAGACAGCTGGGTGCAATGGATCACATGTTTGAAGTGTTTTTGCAATATGGAAACTTGTTACATTTCATGATTTTTGGCCATGTATATGTGAGAAGTCTTGCTGAATTTTTGGTATGGGATGCTTCATTAGGTCATGGCAATGTCTTGAGACCAGCTAGAGGTCATACAATCCCTTTGAGAATCATTTTGCAAGAAATCCCTCTTTGCACTTTCATGAAGAATGGCTTATGGTTACTTGAAAATCAAGGCATAGAAATGGGGAATCCCTTGGGCCAAACTGATTTTTAGGTCATTCATTGTATTTGTATGATGATTAGAGGTCACATTGAAGTCACATAAAGGCTGGCCATGAGAATTTGCAAGTTTTCCATTTTGTGCATAAGTGAAATTTCAATGATTTTATCCAACTTTGCAAAGCCATAACTTTTGATCAAAAATGAATTAGAATGAGTTCTTGTACTTTTTGAAAAGGGAATGATCCATTCTACAACTTTCATGACCAAAGTTTTCTCATTTGAGGCATTTTTGAATCAATTTGAAAGGGTTGAAAAACTTTCCCAAAATGGCAAGTTTCCATTACAAGTCATTTTCTCAAAATGACAACTTTGCAAATGGCTTGAAATTCTTCAATTTTGTGAACTTCTAACATCTTCTATGATCAAATAAAGATCATAAAAATTCAAAATGATGAGGAACACCCTTTGGTTGGGTCATTGGGGGCCTCAGATGCTCTGATTTTACACTGACTTGCTCAAGAAGTCAACTCTTGATCAGATGCCTTCCCCATGGAATTTCTTCATGAAAATTGATATTCATGATCCCTATGACATATAGAGACCAATAGAAACAAGAATGACCAAAAAATTTGGGGTTATGGCCTCTGAAACCAAAACCCTAATTCTAGGTCATCTGTGCAGTCAAGCCTTGCTCTGCTTCCATGCCATTCTCAGTTCTTGTGATTATTTGACTTTCTTGACTTTGTGGGGATATAATATGATGCTTAAACATACATGGACTCCTTTGAAGTGATTGATGACCTTTGGAGTGGCTCAAATGGCTCAAGATGGCTCAGATCACAAACCCTAGATGCAGATGACTTAGAAGCAATGCAGTGAATCAAAAATGTGGTATGAGGTGCCATGGTTGAATTCATACATATGAAATGATCACAAGCCATGGTGTGAATGGGTGAGGGAAAATTTGGGGTGTTTACAGCTGCCCCTATTCAAACATGAGTTAGCTGTGTAGGATGTAAGCGACGACTTAACAGGCAAACAAGATAACTTGTGGTTGAATACCAAAGACAGTCCAAAATTTGCACTCACAGAATGAAGAAGAAAAGGGATATAGATTGTAAAAGAAAATAAAGTATGTTTATAAAGTGCGGGCGACGGAGGACGACCGCCGAGCAGTGGACGACTGCTGGGGATGAAGCAATGACGGAGATGACCGACATGCTGGGGATATGAGAGATGGTGATGGGGACGGCCATCAAACAAAGATATAAGACTCTCTGAGGATTTAAAGGTAAATCATGGGGACGGCCATCGGGTTGCAGAAAATAAATGATGAGGAACGGTCATCTAACGGTGAAGGACGATCACCTGGCAGGGTACGGCTGCCCTGTTGGGGATAAGATGAGGGACGGTCATCTAACGGTGAAGGACGATCACCTCGCAAGGTACGGTTGCAAAAAGTATCGCGACATAGGACGAATGCCGGATAAAAGGTCGACGATGGGGACGGCCATCGGATAAGCATGATGAAGAACGATCATCAAGAGGTGAAGGACGATCACCTAGCAGGGTATAGCTGCTCTCGGGATTTATCATGACATAGGACGAATGCCAGATAACAAGACCAACGATGGGGACGGCCATCGGATAAAATGATGAAGGACGATTATCAGGAGGTGAAGGACGATCACCTAGCAGGGGACGGCTGCTAAAAATCACGACATAGGACGAATGTCGGATAAGAAGGGGGTCTAATGAGTAGAGACTCCATGGGGGTTGATGAAGGACGATCATCAAAAAGGTGAAGGACGATCACCTGGCAGGGGACGGCTGCCGAAAAGGTATCATGACATAGGACGAATGTCAGATAGAAAGGAAATAGTTAACAAGTTTTGTTGGGGACTTTGCTGGGAAAAGTAAACACGGACGAGTGTCTACATCCAAGAAATGAGAGGGATAAGTGTTTGGGTGCTGTGTATAGATTAAAGATGCAGACGAGCATCCTTAAGACTATGATACGGACGAGTATCAGGTAGAAACAAATGCTTAACGCATGCTTAGAGATGATGATACGGACGAGTACCAACTGGTTAACAAAGAACACGGACGAGTGTCGAATCTGAAGGGATTTAAGTGGTATATACAAGATACGGACAAGTATCTATATGAGTAAAAAGATGATGAGTAACAAGTATGCGTGAGACACGGACGAGTGTTTAACTTGCTGGGGAAAGTGTGACACGGACGGGTGTCGGAAAAAGGTGTATTATAGACAAGTATTTTGATTTCCAAAGTGTTTGGATAACTATGCTGGGGAAGTGTGACACGGACGGGTGTCGGGGAATTGTATATATTGTATATGAATCTGTGAGTGCAAAGGGGATGCTTTGGCTTTCTGCTGGGGATATGACACGGACGGGCATAAGTGTCTGTTTGTAAAGAATGCTCGGGCGACTTTACTGGGGAGTGGTGACACGGACGAGTGCCAAAAGGAGTGTATATCTCTATCTGAAAGGGAACTGTTCTGTCTTTCTGGTGAGGAATTGGGGAAATATTTTGTATACTGTATTCACAAGTGTTCAGTTCGACACATGGCTTATGATTATGCAATATGTTTGATTTTTGCCGTAATGCTCCGTATTAGACGGAATGCTACGCTCTGTGGGAAATATGGTGCGAATGCTATGATTATGCAAAGATACCGATCCGAGATTCGGATCCCGTTGCTGTGAAGATCTCTGGATGATCTGCTTGAAGTGGATGTCCCAGCTGGGAATGAGATCATTGGTAGATCTGACATTCATGACTCTGTATGGGGAAGTAGGTCATCAATAAACCTATCTTGGTAATGAGGGACCCAGCTAGGGTTTGTAGAAGCCTTCGTCACTCTGTTGTGAGATCTTTAGGCGTTACTCTTCTGGATAGAGGTTGAAACTCTGCGGGGAAATAACTCCTAGTTTAGTACTCGGCTGGGGAAGAAGAAAGATCACTGCAAGATCTTCCTAGAGATTTCTGTGGGGATCCTGCTGAGGATGATTCTTGACAACTCAGCTGGGGAATATAAACACCTTATGGTGCTCCCCTTTGAAGGAAATGCTGGAGAAGTGATGCCTGGCAATTCTGATGGGGAGAAGGCATCTCTGGTGCTGTTCGGAAGGTGTGCTGAGGGAATAATGATTCGGGCAGCCTACTGGGGAGAAGCTTTAATGCCCCATGTTGTGCTTTGAACACCTGCAATCCTGAAAAGACAGAGAAACGCACAAGTATCCCGTGGTGTTCTCTACTGGATTCCATCATAGGAGTTTGGACACTCCCGGGAGTAAACATATTTCCTGCAAGCATGTAGTTTAGGAAAGACGCATCTGTATTTATGTGATTAACAAAATAATGACATCGGACATTTTCTCAAGTGAAAGAGTACGAGACAATGTGCGACTAAAAATCTGATTTTATTAATTCGTGTGCCATGAATTGGCAAGATACAGTCAAAGAAACAAATCCCCTGCAATGAGGAGATTGTTACAAATTGAGAAACAAAAGATGTTGGCAATGTTGATGACGCTTCAAGGAGCTTCCCTTTTGCTATGACTCGTATGACATTTGACGTTCTTCTCGTCTTGCTTTCTGAAGAAGGCTGATTCTGACCGACGCTCAAACCTTTCGGAACTTGTCAGGTTGTAGGTGATACAGATGAATTCAGAATGCAATTGTTTGCTTATTCCCTTATTTTTGCGTGGATCGCCCTTTCGGGTTTTCAATCCACCGGGATACCCATTTTTGCCTGAGTTGTCCAATGCGGCTTTTCAACTTAGCGGGTGTACGCATTTTTTTTATTTTTTTTCCCTTATTTTTGCCCGAGTCTTTTATTCTGTTTTTGACTCGCCGGGATGCCCTATTTTTGCCTAGACTTTACATTCTGTTTTCATGTCCAACGGGTCATTTTATGCGAAGTATTTTTTAACTGCATCTGAATTCACAGGGGACGGGAAGTCTTCACCATCCATAGTACTGAGCATGAGTGCTCCACCGGAGAAAACTTTCTTTACTACGAATGGTCCTTCATAATTCGGAGTCCACTTGCCCCTGTGGTCTGTATGAGGAGGAAGGAGTCTTTTCAGCACAAGATCTCCTACTTGGTATTCTCGAAGCCTGACTTTCTGATCGAAGGCTTTCTTCATTCTCTTCTGATACAGCTGCCCATGACAAATTGCAGCTAACCTTTTTTCTTCAATCAGATTCAGTTGTTCGTATCGGGATCGGACCCACTCTGCTTCGTTCAACTTGACATCCACCAATACCCGTAAAGATGGTAACTCAACTTCGACCGGTAGGACTGCTTCCATACCATACACAAGCTGATACGGTGTTGCCCCAGTGGATGTCCTGATTGACGTACGGTATCCATGCAAGGCAAACGGTAGCATTTCATGCCAGTCTTTGTACGTAACTACCATCTTGTGCACAATCTTCTTGATATTTTTGTTAGCTGCCTCAACAACGCCATTCATCTTTGGCCTGTAAGGGGAAGAATTGTGGTGTTGGATCTTGAAGTCCCGACATAGTTCTGCCATCATTTTGTTGTTCAAGTTGGAACCATTATCAGTAATGATTCGCTCGGGCACTCCGTACCGACAGAGGATGTCTCTTTTCAGGAATCGGGCTACCACTTTCCTGGTGACATTTGCATATGAAGCTGCCTCAACCCACTTGGTAAAATAGTCAATAGCAACCAGGATGAATCTGTGGCCGTTTGAAGCAGTCGGTTCAATCTTGCCGATCATATCAATGCCCCACATGGCGAAGGGCCAGGGTGAAGACATCACATTTAGAGGATTTGGAGGCACATGTACTTTATCCGCATAAATCTGGCATTTATGGCATTTTCTGGCGTAGGCACAACAGTCTGCATCCATTGTGATCCAGTAATAGCCCGATCTTAGAAACTTTTTAGCCATAGCATGCCCTCCAGCATGGGTACCAAAAGATCCTTCGTGCACCTCGTGCATCAACAAGTCTGCTTCTGTTCTATCAACGCATCTGAGAAGTACCATATCAAAGTTTCTCTTGTACAAGGAACCGTCAGTATTCAGGAAGAAACTACCAGCTAGCCTTCTTAATGTATTCTTATCATTGGAAGATGCCCTAGGTGGGTATGTTTGATCCTCTAAGAAGCATTTGATGTCGTGGAACCAAGGCTTATCATCTTTAACAACATCCGCTGCAAATACATATGCTGGTATGTCGAGTCTGGATACTGAGATCCGAGGCACAAAGTTGGCAGCTTGAACTTTGATCATTGATGAAATGGTAGCCAAAGCATCTGCAAACTGATTCTCGTCTCGAGGGATATACTCAAGCTTGACTGTTGTGAAGAAAGTCAATAACCTTCTTGTATAGTCCCTATAAGGTATCAGATGATCTTGGTGGGTGTACCATTTGCCGTTGGTTTGATTGATTACCAGAGCTGAATCTCCGAAGACAGTCAAAGTCTTGATCCTGAGGTCAATGGCTTCCTCAAGACCCATAATGCAAGCTTCGTATTCAGCTTCTTTGTTAGTGCAGTTAAAGGTGAGTTTTGCCGAGAAAGGCATGTGAACTCCTTTAGGTGTAATGAGTACTGCACCAACACCACGGCCATTCATATTAACAGCCCCATCAAACATCATAGTCCATTCTTCTTCTGGGTCAGGCCCTTCAATGTGAATAGGCTCTTCATGATCTTTTGCTTTTATGAACATGATATCTTCATCAGGGAAGTCAAATCTCATAGGCTGATAATCATCAATAGGTTGCTCAGCAAGATAATCAGACAATATACTGCCCTTGATGGCCTTTTGAGAGGTGTACTGAATATCATACTCTGTGAGAATCATTTGCCATCTTGCAACCCGTCCGGTAAGTGCTGGCTTCTCAAATATGTACTTAACTGGGTCCATCTTTGAGATCAATAAAGTAGTGTGGGTCAACATATACTGCCTTAGTCGGCGAGCAGCCCACGCTAAAGCACAGCAAGTTTTCTCGAGCAGTGAATAACGTTGTTCACAGTCGGTAAACTTTTTGCTTAGGTAGTATATTGCATACTCTTTTCGACCAGACTCATCATGCTGGCCCAACACACACCCCATTGACTCTTCTAATACTGTCAAGTACATGATTAGAGGTCTTCCCTCAACTGGAGGCATAAGGATTGAAGGCTCTTGCAAGTACTCCTTGATTTTGTCAAAAGCCCTCTGGCAGTCTTCGTTCCACCTGACCGTTTGTTCTTTTCTTAATAGCTTGAACAAAGGTTGACAGGTTGCAGTAAGATGAGATATGAACCGCGAGATGTAGTTCAATCTACCTAGAAACCCTCGAACTTCTTTTTCTGACTTCGGTGCAGGCATTTCTTGAATGGCTTTGACTTTATCAGGGTCCACTTCAATCCCTTTCTCACTTACAATAAATCCCAGTAACTTACCGGATCGCACCCCGAATGTGCATTTGTTGGGATTCAATTTCAGTTGGTACTTCCTCATACGCTTGAATAACTTCAACAGATTTACCAGGTGGTCTTCTTCTGTGAGGGACTTGGCAATCATGTCATCCACATAACATTCAATTTCTTTGTGGATCATGTCATGGAATAATGTTACCATAGCCCGTTGATAGGTGGCACCAGCATTCTTCAGTCCGAATGGCATCACCTTATAACAGAACATGCCCCAAGGTGTGATGAAGGTTGTCTTCTCCATGTCTTCAGGTGACATCTTGATCTGATTGTATCCTGAAAATCCATCCATGAAGGAGAATACCGAGAACTGAGCCGTATTATCAACCAATACATCAATGTGAGGTAAAGGGAAGTCATCTTTCGGGCTGGCTCTGTTCAGATCCCGGTAATCCACACACATCCTTACCTTGTCGTCTTTCTTAGGTACAGGTACAATATTAGCGACCCACGGCGGATAGCTAGTTACAGCAAGGAAACCGGCGTCCCACTATTTTTGTACCTCTTCCTTTATCTTCATTGCCATATCTGGGCGAGTACGGCGCAACTTCTGTTTTACTGGTGGGCAATCTTCCTTTAAAGGCAGCTTGTGCATGACAATATCGGTGTCCAACCCTGGCATATCCTGATAAGACCAAGCAAAGATATCCACATATTCTCGAAGCATATCAACCAGCTGTTCCTTTAATGAATCTTGTAAGCAGGCTCCGATCTTAACCTCTTTCACATCTTCTTCTGTACCAAGATTAACTGCTTCGACCTCCTCCTGATGAGGAGTGATAACCTTCTCCTCTTGCCTTAACAACCTGGCTAGCTCTTCAGGTAGCTCGTAATCTTCTTCAACCCCTTCATCAACTTGATTGATTGGATTGTCAAAGTCATACGAGGTCATAGCTGTGTTGTTGTCGGTGCAGTCTGAAAGGCACTCTCTGCAAGGGTTTAGATTGTTCATTTTAGTGATCGATTTTAATCTTGTTTAGAAAGAGTGAAATGAAGTTATCATTTTGGAAAACATTGCCATTTTATTTTTGTACAAAAAGAGAAAAATGAAAAACAGTGAGCGGAAAAGGAAAAGACTCATTTGCAAAAGATGTCCAATATTCATTGATTGATATGTTTGCACAAAATTACAAGATGGACCGATTACAAAATGAGTCTTGTCATCTTGGGCAAGATGCAAGACTTGATGCATGCTTAAAATACAGGAAATAATAATTACTCTGCAGGAGTAACCCTTATAATTTCCTGGGAAGACCAGTTTGAGATACGGCTTCCCGGGGTTCTTGGACGTATCCAGCTCTCCAGGTTGCGCTCATCTTCCGACTCATCTTCCAAGTTGTTCACAGCATCCGGGGTGAGCATTCCCCCGCTGACAAAGTTGGGCTTCTTGGCAGCCTCTAATTGATCTTGTTGAGTTGGTTTGTAACCCAACCCAAATTTGTCTTCCTTCTTTTCCACGGGCAGCAGCTTGCCCCAGCCTTGGGCGGTACCCTCTTCAACAACCTTCCTGGCTTGCTGATAAGACATTGTGGAGGTTCCCAGTACAGCAGATGCTTCATTAATGTTTAGGGCCTCAAACCCCTGGCTCATGGTTTCATGGATTTCTCCATCCATCTCTATGTACTTGTACGTAGCCAGATGGCTAACAAAGATGTCTTCTTCCCCACAGATGGTGATGATCTGGCCTTCCCACTCGAATTTCAGCTTCTGGTGAAGGGTAGACGTAACAGCGCCAGCGGCATGGATCCAAGGTCTACCCAACAAACAGATGTAGGTCGGCTGAATGTCCATCACATAGAAGGTAATCTTAAAAGTCTGCGGGCCAATCATCACAGGCAGATCAATCTCCCCAAGCACTAATCTTTTAGAGCCATCGAATGCTCTCACTACCAAATTACTCGGACGCAATGCCAAGCCATCATACTCCAGCTTCACTAAGGCTTTCTTTGGTAGGACATTGAGTGACGACCCAGTGTCTACCAGCACATGAGATAGAACAACACCCTTGCATTCTAGAGTGATGTGTAAAGCCTTGTTGTGGTTACGTCCCTCAGTTGTTAAGTCAGCATTGGTAAAACCCAGTCCATGACTGGTGTTGACATTTGCTACCACAGTTTCTAGCTAATTAACAATGATTTCCTCTGGCACGTATGCTGCGTGCAGGACTTTCAGTAATGCATTCCTGTGAGCTTCAGAACACATTAACAGGGATAATATGGAGATCTTTGAGGGAGTTTGGTGAAGCTGATCCACCACCTTGTAATCACTTCTCTTTATGATTCTCATAAACTCATCTACATCTTACTCAAAAGATGTCTTCTAAGTTTCTTTGACAGCCGACTCTTCAAATACCACACTCTTTCCCTTTGCTTTGGCAGCAGCTTCTGCTTCGGCATTAGGTCTTTGAGTTTGTGAGGCAAAAAGGCGTCCGCTTCTGGTGAAGCCTCCGCCTCCCCCAACATTATCAATTTGTGGAGAAGAGGTTGAAGAATCCAAAGTGATTTTCTCCCTGTTGCAGTAGAGGTCAGAGCCATAATGCCAAGGTATGGCATTACTGCTTTCATATGGAACTGGTCCAGGCACCGTGATGGTAACTGGACTGACTGCTGCAGCGGAGGGTACTGAAATGGTGTGCGGATCGTAGTAAATGGTGACTGGTGATCTGGCAGGAGATGCCACTGTTTGTTGTTGAAAGTTGTTGTTTAGAGGAACATTTGACGGATCATAGTAGATGGTGACTGCTGAGATATCTTCATTAATTTCTGCTGGCGTTGTAGAAGATTCTGCCGAATAAATGGATGCTGATGTTGTAGAAGAAAGGGTTGTTGATATTTGATTTGTTGAAGTGATGGGTGGAGCCATTGTTGATGATATTGATGAATTGGTCGGAATGATTGTTGCTGCAGTTGTAGGAGAGTCAGGAATTGTTGTCAAGGGAATTGCTGGATTTGTAGGCGCCGTTGTTGTGATCTGAAGTATGCCATCTTTGATAAGACCATCTATCTCGCTTCTCAAGTTATCACACCCGTTGACTGCAATGTTGCAATACCCACAACCGAGCTCACACCCAGGGAACATCTGGTACTCTAGAAGCTGAGCTTTAATTTCAACCAGGGGTGTTCGAATCTGTCCAACACTGGTTATCAAGAAAGATGGCTTGTCTTCCTCAATGGCATTAATTCTTGGCCCTCCATGATTGGGCATGGGATTCTTGTTGACATTTGGAGGGGGTGCAAAGTTGAGGGCTTTAGAATCCACCAGATCTTGTACTTTCATTTGTAAAGCCCTGCATTTCTCCGTATTATGGCCAGGTGCATTGGAGTGGAAAGCACACCTGGTGTTGGCATCATAATTTCTTGGAAGGTTGGAGGGATCTGGTGGTGCCAATGTCCTTAATTCAACCAAGTTGAGTTTCAGGAGTTGTGGCAATAAGGCAACATAAGGCATAGGGATAGGGTCAATCACCCTATTTTCCTGTGACGGTCTTTGCTGAAAAGGTCTTTGTTGTTGATTGTTGTTGTTGTTGTTGTAGGCTCTCTGTGGCGGATACTGAACTTGCTGTTGATAATGTGGTTGTTGTTGTGGTTGATATGCTGGTTGCTGAGGAATCGGAGCTGGAATAGTGACAGCTGCTACTGATCTGTGGACATACTGAGGTCTGCCCCTGGTGGCATGAATGGCATTTGTCTCACTGGTTCTTCTAGGTCCCACAAAAGACTTCCTGGGATTACTGGACGAACTTGCACCATTATCAGAAATCTTACCCATCTTCAAAAGGCTTTCAATTCTTTCCCCAGCTATGACTACGTCAGCGAAACTGGTGGAAGAAAAGGCAGCTAGCTTATCAATATACGTTCCTTGCAGAGTATTCATGAAAATGTCGGCCATTTCTCTTTCCGACATGGGTGGTTGGACAGCAGCAGCAAGCTGTCTCCACCTTTGGGCATATTCCCTGAAGCTTTCCCTGGAGGATTGAGACATTCCCATCAAGAGGGTTCTGTTAGGAGCCATGTCCAGATTGTATTGGTACTGTCTGATGAAGGCTTCAGCTAGGTCCTTCCAGCATCTGATAGTGGCTCTAGTCAAGTGTGAATACCACTCTCTTGAAGCTCCAGTCAAACTGTCTTCAAAATAGAACATCCACAGTTTCTCATCCATGGTATATGCTTTAAGTCTCCCCAGGAAGGACTGTAAGTGAGTTCGTGGACAGGAAGTTCCATTGTACTTCTCGAAGCACGGGGGTTTAAACTTGTGGGGAATCCTTACCCCATCCACTAACCCCATATCCATCACATCGAAGCCTAGGGAATTTCGAGACTCTAGAGACCTCAACTTCTCAGCAATTTCATCGAACCTCCTATCATAAACTTCATCCCCTGCTCCCATTACAGTAAACTGCTCCTCTTGAGGATCTTCTTGCAGGATCCTGCCTGCAGCAGTGTTGCCCTGTACATTCCTTGGGATGTTGGCCTCTGGATCTAGATGAGGTCCAAATACTGGTAGGTTAACATGAGGCTGACCTCCCTCATTATTGCTAGTCCCTCCAGTCCCAGGATGAGGTTCTTCGGGGTTTTGCCTTTCTACCAATGCCCTTAGCCTTTCCTGACCTTGAGCCAGGTTAGTCATTACAGTCATGAACTGGGCCATTTGGTTCCTCATCTCCACTCTTTCATTAGCCATCTGAGTCCTAACCTTTGTCAAGTCCTGCTGTACTTGATCCATTTGGATACCAGGAAGGTTGTTGCGAGTAGGATACCGGTGCGGACGGTTGAGAGGGAACACCCGGCGGCGAGCAATAATTCCTGAACCACAACAGAGTTAGAAACAAATACAAACAAAACCTACAAAACAGAACAAAAGTTAGCATGCAATGCAGTATGCTTATTTGCTTTCCAAGGTATCCGGCTTGGCTCTTGGTTTTGACCTTTCCAGACCCCGAGGAAGATGCTTTGATGTTGCTTGAGAAAAGAAACTCAATGAACCAAACTAACAAATACATTACAAAAGGTGGATAATACATAGTTTGTTTTTTTTTACAACATATGCCCCTGAGGGGTCAAAATACAACACAAAAGAAAAGTACATCAAATGGAAATAACAACAAGCAAAGAAATCAAACATCTAATCCAAACTCATCCTCCTTAACCTCCTTCAAAAGTGCCTCAGTCACTGGACCTGCTGGATGCTCTGTGATGTTTCTGATGAGGAGGTTTCAGGTGGCAATAGCAGTGGTCAGCTTCTTGTGCCTGTCCTGGTCCTTTGACCTCTTCAAACCAGCCCTAAGCTTTAATTTTGAAATTTCCTTCTGGGCTGCCAGCAAAGCTTCCTGTTGTTTCTTTTCATTGTCCTCCAACTTCTCAATCCTGGCCTGAGTTTTCTGATCTTCTTGAGTACGAGCTTCAGTGATCCTGACCCACCTAGCTTGACTTTCTTGCAGATAGAGATCAGTCCTAGCTTTCTGAAACTTGGCCTCTTTACAGGCATTCTTCAATATTTGCTCCCCAGCTCTTGACTTCTTGATGTAGTCCTTTGCTTTCTCAATCTTGGTCAGATGCTCCACCTTAAGCTTCTCCAACCTCTCAATGTCTAGAAGACCATCACTCCTCTCCCAGAGGGTCTTCTTCAGAGCTTGAGACAGATTCTCATTCCTTTCCTTCAGCTTCTCAAATTCTTCCAGGCTGATAGTGGCTGGAGGTGGTACTGTGGATGGTCCAGGTACATCCTCAATGGTGAAAGGCATCCCAGAAATCTGAGCTCTAGCACGAGACCATTCATAATACTGAGCTGAAGCTACATTATTGCACCTCCCAAGAATGGCCATCCCTTTGGTCTGGATGTTGTCCCAAGCCCAGGATGCTTGTCTGACAATAGCTAGATTAGGCTTTATCTCACAATACAAAGTCTCAGCTAAGTCTTGTACTCTAGGAGGGTGGACCAAAGCATAGCCCAGCTGTCTCTTAAGCAGCAAAGGATTGTAGTTGATGCAACCCTTTACTCCTATTAGAGGTACATTTGGGTACCACCCACAACTAATTATTATGTCCCTGCCTTTGGTGCTCTGGGTGCACCATCTGATGTCATCTGAAGTCAGAGCAATAAGTCTCTTAGACCAATTCTTCTGTTGGTGGGGATTCAGGAAGGCATCAGTCCTAGGTAAGTGTTTGAGCAGCCAGGTGTGAAATAGAGGAGCACAGCATCTCACCAACTTCCCTCTTTGCTTCTCATTCCTCTGATGAATGGAATAATAGAAATCTCCCAGCAAGGTGGGTACTGGGTTCCTTAGAAGGAAACAATGAATGAAATTCTTGCTGATAAACTTGGGCTCATCTGCAAATAGTATAACCCCATATATATTGAGGGCTAACAATGCACAAACTGTCCTCCATTCTCCCAAGGAGGCCTTCAGGATGGCCTGAGAAGTCAAGAAATCCAAGTGTAGACCAGGGATGCCAACCTTTGTTGTCATATTCTGCTCAATCAAAGTAGGCTCCAGGTACAGTGCTTTTGCCACTTCTCCATTGCTGGGATAATTCATCTCTGGGTTGAAGGGGATCTCACCCCTGACAGGTACTCCAATCAATGATGAAAATTCCTCCAGCAGAGGTCCTAACTGAAAGTTCTGGAAAGTGAAGCATCTCAAAGGAGGGTCATAAAACTGTAGGCAGGTGTGGATCATACTCCTCTGAGAAGGGTCCAGGTCCATAACCATATCAAGGATGCCTCCATAATGCTCTCTGAATAATGGGATGTGGTCTGGAGTGATAAGTGCCTGGACCTGCCTGATGCCAGTCAACACAGACTCAAAGAAATGGTATGAAATGTTGCTTTTCCTGGGAGGAGCCATGACTGCTGATGAAGAGCTGAAGACAAATGCTGATGAGGATCAAGACTGGTACTGGAGATGAGCCACTGATAGGCTGGTGCTGGTGATGAAGGCAACTGAAGCAGGCAGCTGATGAAGATAGCAGATGGCTGATGAACAGAGGTCTATGCAGATGAAAGGGTCAAAACCAAACCAGATGTAATGTGGATACCCTGAAAAAAAAATAAACAAATGTTAAATGATGCAAATGATGAGTATGCAAATGATATGCAAGAGTTTGTGATCAAGCTAGATCTGATTAACTGTCTTGATATAAGTCCATGTATGTTCAAGAAGTCCAGATGGAGGTTCAGAAATCCAGTAACCAAGGTGGGGGACTCAAATAAAGAGTCACATGTCCAGGGTTAAATCACAAGAATTGTCCAAAGTGAGGTACTCTTAATCAAAACAAGTATCAGGGTATGATGTGGCCAAGGGTACCTGCAAACCTGTAAACAACCCAACCCCCTCACAGGTGGTGTTCTAAAACAAGGATCCTCAGACTTGGATCAGTTATGAGAAGTGTAAACACTTCTAACCCGGAGGTACAGTGTTTAGAATAACCATAAAAGATCCTCCTCTAATTCACCTCAGTTTATGAAGGTCATAATAAAGGTCATCCAGACTTAGCAGGCTTCCCAAATAGCCCTAGCACTACAGGAAATCTGTAGCACAGAGTTCTCAAGAAGAAACCCACATCTGAACCGTGTTTCATATTCCCGCACCAGACCGAAATGGAATGGGAAAGAACATGAACCACTCTAGCCTAGGTGTCCCTCAGGTCCCAGGTATAGGACCTTAAACTCTCAGTAGAACCCCACCCACCAAAACAAAAACCAGATCCAGCTAGATGACAGTATGACAGTATGATGTATAAAGTTGTAAAGAAAGCCATAAATAACTGTACATAAAGCAATAAATAAAGCAAATATATGAACACAATTAGCACATAACACCCCAGTATACACAAATCAAACAAGCGCTAGGAGGAACCCACAAAAAGAACCAGAAGCCCTGGTTACAGTATAAGGTTCCCCAGCAGAGTCGCCAAGCTGTCGCTCCCACCAAATGACACCTGGTCAGAAGGGGTATAGATGCGAACGGTCGGCGAAAGGAGAAGGAAATGAATAGAGTCGCCAGCTAGGCATTTTTATCCCGAAGGAAAGGTAATACTGCATAGACCTAAGAAAAGATGGATAAGAGGGTCGCGAACCAGAGAAACTGAGAAAGGGGGTTGGTTACAACCTGGGAAGGTGTTAGCACCCAGATTGTCCGTCGTACTCGACGGGATCCACGCTTGAAAGATTTGTGTTTTAAAGGGGTAGTGTCAGTGTAATTTGTGTATCAAAGCTGGAAAAGAATGCAAGTTTCAGTGTAAAAGAAGTGAGAAGTGTATAAGGGAAGTGTCAGTGTAAGAACAAGAGTATGAAGCTCAAGACTATGAGGCTTAAAGAATGATGCTGGAAGGAGGGGTAATATACAGAGACTTTTGTTCGATAACCGTTAAGTTATGCCTACGTATCCTCTCGTGCAATGAGGAAGTCAGAACACCGTAGTTCGACTCAAAGAGACTGAAAGATAAATTGACTTGTGAACTGCTTACTTGCCTATGCTCAAGTGTATGACCTGTCTGGCTCAGGTGCAAACTGTCTTGCATTAGACGGAAGAAGCAAGTTCTCGTTTATGAGTGAATGAGATGAGAAAAGAATCCCGGAGGAGACGATTATTGTTTGTTTTTGTGTTTTCAGGCTTTTATTGCTTTTTGAAGTTTGTCATAAGAAAATGAGCTTAAGCCTAAACCAAGGGTTAGTAAACTCATCACATCCTCCCTCTGATTAGGGGTAATGAGAATATCTTAAGTATGAAGTAAGCACCTCACACTTAATCACCATGATGTAGGATTAAGATCATTAACCTACTCGTGATTATTTAGATGTTTTTGGAGTTTTTGTTTAGTGTTAAGTAATGAGTTTAAGCCATAATCAGGGATTTAATGGACTCATTACACCATCCTAATAGAAGGATAATAGATGATAAAATTTAAGCTGAGAAAGATTCCTCAACTTAATCCATGATTAGGGATTAACCTCATGACAAAACAAAACCTTTATTAAATGGATTTTAGTTAATGGTAAGATTAAGAAATGATTTTTATGGTTGGTAAGACAACTTGAGGGGGACTTGTCCATTAACACTAGGGTTAGTCCTTCTTAACCAGTTAAGGAAGAATTAGAACCCTAATGCAAGGCCCAAGTTACAAGCTTGATGTCTTAGTGATTATTAAGTGGATTGATTAAAGGAGTTAAACACATTAAGGGTTTAACACTTAGGATTAAAGTTATACATTCCATCCTAATAGAAGGATGCAGGTACAAGCTTAATCACAAAGCCTTAAAGCCTTTAGGGTTTAGTCCCTGATTATGAGATGAGAAGAGAAAAACTCAAAGAGACTCAAAGGTAAAAATTAATAGGGGACTAAATCAAAAACTACTTTTTATCATTCTTGGTTATTCCTAGGGTTTATGAGGTTTGCAAGAAGATCTTCAGAGAAACAACCAGGATGGAAGCAGATGAAAGGAGCAAGAAGCAAAGAGAAGCAGAACAACTTGCTTCACTTAAGAAGACAAGTTGCTTGAAGAAAGAAAGTAAGAGAACATGAATGAGCAAGCTCAATCCAATACACAAGACAAGATGCAACAAGGATGCAAGAGAGATGAGAAGAGATTGTGAGAAGTGAAGGCAAATTCACTTCTCAAAACAACTTACCACTTGAAAAGTTAGCCAAAAGAAATGAAATGCAATGCAAATGAGATGAAATGTCATGATGCAAACCAAAGTCAGAAGCATTTACATGATGTTAATGATGCTAAGAGATGATACAAACATGAGGCAAGACATGAGAATGATCAAACAAGCATGAGGATGCAAATGAAGCATGCATTGAACCATGAATGTACATGAAAAGTTATGAAATGCAATGGACATATAACATGGCAAATCAAAGATGCAATGCTCAAACATGATTCTAATATGTCCTAAGATGTATTATGAATCATGTGGATGCACAAAATGTCAAGGCAAGTCATTGGATGCAAGCAAATGAGAAATGGATGCAAAGGAAGGCATAAATTAGGGTTACATGCATCATACAAAGCAAAAATCCAAAACCAGAAGCAAATGACATGATAAAAATTTGAAAATGCAATCAAAGATACCCTAAGCCTATACAAGCTCACTGCCCAAAGGAGAGGATTCAACTCTTAACCTAGTGTAAGTTATGAATTTCCTAAGATTGCTAGGGTTTTGGGGTACCTTATCAAGAAAAACGCTTAAACAAATTGAAAATGCAAGATCAATTCAAACCAAAATTATCCTATGAACTACATGCTATGAAGAGTGCAACGCAAGAATAATCATCATCCAACTCTCAATGGTTAGGCAGAATGAAATTCTTTAAGTTTGAAACAAAATATTGCCTTAAAATGAAATTAATTCCAATGAAAATGATCAAAAGGCATCAAGAACAAAAAAGAAATTTGGTTTGAGAGTTGGATAATGTTTCTAAATGTTTCTAAGTGCAATGTGAATTTTTTGTGATTTTTTAAATACCTAAATGCATTTTTAATTAATTAATTTTCATTAACTAATTAAAAATAAACATTTAAATGATTTAAAAATAATTTTCAGTGCAAAAATAAAAATAAAAATATTTTTGGGTTTTAAAAATTAATGAAATCTTTGACAAAAAATTTCATAATTTTTAAATGATTTTAGCTATTTTTAATAATTCGTGCAAATAAAATGAAAAGAAAATGAATTTAAAATGAAAATAATGAAAAGTAATCCAGAAGAAGGGCCAGGATTTGATCTGGGTTTGGACTGGTTGACTGCGCGCCAGATCCAAAGGCCCAGATTCAAACCTGGCTAATTTTGTTTTAATATTTAATTAAACCTAGGTTAGATTAGGGTTTTAATGACAAATCCTTGCCACACACACGCGCGGGAGTCAATGGAGGTCAACAGCATCTAAGGTCCAGATTCAAAGTCTCATTAATGACACAATTAGGGCTAAACAAATTCAGGCGACCAGAACAGTGTTCCGGTTGTCTTCTCCGGCGAAACCAAAAACCTAGCTTTCACTACAGGCCACCCCAACCTAAATTAATTGCCCAGAAACATTCTCCTATCCAAACTAAACTCAAATCCATCATCAAACATCATTTATCAAGCATGAACACAGAGAATCGAAGCAAAACATTTTCACGGGCAAAATTTCAGAGCTTGCATACATAGTGGTTTCTCAACCATTTTCAAAAATAAACATATCCCCATGACCAGGGGAACTCAAGGAATCATAAATGAACTTAAAAACAAGCTTCTGAGAAAAAAGTTCATGAAGTATACCTGAGATTGAACTTTCTATTCCTGAGCTTTCTGGACTTTCCTTTGCTACAAATCCCCTCCTATGAACCTCTGGATGATGAAATGAGGCTTGGAATGAGTTTGTATGGCCTGGTTTGAAGGTTTTGGTTCTGGTGTAGCAGATTTGGGGAGTTGGATATGTGATGATTCAGGCAATTTCAGAGGGTGGATTCTGTTCTATGAATGATTTGTGGTTTGTGGGTGAAGAAATTTTGGTTGTTTGAAGGTTGTGTTGAGTGATTCGAAGAGGGAAAGATTTTGACAGTTTTTGTGTATGCTGCAATGTGGGAGGATTCAGCTTGTGTATGGTGTGTTTTTGGATTGCTTGATGTCCACATATCATACTCTGGTTGGGCAGAGAGTTGGTGTGGCACTGTGGGATTGGTATGGGCAAAATGCAAGAAAGTCAAGATATTGTGTACCCTAAGCATGGCTCGGGTCAGAGGCAATCTTGAGGCTTGTCCTGCCTCAGCTTGAGTCAAGGAAGGCCCTAGGATCAAGAGAAGACAGCTGGGTGCAATGGATCACATGTTTGAAGTGTTTTTGTAATATGGCAACTTGTTACATTTCATGATTTTTGGCCATGTATATGTGAGAAGTCTTGCTGAATTTTTGGTGTGGGATGCTTCATTAGGTCATGGCAATGTCTTGAGACCAGCTAGAGGTCATACAATCCCTTTGAGAATCATTTTGCAAGAAATCCCTCTTTGCACTTTCATGAAGAATGGCTTATGGTTACTTGTAAATCAAGGCATAGAAATGGGGAATCCCTTGGGCCAAACTGATTTTTAGGTCATGCATTGTATTTGTATGATGATTAGAGGTCACATTGAAGTCACACAAAGGCTGGCCATGAGAATTTGCAAGTTTTCCATTTTGTGCATAAGTGAAATTTCAATGATTTTATCCAACTTTGCAAAGCCATAACTTTTGATCCAAAATGAATTAGAATGAGTTCTTGTACTTTTTAAAAAGGGAATGATCCATTCTACAACTTTCATGACCAAAGTTTTCTCATTTGAGGCATTTTTGAATCAATTTGAAAGGGTTGAAAAACTTTCCCAAAATGGCAAGTTTCCATTACAAGTCATTTTCCCAAAATGGCAACTTTGCAAATGGCTTGAAATTCTTCAATTTTGTGAACTTCTAACATCTTATATGATCAAATAAATATCATACACATTCAAAATGATGAGGAACACCCTTTGGTTGGGTCATTGGGGGCCTCAGATGCCCTGATTTTACACTGACTTGCTCAAGAAGTCAACTCTTGATCAGATGCCTTCCCCATGGAATTTCTTCATGAAAATTGATATGCATGATCCCTATGACATATAGAGACAAATAGAAACAAGAATGGCCAAAAAAATTTGGGTTATGGCCTCTGAAACCAAAACCCTAATTCTAGGTCATCTGTGCAGTCAAGCCTGGCTCTGTTTCCATGCCATTCTCAGTTCTTGTGATTATTTGACTTTCTTGACTTTTTGGGGATATAATATGATGCTTAAACATACATGGACCCCTTTTAAGTGATTGATGACCTTTGGAGTGGCTCAAATGGCTCAGGATGGCTCAGATCACAAACCCTAGATGCAGATGACTTAGAAGCAATGCAGTGAATCAAAAATGTGGTATGAGGTGCCATGGTTGAATTCATGCATATGAAATGATCACAAGCCATGGTGTGAATGGGTGAGGGCAAATTTGGGGTGTTTACAATATGGAGTGTGAGCGATGACTACAAAAAGATCGTGTGCCCATGTGGGGTGTGAGTGATCGGATTGTGTGCCCGTGTGGGGTGTGAGCAATCCTAAAACATCGTGTGCCCGTGTGGGGTGTGAGCGATGGGTGATTTATTCGTATTGATTGTGTGCCCGTGTGGGGTGTGAGCAATCGGATTGTGTGCCCGTGTGGGGTGTGAGCAATCCTGAAACATTGTGTGCCCATGTGGGGTGTGAGCAATGGGGAACATCATGTGCCCGACGGGGAGTTACTTTAGGTAACAAGCGATGATTCTATTTGGTTCCTGAGTGAACTTGCTGAATGTTGAGTCGGTACCTCATTGCATCTGCATAGAGTCGTATGTCGGTCTCTATGAGTTGCATTTTATACATTGTATGTATATGCTGAAATAAACGTGATTGTGCATTTGTTTATTTGGAATGTTGTGAAATGATTGGTATGTGTGAAGGACATACTTGAAGATATATATATGCATGTTGATATGTATATATATATATATATGTGATTTTATACATTCTATGTATATGCTGAAATAAACATGATTGTGCATCTATTTATTTGGAATGTTGTGAAATGATTGGTATGTGTGAAGGACATACTAGCAGATATATATATATATATATATATATATATATATATATATATATATATATATATATATATATATATATATATATATATATATATATATATATATATATATATATATATATATATGCATGTTGATATGTATATATGTATGTGATTTATACATTGAATGTATATGTGTGATTTAAACATAGCTTGTCGTATGTTTATGCGGAATGAATGTAAATGAAGAATAGACATAAATAATATAAGATTTATGTGTATTGATAAATAAAAATACATTGCAATGTATGTGAGTTATGTGATCATGGTTGAATATGATTTATGTTATGTGAATGAAATGGTGATAAGTATGCGTATAAGTATGCTTTATGTTGTGTTTGAATGATATGTTGTGGTGAGAATATGTCGATGTATATGTTATATGTTGAGATATATAATTATATGCAATATTATTATGATAATGTTTCTCACCCTTCTGTTGTTTTATGATGCTCTATGAGGCATTGCAGATTAGGTGTGCTGGAGTCGTTTTTGTGAAGCTTGTCTTCATATCTTTTGGTTAGTCGACTCTGATATGTAGCACCGGGTAGTTAGGCGGCCTTGTGCCTTTTTGGGGATACATTTGTATATGTATTCGTTGTGGATATGTTTTGTATAACATGATATAGTTGTGCACTTCTAACTTGTAGATATATTTTGATAAATATATAAGTTAAAGTTGTTGATGATTTATGTTTTCCGCTGTGCAATTTATAATTGAGATATAGGTGTAAGGATTGAAATTCCATTGTGGATAGCTACCCCATTATTGCATATCTGTTTGAGCAGGTGTTGTATGTTTTAATTTCACGTAATGTGGCATGCTCATTTTTATGCTTGATTTAAATTATACTCTGATGAAATTTTATCTATGCCTAAATGATTTAATGTATTATTTGGGGGTATAGAAAGGGGGTTTTACACTAAGTGGTATCAGAGCCAGTGTTCGAGTCAGTTGTGTCTGTCTTAATGTTGTTGTGATTGAACTTTTGTTTAATCTTGTTGTCTTGGGAATAATCAGAATATGGCTGGTAGAAATGATAATGTGATGGTTGCTGCTTTGGAAGCAGTGGCTAGGGCGGTGCAGGGAGCGCCAAATGTGAATGCTAATGATGAGTTCAGGAAGAATCAACCGTCGGTTTTCAAGGGGTGGTTTGATCCTGATGGTGCTCAGAACTGGTTGAAGGAAGTTGAGAGAATCTTCTGAGTGATGGATTGTGCTGAGGGAAGTAAGGTGAGGCTTGGTTCTCACATGTTGAAGGAAGAAGCCGATGACTGATGGGTCGGTAGAAGTCTTGCTTTAGAGGAAGAAGGTGAAAAGATTACATGGGAAGTTTTTCGCACTGAGTTCTTAAGGAAGTATTATCCTGAGAGTGTTAAAGGAAAGAAGGAGATGGAATTCCTTGAGCTGAAGCAAGGTAGTATGTCAGTGGTTGACTATACTGCGAAATTTGTGGAGTTGGTTCAGTTTCATCCTCATTATGCTGCTGCTACTGCTGAGTTTTCTAAGTGCATTAAGTATGAGAATGGATTGTGTCATGAGATTAAGCAAGCGGTGGGATATCAGAGGATCAGAAGGTTTTCGGATTTGACTGAATGTTGTAGGATCTTTGAAGTGGATAGTAAACCTCGTTCTACGCACTATAAGAGTGTGAATGAGAAGAGAGGAAAGCAACAGGTTCGCAGTGTACCTTATGTGACATCCGCTGATAAGGGCAATCATAGGGGAAGCTTTGATAAGAGATCTAGTGGAGGGAGTTCTGGTCCTGTGAAGTGTTATAAGTGTGGCACCTTAGGCCACAAGTCTTTTGACTGTGGAAAGAATTTGGTGAAGTGTGCTAATTGTGGTGGTCTTGGACATGCTACGACCGAGTGTCGAAGAAGTGTGGTGAAGTGCTTTAATTATGGTGAAGTTGGCCACATTAATACTAAGTGTAATAAGCCGAAACAAGCTCAGGAGGGCGCAAAGGTATTTGCATTAGCAGGGAAGGATACTACTGGTGCAGACCGTTTGATTAAAGGTACATGCTTTATTAATAGTACGCCTTTAGTTAATATTATTGATACAGGAGCAACTCATTCGTTTATTTCTCTTGAGTGCGCTAAGCGTTTGAATTTGTTTATGTCTTCTTGGGGTGGTGAGATGGTTATTGAGACTCCTGCTTCAGGATCGGTAATTGCTTCTTTAGTGTGTGTAAGTTGTTCTTTGACCATGTTTGGTAAAGACTTTGTTTTGGATTTGGTTTGTTTGCCGTTGGAAGGTTTGGATGTAATCTTGGGTATGAACAGGTTGCATTTTAATCGAGTTCATATAGATTGCTATCATAAGTTAGTGAGGTTCCTTCTTTGGATGATGAAGAAAAGAGTTTCCTATCCACGAAAGAGTTGAAGAAACTTTTAGTGGACGAAGCTCAGTTGTTTGGTTTGTTTGCGTCGTGGTCTGTGGAGAATGAAGTGGAGCTTAGTAGGTTCTTAGGGGTGTGTGACTTTCCAGAAGTGTTTCCGAACGATATTATGGATTTACCGTCGGAAAGGGAAGTTGAGTTTTCTATTGATCTAGTTCCTGGTACTAGACCGATTTCTATGGCACTGTATCGTATGTCAGCTTCAGAGTTGGTAGAATTGAAAAAGCAATTGAATGACTTGTTGGACAAGAGGTTTGTTAGGCCGAGTGTTTCTCCTTGGGGTGCACCGGTATTGTTGGTAAAGAAGAAGGACGGAAGCATGCGGTTATGTATTGATTATCGACAGTTTAATAAGGTGACCATTAAGAACAAGTATCCGCTTCCGAGGATTGATGATTTGATGGATCAGTTGGTTGGTGCGCGTGTGTTTAGTAAGATTGATTTGAGATCAGGATATCACCAAATTCGTGTGAAAGAGGAGGATATTCAAAAGACGACTTTTAGGACGAGGTATGGTGATTACGAGTACTCCGTGATGCCATTCGGAGTTTCTAATGCGCCGGGTGTGTTTATGGAATATATGAATCATATTTTTCATGGACATTTAGATTTTTTGTGGTTGTGTTCATCAATGACATTTTGATTTATTCTAAGTCTCAAGAAGAGCATTTAAGGATTGTGTTGCAAGTTTTGAGAGAGAAGCAGTTGTATGCTAAGTTATCCAAGTGTGAGTTTTGGTTGACGAAGGTGAGTTTTCTTGGGCATGTTATTTCTAATGGTGGTATTAGTGTGGACCCATCCAATATTGATGTTGTGATGCAGTGGGAAGTTCCTAGATCGGTTACGGAGATTCGATGCTTTTTAGGCTTTGCGGGTTATTATCGGAGGTTTATTGAAGGGTTTTCAAAGTTGGAACTTCCGTTAACGCAGTTGACGTGTAAAGGAAAGGCTTTCATTTGGGATATTCATTGTGAAGAAAGTTTTATGGAGCTTAATAGAAGGTTGACTACGGCTCCGATTTTGGTTTTGTCGAAACCTACGGAACGATTTGTGGTGTTTTGTGATGCTTCTTTGTTTGGACTAGGTGGTGTTTTGATGCAAGATGGAAAAGTTGTGGCTTATGCTTCGAGACAATTGAGAGTGCATGAAAAGAATTATCCTAAGCACGATTTGGAATTAGCGGCTGTGGTTTTTGCTCTAAAGATTTGGAGCCATTATTTGTTTGGTGCGAGATTTGAAGTTTTTAGTGATCACAAGAGTTTGAGGTATTTGTTTGATCAGAAAGAGTTGAATATGAGGCAATGAAGATGGTTAGAAATTTTGAAGGATTATGACTTTGGTTTGAATTACCATCCGGGTAAGGCAAATGTGGTAGCCGATGCGTTAAGTCGTAAGTTATTGAATATGTCCGCTTTGATGGTGAAAGAATGGGAGCTTTTGGAAGATTTTAGGGATTTGAGTTTGGTTTGCAAGATGACGCTGAGGAGTGTGAGACTTGGTATGCTTCATGTTACGAATGATTTTCTTGTAACCGTTTGTGAAAAGCAAAAGTTGGACTTGAAATTTGTTGATTTGATGATGAATAAGAATGAGGATTTCAAGGTTGATAAATTTGGAGTTTTGAGATTTCGTGGACGTATTTGTATTCCCGATGATGTAGAGTTGAAAAAGATGATTTTAGAGGAAAGACACCGGAGTAATTTAAGTATTCATCCGGGAGCGAATAAGATGTATCAAGATTTGAAGAAGATCTTTTGGTTGTTTGGATTGAAGAGAGATGTGGCTCATTTTGTGTATGCGTGTTTGACTTGTCAGAAGTCGAAGGTGGAACATCAGAAGCCGAGTGGTTTGATGCAACCGTTAGATATTCCGGAATGGAAATGGGATAATATATCGATGGATTTTGTTATGGGTTTGACGAATACGCAAAGAGGTCATAATGCTATTTGGGTGATTGTTGATAGGCTTACTAAATCTGCTCACTTTGTTCCGATGGATATTAGTTATTCTTTGGAGAAGCTAGCCGAGATTTATGTTTCTGTGATTGTGAAGTTACATGGAGTTCCTAAGAGTATTGTATCGGATAGAGATCCTAGATTTACATTGAGGTTTTGGGAAAGTTTGCAAAAGGCTTTGGGTTCTAAGCTAAGATTGAGTTCGGCTTACCATCCGCAAACGGACGGTCAAACCGAGAGGACAATTCAATCATTAGAGGATTTGTTGCGTGCTTGTGTGCTAGAACAAGGTGGTGTTTGGGATAGTTATTTAGCGTTGATTGAGTTCACCTATAATAACAGTTTTCATTTGAGTATTGGTATGGCACCATTTGAGGCTTTATATGGTCAGAGATGTCGAACACCTTTGTGTTGGCATGAAACCGGAGAGAGAACGGTAGTTGGATCGGAAATGGTACAACAAACTACGGAAAAGGTGAAGTTTATTCGGGAGAAGATGAGAGCTTCTCAGAGTAGGCAAAAGAGTTATCATGACAAGAGACAGAAGGATCTTGAGTTTCAAGAAGGCAACCATGTGTTTTTGAGAGTTACACCGGTTACGGGTGTGGGTCGTGCTTTGAAGTCGAAGAAGTTGACTTCTCGTTTTATTGGTCTGTATCAGATTACTGCAAGAATTGGTGTTGTGGCTTATCGTGTGGAGTTACCCCCGAACCTTTCGAATTTGCATGATGTGTTCCATGTTTCGCAATTTCGGAAGTATGTTCCGGATCCGTCACGTGTTATTCCTATGGACAAGGTTGAGGTGAGAGATAACCTTACGGTGGAAGCTTTGCCGGTTAGAATTTTGGATCGTGAGATCAAGAGGTTAAGAGGCATGGATATTGCGCTTGTGAAAGTAGCGTGGGGAGGCGCTGCGGATGGCAATATGACTTGGGAATCTGAGAGTGGGATGCGCGAGTCGTATCTGGAGTTGTTTGAATCAGGTAATATTTTCGAGGACGAAAATTTCTAAAGTGGGGGAGAGTTGTAACGCCCCGATTCGATAATTCCCATTTTTGTTGGAGTCTTTTATTTTAATTGAGTAATTATTATTTTGTTTGTGAAGTCATCATGATGATATGATATGTTGATGAATTAATGTGATGATATATTGTGTTGTAAGATTTTACCGTTTTGTGAATTTCCGGGTAAAATTGGATAAAATGGTATTTTAGACTTTTGTTAATTAATGATAAGTTAGAATTGTTTAGAATTAGTATTTAGAGAGAAAATAATATTTTGGTTGGAAAAGAGATAAAATGAGTTAAGTGTAGAAAATAGAATTAGTTAGTAGTAGAAATAGAAATAGAATTGAGAAAGAGTTATAAAAGAAAGTTGGTAAGAGAGAAAGAGAAAAGAAAGAAAAGAGAAGAAACAAAGAGGAAAGAAGAGAAAAGAGAGAAAAGCTTGGATTCTTCAAGATTGCTTCTTGGAATCGATTTAATCGGGTAAGGGTGATAAACTTTGTTATTCTAAGATTGTATATGATTGCGTATGCTTGGGTTTCGGGTTTGAGTTGATTTTGGAGAGTTTTAAAGAGATGAAAATGTTAGGGTTTTGGTAGAAATTGTTAGAAATGGTGGATTAATTGGTTAGAACTTGATATAATCGAAGTATGATGTTAGATACATGCTATTGATCATGTTTGAGTGAGTTTAGAGATGTTTTGGGGTGATTGGAGTTTACTGTTCGCAGCTGGTGTGTTGCTGAAATCGCAGCGGTCGCTCAGCGAGCTACCCCTCGCTCAACGAGAGTTCCAGGACGAATTTCGCTTAGCGACCAAGAGGGCGCTCAGCAAGCCTGTAGGTTTTGAGGGATTATGTGTTTTAATCCATAGCTTGAGTTTCGGGTATTTTTTAGCAATCCTTATATCGATTCGAAACTAAAAACATGTAGAATCTATTGACGCTAAGAAGAGTAATTTTTAGCCGACTTTTCCCCGACTTTTTCGATAAAACGTAATTATGTTAATTATGGAATTGTAGGTTTGATTGTTGTGTTGTGGCCATTTGGAAAATAGTTACATTGCTTGAATTAAATACAAATGTATGCTAATTGTATGAGATGAATGCATAACTATATTGTGAATATGTATGAATTTTTAAGAATGTTGTGTGTCATTTTGCATGTAAGCATAATGTATGCATTCTTGTGCTGTTGGATTTTTTGTGAACCCGTTGTAGCATTGTGTGCTCATGTGGAGTGTGAGCGATGACTACAACAAGATCGTGTGCCCATGTGTGGTGTGAGCGATCAGATTGTGTGCCCGTGTAGGGTGTGAGCAATCCTGAAACATCGTGTGCCCGTGTGGGGTGTGAGTGATGGGTGATTTATTCACATTGATTGTGTGCCCGTGTGGGGTGTGAGCAATCAGATTGTGTGCCCGTGTGGGGTGTGAGCAATCCTGAAACATTGTGTGCCCATGTGGGGTGTGAGCAATGGGGAACATCGTGTGCCCGACGGGGAGTTACTTTAGGTAACAAGCGATGATTCTATTTGGTTCCTGAGTGAACTTGCTGAATGTTGAGTCGGTACCGCATTGCATCTGCATAGAGTCGTATGTCGGTCTCTGTGAGTTGCATTTTACATATTGTATGTATATGCTGAAATAAACATGATTGTGCATCTGTTTATTTGGAATGTTGTGAAATGATTGGTATGTGTGAAGGACATACTTGCAGATATATATATGCATGTTGATATGTATATATATATATATATATATATATATATATATATATATATATATGTGATTTTATACATTGTATGTATATGTTGAAATAAACATGATTGTGCATTTGTTTATTTGGAATGTTGTGAAATGATTGGTATGTGTGAAGGACATACTTGCTGATATATATATGCATGTTGATATGTATATATGTATGTGATTTATACATTGAATATATATGTGTGATTTAAACATAGTGTCTCTCCCACCTGATGACACGGGGCCAAGAGGGGGTACAGACGCGAACGGTTGGCGAAAAGAGGAGGAATGAATAGAGTCGCCAGCTAGGCATTTTTATCCCGAAGGAAAGGTAATGCTGCATAAACCTAGAAAGATATGGATAAGACGGTCGCGAACCAAAGAAACTGAGAAAGGGGGTTGGTTACAACCTGGGGAAGGTATTAGCACCCAGATTGTCCGCCGTACTCGACGGGATCCACGCTTAAAAGATTTGTGTTTAAAGGGGTAGTGTCAGTGCTATCTGTGTATCAAAGCTGGAAAGAATGCAAGTGCCAGTGCTGGAAGAAAGTGAAGTGTATAAGAGAAGTGTCAGTGTAAGAAAAGAATGCAAATCTCAAGACTATGAGATTTAGAGAATAATGCTGGAAAAAAGGGGGAATATACAGAGACTTTTGTTCGATAACAGTTAAGTTATGCCTACGTATCCTCTCGTGCAATGAGGAAGTCAGAACACCGTAGTTCGACTCAAAGAGACTGAAATGAATTGACTTGTGAACTGCTTACTTGTCTATGCTCAAGTGTATGACCTGTCTGGCTCAGGTGCAAACTGTCTTGCATTAGACGGAAGAAGCGAGTTCTCGGTTGTGAGTGAATGAGATGAGAAAAGAATCCCGGAGGAGACGATTATTGTTTGTTTTTAGTGTTTTCAATCTTTTATTGACTTTTTGGTGTTTGTCATAAGAAAATGAGCTTAAGCCTAAACCAAGGGTTAGTAAACTCATCACATCCTCCCTCTGATTAGGGGTAATGAGAATACCTTAAATATGAAGTAAACACCTCACACTAAATCACCATGATGTAGGATTAAGATCATTAGCCTACTTGTATTTATTTAGATGTTTTTGGAGTTTTTGTTTAGTGTTAAGTAATGAGTTTAAGCCATAATCAAGGATTTAATGAACTCATTACACCATCCTAATAGAAGGATAATAGATGAGAACATTTAAGCTGAGGAAGGCTCCTCAACTTAATCCATGATTAGGGATTAACCTCATGACAAAACAAAGCCTTTATTAAAGTGGATTTTAGTTAATGGTAAGATTAAGAAATGGATTTTATGGTTTTTAAGACAGCTTGAGGGGGACTTGTCCATTAACACTAGGGTTAGTCCTTCTTAACCAATTAAGGAAGAATTAGAACCCTAATGCAAGGCCCAAGTTACAAGCTTGATGTCTTAATGATTATTAGGTGAATTGATTAGAGAATTTAAACACATTAAGGGTTTAACACTTAGGATTAAAGTTATACACTCCATCCTAATAGAAGGATGCAGGCATAAGCTTAATCACAAAGCCTTAAAACCTTTAAGGTTTAGTCCTTGATTATGAGGTGAGAAGAGAAAACTCAAAGATGACACAAAGGCAAAACTAAATGGGGGGGACTAATCAAACCCTAATTATGATCATGCTTGGTTGTTCCTAGTGTTCATGAAGCTTAAGAAAGAAAGAAATCTTCAAAGGCCACCAAGGAGGAATAAGATAGGAGGAGAAGGAAGGAGAAGCAAAACAACTTGCTTCACTTAAGAAGACAAGTTGCTTGAAGAAAGAAAGTAAGAGATGAACATGAATGAGCAAGCTCACTCTAATACACAAGTAAAATGCAGAAATGATGCATAAGAGAGATGAGAAGAGATTATGAGAAGTGAAGGCAAATTCACTTCTCAAAACAACTTACCACCTGAAAAGTTAGCAAAAGAAATGAAATTTCATGAAAATGCAAAAGATGCAAAGATGCAAACCAAAACCAGAAGCATAAACATGATGTTGATGATGCTAAGAGATGATGCAAACACATGTCAAGAGTTGTGGATGATCATACAAGCATGAGGATGCAAATGAAGCATGCTTTGAACCATGAAAGTTCATGAAAGTTTATGAAATGGAATGAATGAATAACATGGCGAATGAAAGATGCAATGATCAAACATGATTCTAATATGTCCTAAGATGTCTTAGAAGTCATGTGGATGCACAAAATGTCATGGAAAGTTCATGTGTGCAAGCAAATGAAAGATGGATGCAAATGAAGAAGCAAATTAGGGTTTATGCATAACATACAACACAAAATTCAAAATCAGAAGCAAATGACATGATAAAAAATTGAAAATGGGATCCAAAGAGGCCTAACCCTACACAAGTTCACTGCCCAAAGGAGGGGACCTAACTCTTAACCTAATGGGTGTTGTGATTTTTCTAAGTCAACTAGGGTTTCAAGGTACCTCAAAAGGAAAAATGCTCATTAAATTGAAAATGAAAGATAAATTCAAACCAATTTTATCCTAGAAACTACATGATATGAAGGATGCAATGCAAGAAGAACCATTATCAAACTTTTCATGGCTAGGCAGAAAGAATTTTTTCAAGTTAGGATCAAAATATTGCCTTTAAACAACTTTAATTCCAATGAAAATTGTCAAAATACATCAAGGACCAAAAAGAAATTTGCTTTGAGAGTTTGATAATGTTTCTAAATGTTTTAAAATGCAATGTGAATTTTTTGGTGATTTTTAAATACCTAAATGCATTTTTAATTAATTAATTTCCATTAACTAATTAAGAATAAATATTTAAATGATTTAAAAATAGTTTTTTGATGCAAAAAATAAAAATAAAAATATTTTTGGGTTCTGAAAATTAATAAAAGGCTTGACAAAAAAATTCAGAATTTTTTAAAGTGTTTTGCTATTGTTAAAAATTCGTGCAAGTTAAATACAAAACAAATAAAATAAAAATGAAATTAAAAGAAAAATGAGAAAGTCAACTAATCTGAAGGCCCAGATTCAAACTCAAGGGGGCGTGAATTGACTACGCGCGCGAACGAACGGCCAGAATTCAAACTCACTTAATTATGTCATTAACCCTAATCCTGAGCCCTAATGACTTTCAGATGACCAGAACAGTGGTTCCGGTCATCTTCTCCGGCAAGCACAAACCCTAGTTTCTTCTATAGGTTACCAAACTCCAAATTTCTTCCACCAAAATGAGCCTTTCATCAATCTAAACCTAAACCCTCGTCTAAAACTCATTTATTTTACCTCACCAGCATGAATCGAAGCAAAATGTAAAACACGGGCAAATGTTCAGAGACAGCATACATGATGGTTTCGCACCCATTTTCAAAAGTAAACACATATTCATGATCAGGGGAGCATATAGCATCATAAAAGAACTTAAAACTTAGCTTATGGGAAAAAAGTTCTTCATGTTACCTGAGATGAATACTCTCTGGTTCTGAGCTTTTTGGACTCAAACTTTGTGCAAACTCTCTCCTTTGAACACCTTGATGATGAAATGAAGCTTGGAGAGCTTTGAGAATGGCTGGTTGTGGCTGTTTTGTTCTGGTGTAGCAGAAATGGAGGTCTTTGTGTGTGATGTTTCAAGCTGTTTCAGTGATGGGTTTTGGTTCTGAGGATGATTTGTGACTTGTTGGTGAAAGAAAAATGGAAGTTTGAAGGTTGTGTGAAGAGTTTCCAAGAAGAGAAGTTTTGGACAGATTTTGTGCAAGCTGGATTGTGGGAAGTTTTTTGGCTTGTGTGTGTTGTGTTTTATGATCCTTATACAAATCCTAAGTTATTGGAATGAGTCAGAAGACTTGACATGTACTGTGGAAATGGTATGGGGTGATTGGCCAAAAAGTCAATGTTAGGTGTACTTCAAGCATGGACCATGGCAGAGAAGATTTCTGTGTTTGGATTGCCTCAGCTGAGTTTGAGGATGACCCTTGGATGGTTTATGAAGGACTGCAACACTTGGATTGCAAGATAGCATGTGTTTTGCCAATTTCCAACTTTGTGCATCTTGTGATTTTTGGCCATGGACATGTGACATCTCTTGGAAAAATGCAGCACAATGCACCATATAATGTTGTTATGACACTTTGATATTGATTAGAGATCAAGCAAAACCATAGGAACCCTTCTTGCAAGATTTCCCTCTTTGTGATTTTCATGAAAAATGGCTTATGATTTTTGGAAATCAAGGCATGAAAGTGAGAAATTCTTTGGTGCATTCTGAATTTTGGACCATGGACTATGTTTGTGTAATGCTTAGAAGTTGATTTGAAGTCACATTTGGTTTTGGCATGAGGTTTTGCAACTTTCCTCCTTTGGCACAAAAGTGAAAATTTCATGATTTTTCCCAAGTTTGCAAGGCCATAACTTTTGATCCAAAATGAATTAGAAAGAGTTCTTGTACGTTTTGAAAAGGGAATGATCCAATCTACAACTTTCATGAACAAAGTTTTTCCATTTGAAGCATTTTTGAATCAAAAAGAGGAGGTTGAAAAACTTTCCCAAAATGGCAAGTTTACATTACAAGTCACTTTCCCAAAAAGGCAACTTTGCAAATGGCTTGAAATTCTTCAATTTTTTGAACTTCTAACATCTTCCATGATCAAATAAAGATCATACACATTCAAAATGATGGAGAAACCTCTTTTGTTGGGTCATTGGGGGCCTCAGATGCCCTGGTTTTGCACTGACTTGCTCAAGAAGTCATCTCCTGATCAGATGCTTTCCCCATTGAATTTCTTCATGAAAATTGGTATGGATGATCCTCATAACATATAGAGACCAATAGAATCAAGAATGACCAAAATATTTGGAGTTATGGCCTCTGAAACCAAAACCCTAATTATAGGTCATCTGTGCAGTTAAACCTGGCTCTGCTTCCATGCCTTTCTCAGTTCTTGTGATTCTTTGACTTCCTTGACCTTGTGAGGATATAATATGATGCTTGAACATACATGGACCCTCTTGAGATGATTGAAGACCTTTGGAGTGGCTCAGATGGCTCAGGGATGGTTCAGATCACAAACCCTAGATGCAGATGGCTTTGAATCAATGCAGTGAAACAAAAATACAATATGAGATGCCATGATTGAACCTATGCAAATGAAAAGATCATAAGCCATGGTGTGAACTTGGTGAGGGCAAATTTGGGGTGTTTACACATAGCTTGTCGTATGTTTATGCGGAATGAATGTAAATGAATAATAGACATAAATAATATAGATTTATGTGTATTGATAAAAGAAGATACATTGCGATGTATGTGAGTTATGTGATCATGGTTGAATATGATCTGTGTTATGTTAATGAAATGGTGATAAGTATGCGTATAAGTATGCTTTATGTTGTGTATGAATGATATGTTGTGGTGAGAATATGTCGATGTATATGTTATATGTTGAGATATATAATTATATGCAATATTATTATGATAATGTTTCTCACCCTTCTGTTGTTTTATGATGCTCTATGAGGCATTGTAGATTAGGTAAGCTGGAGTCGTTTTTGTGAAGCTTGTCTTCATATCTTTTGGTCGGTCGGCTCTGATATGTAGCACCGGGTAGTTAGGCGGCCTTGTGCCTTTTTGGGGATACATTTGTATATGTATTCGTTGTGGATATTTTTTGTATAACATGATATATTTGTGCACTTCTAACTTGTAGATATATTTTGATGAATATATAAGTTAAAGTTGTTGATGATTTAAGTTTTCCGATGTGCAATTTATAATTGAGATATGGGTGTATGGATTTAAATTCCTTTGTGGATAGCTACCCCATTGTTGCATATCTGTTTGAGCAGGTGTTGTATGTTTTAATTTCACGTAATGTAGCATGCTCCTTTTTATGCTTGATTTAAATTATACTCTGATGAAATTTTATCTATGCCTAAATGATTTAATGTATTATTTGGGGGTATAGAAAGGGGGTGTTACACATAGTGGTTTCAGGTCGAAGGGTTGTATACACCACTATCACTATGAGAATAACTTATGACACTTACATAACAAACTAGGTAGTATTCTCATGGTGGGTCAATCCAGTATAAATATTACTCCTAATATTTATACCTTTGTGAAGACTTGATATCCCATATACATGACCTGTGAGATTCAGTTATCAGTATACTCACATAATCTCTACGCATTACTGTTGTCATATTTGACGATAAAGTTTTATTAGAGATACTTTAAGAATAACGTCCTTATATTTAATGAGGTCTCAAGATTAAGTCACACTTAATAGGTCATTAATAAACTATTTATTCTAAGGAATTTATTATGACAATGGATTGCGAGAGTCAACATTGTCAATCAAATCTACCTCCTATAAGGCGTATAGAAGACCATTGTGGCGCTTTGAACCAAATCATACAGAGACGTTAGAGTGGTGATCATGATCCTAAATTCAGTTTTTATCATATTATTATCTCATTATATTTTAATTTTCTTACTTTTATTTGAATCATCCTTAACAAACAACTTTTCGGTCGCTCTTGCTTTACAACGATTAAATAGAATCTGATACTTAACAATTTGTCGCTGTGGATCGATACTTTTTATTACATCGATATAGCCGTTTACTTGCGGTCGTCTCATTAAGCAACTTCACATTTCCTATGTGGCTCTAATCGTAAAATTATCTTCATTTATTTTAACTCTGCAAATTCTGTTAATATACTCCATTGCCATTATTTTTACAAGGATATGAGCCATGTCTAATCTCTCCATGTTTTTTGTATTTGAATCCACTTCTATTATTGTTACAAATTTCATAACTATATCTGAGAATATTTTTCTCCTTTAGGAATGCACTGGTATCCCATATAATCGAACCCACGTGAATCTTGGTCCCATTGAATCTCTTGGTTCCCATTCCCTCAAAACTATGAACCATTGCTTGAACGTCCCTTCACATTCCTTCACTAACTCTTTCATGTCTTCGTCTTCATTAACTTTTAAAAACACTTTGTCCCCTCCTAGTGGAATCACCTTGATTGAAGTAATTCCTTCTTCATCCATAAGGGTTTGCAAAGATTCGATTTGGTTAACGTTATACACAATTCATGTGTACCCTTCTTTTGCCCTCTTCATCTCTTTCTCATCAACTGATATAAACATTCATTCTTCCTGTTTCTCTTTTGTTTTATCTTCTTCCTTCTTGTCTTCGATTTTTCCATATTTCTGCCTTGTTACTTCTCTGTATGCTTTCCTTGGTTTTTCTATTTCCTATAATGGACTTTTCTACATTCTCCTTGTGACTTGTCTGCACATACTTTTCCTTTCATAGTCTTGAGAATTTGGATATGTTAACCCATACTTTATAAGATCCAAACCACATGTCTCTCATTTGATTCTCTAGCCGGTCATTCTGCATCTTTTATCCCGTCAAATCTGATGAATCTAAATATTTGTCCCATCTCGTTTCTTTTCCTTGTGATATATACATCAATCACCTTTCCCCACCTTTTGAAAGTTCTTTCCATTTCCTTTTCGACGATATCCTATAAGTTGTTAAAGTAACATGTTATGCATCCTTCCTTAATCATTTCAGTCTTGCCAATGTGTCTTTCCGATCTAAAATCTTTCCTCTTTCTTGGTTGCAAAAAAGTCCACTCTCCTTTTTCTCTCATTTTTTTTAGTCTAAAAATTTTATTTTTATAATTAATTTCAAGCATATATACTTCTAATTAATTCTTATATTCATAGAACATATGTAAAATGGTGTAAAACATATGCATTTATTTTGGATGCTCGAATAGTCCTAATAAATTATTACTCAGAATTAATTCCATAACCGAAGGAACACCATCTAGGAAATTAATTTAAAAGCCAAAATATGTTTTTATGTATATTGAAAGGTGTTTCATGTAGGTTAGTTTAATAAAAGTCAAAATATGTTTTTTTATGTAAAAGCTAATTATGCGGTATTCTTGAATAAGTCATCTACTATTATTCATTGCAATATTTAAAAATAAAATTTCAAGAGTGTTTTTAATTAAAAAATTTGGATTATTCATGTATTTTTTTCGGCTCAAAATTACCAAATAAATTTTTTTAACATTCTTATAATAAAGTGGAATTTTATTTAACTGTTTCTAAAAAAAATTGCATGCAGTTTAAGTTACAAAAATAAATTTTATTCAATTATCCTAAAGTTTTACATTTCTAAATATTTTTAAAGCATGTGTACCTATAATTAATTATAATATTCATGAAGTACATGTTTTGGGTGTTCCAAGAGTTTTAATAGATTATATAACCGAATGAACAACAATTATGAAATGAAGTTAAAAGCCAAGTTAATAAGTGTTTACACCCTCCACCTTTATAAATAGATAAACGATGATTGTATTAAGTATGTGGTTATCATAAACATGACATATTTTAAGTTGTTTTTCATTTTACTTATTCTCCTTCCTTCACGTAAGTCTATCTCTTCATTTTTAAAATAAATTTTAATTAATTATGGTTCAATGCGATTTCAATTTTAATTTTTTAATGATACTTTTTAGTTAATATTTTCAATTAATTATTCTTACAAATACTAAAATACAATCATTTTTACAAAGAGACAAAAATGTTTTATGAAACAATTAATTCATCTTAAAAATATACCTTTTTTAAAAATAATAAACAAAAAGTTTTTAAATGTATCTTTTGGGTTTATCATAATATTTGATTCATCTATATATGTTGATATGGTGATTCAAACTGAAGGAAGTGAATGTAGGGATGCTGAATGCCTACGATATTGTTATGAGATGGCTCGTTTAAATGGTAAATGTTCACCGATTTCTAATAATTGCAGTTGTGCGATTTTTTATAAGTGTATTTAGTTAAAAAGGTTATGTGATATGCCATAAAAAAATATTTTATGTCTATTAGATCAATCTATTTAAATAAATATAAATAATTTCTTATAATTATTATATTGTATTTGTATTTTGAATTAAATATATATATATATATATATATATATATATATATATATATATATATATATATATATATAAGTAAATCATAATTATCTTGAAGAACTTGTGAAATTGTGAAAATAAATTTTATAAATATCTTATTAACAATGATATAATTTTTTTTCGGATAATCAAAAGCTTCGTATAAGGGGATCTCAAACCCAACATTATACAAGCTGCATAAGGGCAGCCAGAACCAACACAAACATGCAATAGATAGCCAAAATCACAACAATCAATTATAGGAAATCTAAAGGTATTTTATGCCAATCATACAAGTTTCACCTAGAATTTTTCTTGCAATCCCAATCCTTCTATTTCCATGAGAAATGAATTACTCTATGAAAAACTTCATTTGGGACAGGCACCAAACCATTGTAGATAACTTTGGTTCCTAGTCTACCATAGACACCAACAAGACACCAACCAAACCAAACAAGAAGAAAGAGACATCAACGATTGACCAATTCAAGAAGTGATCAACACAATTAGAAGCCGGAAGAATACGAAGGCCTACCCACAACTCAATATCTTGCCAAACTAGACAAGATTTAGAGCAAGACCCAACAAGATGGTTAGTATTTTCATCCACTTAAAATCAAAACACACACACACATACACACACCATATCATGTAAACTGGTCACCACTCTTCTATGTACAAGGTTGTCACAAGTAGGAAGTCGATTTAACAATAATCTCCTACAAAAATTTTGAACCTTAAAATGGATCCTAGACTTCCAAAGAATGTTCAACGCTTATAATGTTTTTGTTTCAAGAACACCATCCTCATTCTCTAAAGAAAAATCCACATAACAAGGTTTAACACAACATATACCAAATTTACCTCTAGACCACCTAAGTGTTTCCTCCAAATGAGATGAATGGAAGATGTCCATCAATAGTTGTTGTAGTTCACGCAGAGACTCCACTGCCACGTCTTCTTGAACAACATTTTGTCCCACCAAGTCCTACAACCAACTAGTTCCTTCCCACCTACCACAATCCTTAACAAGCATTAGATTATTGTTCAAATTCTCAAATAAGATTAGAAAAATCCGCATTAAAGATGAAGATACACTCCATCTTGAATACCAAAATACATTATTACAACCATCATCCAATTTCCAAGATAAAAAATTATAGAATCCATCCTCATGACAAGGATCACCCAATGCCATTAAATCTTTCCACCAAGTAGAATTCAACCTGGAACCATTAAGACCTTGTCTTGATAGGATCCTACTCTTCAAACACGCATATTTAGCCCTCATCATGGTTTTAAATTGCGGCCCACAACTGCAATTGCACCCGCAATATTGCAAACGCAGTTGCCTCCGCAACTGCATCAGATCGCAATCGCAGTGTGATTTCAAATCAGATTGTTTCATGTATTTTCATCAAAAATCAAAATATTAGAATCCTAAAACTCAATTTACCTCTTATGTGATAAAAAAACTTAACATTAAGTGTTTTTCAACATTGTGTTTCAATCATCTTCTTATAAAAATTCACACCGCAACGGCCGCAATGCGCATCGCAGCACCAGCAATGGCCGTAATCACAACATCCACAACCGCATCTGTAACCACAACCACATTTTAAAACCATGACCCTCATAATCCTACTCCACAAAGCAGTAGGTTCACTAACCAATCTCCATAACCACTTCGAAACTAACGCTTTATTGAGAAATGGCAACATCTTTGATGCCCAATCCACCTCTATTCTTTAGATTGCACACTTGAGACCATTTTACCCAAGATATGGTTTTCGCATCGCCACTTCTAGCCCACAAAAAACGACTCTGGATGGACTTAATCTCCTTCAGAACTTTGATAGGAGCCAACTAAAATGAGAAATAATGCATCGGTAAGTTAGATAAAACTGAGTTTATCAATGTTCTTCTGCCTCTGATAGATAACAATTTACCTCTCCAAGATGATAGTCATGCCTTAAGGGTATCGATAATATATTTCCAGAACAAAATTCTCTTATAATTGCCACCGAAACTCAGTCCCAAAAACTTGAGAGGGCACTTAACAAGCTTACAAGCCAAGAATTGTGATGCTGCCCTAACAATCGACTCGTCCAAACCCACTCCAATCAAATTAATTTTCCAAAAATTAATCTTTAATCCGGATAATAGTTCAAATCCTCTAACAGTAGATTTAATGGCCCATAGATTTGACCAAGAATCATCACACAGAATTAATGTATCATTCGAATTGTAAGACATTAATAGAAGTAACTTCATCAATCTCCATCCCCCTTAAAATATTCATTTTTACTTCCCTTTTAACCAACATAGATAAACATTCTACAACGAGAACGATTATAAATGGAGACAATGGGTTACCTTGCTTATTGCCCTTTTAAAATATTTCATATGTGACGAGAACCCCATCGAGTAATTTTCTTATGGGAATAAAAGTTGATTGCGAGGGAGATACCAATTTACCAATCACTAATATTAACCTTACGGACAGGATTTTGGAGATAATTTTATGGATACTACCAATTAGACTAATTGGCCTAAATTCATTCAAGTTTTACAGATTTTATCTTTATGGAATCAAAGCAACAAATGAGGAACAAACAACCTTAGAAAGGTAGTAAGTGTGGTGAAAGTCCAAAATACATCTAACAACCTCATCACCAATGATCTCCCAATTATTCTCGATAAAATGCTGGTTGAACTCATCAGGTCCTGTAATTTTATTACCATCGCACGAGTTAATAGCCTCAAGAATTTCCTCTATGGTGAAAGGCTCTTGCAACATACTATTATTCGTATCAGACAGTTTTGATAAATGACTTAAATAGATGCCAAGCCTGCACTATTGATTGTCCTTAAAAATAGTTGCAAAATGATCATGTATAACTTGTTTAACCTTTCCAATATTGTCATTCATATGAAGCCCGACATTCATTGCTGAAATGGAATTTTCCCTTTTCCTTATATTAACGACAGAGTGAAAATATTTTGAATTGATATCACCTTTAGCCGCCCTTTATCTCGATTTTTGGTTTAACAAACTTTATTTTAGATGAATATTGACTCACAACTATTATTAAGCTTTACTTATATTCTTTAAGCATCTCATCAGAAATTACCTCGTCAGCATCGACCATGATTCATTCAATATGATTTAACTTATCTACCTCTCCTACCACTCTCAAATCAATCCACCCAAATACATGAATGTTTCACCATTTCAGCTTAACCTTAAGAGCTTTCAATTTCTGGATGAGAATGTTACACGCACTTCCAGAAGCTGCAGAGGACTCCCAACATTCTTTGACAAATTTAAGGAATTATGGATGATCAAATCCTGGTCTATGATACGATACGTCTTTGTCTCCCACTTTTTGTGCATTAACCTTCCAAACTATTACTAATTCTTCAGATAAAAGTATCATATCTAATATACTTTTACAGGATTCACTTGAATTAAACAAAGGGAATATGTTTCCGATGACAGGTAAATCCACGAGATCTATAGCGTCAATGAAGTAGTTGAAATCCTCCATTTCCATCAAATTATTTCGAACCCTTCCCTTCCTCTAACTTTCAGATTTCATATCATTGAAATCTCCCCCTAATATCCATTCACCCAGAGGAAAATTTCTCTTCAACCTAAAACGTTTAGCCCAGAATTTTCTTTTCTCACACAAATTACATGGATATTAGATATTACTCAAATAACAATACATACCTCGCCACAATACATGAACTCCAAGGAAACAAATCCCAGAAAAACTGAACAACAGGCTAAATACATTGCTTTTCCAGAAAGGAAGAATACTCACGGATTGTCATCCCTGCCCCATAAACTTCTAACCAGATTGTTATCAACAACTTGACAGTTTGTTTCTTGTAACATGCAAAATTCAACCTTTCCATTTGAGACCAATTGTCTTACTCGTAGCTTTTTAATCAAAGAGTTTCTCCCTCATATATTAAAGATTAATAAATTCATGGTACTTTGAACTCAGTATCCACCTTGTTCTCAAATCTCCTTCTATCTGTAGCTTCAATCCCTCTAATAATACTTTCGAAGACTTAATCGTCCCCCTCACCTTCTATTCCAACTTATTAACAAAGGCCATACTTTTTCTATGGTACATATTTTTTGTGTAGCTATGGAAAATAAGGTATTCTTCTTCTTCCATATTCTTGTTGGATAGTGTCGCTCCCGGGATTTTCATCCTAGTACAAACGCGAAAGTGGCTCGGAAAAGGTAGAGTCGCCAGCCAGCCATTTTTATCCCGAGTGAATAGGAAAGGTAATGCTGCACAAACCTAATAGAAAAGGAAAGGACAAGGTCCTACGAACCAAAGATCTGGGTTCGGGAGTCGGTTACGAACTGGGAAGGTATTAGCACCCCAGACCGTCTGCCGTACTCTACGGGATCCACGCTTGTTTGTCTATTTCAAAGTGTGAGAAATTAGATGCTATTGAACAAAAAGAACTGCTAACTGGGACTGGAATGAGAGAGAACTAGAAAAAGAGATCGAAAAGGTACAGGGAAAATCTAGGGAAAATAATGTGCTCGAACGGGCCCTACCCAGCTGCCTATGTACCTCATCGGGAAAATAAGGATCAAAGTCGACGTAGTTTGCCTAACTAAGCGAAAAATATTTATTTGTATTTTTTATGAGCTGGAACTGCTTATGTCTATGCTCAAGTGTTGCGGGCTCGCTTTGAACGAGTGTGTTTACCGTCTTGCAAATGAGATAAGTCGTCACAAGTTCACGTTTAGAGTGAGCTGAGAAGAGAATCCCCACGGGAAAAGACGTTTATTATTTGTTGTTTGTCCTTTAGAGAAGTGTTTTGAATTTGTTTGTGAAATGTTCTCATACTAAGACTTGTTCATCATGGTAGATGCCTTACACCTTTCCCCAAAATGGGACGTGTATAAGTAGCCCACGACAAAGTCTCCTGTCATACGAGAACATTCAACCTTTATTAGGTGTTTTATTGTTTTTCTTTATGAGATGAGAAAGAGTGACTCAACTTGCAAAAGGACAAACTGAGGGGACTAAGACCAACCCTAAGTTGTTTATTGCATGCAAAAGGAGATCCTAACGATTTGTGGGGTTTTCTAATCCCAATAAAGAAAAGGAGAGAAAATAAAGGAATTAGAAAATAACTTACTTCCGAAGGAAGCTAAGTTATTTCTAAAGGGGATTAGCATGAAGTTAATCAAACTAAACAAGATGCTAAAGCGCACACACTTTGAAAGCATAAATAATTAAAAAAGGAAAACGTAGTGTGAACTTACCTCCGCCTCCCTACAAAACAAAGGTTAGTAGGATAAACATGATAAAAGGAATGAGGCAAACAAGTACCAAACAAATCCTAATTCATATAGGACCTAATATATACTCAATCTTAAGTCTAAGGGACCTAAAAAATATGCAAAGCAAAAATCCAGCAGCTACTACAACTCCTATAGCATAAACAGCTACTAAATGCAATGCAAAATGCAAACAACCTATTACAGCTATCAAATAACATGAAAACAAGTGTAAAAAGTGTCAAAACAGAATAATCAACATGTTTTTACAGCTCTTGTTTCAAAATGCAGCTATGAAAATCAGGAAGATTTCAATTATTTTTCAATGCACAAAACATGAATTTTAATGCAAATCAAGTAATGAAAAACTTATGCAAGTTAATGTAATAATATGCAATGAATTATTAACAATGGAATGCAACATCAACATGCAACTAAATGATGCAAACTAAATGATTTTTTGGAGTTTTTTACATTATGCAATTTTCATTCATGCACATGATTGAATCAAGATGAGAATTGACTTCAAATGCAATACAAAAAAATAGAAGCATACACAATTAACATGTTATGAGGTGATGCTAAGCTATACAAACTGTAACACCCCCTTTCTATACCCCCAAATAATCAAATAATCATTTAGGCACATATTAAATATTCATCAGAGTATAATTTAAACATAGTATAAAAGAGGCATGCCACATTATACATGAAATTAAAATATCCAACACCTGCTCATTTAACGATATGCAACAATGGGGTAACTTGCAACAGAGGAATTTAATCCTTACACTCGTACTTAAAAATTAAAATAACAACGGAAACTAAACATTAATCAACATCAAACATATATACACACACACACACGCACACACACACACACACACACACACACCCATATATATATATATATATATATATATATATATATATATATATATATAATAAAGTTTGATTCACCAATAATTCATGTTTGCAAAAACATATATCATCAAGATACATATACAAATGCTTCACAAAAAGGTATCAAGCCAACCCTAGCTACCCAGTGCTACATATCAGAGCCGACCGACCAAAAGATTGAAGACACGCTTCACAAAAAGATTTCCAGCAAACCTACTCTGTAATGCCTCATAGAGCATCATAAAAAAACATAAGGGTGAGAAATATTATCATAATAACAATGCATATAATTATATATCTTAACATAAAAATGCACATATACATATTCTCGCCACAATTCATTTCTCATCACACATATACATCACAATATATATATACAAACCAAGCATATTCATCATGCACAATTTCACCATTTCACATAAACATATACATTCATGTTTATTCACCAATTCCTATCACTCCGTGTCGCTCCCGGGATTTTCATCCTAATACAAATGCGAAAATGGCGTGAAAAAGGTAGAGTCGCCAGCCAGGCATTTTTATCCCGAAGGATTGGAAAATGTAATGATGCACAAACCTGAGGAAGAAGGAAAGGACAAGGTCCTGCGAACCAAAGATCTAGGTTTGGGAGTCGGTTACGACCTGGGAAGGTATTAGCACCCCAAACCGTCCTCCGTACCCGACGGGATCTACGCTTATAAGTCTGTTTTTAAGGGTAAGAAAATATAACTGCTGCTGAACAAATGTGCTCGCACGGGCCCTACCCTGCTGCCTACTTACCTCATCGGGAAAATGAGGATCAGAGTCGACGTAGTTCGCCTAACCAGGAAGGAACTTTGTTTGTGTTTTTTATCGCTGGAACTGCTTATGTCTATGCTCATGTGTTGCAGGCTCGTCTGGTACGAGTGCGTTTTACCGTCTTGCATGCGAGACAAGTCGTCGCGAGTTCGCGTTCAGAATGTATGAAATGAGTAAGAGAATTCCCTCAGGAAAGTCGCATATTGTTTGTTGTTTGCTTTTTAAGAGTTTTGTATGAATTTGGCACAAGGATGTGAATTCAAACTCTATTCCATGGAATGTGTACTTGCTACTACATTCCAAGATGGAATAGTAGAACAAGCACACAAAGTAAGGAGAATTTATCCAAGACTTGTTCCCAAGGATTAGGGTCTAAGTTCACTAGCTTGTTGAACTTATTAGATGTCTTTGTATCTTTTGTGAAGAAGTATTTTTTATGTTTTCTTTGCGAAACTAATTTCTTGATCAGACTTGTGCATCATGCTAGACAAGCTGACACTATTTCAAGATGGAATGAATGTAAGTGCCCCATGGAATAAGGCTATACACAAGAGACTATTTCAAGATATATGCACTGCAAATCTGATCATTGCAGATTTCTTGAGTTTCATCAATGAATTTCGTAGACTCAGTAGAACTCACAATATCAGTGCCACCAGTATTTTTCAGCATTATACAGGTCAATAGGTTGGAGAACAAGACTTTGAAAAACATTGGCAGCCACACCAGCAGATGGTTCTAATGTAGGACTGCAATGGGGAACAATAGGAATCACACCAATACTGTCATCAACAGGCTGCAGAACATTAGATTCTATAGGTGGAGGAGGATTTTTCTCAAGGACTGTTTTTTTATCAGTGTTAGAAGAAACCATGTTTTTCTTTCTTCTTGAATTAGATTCCAAATGCCCTAAACTTTTGCAATAGTTGCAGTAGTATGGGATCTTCTCATATTCAATGACGACAAAGAACGCAAAGCCTATGCGCTCTACAAAAATCTTGCCTCTCAACTCGTTTCAAAGGTCCATGTCAATGAGAACCTTGACGAAGTGCCCAAATGGTAGATCAAAAAGCGGACGGTTCGACGAAGAATCGAACAAATAGGAGTACCTAAACTACTTGCAATAGCGAAAATACTCTTTGGTCCCTATAAAATCATTATGCACGTAGTTTTAGTCCCTACTATTAAACCAATGTAATAATTCTCTTGGAAATATGTTTAAAACGTTATAAAAAGTTCCTCGAAAAAAAAAGAATTCAAATTTTGATTTCTAAGTCGTGATTTTCATTACTTTTATCATTATTTTTTGAATTTTAAAAAATTCAAATTTAATTATTCTCATTTTAAAAAATTATATAATTTAATAAATAAATATTTTATAGTAATTTAAACACGTACGAAAAAAATTATTTAAAAGTTTAAAAATTTAGGAGTAATTAAATAATTTTTAAAATTTTAGAAAATAACAAGAACTAAAACTGCATGCATAAAAAATTTTAGATACTAAATTTTTTTATTTTTTTAATACGAACTAAAAATGAAATGTGAGATATTTATAGGACGAAACACATATTTAACCCTAATTGTAATATAACGTACAACAACACAACCACATATAATTGTTGTGAGGCAAATTTTTTTTTAAAACTCATTTAAAAATTATTTAGTATTTAAATATAAATTTGTTTTTAAATTTCAAATAGGTTTGGTTGGTTTATTATTAAAGGTATTTTAATTAACTTAATTTTTTTAAATATTATTTCATTATAAAATGCTCTTATAATAATTTTCAATAATCTTTATAAAAAATTTACAAGAAAAAATATAATGATGTTTGAGGAAAACATTCCACCTATATTTTCTTTTTTTGGAAAATTTTTCCGACAATTTAAAAATGTAACATTTTATTAGAAATAATGCAAGAATCTAAAATTATTCCGCTAAAACTTTTAATGAACGTTTATCAACTACTGTCAAAGATAAGTTATAGGAACATTTGAAAATCATGATTACTAACCGCTTTACTTATAAGACTGACTAGACCTTACATTTTTATTGCAAATAAGAAGGACAATGTTTATAGTGAAAATGTGAGCATTCATCCATTTCAAAACAGACCTTTTAAAATTGGATTTTAAAAAATTTATTTAATTAATCTAAAATTTTTTTCTTCTAATTATTAAGTATATATACCTATAATTAATTCTTATATTCATAGATCATCTCTAATGATGTAGAAAATGTACATATATTTTGGATGATCGAATAGTTCTAATAAATTAATATTTTTTGATTAATTTTATAACCGAAAGGTCACCATCTAGGAAATAAAGTTAAAAGCCAAAATATGTTTTAATGAATTTTGAAAGGTGTTTCATGTAGGTTAGTTTGTTAATATTTTATTTGATTTGTTAAAAGTTTTGATTGTGTATCATCTTTTACATTTCTAATCTTTTCTAAAGCATATCTACCTCTAATTAATTCTTATATTCATGAAGCATATGTTTTGGGTGTTCCAAGAGTTTTAATAGATTATATAACCAAATGAACATAAATTATCAAATGAAGTTAAAAGTCAAGTTAATAAGTGTTTACACCCTCCACCTTTATAAATAGATAACCAATGATTGTATTAAGTATGTGGTTATCATGAACATGATATATTATAAGTTGTTTTTCATTTTGCTTATTCTCCTTCCTTCACGTAAGTCTATCTCTTCATTTTTAAAATAATTTTTAATTAATTATGGTTCAATACAATTTCAATTTTAATTTTTAATGATAATTTTTAATTAATATTTTCAATTAATTATTCATTATTCTTACAAATAGTACAATACAAATATTTTTTAGGACAAACGTGTTTTATGAAATAATTAATTCATCTTAAAAATATACCTTTCGTTAAAAATAATTATAAAAAAAATGTTCAATGTATTTTTTTGGTTTGATCATAATGTTTGATTGACCTATAGATGCAGAAATGGTGACAGAAACAGAAGGAAGTGAATGTAAGGATGCTGAATGCATAATGTATTGTTATAAGAAAGCTCGTTTACATGGTAGATGCTCTTCGGTTACTGGCAAATGCAATTGTGGCGGGTACTATCTAGAGATAGGAATAGAAAAAATCAATTATTAAGGGCCTACGACCTAGCCTACACAGGCTCATATCAGTTCAGACTTTTTTCAAATAGAAAATATTTAGGTTTTTCTTATAAGTATATTTAATTAAAAAGTTAAATCACACGCCATAAAGAGTAATTTTATGTCTATTAGATCAACTTATTTAGATAAATATGAATAATTTTTTATAATTATTACATTGTATTTGTATCTTGAATTAAAATATTAAATAAAACTCAATTATCTTGAAGAACTTGTAAGAATAAGTTTTATAAATATTTCATTAATAATGTTATAAGTTGTTTTCTTATGTTCTCTCAAATTAATAGTATCACAAAACAATATGTAAACTGGAATAAGTAAATGGAAATAAATAATCATTGTGTTCATTTTTTAAAATGTTAGTTAACATAAACATGAATTGAATTGCTTATTTATAAATGTTCAAATAAAATAGGCTTTTATAAAGGCTAATACACTAATCAATCCTTAAAAAAGGTCAGGTTAAAGCCTGAATAACCCTACAATAGATCATAGGTCAGCCTTAAACTTTGAAATGTTTAGGAGACCATAATCAGACTTGGCAAAACCTTACTCGGCTCAATCTATTCCAACCCCTAGTTCCTTCCTATCATTATTAAAAGAACTTAAAACCTTATTTATATTATATCTATCTTTTGCTTCTATTTATTTGATTATATTAAGGTGTATATGTTGTTGAAAGTGCAATTCTCTCTCAAAGCACAATTTCGACATAGTCTGTTGAAAGTTTAATTTTCAAGGCACAATTTTATCAAGAGCCAAAGCAATTAAGACATCATGAATATATCGAGCCAAATTCTCCACATCCTTTTCCAGGGCATGCCTGGACAAATTGGTCAAATATGTGCAGTCCTCTTCCAAAGGATGGGTCCGACGGTCTCCAGAGAAATTTGAACTCGACCCCACCAACAGCGAACTATTGATATTTATGAGGGGTTTTCAAAAAAATTAACCTCTTAATGGAACAATCCCGATGAACAGATCTTGATTAAACCATAATTTCAAAAGATTCAAATAATACCTCTTGAAACATGCTTTATATTCGATCACGAATGACGAAAAATACTGTGACGTTTCTACATAGTCCACACGAGCACAAAATGGAATGCGGTGCTAGCTGTCTCTTGTTTTAAGAAAATTGACAATTAGGATTGACAAGGGAAATAGATCCTCTATTTATAGAGAGCTACTTAAACCTTAATGCTCTTATTTTGGACTTTTCCAAAATAAGCTCAATCTTATTTAATTAAACTATTTTAATTAAATAAAATACTATTATATTTAAATAAACTCTTTTAAATAAATATTAATTAAATTAAATTATATTTAATTTAATCAATATTTAATTAAATTATATTTAATCAAATAAATTAATTTTTTGTTAATTTATTAAATAATACAATTAAAACATAATTAAATTAAATCTTATTTAATTTAATCATTTGTTCCACTATCAGTACTTTATGCGTGTGACCCTATAGGTTCTCGTAACGTTGGCAATAATATTAAATCACCAATTTAATATTATAAACAGTGAGTGGTATCTAGCAACACATCACTGATACCCAAGTGACGAGAATGTTGTGTGATCTGACATAACCTTTCTGTGATAATGATCATGTGTACAAATACCCTTTTGTCCTTATATTTATATTGAACACAAGGCATAAAATGTGTCACCCTTATATAGTCTAATATTTTATTTCTTGATCCCCGAATATACTTGATAATAATAAATACGCACAATATCTCATATTGACTTATTTGAGCACAACCATGCATTTAAAAGTCATACTCTATCAAGGGGCCCATAGATATTACTCTTGTATATGTAGGAGGGGCAAATCTCATATAGGTCACTCATGTCCCTCAACATGATTTGTGAAGTACCCATCAACCATCTCTATGGTCATTCTGTTACAGACAATATTTAATTGGCAATAAAGTACTCGACTCCACATCTAGGGTCCTTAGTGTAACGCCCCGATTCGATATTCTCATTTTTGTTGGAGTCTTTTATTTTAATTGAGTAATTATTATTTTGTTTGTGAAGTCATCATGATGATATGATATGTTGATGAATTAATGTGATGATATATTGTGTTGTGAGATTTTACCATTTTGTGAATTTTCGGGTAAAATTGGATAAAAGGGTATTTTAGACTTTTGTTAATTAATGATAAGTTAGAATTGTTTAGAATTGGTATTTAGAGAGAAAATAATATTTTGGTTGGAAAAGAGATAAAATGAGTTAAGTGTAGAAAATAGAATTAGTTAGTAGTAGAAATAGAAATAGAATTGAGAAAGAGTTATAAAAGAAAGTTGGTAAGAGAGAAAGAGAAAAGAAAGAAAAGAGAAGAAAGAAAGAGGAAAGAAGAGAAAAGAGAGAAAAGTTTGGATTCTTTAAGATTGCTTCTAGGAATCGATTTAATCGGGTAAGGGTGATAAACTTTGTTATTCTAAGATTGTATATGATTGTGTATGCTTGGGTTTTGGGTTTGAGTTGATTTTGGAGAGTTTTAAAGAGATGAAAATGTTAGAGTTTTGGTAGAAATTGTTAGAAATGGTGGATTAATCGGTTAGAACTTGATATAATCGAAGTATGATGTTAGATACATGCTATTGATCGTGTTTGAGTGAGTTTAAAGAAGTTTTGGGGTGATTGGAGTTGACTGTTCGCAGCTGGTGTGTTGCTAAAATCGCAGCGGTCGCTCAGCGAGCTACCCCTCAATCAGCGAGAGTTCCAGGGCGAATTTTGCTCAGCGAGCCTGTAGGTTTTGAGAGATTATATGTTTTAATCAGTAGCTTGAGTTTCGGGTATTTGTTTTAAGTGATCCTTATATCGATTCGAAGCTAAAAACATGTAGAATCTATTGACGCTAAGAAGTGTAATTTTTAGCCGACTTTTTCCCGACTTTTCCGATAAAATGTAATTATGTTAATTATGGAATTGTAGGTTTGATTGTTGTGTTGTGGCCATTTGGCAAATAGATACATTGCTTGAATTAAATGCAAATGTATGTTAATTTTATGAGATTAATGCATAACTATATTGTGAGTATGTATGCATTTTCAAGAATGTTGTGTGTCATTTTGCATGTAAGCATAATGTATGCATTCTTGTGCTGTGGGATTCTTTGTAAATACGTTGTAGCATCGTGTGCTCATGTGGAGTGTGAGCGATTACTACAACAAGATCGTGTGCCCATATGGGGTGTGAGTGATCAGATTGTGTGCCCGTGTGGGGTGTGAGCAATCCTGAAACATCGTGTGCCCGTGTGGGGTGTGAGTGATGGGTGATTTATTCACATTGATTGTGTGCCCGTGTGGGGTGTGAGCAATCGGATTGTGTGCCCGTGTGGGGTGTGAGCAATCCTGAAACATTGTGTGCCCATGTGGGGTGTGAGCAATGGGGAACATCGTGAGCCCGACGGGGAGTTACTTTAGGTAACAAGCAATGATTCTATTTGGTTCCTGAGTGAACTTGCTGAATGTTGAGTCGGTACCGCATTGCATCTACATTGAGTCGTATGTCGGTCACTATGAGTTGCATTTTATACATTGTATTTATATGCTGAAATAAACATGATTGTGCATCTGTTTATTTGGAATATTGTGAAATGATTGGTATGTGTGAAGGACATACTTGCAAATATATATATGCATGTTGATATGTATATATATATATATATATATATGTGTGTGATTTTATACATTGTATGTATATGCTGAAATAAACATGATTGTGCATCTGTTTATTTGGAATGGTGTGAAATGATTGGTATGTGTGAAGGACATACTTGTATATATATATATATATATATATATATATATATATATATATATGCATGTTGATATGTATATATGTATGTGATTTATACATTGAATGTATATGTGTGGTTTAAACATAGCTTGTCGTATGTTTATGCGGAATGAATGTAAATGAAGAATAGACATAAATAATATATGATTTATGTGTATTGATAAAAGAAGATACATTGCGATGTATGTGAGTTATGTGATCATGGTTGAATATGATTTGTGTTATGTGAATGAAATGGTGATAAGTATGCGTATAAGTATGCTTTATGTTATGTATGAATGATATGTTGTGGTGAGAATATGTCGATGTATATGTTATATGATGAGATATATAATTATATGCAATATTATTATGATAATGTTTCTCACCCTTCTGTTGTTTTATGATGTTCTATGAGGCATTGCAGATTAGGTGTGTTGGAGTCGTTTTTGTGAAGCTTGTCTTCATATCTTTTGGTCGGTCGGCTCTGATATGTAGCACCGGGTAGTTAGGCGGCCTTGTGCCTTTTTGGGGATACATTTGTCTATGTATTCGTTGTGGATATGTTTTGTATAACATGATATATTTTTGCACTTCTAACTTGTAGATATATTTTGATAAATATATAATTTAAGTTGTTGATGATTTAAGTTTTCCGCTGTGCAATTTATAATTGAGATATAGGTGTAAGGATTGAAATTCCTTTGTGGATAGCTACCCCATTGTTGCATATCTGTTTGAGCAGGTGTTGTATGTTTTAATTTCACATAATGTGGCATGCTCATTTTTATGCTTGATTTAAATTATACTCTGATGAAATTTTATCTATGCCTAAATGATTTAATGTATTATTTGGGGGTATAGAAAGGGGGTGTTACTTTAAGTGGTATCAGAGCCAGTGTTCGAGTCAGTTGTGTCTGTCTTAATGTTGTTGTGATTGAACTTTTGTTTAATCTTGTTGTTGTCTTGGGAATAATCAGAATATGGCTGGTAGAAATGATAATGCGATGGCTGCTGCTTTGGAAGCAGTGGCTAGGGCGGTGCAGGGAGCGCCGAATGCGAATCCTAATGATGGGTTCAGGAAGAATCAACCGCCGATTTTCAAGGGGAGGTTTGATCCTGATGGTGCTCAGAACTTGTTGAAGGAAGTTGAGAGAATCTTCCGAGTGATGGATTGTGCTGAGGGAAGTAAGGTGAGACTTGGTTCTCACATGTTGAAGGAAGAAGTCGATGACTGGTGGCTCGGTAGAAGTCTTGCTTTAGAGGAAGAAGGTGAAGAGATTACATGGGAAGTTTTTCGCACTGAGTTCTTAAGGAAGTATTATCCTGAGAGTGTTAAAGGAAAGAAGAAGATGGAATTCCTTGAGCTGAAGCAAGGTAGTATGTCAGTGGTTGACTATACTGCTAAATTTGTGGAGTTGGTTCAGTTTCATCCTCATTATGTTGCTGCTACTGCTGAGTTTTCTAAGTGCATTAAGTATGAGAATGGTTTGCGTCCTGAGATTAAGCAAGCGGTGGGATATCAGAGGATCAGAAGGTTTTCGGATTTGACTGAATGTTGTAGGATCTATGAAGAGGATAGTAAAGCTCGTTCTACGCACTATAAGAGTGTGAATGAGAAGAGAGGAAAGCAACAGGTTCGCAGTGTACCTTATGTGACATCCGCTGATAAGGGCAATCATAGGGGAAGCTTTGATAAGAGATCTAGTGGAGGGAGTTCTGGTCCTGTGAAGTGTTATAAGTGTGGCACCTTAGGCCACAAGTCTTTTGAGTGTGGAAAGAATTTGGTGAAGTGTGCTAATTGTGGTGGTCTTGGACATGCTACGACCGAGTGTCGAAGAAGTGTGGTGAAGTGCTTTAATTGTGGTGAAGTTGGCCACATTAGTACTAAGTGTACTAAGCCGAAACAAGCTCAGGCGGGCGCAAAGGTGTTTGCATTAGCAGGGAAGGATACTATTGGTGCAGACCGTTTGATTAAAGGTACATGCTTTATTAATAGTACGTCTTTAGTTAATATTATTGATATGGGAGCAACTCATTCGTTTATTTCTCTTGAGTGCGCTAAGCGTTTGAATTTGTTTATGTCTTCTTGGGGTGGTGAGATGGTTATTGAGACTCCTGCTTCAGGATCAGTAATTGCTTCTTTAGTGTGTGTAAGTTGTTCTTTGACCATGTTTGGTAAAGACTTTGTTTTGGATTTGGTTTGTTTGCCGTTGGAAGGTTTGGATGTAATCTTGGGTATGAACTTGTTGCAGTTTAATCGAGTTCATATAGATTGCTATCATAAGTTAGTGAGGTTTCCTTCTTTGGATGATGAAGAAGAGAGTTTCCTATCCACGAAAGAGTTGAAGAAACTTTTAGTGGACGAAGCTCAGTTGTTTAGTTTGTTTGCATCGTGGTCTGTGGAGAATGAAGTGGAGCTTAGTAGGTTCCCAGTGGTGTGTGACTTTCCAGAAGTGTTTCCGAACGATATTATGGATGTACTGTCGGAAAGGGAAGTTGTGTTTTCTATTGATCTAGTTCCTGGTACTAAAACGATTTCTATGGCACCGTATCGTATGTCAGCTTCAGAGTTGGTAGAATTGAAAAAGCAATTGAATGACTTGTTGGACAAGAGGTTTGTTAGGCCGAGTGTTTCTCCTTGGGGTGCATCGGTATTGTTGGTAAAGAAGAAGGACGAAAGCATGCAGTTATGTATTGATTATCGACAGTTGAATAAGGTGACCATTAAGAACAAGTATCCGCTTCCGAGGATTGATGATTTGATGGATCAGTTGGTTGGTGCGCGTGTGTTTAGTAAGATTGATTTGAGATCAGGATATCACCAGATTCGTGTGAAAGAGGAGGATATTCAAAAGACGACTTTTAGGACGAGGTATGGTCATTACGAGTACTCCGTGATGCCATTCAGAGTTTCTAATGCGCCGGGTGTGTTTATGGAATATATGAATCGTATTTTTCATGGACATTTGGATTTTTTTGTGGTTGTGTTCATCGACAACATTTTGATTTATTCTAAGTCTCAAGAAGAGCATGAAGAGCATTTAAGGATTGTGTTGCAAGTTTTGAGAGAGAAGAAGTTGTATGCTAAGTTATCCAAGTGTGAGTTTTGGTTGACGAAGGTGAGTTTTCTTGGGCATGTTATTTCTGATGGTGGTATTAGTGTGGATCCATCCAAGATTGATGTTGTGATGCAGTGGGAAGTTCTTAGATCGGTTACGGAGATTCGATGCTTTTTAGGCTTGGCGAGTTATTATCGGAGGTTTATTGAAGGGTTTTCAAAGTTGGAACTTCCGTTAACGCAGTTGACGTGTAAAGGAAAGGCTTTCATTTGGGATATTCATTGTGAAGAAAGTTTTATGGAGCTTAAGAGAAGGTTGACTATGGATCCGATTTTGGTTTTGCCGAATCCTACGGAACGATTTGTGGTGTTTTGTGATGCTTCTTTGTTTGGACTAGGTGGTGTTTTTATGCAAGATAGAAAAGTTGTGGCTTATGCTTCGAAACAATTGAGAGTGCATGAAAAGAATTATCCTACGCACGATTTGGAATTAGTGGTTGTGGTTTTTGCTCTAAAGATTTGGAGCCATTATTTGTTTGGTGCGAGATTTGAAGTTTTTAGTGATCACAAGAGTTTGAGGTATTTGTTTGATCAGAAAGAGTTGAATATGAGGCAACTAAGATGGTTAGAACTTTTGAAGGATTATGACTTTGGTTTGAATTACCATCCGGGTAAGGCGAATGTGGTAGCCGATGCGTTAAGTCGTAAGTTGTTGCATATGTCCGCTTTGATGGTGAAAGAATTGGAGCTTTTGGAAGATTTTAGAGATTTGAGTTTGGTTTGCGAGATGACGCCGAGGAGTGTGAGACTTGGTATGCTTCATGTTACGAATGATTTTCTTGCAACCGTTTGAGTAAAGCAAAAGTTGGACTTGAAATTTGTTGATTTGATGATGAATAAGAATGAGGATTTCAAGGTTGATAAATTTGGAGTTTTGAGATTTCGTGGACGTATTTGTATTCCCGATGATGTAGAGTTGAAAAAGATGATTTTAGAGGAAGGACACTGGAGTAATTTAAGTATTCATCCGGGAGCGAATAAGATGTATCAAGATTTGAAGAAGATCTTTTGGTGGTTTGGATTGAAGAGAGATGTGGCTCATTTTGTGTATGCGTGTTTGACTTGTCAGAAGTCAAAGGTGGAACATCAGAAGCCGAGTGGTTTGATGCAACCGTTAGATATTCCGGAATGGAAATGGGATAGTATATCGATGGATTTTGTTACGGGTTTGCCGAATACGCAAAGAGGTCATAATGCTATTTGGGTGATTGTTGACAGGCTTACTAAATCTGCTCACTTTGTTCCGATGGATATTAGTTATTCTTTGGAGAAGCTAGCCAAGATTTATGTTTCTGTGATTGTGAAGTTACATGGAGTTCCTAAGAGTATTGTATCGGATAGAGATCCTAGATTTACATCGAGGTTTTGGGAAAGTTTGCAAAAGGCTTTGGGTTCTAAGCTAAGATTGAGTTCGGCTTACCATCCGCAAACGGACGGTCAAACCGAGAGGACGATTCAATCATTAGAGGATTTGTTGTGTGCTTGTGTGCTAGAACAAGGTGGTGTTTGGGATAGTTATTTAGCGTTGATTGAGTTCACCTATAATAACAGTTTTCATTCGAGTATTGGTATGGCACCATTTGAGGCTTTATATGGTCGGAGATGTCGAACACCTTTGTGTTGGCATGAAACCGGAGAGAGAACGGTAGTTGGATCAGAGATGGTACAACAAACTACGGAAAAGGTGAAGTTTATTCGGGAGAAGATGAGAGCTTCTCAGAGTAGGCAAAAGAGTTATCATGACAAGAGACAAAAGGATCTTGAGTTTCAAGAAGGCAACCATGTGTTTTTGAGAGTTACATCGGTTACGGGTATGGGTCGTGCTTTGAAGTCGAAGAAGTTAACTTCTTGTTTTATTGGTCTGTATCAGATTACTGCAAGAGTTGGTGTTGTGGCTTATCGTATGGCGTTACCCCCGAACCTTTCGAATTTACATGATGTGTTCCATGTTTCGCAACTTCGGAAGTATGTTCCGGATCCGTCACATGTTATTCCTATGGACGATGTTGAGGTGAGAGATAACCTTACGGTGGAAGCTTTGCCGGTTAGAATTTTGGATCGTGAGATCAAGAGGTTAAGAGGCAAGGATATTGCGCTTGTGAAAGTAGCGTGGGGAGGCGCTGCGGATGCCAATATGACTTGGGAATTGGAGAGTGGGATGCACGAGTCGTATCCGGAGTTGTTTGAATCAGGTAATATTTTCGAGGACAAAAATTTCTAAAGTGGGGGAGAGTTGTAACGCCCCGATTCGATAATTCCCATTTTTGTTGGAGTCTTTTATTTTAATTGAGTAGTTATTATTTTGTTTGTGAAGTCATCATGATGATATGATATGTTGATGAATTAATGTGATGATATATTGTGTTGTGAGATTTTACCGTTTTGTGAATTTCCGGGTAAAATTGGATAAAATGGTATTTTAGACTTTTGTTAATTAATGATAAGTTAGAATTGTTTAGAATTGGTATTTAGAGAGAAAATAATATTTTGGTTGGAAAAGAGATAAAATGAGTTAAGTGTAGAAAATAGAATTAGTTAGTAGTAGAAATAGAAATAGAATTGAGAAAGAGTTATAAAAGAAAGTTGGTAAGAGAGAAAGAGAAAAGAAAGAAAAGAGAAGAAAGAAAGAGGAAAGAAGAGAAAAGAGAGAAAAGCTTATATTCTTCAAGATTGCTTCTAGGAATCGATTTAATCGGGTAAGGGTGATAAACTTTGTTATTCTAAGATTGTATATGATTGTGTATGCTTGGGTTTTGGGTTTGAGTTAATTTTGGAGAGTTTTAAAGAGATGAAAATGTTAGAGTTTTGGTAGAAATTGTTAGAAATGGTGGATTAATCGGTTAGAACTTGATATAATCGAAGTATGATGTTAGATACATGCTATTGATCATGTTTGAGTGAGTTTAGAGAAGTTTTGGGGTGATTGGAGTTGACTGTTCACAGCTGGTGTGTTGCTGAAATCGCAGCGGTCGCTCAGCGAGAGTTCCAAGGCGAATTTCGCTCAGCGAGCAAGAGGGCGCTCAGCGAGCCTGTAGGTTTTGAGAGATTATGTGTTTTAATCCGTAGCTTGAGTTTCGGGTATTTGTTTTTAGTGATCCTTATATCGATTCGAAGCTAAAAACATGTAAAATCTATTGACGCTAAGAAGAGTAATTTTTAGCCGACTTTTTCCCGACTTTTCCAATAAAACGTAATTATGTTAATTATGGAATTGTAGGTTTGATTGTTGTGTTGTGGCCGTTTGGCAAATAAATACATTGCTTGAATTAAATGCAAATGTATGCTAATTGTATGAGATGAATACATAACTATATTGTGAATATGTATGCATTTTCAAGAATTTTGTGTGTCATTTTGCATGTAAGCATAATGTATGCATTCTTGTGCTGTGGGATTCTTTGTGAATCCGTTGTAGCATCGTGTGCTCATGTGGAGTGTGAGCGATGACTATAACAAGATCGTGTGCCCATGTGGGGTGTGAGCGATCAGATTATGTGCCCGTGTGGGGTGTGAGCAATCCTGAAACATCGTGTGCCCGTGTGGGGTGTGAGTGATGGGTGATTTATTCACATTGATTGTGTGCCCGTGTGGGGTGTGAGCAATCAGATTGTGTGCCCGTGTGGGGTGTGAGCAATCCTGAAACATTGTATGCCCATGTGGGGTGTGAGCAATGGGGAACATCGTGTGCCTTACAGGGTGTTACTTTAGGTAACAAGCGATGATTCTATTTGGTTCCTGAGTGAACTTGCTGAATGTTGAGTCGGTACCGCATTGCATCTGCATAGAGTCGTATGTCGGTCTCTATGAGTTGCATTTTATACATTGTATGTATATGCTGAAATAAACATGATTGTGCATCTGTTTATTTGGAATGTTGTGAAATGATTGGTATGTGTGAAGGACATACTTGCAGATATATATATATATATATATATATATATATGCATGTTGATATGTATATATATATATATATATATATATATATATATATATATATATATATATATATATATATATATATATATATATATATATATGTGTGTGTGTGTGTGTGTGTGTGTGTGTGTGTGTGTGTGTGTGTGTGATTTTATACATTGTATGTATATGTTGAAATAAACATGATTGTGCATCTGTTTATTTGGAATGTTGTGAAATGATTGGTATGTGTGAAAGACATACTTGCTGATATATATATATATATATATATATATATATATATATATATATATATATATATATGCATGTTGATATGTATATATGTATGTGATTTATACATTGAATATATATGTGTGATTTAAACATAGCTTGTCGTATGTTTATGCGGAATGAATGTAAATGAAGAATAGACATAAATAATATAAGATTTATGTGTATTGATAAAAGAAGATACATTGAGATGTATGTGAGTTATGTGATCATGGGTGAATATGATCTGTGTTATGTGAATGAAATGGTGATAAGTATGCGTATAAGTATGCTTTATGTTGTGTATGAATGATATGTTGTGGTGAGAATATGTCGATGTATATGTTATATGTTGAGATATATAATTATATGCAATATTATTATGATAATGTTTCTCACCCTTCTGTTGTTTTATGATGCTCTATGAGGCATTGTAGATTAGGTGTGCTGGAGTTGTTTTTGTGAAGCTTGTCTTCATATCTTTTGGTCGGTCGGCTCTGATATGTAGCACCGGGTAGTTAGGCGGCCTTGTGCCTTTTTGGGGATACATTTGTATATGTATTCGTTATGGATATGTTTTGTATAACATGATATATTTGTGCACTTCTAACTTGTAGATATATTTTGATGAATATATAAGTTAAAGTTGTTGATGATTTAAGTTTTCTGCTGTGCAATTTATAATTGAGATATGGGTGTAAGGATTGAAATTCCTTTGTGGATAGCTACCCCATTGTTGCATATCTGTTTGAGCAGGTGTTGTATGTTTTAATTTCACGTAATGTGGCATGCGCCTTTTTATGCTTGATTTAAATTATACTCTGATGAAATTTTATCTATGCCTAAATGATTTAATGTATTATTTGGGGGTATAGAAAGGGGGTGTTACACATAGTGGTTTCAGGATGAAGGGTTGTGTGCACCACTATCACTATGATAATAACTTATGAAACTTACATAACAAACTATATAGTATTCTCATGGTGAGTCAATCCAGTATAAATATTACTCCTAATATTTATACCTATGTGAAGACTTGATATCCCATATACATGACCTGTGAGATTCAGTTATCAGTATACTCACATAATAGTCTCTACGCATTACTGTTGTCATATTTGACGATAAAGTTTTATTAGAGATACTTTAAGAATAACGTCCTTATGTTTAATGAGGTCTCAAGATTAAGTCACACTTAATAGGTCATTAATAGACTATTTATTCTAAGGAATTTATTATGACAATGGATTGCGAGAGTCAGCGTTGTCAATCAAATCTACCTCCTATAAGGCGTATAGAAGACCATTGTGGCGCTTTGAACCAAATCATACAGAGACGTTAGAGTGGTGATCATGATCCTAAATTCAGTTTTTATCATATTATTATCTCGTTATATTTTAATTTTCTTACTTTTATTTGAATCATCCTTAACAAACAACTTTTCGGTCGCTCTAGTTTTACAACGATTAAATAGAATCTGATACTTAACAATTTGTCTCTATGGATCGATACTTTTTATTACTTCGATATAGCCGTTTACTTGCGGCCATCTCATTAAGCAACTTCACATTTCCTCTGTGGCTCTAATCGCAAAATTATCTTCATTTATTTTAACTCTACAAATTCTGTTAATATACTCCATTTCCATTATTTTTACAAGGATATGAGCCATGTCTAATCTCTCCATGTTTTTTGTATTTGAATCCACTTCTATTATTGTTCCAAATTTCATAACTATATCTGAGAATATTTTTCTCCTCTAGGCATGCACTGGTATCCCATATAATCGAACCCACGTGAATCTTGGTCCCCTTGAATCTCTTGGTTCCCATTCCCTCAGAACTATGAACCATTGCTTGAACGTCCCTTCACATTCCTTCACTAACTCTTTCATGTCTTCGTCTTCATTAACTTTTAAAAACGCTTTGTCCCCTCCTAGTGGAATCACCTTGATTGAAGTAATTCCTTCTTCATCCATAAGGTTTTGCAAAGATTCGATTTGGTTAACGTTATACACAATTCATGTGTACCCTTCTTTTGCCCTCTTCATCTTTTCTCATCAACTGATGTAAACATTCATTCTTCCTGTTTCTCTTTTGTTTTATCTTCTTCCTTCTTGTCTTCGATTTTTCCATATTTCTGCCTTGTTACTTCTCTGTATGCTTTCCTTGGGTTTTCTATTTCCTATAATGGACTTTTCTACATTCTCCTTGTGACTTGTCTGCGCATACTTTTCCTTTCATAGTCTTGAGAATTTGGATATGTTAACCCATACTTTATAAGATCCAAACCATATGTCTCTCATTTGATTCTCTAGTCGGTCATTCTGCATCTTTTACCCCGTCAAATCTGATGAATCTAAATATTTGTCCCATCTCGTTTCTTTTCCTTGTGATATATACATCAATCACCTTTCCCCACCTTTTGAAAGTTCTTTCCATTTCCTTTTCGTTGATATCCTGTAAGTTGTTAAAGTAACATGTTATGCATCCTTCCTTAATCATTTCAATCTTGCCAATGTGTCTTTCCGATCTAAAATCTTTCCTCTTTCTTGGTTGCAAAAAAGTCCACTCTCCTTTTTCTCTCATTTTTTTTAGTCTAAAACTTTTATTTTTATAATTTTTTTCAAACATATATACCTCTAATTAATTCTTATATTCATAGAACATATGTAAAATGGTATAAAACATATGCATTTATTTTGGATGCTCGAATAGTCCTAATAAATTATTACTCGGAATTAATTCCATAATCGAAGGAACACCATCTAGGAAATTAATTTAAAAGCCAAAATATGTTTTTATGTATATTGAAAGGTGTTTCATGTAGGTTAGTTTAATAAAAGCCAAAATATGTTTTTATCTAAAAGCTAATTATGCGATATTCTTGAATAAGTCATCTACTATTATTCATTGCAATATTTAAAAATAAAATTTCAAGAGTGTTTTTAATTAAAAAATTTGGATTATTCATGTATTTTTTTCGGCTCAAAATTACCAAATAAATTTGTTTAACATTCTTATAATAAAATGGAATTTTATTTAACTGTTTCTAAAAAAAATTGCATGCAGTTTAAGTTACAAAAATAAATTTTATTCAATTATCCTAAAGTTTTACATTTCTAAATATTTTTAAAGCATGTGTACCTATAATTAATTATAATATTCATGAAGCACATGTTTTGGGTGTTCCAAGAGTTTTAATAGATTATATAACCGAATGAACAACAATTATGAAATGAAGTTAAAAGCCAAGTTAATAAGTGTTTACACCCTCCACCTTTATAAATAGATAAACGATGATTGTATTAAGTATGTGGTTATCATAAAAATGACATATTTTAAGTTGTTTTTCATTTTACTTATTCTCCTTCCTTCACGTAAGTCTATCTCTTCATTTTTAAAATAAATTTTAATTAATTATGTTTCAATGTGATTTCAATTTTAATTTTTTAATGATACTTTTTAGTTAATATTTTCAATTAATTATTCTTACAAATACTAAAATACAATCATTTTTACAAAGAGACAAAAATGTTTTATGAAACAATTAATTCATCTTAAAAATATACCTTTTTTAAAAATAATAAACAAAAAGTTTTTAAATGTATCTTTTGGGTTTATCATAATATTTGATTCATCTATAGATGCTGATATGGTTATTGAAACTGAAGGAAGTGAATGTAGGGATGCTGAAAGCCTACGATATTGTTATGAGATGGCTCGTTTAAATGGTAAATGTTCACCGATTTCTGATAATTGCAGTTGTGCGATTTTTTTATAAGTGTATTTAGTTAAAAAGGTTATGTGATATGCCATAAAAAAATATTTTATGTCTATTAGATCAATCTATTTAAATAAATATAAATAATTTCTTATAATTATTATATTGTATTTATATATATATATATATATATATATATATATATATATATATATATATATATATATATATATATATATATATATATAAGTAAATCATAATTATCTTGAAGAACTTGTGAAAATAAATTTTATAAATATATTATTAACAATGATATAATTTTTTTCGGATAATCAAAAGCTTCGTATAAGGGGATCTCAAACCCAACATTATACAAACTGCATAAGGGCAGCCAGATGCAACACAAACATGCAATAGATAGCCAAAATCACAACAGTCAATTATAGGAAATCTAAAGGTATTTTATGCCAATCATACAAGTTGCACCTAGAATTTTTCTTGCAATCTGAATCCTTCCATTTCCATGAGAAATGAATTACTCTATGAAAAACTTCATTTGGGACAGGCACCAAACCATTGTAGATAACTTTGGTTCCTAGTCTACCATAGACACCAACAAGACACCAACCAAACCAAACAAGAAGAAAGAGACATCAACGATTTGGACCAATTCAATAACTGATCAACACAATTAGAAGCCGGAAGAATACGAAGGCCTACCCACAACTCAATATCTTGCCAAACTAGACAAGATTTAGAGCAAGACCCAAAAAGATGGTTAGTATTTTCATCCACTTAAAATAAAAACACACACACACATACACACACCATATCATGTGAACTGGTCACCACTCTTCTATGTACAAGGTTGTCACAAGTAGGAAGTCGATTTAACAATAATCTCCTACAAAAAATTTGAACCTTAAAAGGGATCCTAGACTTCCAAACAATGTTCAATGCTTCTAATGTTTTTGTTTCAAGAACACCATCCTCATTCTCTAAAGAAAAATCCACATAACAAGGTTTAACACAACATATACCAAATTTACCTCTAGACCACCTAAGTGTTTCCTCCAAATGAGATGACTGGAAGATGTCCATCAATAGTTGTTGTAGTTAACACAGAGACTCCACTGCCACGTCTTCTTGAACAACATTTTGTCCCACCAAGTCCGACAACCAACTAGTTCCTTCCCACCTACCACAATCCTTAACAAGCATTAGATTATTGTTCATATTCTCAAATAAGATTAGAAAAATCCACATTAAAGATGAAGATATACTCCATCTTGAATACCAAAATACATTATTACAACCATCATCCAATTTCCAAGATAAAAAATTATAGAATCCATCCTCATGACAAGGATCACCCAATGCCATTAAATCTTTCCACCAAGTAGAATTCAACCTGGAACCATTAAGACCTTGTCTTGATAGGATCATACTCTTCAAACACGCATATTTAGACCTCATCATGGTTTTAAATTGCGGCCCACAACCGCAATTGCACCCGCAATATTGCAAACGCAGTTGCCTCCGCAACTGCATCAGATCGCAATCGCAGTGTGATTTCAAATCATATTGTTTCATGTATTTTCATCAAAAATCAAAATATTAGAATCCTAAAACTCAATTTACCTCTTATGTGATGAAAAAACTTAACATTAAGTGTTTTTCAACATTGTGTTTCAATCATCTTCTTATAAAAATTCACACCGCAACGGCCGCAATGCGCATCGCAACACCCGCAATGGTCGTAATCACAACATCCACAACCGCAACCGCATCTGCAACCACAACCACATTTTAAAACCATGACCCTCATAATCCTACTCCACAAAGCAGTAGGTTCACTAACCAATCTCCATAACCACTTTGAAACTAACGCTTTATTGAGAAATGGCAACATCTTTGATGCCCAATCCACCTCTATTCTTTAGATTGCACACTTGAGACCATTTTACCCAAGATATGGTTTTCGCATCGCCACTTCTAGCCCACAAAAAACGACTCTGGATGGACTTAATCTCCTTAAGAACTTTGATAGGAGCCAACTAAAATGAGAAATAATGCATCGGTAAGTTAGATAAAACTGAGTTTATCAATGTTCTTCTGCCTCTGATAGATAACAATTTACCTCTCCAAGATGATAGTCATGCCTTAAGGGTATCGATAATATATTTCCAGAACAAAATTCTCTTATAATTGCCACCGAAACTCAGTCCCAAAAACTTGAGAGGGCACTTAACAAGCTTACAAGCCAAGAATTGTGATGCTGCCCTAACAATCGACTCGTCCAAACCCACTCCAATCAAATTAATTTTCCAAAAATTAATCTTTAATCCGGATAATAGTTCAAATCCTCTAACAGTAGATTTAATGGCCCATAGATTTGACCAAGAATCATCACACAGAATTAATGTATCATTCGAATTGTAAGACATTAATAGAAGTAACTTCATCAATCTCCATCCCCCTTAAAATATTCATTTTTACTTCCCTTTTAACCAACATAGATAAACATTCTACAACGAGAACGATTATAAATGGAGACAATGGGTTACCTTGCTTATTGCCCTTTTAAAATATTTCATATGTGACGAGAACCCCATCGAGTAATTTTCTTATGGGAATAAAAGTTGATTGCGAGGGAGATACCAATTTACCAATCACTAATATTAACCTTACGGACAGGATTTTGGAGATAATTTTATGGATACTACCAATTAGACTAATTGGCCTAAATTCATTCAAGTTTTACAGATTTTATCTTTATGGAATCAAAGCAACAAATGAGGAACAAACAACCTTAGAAAGGTAGTAAGTGTGGTGAAAGTCCAAAATACATCTAACAACCTCATCACCAATGATCTCCCAATTATTCTCGATAAAATGCTGGTTGAACTCATCAGGTCCTGTAATTTTATTACCATCGCACGAGTTAATAGCCTCAAGAATTTCCTCTATGGTGAAAGGCTCTTGCAACATACTATTATTCGTATCAGACAGTTTTGATAAATGACTTAAATAGATGCCAAGCCTGCACTATTGATTGTCCTTAAAAATAGTTGCAAAATGATCATGTATAACTTGTTTAACCTTTCCAATATTGTCATTCATATGAAGCCCGACATTCATTGCTGAAATGGAATTTTCCCTTTTCCTTATATTAACGACAGAGTGAAAATATTTTGAATTGATATCACCTTTAGCCGCCCTTTATCTCGATTTTTGGTTTAACAAACTTTATTTTAGATGAATATTGACTCACAACTATTATTAAGCTTTACTTATATTCTTTAAGCATCTCATCAGAAATTACCTCGTCAGCATCGACCATGATTCATTCAATATGATTTAACTTATCTACCTCTCCTACCACTCTCAAATCAATCCACCCAAATACATGAATGTTTCACCATTTCAGCTTAACCTTAAGAGCTTTCAATTTCTGGATGAGAATGTTACACGCACTTCCAGAAGCTGCAGAGGACTCCCAACATTCTTTGACAAATTTAAGGAATTATGGATGATCAAACCAATCATTGAAAGTTTTTTAAGGTTTTAACCCCAAATCCTTATTATTCACAATTAACCAGATTGGTCTATTATACGATACGTCTTTGTCTCCCACTTTTTGTGCATTAACCTTCCAAACCATTACTAATTCTTCAGATAAAAGTATCATATCTAATCTACTTTTACAGGATTCACTTGAATTAAACAAAGGGAATCTGTTTCCGATGACAGGTAAATCCACAAGATCTATAGCGTCAATGAAGGAGTTGAAATCCTCCATTTCCATCAAATTATTTCGAACCCTTCCCTTCCTCTAACTTTCAGATTTCACAGCATTGAAATCTCCCCCTAATATCCATTCACCCAGAGGAAAATTTCTCTTCAACCTAAGAAGTTTAGCCCAGACTTTTCTTTTCTCACACAAATTACATGGATAATAGATATTACTCAAATAACAATACATACCTCGCCACAATACATGAACTCCAAGGAAATAAATCCCAGAAAAACTGAACAACGGGCTAAATACATTGCTTTTCCAGAAAGGAAGAATACTCACGGATTGTCATCCCTGCCCCATAAACTTCTAACCAGATTGTTATCAACAACTTGACAGTTTGTTTCTTGTAACATGCAAAATTCAACCTTTCCATTTGAGACCAATTGTCTTACTCTTAGTTTTTTAATCAAAGAGTCTCTCCCTCATATATTAAAGATTAATAAATTCATGGTACTTTGAACTCGGTATCCACCTTGTTCTCAAATCTCCTTCTATTTGTAGCTTCAATCCCTCTAATAATACTTTCGAAGACTTAATCGTCCCCCTCACCTTCTATTCCAACTTATTAACAAAGGCCATACTTTGGCTATGGTACATATTTTTTGTGTAGCTATGGAAAATAAGGTATTCTTCTTCTTCCATATTCTTGTTGGATAGTGTCGCTCCCGGGATTTTCATCCTAGTACAAACGCGAAAGTGGCTCGGAAAAGGTAGAGTCGCCAGCCAGACATTTTTATCCCGAGTGAATAGGAAAGGTAATGCTGCACAAACCTAATAGAAAAGGAAAGGACAAGGTCATACGAACCAAAGATCTGGGTTCGGGAGTCGGTTACGAAGTGGGAAGGTATGAGCACCCCAGATCGTCTGTCGTACTCTACGGGATCCACGCTTGTTTGTCTGTTTCAAAGTGTGAGAAATTAGATGCTATTGAACAAAAAGAACTGCTAACTGGGACTGAAATGAGAGAGAACTAGAAAAAGATATCGGAAAGGTACGGGGAAAATCTAGGGAAAAGAATGTGCTCGAACGGGCCCTACCCAGCTGCCTACGTACCTCATCGGGAAAATGAGGATCAAAGTCGACGTAGTTTTCCTAACTAAGGCGAAAAATATTTATTTGTATTTTTTATGAGCTGGAACTGCTTATGTCTATGCTCAAGTGTTGCAGGCTCGCTTTGAACGAGTGTGTTTACCGCCTTGCAAATGAGACAAGTCATCGCAAGTTCACGTTTAGAGTGAGCTGAGAAGAGAATCCCCACGGGAAAAGACGTTTATTATTTGTTGTTTGTCCTTTAGAGAAGTGTTTTGAATTTGTTTGTGAAATGTTCTCATACTAAGACTTGTTTATCATGGTAGATGCCTTACACCTTGCCCCGAAATGGGATGTGTATAAGTAGCCGACGAAAAAGTCTCCTGTCATACGAGAACATTCAACCTTTATTAGGTGTTATGTTGTTTTTCTTTATGAGATGAGAAAGAGTGACTCAACTTGCAAAAGGACAAACTGAGGGGACTAAGACCAACCCTAAGTTGTTTATTGCATGCAAAAGGAGATCCTAACGGTTTGTGGGGTTTTCTAATCCCAATGAAGAAAAGGAGAGAAAAGAAAGGAATTAGAAAACAACTTACTTCCGAAGGAAGCTAAGTTATTTCCAAAGGGGATTAGCATGAAGTTAATCAAACTAAACAAGATGCTAAAGCGCACACACTTTGAAAGCATAAATAATTAAAAAAGGAAAACGTAGTGTGAACTTACCTCCGCCTCCCTACAAAACAAAGGTTAGTAGGATAAACATGATAAAAGGAATGAGGCAAACAAGTACCAAACAAATCCTAATTCATATAGGACCTAATCTATACTCAATCTTAAGTCTAAGGGACCTAAAAAATATGCAAAGCAAAAATCCAGCAGCTACCACAACTCCTATAGCATAAACAGCCACTAAATGCAAAGCAAAATGCAAACAACCTATTACAGCTATCAAACAGCATGAAAACAAGTGTAAAAAGTGTCAAAACAGAATAATCAACATGTTTTTACAGCTCTAGTTTCAAAATGCAGCTATGAAAATCAGGAAGATTTCAATTATTTTTCAATGCACAAAACATGAATTTTAATGCAAATCAAGTAATGAAAAACTTATGCAAGTTAATGTAATAATATGCAATGAATTATTAACAATGGAATGCAACATCAACATGCAACTAAATGATGCAAACTAAATGATATTTTGAAGTTTTTTACATTATGCAATTTTCATTCATGCACATGATTGAATAAAGATGAGAATTGACTTCAAATATAATTCAAAAAAACATAAGCATACACAATTAACATGTTATGAGGTGATGCTAAGCTATACAAACTGTAACACCCCCTTTCTTTACCCCCAAATATTCAAATAATCATTTAGGCACATATTAAATATTCATCAGAGTATAATTTAAACATAGTATAAAAGAGGCATGTCACATTATACATGAAATTAAAACATCCAACACCGGCTCATTTAACGATATGCAACAATGGGGTAACTTGCAACAGAGGAATTTAATCCTTACACTCGTACTTCAAAATTAAAATAACAACGGAAACTAAATATTAATCAACATCAAACATATATACATATATATATATATATATATATATATATATATATATATATATAATAAAGTTTGATTCACCAATAATTCATGTTTACAAAAACATATATCATCAAGATACATATACAAATGCATCACAAAAAGGTATCAAGCCAACCCTAGCTACCCAATGCTACATATCAGAGTCGACCGACCAAAAGATTGAAGACACGCTTCACAAAAAGATTTCCAGCAAACCTACTCTGCAATGCCTCATAGAGCATCATAAAACAATAGAAGGGTGAGAAATATTATCATAATAACAATTCATATAATTATATATCTTAACATAAAAATGCACATATACATATTCTCGCCACAATTCATTTCTCATCACACATATACATCACAATGTATATACACAAACCAAGCATATTCATCATGCACAATTTCACCATTTCATATAAACATATACATTCATGTTTATTCACCAATTCCTATCACTCCGTGTCGCTCCCGGGATATTCATCCTAATACAAATGCGAAAGTGGCGCGAAAAAGGTAGAGTCGCCAGCCAGGCATTTTTATCCCGAAGGATTGGGAAATGTAATGTTGCACAAACCTGAGGAAGAAGGAAAGGACAAGGTCCTGCGAACCAAAGATCTGGGTTTGGGAGTCGGTTACGACCTGGGAAGGTATTAGCACCCCAGACCGTCCTCTGTATCCGACGAGATCCACGCTTGTAAGTCTGTTTTTAAGGGTAAGAAAATATAACTGTTGCTGAACAAATGAACTGCTGACTGGAACTGGAATGAGAAAGGGATATGGAAAAAGCGAACGAAAAGAAAGAATGGAGAAAATATAGGGAAAATAAAGAATGTGCTCGCACGGGCCCTACCCTGCTGCCTACTTACCTCATCGGGAAAATGAGGATCAGAGTCGACGTAGTTCACCTAACCAGGAAGGAACTTTGTTTGTGTTTTTTATCGCTGGAACTGCTTATGTCTATGCTCAAGTGTTGCAGGCTTGTCTGGTACGAGTGCATTTTACCGTCTTGCATGCGAGACAAGTCGTTGCGAGTTCGCATTCAGAATGAATGAAATGAGTAAGAGAATTCCCGCAGGAAAGTCGCATATTGTTTGTTGTTTACTTTTTAAGAGTTTTGTATGAATTTGGCCCAAGGAAGTGAATTCAAACTCTTTTCCATGGAATGTGTACTTGCTACTACATTCCAAGATGGAATAGTAGAACAAGCACACAACGTAAGGAGAATTTATCCAAGACTTGTTTCCAAGGATTAGGGTCTAAGTTCACTAGCTTGTTGAACTTATTAGATGTCTTTGTATCTTTTGTGAAGAAGTATTTTTTATGTTTTCTTTGCGAAACTAATCTCTTGATCAGACTTGTGCATCATGCTAGACAAGCTGACACTATTCCAAGATGGAATGAATGTAAGTGCCCCATGGAATAAGGCTATACACAAGAGACTATTTCAAGATATATGCACTGCAAATCTGATCATTGCAGATTTCTTGAGTTTCATCAATGAATTTCGTAGACTCAGTAGAACTCACAATATCAGTGCCACCAGTATTTTTCAGCATTATACAAGTCAATAGGTTGGAGAACAAGACTTTGAAAAACATTGGCAGCCACACCAGCAGATGGTTCTAATGTAGGACTGCAATGGGGAACAATAGGAATCACACCAATATTGTCATCAACAAGCTGCAGAACATTAGATTCTATAGGTGGAGGAGGATTTTTCTCAAGGTCTGTTTTTTTATCAGTGTTAGAAGAAACCATGTTTTTCTTTCTTCTGCAATTAGATTCCAAATGCCCTAAACTTTTGCAATAGTTGCAGTAGTATGGGATCTTCTCATATTCAATGACGACAAAGAACGCAAAGCCTATGCGCTCTACCAAAATCTTGCCTCTCAACTCGTTTCAAAGGTCCATGTCAATGAGAACCCTGACGAAGTGCCCAAATGGTAGATCAAAAAGCGGACGGTACGACGAAGAATCGAACAAATAGGAGTACCTAAACTACTTGCAATAGCGAAAATAATCTTTGGTCCCTATAAAATCATTATGCACGTAGTTTTAGTCCCTACTATTAAACCAATGTAATAATTCTCTTGGAAATATGTTTAAAACGTTATAAAAAGTTCCTCGGAAAAAAAAAAGAATTCAAATTTTGATTTCTAAGTCGTGATTTTCATTACTTTTATCATTATTTTTTGAAATTTAAAAAATTCAAATTTAATTATTCTCATTTTAAAAAATTATATAATTTAATAAATAAATATTTTATAGTAATTTAAACACGTACGAAAAAAATTATTTAATAAATATATATAATTTTCAATAATCTTTATAGAAAATTTACAAGAAAACATATAATGATGTTTGAGGAAAACTTTCCACCTACATTTTTTTTCCGGAAATTTTTGTCCGACAATTTGAAAATGTAATCTTTTGTTAGAAATAATGCAACAATCTAATTTTTTTTTTCTTCTAATTATTAAGTATATATACCTATAATTAATTCTTATATTCATAGATCATCCCTAATGATGTAGAAAATGTACATAGGTTTTGGATGGTCGAATAGTTCTAATAAATTAATATTTTTGATTAATTTTATAACCGAAAGATCACCATCTAGGAAATAAAGTAAAAAGCCAAAATATGTTTTAATGTATTTTGAAAGGTGTTTCATGTAGGTTAGTTTGTTAATATTTTATTTGATTTGTTAAAAGTTTTGATTGTGTATCCATCTTTTACATTTCTAATCTTTTCTAAAGCATGTGTACCTCTAATTAATTCTTATATTCATGAAGCATATGTTTTGGGTGTTCCAAGAGTTTTAATAGATTATATAACCAAATGAACATAAATTATGAAAAGAAGTTAAAAGTCAAGTTAATAAGTGTTTACACCCTCCACCTTTATAAATAGATAACCGATGATTGTATTAAGTATGTGGTTATCATGAACATGATATATTTTAAGTTGTTTTTCATTTTGCTTATTCTCCTTCCTTCACGTAAGTCTATCTCTTCATTTTTAAAATAATTTTTAATTAATTATGGTTCAATACAATTTCAATTTTAATTTTTAATGATAATTTTTACTTAATATTTTCAATTAAATATTCATTATTCTTACAAATAGTACAATACAAATATTTTTTAGGACAAACGTGTTTTATGAAATAATTAATTCATCTTAAAAATATACCTTTCTTTAAAAATAATTATAAAGAAAAATGTTCAATGTATTTTTTTGGTTTGATCATAATGTTTGATTGATCTATACATGCATAAATGGTGACAGAAACAGAAGGAAGTGAATGTAAGGATGCTGAATGCAAAAAGTATTGTTATGAGAAAGCTCGTTTACATGGTATATGCTCTCCGGTTACTGACAAATGCAGTTGTGGCGGGTACTATCTAGGGATAGGAATAGAAAAAATCAATTATTAAGGGCTTACGACCTAGCCTACACAGGCTCAGATCAGTTAAGACGTTTTTCAAATAGAAAATATTTAGGTTTTTCTTATAAGTATATTTAATTAAAAAGTTGAATCACACGCCATAAAGAGTAATTTTATGTCTATTAGATCAACTTATTTAGATAAATATGAATAATTTTTTATAATTATTACATTGTATTTGTATTTTGAATTAAAATATTAAATAAAACTCAATTATCTTGAAGAACTTGTAAGAATAAGTTTTATAAATATTTCAATAATAATGTTATAAGTTGTTTTCTTATGTTCTCTCAAATTAATAGTATCAAAAAACAATATGTAAACTTGAATAAGTAAATGGAAATAAATAATCATTGTGTTCATTTTTTAAAATGTTAGTTAACATAAACATGAATTGAATTGCTTATTTATAAATGTTCAAATAAAATAGGCTTTTATGTAGGCTAATACACTAATCAATCCTTAAAAAAGGTCAGGTTAAAGCCTAAATAACCCTACAATAGATCATAGGCCAGCCTTAAACTTTGAAATGTTTAGGAGACCATAATCAGACTTGGCAAAACCTTACTCGGCTCAATCTATTCCAACCCCTAGTTCCTTCCTATCATTATTAGAAGAACTTAAAACCTTATTTATATTATATCTAGCTTTTGCTTCTATTTATTTGATTATATTAAGGTGTATATGTTGTTGAAAATGCAATTCTTTCTCAAAGCACAATTTCGACATAGTCTGTTGAAAGTTTAATTTTCAAGGCACAATTTTATCAAGAGCCAAAGTAATTAAGACATCATGAATATATCGAGCCAAATTCTCCACATCCTTTTCAGGGCATGCCTAGACAAATTGGTCAAATATGTGCAGTCCTCTTCCAAAGGATGGGTCTGACGGTCTCCAGAGAAATTTGAACTCGACCCCACCAACAACGAACTATTGATATTTATGAGGGGTTTTCAAAAAAATTAATCTCTTAATTGAACAATCCCGATGAACGGATCTTGATTAAACCATAATTTCAAAAGATTCAAATAATACCTCTTGAAACATGCTTTATATTCGATCACGAACGACGAAAAATACTGTGATGTTTCTACATAGTCCATACGAGCACAAAATGGAACATGGTGCTAACTATCTCTTGTTTTAAGAAAATTGACAATTAGGATTGACAAGGGAAATAGATCCTCTATTTATAGAGAGCTACTTAAACCTTAATGCTCTTATTTTGGACTTTTCCAAAATAAGCTCAATCTTATTTAATTAAACCATTTTAATTAAATAAAATACTATTATATTTAAATAAACTCTTTTAATTAAATATTAATTATATTATATTATATTTAATTTAATCAATATTTAATTATATTATATTTAATCAAATACGTTAATTTTTTGTTAATTTATTAAATAATACAATTAACATATAATTAAATTAAATCTTATTTAATTTAATAATTTGTTCCACTATCAGTACTTTATGCGTGTGACCCTATATGTTCTCGTAACGTTGGCAATAATATTAAATCACCTGTTTAATATTATAAACAATGAGCGGTATTTAGCAACACATCACTGATACCCAAGTGACGAGAATGTCGTGTGATCTGACATAACCTTTCTGTGATAATGATCATGTGTACAAATACCCTTTTATCCTTATATCTATATTGAACACAAGGCATAAAATGTGTCACCCTTGTATTGTCTAATATTTTATTTCTTGATCCCCGAATATACTTGATAATAATAAATACGCTTAATATCGCATATTGACTTATTTGAGCACGACCATGCATTTAAAATTCATACTCTATCAAGGGGACCATAGATATTACTCTCGTATATGTAGGAGGGGAAAATCTCATCTAGGTCACTCATGTCCCTCAACATGATTTGTGAAGTACCCATCAACCATCTTTATGGTCATTCTGTTACAGACAACATTTAATTGGCAATAAAGTACTCGACTCCACATCTAGGGTCCATAGTGGTTTCAGGTCGAAGGGTTGTATACACCACTATCACTATGAGAATAACTTATGACACTTACATAACAAATTATGTAGTATTCTCATGGTGGGTCAATCCAGTATAAATATTACTCCTAGTATTTATACCTATGTGAAGACTTGATATCCCATATCCATGACCTATGAGATTCAGTTATCAGTATACTCACATAATAGTCTCTACGCATTACTGTTGTCATATTTGACGATAAAGTTTTATTAGAGATACTTTAAGAATAACATCCTTATGTTTAATGAGGTCTCAAGATTAAGTCACACTTAATAGGTCATTAATGGACTATTTATTCTAAGGAATTTAATATGACAATGGATTGTGAGAGTCAGCGTTGTCAATCAAATCTAACTCATATAAGGCGTATAGAAGACCATTGTGCCGCTTTGAACAAAATCATACAGAGACGTTAGAGTGGTGATCATGATCCTAAATTCAGTTTTTATCATATTATTATCTCGTAATATTTTAATTTTCTTACTTTTATTTGAATCATCCTTAACAAACAACTTTTCGGTCGCTCTAGCTTTACAACGATTAAATAAAATCTGATACTTAACAATTTGTCTCTGTGGATCGATACTTTTTATTACTTCGATATAGTCGTGCACTTACGGCCGTCTCATTAAGCAACTTCACATTTCCTCTGTGGCTCTAATCGCAAAATTATCTTCATTTATTTTAACTCTGCAAATTCTGTTAATAGACTCCATTGCCATTATTTTTACAAGGATATGAGCCATGTCTAATCTCTCCATGTTTTTTGTATTTGAATCCACTTCTATTATTATTCCAAATTTCATAACTATATCTGAGAATACTTTTCTCCTCCAGGCATGCAATGGTATCCTATATAATCGAACCCACGTGAATCTTGGTCCCCTTGAATCTCTTGGTTCCCATTCCCTCAGAACTATGAACCATTGCTTGAACGTCCCTTCACATTCCTTCACCAACTCTTTCATGTCTTCGTCTTCATTAACTTTTAAAAACACTTTGTCCCCTCCTAGTGGAATTACCTTGATTGAAGTAATTCCTTCTTCATCCATAAGGGTTTGCAAAGATTCGATTTGGTTAACGTTATACACAAATCATGTGTACCCTTCTTTTGCCCACTTCATCTCTTTCTCATCAACTGATATAAACATTCCTTCTTCCTGTTTCTTTTTTGTTTCATCTTCTTCCTTCTTGTCTTTGATTTTTCCATATTTCTGTCTTGTTACTTCTCTGTATGCTTTCCTTGGGTTTTCTTTTTCCTATAATGGACTTTTCTACATTCTCCTTGTGACTTGTCTGCGCATACTTTTCCTTTCCTGGTCTTGAGAATTTAGATATGTTAACCCATACTTTATAAGATCCAAACCATATGTCTCTCATTTGATTCTCTAGCCGGCCATTCTGCATCTTTTACCCCGTCAAATCTGATGAATCTAAATATCCGTCCCATCTCGTTTCTCTTCCTTGTGATATATACATCAATCACCTTTCCCCACCTTTTGAAAGTTCTTTCCATTTCCTTTTCGTTGATATCCTGTAAGTTGTTAAAGTAACATGTTATGCATCCTTCCTTAATCATTTCAGTCTTGCCAATGTGTCTTTCCGATCTAAAATCTTTCCTCTTTCTTGGTTGCAAAAAAAGTCCACTCTCCGTTTTCTCTCAATTTTTTTTAGTCTATAACTTTTATTTTTATAATTTTTTTCAAGCATATATACCTCTAATTAATTCTTATATTCATAGAACATATGTAAAATGGTGTAAAACATATGCATCTATTTTGGATGCTCGAATAGTCCTAATAAATAATTACTCGTAATTAATTCCAAAATCGAAGGAACACCATCTAGGAAATTAATTTAAAACCCAAAATATGTTTTTATGTATATTGAAAGGTGTTTCATGTAGGTTAGTTTAATAAAAGCCAAAATATATTTTTATGTAAAAGCTAATTATGCGGTATTCTTGAATAAGTCATCTACTATTATTCATTGCAATATTTAAAAATAAAATTTCAAGAGTATTTTTAATTAAAAAATTTGGATTATTCATGTATTTTTTTCGGCTCAAAATTCCCAAATAAATTTGTTTATCATTCTTATAATAAAGTGGAATTTTATTAATTGTTTCTAAAAAAATTGCATGCAGTTTAAGTTACAAAAATAAATTTTATTCAATTATCCTAAAGTTTTACATTTCTAAATATTTTTAAAGCACGTGTACCTATAATTAATTATTATATTCATGAAGCACATGTTTTGGGTGTTCCAAGAGTTTTAATAGATTATATAACCGAATGAACAACAATTATGAAATGAAGTTAAAAGGCAAGTTAACAAGTGTTTACACCCTCCACCTTTATAAATAGATAAACGATGATTGTATTAAGTAGTTGGTTATCATGAACATGACATATTTTAAGTTGTTTTTCATTTTGCTTATTCTCCTTCCTTCACGTAAGTCTTTCTCATCCTTTTTAAAATAAATTTTAATTAATTATTGTTCAATGCAATTTCAATTTTAATTTTTTAATGATACTTTTTAATTAATATTTTCAATTAATTATTCTTACAAATACTAAAATACAATCATTTTTACAAAGAGGCAAAAATGTTTTATGAAACAATTAATTCATCTTAAAAATATACCTTTTTTAAAAATAATAAACAAAAAGTTTTTAAATGTATCTTTTGGGTTTATCATAATATTTGATTCATCTCTAGATGCTGATATGGTGATTGAAACTAAAGGAAGTGAATGTAGGGATGCTGAATGCCAACGATATTGTCATGAGATGGCTCGTTTAAATGGTAAATGCTCACCGATTTCTAATAAATGCAGTTGTGGGTTTTTTTTATAAGTGTATTTAGTTAAAAAGGTTATGTGATATGCCATAAAAAAATCTTTTATGTCTATTAGATCAATCTATTTAAATAAATATAAATAATTTCTTATAATTATTATATTGTATTTGTATTTTGAATTAATATATATATATATATATATATATATATATATATATATATATATATATATATATATATATATATATATATATATATATATATATATATATATAAGTAAATCATAATTATCTTGAAGAACTTGTGAAAATAAATTTTATAAATATCTTATTAACAATGATATAAATTTTTTCCGGATAATCAAAAGCTTCGTATAAGGGGATCTCAAACCCAACATTATACAAACTGCATAAGGGCAGCCAGAACCAACACAAACATGAAATAGATAGCCAAAATCACAACAATCAATTATAGGAAATCTAAAGGTATTTTATGCCAATCATACAAGTTGCACCTAGAATTTTTCTTGCAATCCAAATCCTTCCATTTCCATGAGAAATGAAGTACTCTATGAAAAACTTCATTTGGGACAGGCACCAAACCATTGTAAATAACTTTGGTTCCTAGTCCACCATAGACACCAACCAAACCAAACAAGAAGAAAGAGACATCGACGATTTGAACCAATTCAAGAAGTGATCAACTCAATTAGAAGCCGGAAGAATACGAAGGCCTACCCACAACTCAATATCTTGCCAAACTAGACAAGATTTAAAGCAAGACCCAACAAGATAGTTAGTATTTTCATCCACTTAAAATCAAAACACACACACACACATACACACACACACACCATATCATGTGAACTGGTCACCACTCTTCTATGTGCAAGGTTGTCACAAGTAGGAAGTCAATTTAACAATAATCTCCTACAAAAAATTTGAACATTAAAAGGGATCCTAGACTTCCAAAGAATGTTCAACGCTTCTAATGTTTTTGTTTCAAGAACACCATCCTCATTCACTAAAGCAAAATCCACATAACAAGGTTTAACACAACATATACCAAATTTCCCTCTAGACCACCTAAGTGTTTCCTCCAAATGAGATGAATGGAAGATGTCCATCAATATCTGTTGTAGTTCACGCAGAGACTCCACCGCCACGTCTTCTTGAACAACATTTTGTCCCACCAAGTCCTACAACCAACTAGTTCCTTCCCACCTACCACAATCCTTAACAAGCATTAAATTATTGTTCAAATTCTCAAATAAGATTAGAAAAATCCGCATTAAAGATAAAGATACACTCCATCTTGAATACCAAAATACAGTATTACAACCATCATCCAATTTCCAAGATAAAAAAATATAGAATCCATCCTCATGACAAGGATCACCCAATGCTATTAAATCTTTCCACCAAGTAGAATTCAACCTGGAACCATTAAGACCTTGTCTTGATAGGATCCTACTCTTCAAACATGCATATTTAGCCCTTATCATGGTTTTAAATTGCGGTCCACAACCGCAATTTCACCCGCAATATTGCAAACGCAGTTGCCTCCGCAACAGCACCAGACTGCAATCACAGTGTGATTTCAAATTATATTGTTTCATGTATTTTAATCAAAAATCAAAATATTAGAATCCTAAAACTCAATTTACCTCTTATGTGATGAAAAAACTTAACATTAAGTGTTTTTCAACATTGTGTTTCAATCATCTTCTTATAAAAATTCACACTACAACGGCCGCAATGCGCATCGCAACACCCGCAATAGCCGTAATCACAACATCCACAACCGCAACCGCATCTGCAACCACAACCACATTTTAAAACCATGACCCTCATAATCCTACTCCACAAAGCAGTAGGTTCACTAATCAATCTCCATAACCACTTCGAAACTAACGCTTTATTGAGAAATGGCAACATCTTTGATGCCCAATCCACCTCTATTCTTTAGTTTGCACATTTGAGACCATTTTACCCAAGATATGGTTTTTCTATCGCCACTTCTAGCCCACAAAAAACGACTCAGGATGGACTTAATCTCCTTCAGAACTTTGATAGGAGCCAACTAAAATGAGAAATAATGCATCAGTAAGTTAGATAAAACTGAGTTTATCAATGTTCTTCTGCCTCTGATAGATAACACTTTACCTCTCCAAGATGATAGTCATGCCTTAAGGGTATCAATAATATATTTCCAGAACAAAATTCTCTTATAATTGCCACCAAAACTCATTCCCAAAAACTTGAGAGGGTACTTAACAAGCTTACAAGCCAAGAATTGTGATGCTGCCCTAACAATCGACTCATCCAAACCCACTCCAATCAAATTAATTTTCCAAAAATTAATCTTCAATCCGGATAATAGTTCAAATTCCCTAAAAGTAGATTTAATGGCCCATAGATTTGACCAAGAATCATCACACACAATTAGTGTATCATTCGAATTGTAAGACATTAATAGAAGTAACTTCATCAATCTCCACCCCCCTTAAAATATTCATGTTTACTTCCCTTTTAACAAACATAGATAAACATTCTACAACGAGAACAAATATAAATGGAGACAATGGGTTACCTTTCTTATTGCCTTTTTAAAATATTTCATTTGTGACGAGAACCCCATCGAGTAATTTTCTTATGGGAATAAAAGTTGATTGCGAGGGAGATACCAATTTACCAATCACTAATATTAACCTTACGACCAGGATTTTGGAGACAATTTTATGGATACTACCAATTAGACTAATTGGCCTAAATTCATTCAAGTTTTACAGATTTTATCTTTATGGAATCAAAGCAACAAAAGACGAACAAACAACCTTAGAAAGGTAGTAAGTGCAGTGAAAGTCCAAAATACATCTAACAACCTCATCACCAATGATCTCCCAATTCTTCTCGATAAAATGCCGGTTGAACTCATCATGTCCTGTAATTTTATTACCATCGCACGAGTTAATAGCCTCAAGAATTTCCTCTATGGTGAAAGGCTCTTGCAACATACTATTATTCGTATCAGACAGTTTAGATAAATGCCTTAAATAGATGCCAAGCCTACACTGTTGATTGTCCTTAAAAATAGTTGCAAAATTATCATGTATAACTTGTTTAACCTTTCCAAAATTGTCATTCATATGAAGCCCAACATTCATTGCTGAAATGGAATTTTCCCTTTTCCTTATATTAACGATAGAGTGAAAATATTTTGAATTGATATCACCTTTAGCCGCCCTTTATCTCGATTTTTGGTTTAACAAACTTTATTTTAGATGAATATTGACTCACAACTATTCTTAAGCTTTACTTTTATTCTTTTAGCATCTCATCAGAAATTATCTCGTCAGTATCGACCATGATTCATTCAATATGATTTAACTTATCTACCTCTCCTACCACTCTCAAATCAATCCACCCAAATACATGAATGTTTCACCATTTCAGCTTAACCTTAAGAGATTTCAATTTATGGATGAGAATGTTACACGCACTTCCAGAAGCTGCAGAGGACTCCCAACATTCTTTGACAAATTTAAGGAATTATGGATGATCAAACCAATCATTGAAAGTTTTTTAAGGTTTTAACCCCAAATCCTTATTGTTCGCAATTAACCACATTGGTTTATGATACGATACGTCTTTGTCTCCCACTTTTTGTGCATTAACCTTCCAAACTATTACTAATTCTTTAGATAAAAGTATCATATCTAATCTACTTTTACAGGATTCACTTGAATTAAACAAAGGGAATCTGTTTCCGATGACAGGTAAATCCATGAGATCTATAGCGTCAATGAAGGAGTTGAAATCCTCCATTTCCATCAAATTATTTCGAACACTTCCCTTCCTCTAACTTTCAGATTTCACACCATTGAAATCTCCCCCCTAATATCCATTCACCCAGAGGAAAATTTCTCTTCAACCTAAGAAATTTAGCCCAGACTTTTCTTTTCTCACACAAATTACATGGATAATAGATATTACTTAAATAACAATACATACCTCGCCACAATACATGAACTCCAAGGAAACCAATCCCAGAAAAACTGAACAACGAGCTAAATACATTGTTTTTCCAGAAAGGAAGAATACTCCCGGATTGTCATCCCTGCCCCATAAACTTCTAACCAGACTGTTATCAAAAACTTGACAGTTTGTTTCTTGTAACATGCAAAATTCAACCTTTCCATTTGAGACCAATTGTCTTACTCTTAGCTTTTTAATCAAACATTCTATCCCTCATATATTAAAGATTAATAAATTCATGGTACTCTGAACTCAGTATCCACCTTGTTCTCAAATCTCCTTCTATCTGTAGCTTCAATCCCTCTAATAATACTTTCGAAGACTTAATCGTCCCCCTCACCTTCTATTCCAACTTATAAACAAAGGCCATACTTTGGCTATGGTACATATTTTTTGTGTAACTATGGAAAATAAGGTATTCTTCTTCTTCCATATTCTTGTTGGATAGTGTCGCTCCTGGGATTTTCATCCTAGTACAAACGCGAAAGTGGCTCGGAAAAGGTAGAGTCGTCAGCCAAACATTTTTATCCCGAGAGAATAGGAAAGGTAATGCTGCACAAACCTAATAGAAAAGGAAATGACAAGGTCCTACGAACCAAAGATCTGGGTTCGGGAGTCGGTTACGAACTTGGAAGGTATTAGCACCCCAGATCGTCCGCCGTACTCTACGGGATCCACGCTTGTTTGTCTGTTTCAAAGGGTGAGAAATTAGATGCTACTGAACAAAAAGAACTGCTAACTGAGACTGAAATGAGAGAGAACTAGAAAAAGAGATCGGAAAGTGTCGCTCCCACCAAATGACACCCAGGTCAGAAGGGGTACAGACGCGAACGGTCGGCGAAAGGGATGGAGAACACACAGGGGTGAACTCAAAAGAAAGGAAAAGAGTCGCCAGCTAGGCATTTTTATCCCGGAGGAAAGGTAATGCTGCATAGACCTAGGAAAGATACGGATAAGACGGTTGCGAACCAGAGAGACTGAGAAAGGGGGTTGGTTACAACCTGGGAAGGTATTAGCACCCAGATTGTCCGCCGTACTCTACGGGATCCACGCTTAAAAGATTTGTGTTTTAAAGGGGTAGTGTCAATGCTATCTGTGTATCAAAGCTGGAAATGAATGCAAGTGTCAGTGTATAGTGTATAGGTGATGTGAAGTATGTCAGTGCAAGAACAGAAGTGCAAAGCTCAAGATAATGAGGCTAGAAGAATGATGCTGGAAGGAGGGGGAATATACAAAGACTTTTGTTCGATAACTGTTAAGTTATGCCTACGTATCCTCTCGTGCAATGAGGAAGTCAGAACACCGTAGTTCGACTCAAAGAGACTGAAAGATAAATTGACTTATGAACTGCTTACTTATCTATGCTCAAGTGTATGACCTGTCTGGCTCAGGTGCAAACTGTCTTGCATTAGACGGAAGAAGCGAGTTCTCGTTTATGAGTGAATGAGATGAGAAAAGAATCCCGGAGGAGACAATTATTGTTTGTTTTTGATGTTTTCAATCTTTTATTGCTTTTTGAAGTTTGTCATAAGTTAATGAGCTTAAGCCTAAACCAATGGATTAGTAAACTCATCACATCTTCCCTCTGATTAGGGGTAATGAGAATACCTTAAGTGTGAAGTCAGTATCTCACACTTAATCGCCATGGTGTAGGATTAAGGTCATTAACCTACTTGTGATTAGCTTAGGTGTTTTTGTTGTTTTTGTTTAGTGTTGAGTAATGAGTTTAAGCCATAATCAAGGATTTAATGGACTCATTACACCATCCTAATAGAAGGATAATAGATGAGAACATTTAAGCTGAGAAAGATACCTCAACTTAATCCATGATTAGGGATTAACCTCATGACAAAACAAGCCTTTATTAAAGTGGATTTTAGTTAATGATAAGATTAAGAAAAGATTTTTATGGTTTGTAAGACAAACTTGAGGGGGACTTGTCCATTAACACTAGGGTTAGTCCTTCTTAACCAATTAAGGAAGAATTAGAACCCTAATGCAAGGCCCAAGTTACAAGCTTGATGTCTTAGTGATTATTTAGTGAATTGATTAAAGGATTTAAACACATTAAGGGTTTAACACTTAGGATTAAAGTTATACACTCCATCCTAATAGAAGGATGCAGGCATAAACTTAATCACAAAGCCTTAAAACCTTTAGGGTTTAGTCCTGGATTATGAGATGAGAGGAGAAGAATCAAAGATGACACAAAGGTAAGACTAAATGGGGGACTAATCAAACCTAGTTATTATCATGCTTGGAGGTCCTAGGGTTTATGAGGCTTGCAAGAGATCTTCAGAGAAGCCACCAAGGAAGAAGCAGATGAAAGGAGAAGGAAGCAAAGAGAAGCAAAACAACTTGCTTCACTTAAGAAGACAAGTTGCTTGAAGAAAGAAAGTAAGATGAACCAGAATGAGCAAGCTCAATCCCATACACCTACAAAATGCAGCAAATGAAATATGAAAGAGATGAGAAAAGAATGTGAGAAGTGAAGGCAAATTCACTTCTCAATACAACTTACCACCTGAAAAGTTAGTAAAGAAATGAAATACAATGCAAATGAGATGAAATGTGATGAAACAAACCAAAACCAGGAGCAAGATCATGAAGTGAATGATGCTAAGAGATGATACAAACATGAGACAAGGCATGGGGATGATCAAACAAGCATAAGGATGCAAATGAGGCATGTTTTGAACCATGAATGTTCATGAAAAGTTATGAAATATAATGGATATACAAAATGGCAAATGAAAGATGCAATGATCAAACATGATTCTAATATTTCCTAAGATGTATTATGAATCAAACGAATGCACAAAATGTCATGGCAAATCATGGTATGCAAGCAAATGGAAGATGGGTGCAAAGGAAGACATAAATTAGGGTTTATGATCAACATACAAAGCAAAATTCAAAACCAGAAGCAAAAGTCATGATAAAAATTTGAAAATAGGATCAAAGATACCCTAAACCTATACAAACTAACTGCCCAAAGGAGGGGATCCAATTCTTAACCTAGTGAAAGTTATGAATTTCCTAAGGTTGCTAGGGTTTATGAGGTACCTTGTCAAGAAAAAAAGCTAAACAAATTGAAAATGCAAGATCAATTCAAATCAAATTTATCCTATAAACTACATGCTATGCAAGATGCAATGCCAAAAGAATCATCATCCAACTCTCAATGGTTAGGCAGAAATAAATTTTTGAAGTTTGAAACAAAATATTGCCTTGAAATGAAATTAAATCCAATGAAAATGATCAAAAGGCATCAAGATCAAAAAAGAAATTTGGTTTGAGAGTTGGACAATGTTTCTAAATGTTTCTAAATGCTATGTGAATTTTTTGGTGATTTTTAAATACCTAAATGTATTTTTAATTAATTAATTGTCATTAACTAATTAAAAATAAACATTTAAATGATTTAAAAATCATTTTTAATGCAAAAAATAAAAATAAAATATTTTTGAAATGAGAAAAATATTCTAAGTCAGCATGCAAAAAATGAGATTTTTGTGATTTGTTTTACTATTTTTAATAAAATGAGAAAGAAAATGCAAGAAAAATGAAATTAAAATGAATTTTAATGAGAAGTCAACAGATCCAGTGGCTGAGATTTAAATGGGATGCGCGGGAGTTGACTGGCGCCAGATCTTGTGGCTGAAATTCAAACTGAGAGGATTAATTTAAAAATCTAATTAATTAACTAATGACGTGGATTAGGGCTAAGTGAAGCCATCCTGGCCATTCAAACACGCGGGAGTCAACCAAAGTCAGCCTAATCTATGGTCCACATTCAAACTGAACCCTAAACGCATTTAAAGCCCTAATGACTTTCAGGTGGCCGGAAAAGACCTCCAGTCGTCTTCTCCGGCCACACCTCCCATGAGCAAAACCAAAACCTCACTTCTAGGTTATTTCTGGACCTCTAAAGCTCCAGATCAACTCCCCTCATCCCCTGAACCTGAATCCACCCTCAAAACTCATTTCTTTTCACTCAATCCCCTGATTCGAAGAAGAACATAAATATGGAAAAAATTTCAGACAAGCAGTACAGTCTCATTTCTCAACCATTTTCAATAATTCCAAGTTCAGTGTGATCAGTGAAGCATGCTTAATCATTTTGAAACAAAAAATAAGAGTTCTTGAAAAATGTTTCAAGGAGGTACCTGAGCTTGAGCTTTCTCAGTTCTGGACTTTCAGACCTCCTCTCTTTGTGTAAACCACTCCCCTTGAACTCCTGATGAAGTTTTGATGCTTGGAAGGAATTTCTTTTGGCTGATTTGGGAGATTGCAAGCCAACTGGTCAAAAATCGTGTTTGGTTTATGTGAGGTTTTTGGCTGTTTCAATGGTTGGTTTGTGGTCAGTGAGTCATCTTGAGATCAATGGTGAAGTTGGTTTGAAGATTGGTTGAGTGAGTTGAGAGATTCGAAAGGTTTTGCAAGTTGGAGGATTTTTGATAACTATGGCAATCTCTGGTTTCAGCTTGTGTTGTGTGGTGTTATGGCTTGCTTTTGGTCCACTTATCACTCTTGGATAGGTCTGTGGAGTGGTTGTGCCCTATTGTGATTGGTATGGGTCTTTATGCAAAAAGTCAATGTTAGGTGTACTTGAGGTATGGGCAAGTGTAAGGCTGTGATAGGGGCATGGTTGGGCTCAGCTGAGTTTAGGGAGAGCCATGGAAATGGATTATAGGCAAGGCAGCAAGTGGATTAGGGTTTGTCATTGATTTTGCAACTTTGTGACTTTTGGCCCCTTTTGTGATTTCTTGATCCACAAGTCATGAAAATGGACAAACTCTTGGTGCATTCTGAATTTTAGGCAATGGTTTATGTTTGTACAAAGGTTAGAAGTCACTTTGAGGTCTCATTTCACCTTGGCAAGTGGTTTTGCAACTTTGCCTCTTTGGTACATAACTTGAAATTATGTGATTTTTCCCAACTTTGACAAGCCATAACTTTTGATCCAAAATGAATTAGAATGAGTTCTTGTACTTTTTGAAAAGGGAATGATCCATTATACAACTTTCATGACCAAAGTTTTCTCATTTGAAGCATTTTTGAATCAAAAAGCAAGGGTTGAAAAACTTTCCCAAAATGGCAAGTTTCCATTACAAGTCATTTTCCCAAAAAGGCAACTTTGCAAATGGCTTGAAATTCTTCAATTTTGTGAACTTCTAACATATTCCATGATCAAATAAAGATCATACACAATCAAAATGATGAAGAATACCCCTTTGGCTGGGTCATTGGGGGCCTCAGATGCCCTGATTTTACACTGACTTGCTCAAGAAGTCAACTCTTGATCAAATGCCTTCCCCATGGAATTTCTTCATGAAAATTGATATGCATTATCCTTATGACATATAGAGACCAATAGAAACAAGAATGACCCAAAAATTTGGAGTTATGGCCTTTGAAACCAAAACCCTAATTCTAGGTCATCTGTGCAGTTAAACCTGGCTCTGCTTCCATGCCTTTCTCAGTTCTTGTGATTCTTTGACTTTCTTGACTTTGTGAGGATACAATATAATGTTTGAACATACATGGACCCCTTTAAAGTGATTGATGACCTTTGGAGTGGCTCAAAAGGCTCTTGGATTGCTCAGATCACAAACCCTAGATGCAGATGACTTTGAATCAATGCAGTGAACCAAAAAATGTAATATGAGATGCTATGACTGAACTTATGCATATGAAAAGATCACAAGCCATGGTGTGAAATGAGTGAGGGCAAATTTGGGGTGTTTACAGAAAGGTACGGGGAAAATGTAGGGAAAATAAAGAATGTGCTCGAACGGGCCCTACCCCGCTGCCTACGTACCTCATCGGGAAAATGAGGATTAAAGTCGACGTAGTTCTCCTAACTAAGGCGAAAAATATTTATTTGTATTTTTTATGAGCTAGAACTGCTTATGTTTATGCTCAGGTGTTGCAAGCTCGCTTTGAACGAGTGTGTTCACCGTCTTGCAAATGAGACAAGTCGTCGCAAGTTCACGTTTAGAGTGAGCTGAGAAGAGAATCCCCACGGGAAAAAACGTTTATTATTTGTTGTTTGTCCATTAGAGAAGTGTTTTGAATTTTTTTGTGAAACGTTCTCATACTAAGACTTGTTCATCATGGTAGATGCCTTACACCTTGCCCCGAAATGGGACGTGTATAAGTAACCCACGACAAAGTCTCCTGTCATACGAGAACATTCAACCTTTATTAGGTGTTTTATTGTTTTTCTTTATGAGATGAGAAAGAGTGACTCAACTTTCAAAAGGACAAACTGAGGGGAATAAAACCAACCCTAAGTTGTTTATTGCATGCAAAAGGAGAACCTAACGGTTTGTGGGGTTTTCTAATCCCAATGAAGAAAAGGAGAGAAAAGAAAGGAATTAGAAAACAACTTACTTCCGAAGGAAGCTAAGTTATTTCCTAAGGGGATTAGCATGAAGTTAATCAAACTAAACAAGATGCTAAAGCACACACACTTTGAAAGCATAAATAATTAAAAAAGGAAAACGTAGTGTGAACTTACCTCCACCTCCCTACAAAACAAAGGTTAGTAGGATAAACATGATAAAAGAAATGAGGCAAACAAGTACCAAACAAATCCTAATTCATATAGGACCTAATTTATACTCAATCCTAAGTCTAAGGGACCTAAAAAATATGCAAAGCAAAAATCCAGCAGCTACTACAACTCCTATAGCACAAACAACTACTAAATGCAATGCAAAATGCAAACAGCCTATTACAGCTATCAAACAACATGAAAACAAGTGTAAAAAGTGTCAAAACAGAATAATCAACATGTTTTTACAGCTCTTGTTTCAAAATGCAGCTATGAAAATCAGGAAGATTTCAATTATTTTTCAATGCACAAAACATGAATTTTAATACAAATCAAGTCATGGAAAATTTATGCAAGTTAATGTAATAATATGCAATGAATTATTAACAATGGAATGCAACATCAACATGCAATTAAATGATGCAAACTAAATGATTTTTTGGAGTTTTTTACATTATGCAGTTTTCATTCATGCACATGATTAAATCAATATGAGAATTGACTTCAAATGCAATGCAAAAAAACAAAAGCATACACAATTAACATGTTATGAGGTGATGCTAAGCTATACAAACTGTAACACCCCCTTTCTATACCCCCAAATAATCAAATAATCATTTAGGCACATATTAAATATTCATCAGAGTATAATTTAAACATAGTATAAAAGAGGCATGTCGCATTATACATGAAATTAAAACATCCAACACCTGCTCATTTAACGATATGCAACAATGGGGTAACTTGCAACAGAGGAATTTAATCCTTACACCCGTACTTCAAAATTAAAATAACAGCGGAAACTAAATATTAATCAACATCAAACATATATATATATATATATATATATATATATATATATATATATATATATATATATATATATATATATATATATATATATATATATATATATATATATAAAATAAAGTTTGATTAACCAATAATCCATGTTTACAAAAACATATATCATCAAGATACATATACAAATGCATCACAAAAAGGCATCAAGCCAACCCTAGCTACCCAGTGCTACATATCAGAGCCGACCGACCAAAAGATTGAAGACACGCTTCAAAAAAACACTTCCAGCAAACCTACTCTGCAATGCCTCATAGAGCATCATAAAACAACAGAAGGGTAAGAAATATTATCATAATAACAATGCATATAATTATATATCTTAACATAAAAATTATATATACCTCACAAGATCAAACTATGTCAAACTATGTACAAAACGTTCACCTAAGTTCACCTAAATGCAAGTTAGGGTTCATGGATGAAGTATGAGTGCATATGGCTTACAAGCATGAATTAATACATGAAATGAACATCAAAATCAGTAGTTAATGCTTATGAATGTGGATAAATGAATATAAAATCCTGGATGCAATGAATTAAGAATATGGAGCAAAGAGAAGAGGATGTGAGGGCAAATGAACAAACATCGCATAAGATTAGATGAGAAGAGAAGCTAGTTTAGGTTAAACTATTTCACATAAGAATGCACTTAGGAACACAAAAACAAACCAAATGAGTATGGTTCAAAAAGTGACCTATAACTGGAATTAAGGACCTAAAAATGACCTATAACTAACTCCTAAGAGTTACCAAAAAGTATTCCAAGCAAATGGCATGAATGCCTTCCTATCATTTATGTTATGGGACAAATAAGCACATAAATCAACCTATGATCTAGGTGACATGGAAAAATAGAAAAAATGATTTAAAAAATATGAAATTAAATCACTGGAATGTTAAAGTCAGTATCTAACTTGGTATAAAAGGATTTCACAAAATTATGCACCAAAGTGCCAAAACAATTACTTAACGATTAAGATAACAAGGCATGATCGCCGAAAAACAACTCCACAAAGTGGATCAAAAATGGCACCAAAAATTATGAAAATATGCCTAAGGAGCATCAAAATGTCACAAATTCCAGTATTTAATCACACACAAAAAATAGGTCTCACACCTATGGGAAAAAAATGGTTTTTGGTCCCTTTAACTAAATCAATGCATTTTGGGACAGCTTGTAATCAAAAATCCAAATTAATTACTAAACCCAACCAAACCTGGAAACAAAAATTACAAAAAATTAATTAAGAGGATGAGGTTTACTCATGAATTTTTCCAGAATTTATCACACCTAAAACTATTTTTAATAATTGCGACGAAACGGGCAAAAAACGGTGTTTTAAGGGAAAGTGAAAGGAAGAGAATTCTATCATTCGTAACCTAATCCCTAAGCTCTAAAATTGACACAAATCAATATATATCACAAATAAATTCAGTGCCTCAGGTGGAAGGGCTCAATATGCATCTTAAGTTATATGATCCTAAGCCGCATACAAACTAGAATGGTGCATTATCGTGGAGAAAGTCGAAATTACTTACTTGATTGAAGTGACGATTCTCCACATAAAAGAAATCCAAACACTTCATGCAAGGTCTTGTAATCTTCCATAAGCAAAATAAATTCTTATCTTCCATAATCTCTTTATGAAGATCCATGGTAGCCGAAATCGATTCTTATTGATCAAAGATCCAAGAATACTTACCAAGCTTAATTCTTAACAATGATTAAAATTATTAACAAAAATTATCATTAAAATAATATCAAGAAATGGATTAGAAATTAATCCACAAAAATAATTTATACAAGAAAATAAATCAACCATTTCAAGGAAAATAACACAATTCTACAAAAAAGAGAAATAAAGAGAACAGTGAGGTGTGTTATGAAATTTGGAGGGCCTGATAGTAAACAGACCCAAGGCCTTGTCTTCACAAGCTCAGAGGGGGCAGTAGAGTGAAACGGAGGGCCCGAATAGCAAAAAAACATGAGGAGGCCCAATTCAGCATAAGCTAGCGCGGATGGGGTTTAGGCATGAAACATATGGTGTTGAAATGAATCCATGGGGGATATGAGGCCCAATCTGAATCTGTTTGTAATTTGACCTAAAGACTTAAGAGAGGAAACCCTCACACAAACGAAAAAGCACATAACCAACTCTCTGAAACAAGAATGCGGAGGCCTCCGATCTCTCTCCGTCTCCGTCCGATCATCGTCGTCCCTCTCTCATCTCAGTCATGGCGAGTTCTTCCTCTCTCTCTCTCTCTCTGTGTTCCAATTCGTCTCCCATCTCACTTCGATTTCTATTTCAACACAATCCTAACGGCGACGCAAGATTCTGACACCTCCATGCCATGGCTTCACTCGGCGGCGATGGAGACACTTCCGTGCGATCTCACGTTACAACCTTTCGTGCAATCTCTGTTGGTTACTCCAATCAAACGCTTATGAAACCACACCAAAATAAACCTAACCAACAGAGAAACTAACAACCACAATCGCACGTTTCAAGCGGTCTTCAACCAAGAATAAAGAAGAAAGAGGCTTATGTTAGGTAACGGAGACGCTCCTATGGCGCTCCAAGCGTGATGACGATGACGAAGTGAGTTGCACGAATTGGATTCAAAACTCTCGGTACATTGTTCTTTCTTATGCACTTTGTTATTTTTAAGATCTTCTTCTTCTTCTATTTTATGTGCGTCTAAGTTTGTTGTTGTGTTAGTAAGGTTGTGGTGGTTATTGAATTTACAGGTTTTTGGAGATTTAGTGATGAAGGTGTTGATTGAGGATGCATAAGGTATTACAGATCGAAGTTTAAAGATGCCGGTGCAGAGTTGATTCGTCGAAGACATTGTAGTTCTTTATGTTATCGATTGATGAAGATGGTGGAGATGCAATTCTGAGTTTTTGATTGTTGGATTTGTGATGTCGAAAAAGCGATGGATATTGATGAAGGCTTCTGTGTTTTCTCTTAGCTTCTTTCTTCTGCAACTGCTCTTTTGTTTTTTGTTATTGTAGTTGAACGATGTGATATTGTGGAATCTTGGACCGATTTTGCAGGTTTCAGGTTGAAGATTTGTAGATGATAGTGATGATGAGGTGATGCGTTGATGGAGAATGGATGAAGATTGGTGAATCTTAGAGATGATTGAAGGTACTGAGTTAATGAATGTGCTTTTGTTATAAAGAAGATCGATGCAGGAGCAAGAAGATGGTGAAGGTTATTGAGAGTTTGAGGAAAAAGTGATGTTGGTTGCAGAAACTGAGTTGATGAAGGTCGAGACTCAAGGTTGCCGAGAGCTTTGTTTTGGAAGATGGTTTTGCTGAGTTTTTATGTAACTTTTTGCTTCTGCATTTTTCTTCTTTTACTGCATTTGGTCTGTTATATCAGTTTTTGAGTTTCTGCGTTTTTCCCTGTAACTGTTTCTTCTGATATGAGTTTGTGATAAATCCTCATTTTGTATAGATTTTCTGCAACGTAAATGTATCTAATTCTCTAAATTCCAATTCCTGAGTTTCTAACCGTATTCTCTGTAACTGAATCCACTTGAAGTTTTATTTTTCTGATAATTTCTGGTGTAATGTTGTAACTTCAAATGGGTTTTTTTTTGTGAATTTTTCTTATTTGTGGATAAAAATGAATATGAATTCAAAAATAACGGATAAAAGAAAGTGACATATCTATCTGTTATATCTATCTTCTGTTATACCAATAGATTTTCATGAATATAAAATGAATATGATAACAACTAGTTTAATGTGGATAAAAATGAAATTTGGATATTGGACTTGACAATTTAAATGGGCTTAGAAAAAGTTTAGAAAATGGATAAAAATGATAAAATGGAAATGGAATTGGAAAGGAATGGTTATTGAATAATGAAAATTGATTATTGAAATCAAATGGACACTTGACTTAACATACATAATCAGGTGATTAATTAAGTTGGACGGGACAATTACAACTCGAATATATCTTGCCTTGAACTGATAACCCTCTCGAATTTAACAATGAATGTGACTGAAAATGACTCCATTCATGACTCTTAAATAAATGGCTCCTTGACTCCATCCTGGATCATGATGAACTACAATATCCATGTTGAAACCTTTTGGACAATAATATGCATCTGATGAACCTGTTTCGAAATTTTGAACCCCAATGCCCTGCATAAAACCTTAACTGAAAGGTGAATTGTATCCAGATGATTATGATTCATCACTGTACACGCACACGCCTTGACAACTTTGACTTTCTCACAAGACCAAATGACCTTGGACAGATACTACTATGGAAATAAACCAACTTTACTTAATGAATTGTCGTTGAAGAGATATCTTGATAATCATGAAGAATCGGTCTTATTAGGTATACACCTCAACCACCATGAAACCCTAATCCCTAGAAGTTTTGAATTAAAAACCAAATGATGGACCATATGTACTAATAAATAGTCTTGGCGGGCGGAATCCTCGAAGATCACTTAATTAGGGAAATAAACCCTAATCAAACAACAAGAGTACACGAAGGTGTTATTGATGGCCTTATAACCAAAACATTGAATCCACCTGATAGATATGGATAGGGTTTGAAACCCTAATTTCAATATGGAATTGATCTCATGCCTTAGGAGCTCATGGAAATGCATACTTGTGAATGTTAATGACCTAGTGGAAAATGCAGATGGATGTGAAGCAAAAGCCAATTAAGGTAAGAAAAATAAGAGGGCAAATTTTGGGGTGTTATATCTGCCCCTATTCAATCATCTGCAGACCTTAATGAATAATATCAATTGCTTTTAGACTTTCAAGGTATGGAGTGATTGAATACTTGAATAAACCTGAAAATTTGTACTCCGCGAGACAATGAGGATGCCATTTCTTTTTATTTATTATTATTTTTCTTGAATTGAACTTTGACAAGGCAATGGAAACAGAACTCGATGGAACGGGATCGTTGTACATAAACGAGAGCTCATGTAAACAGGATCGATGTACAAAATAAGAGCCTGCGACGCGACTGTTGTACTAAACAAGACGCGAAATGTGGACCTGTTGTACCAAACAGGGCTTAAAAACGAGACCATTATACTAAACGGAACTCGAAGGTGGAATGGGATCGTTGTACATAAATGAGAGCCCAGGAAAACAAGATCGTTGTACAAAACGAGAGCCTGCGACGCGACTATTGTACCAAACAAGATGCGAAATAGGGGCCTGTTGTTCCAAACAGGGCTTGAACAAGACCATTGTACAAAACAGATCTTTGAGGTGGAATGGGATTTTTGTACATAAATGAGAGCTCAGGAAGACAAGATCATTGTACAAAACAAGAGCCTGCGACGCAACTGTTGTACCATACAAGACGCGAAACGGGGGCCTGTTGTACCAAATAGGGCTTAAAAACAAGACCATTGTATAAAACGGAACTCAGAGGTGGAATGGGATCGTTGTACATAAACAAGAGCCCGGGCAGACAAGATCGTTGTACAAAACGAGAGCCTGTGACGCAACTGTTGTACCAAACAAGACGCGAAATGGGGGCCAGTTATACCAAACAGGGCTTAAAAACGAGACCATTGTACAAAACGGAACTCGAAGGTTGAATATGATCGTTGTATATAAATGAGAGCCCAGGAAGACATGATCGTTGTACAAAACGAGAGCCTGCGACGTGACTGTTGTACCAAACAAGATGCAAAATGGGGGCCTATTGTATCAAACAGGGCTTAAAAACGAGACCATTGTACAAAATAGAACTCGAAGGTGGAATGAGATCGTTGTACATAAACGAGAGCCCATGTAGACATGATCGTTGTACAAAATGAGAGCCTGCGACGCAACTATTGTACCAAACAAGACGTGAAATTGGGGCTTGTTGTACCAAACAGGGCTTAAAAACGAGACCATTGTACAAAACGGAACTCGAAGGTGGAATGCGATCGTTGTACATAAACGAGAGCCCAGGAAAACAAGATCGTTATACAAAACGAGAGCCTGCGACACGACTGTTGTACCAAACAAGACTCGAAATGGGGGCATGTTGTACAAAACAAGGCTTAAAAACGAGATCATTGTACAAAACGGAACTCGAAGGTGGAACGGGATTGTTGTACATAAACAAGAGCCCAGGAAAACTAGATCGTTATACAAAACGAGAGTCTCCGACGCAATTGTTGTACAAAATAAGACGCACTGTGGATGACAAACATTGACTCAAAAAGACAATAATGCTCGGAAAATGGTATTGGTATCCTCTGTGGAAAGTACTTCAGGTTGAGAAGATGTTCCGGGTCTTATGTAATACCTCAAAACCGGCCCATGTTGGCATGCACATGCTTGGATTTTTATGGCGTAATGCTCCATGATGATGGAAATGCTATGCGTTGGAGGATGCAAATGTAATGATGATTATGCACATGCGAATGCAAAGAGATCTCCTGATAAGGAGAGCACAAGTATCCCAGGTGGCTTGACTGGGGAGAACTGATGATCATTGTGTCGCTCCCCGGATTTCCATCCTGGTACAAACGCGAAAGTGGCGCGGGAAAAGAATAGAGTCGCCAGCCAGGCATTTGTATCCCGAAGAAAGGGAATGGTAATGCTGCACAAACCAGAAGAAAGAAAGATGAAGGACACAGGTCCTACGAACCAAAGAGACTGAGCTCGGGAGTCGGTTACGACCTGGGAAGGTATTAGCACCAAGATCGTCCGCCATACCCGACGGGATCCACGCTTGCAAAAGAAACTGTTTCAAAGGGTGAGGGTATGAAAACTGCAGCAAAAGAAAAGAAATGAACTGGGAAAGAAACTAAAAAAAGAACTGAAAGGAGAATAAAGAGAAAAAATGTAGGGAAAATAAAGATTGTGCTTGAACGGGCCCTACCCCGCTGCCTACGTACCTCATCAGGATAATGAGGATCAGAGACGCCGTAGTTCCCCTAACTAGGGGTAATAAAAGGAAAATGCTTGAATTAAGGCTTGAACTGCCTATGCCATTGCTCAGGTGTTGCAGACTCGGACGACGAGTGCGTAACCGTCTTGCAAAGTGACAAGTATGAGCAAGTTCGCGTACGGAGCGAAGGAGATGAGAAAAGAATTCCCAAAGGAAAGACGCTTATTATTTGTTTGTGTTTTTTATGAAGCTTTTATTGAGTGAAAGTTTGCATAGGTAAGTGTACCTAAGTCTTACTCAATGGGATGTGTACATCTCACATCATCCCGAAATGGAATGCACAAGAGGCACACCTATCTATGGAGGAAATCCCCAAAGCTAGTCCCACAAGTGAAGGCTTAAGCACACTGACCTATTACCATTATTAAGTATTTTTGTGGTTTTTTGTTAAGAAATGTTCTTTTAGCTTTTCTTTGTGAGGTACTCATGCTAAGACCTATCCACCACGAGTGATGACTCACACCTCGCCCCGAAACGGAACGCGTGCAAGTACCTCATAGCAAAGTCTCATGTCACATGAAAGTACTCAACCTTTATTAAGTGGATTAGAATTGAGTTTGAAGATGAGAAGAGAAAGCACCAAAGGATCACAAAGGAAAAATTCTAAAGGGGGACTAAAGAAATCCTAAGTGTTAACATGCATGGATGTCCTAAGGGTTAGTGAGGTTTCTATCCTAATGAAGAAGAAGGAAGAAGAGAAGAAGAAGAAGAAGATAAGAAGAGGCGAGAAAGGCCTAAGCCCAACAAGCAAAGAGCTAGCTGAATAAATAAATAAGAAGAGAAGATGAGAATTGGAGATGTGGAACTCAATTCCCACACCTCACATTTACCATAGCCCCTGCAAGGTTAGTAATAAGCATACAAATGAAACACAATGAGAAAGATAACATGATAACATCACACAATCAGAAGTGAAATGGTATAAACATATGCACAATGCAAATGCAACTCAAAGGAATGAGAGATGAACCTTATAAGAAAAAGATGCAACATGAAACACATATGAGAACAAATGCACATTTAAGGAGAATGCAAAGCAACAATGCATAAAAATGGACTCAAAGCTCACAACCAGAACCAAAACAAGATGAATAAGGGCTTAAGAAGACAACAAGATAAAGAGAAAAGAGGTACAAGACCAAACAATTACCAAATAGGAGTGAAAGAAGTAATGAGATGAAGTGAAAGCACTTAAGGAAAGAAATGACTTAAAAGGAAACAAGACACAAAAATTCTAAAGACACAAACCCTATCCTAGGACCAGGAAGGTACCCACACCCCAAAATAACCCCAAATGAGAAGAAGAAGTTGGCACAAGTGCCCTTCTTGGCTTATATGAGAGCTAAAGGTCCAAAGGAAACAAAATGGGACAAGGTTCAAGATAAAATTCACATTAAATCAACCAAGCATCTAAAAATTCCAAAATTCAAGCCAAATGATCTTCAAACACAATATAACAATGGACCAAAAGGATTTGGAAAGATTCAGAAGCAAACTAAGTCAAATGGAGGCAAGAACACAAGCTAGGGTTACAAACTTCCATCACAAGTCAAAGGACTAAGACTCAAGAAATAAAATTCTAAAAATTATAAGAAAACTCACATGAAAAGTACAATGTCTTAAGACTCCAGAGAAAAAAGAATGGGATCAAAATTCAAAATATTGAAGAGTATGGAAAATGAACAAGGCAGTGTGGTCAAAATGGACTTAAAAAGAAGTTAAGTGAAATAATGATTTAATCCAGACACGTGGAAATGGAAAAAAAATAACATAAAAATATGAGAAAATAAAAGACACATTAAATAATACTCATGATTTTTTTTGGGATTTTTTAGATGAAGGGAAGTATTTTAATAAATTGGAAACTAAACTGAATTAAAAAGAAAACAAAAGAAAAAGAAAAATAAAAAGAATTGGATGGGAGGTGTGATGAGTAAGAAGGCTGCGTGTAAATGAGATGGGCCAAGGGGATATGGGGTGCGAATAGCCATCAGAGGGCCCAATTGCTGCGCTGGTATATGGTCTTATGGTGTGAATTTTGTGAATTAATGAGGAAAATACAGGGAGCCTTGGATGGATCAAACGGACACGGAGGAGCTTTCATTAATTGAGTTGGCAGGATGCTGGATGGTGATTGGTGAGACGCATGTTAGTTAACATAGGGTGTACCACATGAATGATTTAAATGAAATAAAAGAAACAACATGAAACGGGAGGAAGCTAGGGCAAACGTGGCGCAACCAGGATGCTTGGATGGACAGATCCAACAGATGAAAGTTTGTCTTCCTCATACATACCCTAAGATGAACACAAGCAATTTCCGGTGACCGGAGCTAGCGCTCCTGTGAGAAACTCTAGTTTTGAATGATTAGAAATTTTAGATGTTTGTGTTTTCATCATATGCTTGATATTTAAGACAAAATGCTAGCCTTTAAATCTTTTGTCTCATTTTTAATAATGTCTTTGTTTTTCTGAAAATACGCAAAATGAATCGATTCATTCCATCATGCATCGATTCATGCTGTTGAAATGATTCTGGAAATTCACAAAATGAATCGATTCATCTCATCATGCATCGATTCATGCTGTAAGAATGGTTCTGGAATTTCTTCTATGAATCGACACATACAAACATGCATCGATTCATTGCTTGTTTAATTCTCTGTTTTTATTCATCTGTTCAGTATGTATCGATTCATACTAATATGTATTGATACATAATAGTATAAATACTATTATGTATCGATTCATTCGTGTCTTGAATCGATTCATCTTTCTGTTTTAGTTCTAACAGAATCTGCATAGTATATGTGGTGTGTTTCATTTAGTGCAGATAACAACACAGAAATTGCAGACGAATTTCAGAGTGAAAAGATCATTGAAGAACACATCAAGAAAAGGAATTTTGAGTGTGGATAATTCAATGTCGAGCAGGATTGAAACCTAGAATCAAATTCATCTTCATCATCTTCTCAAATACCTTAATTCAAGAACATCAACCAGGAATTAAGTGTTGTTCTGTGAATTGAAGGTTTATGAGATAACGTTCAGTGGTTGATGGGCTAAAGACGTGTCTAATTATGTGTCTAGCGGTATCTTCACTGCAAGTGCACAGCCTATCGAAGTAATATTTAAGATTATCGATCCACAGGGACTCTATGGTTACTTAGTGCTAGATGAACTTCTAGTTTAGCTAAGGTGAAGGGTTGTCACGATTTTTTGTTGTTTTTAAAGATTAAAGGCGGAAATTAAATTTAAGTTTAATAAAATAATACTAAGGCGGTCGGTATGTAATTATGCTAACTTAGGCGGGTCAATCTAACCTAGGCTTATAAAGATGGTTCATTTAATCTATTCTGTAGAGGTTACCAGTTTAAATACCCTTAACTCACACTCTCGTGGTCTTATCTCAGATCTTACCCCTAAAGCCCTATGCCTGCTCTCGCTAGCCCATAAGTGTTTAGAGATAATTTTTGGAAACTTAGTAATTCTAATTTATTTTAAAGCGCTCTCGCTGTGTTTAATTTAAATGCCTAACTTTAGCTATCTGGTTAAAATCTCACACTCTCGTGGTCTTGACCTAACCTAATACACTTTCCTTACTCTCGTAACAAAAAGGTTGATTTTATAATAAAAAGTATCAGCCAGAATATTAAGCTCTTAATTATTTTAAGCCTATAGTTGATTTTACCGATTTAGTTTGTTTTAATTACATACCGCCCTAAGGTATTTAGCTACTCATTTTTGTTGAACCAGACAGAGGCAGAGAAACATAAAACGAAATATTCATGGCAGAAAAATAAATATTCAACATAAATATAAAATTGCAAATTAATATAAACTTGGTTAACAATAAAATGGCAGACTCCTTCTTCCACAGGCTGGAAAGCTCAGAGTATTTGTCGGAATCGGAAATAAATTCTAAAAATTCTGAAGGCTTTGAAACAAATAAATTTTATAACAATTTCCTGATGTTGGAAATTGTTATAGGTTTGGTTTGGATACAAGAAAACTAAAGCAATGAAAATAATGCTGGAAAAATATAAAGGGTGAAAAATAATTCGGCAGAGCTTCCGCAAGAAATTAATAAAACTAAACTCTGTGTTTTGTTCATTTGATTTAAGCTATTTATAGAAAATTAAATGGGCTGGTGGTTGAATTGTTGCTTGGGCCTTGTAGGAGCATTGAGAGAATCCAGGGACGTGTGGATACAGGGTCAGCTGGAAAATAGGCATTTCATATGCAGCGTAACGTTATGACCAAGTCTTCAGTCAAATAACCTATTTTTCCCTTGTCATGGTCGTGACAAGGGCATCACGTTCGTGTCCCTTGTATAATAAGTGTCACGGTCGTGAGGGATATGTCACGGTCGTGATTGCTCCTTTTGGGGTGTCACGGTCGTGATACCTAGGTGACGACCGTGAGTGTAACAAAAAATGCAGGTTTTGCAGAATTCTTCATTTCTTCATCTTTCAATGGTTGTTTCTGCTCATTTCACTCGTGGCTCATGATTTAGCTCTGTATACGATGTACCTGCAAAATGGCAAGGAAAACTCGAGGAATCGGGTGTTAAAACGACAATTATGCGATAAAACGGTATTGAAACATAGCAATATAATCGATACATTTTCTCGTTATCAAACTTCCCCAAATTTAAACCTTTGCTTGTCCTCAAGCAAATAGTCGGTTGAAAATTGTCGGACAAGTTTTTATCGACGCACACACATAACAAACCGTACGAGGGATCGTTTTGTCGGATAAACCGGTACTTTGATAAAACACTAACGATACACTAATGACACAAGCAACAAGCTAAGTCGTCGACTTCCCGTTAAACGAAACATTCGGCAATTGCTTTACGATTTCACCTAGAGTCTTTCGATCTTATTTCGCCCGGTTTCATTCTAGCGCAATCACATTAAGCCCTTTGCCTTAGCACGCACGTAGTGGAGTAGCCGGTTAGCGAATTTGATCCTTTAAAAGCACGGGGTCTGGTACACGAATGTGGTAACCCTATATACATTATCCGATTTGGAGGTTGTGGGAGATCGAGCCGTAGCACGCCCTACCAAGTTCAGAATCAGTACCTCTAAACCAACCCGCAATGGACTCCTTCTCATATTTCTCGTTTCTTATATGCGACCGTGTACTTTGGTGCAATTTCTTTTCATTGGCATCGGGATATGAAGGATCATTATAGATTAGGCATCAAACGCTTATATTCATCGGCTCCCCACGTGGTTTGTGTTCAGACGGTGCTGACTGCTAGTATAAACTACTAGAGGTTACTTTTGAACTGAAACTTAAGGTGTAGTCGTAACAATCATCGGAACGGGATTGCATAAGTGGGAATTCTAAGGTGTCAAGACTGTATTGATCTTGTTGAATCGTTCTCAGCCTCCTAATTATGATTTCGTAGGTAAGTCGGGTAATGCGAATAATTAAAGATTTTTTTCGGTATGGCTAAATAAACGGGGAAAGTTCGAAACTAAAGAAAATAGCACAAAAATTTGCTCGTTTCATTAACTTACGAAAAGGAAATACAACGGAATAGAAATAATGCGAAAAGGGAAAAATGCGGAAAATGAAAGGTACCTCTCCCACACTATATCAGACATTGTCCTCAATGTTGTGATATAATAGCGGTAAAGTACAATACAAACGACAAAAGCGGAAAAACAGAAACAAAAACTAAAACTAAGGTTGTTGATGACCACGGCCTCGGCTTCTGGTGCGGGAGCGTCTGGTCGGAGTCGCTTCAGGGTCAGAACCGGTACCGGTGACAGCAGTGATATCAATGCACAAAGCCTCTAGCTCGCTAAAAATCTCGCCGAGCTTCTCATCAGTGGACCTCTGGTTGGTTGCAATAGTGCGGAGTAATGCATCATGCTGCTCCTTCTGCCTTCGCTCCAGTGCGGCATTCATCTGGTTTTGCTGATGAATCGCACGAAGGACGTCCTCAAGTGTGAATTCTTGTGCAGGAGGCTGTCGTGTGGATGACTCAGGAATGTCCTGGACAGGCTCAGCTGCATCCAAAGTGTCTTGCATCTCGTCCGCTAGGGGATCGGCCTGATCATCATGAATGGGGGCGTGGCCGGCAGCATCCGGTAAAGCAAAGAGCCAGTTGGCTCGGCTAGACGGATCGATGCGGTCACGGGACGACAGGATGATGTGGTGATAAACAGTGCCGTGGATAACAGGGCTAAACCTGCCATCCTCTCTCTGCGCAATCAAGTGAACGGACCTGCAATAGTTCTTCGTTAGGAACTCGGCGGCTCTGCTAGGCAAATTGACGACCAAGTCACCAAGGTCCAACTGAATGGCGAGGGTGGTGACAATGCCGCCTATGTAAAAGGGGGTTGCGCCTCTTTGCGCAATGGCCTGGATATGAGATAGCATGAACGGGGCAGCGTTGATAGGCTCGTCATTTAGAGCGCAGTGCAAGAACAGAAGCTCCTTGGAGTTGAGCTTGTGGTTACTCTCTCGTGCAAAGATGGTGTTGCAGATAATGCGGTGAAAATATCTGATTGCCGGGTTGTGGATATGTGTAGCATTAAGGCTCTGAAAGGCTGAGGCACGGGTGTTGGTTATGTCGTGCCATAGGGTGAAAGCGGTTTCACTGAGATTATCCGGCACGCGGAGGTGAGCTTCATTCCCATGATCGAAGCCTAGCAACTCGGCTATCCTGTTTTGCGAAAGTTCGAACTCCCGGCCAAGCAATCTGAACTTAGCGAAGCCGGTAAGTTGACTCTGAGAACCGGTAGGAGTGATGTAATGGAATGGGCTTAGGAATTCCAGTGTCAGAAGCTCGAATGTGGGCTGGGGCTGACTGCAAAGATCCCACAGACCGACTTTTTGAAGCAGGCTCTTGACACTGTTAAGCATTCCCAATTCTCTCAAACAGACAGTGTCGACATATCGCGTGGGTTGCACGCCACGGTTCTGGAATCGGATGAACCTCTCTCTCTGGTTTTATCCATTCTCACCATCTCTAAATTGAATAGCTTCCATTGCATGCAAGAACAAGAGTGGGAGATGAGGAGTTTTGATTTTTGTGAAAAAGTGATAAAATGAGAGAAATAATGGTTCGGATAAATATTTCAAGGTGAGAATGTGATAGGTGTGGTGATAATGGAGAGGTTAATGGGGTTTAATTTGGTAATGGGAGGTTACGGAAGTTGGGGGAGATAATGGGTGGTTTTGAAAGTTATGGAAGAAGAAAGATGAAGAGGTTTCGAAGAAGAAACAGTTCTGTTTCTCACGAATCCTATAATTGGGGTTGTCACGGTCGTGACAAGGGGATGACGGTCGTGACGCGCTAATTAGCTTGTCACGATCGTTAGGGGGTTGTGACGACCGTGAGGGCTTTAATCCTTGAATAATTTCCAGAAAGCATATTATCTTTCACGCTTCATATAATTTATATAATATTTTTGATCACTTCTCACTCAATATTAAATATAAACACCATATAATAAATAATATCAACTTAGTACTTGTAAATTGCATCACACGAGAGATTGTATAAAAAATGAATCAATTCAAACATAACAGTATATAGATTGAAAACATATAAATTGATTAAAATGGAAAAATTTATAAACTAGAAGTGCTTTGCATTTGATAATTGAAATGAAATTACATTAATGAAAATACGGTACGAAAATGTTTGCGAAAAGTAAAACTAACTAGGAACGAAAACAATAAGTAAAATAAGCTAGATCACTATAGCATTTTCAAAAGTGCTTCTTCAAATCTTCGATTGCGGAGTTCAGGTGGTAGAATTGCTCACAGGTTATGTCAGTTAGACCTATTATGTCCAATCACATGCTCTTAATCTCATCCTTAATGGTATTTATATCGGTTTGGTAAGCTTCAAGAGTGTTCATGATATTCTTTAAGTTGTTAGCATAATCTACTTGATTCACTTCAGGGGTTTCAATCACTTCGTCAGTGTGGTCAATGTCATGGTAACCAGGAGGTGTCTCCGGGTCACTTTCTACATCGGTCATTATATCATCTTTTATCTTGTAAGACTGAGGTGTTTCAGGAGTAGATGGATAGTCAGGTGGGGTTAACTCATAAAGCCATTTATCCTTATTGTGAACACTTACTCTAGCATGGTTTGGTAGTGTGAACAAGGTTACTACCTCATTCCTGATTATGTACTCGAAAGGTGGATGTCCTAAATTCCTTATGATATGGCGATTGAAGCAAAAGTTAAGATTCATAGGACGGATGGTACCTAAACGGTTACACCTGTGCAATTGGTATCTAAGTCCTAAGGCATCAGCAATCATGGTTACAAGACCTCCTACTAATATAGGTAATTCAGGTTCTTCTTGGATTCGGGTGAAGGTTTGCATCATGAAAGGCACACCATTCACAGGCTGTCCATTAGTGAAACATGACATAATGAATATCTCATCTTTAGATACTCCAGTAAGGTTTTCTTCTTTTCCAAAGAAGGTGTGGGCAAGAATCTTATGGAAGTAACGGATAGCTGGGTTATGTATCTCATCATTGTTCATGCTATTTGGTTCAGGGTGGTAGTTTCCAGTTAATGTTCCCCAAAAGAAATCCAGCTCAATGTCCATCAATTCTACCTGTGTGGTAGTAAAAGCAAAGGGTCCACTAGGTGTCGCTCCCGATAAATGGGAATGGCCCAAATAAAGGTACAGACGCGAACGGTCAGCGAGAGGGACAATGAGAACACACAGCAGTGAACTCACTGGAGATGAAAAGAGTCACCAGCTAGGCATTTTTATCCCGGAGGAAAGGTAATGCTGCATAGACCTAGAAAGATATGGATAAGACGGTTGCGAACCAGAGAGACTGAGAAAGGGGGTTGGTTACAACCTGGGAAGGTATTAGCACCCAGATTGTCCGCCGTACTCGACGGGATCCACGCTTAAAAGATTTGTGTTTAAAAGGGGTAGTGTCAGTGCAATTTGTGTATCAAAGAGCTGGAGAAGGATGTACAGGTGTCAGTGTGAGAGAAGTGAAGTGTAATATGTATAGTGTCAGTGTAAGAACAAAAATGAAATGCTCATGATAATGAGGCTAAAGAATAAGGCTAGAAGGAGGGGGAATATACAGAGACTTTTGTTCGATAACTGTTAAGTTATGCCTACGTATCCTCTCGTGCAATGAGGAAGTCAGAACACCGTAGTTCGACCCAAAGAGACTGAAAGGTGAATTGACTTGTGAACTGCTTGCTTATCTATGCTCAAGTGTATGACCTGTCTGGCTCAGGTGCTAACTGTCTTGCATTAGACGGAAGAAGCGAGTTCTCGTTTATGAGTGAATGAGATGAGAAAAGAATCCCGGAGGAGACGATTATTGTTTGTTTTTGTGTTTTCAGTCGTTTATTGCTTTTGGAAGTTTGTCATAAGTTAATGAGCTTAAGCCTAAACCAATGGGTTAGTAAACTCATCACATCCTCCCTCTGATTAGGGGTAATGAGAATACCTTAAGTGTGAAGTCAGATTCTCACACTTAATCACCCTTGATGCAGGATTAAGATCATTAACCTACTTGTGATTATTTAGATGTTTTTGTGGTTCTTGTTTAGTGTTGAGTAATGAGATTAAGCCATAATCAGGGATTAAACAGACTCATTACACCATCCTAATAGAAGGATAATAGATGAGAATGTTTAAGCTGAGGAAAGCTCCTCAACTTAATCCATGATTAGGGATTAACTTCATGACAAAACAAAGCCTTTATCAAGTGGATTTTAATTAATGATAAGATGATGAAGTGATTTTTTAGGGTTTGTAAGACAACTTGAGGGGGACTTGTCCATTAACCCTAGGGTTAGTCCTTCTTAACCAATTAAGGAAGAATTAGAACCCTAATGCAAGGCCCAAGTTACAAGTGTGATGTCTTGATGATTATTAAGTGGATTGATTAAAGGAGTTAAACACATTAAGGGTTTAACACTTAGGATTAAAGTTATACACTCCATCCTAATAGAAGGATGCATGCATAAGCTTAATCACAAAGCCTCAAAGCCTTTAGGGTTTAGTCCCTGATTATGAGATGAGAAGAGAAGACTCAATGAGACACAAAGGTAAAACTAAGTGGGGAGACTAATCAAAACCCTAATCATTGTCATGCTTGGTTGTTCCTAATGTTTGTGAGGTTTACAAGAGAAATCTTCAGAGGAACCACCAGGAAGCAGATGGAAAGGAGCCAAGAGAAGCAAAGTAACTTGCTTCATTCAAGAAGACAAGTCACTTGAGAAAAGAAAGTAAGAAGAAAAAAGAATGAGCAAGCTCAATCTCAAACACATAACAAAATGCAGCATGGATGCATAAAAGAGATGAGAAGAAAATGTGAGAAGTGAAGGCAAATTCACTTCTCAAGGTTGCTTACCACCTGAAAAGTTAGTGAAAGAGATGCAATGCAATGCCAAATGGAATGAAATGGCATGATGAGAAACAAAACCAGAAGCATATATGGGATGATAATGATGCTATGAGATGATGCAAACATGAGATAAGGCATGGTGATGATCGTATGAGCTCATGGATGCAAATGAAGCAAGCTAAGACACATGAACATACATGAAAAGTTATGAAATGCAAATGGCATACACCATGGCAAATGCAAGATGCAATGATCAAACATGCTTTCAATATGTCTTATGATGTCAAGTGAATCAAATGGATGCATAAAATGCTATGGCAAGTCATGTTGTGCAAGCAAATGCAAGATGTATGCATATGGAAACCCAAATTAGGGTTTATGATCAAAGCATCAAACATAAACCAAAATCAGAAGCAAACATCAATACAAAAAATTGAAAATGCACTCAAAGGATCCCTAGTCCTATACTAACCCACTGCCCAAAGGAGAGGTTCCAAGTCCTAACCAAGTTCAAGATATGATTTTCCTAAGTTTTCTAGGGTTTTAGGGTTCCTTAACAAGAAAAATGTCAAACAAAAGGAAAATGTAAAATCAAATCATGGCCATTTAATCTCACAAACTACATGATATGCTAAACACAATGCAAAAAGAATCAAAGTCCAACTCTTTAGGGTTAGGCAGAAATGATTTTTGGAAGTTTGGATCAAAATAATGCATCAAAATGATTTTAATTCCATGAAAAATTCTCAAAATGCATCAAGATCAAAAAAGAAATTTGGTTTGAGGGTTGGACAATGTTTCTAAATGTTTTTAAAGGTTTCATGAATTTTTTGGTGATTTTTAAATACCTAAAAGTATTTTTAATTAATTAATTCTCATTAATTAATTAAAAAGAAACTTTTAAATATTTAAAAATACTTTTTTAATGCTAAAAATGAAAATAAAAATATTTTTGTGTTCTGAAATTAAATAATAACTTGTATAAAAAATTTCAGATTTTTTAAAGTATTTTTGCTATTTTAAATAAAATGAAGAAAACAAATGCAATTAAATGAAATAAAAACTGAATTTAAATGAAAGTCAACGCATCCAGTGGTCCATGTTTAAACCTGAGATGGAGGGAAAGACTTCGCGCGTGATCCTAAGGCTGAGATTCAAACTGGCCTAATTTCCATTTTATATTAATTAAACAGAATTAATTAAGTTAATTGTGGATTAGGGTTTCTAATGGTGCATCTGGACCATCCAAACGCGCGCCAGTCAACCTAGGTCAGCCCATCCAACGCTCCAGATTCAAACCACATTAAACACAGGGATTAAGCCCTAATCATTTTCAGGTGGCCGGAGAAGACCTCCGGTCGTCTTCTCCGGTGGGAACCCCACCTGAAAATCCCTAAAACCTTCAAATCGTAACAAAAATGAAATCTAAACAAACAAAAATCCTTCCCACACTTCACTGAATCAAAACCCTAACACAAACATCATTTATATTTCATCAATCTCATGAATCGAAACAAAACAAAATTTAGGGCAAGACTTTCAGAACACGATTAAACTCTCATTTCTTCACCATTTTCAAAACTAAAGACATATTCATGATCAGGGAGGCATGTAGAAGCTATTAAGAACTTAAAGATTCATTTCTAGAAAAAAAGTTCTTGAGCTACCTGAGTTTTGAAGCTTTCAGTTCAAAGCTTCCTGGCCTCTCCTTTTGATGCAATCCACTCCTCTTGGTCCCTTGATGATGTCTGGATGCTTAGAAAGAGTTTATGCTGGCTGGTTTGAGAGTTTGAACAGGTTCTGCTCAAGCTCAGGTGAGAATCATGTTTTGGATTCAGGCAGTTTAAGGCAAGGGTGAGGGGTGCTTTGTGATCAGGATGATGAGTTGAGAAGGTCTGTGAAGTTTGTTTAAGTGTTTGTGGCTTGTATGAAGAGTTTCGAAGGCTTTTGCTTTGAGAGTGAAAAATGAGAGAGTTGAGTTCTTGCTGGTTTCAGGCTTGTGTGTTGTGATGTTCAGCTTGCATTTGGTTTGTATAAACTAATCCTATTGGTCAGATGACATGACATGTCCTTTTGTGATAGGTATGGTTGCTTTTGCCAAAATGTCAACTTTGTGTAAGAAGGGCATGGGCTACTTTGCTAGCTTGGTACAAGGGCTTGTCTTGCGCAGCATGGTGAGGGGAAAGGGCTAGGGTGGTTCAGCATCCAAGGCAGCAAGTGGATGAGATGTTATCATTGGTTTTGCAACTTGCTTGCCTTTGGTTCCCATGAAAAGATCTTGTTCCAAACACCATACAAACATGTGATCCCTTTGGTTCAATCTGAACTTTAAGACTTGTGTTATGTTTGTATAAGGATTAGGCATCAATTAGAAGTCACAAATGCCCTTGGTACAAGATTTTGCAAATTTCTCATTTGGTGCATAACTTGAAATTTAGTGATTTTAGCCAACTTTGATGCACCATAACTTTTGATCCAAAATGAATTAGGTCATGTTCTTGTACTTTTTGAAAAGGGAAAGATCCATTCTACAACTTTCATGACCAAAGTTTTTTCATTTGAAGCATTTTTGGATCAAAAAGTAAGGGTTGAAAAGTTGCCTAAAATGACAAATTCCTTAAAAGTCAAACTTGCCTCAAAAAGTCAACTTTGCAAAAACTTGTAATTCTTGAATTTTGTGAACTTAAAACTTCTTCCATGATCAAATAAAGATCAAATACACTCAAAATGATGAAGATCACCCCTTGGTTGGGTCATTGGGGGCCTCAGATGCCCTGATTTTGCACTGACTTGCTTGAAAAGTCAACCCTTGATCAGATAACCTCCCCATGGAATTTCTTCATGAAAATTGATATGCATACTCCCTATACCATATAGAGACCAATAGAGACAAGAATGACCAAAAAAATTTGGAGTTATGGCCTCTGAAACCAAAACCCTAATTTTAGGTCATCTGTGTAGTCTAGCCTGGCTCTGCTTCCATACAAATCCCAGCTCTTGTGATTCTTTGGCATTCTTGACTTTGAGAGGATGTAATGTGATATAAGAACACACATGGACCCCTTTGAAGTGATTGGTGGCCTTTGGAGTGGCTCAAGAAGCTCTTGGATTGCTCAGATCACAAACCCTAGATGCAGATGACTTAGAATCTATGCAGTGAATCAAAAATGTGATATGAGATGGTATGATTGTGTTTATGCATATGAAATGATCACAAGCCATGGTGTGAATTGGGTGAGGGCAAATTTGGGGTGTTTACAGCTGCCCCTATTCAAACATGAGTTAGCTGTGCAGGATGTAAGCGACGGCTTAACAGGCAAACAAGATAACTTGTGGTTGAATACCAAAGACAGCCCGAAATTTGCACTCACAGAATGAAGAAGAAAAGGGATATAGATTGTAAAAGAAAATAGAGTATAGTATAAGGTATGGGCGACGGAGGACGACCGTCGAGCAGAGGACGACTGCCGGGGAATAAGCAATGACGGGGACGGCCGACATGCTGGGGATAAAAGATACCATGATGGGGACGACCATCAAGTAAAGCTGTAAGATTCTCTGGGGATTAACGAAACATGACGGGGACGGCCATCAAGTTCATAAAGTAAAGTAACCAACGATGGGGACGGCCATCGGGCTAAAAAGGAAAAGGGACCACGACGGGGACGGCCATCGGGTTAAAGAATAAATGAAATAAACAGATGATGAGGTACGGTCATCAAAGGTGAAGGACGATCACTTAGCAGGGGACGACTGCTCTGTTAGGTTAAGATGAGGGACGGTCATCTTAGGTGGAGGACGACCACCTGGTAGGGTACGGCTGCCGAAAATATCGCGACATAGGACGAATGCCGGATAAAAGGTCAACGATGGGGACGGCCATCGGATGAGCATGATGGAGGACGACCATCAAGAGGTGGAGGACGACCACCTAGCAGGGGACGGCTGCTCTCGAGGTTTATCATGACGTAGGACGAACGCCAGATAACCAAAATCAACAATGGGGACGGCCATTGGATAAAAATGATGAAGGACGATCATCAAGAGGTGGAGGACGACCACCTAGCAGGGGACGGCTGCTCTCAAGGTTTATCATGACGTAGGACGAACGCCAGATAAAGGAAAATTGTTTTACTGGGGAATAGTAAACACGGACGAGTGTTTACATCCAAGAAATAAAAAGGCATAAGTGTTTAGACGTTTGTGTATAGATCAAAGATGCGGTCGAGCATCCTTAAGACTATGATACGGACGAGTATCAGGTAGAAACAAAAACTGACACGTGTTCAGAGATGATGATACGGACGAGTATCAACGGGTTAACAGAGAACACGGACGAGTGTTGAATCTGAGGGGACTCTTCCGGGGAATAGTAGACACAGACGAGTATCTATATTCAAGAAGACACAGTGTATGGATTAAAGATGCGGACGAGCATCCTTAAGACTATGATACGGACGAGTATCATGTAGAAACAAACGCTTGACGCATGTTCTGAGATGATGATACGGACGAGTACCAACTGGTTAACAAAGAACACGGAAGAGAGTCGAATCTGTGGGGATATAAACAGTGTATACAAGATACGGACGAGTATCTGTATAAGTATGAGTAATGTATATTTGAGTGTTCCATCTGCTGGGGAGAGTGACACGGACGGGTGTCGAAAGGGGGAAAGGATAGTATAAACAAATATCTGATATACAAAGTGTTTACATTACCGCGTTGGGAAAATGACATGGACGGATGTCAAGGAAATGTATATATATAAGTATATGTGAGTGCAAAGAGAATGTCTTTGGCTTTCTGCTGGGGATGTGACACGGACGGGTGTCAAAGGGAGTATATACTGGTGTTTGTGAATGTGAGGCAACTGCTTTTGCTGGGGACTCTGGGGGAAAGTTTTCTGTATACTGATGGATTTTTATTATTCACGAATGTTCGATTCAAAACATGGCTTATGATTATGCTATATGTTTGATTTTTGCCGTAATGTTCCGTTTTAGACGGAATGCTACGCTTTGTGGGGTGAAATTGATGTGAATGCCATGATTATGCAAAGAAAACGATCCGGGATACAGATCCCATGCCGTGAAGATCTCTGGTCGATCTGTTTGAAGTGATCATCCCAGCTGGGGATGAGATCATTGGTAGATCTGAGGAAATGATTCTGCTTGGGGAAATGGGCCAATGATAGACCTATTCCTGTAAATGAGTGTCGCTCCCACCAAATGAAGCTGGGTCAAATGGGGTACAGACGCGAACGGTCGGCGAAAGGGACAATGAGAACACACAGCCGTGAACTCACTGGAGATGAATAGAGTCGCCAGCTAGGCATTTTTATCCCGGAGGAAAGGTAATGCTGCATAGACCTAGAAAGAGATGGATAAGACGGTTTGCGAACCAGAGAGACTGAGAAAGGGGGTTGGTTACAACCTGGGAAGGTATTAGCACCCAGATTGTCCGCCGTACTCGACGAGATCCACGCTTGAAAGATTTGTGTTTTAAAGGGGTAGTGTCAGTGCAATTTGTGTATAAAATAGCTGGAAAAGGATGTACAGGTGTCAGTGTAAGGAAAGTGTAGTGTATAAATGATGTGTCAGTGTGAGAACAAGAATGAAATGCTCATGATAATGAGGCTAAGAGAATGATGCTGGAAAGAGGGGGAATATACAGAGACTTTTGTTCGATAACTGTTAAGTTATGCCTACGTATCCTCTCGTGCAATGAGGAAGTCAGAACACCGTAGTTCGACCCAAAGAGACTAAAGGATGAATTGACTTGTTAACTGCTTGCTTGTCTATGCTCAAGTGTATGACCTGTCTGGCTCAGGTGCAAACTGTCTTGCATTAGACGGAAGAAGCAAGTTCTCGGTTGTGAGTGAAGATGATGAGAAAAGAATCCCGAAGGAGACGATTATTGTTTGTTTTTTTGAATTTTCAGTCTTTTATTGCTTTTGAAATTTGTCATAAGTTAATGAGCTTAAGCCTAAACCAATGGGTTAGTAAACTCATCACATCTTCCCTCTGATTAGGGGTAATGAGAATACCTTAAGTGTGAAGTCAGCTTCTCACACTTAATCACCATGGTGTAGGATTAAGATCATTAACCTACTTGTGATTATTTAAATGTTTTTTGGTGTTTTTGTTTAGTGTTTAGTAATGAGGTTAAGCCATAATCAAGGATTAAACAGACTCATTACACCATCCTAATAGAAGGATAATAGATGAGAATGTTTAAGCTGAGGAAAGCTCCTCAACTTAATCCATGATTAGGGATTAAACTCATGACAGAACAAGCCTTTGATTAAGTGGATTTTATTTAGATGATATGATGATGAAGTGTTTTTTAGGGTTTGTAAGACAACTTGAGGGGGACTTGTCCATTAACACTAGGGTTAGTCCTTCTTAACCAATTAAGGAAGAATTAGAACCCTAATGCAAGGCCCAAGTTACAAGTGTGATGTCTTGATGATTATTAAGTGGATTGATTAAGAGATTTAAACACATTAAGGGTTTAACACTTAGGATTAAAGTTATACACTCCATCCTAATAGAAGGATGCAGGCATAAGCTTAATCACAAAGCCTTAAAGCCTTTAGGGTTTAGTCCCTGATTATGAGATGAGAAGAGAAGACTCAAAGAGACACAAAGGTAAAACTAAGAGGGGAGACTAATCAAAACCCTAATTATTGTCATGCTTGGTTGTTCCTAAGGTTTGTGAGGTTTTCAAGAGAAGTCTTCAATGGAACCACCAGGAAGCAGATGAAAGGATCAAGAGAAGCAAAGCAACTTGCTTCATTCAAGAAGTCAAGTCACTTGGAGAAAAAAAGTGGGAAGAAGAAGAATGAGCAAGCTCAAACTCAAACACATATCAAAATGCAGCAAGGATGCAAGAGAGAGATGAGAAGAAAGTATGAGAAGTGAAGGCAAATTCACTTCTCAAAATCACTTACCACCTGAAAGGTTAGGAAAGAAATGAAATGCAATGCAAAATGGGATGGAATGGTATGAAGTAAATCAAAACCAGAAGCATTTTTATGATGATAATGATTCTATGAAGTGATACAAACATGAGACAACAAGTGGAGATGATCATACATGCTTATGGATGCAAATGGAGCAAGTTAAGCACCAAGAACATACATGAAAAGTTATGGAAGGCACATGGCATACATCATGACAAATGCAAGATGCAATGATCAAACATGCTTTCAATATGTCTTATGATGTTAAATGAATCAAATGGAGGCATGGAATTTCATGGCAAGTCATGTTATACAAGAGAATGCAAGATGGATGCATATGGAAGCCCAAATTAGGGTTTATGATCAAAGCATCAAACAAAAACCAAAATCAGAAGCAAACCACATTACAAAAAATTGAAAATGCACTCAAAGGACCCATAATCCTATACTAACCCACTGCCCAAAGGAGAGGTCTCAACTCTTAACCAATTTCAAGTTATGATTTTTCTAAGATTTCTAGGGTTTTAGGGTTCCTTAACAAGAAAATTACCAAACAAATGGAAAATGAAAGATCAAATCATGGCCATTTAATCTCACAAACTACATGCTAAACACAATGCAATGCAAAAAGAATCAAGGTCCAACTCTTTAGGGTTAGGCAGAAATGATTTTTGGAAGTTTGGATCAAAATAATGCATAAAAATGATTTTAATTCAATGAAAAATTCTCAAAATGCATCAAGATCAAAAAATAAATTTGGTTTGAAGGTTGGACAATGTTTCTAAATGTCTTAAAACATTTCATGAATTTTTTGGTGATTTTTAAATACCTAAAAGTATTTTTAATAAATTAATTTCCATTAATCAATTAAAAATAAACTTTTAAATATTTAAAAATACTTTTTTAATGCTAAAAATGAAAATAAAAATATTTTTGTGTCTTAAAAATTAATGAAACCCTTGGTAAAAAATTTCATAATTTTTAAAGCCTTTTTGCTATTTTAAATAAATTAGGGAAAACAAATGAAATAATATGAAAATTAAATGAATTTTTTTACTGAAAAATAGAAAGTAATCAGATCCAACGCGTGAGATTTAAACTGGCAAGGGCGGGAGTTGACTGCGCGCGGGTTTGGACGGCCCAAATTCAAACTCAGCTAATTAATGCTTATGCCCTAATGACACCCTTAATTACTTTCAGGCGACCGGAACAGTGTTCCGGTCGTCTTCTCCGATCACCCCAAAACACTAACTCTCTCCACACGCATCTGAAATGAAATCTAATTGAACATAAATGATCCCCACTCACTCACGAATCAAAACCCCCAATCAAAACATATTTATCATTCCAGAAATGGCTGAATCGAAGCAAACAAAATCTAGGGCAAAAAGCTTCAGAGACTGATTAAACTCTCATCTCTCCACCATTTTCAAAACTAAAGACATATTCATGATCAGGAAAGCATATAGAACAACTTAAGAACTTTAAAAATCATTTCTGGAAAAAAAGTTCTTGAGCTACCTGAGTTTCGAAGCTTTCAATCTTGCAACTTTCTGACCCCTTCCTTTGATGCAAACCACTCCTTATGACCCCTTGATGATGTCTGGATGCTCAGCAAGAGTTTATGTTGGCTGGTTTGGGAGTTTGAACAGCTTCTGCTCAAGCTCAGGTGAGAATGGTGTTTGTGATTCAGGCAGTTTCAGGCAAAGGTGAGTGGTTCTTTGTGATCAGGATGATGTTTTGAGAAGGTTTGTGAAGTTTGTTCAAGTGTTTGTGGCCTGTGGAATGAGTTTCGAAAGCTTTGGCTTTGAGAGTGAAAAATGGAAAAGCAATGTTCTTGCTGGTTTCAGGCTTAGGTCCTGCTGGTTTTGGTTCAGTGAAGCAAGGTGAGTTGATTAGTGGAGTTTGTTTGGGTGTTTTTGGCTTGTGGAATCAGATTCGAAAGAAAATGCAAGTTGGAGAGAGTTTGTGAAAGTGTGTTGTGGTGAGGCTTCAGGCTTGCTTGTTGTATGAAATGGCTAGCATTTTGTTTGCATAAATTAATCCCATTGGTCAGATGATGTGACTTGGCCTGCTGTGATAGGTGAGCTAGCTTTTGCAAAAAGTCCACTCTTGTGTAAGAGAAGCATGGGTTGTGTTCTAGGCTAGTACAAGGGTGTGGGCTGGCGCAGCATGGTGAGGGGAAAGGCTAGGGTTGGTTCAGCATCCAAGGCAACAAGTGGATGGAAGTGTTATGATGGTTTTGCAACTTGGTTGCTTTTGCTTGTTCATGAAAATCTCTTGCTTTGCCAACCATGAACATGTGATCTTTTGGTTCAAATCTGATTTTTAGAACTTGTGTGATGCTTGCACATTGGTTTGATATGAACTAGAAGTCACAAATGCCTTGGTACAAAGTTTTTTTGCAAGTTTCTCAATTGAGGCATATTTTGAAAATTAGTGATTTTTGCCAACTTTGACACACCATAACTTTTGATCCAAAATGAATTAGGTCATGTTCTTGTACTTTTTGAAAAGGGGAAGATCTAATCTACAACTTTCATGACCAAAGTTTTTCCCTTTGAAGCATTTTTGGATCAAAAAGCAAGGGTTGAAAAAGTTGCATAAAATGACATTTCATTAAAAGTCAACCATGCCCTAAAAAGTCAACTTTGCAAAAACTTGTAATTCTTGAATTTTGTGAACTTCAACCTTCTTCCATGATCAAATAAAGATCAAATACACTCAAAATGATGAAGATCACCCCTTGGTTGGGTCATTGGGGGCCTCAGATGCCCTGATTCTGCACTGACTTGCTTGAAAAGTCAACTCTTGATCAGATGACTTCCCCATGGAATTTCTTCATGAAAATTGATATGCATACTCCCTATACCATATAGAGACCAATAGAAACAATAATGACCAAAAAATTTGGAGTTATGGCCTCTGAAACCAAAACCCTAATTTTAGGTCATCTGTGCAGTTAAGCCTGGCTCTGCTTCCATACCAATCCCAGTTCTTGTGATTCTTTGGCATTCTTGACTTTGAAAAGATGTAATATGATATAAGAACACACATGAACCCCTTTGAAGTGATTGATGGCCTTTGGAGTGGCTCAAGAAGCTCTTGGATTGCTCAGATCACAAACCCTAGATGCAGATGACTTTGAATCTATGCAGAGAATCAAACATGTGATATGAGATGGTATGATTGTGTTTATGCATATGAAATGATCACAAGCCATGGTGTGAATGGGTGAGGGCAAATTTGGGGTGTTTACAGCTGCCCCTATTCAAACATGAGTTAGCTGTGTAGGATGTAAGCGGAGGCTTATCAGGCAAACAAGATAACTTGTGGTTGAATACCAAAGACAATCCAAAATTTGCACTCACAGAATGAAGAAGAAAAGGGATATAGATTGTAAAAGGAAAATAAAGTATATTGTAAAGTGTGGGCGACGGAGGACGACCGTCGAGCAGAGGACGACTGCTGGGTAAAGAGCCATGACGGGGACGGCCGACATGCTAGTAAAATGCGGAAAGTAAAGCAATGACGGGGACGGCCGACATGCTGGGGATAAAAGGTAAAGTAAAGACGGGGACGGCCGACTAGCTGGGAAAAATAAGATATTATGATGGGGACGGCCATCAAGTAAAGCTGCAAGATTCTCTGGGGATCGAATGAAACATGACGGGGACGACCATCAAGTTCATAAAGTCAAGTAACCGACGATGGGGACGGCCATCGGGCTAAAAGGAAAAGGGACCACGACGGGGACGGCCATCGGGTTAAAGAATAAATGAAATAAACAGATGATGAGGTACGGTCATCAAAGGTGAAGGACGATCACCTAGCAGGGGACGGCTGCTCTGTTGGGGTTAAGATGAGGGACGGTCATCTAAGGTGGAGGACGACCACCTGGCAGGGTACGGCTGCCGAAAATATCGCGACATAGGACGAATGCCGGATAAAAGGTCAACGATGGGGACGGCCATCGGATGAGCATGATGGAGGACGACCATCAAGAGGTGGAGGACGACCACCTAGCAGGGGACGGTTGCTCTCAAGGTTTGTCATGACATAGGACGCATGTCAGACAACCAAAATCAACAATGGGGACGGCCATTGGATAAAATGATGAAGGACGATCATCAAGGGGTGGAGGACGACCACCTAGCAGGGGACGGCTGCTAAAAATCGACGATGGGGACGGCCATCGGATGAGCATGATGGAGGACGACCATCAAGAGGTGGAGGACGACCACCTAGCAGGGTACGGCTGCTCTCAAAGTTTATCATGACACAGGACGAATGTCAGATAAAGGAAAACTTGCTTTGTTGGCGATCTACTGGGGAATAGTAAACACGGACGAGTGTTTATGTCCAAGAAACAAAAGGTATAAGTGTTTAGATGTTGTGTATAGATTAAGGATGCGGACGAGCATTCCTAAGACTATGATACGGACGAGTACCAAGTAGAAACAAAAACTGACACGTGTTCAGAGATGATGATACGGACGAGTATCAACTGGTTAACAAGGAACACGGACGAGTGTTGAATCTGAAAGGATTCTTCTGGGGAACGGTAGACACAGACGAGTATCTATATTCAAGAAGACATAAGTGTTTGACACGGTGTATGGATTAAAGATGCGGACGAGCATCCTTAAGACTATGATACGGACGAGTATCATGTAGAAACAAACACTTGACACATGTTCTGAGATGATGATACGGACGAGTACCAACTGGTTAACAAAGAACAAGGACCAATGTCGAATCTGTGGGGATATAGGTGGTATATACAAGATACAGACGAGTATCTGTATAAGTGTAACATGAGTAGTGAGCATGAGTATTTAACTGCTGGGGAGAGTGACACGGACGAGTGTCAAAAAGGAGAAAAGTATAGTATCAACAAGTATATGGTTTGTAAAAGTGTAGGCGACTGCGCTGGGGATATGACACGGACGGGTGTCAAGAAAATATAGATATACAAGTATAGGTGAGTGCAAAGATGATGTCTTTGGCTTTCTGCTGGGGGTATGACACGGACGGGTGTCAGGAAGCTTCTATAATACGAGTGGTTTTGTTTGCAAAGAAAGTTCAGGTGACTTTACTGGGGAGTGATGACACGGACGGACGTCAAAATGAGTATATACTGGTGTTTGAAAATTGTGGGGCAACTGCTTTTGCTGGGGACTCTGGTGGGGATTTTTCTGTATATTGTTGATGAACGGTTATTATTCACAAGTGTTCGATTCACAACATGGCTTATGATTATGCTATGTATTTGATTTTTGCCGTAATGCTCCGTATTAGACGGAATGCTACGCTTTGTGGGTGAATATGATGCAAATGCCATGATTATGTGAGGATACCAAACTGGGATTCGGATCCCGTTGCTGCGAAGATCTCTGGCTGATCCGTTTGAAATGGACCTCCCAGCTGGGGATGAGATCATTGATAGATCTGATGAGATGTATTTGCTTGGGGATCCAGGTCACTGATTGACATATCCTTGTAATATGGGACCCAGTTGGGGTTTGTAGAAGCTTTCCGTACTCTGTTGTGACTCCTTCATGCGTTGCTCTTCTGAATAGAGGCTGAAGCTCTGTGGGGAAATGGTTCCCTGACTTTTGTATTTTGCTGAGGAAGAATGATTTGCACCTCGGCTGGGAGGAGTGGCAAGTGGCAACTTAGCTGGGGAAGTTATTGGTGGCAACTCAGCTGGGGAGAAAGCACTTCAGGTGCTGAGAATGAGTGTTGATTTGTCAGCTTGCTGGGATGAAGCTTACATGCCCCAAGTCGCATTCTGGATACCTGCAATCCTGCAAAGATAGGGAAACGCACAAATGATCCCGAGGTATCCTCTATTGGATTCCGTCATAGGAGTTTAGACACTTTTGAGAGTAAGTATATTCCCCGCAAGCATGTGCTTTTATTTTTTAGAGAAAAACATCTGTACTTATGCAATTAGTGTTTTAGAGACATCAGACATTCTTTGCAAATGGAAACACGCAAAACGAAACATGACTGAAAAATCTGATTTTATTAATTCAAGTGCCCTGAATTGGAGAGATACAGTCAAAGAAACAAATCTCCTAAAATGAAGAGACTGTTACAAATTGAGAAACAAAGTGCTGGCGATGTTGACGACGCTTTCAAGGAGCTTCCTCTTTTGCTATGACTCGTATGACTTTTGACGTTCTTCTCGTCTTGCTTTCTGCAGAAGGTTGATTCTGATTGGAGCTTAATCCTTTAGAGGCTTACCAAGTTGCAGGTAATACAGACGAATTCAGAATGCAGTTGTTCGCTTATTCCCTTATTTTGCATGGATCGCCCTTTCGGGTTTTCAATCCATCGGGATACCCATTTTTGCCTGAGTTGTCCAATGCGGCTTTTCAACTCAGCGGGTGTACATTTTTTTTTTATTTTCCCTTACTTTTGCCCGAGTCTTTTATTCTGTTTTTGACTCGCCGGGATGCCCTGTTTTTGCCTGGACTTACATTCTGTTTTTATGTCCAGCGGGTCATTTTCATGCGAAGTATTTTTTAACTGCATCTGAATTCACAGGGGACGGGAAATCTTCACCATCCATGGTGCTGAGCATCAGTGCTCCACCAGAGAAAACTTTCTTTACCACGAATGGTCCTTCGTAATTCGGAGTCCATTTGCCCCTGTGGTCTGTATGAGGAGGGAGGATTCTCTTCAGCACAAGATCTCCTACTTGGTATTCTCGGTGCCTGACTTTCTGATCGAAGGCTTTCTTCATTCTTTTCTGATACAACTGCCCATGACAGATTGCAGCCAATCTTTTCTCTTCCATCAGACTCAGTTGTTCGAACCGGGACCGAACCCATTCTGCTTCGTTCAGCTTAACATCCATCAATACCCGTAGAGAGGGCAGTTCAACTTCAACAGGCAGGACTGCCTCCATACCATACACAAGCTGATACGGTGTTGCCCCAGTGGATGTCCTGATTGACGTGCGATACCCATGTAAGGCAAATGGTAGCATTTCATGCCAGTCTTTGTATGAAACTACCATCTTCTACACAATCTTCTTGATATTCTTGTTAGCCGCCTCAACAGCGCCATTCATCTTTGGCCTGTAAGGAAAAGAATTTTGGTGTTGGATTTTGAAGTCCCGGTATAACTCAGCCATCATCTTGTTGTTTAAGTTGGAACCATTATTATTAATGATTCGCTCGGGAACTCCATATCGACAGATGATATCTCTCTTCAGAAATCTGGCTACCACTTGCCTTGTAACATTTGCATATGAGGCTGCTTCAACCCACTTGGTGAAATAATCAATGGCGACCAAGATGAATCTGTGGCCGTTTGAAGCAGTTGGTTCAATCTTGCCGATCATATCAATGCCCCACATGGCAAAGGGCCATGGTGAAGACATGATGTTCAAAGGATTGGGAGGCACATGCACTTTGTCTGCATGGATCTGGCATTTATGGCATTTCCTGGCATAGGCACAACAGTCTGCATCCATTGTGATCCAGTAATAACCTGATCTTAGCAACTTTTTAGCCATGGCATGCCCTCCCGCATGGGTACCAAAGGATCCTTCGTGCACTTCATGCATTAACAGGTCTGCTTCTGTCTTATCAACGCATTTGAGGAGTACCATATCAAAGTTCCTTTTGTACAAGGAACCATCAGTGTTCAAGAAGAAACTACCAGCAAGCCTTCTCAAAGTCTTCTTATCATTGGAAGATGCCCCAGGTGGGTATGTTTGGTCCTCCAAGAAGCACTTAATGTCATGGAACCAAGGCTTATCATCTTGGACAATATCTGCTGCGAATACATATGCCGGTCTGTCAAGTCTGGACACTGAAATTTGAGGTACAAAGTTGGCAGCTTGAACTTTGATCATGGATGAAATGGTAGCCAGAGCATCTGCAAACTGATTCTCGTCCCGAGGGATATACTCAAGCTTGACCGTTGTAAAGAAAGTCAGTAACCTTCTTGTATAATCCCTGTAAGGTATCAGATGATCCTGGTGTGTGTACCATTTGCCGTTGGTTTGATTAACTACCAGAGCTGAATCTCCGAATACAGTCAACGTCTTGATCCTGAGGTCAATGGCTTCCTCAAGACCCATAATGCAGGCTTCGTATTCAGCTTCGTTGTTAGTGCAGTTGAAAGTGAGCTTTGTCGAGAAAGGCATGTGAACTCCTTTGGGTGTAATGAGCACTACACCGACACCACGACCATTCATATTAACATCCCCATCAAACATCATAGTCCATTCCTCTTCCGGGTCAGGCCCTTCAGTGTGAACAGGCTCTTCATGATCTTTTGCTTTAATGAACATGATGTCTTCATCAGGGAAGTCAAATCTCATAGGCTGGTAGTCATCAATAGGTTGCTCAGCAAGATATTCAGATAGTACACTGCCTTTGATGGCTTTCTGAGAAGTGTATTGGATGTCATACTCTGTAAGGATCATTTGCCATCTTGCAACCCGTCCGGTAAGAGCTGGCTTCTCAAATATGTACTTAACTGGGTCCATTTTTTAGATCAACAAAGTAGTGTGGGTCAACATATACTGACTCAGTCGGCGAGCAGCCCACGCTAAAGCACAGCAAGTTTTCTCGAGCAGTGAATAACGTTGTTCACAGTCGGTAAACTTTTTGCTTAGGTAGTATATTGCATACTCTTTTCGACCAGACTCGTCATGCTGGCCCAGCACACACCCCATTGACTCTTCTAATACTGTCAAGTACATGATTAGCGGTCTTCCTTCGACTGGAGGCATGAGGATTGGAGGTTCTTGTAATTACTCTTTGATCTTGTCAAAAGCTTTCTTGCAGTCTTTATTCCACCTGACCGTCTGTTCTTTTCTTAACAGCTTGAACAAGGGTTCACAGGTTGCTGTAAGGTGAGATATGAACCGTGAAATGTAGTTCAATCGACCTAAGAACCCTCGAACTTCTTTCTCTGTTTTCGGTGCAGGCATCTCTTGAATAGCTTTGACTTTATCAGGGTCAACTTCAATCCCTTTCTCACTTACAATAAATCCCAGCAGCTTACCAGATCGCACCCCGAATGTGCATTTGTTGGGGTTCAACTTCAGTTGGTACTTCCTCAGACGCTTGAATAGCTTCAGCAGATTCACCAGGTGTTCTTCTTCAGTAAGGGACTTGGCGATCATGTCATCCACATAACATTCTATTTCTTTATGGATCATATCGTGGAATAACGTCACCATAGCCCGTTGATATGTTGCACCAGCATTCTTCAGTCCGAATGGCATCACCTTGTAGCAGAACGTGCCCCAGGGTGTGATGAAGGTTGTCTTCTCCATGTCTTCAGGTGACATTTTAATCTGATTATATCCCGAAAATCCGTCCATGAAGGAGAATACCGAGAACTGAGCCGTATTATCCACCAATACATCAATGTGAGGTAATGGGAAGTCATCTTTCGGGCTGGCTCTGTTCAGATCCCGGTAGTCAACACACATTCTTACTTTGCCGTCCTTCTTAGGCACAGGTACTATATTAGCAACCCACGGCGGATAGCTAGTTACAGCAAGGAACCCGGCGTCTCATTGCTTTTGTACCTCCTCCTTGATTTTCATAGCCATGTCCGGGCGAGTACGGCGCAGCTTCTGTTTGACCGGTGGGCATTCTTCTCTCAAAGGCAGCTTGTGTACAACAATGTCGGTATCCAACCCTGGCATATCTTGATAAGACCAAGCGAACACGTCCACATACTCTTGAAGCAGGTCAATCAGTTGTCTCTTTACTGAGTCTTGCAGGCAGGCCCCAATTTTAACTTCCTTCACGTCTTCATCGGTACCAAGATTGATCGTTTCGACCTCCTCCTGATGAGGAGTGATAACCTTCTCCTCTTGCCTTAACAACCTGGCTAGCTCTTCAGGAAGCTCATAATCTTCTTCAACCCCTTCATCAGCTTGATTGATCGGATTGTCAGAGTCATACGAAGTCATAGCCGTGCTGTTGTCGGTGCTGCCTGGAAGGCTTTCTCTGCAAGGGTTTAGTTTGTTCATTTTAGTGATTTGATTTTAATCTTGTTTTAGAAAAGTGAAATAAAGTTGTCATTTTGAAAACATCGCCATTTATTTTTTGTACAAAAAGAAAAATGGAAAAACAGTGAGTGGAAAAGAAAAAGACTCGTTTGCAAAAAGATGTCTGATATTTCATTGATTAATCTTGTTGCACAAAAAGTACAGATGGCCCGATTACAAAATGAGTCTTGTCATCTTGGGCAAGATGCAAGACTTTGATGCATGCTATAAAAATACAGGAAATAATAATTACTCTGCATGAGTAACTCTTATGATTTCCTGGGAAGACCAGTTTGAGATACTGCTCCCCGGGATCTTTGGACGTATCCAATTCTCCAGATTGCGTTCTTCTTCCAGCTCGTCTTCCAGATTGTTGATAGCATCAGGGGTGAGCATCCCCCCACTGACAAAACCGGGCTTGTCAGCAGCCTCTGCTTGATTCTGTTGAGTTGGTCTGTAACCCAACCCAAACTTGTCCTTCTTCTCCTCCACAGATAAAACCTTGCCCCAGCCTTGGGCAGTTCCTTCTTCAACAACCTTCCGGGCTTGTTGATAAGATGACATGGAGATTCCAGATACAGCAGATGCTTCATTAACATTCAGGGCCTCAAACCCTTGGCTCATCGTTTCATGGATCTCCCCATCCATCTCAATGTATTTGTAAGTAGCCAGATGGCTAACAAAAATATCCTCCTCTCCACAGATAGTAACGACTTGGCCTTCCCACTCAAATTTTAACTTCTGGTGAAGGGTAGACGTTACTGCGCCAGCGGCATGAATCCATGGTCTACCCAACAAACAGCTGTAGGCAGGCTGAATGTCCATCACGTAGAAGATCGTTTTAAAGGTTTGTGGGCCAATCGTTACAGGCATCTCAATTTCTCCCAGAACCGATCTCTTGGAACCATCAAAGGCTCTCACTACCAGGTTACTGGGACGCAATGCCAATCCTTCATACTCTAGCTTCACCAGGGCCTTTTTAGGTAAGACATTGAGGGATGATCCTGTGTCTACCAGCACATGGGAAAGGACTGCACCTTTACATTTCATGGTGATGTGCAAGGCCTTGTTATGATTGCAGCCTTCCGTAGTCAAGTCAGTATTGGTGAACCCTAGCCCATTGCTAGCAGTAACATTTCCAACCACGGTTTCCAACTGATTGACGGTGATCTCTTCAGGCACGTAAGCTGCGTGCAAGACTTTGAGTAGTGCATTCCGATGGGCTTCGGAGCACATAAGCAATGATAGGATAGAGATCTTGGAAGGCGTCTGGTGAAGCTGATCCACTATTTTGTAATCACTCTTCTTGATGATTCTCATGAACTCATCAACTTCTTGATCAAAGGGTGTTTTCAAAGTTTCCTTAATAGCTTGATCTTCCTGCACCGGGCTCTTTCCTTTTGCCTTGGCAGCAGCTTCTGCTTCGGCAGTGGGTCTTTGAATTTGTGGAGCAAAGAGACGTCCGCTTCGAGTGAAGCCTCCGCCTCCTCCCACACTGTCTATTTGCGGTGCAGGTGTTGGTGGTTCAAGAGTGATTTTATTTCCTTCGCAGTATACGTCAGAGCCGTAATGCCAAGGGATGGCATTACTGCTTTCATAAGGTACTGGCCCAGGCACTGTGACAGTGACTGGACTGATGACAGCTGCAGAAGGGACTGTGATAGTTTGTGGATCATAATAAATTGTGACTGGTGCTCTGATGGGAGTAGCACTTTGTGAGTCGTAGGCTGAATTATTCTCTGGATCGTAATAGATTGTAACGGTTGAGACGTCTTCATTATTTGTTGCTGGTGTTGTAGGAGACATTGTTGGAAGGATGGGTGTTGTTGTTGTAGAAGTTTCGAAATGGAGTGGTGCTGGAGTTGTAGAAGGAACATTTGTTGATATCTGGTCAGTTGAAATGACAGATGAAGCACTTGTTGATGAAGCCGAAGAATTGTCGGGAACAATGGTTGTTGCAGTTGTAGGAGATACCGGAATTGTTGCTGATGAGATTGCTGGATTTGTTGGAAATGATGTGGTGATTTGAAGTTGGCCACTCTGAATGAGACCATCTATGCCATTCCTCAAGTTATCGCACCCATTTACTGAAATATTGCAGTAAGCGCACCCTAACTCACACCCCGGGAACATTTGACACTCGAGGAGCTGAGCCTTAATCTCTACCAACGGTGTCCGAATCTGACCCACACTGGTTATCAAATAAGACGGCTTGTCTTCTTCAATAGCGTTGATTCTGGGACCTCCGTGGTGTGGCATAGGATTTTTGTTGACATTGGGTGGTGGTGCGAAATTCAGGGCCTTAGAGTCTACCAGGTCTTGTACCTTCATGTGCAAGGCTCTGCACTTTTCCGTACTATGGCCAGGTGCATTTGAGTGAAAGGCGCATCTGGTGTTGGAGTCATAATTTCTGGGTAGACTATTAGGATCTGGAGGTGCCAACGTCCTTAGCTCACCTAGGTTGAGTTTCAGGAGTTGTGGCAGTAGCGTTGCATAGGGCATAGGGATCGGATCGATCACCCTATTGGCCTGAGAGGGCCTCTGTTGGAATGGCATTTGCTGATTGTTGTTGTTGGTGTTGTTGTTGTTGTAATTTCTCGGAGGATACTGATTTTGTTGCTGGTACTGAGGTTGTTGCTGATAATTCTGTTGCGGTGGTTGATAAGCTGGTTGTGGATGAGCTGGAGCGGGAATGGTGACTGCTGCCACAGATCTATGAACATATTGGGGCCTGCCCCTGTTGGTGTGGATAGCATTGGTCTCACCAGTTCTTCTTGGGCCTGCAAAAGGCTTTCTTGCATTACTGGATGAGCTTGCACCGTTGTCTGAGATCTTACCCATTTTCAATAGGCTTTCAATTCTCTCCCCGGCTATGACTACATCTGCAAAGCTGGTAGACGAGAAGGCAGCTAGCCTATCAATGTAAGTCCCCTGGAGGGTGTTCATGAACATATCTGCCATCTCCCTCTCTGACATAGGTGGCTGAACAACAGCAGCCAATTGCCTCCATCTTTGGGCATACTCTCGGAAACTTTCTCTAGACGACTGTGACATTCCCATTAGGAGGGTCCTGTTGGGTGCCATATCTAAGTTGTACTGATACTGCCTGATAAAGGCCTCTGCCAGGTCCTTCCAACACCTGATAGTTGCTCTCGTCAGATGAGAGTACCATTCTCTTGAAGCTCCCGTCAAGCTATCCTCAAAATAGAACATCCAGAGCTTCTCGTCCATGGTATAGGCCTTTAGTCTTCCCAGAAATGATTGTAAATGGGTTCTGGGGCAGGAAGTCCCGTTGTACTTTTCAAAACAAGGAGGCTTAAACTTATGGGGGATCCTGACCCCGTCTACCAAGCCCATATCCATAACATCAAAACCCAAAGAGTTTTGAGACTCCAAGGATCTTAATTTCTCAGCTATTTCATCCAGTCTTCTATCATAAGCTTCCTCCCCAGCTCCCATTACTGTGAACTGATCCTCCTGGGGGTCTTCTTGCAGCACTCTGCCTGCAGTGGCAGTCCCTTGAACATTTGCAGGGATGTTGACCTCTGGATGTAGGTGGGGTCCAAAGACTGGGGGATGGACATGAGGTTGGACTCTTTCATTGTTGCTTGTCCCAGCAGTCCCTGGATGATGATCTTCCTGATTCCTCCCTTCTACCAGTGCTCTCAACCTCTCCTGGCTTTGAGCCATATTGTTCATCACCTCCATGAATTGCGTCATCTGATTCCGCATTTCCAGCCTCTCGTTGGTCATCTGATTTCTGACCTCTGTAAGGTCCTGCTGCATTTGATCCATCTGTATGCCCGGAAGGTTGTTACGGGTTGGATATCTATGTGGACGGTTGAGGGGAAATACCCGGCGTCGAGCAATAGTTCCTGAACATCACAACAGAGTTAGCAACAATAAAACAAAAACCTACAAAACAAACAAAGGGTTAGCATGCAATGCAGTATGCTTATTTGTTTTCAAGGTATCCGGCTTGGCATTCAGTTTTGACCCTTCCAGACCCTTGAAGATGCTGTTGGTGCTGCTTGAGGAAATCAGATGAAACAAACCAACACATATATTACAAAAGGGGAAATGATACATAGTTTGTTTACAATACAAGCCCTCTGAGGGGTCAAAATACATCATAAGAAAAATAAAAGTACATAGAATGAAAGCAACAACAAACAAAAGTCAAACACCAAGACCAAACTCATCCTCCTGAACTTCCTTGAGAAGTGCTTCAGTCACAGGATCAGCCGGACGCTCCGTAAGGTTCCTGATAAGGAGATTCCTGGTAGTAACAGCTGCAGTTAGCTTCTTGTGCTGACTTTGGTCCTTTGACCTTTTCACTCCAGCTCTGATCTTCAGCTCTGAGATCTCCCTCTGGGCTACTGCCAGGGCTTCCTGTTGCTCTTTTGCACTGGCTTCCATCTGTTCCATCTTATCCTGAGTCCTTTTGTCCTCCTGAGTACGGGCTTCGGTGATCCTGACCCACCTAGCCTGACTCTCCTTTAGATACAAGTCTGTCCTGGCTTTCTGGAACTGGGCTTCCTTGCAAGCATTCTTCAGAATTTGTTCCCCAGCCCTAGACTTCTTAATGTAATCCTCAGACTTCTCAATTCTAGCCAAATGCTCCACTTTCAACTTTTCCAACCTTTCAATATCCAACCTACCATCACTCCTCTCCCAGAGGGTCTTCTGCAAGGCCTGAGTCAGCTTCTCATTTCTTTCTTTAAATTTCTCAAACTCCTCTAAGTTGACAGTTGCTGGAGGTGGTGTTGTGGAAGGCCCAGGCATATCTTCAATAGTAAAGGGCATCCCAGAAAATTGAGCCCTGGCATGGGACCAATCATAGTACTGTGCTGATGCCACATTGTTGCACTTCCCCAGGATGGTTATCCCCTTAGTCTGCATATTGTCCCAGGCCCAGGCTGCCTGCCTGACAATAGCCAGATTAGGCTTGATTTCAACATAAAGGGTTTCAGTCAGATCCTGCACCCTAGGAGGGTGGACTAATGCATAGCCCAGCTGTCTTTTGAAAAGTAGAGGGTTGTAGTTGATGCAACCCTTTACTCCAATTAGAGGCACATTGGGAAATTGCCCACAACTTGTAAGGATGTCTCTGCCCTTAGTACTCTGAGTACACCATCTGATATCATCTGAGGTTAGAGCAACAAGCCTCTTAGCCCAGTTCTTCTGCTGGTGAGGGTTCAAGAATGCATCAGTCTTTGGCAGATGCTTGAGCAGCCAAGTATAGAACAAAGGAGCACAACATCTCACTAATCTTCCCCTTTGCTTTTCATTCCTTTGATGGACAGAGTAGTAAAGATCCCCCAGTAAGGTGGGCACTGGGTTTCTCAGGATGAAAAGATGGATTGCACTCTTGCTAACAAACCTAGGCTCATCTGCAAAAAGAATGACCCCATATATGCTGAGGGCCAACAGAGCACAGACTGCCTTCCACTCCCCCAGGGAGGCCTTCAGACTAGCCTTAGAAGTCAAGAAATCTAGATGAAAACCAGAGATTCCAGCTTTAGATGTCAGATTCTGCCCAATCAGAACTGGTTCCAGATGTAATGCTCTGGCTATCTCCTCATTACTTGGGAAAGCCATCTCCGGGTTGAGGGGGATTCCACCCCTGATGGGCACACCAACCAATGATGAATATTCCTCCAACAAGGGTCCCAACTGAAAATTCTGAAATGTAAAGCACCTCAGAGGGGGATCATAGAACTGCAGGCAGGTATGTATTAGGCTCCTCTGTGAAGGGTCCAAATCCAATACCATATCAAGGATTCCTCCATAATGTTCTCTGAAATATGGTATGTGGTCTGGAGTAATCAGGGTCTGAATCCTCCTGATGCTGGCTAGCTCAGGCTCAAAGAAGTGATAGGAGATATTGCTTTTCTTAGGTGCCATGTTGATGAAGGATAGGTGTTGATGATGATGACTGAGGACAACACTGCAGATGGATCACTGGTAGGCTGCAGGTGACTGAAGCAGGTGACTGATAGCTGAAGCAAGTGTTGATGAAGATAGGTCTAAGCTGATGATGGGGTCAAAACCAAGCCAAAATGATAGGATGGATACCCTGAAAAACAAATAAACACATGTCAAAATGATGCAATGATGATGTATGCAAATGATATGCAAGGGTTTGTGACTGAGCTGGATCTGATCAAGTGCTCTGATATAAGTCCAAGTATGTTCAAGAAATCCAGATGGAGGTCTATAAGTCCAGTAACCAAGGTGGGGGACTCAAATAAAGAGCCACATGTCCAGGGTTTAGAATCACAAGAACTGTTCCAACATGGAGTATTCTTAATCAAAACAAAGTAACAGGGTATGCTGAAGTCAAGGGTACCTGCAAACCTGTAAACAGCCCAACCCCCTCACAGGTGGTGTTCTAAAACAAGGATCCTCAGACTTGGATCAGTTATGAGAAGTGTAAACACTTCTAACCCGGAGGTACAGTGTTTACAATAACCATAAAAGTTCCTCCTCTAATTCACCTCAGTTTCTGAAGGTCAATACTAAAGGTCATCCAGACTTAGCAGGCTTCCCAGATAGCCCTAGTACTGCAGGAAATCTGCAACACAGAGTTCTCAAGAAGAAACCCATATCTGAACCGTGTTTCTTATTCCCGCACCAGACCGAGATGGAATGGGAAAGAATATGATTCACTCTAGCCTAGGTGTCACTCAGGTCCCAGGTATAGGACCTTAACTCTCAATGGAACACCCACCCACCAAAGCAAACAAACAGATCCAGCCAGCAGCACAGTATGACAGTATGATAATATGCAAAGCTATAAAGAAAGCAGTAAAGCAACTGTACATAAAGCAAAAATAAATACAAATATACAAACACAAATAAGCACATAACACCCCAGTAAACACAAATCAGTCAAGCGCTAGGAGGAACCCACAAAAAGAACCAGAAGCCCTGGTTACAGAAAAATCCCCAGCAGAGTCGCCAAGCTGTCGCTCCCACCAAATGAAGCTGGGTCAAAAGGGGTACAGACGCGAACGGTCGGCGAAAGGGACAATGAGAACACACAGCCATGAACTCACTGGAGATGAATAGAGTCGCCAGCTAGGCATTTTTATCCCGGAGGAAAGGTAATGCTGCATAGACCTAGAAAGAGATGGATAAGACGGTTTGCGAACCAGAGAGACTGAGAAAGGGGGTTGGTTACAACCTGGGAAGGTATTAGCACCCAGATTGTCCGCCGTACTCGACGGGATCCACGCTTGAAAGATTTGTGTTTTAAAGGGGTAGTGTCAGTGCAATTTGTGTATAAAATAGCTGGAAAAGGATGTACAGGTGTCAGTGTAAGGAAAGTGTAGTGTATAAATGATGTGTCAGTGTGAGAACAAGAATGAAATGCTCATGATAATGAGGCTAAGAGAATGATGCTGGAAAGAGGGGGAATATACAGAGACTTTTGTTCGATAACTGTTAAGTTATGCCTACGTATCCTCTCGTGCAATGAGGAAGTCAGAACACCGTAGTTCGACCCAAAGAAACTAAAGGATGAATTGACTTGTGAACTGCTTGCTTGTCTATGCTCAAGTGTATGACCTGTCTGGCTCAGGTGCAAACTGTCTTGCATTAGACGGAAGAAGCAAGTTCTCGGTTGTGAGTGAAGATGATGAGAAAAGAATCCCGAAGGAGACGATTACTGTTTGTTTTTTTGAATTTTCAGTCTTTTATTGCTTTTGAAATTTGTCATAAGTTAATGAGCTTAAGCCTAAACCAATGGGTTAGTAAACTCATCACATCTTCCCTCTGATTAGGGGTAATGAGAATACCTTAAGTGTGAAGTCAGCTTCTCACACTTAATCACCATGGTGTAGGATTAAGATCATTAACCTACTTGTGATTATTTAAATGTTTTTTTGGTGTTTTTGTTTAGTGTTGAGTAATGAGGTTAAACCATAATCAAGGATTAAACAGACTCATTACACCATCCTAATAGAAGGATAATAGATGAGAATGTTTAAGCTGAGGAAAGCTCCTCAACTTAATCCATGATTAGGGATTAAACTCATGACAGAACAAGCCTTTGATTAAGTGGATTTTATTTAGATGATATGATGATGAAGTGTTTTTTAGGGTTTGTAAGACAACTTGAGGGGGACTTGTCCATTAACACTAGGGTTAGTCCTTCTTAACCAATTAAGGAAGAATTAGAACCCTAATGCAAGGCCCAAGTTACAAGTGTGATGTCTTGATGATTATTAAGTGGATTGATTAAGAGATTTAAACACATTAAGGGTTTAACACTTAGGATTAAAGTTATACACTCCATCCTAATAGAAGGATGCAGGCATAAGCTTAATCACAAAGCCTTAAAGCCTTTAGGGTTTAGTCCCTGATTATGAGATGAGAAGAGAAGACTCAAAGAGACACAAAGGTAAAACTAAGAGGGGAGACTAATCAAAACCCTAATTATTGTCATGCTTGGTTGTTCCTAAGGTTTGTGAGGTTTTCAAGAGAAGTCTTCAATGGAACCACCAGGAAGCAGATGAAAGGATCAAGAGAAGCAAAGCAACTTGCTTCATTCAAGAAGTCAAGTCACTTGGAGAAAAAAAGTGGGAAGAAGAAGAATGAGCAAGCTCAAACTCAAACACATATCAAAATGCAGCAAGGATGCAAGAGAGAGATGAGAAGAAAGTATGAGAAGTGAAGGCAAATTCACTTCTCAAAATCACTTACCACCTGAAAGGTTAGGAAAGAAATGCAATGCAATGCAAAATGGGATGGAATGGTATGAAGTAAATCAAAACCAGAAGCATGCTTATGATGATAATGATGCTATGAAGTGATACAAACATGAGACAACAAGTGGAGATGATCATACAAGCTTATGGATGCAAATGGAGCAAGTTAAGCACCAAGAACATACATGAAAAGTTATGGAAGGCACATGGCATACATCATGACAAATGCAAGATGCAATGATCAAACATGCTTTCAATATGTCTTATGATGTTAAATGAATCAAATGGAGGCATGGAATGTCATGGCAAGTCATGTTATGCAAGAGAATGCAAGATGGATGCATATGGAAGCCCAAATTAGGGTTTATGATCAAAGCATCAAACAAAAACCAAAATCAGAAGCAAACTACATTACAAAAAATTGAAAATGCACTCAAAGGACCCCTAATCCTATACTAACCCACTGCCCAAAGGAGAGGTCTCAACTCTTAACCAATTTCAAGTTATGATTTTTCTAAGATTTCTAGGGTTTTAGGGTTCCTTAACAAGAAAATTACCAAACAAATGGAAAATGAAAGATCAAATCATGGCCATTTAATCTCACAAACTACATGCTAAACACAATGCAATGCAAAATTTGGTTTGAAGGTTGGACAATGTTTCTAAATTTCTTAAAACATTTCATGAATTTTTTGGTGATTTTTAAATACCTAAAAGTATTTTTAATAAATTAATTTCCATTAATCAATTAAAAATAAACTTTTAAATATTTAAAAATACTTTTTTAATGCTAAAAATGAAAATAAAAATATTTTTGTGTCTTAAAAATTAATGAAACCCTTGGTAAAAAATTTCATAATTTTTAAAGCCTTTTTGCTATTTTAAATAAATTAGGGAAAACAAATGAAATAATATGAAAATTAAATGAATTTTTTTACTGAAAAATAGAAAGTAATCAGATCCAACGCGTGAGATTTAAACTGGCAAGGGCGGGAGTTGACTGCGCGCGGGTTTGGACGGCCCAAATTCAAACTCAGCTAATTAATGCTTATGCCCTAATGACACCCTTAATTACTTTCAGGCGACCGGAACAGTGTTCCGGTCATCTTCTCCGATCACCCCAAAACACTAACTCTCTCCACACGCATCTGAAATGAAATATAATTGAACAGAAATGATCCCCACTCACTCACGAATCAAAACCCCCAATCAAAACATATTTATCATTCCAGAAATGGCTGAATCGAAGCAAACAAAATCTAGGGCAAAAAGCTTCAGAGACTGATTAAACTCTCATCTCTCCACCATTTTCAAAACTAAAGACATATTCATGATCAGGAAAGCATATAGAACAACTTAAGAACTTTAAAAATCATTTCTGGAAAAAAAGTTCTTGAGCTACCTGAGTTTCGAAGCTTTCAATCTTGCAACTTTCTGACCCCTTCCTTTGATGCAAACCACTCCTTATGACCCCTTGATGATGTCTGGATGCTCAGCAAGAGTTTATGTTGGCTGGTTTGGGAGTTTGAACAGCTTCTGCTCAAGCTCAGGTGAGAATGGTGTTTGTGATTCAGGCAGTTTCAGGCAAAGGTGAGTGGTTCTTTGTGATCAGGATGATGTTTTGAGAAGGTTTGTGAAGTTTGTTCAAGTGTTTGTGGCCTGTGGAATGAGTTTCGAAAGCTTTGGCTTTGAGAGTGAAAAATGGAAAAGCAATGTTCTTGCTGGTTTCAGGCTTAGGTCCTGCTGGTTTTGGTTCAGTGAAGCAAGGTGAGTTGATTAGTGGAGTTTGTTTGGGTGTTTTTGGCTTGTGGAATCAGATTCGAAAGAAAATGCAAGTTGGAGAGAGTTTGTGAAAGTGTGTTGTGGTGAGGCTTCAGGCTTGCTTGTTGTATGAAATGGCTAGCATTTTGTTTGCATAAATTAATCCCATTGGTCAGATGATGTGACTTGGCCTGCTGTGATAGGTGAGCTAGCTTTTGCAAAAAGTCCACTCTTGTGTAAGAGAAGCATGGGTTGTGTTCTAGGCTAGTACAAGGGTGTGGGCTGGCGCAACATGGTGAGGGGAAAGGCTAGGGTTGGTTCAGCATCCAAGGCAACAAGTGGATGGAAGTGTTATGATGGTTTTGCAACTTGGTTGCTTTTGCTTGTTCATGAAAATCTCTTGCTTTGCCAACCATGAACATGTGATCTTTTGGTTCAAATCTGATTTTTAGAACTTGTGTGATGCTTGCACATTGGTTTGATATGAACTAGAAGTCACAAATGCCTTGGTACAAAGTTTTTTTGCAAGTTTCTCAATTGAGGCATATTTTGAAAATTAGTGATTTTTGCCAACTTTGACACACCATAACTTTTGATCCAAAATGAATTAGGTCATGTTCATGTACTTTTTGAAAAGGGGAAGATCTAATCTACAACTTTCATGACCAAAGTTTTTCCCTTTGAAGCATTTTTGGATCAAAAAGCAAGGGTTGAAAAAGTTGCATAAAATGACATTTCATTAAAAGTCAACCATGCCCTAAAAAGTCAACTTTGCAAAAACTTGTAATTCTTGAATTTTGTGAACTTCAACCTTATTCCATGATCAAATAAAGATCAAATACACTCAAAATGATGAAGATCACCCCTTGGTTGGGTCATTGGGGGCCTCAGATGCCCTGATTCTACACTGACTTGCTTGAAAAGTCAACTCTTGATCAGATGACTTCCCCATGGAATTTCTTCATGAAAATTGATATGCATACTCCCTATACCATATAGAGACCAATAGAAACAAGAATGACCAAAAAATTTGGAGTTATGGCCTCTGAAACCAAAACCCTAATTTTAGGTCATCTGTGCAGTTAAGCCTGGCTCTGCTTCCATACCAATCCCAGTTCTTGTGATTCTTTGGCATTCTTGACTTTGAGAAGATGTAATATGATATAAGAACACACATGAACCCCTTTGAAGTGATTGATGGCCTTTGGAGTGGCTCAAGAAGCTCTTGGATTGCTCAGATCACAAACCCTAGATGCAGATGACTTTGAATCTATGCAGAGAATCAAACATGTGATATGAGATGGTATGATTGTGTTTATGCATATGAAATGATCACAAGCCATGGTGTGAATGGGTGAGGGCAAATTTGGGGTGTTTACAATGAGGGACCCAGCTGGGGTTTGTAGAAGCTTTCGTCACTCTGTTGTGATTCCTTCGTGCGTTGCTCTTCTGAATAGAGGCTAAAATTCTGTGGGGAGATGGTTCCCTGGCTTTCGTATTCTGCTGAGGAAGAACGATTGGCAACTCAGTTGGGAGAAGCACCAGGCGGCAACCCAGCTGGGGAGGAAACATCTGGGGTGCTAAGACTGAGTGTTGATTTTTCAGCTTGCTGGAATGAAACTTTCATGCCCCGAGTTGCGTTTCGGATGCCTGCAATCCTGCAAAGATAGAGAAACGCACAAGTGATCCCGAGGTATCCTTTACTGGATTCCGTCATAGGAGTTAGACACTTTTGAGAGTAAATACATTTTCCTGCAAGCACGTTTTTTTTTTGAAGATAAGCATCTGCACTTATGCAATCATTTTTAGAGACATCAGACATTTTTTGCAAATAAAAATGTACAAGACAAAACATGACTGAAAAATCTGACTTTATTAATTCAAGTGCCCTGAATTGGCAAGATACAGTCAAAGAAACATATCTCCTAAAATGAGGAGACTGTTACAAATTGAGAAACAAAGTGCTGGCGATGTTGACGACGCTTTCAAAGGAGCTTCCCCTCTTGCTATGACCCGTATGACTGTTGACGCTCTTCTCGTCTTGCTTTCTGAAGAAGACTTATTCTGACAGAAGCTTGATCCTTTCGGAGCTTACCAAGTTGTAGGTGACACAGACGAATTCTGAGTGCAGTTGTTCGCTTATTCCCTTATTTTGCATGGATCGCCCTTTCGGGTTTTCAATCCATCGGGATACCCATTTTTGCCTGAGTTGTCCAATGCGGCTTTTCAACTCAGCGGGTGTACATTTTTTATTTTTCCCTTATTTTTGCCCGAGTCTTTTATTTTGTTTTTGACTCGCCGGGATGCCCTACTTTTGCATGGACTTACATTTTGTTTTTGTGTCCAGCGGGTCATTTTATGCGAAGTATTTTTTAACTGCATCTGAATTCACAGGGGACGGGAAGTCTTCACCATCCATGGTGCTGAGCATCAGTGCTCCTCCAGAGAAAACTTTCTTCACCACGAATGGTCCTTCATAATTTGGAGTCCATTTGCCCCTGTGGTCTGTATGAGGAGGGAGGATTCTTTTCAGCACAAGATCTCCTACTTGGTACCCTCGGTGCCTGACTTTCTGATCGAAGGCTCTCTTCATTCTTTTCTGATATAACTGTCCATGGCAGATTGCAGCCAATCTTTTCTCTTCAATCAGACTCAGTTGTTCGAACCGGGACCGAACCCATTCTGCTTCGTTCAGCTTAACATCCATCAGTACTCGTAGAGAAGGTAATTCAACCTCGACGGGTAGGACCGCTTCCATACCATACACAAGTTGATACGGCGTTGCCCCAGTGGATGTTCTGATTGACGTGCGGTACCCATGCAAGGCAAATGGTAACACTTCATGCCAATCCTTGTAGGTGACTACCATCTTCTGCACAATCTTCTTGATATTCTTGTTAGCGGCCTCAACAGCGCCGTTCATCTTTGGCCTGTAAGGAGAAGAATTGTGATGTTGGATCTTGAAGTCCCGGCATAACTCAACCATCATTTTGTTGTTTAAATTGGAACCATTATCAGTAATGATTCGCTCGGGAACTCCGTATCGACAGATGATATCTCTCTTCAGAAATCGGGCTACCACTTGCCTTGTGACATTTGCATATGAAGCTGCTTCGACCCACTTGGTGAAATAGTCAATGGCGACCAGGATGAATCTGTGGCCATTTGAAGCAGTTGGCTCAATCTTGCCAATCATATCAATGCCCCACATAGCAAAGGGCCATGGTGAAGACATTATGTTCAAAGGATTGGGCGGCACATGCACCTTGTCTGCATAAATCTGGCATTTATGGCATTTTCTGGCGTAAGCACAACAGTCGGCATCCATTGTGATCCAGTAATAACCTGATCTTAACAACTTCTTAGCCATGGCATGCCCTCCAGCATGGGTACCAAAGGATCCTTCGTGCACTTCATGCATCAATAAGTCTGCTTCTGCCTTATCAACGCATCTGAGGAGTACCATATCAAAGTTTCTCTTGTACAAGGAACCATCAGTGTTCAGGAAGAAACTCCCAGCTAGCCTTCTCAAAGTCTTCTTATCATTGGAAGATGCCCCAGATGGGTATGTTTGATCCTCCAAGAAGCACTTAATGTCGTGGAACCAAGGCTTATCGTCTTTGACAATATCTACTGCAAATACATATGCCGGTCTGTCCAACCTGGACACTGAAATCTGCGGTACAAAGTTGGCAGCTTGAACTTTGATCATTGACGAAATGGTAGCCAGAGCATCTGCAAATTGATTCTCGTCCCGAGGGATATACTCGAGCTTGACTGTTGTGAAGAAAGTCAATAACCTCCTTGTATAATCCCTGTAAGGTATCAGATGATCCTGGTGGGTGTACCATTTGCCGTTGGTTTGATTAACTACCAGAGCTGAATCCCCGAATACAGTCAATGTCTTGATCCTGAGGTCAATGGCTTCCTCAAGACCCATAATGCAAGCTTCGTATTCAGCTTCGTTGTTAGTGCAGTTTAAAGTGAGTTTTGCCGAGAAAGGCATGTGAACTCCCTTAGGTGTAATGAGCACTGCACCAACACCACGACCATTCATGTTAACAGCCCCATCAAACATCATAGTCCATTCTTCTTCCGGGTCGGGCCCTTCAGTGTGAACAGGCTCCTCATGATCTTTTGATTTTATGAACATGATGTCTTCATCAGGGAAGTCAAATCTCATAGGCTGGTAATCATCAATAGGTTGCTCAGCAAGATATTCAGACAATACACTGCCCTTGATGGCTTTCTGAGAGGTGTACTGGATGTCATATTCTGTGAGAATCATCTGCCATCTTGCAACCCGTCCGGTAAGAGCTGGCTTCTCAAATATGTACTTAACTGGGTCCATCTTTGAGATCAATAAGGTGGTGTGGGTCAACATATACTGTCTCAGTCGGCGAGCAGCCCACGCTAAAGCACAGCAAGTTTTCTCGAGCAGTGAATAACGCTGTTCACAGTCGGTAAACGTTTTGCTCAGGTAGTATATTGCATACTCTTTTCGACCAGACTCGTCATGCTGGCCTAACACACACCCCATTGACTCTTCTAATACTGTCAAGTACATTATCAGAGGTCTTCCTTCAACTGGAGGCATAAGGATTGGAGGTTCTTGTAAGTACTCCTTGATCTTGTCAAAAGCCCTCTGACAGTCTTCGTTCCACCTGACCGTTTGTTCCTTTCTCAACAATTTGAACAGAGGCTCACAGGTTGCTGTAAGGTGAGATATGAACCGTGAAAGGTAGTTCAATCGACCTAAGAACCCTCGAACTTCTTTCTCAGTTTTCGGTGCAGGCATCTCTTGAATAGCTTTGACTTTATCAGGGTCAACTTCAATCCCTTTCTCGCTTACAATAAATCCCAGCAGCTTACCAGATCGCACCCCGAATGTGCACTTGTTGGGGTTCAACTTCAATTGGTACTTCCTCAGACGCTTGAATAGCTTCAGCAGATTCACCAGGTGATCTTCTTCAGTAAGGGACTTGGCGATCATGTCATCCACATAACATTCTATTTCTTTATGAATCATATCGTGGAATAACGTCACCATAGCCCGTTGATATGTTGCACCCGCATTCTTCAGTCCGAATGGCATCACCTTGTAACAGAACGTGCCCCAGGGTGTGATGAAGGTTGTCTTCTCCATATCCTCAGGTGACATTTTAATCTGATTGTATCCTGAAAATCCATCCATGAAGGAGAACACCGAGAACTGGGTCGTGTTATCCACCAATACATCAATGTGAGGTAATGGGAAGTCATCTTTCGGGCTGGCTCTGTTCAGGTCCCGGTAGTCAACACACATTCTTACTTTGCCGTCTTTCTTAGGCACAGGTACTATATTAGCAACCCACGGCGGATAGCTAGTTACAACAAGGAAACCGGCGTCCCACTGCTTTTGTACCTCTTCCTTGATCTTCATTGCCATGTCTGGGCAAGTACGGCGCAGTTTCTGTTTAACCGGTGGGCATTCTTCCCTTAAAGGCAGCTTGTGCACAACAATATCGGTGTCCAACCCTGGCATATCTTGGTAAGACCAAGCAAACACATCCACATATTCTTGAAGCAGATCAATCAGTTGTCTCTTCACTGAGTCTTGTAGGCAGGCCCCGATTTTAACCTCTTTTACGTCTTCATCTGTACCAAGATTAACCGTTTCGACCTCCTCCTGATGAGGAGTGATAACTTTCTCCTCTTGTCTCAACAACCTGGCTAGCTCTTCGGGAAGCTCATATTCTTCTTCAACCCCTTCATCAGCTTGATTGATTGGATTGTCAAAGTCATACAAAGTCATAGCCGTGCTGTTGTCGGTGCTGTCTGGAAGGCACTCTCTGCAAGGGTTCAGTTTGTTCATTTTAGTGATTGATTTTAATCTTGCTTAGAAAAGTGAAATAAAGTTGTCATTTTGAAAACATCGCCATTTATTTTTTGTACAAAAAGAAAAATGGGAAAACAGTGAGCGGAAAAGAAAAAGACTCATTTGCAAAAAGATGTCTGATATTTCATTGATTTAATCTTGTTGCACAAAAAGTACAGATGGCCCGATTACAAAATGAGTCTTGTCATCTTGGGCAAGATGCAAGACTTTGATGCATGCTATAAAAATACAGGAAATAATAATTACTCTACATGAGTAACTCTTATAATTTCCTGGGAAGACCAGTTTGAGATACTGCTCCCCGGGATCTTTGGACGAATCCAGCTTTCTAGGTTGCGTTCTTCTTCCAACTCGTCTTCCAAGTTGTTGACAGCATTAGGGGTGAGCATTCCCCCACTAACAAAGTTGGGCTTCTTGGCAGCCTCTGCTTGACCTTCTTGAGTTGGTTTGTAACCCAACCCGAATTTGTCTTCTTTCTTCTCCACAGGCAACAGTTTGCCCCAGCCTTGAGCGCTTCCTTCTTCCACCACCTTCCGGGCCTGTTGGTAGGATGTCATAGAGGTCCCAAGCACAGCAGAAGTTTCATTAATATTCAGGGCCTCAAACCCTTGACTCATCGTCTCGTGGATCTCCCCATCCATCTCAATATATTTATAAGTAGCCAGATGGCTAACAAATATATCCTCCTCTCCACAGATAGTAATGACTTGACCTTCCCACTCAAATTTTAACTTCTGGTGAAGGGTAGACGTTACTGCGCCAGCGGCATGAATCCATGGTCTACCCAACAAACAGCTGTAGGCAGGCTGAATGTCCATCACGTAGAAGGTCGTTTTGAAAGTTTGTGGGCCAATTGTTACAGGCAACTCAATTTCCCCCAGAACCGATCTCTTAGAGCCGTCAAAGGCTCTCACTACCAAGTTACTGGGTCGCAATGCCAATCCTTCATATTCCAGCTTTACAAGGGCCTTTTTAGGTAAGACATTGAGGGATGATCCTGTGTCTACCAGCACATGGGAAAGGACTGCAACTTTACATTCCATGGTAATGTGCAAGGCCTTGTTGTGATTGCGGCCTTCCGAAGTCAAATCAGTGTTGGTGAACCCTAGTCCATTACTAGCATTAACATTTCCAACAACAGCTTCCAACTGATTGACGGTGATCTCTTCTGGCACATAAGCTGCGTGCAAGACTTTGAGTAGTGCGTTCCGATGGGCTTCAGAGCACATAAGCAATGATAGAATGGAGATCTTGGAAGGCGTCTGGTGAAGCTGGTCCACTATCTTGTAATCACTTTTCTTGATGATTCTCATGAACTCATCAACTTCTTGATCAAAAGGTGTTTTTAAAGCTTCTCTAACAACCTGTTCTTCTTGCACCATGCTCTTCCCTTTTGCCTTGGCAGCAGCTTCTGCTTCGGCAGTGGGTCTTTGAATTTGTGGGGCGAAAAGACGTCCGCTTCGAGTAAAGCCTCCGTCTCCCCCCACATTGTCTATTTGTGGTGAAGAAGTTGATGATTCGAAAGTGATTTTCTGTCCTTCGCAGTATAAGTCAGAGCCGTAATGCCAAGGGATGGCATTACTGCTTTCATAAGGTACTGGCCCAGGCACTGTGATAGTGACTGGACTGATGGCAGCTGCAGAAGGAACCAAGATAGTCTGTGGATCATAATATATTGTGACTGGTGCCCTGATAGGAGTAGCACTTTGTGAGTTGTAGGCAGAGTCATTTTCAGGATCATAATAAATCGTAACTGTTGAGACATCTTCATGGTTTGTTGCTGATGTTGTAGGAGACATTGTTGGAAGAATGGACGTTGTTGTTGTAGGAGATTCAAAATGAAGTGGTGCTGAAGTTGTAGAAGGGATGTTTGCTGGTACCTGGTCAGTCGAAATGACAGATGAAGCATTTGTTGATGAAGCTGAAGCGTTGTTTGGAACAATGGCTGTTGCAGTTGTAGGAGGTTCTGGAACCGTTGCTGATGAAATCGCTGGATTTGTTGGAATTGATGTTGTAATTTGAAGCAGGCCACTCTGGATGAGACCATCTATGCCATCCCTCAAGTTATCACAACCATTCACCGAAATGTTGCAGTAAGCACACCCTAGCTCACATCCCGAGAACATTTGACATTCGAGGAGTTGAGCTTTAATCTCTACCAACGGTGTCCGAATCTGACCCACACTGGTTATTAAATAAGACGGCTTGTCTTCTTCAATAGCATTGATTCTGGGACCTCCGTGATGTGGCATAGGGTTTTTGTTGACATTTGGTGGTGGTGCAAAGTTTAAAGCTTTGGAGTCTACCAGGTCTTGTACCTTCATGTGCAAGGCTCTGCACTTCTCTGTACTGTGGCCAGGTGCATTTGAATGGAAAGCACATCTGGCACTAGAGTCGTAGTTTCTGGGTAGACTGTTAGGATCCGGAGGTGCCAACGTCCTTAGCTCAACTAGGTTGAGTTTCAGGAGTTGTGGCAATAGTGTTGCATAGGGCATAGGGATCGGATCGATCACCCTATTGGCCTGAGAGGGCCTTTGTTGGAATGGTCTCTGCTGATTGTTGTTGTTGGTGTTGTTGTTGTTGTAATTTCTCGGAGGATACTGAGTTTGTTGCTGGTACTGAGGTTGTTGCTGATAATTTTATTGCGGTGGTTGATAAGCTGGTTGTGGATGTGCTGGAGCGGGAATGGTGACTGCTGCCACAGACCTATGGACATACTGGGGCCTGCCCCTGTTGGTGTGGATAGCATTGGTCTCACCAGTTCTTCTTGGGCCTACAAAAGGTTTCCTTGTATTGCTGGATGAACTGGCACCGTTGTCAGAAATTTTGCCCATTTTTAACAAGCTCTCAATTCTCTCCCCGGCTATGACTACATCTGCAAAGCTGGTAGATGAGAAGGCAGCTAGCCTGTCAATGTATGTTCCTTGGAGGGTGTTCATAAACATATCTGCCATCTCCCTCTCTGACATAGGTGGCTGGACAGCAGCAGCCAGCTGTCTCCACCTTTGAGCGTACTCTCGGAAGCTTTCTCTAGACGACTGTGACATTCCCATTAGGAGGGTCCTGTTGGGTGCCATATCTAAGTTGTACTGATACTGTCTGACAAAGGCTTCTGCTAGGTCCTTCCAGCATCTAATGGTTGCTCTGGTCAGATGAGAGTACCATTCCCTTGAAGCTCCCGTCAAGCTATCCTCAAAATAAAACATCCATAGCTTCTCGTCCATGGTATAGGCCTTCAGCCTCCCCAGAAAAGATTGTAAATGGGTCCGGGGACAGGAAGTCCTGTTATACTTCTCAAAACAAGGAGGCTTAAACTTGTGGGGAATCCTGACCCCGTCTACCAAGCCCATGTCCATAACATCAAAACCCAAAGAATTTTGAGACTCTAAGGATCTTAATTTCTCAGCTATCTCATCCAGCCTCCTGTCATAGGCTTCCTCCCCAGCTCCCATTACTGTGAACTGATCTTCCTGGGGGTCTTCTTGCAGCACCCTGCCTGCAGTGGCAGTTCCTTGAACATTTGCAGGAATGTTGATCTCTGGATGTTGGTGGGGTCCAAAGACTGGGGGATTAATATGAGGTTGGACTCTCTCATTGTTGCTTGTCCTAGCAGTCCCTGGATGATGGTATTCCTGGTTCCTTCCCTCTACCAGTGCTCTCAACCTCTCCTGGCTTTGAGCCATATTGTTCATCACCTCCATAAATTGTGTCATCTGATTCCTCATTTCCAACCTCTCGTTGGTCATTTGGTTCCTGACCTCTGTAAGGTCCTGCTGCATTTGGTCCATCTGTATGCCCGGAAGATTGTTGCGGGTGGGGTATCTGTGTGGACGGTTGAGTGGAAACCCTCGACGTCGAGCAATAGTTCCTGAAGTCATAACAGAGTTAGTAACAATAAAACAAAACCTACAAAACAAAACAAAAGGTTAGTATGCAATGCAGTGTGTCTATTTGTTTCTAAGGTATCCGGCTTGGTACTTGGTTTTGACCTTTCCAGACCCCTTGAAGAAGATGCTTGTGATGTTGCTTGAAGAATTCAGGTGAAACAAACCAACACATATATTACAAGAAGGTAAATGGTACATAGTTTGTTTCTTTTACAATACAAGCCCTCTGAGGGGTCAAAAATACAACATGAAGAAAAGTACATAAAATGAAAGCAAACAACAAGCAAAAAGTCAAACACCAAGGCCAAATTCATCCTCATGAACTTCCTTGAGAAGTGCTTCAGTCACAGGATCAGCTGGGCGCTCTGTAAGATTCCTGATAAGGAGATTCCTTGTAGCAATAGCTGCAGTTAGCTTCTTGTGTTGACTTTGGTCCTTTGACCTCTTTACACCAGCTCTGATCTTCAACTCTGAGACCTCCCTCTGGGCTGCTGCCAGGGCTTCCTGCTGCTCTTTTGCACTAGCTTCCATCTGCTCCATCTTATCCTGAGTCCTTTTATCCTCCTGAGTGCGAGCTTCGGTGATCCTGACCCACCTAGCTTGACTCTCCTTCAAATACAAATCAGTCCTGGCCTTCTGGAAATGAGCTTCCTTGCAGGCATTCTTCAAGATTTGTTCTCCAGCCCTAGACTTCTTGATGTAATCCTCTGACTTCTCAATTCTAGCCAAATGCTCCACCTTCAGCTTTTCTAACCTCTCAATATCCAATCTACCATCACTCCTCTCCCAGAGGGTCTTCTGTAGAGCTTGAGTCAGTTTTTCATTTCTCTCTTTCAATTTCTCAAACTCTTCTAAGCTGACAGTTGCTGGAGGTGGTGTTGTGGAAGGTCCAGGCATATCCTCAATAGTGAAGGGCATTCCAGAAATTTGAGCCCTGGCATGAGACCACTCATAGTACTGGGCTGAGGCTACATTATTGCATTTCCCAAGAATGGTCACCCCTTTAGTCTGCACATTGTCCCAGGCCCAGGATGCTTGCCTGACAATAGCCAGATTAGGCTTGATTTCACAATAAAGGGTCTCAGTCAGATCCTGTGCCCTAGGAGGGTGGACCAATGCATAGCCCAGTTGTCTCTTGAATAGCAGAGGGTTGTAATTGATGCAACCCTTCACTCCAATCAGAGGTACATTGGGAAATTGCCCACAACTTGTAATGATGTCTCTGCCCTTAGTACTCTGAGTACACCATCTGATATCATCTGAGGTTAGAGCAACAAGCCTTCTAGCCCAGTTCTTTGGCTGGTGAGGGTTCAAGAATGCATCAGTTTTTGGCAAGTGCCTGAGCAGCCAGGTATGGAACAAAGGAGCACAGCATCTCACTAATCTTCCCCTTTGCTTTTCATTCCTTTGATGAACAGAATAGTAAATATCTCCCAGTAAGGTGGGCACTGGGTTCCTCAGGATGAAAAGATGGACTGCATTCTTGCTAACAAACCTAGGTTCATCTGCAAACAAAATGACCCCATATATGCTGAGGGCCAACAGAGCACAGACTGCCTTCCACTCCCCCAAGGAGGCCTTCAAACTAGCCTGAGAAGTCAAGAAATCCAGATGAAAACCAGAGATTCCAGCTTTAGATGTCAAATTCTGTCCAATCAGAACTGGTTCCAGATGTAATGCTTTGGCTATCTCCTCATTACTTGGGAAAGCCATCTCAGGGTTGAAGGGGATTCCACCCCTGATGGGTACACCAACCAATGATGAATACTCCTCCAGCAAAGGTCCCAACTGGAAATTCTGAAATGTGAAGCACCTCAGAGGGGAATCATAGAACTGCAGGCAAGTATGTATCAGGCTCCTCTGTGAAGGGTCCAAATCCAATACCACATCAAGGATTCCTCCATAATGTTCTCTGAAATATGGTATATGGTCTGGAGTAATCAGGGTCTGAATCCTCCTGATGCTAGCTAGCTCAGGCTCAAAGAAGTGGTAGGAGATGTTACTTTTCTTAGGTGCCATGTTGCTGAAGAGTGGGTGCTGATGATGATGACTGAGGACAACACTGAAGATGGGCCACTGATAGGCTGAGACTGAGGATGCAAGTGACTGAAGCAAGTGCCTGATAGCTGAAGCAAGTGCTGATGAAGATAGGTCTAAGCTGAAGAAGGGGTCAAAACCAAGCCAAAATGATAGGATGGATACCCTGAAAAACAAATAAACACATGTTAGAATGATGCAATGAGGATGTATGCAAATGATATGCAAGGGTTGTGACTGAGCTGGATCTGATCAAGTGCTCTGATATAGGTCCACATATGTTCAAGAAATCCAGATGGAGGTCTATAAGTCCAGTAACCAAGGTGGGGGACTCAAATAAAGAGTCACATGACCAGGGTTTAGAATCACAAGAACTGTCCCAACATGGAGTACTCTTAAACAAAACAAGGTAACAGGGTATGTTGAGGTCAAGGGTACCTGCAAACCTGTAAACAGCCCAACCCCCTCACAGGTGATGTTCTAAAACAAGGATCCTCAGATTTGGATCAGTTATGAGAAGTGTAAACACTTCTAATCCTGGAGGTACAGTGTTTACAATAACCATAAAAGTTCCTCCTCTAATTCACCTCAGTTTTTGAAGGTCAATACTAAAGGTCATCCAGACTTAGCAGGCTTCCCAGATAGCCCTAGTATTGCAGGAAATCTGCAACACAGAGTTCTCAAGAAGAAACCCATATCTGAACCGTGTTTCATATTCCCGCACCAGACCGAGATGGAATGGGAAATAATATGAACCACTCTAGCCTAGGTGTCACTCAGGTCCCAGGTATAGGACCTCAACTCTCAGTAGAACCCCACCCACCAAAGCAAAACCAGATCCAGCCAGACAGCATGACAGTATGATATATGTAAAGCTATAAATAAAGCAAATAAACAACTGTACTTAAAGCAGTAAATAAAATAAATCATACAAGCACAGATAACACCCCAGTAAACACAAATCAAACAAGCGCTAGGAGGAACCCACGAAAAGAACCAGAAGCCCTGGTTGCAATATAAGGGTCCCCAGCAGAGTCGCCAAGCTGTCGCTCCCGATAAATGGGAATGGCCCAAATAAAGGTACAGACGCGAACGGTCGGCGAGAGGGACAATGAGAACACACAGCAGTGAACTCACTGGAGATGAAAAGAGTCGCCAGCTAGGCATTTTTATCCCGGAGGAAAGGTAATGCTGCATAGACCTAGAAAGATATGGATAAGACGGTTGCGAACCAGAGAGACTAAGAAAGGGGGTTGGTTACAACCTGGGAAGGTATTAGCACCCAGATTGTCCGCCGTACTCGACGGGATCCACGCTTAAAAGATTTGTGTTTAAAAGGGGTAGTGTCAGTTCAATTTGTGTATCAAAGAGCTGGAGAAAGATGTACAGGTGTCAGTGTGAGAGAAGTGAAGTGTAATATGTATAGTGTCAGTGTAAGAACAAAAATGAAATGCTCATGATAATGAGGCTAAAGAATAAGGCTAGAAGGAGGGGGAATATACAGAGACTTTTGTTCGATAACTGTTAAGTTATGCCTACGTATCCTCTCGTGCAATGAGGAAGTCAGAACACCGTAGTTCGACCCAAAGAGACTGAAAGGTGAATTGACTTGTGAACTGCTTGCTTATCTATGCTCAAGTGTATGACCTGTCTGGCTCAGGTGCTAACTGTCTTGCATTAGACGGAAGAAGCGAGTTCTCGTTTATGAGTGAATGAGATGAGAAAAGAATCCCGGAGGAGACGATTATTGTTTGTTTTTGTGTTTTCAGTCTTTTATTGCTTTTGGAAGTTTGTCATAAGTTAATGAGCTTAAGCCTAAACCAATGGGTTAGTAAACTCATCACATCCTCCCTCTGATTAGGGGTAATGAGAATACCTTAAGTGTGAAGTCAGATTCTCACACTTAATCACCCTTGATGCAGGATTAAGATCATTAACCTACTTGTGATTATTTAGATGTTTTTGTGGTTCTTGTTTAGTGTTGAGTAATGAGATTAAGCCATAATCAGGGATTAAACAGACTCATTACACCATCCTAATAGAAGGATAATAGATGAGAATGTTTAAGCTGAGGAAAGCTCCTCAACTTAATCCATGATTAGGGATTAACTTCATGACAAAACAAAGCCTTTATTAAGTGGATTTTAATTAATGATAAGATGATGAAGTGATTTTTTAGGGTTTGTAAGACAACTTGAGGGGGACTTGTCCATTAACCCTAGGGTTAGTCCTTCTTAACCAATTAAGGAAGAATTAGAACCCTAATGCAAGGCCCAAGTTACAAGTGTGATGTCTTGATGATTATTAAGTGGATTGATTAAAGGAGTTAAACACATTAAGGGTTTAACACTTAGGATTAAAGTTATACACTCCATCCTAATAGAAGGATGCATGCATAAGCTTAATCACAAAGCCTCAAAGCCATTAGGGTTTAGTCCCTGATTATGAGATGAGAAGAGAAGACTCAATGAGACACAAAGGTAAAACTAAGTGGGGAGACTAATCAAAACCCTAATCATTGTCATGCTTGGTTGTTCCTAATGTTTGTGAGGTTTACAAGAGAAATCTTCAGAGGAACCACCAGGAAGCAGATGGAAAGGAGCCAAGAGAAGCAAAGTAACTTGCTTCATTCAAGAAGACAAGTCACTTGAGAAAAGAAAGTAAGAAGAAAAAAGAATGAGCAAGCTCAATCTCAAACACATAACAAAATGCAGCATGGATGCATAAAAGAGATGAGAAGAAAATGTGAGAAGTGAAGGCAAATTCACTTCTCAAGGTTGCTTACCACCTGAAAAGTTAGTGAAAGAGATGCAATGCAATGCCAAATGGAATGAAATGGCATGATGAGAAACAAAACCAGAAGCATATATGGGATGATAATGATGCTATGAGATGATGCAAACATGAGATAAGGCATGGTGATGATCATATGAGCTCATGGATGCAAATGAAGCAAGCTAAGACACATGAACATACATGAAAAGTTATGAAATGCAAATGGCATACACCATGGCAAATGCAAGATGCAATGATCAAACATGCTTTCAATATGTCTTATGATGTCAAGTGAATCAAATGGATGCATAAAATGCTATGGCAAGTCATGTTGTGCAAGCAAATGCAAGATGTATGCATATGGAAACCCAAATTAGGGTTTATGATCAAAGCATCAAACATAAACCAAAATCAGAAGCAAACATCAATACAAAAAATTGAAAATGCACTCAAAGGACCCCTAGTCCTATACTAACCCACTGCCCAAAGGAGAGGTTCCAACTCCTAACCAAGTTCAAGATATGATTTTCCTAAGTTTTCTAGGGTTTTAGGGTTCCTTAACAAGAAAAATGTCAAACAAAAGGAAAATGTAAAATCAAATCATGGCCATTTAATCTCACAAACTACATGATATGCTAAACACAATGCAAAAAGAATCAAAGTCCAACTCTTTAGGGTTAGGCAGAAATGATTTTTGGAAGTTTGGATCAAAATAATGCATCAAAATGATTTTAATTCCATGAAAAATTCTCAAAATGCATCAAGATCAAAAAAGAAATTTGGTTTGAGGGTTGGACAATGTTTCTAAATGTTTTTAAAGGTTTCATGAATTTTTTGGTGATTTTTAAATACCTAAAAGTATTTTTAATTAATTAATTCTCATTAATTAATTAAAAAGAAACTTTTAAATATTTAAAAATACTTTTTTAATGCTAAAAATGAAAATAAAAATATTTTTGTGTTCTGAAATTAAATAATAACTTGTATAAAAAATTTCAGATTTTTTAAAGTATTTTTGCTATTTTAAATAAAATGAAGAAAACAAATGCAATTAAATGAAATAAAAACTGAATTTAAATGAAAGTCAACGCATCCAGTGGTCCACGTTTAAACCTGAGATGGAGGGAAAGACTTCGCGCGTGATCCTAAGGCTGAGATTCAAACTGGCCTAATTTCCATTTTATATTAATTAAACAGAATTAATTAAGTTAATTGTGGATTAGGGTTTCTAATGGTGCATCTGGACCATCCAAACGCGCGCCAGTCAACCTAGGTCAGCCCATCCAACGCTCCAGATTCAAACCACATTAAACACAGGGATTAAGCCCTAATCATTTTCAGGTGGCCGGAGAAGACCTCCGGTCGTCTTCTCCGGTGGGAACCCCACCTGAAAATCCCTAAAACCTTCAAATCGTAACAAAAATGAAATCTAAACAAACAGAAATCCTTCCCACACTTCACTGAATCAAAACCCTAACACAAACATCATTTATATTTCATCAATCTCATGAATCGAAACAAAACAAAATTTAGGGCAAGACTTTCAGAACACGATTAAACTCTCATTTCTTCACCATTTTCAAAACTAAAGACATATTCATGATCAGGGAGGCATGTAGAAGCTATTAAGAACTTAAAGATTCATTTCTAGAAAAAAAGTTCTTGAGCTACCTGAGTTTTGAAGCTTTCAGTTCAAAGCTTCCTGGCCTCTCCTTTTGATGCAATCCACTCCTCTTGGTCCCTTGATGATGTCTGGATGCTTAGAAAGAGTTTATGCTGGCTGGTTTGAGAGTTTGAACAGGTTCTGCTCAAGCTCAGGTGAGAATCGTGTTTTGGATTCAGGCAGTTTAAGGCAAGGGTGAGGGGTGCTTTGTGATCAGGATGATGAGTTGAGAAGGTCTGTGAAGTTTGTTTAAGTGTTTGTGGCTTGTATGAAGAGTTTCGAAGGCTTTTGCTTTGAGAGTGAAAAATGAGAGAGTTGAGTTCTTGCTGGTTTCAGGCTTGTGTGTTGTGATGTTCAGCTTGCATTTGGTTTGTATAAACTAATCCTATTGGTCAGATGACATGACATGTCCTTTTGTGATAGGTATGGTTGCTTTTGCCAAAATGTCAACTTTGTGTAAGAAGGGCATGGGCTACTTTTCTAGCTTGGTACAAGGGCTTGTCTTGCGCAGCATGGTGAGGGGAAAGGGCTAGGGTGGTTCAGCATCCAAGGCAGCAAGTGGATGAGATGTTATCATTGGTTTTGCAACTTGCTTGCCTTTGGTTCCCATGAAAAGATCTTGTTCCAAACACCATACAAACATGTGATCCCTTTGGTTCAATCTGAACTTTAAGACTTATGTTATGTTTGTATAAGGATTAGGCATCAATTAGAAGTCACAAATGCCCTTGGTACAAGATTTTGCAAATTTCTCATTTAGTGCATAACTTGAAATTTAGTGATTTTAGCCAACTTTGATGCACCATAACTTTTGATCCAAAATGAATTAGGTCATGTTCTTGTACTTTTTGAAAAGGGAAAGATCCATTCTACAACTTTCATGACCAAAGTTTTTTCATTTGAAGCATTTTTGGATCAAAAAGTAAGGGTTGAAAAGTTGCCTAAAATGACAAATTCCTTAAAAGTCAAACTTGCCTCAAAAAGTCAACTTTGCAAAAACTTGTAATTCTTGAATTTTGTGAACTTCAAACTTCTTCCATGATCAAATAAAGATCAAATACACTCAAAATGATGAAGATCACCCCTTGGTTGGGTCATTGGGGGCCTCAGATGCCCTGATTTTGCACTGACTTGCTTGAAAAGTCAACCCTTGATCAGATAACCTCCCCATGGAATTTCTTCATGAAAATTGATATGCATACTCCCTATACCATATAGATACCAATAGAGACAAGAATGACAAAAAAAATTTGGAGTTATGGCCTCTGAAACCAAAACCCTAATTTTAGGTCATCTGTGCAGTCTAGCCTGGCTCTGCTTCCATACCAATCCCAGCTCTTGTGATTCTTTGGCATTCTTGACTTTGAGAGGATGTAATGTGATATAAGAACACACATGGACCCCTTTGAAGTGATTGGTGGCCTTTGGAGTGGCTCAAGAAGCTCTTGGATTGCTCAGATCACAAACCCTAGATGCAGATGACTTAGAATCTATGCAGTGAATCAAAAATGTGATATGAGATGGTATGATTGTGTTTATGCATATGAAATGATCACAAGCCATGGTGTGAATTGGGTGAGGGCAAATTTGGGGTGTTTACACTAGGGAATCCTAATAAGTCAGCTAGCTCTTTATGGTTAAAGTCATATTCTATTCCAAATAGGCGGAAACTGATAAATCCCTTCCTGAATCCAAAACCGCGCTCGGGTAGGTAAACTAAGGAGCTAAGGAACTCGAGGGTGAGCTCGCGGTAAGTCACAAACTTATGTTGAATCAGTGCATTCTCCCATCCAAGTCGGTTAAACAAGTACAGGATGCTATCATGTATACCTAGGGTTTCCATAGTCAGATCATCCGGGTACAGGGTCAAATCCATTGGCCTCTGTGATAACTCTTCAAATTTCATTCTTTGGTTCCTACCTCTAAATTTGGTTTCCATAAGGTTTATCGGTTGGTTAGCCATGTTTAGTGCAAATACGGAGGAAACAAATCAGGGGGAGAAGGAAAATGGAAAAGACTTTAGAAAATCTGTAAAAGTAATTTAAGATTAAAATAAGGAAAAATAAAAATAAGAAAATGAAATGCATAAATTAAAAGCAATAATAGTAATAATGAAATAAAACTATAAAATGACAAAACAAATTAATGAATAATAAAATGATAAATGACAAAATAATAAAATGATGAAAACGATTTAAATGATTTAAATGATTAAACGAGTAAATGGGTTGCCTCCCACTAAGCGTTGTTTTTATCGTCTAAAGCCTGACGTAATGCTTAGGTGTAGATTAATCAGGGGAATTAGTGGACAACTCTAAAAGCCTTAGACTATTCGCATAATCTCTATTTTCAACTTTATGATAATGTTTTAAACGTTGTTCGTTCACCGTGAATGGTTCACTATTCCTACCCTTAATTTCTATTGCTCCTCTCGGGAACACTCTAGTTATTTCAAAGGGTCCTGACCATCTAGATTTTAATTTTCCAAGAAAGAGCCTAAGTCTTGAATTAAAGAGGAGTACAACGTCTCCCACACTAAATTCTTTCCTAGATAGGTGTTTATCATGCCATCGCTTAGTTCTTTCTTTATATATCTTAGCATTCTCATAAGCATCTAGCCTTAATTCTTCTAATTCGTTAATATCTAGGATTCGCTTTTCTCCTGCAGCATTATAGTTTATATTGAGAGTTTTGATCGCCCAATAAGCTTTGTGTTCTAGTTCTACCGGGAGGTGACAAGATTTTCCATAAACTAATTTGAAAGGTGTAGTTCCTATGGGTGTCTTGTAAGCGGTCCTATAAGCCCATAAAGCTTCATTAAGTTTAGATGACCAATCTTTCCGAGATATGGCGACAGTCTTTTCTAAGATTTGTTTGATTTCTCTGTTTGAGACTTCGACTTGTCCACTTGTTTGTGGGTGATATGGTGTTGCCACACGGTGTCTTACTCCATACTTAGATAGTAATTTGTCAAAGATTTTTGAAATGAAGTGCGAGCCACCGTCACTTATGACGAGTCTAGGCACACCAAATCTGGGAAAGATTATATTTTTGAAAAGCTTTATTACTACTCGTGTGTCGTTTGTAGGAGAAGCTATAGCTTCGATCCATTTTGAAACATAATCAACAGCTACGAGTATGTAATTATTACCGAAAGATGATGGGAATGGTCCCATGAAATCTATTCCCCAGACGTCAAAGATTTCTACTTCCAATATTCCTTTTTGAGGCATTTCATCTCTTCTTGAAATATTACCGGTGCGTTGACACCGATCGCAATTTATAACAGCGATGTGGACATCTTTCCATAGATTAGGCCAGAATAGGCCAGCTTGCAAGATTTTTGCACAAGTCTTGGAAGTGCTTGCATGTCCACCATAAGGAGATGAATGTCAATGAGCAATGACATCTTCTATTTCTTCTTCGGGAATACATCGACGAAAGATTCCATCGGGTCCTCTTTTGAACAATAATGGTTCATCCCAATAGTAATGTTCTAGATTGTGAAAGAATTTCTTTTTCTGCTGATAGGTTAAATCAGGTGGAAGAGCTCCTGCGGCTAGGTAGTTAACAATGTCATCGTACCATGGAAGTCCTACAGTCGTTTGGATTGTTTCCATGGGTTCTGGTTCATCTAGGTCTAACTGAACTGGGTCGCTTCCTATTTGTGCTATCAGCTGTTCATACGAAAAATCATCGTTAATCGGCACTTGTTCGGGTTTAATACCTTCTATTCTAGATAAATGGTCCGCTACAACGTTTTCAGTACCTTTCTTATCTTTTATTTCGAGATCAAATTCTTGTAAGAGTAAAATCCATCTCAAGAGTCTTGGTTTAGCATCTTTCTTAGTCAGTAGATATCTGATAGCAACATGGTCTGTGTAAACGATTATTTTCGCTCCTACTAGGTAAGAACGGAATTTGTCAAGCGCAAAGACAACTGCTAACAATTCTTTTTCAGTAGTGGCGTAGTTCATCTGAGCAGAATCTAAGGTTCTACTGGCATAGTAAATCGCATGAAGTTTCTTTTCCTTCCTATGGCCTAGAACTGCGCCTACAGCATAGTCACTCGCATCGCACATGATTTCGAAAGGTAATCTCCAGTAAGGGGGTTGCATGATTGGTGCGGTGATGAGGGCTGTTTTTAGAGTTTCGAAGGCTTTAAGACAATATTCATTGAATATGAACTCAGTGTCTTTCATTAATAAACCGGTAAGAGGTTTAGTGATTTTCGAGAAATCTTTGATGAATCGTCGGTAGAAACCGGCGTGTCCTAAAAAGCTTCGTATTTCTCGAATGGTTTTAGGGGGTTGAAGATCTTTTATGACTTCTATCTTAGCTTTATCAACTTCAATTCCCTTGTCGGATATGACGTGGCCTAATACGATTCCTTCTCTGACCATAAAATGACATTTCTCCCAGTTAAGCACGAGGTTTACTTTTACAAATCTTTCTAACACCATTTCTAAATTTGATAGGCATCCTTCAAAACTTTGCCCGCATACAGAGAAGTCGTCCATGAACACTTCCATGATGTTGTCTATAAAATCTGCGAAGATTGACATCATACATCTTTAAAAGGTTGCAGGAGCGTTGCATAACCCAAAGGGCATTCGTCTATAAGCGAACGTTCCATAGGGGCATGTGAATGTAGTCTTCTCTTGATCATCTGGATGGATAGGGATTTGGAAAAATCCTGAGTAACCATCAAGATAACAGAAATAAGAATGCTTGGCTAATCGTTCTAACATTTGATCTATAAAGGGTAGTGGGAAATGATCTTTTCGAGTGGCTTTGTTTAGTTTACGATAATCGATGCACACCCTATGTCCTGTCACTACTCTTTGCGATATCGATTCGCCTTTAGCGTTTTTCACAACAATGATACCTCCTTTCTTTGGCACTACATGTACTGGACTAACCCATTTACTATCAGAGATTGGATATATTATTCCGGCATCTAGTAGTTTCTTAACTTCTTCTTTTACTACAGTGCTAAGGATTGGGTTAATTCTTCTTTGAGATTCTCTGGAGGTTTTGCAATCTTCTTCTAGCAGAATACGATGCATACAAATTGAAGGGCATATTCCTTTGAGATCAGATATGTTATATCCTAATGCAGTTGGATATTTCTTTAAGACATCTAAAAGTTTCTTTGTTTCGATTGTTCCTAAACTGGAATTTATTATAACTGGTCTTTTACATTCAATGTCTAAGAATTCGTACCTTAGGTTATTAGGTAAAGTTTTTAATCCTAATGTAGGTTTATCTTTACTTGGCATGGGATCCGGTGTAAGTGCTAAACTTTCGCTTAGACTATCGTCCTGATACGGTGCACGCCAATTATCATCTTCGAAAATCAGAGGGATTTGAATTTTCATAATTTCAGAATAGGTAGTTTCTTTCATTTCCATTTCTCTTACACATTCGTCAATTACGTCCAATAGATAGCATGTATCCTCTATAAATGGTGATTGTAAGAATTGTGTTAAAATAAATTCAACTTTCTCTTCACCTACTTCAAAGGTTAGATTTCCTCTTTTTACGTCTATTATAGCTCCGGCGGTAGCTAAGAATGGTCTTCCTAGTATGATAGGTGTAGTGGAGTCTTCAGAGATGTCCATGATTATGAAATCAGTAGGGATGTAGAATTGTCCTATACGTACTGGGACGTTTTCTAGTATGCCTACAGGATATTTAACAGAGCGATCGGCTAGTTGAACAGACATTTTAGTTGGTCTTAGGTCTCCCATGTCTAGCCTTTTGCAAATCGTTAAGGGCATAACACTGATACTGGCTCCTAAATCGCATAGAGCTTTGTCAATGACGAATTTTCCTATTACACAGGGTATAGAGAAACTTCCTGGATCTTTTAGCTTAGGAGGCATATTATTCTGAATTATGGCGCTACACTTAGCAGTAAGTGTAACTGTTCCGTTATCCTCTATCTTTTTCTTATTGGATAGGATTTCTTTTAAAAACTTAGCATACGAGGGCTTTTGAGTGACAGCTTCTGTAAACTGAATAGTAATATTCAACTGTTTCAGAAGTTCGACAAATTTCTTAAACTGGCCCATTGTTTTGGAATTGGTTAATCTCTGAGGGTACGGAATTGGTGGTTTATAGGGTGGTGGAGGCACATAAGGCTTTTCTTTCTCCACTGCCTCTTGATTATCATCTTCCTTTTCTTCTGGATCGTTCACCTTTTCAGTCGGTTTATCTGGTTTTTGGTACATGGCTGGATTGTCAAGTCTTGGATCGGTAGGTACGTCAAGTTCCTTGCCACTTCTTAATATCACAGCATTGGCATGTCCTTTCGGATTAGGTTGAGGTTGTCCAGGAAATACTCCAGCTGGTGCAGCGGTAGGTGCTTGTTGTTGAGCTACTTGTGAAATCTGAGTTTCAAGCATTTTGTTATGTGTAGCTAATGCATCTACTTTGCTTACTAATTGCTTAATCTGCTCACTAGTGTGAATGTTTTGGTTTAAGAAGTCCTTGTTTGTTTGAGATTGGTTAGCTATAAAGTTCTCCATCATCAGTTCAAGGTTCGATTTTCTAGGGACATTAGGAGCAGTCTTTTGATATCCTGGTGGTGTAGCTGGTGCTTGACCGGGTGCGTATAAAGCATTGTTATTCTTATAGGAGAAGTTTGGATGATTCTTCCAACCTGGGTTGTATGTGTTTGAGTACGGATTTCCTTGAGCATAATTCACTTGATCTGTGGGAATTCCTGTTAATAGTTGACAATCAGGAACTTCATGTCCTGGAACTCCACATAACTCACAGTTAGGTGTTACTGCAGCCACGGTGGCTGTTGGTGTTATGGCCAAGTTGTCGATCTTTTGGTTTAGTTGGTCAAACTTTGCATTGACTTGGTCCATACTACTCACTTCGTACATACCTCCTTTTGTTGGTTTCTCAGTTGCAACTCTCTCGCTTCCCCATTGGTAATGGTTTTGAGCCATACTTTCGATAAGTGCATAAGCATCATTATATTCTTTGTCCATCAGTGCACCGCCCGCGGCAGCGTCAATTGTCATTCTTGTATTGTACAAGAGTCCATTATAGAAGGTATGTATGACCATCCATTCTACTAATCCGTGATGTGGACAAAGTCTCAGCATATCCTTATAGCGTTCCCAAGCTTCGAATAGTGATTCGTTTTCCCTTTGCTTAAATCCGTTGATCTGAGCTCTCAGCATAGCTGTCTTGCTAGGTGGGAAATATCTGGTCAAGAAAACTCTCTTTAGTTCCTCCCACGTAGTCACTGAGTTCGAAGGCAGAGATTGAAGCCAGGCTCTTGCTCTGTCTCGAAGTGAAAAAGGAAACAAACGTAGTCTAATATCTTCTTAGGTAACTCCATTGGCTTTTACGGTATCTGCGTATTGCACAAAGATCGATAGATGAAGGTTCGGATCCTCGGTAGGATTTCCGGAGAATTGATTTTGTTGCACGGCTGATATCAACGAAGGTTTTAGTTCGAAATAGTTTCGGTTGATAGCCGGTGCGGCAATGCTAGAATGCGGTTCAGCTTGCGAAGGACTAGCGTAATATTTGAGTGGGTGATTCTGTTCTTCAACCATCTATGCGTCCTTTGATGTTACGACTGGTTTAGGTGGATCTAATTGAAGATCTGGAATATTGTAACTTTGTTCGTAATCGAATATCCGTCTTCTTACGTGTAAGAAGCGTTCCGATTCTGGGATTAGAGATTGCAAGTCTTCATCTTGGGAGCGAGTACTTGGCATACACTCGGGAATTGAGATTAAGAAAAGAAAATAGTTGTTACCTTAGTCTAGACAATGCTACGTAAAGTGCACTAGTAACAAAATTAAGGTCCCCGACAACGGCGCCAAAAACTTGATGGGCTAAAGACGTGTCTAATTATGTGTCTAGCGGTATCTTCACTGCAAGTGCACAGCCTATCGAAGTAATATTTAAGATTATCGATCCACAGGGACTCTATGGTTACTTAGTGCTAGATGAACTTCTAGTTTAGCTAAGGTGAAGGGTTGTCACGATTTTTTGTTGTTTTTAAAGATTAAAGGCGGAAATTAAATTTAAGTTTAATAAAATAATACTAAGGCGGTCGGTATGTAATTATGCTAACTTAGGCGGGTCAATCTAACCTAGGCTTATAAAGATGGTTCACTTAATCTATTCTGTAGAGGTTACCAGTTTAAATACCCTTAACTCACACTCTCGTGGTCTTATCTCAGATCTTACCCCTAAAGCCCTATGCCTGCTCTCGCTAGCCCATAAGTGTTTAGAGATAATTTTTGGAAACTTAGTAATTCTAATTTATTTTAAAGCGCTCTCGCTGTGTTTAATTTAAATGCCTAACTTTAGCTATCTGGTTAAAATCTCACACTCTCGTGGTCTTGACCTAACCTAATACACTTTCCTTACTCTCGTAACAAAAAGGTTGATTTTATAATAAAAAGTATCAGCCAGAATATTAAGCTCTTAATTATTTTAAGCCTATAGTTGATTTTACCGATTTAGTTTGTTTTAATTACATACCGCCCTAAGGTATTTAGCTACTCATTTTTGTTGAACCAGACAGAGGCAGAGAAACATAAAACGAAATATTCATGGCAGAAAAATAAATATTCAACATAAATATAAAATTGCAAATTAATATAAACCTGGTTAACAATAAAATGGCAGACTCCTTCTTCCACAGGCTGGAAAGCTCGGAGTATTTGTCGGAATCGGAAATAAATTCTAAAAATTCTGAAGGCTTTGAAACAAATAAATTTTATAACAATTTCCTGATGTTGGAAATTGTTATAGGTTTGGTTTGGATACAAGAAAACTAAAGCAATGAAAATAATGCTGGAAAAATATAAAGGGTGAAAAATAATTCGGCAGAGCTTCCGCAAGAAATTAATAAAACTAAACTCTGTGTTTTGTTCATTTGATTTAAGCTATTTATAGAAAATTAAATGGGCTGGTGGTTGAATTGTTGCTTGGGCCTTGTAGGAGCATTGAGAGAATCCAGGGACGTGTGGATACAGGGTCAGCTGGAAAATAGGCATTTCATATGCAGCGTAACGTTATGACCAAGTCTTCAGTCAAATAACCTATTTTTCCCTTGTCATGGTCGTGACAAGGGCATCACGTTCGTGTCCCTTGTATAATAAGTGTCACGGTCGTGAGGGATATGTCACGGTCGTGAGGGATATGTCACGGTCGTGATTGCTCCTTTTGGGGTGTCACGGCCGTGACACCTAGGTGACGACCGTGAGTGTAACAAAAAATGCAGGTTTTGCAGAATTCTTCATTTCTTCATCTTTCAATGGTTGTTTCTGCTCATTTCACTCGTGGCTCATGATTTAGCTCTGTATACGATGTACCTGCAAAATGGCAAGGAAAACTCGAGGAATCGGGTGTTAAAACGACAATTATGCGATAAAACGGTATTGAAACATAGCAATATAATCGATACATTTTCTCGTTATCAAACTTCCCCAAATTTAAACCTTTGCTTGTCCTCAAGCAAATAGTCGGTTGAAAATTGTCGAACAAGTTTTTATCGACGCACACACATAACAAACCGTACGAGGGATCGTTTTGTCGGATAAACCGGTACTTTGATAAAACACTAACGATACACTAATGACACAAGCAACAAACTAAGTCGTCGACTTCCCGTTAAACGAAACATTCGGCAATTGCTTTACGATTTCACCTAGAGTCTTTCGATCTTATTTCGCCCGGTTTCATTCTAGCGCAATCACATTAAGCCCTTTGCCTTAGCACGCACGTAGTGGAGTAGCCGGTTAGCGAATTTGATCCTTTAAAAGCACGGGGTCTGGTACACGAATGTGGTAACCCTATATACATTATCCGATTTGGAGGTTGTGGGAGATCGAGCCGTAGCACGCCCTACCAAGTTCAGAATCAGTACCTCTGAACCAACCCGCAATGGACTCCTTCTCATATTTCTCGTTTCTTATATGCGACCGTGTACTTTGGTGCAATTTCTTTTCATTGGCATCGGGATATGAAGGATCATTATAGATTAGGCATCAAACGCTTATATTCATCGGCTCCCCACGTGGTTTGTGTTCAGACGGTGCTGACTGCTAGTATAAACTACTAGGGGTTACTTTTGAACTGAAACTTAAGGTGTAGTCGTAACAATCATCGGAACGGGATTGCATAAGTGGGAATTCTAAGGTGTCAAGACTGTATTGATCTTGTTGAATCGTTCTCAGCCTCCTAATTATGATTTCGTAGGTAAGTCGGGTAATGCGAATAATTAAAGATTTTTTTCGGTATGGCTAAATAAACGGGGAAAGTTCGAAACTAAAGAAAATAGCACAAAAATTTGCTCGTTTCATTAACTTACGAAAAGGAAATACAACGGAATAGAAATAATGCGAAAAGGGAAAAATGCGGAAAATGAAAGGTACCTCTCCCACACTATATCAGACATTGTCCTCAATGTTGTGATATAATAGCGGTAAAGTACAATACAAACGACAAAAGCGGAAAAACAAAAACAAAAACTAAAACTAAGGTTGTTGATGACCACGACCTCGGCTTCAAGAACGGGCGTGTTCTTGAGGGTTTGTTAGTCACGTTTACAAGACAGATTCAACCGCAGCGTAAGATTTGGAAATCGGGGGATTTCACAAATAGATCGTGGAACCGGTGAATTGTTTGTATTACTTGCAGGGAATCTTGATTGGGCTCATATCAAGTGAAGGTTGATACAATAGGAAGATCTAGGTGTATAGATTTCTGGTGTTTGTATAGCAACCTTGTAATCGACGATTTCAGCAATATTGATATAAAAGTTCTCAATTTCGGTTTGAAATTGAGAGGGAGACGTACCCACACGCGAGGACGAACATGGGGAACTTCCTTACCAAATCTCTGCATATTGTATTCCTTCTCTATCTCTATTTACGTTTTCAATCATTTTTGATTCATTGGAAATAGCTTTTGTGATAGGTGCATTCAACTGTTTTACAGCTTGTGTGTTTTATTCTTTATCATCTCAATCGTAAATCCAGCACGTTATCACATGTCCGGTCTTCTAGTGGCTGGTCCAGAATAGACGCTTGTATATTTGGGACCGTTGTTTCCGTTAATCTTTGAAAACTCTGGTCCACATGACGCTTGTATACAAGGAGGTGATCCATTCACCCCCCTCTAGATCACTAGCCACAATGTCTAACAAGTGGTATCAGAGCACCGGTTCGCTGGTGCTTTGTGGTTGCCTGTAATGTTATGGATTCTGAACCAAAGGGGGCGTATAATAGAGCTCCTGTTTTCAATGGTGAAAATTATGGCTACTAGAAAGACTACATGCAAGTTCACATAAATTTTGTGGATAGGCGCGTATGGGCTGCCATTCAAAATGGTCCTTTTCAAATTACCATGATGAATGAAGCAGGTGCCATAGTACCTAAACTAGAAGATGATTGGGATGAAAAAGATGAGAAAAAGTGGTCAAGTGATTGGAGAGCTCGAAATATGCTAATTTCAGCACTTAGTGCAGATGAGTATTATCGAGTTTCCCATTGCTCGACAGCTAAAGAAATGTGGGACGCTTTAGAAATTGCACATGAAGGTACAACTGAAGTAAAACAGTCCCACATTAACACACTTAATCAAGAGTTCGAACTCTTTCGCATGAAACAAGGAGAATCTATTCCCGACAAGCAAAAGAGATTTGTTCATCTCATTAATCGTTTGAATGCACTTGGAAAACCTGTTTCCAATGATATTGCTACTAATAAAATTTTGAGATGTCTTAGCAGGGAATGGCAACCTAAAGTAACAGCTATTAAGGAAGCCAACGATCTAACGACACTCACAATGACTACTTTGTTTGGAAAGCTGGAGGAACATCAGCAAGAACTAGAAAGTCTAGAAAAGTTTGAGAACAAAAGTAAAAAGGGAAAGGAGAAGAATAAAGACAAAGAGGGTGAGAAGAGGCTTATAGCTCTTGTGGCTTCTAACTCAAAGTCCTCACAAAAAGAGCTAAGCAACAATGAGTCAAGTAGTGACGAAGACTCCGATGACGAAGAAATGGGACTTTTTGTTAGGAGATATAATAGATTCATTCGAAAGAATGGAATCAAGAATTCCAACAAAAATCTCATAAAGTTTAGAAGACAATCTATAGATTCAAAACAGGAAGAGATTAAGAAGAATAGAGAAAGAGGGTCTTGCTTTAATTGTGGCAAGTCCGGACATTATAAAACGGATTGTCCTTTAAAGAAAAAGGATAAAGGAAAAGCTCCACCAAAAAGGTATAATAAGCAAAGAAGAGCTTACATTGCTTGGGAAAGTGATAGTGATTCATCAAGTACACAATGCTTAAGTGATAGCGATGAAACCACAAATTTGTGTCTTATGACTCACACCAAAAATCAGTCCCATCACAAGAAGAAAAGTGATGATAAAAAGGTAAAACAAGCTTACTATAACAATTTCTCTTCTATGTCCTTTTCTGAATTGAAAATAGCTTTTGAAAAACTTCATAATGAAGCTATAGAAGCATTTAAAAGATTATCTTCCGATAAATTTTTTTTTTCATACTTGGAAGGTAAAGTACAACATGCTGAAAAAGATTTAGAATACTTGAAAGCTAGCATTGTAGAAAATTCAAAAGCTATTGATATTGATGGTTGTAGTAAAATAAGGCATTGTGAAGGTTGTTACATTTGGCAACAAGAGGTTATTTCTCTTAAAGTCAAATTGGAAAAAGCCTTGCAACCTAAGATTACTTATGCCATTGATACTAGGTTGTTCAAAAAGTCATTAAATCCTCCATATGCAAAATATTCTTTTGTTCTAAAGGATTTAAAGACCAATCATAAACAACAACATTATCGTAGTGTTTGTCATTATTGTTGTCATGCTGGCCACACCATTGAAAAATGAAAATTTAGAAGATTTCTAGTGCCTAAAGGCATTTATCAATGGAAGCCTAAAGACAACCATGTTACCACTTACCCACTTGGACCCAATAAAAATTGGGTACCTACCTCTCTCTTTTGATATTGTAGGATGAGTGTCTTGCATCCATGGAAAGCAGATGGTTTCTGGACAGCGGGTGTTCAAGGCACATGAAGGGTGACATATCACTTTTTATTGACTTCAAAGCAAAGAAGAAGGGGTATGTTACTTATGGAGACAATAACAAAGGAGCTATACTTGGTAAAGGTAGTGTAGGTAATCCCTCTACCACTACTATTTCTGATGTCCATCTTGTAGAGGGACTTAAACACAATTTGTTAAGTATAAGTCAACTATGCGACAAAGGTTATAAAGTTTCTTTCACAAAAACTTGTTGCAAAATTGAACATACCGAACATAATGTTGTGTTTAAGGGTGTAAGAGTAAACAACATATATATGCTTGATCTTTTGAGTGTATCTTTAACAAGCACTAAATGTCTAGTAGCCCTAAATGATGATTCATGGCTATGGCATAGACGCTTAGCGCATGTTAATTTCGATTTTCTTAATAAGGTTGTATCCAAGGATCTAGTAGTAGGTCTTCCTAAAATTAAATTTTCAAAAGACCGCCTATGTGATGCTTGCCAAATGGGGAAACAAACAAGGGTCTCCTTTAAATCTAAAAACATAATTTCAACTTCAAGACCCCTTGAGCTTCTCCATATGGACCTCTTTGGACCATCTAGGACAAAGAGCTTAGGTGGAAACTATTATGGTTTCGTAATAGTAGATGACTACTCTAGATTCCTTCATAGAAAAGATGAAACTTTTTCTGTTTTTAAAGTTTTGCAAAGCTGTCCCAAAATAAAATGAATTCTAAAATAGTTACAATCCGAAGCGATCATGGAGGTGAATTTCAAAACCATCTCTTTGATAAGTATTGTGACAAGTATGGCATTGAGCACAACTTTTCAGCTCCTCAAACTCCACAACAAAACGGTGTTGTGGAACGCAAAAATCGAGTTTTAGAGGAATTGGCAAGAACAATGCTCAATGAGGGTGGATTACCAAAATATTTTTGGGTTGATGCAATTAGCACAACTTGTTATGTTCTGAACAGGATTTTAATTCGTCCTATTTTGAATAAAACCCCTTATGAAATTTTAAAAGGTAGAAAGCCAAACTTGTCTCATATTCATGTGTTCGGTTGTAAATGTTTTGTTTTGAATAACGGTAAAGAAAATCTTGGGAAGTTTGATGCCAAAGCTGATGAAGGTATTTTTCTTGGATACTCTCAATCAAGCAAAGCATATAGAGTGTATAATAGACGTTTACTTTCTATTGAAGAATCTGTCCATGTTTCTTTTGATGAGTCTTACCCAAAAATTGTCGGAAAAGGTATCTCTTTTGATGACGCAGGTGTATCTACAGAAGACATACTCAAAGAAGCTGTTTCGGAAATTGATCAATCTGAAACGGTTGATATTGAGAAGGAGGAAGATAATAGTCATGAAAAAGATAAAGAGGAAGGAACATCTGAAGTGAAGGACCTTCCACCAGCTTGGAAATCCTCTAAAGACCACCCTATAGACAATATATTGGGAGATATTTCAAAGGGAGTGTTGACTCGTTCTAAGATAAGTAACTTTTGTTCTCACTTCGCTTTTGTATCACAAGTGGAACCTAAAAATGCTAAAGAGGCCTTGATTGATGAATTTTGGCTAATCTCCATGCAAGAAGAGCTTAATCAATTTAAAAGAAATGACGTTTGGGAACTTGTCCCTCGTCCATGAGATCATCACATCATAGGTACTAAATGGGTTTTTAGGAATAAACTTGATGAAAGTGGAGTGATAATTAGAAACAAGGCACGCTTGGTAGCACAAGGGTATAACCAAGAGGAGGGCATAGATTATGAGGAGACGTATGCTCCGGTGGCTCGCCTTGAAGCTATACGTCTTTTGCTTGCCTATGCGTGTTCTATGAATTTCAAGCTTTACCAAATGGACGTAAAGAGTGCGTTTTTAAATGGTGTCATAAATGAAGAAGTATATGTTTCACAACCTCCCGGTTTTGAAAATTCTGAATATCTAGATCATGTCTACAAATTAAAGCGTGCTTTATATGGTCTTAAGCAAGCACCCCATGTGTGGTACGAAAGACTTAGCAAATTTCTACTTGATCATGGATATTCTAGAGGTAAAGTGGATAATACACTCTTCATTAAACACATAGGAAAGCACATTCTTTTAGTTCAAGTTTATGTAGACGATATAATTTTTGGTTCAACTAACATACACTTGGTCGAATAATTTTCTAATGTTATGCAGGGTGAGTTTGAGATGAGTCACATGGGGGAGTTGAACTACTTCTTAGGCCTCCAAATAAAGCAACTCGATGAAGGTACACCAGTATGTCAAACAAAATACTGCAGAGAGCTGCTCAAGCGTTTTGGAATGAATAATTCTAAATCAATTGACACTCCCATGCCTACCAACGGAAACTTGGACAAAGATGAACATGGTAAGTGTGTTGATGTCAAAAGGAATAGAGGTATGATTGGGTCTCTCTTGTATCTTATTGCTTCTAGACCGGACATCATGTTTAGTGTGTGTATGTGTGCAAGATATCAATCAAATCCTAAGGAATCTCACTTAAAATCAGTCAAGCGTATATTTAGGTATCTTAATGGAACACCTAAATATGGGCTTTGGTATTCCAAAGGAAGCGATTGCAGCTTAGTAGGTTACTCTGATTCTGATTTTGCTGGCTGCAAATCAGATAGGAAAAGCACTAGTGGCACATGTCATTTGTTTTCAATTTCTTTAATAAGTTGGCATAGTAAAAAGCAAGTATCCGTAGCTTTGTCTACTGCAGAAGCTGAGTATGTTGCAGCCGGTAGCTGTTGTGCTCAAATTTTGTGGCTAAGACAACAACTACAAGATTTTGACATTGAACTTAAACGCATTCCAATTAAGTGTGACAACACTAGTGCCATTAATCTCACTAAGAATCCTGTTTTACACTCACGCACCAAACATATTGAGATTAGACATCACTTCCTTCGTGATCATGTTGAAAAAGGAGATGTTGTTTTTGAGCATGTTGATACTAAAAATCAACTTGCTGACATTTTCACTAAACCTTTGGCAACTGAACCATTCTTCAACATTCGTCGCGAATTAGGGATTCTTGATCTCTCCGCATTGGTGTCTTAAGTTTGGTTGATGTAGTTTATATTTATCTCATCGTGTTTACTAAGTTCTGAATGTAGTCTTCACTCGTACCTCATGAGAATACTACGATGGAGGTAATATTGTTCCTCTCTTCACTTTGTTGATATTGTATGATCAATGTATGTTTGAGCAATGATTTCTCATTTACATATACTTCTTTACATATGAATGTTTGAACATTGATGTTTTGTTTGTAAAATATTCTTAAGCATCCATACAATGTTATGATTCATTCTGCATTTTGCATAATGTTTGTTTTGCATATTCATTTTTGTGTCAATTCTTGCAAAATTTCTTTTATCACTGTCAAAATAATTACAGTATGTATTGATACATAGTGGCCTGTATCGATACATATCCACTTGAATTTCAAAAATTTCACATTATGAATCGATCACAAACATATTGAATCGATTCATGTTCATTTTCTTTTAATTTCTGTCAAAATAGTTACAGTATGTATTGATACATAGTGGCTTGTATCGATACATAGCCATTTAAATTTCAAAAATTTCGCATTATGAATCGATCACAACCATATTGAATTGATTCATGTTTGTTTTCTTTTAAATCTGTCAAAATAGTTACAGTATGTATCGATACATTCGTGGTTTGTATCGATACATAGCAACCTGATTTTTAAAAATTTTCGTCAAATGAATCGATTCATAAGGTCATGAATCGACGCATACTGTTTTAAATTCACTTTATTTTTTATGAATCGACACATTAGCAACTGCTATGACATGTCCATCAGTTTTAAAACTCCATTATGTCTTCCTCATCATCCCATTTGCATCATTTTCGTTTCTAAACCCTAACTGCCACAAAATCCCTCTTCTCTCAAAACCCTAATATCATCATTATGCCTCCAAGAGTCATGCTTCCAAGAGAAAAAGGAAAACGTAAAGGCAAAGAACCCGTTGGGTCTTCTCATCAGGCTCCCTCTATTCCTGAAATTCCTCCATCTGGGGATGCCATTCTTCATCCTGCCATTGTTGAAGAATTTGAGGTTTCTTTTAAGACGAGGTTAGTTATGAAACCACATGTTTTCAATACTAGTGATGTACGTACTCTTTGTTTAGAAGAAGTTGCGGATTTAATAGACGCACAAAATCTTGGGTCCTTTTTAACTGCTAAAGATGAGTATCATGAAGACTTTATTCGTTCTTTTTATGCTGGTGTGAAAACTGGAAAAGGCTACATGTTCAAGTGTTCGATTGGAACCAGAACTTACCGTTTTGAGGCTGATGATTGGCCCAAAGTGTTCAATCTGCCATCTCTGTTGCCTGAATTGCAGATGTGGCATGATCAGAACTTTGAAACACAGTTTAAATTGAAGGAATATTGTGCATCCATTTCTAAATTGGAAAGACCTCTTGCTGATGATGAGCCTCTGACTTCTGGTATGATTAAAAGCGTTCCAAGAATTATGCATTGGATTCTTTCACATATCTTGCGTCCAAGGTCCGGTGGGCACTCTCGATTGGACAAGCCGGACATCCATCTATTGTATATTCTGCAGAAGAAGATACCATTAAACTGGCCCAATTACTTTGTCAATCGTATCTTTCTTACGCAGAATAGCTCAAAGAATATCACTCTTGCATATATTGCCCAGATTATGCGGATTCTTAAGTTTTGAAAAGTGGTTTTCCCTCCTGTGCCTCTCTTATCGTCTTCTAGTGTTCAAGAATTCAACAATGCCACTCTCTCTCATATGGGTTATAGGTGGGACATCGAGCGTCGCTGCTACTACTTCTTTGAACGCAGCACTAGAACCAGTATCTACAACTTTGATATTCCGTATGAACATATTTATGTTGAAGAACAAAGGGATGAAGATATGGAGGATGCAGAAAATCCTCCTGATGCAAATGCCAACACTGGTTGGGGTGAGTGGGTACCACAAAGGTGGTCTCCTACAAACTATGAACCGGATCCTTCATCGGCTCCACCTGCTTCATCTACTACTGCTCCGGCGTATCTTACTCAAATGTTTGAGCATATGGAAATTGCAAACAATGACCGGCATGAAGAAGCCCGTGCGTGGCATGTCCAGCAAACGGAATGGCATAAAGAGCACCGAGAATGGCATGATGAGCATACTCGAATGTATCATAATCAACATTCATGGCATACCGAATTGGTTAAGTGGCATCAAGTTTTCTATAGTGAGATGTCTGGATTTATGGATGATTGTCGTTCGCATCCGTGGATTATGGAAAGATTTCAAAGCACAGAGGTTCAGAGACGATTCAGGCGTTACGCCTTCATGGGGCAGAATCCTGATGAAATGCCTCCTCCACCTCCTCCTCCAAGTTTCCGAGACCCAGATAGAGATGATGCGGAGTCTTGTGGTGGCCACTTTCCTCATTGAAGCTGCATTTCATTTTGCATATCATCATTGTTTCTTGCTTAAGTTTCTTTGTTTTTTTTTATGTTTAAACATTTTATGGGTTGGTTTGTTTCTGTAATTCGCAACTCTATTTGACAATTTCACTGCCTATGATTATTTGCTTTTGTCTAAATTGTTTGCCCTTTATGTTTCATTCTTTGTGAGTGAATTCTTGGTATTGCTGATTTTGTTTCTTCACCTATGCATTCTTTCTTGATGTTGACAAAGGGGGAGAAAGGCAAGGCAAGTGTGAAAAATGACAGGCACAAACTCAGGGGGAGTAATTCTCACACTTCAAAAAAATTTGTCATCATCAAAAAGGGGGAGTTTGTGAGCAACTCTAGTTTTGAATGATTATAAATTTTAGGTGTTTGTGTTTTCATCATATGCTTGATATTAAGACAAAATGCTAGCCTTTAAATCTCTTGTCTCATTTTTAATATGTCTTTGTTTTTCTGAAAATACGCAAAATGAATCGATTCATTCCATCATGCATCGATTCATGATGTTGAAATGATTCTAGAAATTCGCAAAATGAATCGATTCATCTCATCATACATCGATTCATGCTGTAAGAATGGTTCTGGAATTTCTTCTATGAATCGACACATACAAACATGCATCGATTCATTGCTTGTTTAATTCTCTGTTTTTATTCATCTGTTCAGTATGTATCGATTCATACTAATATGTATTGATACATAACAGTATAAATACTATTATATATCGATTCATTCGTTTCTTGAATCGATTCATCTTTCTGTTTTAGTTCTAACAGAATCTGCATAGTATATGTGGTATGTTTCATTTAGTGCAGATAACAACATAGAAATTGCAGACGAATTTCAGAGTGAAAAGATCATTGAAGAACACATCAAGAAAAGGAATTTTGAGTGTGGATAATTCAATGTTGAGCAGGATTGAAACCTAGAATCAAATTCATCTTCATCATCTTCTCAAATACCTTAATTCAAGAACATCAACCAGGAATTAAGTGTTGTTCTGTGAATTGAAGGTTTATGAGATAACGTTCAGTGGTACGATCGGAGATCCAGCTGAGTTAAAGATTGATCTTTTGGGTGTACCAGCTGTGAATATGTATGCATTTTCAAGAATTTTGTGTGTCATTTTGCATGTAAGCATAATGTATGCATTCTTGTGCTGTGGGATTCTTTGTGAATCCGTTGTAGCATCGTGTGCTCATGTGGAGTGTGAGCGATGACTATAACAAGATCGTGTGCCCATGTGGGGTGTGAGCGATCAGATTGTGTGCCCGTGTGGGGTGTGAGCAATCCTGAAACATCGTGTGCCCGTGTGGGGTGTGAGTGATGGGTGATTTATTCACATTGATTGTGTGCCCGTGTGGGGTGTGAGCAATCAGATTGTGTGCCCGTGTGGGGTGTGAGTAATCCTGAAACATTGTATGCCCATGTGGGGTGTGAGCAATGGGGAACATCGTGTGCCTTACAGGGTGTTACTTTAGGTAACAAGCGATGATTCTATTTGGTTCCTGAGTGAACTTGCTGAATGTTGAGTCGGTACCGCATTGCATCTGCATAGAGTCGTATGTCGGTCTCTATGAGTTGCATTTTATACATTGTATGTATATGCTGAAATAAACATGATTGTGCATCTGTTTATTTGGAATGTTGTGAAATGATTGGTATGTGTGAAGGACATACTTGCAGATATATATATATATATATATATATATATATATATATATATATATGCATGTTGATATGTATATATATATATATATATATATATATATATATATATATATGTGTGTGTGTGTGTGTGTGTGTGATTTTATACATTGTATGTATATGTTGAAATAAACATGATTGTGCATCTGTTTATTTGGAATGTTGTGAAATGATTGGTATGTGTGAAAGACATACTTGCTGATTTATATATATATATGCATGTTGATATGTATATATGTATGTGATTTATACATTGAATATATATGTGTGATTTAAACATAGCTTGTCGTATGTTTATGCGGAATGAATGTAAATGAAGAATAGACATAAATAATATAAGATTTATGTGTATTGATAAAAGAAGATACATTGAGATGTATGTGAGTTATGTGATCATGGTTGAATATGATCTGTGTTATGTGAATGAAATGGTGATAAGTATGCGTATAAGTATGCTTTATGTTGTGTATGAATGATATGTTGTGGTGAGAATATGTCGATGTATATGTTATATGTTGAGATATATAATTATATGCAATATTATTATGATAATGTTTCTCACCCTTCTGTTGTTTTATGATGCTCTATGAGGCATTGTAGATTAGGTGTGCTGGAGTTGTTTTTGTGAAGCTTGTCTTCATATCTTTTGGTCGGTCGGCTCTGATATGTAGCACCGGGTAGTTAGGCGGCCTTGTGCCTTTTTGGGGATACATTTGTATATGTATTCGTTGTAGATATGTTTTGTATAACATGATATATTTGTGCACTTCTAACTTGTAGATATATTTTGATGAATATATAAGTTAAAGTTGTTGATGATTTAAGTTTTCTGCTGTGCAATTTATAATTGAGATATGGGTGTAAGGATTGAAATTCCTTTGTGGATAGCTACCCCATTGTTGCATATCTGTTTGAGCAGGTGTTGTATGTTTTAATTTCACGTAATGTGGCATGCGCCTTTTTATGCTTGATTTAAATTATACTCTGATGAAATTTTATCTATGCCTAAATGATTTAATGTATTATTTGGGGGTATAGAAAGGGGGTGTTACACATAGTGGTTTCAGGATGAAGGGTTGTATGCACCACTATCACTATGATAATAACTTATGAAACTTACATAACATACTATATAGTATTCTCATGGTGAGTCAATCCAGTATAAATATTACTCCTAATATTTATACCTATGTGAAGACTTGATATCCCATATACATGACCTGTGAGATTCAGTTATCAGTATACTCACATAATAGTCTCTACGCATTACTGTTGTCATATTTGACGATAAAGTTTTATTAGAGATACTTTAAGAATAACGTCCTTATGTTTAATGAGGTCTCAAGATTAAGTCACACTTAATAGGTCATTAATAGACTATTTATTCTAAGGAATTTATTATGACAATGGATTGCGAGAGTCAGCGTTGTCAATCAAATCTACCTCCTATAAGGCGTATAGAAGACCATTGTGGCGCTTTGAACCAAATCATACAGAGACGTTAGAGTGGTGATCATGATCCTAAATTCAGTTTTTATCATATTATTATCTCGTTATATTTTAATTTTCTTACTTTTATTTGAATCATCCTTAACAAACAACTTTTCGGTCGCTCTAGTTTTACAACGATTAAATAGAATCTGATACTTAACAATTTGTCTCTATGGATCGATACTTTTTATTACTTCGATATAGCCGTTTACTTGCGGCCATCTCATTAAGCAACTTCACATTTCCTCTGTGGCTCTAATCGCAAAATTATCTTCATTTATTTTAACTCTACAAATTCTGTTAATATACTTCATTTCCATTATTTTTACAAGGATATGAGCCATGTTTAATCTCTCCATGTTTTTTGTATTTGAATCCACTTCTATTATTGTTCCAAATTTCATAACTATATCTGAGAATATTTTTCTCCTCTAGGCATGCACTGGTATCCCATATAATCGAACCCACGTGAATCTTGGTCCCCTTGAATCTCTTGGTTCCCATTCCCTCAGAACTATGAACCATTGCTTGAACGTCCCTTCACATTCCTTCACTAACTCTTTCATGTCTTCGTCTTCATTAACTTTTAAAAACGCTTTGTCCCCTCCTAGTGGAATCACCTTGATTGAAGTAATTCCTTCTTCATCCATAAGGGTTTGCAAAGATTCGATTTGGTTAACGTTATACACAATTCATGTGTACCCTTCTTTTGCCCTCTTCATCTTTTCTCATCAACTGATGTAAACATTCATTCTTCTTGTTTCTCTTTTGTTTTATCTTCTTCCTTCTTGTCTTCTATTTTTCCATATTTCTTCCTTGTTACTTCTCTGTATGCTTTCCTTGGGTTTTCTATTTCCTATAATGGACTTTTCTACATTCTCCTTGTGACTTGTCTGCGCATACTTTTCCTTTCATAGTCTTGAGAATTTGGATATGTTAACCCATACTTTATAAGATCCAAACCATATGTCTCTCATTTGATTCTCTAGCCGGTCATTCTGCATCTTTTACCCCGTCAAATCTGATGAATCTAAATATTTGTCCCATCTCGTTTCTTTTCCTTGTGATATATACATCAATCACCTTTCCCCACCTTTTGAAAGTTCTTTCCATTTCCTTTTCGTTGATATCCTGTAAGTTGTTAAAGTAACATGTTATGCATCCTTCCTTAATCATTTCAATCTTGCCAATGTGTCTTTCCGATCTAAAATCTTTCCTCTTTCTTGGTTGCAAAAAAGTCCACTCTCCTTTTTCTCTCATTTTTTTTAGTCTAAAACTTTTATTTTTATAATTTTTTTCAAACATATATACCTCTAATTAATTCTTATATTCATAGAACATATGTAAAATGGTATAAAACATATGCATTTATTTTGGATGCTCGAATAGTCCTAATAAATTATTACTCGGAATTAATTCCATAATCGAAGGAACACCATCTAGGAAATTAATTTAAAAGCCAAAATATGTTTTTATGTATATTGAAAGGTGTTTCATGTAGGTTAGTTTAATAAAAGCCAAAATTTGTTTTTATCTAAAAGCTAATTATGCGATATTCTTGAATAAGTCATCTACTATTATTCATTGCAATATTTAAAAATAAAATTTCAAGAGTGTTTTTAATTAAAAAATTTGGATTATTCATGTATTTTTTTCGGCTCAAAATTACCAAATAAATTTGTTTAACATTCTTATAATAAAATGGAATTTTATTTAACTGTTTCTAAAAAAAATTGCATGCAGTTTAAGTTACAAAAATAAATTTTATTCAATTATCCTAAAGTTTTACATTTCTAAATATTTTTAAAGCATGTGTACCTATAATTAATTATAATATTCATGAAGCACATGTTTTGGGTGTTCCAAGAGTTTTAATAGATTATATAACCGAATGAACAACAATTATGAAATGAAGTTAAAAGCCAAGTTAATAAATGTTTACACCCTCCACCTTTATAAATAGATAAACGATGATTGTATTAAGTATGTGGTTATCATAAAAATGACATATTTTAAGTTGTTTTTCATTTTACTTATTCTCCTTCCTTCACGTAAGTCTATCTCTTCATTTTAAAAATAAATTTTAATTAATTATGGTTCAATGCGATTTCAATTTTAATTTTTTAATGATACTTTTTAGTTAATATTTTCAATTAATTATTCTTACAAATACTAAAATACAATCATTTTTACAAAGAGACAAAAATGTTTTATGAAACAATTAATTCATCTTAAAAATATACCTTTTTTAAAAATAATAAACAAAAAGTTTTTAAATGTATCTTTTGGGTTTATCATAATATTTGATTCATCTATAGATGCTGATATGGTGATTGAAACTGAAGGAAGTGAATGTAGGGATGCTGAATGCCTACGATATTGTTATGAGATGGCTCGTTTAAATGGTAAATGTTCACCGATTTCTAATAATTGCAGTTGTGCGATTTTTTTATAAGTGTATTTAGTTAAAAAGGTTATGTGATATGCCATAAAAAAATATTTTATGTCTATTAGATCAATCTATTTAAATAAATATAAATAATTTCTTATAATTATTATATTGTATATATATATATATATATATATATATATATATATATATATATATATATATATATATATATATATATATATATATATATATATATATATATAAGTAAATCATAATTATCTTGAAGAACTTGTGAAAATAAATTTTATAAATATCTTATTAACAATGATATAATTTTTTTCGGATAATCAAAAGCTTCATATAAGGGGATCTCAAACCCAACATTATACAAACTGCATAAGGGCAGCCAGATGCAACACAAACATGCAATAGATAGCCAAAATCACAACAGTCAATTATAGGAAATCTAAAGGTATTTTATGCCAATCATACAAGTTGCACCTAGAATTTTTCTTGCAATCCGAATCCTTCCATTTCCATGAGAAATGAATTACTCTATGAAAAACTTCATTTGGGACAGGCACCAAACCATTGTAGATAACTTTGGTTCCTAGTCTACCATAGACACCAACAAGACACCAACCAAACCAAACAAGAAGAAAGAGACATCGACGATTTGGACCAATTCAATAACTGATCAACACAATTAGAAGCCGGAAGAATACGAAGGCCTACCCACAACTCAATATCTTGCCAAACTAGACAAGATTTAGAGCAAGACCCAAAAAGATGGTTAGTATTTTCATCCACTTAAAATAAAAACACACACACACATACACACACCATATCATGTGAACTGGTCACCACTCTTCTATGTACAAGGTTGTCACAAGTAGGAAGTCGATTTAACAATAATCTCCTACAAAAAATTTGAACCTTAAAAGGGATCCTAGACTTCCAAACAATGTTCAATGCTTCTAATGTTTTTGTTTCAAGAACACCATCCTCATTCTCTAAAGAAAAATCCACATAACAAGGTTTAACACAACATATACCAAATTTACCTCTAGACCACCTAAGTGTTTCCTCCAAATGAGATGACTGGAAGATGTCCATCAATAGTTGTTGTAGTTAACACAGAAACTCCACTGCCACGTCTTCTTGAACAACATTTTGTCCCACCAAGTCCTACAACCAACTAGTTCCTTCCCACCTACCACAATCCTTAACAAGCATTAGATTATTGTTCATATTCTCAAATAAGATTAGAAAAATCCGCATTAAAGATGAAGATACACTCCATCTTGAATACCAAAATACATTATTACAACCATCATCCAATTTCCAAGATAAAAAATTATAGAATCCATCCTCATGACAAGGATCACCCAATGCCATTAAATCTTTCCACCAAGTAGAATTCAACCTGGAACCATTTAGACCTTGTCTTGATAGGATCATACTCTTCAAACACGCATATTTAGACCTCATCATGGTTTTAAATTGCGGCCCACAACCGCAATTGCACCCGCAATATTGCAAACGCAGTTGCCTCCGCAACTGCATCAGATCGCAATCGCAGTGTGATTTCAAATCATATTGTTTCATGTATTTTCATCAAAAATCAAAATATTAGAATCCTAAAACTCAATTTACCTCTTATGTGATGAAAAAACTTAACATTAAGTGTTTTTCAACATTGTGTTTCAATCATCTTCTTATAAAAATTCACACTGCAACGGCCGCAATGTGCATCGCAACACCCGCAATGGTCGTAATCACAACATCCACAACCGCAACCGCATCTGCAACCACAACCACATTTTAAAACCATGACCCTCATAATCCTACTCCACAAAGCAGTAGGTTCACTGTAACACGGTGGGAGAACTGACTTTAGTTATGTTGCGGATAGCAAGAGTCGCCACCGACTTTTATTTTATCCAAAAGGAAAGGGTATAAAAGAACAGGAAAGACCTTAAGAGATATTTTTGGGTCCGGGGGGTAGGTTATGTAAAGGGAAGGTGTTAGCACCCTTTACATCCATGGTTATCCATGGGCTCTTAGTTACTTAGCTCACTTTTGAATTGTTTTTTGAAAATGTGAAGTGTGTGAATAGAAAATTTTCATAATAGTTTAATAATGATCCATGTACGGATGCGTAAAAACTTGTTTTTTGAAAATTTGTTTGAAATTGGTAAGTGTTTAAAAAGTTTGAATAGTGAGCAAGTACATAAGAGGAACCTACCCTAAAGTTTTAAGTCTCTTTTGTTCTTTATCCTTTAATTGGTAAGACTATCCCTACTATTAAGGAGTAGGTAGTCATTACCTTGGATGTAAGGGACATGAGAGGGACATTCTGTTTTATGAAGGCAACTGTGGGGTGTAATAAGCATATAGGAGGGACTATCATCATTATTCGAAGGGACTTGATTCGTAAAGGCAACCATGAGGGACTTGATGATTTTTCTTTTTAAAGGGACTTGCTTTATACACCCCACTTGACCTTATGATTTAGGCACCTTGAGGGATAACCTTAGAAATGTGAGATGGCGATTAAAAATCGACTTACGTGTGTGAGTGTTCAATATTATTTATCTTTAACTAAAATGAGCTAAATTTATTTTAAATTAAATACATATTTTGCACTCCCTAAATTACTAACCATAGCAACAATTAAATATTACAAAAATTTACATCCGGGAGCATTTACAAAATTATAATAATAAGCAAATTAAAATAAATAGCAAAAATAAATAATTAGCAAAATATAAGCAAAGATAATAAACAATAAATAAATAAATAGGGGTTAGTGATAAATATAATTAAAAATAAGGTTAGTAAAAATAAAATAATTAAATTTAGCGAAATAATAATAATTAGAAAAATAGACAAGGTTAGAAAAATAATAATAAAAATATAAGATAAACAAAAATAATAATAATGTAATTAGCAACAATAATTAAAATAAATAGAAATAAATAGAAAAATACTATAATGACATGATTAGAATAATAAACACAAAATTGGATTTTAATATATAAGCATTTATTTAGAAACATGAATAATTAAATAATTACTATAATATAAAGTTTTTAAATATAATATAATTATAAATTTTAATCATTTACAAAATTTAATTATTTCTAAATATATATCAACAATTATTAAAAAATATTTACACATTATAAATGTTCATAAAAAATAATCATATTTTTAAAAAAATAAATTTACATAATAACTACATTAAGAATTAGAAAATAAAATTATTTAGAAAAATAGCATTAGGTTTTAATAGGCATTTAAAAAAATAAATTAGAGTTTTGTTTATATACAAAATTATTTTAACTAATATATTCATATATATTATAATTTATTTACAAAGTAAAAGAAAATAAATTTTAAATTAAAAAAACATGAATATAACTATTGAATAATATTTTATAAAGAATTATTTTTATTAATAAATCAATTAAATTAATTTAAACAAAACAAAGAATAAAATAAGAAAAAATATCAAAACAAACCTGGCTGGGATTTGAACCCAGGAGGTTTTGTTTAACAGCATCAAGGCATACCACTAGACCATTCCATGCGCAGGTAGCAAAGCAATAAGTCCCATAGGTTTTGTTCTTTGTTGTGAAAAACCTGGAAAATAAAAGAAACAAAAAGGCCTGGGGTGTGAATCGAACCCAGGACCTTTTAATTACAAGCATGCATGCGTTACCGCCTGGCTGGGAGAGCCCTTCTGGACATATGGTGATAACACAACATAATATATTACATCTTCTTATTATCCTGAAAAATAGAAAAAAATAGAGGTACAAGCCAGATTCGAACTCATGCCATCAACCAACATACTTACAAGCCTTACCACTGAACCACAAGCACGCGTGTGATAAACAAATCAACAATAATTCATAAAATATTTTCAATAATATTTGAATTTCCTGAGCGCGCGAATGGCTTCTTCTTCAACCTTTTACCTGCGAATTTTATTGCCTTTTTTCCTGCAAGTTTTGTTGCAAGTTCTTCATGGTTTTGGACCTGCGAAAATCAAACTCATACCAAACAACAATGATTCATGAAATTAATTATAGTTTTATGATCCTTGTGTCTCATAGAACATTCCTATGTTCTTAGAATTCGTTTAGGTTTAGTGAATCACAAGACCCCATTTTAAAGGTCAAAACCCTAACTATGGCCGAATCTGTTTTAGGCAAGGAAGCTTCAATCCATTGGGCCAGAAACAATCTATACAATGTCACAAACAAGATTATGTAAACAAATTTCAACAAAACACAACCAATCAATGGAATCGAAAAAATTATATTCAAGATAAAAGTGAGTTCGGGTTGGCCAATATAGTGCACATGGGATGCATATGAGTGATGCTTTAGCTTCAGTGATGATCAAAGAACACGTCTATGTCTTTATTTTACCTTGAAACCTCTTGGATTGAAGAATCCGAATGTCACTTTTCAATGGTTTTTTTGGCTTTGTGAACTTACCTCTTGATGCAGCAAAATCGTGTATGAAGGTTTGCATTATGTTTGATACTTATATGTGAATGATTCTAGGTCAAAACATTGATGGATCATGTGGAAGAATTGATTTAAAAAGATTGAGATTGATCATGCTTTGAAATTTCAATATTTGCTCATGAAAGCTTACTATTTTTGGATAAATCACATGATTTCTTTCTCTTTCAACTTCAATCAATATTGATGAGATTCTAGAAGCTCAATCTTCATCCAAAAATATATTTTCATATTTTATATTTATTTAAAATGATTTTTTTGTGAATTAAATCAAAATAAATAACAATAAAATAATAAAAATTATGATTTTTAATCAATTGGGTCGTGCATGATGATATGATATGGATTGGATCACAATTTAGCAAGCCCATTTGGAAGGAATTGGTTCTAGACCCCCATTTTCAGTATAAACCATCACAAAATTTCCCAACTTTGCAAGGGCATATCTCCCTTAATTTTAAAGGTATGAGGGTGTTATTGGACATTTTGGAAAGCTTGAAGAGTCCTCTAACCAACCCCACTGGTTTCATGTCCATATCATTTACCATTCTCAAGTTATGCCCTTTTGAAGTTGTTGACTTTTTGTTGACTTTTGAAATGACCTATAATGTCTTAGCTCATATCTTCCAAATGAAGCATTTTTGGGCTTAACTTGAAAGATCAAAGTTGTAGAGAGTTCAATTTCCTTCAAAATGAGCTTTGAGTGGAGACTTGGTGATGAAGCATGTGAAAGTTATGGCTGGTCAAAGTTCAGTTGACTTTTACTGAGGAAACCCTAATTTAGAAACTCCTGATTATTGATGATCTGGAATCTCCTTGATGAATCATGATCAACCCTTGATCAAATGATGAATTTTACTTCATATACTTGATGTTGGCAAAAAATCATGAAGTTTGACTTTGGTTTGACCACAGTTGACCTCAGTTTGACTTTTTAACTGCTTTGACTGATTTTGACTTTTTAACTGCTTTGACTGATTTTGACTTATCTGATCATCTGACTGAGCAAAACTTTGGGAAAAGTTTTGAAATTTGTCATAAGGGTTCTTACACACATATAAGATGTTATGAAACTCACTTGAAGTCTTGGAAGTCCATTTAGTCTGATCAAAGTCAAAACCCTAGTTTTGGATGCACTGCTTAGGAGGTGCATTGTCTGAGGGAATTGCCAACTCTTCTGACCAATTATGAACCTTGTGAACCTTGTGAACCATCATAAAATGTCTTGTGAACCTCATGGGAGGTATTGTGAAGCTTGTGAACCTTGTGAATTTCATAAAGTGACTTGTAGACTTCATGAACCTCATGAAAGGTTATGTAAACATTGTGAATCTTGTGAACCTTGTGAACCTTCAAGAAGTAACTTGTAGACTTCATGAACCTCATGAAAGGTCTTGTAAGTGTTAGGAAACTTGTGAACCTTGTGAACCTTCAAGAAGTGACTGGTAGACTTCATGAACCTCAAGAAAGGTATTGAAAGCATTGTAGAACTTGTGAACCTTGTGAACCTTCAAGAAGTGACTTGTAGACTTCATGAACCTCATGAAAGGTCTTGTAAGTGTTAGGAAACTTGTGAACCTTGTGAACCTTCAAGAAGTGACTGGTAGACTTCATGAACCTCATGAAAGGTTATGGAAATGTTGAGAAACTTGTGAACCTTGTGAACCTTCTTAGAACACAAAGTCTTGTATTGTGAGGGCAAATTTTGGGGTGCAACATTCACTAACCAATCTCCATAACCACTTTGAAACTAACGCTTTATTGAGAAATGGCAACATCTTTGATGCCCAATCCACCTCTATTCTTTAGATTGCACACTTGAGACCATTTTACCCAAGATATGGTTTTCGCATCGCCACTTCTAGCCCACAAAAAACGACTCTGGATGGACTTAATCTCCTTCAGAACTTTGATAGGAGCCAACTAAAATGAGAAATAATGCATCGGTAAGTTAGATAAAACTGAGTTTATCAATGTTCTTCTGCCTCTGATAGATAACAATTTACCTCTCCAAGATGATAGTCATGCCTTAAGGGTATCGATAATATATTTCCAGAACAAAATTCTCTTATAATTGCCACCGAAACTCAGTCCCAAAAACTTGAGAGGGCACTTAACAAGCTTACAAGCCAAGAATTGTGATGCTGCCCTAACAATCGACTCGTCCAAACCCACTCCAATCAAATTAATTTTCCAAAAATTAATCTTTAATCCGGATAATAGTTCAAATCCTCTAACAGTAGATTTAATGGCCCATAGATTTGACCAAGAATCATCACACAGAATTAATGTATCATTCGAATTGTAAGACATTAATAGAAGTAACTTCATCAATCTCCATCCCCCTTAAAATATTCATGTTTACTTCCCTTTTAACCAACATAGATAAACATTCTACAACGAGAACGATTATAAATGGAGACAATGGGTTACCTTGCTTATTTCCCTTTTAAAATATTTCATATGTGACGAGAACCCCATCGAGTAATTTTCTTATGGGAATAAAAGTTGATTGCGAGGGAGATACCAATTTACCAATCACTAATATTAACCTTACGGACAGGATTTTGGAGATAATTTTATGGATACTACCAATTAGACTAATTGGCCTAAATTCATTCAAGTTTTACAGATTTTATCTTTATGGAATCAAAGCAACAAATGAGGAACAAACAACCTTAGAAAGGTAGTAAGTGTGGTGAAAGTCCAAAATACATCTAACAACCTCATCACCAATGATCTCCCAATTATTCTCGATAAAATGCTGGTTGAACTCATCAGGTCCTGTAATTTTATTACCATCGCACGAGTTAATAGCCTCAAGAATTTCCTCTATGGTGAAAGGCTCTTGCAACATACTATTATTCGTATCAGACAGTTTTGATAAATGACTTAAATAGATGCCAAGCCTGCACTATTGATTGTCCTTAAAAATAGTTGCAAAATGATCATGTATAACTTGTTTAACCTTTCCAATATTGTCATTCATATGAAGCCCAGCATTCATTGCTGAAATGGAATTTTCCCTTTTCCTTATATTAACGACAGAGTGAAAATATTTTGAATTGATATCACCTTTAGCCGCCCTTTATCTCGATTTTTGGTTTAACAAACTTTATTTTAGATGAATATTGACTCACAACTATTATTAAGCTTTACTTATATTCTTTAAGCATCTCATCAGAAATTACCTCGTCAGCATCGACCATGATTCATTCAATATGATTTAACTTATCTACCTCTCCTACCACTCTCAAATCAATCCACCCAAATACATGAATGTTTCACCATTTCAGCTTAACCTTAAGAGCTTTCAATTTCTGGATGAGAATGTTACACGCACTTCCAGAAGCTGCAGAGGACTCCCAACATTCTTTGACAAATTTAAGGAATTATGGATGATCAAACCAATCATTGAAAGTTTTTTAAGGTTTTAACCCCAAATCCTTATTGTTCACAATTAACCAGATTGGTCTATTATACGATACGTCTTTGTCTCCCACTTTTTGTGCATTAACCTTCCAAACCATTACTAATTCTTCAGATAAAAGTATCATATCTAATCTACTTTTACAGGATTCACTTGAATTAAACAAAGGGAATCTGTTTCCGATGACAGGTAAATCCACGAGATCTATAGCGTCAATGAAGGAGTTGAAATCCTCCATTTCCATCAAATTATTTCGAACCCTTCCCTTCCTCTAACTTTCAGATTTCACAGCATTGAAATCTCCCCCTAATATCCATTCACCCAGAGGAAAATTTCTCTTCAACCTAAGAAGTTTAGCCCAGACTTTTCTTTTCTCACACAAATTACATGGATAATAGATATTACTCAAATAACAATACATACCTCGCCACAATACATGAACTCCAAGGAAACAAATCCCAGAAAAACTGAACAACGGGCTAAATACATTGCTTTTCCAGAAAGGAAGAATACTCACGGATTGTCATCCCTGCCCCATAAACTTCTAACCAGATTGTTATCAACAACTTGACAGTTTGTTTCTTGTAACATGCAAAATTCAACCTTTCCATTTGAGACCAATTGTCTTACTCTTAGTTTTTTAATCAAAGAGTCTCTCCCTCATATATTAAAGATTAATAAATTCATGGTACTTTGAACTCGGTATCCACCTTGTTCTCAAATCTCCTTCTATTTGTAGCTTCAATCCCTCTAATAATACTTTCGAAGACTTAATCGTCCCCCTCACCTTCTATTCCAACTTATTAACAAAGGCCATACTTTGGCTATGGTACATATTTTTTGTGTAGCTATGGAAAATAAGGTATTCTTCTTCTTCCATATTCTTGTTGGATAGTGTCGCTCCCGGGATTTTCATCCTAGTACAAACGCGAAAGTGGCTCGGAAAAGGTAGAGTCGCCAGCCAGACATTTTTATCTCGAGTGAATAGGAAAGGTAATGCTGCACAAACCTAATAGAAAAGGAAAGGACAAGGTCATACGAACCAAAGATCTGGGTTCGGGAGTCGGTTACGAAGTGGGAAGGTATGAGCACCCGAGATCGTCTGTCGTACTCTACGGGATCCACGCTTGTTTGTCTGTTTCAAAGTGTGAGAAATTAGATGCTATTGAACAAAAAGAACTGCTAACTGGGACTGAAATGAGAGAGAACTAGAAAAAGATATCGGAAAGGTACGGGGAAAATCTAGGGAAAAGAATGTGCTCGAACGGGCCCTACCCAGCTGCCTACGTACCTCATCGGGAAAATGAGGATCAAAGTCGACGTAGTTTGCCTAACTAAGGCGAAAAATATTTATTTGTATTTTTTATGAGCTGGAACTGCTTATGTCTATGCTCAAGTGTTGCAGGCTCGCTTTGAACGAGTGTGTTTACCGCCTTGCAAATGAGACAAGTCATCGCAAGTTCACGTTTAGAGTGAGCTGAGAAGAGAATCCCCACGGGAAAAGACGTTTATTATTTGTTGTTTGTCCTTTAGAGAAGTGTTTTGAATTTGTTTGTGAAATGTTCTCATACTAAGACTTGTTTATCATGGTAGATGCCTTACACCTTGCCCCGAAATGGGATGTGTATAAGTAGCCCACGAAAAAGTCTCCTGTCATACGAGAACATTCAACCTTTATTAGGTGTTATATTGTTTTTCTTTATGAGATGAGAAAGAGTGACTCAACTTGCAAAAGGAAAAACTGAGGGGACTAAGACCAACCCTAAGTTGTTTATTGCATGCAAAAGGAGATCCTAACGGTTTGTGGGGTTTTCTAATCCCAATGAAGAAAAGGAGAGAAAAGAAAGGAATTAGAAAACAACTTACTTCCGAAGGAAGCTAAGTTATTTCCAAAGGGGATTAGCATGAAGTTAATCAAACTAAACAAGATGCTAAAGCGCACACACTTTGAAAGCATAAATAATTAAAAAAGGAAAACGTAGTGTGAACTTACCTCCGCCTCCCTACAAAACAAAGGTTAGTAGGATAAACATGATAAAAGGAATGAGGCAAACAAGTACCAAACAAATCCTAATTCATATAGGACCTAATCTATACTCAATCTTAAGTCTAAGGGACCTAAAAAATATGCAAAGCAAAAATCCAGCAGCTACCACAACTCCTATAGCATAAACAACTACTAAATGCAAAGCAAAATGCAAACAACCTATTACAGCTATCAAACAGCATGAAAACAAGTGTAAAAAGTGTCAAAACAGAATAATCAACATGTTTTTACAGCTCTAATTATTTTTCAATGCACAAAACATGAATTTTAATGCAAATCAAGTAATGAAAAACTTATGCAAGTTAATGTAATAATATGCAATGAATTATTAACAATGGAATGCAACATCAACATGCAACTAAATGATGCAAACTAAATGATATTTTGAAGTTTTTTACATTATGCAATTTTCATTCATGCACATGATTGAATAAAGATGAGAATTGACTTCAAATATAATGCAAAAAAACATAAGCATACACAATTAACATGTTATGAGGTGATGCTAAGCTATACAAACTGTAACACCCCCTTTCTATACCCCCAAATAATCAAATAATCATTTAGGCACATATTAAATATTCATCAGAGTATAATTTAAACAAAGTATAAAAGAGGCATATCACATTATACATGAAATTAAAACATCCAACACCGGCTCATTTAACGATATGCAACAATGGGGTAACTTGCAACAGAGGAATTTAATCCTTACACTCGTACTTCAAAATTAAAATAATAACGGAAACTAAATATTAATCAACATCAAACATATATACATATATATATATATATATATATATATATATATATATGTATATAATAAAGATTGATTCACCAATAATTCATGTTTACAAAAACATATATCATCAAGATACATATACAAATGCATCACAAAAAGGTATCAAGCCAACCCTAGCTACCCAATGCTACATATCAGAGTCGACCGACCAAAAGATTGAAGACACGCTTCACAAAAAGATTTCCAGCAAACCTACTCTGCAATGCCTCATAGAGCATCATAAAACAATAGAAGGGTGAGAAATATTATCATAATAACAATGCATATAATTATATATCTTAACATAAAAATGCACATATACATATTCTCGCCACAATTCATTTCTCATCACACATATACATCACAATGTATATACACAAACCAAGCATATTCATCATGCACAATTTCACCATTTCATATAAACATATACATTCATGTTTATTCACCAATTCCTATCACTCCGTGTCGCTCCCGGGATTTTCATCCTAATACAAATGCGAAAGTGGCGCGAAAAAGGTAGAGTCGCCAGCCAGGCATTTTTATCCCGAAGGATTGGGAAATGTAATGTTGCACAAACCTGAGGAAGAAGGAAAGGACAAGGTCCTGCGAACCAAAGATCTGGGTTTGGGAGTCGGTTACGACCTGGGAAGGTATTAGCACCCCAGACCGTCCTCTGTATCCGACGAGATCCACGCTTGTAAGTCTGTTTTTAAGGGTAAGAAAATATAACTGTTGCTGAACAAATGAACTGCTGACTGGAACTGGAATGAGAAAGGGATATGGAAAAAGCGAACGAAAAGAAAGAATGGAGAAAATATAGGGAAAATAAAGAATGTGCTCGCACGGGCCCTACCCTGCTGCCTACTTACCTCATCGGGAAAATGAGGATCAGAGTCGACGTAGTTCACCTAACCAGGAAGGAACTTTGTTTGTGTTTTTTATCGCTGGAACTGCTTATGTCTATGCTCAAGTGTTGCAGGCTTGTCTGGTACGAGTGCATTTTACCGTCTTGCATGCGAGACAAGTCGTTGCGAGTTCGCATTCAGAATGAATGAAATGAGTAAGAGAATTCCCGCAGGAAAGTCGCATATTGTTTGTTGTTTACTTTTTAAGAGTTTTGTATGAATTTGGCCCAAGGAAGTGAATTCAAACTCTTTTCCATGGAATGTGTACTTGCTACTACATTCCAAGATGGAATAGTAGAACAAGCACACAACGTAAGGAGAATTTATCCAAGACTTGTTTCCAAGGATTAGGGTCTAAGTTCACTAGCTTGTTGAACTTATTAGATGTCTTTGTATCTTTTGTGAAGAAGTATTTTTTATGTTTTCTTTGCGAAACTAATCTCTTGATCAGACTTGTGCATCATGCTAGACAAGCTGACACTATTCCAAGATGGAATGAATGTAAGTGCCCCATGGAATAAGGCTATACACAAGAGACTATTTCAAGATATATGCACTGCAAATCTGATCATTGCAGATTTCTTGAGTTTCATCAATGAATTTCGTAGACTCAGTAGAACTCACAATATCAGTGCCACCAGTATTTTTCAGCATTATACAGGTCAATAGGTTGGAGAACAAGACTTTGAAAAACATTGGCAGCCACACCAGCAGATGGTTCTAATGTAGGACTGCAATGGGGATGTTCGCAGTGGTTTCTGGCGAACAACCTCTGGTTAACCAATTTCTTCAGAAAGTTGGGTTACTTGCAGGACCAACCAAACAAGTCCTGGGATACATGTGCATTGATTCTGTCGAACTGTTCTTAGTATTTGTGATAGTTTTATAGTTTGTTTTGTCAATGTTGTCAAAGTGTTAAGAACTTTGATTTTTACAAATAAAGTAAAGCTTTAAATTAAAAATTGAAATAAAGTAAAGGTTTTAAACAAGCATAAGAAGGAATGTCGAAGGCTAAAACTTGCAGAAAAGTAAACAAAGTTTAAAAATGACATAAACTTGAAGAATGAACAAGTAATTTAAATAACTTTGGAATATAACTGGTGTTCAAACGTACATTGTTCCGAATATCAGACTCATTTTCTCTCACACTGGGTACTTAGAGTATTTACAGGAATTTTGTAACAATTTTCACACACCTATTCTAAACACAAACTATCCTATTTATATACAAACAAAATAACTGCTTAGAACGGAAAAACTATAACCAAATGACAAGTGTCAGCCTGCATGCAATTTTCTTCTCTGAAACTTCCAAGTGTCCAAACTGCCAAAGGTTACAACCTTTTGAATTTGAATTCCTTTCCTTGGTGACGAAACCTTGTAACTCTTCAGACTGTCGAAGCCCTTTAAAGAAAAAACAACTCCTTCAGCACTTGCCAAACACTTTCTTTTGTCAAACATCCTCTTCTGTCGAAATCGTTGAAAGACCATCTTCTGTCAAACACCTAGCTACAAATAACTTTCCAACTTATTCTGCCAGAACACTTTTTCCTTTCTGTCGAAGTAATGGAGTTTTAAACCTTGTCAGCAATTCTTGAATTCTCTTCCTTTCATTATCCTTCGACAAAGATGACCTCAAGCCCTTAATTTCAGTCTTGTCGAAATTATGGGTTTACAAATTCCCCCCCAGCAAAGATGTTTTCGACTATACTTGGAGAAATATCTTTTGTTGTCGAAGTGACCTTTGACTTCCTGTCAATCTCATTTATTGTAAAGTGATTTTGTTGAGTCCCAAGAAAACATCATGATTTCCACTTTATTAAAACCTCATGTCTAGCCCACGTTGTACACAATCTCCCATAACCCTATATTGTAGGTAAATCATGGCCTCCTACCAACTGCCATTTTCTAACTTCCACCAATAGATCAGAAACGCACGTCTCCACTTCCCAACTGAAAGTCTTTTTATCTTCCTTTTTATTATTTGTCATTTATTTCATCTTCTATAAATACCACTTTAAACAACATTTCATACTTTTCACCTTCTCAACTCTTCTCTTACCCAAACACAAAACTCCATTTCAAGACCTTTCAAAGCTCCTGTTTCTTCAACCTCTTCATCAAATCAATGGCTCCTCCAAAGACTACTACTGGCCGCAGTGCAAAAAAGACAAAGAAGACCATGGATCTTCCTCCTGCTCACATACTATCTGGGCCCACACAAACGCAGCACCAACAGTATTTTCCAGAACCCCCAAATGAAAGGGAGAAGGCAAGCATTTACAGGTCACAGGTAATGATTCCCATTTCTGTTTCTGGAATTCATCATGCTATGTTAGGTCCTATTTTTGATTCCACTGTTGACCCTAACCGTCTGAAAGAATTTTATCCCTGTTATTCTGCTTCTAGACCCATAGCTGCTAACAAAAACCCTAAGCCTGTCGAAACCTCATCAAAAGAACCTGAAGTCCTCATGGCTTCGACAGAGATAGATCTGTCTTATCTAAACCAAACTAGGATTTTTAGGAGTCCCCCTTTGACGAAAGATCCCTCTGACTACTTAGCGTGGCTTACTAGGGTCGAAAGAGCCAAAGAAAAGTTTTGGAAGAAAACTGGTATTTATGATCTAATCCAACTGTCGAAGGAGGGTCCCCGTTATTGCCAAAACATGCTGTTAGCCTCTTTGTACTTCTGGGATAGTACTTACAATACTTTCCACTTACCCTGTGGAATGATGACTCCTACCCTATTCGACATAGCAGCCATAACTGGCCTTAGTCCTTTAGGCGAAATCTTTAACCCTGAACATTTGAACAAAGATCCCATAGGCTTCGACACAAAACATGCTGGGTACTCTGTCTTCATCACTCATCATCAAGGTGAAGACAACGAAGAAGTCTCCGACAGAGAGCACATTGCTTTCCTCTCCCTATGGTTAGCCAAATTTGTTTTCTGCACTAGGTCACTTCAAGTGGCCAGAAGTTATATCATTATGGCTAACCAACTTCATCATGGAGTTGCATTCTGCCTGAGTGAGCTACTTTTGGCAAACCTCTATGAATCCTTAAGTGAGAGTGTAAGCAACCTCAAGACCCTTAAGGACAAAGGTAACATTAGTCTTACAGGCCCTTTTTGGCTTCTACAACTATGGCTGAATGCCACCTTTGAAACTTTCATCCCCATCAAAATGCCAGTTGTCGAAGAGGCAGTAAAAGAAAGACGCGTCGAATGGCCTAGGCTGGTTCAACTGACCCCTACTGATGATAATATAAGCCTTCAACAAGCATTCACTGGCTATATCATGATGTTCGCCAAACGCTACAAGTTTTCTTCTTCGATGGCACCATTCGCCAGCAGACAAGTAGGTCCAAGGTGGTTTACCAGACAACTCCCAGTGGAGAACCAGAAAGACGAAGACTCCTACATCTCCATTTGGGAAGCTTTTTCTCCCACCATAGCCTTAACAACACAAAGGTATCCCTCATTGTTTACCAACCCAATCTGGTAGCTAGGCAGTTTGGATTAATTCAGACGAAGACGAAGCCTATCTACCACAAGAAAGGTGCTATCATCTTTTATAACTCATTTCACCACTTCGACAAAAGTTTGGAGCTATACAACAAGTTTTTCGACCCATCTTTGGAGGTTTATCCCACCATCTTTCAACCAAGCTTCCTCTGTACTGAAGAATTCGACGTTTGGTGGAAGGAATATTATATCAACAGATTTTTCGACGTAGCAACCTTCACTACTCTTCTGACAAATGCTTTTACCTTTGTGCAGGACAAGAAGAAAAAAGGTACAGATCAGCATATCAAAGAAATTCAAAAGTTTCAAAAGTATTTTGAAACTATTTACAGGCCCGATGATCTTCGTCGAACCATAGGCGAGGCAGCAGTATCTTTAAAACACAAATTCACAGAAAAATTGAATAAGTTGTGGTTTCCTTCATCTCTTCCACCACATGCACATTATGACTTTGCATTCACTACTTTTCCTCCAAAATTCCCTCCACTCCCTTCTGCAGAATTTGGAGTGGCCTTGTGTCCTCCATTTCCAGATTGGTTTGTGTGTGGATCTGATTTAAAACTGCTTCGCGAAAGAAACAAAAAACCTGCCGAACGCGTGGTTGCGACGAAGTATCATTTGGACAACTTCACTGGGCACCTTCATATTGGGATAGAACATGTTACTGTGGACGAACCCATCCTTGAAGGTGTCGAAGAAATTACATTCCTCTTTTTGTTTCTAACTCCTTTTATTTCTATATCAATGTTCATGCAACTTTTCTTTTTCAGCTGTTAGAATTGTCAGGAAGACTGCTGGTGAAGGAACCTCCTCCAAAACAGTCGAAAAATCTCCCTCAACTGCCAAGAAGGTTTCGACAAAAAAAGAGCAACCCTCCTTATTTATGTACTTCAACATTTTCTTATACTGAACACTTCTTTTTCTATTGTAGGTAACTCGTACCCCAGCCAAGAAAAGAAAACCAGAAGAAAAGGAGGCAAGCGTCAAAGAGTCTGAGGATGAATCCCCTGAACCCCAACCTTTGAAAAGAAACAAAGGTCTAAAAATAAAAACAGTGGCATCCCAAAGATCTCTGGTCCAAAGACGAACTCCCCCTGCCAGTCCAGTCAACAAAATTCCCTCAAGGAGTGAAAAAAGTGGAGACTCAAGTGTCCATATTGAGATCCCTCAGGTAATCACTTCGACAAACAACATTCCTGGTCTTGACTGCATGTATCTTTATCTTATACTTCCTTTTTTATGTTCCCTGTAGGTTGTCATTGATGTCGAAGAGACTTCTACCATCCAAGAAGAAAATGTCCCTTCTAATTCTGAGAGGACTCTGGCTGAAAGACTTCAAGATGATGCCACTCCAGATGCAGGTGTCCATGGACCTCAGACTTTGGATGAATTCGACCTCAGTGATTCTGAATCTTCTGGCAACAATTCTCCTTTTCGACCAGACTTCACTGTAGAAAAAATAATTCCAGATCAAGATGCACCACTTCCAACACCAGCTGCTATACCAGAAACTGACGAAGATGCCCTTGCTCAGGATGCACAAGCTCCAGACCCAACCGACACCACCATAGTTGACAAAGAAAATGTCGAAGAAGAGGTCACTCTGTCGAATCAACCAGGAGTCAACTTGAGCTTTGGAGGAACTTCTCAAAACAATCCTTCTTCAACGAAAGTTCCTGCCGAAACCTCTTTGGGTACTGATTCGACGAGCTTGTCACACGAAGAGATTGAGAGCTTGAAAGTTATAAAACCCTTGGAATATTTAAAAGCCTTACTCAACACCAGGTATAACTTCCAAGACTCCTCTCCCAGTGGTTCGACAGCTTCAGGGGCCACTTCTGACCTTCAACCAATCAGTGTCATTATGGATGAGATCAAAACAAAAATCCTTGGGGTTGACCTGTTTGAAGTCTTGGCTGAGAATGCTTCCGCCCAATATGATCTGAAGAAACTCCTGAAAAGTGCCAATTTGTTGGAGGCTTCGACTGAGGAAAGCCGTTTGGTGATGGATTTGGTGTCTTTAATTGATTCTGTCAGTGCTGATTTGGTTCGACAAAAGGACTTTTCCCAAAACATCACAGCCAAGTCTGAAGAGCAAGTTTCAGAATGGAACATTGTGGCTTCTTCGACAGAAAAGATCTCAGAACTAAATAAGCTTTCTGACGAATACACCAAAGCTGCTGCTGAATGTGAAAACAACATTCAAGCTTACCAGGCCCAGATTGCTGATCTTCAGAAGAAAATCTTCCAAGAAAAGGAACGCCAGGCCTCTCTCCAACAACCCAATCAAGAGGCAATCGACAGTGAACTCCAGAAAGGGCTACAACATGCAGAAACAGCCCAGCAACTTCACAGGGAGATTGATGAAATGACTGTCAGCAAGAGTCTCTGCGAGCGTCGAATTCAGCTTCAAAAGAAAAAATTCGACGAACTCAAAGCTACCTTCCTTCGACAGTAGTTTTGTAATAGGACTTAGGAATTTTATTTGTTCAAGGATACTTTATTTTAGCAATTTCATATGTAATGCTATTTCACGCCATCTGTTTGGCGAAGACAAGTTTTATTTGCAATTTCAATTTGTTCCTATTTTTATTTCCTGCAATGTTGGTTTATACTTCTTCAAGTACTTTCCATTTATTTTCAGCACTCTTCTATCTTCTTCTATTTCTTCGACTTCGTATGCACCATTTGAAAAAACTCTTAGAATTTTGAAAGGTCTTTCCCATTTAGGGGACCATTTTCCCATCACTCTGTCTTTCTTCTCCATGGGCAAGATCACTTTCCAAACTAAATCATTTACTAAAAAGGCTTTGGATTTTACTTTTTTGTTATAAAACTTTTCGACTCTCTCTTTCTGCCTTCTTATTAATTCTAAAGCATGCAACCTTTCTTCGTCTAAATCAACCAACTCATCCATCATCATACTCCAATAGATTTCAGATGGAATCTCATGATGTCTTTGAATTCGTATTGACTGTAAACAGATTTCGACTGGCAATACTGCATCATGTCCATAAGTTAATTTAAATGGGGTAGAATTAGTTGCCTCCTTAGGAGATGTTCGACAAGCCCAAAGGATTTGATCCAGAGTCTTGTGCCAATTTCTGGGTTTTTTACCCACATGCTTCTTTATCAAGTTTATTACTACTTTGTTGGCTGCTTCGACCTGACCATTTGCTTGGGCATAATAGGGTGTCGAAGTCAACAACTTAAAACCTGTCTCTTTTGCAAATGCCTGCATATTTCTGCCAGTAAACACAGATCCTTGATCAGTGGTTATAGTCTCTGGTATTCCAAATCTATACATTATGTGTTTCTGGATGAAGTCTATGACTGCTTCCTGATCTACATTCGTCAAGGGTATGGCTTCAATCCATTTAGTGAAATAGTCTACCCCCACTAAAATGTACTTCTGCCCTTTTGAAGAGGCTGGTCGAATTTCACCAATCAAATCTAAAGCCCAACCTCTGAATGGCCAAGGCTTTATAATAGAATGTAACTCACTTGCTGGCACATGAGGTATGCCTGCATGAACTTGACATTCCTGACAACCCTTTGCAAATTCGACACAATCCTTCAACATGGTTGGCCAATACATCCCTTGTCGAAATAATAGCCATTTCATCTTATGTCCTGCTTGGTGGGCACCACATGCACCACTGTGTACATTCGACAAAGCTATATAAGCTTCAGTCTCTCCTAGGCACTTTAGTAGAACTCCTTCTGCAGTCTTTTTAAACAATTCATTTCCAAAGAGTACATAACTTATAGCTCTGTACTTTATCTTTCTTTCGACTGTCTGATTTGGATTTTGTAAATAGTCTTTGATAGGTTTTCTCCAATCTCCTACCTCTAGATTACCTATATTAAAAATCTCAAAGTTTTCTTCATCACCATATCCCAATCTTATTGTCTCCAAATCAGATGGGGATAGTGTTGCACCCCAAAATTTGCCCTCACAATACAAGACTTTGTGTTCTATGAAGGTTCACAAGGTTCACAAGTTCCACAATGCTTTCAAAACCTTTCATGAAGTTCATGAAGTCTACAAGTCACTTTATGAAGATTCACAAGGTTCACAAGCTTCCCAACACTTACAAGAGCTTTCTTGAGGTTCATGAGGTCTACAAAGTTACTTTATGAAGGTTCACAAGGTTCACCATACCTCCCATGAGGTTCACAAGACATTTTATGATGATTCACAAGGTTCACAAGGTTCACAATTGGCCATAAGAGTTGACAATTCCCTCAGACAATGCACCTCCTAAGTAGTGCATCCACAACTAGGGTTTTGACTTTAATCAGGCTAAATGAACTTCCAAGACTTCAAGTGAGTTTCATAACATCTTATATGTGTGTAAGAACCCCCATGACAAGTTTCAAAACTTTTCTCAGAAGTTTGCTCAGTCAGATGATCAGATAAGTCAAAATCAGTCAATGCAGTTAAAAAGTCAAACTGAGGTCAACTGTGGTCAAACCAAAGTCAAACTTCATGATTTTTTGCCAACATCAAGTATATGAAGTAAAATTCATCATTTTATCAAGGGTTGATCATGATTCATCAAGGAGATTTCAGATCATCAATAATCAGGAGTTTCTAAATTAGGGTTTCCTCAGTAAAAGTCAACTGAACTTTGACCAGCCATAACTTTCACATGCTTCATCACCAAGTCTCCATCCAAAGCTCATTTTGAAGGAAATTGAATTCTCTACAACTTTGTGTCTCACAAGCCAAGCCCAAAAATGCTTCATTTGGAAGGTATGAGCTAAGACATTATAGGTCATTTTGAAAGTCAACAAAAAGTCAACAACTTCAAAAGGGCATAACTTGATATTGGTAAATGATATGGACATGAAACCAGTGGGGTTGTTTAGAGGACTCTTCAAGCTTTCCAAAATGTCCAAGAACACCCTCATAGCATTAAAATTGAGGGAGATGTGCCCTTGCAAAGTTGGGAAATTTTGTGATGGTTTATGATGAAAATGGAGGTTTAAAACCAATTCTTGCCAAATGGGCTTGCCAAATTATGATCCAATCCATACACTATCATCATGCACGACCCAAATGATTAAAAATCAGAATTTTTATTATTTTATTTATATTTATTTTGATTTAATTCATAAAAAATCATTTTAAATAGAAATAAAATATGAAAATATGATATTTAATAAAGATTGAGCTTCTAGAATATCTTAAATGATGATTGAAGTTGAAGGGGAAGGAAATCATGAGATTGATCCAAAAATAGTAAGCCTTCATACACAAATATTTGAATTTCAAAGCATGATCAATTTCAATCTTTTCATATCAAATCTTGTACACAACCAATCAATATTTTGACCTAGATTCAATCACTTATATATACTAAGCACAACCCTATTGCCCAGCACGAATTCTCTGCCTCTAAGTGTAAGTTCCATTGTTCAAAAATTCATCCAAAAGTCACATTCGGATTCCTTCATACAAGTGGTTTTAAGGTAAAACAAAGACATGGCAAGCTTCACTGGACATCACTGATCATAAACCAGTACTCATATGCATCCCATACATGCTATAATGCTCTACCCGAATCAATTTTTGTCTTGAACTTTAATTTTTCGAATTCAATAATATGTGCATTATAAATTGTTTTTAATGACTGATATATGTTTGTTGTGATGCATAGAACGATTCTGGACAATTGGATTGAAGAAACCATGGCTAAATCGTGAAATACCATAGTTAGGGTTTCGGCCAAGAATTAGGGTTTTGTTATCCAGCCAATATAAATGGATTATGAGGACATAGAATGATTGGAAATCTTGTTTGGAACCTAATGGCATAACCAATTGCATGAAATCTTGTTGTTTTGTCCATGTTTGTATTTCGTAGGTTTTGCTGGAATTTGTTTTTCGCAGGAAATCTCGTAGCTGGATTCGCAGGAAATTTCGAAGGTTGTGAGGAAGAAGACGAAGCCAGTTCGCGCGCATTCTGGAAATTTAAATTTCGTTTTAAAATATTATGTATTAACCTTGTTTATGTTTCACAAACGTGCGTTTGTCCCAGTGGAAGATCAGGCAGGCGTATTGTGAAAAGGCCAGGGTTCGAATCCTGCCTGGTACCATTATTTTTTTCTATTTTTTCAGGATAACAAGGAGACTTAATATATTATATTATGTTGCCATCATACTACCAGATGGGCTCTTCCAGCCAGGCGGTTATGCGTGTTTGCTTGTGTCCAAAGGTCCTGGGTTCAACACCACCCCAGGCCTTTTTGCTTGTTCATTATTTTCCTGATTTTTCAAAGTCAAAGCACAAAAGCAATTACTCTCTTCTCCCTTTCACCTGCGTGTGTGGTAGCCTGGTGGTATTTCTTGTTGCTGGTAAACAGACTGACCTGGGTTCAAACCCCAGTCAGGTAAGTTCTCACATTTTTTGCTTTTTTTCTTTTATTTTTTTTAATTATTCTATTATTAAATTAAATATAGTCTTATATATATATATATATATATGTTTTTCTAAATAATCAAAAAAAAATATATAATGAAGCATGTTTAATATTTTCCAAATTCTAAAATATGTAAATTTTCTTAAATTATTTTCTTTAGCATGTGATTAAATTATAAATACATGTATATTATAAATTAAACCCTAAAAATATTTTTCTAAACAAAACCCTAATTTTCTAAACCCTAATTTTATTTTCTAAATGATTTTTGTTTTCTAATTCTTAATATAATTATCATATGTATATTTATTAATTTTTTGTAAATATAGTTATAAATTATTTTTTTAATAATATGTAAATATATTTTATATACTATGTTTATAATCTAAATTATTTTCTTTTAATATGTGTATAGAAACAATTATACCTATAATAATTTAATTTTTGCAATTATAAATAATTTAATAATTTGTACATAAATTAAAATACTATTATGATTATTTAATTGTCCATATTCTCTCATATGTTTAAATAATTGTTTATAATCTAACTTTTATTTATTATTTTAATTATGCTCCTATTACTAATCCTATTATTACTAATTCACTAATTATTTTTTTTATTATGCTTATTATTATTATTTCACTAACCTTATTTAATTTTTATTATTATTACTAACCCCTATTTTATTTATTTATTGCTTATTTATTATTTTTGCTTATTATTTATATTTTGCTTCTATATTTATTTTTTGCTATTTATTTTAATTGCTCATTATAATTATTATGTAATTGCTCCTTGGTGTAAATTTTGTAAATATGTAATTTATTTAAATTTTATGCTATGGTTAGTAATTTAGGGAGTGTAAACATGTATTTAATTTAAAATAAAATTTAGATCACTTTAATTATAAGATAAATATAAATTAACACTCACACACGTAAGTCGATTTTTAATCGCCATCTCACTTTCTAGGGTTGCCTCTCAAGTTGCCTAAATCATAAGGTCAAGTGGGATGTATAAAGCAAGTCCCTTAAAAGAAAAATCATCAAGTCCCTAATGGTTGCTTTAAAGATCAAGTCCCTTTTCGAATAATGATGATGGTCCCTCCTAAATGCTTAATACACCTCACAGTTGCCTTCATAAACAGATGTCCCTCACATGTCCCTTACATCCAAGGTAATGACTACCTACTCCTTAATAGTAGGGATAGTCTTACCAATTAAAGGATAAAGAACAGAAAAGACTTAAATTTTAGGGTAGGTACCTCTTAGTTGCTTGCTCACTCCGTTTTTCAAACACTTAACAAATTTCAAACAAATTTTCAAAAACAAGTTTTTACGCATCCGTACATGGATCATTATTAACTCTTATGAAAATATTTTATTCACACACTACACTTTTCAAAAACAATTCAAAAGTGAGCTAAGTAACTAAGAGCCCATGGATAACCATGGATGTAAAGGGTGCTAACACCTTCCCTTTACATAACCTACCCCCCGGACCCAAAAATATCTCTTAAAGGTCTTTCCTATTCTTTTATGCCTTTCCTTTGGAATAAATAAAAGTCGGTGGCGACTCTTGCTATCCGCAACATAATTTAAAGTCAGTTCTCCCACCGTGTTGCAGAACTGGCGACTCTGCTGGGGATAGCAAATTTAAGAGGGGTACCCTTAGGAATTAGATCACTTTAAATTGTTTGCCTTGTTTGCTTTATATTATCTTGTTGGGGTGCTCTTATGTGTGAAAGGTCCTAACCCGGATCTAGTGTACCTTAGGTAAATGGCAATAGACCAAGGAAACTGTACGACGTATATCGATACGGTTGATCTGGTGGCCATAGTTAGTGCGACTTCTTGGTTGGTGCTTATGTTCCTTAAGTCAAGTTGAGGATAATATGAGGCTGCCATATGTTGTCAATGCACTAACTAACTTTTAGAACCCTAGTTAACTCATCTTGGCCTTTAGAAAGTAGTGAGATAACCGGCTTTGGTGCAGACTGAAGTTGGTTGATACTCGATACTACACTCATTGAGATCTTAAACTTGGAGGGTTTTGGTTGGCAAGTAAGTTGCCTACTGAACAACCACCCTTGTGAAGGATCAATGATATTGAGATCCCTTAGAACCTGGTTACTGTTGTAGGACAGGATGAACCAACCAACTTCAGGGGAGGGTACTTACCTTTGAACCTCATGCAAGCCTTTAAACCTAGGGCTATGGTGTGACTTGTTTGTGTGTGCCACATGTTTGTGACTGAACATAACATCATGACATCATCATGCATCATAAGCATAGCATTTTCACTAACCATTTCAAGGACCAAAGGATTTATCTTTGTTCTTTGTTGCAGGTCATGGCTTCTGCTCGTAGAAACACCATCAGGATCAACTTTGTAGGGATACCTCCCAAGCTTAAAGAGTTGGTTTCTCAAGTGACAGATCATTCCCAGTTCAACAAGAGACATGGTCACCTATTGGATCTAGTCACTTCAGGGTTCAATGAAGACATGATGAGTGTCCTGTTTCAGTTCTTTGACCCTAAGCACCATTTCTTTACATTCCCTGATTATCAGCTGGTTCCAACCATGGAGGAGTTCTCCAAACTTCTGGGTGTACCTATCCTTGATCAAAGACCCTTCACAGGCTTGGAAAAAGAGCTTAAACCTGAGGTTATTGCTGCAGCTCTACATCTGAAGAAGTCTGATATTGTTCTAGAAACGAGAAGCGGAGTTAAGGGTATTCTTGCTAAGGTGTTGATAGAGAAGGCTCAAGTGTTCTTGAAGGCTATGAGTCATGATGCTTTTGAGGAGATCTTAGCCTTGCTGATTTATGGCTTAGTGTTGTTCCCCAATCCAGATCAGTTCATAGACGTTCATGCCATCAATATATTTCTGAGTCACAATCCAGTGCCTACATTGCTTGGAGACATCCTGCATTCTCTTCATACTCGAACTACAAGGGCAAGAGGAACTTTGATGTGCTGCATACCTTTGCTTTCTAGGTGGTTTATTTCTCACCTGCCTCGCTCAGTAATGAAGAATGAGCAAGGGTTCAGATGGTCCAAGAGGATCATGTCACTTTCTCACTCAGATATCCATTGGTGCTCCAGATCTATGGAGAATGTCACCATCATTGACCGTTGTGGGGAGTTTCCTAATGTGCCACTTCTAGGCATAAGAGGAGGCATCACCTACAACCCCTCTCTAGCTTTACGACAATTTGGTTACGCTCGGAGTGAAGGTCCTCATGACATGTTGATTCAGGGCATTGTGTTTGACTACGACAACGATCTTCAAGGTTACCGTCAGAGATTCATACGAGCTTGGGGAAAAGTAAACAGGGTTGACAGCAAGGCACTGGAGCCTAAGTATACTATTCCTATGGAAGCTTATCTCAGATGGGTGCGATCTCGTGCTCAGACTCTCATGATGCCATATCCTGCCATCCTACCAGTTACCATGGAACCTGTTGCTGAAGGAGACACTGCTTATACCATCCTTCACCCAGACATGCCTACTGATATGGAAGACTTGCAGAGATCATGGATCCAGTTGAAGGAGCAAAGGGATACTTTCGAGGCTCATTACAAAGCAAGCCAAGAAAGAATCCTGGAACTAACAAAGCAACTTCACGAGGAACGGAACCTCAATTCATACCTCAATACAAAGAGGAAGCGTCCATGGGAGACTTAAAACCCCACCTTTTGTACTTATTTCATTTTCATTTTTGTAAGCCCAAGAGGCAAAACAAATTTATTACTAATAAAAAGTTTACTTTCTTGTTTGTTTAAGCAAATTTAAATCCTGCGGTCCTTGAAAACATTGCATATACATTTACATTCCATTTCATTGCATCACAGGTTTATTTGTGCACAGGTTTCTCATCTTCTCGCTGTTTATTTCAGCAATGGCTCTTGAACAATCAGTTAAGGATCTCCAGACACAAAATGCACAGTTCCAAGAGCTGATCCTAAACCTATCCAAGGGGCAGGATGAATTGAAGACACTGCTGGCCAAGAAGACTAAGAAGACCAGAAAGTCAGGTGGTCTGCTCAACATGGGAAGAAGGTTCAAGGGTCCTGTCAAGACCAAAGAACAGGTGGATGACTATGAATCTGAGGAATCTGAGAAAGAGGGAGGCAGTCTCCACAACACTATGGGGGACTCTGATTCTGAGGCTAATTACTATCATGAGCCTAATGAAGACAAATTCAAGATGCTGGTGGATAGGATGGATGCTATGGAGTTGCAAAAATCTTCTGGGCTGGATTTTGAGGATTTGAGCTTGATATCTGGGGTAGTCATACCTGTGGGTTTCAAGGTTCCTACTTTTGTTGTCTATGATGGGGTCTCTTGCCCCAAGCTGCATTTGAGGTCTTATGTCAGAAGGATCCAACCTCACACTGCTGACAAGAAGTTGTGGATCCACTTTTTTCAAGAGAGCTTATCTGGAGCTCAGTTGGAGTGGTATTATCAGTTGGAGAGTGTCAACATCAGAGACTGGAATGGCCTTGCTGAAGCTTTCTATAAGCAGTACCAATATAATGCTGACTTAGCCCCCACTCGCATGCAGCTTCAGAGCATGTCTATGGGTGCCAAAGAAAGTTTTAAAGAGTATGCTCAGAAATGGAGAGACTTAGCTGGAAGAGTTCAACCCCCTTTGACTGACAGGGAATTAGTTGACATGTTCATGTGTACGCTGAATGGTCCGTTTTACAGTCATCTCATTGGAAGCTCATCATCTGGCTTCACTGAGTTGATCATGACAGGAGAGCGAGTAGAGAATGGTATAAAGAATGGTAAGATCCAAGTGGGTACTTCTTCATCAGGTGCTGCAAAGAAGCCTCCCACTGGGAAGAAAGAATCCAATGTTGTTTATGGTCAGCCTGATCGTAACAGAAGGTATCAGTCTGTTAGTGCAGTTCATATTTCAAATCCAACTCCTGCAACAACAGAGCAGCCTCAGGGCAACCAACAGAGGGCTAGAAGACAGTTCATGAAGATCAACATGTCAATGGCTCAGGCATTGCAACATTTGTTGAAGGCTGAACTTATTACTTTGAAAGAGGCTCCTCAGAATCCCAATGTTACCTCTCCCAGGTACAATCCCAATGCACGATGTGCATATCATTCAAACTGTCAGGGTCATGATACTAATAACTGCTGGATCTTGAAGAACAAAATTCAAGATATGATTGATGCTGGAGAGATTGAGTTTGACCCTCCGGGTACTCCAAATGTGATTACTGCTCCAATGCCAAACCACGAGAAGACTGTCAATGCCATTGATGAAGACCTACATGTCTATTCAGTTATGGAGTTGACCACACCATTGTCTGTTATCAAAAAGAGGTTAGTACAAGCTGGGATCTTTCCAGGTTGTCGTGAAGATTGTTTGTATTGTACCTATAAGCCGGATAGTTGCTTCATATTGAGAGATGGAATTCAACGTCTCATGGATAAGTATACTATAGTGTTTGAGAGGACTCCGTCGTCTGTAGAAAGTATGGTGGATCATCTGACTCAGGGTAGGAAGATTGAAGAGGTTGATATGGTTGACAAAGTACCGGTAAGAATCACTTCAAAGAGACCTATTAAAATCTCTCATCAGGGTCCAATCAAGATTACTGCTGAAGGTCCTGTGAAAGTTGTTGCTGAAGCCAGAGTGGCTCCTCTGATCATTACTACTCCTGGTCCTATTCCTTATACATCTGATAAAGCTGTGCCTTGGCACTATGGGTCTGATGTTTACATCCATGGTGTTAAGCAGGAGCCTTTACCTGATGTGCCTGTTGACATTGATAATATTGCTGGATCTAGCAAGATCACTCGTAGTGGAAGAGTCTTCTCTCCTCCAGTTGCTTCTAAAAATGCAGTTACTCCTGCTGCTACCTCTACCACTGATGCTCGGGGCAAAGGTCCTGTTATTGAGCCTGTATCTACTGATGTGCCAGCTGCTGATGATCTCTCTAAGCAGATGGAAGAAGTATTGAAAATCATTCGCAAGAGTGATTATGACATTGTTGATCAATTGGGGCATACTCCCTCAAAGATTTCTATGTTGTCCTTGTTGCTGTGTTCTGAGGCCCATGCCAAGTCCTTGATCAAGTTTCTGAAGACTGCTCATGTGCCCAATGCCATTTCTGTTGACCAGTTTGAGAATTGTGTTGCCCACCTGACCTATGATAATGGGTTAGGATTTTCTGATGCTGATTTGACCCCTGCCAAGAGGGATCATAACAGGGCCTTGCATATTTCAATTGAATGCAGGGGCACTACCCTGTCACATGTGCTGATAGACAATGGTTCTTCTCTGAATGTGTTGCCCAAGGAAGTCCTGAATAAGCTGAGTCCTGAAGACGCTGTGCTGAAGCCCAGTAATATTGTGGTAAAGGCTTTTGATGGTTCTAGAAGAGTAGTGCATGGGGAAATTGATCTTCCAATCAAAGTTGGTTCCCAGGTGTTTACTGCTACATTTTATGTGATGGATATTCGTCCTTCATACTCTTGTCTGCTTGGTCGTCCCTGGATCCATGGGGCAGGTGCTGTAACCTCTACATTGCACCAAAAGTTGAGATATCCGGTGAATGGAAAGGTTGTTACTGTCTATGGAGAAGAAGAATACTTTGTCAGCCATGTAAACACTTTCAAGTATCTGGAAATGGAAGGTGAATACATTGAAACTCCATGTCAGACATTTGAAGTGGTTCCCTGGGTTGTTAATGATTATGTAGCTCCTCCTGTTGTGAAGAAAGTTCCTGTGGTCACCAGAAAACCTCCAACAATGGCAATGGCCTCCCTCAATGATGCTAGAGCTGTGGTGGATGAAGGTGGTTGTACTATTTGGGGTCAGCTTCCTGATATTCCATACAAGTCTGACAAGTTTGGTTTGGGTTTCACTGCAGAGTCCCAGAAAGTTGTTCGTCGTGCTCGTGCTGCTCGTATCACCAATCAAGGGGTTATGAAAGATCAGATCAACGTTGTGGGAGACTATGATGAAGACTACAACTTGGATGCTTGGATTTTTCCTACTGTGGGTGTTGGGCTCAATAATTGGAAAGCTGAAGATGTTATCCCTATCTCCTTTAGTCAGGAGTAAATACTATTACTGTGTTGTTGCTTTTAAGTTTGTAATTTCTTGAACAATCAAACTTTCAAGCCATGTGCCTTACCCGGGGCACAATGGTATGCTTGTTACGGGTTGTCATTTCATTTGCATACTTCATTCAATAAAATCAGTGGACGTTTCGTTTTCGTAAATATTGTGTTCCTTGTCTTTCTTTTCTTTTATTTTTGTTTTATCAGCTATGTGTTCTTACACACACTCACATCACTAAAATGCAGATCCTCATCCACTCTGGATCCTGTTGATAACAGTTCTACTATTGCCAATTATGATTTCGAGAATCCGATCTATCAAACTGAAGACGGAAATGAGGACGATTGTGAAATACCTGTAGATCTTGCTAGGTTGTTACAACAAGAAGAGAAAGCTATACAGCCACATGAAGAGCCAGTCGAAGTTGTGAATCCGGGAACTGAAGAAAACAGGAAAGAAGTCAAGATAGGGGCTGATTTAGAGGATAGTGTCAAGAGCAGATTGATTCAGATGTTACGTGACTATGTGGAGATCTTTGCTTGGTCTTATGAAGATATGCCAGGGTTGGATACAGACATTGTGGTTCACCGTTTGCCAGTGAAAGAAGATTGTCGTCCAAAGAAGCAGAAGGTTCGTCGTATGCGTCCTGAAATGTCAGAAAAGATCAAGGCAGAGGTAATGAAACAGTTCAATGCAGGGTTCTTGGCAGTGACTTCTTATCCTCAATGGGTTGCAAATGTGGTACCAGTTCCTAAGAAAGATGGTAAGGTACGTATGTGTGTGGACTACAGAGATTTGAACAAGGCTAGCCCCAAAGATGATTTTCCACTTCCTCATATTGATATTCTGGTAGACAACACTGCTCAGCATAAGGTATTCTCTTTTATGGATGGTTTCTCTGGTTACAATCAAATCAAGATGGCACCTGAAGATATGGAGAAGACAACATTTGTGACACAGTGGGGCACTTTTTGCTATAAGGTGATGCCATTTGGTTTGAAGAATGCAGGGGCAACATATCAGCGTGCTATGGTGGCTTTGTTTCATGATATGATTCATCATGAGATAGAGGTATATGTGGATGATATGATAGCCAGATCTCAGAATGAAGAGCAACATCTTGATCATCTGCACAAGTTGTTTGAGAGGTTGAAGAAATACAAGTTGAGATTGAATCCAAACAAGTGTACTTTTGGGGTTAGATCTGGAAAGCTCCTGGGTTTTATTGTCAGTGGAAAAGGTATTGAAGTGGATCCTGCAAAAGTGAAAGCTATACGAGAGATGCCAGCTCCCCGTACTGAGAAGGAGGTTAGAGGTTTCTTGGGACGGTTGAATTACATTGCAAGATTTATTTCCCAGTTAACTGCCATCTGTGAGCCAATCTTCAAGTTGTTGAAGAAAGATCAGGTGATGGAATGGAATGATGAGTGCCAGACTGCCTTTGACGAAATCAAGAGATATCTGCTAGAACCTCCAATTTTGATGCCACCAGTTGATGGAAGACCCTTGATTATGTACTTAACAGTGTTAGACAACTCAATGGGGTGTGTGTTGGGGCAACATGACGAGTCTGGTCGAAAAGAGCAGGCAATATACTACCTTAGCAAAAAGTTTACCGACTGTGAAACAAGATACTCACTGCTCGAGAAAACTTGTTGCGCTTTGGCATGGGCTGCTCGCCGACTAAGATAGTATATGTTGAATCATACTACCTTATTGATTTCGAAGATGGATCCAATCAAGTACATATTTGAGAAACCTGCTCTCTCCGGAAGAATTGCAAGATGGCAAATGATCTTGACAGAATATGATATACAGTATACTACTCAGAAGGCCATTAAGGGAAGTGTTGTAGCAGATCATTTGAATCATCAAGCAGTGGATGATTACCAGTCAATGAGTTTTGAGTTCCCTGATGAGGATATTATGATTATTACCAAAGAACCTGGACAATATGACGGACCTGAACAAGGATCCCGATGGACTATGGTTTTTGATGGTGCCTCCAATGCACTTGGTAATGGTGTTGGTGTTGTGATTAGTTCCCCTGAAGGTTGTCATACCCCGATTACTGCAAGATTGTGTTTCTATTGTACCAATAACATGGCTGAGTATGAGGCATGTATCCTGGGTATTAAAGCTACTATTGATATGAAGATTCAGTTCCTTGATGTGTATGGAGATTCAGCCCTGGTAGTTAGTCAGATCAAAGGAGATTGGGATACCAAGCATGATAATCTCATTCCTTACAGAGAACATGTGTTGTCTTTGATCCCACATTTCAAAGAGATTACCTTTGGACATATTCCACGGAGAGAGAATCAGTTGGCAGATGCTTTGGCCACCATGGCATCCATGTTTGAGATCAGCTGGGATGATAAAGCTCCCAAGATTACTATTGATAGATTTGAAAAGCCTGCATACTGTAATGAGATTGACACAGAAGGGGCAGAGGAGAAGCCTTGGTTCTATGAAGTGAAAAGATATCTTGAAGCTCAGGAGTTCCCTGAAGGGGCATCTGTCAAAGATAGGAAGTTTCTGAGGAGGTTTTCTGCCAAGTTCTTTTTGAGTAATGGGATTCTGTACAAGCGCAATCATGATTCAACTATGCTTCGTTGTGTGGATAAGAAGGAAGCAACTGAGATTATGGAAGATATGCATGATGGGATCTTTGGCACTCATTCTAGTGGTCATACTATGGCAAAGAAGATTTTGAGAGCAGGTTACTATTGGTCTACCATGGAAGCTGATTGCTATCAACACTCCAGAACGTGTCACAAATGTCAAATTTATGCTGATAAAGTACATGTACCTCCATCACCATTGAACGTGTTGACTGCTCCTTGGCCTTTTGCCATGTGGGGCATTGATATGATTGGTGAGATCAAGCCTACTGCTTCTAATGGGCATCGTTTCATCCTGGTTGCTATTGATTACTTCACGAAGTGGGTAGAGGCAGCTTCATTTGCATCTGTTACCAAGAATGTTGTGGCTCGATTCATTAAGAATAATCTCATATGTAGGTATGGCATCCCTGAAAGGATTATTACTGACAATGGCTCTAATCTGAACAACACTATGATTACTGATCTCTGCACGCAGTTCAAGATTAAGCATCACAACTCTTCTCCGTATCGTCCAAAAAAGAATGGGGCAGTTGAAGCTGCTAATAAGAACATTAAGAAGATTGTACAAAAGATGACTGTTACTTACAAGGATTGGCATGAGATGTTACCATTTGCTCTTCATGGTTATCGTACTACAATACGTACTTCAACAGGGGCAACCCCATTCTCCTTAGTCTATGGTATGGAAGCAGTTCTGCCCATTGAAGTTCAGATTCCCTCCTTGAGAATTATGAAAGATGCAGGCTTGGATGAAGATGAGTGGATTCAGACTCGACTTGACCAGATAAATTTGATTGATGAGAAAAGGTTAGAAGCAGTTTGTCATGGCCAAATGTACCAGAAACGGATGATCAAAGTTTTTAACAAGAAGGTTAAGCCAAAGGTATATCAGGCTGGTGACTTGGTAATCAAGCGTATTATATTACCACAGGGTGATCCTAGGGGCAAGTGGACTCCTACATATGAAGGACCATTTGTAGTCAAGACAGTGTTCTCAGGAGGTGCCATGATACTTACTACAATGGATGGTGAAGACTTCCCACAGCCTGTAAACGCAGACATAGTTAAAAAATACTACGCATAAAAAGAGACCCGCTAGGTTGACAGGCCTAGGCAAAAATAAGGGCATCCCGGCAAACCAAAAGGGTTTGGGCAAAAATTAGGGATATATATAAAAAGATGTACACCCGGCAAGTCGAAAACCTGAAAAGGCGGCTTGGGCAAAAAAGGGTATCCCGGTGGATTGAAAACCTGAAAGGGCAATCCAGGCAAAAATTAGGGATAAAAGCGTATGACTATGTCTCGTTTGGATCACCCATAAAACTGCAACCAGTTGTACTATTTACTCAAGCTCGAACAGATAAAGCTCAATCAAATCATTTCCGTCTCAACAGCAGAAGATGAGATACTTGAAGATAATGGCAATAGTAGAATTGAAACTCAATAGGATTATTTCCCACATAGCTGATTTTCCTTGTTTGTAAAAACTTTATGACAAAATCCTCTTACTAGGGTTTATGTCTCCTTGTATAAATTTGCCCATGTGTGGGTCACTTTTTGATATAAATAAATTCCATCTTTTGAATCCAGATTTACTTTTACCATATTTACATAAGCGAAACGTCCATTGGTTGTGTTTGAATGTATGTATGCTTTTGAATATGATTGATGTTTACCAGAAATGCATGTATGCTTAATATGATTAATGTTTACCAGAAATGCATGAAAATGCAGTAATAGTATTTACTAAGGACGAACGAGGGAAGGATTTCAACAAAGCTTCGCCGGTTCATCTCTAACAAGACAGCTACAAATCCCTCAGTAGGACAAATCCATCTTCATGAAAGTCTCATCTCCCCTGGAATTTATATCCATCTCTTTTATCCTCATACGGATATACGGGAAATTACTTTCCAATAAGAGTACGACGAACGAAGACGGGAGGTTATATCTACCCTACTATCAAACGAAGACAAAGGTTATATATACCTTACTATCCCCAGCAGACGGGAGGTTATATATACCTTACTATCCCCAGCAGACGGGAGGTTATATCCATCCTTACTATCCCCAACATACGGGAGGTTATGTATATCTCATCATCAAACAAGACAGGGACGAGTTCCTCATATTCTTCAGCAACAAATCGGGATTTATTTTCCCTGGCCAGCAGTTGTTATATGAAGATATCCAGACGCTTCCGGCAGTATCATATCATACATACATCATTTACATCATACCATAGCATACATATCCATATATACATAGTACATTACCTAAGTGCATCATATCGTACATGCATACATAATGCATAAACTAATATTATTATACAAATGCTACCTTGTTTCAGGTTAATTATCCAGCAAACAAAACTTATGATTATCAGGACTGCTTTATCCTCCTGAAAATTTATCATCTCTCAAGACTGCTTCATCCTCTTGGGAACATATTACTACATCAGGACTGCTTTATCCTCCTGAAAACTCCTATTACATCAGGATTGCTCCATCCTCCTGAAAGCACATCATTACATCAGGACTGCTTTATCCTCCTGGAAACTCCTATTACATCAGGACTGCTTCATCCTCCTGAAGATTCCTAGTACATCAGGATTGCTTCATCCTCCTGAAATCATACCCCAGGATGGCTTTATCCTCCTGACAGCTTCTTATACATCAGGATTGCTCTATCCTCCTGAAATCATATTATCATTACCTCAGGATTGCTCTATCCTCCTGATAGCTATCATCATTACCTCAGGATTGCTCCATCCTCCTGACAGCTTCATTACCTCAGGACTGCTCTATCCTCCTGACAGCTATCATTATACCTCCATATTTTGGACTGCTTTATCCTCCAAGATATGTGTCTGAAAAAAAAGAACTTTTCCCCCAGTGGCATCTTTAAGCCCACTCAAGCATATTCAACTAGACATCCATATCACTCTATGCACTGGTGAGTGCAAATTTTTGGGCTTTTGTGTTCAATCCCCTTCAACCTTCCAGGTCACGACTGGCAAATATACCAATCTAACCCCTCAGGTTTCAGAAAATTGAACAGGGGCAGCTGTTGCACCCCAAAATTTGCCCTCACAATACAAGACTTTGTGTTCTATGAAGGTTCACATGGTTCACAAGTTCCACAATGCTTTCAAAACCTTTCATGAAGTTCATGAAGTCTACAAGTCACTTTATGAAGATTCACAAGGTTCACAAGCTTCCCAACACTTACAAGAGCTTTCTTGAGGTTCATGAGGTCTACAAAGTTACTTTATGAAGGTTCACAAGGTTCACCATACCTCCCATGAGGTTCACAAGACATTTTATGATGATTCACAAGGTTCACAAGGTTCACAATTGGCCATAAGAGTTGACAATTCCCTCAGACAATGCACCTCCTAAGCAGTGCATCCACAACTAGGGTTTTGACTTTAATCAGGCTAAATGAACTTCCAAGACTTCAAGTGAGTTTCATAACATCTTATATGTGTGTAAGAACCCCCATGACAAGTTTCAAAACTTTTCTCAGAAGTTTGCTCAGTCAGATGATCAGATAAGTCAAAATCAGTCAATGCAGTTAAAAAGTCAAACTGAGGTCAACTGTGGTCAAACCAAAGTCAAACTTCATGATTTTTTGCCAACATCAAGTATATGAAGTAAAATTCATCATTTGATCAAGGGTTGATCATGATTCATCAAGGAGATTTCAGATCATCAATAATCAGGAGTTTCTAAATTAGGGTTTCCTCAGTAAAAGTCAACTGAACTTTGACCAGCCATAACTTTCACATGCTTCATCACCAAGTCTCCATCCAAAGCTCATTTTGAAGGAAATTGAATTCTCTACAACTTTGTGTCTCACAAGCCAAGCCCAAAAATGCTTCATTTGGAAGGTATGAGCTAAGACATTATAGGTCATTTTGAAAGTCAACAAAAAGTCAACAACTTCAAAAGGGCATAACTTGAGATTGGTAAATGATATGGACATTAAACCAGTGGGGTTGTTTAGAGGACTCTTCAAGCTTTCCAAAATGTCCAAGAACACCCTCATAGCATTAAAATTGAGGGAGATGTGCCCTTGCAAAGTTGGGAAATTTTGTGATGGTTTATGATGAAAATGGAGGTTTAAAACCAATTCTTGCCAAATGGGCTTGCCAAATTATGATCCAATCCATACACTATCATCATGCACGACCCAAATGATTAAAAATCAGAATTTTTATTATTTTATTTTTATTTATTTTGATTTAATTCATAAAAAATCATTTTAAATAGAAATAAAATATGAAAATATGATATTTAATAAAGATTGAGCTTCTAGAATATCTTAAATGATGATTGAAGTTGAAGGGGAAGGAAATCATGAGATTGATCCAAAAATAGTAAGCCTTCATACACAAATATTTGAATTTCAAAGCATGATCAATTTCAATCTTTTCATATCAAATCTTGTACACAACCAATCAATATTTTGACCTAGATTCAATCACTTATATATACTAAGCACAACCCTATTGCCCAGCACGAATTCTCTGCCTCTAAGTGTAAGTTCCATTGTTCAAAAATTCATCCAAAAGTCACATTCGGATTCCTTCATACAAGTGGTTTTAAGGTAAAACAAAGACATGGCAAGCTTCACTGGACATCACTGATCATAAACCAGTACTCATATGCATCCCATACATGCTATAATGCTCTACCCGAATCAATTTTTGTCTTGAACTTTAATTTTTCGAATTCAATAATATGTGCATTATAAATTGTTTTTAATGACTGATATATGTTTGTTGTGATGCATAGAACGATTCTGGACAATTGGATTGAAGAAACCATGGCTAAATCGTGAAATACCATAGTTAGGGTTTCGGCCAAGAATTAGGGTTTTGTTATCCAGCCAATATAAATGGATTATGAGGACATAGGATGATTGGAAATCTTGTTTGGAACCTAATGGCATAACCAATTGCATGAAATCTTGTTGTTTTGTCCATGTTTGTATTTCGTAGGTTTTGCTGGAATTTGTTTTTCGCAGGAAATCTCGTAGCTGGATTCGCAGGAAATTTCGAAGGTTGTGAGGAAGAAGACGAAGCCAGTTCGCGCGCATTCTGGAAATTTAAATTTCGTTTTAAAATATTATGTATTAACCTTGTTTATGTTTCACAAACGTGCGTTTGTCCCAGTGGAAGATCAGGCAGGCGTATTGTGAAAAGGCCAGGGTTCGAATCCTGCCTGGTACCATTATTTTTTTCTATTTTTTCAGGATAACAAGGAGACTTAATATATTATATTATGTTGCCATCATACTACCAGATGGGTTCTTCCAGCCAGGCGGTTATGCGTGTTTGCTTGTGTTCAAAGGTCCTGGGTTCAACACCACCCCAGGCCTTTTTGCTTGTTCATTATTTTCCTGATTTTTCAAAGTCAAAGCACAAAAGCAATTACTCTCTTCTCCCTTTCACCTGCGTGTGTGGTAGCCTGGTGGTATTTCTTGTTGCTGGTAAACAGACTGACCTGGGTTCAAACCCCAGTCAGGTAAGTTCTCACATTTTTTGCTTTTTTTCTTTTATTTGTTTTAATTATTCTATTATTAAATTAAATATAGTCTTATATATATATGTTTTTCTAAATAATCAAAAAAAAAAAAAAATAATGAAGCATGTTTAATATTTTCCAAATTCTAAAATATGTAAATTTTCTTAAATTATTTTCTTTAGCATGTGATTAAATTATAAATACATGTATATTATAAATTAAACCCTAAAAATATTTTTCTAAACAAAACCCTAATTTTCTAAACCCTAATTTTATTTTCTAAATGATTTTTGTTTTCTAATTCTTAATATAATTATCATATGTATATTTATTAATTTTTTGTAAATATAGTTATAAATTATTTTTTTAATAATATGTAAATATATTTTATATACTATGTTTATAATCTAAATTATTTTCTTTTAATATGTGTATAGAAACAATTATACCTATAATAATTTAATTTTTGCAATTATAAATAATTTAATAATTTGTACATAAATTAAAATACTATTATGATTATTTAATTGTCCATATTCTCTCATATGTTTAAATAATTGTTTATAATCTAACTTTTATTTATTATTTTAATTATGCTCCTATTACTAATCCTATTATTACTAATTCACTAATTATTTTTTTTATTATGCTTATTATTATTATTTCACTAACCTTATTTAATTTTTATTATTATTACTAACCCCTATTTTATTTATTTATTGCTTATTTATTATTTTTGCTTATTATTTATATTTTGCTTCTATATTTATTTTTTGCTATTTATTTTAATTGCTCATTATAATTATTATGTAATTGCTCCTTGGTGTAAATTTTGTAAATATGTAATTTATTTAAATTTTATGCTATGGTTAGTAATTTAGGGAGTGTAAACATGTATTTAATTTAAAATAAAATTTAGATCACTTTAATTATAAGATAAATATAAATTAACACTCACACACGTAAGTCGATTTTTAATCGCCATCTCACTTTCTAGGGTTGCCTCTCAAGTTGCCTAAATCATAAGGTCAAGTGGGGTGTATAAAGCAAGTCCCTTAAAAGAAAAATCATCAAGTCCTTAATGGTTGCTTTAAAGATCAAGTCCCTTTTCGAATAATGATGATGGTCCCTCCTAAATGCTTAATACACCTCACAGTTGCCTTCATAAACAGATGTCCCTCACATGTCCCTTACATCCAAGGTAATGACTACCTACTCCTTAATAGTAGGGATAGTCTTACCAATTAAAGGATAAAGAACAGAAAAGACTTAAATTTTAGGGTAGGTACCTCTTAGTTGCTTGCTCACTCCGTTTTTCAAACACTTAACAAATTTCAAACAAATTTTCAAAAACAAGTTTTTACGCATCCGTACATGGATCATTATTAACTCTTATGAAAATATTTTATTCACACACTACACTTTTCAAAAACAATTCAAAAGTGAGCTAAGTAACTAAGAGCCCATGTATAACCATGGATGTAAAGGGTGCTAACACCTTCCCTTTACATAACCTACCCCCCGGACCCAAAAATATCTCTTAAAGGTCTTTCCTGTTCTTTTATGCCTTTCCTTTGGATAAAATAAAAGTCGGTGGCGACTCTTGCTATCCGCAACATAATTTAAAGTCAGTTCTCCCACCGTGTTACAGATAGTCTAGTGGATAAAACTTTGCCTCTTACTTCGACAACCTTCATCAGATTTTCCTTCGACACTTTATACCCTGAAGCCAATTGAGCCAGGTCATTTGCTTCCTGATTTTCTAATCTGGGAATGTGTCTAAAAACTACACTGTCGAATCTCTTGAGGAGTCTGTTGGCTATTACAAAGTACATGATCAAATTTTCCTTGACACATTTGTACTCTTTCGTCAATTGTTTTATCACCAACTCAGAGTCACCCATTATTTCGACCTCTGTTGCCCCCAGTTCCAACAAAATTTCAAGTCCAGCAATTAAAGCTTCATATTCTGCCTCATTATTTGAACAGAATCCTTCTATTTTGTACTTGAACTTTGTTGGAACTTTATTGGGAGAAATAATTAACACCCCAACACCTGTTCCATTTTTATGACTGGAACCATCAAAATACAACCTCCAAGGTTCTTTTTCGACATAATTTGTCTCATCTCCAAGTATGGAGTGGTCAGCTATAAAGTCAGCAACTACTTGCCCTTTAACAGCTTTTAGAGGCATATATTTTAAAGAATATTCAATCAAGGCTAAAGCCCATTTTCCAATTCGACTATGTAAAATAGACTTAGACAACATATGCTTTATTACGTCGAAATGAGAAGATATATGTACATCAATGGGTTTTATATAATGCTTTAATTTTGTACAAGAGAAATACACACACAAACATAATTTCTCTATCATACTATATCTAGTTTCAGCATCATTTAAGACTCTGCTGAGATAATAAATGGCTCTTTCGACGCCATGTTCATCTTCTTGACAAAGCATACTTCCTAATGTTCTGTCAGATGCTGATATGTAGAGCCTCATGCTTCTTTTTCGACAAGGAGATATTAAGACTGGGGGATTTGCCAGATACTCCTTGATCTTGTCGAAGGCATCTTGCTGTTCTTGCCCCCAAGTGAAACCTTCCTTCTTCAGTCGAAGCAGAGGTGAGAAGGTCTGAGTCTTTCCACTAAGGTTGGAGATGAACCTTCTGAGAAAGTTGATTTTCCCTAGTAGAGACTGCAATTCCTTCTTTGTCGATGGCGCTTTTGCTTCCATTATTGCCTTAGCTTTGTTTTCATTAATTTCAATCCCTTTCTTGTGGACCACAAACCCTAAGAAGTCCCCTGCCTGCACACCAAAAGCACATTTAAGAGGATTCATTTTCAAACCAAACTTCCTCATCCTTTCAAAGGACTGTCGAAGATGGTTAATATGGTCCAAGCCTGAAGCAGATTTAATCACAATGTCATCTATATAAATTTGCATAAATGTTTCGATGAAATCATGAAAAATAGAATTCATGGCCCTTTGGTAAGTAGCTCCAGCATTTTTCAAACCAAAGGGCATGACTACCCACTCATATGTTCCTATTGCTCCTGGATAACGAAAAGTTGTTTTTGGAACGTCTTCTTCAGCAATGAAAATCTGGTTGTAACCAGAATAGCCATCAAGCATACTTAAATACTCATGGCCTGCTGTAGAATCTACTAGCATTTCTGCTACTGGCATATGATACTCATCCTTAGGGGTGGCTGAATTTAGATCTCTAAAATCAATACACACCCTCAGTTTGCCATTTTTCTTAATCACAGGAACAATATTAGCAATCCATTCGACATACCTTGTTGTACGGATGAATTTGCATTTTAGAAGCCTTTCGACCTCTTCTTTGATTTTCGACAGAATTTCAGGTGCAAAGCGTCTGGGAGTCTGCTTTATTGGCTTCTTCCCTTCCAGTATTGGCAACTTTAATTCAACCAAACTTCTGTCCAAACCAGGCATTTCGTCATAATCCCATGCGAAGCAGTCTTTAAACTCATTCAGCAGTTGGATTATTTCGACTCTGAGTTGAGGATTCAACTTGGCACTGATGTAAGTGGGCCTTTTCTCTGCCCCCAGTCCCAGATTAATCTCCTCCAAAGGATCCTGTGCCACCATTTTCATATTGGTTGAGGTTGGATCTTTTTCGAACCCCAAAGGTTCGTCATCATAAATGGCATCAAGTCTTTGACTTTGCCATTCGCCATTTGAGTCTTCTTCGAAACTCTGCTTTGCATGTTGTTCCTTAATATTTTCTTGAGGAGGTTGTTCTTCGACAACCTGAGTGCTGGCTTCGACAGCCATATTCCTAACTTCAGCCTCAAGGGCCGTTTTGAGTTGTTTTTCGGCTATATAAGCCGAAATCCTTTCCATTGCTGAAGCTTCAGTCATTTTCACTGAATTCACTCCCCCATCCAGTTGGGTTAACATGGGCAGTTCCCCAAGTGTAATTTGTCTCCCCAATTATTTCTTTATCCCACTGGAAACCATGCGTAGGATGGAGGTACATGGAACAATAAGCATTGTCGGAAGCTGTTAGGTCGAAAGCAGCAGGATTGCATGGTGCTATATGGGCTAAGTTTTTGGCGAAGTTACGACTAGTAACATTGTTCACATCAGCTGTGAAGTAACTCTGATCTGCCTCTATGTTTTCGACAATCCCATCTGGCCTCCAGATTGCTATCCTTTGATGCATGGAGGATGGTACAGCCCCAATCCCATGGATCCATTCTCTTCCCAACAGTAAGTTGTAATTTGCCTTTGATGCTATCACCACAAACATTGTAGGCCTGGTGATGGATCCTACAGTCAAGTTCAGTTGTATTACTCCCAATGTTGTCCCTACTTTACCTTCATAGTTGGACAACACCATATTGTGAGGCTTAGTGTCGGAGTCATCTTTTCCAATCCTCTTTATCATGTAATGAGGAATTAAATTTACAGCTGCTCCACCATCTATCAGAATTTTGTTGACACCCACGTTTTCTACCTTTCCTTTTATGAAGAGAGGCTTTAGGTGAGCCTTCATTGCATCATCTGGCTTTTCGAAGAAAGCATTTTGCTCTTCGACACAGCCATTGTTCATTATGTAGTAGCATACAGGCTTCAAACCTATGCTGTCATCTGCCATGTCATCCTCTTCATCTTCGACTTCCATTATTCTGTCATAATCTCTGGGCAGCACAGAAACCACATTGCAGGTTACGTCGAAAGAGGCATCTGATTCTGAACTAAATTCATCTGTGACTTCTTCGTCCACTGGCATTCTGTTGTTTGTTATCTGCATTTCTGTGGTGTCACTAGATCTATTCTTCTGAAGGGTTTGTTTTTCTGCCAGAGGTATCCCCTTGTTTGTGATCTGCACACATTTGCTTGATTCAGCTTCCTTCTGCCCAACCCTTTTGTGTTCTACAGTTTCCTTTTCAATTTTCTTCTGCCTTTGGAATCTTCTCCATTGGGATCTGGACATAGGATTCTTCCCTTTGTAGTTTTCAGAGACGTATTTTGGCCTTGCCTCCTTTTTAACTTCCATTGAGGGACCTCTGTTCACTTCAAAGCTCTTCCATTTCTTCTGACCTTGGGCATCCCTCATAGGTTGAACCCATTTGTCATCATTTGGTCTGTTGGATGGTTTATAAGTGTTGAAACGTTTTTCTCCCACCCCTTGGATATGATGCTTCCCTCTTCTTGGGTCGAATCTTTCGTTTCTGGTTGGTGGGACTGTCCCCCAATTTCTTTTCCTCTGGGTCTTTTCTGCTGCTTCCAAGTCATCAGCTGCCTTCCTGTCGAACACAACACTGCATCTTGGGCAAAGCATAACTTCTGCATTCTTCCTTTGACACCTCTGGATGAATTCGACAAGACTCTCGTTCTCTTCTGGGTAAACCAGCTTCTGATGCTTCTCTTGACGTTTCTTTCCCTTGTTGGTGTCTGGTCCTCCCTTTTGAGTGATTTCCACCATATGAATCCCAGCATTCTGTTCAGTTGTAATTTTCAACTTGTTCATTTTTTCGACTAGCATCATTTCCTCTGGGATATTCTCCTTTGGCTGACTCACACTGCCTTTTGGGTGTAAACCCTTATAGATGTATTTGCAGCAGTGTGCAACACTTTCGACAGGATGTTTTTCAGTTCTGATGGCACTACTATTTGTTGGTTCGACAGTAAGGACATTGTCATCAATCCCTGTTGTTTTGATCTTATTTTGGTCAAGGCCCTCAGTGGCCTCTTTTTGGACAGTGAGGGTTTGGTTATCCTCCTCTTTGTCATCATTTTTGACAGTATCTCCCCAACCTGTGGGTTTGATCTTGTTGATATCTGTTTTGGAGCTTGGTGGTGCTGAATATTTCACCATGAAGTCGAACTTCCCATTCGACTCTCCTAAAGTGTCCCAGATCACCCCCTGCTCAGCATCTCTTTCATAGTTTTTCTTGTCGAAACTTCTTCCCACTTTGACTGCATCTCTTTCGTCGAAACCTTCAGTAGTTTCAATGGCATTCTCATTGTCGAAGTCTTCAGAAGTTTTGACTTCTTTTTCCTCAGCCTGGTCAGCAAGATCATCACCTTCTTCCACCACATTTACATGGGTGTCGAAACCTTCAGCAGCCTCTATCATGGTGAAGTTGGTGTCGAAGCTTTCAGTAACTTCCACTATTTCAAAATTTTCCTCAGCCATGATCTCCATTTCGACCACATTTACCATTTCTGGTTCAGCATAATTGGCCTCCACAACCTGCATGGGATTTGAGTCAATCCTCATCTGCTGCTTGGCTTTGTCTCCAAACTTCAGCCTCCCATTTTGGATTGCGTTCTGGACAAGATCCCTGAAAAGGTAACATTGAGAAGTTTTATGACCCAAGAAATTATGGTATTTACAAAAACCTCTCTTTTTCTGTTGGTCTACAGGAGGCTCCTTAGTGCCTGCTGGTTTTATTAACTGACCATCTTTGACTAATAAATCAAATATTTCATCACACTTGGTGATGTCGAATGTATAGGTTCTTTTAGGGAACCTGTCATTCTTTTCCACTTCGACTGGATTTTTTCCATTCGACGGGGCTAAAACTTTACAAGAATATGGAGGGCCTTGTTTTAATTCTGCAAGATCAATTTCTTGCTGGTCGAAAATGACTGGTTCATTTTCGTCATAATCATCTTCTTGAACTATTCCTACATAGGCCACTCTTTCCTTTTTGTTTTTATTTGATCTAAATTTTTCATTTTTTAGTCTTTCTATTTGCCTCACTCTGTCTGCCAGTTGTGCCATGTCTCTCAAGTACTGGGTATCCAGTTTTTTCCTTATGGAATAATCTAGACCCCCTGCAGCCATTTCGACTAGTTCTTGTTCCGGCACTTGCGTAAAGCATCTGGCTTTTAATAATCTACACCTATTCAAATAGTCATCTATAGGTTCAGAAAATTTTCTTTTGACACTTGCCAACTCTTTCAAACTTATCTTGGTTTGTCCCATATAAAATTGCTCATGGAACAATCTCTCTAATTGGGTCCAAGTAAAAATTGAAGTTGCAGGAAGCGATGTAAACCAAGTGAAAGCATTTTTTGTCAAAGAACTTGGGAAATATTTCATCCTTAAGTTCTCATTATTAGCAATTTCTCCTGCCTCTATCAAATAACGTGCCACGTGTTCTATGGTGGACTCACTAGTGTCCCCTGAGAATTTTGTGAATTTGGGGACTTTCCACCTTGGTGGTAATTCTTGTTGTAAGACAAATTCAGACAAGGGGGAAGTGTAACTAGGCCTTTGTAATCCAACATTCACTCCATTTTGTGCCATTATTCTCTCAACCATGGTGGCAATATTGTTTTCGACAGGCATGTTATTGTAACGCATTCTCTGCTGTAATACTTCGTCAGCATTTTGGTCTCTCTGGACTATTATCCTTCTTGGTTCCTGTCGAATAGGCTCTTCTACATTAGGCTGTTCGACTATCACCTCTTGCCCCCTGGGATTTTCATGAGGGTTTCCTAAGGGCCTTTGGTTTATAGTGAGTTCCTCTTCGACAGCCCTATTGGCAGGGTTCTGATTTAATTGCATTCTTTGCTGTGCTTGCGGGACTCCAAAAAAGTCAGCAATGCGTGCCATCTGTTCTGCCAATATTTGGTTTGTTTGGGTAGTGTTTTGTATTAAGGGATTGAACACTTCTCCCATTTGTTGTGTCAAAGCCTGCACCATATCATGATTGCTTTCATCCATCTGTTGACGAATTACTTGTGCAGAATGGTTTGTCATAGCGGGCATATGGAAACCTGGTGGAACTTGGTTTATCCTATTTCCAATTCCACCATATCCTGATCCCTGTAATGGTGATGACATTTGAACCATAGCATCAGAGAACAATGGTGACGAATTATGTAGGCTTGCCATCATTGAAGTTGGCATTCCATATGGTTGTTCCCTCCCAGTCAAAGGCTGAGAATAATTCAGATATGGCCTGAATGTATTTCCTCCAGGGGGAGGGGTTCCAAGGGGTCTGGCGTGTCCCATGGTAGAAGAACTAGGCGCATTCTGGGATCCTGAACCCGTTGGTATGGAATCCCCCAAAGGAGGCCTAATTTGTTCTAAAACAGGGCCAGACGCTGGTATTGCTCCTGACGAAGGGATAGGATTAGAAACTGGTATTGTTTCGTCAGGATTGTTTGAAGTATTTGGCAAGTTAGCCATTTTCCTTCTTCTTGTTCTCTTAGGTCTCTCTACGTCAGTTACGGCTAGTTTACCGCTTCTAAGAATCATACAACGTAGCCAGGAACAATTTGTCTAAGAAGTTCTCTATTAGAATTTGTCAAATGCACAGGTCCCACTGGGCGTGCCAATTTGTTCGCAGTGGTTTCTGGCGAACAACCTCTGGTTAACCAATTTCTTCAGAAAGTTGGGTTACTTGCAGGACCAACCAAACAAGTCCTGGGATACATGTGCATTGATTCTGTCGAACTGTTCTTAGTATTTGTGATAGTTTTATAGTTTGTTTTGTCAATGTTGTCAAAGTGTTAAGAACTTTGATTTTTACAAATAAAGTAAAGCTTTAAATTAAAAATTGAAATAAAGTAAAGGTTTTAAACAAGCATAAGAAGGAATGTCGAAGGCTAAAACTTGCAGAAAAGTAAACAAAGTTTAAAAATGACATAAACTTGAAGAATGAACAAGTAATTTAAATAACTTTGGAATATAACTGGTGTTCAAACGTACATTGTTCCGAATATCAGACTCATTTTCTCTCACACTGGGTACTTAGAGTATTTACAGGAATTTTGTAACAATTTTCACACACCTATTCTAAACACAAACTATCCTATTTATATACAAACAAAATAACTGCTTAGAACGGAAAAACTATAACCAAATGACAAGTGTCAGCCTGCATGCAATTTTCTTCTCTGAAACTTCCAAGTGTCCAAACTGCCAAAGGTTACAACCTTTTGAATTTGAATTCCTTTCCTTGGTGACGAAACCTTGTAACTCTTCAGACTGTCGAAGCCCTTTAAAGAAAAAACAACTCCTTCAGCACTTGCCAAACACTTTCTTTTGTCAAACATCCTCTTCTGTCGAAATCGTTGAAAGACCATCTTCTGTCAAACACCTAGCTACAAATAACTTTCCAACTTATTCTGCCAGAACACTTTTTCCTTTCTGTCGAAGTAATGGAGTTTTAAACCTTGTCAACAATTCTTGAATTCTCTTCCTTTCATTATCCTACGACAAAGATGACCTCAAGCCCTTAATTTCAGTCTTGTCGAAATTATGGGTTTACAGGGGAACAATAGGAATCACACCAATATTGTCATCAACAAGCTGCAGAACATTAGATTCTATAGGTGGAGGAGGATTTTTCTCAAGGACTGTTTTTTTATCAGTGTTAGAAGAAACCATGTTTTTCTTTCTTCTGCAATTAGATTCCAAATGCCCTAAACTTTTGCAATAGTTGCAGTAGTATGGGATCTTCTCATATTCAATGACGACAAAGAACGCAAAGCCTATGCGCTCTACCAAAATCTTGCCTCTCAACTCGTTTCAAAGGTCCATGTCAATGAGAACCCTGACGAAGTGCCCAAATGGTAGATCAAAAAGCGGACGGTACGACGAAGAATCGAACAAATAGGAGTACCTAAACTACTTGCAATAGCGAAAATAATCTTTGGTCCCTATAAAATCATTATGCACGTAGTTTTAGTCCCTACTATTAAACCAATGTAATAATTCTCTTGGAAATATGTTTAAAACGTTATAAAAAGTTCCTCGGAAAAAAAAAAGAATTCAAATTTTGATTTCTAAGTCGTGATTTTCATTACTTTTATCATTATTTTTTGAAATTTAAAAAATTCAAATTTAATTATTCTCATTTTAAAAAATTATATAATTTAATAAATAAATATTTTATAGTAATTTAAACACGTACGAAAAAAATTATTTAATAAATATATATAATTTTCAATAATCTTTATAGAAAATTTACAAGAAAACATATAATGATATTTGAGGAAAACTTTCCACCTACATTTTTTTTCCGGAAATTTTTGTCCGACAATTTGAAAATGTAATCTTTTGTTAGAAATAATGCAACAATCTAATTTTTTTTCCTTCTAATTATTAAGTATATATACCTATAATTAATTCTTATATTCATAGATCATCCCTAATGATGTAGAAAATGTACATAGGTTTTGGATGGTCGAATAGTTCTAATAAATTAATATTTTTGATTAATTTTATAACCGAAAGATCACCATCTAGGAAATAAAGTAAAAAGCCAAAATATGTTTTAATGTATTTTGAAAGGTGTTTCATGTAGGTTAGTTTGTTAATATTTTATTTGATTTGTTAAAAGTTTTGATTGTGTATCCATCTTTTACATTTCTAATCTTTTCTAAAGCATGTGTACCTCTAATTAATTCTTATATTCATGAAGCATATGTTTTGGGTGTTCCAAGAGTTTTAATAGATTATATAACCAAATGAACATAAATTATGAAAAGAAGTTAAAAGTCAAGTTAATAAGTGTTTACACCCTCCACCTTTATAAATAGATAACCGATGATTGTATTAAGTATGTGGTTATCATGAACATGATATATTTTAAGTTGTTTTTCATTTGCTTATTCTCCTTCCTTCACGTAAGTCTATCTCTTCATTTTTAAAATAATTTTTAATTAATTATGGTTCAATACAATTTCAATTTTAATTTTTAATGATAATTTTTACTTAATATTTTCAATTAAATATTCATTATTCTTACAAATAGTACAATACAAATATTTTTTAGGACAAACGTGTTTTATGAAATAATTAATTCATCTTAAAAATATACCTTTCTTTAAAAATAATTATAAAGAAAAATGTTCAATGTATTTTTTTGGTTTGATCATAATGTTTGATTGATCTATACATGCATAAATGGTGACAGAAACAGAAGGAAGTGAATGTAAGGATGCTGAATGCAAAAAGTATTGTTATGAGAAAGCTCGTTTACATGGTATATGCTCTCCGGTTACTGACAAATGCAGTTGTGGCGGGTACTATCTAGGGATAGGAATAGAAAAAATCAATTATTAAGGGCTTACGACCTAGCCTACACAGGCTCAGATCAGTTCAGACGTTTTTCAAATAGAAAATATTTAGGTTTTTCTTATAAGTATATTTAATTAAAAAGTTGAATCACACGCCATAAAGAGTAATTTTATGTCTATTAGATCAACTTATTTAGATAAATATGAATAATTTTTTATAATTATTACATTGTATTTGTATTTTGAATTAAAATATTAAATAAAACTCAATTATCTTGAAGAACTTGTAAGAATAAGTTTTATAAATATTTCAATAATAATGTTATAAGTTGTTTTCTTATGTTCTCTCAAATTAATAGTATCAAAAAACAATATGTAAACTTGAATAAGTAAATGGAAATAAATAATCATTGTGTTCATTTTTTAAAATGTTAGTTAACATAAACATGAATTGAATTGCTTATTTATAAATGTTCAAATAAAATAGGCTTTTATGTAGGCTAATACACTAATCAATCCTTAAAAAAGGTCAGGTTAAAGCCTAAATAACCCTACAATAGATCATAGGCCAGCCTTAAACTTTGAAATGTTTAGGAGACCATAATCAGACTTGGCAAAACCTTACTCGGCTCAATCTATTCCAACCCCTAGTTCCTTCCTATCATTATTAGAAGAACTTAAAACCTTATTTATATTATATCTAGCTTTTGCTTCTATTTATTTGATTATATTAAGGTGTATATGTTGTTGAAAATGCAATTCTTTCTCAAAGCACAATTTCGACATAGTCTGTTGAAAGTTTAATTTTCAAGGCACAATTTTATCAAGAGCCAAAGTAATTAAGACATCATGAATATATCGAGCCAAATTCTCCACATCCTTTTCAGGGCATGCCTAGACAAATTGGTCAAATATGTGCAGTCCTCTTCCAAAGGATGGGTCCGACAGTCTCCAGAGAAATTTGAACTCGACCCCACCAACAACGAACTATTGATATTTATGAGGGGTTTTCAAAAAAATTAATCTCTTAATTGAACAATCCCGATGAACGGATCTTGATTAAACCATAATTTCAAAAGATTCAAATAATACCTCTTGAAACATGCTTTATATTCGATCACGAACGACGAAAAATACTGTGATGTTTCTACATAGTCCATACGAGCACAAAATGGAACATGGTGCTAACTATCTCTTGTTTTAAGAAAATTGACAATTAGGATTGACAAGGGAAATAGATCCTCTATTTATAGAGAGCTACTTAAACCTTAATGCTCTTATTTTGGACTTTTCCAAAATAAGCTCATCTTATTTAATTAAACCATTTTAATTAAATAAAATACTATTATATTTAAATAAACTCTTTTAATTAAATATTAATTATATTATATTATATTTAATTTAATCAATATTTAATTATATTATATTTAACCAAATACGTTAATTTTTTGTTAATTTATTAAATAATACAATTAACATATAATTAAATTAAATCTTATTTAATTTAATAATTTGTTCCACTATCAGTACTTTATGCGTGTGACCCTATATGTTCTCGTAACGTTGGCAATAATATTAAATCACCTGTTTAATATTATAAACAATGAGCGGTATTTAGCAACACATCACCGATACCCAAGTGACGAGAATGTCGTGTGATCTGACATAACCTTTCTGTGATAATGATCATGTGTACAAATACCCTTTTATCCTTATATCTATATTGAACACAAGGCATAAAATGTGTCACCCTTGTATTGTCTAATATTTTATTTCTTGATCCCCGAATATACTTGATAATAATAAATACGCTTAATATCGCATATTGACTTATTTGAGCACGACCATGCATTTAAAATTCATACTCTATCAAGGGGCCCATAGATATTACTCTCGTATATGTAGGAGGGGAAAATCTCATCTAGGTCACTCATGTCCCTCAACATGATTTGTGAAGTACCCATCAACCATCTTTATGGTCATTCTGTTACAGACAACATTTAATTGGCAATAAAGTACTCGACTCCACATCTAGGGTCCATAGTGGTTTCAGGTCGAAGGGTTGTATACACCACTATCACTATGAGAATAACTTATGACACTTACATAACAAATTATGTAGTATTCTCATGGTGGGTCAATCCAGTATAAATATTACTCCTAGTATTTATACCTATGTGAAGACTTGATATCCCATATCCATGACCTGTGAGATTCAGTTATCAGTATACTCACATAATAGTCTCTACGCATTACTGTTGTCATATTTGACGATAAAGTTTTATTAGAGATACTTTAAGAATAACATCCTTATGTTTAATGAGGTCTCAAGATTAAGTCACACTTAATAGGTCATTAATGGACTATTTATTCTAAGGAATTTAATATGACAATGGATTGTGAGAGTCAGCGTTGTCAATCAAATCTAACTCATATAAGGCGTATAGAAGACCATTGTGCCGCTTTGAACAAAATCATACAGAGACGTTAGAGTGGTGATCATGATCCTAAATTCAGTTTTTATCATATTATTATCTCGTATTATTTTAATTTTCTTACTTTTATTTGAATCATCCTTAACAAACAACTTTTCGGTCGCTCTAGCTTTACAACGATTAAATAAAATCTGATACTTAACAATTTGTCTCTGTGGATCGATACTTTTTATTACTTCGATATAGTCGTGCACTTACGGCCGTCTCATTAAGCAACTTCACATTTCCTCTGTGGCTCTAATCGCAAAATTATCTTCATTTATTTTAACTCTGCAAATTCTGTTAATAGACTCCATTGCCATTATTTTTACAAGGATATGAGCCATGTCTAATCTCTCCATGTTTTTTGTATTTGAATCCACTTCTATTATTATTCCAAATTTCATAACTATATCTGAGAATACTTTTCTCCTCCAGGCATGCAATGGTATCCTATATAATCGAACCCACGTGAATCTTGGTCCCCTTGAATCTCTTGGTTCCCATTCCCTCAGAACTATGAACCATTGCTTGAACGTCCCTTCACATTCCTTCACCAACTCTTTCATGTCTTCGTCTTCATTAACTTTTAAAAACACTTTGTCCCCTCCTAGTGGAATTACCTTGATTGAAGTAATTCCTTCTTCATCCATAAGGGTTTGCAAAGATTCGATTTGGTTAACGTTATACACAAATCATGTGTACCCTTCTTTTGCCCACTTCATCTCTTTCTCATCAACTGATATAAACATTCCTTCTTCCTGTTTCTCTTTTGTTTCATCTTCTTCCTTCTTGTCTTCGATTTTTCCATATTTCTGTCTTGTTACTTCTCTGTATGCTTTCCTTGGGTTTTCTTTTTCCTATAATGGACTTTTCTACATTCTCCTTGTGACTTGTCTGCGCATACTTTTCCTTTCCTGGTCTTGAGAATTTAGATATGTTAACCCATACTTTATAAGATCCAAACCATATGTCTCTCATTTGATTCTCTAGCCGGCCATTCTGCATCTTTTACCCCGTCAAATCTGATGAATCTAAATATCCGTCCCATCTCGTTTCTCTTCCTTGTGATATATACATCAATCACCTTTCCCCACCTTTTGAAAGTTCTTTCCATTTCCTTTTCGTTGATATCCTGTAAGTTGTTAAAGTAACATGTTATGCATCCTTCCTTAATCATTTCAGTCTTGCCAATGTGTCTTTCCGATCTAAAATCTTTCCTCTTTCTTGGTTGCAAAAAAAGTCCACTCTCCTTTTTCTCTCAATTTTTTTTAGTCTATAACTTTTATTTTTATAATTTTTTTCAAGCATATATACCTCTAATTAATTCTTATATTCATAGAACATATGTAAAATGGTGTAAAACATATGCATCTATTTTGGATGCTCGAATAGTCCTAATAAATAATTACTCGTAATTAATTCCAAAATCGAAGGAACACCATCTAGGAAATTATGCGGTATTCTTGAATAAGTCATCTACTATTATTCATTGCAATATTTAAAAATAAAATTTCAAGAGTATTTTTAATTAAAAAATTTGGATTATTCATGTATTTTTTTCGGCTCAAAATTACCAAATAAATTTGTCTATCATTCTTATAATAAAGTGGAATTTTATTAATTGTTTCTAAAAAAATTGCATGCAGTTTAAGTTACAAAAATAAATTTTATTCAATTATCCTAAAGTTTTACATTTCTAAATATTTTTAAAGCATGTGTACCTATAATTAATTATTATATTCATGAAGCACATGTTTTGGGTGTTCCAAGAGTTTTAATAGATTATATAACCGAATGAACAACAATTATGAAATGAAGTTAAAAGGCAAGTTAACAAGTGTTTACACCCTCCACCTTTATAAATAGATAAACGATGATTGTATTAAGTAGTTGGTTATCATGAACATGACATACTTTAAGTTGTTTTTCATTTTGCTTATTCTCCTTCCTTCACGTAAGTCTTTCTCATCCTTTTTAAAATAAATTTTAATTAATTATTGTTCAATGCAATTTCAATTTTAATTTTTTAATGATACTTTTTAATTAATATTTTCAATTAATTATTCTTACAAATACTAAAATACAATCATTTTTACAAAGAGGCAAAAATGTTTTATGAAACAATTAATTCATCTTAAAAATATACCTTTTTTAAAAATAATAAACAAAAAGTTTTTAAATGTATCTTTTGGGTTTATCATAATATTTGATTCATCTATAGATGCTGATATGGTGATTGAAACTAAAGGAAGTGAATGTAGGGATGCTGAATGCCAACGATATTGTCATGAGATGGCTCGTTTAAATGGTAAATGCTCACCGATTTCTAATAAATGCAGTTGTGGGTTTTTTTTATAAGTGTATGTGTATTTAGTTAAAAAGGTTATGTGATATGCCATGAAAAAATCTTTTATGTCTATTAGATCAATCTATTTAAATAAATATAAATAATTTCTTATAATTATTATATTGTATTTGTATTTTGAATTAATATATATATATATATATATATATATATATATATATATATATATATATATATATATATATATATATATATATATATATATAAGTAAATCATAATTATCTTGAAGAACTTGTGAAAATAAATTTTATAAATATCTTATTAACAATGATATAAATTTTTTCCGGATAATCAAAAGCTTCGTATAAGGGGATCTCAAACCCAACATTATACAAACTGCATAAGGGCAGCCAGAACCAACACAAACATGCAATAGATAGCCAAAATCACAACAATCAATTATAGGAAATCTAAAGGTATTTTATGCCAATCATACAAGTTGCACCTAGAATTTTTCTTGCAATCCAAATCCTTCCATTTCCATGAGAAATGAAGTACTCTATGAAAAACTTCATTTGGGACAGGCACCAAACCATTGTAAATAACTTTGGTTCCTAGTCCACCATAGACACCAACCAAACCAAACAAGAAGAAAGAGACATCGACGATTTGAACCAATTCAAGAAGTGATCAACACAATTAGAAGCCGGAAGAATACGAAGGCCTACCCACAACTCAATATCTTGCCAAACTAGACAAGATTTAAAGCAAGACCCAACAAGATAGTTAGTATTTTCATCCACTTAAAATCAAAACACACACACACACACATACACACACACACACCATATCATGTGAACTGGTCACCACTCTTCTATGTGCAAGGTTGTCACAAGTAGGAAGTCAATTTAACAATAATCTCCTACAAAAAATTTGAACATTAAAAGGGATCCTAGACTTCCAAAGAATGTTCAACGCTTCTAATGTTTTTGTTTCAAGAACACCATCCTCATTCACTAAAGCAAAATCCACATAACAAGGTTTAACACAACATATACCAAATTTCCCTCTAGACCACCTAAGTGTTTCCTCCAAATGAGATGAATGGAAGATGTCCATCAATAGCTGTTGTAGTTCACGCAGAGACTCCACCGCCACGTCTTCTTGAACAACATTTTGTCCCACCAAGTCCTACAACCAACTAGTTCCTTCCCACCTACCACAATCCTTAACAAGCATTAAATTATTGTTCAAATTCTCAAATAAGATTAGAAAAATCCGCATTAAAGATAAAGATACACTCCATCTTGAATACCAAAATACAGTATTACAACCATCATCCAATTTCCAAGATAAAAAAATATAGAATCCATCCTCATGACAAGGATCACCCAATGCTATTAAATCTTTCCACCAAGTAGAATTCAACCTGGAACCATTAAGACCTTGTCTTGATAGGATCCTACTCTTCAAACATGCATATTTAGCCCTTATCATGGTTTTAAATTGCGGTCCACAACCGCAATTTCACCCGCAATATTGCAAACGCAGTTGCCTCCGCAACAGCACCAGACTGCAATCACAGTGTGATTTCAAATTATATTGTTTCATGTATTTTAATCAAAAATCAAAATATTAGAATCCTAAAACTCAATTTACCTCTTATGTGATGAAAAAACTTAACATTAAGTGTTTTTCAACATTGTGTTTCAATCATCTTCTTATAAAAATTCACACTACAACGGCCGCAGTGCGCATCGCAACACCCGCAATAGCCGTAATCACAACATCCACAACCGCAACCGCATCTGCAACCACAACCACATTTTAAAACCATGACCCTCATAATCCTACTCCACAAAGCAGTAGGTTCACTAATCAATCTCCATAACCACTTCGAAACTAACGCTTTATTGAGAAATGGCAACATCTTTGATGCCCAATCCACCTCTATTCTTTAGTTTGCACATTTGAGACCATTTTACCCAAGATATGGTTTTTCTATCGCCACTTCTAGCCCACAAAAAACGACTCAGGATGGACTTAATCTCCTTCAGAACTTTGATAGGAGCCAACTAAAATGAGAAATAATGCATCAGTAAGTTAGATAAAACTGAGTTTATCAATGTTCTTCTGCCTCTGATAGATAACACTTTACCTCTCCAAGATGATAGTCATGCCTTAAGGGTATCAATAATATATTTCCAGAACAAAATTCTCTTATAATTGCCACCAAAACTCATTCCCAAAAACTTGAGAGGGTACTTAACAAGCTTACAAGCCAAGAATTGTGATGCTGCCCTAACAATCGACTCATCCAAACCCACTCCAATCAAATTAATTTTCCAAAAATTAATCTTCAATCCGGATAATAGTTCAAATTCCCTAAAAGTAGATTTAATGGCCCATAGATTTGACCAAGAATCATCACACACAATTAGTGTATCATTCGAATTGTAAGACATTAATAGAAGTAACTTCATCAATCTCCACCCCCCTTAAAATATTCATGTTTACTTCCCTTTTAACAAACATAGATAAACATTCTACAACGAGAACAAATATAAATGGAGACAATGGGTTACCTTTCTTATTGCCTTTTTAAAATATTTCATTTGTGACGAGAACCCCATCGAGTAATTTTCTTATGGGAATAAAAGTTGATTGCGAGGGAGATACCAATTTACCAATCACTAATATTAACCTTACGGCCAGGATTTTGGAGACAATTTTATGGATACTACCAATTAGACTAATTGGCCTAAATTCATTCAAGTTTTACAGATTTTATCTTTATGGAATCAAAGCAACAAAAGACGAACAAACAACCTTAGAAAGGTAGTAAGTGCGGTGAAAGTCCAAAATACATCTAACAACCTCATCACCAATGATCTCCCAATTCTTCTCGATAAAATGCCGGTTGAACTCATCATGTCCTGTAATTTTATTACCATCGCACGAGTTAATAGCCTCAAGAATTTCCTCTATGGTGAAAGGCTCTTGCAACATACTATTATTCGTATCAGACAGTTTAGATAAATGCCTTAAATAGATGCCAAGCCTACACTGTTGATTGTCCTTAAAAATAGTTGCAAAATTATCATGTATAACTTGTTTAACCTTTCCAAAATTGTCATTCATATGAAGCCCAACATTCATTGCTGAAATGGAATTTTCCCTTTTCCTTATATTAACGATAGAGTGAAAATATTTTGAATTGATATCACCTTTAGCCGCCCTTTATCTCGATTTTTGGTTTAACAAACTTTATTTTAGATGAATATTGACTCACAACTATTCTTAAGCTTTACTTTTATTCTTTTAGCATCTCATCAGAAATTATCTCGTCAGTATCGACCATGATTCATTCAATATGATTTAACTTATCTACCTCTCCTACCACTCTCAAATCAATCCCCCAAATACATGAATGTTTCACCATTTCAGCTTAACCTTAAGAGATTTCAATTTCTGGATGAGAATGTTACACGCACTTCCAGAAGCTGCAGAGGACTCCCAACATTCTTTGACAAATTTAAGGAATTATGGATGATCAAACCAATCATTGAAAGTTTTTTAAGGTTTTAACCCCAAATCCTTATTGTTCGCAATTAACCACATTGGTTTATGATACGATACGTCTTTGTCTCCCACTTTTTGTGCATTAACCTTCCAAACTATTACTAATTCTTTAGATAAAAGTATCATATCTAATCTACTTTTACAGGATTCACTTGAATTAAACAAAGGGAATCTGTTTCCGATGACAGGTAAATCCATGAGATCTATAGCGTCAATGAAGGAGTTGAAATCCTCCATTTCCATCAAATTATTTCGAACACTTCCCTTCCTCTAACTTTCAGATTTCACACCATTGAAATCTCCCCCCTAATATCCATTCACCCAGAGGAAAATTTCTCTTCAACCTAAGAAATTTAGCCCAGACTTTTCTTTTCTCACACAAATTACATGGATAATAGATATTACTTAAATAACAATACATACCTCGCCACAATACATGAACTCTAAGGAAACCAATCCCAGAAAAACTGAACAACGAGCTAAATACATTGTTTTTCCAGAAAGGAAGAATACTCCCGGATTGTCATCCCTGCCCCATAAACTTCTAACCAGACTGTTATCAAAAACTTGACAGTTTGTTTCTTGTAACATGCAAAATTCAACCTTTCCATTTGAGACCAATTGTCTTACTCTTAGCTTTTTAATCAAACATTCTATCCCTCATATATTAAAGATTAATAAATTCATGGTACTCTGAACTCAGTATCCACCTTGTTCTCAAATCTCCTTCTATCTGTAGCTTCAATCCCTCTAATAATACTTTCAAAGACTTAATCGTCCCCCTCACCTTCTATTCCAACTTATAAACAAAGGCCATACTTTGGCTATGGTACATATTTTTTGTGTAACTATGGAAAATAAGGTATTCTTCTTCTTCCATATTCTTGTTGGATAGTGTCGCTCCTGGGATTTTCATCCTAGTACAAACGCGAAAGTGGCTCGGAAAAGGTAGAGTCGTCAGCCAGACATTTTTATCCCGAGAGAATAGGAAAGGTAATGTTGCACAAACCTAATAGAAAAGGAAATGACAAGGTCCTACGAACCAAAGATCTGGGTTCGGGAGTCGGTTACGAACTTGGAAGGTATTAGCACCCCAGATCGTCCGCCGTACTCTACGGGATCCACGCTTGTTTGTCTGTTTCAAAGGGTGAGAAATTAGATGCTACTGAACAAAAAGAACTGCTAACTGAGACTGAAATGAGAGAGAACTAGAAAAAGAGATCGGTAAGTGTCGCTCCCACCAAATGACACCCAGGTCAGAAGGGGTACAGACGCGAACGGTCGGCGAAAGGGATGGAGAACACACAGGGGTGAACTCAAAAGAAAGGAAAAGAGTCGCCAGCTAGGCATTTTTATCCCGGAGGAAAGGTAATGCTGCATAGACCTAGGAAAGATACGGATAAGACGGTTGCGAACCAGAGAGACTGAGAAAGGGGGTTGGTTACAACCTGGGAAGGTATTAGCACCCAGATTGTCCGCCGTACTCTACGGGATCCACGCTTAAAAGATTTGTGTTTTAAAGGGGTAGTGTCAATGCTATCTGTGTATCAAAGCTGGAAATGAATGCAAGTGTCAGTGTATAGTGTATAGGTGATGTGAAGTATGTCAGTGCAAGAACAGAAGTGCAAAGCTCAAGATAATGAGGCTAGAAGAATGATGCTGGAAGGAGGGGGAATATACAGAGACTTTTGTTCGATAACTGTTAAGTTATGCCTACGTATCCTCTCGTGCAATGAGGAAGTCAGAACACCGTAGTTCGACTCAAAGAGACTGAAAGATAAATTGACTTATGAACTGCTTACTTATCTATGCTCAAGTGTATGACCTGTCTGGCTCAGGTGCAAACTGTCTTGCATTAGACGGAAGAAGCGAGTTCTCGTTTATGAGTGAATGAGATGAGAAAAGAATCACGGAGGAGACAATTATTGTTTGTTTTTGATGTTTTCAATCTTTTATTGCTTTTTGAAGTTTGTCATAAGTTAATGAGCTTAAGCCTAAACCAATGGATTAGTAAACTCATCACATCTTCCCTCTGATTAGGGGTAATGAGAATACCTTAAGTGTGAAGTCAGTATCTCACACTTAATCGCCATGGTGTAGGATTAAGGTCATTAACCTACTTGTGATTAGCTTAGGTGTTTTTGTTGTTTTTGTTTAGTGTTGAGTAATGAGTTTAAGCCATAATCAAGGATTTAATGGACTCATTACACCATCCTAATAGAAGGATAATAGATGAGAACATTTAAGCTGAGAAAGATACCTCAACTTAATCCATGATTAGGGATTAACCTCATGACAAAACAAGCCTTTATTAAAGTGGATTTTAGTTAATGATAAGATGAAGAAAAGATTTTTATGGTTTGTAAGACAAACTTGAGGGGGACTTGTCCATTAACACTAGGGTTAGTCCTTCTTAACCAATTAAGGAAGAATTAGAACCCTAATGCAAGGCCCAAGTTACAAGCTTGATGTCTTAGTGATTATTTAGTGAATTGATTAAAGGATTTAAACACATTAAGGGTTTAACACTTAGGATTAAAGTTATACACTCCATCCTAATAGAAGGATGCAGGCATAAACTTAATCACAAAGCCTTAAAACCTTTAGGGTTTAGTCCTGGATTATGAGATGAGAGGAGAAGACTCAAAGATGACACAAAGGTAAGACTAAATGGGGGACTAATCAAACCTAGTTATTATCATGCTTGGAGGTCCTAGGGTTTATGAGGCTTGCAAGAGATCTTCAGAGAAGCCACCAAGGAAGAAGCAGATGAAAGGAGAAGGAAGCAAAGAGAAGCAAAACAACTTGCTTCACTTAAGAAGACAAGTTGCTTGAAGAAAGAAATTAAGATGAACCAGAATGAGCAAGCTCAATCCCATACACCTACAAAATGCAGCAAATGAAATATGAAAGAGATGAGAAAAGAATGTGAGAAGTGAAGGCAAATTCACTTCTCAATACAACTTACCACCTGAAAAGTTAGTAAAGAAATGAAATACAATGCAAATGAGATGAAATGTGATGAAACAAACCAAAACCAGGAGCAAGATCATGAAGTGAATGATGCTAAGAGATGATACAAACATGAGACAAGGCATGGGGATGATCAAACAAGCATAAGGATGCAAATGAGGCATGTTTTGAACCATGAATGTTCATGAAAAGTTATGAAATATAATGGATATACAAAATGGCAAATGAAAGATGCAATGATCAAACATGATTCTAATATTTCCTAAGATGTATTATGAATCAAATGAATGCACAAAATGTCATGGCAAATCATGGTATGCAAGCAAATGGAAGATGGGTGCAAAGGAAGACATAAATTAGGGTTTATGATCAACATACAAAGCAAAATTCAAAACCATAAGCAAAAGTCATGATAAAAATTTGAAAATGGGATCAAAGATACCCTAAACCTATACAAACTCACTTCCCAAAGGAGGGGATCCAATTCTTAACCTAGTGAAAGTTATGAATTTCCTAAGGTTGCTAGGGTTTATGAGGTACCTTGTCAAGAAAAAAAGCTAAACAAATTGAAAATGTAAGATCAATTCAAATCAAATTTATCCTATAAACTACATGTTATGCAAGATGCAATGCCAAAAGAATCATCATCCAACTCTCAATGGTTAGGCAAAAATAAATTTTTGAAGTTTGAAACAAAATATTGCCTTGAAATGAAATTAAATCCAATGAAAATGATCAAAAGGCATCAAGATCAAAAAAGAAATTTGGTTTGAGAGTTGGACAATGTTTCTAAATGTTTCTAAATGCTATGTGAATTTTTTGGTGATTTTTAAATACCTAAATGTATTTTTAATTAATTAATTGTCATTAACTAATTAAAAATAAACATTTAAATGATTTAAAAATCATTTTTAATGCAAAAAATAAAAATAAAATATTTTTGAAATGAGAAAAATATTCTAAGTCAGCATGCAAAAAATGAGATTTTTGTGATTTGTTTTACTATTTTTAATAAAATGAGAAAGAAAATGCAAGAAAAATGAAATTAAAATGAATTTTAATGAGAAGTCAACAGATCCAGTGGCTGAGATTTAAATGGGATGCGCGGGAGTTGACTGGCGCCAGATCTTGTGGCTGAAATTCAAACTGAGAGGATTAATTTAAAAACCTAATTAATTAACTAATGACGTGGATTAGGGCTAAGTGAAGCCATCCTGGCCATTCAAACACGCGGGAGTCAACCAAAGTCAGCCTAATCTATGGTCCAGATTCAAACTGAACCCTAAACGCATTTAAAGCCCTAATGACTTTCAGGTGGCCGGAAAAGACCTCCAGTCGTCTTCTCCGGCCACACCTCCCATGAGCAAAACCAAAACCTCACTTCTAGGTTATTTCTGGACCTCTAAAGCTCCAGATCAACTCCCCTCATCCCCCTGAACCTGAATCCACCCTCAAAACTCATTTCTTTTCACTCAATCCCCTGATTCGAAGAAGAACATAAATATGGAAAAAATTTCAGACAAGCAGTACAGTCTCATTTCTCAACCATTTTCAATAATTCCAAGTTCAGTGTGATCAGTGAAGCATGCTTAATCATTTTGAAACAAAAAATAAGAGTTCTGGAAAAATGTTTCAAGGAGGTACCTGAGCTTGAGCTTTCTCAGTTCTGGACTTTCAGACCTCCTCTCTTTGTGTAAACCACTCCCCTTGAACTCCTGATGAAGTTTTGATGCTTGGAAGGAATTTCTTTTGGCTGATTTGGGAGATTGCAAGCCAACTGGTCAAAAATCGTGTTTGGTTTATGTGAGGTTTTTGGCTGTTTCAATGGTTGGTTTGTGGTCAGTGAGTCATCTTGAGATCAATGGTGAAGTTGGTTTGAAGATTGGTTGAGTGAGCTGAGAGATTCGAAAGGTTTTGCAAGTTGGAGGATTTTATATAACTATGGCAATCTCTGGTTTCAGCTTGTGTTGTGTGGTGTTATGGCTTGCTTTTGGTCCACTTATCACTCTTGGATAGGTCTGTGGAGTGGTTGTGCCCTATTGTGATTGGTATGGGTCTTTATGCAAAAAGTCAATGTTAGGTGTACTTGAGGTATGGGCAAGTGTAAGGCTGTGATAGTGGCATGGTTGGGCTCAGCTGAGTTTAGGGAGAGCCATGGAAATGGATTAGAGGCAAGGCAGCAAGTGGATTAGGGTTTGTCATTGATTTTGCAACTTTGTGACTTTTGGCCCCTTTTGTGATTTCTTGATCCACAAGTCATGAAAATGGACAAACTCTTGGTGCATTCTGAATTTTAGGCAATGGTTTATGTTTGTACAAAGGTTAGAAGTCACTTTGAGGTCTCATTTCACCTTGGCAAGTGGTTTTGCAACTTTGCCTCTTTGGTACATAACTTGAAATTATGTGATTTTTCCCAACTTTGACAAGCCATAACTTTTGATCCAAAATGAATTAGAATGAGTTCTTGTACTTTTTGAAAAGGGAATGATCCATTATACAACTTTCATGACCAAAGTTTTCTCATTTGAAGCATTTTTGAATCAAAAAGCAAGGGTTGAAAAACTTTCCCAAAATGGCAAGTTTCCATTACAAGTCATTTTCCCAAAAAGGCAACTTTGCAAATGGCTTGAAATTCTTCAATTTTGTGAACTTCTAACATATTCTATGATCGAATAAAGATCATACACAATCAAAATGATGAAGAATACCCCTTTGGCTGGGTCATTGGGGGCCTCAGATGCCCTGATTTTACACTGACTTGCTCAAGAAGTCAACTCTTAATCAGATGCCTTCCCCATGGAATTTCTTCATGAAAATTGATATGCATTATCCTTATGACATATAGAGACCAATAGAAACAAGAATGACCCAAAAATTTGGAGTTATGGCCTTTGAAACCAAAACCCTAATTCTAGGTCATCTGTTCAATTAAACCTGGCTCTGCTTCCATGCCTTTCTCAGTTCTTGTGATTCTTTGACTTTCTTGACTTTGTGAGGATACAATATGATGTTTGAACATACATGGACCCCTTTAAAGTGATTTATGACCTTTGGAGTGGCTCAAAAGGCTCTTGGATTGCTCAGATCACAAACCCTAGATGCAGATGACTTTGAATCAATGCAGTGAACCAAAAAATGTAATATGAGATGCTATGACTGAACTTATGCATATGAAAAGATCACAAGCCATGGTGTGAAATGAGTGAGGGCAAATTTAGGGTGTTTACAGAAAGGTACGGGGAAAATGTAGGGAAAATAAAGAATGTGCTCGAACGGGCCCTACCCCGCTGCCTACGTACCTCATCGGGAAAATGAGGATTAAAGTCGACGTAGTTCTCCTAACTAAGGCGAAAAATATTTATTTGTATTTTTTATGAGCTAGAACTGCTTATGTCTATGCTCAGGTGTTGCAAGCTCGCTTTGAACGAGTGTGTTCACCGTCTTGCAAATGAGACAAGTCGTCGCAAGTTCACGTTTAGAGTGAGCTGAGAAGAGAATCCCCACGGGAAAAGACGTTTATTATTTGCTGTTTGTCCATTAGAGAAGTGTTTTGAATTTGTTTGTGAAACGTTCTCATACTAAGACTTGTTCATCATGGTAGATGCCACAATCGCACGTTTCAAGCGGTCTTCAACCAAGAATAAAGAAGAAAGAGGCTTATGTTAGGTAACGGAGACGCTCCTATGGCGCTCCAAGCGTGATGACGATGACGAAGTGAGTTGCACGAATTGGATTCAAAACTCTCGGTACATTGTTCTTTCTTATGCACTTTGTTATTTTTAAGATCTTCTTCTTCTTCTATTTTATGTGCGTCTAAGTTTGTTGTTGTGTTAGTAAGGTTGTGGTGGTTATTGAATTTACAGGTTTTTGGAGATTTAGTGATGAAGGTGTTGATTGAGGATGCATAAGGTATTACAGATCGAAGTTTAATGATGCCGGTGCAGAGTTGATTCGTCGAAGACATTGTAGTTCTTTATGTTATCGATTGATGAAGATGGTGGAGATGCAATTCTGAGTTTTTGATTGTTGGATTTGTGATGTCGAAAAAGCGATGGATATTGATGAAGGCTTCTGCGTTTTCTCTTAGCTTCTTTCTTCTGCAACTGCTCTTTTGTTTTTTATTATTGTAGTTGAACGATGTGATATTGTGGAATCTTGGACCGATTTTGCAGGTTTCAGGTTGAAGATTTGTAGATGATAGTGATGATGAGGTGATGCATTGATGGAGAATGGATGAAGATTGGTGAATCTTAGAGATGATTGAAGGTACTGAGTTAATGAATGTGCTTTTGTTATAAAGAAGATCGATGCAGGAGCAAGAAGATGGTGAAGGTTATTGAGAGTTTGAGGAAAAAGTGATGTTGGTTGCAGAAACTGAGTTGATGAAGGTCGAGACTCAAGGTTGCCGAGAGCTTTGTTTTGGAAGATGGTATTGCTGAGTTTTTATGTAACTTTTTGCTTCTGCATTTTTCTTCTTTTACTGCATTTGGTCTGTTATATCAGTTTTTGAGTTTCTGCTTTTTTCCCTGTAACTGTTTCTTCTGATATGAGTTTGTGATAAATCCTCATTTTGTATAGATTTTCTGCAACGTAAATGTATCTAATTCTCTAAATTCCAATTCCTGAGTTTCTAACCGTATTCTCTGTAACTGAATCCACTTGAAGTTTTATTTTTCTGATAATTTCTGGTGTAATGTTGTAACTTCAAATGGGTCTTTTTTTGTGAATTTTTCTTATTTGTGGATAAAAATGAATATGAATTCAAAAATAACGGATAAAAGAAAGTGACATATCTATCTGTTATATCTATCTTCTGTTATACCAATAGATTTTCATGAATATAAAATGAATATGATAACAACTAGTTTAATGTGGATAAAAATGAAATTTGGATATTGGACTTGACAATTTAAATGGGCTTAGAAAAAGTTTAGAAAATGGATAAAAATGATAAAATGGAAATGGAATTGGAAAGGAATGGTTATTGAATAATGAAAATTGATTATTGAAATCAAATGGACACTTGACTTAACATACATAATCAGGTGATTAATTAAGTTGGACGGGACAATTACAACTCGAATATATCTTGCCTTGAACTGATAACCCTCTCGAATTTAACAATGAATGTGACTGAAAATGACTCCATTCATGACTCTTAAATAAATTGCTCCTTGACTCCATCCTGGATCATGATGAACTACAATATCCATGTTGAAACCTTTTGGACAATAATATGCATCTGATGAACCTGTTTCGAAATTTTGAACCCCAATGCCCTGCATAAAACCTTAACTGAAAGGTGAATTGTATCCAGATGATTATGATTCATCACTGTACACGCACACGCCTTGACAACTTTGACTTTCTCACAAGACCAAATGACCTTGGACAGATACTACTATGGAAATAAACCAACTTTACTTGATGAATTGTCGTTGAAGAGATATCTTGATAATCATGAAGAATCGGTCTTATTAGGTATACACCTCAACCACCATGAAACCCTAATCCCTAGAAGTTTTGAATTAAAAACCAAATGATGGACCATATGTACTAATAAATAGTCTTGGCGGGCGGAATCCTCGAAGATCACTTAATTAGGGAAATAAACCCTAATCAAACAACAAGAGTACACGAAGGTGTTATTGATGGCCTTATAACCAAAACATTGAATCCACCTGATAGATATGGATAGGGTTTGAAACCCTAATTTCAATATGGAATTGATCTCATGCCTTAGGAGCTCATGGAAATGCATACTTGTGAATGTTAATGACCTAGTGGAAAATGCAGATGGATGTGAAGCAAAAGCCAATTAAGGTAAGAAAAATAAGAGGGCAAATTTTGGGGTGTTACATCTGCCCCTATTCAATCATCTGCAGACCTTAATGAATAATATCAATTGCTTTTAGACTTTCAAGGTATGGAGTGATTGAATACTTGAATAAACCTGAAAATTTGTACTCCGCGAGACAATGAGGATGCCATTTCTTTTTATTTATTATTATTTTTCTTGAATTGAACTTTGACAAGGCAATGGAAACAGAACTCGATGGAACGGGATCGTTGTACATAAACGAGAGCTCATGTAAACAGGATCGATGTACAAAATAAGAGCCTGCGACGCGACTGTTGTACCAAACAAGACGCGAAATGCGGACCTGTTGTACCAAACAGGGCTTAAAAACGAGACCATTATACTAAACGGAACTCGAAGGTGGAATGGGATCGTTGTACATAAATGAGAGCCCAGGAAAACAAGATCGTTGTACAAAACGAGAGCCTGCGACGCGACTATTGTACCAAACAAGATGCGAAATAGGGGCCTGTTGTTCCAAACAGGGCTTGAACAAGACCATTGTACAAAACAGATCTTTGTGGTGGAATGGGATTTTTGTACATAAATGAGAGCTCAGGAAGACAAGATCGTTGTACAAAACAAGAGCCTGCGACGCAACTGTTGTACCATACAAGACGCGAAACGGGGGCCTGTTGTACCAAATAGGGCTTAAAAACAAGACCATTGTATAAAACGGAACTCAGAGGTGGAATGGGATCGTTGTACATAAACAAGAGCCCGGGCAGACAAGATCGTTGTACAAAATGAGAGCCTGTGACGCAACTGTTGTACCAAACAAGACGCGAAATGGGGGCAAGTTATACCAAACAGGGCTTAAAAACGAGACCATTGTACAAAACGGAACTCGAAGGTGGAATATGATCGTTGTATATAAATGAGAGCCCAGGAAGACATGATCGTTGTACAAAACGAGAGCCTGCGACGTGACTGTTGTACCAAACAAGATGCAAAATGGGGGCCTATTGTATCAAACAGGGCTTAAAAACGAGACCATTGTACAAAATAGAACTCGAAGGTGGAATGAGATCGTTGTACATAAACGAGAGCCCATGCAGACATGATCGTTGTACAAAATGAGAGCCTGCGACGCAACTATTGTACCAAACAAGACGTGAAATGGGGGCTTGTTGTACCAAACAGGGCTTAAAAACGAGACCATTGTACAAAACGGAACTCGAAGGTGGAATGCGATCGTTGTACATAAACGTGAGCCCAGGAAAACAAGATCGTTATACAAAACGAGAGCCTGCGACACGACTGTTGTACCAAACAAGACTCGAAATGGGGGCATGTTGTACAAAACAAGGCTTAAAAACGAGATCATTGTACAAAACGGAACTCGAAGGTGGAACGGGATTGTTGTACATAAACAAGAGCCCAGGAAAACTAGATCGTTATACAAAACGAGAGTCTCCGACGCGATTGTTGTACAAAATAAGACGCACTGTGGATGACAAACATTGACTCAAAAAGACAATAATGCTCGGAAAATGGTATTGGTATCCTCTGTGGAAAGTACTTCAGGTTGAGAAGATGTTCCGGGTCTTATGTAATACCTCAAAACCGGCCCATGTTGGCATGCACATGCTTGGATTTTTATGGCGTAATGCTCCATGATGATGGAAATGCTATGCGTTGGAGGATGCAAATGTAATGATGATTATGCACATGCGAATGCAAAGAGATCTCCTGATAAGGAGAGCACAAGTATCCCAGGTGGCTTGACTGGGGAGAACTGATGATCATTGTGTCGCTCCCCGGATTTCCATCCTGGTACAAACGCGAAAGTGGCGCGGGAAAAGAATAGAGTCGCCAGCCAGGCATTTGTATCCCGAAGAAAGGGAATGGTAATGCTGCACAAACCAGAAGAAAGAAAGATGAAGGACACAGGTCCTACGAACCAAAGAGACTGAGCTCGGGAGTCGGTTACGACCTGGGAAGGTATTAGCACCAAGATCGTCCGCCATACCCGACGGGATCCACGCTTGCAAAAGAAACTGTTTCAAAGGGTGAGGGTATGAAAACTGCAGCAAAAGAAAAGAAATGAACTGGGAAAGAAACTAAAAAAAGAACTGAAAGGAGAATAAAGAGAAAAAATGTAGGGAAAATAAAGATTGTGCTTGAACGGGCCCTACCCCGCTGCCTACGTACCTCATCAGGATAATGAGGATCAGAGACGCCGTAGTTCCCCTAACTAGGGGTAATAAAAGGAAAATGCTTAAATTAAGGCTTGAACTGCCTATGCCATTGCTCAGGTGTTGCAGACTCGGACGACGAGTGCGTAACCGTCTTGCAAAGTGACAAGTAGGAGCAAGTTCGCGTACGGAGCGAAGGAGATGAGAAAAGAATTCCCAAAGGAAAGACGCTTATTATTTGTTTGTGTTTTTTATGAAGCTTTTATTGAGTGAAAGTTTGCATAGGTAAGTGTACCTAAGTCTTACTCAATGGGATGTGTACATCTCACATCATCCCGAAATGGAATGCACAAGAGGCACACCTATCTATGGAGGAAATCCCCAAAGCTAGTCCCACAAGTGAAGGCTTAAGCACACTGACCTATTACCATTATTAAGTATTTTTGTGGTTTTTTGTTAAGAAATGTTCTTTTAGCTTTTCTTTGTGAGGTACTCATGCTAAGACCTATCCACCACGAGTGATGACTCACACCTCGCCCCGAAACGGAACGCGTGCAAGTACCTCATAGCAAAGTCTCATGTCACATGAAAGTACTCAACCTTTATTAAGTGGATTAGAATTGAGTTTGAAGATGAGAAGAGAAAGCACCAAAGGATCACAAAGGAAAAATTCTAAAGGGGGACTAAAGAAATCCTAAGTGTTAACATGCATGGATGTCCTAAGGGTTAGTGAGGTTTCTATCCTAATGAAGAAGAAGGAAGAAGAGAAGAAGAAGAAGAAGAGAAGAAGAGGTGAGAAAGGCCTAAGCCCAACAAGCAAAGAGCTAGCTGAATAAATAAATAAGAAGAGAAGATGAGAATTGGAGATGTGGAACTCAATTCCCACACCTCACATTTACCATAGCCCCTGCAAGGTTAGTAATAAGCATACAAATGAAACACAATGAGAAAGATAACATGATAACATCACACAATCAGAAGTGAAATGGTATAAACATATGCACAATGCAAATGCAACTCAAAGGAATGAGAGATGAACCTTATAAGAAAAAGATGCAACATGAAACACATATGAGAACAAATGCACATTTAAGGAGAATGCAAAGCAACAATGCATAAAAATGGACTCAAAGCTCACAACCAGAACCAAAACAAGATGAATAAGGGCTTAAGAAGCCAACAAGATAAAGAGAAAAGAGGTACAAGACCAAACAATTACCAAATAGGAGTGAAAGAAGTAATGAGATGAAGTGAAAGCACTTAAGGAAAGAAATGACTTAAAAGGAAACAAGACACAAAAATTCTAAAGACACAAACCCTATCCTAGGACCAGGAAGGTACCCACACCCCAAAATAACCCCAAATGAGAAGAAGAAGTTGGCACAAGTGCCCTTCTTGGCTTATATGAGAGCTAAAGGTCCAAAGGAAACAAAATGGGACAAGGTTCAAGATAAAATTCACATTAAATCAACCAAGCATCTAAAAATTCCAAAATTCAAGCCAAATGATCTTCAAACACAATATAACAATGGGCCAAAAGGATTTGGAAAGATTCAGAAGCAAACTAAGTCAAATGGAGGCAAGAACACAAGCTAGGGTTACAAACTTCCATCACAAGTCAAAGGACTAAGACTCAAGAAATAAAATTCTAAAAATTAGAAGAAAACTCACATGAAAAGTACAATGTCTTAAGACTCCAGAGCAAAAAGAATGGGATCAAAATTCAAAATATTGAAGAGTATGGAAAATGAACAAGGCAGTGTGGTCAAAATGGACTTAAAAAGAAGTTAAGTGAAATAATGATTTAATCCAGACACGTGGAAATGGAAAAAAAATAACATAAAAATATGAGAAAATAAAAGACACATTAAATAATACTCATGATTTTTTTTGGGATTTTTTAGATGAAGGGAAGTATTTTAATAAATTGGAAACTAAACTGAATTAAAAAGAAAACAAAAGAAAAAGAAAAATAAAAAGAATTGGATGGGAGGTGTGATGAGTAAGAAGGCTGCGTGTAAATGAGATGGGCCAAGGGGATATGGGGTGCGAATAGCCATCAGAGGGCCCAATTGCTGCGCTGGTATATGGTCTTATGGTGTGAATTTTGTGAATTAATGAGGAAAATACAAGGAGCCTTGGATGGATCAAACGGACACGGAGGAGCTTTCATTAATTGAGTTGGCAGGATGCTGGATGGTGATTGGTGAGATGCATGTTAGTTAACATAGGGTGTACCACATGAATGATTTAAATGAAATAAAAGAAACAACATGAAACGGGAGGAAGCTAGGGCAAACGTGGCGCAACCAGGATGCTTGGATGGACAGATCCAACAGATGAAAGTTTGTCTTCCTCATACATACCCTAAGATGAACACAAGCAATTTCCGGTGACCGGAGCTAGGGCTCCTGTGAGAAACTCTAGTTTTGAATGATTAGAAATTTTAGATGTTTGTTTTTTCATCATATGCTTGATATTAAGACAAAATGCTAGCCTTTAAATCTTTTGTCTCATTTTTAATAATGTCTTTGTTTTTCTGAAAATACGCAAAATGAATCGATTCATTCCATCATGCATCGATTAATGCTGTTGAAATGATTCTGGAAATTCACAAAATGAATCGATTCATCTCATCATGCATCGATTCATGCTGTAAGAATGGTTCTGGAATTTCTTCTATGAATCGACACATACAAACATGCAATTATGCTAACTTAGGCGGGTCAATCTAACCTAGGCTTATAAAGATGGTTCACTTAATCTATTCTGTAGAGGTTACCAGTTTAAATACCCTTAACTCACACTCTCGTGGTCTTATCTCAGATCTTACCCCTAAAGCCCTATGCCTGCTCTCGCTAGCCCATAAGTGTTTAGAGATAATTTTTGGAAACTTAGTAATTCTAATTTATTTTAAAGCGCTCTCGCTGTGTTTAATTTAAATGCCTAACTTTAGCTATCTGGTTAAAATCTCACACTCTCGTGGTCTTGACCTAACCTAATACACTTTCCTTACTCTCGTAACAAAAAGGTTGATTTTATAATAAAAAGTATCAGCCAGAATATTAAGCTCTTAATTATTTTAAGCCTATAGTTGATTTTACCGATTTAGTTTGTTTTAATTACATACCGCCCTAAGGTATTTAGCTACTCATTTTTGTTGAACCAGACAGAGGCAGAGAAACATAAAACGAAATATTCATGGCAGAAAAATAAATATTCAACATAAATATAAAATTGCAAATTAATATAAACCTGGTTAACAATAAAATGGCAGACTCCTTCTTCCACAGGCTGGAAAGCTCGGAGTATTTGTCGGAATCGGAAATAAATTCTAAAAATTCTGAAGGCTTTGAAACAAATAAATTTTATAACAATTTCCTGATGTTGGAAATTGTTATAGGTTTGGTTTGGATACAAGAAAACTAAAGCAATGAAAATAATGCTGGAAAAATATAAAGGGTGAAAAATAATTCGGCAGAGCTTCCGCAAGAAATTAATAAAACTAAACTCTGTGTTTTGTTCATTTGATTTAAGCTATTTATAGAAAATTAAATGGGCTGGTGGTTGAATTGTTGCTTGGGCCTTGTAGGAGCATTGAGAGAATCCAGGGACGTGTGGATACAGGGTCAGCTGGAAAATAGGCATTTCATATGCAGCGTAACGTTATGACCAAGTCTTCAGTCAAATAACCTATTTTTCCCTTGTCATGGTCGTGACAAGGGAATCACGTTCGTGTCCCTCTTATAATAAGTGTCACGGTCGTGAGGGATATGTCACGGTCGTGATTGCTCCTTTTGGGGTGTCACGGTCGTGACACCTAGGTGACGACCGTGAGTGTAACAAAAAATGCAGGTTTTGCAGAATTCTTCATTTCTTCATCTTTCAATGGTTGTTTCTGCTCATTTCACTCGTGGCTCATGATTTAGCTCTGTGTACGATGTACCTGCAAAATGGCAAGGAAAACTCGAGGAATCGGGTGTTAAAACGACAATTATGCGATAAAACGGTATTGAAACATAGCAATATAATCGATACATTTTCTCGTTATCAAACTTCCCCAAATTTAAACCTTTGCTTGTCCTTAAGCAAATAGTCGGTTGAAAATTGTCGGACAAGTTTTTATCGACGCACACACATAACAAACCGTACGAGGGATCGTTTTGTCGGATAAACCGGTACTTTGATAAATCACTAACGATACACTAATGACACAAGCAACAAGCTAAGTCGTCGACTTCCCGTTAAACGAAACATTCGGCAATTGCTTTACGATTTCACCTAGAGTCTTTCGATCTTATTTCGCCCGGTTTCATTCTAGCGCAATCACATTAAGCCCTTTGCCTTAGCACGCACGTAGTGGAGTAGCCGGTTAGCGAATTTGATCCTTTAAAAGCACGGGGTCTGGTACACGAATGTGGTAACCCTATATACATTATCCGATTTGGAGGTTGTGGGAGATCGAGCCGTAGCACGCCCTACCAAGTTCAGAATCAGTACCTCTGAACCAACCCGCAATGGACTCCTTCTCATATTTCTCGTTTCTTATATGCGACCGTGTACTTTGGTGCAATTTCTTTTCATTGGCATCGGGATATGAAGGATCATTATAGATTAGGCATCAAACGCTTAAATTCATCGGCTCCCCACGTGGTTTGTGTTCAGATGGTGCTGACTGCTAGTATAAACTACTAGAGGTTACTTTTGAACTGAAACTTAAGGTGTAGTCGTAACAATCATCGGAACGGGATTGCATAAGTGGGAATTCTAAGGTGTCAAGACTGTATTGATCTTGTTGAATCGTTCTCAGCCTCCTAATTATGATTTCGTAGGTAAGTCGGGTAATGCGAATAATTAAAGATTTTTTTCGGTATGGCTAAATAAACGGGGAAAGTTCGAAACTAAAGAAAATAGCACAAAAATTTGCTCGTTTCATTAACTTACGAAAAGGAAATACAACGGAATAGAAATAATGCGAAAAGGGAAAAATGCGGAAAATGAAAGGTACCTCTCCCACACTATATCAGACATTGTCCTCAATGTTGTGATATAATAGCGGTAAAAGTACAATACAAACGACAAAAGCGGAAAAACAGAAACAAAAACTAAAACTAAGGTTGTTGATGACCACGGCCTCGGCTTCTGGTGCGGGAGCGTCTGGTCGGAGTCGCTTCAGGGTCAGAACCGGTACCGGTGACAGCAGTGATATCAATGCACAAAGCCTCTAGCTCGCTAAAAATCTCGCCGAGCTTCTCATCAGTGGACCTCTGGTTGGTTGCAATAGTGCGGAGTAATGCATCATGCTGCTCCTTCTGCCTTCGCTCCAGTGCGGCATTCATCTGGTTTTGCTGATGAATCGCACGAAGGACGTCCTCAGTGTGAATTCTTGTGCAGGAGGCTGTCGTGTGGATGACTCAGGAATGTCCTGGACAGGCTCAGCTGCATCCAAAGTGTCTTGCATCTCGTCCGCTAGGGGATCGGCCTGATCATCATGAATGGGGGCGTGGCCGGCAGCATCCGGTAAAGCAAAGAGCCAGTTGGCTCGGCTAGACGGATCGATGCGGTCACGGGACGGCAGGATGATGTGGTGATAAACAGTGCCGTGGATAACAGGGCTAAACCTGCCATCCTCTCTCTGCGCAATCAAGTGAGCGGACCTGCAATAGTTCTTCGTTAGGAACTCGGCGGCTCTGCTAGGCAAATTGACGACCAAGTCACCAAGGTCCAACTGAATGGCGAGGGTGGTGACAATGCTGCCTATGTAAAAGGGGTTGCGCCTCTTTGCGCAATGGCCTGGATATGAGATAGCATGAACGTGGCAGCGTTGATAGGCTCGTCATTTAGAGCGCAGTGCAAGAACAGAAGCTCCTTGGAGTTGAGCTTGTGGTTACTCTCCCGTGCAAAGATGGTGTTGCAAATAATGCGGTGAAAATATCCGATTGCCGGGTTGTGGATATGTGTAGCATTAAGGCTCTGAAAGGCTGAGGCACGGGTGTTGGTTATGTCGTGCCATAGGGTGAAAACGGTTTCACTGAAATTATCCGGCACGCGGAGGTGAGCTTCATTCCCATGATCGAAGCCTAGCAACTCGGCTATCCTGTTTTGCGAAAGTTCGAACTCCCGGCCAAGCAATCTGAACTTAGAGAAGCCGGTAAGTTGACTCTGAGAACCGGTAGGAGTGATGTAATGGAATGGGCTTAGGAATTCCAGTGTCAGAAGCTCGAATGTGGGTTGGGGCTGACTGCAAAGATCCCACAGACCGACTTTTTGAAGCAGGCTCTTGACACTGTTAAGCATTCCCAATTCTCTCAAACAGACAGTGTCGACATATCGCGTGGGTTGCACGCCACGGTTCTGGAATCGGATGAACCTCTCTCTCTGGTTTTCTCCATTCTCACCATCTCTAAATTGAATAGCTTCCATTGCATGCAAGAACAAGAGTGGGAGATGAGGAGTTTTGATTTTTGTGAAAAAGTGATAAAATGAGAGAAATAATGGTTCGGATAAATATTTCAAGGTGAGAATGTGATAGGTGTGGTGATAATGGAGAGGTTAATGGGGTTTAATTTGGTAATGGGAGGTTACGGAAGTTGGGGGAGATAATGGGTGGTTTTGAAAGTTATGGAAGAAGAAAGATGAAGAGGTTTCGAAGAAGAAACAGTTATGTTTCTCACGAATCCTATAATTGGGGTTGTCACGGTCGTGACAAGGGGATGACAGTCATGACGCGCTAATTAGCTTGTCACGATCGTTAGGGGGTTGTGACGACCGTGAGGGCTTTAATCCTTGAATAATTTCCAGAAAGCATATTATCTTTCACGCTTCATATAATTTATATAATATTTTTGATCACTTCTCACTCAATATTAAATATAAACACATTATAATAAATAATATCAACTTAGTACTTGTAAATTGCATCACACGAGAGATTGTATAATAAATGAATCAATTCAAACATAACAGTATATAGATTGAAAACATATAAATTGATTAAAATGGAAAAATTTATAAACTAGAAGTGCTTTGCATTTGATAATTGAAATGAAATTACATTAATGAAAATACGGTACGAAAATGTTTGCGAAAAGTAAAACTAACTAGGAACGAAAACAATAAGTAAAATAAGCTAGATCACTATAGCATTTTCAAAAGTGCTTCTTCAAATCTTCGATTGCGGAGTTCAGGTGGTAGAATTGCTCACAGGTTATGTCAGTTAGACCTATTATGTCCAATCACATGCTCTTAATCTCATCCTTAATGGTATTTATATCGGTTTGGTAAGCTTCAAGAGTGTTCATGATATTCTTTAAGTTGTTAGCATAATCTACTTGATTCACTTCAGGGGTTTCAATCACTTCGTCAGTGTGGTCAATGTCATGGTAACCAGGAGGTGTCTCCGGGTCACTTTCTACATCGGTCATTATATCATCTTTTATCTTGTAAGACTGAGGTGTTTCAGGAGTAGATGGATAGTCAGGTGGGGTTAACTCATAAAGCCAGTTATCCTTATTGTGAACACTTACTCTAGCATGGTTTGGTAGTGTGAACAAGGTTACTACCTCATTCCTGATTATGTACTCGAAAGGTGGATGTCCTAAATTCCTTATGATATGGCGATTGAAGCAAAAGTTAAGATTCATAGGACGGATGGTACCTAAACGGTTACACCTGTGCAATTGGTATCTAAGTCCTAAGGTATCAGCAATCATGGTTACAAGACCTCCTACTAATATAGGTAATTCAGGTTCTTCTTGGATTCGGGTGAAGGTTTGCATCATGAAAGGCACACCATTCACAGGCTGTCCATTAGTGAAACATGACATAATGAATATCTCATCTTTAGATACTCCAGTAAGGTTTTCTTCTTTTCCAAAGAAGGCGTGGGCAAGAATCTTATGGAAGTAACGAATAGCTGGGTTATGTATCTCATCATTGTTCATGCTATTTGGTTCAGGGTGGTAGTTTCCGGTTAATGTTCCCCAAAAGAAATCCAGCTCAATGTCCATCAATTCTACCTGTGTGGTAGTAAAAGCAAAGGGTCCACTAGGGAATCCTAATAAGTCAGCTAGCTCTTTATGGTTAAAGTCATATTCTATTCCAAATAGGCGGAAACTGATAAATCCCTTCCTGAATCCAAAACCGCGCTCGGGTAGGTAAACTAAGGAGCTAAGGAACTCGAGGGTGAGCTCGCGGTAAGTCACAAACTTATGTTGAATCAGTGCATTCTCCCATCCAAGTCGGTTAAACAAGTACAGGATGCTATCATGTATACCTAGGGTTTCCATAGTCAGATCATCCGGGTACAGGGTCAAATCCATTGGCCTCTGTGATAACTCTTCAAATTTCATTCTTTGGTTCCTACCTCTAAATTTGGTTTCCATAAGGTTTATCGGTTGGTTAGCCATGGTTAGTGCAAATACGGAGGAAACAAATCAGGGGGAGAAGGAAAATGGAAAAGACTTTAGAAAATCTGTAAAAGTAATTTAAGATTAAAATAAGGAAAAATAAAAATAAGAAAATGAAATGCATAAATTAAAAGCAATAATAGTAATAATGAAATAAAACTATAAAATGACAAAACAAATTAATGAATAATAAAATGATAAATGACAAAATAATAAAATGATGAAAACGATTTAAATGATTTAAATGATTAAACGAGTAAATGGGTTGCCTCCCACTAAGCGCTGTTTTTATCGTCTAAAGCCTGACGTAATGCTTAGGTGTAGATTAATCAGGGGAATTAGTGGACAACTCTAAAAGCCTTAGACTATTCGCATAATCTCTATTTTCAACTTTATGATAATGTTTTAAACGTTGTCCGTTCACCGTGAATGGTTCACTATTCCTACCCTTAATTTCTATTGCTCCTCTCGGGAACACTCTAGTTATTTCAAAGGGTCCTGACCATCTAGATTTTAATTTTCCAAGAAAGAGCCTAAGTCTTGAATTAAAGAGGAGTACAACGTCTCCCACACTAAATTCTTTCCTAGATAGGCGTTTATCATGCCATCGCTTAGTTCTTTCTTTATATATCTTAGCATTCTCATAAGCATCTAGACTTAATTCTTCTAATTCGTTAATATCTAGGATTCGCTTTTCTCCTGCAGCATTATAGTTTATATTGAGAGTTTTGATCGCCCAATAAGCTTTGTGTTCTAGTTCTACCGGGAGGTGACAAGATTTTCCATAAACTAATTTGAAAGGTGTAGTTCCTATGGGTGTCTTGTAAGCGGTCCTATAAGCCCATAAAGCTTCATTAAGTTTAGATGACCAATCTTTCCGAGATATGGCGACAGTCTTTTCTAAGATTTGTTTGATTTCTCTGTTTGAGACTTCGACTTGTCCACTTGTTTGTGGGTGATATGGTGTTGCCACACGGTGTCTTACTCCATACTTAGATAGTAATTTGTCAAAGATTTTTGAAATGAAGTGCGAGCCACCGTCACTTATGACGAGTCTAGGCACACCAAATCTGGGAAAGATTATATTTTTGAAAAGCTTTATTACTACTCGTGTGTCGTTTGTAGGAGAAGCTATAGCTTCGATCCATTTTGAAACATAATCAACAGCTACGAGTATGTAATTATTACCGAAAGATGATGGGAATGGTCCCATGAAATCTATTCCCCAGACCTCAAAGATTTCTACTTCCAATATTCCTTTTTGAGGCATTTCATCTCTTCTTGAAATATTACCGGTGCGTTGACACCGATCGTAATTTATAACAGCGATGTGGACATCTTTCCATAGATTAGGCCAGAATAGGCCAACTTGCAAGATTTTTGCACAAGTCTTGGAAGTGCTTGCATGTCCACCATAAGGAGATGAATGTCAATGAGCAATGACATCTTCTATTTCTTCTTCGGGAATACATCGACGAAAGATTCCATCGGGTCCTCTTTTGAACAATAATGGTTCATCCCAATAGTAATGTTTTAGATTGTGAAAGAATTTCTTTTTCTGCTGATAGGTTAAATCAGGTGGAAGAGCTCCTACGGCTAGGTAGTTAACAATGTCATCGTACCATGGAAGTCCTACAGTCGTTTGGATTGTTTCCATGGGTTCTGGTTCATCTAGGTCTAACTGAACTGGGTCGCTTCCTATTTGTGCTATCAGCTGTTCATACGAAAAATCATCGTTAATCGGCACTTGTTCGGGTTTAATACCTTCTATTCTAGATAAATGGTCCGCTACAACGTTTTCAGTACCTTTCTTATCTTTTATTTTGAGATCAAATTCTTGTAAGAGTAAAATCCATCTCAAGAGTCTTGGTTTAGCATCTTTCTTAGTCAGTAGATATCTGATAGCAACATGGTCTGTGTAAACGATTATTTTCGCTCCTACTAGGTAAGAACGGAATTTGTCAAGCGCAAAGACAACTGCTAACAATTCTTTTTCAGTAGTGGCGTAGTTCATCTGAGCAGAATCTAAGGTTCTACTGGCATAGTAAATCGCATGAAGCTTCTTTTCCTTCCTATGGCCTAGAACTGCGCCTACAGCATAGTCACTCGCATCGCACATGATTTCGAAAGGTAATCTCCAGTCAGGGGGTTGCATGATTGGTGCGGTGATGATGGTTGTTTTTAGAGTTTCGAAGGCTTTAAGACAATATTCATTGAATATGAACTCAGTGTCTTTCATTAATAAACCGGTAAGAGGTTTAGTGATTTTCGAGAAATCTTTGATGATTCGTCGGTAGAAACCGGCGTGTCCTAAAAAGCTTCGTATTTCTCGAATGGTTTTAGGGGGTTGAAGATCTTTTATGACTTCTATCTTAGCTTTATCAACTTCAATTCCCTTGTCGGATATGACGTGGCCTAATACGATTCCTTCTCTGACCATAAAATGACATTTCTCCCAGTTAAGCACGAGGTTTACTTTTACACATCTTTCTAACACCATTTCTAAATTTGATAGGCATCCTTCAAAACTTTGCCCGCATACAGAGAAGTCGTCCATGAACACTTCCATGATGTTGTCTATAAAATCTGCGAAGATTGACATCATACATCTTTGAAAGGTTGCAGGAGCGTTGCATAACCCAAAGGGCATTCGTCTATAAGCGAACGTTCCATAGGGGCATGTGAATGTAGTCTTCTCTTGATCATCTGGATGGATAGGGATTTGGAAAAATCCTGAGTAACCATCAAGATAACAGAAATAAGAATGCTTGGCTAATCGTTCTAACATTTGATCTATAAAGGGTAGTGGGAAATGATCTTTTCGAGTGGCTTTGTTTAGTTTACGATAATCGATGCACACCCTATGTCCTGTCACTACTCTTTGCGATATCGATTCGCCTTTAGCGTTTTTCACAACAGTGATACCTCCTTTCTTTGGCACTACATGTACTGGACTAACCCATTTACTATCAGAGATTGGATATATTATTTCGGCATCTAGTAGTTTCTTAACTTCTTCTTTTACTACAGTGCTAAGGATTGGGTTAATTCTTCTTTGAGATTCTCTGGAGGTTTTGCAATCTTCTTCTAGCAGAATACGATGCATACAGATTGAAGGGCATATTCCTTTGAGATCAGATATGTTATATCCTAATGCAGTTGGATATTTCTTTAAGACATCTAAAAGTTTCTTTGTTTCGATTGTTCCTAAACTGGAATTTATTATAACTGGTCTTTTACATTCAATGTCTAAGAATTCGTACCTTAGGTTATTAGGTAAAGTTTTTAATCCTAATAATTTAGGTTATTAGGTAAAGTTTTTAATGTCTAAGAATTCGAAAATCAGAGGGATTTGAATTTTCATTATTTCAGAATAGGTAGTTTCTTTCATTTCCATTTCTCTTACACATTCGTCAATTACGTCCAATAGATAGCATGTATCCTCTATAAATGGTGATTGTAAGAATTGTGTTAAAATAAATTCAACTTTCTCTTCACCTACTTCAAAGGTTAGCTTTCCTCTTTTTACGTCTATTATAGCTCCGGCGGTAGCTAAGAATGGTCTTCCTAGTATGATAGGTGTAGTGGAGTCTTCAGAGATGTCCATGATTATGAAATCAGTAGGGATGTAGAATTGTCCTATACGTACTGGGACGTTTTCTAGTATGCCTACAGGATATTTAACAGAGCGATCGGCTAGTTGAACAGACATTTTAGTTGGTCTTAGGTCTCCCATGTCTAGCCTTTTGCAAATCGTTAAGGGCATAACACTGATACTGGCTCCTAAATCGCATAGAGCTTTGTCAATGACGAATTTTCCTATTACACAGGGTATAGAGAAACTTCCTGGATCTTTTAGCTTAGGAGGCATATTATTCTGAATTATGGCGCTACACTCAGCAGTAAGTGTAACTGTTCCGTTATCCTCTATCTTTTTCTTATTGGATAGGATTTCTTTTAAAAACTTAGCATACGAGGGCATTTGAGTGATAGCTTCTGTAAACTGAATAGTAATATTCAACTATTTCAGAAGTTCGACAAATTTCTTAAACTGGCCCATTGTTTTGGAATTGGTTAATCTCTGAGGGTACGGAATTGGTGGTTTATAGGGTGGTGGAGGCACATAAGGCTTTTCTTTCTCCACTGCCTCTTGATTATCATCTTCCTTTTCTTCTGGATCGTTCACCTTTTCAGTCGGTTTATCTGGTTTTTGGTACATGGCTGGATTGTCAAGTCTTGGATCGGTAGGTCCGTCAAGTTCCTTGCCACTTCTTAATATCACAGCATTGGCATGTCCTTTCGGATTAGGTTGTGGTTGTCCAGGAAATACTCCAGCTGGTGCAGCGGTAGGTGCTTGTTGTTGAGCTACTTGTGAAATCTGAGTTTCAAGCATTTTGTTATGTGTAGCTAATGCATCTACTTTGCTTACTAATTGCTTAATCTGCTCACTAGTGTGAATGTTTTGGTTTAAGAAGTCCTTGTTTGTTTGAGATTGGTTAGCTATAAAGTTCTCCATCATCAGTTCAAGGTTCGATTTTCTAGGGACATTAGGAGCAGTCTTTTGATATCCTGGTGGTGTAGCTGGTGCTTGACCGGGTGCGTATAAAGCATTGTTATTCTTATAGGAGAAGTTCAGATGATTCTTCCAACCTGGGTTGTATGTGTTTGAGTACGGATTTCCTTGAGCATAATTCACTTGATCTGTGGGAATTCCTGTTAATAGTTGACAATCAGGAACTTCATGTCCTGGAACTCCACATAACTCACAGTTAGGTGTTACTGCAGCCACGGTGGCTGTTGGTGTTATGGCCAAGTTGTCGATCTTTTGGTTTAGTTGGTCAAACTTTGCATTGACTTGGTCCATACTACTCACTTCGTACATACCTCCTTTTGTTGGTTTCTCAGTTGCGACTCTCTCGCTTCCCCATTGGTAATGGTTTTGAGCCATACTTTTGATAAGTGCATAAGCATCATTATATTCTTTGTCCATCAGTGCACCGCCCGCGGCAGCGTCAATTGTCATTCTTGTATTGTACAAGAGTCCATTATAGAAGGTATGTATGACCATCCATTCTACTAATCCGTGATGTGGACAAAGTCTCAGCATATCCTTATAGCGTTCCCAAGCTTCGAATAGTGATTCGTTTTCCCTTTGCTTAAATCCGTTGATCTGAGCTCTCAGCATAGCTGTCTTGCTAGGTGGGAAATATCTGGTCAAGAAAACTCTCTTTAGTTCCTCCCACGTAGTCACTGAGTTCGAAGGCAAAGATTGAAGCCAGGCTCTTGCTCTGTCTCGAAGTGAAAAAGGAAACAAACGTAGTCTAATATCTTCTTAGGTAACTCCATTGGCTTTTACGGTATCTGCGTATTGCACAAAGATCGATATATGAAGGTTCGGATCCTCGGTAGGATTTCCGGCGAATTGATTTTGTTGCACGGCTGATATCAACGAAGGTTTTAGTTCGAAATCGTTTCGGTTGATAGCCGGTGCGACAATGCTAGAATGCGGTTCAGCTTGCGAAGGACTAGCGTAATATTTGAGTGGGTGATTCTGTTCTTCAGCCATCTATGCGTCCTTTGATGTTACGACTAGTTTAGGTGGATCTAATTGAAGATCTGGAATATTGTAACTTTGTTCGTAATCGAATATCCGTCTTCTTACGTGTAAGAAGCGTTCCGATTCTGGGATTAGAGATTGCAAGTCTTCATCTTGGGAGCGAGTACTTGGCATACACTCGGGAATTGAGATTAAGAAAAGAAAATAGTTGTTACCTTAGTCTAGACAATGCTACCTAAAGTGCACTAGTAACTAAATTAAGGTCCCCGGCAACGGCGCCAAAAACTTTATGGGCTAAAGACGTGTCTAATTATGTGTCTAGCGGTATCTTCACTGCAAGTGCACAGCCTATCGAAGTAATATTTAAGATTATCGATCCACAGGGACTCTATGGTTACTTAGTGCTAGATGAACTTCTAGTTTAGCTAAGGTGAAGGGTTGTCACGATTTTTGTTGTTTTTAAAGATTAAAGGCGGAAATTAAATTTAAGTTTAATAAAATAATACTAAGGCGGTCGGTATGTAATTATGCTAACTTAGGCGGGTCAATCTAACCTAGGCTTATAAAGATGGTTCACTTAATCTATTCTATAGAGGTTACCAGTTTAAATACCCTTAACTCACACTCTCGTGGTCTTATCTCAGATCTTACCCCTAAAGCCCTATGCCTGCTCTCGCTAGCCCATAAGTGTTTAGAGATAATTTTTGGAAACTTAGTAATTCTAATTTATTTTAAAGCGCTCTTGCTGTGTTTAATTTAAATGCCTAACTTTAGCTATCTGGTTAAAATCTCACACTCTCGTGGTCTTGACCTAACCTAATACACTTTCCTTACTCTCGTAACAAAAAGGTTGATTTTATAATAAAAAGTATCAGCCAGAATATTAAGCTCTTAATTATTTTAAGCCTATAGTTGATTTTACCGATTTAGTTTGTTTTAATTACATACCGCCCTAAGGTATTTAGCTACTCATTTTTGTTGAACCAGACAGAGGCAGAGAAACATAAAACGAAATATTCATGGCAGAAAAATAAATATTCAACATAAATATAAAATTGCAAATTAATATAAACCTGGTTAACAATAAAATGGCAGACTCCTTCTTCCACAGGCTGGAAAGCTCGGAGTATTTGTCGGAATCGGAAATAAATTCTAAAAATTCTGAAGGCTTTGAAACAAATAAATTTTATAACAATTTCCTGATGTTGGAAATTGTTATAGGTTTGGTTTGGATACAAGAAAACTAAAGCAATGAAAATAATGCTGGAAAAATATAAAGGGTGAAAAATAATTCGGCAGAGCTTCCGCAAGAAATTAATAAAACTAAACTCTGTGTTTTGTTCATTTGATTTAAGCCATTTATAGAAAATTAAATGGGCTGGTGGTTGAATTGTTGCTTGGGCCTTGTAGGAGCATTGAGAGAATCCAGGGACGTGTGGATACAGGGTCAGCTGGAAAATAGGCATTTCATATGCAGCGTAACGTTATGACCAAGTCTTCAGTCAAATAACCTATTTTTCCCTTGTCATGGTCGTGACAAGGGCATCACGTTCGTGTCCCTTGTATAATAAGTGTCACGGTCGTGAGGGATATGTCACGGTCGTGATTGCTCCTTTTGGGGTGTCACGGTCGTGACACCTAGGTGACGACCGTGAGTGTAACAAAAAATGCAGGTTTTGCAGAATTCTTCATTTCTTCATCTTTCAATGGTTGTTTCTGCTCATTTCACTCGTGGCTCATGATTTAGCTCTGTATACGATGTACCTGCAAAATGGCAAGGAAAACTCGAGGAATCGGGTGTTAAAACGACAATTATGCGATAAAACGGTATTGAAACATAGCAATATAATCGATACATTTTCTCGTTATCAAACTTCCCCAAATTTAAACCTTTGCTTGTCCTCAAGCAAATAGTCGGTTGAAAATTGTCGGACAAGTTTTTATCGACGCACACACATAACAAACCGTACGAGGGATCGTTTTGTCGGATAAACCGGTACTTTGATAAAACACTAACGATACACTAATGACACAAGCAACAAGCTAAGTCATCGACTTCCCGTTAAACGAAACATTCGGCAATTGCTTTACGATTTCACCTAGAGTCTTTCGATCTTATTTCGCCCGGTTTCATTCTAGCGCAATCACATTAAGCCCTTTGCCTTAGCACGCACGTAGTGGAGTAGCCGGTTAGCGAATTTGATCCTTTAAAAGCACGGGGTCTGGTACACGAATGTGGTAACCCTATATACATTATCCGATTTGGAGGTTGTGGGAGATCGAGCCGTAGCACGCCCTACCAAGTTCAGAATCAGTACCTCTGAACCAACCCGCAATGGACTCCTTCTCATATATCTCGTTTCTTATATGCGACCGTGTACTTTGGTGAAATTTCTTTTCATTGGCATCGGGATATGAAGGATCATTATAGATTAGGCATCAAACGCTTATATTCATCGGCTCCCCACGTGGTTTGTGTTCAGACGGTGCTGACTGCTAGTATAAACTACTAGGGGTTACTTTTGAACTGAAACTTAAGGTGTAGTCGTAACAATCATCGGAACGGGATTGCATAAGTGGGAATTCTAAGGTGTCAAGACTGTATTGATCTTGTTGAATCGTTCTCAGCCTCCTAATTATGATTTCGTAGGTAAGTCGGGTAATGCGAATAATTAAAGATTTTTTTCGGTATGGCTAAATAAACGGGGAAAGTTCGAAACTAAAGAAAATAGCACAAAAATTTGCTCGTTTCATTAACTTACGAAAAGGAAATACAACGGAATAGAAATAATGCGAAAAGGGAAAAATGCGGAAAATGAAAGGTACCTCTCCCACACTATATCAGACATTGTCCTCAATGTTGTGATATAATAGCGGTAAAGTACAATACAAACGACAAAAGCGGAAAAACAGAAACAAAAACTAAAACTAAGGTTGTTGATGACCACGGCCTCGGCTTCAAGAACGGGCGTGTTCTTGAGGGTTTGTTAGTCACGTTTACAAGACAGATTCAACCACAGCGTAAGATTTGGAAATCGGGGGATTTCACAAATAGATCGTGGAACCGGTGAATTGTTTGTATTACTTGCAGGGAATCTTGATTGGGCTCATATCAAGTGAAGGTTGATACAATAGGAAGATCTAGGTGTATAGATTTCTGGTGTTTGTATAGCAACCTTGTAATCGACGATTTTAGCAATATTGATATAAAAGTTCTCAATTTCGGTTTGAAATTGAGAGGGAGACGTACCCACACGCGAGGACGAACGTGGGGAACTTCCTTACCAAATCTCTGCGCATTGTATTCCTTCTCTATCTCTATTTACGTTTTCAATCATTTTTGATTCATTGGAAATAGCTTTTGTGATAGGTGCATTCAACTGTTTTACAGCTTGTGTGTTTTATTCTTTATCATCTCAATCGTAAATCCAGCACGTTATCACATGTCCGGTCTTCTAGTGGCTGGTCCAGAATAGACGCTTGTATATTTGGGACCGTTGTTTCCGTTAATCTTTGAAAACTCTGGTCCACATGACGCTTGTATACAAGGAGGTGATCCATTCACCCCCCCTCTAGATCACTAGCCACAACGTCTAACAAGTGGTATCAGAGCACCGGTTCGCTGGTGCTTTGTGGTTGCCTATAATGTTATGGATTCTGAACCAAAGGGGGCGTATAATAGAGCTCCTGTTTTCAATGGTGAAAATTATGGCTACTAGAAAGACTGCATGCAAGTTCACATAAATTTTGTGGATAGGCGCGTATGGGCTGCCATTCAAAATGGTCCTTTTCAAATTACCATGATGAATGAAGCAGGTGCCATAGTACCTAAACCAGAAGATGATTGGGATGAAAAAGATGAGAAAAAGTGGTCAAGTGATTGGAGAGCTCGAAATATGCTAATTTTAGCACTTAGTGCAGATGAGTATTATCGAGTTTCCCATTGCTCGACAGCTAAAGAAATGTGGGACGCTTTAGAAATTGCACATGAAGGTACAACTGAAGTAAAACAGTCCCACATTAACACACTTAATCAAGAGTTCGAACTCTTTCGCATGAAACAAGGAGAATCTATTCCCGACATGCAAAAGAGATTTGTTCATCTCATTAATCGTTTGAATGCACTTGGAAAACCTGTTTCCAATGATATTGCTACTAATAAAATTCTGAGATGTCTTAGCAGGGAATGGCAACCTAAAGTAACAGCTATTAAGGAAGCCAACGATCTAACGACACTCACAATGACTACTTTGTTTGGAAAGCTGGAGGAACATCAGCAAGAACTAGAAAGTCTAGAAAAGTTTGAGAACAAAAGTAAAAAGGGAAAGGAGAAGAATAAAGACAAAGAGGGTGAGAAGAGGCCTATAGCTCTTGTGGCTTCTAACTCAAAGTCCTCACTAAAAGAGCTAAGCAACAATGAGTCAAGTAGTGACGAAGACTCCGATGACGAAGAAATGGGACTTTTTGTTAGGAGATATAATAGATTCATTCGAAAGAATGGAATCAAGCATTCCGACAAAAATCTCATAAAGTTTAGAAGACAATCTATAGATTCAAAACAGGAAGAGATTAAGAAGAATAGAGAAAGAGGGTCTTGCTTTAATTGTGGCAAGTCCGGACATTATAAAACGGATTGTCCTTTAAAGAAAAAGGATAAAGGAAAAGCTCCACCAAAAAGGTATAATAAGCAAAGAAGAGCTTACATTGCTTGGGAAAGTGATAGTGATTCATCAAGTACACAATGCTTAAGTGATAGCGATGAAACCACAAATTTGTGTCTTATGACTCACACCAAAAATCAGTCCCATCACAAGAAGAAAAGTGATGATAAAAAGGTAAAACAAGCTTACTATAACAATTTCTCTTCTATGTCCTTTTCTGAATTGAAAATAGCTTTTGAAAAACTTCATAATGAAACTATAGAAGCATTTAAAAGATTATCTTCCGATAAATTTTTTTTTTCATACTTGGAAGGTAAAGTACAACATGCTGAAAAAGATTTAGAATACTTGAAAGCTAGCATTGTAGAAAATTCAAAAGCTATTGATATTGATGGTTGTAGTAAAATAAGGCATTGTGAAGGTTGTTACATTTGGCAACAAGAGGTTATTTCTCTTAAAGTCAAATTGGAAAAAGCCTTGCACCCTAAGATTACTTATGCCATTGATACTAGGTTGTTCAAAAAGTCATTAAATCCTCCATATGCAAAATATTCTTTTGTTCTAAAGGATTTAAAGACCAATCATAAACAACAACATTATCGTAGTGTTTGTCATTATTGTTGTCATGCTGGCCACACCATTGAAAAATGAAAATTTAGAAGATTTCTAGTGCCTAAAGGCATTTATCAATGGAAGCCTAAAGACAACCATGTTACCACTTACCCACTTGGACCCAATAAAAATTGGGTACCTACCTCTCTCTTTTGATATTGTAGGATGAGTGTCTTGCATCCATGGAAAGCAGATGGTTTCTGGACAACGGGTGTTCAAGGCACATGAAGGGTGACATATCACTTTTTATTGACTTCAAAGCAAAGAAGAAGGGGTATGTTACTTATGGAGACAATAACAAAGGAGTTATACTTGGTAAAGGTAGTGTAGGTAATCCCTCTACCACTACTATTTCTGATGTCCATCTTGTAGAGGGACTTAAACACAATTTGTTAAGTATAAGTCAACTATGCGACAAAGGTTATAAAGTTTCTTTCACAAAAAGTTGTTGCAAAATTGAACATACCGAACATAATGTTGTGTTTAAGGGTGTAAGAGTAAACAACATATATATGCTTGATCTTTTGAGTGTATCTTTAATAAGCACTAAATGTCTAGTAGCCCTAAATGATGATTCATGGCTATGGCATAGACGCTTAGCGCATGTTAATTTCGATTTTCTTAATAAGGTTGTATCCAAGGATCTAGTAGTAGGTCTTCCAAAAATTAAATTTTCAAAAGACCGCCTATGTGATGCTTGCCAAATGGGGAAACAAACAAGGGTCTCCTTTAAATCTAAAAACATAATTTCAACTTCAAGACCCCTTGAGCTTCTCCATATGGACCTCTTTGGACCATCTAGGACAAAGAGCTTAGGTGGAAACTATTATGGTTTCGTAATAGTAGATGACTACTCTAGATTCCTTCATAGAAAAGATGAAACTTTTTCTGTTTTTAAAGTTTTGCAAAGCTGTCCCAAAATAAAATGAATTCTAAAATAGTTACAATCCGAAGCGATCATGGAGGTGAATTTCAAAACCATCTCTTTGATAAGTATTGTGACAAGTATGGCATTGAGCACAACTTTTCAGCTCCTCAAACTCCACAACAAAACGGTGTTGTGGAACGCAAAAATCGAGTTTTAGAGGAATTGGCAAGAACAATGCTCAATGAGGGTGGATTACCAAAATATTTTTGGGTTGATGCAATTAGCACAACTTGTTATGTTCTGAACAGGATTTTAATTCGTCCTATTTTGAATAAAACCCCTTATGAAATTTTAAAAGGTAGAAAGCCAAACTTGTCTCATCTTCATGTGTTCGGTTGTAAATGTTTTGTTTTGAATAACGGTAAAGAAAATCTTGGGAAGTTTGATGCCAAAGCTGATGAAGGTATTTTTCTTGGATACTCTCAATCAAGCAAAGCATATAGAGTGTATAATAGGCGTTTACTTTCTATTGAAGAATCTGTCCATGTTTCTTTTGATGAGTCTTACCCAAAAATTGTCGGAAAAGGTATCTCTTTTGATGACGCAGGTGTATCTACAGAAGACATACTCAAAGAAGCTGTTTCGGAAATTGATCAATCTGAAACGGTTGATATTGAGAAGGAGGAAGATAATAGTCATGAAAAAGATAAAGAGGAAGGAACATCTGAAGTGAAGGACCTTCCACCAGCTTGGAAATCCTCTAAAGACCACCCTATAGACAATATATTGGGAGATATTTCAAAGGGAGTGTTGACTCGTTCTAAGATAAGTAACTTTTGTTCTCACTTCGCTTTTGTATCACAAGTGGAACCTAAAAATGCTAAAGAGGCCTTGATTGATGAATTTTGGCTAATCGCCATGCAAGAAGAGCTTAATCAATTTAAAAGAAATGACGTTTGGGAACTTGTCCCTCGTCCATGAGATCATCACATCATAGGTACTAAATGGGTTTTTAGGAATAAACTTGATGAAAGTGGAGTGATAATTAGAAACAAGGCACGCTTGGTAGCACAAGGGTATAACCAAGAGGAGGGCATAGATTATGAGGAGACGTATGCTCCGGTGGCTCGCCTTGAAGCTATACGTCTTTTGCTTGCTTATGCGTGTTCTATGAATTTCAAGCTTTACCAAATGGACGTAAAGAGTGCGTTTTTAAATGGTGTCATAAATGAAGAAGTATATGTTTCACAACCTCCCGGTTTTGAAAATTCTGAATATCTAGATCATGTCTACAAATTAAAGCGTGCTTTATATGGTCTTAAGCAAGCACCCCATGTGTGGTACGAAAGACTTAGCAAATTTCTACTTGATCATGGATATTCTAGAGGTAAAGTGGATAATACACTCTTCATTAAACACATAGGAAAGCACATTCTTTTAGTTCAAGTTTATGTAGACGATATAATTTTTGGTTCAACTAACATACACTTGGTCGAATAATTTTCTAATGTTATGCAGGGTGAGTTTGAGATGAGTCACATGGGGGAGTTGAACTACTTCTTAGGCCTCCAAATAAAGCAACTCGATGAAGGTACACCAGTATGTCAAACAAAATACTGCAGAGAGCTGCTCAAGCGTTTTGGAATGAATAATTCTAAATCAATTGACACTCCCATGCCTACCAACGGAAACTTGGACAAAGATGAACATGGTAAGTGTGTTGATGTCAAAAGGTATAGAGGTATGATTGGGTCTCTCTTGTATCTTACTGCTTCTAGACCGGACATCATGTTTAGTGTGTGTATGTGTGCAAGATATCAATCAAATCCTAAGGAATCTCACTTAAAATCAGTCAAGCGTATATTTAGGTATCTTAATGGAACACCTAAATATGGGCTTTGGTATTCCAAAGGAAGCGATTGCAGCTTAGTAGGTTACTCTGATTCTGATTTTGCTGGCTGCAAATCAGATAGGAAAAGCACTAGTGGCACATGTCATCTGTTTTCAAATTCTTTAATAAGTTGGCATAGTAAAAAGCAAGTATCCGTAGCTTTGTCTACTGCAGAAGCTGAGTATGTTGCAGCCGGTAGCTGTTGTGCTCAAATTTTGTGGCTAAGACAACAACTACAAGATTTTGACATTGAACTTAAACGCATTCCAATTAAGTGTGACAACACTAGTGCCATTAATCTCACTAAGAATCCTGTTTTACACTCATGCACCAAACATATTGAGATTAGACATCACTTCCTTCGTGATCATGTTGAAAAAGGAGATGTTGTTTTTGAGCATGTTGATACTAAAAATCAACTTGCTGACATTTTCACTAAACCTTTGGCAACTGAACCATTCTTCAACATTCGTCGCGAATTAGGGATTCTTGATCTCTCCGCATTGGTGTCTTAAGTTTGGTTGATGTAGTTTATATTTATCTCATCGTGTTTACTAAGTTCTGAATGTAGTCTTCACTCGTACCTCATGAGAATACTACGACGGAGGTAATATTGTTCCTCTCTTCACTTTGTTGATATTGTATGATCAATGTATGTTTGAGCAATGATTTCTCATTTACATATACTTCTTTACATATGAATGTTTGAACATTGATGTTTTGTTTGTAAAATATTCTTAAGCATCCATACAATGTTATGATTCATTCTGCATTTTGCATAATGTTTGTTTTGCATATTCATTTTTGTGTCAATTCTTGCAAAATTTCTTTTATCACTGTCAAAATAATTACAGTATGTATTGATACATAGTGGCCTGTATCGATACATATCCACTTGAATTTCAAAAATTTCACATTATGAATCGATCACAAACATATTGAATCGATTCATGTTCATTTTCTTTTAATTTCTGTCAAAATAGTTACAGTATGTATTGATACATAGTGGCTTGTATCGATACATAGCCATTTAAATTTCAAAAATTTCGCATTATGAATCGATCACAACCATATTGAATTGATTCATGTTTGTTTTCTTTTAAATCTTTCAAAATAGTTACAGTATGTATCGATACATTCGTGGTTTGTATCGATACATAGCAACCTGATTTTTAAAAATTTTCGTCAAATGAATCGATTCATAAGGTCATGAATCGACGCATACTGTTTTAAATTCACTTTATTTTTTATGAATCGACACATTAGCAACTGCTATGACATGTCCATCAGTTTTAAAACTCCATTATGACTTCCTCATCATCCCATTTGCATCATTTTCGTTTCTAAACCCTAACTGCCACAAAATCCCTCTTCTCTCAAAACCCTAATATCATCATTATGCCTCCAAGAGTCATGCTTCCAAGAGAAAAAGGAAAACGTAAAGGCAAAGAACCCGTTGGGTCTTCTCATCAGGCTCCCTCTGTTCCTGAAATTCCTCCATCTGGGGATGCCATTCTTCATCCTGCCATTGTTGAAGAATTTGAGGTTTCTTTTAAGACGAGGTTAGTTATGAAACCACATGTTTTCAATACTAGTGATGTACGTACTCTTTGTTTAGAAGAAGTTGCGGATTTAATAGACGCACAAAATCTTGGGTCCTTTTTAACTGCTAAAGATGAGTATCATGAAGACTTTATTCGTTCTTTTTATGCTGGTGTGAAAACTGGAAAAGGCTACATGTTCAAGTGTTCGATTGGAACCAGAACTTACCGTTTTGAGGCTGATGATTGGCCCAAAGTGTTCAATCTGCCATCTCTGTTGCTTGAATTGCAGATGTGGCATGATCAGAACTTTGAAACACAGTTTAAGTTGAAGGAATATTGTGCATCCATTTCTAAATTGGAAAGACCTCTTGCTGATGATGAGCCTCTGACTTCTGGTATGATTAAAAGCGTTCCAAGAATTATGCATTGGATTCTTTCACATATCTTGCGTCCAAGGTCCGGTGGGCACTCTCGATTGGACAAGCCGGACATCCATCTATTGTATATTCTGCAGAAGAAGATACCATTAAACTGGCCCAATTACTTTGTCAATCGTATCTTTCTTACGCAGAATAGCTCAAAGAATATCACTCTTGCATATATTGCCCAGATTATGCGGATTCTTAAGTTTTGAAAAGTGGTTTTCCCTCCTGTGCCTCTCTTATCGTCTTCTAGTGTTCAAGAATTCAACAATGCCACTCTCTCTCATATGGGTTATAGGTGGGACATCGAGCGTCGCTGCTACTACTTCTTTGAACGCAGCACTAGAACCCGTATCTACAACTTTGATATTCCGTATGAACATATTTATGTTGAAGAACAAAGGGATGAAGATATGGAGGATGCAGAAAATCCTCCTGATGCAAATGCCAACACTGGTTGGGGTGAGTGGGTACCACAAAGGTGGTCTCCTACAAACTATGAACCAGATCCTTCATCGGCTCCACCGGCTTCATCTACTACTGCTCCGGCGTATCTTACTCAAATGTTTGAGCATATGGAAATTGCAAACAATGACCGGCATGAAGAAGCCCGTGCGTGGCATGTCCAGCAAACGGAATGGCATAAAGAGCACCGAGAATGGCATGATGAGCATACTCGAATGTATCATAATCAACATTCATGGCATACCGAATTGGTTAAGTGGCATCAAGTTTTCTATAATGAGATGTCTGGATTTATGGATGATTGTCGTTCGCATCCGTGGATTATGGAAAGATTTCAAAGCATAGAGGTTCAGAGACGGTTCAGGCGTTACGCCTTCATGGGGCAGAATCCTGATGAAATGCCTCCTCCACCTCCTCCTCCAAGTTTCCGAGACCCAGATAGAGATGATGCGGAGTCTTGTGGTGGCCACTTTCCTCATTGAAGCTGCATTTCATTTTGCATATCATCATTGTTTCTTGCTTAAGTTTCTTTGTTTTTTTTATGTTTAAACATTTTATGGGTTGGTTTGTTTCTGTAATTCGCAACTCTATTTGACAATTTCACTGCCTATGATTATTTGCTTTTGTCTAAATTGTTTGCCCTTTATGTTTCATTCTTTGTGAGTGAATTCTTGGTATTGCTGATTTTGTTTCTTCACCTATGCATTCTTTCTTGATGTTGACAAAGGGGGAGAAAGGCAAGGAAAGTGTGAAAAATGACAGGCACAAACTCAGGGGGAGTAATTCTCACACTTCAAAAAAATTTGTCATCATCAAAAAGGGGGAGTTTGTGAGCAACTCTAGTTTTGAATGATTATAAATTTTAGGTGTTTGTGTTTTCATCATATGCTTGATATTAAGACAAAATGATAGCCTTTAAATCTTTTGTCTCATTTTTAATATGTCTTTGTTTTTCTGAAAATACGCAAAATGAATCGATTCATTCCATCATGCATCGATTCATGATGTTGAAATGATTCTAGAAATTCGCAAAATGAATCGATTCATCTCATCATGCATCGATTCATGCTGTAAGAATGGTTCTGGAATTTCTTCTATGAATCGACACATACAAACATGCATCGATTCATTGCTTGTTTAATTCTCTGTTTTTATTCATCTGTTCAGTATGTATCGATTCATACTAATATGTATTGATACATAACAGTATAAATACTATTATATATCGATTCATTCGTGTCTTGAATCGATTCATCTTTCTGTTTTAGTTCTAACAGAATCTGCATAGTATATGTGGTATGTTTCATTTAGTGCAGATAACAACATAGAAATTGCAGACGAATTTCAGAGTGAAAAGATCATTGAAGAACACATCAAGAAAAGGAATTTTGAGTGTGGATAATTCAATGTTGAGCAGGATTGAAACCTAGAATCAAATTCATCTTCATCATTTTCTCAAATACCTTAATTCAAGAACATCAACCAGGAATTAAGTGATGTTCTGTGAATTGAAGGTTTATGAGATAACGTTCAGTGGTACGATCGGAGATCCAGCTGAGTTAAAGATTGATAGAAGGTTTCAAGGAAAAACCAGCTGGGTTTTCCTTCAAGAACGAGCGTGTTCTTGAGGGTTTGTTAGTCACGTTTACAAGACAGATTCAGCCACAACGTAAGATTTGGAAATCGGGGGATTTCGCAAATAGATCGTGGAACCGGTGAATTGTTTGTATTACTTGCAGGGAATTATTGGGCTCAGATTAAGTGAAGGTTGATACAATAGGAAGATCTAGGTGTATAGATTTCTGGTGTTTGTATAGAAACCCTGTAATCGACGATTTCAACAATATTGATATAAGAGTTCTCAATTTCGGTTTGAAATTGAGAGGGAGACGTACCCACACGCGAGGACGAACGTGGGGAACTTCCTTACCAAATCTCTGCGTATTGTATTCCTTCTCTATCTCTATTTACATTTTCAATCATTTTGATTCATTGGAAATAGCTTTTGTGATAGGTGCATTCAACTGTTTTACAGCTTGTGTGTTTTATTCTTTATCATCTCAATCGTAAATCCAGCACGTTATCACATGTCCGGTCTTCTAGTGGCTGGTCCAGAATAGACGCTTGTATATTTGGGACCGTTGTTTCCGTTAATCTTTGAAAACTCTGAAAAATCTTTTAAATCCTTGTAAACAAGGAGGTGATCCATTCACCCCCCCTCTAGATCACTAGCCACAGCGTCTAACAGCTCCGACACCGGAATTCAAACCAGTCACGCAAAACTCAAAATAAATGAACAAAAAGGTGAAGATCCACTAAATCAACATCACTGAACAAGAATATGGCATCAAAAACTCCTAAAAGTCAAAGGATCAAAGGGATCGAACAAAACAAAGTAGCACCATCAAACTTGAAACTCACATAACTTATGCTATGATGCACCAATTTCAAATCCAAAAAGTGTAGAATCATCAGCAAACATCAAATAACACAAAGCAACACATTAATTCCATTTCCAGATCACAAATTTTCAAGGTATACCTGAGATGTAGATCCTGGTTCAGTGAGCTATAAGACCAAAGAAAGGATGCAAATCACTCCACTTACTCCCTAGATGCAAAATAAATGCATCTAAGGTCTTGAAACAAGCTGGATCTGAGGTTTCAAAGCAAGTTGCTCTGAAATGGCAATGTCACTAAACTTGAGAATAAGCTTCAATGAGTGGTTGCTTAAGGATCCTGAGCTTGCCTAGATCACAGATCCACAATTGGTTTAGATATTGGATGTTTGGGTGAAGAGGAATGAGAGAAAATGCAAAGTTGCAAGAAGTTTGTGAATGAGAGAATGAGAGAGAGATCTGGCTTTCTAAAACCCTAATTGCTCTTTTTGTGACCTCACAAGCCTTTGCTGAAAGAGTGAAATGAAATGCACGAGTGAATCATGAGAAAAGTGTGAATTTGCATAATTTGCACTTTGTGAAATAAGCATGCTATGCTCATGCTCCCTTGGGCCTCTTAGCACATGTGCAAGGCATTTCCCACCCTTGATTCAAATCCAATCAATTATGGCCTTTAGATCAAGCCCTCACACTTATTTCATGACTTTTTGCAAAATATCCTCTTTGGAGTGATTTTCTTGTAGTGCACAAAAATGAACATTTCTTTGGAGAAAATTGGTTCAAATGTAATGAATTTTAAGTTTGAAACAATTTTGAACCCATACCAAGTCTCACAATTAAGCTTTGAGGCATTTTGCATTTGGTGGCATACTTGAAAAGTGAATTTTGCCCTAAAAACCTCAAATTTTTGAAGGAAATATAGGGAGATCTACAAATCCTATGAAAATGTACTTGTACTTTTTGAAAATGGGAGCCCTTACTCTTCGACTTTCATGTTTGACTTTGGTCCATTTGAAGAATTTTTGATCATGTTAAGGCCATTTGAAAATTAGGGCAAAAGTTGCCAAATTTGGAAAACTTCAAAAACCAACTTTGTACCATTTTTGCAAAACCCTTCAAATCCCCATGATCCTTGAACTTTGATAATTCCAAACCTCTTATAACATTGTAAGGACCCCTCCTAGCCAAAAAAATTGGGTTAGACCCCTTGAAATTGCACAATTGACTTTTTAAGGACACAATTGACTTTTTACTTCATCTGCAAGCAACTGAGGCATTGTCTGACTTCCACATGGAATTTTCTCATGAAAATTGACACCTAGGGTCCTCTTAACATATAGAAGACTTTGACCAAATGAAATGGCCAAAGTTGTGAGATCCTGGTGCTTGAATCACAAACCCTAATTTGGGTGCCTTGTATAAGAGCTTTGCCTTGTCCTGAGATCTCTGATGATCATGCAATCTTCTGAGTTTTTGCCAATGGACTTGAACTTGTAAATGGAGTGTAGACTCACCATAAGACTTGTACAAACTCATTGAGACCCTTGTCATGGCTTGAAATGCTTCAAGGACCTCCACAGATGACCATATGCTTGATGCTAGGACATGAGGGATGTTATGCCTCATCTTTCTATGATATGATGCTAAGAAAATGATATGAGTATGATGAATATGATGTGATATGATGCTTAAAATGAAGAGGGCAAATTTGGGGTGTTACAGCTGCCCCTATTCAATCATCAGTTAATCTGAAAAGGACGATAGTACGGGCTATCGACCATTTAAGATAAACTGTGGTTGAATACCAAGAAGACCAGAAATTTGCACTCTGACGAAGAATGCAACACTGGGAAATAAACCCAACCAGATGATGCTCTGGGGATATGAAGGAGAGAAAAAAAAGACGAGCTTCTTCCAAGTTGAAATTGATATCTGGAATAAGAATGCGTTGACAGACGAGTCTTCAAACAATCCTGTGACGCCAGGAGCTGGACAGACGAGTCCTCAAATACTGCAAGAACATAATCTGAGACAGAAGAGTCTTCAAACAATCCTGTAATGCCAGGAGCTGGACATACGAGTCCTCAAATATTGCAAGAACATAATCTGAGACAGACGAGTCTCCTTTGGATTTACCTGTTACGCCAGGACCGGTAATGCGCTAAAGTCTGTGGGATAGACATGCAATCAAGGTAGACGAACCTTCTTCATATATTATCCGTGGATATATGGTACAAGACAGACGAGTCTTCTTCGAGCAAACCTGTTACACCAGGTGCAACAACAATAATTGGTGCCTGAGACAGACGAGCCTCCTTCAGATTTACCTGCTACGCCAGGACCGGTAACCATTTTGACATTAATTCCTACTGTCAGGATTTGAAACCACTTCAATACAAACGAGTATTGGATGATCATCAAGATAACACAGACGAGTGCTATAAGTCAATGATACAGACGAGTATCAGACAATAATCTGAGAAACACATATGAGCGCTTCAAGCACTGATACAGACGAGTATCAACAACTGGTATAGACGAATACCAAAAATTCAAACACAGACGAGCATTTGAAGTAGCAATACAGAAGAATACCAGGATAATCAGCAAATCCTCACATACATATATAAGTTAACACAGACGAGTGCTGGGGACGATACAAACAAGTATCCAAACAAAGCAGACGAGCTTCAACAGGTAATCAACACAGACGAGTGTTGGGGATGATACAGACGAGTATCCACAAATATCAGGCATACCAAACACAGACGAATGCTGGAACGTTGCAAACGAGCAACAGTTGAAATTACATATCAAGGCACAGACGAGTGCATCAAAGGATCACATACCAAACACAGACGAGTGTTGGGAGTTGCAGACGAACATCATCATATTAGATATCACAACACAGACGAGTGTTGGAGAATTGCAGACGAGCAAAAGCAAAGAGATAACCAAACACAGACGAGTGCTGGAAATTGCAGACGAGCAACAACATATTAGATATCACAACACAGACGAGTGTTGAACATTGCAGACGAGCAACCTCAAGGTAATCATGAGCCACTGCTGGGGAGAGAAAACGAGCAATACCGAAGATATGACACAGACGAGTGTTGAAAGATGCAGACGAGTAGCAATAAAGCAATAATATATCACTGCTGGGGAAAACTCTGCTTAGGGATAACACAGACGAGTGTTGAGGATTGCAGACGAGAAACAAACGAATGCCTGATAGGCAGCAAGAGATACAACTCTGCAGGGGAAACAAGTCAAGAGGTCTGGACACCTAACTCTGACTGAGGTGATGAATACTTGGCTGTATCATCAAATTTCCCAAAAGTATGGCAACCTTGCTGGGGAATATTTCACTGACGGAAGTGAAGATCAAATATGAACTCTGTGGGGACAGGATCATCTTCAACCTTGGTTGGAAAGATGCATCAACAATACTCGAGCTGGGGAGAGCATCTGCTGATTCAAAGCTCTGGCTGGGAAAGACTCTTGCTGAGGATAGAATTCTGATAATTCTAATTCTGGTGATGTCAGGCTTTCAGATACCTTCTGGGCATACTCCACTGGGGAAGAATGGACTGTTACTTCACTGGGGAAGAAGAAATTGCTTGGGCAGCTGCCAAGGCTTAGCTGAAGAAAATCTCAGCTGGAGATGTCAGGCTTTCAGATACCTGCTGGGGGAAGAAATATCTTCTTGGGGAGATACTCTATTGGGGAAGAGTAAATTGCTTGGGAGAATGTGACGCCATCCTGCAACCTGCAACAACAGAAAACACAAGTGTGCCCCGGGGATTTGCATGGTATGATTTGTTCATCCATCGTCACCCGACACTCAAAGAGGGTTACAGTTTCCCTGCATGTCAGTTTCTTTTAAAATTATCACCATGTTCAGATGCAATGCTATTTTTGCTAAAAATTCAGGACATTTTGCAAACAAAAATAAACACACACAGTTTTTTTGACTGAATATTCTTTTTATTGAAAGGCCTCTGAATAGGCAAAGATTTACATCAGGAAGTAACCACCTGGAAAGAGGTAGCTACCGTAAAATTGAGAAAAAGAAACTATCCTAATGGCAATGTACACGACATTCCAAGGAGTTCCATTTCTGCTATGACCTGGATGTCTTCGAGACTCTCCATTCTGCTTTTGCTTTCTGAGAGGATGAGGGGACTGTTTTCTATCCTTCTGATATTGTCAAGTTGTACGAAACGATGACGTGGTTCAGATTACTTGGATCGCAGTTGTTCGCTCATTCCCTTGTTTTGCGTGGATCGCCCTTTCGGGTTTTCAATCCACCGGGATACCCTTTTTTGCCTGAGCTGTCCAATGTGACTTTTCAACTCAGCGGGTGTACATTTTTTTATTTATTTCCCTAACTTTTGCCCGAGCTTTTTATTCTGTTTTTAGCTCGCCGGGATGCCACTTTTTTTTGCCTGGACTATAATTCTGTTTTTGTGTCCAGCGGTTCTCTTTATGCGAAGTATTTTTTAACTGCGTCCGAGTTAATAGGGGACTGGAAGTCATCTCCATCCATAGTGGTGAGCATCAGTGCTCCTCCTGAAAAGACTTTCTTCACTATGAATGGTCCTTCGTAGTTTGGGGTCCACTTGCCCCTGTGATCTGAACCGGGAGGAACAATCCTCTTCAACACAAGCTCTCCCACTTGATACTCCCGAGTACGTACTCGTTGGTCAAATGCACGCTTCATTCTCCTCTGATAAAGCTGACCATGACAGATAGCCACTAATCTCTTTTCCTCAATTAGACATAGCTGATTGTAACGAGCACGCACCCATTCAGCCTCATCAAGCTTTACATCCATCATTACACGCAATGACGAAATCTCAACTTCAACAGGCAGGACTGCTTCCATGCCATATACCAGAGAGAAGGGAGTTGCCCCTGTTGACGTCCTGACTGATGTTCGGTACCCATGCAACGCAAATGGTAACATCGCATGCCAATCTTTGTAGGTGACAACCATTTTCTGCACAATCTTCTTGAAATTCTTGTTTGCTGCTTCTACCGCACCATTCATCTTTGGTCGGTAAGGAGAAGAATTGTGATGCTGAATCTTGAAGTCCCGACACAAGTCTGCCATCATCTTGTTGTTGAGATTAGAACCATTGTCAGTAATGATCCTTTCGGACACTCCGTATCTGCATATTATATCCCTTTTCAGAAATCTTGCCACCACTTGACGAGTGACGTTGGCATAAGATGCTGCTTCTACCCATTTGGTGAAGTAATCAATCGCGACCAAGATGAAGCGATGACCATTTGAAGCAGTTGGCTCTATCTTTCTGATCATGTCAATGCCCCACATAGAAAAGGGCCAAGGAGATGACATGACGTTGAGCGGGCTTGGAGGAACATGCACTTTGTCTGCATATATCTGGCACTTGTGGCACTTACGAGTGAATGAACAACAATCTGCATCCATTGTCATTCAGCAATTTCTTAGCCATAGCATGTCCTCCTGCATGGGTACCGAAAGATCCTTCGTGGACTTCCTGCATTAACAGGCTTGCTTCGTGTCTATCCACGCATCTGAGCAAGACCATGTCAAAATTTCTCTTGTACAAAACCCCGTCTGTGTTCAAGAAGAAGCTAGCAGCAAGTCGCCTCAAGGTCTTCTTGTCATTGGAAGATGCCCCAGCTAGGTATTCTTGCTTTTCCAGGAATAACTTGATATCAAAATACCAAGGTTTCTCATCAGACACGACGTCTACAGAAAAGGCGTGAGCTGGAGCGTCAAGCCTGGAGATATCAATTATGGGCACATAATTCCAACACAAGACTTTGATTGACGAAGAAAGAGTGGCCAATGCGTCGGCAAACTGATTTTCATCACGTGGTATGTACTGAAGTTTAACTGTTGTGAAGAACATCAACAGTTTTCTAGCATAATCCCTGTATGGAATTAAATGCTCTTGATGCGTATACCACTTGCCGGTAACTTGGTTAATGACGAGGGCTGAATATCCAAATATATCGAGGTTCTTAATCCGAAGATTAATTGCCTCCTCTATTTCCATTATACATGCCTCGTATTCCGCTTCATTGTTGGTGCAGCCAAAAGTAATTCTGGCAGCGAAGGGTAAATGAACACCTTCGGGGGTGATAAGAACGACACCAACTCCACGTCCATTGATATTGACTGCCCCATCAAACATCAATTACCATTTGGATTCAGGGTATGGCCCCTCCTCCGGAAGTGGTTCCTCATAATCGTTTGCTTTGAGGTACATGATGTCCTCATCAGGGAAATCAAACTTCATTGGCTGATAATCATCCTCAAGAGGTTGCTGTGCAAGGTAATCCGACAATACACTTCCCTTGATGGCTTTCTGAGAAGTATATTGGATGTCGTATTCAGTTAAAATCATCTGCCACCTAGCAACCCTTCCGGTCAACGCTGGTTTCTCAAAGATGTACTTGACAAGATCCATTTTGGAAGTGAGCAGTGTGGTATGAGTCAACATGTACTGCCTCAGTCGGCGAGCAGCCCATACCAAAGCGCAACAAGTTTTCTCGAGCAGTGAGTATCGGGATTCACAGTCGGTAAACTTTTTGCTAAGGTAATAAATAGCGTACTCTTTTCGACCAGACTCGTCATGTTGGCCTAGAACACACCCCATTGACCCTTATAGCACAGTCAAGTACATGATTAAAGGTCTTCCTTCCACGGGAGGCATTAGAATTGGAGGCTCCTGCAAATATTCTTTTATTTTGTCGAAAGCTCTTTGGCAGTCATCGTTCCACCTGACCGTTTTCTCTTTTCTTAGCAGTTTGAATATTGGCTCGCACGTGGCCGTTAGATGAGATATGAACCGAGAAATGCAGTTCAACCTCCCTAAAAACCCACGCACTTCTTTTTCTGTCTTCGGTGCAGGCATATCTTGAATAGCTTTTACTTTTGCAGGATCTACCTCAATTCCTCTTTGACTAACAATGAAACCCAGCAGTTTCCCGGAGCGCACTCCGAAAGTGCAATTGTTTGGATTCAACCTTAGTTTGTACTTGATCAGTCTATCAAATAGCTTCTTCAGGTTGACCAAATGCTCCTTTTCGTCTCGGGACTTAGCAATCATATCGTCCACATAACACTCAATCTCCTTGTGTATCATGTCATGGAACAATGTGACCATTGCCCGCTGATAAGTTGCCCCGGAGTTCTTCAAACCAAAGGGCATGACCTTATAGCAGAATGTACCCCACGGGGTAATGAACATTGTCTTCTCCATGTCTTCCGCCGCCATCTTAATCTGGTTATATCCGGAGAAGCCATCCATGAAGGAAAACACCGAGAATTGAGCAATATTGTCCACCAACACATCAATGTGTGGCAACGGAAAGTCATCTTTTGGGCTCTCTCTATTCAAATCTCGGTAGTCAACGCACATCCGGACCTTGTCGTCCTTCTTTGGTACAGGTACAATGTTAGCTACCCAAGGTGGGTAACTAGTTACAGCAAGGAACCCGGCATCCCATTGCTTCTGAACCTCCTCTTTGATCTTCATCGCCATGTCAGGACGAGTTCTTCTCAATTTCTGTTTCACAGGAGGACAATCCTCTCTCAGAGGTAGCTTATGCACAACGATGTCGGTATCCAACCCTGGCATATCTTGATATGACCAAGCGAAGATATCCACATACTCTTTCAGCATACCGATCAGCTCTTTCTTGACGTCGGCCTGCAGACTGGCCCCAATTTTGATCTCTTTCTTCACATCTTCACTGCCAATGTTGATGATCTCAATCTCTTCTTGATGAGGCTGAATAACCCGTTCCTCTTGTTTCAACAATCTGACCAATTCTTCAGGGAGGTGACAGTCTTCCTCAACCCCTTCATCAGCTTGGTAGACTGGATTGTCAAAGTCATGCATAGTCATAGCAGGAACGTTATCAATGGAATCCGGATGATCAACACTGCACAAATGATGTGCTTATTCAGAATCTGCTCATTTTGAAAAAGAGACGCTAACACAAAAGCAAAAAGGAAAACACATTGCCATTTTTATATTTTTGTGAAAAAGTTTAAAAATAAAGAAGGAGAACACAATTTGTCTGAAAATGTCCTTTTATTTCATAGCAAAATAAAGATGCAGTACAAAACATGGTGGCCCAATACAATGGATCCTAGCATCTTGGGCAGAATGCTGGATTTGACAATGCAGTATGCTAATAAAAGGAAACAAAATAATTACTCTGAGAGCCAGGTGACTTGAACAATGTCTTCAGCAGACCAATTTGTTAGCTCCTCGTCGGGCGCACACGGGTGGATCCAGTTGTCCCAGTCACCGTCATTGTCCCCATCTTGGCTTGTTGTACAGATCTGGCTGCGGTCGAGCAGCCCAACACTTGTAAACGTGATAGCCTTACCACTTGGAGTAGATCCACCAGGCTGATACCCTAAGCCAAACTTATCATCTTTCTTTTCTAGCTCCAACAGCTTGCCCCATCCTTGGGCACTTTCGGACTGAACAACCTCTTTTGCTTCTCTATAAGAATGGATGGATGTACCCTCTTTCTTGCTGCTCTTCTCCACAGGAGTCAAGATGCTGACGTTGACTGCTTCGAAGGCTTGGCATAAAGTTTCATGGATATCTCCATCCATCTCTACATACTTGAACGTTGACAAGTGGCTTACGAAGATATCCTCCTCTCCACAAACTGTGATGACCTGGCCGTCAACCACATATTTGAGCTTATGATGCAGGGTTGAAGTAACAACTCCAGTAGCATGTATCCACGGGCGTCCCAACAGGAAGTTGTACGCAGGCTGGATGTCCATGACGTAGAAAACACTTTTAAAGACTTGAGAACCTATCTTGACGGGCAGCTCAACTTCTCCAAAAAATGATCTTCTCGAACCATCAAAAGCCTTGACAATCAGATCACTTGGTCTCAGGACTATACCATCAACATTTAGCTTCATTAGTGCCTTCTTCGGAAGCACATTCAGGGAAGAGCCTGTGTCTACAAGAACGTTTGACAACACATCACCCTTGCACTCCATCGTGATATGTAGTGCTTTGTTGTGGTTTCTGCCCTCTGACGCGAGGTCTCTGTCTGTAAATCCTAGGCCGTGGCTTGCATTAACACTGCCTACAACAACTTCAAGTTGGTTTACAGTAATTTCCTGAGGAACATAGGCCATTTGCAGCACCTTCAATAAGGCCTCTCTGGGTGCAGGAGAACACATCAGCAGTGATAAGATGGATATCTTGGAAGGTGTCTGGTTCAGTTGATCGACCACCTTATAGTCACTCTTTTTGATAATACACATGAATTCCTCGACCTCTTTTTCAAATGTACCCTGCCCAGCCACAGGAGTAGTTGATTCATCAGATACAACTTGCTTTCCTTTGGCTTTGGACGAAGCTTCAGCCTCAGGATCCCCTCTCAGCACAGGGGGAGCGAATAAACGACCACTTCTGGTGAAACCCCCAACTCCTCCGACATTCTCTACAGTCGGGTCCACAGCAACAGACTTGCTCTCAATCTTCTGTCCAACTACATATACATCTGAGCCATAATGCCAAGGAATGGCTTTATCGTCTGTGTATGGAACAGGCCCAGGTACGGTGATAGTCACGGGACTAATCTCTGGAGCATAGATTGTTACAGGCTCTCTTCTGATAGGCATGTCAGCTTCATAATAGAATATGGTAATAGTTGACACATCATCAGCTTCAGCATTACCAACTTTGCTAAGCTGCAAGGATCCATCATCAATCAAACCCTGCAAACCCATCTTCAGCTTCTCACATCCATTCTCAGTATTTGAACATTCTTCACAATCAGCACTGCAACCATGAAATACTTGACCATTCAGTAGTCTCTCTTTCACTACCCTTAAAGGAGTCTTCCCTTCTTCAATACTCAGCACAAGACTCAACTTTTCACCACCCTCAACAGCATTAATTCTTGCCCCTCCATGATTCGGGATAGGGTTCGAAGTAACATTTGGCGGTGGTGCAAAGTTGATTGCTTTGGAGTCTACAAGATCTTGAACCTTGTGATGGAGAGCCCTGCACTTCTCAGTCAAGTGCCCGGGTGCCCCATAGTGGAAAGCGCATCGTGCATTGACATCATAACCTACCAGAAGCTCTCCAGGAGGTGGTGGTGCCAAAGTTCTCAGTTGAATCAGATTCAAATCTAGTAGTCTTGGAAGCAAAGCAGCATAAGTCATAGGGATGGCCTCGATCACCCTATTAGCCGGGCGCGTTTTCCTTGGCTGATACGGTCTCTGCTGATAATTGTTTCTGGGTTGTTGTTGTTGTTGTTGATGTTGTTGTTGTGGAAGTTGTGGAAGTTGCATCTGTTGCACTGGAGCAGAAGGAATTGTGACAGCTGCCACATGCTCATACGATCTTCTATAACCACGGCCCCGACCTCGGCCAAATACAACATTTGTCTCGCCCTCTCTTCTTCTAGGAGGTCCACTGAAAGCTTTCCTCGCTCCATTCGAGCTGCTAGCACTTGGATCTTGGATCTTCCCCATCTTCAACAAGGTCTCAACCCTCTCCCCAGCAATAACAATATCATTGAATTTAGTGGCAGAACTGGACGCCAATCTTTCAAGAAACACACCCTGCAAAGTCCCCATAAACATGTCAGCCATTTCATTCTCAAGCAGCGGTGGTTGTACTCTGGCAGCGAGCTGGCGCCACCTCTGAGCATATTCTTTGAAACCTTCCTTAGCAGTCTGAGCCATGTGCTGCAATTGCGTGCGGTTTGGAGCCATGTCCAAATTATATTGATATTGTCTCACAAAAGCTTCTGCTAGATCTTTCCAGTTCTTGATATTGACTCTGCTAAGCTTCATATACCATTCCAGAGAAGCTCCAACCAAGCTATCTTGGAAATAGTACATCCAGAGTTTTTCATCATCAGTATGAGCAGCGATCCTTCCTACGAAGGACTGAAGATGGGTCTTCGGACATGCAGTGCCATTATATTTCTCAAAGGTTGGAACTTTGAACTTGTATGGGATCCTGACCCCAGGAACCAAGCCCAGATCTGTTATGTCAAATCCCAAGGAGCTCTGGTATTGAATAGCTTTGATTTGCTTTGCCATTTCTTCAAACCTCTTGTTCATCTCAGCACCCTGACCTTCAGCTTCGTCTAGGAGAGTGAACTGTTCGTCCTGATTATCCATTTACACATTATTCAACCCATCATTGATTATTGTAACCCCTGGTTGTGCAATAGGGATTTCCACTTGTCGTGCGCCCGCACCATTACGATTATCAGCACCAGCACCAGCAGCAGTGTTGTTCCTGGTTTGATTCTCAATCATCTCCCGCAAACGCTCTTGGTTCTGACCCATGTCTGCCATCAATGTCATAAAGTTATCCATCCTTAGCCTCAGGTCAGCTAAGTCCGCTTGCATCTGGTCCATGATTATCTCTCTATTGATCTTTGTTGGATATCTATGTGCTACTGGTTGTTCCCGAACTTTTCGGGGAGCTATAGTGCCTGAAACACAAAACACGTTAGCAACTGAGACACCACCTGCAAAACAAACAAACAGGTTATATGTATGCAATGCAGTTGTTTATGTTTCCAACCCCAGGTCATTCATGCCCCGGTTCCAGTTTTTAGTAAAGAAAACCAGATGGATACTGATCCTCGACTTTCAGAAACTTTTGTGAAAAACCACATTCCCCGTAGGGTACAAGTTTCTAAAAATAAAAACAAACAACCAGGACTCCTACAACATGTCTGTAGGTAATCCAGATACAAGGAAAACAACCTAAGAAGCAAAACCACTGCCTGAGGACCCTGAACCTCCCTCCCTAAGCCCCACATCAGACCTAACCTTCTTGACTCCAGCCATCAACTTGAGGTCTTCAATCTCTTTAAGTGCTGCTTCGAGGGCTTTTTGACTATCTGCTAACTGTTGAGTCTTCTCCCTTCGAATCTTGTGGACTTGCTCCACCTCTTCCTTTTTGTGGGTGATGGGCTAAAGACGTATCTAATTATGTGTCTAACGGTATCTTAACTGCAAGTGCACAACCTATCGAAGTAATATTTAAGATTATCGATCCACAGGGACTCTATGATTACTCAGTGCTAGAGGAATTTCTAGTTTAGCTAAGGTGAAGGGTTGTCACGATTTTTTGTTGTTTTTAAAGATTAAAGGCGGGAATTAAATTTAAGTTTAATAAATAATACTAAGGCGGTCGGTATGTAATTATGCTAACTTAGGCGGGTCAATCTAACCTAGGCTTATAAAGATGGTTCACTTAATCTATTCTGTAGAGGTTACCAGTTTAAATATCTTTAACTCACACTCTCGTGGTCTTATCTCAGATCTTACCCCTAAAGCCCTATGCCTGCTCTCGCTAGCCCATAAGTGTTTAGAAATAATTTTTGGAAACTTAGTAATTCTAATTTATTTTAAAGCGCTCTCGCTGTGTTTAATTTAAATGCCTAACTTTAGCTATCTGGTTAGAATCTCACACTCTCGTGGTCTTCACCTAACCTAATACACATTCCTTACTCTCGTAACAAAAAGGTCGATTTTATAATAAAAAGTATCAGCCAGAATATTAAGCTCTTAATTAATTTAAGCCTAGAGTTGATTTTACCGATTTAGTTTGTTTTAATTACATACCGCCCTAAGGTATTTAGCTACTCATTATTATTGAACCAGACAGAGGCAGAGAAACATAAAACAAAATATGCATGGCAGAAAAATAAATATTCAACATAAATATAATTGCAAATTAATATAAACCTGGTTAACAATAAAAGTTGTAGACTCCTTCTTCCACAGGCTGGAAAGCTCGGAGTATTTGCAGAATCGAAAATAAATTCTAAAAGAATCTGAAGGCTTTGAAACAAATTAATTTATAACAATTTCCTGATGTTGGAAATTGTTATAAGGTTGGTTGGGATACAAGAAAAATAAAGCAATGAAATTAATGCTGGAAAAAAATAAAGGGTGTAAAATAAATCGGCAGAGCTTCCGCAAGAAATTAAAAACTAAAACTCTGTAAATTGTTCATTCCAATTAAGCTATTTATAGAAAACTAAATGGGCTTGGCAGTTGAATTGTTGCTTGGGCCTCGTAGGAGAATGAGAGAATCCAGGGAATGTGTCGATACTGGGTCAGTTGGAAAATAGGCACTTCATGCAGTGTAACGTTCATGACCAAGTCTTTAGTCAAATACCCTAATTTTCCCTTGTCACGGTCGTGACAAGGGTGTCACGTTCGTGTTTCTTGTATAATATGTGTCACGGTCATGAGGGATATGTCACGGTCGTGAGTGCTCCTTTTGGCGTGTCACGGTCGTGACACCTAGGTGACGACCATGAGTGTAACAAAATATGCAGGTTATGCAGAATTCCTCATTTCTTCATGTTTTAATGGTTTTTTTTGCTCATTTCACTTGTGGCTCATGATTTAGCTCTGTATATGATGTACCTGTAAAATGGCAAAGAAAACTCGAGGAATCGGGTGTTAAAATGACAATTATGCGATAAAACGGTATTGAAACATAGTGTAAACACCCCAAATTTGCCCTCACCCATTCACACCATGGCTTGTGATCATCTCATATGCATATACTCAATCATATCATCTCACATCTCATTTTTTAATTCACTACATAGTTTCTAAGTCATCGGCACCTAGGGTTTGTGATCTGAGCAATCCCAGAGCTCCTTGAGCCACTCCAAAGGTCACCAATCACTTCCAAGGGGTCCATATGTGTTCAAGTATCATATTACATCCCCTCAAGGTCAAGAATGCAAAAGAATCACAAGAACTGGGATTGGTGTGGATGCAGAGCCAAGTTTGACTGCACAGTTGACCTAAAATTAGGGTTTTGGTTTCAGAGGCCATAACTCCAATTTTTTTGGTCATTCTTGTTTCCATTAGTCTTTATATGGTATAGAGAGTATGCATATCAATTTTCATGAAGAAATTCCATGGGGAAGTCATCTGATCAAGAGTTGACTTTTCAGACAAGTCAGTGCAAAATCAGGGCATCTGAGGCCCCCAATGACCCAACCAATGGGTGATCTTCATCATTTTGAGTGTATATGATCTTTATTTGATCATGGAAGAAGGTTTAAGTCCACAAAAATCAAGAATTTGGAGTTTTTGCAAATGTTGACTTTTTGGGCATAGTTGACTTTTCAAGAATATGTCATTTTAGGTCATTTTTCAAGCCTTGATTCTTGATCCAAAAATGCTTCAAATGGAAAAACTTTGGTCATGAAAGTTGTAGATTACATCTTTCCCTTTTCAAAAAGTACAAGAACATGATCAAATTATTCTTGGATCAAAAATTATGGTGTGACAAAGTTGGTAAAAATCATTGATTTTCAAGATGTGCACCAAATGAGAATTTTGCAAAACCATGAACCAAGGCTGTTTGTAACTTCTAGTTGACATCAAACCAATGTACAAACATCACATGAGCTCTAAAAATCAGAATTGAACCAAGTTTCTCATGGTTTATGGCTTGTTGGACAAGGAAATCACATGTGAACCAAAATTGGAACAAGTTGCAAAACCACTCATCACACTTCACCAACTTGATGCATTGGATGCTGCACCTTGCTAGCCCTCTCACCTCATCTTGCTTCACCAGAACCATGCCTTGTACTAGCCTAGAACCAAGCCATACTTTCCTTACACAAAAAGTTGACTTTTGGCGAAAGCAAACATCCTAATCACCATAGGCCATGTCACATCATCTGACCAATGAGAGAGGTTTATGTGGACAAAGAGCAAGACATTTCATACATGAAGCAAGGCTGAAACACTTCACAAGATTACATACACAAAAACTCACCATTTTGCAAAACCATTCGAATCTGCCTCCACAAGCTTCAAACATCCAAATCATTTCCACATATCATCTCACCTGGTCTCATTGAGCAGAAACCACCAAGATTCAAGCCTGAAACCAGCATGGATTGAGCTTCACCATTCTTCACCTCAGCCTGCATTTTTCTTCGAATCACCTTCCATAGCCATCAAACATCAAAGCTCTCTTCACCAACAAATCAAGCACATCAAAAGGAGTCAAAACCACCCTTCACATTGGTCTGAAGCAGCCTGTACACAAAGCTCATTTCCTGCTACACCAGAACTGGACTTCTCAAAACAGCTTGTTCAAGCTCATTCCAAACCTTCCATTGGCTTCAGGGGGTTCATAGCAAGCATTCTGCACCAGAGCAAGGTCAGGAGAGCTCAAATCCATAGTTCATCACTTCAGGTAGCTTCAGGTTTACAACTTTTCAGAGCTTGGTTTTTATGTTAAAAATGGATTATGTATGCTTTGCTGGTCATGGGGATGGTTTTAGATTTAAGAATGAGTGAGAAATGAGGATTTACCAGGGCTCTGAAATTTTGCCCGTGAAACTTCATGGTTTCGATTCTCTTAGTTCAGGCATGAAAAATTCTTTTTGAGAGTTGATTCGAGCAAGGTTTGAGTGGAGGAACATTTCCCTGGAATTAATTTGGAGAATGGTGGCCTGAATCGTTTTTTAGGGTTTCGGGGTGCCGGAGAAGATGACCGGAGCTTCTCTCCGGTCACCTGGAAATGCTTAGCCCTAATCTCAGGTCATTAAGGAGATTTGAATTTGGAGCGTAGGATCAGTTGACCCCTTTGACCTCCCGCGCGTGTGAATGGCTCAGATCTAATCATTATGCCCTAATCTTTTTCATTAGTTTTAATTAATTATAATTAAACTAATTAACTCAGAACCAACCATGGCCCTTGGATCTGCGCGCCAGTCAACGTATTCAAACTCAGAAGCCATCCCAGCCATCCACTCAGTTGACTTCATTTTAAATTTCATTTTTATTTCATTTCTTTTCATTTTATTTGCATAATTTATTTAAAATAGTAAAAAATGTTTAAAAATTATGAAACTTTTTCCCAAGAGTTTTATTAATTTTTATGACACAAAAATATTTTTGTTTTTATTTTTAGCATTAAAAAAGTATTTTTAAATATTTAAAAGATTATTTTTAATTAATTAATGGAAATTAATTTATTAAAAATACTTTTAAGTATTTAAAAATCACCAAAAAATTCATGAAATGTTCTAAGACATTTAGAAACATTGTCCAACCTTCAAACCAAATTTATTTTTTGATCTTGATGCATTTTGAGGATTTTTCATTGAATTAAAATCATTTTTGTGCATTATTTTGATCCTAAGTTCAAAAAATCATTTCTGCCTATCCATGAGGAGTTGGACATTGATTCTTCTTGCATTGCATTGTGTTTAGCATGTAGTTTTTGAGATAAAAAGGTCATGATTTGATCTTGCATTTTCAAATTGTTTGACATTTCTTTTGTTTGGAAACCCTAAAAACCCTAGAATCTTGTAAAAATCATAACTTGAGATTGGTTAAGAGTTGAGACCTCTCCCTTGGGCATTGGTTTAGTATAGGATTGGGGGTCCTTTGTGTGGCATTTTCCATTTTTTATCTTAGGGTTTGCTTCTGATTTTGACTTTTGTTTGATGTTTGGTTCATAAACCCTAATTTGGGCTTCCATATGCATCCATCTTGCATTCTCTTGCATAACATGACTTGCCATGACATTTCAAGCATCCATTTGATCCATTTAACATCATAAGACATATTGAAAGCATGTTTGATCATTGCATCATGAATTTGCCATGTTGTATGTCATGTGCACTTCATAACTTTTCATGTGTTTTCATGGTTCCTAACTTGTTTCATTTGCATTCATGAACTTGTATGTCCATTCCCATGTGCTGCCTCATGTTTGTAGCATCTCATAGCATCCTTAGCATCATGTATATGCTTCTGGTTTTGTTTCTCACCATGTCATCTCATCCCATTTTGCATTGCATTGCATTTCTTTTCTAACATTTCAGGTGGTAAGTGATGTTGAGAAGTGAATTTGCCTTCACTTCTCATGACTTTTCTCCTCATCTCTCTTGCATCCATTGCTGCATTTTTATATGTGTTTGAGTTTGAGCTTGCTCATTCTTCTTCTTACTTTCTTTCTTCAAGTGACTTGACTTCTTGAATGAAGCAAGTCACTTTGCTTCTCTTGATCCTGTTCATCTGCTTCCTGGTGGTTCCATTGAAGACTTCTCTTGAAAAACCTCACAAACCTTAGGAACAACCAAGCATGACAATGATTAGGGTTTTGATTAGTCTCCCTTCTTAGTTTTACCTTTGTGTCCCTTTTGAGTCTTCTCTCCTCATCTCATAATCAGGGACTAAACCCTAAAGGCTTTAAGGCTTTGTGATTAAGCTTATGCCTGCATCCTTCTATTAGGATGGAGTGTATAACTTTAATCCTAAGTGTTAAACCCTTAATGTGTTTAAATCCTTTAATCAATCCATATAATAATCATCAAGACATCAAGCTTGTAACTTGGGCCTTGCATTAGGCTTCTAATTCTTCCTTAATTGGTTAAGAAGGACTAACCCTAGTGTTAATGGACAAGTCCCCCTCAAGTTTGTCTCACAAACCCTAAAAATCACTTCTTCATCATATCACTAAATAAAATCCACTTAATCAAAGGCTTGTTTTGTCATGAGTTTAATCCCTAATCATGGATTAAGTTGAGGAGTTTTCCTCAGCTTAAACATTCTCATCTATTATCCTTCTATTAGGATGGTGTAATGAGTCTGTTTAATCCCTGATTATGGCTTAATCTCATTACTCAACACTAAACAAAAACACCAAAAAACATCTAAATAATCACAAGTAGGTTAATGATCTTAATCCTACACCCAAGGTGATTAAGTGTGAGAATCTGACTTCACACTTAAGGTATTCTCATTACCCCTAATCAGAGGGAAGATGTGGTGAGTTTACTAAATCCATTGGTTTAGGCTTAAGCTCATTAACTTATGACAAACTTTCAAAAGCAATAAAAGACTGAAAACTCAAAAACAAACAATAATCGCCTCCTCCGGGATTCTTTTCTCATCTCATTCACTCCCAAACGAGAACTTGCTTCTTCCGTCTAATGCAAGACAGTTTGCACCTGAGCCAGACAGGTCATACACTTGAGCATAGGCCAGTAAGCAGTTCACAAGTCAATTCACCTTTCAGTCTCTTTGGGTCGAACTACGGTGTTCTGACTTCCTCATTGCACGAGAGGATACGTAGGCATAACTTAACAGTTATCGAACAAAAGTCTCTGTATATTCCCCCTCCTCCTAGCTTCATTCCTTTAGCCTCATGATCTTGAGCATCTCACTCTTTTCCTTGCACTGACACTGTACATATTACACTGCACTTCTTTTACACTGACACCTGTACATCTTTTTCCAGCTATTTTATACACAGAATGCACTGACACTACCCCTTTAAAACACAAATCTTTTAAGCGTGGATCCCGTCGAGTACGGCGGACAATCTGGGTGCTAATACCTTCCCAGGTTGTAACCAACCCCCTTTCTCAGTCTCTCTGGTTCGCAACCGTCCTATCCATCTCTTTCTAGGTCTATGCAGCATTGCCTTTCCTCCGGGATAAAAATGCCTAGCTGGCGACTCTATTCATCTCCAGTGAGTTCACGGCTGTGTGTTCTCATTGTCCCTTTCGCCGACCGTTCGCGTCTGTACCCCTTTTGACCCTGTGTCATTTGGCGGGAGCGACACATAGCAATATAATCGATACTTTTTCTCGTTATCAAACTTCCCCAAACTTAAACCTTTGCTTGTCCTCAAGCAAATAGTCGGTTAAAAATTGTCGGACAAGTTTTTATCGACGCACACACTTAACAAACCGTACGAAGGATCGTTTTGTCGGATAAACCGGTACTTTGATAAAACACTAACGATACACTAATGACACAAGCAACAAGCTAAGTCGTCGACTTCCCGTTAAACGAAACATTCGGTAATTTCTTTACGATTTCACCTAGAGTCTTTTCGATCTTATTTCGCCCGGTTTCATTCTAGCGCAATCACATTAAGCCCTTTGCCTTAGCACGCACGTAGTGGAGTAGCCGGTTAGCGAATTTGATCCTTTATAAGCACGGGGTCTGGTACACGAATGTGGTAACCCTACATACATTATCCAATTTGGAGGTTGTGGGGGATCGAGCCGTAGCACGCCCTACCAAGTTCAGAACCAGTACCTCTGAACCAACCCGCAATGGACTCCTTCTCATATTTCTCGTTTCTTATATGCGACCGTGTACTTTGGTGCAATTTCTTTTCATTTGCATCGAGATATGAAGGATCATTATAGATTAGGCATCAAACGCTTATATTCATCGGCTCCCCACGTGGTTTGTGTTCAGACGGTGCTGACTGCTAGTATAAACTACTAAGGGTTACTTTAGAACTGAAACTTAAGGTGTAGTCGTAGCAATAATCGAAACGGAATCGCTTAAGTGGGAGGTCTAAGGTGTCAAGACTGTATTGATCTTGTTGAATCGTTCTCAGCTTCCTAATTATGATTTCGTAGGTAAGTCGGGTAATGCGAAGAATTAATTAAAGATTTTTTTTCGGTATGGCTAAATAAACGGGGAAAGTTCGAAACTAAAGAAAATAGCACAAAAATTGCTCGTTTCATTAACTTACGAAAAGGAAATACAACGGAATGGAAAAGTGCGGAAAGGGAAAAATGCGGAAAATGAAAGGTACCTCTCCCACACTATATCAGACATTGTCCTCAATGTTGTGATATAATAGCGGTTAAAGTACAATACAAACAACGAAAACGGAAAAACATAAACAAAAACTAAAACTAAGGCTGCTGATGACTACGGCCTCGGCTTCTGGTGCGGGAGCGTCTGGTCGGAGTCGCTTCAGGATCAGAACCGGTACCGGTGACAGCAGTGATATCAATGCGTAAAGCCTCTAGCTCGCTAAAGATCTCTCCGAGCTTCTCATCAGTAGACCTCTGGTTGGTTGCAATAGTGCGGAGTAATGCATCATGTTGATCCTTCTGCCTTCGCTCCAGTGAGGCATTCATCTGGTTTTGCTGATGAATCGCACGGAGGACTTCCTCAAGTGTATAATCTTGTGCAGGAGGCTGTCGGGTGGATGTCTCAGGAATGTCCTGGACAGGCTCAGCTGCATCCATAGCATCTTGCATCTCGTCCGCTAGTAGATCGGCCTGCTCATCAGGAATGGGGGCGTGGCCGGCAGCATCCGGTAAAGCAAAGAGCCAGTTGGCTCGGCTAGACGGATCGATGCGGTCACGACACGGCAAGGTGATGTGGTGATAAACAGTGCCGTGGATAACAGGGCTAAACCTGCCATCCTCTCTCTGTGCAATCAAGTGTGCGGACCTGTGTCGCTCCCACCTGAATGACACAGGGCCAGGAGGGGTACAGACGCGAACAGTCGGCGAAGGGGAGGAGAATGAATAGAGTCGCCAGCTAGGCATTTTTATCCCAGAGGAAAGGTAATGTTGCATAAACCTGAGAAGAGATAGATAAGACGGTTGCGAACCAGAGAGACTGAGAAAGGGGGTTGGTTACAACCTGGGAAGGTATTAGCACCCAGATTGTCCGCCGTACTCGACGGGATCCACGCTTGAAAGACTTGTGTTTTAAAGGGGTAGTGTCAGTGCTATTTGTGTATCAAAGCTGAAAAGAATGCAAGTGTCAGTGTAAAAGAAATGTGAGATGTATAAGTGAAGTGTCAGTGTAAGAATAAGAATGAAATGCTCAAGATCTTGAGGCTTAAAGAATAGGGCTGGAAAGAGAGGGAATATACAAAGACTTTTGTTCGATAACTGTTAAGTTATGCCTATGTATCCTCTCGTGCAATGAGGAAGTCAGAACACCGTAGTTCGACCCAAAGAGACTGAAAAACAAATTGACTTGTGAACTGCTTGCTTGTCTATGCTTAAGTGTATGACCTGTCTGGCTCAGGTGCAAACTGTCTTGCATTTAGACGGAAGAAGCAAGTTCTCGTTTATGAGTGAATGAGATGAGAAAAGAATCCCGAAGGAGACGATTATTGTTTGTTTTTGGTGTTTTCAGTCTTTTATTGCTTTTTGGTGTTTGTCATAAGAAAATGAGCTTAAGCCTAAACCAAAGGATTAGCAAACTCATCACATCATCCCTCTGATTAGGGGTAATGAGAATACCTTAAGTGTGAAGTCAGCATCTCACACTTAATTACCATGAGTAGGATTAAGATCATTAACCTACTTGTGATTATTTAGATGTTTTTGTTGTTTTTGTTTAGTGTTAAGTAATGAGATTAAGCCATAATCAAGGATTTAATGAACTCATTACACCATCCTAATAGAAGGATAATAGATGAGAACATTTAAGCTGAGGAAGGCTCCTCAACTTAATCCATGATTAGGGATTAACCTCATGACAAAACAAAGCCTTTATTAAGGTGGATTTTAATTAATGATGAGATTAAGAAGTGGATTTTATGGTTTGTAAGACAACTTGAGGAGGACTTGTCCATTAACACTAGGGTTAGTCCTTCTTAACCAATTAAGGAAGAATTAGAACCCTAATGCAAGGCCCAAGTTACAAGCTTGATGTCTTAGTGATTATTAGATGAATTGATTAAGGGATTTAAACACATTTAGGGTTTAACACTTAAGATTAAAGTTATACACTCCATCCTAAGAGAAGGATGCAGGCATAATCTTAATCACAAAGCCTTAAAACCTTGAAGGTTTAGTCCCTGATTATGAGATGAGAAGAGAGACAGAAAAGATGACACAAAGGTAAAACTAATGGGGGTACTAATTAAACCCTAATTGTTAAAATGCTTGGGTGTTCCTAGGGTTTATGAGGCTTGCAAGAGAAAGATCTTCAGAGAAACCACCAGGAAGGAAGAAGATGAAAGGAGCAAAGAGAAGTAAAACAACTTGCTTCAATTAAGAAGACAAGTTGCTTGAAGAAAGAAAGTAAGAGATGAACATGAATGAGCAAGCCCACTCCAATACACATACAAAATGCAGCAAAGGAAGTATGAAAGAGATGAAAAGAGAATGTGAGGAGTGAAGGCAAATTCACTTCTCAAACAACTTACCACCTGAAATGTTAACATAAGAAAATGCAATGCAATGCAAATGAGATGAAATGTCAAGGTGCAAACCAAAGTCAGAAGCATAAGTATGATGTTAATGATGCTAAGGGATGATACAAACATGAGGCAAGGCATGAGAATGATCAAACAAGCATAAGGATGTAAATGAGGCATGCATTAAACCATGAACATACATGAGAGGTTATGAAATGCAATGGACATACAACATGGCAAATGAAAGAGGCAATGATCAAGCATGATTCTAATGTGTCCTAAGATGTATTAAGAATCATGAGGATGCACAAAATGGCATGGCAAGTCAATGGATGCAAACAAATGAAAGAAGGATGCAAAGGAAAACACAAATTAGGGTTACATGCAACATGCAAAGCAAAAATCCAAAACCAGAAGCAAATGACATGATAAAAATTTGAAAATGCAATCAAAGATACCCTAAACCTATACAAACTCACTGCCCAAAGGAGGGGATCCAACTCTTAACCTAATGGAAGTTATGAATTTCCTAAGATTGCTAGGGTTTTAAGGTACTTTGTCAAGAAAAATGCAAAACAAATTGAAAATGCAAGATCAATTCAAATCAAATTTATCCTATAAACTACATGTTATGCAAAAAGAATCATCATCCAATTCTCAATGGTTAGGCAGAAAGAAATTTTTGAAGTTTGAAGCAAAATATTGCCTAAAAATGAAATTAAATCCAATGAAAATGATCAAAAGACATCAAGAACAAAAAAGAAATTTGGTTTGAGAGTTGGACAATGTTCCTAAATGTTTCTAAATGCTTTGTGAATTTTTTTGTGATTTTAAATACTTAAATGTATTTTTAATTAATTAATTTTCATTAACTAATTAAAAATAATCATTTAAATGATTTAAAAATAATTTTTAATGCAAAAAATAAAAATAAAAATATTTTTGTGTTCTGAAAATTCATGAAACCCTTGACAAAAATTTTCATAATTTTTATATGATTTTAGCTATTTTTAAAAATTCGTACAAATAAATGCAAAACAAATGAAAATAAAATGAAATTAAATAGAAAAAAGAGAAAGTCAGCCAATCTGATGGCTGAGATTCAAATTCACAGGGGCGGGAATTGACCTGGCGCGCAAACGAACGGCTCACATTCAAACTTGCTTATTTATGATTAAGCCCTAATCAGAAACCCTAAACACTTTCAGATGACCGGAACAGTGTTCCGGTCATCTTCTCCGGCCAACCGAAAATCAAAATCACTCCCTAGGCCATTTCAAATGCTCTAACTCTCCAGAATTCATCCTCTACCCACCCTAAACACGAATCAAGCACAAAATCATGTTTATCTTTCAACACAAACACGAATCGAATCAAAGAAGTTTTCAGGTCAAACTTTCAGAGACATGGTTCAGGCTCAAAACTCAATCATTTTAAAAACTAAGAACACCAGAATGATCAGTGGAGCATAAGCAACAATTCTATAGCATAAAAAACAATTTCTGGAAAAAAAGTTCTTGAGGTACCTGAGCTTGAGCTTTCTCAGTTTGCAACTTCCTGGCCAGCTCTTTGCTTCCAATCACCTCCAATGATCCCCCTGAGAAGTTTGCAAAGCTTGGTTGGAGTTTAAAATGGTTGGTTTGTGAGATTGATCAAGTTCTGTTCAGTGAGGGGTGAGAATCGTGTTTCTGATTGAGGAGGTTTCAGGGATGAATGAGGGTAGGGAAATGATCAGGGGAGCATGCTGAGTGATTCTATGAAGTTTGTTTTTATGTTTGATGCTTGTGTGATGTGTTTCGAATGAAAATGCATAAGAGGTGAAAGCTTGGAGCTATGGCTCGAAGAGTGTTTCAGGCTTGTGTGTGTGGTGTGTTCAGTCTCTTTTGGTCCACTTATCACTCTTGGATAGGTCAGAGGAGTTGGTGTGGCACAGGCTGATTGGTATGGGGTTTTTGCAAAAAAGTCAAGTCTAGGTGTAAGAGAGGTATGGGTCAATGGTAGGCCAAGGACAAAGGGGTGTCCTGCGCAGAAAGGAATGAGGAGAACCATGGGATCAATCTTGAAGCCAATTAACAAGTGGATAAGGGTTTGTATGATGTTTTGCAACTTTGCCTCTTCGGTACATAACTTGAAATTATGTGATTTTTCCCAACTTTGACAAGCCATAACTTTTGATCCAAAATGAATTAGAATGAGTTCTTGTACTTTTTGAAAAGGGAATGATCCATTCTACAACTTTCATGACCAAAGTTTTCCCATTTGAAGCATTTTTTAATCAAAAATCAAGGGTTGAAAAAGTTTCCCAAAATGGCAAGTTTCCATTACAAGTCATTTTCCCAAAAAGGCAACTTTGCAAATGGCTTGAAATTCTTCAATTTTGTGAACTTCTAACATCTTCTATGATCAAATAAAGATCATACTCATTCAAAATGATGAAGAACACCCTTTGATTGGGTCATTGGGGGCCTCAGATGCCCTGATTTTGCACTGACTTGCTCAAGAAGTCAACTCTTGATTAGATGCCTTCCCCATGGAATTTCTTCATGAAAATTGATATGCATTATCCTTATGACATATAGAGACCAATAGAAACAAGAATGACCAAAACAATTTGGAGTTATGGCCTTTGAAACCAAAACCCTAATTCTAGGTCATCTGTGTAGTTAAACCTGGCTCTGCTTCCATGCCCTTCTCAGTTCTTGTGATCCTTTGACTTTCTTTACTTTATGGGGATACAATATGATGATTGAACATACATGGACCCCTTTGAAGTGATTGATGACCTTTGGAGTGACTCAAGTAGCTCAGGGATGGCCCAGATCACAAACCCTAGATGCAGATGACTTTGAATCAATGCAGTGAATCAAAAATGTAATATGAGATACTATGATTGAACTTATGCACATAAAGATATCACAAGCCATGGTGTGAATGGGTGAGGGCAAATTTGGGGTGTTTACAGCTGCCCCTATTCAAGCATGAGTTAGCTGTGCAGGATGTAAGCAATGACTTAACAGGCAAACAAGATAACTTGTGGTTGAATACCAAAGACAGTCCAAAATTTGCACTCACAGAATGAAGAAGAAAAGGGATATAGATTATAAAAAGGAAAATTAGGTATAATTATAAAGTGCGGGCAACGGAGGACGACCGTCGAGCAGAGGACGATTGCTGGGGATAAAGCGATGACGGGGACGACCGACATGCTGGGGAAAATGAGATTATGATGGGGACGGCCATCAAGTAAAGCTATAAGACTCTCTGGGGATTATAGGTGAATGAAATAAATTATGAGGTACGGTTATCAAAGGTGAAGGACGATCACCTAGCAGGGGACGGCTGCTCTGTTGGAGGGATAAGATGAGGGACGGTCATCTAATGGTGAAGGACGATCACCTGGCAGGGTACGGCTGCCGAAAGTATCACGACATAGGACGAATGTCGGATAGAAAGAGTCGACGACGGGGACGACCATCAGATAAGCATGATGAAGGACGATCATCAAGAGGTGAAGGACGATCACCTAGCAGGGTACGGCTGCTCCGAGGGTATCATGACATAGGACGAATGTCAGATAACAAGATCAACGATGGGGACGGCCATCGGATAAAATGATGAAGAACGATCATCAGGAGGTGAAGGACGATCACCAAGTAGGGGACGACTGCTGAAAACGTCACGACATAGGACGAATGTCGGATAAGAAGGGGTTCTAATGAATAGAGACTCCACTGGGGGTGATGAAGGACGATCATCAAAAAGGTGAAGGACGATCACCTGGCAGGGTACGGCTGCCGAAAAAAGGTATCATGACATAGGACGAATGTCAGATAGAAAGAAAATAAATCAACAAGATTTGTTGGGGATTCTTCTGGGGAATGGTAGACACAGACGAGTGTCTAAATTCAAGAAGACATAAGTGTTTGACACGGTGTATAGATTAAAGATGCGGACGAGCATCCTTAAGACATACGGACGAGTATCGGTAGAAACAAACGCTTGACGCATGTTCAGAGATGATGAAACGGACGAGTACCAACTAGTTAACAAAGAACACGGACGAGTGTCAGATCTGAGGGGATTTAAGTGGTATATACAAGATACGGACGAGTATCTGTACGGGTGAAACAGGAGTAACAAGTATGAGTGGTGTACAGGAGAGTGTTTAACTTGCTGGGGAGAGCATGACACAGACGGGTGCCTGAAAAAGTGTATTATAGACAACTATTTGATTTCCAGAGTGTTTAGGTAGCTATGTTGGGGAAGACGACACAGACGGGTGTCATGGAATTGTATAAATATGTACACAGATGTTGTGAGTGCAAAGGGGACGCTTTGGTTTTCCGCTGGGGATATGGCACAGACGAGTGTCAAAAGGAGTATATGTAATATATATATAAGTGTCTGTTTGCAAAGAATACTCGGGCGACTTTACTGGGGAGTGGTGACACGGAAGGGTGCCAAAAGGAGTGTGCATTTGTATTTGTGAGTGTAAGGCAAATGCTTTGGCTCTCTGCCGGGGAATTTGGGAAGTCTTCTGTATATCGTTGATGAATTGTCAAAATTTACAAGTGTTTGAGTTTACACATGGCTTATGATTATGCAACATGTTCGATTTTTGCCATAATGCTCCGCATTAGACGGAATGCTACGCTCTGCGGGGAGAATATGATGCGAATGCTATGATTGTGCAAAGATACCGATCCGGGATTCGGATCCTGTTGCTGCGAAGATCTCTGGCTGATCTGCTTGGAGTGGACATCCCAGCTGGGGATGAGATCATTGATGGATCTGACATATATGACTCTGTTTGGGGAAAATAGGTCCTTGATAGACCTATCTTTGGTAATGAGGGACCCAGCTGGGGGTTTTTAGAAGCTTCCTTCACCCTGTTGTGAGATCTCCAGGCATTGCTCTTCTGGATAGAGGCTGAAACTCTTGTGGGGAGATGGCTCCCTGTACTTGGCCGAGGAGGAAATAACAAATGGCAACTCAGCTGGGGAGAAAGCACCTCCGGTGCTAAGACTGAGTAGATAATGATTTTCCAGCTTGCTGGGATGAAGCTTTCATGCCCCATGCTGTGCTTTGAATACCTGCAATCCTGAAAAGTCAGAGAAATGCACAAGCAATCCCGAGGTATCCTTTACCAGATTCCATTATAAGAGTTTAGGCACTCCTGGGAGTGAGTATATTTCCTGCAAGCATGTATTTTTTAGAAGCATCTGTATTTATGCAATCAGTATCTTAAAGACATCGGACATTCTTGCAAATAAAAATAAAATGTACGAGGCGAAACATGACTGAAAATCTGATTTTATTAATTCGTGTGCCCTGGATTGGTAAGATACAGTCAAAGAAACAAATCCCCTAAAATGAGGAGATTGTTATAAATTGAGAAACAAAAGATGTTGGCAATGTTGATGACGCTTTAAGAAGCTTCCCTTTCGCTATGACTCGTATGACATTTGACGCTCTTCTCGTCTTGCTTTCTGAAGAAGGCTGATTCCGACTGACGCTTGGATCTTTCGAAGCTTGCCATGTTGTAAGTGATACAGATGAATTCAGAATGCAGTTGTTCTCTTATTCCCTTATTTTGCATGGATCGCCCTTTCGGGTTTTTAATCCATCGGGATACCCTTTTTGCCTGAGTTGTCCAATGCAGCTTTTCAACTCAGTGGGTGTACATTTTTTTTGTTTATTTTCCCTTATTTTTTCCCGAGTCTTTTATTCTGTTTTTGACTCGCCGGGATGCCCTATTTTTGCCTGGACTTACATTCTATTTTTATGTCCAGCGGGTCATTTTTATGCGAAGTATTTTTTAACTGCATCTGAATTCACAGGGGACGGGAAGTCTTCGCCATCCATAGTACTGAGCATGAGTTCTCCACCGGAGAAAACTTTCTTTACTACGAATGGCCCTTCATAATTTGGAGTCCACTTGCCCATGTGGTCTGTATGAGGAGGGAGGAGTCTTTTCAGCACAAGATCTCCTACTTGGTACTCTCGGAGCCTGACTTTCTGATCGAAGGCTTTCTTCATTCTTTTCTGATACAGATGCCCATGACAGATTGCAGCTAATCTCTTCTCTTCAATCAGACTCAGTTGTTCATATCGGGACCGGACCCATTCTGCTTCATTCAGCTTAACATCCATTAACACCCGTAAGGAGGGTAATTCAACTTCAACAGGTAGGACCGCTTCCATACCATACACAAGCTGATATGGTGTTTCCCCGGTGGATGTTCTGATTGACGTTCGGTACCCATGTAAGGCAAACGGTAGCATTTCATGCCAGTCTTTATAGGTAACTACCATCTTCTGTACAATCTTCTTGATATTTTTATTAGCTGCCTCTACAACGCCATTCATCTTTGGCCTGTAAGGAGAAGAATTGTGGTGTTGGATCTTGAAGTCCCGACATAGCTCTGCCATCATTTTGTTGTTTAAATTGGAACCATTATCAGTAATGATTCGCTCGGGCACTCCATACCGACAGATGATGTCTCTCTTCAGAAATCGGGCTACCACTTGCCTTGTAACATTGGCATAAGAAGCTGCTTCGACCCACTTGGTAAAATAGTCAATAGCAACCAGGATGAATCTGTGGCCGTTTGAAGCAGTCGGTTCAATCTTGCCAATCATATCAATGCCCCACATGGCAAAGGGCCAGGGTGAAGACATCACATTCAGAGGATTCGGAGGCACATGCACTTTATCCGCATAAATCTGGCATTTATGGCATTTTCTAGAGTAGGCACAACAGTCTGCATCCATTGTGATCCAATAATAGCCTGATCTTAACAACTTTTTAGCCATGGCATGCCCTCCTGCATGGGTACCAAAAGATCCTTCGTGCACCTCGTGCATCAACAAGCCTGCTTCTGTTTTATCAACGCATCTGAGGAGTACCATATCAAAGTTTCTCTTGTAGAGGGAACCATCAGTATTCAGGAAGAAACTACCAGCAAGCCTTCTTAACGTCTTCTTATCATTGGAAGATGCCCCAGGTGGGTATGTCTGATCCTCCAAGAAGCATTTGATATCATGGAACCAAGGCTGATCATCTTTGGCAACATCTGCTGCAAATACATATGCTGGTCTGTCGAGTCTGGACACTGATATCCGAGGTACAAAGTTGGCAGCTTGAACTTTGATCATGGATGAAATGGTGGCTAGAGCATCTGCAAACTGATTTTCATCTCGAGGGATATACTCAAGCTTGACTGTTGTGAAGAAAGTCAACAACCTTCTCGTATAATCCCTGTAAGGTATCAGATGATCTTGATGGGTGTACCATTTGCCGTTGGTTTGATTAATTACCAGAGCTGAATCTCCGAACACAGTCAAAGTCTTGATCCTGAGGTCAATGGCTTCCTCAAGACCCATAATACAAGCTTCGTATTCAGCTTCGTTGTTAGTGCAGTTAAAGGTGAGCTTTGCCGAGAAAGGCATGTGAACTCCCTTAGGTGTAATGAGTACTGCACCAACACCACGACCATTCATATTAACAGCCCCATCAAACATCATAGTCCATTCTTCCTCTGTGTCAGGCCCTTCAGTGTGAACAGGCTCTTCATGATCTTTTGCTTTAATGAACATGATGTCTTCATCAGGGAAGTCAAACCTCATAGGCTGGTAATCATCAATGGGTTGCTCAGCAAGATAATCAGACAATACACTGCCATTGATGGCCTTTTGAGATGTGTACTGAATGTCATATTCTGTGAGGATCATTTGCCATCTTGCAACCCGTCCGGTAAGTGCTGGCTTCTCAAAAATGTACTTAACTGGATCCATCTTTGAAATCAACAAGGTAGTGTGGGTCAACATATACTGTCTCAGTCGGCGAGCAGCCCACGCTAAAGCACAGCAAGTTTTCTCGAGCAGTGAATAACGTTGTTCACAGTCAGTAAACTTTTTGCTTAGGTAGTATATTGCATACTCTTTTCGACCAGACTCGTCATGCTGGCCCAGCACACACCCCATTGACACTTCCAATACTGTCAAGTACATTATCAGAGGTCTTCCTTCAACTGGAGGCATAAGGATTGGAGGCTCTTGTAAGTATTCCTTGATTTTGTCAAATGCCCTCTGACAGTCTTCGTTCCACCTGACCGTTTGTTCTTTTCTTAACAGCTTGAACAAGGGTTCACAGGTTGCCGTAAGGTGAGATATGAACCGTGAAATGTAGTTCAATCTACCTAGAAACCCTCGAACTTCTTTTTCTGACTTCGGTGCAGGCATTTCTTGAATGGCTTTAACTTTATCAGGGTCAACTTCAATCCCTTTCTCACTTACAATAAATCACAGCAGCTTACCGGATCGCACCCCGAATGTGCACTTGTTGGGGTTCAACTTTAGTTGGTACTTCCTCAGACGCTTGAATAACTTCAACAGATTTACCAGGGGGTCTTCTTCTGTGAGGGACTTGGCAATCATGTCATCAACATAACATTCTATTTCTTTATGGATCATGTCATGGAATAATGTTACCATAGCCCGTTGATAAGTTGCACCAGCATTCTTCAGTCCGAATGGCATCACCTTGTAACAGAACGTGCCCCAGGGTGTGATGAAAGTTGTCTTCTCCATGTCTTCAGGTGACATCTTAATCTGATTGTATCCTGAAAATCCGTCCATGAAGGAGAATACCGAGAACTGAGCCGTATTATCCACCAATACATCAATGTGAGGTAAAGGGAAGTCATCTTTCGGGCTGGCTCTGTTCAGATCCCGGTAATCCACACACATCCTCACCTTGCCATCCTTCTTAGGCACAGGTACAATATTAGCAACCCATGGTGGATAGCTAGTTACAGCAAGGAAACCGGCGTCCCACTGCTTTTGTACCTCTTCTTTAATCTTCATTGCCATATCTGGGCGAGTACGACGCAATTTCTGTTTTACCGGTGGGCAGTATTCTTTCAAAGGCAGCTTGTGCATGACAATATCGGTGTCCAACCCTGGCATATCCTGATAAGACAAAGCAAAGACATCCACATACTCCCGAAGCATGTCAATCAGTTGCTCTTTTACTGAATCTTGTAGACAGGCCCCGATCTTAACCTCTTTCACATCTTCTTCCGTACCAAGATTAACCATTTTAATCTCCTCCTGACGAGGAGTGATAACCTTCTCCTCTTGCCTTAACAACCTGGCTAGCTCTTCAGGTAGCTCATAATCTTCTTCAACCCCTTCGTCAGCTTGATTGATTGGATTGTCAAAGTCATACAGAGTCATAGCTGTGTTGTTGTCGGTGCAGTCTGAAAGGCACTCTCTGCAAGGGTTTAGATTGTTCGTTTTAGTGATCAATTTTAATCTTGTTTAGAAAAAGTGAAAGGAAATTTATCATTTTGGAAAACATTGCCATTTTATTTTTGTACAAAAAGAAAAATGGAAAACAGTGAGCGGAAAAGAAAAAGACTCATTTGCAAAAGATGTCTGATATTCATTGATTGATCTGTTTGCACAAAATTTCAAGATGGCCCGATTACAAAATGAGTCCTGACATCTTGGGCAAGATGCAAGACTTGATGCATGCTTAAAAATATAGGAAATAATAATTACTCTGCAGGAGTAACCCTTATAATTTCCTGGGAAGACCAGTTAAGGACTTGGCTCCCCGAGATCCTTGGACGTATCCAGCTCTCCAGGTTGCGGTCGCTTTCATCCTCGTCTTCCAAGTTGTTTACTGCATCCGGGGTGAGCATTCCCCCGCTGACAAAACTGGGCTTCTTGGCAGCCTCTGATTGATCTTGTTGAGTTGGTTTGTAACCCAACCCAAATCTGTCCTCCTTCTTCTCCACGGGCAGCAGCTTGCCCCAGCCTTGGGCAGTACCCTCTTCAACAACCTTCCTAGCTTGCTGATAAGACGTCATGGAGGTTCCCAGTACAGCAGATGCTTCATTAATGTTCAGGGCCTCAAACCCCTGACTCATGGTTTCATGGATCTCTCCATCCATCTTAATGTACTTGTATGTAGCCATGTGACTAACAAAGATGTCTTCTTCCCCACAGATGGTGATGATCTGGCCTTCCCATTCGAATTTCAGCTTCTGGTGAAGGGTAGACGTAACAGCACCAGCGGCATGGATCCACGGTCTACCCAACAAACAACTGTAGGCCGGCTGAATGTCCATCACATAGAAGGTAATTTTAAAAGTCTGCGGGCCAATCATCACAGGCAGATCAATCTCCCCTAGCACTGATCTTTTAGAGCCATCGAATGCTTTCACCACTAAATTACTTGGACGTAGTGCCAAGCCATCATATTCCAGCTTCACCAAGGCTTTCTTTGGTAGAACATTGAGTGAAGACCCAGTGTCCACCAGTACATGGGATAGAACATCACCCTTACATTCTAGAGTGATGTGTAAAGCCTTGTTGTGGTTACGTCCCTCAGTTGTTAAGTCAGCATTGGTAAAGCCCAGTCCATGACTGGTATTGACATTTGCCACCACAGTTTCTAGCTGATTAACAGTGATCTCCTCTGGCACGTATGCTGCGTGCAAGACTTTCAATAATGCATTCCTGTGAGCTTCAGAACACATCAACAGGGATAATATGGAGATCTTTGAGGGAGTTTGGTGAAGCTGATCCACCACCTTGTAATCACTTCTCTTTATAATTATCATAAACTCGTCCACATCTTGCTCAAAAGATGTCTTATGAGTTTCTCTGATGATTGGCTCTTCAGGTACCACACTCTTTCCCTTTGCTTTGGCAGCAGCTTCTGCTTCGGCATTAGGTCTTTGCAATTGTGAGGCAAAAAGGCGTCCGCTTCTGGTGAAGCCTCCGCCTCCCCCAACATTATCAATTTGTGGAGAAGAGGTTGATGAATCCAAGGTGATTTTCTCCCCGTTGCAGTAGAGGTCAGAGCCATAATGCCAAGGTATGGCATTACTGCTTTCATATGGAACTGGTCCAGGCACCGTGATGGTAATTGGACTGACTGCTGCAGAGGAAGGTACTGAAATGGTGTGCGGATCGTAGTAAATGGTGACCGGTGATCTGGAAGGAGGTGCCACTGTTTGTTGTTGAAAGTTGTTGTTTGGAGGAACATCTGATGGATCATAGTAAATGGTGACTGCTGAGATATCTTCATTAATTTCTATTGGCGTTGTAGAAGATTCTGCTGAATAAATGGGTGCTGATGTTGTAGAAGAAATTGTTGTTGACATCTGGTTTGCTGAAGTGATGGACGGAGCCATTGTTGATGATATTGATGAATTGGTCGGAATGATTGTTGTTGCAGTTGTAGAAGAGTCAGGAATTGTTGTCAAAGGGATTGCTGGGTTTGTAGGCGCCGTTGTTGAGATCTGAAGTATACCACTTTTGATAAGACCATCTATGCCGCTTCTCAAGTTATCACACCCGTTGACCGAAATGTTGCAATACCCACAACCGAGCTCACACCCGGGGAACATCTGGCACTCTAGAAGCTGAGCTTTAATTTCGACCAGAGGTGTTCGAATCTGCCCAACACTGGTGATTAAGAAATATGGCTTGTCTTCCTCAATGGCATTAATTCTTGGCCCTCCATGATTGGGCATGGGATTCTTGGTGACACTTGGAGGGGGTGCAAAGTTGAGGGCTTTAGAATCCACCAGATCTTGCACTTTCATTTGTAAAGCCCTGCATCTCTCAGTATTGTGGCCAGGTGCATTGGAATGAAAAGCACATCTGGCGTTGACATCATAATTTCTCGGAAGATTAGAGGGGTCTGGTGGTGCCAATTTCCTTAACTCAACCAGGTTGAGCTTCAGGAGTTGTGGCAGCAAGGCAGCATAAGGCATGGGGATAGGGTCAATCACCCTATTTGCCTGTGATGGTCTTTGCTGAAAGGGTCTTTGTTGTTGATTGCTGTTGTTGTTGTTGTTGTAGGTTCTTTGTGGCAGATACTGAACTTGTTGCTGGTAATGTGTTTGTTGTGGTTGTTGATATGCTGGTTGCTGAGGAATCGGAGTCGGAATAGTGACAGCTGCTACTGATCTGTGGACATGCTGAGGTCTGCCCCTGTTGGCATAAATGGCATTTATCTCACCAGTTCTTCTAGGTCCCACAAAAGGCTTCCTAGGATTATTTGACGAACTTGCACCATTATTAGAAATCTTACCCATCTTTAGAAGGCTTTCAATTCTTTCCCCGGCTATAACTACGTCTGCGAAGCTGGTGGAAGAGAAGGCAGCTAGCCTATCAATATACGTTCCTTGCAGGGTATTCATAAACATGTCGGCCATTTCTCTTTCCGACATGGGTGGCTGGACAGCAGCAGCAAGTTGTCTCCACCATTGGGCATATTCCCTGAAGCTCTCCCTGGAGGATTGAGACATTCCCATCAAGAGGGTCCTGTTAGGAGCCATGTCCAGATTGTATTGGTACTGTCTGATGAAAGCTTCAGCTATGTTCTTCCAGCATCTGATAGTGGCTCTGGTCAAGTGTGAGTACCACTCCCTTGAAGCTCCAGTCAAACTATCTTCAAAATAGAACATCCACAGTTTTTCATCCATGGTGTATGCCTTAAGTCTCCCCAGAAAGGACTGTAAGTGAGTTCGTGGACAAGAAGTTCCATTGTACTTCTCAAAGCACGGGGGTTTAAACTTGTGGGGAATCCTTACCCCATCCACTAACCCCATATCCATGACATCAAAACCTATGGAATTTTGAGACTCCAGAGATCTCAACTTCTCAGCAATTTCATCAAACCTCCTATCACAAGCTTCATCCCCAGCTCCCATCACAGTAAACTGTTCCTCTTGGGGGTCTTCCTGTAAGATCCTTCCCCCCAGTAGCATTTCCTTGCACATTACCCGGGATGTTGACTTCCGGATGTAGATGAGGCCCATATACTGGTGGATTAATATGAGGCTGACCCCTTTCATTGTTACTTGTTCCTCCAGTTCCCAGATGGGGTTCTTCCGGGGTTTGTCTTTCTACCAATGCCCTCAACCTTTCTTGACTTTGGGCCAAGCCATTCATTACTTCCATGAATTGGGTCATTTGGTTTCTCATCTCCAGCCTTTCATTAGCCATCTGAGTTCTGACCTCTGTCAGATCTTGCTGTACTTGATCCATTTGGATACCAGGAAGATTGTTGCGAGTAGGATACCGGTGCGGACGGTTGAGAGGGAACACCCGGCGGCGAGCAATAATTCCTGAACCACAACAGAGTTAGAAAAATAAAGTAATGACAAAACCTACAAAACAAAACAAAAGTTAGCATGCAATGCAGTATGCTTATTTGCTTTCCAAGGTATCTGGCTTGGCTCTTGGTTTTGACCTTTCTAGACCCTGAGGGATATACTTTGATGTTGCTTGAGAGAAAGAGACTCAATGAAACAAACTAACAAATACATTACAAATGGTGGATCATACATAGTTTGTTTTTACAACATATGCCCCTGAAGGGTCAAAAATACAACATAAAAGAAAAGTACATCAAATGGAAATAACAACAAGCAAAGTAGTCAAACATCTAAGCCAAACTCATCCTCCTTAACCTCCTTCAAAAGTGCTTCAGTTACAGGACCAGCCGGATGCTCTGTAATGTTTCTGATAAGAAGGTTTCTGGTGGCAATAGCAGTGGTCAGCTTCTTGTGCCTGTCTTGGTCCTTTGACCTCTTCACACCAGCCTTAAGCTTCAATTCTGAGATCTCCTTCTGGGCTGCCAGCAAAGCTTCCTGTTGCTTCTTTTCATTGGCCTCCAACTGCTCAATCCTAGCTTGAGTTCTCTTATCTTCTTGAGTGCGAGCTTCAGTGATCCTGACCCACCTAGCTTGACTTTCTTCTAGATAGAGATCAGTCCTAGCCTTCTGAAACTGGGCCTCTTTACAGGCATTCTTCAATATTTGCTCTCCAGCTCTTGATTTCTTGATGTAGTCCTCTGCTTTCTCAATCTTGGCCAGATGCTCCACCTTAAGCTTCTCCAACCTCTCAATGTCTAGACGACCATCACTCCTCTCCCAGAGGGTCTTCCTCAGAGCTTGAGACAGATTTTCATTTCTTTCCTTCAACTTCTCAAATTCTTCCAGGCTGACAGTGGCTGGAAGTGGTACTGTGGATGGTCCAGGTGCATCCTCAATGGTGAAAGGCATCCCAAAAATCTGAGCTCTAGCATGGGACCATTCATAGTACTGAGCTGAAGCTACATTATTGCACCTCCCAAGAATGGCCATCCCTTTGGTCTGAATGTTGTCCCAAGCCCAGGATGCTTGCCTGACAACAGCTAGATTAGGCTTTATCTCACAATACAAGGTCTCAGCTAAATCTTGCATTTTAGGAGGGTGAACCAAATCATAGCCCAGTTGTCTCTTAAATAGCAAAGGATTGTAGTTGATGCAACCCTTTACTCCTACTAGAGGTACATTGGGGTACTGCCCACAGCTAGTGATTATGTCTCTGCCCTTGGTGCTCTGGGTGCACCATCTGATGTCATCTGAAGTCAAAGCAATAAGTCTCTTGGCCCAATTCTTCTGTTGGTGGGGATTTAGGAAGGCATCAGTCCTGGGTAGGTGTTTAAGCAGCCAAGTATGAAATAGTGGAGCACAGCATCTCACCAACTTTCCTCTCTGCTTCTCATTTCTTTGGTGAACAGAATAGTAAAAATCCCCCAACAATGTGGGTACTGGGTTCCTCAAAAGGAAGAGATGAATGGCATTCTTGCTGATAAACTTGGGCTCATCTGCAAATAGTATAACCCCATATATACTGAGGGCTAACAATGCACAGACTGCCCTCCATTCCCCCAAAGAGGCCTTCAGGATGGCCTGAGAAGTCAGAAAGTCTAAGTGCAAACCAGGGATTCCAGCCTTCATTGTCATGTTCTGCTCAATCAATATAGGCTCTAGGTACAGTGCCTTTGCCACTTCTCCATTGCTGGGAGAAGTCATCTCTGGGTTGAAGGGAATCCCACCCCTAATAGGCACTCCAATCAGTGATGAAAACTTCTCTAGCAGAGGTCCTAACTGGAAGTTCTGGAAAGTGAAGCATCTCAAAGGAGGGTCATAAAACTGTAGGCAAGTGTGGATCAAACTCCTCTAAGAAGGATCCAGGTCCATAACCATATCAAGGATGCCTCCATAATGCTCTATGAATAATGGGATGTGGTCTGGAGTGATAAGTGCCTAGACCTGTCTGATGCCAGTCAGCACAGGCTCAAAGAAATGGTATGAAATGTTGCTCTTCTTGGGTGCCATGACTGCTGATGAAGAGCTGAAAAACAAATGCTGATGATGAAGATTGATACTGGAGATGAGCCACTGATAGGCTGAGGCTGGTGATAAAAGTAGCTGAAGCAGGTAACTGATGAAGATAGCTGAAGCAGATAACTGGTGAACAAGGGTCTATGCAGATGAAGGGGTCAAAACCAAGCCAGATACAATATGGATACCCTGAAAAACAAATAAACAAATGTTAAATGATGCAATGATGAGTATGCAAATGATATGCAAGGGTTTGTGATCAAGCTGGATCTGATTAACTGTCTTGATATAAGTCCATGTATGTTCAAGAAGTCCAGATGGAGGTTCAGAAATCTAGTAACCAAGGTGGGGGACTCAAATAAAGAGTCACATGTCCAGGGTTAAATCACAAGAACTGCCCAAAGTGAGGTACTCTTAAACTAAAACAAGTAACAGGGTATGATGTGGCCAAGGGTACCTGCAAACCTGCAAACAGCCCAACCCCCTCACAGGTGGTGTTCTAAAACAAGGATCCTCAGACTTGGATCAGTTATGAGAAGTGTAAACACTTCTAACCCGGGGGTACAGTGTTTACAATAACCATAAAAGATCCTCCTCTAATTCACCTCAGTTTCTGAAGGTCATAATAAAGGTCATCCAGACTTAGCAGGCTTCCCAAATAGCCCTAGTACTACAGGAAATCTGAACCAGACCGAAATGGAATGGGAAAGAACATGAACCACTCTAGCCTAGGTGTCACTCAGGTCCCAGGTATAGGACCTCAAACTCTCAGTAGAACCCCACCCACCAAAACAAAAACTAGATCCAGCCAGATGACAGTATGACAGTATGATATATAAAGCTGTAAAGAAAGCAATAAACAATTGTACATAAAGCAGTAAATAAAGCAAATATATAAACACAATTAGCACATAACACCCCAGTAAACACAAATCAAACAAGCGCTAGGAGGAACCCACAAAAAGAACCAGAAGCCCTGGTTACAGTATAAGTGTCCCCAGCAGAGTCGCCAAGCTGTCGCTCCCACCTGAATGACACAGGGCCAAGAGGGGTACAGACGCGAACGGTCGGCGAAGGGGAGGAGAATGAATAGAGTCGCCAGCTAGGCATTTTTATCCCAGAGGAAAGATAATGCTGCATAAACCTGAGAAGAGATGGATAAGACGGTTGCGAACCAGAGAGACTGAGAAAGGGGGTTGGTTACAACCTGGGAAGGTATTAGCACCCAGATTGTCCGCCGTACTCGACGGGATCCACGCTTGAAAGACTTGTGTTTTAAAAGGGTAGTGTCAGTGCTATTTGTGTATCAAAGCCGGAAAGAATGCAAGTGTCAGTGTAAAAGAAATGTGAGATGTATAAGTGAAGTGTCAGTGTAAGAATAAGAATGAAATGCTCAAGATCTTGAGGCTTAAAGAATAGGGCTAGAAATAGGGAGAATATACAGAGACTTTTGTTCGATAACTGTTAAGTTATGCCTACGTATCCTCTCGTGCAATGAGGAAGTCAGAACACCGTAGTTCGACCCAAAGAGACTGAAAGACAAATTGACTTGTGAACTGCTTGCTTGTCTATGCTCAAGTGTATGACCTGTCTGGCTCAGGTGCAAACTGTCTTGCATTTAGACGGAAGAAGCAAGTTCTCGTTTATGAGTGAATGAGATGAGAAAAGAATCCCGAAGGAGACGATTATTGTTTGTTTTTGGTGTTTTCAGTCTTTTATTACTTTTTGGTGTTTGTCATAAGAAAATGAGCTTAAGCCTAAACCAAAGGATTAGAAAACTCATCACATCCTCCCTCTGATTAGGGGTAATGAGAATACCTTAAGTGTGAAGTCAGCATCTCACACTTAATTACCATGATGTAGGATTAAGATCATTAACCTACTTGTGATTATTTAGATGTTTTTGTTATTTTTGTTTAGTGTTAAGTAATGAGATTAAGCCATAATCAAGGATTTAATGAACTTATTACACCATCCTAATAGAAGGATAATAGATGAGAACATTTAAGCTGAGGAAGGCTCCTCAACTTAATCCATGATTAGGGATTAACCTCATGACAAAACAAAGCCTTTATTAAGGTGGATTTTAATTAATGATGAGATTAAGAAGTGGATTTTAGGGTTTGTAAGACAACTTGAGGAGGACTTGTCCATTAACACTAGGGTTAGTCCTTCTTAACCAATTAAGGAAGAATTAGAACCCTAATGCAAGGCCCAAGTTACAAGCTTGATGTCTTAGTGATTATTAGATGAATTGATTAAGGGATTTAAACACATTTAGGGTTTAACACTTAAGATTAAAGTTATACACTCCATCCAAAGAGAAGGATGCAGGCATAATCTTAATCACAAAGCCTTAAAACCTTGAAGGTTTAGTCCCTGATTATGAGATGAGAAGAGAGACAGAAAAGATGACACAAAGTCAAAACTAATGGGGGTACTAATTAAACCCTAATTGTTAAAATGCTTGGGTGTTCCTAGGGTTTATGAGGCTTGCAAGAGAAAGATCTTCAGAGAAACCACCAGGAAGGAAGCAGATGAAAGGAGCAAAGAGAAGTAAAACAACTTGCTTCAATTAAGAAGACAAGTTGCTTGAAGAAAGAAAGTAAGAGATGAACATGAATGAGCAAGCCCACTCCAATACACATACAAAATGCAGCAAAGGAAGTATGAAAGAGATGAAAAGAGAATGTGAGGAGTGAAGGCAAATTCACTTCTCAAACAACTTACCACCTGAAATGTTAACATAAGAAAATGCAATGCAATGCAAATGAGATGAAATGTCATGGTGCAAACCAAAGTCAGAAGCATAAGTATGATGTTAATGATGCTAAGGGATGATACAAACATGAGGCAAGGCATGAGAATGATCAAACAAGCATAAGGATGTAAATGAGGCATGCATTGAACCATGAACATACATGAGAAGTTATGAAATGCAATGGACATACAACATGGCAAATGAAAGAGGCAATGATCAAGCATGATTCTAATGTGTCCTAAGATGTATTATGAATCATGAGGATGCACAAAATGGCATGGCAAGTCAATGGATGCAAGCAAATGAAAGAAGGATGCAAAGGAAAACACAAATTAGGGTTACATGCAACATGCAAAGCAAAAATCCAAAACCAGAAGCAAATGACATGATAAAAATTTGAAAATGCAATCAAAGATACCCTAAACCTATACAAACTCACTGCCCAAAGGAGGGGATCCAACTCTTAACCTAATGGAAGTTATGAATTTCCTAAGATTGCTAGAGTTTTAAGGTACTTTGTCAAGAAAAATGCAAAACAAATTGAAAATGCAAGATCAATTCAAATCAAATTTATCCTATAAAATACATGTTATGCAAAATGTAATGCAAAAAGAATCATCATCCAATTCTCAATGGTTAGGCAGAAAGAAATTTTTGAAGTTTGAAGCAAAATATTGCCTAAAAATGAAATTAAATCCAATGAAAATGATCAAAAGACATCAAGAACAAAAAAGAAATTTGGTTTGAGAGTTGGAAAATGTTCCTAAATGTTTCTAAATGCTTTGTGAATTTTTTTGTGATTTTTAAATACTTAAATGTATTTTTAATTAATTAATTTTCATTAACTAATTAAAAATAATCATTTAAATGATTTAAAAATAATTTTTAATTCAAAAAATAAAAATAAAAATTTTTTTGTGTTCTGACAATTCATGAAACCCTTGACAAAAATTTTCATAATTTTTAAATGATTTTAGCTATTTTTAAAAATTCGTACAAATAAATGCAAAACAAAGGAAAATAAAATGAAATTAAATAGAAAAAAGAGAAAGTCAGCCAATCTGATGGCTGAGATTCAAATTCACAGGGGCGGGAATTGACCTGGCGCGCAAATGAACGGCTCACATTCAAACTTGCTTAATTATGATTAAGCCCTAATCAGAAACCCTAAACACTTTCAGATGACCGGAACAGTGTTCCGGTCATCTTCTCCGGCCAACCGAAAATCAAAATCACTCCCTAGGCCATTTCAAATGCTCTAACTCTCCAGAATTCATCCTCTACCCACCCTAAACACGAATCAAGCACAAAATCATGTTTATCTTTCAACACAAACACGAATCGAATCAAAGAAGTTTTCAGGTCAAACTTTCAGAGACATGGTTCAGGCTCAAAACTCAATCATTTTAAAAACTAAGAACACCAGAATGATCAGTGGAGCATAAGCAACAATTCTATAGCATAAAAAACAATTTCTGGAAAAAAAGTTCTTGAGGTACCTGAGCTTGAGCTTTCTCAGTTTGCAACTTCCTGGCCAGCTTTTTGCTTCCAATCACCTCCAATGATCCCCCTGAGAAGTTTGCAAAGCTTGTTTGGAGTTTAAAATGGTTGTTTTGTGAGATTGATCAAGTTCTGTCCAGTGAGGGGTGAGAATCGTGTTTCTGATTGAGGAGGTTTCAGGGATGAATGAGGGTAGGGAAATGATCAGGGGAACATGCTGAGTGATTCTATGAAGTTTGTTTTTATGTTTGATGCTTCTGTGATGTGTTTCGAATGAAAATGAATAAGAGGTGAAAGCTTGGAGCTATGGCTCGGAGAGTGTTTCAGGCCTGTGTGTGTGGTGTGTTCAGTCTCTTTTGGTCCACTTATCACTCTTGGATAGGTCAGAGGAGTTGGTGTGGCACAGGCTGATTGGTATGGGGTTTTTGCAAAAAAGTCAAGTCTAGGTGTAAGAGAGGTATGGGTCAATGGTAGGCCAAGGACAAAGGGGTGTCCTGCGCAGCAAGGAATGAGGAGAACCATGGGATCAATCTTGAAGCCAATTAACAAGTGGATCAGGGTTTGTATTATGTTTTGCAACTTTGCCTCTTCGGTACATAACTTGAAATTATGTGATTTTTCCCAACTTTGACAAGCCATAACTTTTGATCCAAAATGAATTAGAATGAGTTCTTATACTTTTTGAAAAGGGAATAATCCATTCTACAACTTTCATGACCAAAGTTTTCCCATTTGAAGCATTTTTTAATCAAAAAGCAAGGGTTGAAAAAGTTTCCCAAAATGGCAAGTTTCCATTACAAGTCATTTTCCCAAAAAGGCAACTTTGCAAATGGCTTGAAATTCTTCAATTTTGTGAACTTCTAACATCTTCTATGATCAAATAAAGATCATACTCATTCAAAATGATGAAGAACATCCTTTTATTGGGTCATTGGGGGCCTCAGATGCCCTGATTTTGCACTGACTTGCTCAAGAAGTCAACTCTTGATTAGATGCCTTCCCCATGGAATTTCTTCATGAAAATTGATATGCATTATCCTTATGACATATAGAGACCAATAGAAACAAGAATGACCAAAAAAATTTGGAGTTATGGCCTTTGAAACCAAAACCCTAATTCTAGGTCATATGTGCAGTTAAACCTGGCTCTGCTTCCATGCCCTTCTCAGTTCTTGTGATCCTTTGACTTTCTTGACTTTATGGGGATACAATATGATGCTTGAACATACATGGACCCCTTTGAAGTGATTGATGACCTTTGGAGTGGCTCAAGTAGCTCAGGGATGGCCCAGATCACAAACCCTAGATGCAGATGACTTTGAATCAATGCAGTGAATCAAAAATGTAATATGAGATACTATGATTGAACTTATGCATATGAAGATATCACAAGCCATGGTGTGAATGGGTGAGGGCAAATTTGGGGTGTTTACAACCTATAATAATTCTTCGTTAGGAACTCGGTGGCTCTGCTAGGCAAATTTACGACCAAGTCACCAAGGTCCAATTGAATGGCGAGGGTGGTGACAATGCCGCCTATGTAAAAGGGGTTGTGCCTATTTGCGCAATGGCCTGGATATGGGATAGCATGAACGGGGCAGCGTTGATAGGCTCGTCATTTAGAGCGCAGTGCAAGAACAAAAGCTCCTTGGAGTTGAGCTTGTGGTTACTCTCTCGTGCAAAGATGGTGTTGCAAATGATGCGATTAAAATATCTGATCGCCGGGTTGTGGATATGCCTAGCATTCAGGCTCTGAAAGGGTGTTGGTTATGTCGTGCCATAAGGTGAAAGCGGTTTCACTGAAATTGTCCGGCACGCGGAGGTGAGCTTCATTCCCGTGATCGAAGCATAGCAACTCGGCTATCCTATTTTGCAAAAGTTCGAACTCCCGGCCAAGCAATCTGAACTTAGCAACACCGGTGAGTTGACTCTGAGAACCGGTAGGAGTGATGTAATGGAATGAGCTTAGGAATTCCAATGTCAGAAGCTCGAATGTGGGCTGCGGCTGACTGCAAAGATCCCACAGGCCAACCTTTTGAAGCAGGCTCTTGACACTGTTAAGCATTCCCAATTCTCTCAAACAGACAGTGTCGACATATCGCGTGGGTTGCACACCACGGTTCTGGAATCGGATGAACCTCTCTCTCTGGTTTTCTCCATGCTCACCATCTCTAAATTGAATTGCTTCCATTGCATGCAAGAACAAGAGTGGGAGATAAGAGGTTTTTTGGTTTTTGTGAGAAAAGTGATAAAATGAGAGGAAATTGGTTCGGATTAATATTGCAAGGTGAGAATGTGATAGGTGAGGAGTAAATGGAGAGGTTAATGGGGTTTAATTTGGTAATGGGAGGTTACGGAAGTTGGAAGAGATAATGGGTGGTTTTGAAAGTTATGGAAGATGAAAGAAGAAGAGGTTTCGAAGAAGAAACAGTTCTGTTTCTCACGAATCCTATAACTGGGGTCGTCACGATCGTGAAGGGGGAATGATGGTCGTGACGCGCTTATTAGCTTGTCACGATCGTTAGGGTGTGATGACGATCGTGAGGGTTTAAATCCTTGAATAATTTCCAGAATGCATTATCTCTCACGCTTCATATAATTTATATAATATTTTTATGATTACTTCTCACTCTATTTTTAAACATAAACACCATATAATATATAATATCAACATAGTACTTGTAAATTGCATCACACGAGAAAATGTATAAAATGTTAATCAATTCAAACATAACAGTATATAGATTGAAAGCATATAAATTGATTAAATTGGAAAAATTTGTAAACTAGAAGTGCTTTGCATTTGATAATTGAAATGAAATTACATTAATGAAAATACGGTACGAAAATGTTTGCGAAAAGTAAAACTAACTAGAAACGAAAACAATAAGTAAAATAAGCTAGATCACTACAACATTTTCAAAAGTGCTTCTTCAAATCTTCGATTGCGGAGTTCAGGTGGTAGAATTGCTCACATGTTATGTCAGTTAGACCTATAATGTCCAATCGCATGCTCTTAATCTCATCCTTAACGGTATTTATATCGGTTTGGTAAGCTTCAAGAGTGTTCATGATATTCTTTAAGTTGTCAGCATATTCTACTTGATTCACTTGAGGGGTTTCAATCACTTCGTCAGTGTGGTCAATGTCATGGTAACCAGGAGGTGTCTCAGGGTCACTTTCTACATCGGTCATTATATCATCCTTTATTTTGTAAGATTGAGGTGTTTCAGGAGTAGATGGATAGTCAGGTGGGGTTAACTCATAAAGCCAATTATCCTTAATGTGAACACTTACTCTAGCATGGTTTGGTAGTGTGAACAGGGTTACTACTTCATTCCTGATTAGGTACTCGAAAGGTGGATGTCCTAAATTCCTTATGATATGACGATTAAAGCAAAAGTTAAGATTCATAGGACAGATGGTACCTAAACGGTTACACCTGTGTAATTGGTATCTAAGTCCTAAGGCATCAGCAATCATGGTTACAAGACCTCCTACTAATATAGGTAAATCAGGTTCTTCTTGGATTCGGGTGAAGGTTTGCATCATGAAAGGCACACCATTGACTGGCTGTCCATTAGTGTAACATGACATAATGAATATCTCATCTTTAGATACTCCAGTAAGGTTTTCTTCTTTTCCAAAGAAGGTGTGGGCTAGGATCTTATGGAAGTAACGGATAGTTGGGTTATGTATCTCATCATTGTTCATGCTATTTGGTTCAGGGTGGTAGTTTCCGGTTAATGTTCCCCAAAAGAAATCCAGCTCAATGTCCATTAATTCTACCTGTGTGGTAGTAAAAGCAAAGGGTCCACTAGGGAATCCTAATAAGTCAGCTAGTTCTTTATGGTTAAAGTCATATTCTATTCCAAATAGGCGGAAACTGATAAATCCTTTCCTGAATCCAAAACCGCGCTCGGGTAGGTAAACTAAGGAGCTAAGGAACTCAAGGGTGAGCTCGCGGTAAGTCACAAACTTTTGTTGAATCAGTGCATTCTCCCATCCAAGTCGGTTAAACAAGTATAGGATGCTTTCATGTATACCTAAGGTTTCCATAGTCAGATCATCCGGGTACAGAGTCAAATCCATTGGTCTCTGTGATAACTCTTCAAATTTCATTCTTTTGTTCCTACCTCTAAATTTGGTTTCCATAAGGTTTATCGGTTGGTTAGCCATAGTTAGTGCAAATACGGAGGAAACAAATCAGGGGGAGAAGGAAAGTGGAAAAGACTTTAGAAAATCTGTAAAAGTGATTTAAAATTAAAATAAGGAAAAATAAGAAAATAAAATGCATAAATTAAAAGCAATAATAGTAATAATGAAATAAAACTATAAAATGACAAAACAAATGAATAATAAAATGATAAATGACAAAATAATAAAATGATCAAAATGATTTAAATGATTTAAACGATTAAATGATTAAATGATTAAATGGGTAAATGGGTTGCCTCCCACTAAGCGCTGTTTTTATCGTCAAAAGCCTGACGTAATGCTTAGGTGTAGATTAATCAGGGAAATTAGTGGACAACTCTAAAAGCCTTAGACTATTTGCATAATCTCTATTTTCAACTTTATGGTAATGTTTTAAACATTGTCCGTTTACTGTGAATGGTTCACTATTCCTACCCTTAATTTCTATCGCTCCGCTCGGGAACACTCTAGTTATTTCAAAGGGTCCTGACCATCTAGATTTTAGTTTTCCAGGAAAGAGCCTAAGTCTTGAATTAAAGAGGAGTACAACGTCTCCTACACTAAATTCTTTCCTAGATAGGCGTTTATCATGCCATCGCTTAGTTCTTTCTTTATATATCTTAGCATTCTCATAAGCATCTAACCTTAATTCTTCTAATTCGTTAATATCTAGGATTCGCTTTTCTCCTGCAGCATTATAGTTTATATTGAGAGTTTTGATCGCCCAATAAGCTTTGTGTTCTAATTCTACCGGGAGGTGACAAGATTTTCCATAAACTAATTTGAAAGGTGTAGTTCCTATGGGTGTCTTGTAAGCGGTCCTATAAGCCCATAAAGCTTCATTAAGTTTAGATGACCAATTTTTCCGAGATATGGCGACAGTCTTTTCTAAGATTTGTTTGATTTCTTTGTTCGAGACTTCGACTTGTCCACTTGTTTGTGGATGATATGGTGTTGCCACACGGTGTCTTACTCCATACTTAGATAGTAATTTGTCAAAGATTTTTGAAATGAAGTGTGAGCCACCGTCACTTATGACGAGTCTAGGCACACCAAATCTGGGAAAAATTATATTTTTGAAAAGCTTTATTACTACTCGTGTGTCGTTTGTAGGAGAAGCTATAGCTTCGATCCATTTTGAAACATAATCAACAGCTACGAGTATGTAATTATTACCGAAAGATGATGGGAATGGTCCCATGAAATCTATTCCCCAGACGTCAAAGATTTCTACTTCCAATATTCCTTTTTGAGGCATTTCATCTCTTCTTGAAATATTATCGGTGCGTTGACACCGATCGCAATTTATAACAGCGATGTGGACATCTTTCCATAGATTAGGCCAGAATAAGCTGGCTTGTAAGATTTTTGCACAAGTCTTGGAAGTGCTTGCATATCCACCATAAGGAGATGAATGGCAATGAGCAATGACATCTTCTATTTCTTCTTCGGGAATACATCGGCAAAAGATTCCATCGGGTCCTCTTTTGAACAATAATGGTTCATCCCAATAGTAATGTTTGAGATTGTGAAAGAATTTATTTTTCTGCTGATAGGTTAAATCAGGTGGAAGAGCTCCTGCAGCTAGGTAGTTGACAATGTCAATGTACCATGGCAGTCCTACAGTCGTTTGGATTGTTTCCACGGGTTCTGGTTCGTCTATGTCTAACTGAACTGGGTCGCTTCCTATTTGTGCTATCAGCTGTTCATACGGAAAATCATCGTTAATCGGCACTTGTTCGGGTTTAATAACTTATAATCTAGATAAATGGTCCGCTACGACGTTTTCAGTACCTTTCTTATCTTTTATTTCGAGGTCAAACTCTTGTAAGAGTAAAATCCATCTCAACAGTCTTGGTTTAGCATCTTTCTTAGTCAATAGATATCTGATAGCAGCGTGGTCTGTATAAACGATTATTTTCGCTCCTACTAGGTAAGAACGGAATTTGTCAAGCGCAAAGACAACTGCTAACAATTCTTTTTCAGTAGTGGCGTAGTTCATCTGAGCAGAATCTAAGGTTCTACTGGCATAGTAAATTGCATGAAGTTTCTTTTCCTTCCTCTGGCCTAGAACTGCGCCTACAGTATAGTCACTCGCATCGCACATGATTTCGAAAGGTAATCTCCAGTCAGGGGGTTGCATGATTGGTGCGGTGATGAGGGCTGTTTTTAGAGTTTCGAATGCTTTAAGACAATCTTCATTGAATATAAACTCAGCGTCTTTCATTAATAAACCGGTAAGAGGTTTAGTGATTTTCGAGAAATCTTTGATGAATCGTCGGTAGAAACCGGCGTGTCCTAAAAAGCTTCGTATTTCTCGAACGGTTTTAGGGGGTTGAAGATCTTTTATGACTTCTATTTTAGCTTTATCAACTTCAATTCCCTTGTCGGATATAACGTGTCCTAACACGATTCCTTCTCTGACCATAAAATGACATTTCTCCCAGTTAAGCACGAGGTTTACTTTTACACATCTTTCTAACACTATTTCTAAATTTGATAGGCATCCTTCAAAACTTTGCCCGCATACAGAGAAGTCGTCCATGAACACTTCCATGATGTTGTCTATAAAATCTGCGAAGATTGACATCATACATCTTTGAAAGGTTGCAGGAGCGTTGCATAATCCAAAGGGCATTCGTCTATAAGCGAACGTTCCATAAAGGCATGTGAATGTAGTCTTCTCTTGATCATCTGGGTGGATAGGGATTTGGAAAAATCCTGAGTAACCATCAAGATAACGGAAATAAGAATGCTTGGCTAATCGTTCTAACATTTTATCTATAAAAGGTAGTGGGAAATGATCTTTTTGAGTGGCTTTGTTTAGTTTACGATAATCTATGCACACTCTATGTCCTGTCACTACTCTTTGTGTATCGATTCGCCTTTAGCGTTTTTCACAACAGTGATACCTCCTTTCTTTGGCACTACATGTACTGGACTAACCCATTTACTATCAGAGATTGGATATATTATTTCGGCATCTAGTAGTTTCTTAACTTCTTCCTTTACTACAGTGCTAAGGATTGGGTTAATTCTTCTTTGAGATTCTCTGGAGGTTTTGCAATCTTCTTCTAGCAGAATACGATGCATACAGATTGAAGGGCATATTCCTTTGAGATCAGATATGTTATATCCTAATGCAGTTGGATATTTCTTTAAGACATCTAAAAGTTTCTTTGTTTCGATTGTTCCTAAACTGGAATTTATTATAACTGGTCTTTTACATTCAATGTCTAAGAATTTGTATCTTAGGTTATTAGGTAAAGTTTTTAATCCTAATGTAGGTTTATCTTTACTTGGCATGGGATCCGGTGTAAGTGCTAAACTTTCGCTTAGACTATCATCCTGATACGGTCCACGCCAATTATCATCTTCGAAAATCAGAGGGATTTGAATTTTCATAATTTCAGAATAGGTAGTTTCTTTCATTTCCATTTCTCTTACACATTCGTCAATTACGTCCAGTAGATAGCATGTATCCTCTATAGCTGGTGATTGTAAGAATTGTGTTAAAATAAATTCAACTTTCTCTTCACCTACTTCAAAGGTTAGCTTTCCTCTCTTTACGTCTATTATAGCTCCGGCAGTAGCTAAGAATGGTCTTCCTAGTATGATAGGTGTAGTGGAGTCTTCAGAGATGTCCATGATTATAAAATCAATAGGGATGTAGAATTGTCCTATACGTACTGGGACGTTTTCTAGTATGCCTACTGGATATTTAACAGAGCGATCAGCTAGTTGAACAGACATTTTAGTTGGTCTTAGGTCTCCCATGTCTAGCCTTTTGCAAATCGTTAAGGGCATAACACTGATATTGGCTCCTAAATCGCATAGAGCTTTGTCAATGACGAATTTTCCTATTACACAGGGTATAGAGAAACTTCCTGGATCTTTTAGCTTAGGAGGCATATTATTCTGAATTATGGCGCTACATTCAGCAGTAAGTGTAACTGTTCCGTTATCCTCTATCTTTTTCTTATTGGATAAGATTTCTTTTAAAAACTTAGCATACGAGGGCATTTAAGTGATAGCTTCTGTAAACGGAAAAGTAATATTCAACTGTTTCAGAAGTTCGACAAATTTCTTAAACTGGCCCATCGTCTTGAAATTGGTTAATCTCTGAGGGTACGAAATTGGTGGTTTATAGGGTGGTGGAGGCACATAAGGCTTTTCTTTCTCCACTGCCTCTTGATTATCATCTTCCTTTTCTTCTGGATCATTCACCATTTCAGTCGGTTTATCTGGTTTTTGGTACATGGCTGGATTGTCAAGTCTTGGATCGGTAGGTCCGTCAAGTTCCTTGCCACTTCTTAATATCACAGCATTGGCCTGTCCTTTCAGATTAGGTTGAGGTTGTCCAGGAAATACTCCAGCTGGTGCAGCGGTAGGTGCTTGTTGTTGAGCTACTTGTGAAATCTGAGTTTCAAGCATTTTGTTATGTGTAGCTAATGCATCTACTTTGCTCACTAATTGCTTAATCTGCTCACTAGTGTGTACGTTTTGGTTTAAGAAGTCCTTGTTTGTCTGAGATTGGTTAGCTATAAAGTTCTCCATCATCAATTCAAGGTTCGATTTTCTAGGGACATTAGGAGCAGTCTTTTGATATCCTGGTGGTGTAGCTGGTGCTTGACCTGGTGCGTATAAAGCATTGTTATTCTTATAGGAGAAGTTCGGATGATTCTTCCAACCTGGGTTGTATGTGTTTAAATATGGGTTTCCTTGAGCATAATTCACTTGATCTGTGGGAATTCCTGTTAATAGTTGACAATCAGGAACTTCATGTCCTGGAACTCCACATAACTCACAGTTAGGTGTTACTGCAGCCACGGTGGTTGTTGGTGTTATGGCCAAGTTGTCGATCTTTTGGTTTAGTTGGTCAAACTTTGCATTGACTTGGTCCATACTACTCACTTGGTACATACCTCCTTTTGTTGGTTTCTCAGTTGCGACTCTCTCGCTTCCCCATTGGTAATGGTTTTGAGCCATACTTTCGATAAGTGCATAAGCATCGTTATATTCTTTGTCCATCAGTGCACCGCCTGCGGCAGCGTCAATTGTCATTCTTGTATTGTACAAGAGTCCATTGTAGAAGGTATGGATGACCATCCATTCTACTAATCCGTGATGTGGACAAAGTCTCAACATATCCTTATAGCATTCCCAAGCTTCGAAAAGTGATTCGTTTTCCCTTTGCTTAAATCCGTTGATCTGAGCTCTCAGCATAGCTGTCTTGCTAGGTGGGAAATATCTGGTCAAGAAAACTCTCTTTAGTTCCTCCCACGTAGTTACTGAGTTCGAAGGCAGAGATTGAAGCCAGGCTCTCGCTCTGTCTCGAAGTGAAAAAGGAAACAAACGCAGTCTAATAGCTTCTTGGGTAACTCCATTGGCTTTTACGGTATCTGCGTATTGCACAAAGATCGAAATATGAAGGTTCAGATCCTCGGTAGGATTTCCGGCGAATTGATTTTGTTGCACGGCTGATATCAGCGAAGGTTTTAGTTCGAAATCGTTTCGGTTGATAGCAGGTGCGGCAATGCTGGAATGCGGTTCAGCTTGCGAAGGACTAGCGTAATATTTGAGTGGGTGATTCTGTTCTTCAGCCATCTCTGCGTCCTTTAATGTTACAACTGGTTTAGGTGGATCTAATTGAAGATCTGGAATATTGTAATTTTGTTCGTAATCGAATATCCGTCTTCTTACATGTAAGAAGCGTTCCGATTCTGGGATTAGAGGTTGCAAGTCTTCGCCTTGAGAGCGAGTACTTGGCATACACTCGGGAATTTAGATTAAGAAAAGAAAATAGATGTTACCTTAGTCTAGACAATGCTACCCTAAAGTGCACTAGTAACTAAATTAAGGTCCCCAGCAACGGCGCCAAAAACTTGATGGGCTAAAGACGTATCTAATTATGTGTCTAGCGGTATCTTAACTGCAAGTGCACAGCCTATCGAAGTAATATTTAAGATTATCGATCCACAGGGACTCTATGGTTACTCAGTGCTAGAGGAATTTCTAATTTAGCTAAGGTGAAGGGTTGTCACGATTTTTTGTTGTTTTTAAAGATTAAAGGCGGGAATTAAATTTAAGTTTAATAAATAATACTAAGGCGGTCGTTATGTAATTATGCTAACTTAGGCGGGTCAATCTAACCTAGGCTTATAAAGATGGTTCACTTAATCTATTCTGTAGAGGTTACCAGTTTAAATATCTTTAACTCACACTCTCGTGGTCTTATCTCAGATCTTACCCCTAAAGCCCTATGCCTGCTCTCGCTAGCCCATAAGTGTTTAGAAATAATTTTTGGAAACTTAGTAATTCTAATTTATTTTAAAGCGCTCTCGCTGTGTTTAATTTAAATGCCTAACTTTAGCTATCTGGTTAGAATCTCACACTCTCGTGGTCTTGACCTAACCTAATACACTTTCCTTACTCTCGTAACAAAAAGGTCGATTTTATAATAAAAAGTATCAGCCAGAATATTAAGCTCTTAATTATTTTAAGCCTAGAGTTGATTTTACCGATTTAGTTTGTTTTAATTACATACCGCCCTAAGGTATTTAGCTACTCATTATTGTTGAACCAGACAGAGGCAGAGAAACATAAAACGAAATATGCATGGCAGAAAAATAAATATTCAACATAAATATGATTGCAAATTAATAAAAACCTGGTTAACAATAAAAGTTGTAGACTCCTTCTTCCACAGGCTGGAAAGCTCGGAGTATTTGCGGAATCGAAAATAAATTCTAAAAGAATCTGAAGGCTTTGAAACAAATTAATTTATAACAATTTCCTGATGTTGGAAATTGTTATAAGGTTGGTTGGGATACAAGAAAAATAATGCAATGAAATTAATGCTGGAAAAAAATAAAGGGTGTAAAATAAATCGGCAGAGCTTCCGCAAGAAATTAAAAACTAAAACTCTGTAAATTGTTCATTCCAATTAAGCTATTTATAGAAAACTAAATAGGCTTGGCAGTTGAATTGTTGCTTGGGCCTCGTAGGAGAATGAGAGAATCCAGGGAACGTGTGGATACTGGGTCAGCTGGAAAATAGGCACTTCATGCAGTGTAACGTTCATGACCAAGTCTTCAGTCAAATACCCTAATTTTCCCTTGTCACAGTCGTGACAAGGGTGTCACGTTCGTGTTCCTTGTATAATATGCGTCACGGTCGTGAGGGATATGTCACGGTCGTGAGTGCTCCTTTTGGCGTGTCACGGTCGTGACACCTAGGTGACGACCGTGAGTGTAACAAAATATGCAGGTTATGCAGAATTCCTTATTTCTTCATCTTTTAATGGTTATTTTTGCTCATTTCACTTGTGGCTCATGATTTAGCTCTGTATATGATGTACCTGCAAAATGGCAAAGAAAACTCGAGGAATCGGGTGTTAAAACGACAATTATGCGATAAAACGGTATTGAAACATAGCAATATAATCGATACTTTTTCTCGTTATCAGTAGGCCATTTGCACTTCGAAGAACTCTTCTTTTTCCTTATATCTCTTCAGCTCTTGCTCTCTTTGTCCCTACAACCAGACAATAGACTGACGAGCTTCCTTGAGAGTCTTTGAATTCTTCTTGCGTTCAGCTTCTCTTTTTGCTTCCATCATACCCAACCTATGGAAGTGAGCTTCCCTTCTAGCAAAGTCTTTCTCTTTAGCCTCCAAGGTAGTCTGCATCTTCAGCAACTTCTCTTCAGCTTCATTCTTGGCCCGGTTGGCAAGATGATACAGACTAACTACTTCAGTGTTCTCCACTCTGACTGCATGCAGCTGGGCTTCCAACTTCTTGAACTCCTCTAAAGACACATTATCAATGGACTCAGCAACTGGAGGAACTGGTGGTGAGAATGGCAGCAAAACCCTTATGGCTCTGTCTTTCAACCAAGCCTCATACTCTGGGAATGTATGATTGTTGCACTTTCCAAAGCTAGCTATCCCTTCTCCCTTAATGCACTTCCAAGCTCCAGCAACCTTCCTCACTAAGGGCATATTGTCCTTTACAGGGAAGTAGAAAATAGGGGTCAACTTCAATTCTTCTGGTACCTCTCTCAAGGCATATCCCAATTGTCTTCTTAACAAGATTGGATTATAATTAATCCCTCCAGTTACTCCCAATAAAGGTACACTAAGATAACTCCCACAACTAGTGGTGGAACATGCACCCTGCATCCTTTGAGTAATCCACCTGACATCCTTGGCAAGAAACTTTTCCAGCTTCTGAGCCCATACCAAGGTGTGGTCACTAAACACTCCAGTACTAGGCATATGCCTCATGAACCACATATGAAATAAAGGAGCGCAGCAACGAACTAAACCTCCCCTCTTCTTCTCAGTTTTGTAGTGCACTGAGTAATACAAATCTCCGAGCAATGTAGGCACAGGATTCTTCAGCAAAAAGAGATGTATGGCATTCATATCTATGAACTTCTCCATATCAGCAAACAAGATAATGCCACAGATAGAAAGAGCCAAGATAGCACAGACAGCATCCCATTCTTCCTCAACAGCCAACTCTTCCACCTTCTTTACCAAAGTCTCCAAAGAAAACCCAGATACACCTCCCTTAATGATGGTCAAAGAATTCACAGCAGAAGTGCTCAAATAAAGAGCCTTAGCAATAGCCTCAGGTGCAGGTCTACTCATCTCAGCATTGAACGGAATCTGGTCTCGAACAGACACTCCCAAGATCAAAGCATACTCCTCCAGCAAAGGACCTAGCTGAAAATCAGGAAAAGTGAAGCAACGGAGCTGAGGATCATAATACTGAAGCAGGGTATGAATGGCACTTCTCTCAGAAGGATCTAGCTCTACCACCACATCCAGAATACTCCCATAAGCCTTCCTGAATCTCTCCACATGGTTGGGTGTAATCAGCTTCACCATCTTCTTCAACAGGCCAACCTTGGTGTCAAAAAACTTGAAGTGAATATTCTGCTTGCAGGGATCTTCCATCTCTGAAGAGGATACCGGAACCGGAAGCAAAGATATGAACCTGTGAATGAAAACAAAACATGATTAATGATGAAATGATGCAATGCAGATGCAAATGCAAAGACATATGATCATCTGGGACTGTCTGGAATCTGGATACCAAGGCCACATGATCAGAAACCCCAAATCCTCTGGATATCAGCCCATAAACACTCAGATAAGCTCAGATGCTCCCAATCAAAGACCAGAGAAACTCAAGAACTCCGGAACCAAAGTAACAGTATCAGAACATGAAACTGTACTGGTAACAAGGGTATGATGAGGTCAAGGGTTCCTGCAAACCTGTAAACCCATTCCCAATCTCACAGGTGTGCTCCGGGTCAAACATCACAGACTCTCAAAGCCGAATAGCAATAATACTTTCACCATTTCCGAGAAATGGCTCATGACCAAATCAGGGAATCGGTTAGGCATTATGTACTACGCAGGGAGGCCTCAGTTGAGTCCGGGAAAAACAAGCATCCCTTATAAGTCCCCAGCTTCAAGCGCTGAAATCGAGAAACAATAGTACATTCAGCCCGTAGGATACAGTACTAATGTCATACGACCAGATGCTTTGACTGAGTTCCTATAATAGAACCAGGCCATCCTATGCGAGTCCCCAGTGGACCCTCGAGTGCGAATGGGTTTGCCACAAAATGTGGTCTGCCACTGCCACCACTGGAGAGGGTTGTTTCCACAAAGGTTCTCAATGATCGGTCCCCAGATGCACATAACTATCAAGGTCCTATCCCGAAGTGGAGGAAATCCCCACACAAGATATTTCCAAGACGGTCGCAATCTGGGCGTGAAACACACTGCCACTCACCATGTCACATGTGAGTACAATATGACCACTCTAATCCTATAGTGCACTCAAGCCGGGTACTTGGCTTATCTCTCAGAAACAGTATCACCCGAGCCCACCAAACAGAAAACCAGTCCAGACAGTCCAGTATGATATACATGATGCGGAAAATAAATACTGAAAACTGTAAATAAAGCTGTAAATAAAGCTATAAATAAACAACAATAATATACAACAAGCCACAGCAAACAAACATCACCCAAAGAAATAGAAACAAGCAAGCGCTAGGAGAGACTCACAGGGGAACCATATATTCTAGGTTCGGTCCCCAGCAGAGTCGCCAGCTATCGCTCCCCGGATTTCCATCCTGGTACAAACGCGAAAGTGGCGCGGGAAAAGAATAGAGTCGCCAGCCAGGAGTTTTTATCCCGAAGAAAGGGAATGGTAATGCTACACAAACCAGAAGAAAGAAAGAGGAAGGACACAGGTCCTACGAACCAAAGAGACTGAGCTCGGGAGTCGGTTACGACATGGGAAGGTATTAGCACCCAGATCGTCCGCCGTACCCGACGGGATCCGCGCTTGCAAAAGAAACTGTTTCAAAGGGTGAGGGTATGAAAAGTGCAGCAAAAGAAAAGAAATGAACTGGGAAAGAAACTGAAAAAAGAACTGAAAGGAGAATAAAGAGAAAAAATGTAGGGAAAATAAAGATTGTGCTCGAACGGGCCCTACCCCGCTGCCTACGTACCTCATCAGGATAATGAGGATCAGAGACGCCGTAGTTCCCCTAAATAGGGGTAATAAAAGGAAAATGCTTGAATTAAGGCTTGAACGGCCTATGCCATTGCTCAGGTGTTGCAGACTCGGACGACGAGTGTGTAACCGTCTTGCAAAGTGACAAGTAGGAGCAAGTTCGCGTACGGAGTGAAGGAGATGAGAAAAGAATTCCCGAAGGAAAGACGCTTATTATTTGTTTGTGTTTTTTATGAAGCTTTTATTGAGTGAAAGTTTGCATAGGTAAGTGTACCTAAGTCTTACTCAATGGGATGTGTACATCTCACATCATCCCGAAATGGAATGCGCAAGAGGCACACCTATCTATGGAGGAAATCCCCAAAGCTAGTCCCACAAGTGAAGGCTTAAGCACACTGGTCTATTACCATTATGAAGTATTTTTGTGGTTTTTTGTTAAGAAATGATTTTTTAGCTTTTCTTTGTGAGGTACTCATGCTAAGACCTATCCACCACGAGTGATGACTCACACCTCGCCCCGAAACGAAACGCGTGCAAGTACCTCATAGCTAAGTCTCATGTCACATGAAAGTACTCAACCTTTATTAAGTGGATTAGAATTGAGTTTGAAGATGAGAAGAGAAAGCACCAAAGGATCACAAAGGAAAAATTCTAAAGGGGGACTAAAGAAATCCTAAGTGTTAACATGCATGGATGTCCTAAGGGTTAGTGAGGTTTCTATCCTAATGAAGAAGAAGGAAGAAGAGAAGAAGAAGAATAGAAGAAGAGGTGAGAAAGGCCTAAGCCCAACAAGCAAAGAGCTAGCTCAATAATGAAATAAGAAGAGAAGATGAGAATTGGAGATGTGGAACTCAATTCCCACACCTCACACTTACCATAGCCCCTGCAAGGTTAGTAATAAGCATACAAATGAAACACAGTGAGCAAGTGTAAACACCCCAAATTTTCCCTCACCCATTCACACCATGGCTTGTGATCATCTCATATGCATAAGTTCAAATCATACCATCTCACATTGCATGTTTGTTTCACTGCATTGTTTCTAAGTCATCTACATCTAGGGTTTGTGATTTGAGCTATCCAAGAGCTTCTTGAGCCACTCCAAAGGTCTTCAATCATCTCAAAGGGGTCCATGTATGTTCTAGCATCATATTATATCCCCACAAAGTCAAGAAAATCAAAGAATCACAAGAACTGAGAATGGCATGGAAGCAGAGTCGGGTTTAACTGCACAGATGACCTAGAATTAGGGTTTTGGTTTCAAAGGCCATAACTCCAAATTCTTTGGTCATTCTTGTTTCTATTGGTCTCTATATGGTATAGGGATCATGCATATCAATTTTCATGAAGAAATTCAATGGGGAAGGCATCTGATCAAGAGTTGACTTTTTGAGCAAGTCAGTGCAAAATCAGGGCATCTGAGGCCCCCAATGACCCAACCAGAGGGTGTTCTTCATCATTTTGATTGTGTATTATCTTTATTTGATCATAGAAGATGTTGGAAGTTCACAAAATTGAAGAATTTCAAGCCATTTGCAAAGTTGACTTTTTGGGAAAATGACTTGTAATGGAAACTTGCCATTTTGGGAAACTTTTTCAACCCTTGCTTTTTGATTCAAAAATGCCTCAAATAAGAAAACTTTGGTCATGAAAGTTGTAGAATGGATCATTCCCTTTTCAAAAAGTACAAGAACTCATTCTAATTCATTTTGGATCAAAAGTTATGGCTTGTCAAAGTTGGCCAAAATCACATAATTTCAAGTTATGCACCAAAGAGGCAAAGTTGCAAAACCACTTGCCAAGACAAATTGTGCTATCAAATGGACTTCTAATCTTCATACAAACATGAACCAATGTCTAAAAGTCAGATTGCATCAAAAGTTTTCTCATTTGTATGACTTGTGGAACAAGAAACTTCAAAAGGGCCAAAGTTGATTAAAGTTGCAAAATCTCACTCAAACCCTAATCCATGTGCTGGCTGACTTCAAAATTGATCCTATGGTTCTCCTCACTTCTTACTGCGCAGGACACCCCTCTTGTCATTGGCTAGCCATGAGCCCATACCTCTCTTACACAAAGCTTGACTTTTTTGCAAAAGACCCATACCAATCACCATAGGCCACCAACAACTCTCTGACCTATCACCACTTGATACATGGACCGAAAGTAGCTCAACACACCACACACACAAGCCTGAAACTCTCTCTAAGCCAGCATTCTCATTTTCACCTCTTATGCAACTTCCTTCGAAACTCATCAGAGAAGCATCAAACATTAAAACAAACTTCATAGAACATCTCAGCATGTTCCACTGATCACAAACCAACCATTGTTTTGGCCTGAAACCTCCCACATCACAAATACGATTTTCAAACTCCCTTGGCCTGAGCTTCTGCCAACTCCCTCTAGGGGCCATATAAACTCCAGCTAAGTGTCGAAAGCTTCAAAGGAGGATCATTGGAGCTTGTTTGAACCAAAGAAGCAGCCAGAAAGTCCCTGTTTCGAAAGCTCAATCTCAGGTAGCATGATGAACAAATTTTCCAGAACTTTAATTTCTTGTTAGAATATTGTTATATATGTTTCCCTGATCATGGGGATCTATTTATTTTTGAAAATGAGCCAGAAACAAGCATGTTATGATGATCTGAAAGTTTGCCCGTAAAAATGTTTTTGCTTGTTTCCTTTGATTCAGTGAAAATAAATGTTGTTTGATTTAGGGTTTATGCTTAGTGGTGTTCATAGATTGATTCTGGAGAGTTTTGTGAGGATTTGATGCGTATTGAGAGAGATAGAGATTTTGGCCTGCCGGAGAAGATGACCGGAACACTGTTCCGGTCATCTGAAAGTGATTAGGGCACAGGATTAGGGCTTAATCATAATTAGGGAGATTTGAATTCTGGCCGTCCAGATGCGCGCGTAGTCAATTCCCGCCCCTGTGAGTTTGAATCTCACCCATTGGATTGGCTGACTTTCTTCTTTTTCATTTAAAAATTCATTTTATTTTCATTTGTTTTGATTTATTTTGTACGAATTATTAAAAATAGCAAAAAATGTTTAAAAATTATGAAAATTTTTGTCAAGGTTTTCATTATTTTTCATAACACAAAAATATTTTATTTTTTATTTTTTGCATTAAAATTCATTTTTAAATCATTTAAAAGTTTATTTTTAATTAATTAATGAAAATTAATTAATTAAAAATACTTTTAGGTATTTAAAAATCACAAAAAAATTCATGTAACATTAAAAAACATTTAGAAACATTGTCCAACTCTCAAACCAAATTTATTTTTTGTTCTTGATGCCTTTTGATTATGGTCTTTGGAATTAAATTCATTTTGAGGTAATATTTTGGTTCAAACTTTGAAAATTCATTTCTGTCTAACCTTTGAGAGTTGGACAATGATTCTTTTTGCACTGCATCTTGTATAACATGTAGTTTATAGGATAAAATTGGCATGAATTGATCTTGCATTTTCAATTTGTTTTGCATTTTTCTTGTCAAGGTACCTTAAAACCCTAGCAATCTTAGGAAATTCATAACTCTCACTAGGTTAAGAGTTGGATCCCCTCCTTTGGGCAGTGAGTTTGTATAGGTCTAGGGTCCCTTTGATTGCATTTTCAAATTTTTATCATGTCATTTGCTTCTGGTTTTGGATTTTTGCTTTGTATGTTGCATATAAACCCTAATTTTTGCCTTCCTTTGCATCCATCTTCCATTTGCTTGCATACCATGACTTGCCATGACATTTTGTGCATCCATTTGATTCATGATACATATTAAGACATATTAGAATCATGTTTGATCATTGCATCTTTCATTTGCCATGTTATATGTCTTTTGCATTCCATAACTTTTCATGAACATCCATGGTTCAAAACATGCCTCTTTTGCATCCATATGATTGTATGATCATTCTAATGCCTTGCCTCATGTTTGCATCATCTGTTAGCATCATTAATATCATACTTATGCTTCTGGTTTTGGTTTGCATCATGACATTGCATCTCATTTTGCATTGCATTTCATTTCTTTACTAACTTTTCAGGTGGTAAGTTGTATTGAGAAGTGAATTTGCCTGCACTTCTCACAATCTCTTTTCATCTCTCTTATGCATCATTGCTGCATTTTTGTATGTGTATTGGATTGAGCTTGCTCATTCTTGTTCATCTTATCTTCTTTCTTCAAGCAACTTGTCTTCTTAAGTGAAGCAAGTTGTTTTTGCTTCTCTTTGCTCCTTTCATCTGCTTCTCCCCTTGGTGGTTCTTTGAAGATCTTCTTGCAAGCCCCACAAACCCTAGGAATGACCAAGCATGATAACAATTAGGGTTTATTAGTCCCCCACTTAGTTTTTACCTTTGTGTCTCTTTGAGTCTTCTCTTCTCATCTCATAATCAAGGACTAAACCCTAAAGGCTTTAAGGCTTTGTGATTAAGCTTATGCCTGCATCCTTTTATTAGGATGGAGTGTATAACTTTAATCCTAAGTGTTAAACCCTTAATGTGTTTAAATCTTTTAATTAATTCACTTAATAATCATCAAGACATCAAGCTTGTAACTTGGGCCTTGCATTGGGGTTCTAATTCTTCCTTAATTGGTTAAGAAGGACTAACCCTACTGTTAATGGACAAGTCCCCCTCAAGTTGTCTTACAAACCATAAAACTCACTTCTTCATATTATCACTAATTAAAATCCATCTAATAAAGGCTTTGTTTTGTCATGAAGTTAATCCCTAATCATGGATTAAGTTGAGGAGTCTTCCTCAGCTTAAATATTCTCATCTATTATCCTTCTATTAGGATGGTGTAATGAGTCTGTTTAATCCCTGATTATGGCTTAATCTCATTACTTAACATTAAACAAAAACAACAAAAACATCTAACTAATCACAAGTAGGTTAATGACCTTAATCCTACATCATGGTGATTAAGTGTGAGATACTGACTTCACACTTAAGGTATTCTCATTACCCCTAAACAGAGGGAAGATGTGATGAGTTTACTAACCCATTGGTTTAGGCTTAAGCTCATTTTCTTATGACAAATTCAAAAAGCAATAAAAGACTGAAAATACAAAAAACAAACAATAATCGTCTCCTCCGGGATTCTTTTCTCATCTCATTCACTCATAAACGAGAACTTGCTTCTTCCGTCTAATGCAAGACAGTTTGCACCTGAGCCAGACAGGTCATACACTTGAGCATAGACAAGTAAGCAGTTCACAGGTCAACTTACCTTTCAGTCTCTTTGGGTCGAACTACGGTGTTCTGACTTCCTCATTGCACGAGAGGATACGTAGGCATAACTTAACAGTTATCGAACAAAAGTCTTTGTATATTCCCCCTCCTTCCAGCATTATTCTTTAAGCCTCATAATCATGAGCATACTCTTATTCTTGCACTGACACTTCACTTATACCCTTCACACTTCTTTTACACTGACACATGCATTCTTTCCAGCTTTGATACACAGATAGCACTGACACTACCCCTTTGAAACACAAATCTTTTAAGCGTGGATCCCGTCGAGTACGGCGGACAATCTGGGTGCTAATACCTTCCCAGGTTGTAACCAACCCCCTTTCTCAGTCTCTCTGGTTCGCAACCGTCTTATCCATATCTTTCTAGGTTTATGCAGCATTACCTTTCCTTCGGGATAAAAATGCCTAGCTGGCGACTCTTGTCTTTCTGAGTTCACCCATGTGTGTTATCATCCCTTTCGCCGACCGTTCGCGTCTGTACCCCTTCTGACCTGAGGTGTCATTTGGTGGGAGCGACAGCAAGATAACATGATAAAATCACACAATCAGAAGTGAAATGGTATAAACATATGCACAATGCAAATGCAACTCAAAGGAATGAGAGATGAAGCTTATAAGCAAAAGATGCAACATGAAACACATATGAAAACAAATGCACATTTAAGGAGAATGCAAAGCAACAATGCATAAACATGGACTCAAATCTCACAAACAGAACCAAAACAAGATGAAAAAGGGCTTAAGAAGCCAACAAGATAAAGAGAAAAGAGGTACAAGACCAAACAATTACCAAATAGGAGTGAAAGAAGTAATGAGATGAAGTGAAAGCACTTAAGGAAAGAAATGACTTAAAAGGAAACAAGACACAAAAATTCTAAAGACAAAAACCCTATCCTAGGACTAGGAAGGTACCCACACCCCAAAAGAACCCCAAATGAGAAGAAGAAGTTGGCACAAGTGCCCTTCTTGGCTTATATGAGAGCTAAAGGTCCAAAGGAAACAAAATGGGACAAGGTTCAAGATAAAATTCACATTAAATCAACCAAGCATCTAAAAATTCCACAATTCAAGCCAAATGATCTTCAAACACAATATAACAATGGGCCAAAAGGATTTGGAAAGATTCAGAAGCAAACTAAGTCAAATGGAGGCAAGAACACAAGCTAGGGTTACAAACTTCCATCACAAGTCAAAGGTCTAAGACTCAAGAAATAAAAATTAGTAGAAAAATCACATGAAAGGTACAGTGTCTTAAGACTCCAGAGCAAAAAGAATGGGATCAAAATTCAAAATATTGAAGAGTATGGAAAATGAACAAGGCAGTGTGGTCAAAATGGACTTAAAAATAAGTTAAGTGAAATAATGATTTAATTCAGACACGTGGAAATGGAAAAAAAATATGAGAAAATAAAAGACACATTAAATAATACTCATGATTTTTTTTGGGATTTTTTAGATGAAGGGAAGTATTTTAATAAATTGGAAACTAAAGTGAATTAAAAAGAAAACAAAAGAAAAAGAAAAATAAAAAGAATTTGATGGGAGGTGTGATGAGTAAGAAGGCTGCGTGTAAATGAGATGGGCCAAGGGGATATGGGGTGCGAATAGACATCAGAGGGCCCAATTGCTGCACTGGTATATGGTCTTATGGTGTGAATTTTGTGAATTAATGAGGAAAATACAGGGAGCCTTGGATGGATCAAACGGACACGGAGGAGCTTTCATTAATTGAGTTGGCAGGATGCTGGATGGTGATTGGTGAGACGAATGTTAGTTAACATAGGGTGTACCACATGAATGATTTAAATGAAATAAAAGAAACAACATGAAACGGGAGGAAGCTAGGGCAAATGTGGCGCAACCAGGATGCTTGGATGGACAGATCCAACGGATGAAAGTTTGTCTTCCTCATACAAACCCTAAGATGAACACAAGCAATTTCCGGTGACCGGAGCTAGGGCTCCGACACCGGAATTCAAACCAGTCACGCAAAACTCAAAATAAATGAACAAAAAGGTGCAGATCCACTAAATCAACATCACTGAACAAGAATATGGCATCAAAAACTCCTAAAAGTCAAAGGATCAAAGGGATCGAACAAAACAAAGTAGCACCATCAAACTTGAAACTCACATAACTTATGCTATGATGCACCAATTTCAAATCTAAAAAGTGCAGAATCATCAGCAAACATCAAATAACACAAAGCAACACATTAATTCCATTTCCAGATCACAAAGTTTCAAGGTATACCTGAGATGTAGATCCTGGTTCAGTGAGCTATAAGACCAAAGAAAGGATGCAAATCACTCCACTTACTCCCTAGATGCAAAATAAATGCATCTAAAGTCTTGAAACAAGCTGGATCTGAGGTTTCAAAGCAAGTTGCTCTGAAATGGCAATGTCACTAAACTTGATAATAAGCTTCAATGAGTGGTTGCTTAAGGATCCTGAGCTTGCCTAGATCCAGATCCACAATTGGTTTAGAGATTAGATGTTTGGGTGAAGAGGAATGAGAGAAAATGCAAAGTTGCAAGAAGTTTGTGAATGAGAGAGAGATCTGGCTTTCTAAAACCCTAATTTCTCTTTTTGTGACCTCACAAGCCTTTGCTGAAAGAGTGAAATGAAATGCACGAGTGAATCATGAGAAAAGTGTGAATTTGCATAATTTGAACTTTGTGAAATAAGCATGCTATGCTCATGCTCCCTTGGGCCTCTCAGCACATGTGCAAGGCATTTCCCACCCTTGATTCAAATCCAATCAATCCTGGCCTTTAGATCAAGCCCTCACACTTATTTCATGACTTTTTGCAAAATATCCTCTTTGGAGTGATTTTCTTGTAGTGCACAAAAATGAACATTTCTTTGGAGAAAATTGGTTCAAATGTAATTCATTTTAAGTTTGAAACAAGTTTTAACCCATACCAAGTCTGACAATTAAGCTTTGAGGCATTTTGCATTTGGTGGCATACTTGAAAAGTGAATTTTGCCCTAAAAACCTCAAATTTTCGAAGGACATATAGGGAGATCTACAAATCCTATGAAAATGTACTTGTAATTTTTGAAAATTGGAGCCCTTAATCTTCAACTTTCATGTTTGACTTTTGTCCATTTGAAGAATTTTTGATCATGTTAAGGCCATTTGAAAATTAGGGCAAATGTTGCCAAATTTGGAAAACTTCAAAAACCAACCTTGTACCATTTTTGCAAAACCCTTCAAAACCCCATTATCCTTGAACTTTGATCATTACAAACCTCTTATAACATTGTAAGGACCCCTCCTAGCCAAAAAAATTGGGTTAGACCCCTTGAAATTGCACAGTTGACGTTTTAAGGGCACAGTTGACTTTTTACTTCATCTGCAAGCAACTGAGGCATTGTCTGACTTCCACATGGAATTTTCTCATGAAAATTGACACCTAGGGTCCTCTTAACATATAGAAGACTTTGCCCAAATGAAATGGCCAAATTTATGAGATCTTGGTGCTTGAATCACAAACCCTAATTTGGGTGCCTTGTATAGGAGCTTTGCCTTGTCCTGAGATCTCTGATGATCATGCAATCTTCTGAGCTTTTGCCAATGGACTTGAACTTGTAAATGGAGTGTAGACTCACCATAAGACTTGTACAAACTCATTTGTACCCTTGTCATGGCTTGAAATGCTTCAAGGACCTCCACAGATGACCATATGCTTGATGCTAGGACATGAGGGATGTTATGCCTCATCTTTCTATGATATGATGCTAAGAAAATGATATGAGTATGATGAATATGATGTGATATGATGCTTAAAATGAAGAGGACAAATTTGGGGTGTTACACACTGCATTGATCTGGTTAATCCTTGTGAGGAGAAAACAACTCTGCGGGGGATATTGTCACTGATACATCGGCTCTGAACTTCCGTTTTTGCCAAAAATAAATTGGACTTTGAAATTGGAGAGCCAGGATCCTGTCGGGGATGAACTCGTCTTGCGAAGTACGCTACCTGTTGAACTCTGTTGGGGAAATGACAACCTTCTGACTTAGCTGGGGAACCAGATGTATGAGTTGATGCCCTGTTGAGGAAGCAACCTGCTGGGGAGTAAGGAACTCCTTGTACTGTTGGGGATTGCTCCTATGTTGGAGGAAAATATCTGCTTGGGGAGGACACCAACCTTTTGTTGCCTTGTTGTGGGAGATTTCAACTTCCAACTCTACTGGGGATGATGAATGATGTCAATCATAAAGCTTTTTGATGAAGATAAGAGTTTAAGTTTCCCCTTGCTGGGGGTAAGAGATATGAAGTGTCTCATACTGGGGATAAGGGAATATAAAGTGTCTCATGCTGGGGATGAGAGATGATGATACCCTTCTGTTCGAGAAGTATCATTCCCTTTACTGCTCTGTTGGAGAATGGATGGTCTGATGAGACTTCCTCAGGAATTCTGATCAATGAAGCCCGCTGAGGAAACCACTCCTGAAGTTTTATGCTAGAAAGGGCTTTGCTTCCAGCCTTGGGGTTGATCGACTGTCTACTGATCATGTGTGAATAGTGGTTTCTCACAATTTCCAACTCGCCTCAGATTATGGGTCTATTAGAAGAAATTGTCTCAAGAGGATTTTACAGAAAACTGGCATATGAGATGCCTCAGTGTCTTCAAACTCTTGGAGAGATTCATCGGATCTCGAAATAACTGCCCCAGACTGCATGGTCTATGAAAGAAATTGCCTCGCGAGTATTCATGAAAAACCTCATATTACTGTGAGATATTTTGCCCCAGTATTTTGAACTTTGGGTAGGTGCCTTTGATTAACCGTCTTCGAGAGAAAGTAACTTCTAGTGCTCATGGGGTGGCCTGCCCCAATACGAGCCTTTGAGTAGTTTCGTCCCTGAATGGGTGATCTTCGAGTGAATACCCAGACTAAATGCTCTTGGAGAGATTTGAATTTTGGAGTGATTCCCCTAGTTTGGCTGAACTTTAAATTGAATGCCTCAGATTAATGGCTCTTTGAGATATTTGATCTCGAAGTGATTGCCCCAGTTTGGTTGAAATTTGAATGAATGCTTCAGACTAATGGATCTTTGAGAGATTTGATATCAAAGTGATTTCCCCAGTTTGGATGAACTTTTAATGAATTCTCGACATGATTGCCCCAGATTAGTTGGCTCTTACCACGACTGTTGGGAAAGTCCCTACTCAATGGAGTTTTCTTGAAAAGTGCACCTCAACAGATTGTCCTTCGGAAGTTTCAGACTTCTCAACTTGGCAAGATTAAGCTTCTGGACTGAAGTTTCGTATGTGAATTTTTATGAGGCCCAACAAATGTATGCAAGTAGAAAATGTTTATTCTAAGAATGAAAATTCTAATGAAAAAAAACAACAACACGTTAATCTTGAAGTTTTACTGTAAAAAGATGTCGCCAACCTTTGTGAGTGAATCATTGGTTAAAATACGACATTGATTTTTGATAGAAGAAAGCATGCATATGCAACACCAACTCAGATCTTTTAGCACAACTCATAGGAGTCAGGAACGGGGTCTCATGGTAGTATGCTCTCAAAATAACCCTGTTTAAGTTAGGACTTTTGAGGGTTGTATCGTGGCCTGGTTCTCGGTTATAGAAACAAAGGATATAGGCGCTCGAAGTTTATTTGTGCCCACCCATCTTCGTGATGTTCTCCATTCCTATGTTCACCTAGCTTTCACAAGTGGTCACCTCTCAAAAAGGGTTTTGTGATGATTAAGGAACCAATTACACTAACGATTTAAGCACCAATCAGGTTGTTGTTGGGAGTCAGTCACCCCTTTGTCTTTCGTATCTGTGCCACACGATTTTTTTTCTTATTTTAAGGATCTTTCTTGTGTAATCCTTTTCTTCTTTCGCTTTTACATTATTTTTGCTTATCCCTAACTTTGGCCTGGACTAATTCTTGTGAATCTTTGATTGTGAAGTCCAACGGGATGCCCTAATTTTTGCATAAGTCGCTTGTTTTCATGTTTCGACTTAGCGGGCTTTCTCATCATTTTTTTTCATTCTTTTTTTGAACAAATTGCGTGGAACTATTTGTCTTGATTGCTTTGAAAGGATTGTGACTGCCTCATTCTCTGGTCAATGAGGGATAACCCTTGTGGTTTCCAGTCTTTGGACCTCTTGATTGGGATAACCCTTGTGGTTTCTGGTCTTTGGACCTCTTGATTTGGTACCACGAAAGGTAATGGATCCTCAGATGTGCACTCCTTTTTGAAATTTGAACGCTCGGTCAAACTAACTGACACCTACCCTGCCCCTAGGTTAAAAACAAGGGTTTTTTCATGCGAAAAGAAACTCCTACTTCAAGGCTCAAATGGATTGGGGAGGGTCTATCTTCCTTATATCTCTGATATTTAGGATTTGAAATAATGCTTGTACATCGTCAACAGGGTCTTTCTCAAAAGCACACAATTAGAGATTTTTGCGTTTTCATTTCGTCATCCTCCCTCACAGAGTTTAATCATAACAGTTGGTATTGCAATGCATATACATAAAATCATGAGTGAATACGAATGGATTACTTCAAGAAAAACATGTGCATTTTATTATGGTTATCATTCAAAAGCTAATAAGTTTCATGCATGCATACAAATGTTTAAACAAATAATAGAAACTACAAATGAAAATGCAGTAGAGAAACTGAACATTGTCATCATTGAGGAGACTTGACTCCGTCTGGACTTATTGCTTCTGAAGATGCCTTTGCAAACTGGGATGTCAATTTGATGAGGAGACTTCAATATATGGACAAACCTTTTGGCATGATGACCTTTGAGTCGATCAAAATTTGCACCTTGTGCTTGAACATCTCACCGGTGTCAAATGGTATGCCTAAATTCCCCTGAGTGGTACTTGCATCTAGCCTTCACATCATGGTGGTCATTATTAAGGAGGTTTGACTCTGTCTGGACTTATTGCTCTCGGAGACTTTCAGCAGTATGGATGTTTACTCAATAAAATTTGCGACCTTGTTTTTACCTTTGTCCCTGAAAGACTTTCAATCTTTAATTAAATGGCCAGGTGCCCCAGAATGGTAGTCATACTTGGAATTCGGTATTGAAACCCTATAAGAAGCTTTGTCGGAGATGATCCTGATGTGACTAGCTCAACTAGCCTGAATCTGAGCAAATGAGAAAACTCGTTGCATGTACGACATCAGAATATGATCGGAATTCTTCTCAAGCTGTTCTGGCCTTTACCCCTATGCTCTGCCCCTTAGATTCTCTTGGGAAGCTCAGGTTGGATGCTGACAAATGATATTTGGAGGGAAGAGGTTGATAAAGTTAATAAATAAGGTTGCTCGCAAAGATCTTGCACAATCTCCTGCCTACGTATCTCCATTGACTAATGGAGATTCAGGGCGATGTAGTTCCCCTCACTAGGGATGAAAATAGCTTCGTTCAAAATTTCCATAACCAAGCTCATCTGAGTCTTCATCTGGTTGACTTCCTATTTCAGCAATTTCTGGTTCTGAAATAAAGCTTGTACCTCTGCCCTGAATTGTCTCAGCTGGGTCTTCATTTGGTCACCTCCGCCCGGAGTTGGTCCATGTCCATACCTTGAAGATGGTAATTCAGATTGTCCATTCCGATGAGAAACCAAGTAAGGATAATAATCTGTCTCTAAACACTTGTGATGAATGCAAGGATGTATGCAAATTCCAGGTTCAATTATTTATGAGGAATCTATCTGCTTTGATTCAAGTTTTGGTACAGAAAAATCCAACAACATGATTCAGATATGTGATCCTCGGAAAAAACTAAACATGTGTGCAGAAATGCTATGATGTCATGTATGCAACAGGCATGTGATCAATGGTCTAATGTTGGTGTTGAGCAGTGAACCAACTGTCTGCATAAAATCACAATAGCATTATCGTCTCTGTATAGAACCCCATAAATGAGAATCTAATAACTGTAGAACTGGATCGCATCATAGAATAGTCACTGATGGTGTTGAAGTTGGACATCGAGCCAAGTGTTTGTGGAAAGTCATAATAATAATATAACAATTTCTCTGAACAGAAATCCCGGATCTCATCACCAAAGGACCATGTAGAACCAGATCATATCACAAAACAACACTGGAAAAATGGGTATGTTGAAGTTTAGGGTTCCTGCAAACCTGTAAATCCCTCCCAATCTAATGGGTGTGCTACTCGGGTCAATATCACAGACTCTCAAAGCCAAATAGCAATAATACATTCACCATTTCCGAGAAATGGCTCATGACCAAATCAGGGAATCAGTTTGGCATTATGTACTACTCAGGGAGGTCTCAGCTGAGTCCAAGGAAACAAGCATCCCTCATAAGTCCCCAGCTTCAAGCACTGAATCGAGAAACAACAGTACATTCAGCCCTTGGGATACAGTACTATCGTCATACGAATAATTTGCTTTAACTGGATTCCTATGAGAGAACCAGGCCATCCTATGCGAGTTCCCAGTGGGCCCTCGGATGCGAGTGGGTTTGCCAACAAATGTGGTCTGCCACTGTCATCACTGGAGAGGGATGTTTCCACAAAGGTTCTCAATGATCAGTCCCTTGACTGCACATAGCTATCAAGGTTGTGTATTGCCCCAGAAAGATTCTGGTATTGTCGTACCTCGAAAAAATATGATTTTAAAACAACAGAGTCGCCACCTAATTCTATTTATTCTACAAGAGAAAAGGAAGATATAGATACAACCTAATAAAGGATAAGAAATGGTTTACGAAACCAAATTCTAAGTTCGGGAGTCGATTACGCAAGGGGAAGGTATTAGCACCCCTCACGTCCGTTGTACTCAACAGGAACCTCTTAGCTAACTATGCGATTAAATGTTGATCTTAATCTTTGTCTTCTAAATGTTATTAATATGTTTGTTAAAAGGGAAACGAATATTTTTAATTATTAAAACGAGGGAAATATTAAAGTTTTTTATTATTGTGCTCGCGAAGGATTAAAATCCATGTGCCTACGTATTCCCTTGTGCAATGGGAAAGTCAGAGCTTCATAGTTCGTGCGACTACGGTTTGCCTTTCTTCATTGTTCATTTTCATCCATATTGAGGGGAACTACGCCGCTCTGATTCTTCATTGGTCACATGGTCAATGGAGATACGTAGGCAGAAGATCGTCAGGTCTTTCCGAGCAACCTTATGGGGCATCTTTACTCCCCAAGTTCACTTCTTCCTTCAGATGTCTCGTGTCTGAGTCATAATAACTAGAAGAAGAGGTATGATTGTCGTGATTGGGTATACGGCTGCAACTTGAAGATTACAAGTCTGTGAAAGAGCTATTGATCACTGAAAGTGTCCAAGACTAACAGGTCCAAACGGAGTTAAGCCTCCTCAACTACGACAATATTCAGTTTCTTTACTGCATTTCCATTTGTAGTTTCTTTTATGTGCTAAATATTTGTCTACATGTATGAAATTTGTTTGCTTTTGAATGGTAGAAATAATAAAACTCACATGATTTTCTTGAAGTAATTCATTCGCATTCGCTTATAATTTTGCATGTGTACATCGCAATACCAATTGTCGTGCTTAAGTTCTATGAAGGAAGATGACGAAACAAAAACGCAAGAATCTCTAATTGTGTGCTCTTGAATAAAACCCTGTTGACGATGTACAGGCTTTGTTTCAAACCCCTAAAAACTAGAGATATAAGGAAGATAGACCCTTGTGTCGCTCCCGGGATTTTCATCCTAGTACAAATGCGAAAGTGGCGCGGAAAAGGTAGAGTCGCCAACCAGACATTTTTATCCCGAAAGAATGGGAAAGGTAATGTTGCACAAACCTAAGAAAGAAGGAAAGGACAAGGTCCTGCGAACCAAAGATCTGGGTTCGGGAGTCGGTTACGACCTGGGAAGGTATTAGCACCCCAGACCGTCCGCCGTACCCGACGGGATCCACGCTTGCTTGTTTGTTTCAAAGGGTGAGAAAAATATAACTGTTGCTGAACAAATGAACTGCTAACTGGAATGGAAATGGAAATGAGAAAGGAATAAGAAGAGAGAATGGAAAGAAAGAGGGAAATGTAGGGAAAATAAAGAATGTGCTCGAACGGGCCCTACCCCGCTGCCTACGTACCTCATCGGGATAATGAGGATCAGAGTCGACGTAGTTCGCCTAACTAAGGCGGGAACTATTTGTTTATGTTTTTTATGAACTGGAACTACGTATGTCTATGCTCAGGTGTTGCAGGCTCGTATGGTGCGAGTGCGTTTACCGTCTTGCATGCGAGACAAGTCGTCGCAAGTTCGCGTTGAGAGTGAATGAGGTGAGAAAAGAAGTTCCCGCAGGATAGTCACTTATTATTTTTTTTTGTCTTTTATGAGAAATGTTTTGAATTTTTTTGTGAACACTCTCGTACTAAGACCTATCCATCGCGGGAAGTACTTACGCCAAGCTGTCGCTCCCAAAAGATGAGACCGGCTCAAACATGGTACAGACGCGAACGGTCGGCGAAAAGAACAATGAGAACACACAGCAGTGAACTCACTGGAAAAGAAAAGAGTCGCCAGCTAGGCATTTTTATCCCGGAGGAAAGGCAATGCTGCATAGACCTAGAAAAGATGGATAAGACGGTTGCGAACCAGAGAGACTGAGAAAGGGGGTTGGTTACAACCTGGGAAGGTATTAGCACCCAGATTGTCCGTCGTACCCGACGGGATCCACGCTTAAAAGATTTGTGTTTTAGAGGGGTAGTGTCAGTGCAATTTGTGTATAAAAGAGCTGGAAAAGGATGTACAGGTGTCAGTGTATAGTGTATAAGTGATATGAAGTATGAAAGTGTCAGTGTAAGAACAGGAGTGAAATGCTCATGATAATGAGGCTAAAAGAATAAGGCTAGAAAGAGGGGGAATATACAGAGACTTTTGTTCGATAACTGTTAAGTTATGCCTACGTATCCTCTCGTGCAATGAGGAAGTCAGAACACCGTAGTTCGACCCAAAGAGACTGAAAGATGAATTGACCTGTGAACTGCTTACTTGCCTATGCTCAAGTGTATGACCTGTCTGGCTCAGGTGCAAACTGTCTTGCATTAGACGGAAGAAGCGAGTTCTCGTTTATGAGTGAATGAGATGAGAAAAGAATCCCGAAGGAGACGATATTTGTTTGTTTTTTGAGTTTTCAGTCTTTTATTGCTTTTGAAAATTTGTCATAGATTAATGAGCTTAAGCCTAAACCAATGGGTTAGCAAACTCATCACATCCTCCCTCTGATTAGGGGTAATGAGAATACCTTAAGTGTGAAGTCAGCTTCTCACACTTAATCACCTTTGATGCAGGATTAAGATCATTAACCTACTTGTGATTAGTTAGATGTTTTTGTTGTTTTTTGGTTTAGTGTTAAGTAATGAGTTTAAGCCATAATCAAGGATTAAACAGACTCATTACACCATCCTAATAGAAGGATAATAGATGAGAATGTTTAAGCTGAGGAAAACTCCTCAACTTAATCCATGATTAGGGATTAAACTCATGACAAAACAAAGCCTTTATTAAGTGGATTTTATTTAATGATATGATGATGAAGTGAGTTCTTATGGTTTGTAAGACAACTTGAGGGGGACTTGTCCATTAACACTGGGGTTAGTCCTTCTTAACCAATTAAGGAAGAAATAGAACCCTAATGCAAGGCCCAAGTTACAAGTGTGATGTCTTGATGATTATTAAGTGGATTGATTAAAGGAGTTAAACACATTAAGGATTTAACACTTAGGATTAAAGTTATACACCCCATCCTAATAAAAGGATGCAGGCATAAGCTTAATCACAAAGCCTTAAAACCTTTAGGGTTTAGTCCCTGATTATGAGATGAGAAGAGAAGACTCAATGAGACACAAAGGTAAAACTAAGTGGGGAGACTAATCAAAACCCTAATCATTGTCATGCTTGGTTGTTCCTAAGGTTTGTGAGGTTTACAAGAAAAATCTTCAATGGAACCACCAGGAAGCAGATGAAAGGATCAGGAGAAGCAAAGCAACTTGCTTCATTCAAGAAGACAAGTCACTTGAGGAAAGAAAGTAAGAAGAAGAAGAATGAGCAAGCTCAATCTCAAGCACAAGATAAAATGCAGCAATGATGCATCAGAGAGATGAAAAGAAGTTATGAGAAGTGAAGGCAAATTCACTTCTCAAAGTGACTTACCACCTGAAAAGTTAGTGAAAGAAATGCAATGCAATGCAAAATGGAATGAAATGGCATGATGCAAACCAAAACCAGAAGCATGTACATAATGATAATGATGCTATGGGATTATGTAAACATGAAACAACATATGAAGATGATCATACAAGCCTATGGATGCAAATGGAGCAAATTAAGAAGCATGAACATACATGAAAAGTTATGAGATGCATATGGCATACAACATGGCAAATACAAGATGTAATGATCAAGCATGCTTTCAATATGTCTTATGATGTTAAATGAATCACATGGATGTATAAAATGTCATGGCAAGTCAAGGTATGAATGCAAATGCAAGATGGATGCATATGGAAGCCCAAATTAGGGTTTATGATCAAAGCATCAAACACAAACCAAAATCAGAAGCAAACATCAATATAAAAAATTGAAAATGCACTCAAAGGACCCCTAATCCTATACTAACTCACTGCCCAAAGGAGAGATTCCAACTCTTAACCTAGTTCAAGTTATGATTTTCCTAAGTTTTCTAGGGTTTTAGGGTTCCTTAACAAGAAAAATGCCAAACAAAATGGAAAATGAAAGATCAAATCATGGCCATTTAATCTCACAAACTACATGATATGCTAAACACAATGCAAAAAGAATCAAAGTCCAACTCTTTAGGGTTAGGCAAAAATGATTTTTGGAAGTTTGGATCAAAATAATGCATCAAAATGATTTTAATTCCATGGACAATTCTCAAAATGCATCAAGATCAAAAAAGAAATTTGGTTTGAGGGTTGGACAATGTTTCTAAATGTTTTTAAAGGTTTCATGAATTTTTTGGTGATTTTTAAATACCTAAAAGTATTTTTAATTAATTAATTCTCATTAATTAATTAAAAAGAAACTTTTAAATATTTAAAAATACTTTTTTAATGCTAAAAATAAAAATAAAAATATTTTTGTGTTCTGAAATTAAATAAAAGCTTACATAAAAATTTTCATAATTTTTGGATGAGTTTTACTATTTTAAAATAAATGGAGAAAGAAATATAAAATAAATGGAATAAAAATAAAGAAAAAGAAAAGTAAACGCAATGGAGGGCCAGGACGGGTTCTGGGGAGAAGTCTGTTGACTACGCGCGCAGATCAATGGATCACATTCAAACTTGACTAAACTGAATTATGAATTAATTAATTGAGATTAGGGTTTAATGAGTGCATTTGGGCCACACATACACGCGCCAAGTCAACCAAGTCAACAGATCCAACGCATCAGATTCAAACTACACTTAATGACATGATTAAGCCCTAATTATTTTCAGGTGGCCGGAGAAGACTTCCGGTCGTCTTCTCCGGTGGGAACCCCACCTGAAAATTCCTAGAATCTTCAAAACGCAACTAAAATGAAATCTAAACAAACAGAAATCCTTCCCACACCTCACTGAATCAAAACCCTAACACAAACATCATTTATATTTCATCAATCTCATGAATCGAAACAAAACAAATTTTAGGGCAAGACTTTCAGAACACGATTAAACTCTCATCTCTTCACCATTTTCAAAACCAACAACATATTCATGATCAGGGAAGCATGTAGAAGCTATTAAGAACTTAAAAATTCATTTCTGGAAAAAAGTTCTTGAGCTACCTGAGTTTTGAAGCTTTCAGTCTTGCAACTTTCTGGCCTCTCCTCTTTGTGCAATCTACTCCCTTTGGTCCCTTGATGAGGTCTGGATGCTTAGAAGGAGTTTGTGTTGGCTGGTTTGAGAGTTTGAACAGCTTCTGCTCAAGCTCAGGTGTGAATCGTGTTTATGATTCAGGCAGTTTAAGGCAAGGGTGAGGGGTGTTTTGTGACCAGGATGATGAGTTGAGTTGATCTATGAAGTTTGTTTTAGTGTTTGTGGCTTGTTTTCTGAGTTTCGAAAGCTTTTGCTTTTGAGAGTGAAAATGAGAAAGTTATGTTCTTGCTGGTTTCAGGCTTGCTTGTTATGTTGTTTGGCTTGCAATTAGTTTGTATAAACAATGCTGATTGGTCAGAAGATGTGACATGCCCTTTTGTGATAGGTGTAGCTACTTTTGCCAATTTGTCAACTTTTTGTAAGAGAAGCATGGGTCATGTTCTAGCCAAGTACAAGGGGTGTGGGCTGCGCAGCATGGTGTGAGGGAAAGGCTAGGATGGTTCAGCAATGTAGCTAGCAAGTGGATGAAGTGTTATGATGGCTTTTGCAACTTGCTTGCTTTTGATCTTCATGAAAATATCTTGTCTCACAAGCCATAAAACATGTGATCCCTTTGGCCCATTCTGATTTTTAGGACTTGTGTGATGTTTGTGTAATGGTTTGTCATCAATTAGAAGTCACAAATTGCCTTGGTACATGAATTTGCAAGTTTTCCATTTGGTGCATAACTTGAAATTTAGTGATTTTTGCCAACTTTGATGCACCATAACTTTTGATCCAAAATGAATTAGGTCATGTTCTTGTACTTTTTGAAAAGGGAAAGATCTAATCTTCAACTTTCATGACCAAACTTTTTCCATTTGAAGCATTTTTGAATCAAAAAGTAAGGGTTGAAAAAGTTGCATAAAATGACATTTTCATTAAAAGTCAAACTTGCCCAAAAAAGTCAACTTTGCAAAAACTTGAAATTCTTGAATTTTGTGAACTTCCAACTTCTTCCATGATCAAATGAAGATCATATACACTCAAAATGATGAAGATCACCCCTTGGTTGGGTCATTGGGGGCCTCAGATGCCCTGATTTTGCACTGACTTGTCTGAAAAGTCAACTCTTGATCAGATGACTTCCCCATGGAATTTCTCCATGAAAATTGATATGCATATTCCCTATACCATATAGAGACCAATAGAAACAAGAATGACCAAAAAATTGAAGTTATGGCCTCTGAAACCAAAACCCTAATTTTAGGTCAACTGTGCAGTCAAGCCTGGCTCTGCTTCCATACAAATCCCAGTTCTTGTGATTCTTTGGCATTCTTGACTTTGAGAGGAAATAATATGATACTAGAACATACATGGACCCCCTTGAAGTGATTGGTGGCCTTTGGAGTGGCTCAAGAAGCTCTTGGATTGCTCAGATCACAAACCCTAGATGCAGATGACTTTGAACCAATGCAGTGAATCAAAAGTGCAATATGAGATGGTATGATTGTGTTTATGCATATGAAATAATCACAAGCCATGGTGTGAATGGGTGAGGGCAAATTTGGGGTGTTTACAGCTGCCCCTATTCAAACATGAGTTAGCTGTGTAGGATGTAAGCGACTGCTTAACAGGCAAACAAGATAACTTGTGGTTGAATACCAAAGACAGTCCAAAATTTGCACTCACAAAATGAAGAAGAAAAGGGATATAGATTGTAAAAGAAAATAAAGTATATCGTAAAGAGTGGGCGACGGAGGACGACCGTCGAGCAGAGGACGACTGCTGGGGAAAGAGCAATGACGGGGACGGCCGACATGCTGGGGGTACAAGGGATCATGATGGGGACGGCCATCAAGATAAAGCTGTAAGATTCTCTGAGGATTAATGAAACATGACGGGGACGGCCATCAAGTTCATAAAATAAAGTAACCGACGATGGGGACGGCCATCGGGCTAAAAAGAAAAGGGACCACGACGGGGACGGCCATCGGGTTAAAGAATAAATGAAATAAACAGATGATGAGGTACGGTCATCAAAGGTGAAGGACGATCACCTAGCAGGGGACGGCTGCTCTGTTGGGGTTAAGATGAGGGACGGTCATCTAAGGTGGAGGACGACCACCTGGCAGGGTACGGCTGCCGAAAATATCGCGACATAGGACGAATGCCGGATAAAAGGTCAACGATGGGGACGGCCATCGGACGAGCATGATGGAGGACGACCATCAAGAGGTGGAGGACGACCACCTAGCAGGGGACGGCTGCTCTCAAGGTTTATCATGACGTAGGACGAATGCCAGATAACCAAAATCAACAATGGGGACGACCATTGGATAAAATGATGAAGGACGATCATCAAGAGGTGGAGGACGACCACCTAGCAGGGGAAGGCTGCTCTCAAGGTTTATCATGACGTAGGACGAATGCCAGATAACCAAAATCAACAATGGGGACGGCCATTGGATAAAATGATGAAGGACGATCATCAAGAGGTGGAGGACGACCACCTAGCAGGGGACGGCTGCTAAAATATCAACGATGGGGACGGCCATCGGATGAGCATGATGGAGGACGACCATCAAGAGGTGGAGGATGACCACCTAGCAGGGTACGGCTGCTCTCAGGGTTTATCATGACAAAGGACGAATATCAGATAAAAAGGAAAAATTCGCTTTGTTGGCGATCTACTGGGGAATAGTAAACACGGACGAGTGTTTATATCCGAGAAACAAAAGGTATAAGTGTTTAGATGTTGTGTATAGATTAAAGATGCGGGCGAGCATCCTTAAGACTACGATGCAGACGGGTATCGAGTAGAAACAAATACTGTCACGTGTTCAGAGATGATGATACGGACGAGTATCAACTGGTTAACAAGGAACACGGACGAGTGTTGAATCTGAGGGGACTCTTCTGGGAATAGTAGACACAGACGAGTGTCTATATTCAAGGAGACAATAGTGTTTGACACAGTGTATGGATTAAAGATGCGGACGAGCATCCTTAAGACTATGATACGGACGAGTATCAGGTAGAAACAAACGCTTGACACATGTTCTGAGATGATGGTACGGACGAGTACCAACTGGTTAACAAAGAACAAGGACCAATGTTGAATCTGTGGGGGTATAAATGGTGTATATAAGATATGGACGAGTATCTATATAAGTATGAATGGTGTACAAATGAGTGTTTAATCTGCTGGGGAGAGTGACACGGACGAGTGTCAAAAGGAGTAGAGTGTAGTATAATCAAGTATCTGATATACAAAGTGTTTACATTACTGTGTTGGGAAAATGACATGGACGGATGTCAAGGAAATGTATATATATAAGTATACGTGAGTGCAAAGAGAATGTCTTTGGCTTTCTGCTGGGGATAAGACACGGACGGGTGTCAAAGGGAGTATATACTGGTGTTTGTGAATGTGAGGCAACTGCTTTTGCTGGGGAATCTGGGGGATGTTTCGTATATTGTTGAATGGTTATTATTCACAAGTGTTTGATCCAAAACATGGCTTGTGATTATGCAATATGTTGGATTTTTGCCGTAATGCTACGCTTTGTGGGTGAATATGATGCAAATGCCATGATTATGCAAAGACACCAAACCGGGATTTGGATCCCGCTGCTGTGAAGATCCCTGGTTGATCTGTTGATGTGAACATCCCAGCTGGGGGTAAGATCGTTGGTAGATCTGATGACAGGATTCTGCTTGGGGAAAAGGGTCAATGATAGACCTTTTCCAATAATGGGGGACCCAGCTGGGGGGGTTGTAGAAGCTTTCTTCACTCTGTTGTGACTCCTTCGTGCGTTGCTCTTCTGAGTAGAAGTTGACACTGTGGGGAAGTGGTTCCCTGACTTTTGTGTTTAACTGAGGAAGAATGATTGGCAACTCGGCTGGGAGAAGCAATAAGTGGCCACTCAGCTGGGGAGAGAACTCTTCGAGTGCTAAAACTGAGTGAGTGTTTGTCAGCTTGCTGGGATGAAGCTTTCATGCCCCGAGTTGCGTTTTGGATACCTGCAATCCTGCAAAGATGGAGAAACTCACAAGTGATCCCGAGGTATCCTTTGCTGGATTCCGTCATAGGAGTTAGACACTTTTGAGAGTAAGTATATTCCCTGCAAGCACGTGTTTTTATTTTTTTGAAGAAAAACATCTGTACTTATGCAATCAGTTTTTTTTCCGGAGACATCAGACATTCTTTGCAAAAAATGTACAAGACAAAACATGACTGAAAAATCTGATTTTATTAATTCATGTGCCCTGAATTGGCAAGGTACAGTCAAAAAAACAAATCCCCTGAAATGAGGAGATTGTTACAAGATGAGAAACAAAAGATGGCAATGTTGACGACGCTTTAAGGAGCTTCCTCTTTTGCTATGACTCGCATGACTTTTGACGTTCTTCTCGTTTTGCTTTCTGAAGAAGGTTGATCCTGTTTGAAGCTTGATCCTTTCGAGGTTTACCAAGTTGTAGGTGATACAGACGAATTCAGAGTGCAGTTGTTCGCTTATTCCCTTATTTTGCATGGATCGCCCTTTCGGGTTTTCAATCCATCGGGATACCCATTTTTGCCTGAGTTGTCCAATGCGGCTTTTCAACTCAACGGGTGTACATTTTTTTGTTTATTTTCCCTTATTTTTGCCCGAGTCTTTTATTCTGTTTCTGACTCGCCGGGATGCCCTATTTTTTCCTGGACTTACATTTTGTTTTTATGTCCAGCGGGTCATTTTTATGAGAAGTATTTTTTAACTGCATCTGAATTCACAGGGGACGGGAAGTCTTCGCCATCCATGGTGCTGAGCATCAGTGCTCCACCAGAGAAAACTTTCTTTACCACGAATGGTCCTTCATAGTTCGGAGTCCATTTGCCCCTGTGGTCTGTATGAGGAGGGAGGATTCTCTTCAGCACAAGATCTCCTACTCGGTACTCTCGGTGTCTGACTTTCTGATCGAAGGCTCTTTTCATTCTTTTCTGGTACAGCTGTCCATGACAGATTGCAGCCAATCTTTTCTCTTCGATCAGACTTAGTTGTTCGTATCGGGACCGGACCCATTCTGCTTCGTTCATCTTAACATCCATCAGTACCCGCAGGGAGGGTAATTCAACTTCAACAGGTAGGACTGCCTCCATACCATACACAAGCTGATACGGTGTTGCCCCAGTGGATGTCCTGATCGACGTGCGGTACCCATGCAAGGCAAACGGTAACATTTCATGCCAGTCTTTGTACGTAACTACCATCCTCTGCACAATCTTCTTGATATTCTTGTTAGCTGCCTCAACAGCGCCGTTCATCTTTGGCCTGTAAGGAGAAGAATTGTGGTGTTGGATCTTGAAGTCCCGGCATAGCTCTGCCATCATTTTGTTGTTTAAGTTGGAACCATTATCAGTAATGATTCTCTCAGGAACTCCATATCGACAAATGATATCTCTCTTCAGAAATCGGGCTACCACTTGCCTTGTAACATTTGCATAGGAGGCTGCTTCAACCCACTTAGTGAAATAGTCAATGGCGACCAGGATGAATCTGTGGCCGTTTGAAGCAGTTGGCTCAATCTTACCAATCATATCAATGCCCCACATGGCAAAGGGCCAGGGTGAAGACATTATATTCAGAGGATTGGGGGGCACATGTACTTTATCCGCATAGATCTGGCATTTATGGCATCTTCTGGCATAGGCACAACAGTCGGCATCCATTGTGATCCAGTAATAACCCGATCTTAGCAATTTCTTGGCCATGGCATGCCCTCCCGCATGGGTACCAAATGATCCTTCGTGCACTTCATGCATCAATAAGTCTGCTTCTGCCCTATCAACGCATCTAAGGAGTACCATATCAAAGTTTCTCTTGTACAAAGAACCATCAGTATTCAGGAAGAAACTACCAGCGAGCCTTCTCAAGGTCTTCTTATCATTGGAAGATGCCCCAGATGGGTATGTTTGACCCTCCAAGAAGCACTTAATGTCATGGAACCAAGGCTTATCATCTTTGATAACATCTGCTGCGAACACATATGCTGGTCTATCGAGTCTGGACACTGAAATCTGCGGTACAAAGTTGGCAGTTTGAACTTTGATCAGGGATGAAATGGTAGCCAGAGCATCTGCGAACTGATTCTCGTCCCGAGGGATATACTCCAGCTTGACTGTTGTGAAGAAAGTCAATAACCTCCTTGTATAATCCCTGTAAGGTATCAGATGATCCTGGTGTGTGTACCATTTTCCGTTGGTTTGATTAACTACCAGAGCTGAATCTCCGAATACAGTCAATGTCTTGATCCTGAGGTCAATGGCTTCCTCAAGACCCATAATGCAAGCTTCGTATTCAGCTTCGTTGTTAGTGCAGTTAAAGGTGAGCTTTGCCGAGAAAGGCATGTGAACTCCCTTAGGTGAAATGAGTACTGCACCAACACCACGACCATTCATATTAACAGCCCCATCAAACATCATAGTCCATTCTTCTTCCGGGTTCGGACCTTCAGTGTGAATAGGCTCTTCATGATCTTTTGCTTTTATGAACATGATGTCTTCATCAGGGAAGTCAAATCTCATAGGCTGGTAGTCATCAATTGGTTGCTCAGCAAGATATTCAGACAATACACTGCCCTTGATGGCTTTCTGAGATGTGTACTGTATGTCGTATTCTGTGAGAATCATTTGCCATCTTGCAACCCGTCCGGTAAGAGTTGGCTTCTCGAAAATGTACTTAACTGGGTCCATCTTGGAGATCAACAAGGTAGTGTGGGTCAACATATACTGTCTCAGTCGGCGAGCAGCCCACACTAAAGCACAGCAAGTTTTCTCGAGCAGTGAATAACGCTGTTCACAGTCGGTAAACTTTTTGCTCAGGTAGTATATTGCATACTCTTTTCGACCAGACTCGTCATGCTGGCCCAACACACACCCCATTGACTCTTCTAATACTGTCAGGTACATTATCAGAGGTCTTCCTTCAACTGGAGGCAAGAGGATTGGTGGTTCCTGCAGGTATTCCTTGATCTTGTCAAAAGCCCTTTGGCAGTTTTCGTTCCACCTGACCGTCTGTTCTTTTCTCAACAGCTTGAACAAGGGTTCACAGGTTGCAGTAAGGTGAGATATGAACCTTGAGATGTAGTTTAATCTACCTAGAAACCCTCGAACTTCTTTCTCAGTTTTTGGTGTAGGCATCTCCTGAATGGCTTTGACTTTATCAGGGTCCACTTCAATCCCTTTCTCACTTACGATAAAACCCAGCAGCTTACCAGATCGCACCCCGAATGTGCATTTGTTGGGGTTCAACTTCAGTTGGTACTTCCTCAGACGCTTGAATAGCTTCAGCAGATTTACCAGGTGGTCTTCCTCTGTAAGGGACTTGGCAATCATGTCATCCACATAACACTCGATTTCCTTATGGATCATATCGTGGAATAATGTTACCATAGCCTGTTGATATGTTGCACCAGCATTCTTTAATCCGAATGGCATCACCTTGTAACAGAACGTGCCCCAGGGTGTGATGAAGGTTGTCTTCTCCATGTCTTCAGGTGACATCTTGATCTGGTTGTATCCTGAAAATCCATCCATGAAGGAGAATACTGAGAACTGAGCCGTATTATCCACCAATACATCAATGTGAGGTAATGGGAAATCATCTTTCGGGCTGGCTATGTTCAGATCCCGGTAGTCAACACACATCCTTACTTTGCCTTCTTTCTTAGGCACAGGTACTATGTTAGCAACCCACGGTGGATAGCTAGTTACAGCAAGGAATCCAGCGTCCCACTGCTTTTGCACCTCTTCTTTGATCTTCATTGCCATGTCTGGGCGAGTACGGCGCAGTTTCTGTTTAACCGGTGGGCAATCTTCTCTCAAAGGCAGCTTGTGCATAACAATGTCGGTGTCCAACCCTGGCATATCTTGATAAGACCAAGCAAACACATCCACATATTCTTGAAGCAGATCAATCAGTTGTCTCTTCACTGAGTCTTGTAGGCAGGCCCCGATTTTAACCTCTTTCACATCTTCATCTGTACCAAGATTAATTGTTTCCACCTCCTCCTGATGAGGAGTGATAACCTTCTCCTCTTGTCTCAACAATCTGGCTAGCTCTTCAGGAAGCTCGTAATCTTCTTCAACCCCTTCATCAGCTTGATTGATCGGATTGTCAGAGTCATACGAAGTCATAGCCGTGCTGTTGTCGGTGATGTCTGGAAGGCACTCTCTGCAAGGGTTCAATTTGTTCATTTTAGTGATTGATTTTAATCTTGTTTAGAAAAGTGAAATGCAGTTATCATTTTGAAAACATTGCCATTTATTTTTTGTACAAAAAGAAAAATGGAAAAACAGTGAACGGGAAAGAAAAAGACTCATTTGCAAAAGATGTCTGATATTTCATTGATTAATCTTGTTGCACAAAAATTATAGATGGCCCGATTACAAAATGAGTCTTGTCATCTTGGGCAAGATGCAAGACTTGATGCATGCTTAAAATATACAGGAAATAATAATTACTCTGCAGGAGTAACTCTTATAATTTCCTGGGAAGACCAGTTTGAGATACTGCTCCCCGGGATCATTGGACGAATCCAGCTTTCCAGGTTGTGTTCATCTTCCGACTCATCTTCCAAGTTGTTGACAGCATCGGGGGTAAGCATCCCCCCACTAACAAAGTTGGGCTTCTTAGCAACCTCTGCTTGATCTTCTTGAGTTGGTTTGTAACCCAACCCAAATCTATCTTCTTTCTTCTCCACAGGCAACAGTTTGCCCCAGCCTTGAGCGTTTCCTTCTTCCACCACCTTCCGGGCTTGTCGGTAGGATGTCATAGAAGTCCCAAGTACAGCAGAGGTTTCATTAACATTCAAAGCCTCAAACCCCTGACTCATCGTCTCGTGGATCTCCCCATCCATCTCAATATATTTGTAAGTAGCCAGATGGCTAACAAAAATATCCTCCTCTCCACAGATAGTAACGACTTGGCCTTCCCACTCAAATTTTAACTTCTGGTGAAGGGTAGACGTTACTGCGCCAGCGGCATGAATCCATGGTCTACCCAACAAACAGCTGTAGGCAGGCTGAATGTCCATCACGTAGAAGGTCGTTTTGAAAGTTTGTGGGCCAATCGTCACAGGCAACTCAATTTCTCCCAGAACTGATCTCTTAGAGCCGTCAAAAGCTCTTACTACCAAGTTACTGGGTCGCAATGCCAATCCTTCATATTCCATCTTCACAAGGGCCTTTTTAGGTAAGACATTGAGGGATGATCCTGTGTCTACCAGCACATGGGAAAGAACTGCACCTTTACATTCCATGGTAATGTGCAAGGCCTTGTTATGATTGCGGCCTTCCGAAGTCAAATCAGTGTTAGTGAATCCTAGTCCATTACTAGCATTAACATTTCCAACCACAGCTTCCAACTGATTGACGGTGATCTCTTCTGGCACATAAGCTGCGTGCAAGACTTTGAGTAGTGCGTTCCGATGGGCTTCGGAGCACATAAGCAATGATAGAATGGAGATCTTGGAAGGCGTCTGGTGAAGCTGGTCCACTATTTTGTAATCACTTTTCTTGATGATTCTCATGAATTCATCAACTTCTTGATCAAAGGGTGTTTTCAAAGCTTCCTTAACAGCTTGATCTTCCTGCACCAGGCTCTTCCCTTTTGCCTTGGCAGCAGCTTCTGCTTCGGCAGTGGGTCTTTGAATTTGTGGGGCGAAAAGACGTCCGCTTCGAGTGAAGCCTCCGCCTCCTCCCACATTGTCTATTTGTGGTGAAGAAGTTGATGATTCAAAAGTGATTTTCCGTCCTTCGCAGTATAAGTCAGAGCCATAATGCCAAGGGATGGCATTACTGCTTTCATAAGGTACTGGCCCAGGCACTGTGACAGTGACTGGGCTGATGGCAGCTGCGGAAGGAACCGTGATAGTCTGCGGATCATAATATATTGTGACTGGTGCTCTGATAGGAGTGGCATTTTGTGAGTTGTAAGCAGAGTTATTTTCAGGATCATAATAAATTGTAACTGTTGAGACATCTTCATGGTTTGCTGCTGATGTTGTAGGAGACATTGTTGGAAGAATGGACGTTGTTGTTGTAGGAGATTCAAAATGAAGTGGTGCTGAAGTTGTAGAAGGGATGTTTGCCGATATCTGGTCAGTTGAAATGACAGATGAAGCATTTGTTGATGAAGCTGAAGAGTTGTTTGGGACAATGGCTGTTGCAGTTGTAGGAGATTCTGGAACCGTTGTTAAGGAGATCACTGGATTGGTAGGTATTGATGTTGTAATTTGAAGCAGGCCACTCTGGATGAGACCATCTATGCCATCCCTCAAGTTATCACAACCATTCACTGAAATGTTGCAATAAGCACACCCTAACTCACATCCCGGGAACATTTGACATTCGAGGAGTTGAGCTTTAATTTCTACCAACGGTGTCCGAATCTGACCCACACTGGTTATTAAATAAGACGGCTTGTCTTCTTCAATAGCATTGATTCGGGGACCACCATGGTGTGGCATAGGGTTCTTGTTGACATTTGGTGGTGGCGCAAAGTTTAAAGCCTTGGAATCCACTAGATCCTGCACTTTCATGTGCAAAGCTCTGCACTTCTCCGTACTATGACCAGGTGCGTTTGAGTGAAAGGCACATCTGGCGCTGGCGTCGTAATTTCTGGGCAGACTGTTAGGATCTGGAGGGGCCAATGTCCTTAGCTCAACTAGGTTGAGTTTCAGGAGTTGTGGCAGTAATGTGGCATAGGGCATAGGGATCGGATCGATCACCCTATTGGCCTGAGAGGGCCTCTGCTGGAATGGTCTCTGCTGATTGTTGTTGTTGGTGTTGCTGTTGTTGTAATTTCTTTGAGGAGGAAACTGAGTTTGTTGCTGATAATTTTGTTGCTGAGGTTGATAAGCTGGTTGAGGATGAATTGGAGCGGGAATGGTGACTGCTGCCACAGATCTATGAACATATTGGGGTCTGCCCCTGCCAGTATGGATAGCATTGGTTTCACCAGTTCTTCTTGGGCCTACAAAAGGCTTTCTTGGGTTGCTGGATGAGCTGGCACCGTTGTCTGAGATCTTACCCATCTTTAATAGGCTTTCAATTCTCTCCCCGGCTATGACCACATATGCAAAGCTGGTAGATGAGAAGGCAGCTAGCCTATCAATGTAAGTCCCCTGGAGGGTGTTCATAAACATATCAGCCATCTCCCTCTCTGACATGGGCGGCTGGACAGCAGCAGCAAGCTGTCTCCACCTTTGAGCATATTCACGGAAGCTTTCCCTGGATGACTGAGACATCCCCATCAGGAGGGTCCTGTTGGGAGCCATATCCAGGTTGTACTGATACTGTCTGATAAAGGCCTCTGCCAGGTCCTTCCAGCATCTAATGGTTGCTCTTGTCAAGTGGGAGTACCATTCCCTTGATGCTCCAGTTAAGCTGTCCTCAAAATAAAACATCCATAGCTTTTCGTCCATGGTATAGGCCTCCAGCCTCCCCAGAAAGGATTGTAAATGGGTCCGGGGGCAGGAAGTCCCGTTATACTTCTCAAAGCATGGTGGTTTAAATTTGTGAGGGATCCTGACCCCGTCCACTAGGCCCATGTCCATAACATCAAAGCCCAAAGAATTCTGGGACTCCAAAGACCTTAGTTTCTCAGCAATCTCTTCTAGCCTTCTGTCATAGGCTTCCTCCCCAGCTCCCATCACTGTGAACTGATCTTCCTGGGGGTCTTCTTGCAGTACTCTACCTGCTGTGGCAGTCCCTTGCACATTGACAGGGATGTTGATCTCTGGATGTTGGTGGGGTCCAAAGACTGGGGGATTAACATAAGGTTGGACTCTCTCATTGTTGCTTGTCCCAGCAGTCCCTGGATGATGGTCTTCCTGATTCCTCCCTTCTACTAGTGCTCTTAACCTCTCCTGGCTTTGAGCCATATTGTTCATCACTTCCATAAATTGTGTCATCTGATTCCTCATTTCCAACCTCTCGTTGGTCATTTGATTCCTGACCTCTGTAAGGTCCTGCTGCATTTGATCCATCTGTATGCCCGGAAGATTTTTGCGGGTGGGATATCTGTGTGGACGGTTGAGTGGAAACCCTCGACGTCGAGCAATAGTTCCTGAAGTCACAACAGAGTTAGTAACAATAAAACAAAAACCTACAAAATAAAACAAAAGGTTAGTATGCAATGCAGTATGCTTATTTGTTTCCAAGGTATCCGGCTTGGCACTTGGTTTTGACCTTTCCAGACCCTTGAAGAAGATGCTTTTGATGTTGCTTTGAAAGAACTCAGATAAAACAAACTAACACATATATAAAAAGTAAATGATACATAGTTTGTTTCTTTTTTACAATACATGCCCTCTGAGGGGTCAAAAATACAACATAAAGAAAAGTACATGAAATGAAAGCAACAACAAGCAAAAGTCAGACACCAAGACCAAACTCATCCTCCTGAACTTCCTTGAGAAGTGCTTCAGTCATAGGATCAGCTGGACGCTCTGTAAGATTCCTGATAAGGAGATTCCTGGTAGTAACAGCCGCAGTTAGCTTCTTGTGTTGACTCTGGTCCTTTGACCTCTTCACACCAGCTCTAATCTTCAGCTCTGAAATCTCCCTCTGGGCTGCTGCCAGGGCTTCCTGTTGCTCTTTTGCACTAGCTTCCAGCTGCTCAATCTTATCCTGAGTTCTTTTGTCCTCTTGAGTACGGGCTTCGGTGATCCTGACCCACCTAGCCTGACTCTCCTTCAGATACAAATCAGTCCTGGCCTTTTGGAACTGAGCTTCCTTGCAGGCATTCTTCAAGATCTGTTCTCCAGCCCTAGACTTCTTAATGTAATCCTCAGACTTCTCAATTCTAGCCAAATGCTCCACCTTCAGCTTTTCTAACCTCTCAATATCCAATCTACCATCACTCCTCTCCCAGAGGGTCTTCTGTAGAGCTTGAGTCAGTTTTTCATTTCTCTCTTTCAATTTCTCAAACTCTTCTAAGCTGACAGTTGCTGGAGGTGGTGTTGTGGAAGGTCCAGGCACATCTTCAACAGTGAAGGGCATTCCAGTAATTTGAGCTCTGGCATGAGACCACTCATAGTACTGGGCTGAGGCCACATTATTGCATCTCCCAAGAATGGTTACCCCCTTAGTCTGCACATTGTCCCAGGCCTAGGCTGCTTGCCTGACAACAACCAGATTAGGCTTGTTTTCACAATAAAGGGTCTCAGTCAGATCCTGTGCCCTAGGGGGATGGACTAATGCATAGCCCAGTTGTCTTTTGAATAGCAGAGGGTTGTAATTGATGCAACCTTTCACTCCAATCAGAGGCACATTGGGAAATTGCCCACAACTTGTAATGATGTCTCTGCCTTTGGTGCTCTGAGTGCACCACCTAATGTCAGCTGAGGTTAAAGCAGTGAGTCTTCTAGCCCAGTTCTTTGGCTGATGAGGATTCAGAAATGCATCAGTCTTAGGCAAATGTCTGAGCAACCAGGTATGGAACAAGGGAGCACAGCACTTCACTAATCTTCCTCTCTGCTTTTCATTCCTCTGGTGGACTGAGTAGTAGAAATCCCCCAATAAAGTGGGTACTGGGTTCCTCAGGATGAAAAGATGGATTGCACTCTTGCTAACAAACTTAGGCTCATCTGCAAATAAAATGACCCCATATATGCTGAGGGCCAATAGAGCACAGACTGCTTTCCACTCACCCAAAGAAACTTTCAGGGTAGCCTGAGAGATCAAGAAATCCAGATGTAGACCAGAGATTCCAGCTTTGGTGGTCATATTCTGCCCAATCAGAATTGGTTCCAGATACAATGCCTTTGCTATTTCTTCATTACTTGGAAAGGCCATCTCAGGGTTGAAGGGGACTCCACCCCTGATAGGTACTCCCACTAATGCTGAATACTCTTCCAATAAAGGTCCCAACTGAAAATCCGGGAATGTGAAACACCTCAGAGGGGGATCATAGAACTGCAGGCAAGTATGAATCAGGCTCCTCTGTGAAGGGTCCAAATCCATAACCACATCAAGTATGCCTCCATAGTGTTCTCTGAAATGTGGTATATGGTTTGGAGTAATCAGGGTCTGAATCCTCCTGATGTCAGCTAGCTCAGGCTGAAAGAAATGATAGGAGATGTTACTCTTCTTAGGTGCCATGTTGCTGAAGAAGAAATAAGACAGATGCTGATGATGGAGAATAAAATTGATGATGGGCCTCTGACAGGCTGAGACTGATGATGCAGATAGCTGATAACTCGAGTAGATACTGGTGAAGATAGGCCTATGCTGATGATGGGGTCAAAACCAAGCCAAAAATAAAGTATGGATACCCTGAAAAACAAATAAGCAAATGTTAAAATGATGCAATGATGATGTATGCAAATGATATGCAAGGGTTTGTGACTGAGCTGGATCTGATCAAGTGCTCTGATATAAGTCCAAGTATGTTCAAGAAATCCAGATGGAGGTCTATAAGCCCAGTAACCAAGGTGGGGGACTCAAATAAAGAGTCACATGTCCAGGGTTTAGAATCACAAGAACCGTCCCAAAATGGAGTACTCTTAATCAAAGCAAAGTAACAGGGTATGCTGAGGTCAAGGGTACCTGCAAACCTGTAAACAGCCCAACCCCCTCACAGGTGGTGTTCTAAAACAAGGATCCTCAGACTTGGATCAGTTATGAGAAGTGTAAACACTTCTAACCCGGAGGTACAGTGTTTACAATAACCATAAAAGTTCCTCCTCTAATTCACCTCAGTTTCTGAAGGTCAATACTAAAGGTCATCCAGACTTAGCACGCTTCCCAGATAGCCCTAGTACTGCAGGAAATCTGCAACACAGAGTTCTCAAGAAGAAACCCATATCTGAACCGTGTTTCATATTCCCGCACCAGACCGAGATGGAATGGGAAAGAATATGAACCACTCTAGCCTAGGTGTCACTCAGGTCCCAGGTATAGGACCTTAACTCTCAATAGAACCCCACCCATCAAAACAACCAAACAGGTCCAGCCAGCACAGCATGACAATATGATATATGTAAAGCTATAAAGAAAGCAATAAAGCAACTGTACATAAAGCAGTAAATAAAACAAAACATACAAGCACAGATAACACCCCAGTAAACACAAATCAAACAAGCGCTAGGAGGAACCCACAAAAAGAACCAGAAGCCCTGGTTGCAGTATAAGGGTCCCCAGCAGAGTCGCCAAGCTGTCGCTCCCAAAAGATGAGACCGGCTCAAACATGGTACAGACGCGAACGGTCGGCGAAAAGAACAATGAGAACACACAGCAGTGAACTCACTGGAAAAGAAAAGAGTCGCCAGCTAGGCATTTTTATCCCGGAGGAAAGGCAATGCTGCATAGACCTAGAAAAGATGGATAAGACGGTTGCGAACCAGAGAGACTGAGAAAGGGGGTTGGTTACAACCTGGGAAGGTATTAGCACCCAGATTGTCCGTCGTACCCGACGGGATCCACGCTTAAAAGAATTGTGTTTTAGAGGGGTAGTGTCAGTGCAATTTGTGTATAAAAGAGCTGGAAAAGGATGTACAGGTGTCAGTGTATAGTGTATAAGTGATATGAAGTATGAAAGTGTCAGTGTAAGAACAGGAGTGAAATGCTCATGATAATGAGGCTAAAAGAATAAGGCTAGAAAGAGGGGGAATATACAGAGACTTTTGTTCGATAACTGTTAAGTTATGCCTACGTATCCTCTCGTGCAATGAGGAAGTCAGAACACCGTAGTTCGACCCAAAGAGACTGAAAGATGAATTGACCTGTGAACTGCTTACTTGCCTATGCTCAAGTGTATGACCTGTCTGGCTCAGGTGCAAACTGTCTTGCATTAGACGGAAGAAGCGAGTTCTCGTTTATGAGTGAATGAGATGAGAAAAGAATCCCGAAGGAGACGATATTTGTTTGTTTTTTGAGTTTTCAGTCTTTTATTGCTTTTGAAAATTTGTCATAGATTAATGAGCTTAAGCCTAAACCAATGGGTTAGCAAACTCATCACATCCTCCCTCTGATTAGGGGTAATGAGAATACCTTAAGTGTGAAGTCAGCTTCTCACACTTAATCACCTTTGATGCAGGATTAAGATCATTAACCTACTTGTGATTAGTTAGATGTTTTTGTTGTTTTTTGGTTTAGTGTTAAGTAATGAGTTTAAGCCATAATCAAGGATTAAACAGACTCATTACACCATCCTAATAGAAGGATAATAGATGAGAATGTTTAAGCTGAGGAAAACTCCTCAACTTAATCCATGATTAGGGATTAAACTCATGACAAAACAAAGCCTTTATTAAGTGGATTTTATTTAATGATATGATGATGAAGTGAGTTCTTATGGTTTGTAAGACAACTTGAGGGGGACTTGTCCATTAACACTGGGGTTAGTCCTTCTTAACCAATTAAGGAAGAAATAGAACCCTAATGCAAGGCCCAAGTTACAAGTGTGATGTCTTGATGATTATTAAGTGGATTGATTAAAGGAGTTAAACACATTAAGGATTTAACACTTAGGATTAAAGTTATACACCCCATCCTAATAAAAGGATGCAGGCATAAGCTTAATCACAAAGCCTTAAAACCTTTAGGGTTTAGTCCCTGATTATGAGATGAGAAGAGAAGACTCAATGAGACACAAAGGTAAAACTAAGTGGGGAGACTAATCAAAACCCTAATCATTGTCATGCTTGGTTGTTCCTAAGGTTTGTGAGGTTTACAAGAAAAATCTTCAATGGAACCACCAGGAAGCAGATGAAAGGATCAGGAGAAGCAAAGCAACTTGCTTCATTCAAGAAGACAAGTCACTTGAGGAAAGAAAGTAAGAAGAAGAAGAATGAGCAAGCTCAATCTCAAGCACAAGATAAAATGCAGCAATGATGCATAAGAGAGATGAAAAGAAGTTATGAGAAGTGAAGGCAAATTCACTTCTCAAAGTGACTTACCACCTGAAAAGTTAGTGAAAGAAATGCAATGCAATGCAAAATGGAATGAAATGGCATGATGCAAACCAAAACCAGAAGCATGTACATAATGATAATGATGCTATGGGATGATGTAAACATGAAACAACATATGAAGATGATCATACAAGCTTATGGATGCAAATGGAGTAAATTAAGAAGCATGAACATACATGAAAAGTTATGAGATGCATATGGCATACAACATGGCAAATACAAGATGTAATGATCAAGCATGCTTTCAATATGTCTTATGATGTTAAATGAATCACATGGATGCATAAAATGTCATGGCAAGTCAAGGTATGAATGCAAATGCAAGATGGATGCATATGGAAGCCCAAATTAGGGTTTATGATCAAAGCATCAAACACAAACCAAAATCAGAAGCAAACATCAATATAAAAAATTGAAAATGCACTCAAAGGACCCCTAATCCTATACTAACTCACTGCCCAAAGGAGAGATTCCAACTCTTAACCTATTTCAAGTTATGATTTTCCTAAGTTTTCTAGGGTTTTAGGGTTCCTTAACAAGAAAAATGCCAAACAAAATGGAAAATGAAATATCAAATCATGGCCATTTAATCTCACAAACTACATGATATGCTAAACACAATGCAAAAAGAATCAAAGTCCAACTCTTTAGGGTTAGGCAGAAATGATTTTTGGAAGTTTGGATCAAAATAATGCATCAAAATGATTTTAATTCCATAGACAATTCTCAAAATGCATCAAGATCAAAAAAGAAATTTGGTTTGAGGGTTGGACAATGTTTCTAAATGTTTTTAAAGGTTTCATGAATTTTTTGGTGATTTTTAAATACCTAAAAGTATTTTTAATTAATTAATTCTCATTAATTAATTAAAAAGAAACTTTTAAATATTTAAAAATACTTTTTTAATGCTAAAAATAAAAATAAAAATATTTTTGTGTTCTGAAATTAAATAAAAGCTTACATAAAAAATTTCATAATTTTTGGATGAGTTTTACTATTTTAAAATAAATGGAGAAAGAAATATAAAATAAATGGAATAAAAATAAAGAAAAAGAAAAGTAAACGCAATGGAGGGCCAGGATGGGTTCTGGGGAGAAGTCTGTTGACTACGCGCGCAGATCAATGGATCACATTCAAACTTGACTAAACTGAATTATGAATTAATTAATTGAGATTAGGGTTTAATGAGTGCATCTGGGCCACACATACACGCGCCAAGTCAACCAAGTCAACAGATCCAACGCATCAGATTCAAACTACACTTAATGACATGATTAAGCCCTAATTATTTTCAGGTGGCCGGAGAAGACTTCCGGTCGTCTTCTCCGGTGGGAACCCCACCTGAAAATTCCTAGAATCTTCAAAACGCAACTAAAATGAAATCTAAACAAACAGAAATCCTTCCCACAACTCACTGAATCAAAACCCTAACACAAACATCATTTATATTTCATCAATCTCATGAATCGAAACAAAACAAATTTTAGGGCAAGACTTTCAGAACACGATTAAACTCTCATCTCTTCACCATTTTCAAAACCAACAACATATTCATGATCAGGGAAGCATGTAGAAGCTATTAAGAACTTAAAAATTCATTTTTGGAAAAAAGTTCTTGAGCTACCTGAGTTTTGAAGCTTTCAGTCTTGCAACTTTCTGACCTCTCCTCTTTGTGCAATCTACTCCCTTTGGTCCCTTGATGAGGTCTGGATGCTTAGAAGGAGTTTGTGTTGGCTGGTTTGAGAGTTTGAACAGCTTCTGCTCAAGCTCAGGTGTGAATCGTGTTTATGATTCAGGCCGTTTAAGGCAAGGGTGAGGGGTGTTTTGTGACCAGGATGATGAGTTGAGTTGATCTATGAAGTTTGTTTTAGTGTTTGTGGCTTGTTTTCTGAGTTTCGAAAGCTTTTGCTTTTGAGAGTGAAAATGAGAAAGTTATGTTCTTGCTGGTTTCAGGCTTGCTTGTTATGTTGTTTGGCTTGCAATTAGTTTGTATAAACAATGCTGATTGGTCAGAAGATGTGACATGCCCTTTTGTGATAGGTGTAACTACTTTTGCCAATTTGTCAACTTTGTGTAAGAGAAGCATGTGTCATGTTCTAGCCAAGTACAAGGGGTGTGGGCTGCGCATCATGGTGTGAGGGAAAGGCTAGGATGGTTCAGCAATATAGCTAGCAAGTGGATGAAGTGTTATGATGGCTTTTGCAACTTGCTTGCTTTTGATCTTCATGAAAATATCTTGTCTCACAAGCCATAAAACATGTGATCCCTTTGGCCCATTCTGATTTTTAGGACTTGTGTGATGTTTGTGTAATGGTTTGTCATCAATTAGAAATCACAAATTGCCTTGGTACATGAATTTGCAAGTTTTCCATTTGGTGCATAACTTGAAATTTAGTGATTTTTGCCAACTTTGATGCATCATAACTTTTGATCCAAAATGAATTAGGTCATGTTCTTGTACTTTTTGAAAAGGGAAAGATCTAATCTTCAACTTTCATGACCAAAGTTTTTCCATTTGAAGCATTTTTGAATAAAAAAGTAAGGGTTGAAAAAGTTGCATAAAATGACATTTTCATTAAAAGTCAAACTTGCCCAAAAAAGTCAACTTTGCAAAAACTTGAAATTCTTGAATTTTGTGAACTTCCAACTTCTTCCATGATCAAATGAAGATCATATACACTCAAAATGATGAAGATCACCCCTTGGTTGGGTCATTGGGGGCCTCAGATGCCCTGATTTTGCACTGACTTGTCTGAAAAGTCAACTCTTGATCAGATGACTTCCCCATGGAATTTCTCCATGAAAATTGATATGCATATTCCCTATACCATATAGAGACCAATAGAAACAAGAATGACCAAAAAAATTGAAGTTATGGCCTCTGAAACCAAAACCCTAATTTTAGGTCAACTGTGCAGTCAAGCCTGGCTCTGCTTCCATACAAATCCCAGTTCTTGTGATTATTTGGCATTCTTGACTTTGAGAGGAAATAATATGATACTAGAACATACATGGACCCCCTTGAAGTGATTGGTGGCCTTTGGAGTGGCTCAAGAAGCTCTTGGATTGCTCAGATCACAAACCCTAGATGTAGATGACTTTGAACCAATGCAGTGAATCAAAAGTGCAATATGAGATGGTATGATTGTGTTTATGCATATGAAATAATCACAAGCCATGGTGTGAATGGGTGAGGGCAAATTTGGGGTGTTTACACTCGCCCCGAAACAGGACGCGTATAAGCACTCCGCAACAAAGTCCCGTGTCGTACAAGAATGTTCGGTTTCTCATTAAATGTTTTATTTCTTTTCTTCATGAGATGAGAAAGAATGCCTCAAATTTCAAAAGGGAAAACTAAGGGGACTAAGACACAACCCTAATTTGTTGATTTATTTACAAGGAGGTCCTATGGTTTGTGAAGTTTCTAAACCTAATGGAAAAAGGACTTAGAACTAATAGAATGCAACTTGCTTCCTAAGGAAGATAAGTTGATTCTAAAGCCAAGGGAAAACCTATGAGCAAGTGAAATATCAATCAATATACAAAGCATTAAAAATTGAATGACAAAATAAAATTCAAAACAAAACATTTAAAGGCATAAACCTAAAATAGTCTAAATTTATTCTAAGTCTAATTAACATGAATCCTAAGCCTAAGTTCTAAACTAAGGGTATTACCTAATATTTTATTCTAAAAATCAGAATATAAACTAATCTAAGTCCATATTAAATCCTAGGATTATATCTAATTAAACTATTTTTTATTGAAACTTAATATCCTAGCCTAAACTAATAGAATTTATATGCATAAGACCTAAAGATTAATATCCTAATAAAATAGAAAAACTTCTAGAAAAATTATGATATTTATTCTATGGGGCCCTAAAACTACCTATAATATTTTGTTAAAAGGAATCCTAAAAAAATAGAATTTTTCTATGCCTAAAAATTAATTATTTCCATCTAAGAATTAGCTACTATTTCCTAAGGATTAAGCCACTAAAACCTAAGATAAAATGTCCTAAAATATCCACTAAAATTATACTAAGTACTACTATGAGTCCTCTAACTATGGTAAAAAGAATGGCCTAAAAAATTTACTGGAAGACCTAAGAATAAAATCTACAAATTTATGTACATTTAAAGGAAATTCATTAAAAACTACTTACATGAAAAATTCAGCATTAATTCAAAAATAAAGCAAATTCAGGAAATTAAATTCTAGATAATTCTAAATTGAATTAAGAGTCTACCTAATTGTTTATAGAATTTTTCTAATCATTTTCTATTTTTAATGAATTATTTTCTAACTATATAAAACTAAAAAATTAAATCTAAAGAAAATGAAGGGGGTGGAGGAAGAAATTTATTTAGTTGTAAAATGCTAAATGGGCCTAAGGAAGAGGTGCAGATAGCAATGGAGAAAGCCCACTGCGCAGGTCCTTGAGGGAGGTGTAGCAAGCAATTATTTTATGTTGTTTTCATGATGGGCTTGATAATGGGGGTGCGAGAAGCAAGAAACTTGGGCCCAATTCACTGGATTTTATGAGGGTGTACACCATGAGGCTTCAGTCAACTATTGTTGACTTTATCTGGGCCATCGATCCAGTCTTCAATGCTAGTATTCTTATCATGCGATTGTGAAAGGAAGACGCATGGAGGTTATGGTGAGCCAGCGCATACACTATCAGCCAGAGGAAGAGCCTACCGGACGGTGACAAGTGTCACCGCCGGGATGGCTGGAATAAAAAAAAACCTTATCCTATCTGATTGAAATCATAAACCAGGATTAATTGATTTTTAATAGCTGTTATTGCCCTTTTAATTTTCCATTATGCTTTTATAATCCTATTAAATTCTAATAAATCTCCCAATATATTTATTTCAATAATTATACCACAAAATAAAACAAAAGGGCTTCAGAACAAACATGAGAAACAAAGAGAAAACCCTAGGTCTTCTTCTTCACCTCTCCCGCCACTGTAACCAACCTCTCTCTCTCTTTCCATCTGCGACGCCGTCACCACCTTCATAAACTCACCACCGGAAACCATGAACTCAACTCACTTCCTACTCCCTTTCAATCCTAAATCACGACCAAATACTACCCACTCCATCCGCCCCCAAATCGAGACTTAAACCCTAGCCACCACGATTACCTCGCCTGAAATCAAATCCCCCTTTGCCGCCATGGACTCAGCTCCATCAACATCTCTCATTCGCTCCTAAATCCTCATCTCTACATAAACCTCGCTCACTTGTACGCTCAACTATCGACGCCGCCAAGACGCGACCTAGAATCGCAAGAACAAACGCAAGGCCTTCTTCTCCGTACCAACAACACAGGCATAATACAAGAATGATATGAAGAAAGCTCGTACCTTGTGTCGTAGAAGATGAAATGCGAACGGAGGACTTCGAATCGTTGAGGAGAAAATTCCTCAGACGAACACGATACGAATGCGACGAAGACGTCTGCGTGCTACATAGTTCCGTTCAGGTGCGATTTTAATTCTTCTTCCTGCGATCTTCGTCTTTGATTCTGTATTGTTGTAGTGGTCCTGTGCGAGAATGAATATTGATGATGTTATGCTCAATCTTGTTCCTGCAGGTTGGTGGAGAATTGATGAAAATCAATTGAAGAATTCAGGGTTGATGATGATATTGACGTGAAGAAGTTACTGAGATCATGGCCATTCAACGCAGGTCAATGAAATAGCGTTTTGCAGATGATGAGTATTGAAAAAGAGGATGAAGATTCGGAATAAGGTAACAGCAAATTGGAAGAGATGAACGAAAGGTTACACCGAAGATTGTTGCAGGAGAGTTTGTGAAGTTATGTGGAAGGGATGAAGTTGATTATGGTGTGAAGAGGATTGTGGTGATTTTGAGGTTGAAGCCAAGAGAACTTGGAGAAGAGTGATGGAAAATGGAAGAGAAAATGTGAAGAAGAAGAGGGATTGAGAGGAGAAGAGAAGAATGGTGAAAAGGTTGAGAAAATGGTGAAGAGTGGAAGAAGCTTGTGTCCAGAAAAAATTGAAGAAGAGGAGAAATCCTGATTTATAGAACAACAATCCCTCTTGTGAAAATTTCCAGGTGAAGTTTCTAGATGGAATTGGTTGTGAGTTTGTTAGTTCTTTGCAACTGATTTCATAACTGAATTTGTAACTGAATTTCCGTTTTGTTTTTTTTCTTCAGTTTTCACTCCATTTTAGATTTTGCTATTGCAGGAATTGAAAGTTTAGTAAATGGTGTAATTGGAGGAGGAAATCACGGTGCTGCGGAAGTCAGAGGTTGATACTGCTGCTTTTTCAGGTAAATCCATTAACTTTTCTGTCACGAATTCGGTTACAATTCTGTTACGGATTTTGTTGTGACGGTTATGAAATCCTGTTAGAGTTACTTAGACTCTTATTGAAATCTCAGTTAATTATTTTCCCGTTATGCTTCTTTTCTCAAATTCTGCTTTATCGATTTCCTCTAACAAATGGTCATTTGCTTCATCCTGGATGACAGAGTTTAATGCTTCAACAGATACGACGGGTTTCAGAGGGTATGCAGTCGAATGTCAAGCGATGAGAGAACGGTGCAGTAGCTGCAACACCATAACTCTAGAGTATCGGCCATGCCTCTTCTGTATACCACTCTGCAGTAGCTTGAACTAGTCATCACATATCCCCGTTTCCTGCTGGTTCAAGTTTTTCGGGTAGAAAAGGTATTAGCTTGTTCTTGAAGAGAAGTTGTGTGTGAAAGTTCATGAGTTTCTTTTTTCTGTTGTCAATTTTTGTAACTGAAATTCGGGATCTCATACGTAACTGAATTTGCTTCTGAGTTTTCTGGTGTATTGTTAACTTTTCCATTATTCTGTTATAAATCTTTTCTATCCATGATTCATTATTTTGCAGGTTTCTGAATTGATGGAGGTGTGGCTTAAAAAATGGTGATTACGATTGAAGACGATAATGGAGGTGGTGATGAAGATTGAAGAGGAAAACGTTTCTGCCAAGAGAAATTGAAGATATATGAAGTTCTATTATGGATTTGTTGGCGAAATGCTAAATATTGAAGATTGGATTCAAAATGACGAAGGTCCCCGCCTTGTTTTCAGATTCTTCGTTTCTGACTAAAAGCCTTAGAGTTCTCTCTTCATGTTTTTTTTCTCCTGATTTTCCCCTTTTTTGTACTCTGAATTTTTTGTCTTTCTGTTATGATCTTTTCCGGGAGTTTTCGATTATATTATCAAGAGTTTTCCCCCTGTTTCTGAAATCCTGATATGCACTTGTAACTGAACTTAATGGTTTTCAGTTTTGTTCTATTATGATTTTTTTGTGCCACTTAATTAGTCTTGTAACTAAAAAAAACAACCATCTTTGTTATAAATTTCTCGCACATATCTCCCTTTGAGTTTACCGAAACATGCTGCTTTCTCTTTTTTTTTATATCTTATCTCTCTATCTTCAATTTTAGTATTATGAATAGGCTTGATTAAGAGAAAATCCCAGTCAGCAACTAAAGTCCATCACATGACCCCCCCCTTTTTTTAAAGATAAACCAACAATACCTGGCCCAACCCTTTCCTTTTATTATTTGGCTGCAATTAGTAATGGACCATGAAAATGATACTTAATAAATGGTTTAACAATGCAAAGGACTTAGAATTGATATGGATAATTTGGGTAATTCGACTTGGGTTTGAAATATGAGTTTGATATGGGATATGAAAATCGAAAGGTGGTTCTATATGGATTATGGACAAAAAAATAAAAATAAATGGAAAAGTGAATGAAAGAAACTGAAAACGAATTGATGAAAACATATGGAACAATACAAATTGAAAAGAAATGAAAAATTGAAAAAAGTGAGTGGAATGGAATAGTCGGGAATGGTTCATAACAATGAGAATGAATGGATATAAAGTCTTGATTTTAGTCCAAAGCCTATTTTGAATTCTTTCCACAAGTCCATAAACACAACCACTTCTGAGCCACTGAATATTTTTCAGATTAGTCACAACTCCTTGAATCGTTTGAAACATGCCATGACCATTCGAATCCAGATGAATCACTGATAAACTGAAGATTCGAACCAAACTTCACACAAAACACTGTTTGATAAACAGATGAATCTCAGCGCACGACAACATGATCTTTGAATATGCACTGTCTAATAAATAGTCCAGTGGTCCTAAATAATCTTGCAATTGTAGTGATCTTTTGACAGTTTGACCAAAATTAGGTCAAGCTCCTATCTGGATCGAAACATAACTGAACAACCGCATTTGAAATGGAATCAACGTCCATTGAATATTCTCCACCATTTCAGTCTCTGACGAATACATATAAGGTATGAAACCCTAATTCCCCTGCGCCTTGATCACATGCCTGAAGAAACAATGAAATGCATGATCATGATGTTACAATCTAATGAGAAATGCAAATGAATGCGAAACGATAAGCCAGTAAAGGGAATAAATATGAGGGAAATTTTTGAGGTATTACAGCTGCCCCTATTCAATCATCTGCAGACTTGAATGAATAATTGCAACGGCTTTTAGACGTTCAAGGTATGGAGTGATTGAATACTCGAATAAACCTGAAAATTTGAACTCGGGATAACAGAAATGCCATCTGCCCTTTTATTTATTTATACCTTTGTTTTGACCTCTGACTAGGTAACGGAGATAGAACCAGGTGGAATAGAATCAATGCAATCACTGCGACTACTGAGCGAATCAAAGCCACAACGAGGGTGCTTGTTGGTGAAACAGGGCTTAACGAAGACATCAACAAAACAGAAACTCATCAGTGTGACTGCTGGGCAGGACCAAATCACAAAGAAAACACACATGACTGCTGGGCAAGACCAAGTCATAAAGAAACACACGTGACTGCTGGGCAGGACCAAGCCACGGAGGATGCCTGTTGGCGAAACAGGGCTTAAATCAATATGACCGCTGGGCAGGACCAAGCCATAAAGAAACAATACGCGACTGCTAGGCAGGACTAAGCCACGGAAGATGCCTGTTGGCGGAACATGGCTTAAATCAATATGACTGCTGGGCAGGACCAAGCCATAAAGAAACAACATGCGACTGCTGGGCATGACCAAGCCACGGAAGATGCCTGTTGGCAGAACAAGGCTTAAATCAATATGACTGTTGGGCAGGACCAAGCCATAAAGAAACAATACGCGACTGCTGGGAAGGACCAAGCCACGGAAGATGCCTGTTGGCAGAACAAGGCTTAAATCAATATGACTGTTGGGCAGGACCAAGCCATAAAGAAACAATACGCGACTGCTGGGAAGGACCAAGCCACGAAAGATGCCTGTTGGCGGAACAGGGCTTTAATCAATATGACTGCTGGGCAGGACCAAGCTATAAAGAAACAATACACGACTGCTGGGCAGGACCATGCCACGAAAGATGCCTGTTTGCAGAACAGGGCTTTAATCAATATGACTGCTGGGCAGGACCAAGCCATAAAGATGAACAACATTGATTTTGAAGGACCAAGATATCTGGAAAATGGCATAAGTATCTTCTGCGGGGAATACTTCAGGTTAAAATTGATGTTATAGGTTGACTGTAACACCTCAAAACTGGACCATGCTGGCATGCACATGTTTGAATTTTATGGCGTAATGCTCCATGATGATGGAAATTCTACGCTTTGGAGGATGCAAATGTAATGATGATTATGCAAATGAAAATGAAAAGGGATCTCCCGACAAGGAGACTGCAAGTATCCCAGATGGCTTGACTGGGGAGAACGGATGATCACTGCATTGATCTGATCCATCATGATAAGGAGGAAACAACTCTGCGGGGAAAGCTTTCAATGATGCACCGGCTCTGAACAGCTGCCATTGCCAAAAATAAATTGGACTTTGAGATTGGAGCGCCAAGACCCTGCTGGAGATGGACCCTTCTTGAACTCTGGTGGGGAAGTAAGGACCTCCTGACTTGGCTGGGAACCAAAGGCATGATACTGCTGAGGAAGCAATTGCTGGGGAGGCAAGACACTCCTTATACTGCTGAGAATTGCCCCTGTCTGAAGGGAAACTTCTGCTTGGGGATGACACCCACCTTCTGCTACCTTGATGGGAGAAAATTCAACTTTCACTTCACTGGGGATGATTGAAGACACAGTGGGAGACGCCTGCTCCTGTTCAAACATAAGGGAATGCTCCTCCTGGGAAGTTGTTGTTAGCTTTGTTAGCAACACCAGTACTTGTACCTGCATGAACACAATCAATAGTACTTACAACATAGAGAGTTAGTTAGGGACCCGCCTGCCCCAGGCTCTTAGTATGAATCATTATTTGGGTATCTCGGCACCCATTCAGAGTTGTATTAAATGTTCCTGTCCTCCTGCACGAGTTAGAAAGAATTCATATGTTCACAACACAATGTAAATCACAATTTTCTAGACGCTTTCACAATCAATCAATGCTAGATGAAAAAAACAAAAACAAGAAGCAAAATAGTCAAATTGACTGAAGTTGAATTTTTATTGATTCAGAAAAATGGCCATGAATAGGAAATACAAAGGAAGCAGTTCCCTGGAATGAGGAAACAGCCAAAAAGGAAAACAAACTATCCTATTGGCAAAGTGAGAAGTGGATCTCATCAAGTCTCAACCCAGTTATGACTCGTATGTCTTCAAGACGCTCCGCTCGCTCTGCCTCTTGAGAAAAAGTAAGTGAACTGATCTTCAACCCTTAGGATAGCCTCAACTATAGATAACTTACGGATCTCGCCGATCGCAGTCGTTTGTGTTAATCCTTCTTTTGCGTGGATCGCCTTTTCAGGTTTTCAATCCACCAGGATACCCTTTTTTGCCTGAGTTGTCCGATGTGGCTTTTCAACTCAGCAGGTGTACATTTGTTTTTAAGATTTCCCTAACTTTTGCCCGAGCCTTTTATTTTGTTTTTGGCTCGCCGGGATGCCCATTTTTTCCTGGATTTTTATTCTGTTTTTATCCAGCGGGTCTTTTTACACGAAGTATTTTCTTACTGCGTCGGCGTTAACAGGGGATTGGAAGTCCTCTCCGTCCATGGTTGTCAGCATCAAGGCTCCACCAGAGAAAACCGTTTTAACCACGAACGGTCCTTCATAGTTGGGTGTCCACTTTCCCCTGTGATCGTTAAGAGGAGGAAGAATCCTTTTCAGCACTAAGTCACCTGGCATGTATCTCTGTGGTCACACCATCTTGTCAAAAGCCTGCTTCATCCGTCGCTGATACAACTGTCCATGGCATACAATGCTAGCCGCTTCTCTTCAATGAGGCTTAATTGATTATATCTGGATCGGAGCCATTCAGCTTCGTCTAGCTTAATGTCCATCATCAACCTCAACGAGGGGATTTCCACTTCGATTGGTAGGACTGCCTCCATACCATACACCATTGAGAACGGGGTTGCCCCTGTTGAAGTACGTACTGACGTTCTCTACCCATGCAACGCGAATGGTAGCATCTCATGCCAGTCTTTGTACGTCATAACCATCTTCTGCACAATCTTCTTGATGTTCTTATTGGCCGCTTCGACGGCGCCATTCATCTTCGGGCGATATGGAGAAGAGTTGTGATGCTCTATTTTGAAATCTCGACATAAGTCAGCCATCATCTTGTTGTTGAAATTAGAACCATTATCAGTAATGATCCTTTCAGGAACTCCGTACCGGCAGATGATGTCTCGTTTAATAAATCGGGCGACCACTTGTTTAGTGACATTGGTGTAAGACGCCACTTCAACCCACTTCGTGAAATAATCAATAGCAACCAGGATGAAGCGATGACCATTAGAAGCTGTCGACTCAATCTTGCCAATCATATCAATGCCCCACATAGCGAACGGCCATGGTGAAGACATGACACTTAACGGATTCGGAGGCACATGGACCTTGTCGGCATAAATTTGACACTTGTGTCACTTACGGGAGTATTTACAGCAATCGGATTCCATGGTAATCCAATAGTATCCCGATCTCAACAATTTCTTGGCCATGGCATGTCCTCCAGCATGGGTACCGAAGGAGCCTTCATGAACCTCCTGCATTAACATGTCTGCTTTGTGTCTATCCACGCATCTGAGCAGCACCATGTCGAAGTTCCGCTTGTACAACACACCATCTTGATTCAAGAAGAAACCTTCTGCCAGTCTTCTAAGGGTCTTCTTATCCTTACTAGATGCCCCAACCGGGTATTCTTGAGCCTTCAGGAATTACTTGATATCATGATACCAGGGCTTGTTATCTTCACCATCGTCGACTGCAAAGACATAAGCCGGTCTTTCAATACGGGAGACCGTAATTCGAGGCACGAAATTCTCTTGACAAACTTTAATCATGCACGACAAAGTTGATAGAGCATCGGCGAATTGATTTTCATCTCGAGGAATGTAATTCAGCTTGACTTTGGTGAAGAAAGTTAGTAGCCTCCTGACATAATCTCTGTAAGGAATCAAACGAGGTTGATGAACCAGCCATTTGCCATTGACTTGATTTACTACCAAAGCAGAATCTTCGAAGATCTCGAGGTTTTTGACTCACAAGTCGATTGCCTCTTCGATTCCCATGATACAAGCTTCATACTCCGCCTCATTGTTAGTGCATTCGAAAGTCAACCGAGTAGCTAAAGGTGTATGGACCCCTTCTGGCGAGATGATAACAACACCTACTCCACTTCCATTCATGTTTACAGCCCCGTCAAACATCAACTTCCATTTGGATTCAGGGTCTGGCCCCTCCTCCGGAAGTGGTTCTTCGTAGTCTTTCGACTTGAGAAACATGATGTCCTCATCCGGAAACTCAAATCTCATGGGTTGATAATCATCGATTGGCTGCTGAGCCAAGTATTCTGACAACACACTTGCTTTGATTTCCTTTTGTGAAGTGTATTGTATATCATACTCTGTTAGTATCATCTGCCACCGAGCTACTCTTCCTGTCAGAGCTGGCTTTTCAAAGATGTATTTCACAGGATCCATCTTGGAAATTAAGAGAGTAGTGTGAGTCATCATGTACTGTCTTAGTTGGCGAGCAGCCCATGCCAAAGCGCAACACGTTTTCTCGAGTAGTGAGTAACGCATCTCACAATCAGTAAATTTTTTGCTAAGGTAATAAATGGCGTGCTTTTTTCAACCAGACTCATCCTGCTGACCCAACACACATCCCATCGATCCTTCAAGCACGGTAAGATACATAATCAACGGTCTCCCTGGCACTGGAGGCATAAGAATTGGAGGTTCCAACAGGTATTCTTTGATTCGGTCAAAGGCTTGCTGGCAGTCTTCGTTCCATTTAATGGCCTGATTCTTCCTCAGAAGCTTAAAGATGGCTCACACGTGGCTGTTAGGTGAGAAATAAACCGTGCAATGTAGTTTAGTCTCCCTAAGAAGCCACGCACTTGCTTTTCAGTCTTCGGCTCAGGCATCTCTTGAATAGCCTTCACTTTGGCTGGATCAACCTCGATTCCTCGTTCACTAACAATGAAGCCGAGTAACTTGCCAGAACGGACCCCGAAGGTACACTTATTTGGATTCAATCTCAGTCTGAACTTCCGAAGTCTGTCAAACAACTTTGCTAGATTAACCAAGTGCTCTTCTTCCGTTTGGGACTTTGCTATTATATCATCAACATAAACCTCAATTTCGTGATGGATCATGTCATGAAACAACGTCACCATTGCCCGTTGATAAGTAGCTCATGCATTCTTCAAACCAAATGGCATGAGCTTGTAATAGAAGGTGCCCCAAGGAGTGATGAAAGTTGTCTTTTCCATGTCATCGGGAGCCATCTTAATCTGATTATAGCCGGAGAATCCGTCCATGAAGGAGAACACGGAAAACTGAGCAGTATTATCGACAAGTACATCTATGTGAGGTAGAGGGAAGTCATCTTTGGGGCTGGCCCTATTCAAATCCCTGTAGTCCACACACATCCTGACTTTACTGTCTTTCTTGGGAACCGACACAATGTTGGCAACCCACGGAGGATAACTGGTCACGGCCAAGAAGCCAGCATCAAACTGTTTTTGTACTTCTTCTTTTATTTTAATTGCCATATCTGGACGTGTGCACCTCAACTTCTGCTTTACCGGAGGACAATCTTCTCTGAGAGGCAAATTATGTACCACAATGTCAGTGTCTAGACCAGGAAAATCTTGGTAGGACCAAGCGAAGACATCAACATACTCTCGAAGCATAGCAACCAAACGAGTCTTGACAGATTCTTCTAATGCAACCCTGATCTTGACTTCTTTCTTGTCTTCTTCAGTACCCAGGTTTATTACTTCGACAGCTTCTTCGTGCGGCTGAATCATTTTCTCCTCCTGTTTAAGCAGTCTGGCCAATTCTTCAGGTAGTTCGCAATCCTCTTCACCTTCCTCATCGGCTTGATAAATTGGATTGTCGAAGTCATACTCAGCCATAACAGGGTCGTCATTGATAAGATCCGGTGATGAGCATCTGCATGAATGGTGATTCATGCAAGGCTTTAGCAACAACTTGAGAAAATGAGAAACATTGCCATTTTAAAACTTTTCTTTCTTTTTGAAAAACAAAAGCAAAAAATGAAAGACATAGAACAACATGAATGAATGTGAAACGTCAGCTTTATTTATGATTGTGTTAAGAACAAATGAACCCTTACAAAGAGCTACTATGCCCCAGACAAGACATAGTGCTTTAATACAGGAAAAACAAAAACAAAAAATTATTACTCTTCAAAAGAGGTGACTGAAATAAGCCTTTCTGATGTCCAATTGCTAAGCTGAGTCCCTGGAGCGGCAGGTCTGATCCATTCATCTAGGTCACAGTCACTATCGACTGTGTCATCCTGCACAGCACTGATATTTCTGTAGTCTACCACTCCCGCACTCGTGAAAGTGACCGGGCTCTGACAACCTTTAGCACTTGGTCCAGACGATGACTTCCCAGGATGATAGCCAATTCCGAACATATCTTTCTTCTCTGGCACTTCTACTGGACTGCCCCAGCCTTCTTGTACCCCAGATTCTATCAATTTAAGCACTTGCTTATAAGAGGCTATGGAAACCCCCTTCTTCGGTTCTTCAGGAGAAGCTGCCACTGCAGATGCTTGTTCACTTTTCAAGGGCTCAAAAGCCTGACATGGAGTTTCAACTATTTCGCCATCCATCTCCACATATTTGAATGAAGCCAGATGACTAACGAAAATATCTTCTTCCCCACTGACAGTTACAATTTGACCATCCCATACGAACTTTAGCTTCTGATGAAGTGTGGACGATACCGCTCCTGCTGAATGTATCCAAGGTCTTTCGAGTAAACAACTATACGCAGGCTGTATATCCATTACGTAGAACATAGTATTGAAGATCTGTGGACCTACTTTGATTGGTAACTCCACCTCTCTGAACATTGATCTCCTTGACCCATCAAATGCTCGAACTACCAGGTCGTTGGGCTTTAGAACTACTCCGTCATAGTCCAACTTCATCAGTGCTTTCTTAGGCAAGACGTTCAATGACGATCCAGTATCTACTAACACGTGAGAGAGTACTACACCTTTACATTCTAAAGAGATATGCAATGCCCGATTATGAGCACGCCCTTCAGAAGTTAGGTCCAAGTCTGTGAAACCCAATTCGTGACTGGCATTGACGCTAGATACCACCGCTTCCAACTGATTACCGAAATATCCTGAGGCTCGTATGCCTTGTTCAGAATATTCAGGAGAGCCTTCCTGTGAGAATCAGAACACATGAGCAAGGACAAGATGGAAATCTTCGACGGTGTCTGCTGCAGATGGTCCACAATCTTGTAGTCACTCTTTTTGATGATCCTCAGGAATTCTTCAGCTTCTTTGTCAAAGGTGAGGTCTGTATCAATTGCTGGTGCAGGTGACAACTGCTGGCTGCTTCCCTCTCGCTCTAGCCTGGGCTTCTGCAGTGTCTCTGGGTGGTATCACATTATTTCTTAGTGTTTCCGGCGCAAACAACCTTCCACTTCTAGTAAAGCCCCCTACTCCAACATTTTCTACTTGAGCTGGGGCTATACTAGACGTGGCTAACTCTTGCTTCTGGCCGTTACAGTATACTTCACCACCATAATTCCAAGGAATAGCTCTATCACTCTGATACACTACGGGTCCTGCTGTGGTGATGGTTATCGGGGCCGCTCTGGCCCGTGAAGGAACTTGAGATGGATCGTAAAAGATAGTTACTGTGGAGACTTCACTTTCTTTTACAACCTTGTCAAACTGCAACACTCCCTCATTAATCATATTTTGGATTCCCGCCTTTAACTGCTCACATCCATTTGTAGTTTCAGCACATTCTGGACAATCTTCCTCACATCCAGGAAAGATACCTTTCTTTGACAAGCAAACTTTAACTAGAATCAACGAAGTCTGCAAGTCGTTGACATCACATACCAAGTTCAGATTCTCCCCTTCATCAATTGCCCCAACCGTACTTCCGTGAGGAGGCATGGGGTTCTGAATTACATTAGGAGTAAGAGAAAAATTAATCGCTTTGGAATCTACTAGGTCTTGGACTACATACTTCAAGGCCTTGCAGTTTTCCGTAGTATGTCCGGGAGCTCCGGAGTGAAATTCACATCTAGCATTTGTATCGTACCCTTCAGGAAGTTGCCCTGGCCTCAGGGGTTGCAAAGTTCTAAGCTGAACCAACTGGAGTTGGAAGAGATTCTTCAGAAGTTGTGAATAGGACATAGGCGGAGTGTCAAGCTGCCTTTCTCTGGTCCTCTGAGAATAGTATGGACGGGGAGTTCTTTGCTGATACCCTTGCGAGCGTTGCGGCTGCGGCTGCGGTGGTTGGACTTGCTGTTGAACAGGTTGAGCTGATATAGTGACAGGGGCCACTTTCTGATAAAATCCTCTGTTGATTCCTCCCCTCTGCGTGTACACTGCACCAGTCTCTCCTTCTCTTCTTTTCATGAAGGGTTTCTTAATACCTGAACTTGAAGCGCCTCCGTTCTGAATCTTCCCTTGTTTGAGCCAACTTTCTATCCTCTCGCCAGTCAAGATGATATCCAAAAATCCACTTGAAGAACATCCAGCTAGCCTTTCCATGAAATGCCTAGGGAGGGTATCTAGGAACAGGTCTACCATTTCTCTCTCCAACAAAGGTGGTTGCACTCGAGCGGCTACTTCACGCCACCTTTGTGCGTAATCTTTGAAACTCTCCGAGCCCCTCTGAGTCAAACTCTGAAGTTGGGTGCGACTGGGCGCCATGTCAATATTATACTGATACTGCTTGAGGAAGGCTTCCCCCAATTCCTTCCAGTTTCTTACAGAACTTCTCTCTAGCTTCATATACCATTCCAAGGACCCTCCGGAGAGACTATCCTGGAAGTAGTACATCCAGAGCTTTTCATCCCGAGTATGGGCAGCAATCTTCCGATAGAATGCCTGCAAGTGAGTCTTTGGGCAAGAACTACCATTGTACTTGTCAAAAGCGGGCGGCCTGAATTTGTAAGGAATAACCACCCCGGGGACTAGGCCCATGTCAGACACATCTATCCCCAAAGTATCACTACACTCGAGGGCTTTGAATTTCTCAGCGAGCACCAAACAATCATTAAGATTTCCTTCTCCAGCAAACCCCATGTCATTGTTGAAATAGTGGAATTGATCCTCCTGCCTATCTTGTACTGGAACAAAAGTTGTCGTGCCTGGTTCAGGAATATGAGGTCCACCTGGGCCATTGTTGGTGTTAGGAGGATCCCCTTGCCCGTTAGAAGTGGCCATATGAGTATTAATATGAGGAGGGTTGAGCCCTTGAATTGCATTCCTTAACTCTTGTTGTCCCTGAGCCATCCCTTGCATCATGGTCATGAACTCTCCCATTCTGGTGTGAAACTCATTAAGCTCTGTCTGCATAACATCCATGATTGTCCTCTGATTGCTGCGAGTTGTGTAGCAATGCAGGATATCTTGTCGGAGATGCCGGGTCTTGGCAGCTCTCGCAATCTTTGCCTGAAACACAAATAAATTAAGCATCCTGTAGAAAAACCTGCAAAAACAAAGAAGAAATGAAAATGATGCGTATGCAATGCAGTGTGTTCCTTTTATTCCCAAGTCTTTCCCTGTTTCCGGTCATGGAATTAAGAGAATAATAATTGGGAAGAAGACCCAAGAAATATTCAAATTCAATGATGGCCGTGGAGAATTGGTGCTCATTACCCCGTGTCAGTGCAATAAATAACGAACAAGAGATTCAAAACAATTCAATCACATAAACTGAAGTTCGAAATAACAAAGTCCCCGAAGGGTGCCAATCAAAAGAACAACAAAGTACGTCAAATAAAAGGAATCCCACAACAAGCCTGTGGGTAATCCAAGTACAATAGCATGAAATTAAACCCTAGGGAACTCTAAGTCTTGCAGCCTCCAGCTAAGACGCTTGACATTCTGGAACAACTGAACGATATCCGGATGATCAAGCTCCTGGATGAGTCTCTGGATGAGGAGGTCTCTCGTATCAAAGGAAGCATGTAACTCTTCTATCTGCTGCAGGAAAGTTGTCTCATTCTCTTTGCTTGGACCCGGCTCGGCCTTTGACCTCTTCACATCAGCTTTCAATTTCAAGTCTTCTATTTCCTTTTGAGCTTCCTTTAATACTTGTTGACTTTCTGCTAGACGTTGGAGACGAACCTTCTCTTGATGATAAGCCTTCTGAAGGAGCTCTCTCTGTCCATCCAAGGAATCCTGAAGACTCTTGATTTCCAGCTTATGCTTGACGTCCAACTCCTTTTGCTTCTTCAAATTGTCTTCCCATTTTTCTTGCCATAAGGTAACAGCTTCATTGGCTTCATTCAGGTGCTTCTTCTCTTTCCGGCGCTGGGCCGCCTTGTGAGTCTCAGCTAACCCTTTTTCTTGAAGTAAAGCTCTCTCTCTTCGAAGTCCTTTTGCTTGAGACGAACTGTTTCTTCAGCTTGTATAGCTCTATCTTCTAACTGACGGTTTTGAATCATCAATTTCTGACAAGAATTATGAGCCTCTTGATTCTCAAGCCTAAGCTGCTTGACCAAAGCTTCCAACTTCTGATAATCTTCTAAAGGCACCATGGTAGGTGGTGGTAACGGTGCGGAGAAAGGGATTAGAGTCACTTGAGCTTTTTCTCTTACCCGCGCTTCAAACTCGGGAAACATTTGGTTATTACTCCTGCCCAAGCGTTCTATACCCTTTCTATTAATCAATTTCCAAGCACCTACAACTTCCCGTACCAATGGGAGATTGTCCTTCATAGGGAAATAAAATGTTTGATCCAACTCCGAATCCTTGGGAACATTCTTCAAAGCGTATCCTAATTGTCTTCTCAAGAGTATAGGGTTGTAATTAATGCCCCCAGCTACTCCTAAGAGGGGAACATTAGGATACTTTCCACAGCTGGAGATGAGCTCTTTCCTTTTTAGCCTTAAGGTGAACCATCTAATGTCTTTGGCGGTCAACGCGCTTAGCTTTTGCGACCAAATTACTTTGGGATCCATGAATACTCCAGTAACAGGGATGTGCCTCATAAATCATGTGTAGAACAACAGGGCACAACATCTAACCAAGCCACCTCGTCTCATCTCATTCTTATAGTGCACTGAATAATACAAGTCACCTAGGAGAGTAGGCACCGGATTCTTCATCACGAACAAATGAATGGCATTCATATCCACGAACTTCTTCATGTCAACAAACAAAACTATCCCGTACACAGATAATGTCAAGATGGCGCAAACTGAATCCCACTGCTTTTCCATGGCACATTCTTCAGCTCTTTTGACCAGAAACTCTAAGGGAAAACCAAGTACTCCTGCCTTGGTGGCAACCAGATTAGCAGATACCTCTGATGGGCTCAAATAAAGAGCTTTAGCGATGTCAGCATGAGTCGGTCTTGTCATTTCTGAATTGAAAGGAATCTAGTCTTTGATAGGCAGTCCCAAAATCTCAACATACTCTTCCAGCAATGGACCTAGCTGGAAATCTGGGAATGTGAAACATCAGAGCCTAGGGTCATAGTACTGTAGCAAGGTATGGATGGCACTCTTTTGCGAACTATCCAGATTGAACACCATGTCCAGAATATCACCATATTGCTGTTTGAAGAATCCCAAATGACCCGGGGTAATGAGAGACACCGTCTTCTTGAGAAAGTCCACCTTGGTATCAAAAAATTTATAGAAAATATTCTTCTTTCTGACGTCTTCCATTTTGAAGCAATGATATGACCGGGAACCGGGAGTAATGCAAACCCTGAGAATAAAAGAAACACAAATGATTAATGATGATATGATGCTTATGAAAGGTAAGGCATGTGATCAGTGAAGTGTCTGTGATGTGCCAATCATATAATCAGGTGTCGGTGCAAGGTCTCAAAATCCATATATCACAATAACAATCCCTCTGATCCGGGATCCATATCTTAGAATCAGAAATCCATATTACAAAACTGAACCAAAGGCAAAGTGGGTATGCTGAAGGTATTAGGGTTCCTGCAAACCTGTAAACCCCTCCCAATCTCACGGGTGTGCTACTCGGGTCAACATCACGGACTCTCAAAGCCAAATAGCAATAATACGTACACCATTTCCGAGAAATGGCTCATGACCAAATCAGGGAATCAGTTTGGCATTATGTACTACTCAGGAAGGCCTCAGTTGAGTCTGGAAAAAACAAGCATCCCTCACAAGTCTCCAGCTTCAAGCACTGAATCGAGAAACAATATTACATTCATCCCGAAGGGTACAATACTACCGTCATACGAACAATTTGCTTTAACTGAATTCCTATGAGAGAGCCAGACCATCCTATGCGAGTTTCCAATGAACCCTCGGATGCAAGTGGGTTTGCCAACAAATGTGGTCTGCCACTGTCATCACTGGAGAGGGGTGTTCCCATTAAGGTCCTTGAAGATCGGTCACCAAATGCACATAACTATCAAGGTCGTACCCTGAAGTGAGGTAATCCCCACACAGAATAGTTCCAAGACGGTCGCAATCTGGGTGTGGAACACATCGCCACTCATCATGGTGAGATACCATGGGAGTACAATGTCTGTCCACGCTAATCCTATAGTGCACTCAAGCCGGGTAATTGGCTTAACTCACAGTAACTCCTATCCCGCAAAAAAAAATGAAAACTAGCACAGCCAGACAGTCCAGTATAATATGATGCATGGAAACTAAATACTGAAAGTAATAAATAAATGCGGTAAAGTAAAGCTGTAAAATAAAACTGTAAATGAAAACAATAGAGCTAAACTAAAGCACACAGCAACAAACAAATAAACATCCAAAGAAACGAAATTAAACAGGCGCTAGGATTGACTTTACAAGGGAAAACAAAGATTTTGGGTTCGGTCCCCAGCAGAGTTGCCAGCTGTCGCTCCCGGGATTTTCATCCTAGTACAAACGCGAAAGTGGCGCGGAAAAGGTAGAGTCGCCAGCCAGACTTTTTTATCCCGAAAGAATGGGAAAGGTAATGTTGCACAAACCTAAGAAAGAAGGAAAAGAAAAGGTCCTGCGAACCAAAGATCTGGGTTTGGGAGTCGGTTACAACCTGGGAAGCTATTAGCACCCCAGACCGTCCGCCGTACCCGACGGGATCCACGCTTGCTTGTTTGTTTCAAAGGGTGAGAAAAATATAACTGCTGCTGAACAAATGAACTGCTAACTGGAATGGAAATGGAAATGAGAAAGGAATAAGAAGAGAGAATGGAAAGAAAGAGGGAAATGTAGGGAAAATAAAGAATGTGCTCGAACGGGCCCTACCCCGCTGCCTACGTACCTCATCGGGATAATGAGGATCAGAGTCGACGTAGTTCGCCTAAATAAGGCGGGAACTATTTGTTTATGTTTTTTATGAACTGGAACTGCGTATGTCTATGCTCAGGTGTTGCAGGCTCATCTAGTACGAGTGCGTTTACCGTCTTGCATGCGAGACAAGTCGTCGCAAGTTCGCGTTGAGAGTGAATGAGGTAAGAAAAGAAGTTCCCGCAGGATAGTCGCTTATTATTTGTTTTTGTCTTTTATGAGAAATGTTTTGAATTTGTTTGTGAACACTCTCGTACTAAGACCTATCCATCACGGGAAGTACTTACACCTCGCCCCGAAACAGGACGCGTATAAGCACTCCGCAACAAAGTCCCGTGTCGTACAAGCATGTTCGGTTTCTCATTAAATGTTTTATTGCTTTTCTTCATGAGATGAGAAAGAATGACTCAAATTGCAAAAGGGAAAACTAAGGGGACTAAGACACAACCCTAATTTGTTAATTTATTTACAAGGAGGTCCTATGGTTTGTGAAGTTTCTAAACCTAATGGAAAAAGGAATTAGAACTAATAGAATGCAACTTGCTTCCTAAGGAAGATAAGTTGATTCTAAAGCCAAGGGAAAACCTATGAGCAAGTGAAATATCAATCAATATACAAATTTTAAGAGGATCAACCATTAAGCCTAATTGACAGTGTTGCAAATATTCAAACACCTTTGGCCGAGGTTAAAGCCCAGCTTTTAAAGTGCCAAGTTTTCCCGGGTTGTGAAGCCCATTGCAAAGCTTGCAAGATTTCTATTAATGGTTGTGCAAATTTGAAGACCGGTATCAACAATCTCATCAAAGAAGGCATTTTACAGATCACTTCAATCGTCCCAACTCCTACAACATCAACAACCATTCCTCCTACAACACCAGCACACATCATTTCATCAAATATAGCTGATATCACTCCTACAACTTCAACAACAATCATTCCAACAGATTCTTCTACAACATCAACAACCATCCCTTCTTAAACTTTAACAGATGTTAGTTCAACACACCCTTCTACAACAACAGCAACCATCAATGAAGACATTTCCACAGTTACCATTTACTATGATCCGACAATAATCCAAGTTCCAGATTCTTTCAACAACTCACATCAACATCTCCATCAACATCGGCAACCTTCATCACCTGCACCATCTCCCATCAGACCTTCTGTCACAATTTATTATGACCCACAAACTGTCTCAACTCCTTCTTCCGTAACAATCAGTCTGGTTACTATCACAGTGCCTGGACCAATTCCATATGACAACAGCAGTGTCGTGCCTTGGCACTACGGCTCAGATTTATATTGCAACGGAAAGAAAGTCACGCTTGACACTTCTACACCACAGATTGATAATGTAGGGGGAGGTGGAGGCTTCACTCGAAGTGGACATCTCTTTGCCTCACAATTCCCAAGAACTAATGCTGAAGCAGAAGCTGCTGTCAGGGCTAAGGGCAAGAGTGTGGTGCCTGAAGAACCTATTGCCAAGGAAAATCAGAAGACATCCTTTGACCAGGATGTAGACGAGTTCATGAGAATAATCAAGAAGAGTGACTATAAGGTTGTGGACAAGCTCCATCAGACACCCTCCAAAATCTCTATTTTATCACTGCTAATGTGTTTCGAAGCTCACAAGAATGCACTTCTCAAAGTCCTGCACGCAGCCTACGTGCCTGAGGAGATTACAGTTAATCAGTTAGAAACAGTGGTTTCTAATGTCAATACTAGTCATGGACTAGGGTTCACCGATGCTGATCTAACTACGGAGGGTCGTAACCATAATAAGGCTTTACATATCACCTTGGAGTGTAAGGGTGCCGTTATTTCTCATGTCTTGGTTGACACTGGATCCTCACTCAATGTTCTCCTAAAGAAAGCCTTGGTCAAGATGGAATATGACGGTTTGGAACTTCGTCCAAGTAACTTGGTGGTGAGAGCCTTTGACAGTTCTAAAAGATATGTTCTTGGGGAAATTGAGTTTCCTGTGGTAATTGGCCCACATATCTTCAAAACTATCTTCTACGTGATGGACATTCAGCCTGCCTATAGCTGCCTGTTGGGTCGGCCTTGGATTCATGCCGCTAGCGCTGTAACGTTGACCCTTCACCAGAAGTTAAAATACGAATGGGAGGGCCAAGTTATCACAATCTGTGGGGATGAGGACATCTTCGTCAGTCATCTATCTACTTATAAGTACATTGAGATGGATGGAGAGATCCATGAGACAATGACCCAAGGGTTTGAGGCCCTCAATGTCAATGAAGCAATAACTGAAGTGTCTGGTACTTCAATTTCTTCATACAAGCAAGCTCGGAAGGTTGTTGAAGACGGGAATGCCCAAGGCTGGGGCAAGCTGTTGCAAATTCAGGTCAAGGAAGACAAGTTCGGGTTGGGTTACAAACCATCTCGACATGTCCAAGAGGAGGCTGCTGAAGCTCCCAAGTTTATCAGTGGGGGAATGTTGACCCCAGATGCAATCAACAATGTGGAAGATGAGGCTAAAAGTAACTTCAACCTAGAAAGTTGGATTCGTCCAAGAGTCCCAGGCCAGCAAATCCTCAAATGGTCTTTCTAGGAAATTATAAGGATTACTTATGCAGAGTAATTATTATTTACTGTTTAAGCATGCATCAAGTCCTGCATCTTGCCCAAGGTGTCAGGACTCATTTTGTAATAGGGCCATATATGTATTTTGTGCAAATAAATGATTAATGAACAATGGACATCTTTTGCAAACAATCTTTTTCGCTCACTGTCTTTCATTTTTGTTATTTTCGCACAAAACAATAAATGGCAATGTTTTTCCTAATAAACTTCATTCATTTTTTCCTAAATAAGATAAAATCAATCACTAAAATAAACAAATCTCAACCTTTTCAGAGATAATCCTCTAGATTGCACCGACAACGACACTGTTATGACCTCGTATGACTTCGACAATCCGATTAATCAAGCAGATGAAAGGGTTGATGAAGACTATGATTTTCCTGAGGAATTGGCCAGGTTGTTAAGACAAAAGGAAAAAGTGATTGCTCCTCATCAGGAGGAGGTTGAAACTGTCAATCTTGGTACCGAGGAAGATGTTAAAGAGGTGAAGATCGGGACCAGTATGCAAGCACCAGTGAAGGAACAACTCATCAGTATGCTTCGGGAATATGTTGATGTTTTTTCTTGGTCCTATCAAGATATGAGAGGTCTGGATACAGATATTGTCATGCACAGACTGCCATTAAAAGAAGATTGTCTGCCTGTTAAATAGAAGCTACGCCGTACTCGCCCAGACATGGCCATGAAAATCAAAGAAAAAGTACAAAAGTAGTGGGACGCCGGTTTTCTTGATGTAACTAGTTACCCGCCGTGGGTTGCTAACATTGTACTCGTGCCTAAAAAGGATGGCAAGGTGCGTATGTGTGTGGATTACCAGGACCTGAACAGAGCTAGCCCAAAAGATGATTTCCCATTACCTCACATTGAAGTATTGGTAGACAACACAACTCAATTCTCGGTATTTTCCTTCATGGACAGATTTTCTGGATACAATCAGATCAAGATGTCACCTGAAGACATGGAGAAGACAACCTTCATCCCTCCTTGGGGCACATTCTGCTACAAGGTAATGTCGTTCGGTCTGAAGAACGCCGGTGCAACATATCAACGGGCATTGATAACATTATTCCATGATATGATCCATAAGGAAATCGGGTGCTATGTGGATGATATGATTGCCAAGTCCCAAACAGAGGAAGAGCATTTGGTAAACCTATTGAAACTTTTCAAGCGTATGAGAAAGTATCAGTTGAAGTTGAACCCCAACAAGTGCATATTCGGGGTACGTTCCGATAAAATGCTGGGTTTTATTATTAGTGAAAAGGGAATTAAGGTTGACCCCGATAAAGTCAAGGCTATTTAGGAAATGCCTGCACCTAAGACTGAGAATGAAGTTCGAGGTTTCTTAGGTAGATTGAACTACATCTCAAGGTTCATGTCTCATCTCACTGCAACCTGCGAACCCTTGTTCAAGTTGTTAAGAAAAGAGCAAACAGTCAGGTGGAACGATGATTGTCAGAAAGCTTTTGACAAGATCAAAGGATATCTGCAAGAACCTCCAATTCTCATGCCTCCAGTCGAAGGAAGACCTCTAATCATGTACCTGACAGTATTAGAAGAGTCGATGGGGCGTGTGTTGGGCCAGCATGACGAGTCTGGTCGAAAAGCTTATGTAATATACTACCTAAGCAAAAAGTTTACCGACTATGAACAACGTTATTCACTGCTCGAGAAAACTTGTTGTGCTTTAGCGTGGGCTGCTCGCCGACTAAGACAGTATATGTTGACTCATACTACCTTATTGATCTCAAAGATGGATCCAGTCAAGTACATATTTGAGAAGCCAACACTTACCGGAAGGGTTGCAAGATGGAAAATGATCCTAATAGAGTATGAAATTCAGTACACCTCTCAGAAAGCCATCAAGGGCAGTGTATTGTTTGACTATCTGGTTGAGCAACCCATTGATGATTACCAGCCTATGAGATTTGATTTCCCTGATGAAGACATCATGTTCTTGAAAGAAAAAGATTGTGAAGAGCCTATTCACACTGAAGGGCCTGACCCAGAAGAAGCATGGACTATGATGTTTGACGGGGCAGTTAATTGCAACGGTCGTGGAGTGGGTGCAGTGCTTATTACACCTAAAGGAGTCCATTTGCCTTTCTCAGCAAAACTCACCTTTGCCTGCACTAACAATGAAGAAGAATATGAAGCTTGTATCATGGGTCTTGAGGAAGCCCTTGACCTCAGGATCAAAATCTTGAATGTATTCGGAGATTCAGCTTTGGTAATCAACCAGACCAACAGCAAGTGGTACACTCATCAGGAGCATCTGATTCCCTACCGTGACTATACAAGGAGATTGTTGACCTTCTTCACAACATTTAAGCTTGAATACATCCCTCGAGATGAGAATCAGTTTGCAGATGCTTTGGCTACCATTTCATCCATGATCAAAGTACAAGTTGCCAATTATGTACCTCGGATTTTGGTATCCAGATTGGACACACCAGCATATGTATTTTTTGTCCCATAACCCCTCACCACTCTATATCAAATGATACGTCTTATTTGTCCCATAACCCCTCACCACTCTATATCAAATGATACGTATTATTTGTCTACTTTTTTATCTATATCTTTTTTTTATTAAACTTTATATATTTTTTTTCTGCTGCAGAATAAAGCAATTCAAAAAAAAAAATACAATAAGATGCCCAATTCGATAAAGCACAAGTTCGATTATCACAACCCTTTCCATTTTTGAATATTATTAATAACCATTCACCCTTTGTGTTGTGACTAGATACTAATATTTTTTGAACACTCTATATTGGTTCTATTTTCACGAACAAAAGAAATCCGTTTTTTGGATTGCAGAAGAATAGAATTCTTTTTGAGTAATTTATTAATTATTATTCATTAATGATGATTACTAAATGCTAAATGTAGGTTTAGGTCAAAATCAATGTCAACGAAATGTAGGTTAAATTCATTAATGACGATTACTAAATGTAGGTGAAAATGAATGTGAACGAAATGTAGGTGAAAATGAATGTTAACGACGAGATCTATTATCATTTTTCGCAAAGCCTCGGAAGTTTCGAGTAGGTGAAAATTCTCCCAATTTATGGCCTACCATACGATCTGTTATATAAATAGGTAAATGCTCTTTTCCATTATGGATAGCAATGGTATGCCCAATCATTGTAGGTATAATGGTAGATGTTCTGGACCAAGTTTTTATTATTTCCTTTTCTCCTTTTGTGTTCAGCTTCTTTATTTTTCTTAATAAATGATTTGCTACAAACGGATTTTTTTTTCGTGAACGTGTCATAGTTAATTATTCCTCTTATAATTTATAAAAAAGTGAATTTTTTATCTTATATTTCAAATTTGAAAATATAGAATCTCTAAAAAAAGAAAATCATATAATGTCAAAGACGAAGAAACAAATTCTATTTTCTCTACGTTCCACTATTTACTACGGCGACGAAGAATCAAATTATCACTATATTTATTCCTTTTTCTAGTTTTTCGTCCAAGTGCAGGATAACCCCAAGGAGTTGAGGGTTTTTTCTACCAATTGGAGCCCTCCCTTCACCACCCCCATGTGGATGGTCTACAGGGTTCATAACTACCCCTCTTACTACGGGACGCTTGCCTCGCCAACGTTTAGCTCCGGCTCTGCCCAAACTTTTCTGGTTTACCCCAACATTCCCTACTTGTCCTACTGTTGCTGAGCAGTTTTTTGATATCAAACGGACCTCTCCAGAAGGTAATTTTAATGTTGCTGATTTACCCTCTTTTGCAATCAGTTTCGCTACAGCACCCGCCGCTCTAGCTAATTGTCCACCCTTTCCTAGTGTTATTTCTATGTTATGTATGGCTGTGCCTAACGGCATATCGGTTGAAGTAGATTCTTCTTTTTGATCAATCAAAACCCCTTCCCAAACTGTACAAGCTTCTTCCAAAGCATACGGCTTTCTGGATGTAGATTGTAATAACTTATACAGCTGGATCTTATATATCGTTTATTTCGTAGATTATATATGACATAACGAAGTATCATATCACATGAGTGGATATATAATATACGAATCCAAATCTTCCGAATGACTCATGTTATGATCTTCTACATCCTAGGTCTTTCTGTTTCGTTCCTTCATCTGGCTTATGTTCTTCATGTAGCATTCAGACCGAATGACTCTATGAAATTACGTTGCTACTTACACCTAGTACGGGTAACGTAGGAGACATTTCTATTTTTTCCGGGGGGAATCCTTAGAATTACCACTGCTTCGCTTTCAATTTGCCTTTGACCATCAAATGAAATGTGAATAATCTGTGTCTTCCCCTTATTTGAAACGAAGAGCGTTTCGTGTTCTGTGGGTGCTTGAAACAATTTTGTCTTCTCCATATTACTATATCTCTAGGGTCAATAATTGTATATTAGGAACTACTGAACTCAATCACTTGCTGCCGTTACTCTTCAGTTTTCTGTTGAAGTTTATCCTGTAGAGGTACTCCAATTGGATAAGGGATCTATTTTCATGTTTCGCCATAAACCTAATTGGTTACTTCCAATTACGTAAATCAATAGTTCAAACCGCACTCAAAGGTAGGGCATTTCCCATTTTTATAGGAACTTTTGTACCATAAACAATGGTATCTCCAATTATAGCCCCTCTGGGGTGTAAAATATATCTTTTCTCACCATCCCCATAGTGTATGAGACAAACGTGTGCATTTTGATTAGGGTCATATTCTATAGTTATGATTATACCATATATGTCTTTTTCATTGCGTCTGTGGACACTGTCACTGATAACAAGCCTTGGTACCATGACATCAAATGCTTCTTGGAAACTCAGACATACCCACCTGGGGCATTGTCAAATGATAAGAAGACATTAAGAAGGCTAGCTGGTAGTTTCTTCCTCAATACTAATGGTTCTTTGTACAAGCGAAACTTCGACATGGTCTTGCTCAGATGTATTGACAAAAAGGAAGCAGACCTACTAATGCACGAAGTATATGAAGGTTCTTTCGGTACCCATGTCGGAGGACATGCAATGGAAAAGAAGTTATTAAGATCAGGTTACTACCGGATCACAATGGATGCAGACTGTTGTGCTTATGCCAGAAAATGCCACAAATTCCAGATCTACGCGGATAAAGTGCATGTGCCTCCGAATCCTTTGAATGTAATGTCTTCACATTGGACCTTCGCCATGTAGGGCATTGATATGATTGGAAAGATTAAACCGAATACTTCAAATGGTCACAGATTCATCCTGGTAGCCATTGATTACTTCACCAAATGGGTTGAAGCAGCTTCATATGCAAAAGTCACCAGACAACTGGTAGCTAGATTTCTGAAAAAGAGATATCATCTGTCGATATGGAGTTCCCGAGCGAATCATTACTGATAATGATTCCAATTTGAACAACAAGATGATGGCAGAACATTGCCGAGACTTCAAAATTCAACATCACAACTCTTCTCCTTACAGGCCAAAGATGAACGACGTTGTTGAGGTAGCCAACAAGAACATCTAGAAGATTGTGCAGAAGATGGTAGTCACCTACAAAGACTGGCATGAGATGTTACCATTTGCCTTGCATGGGTACCGAGCCTCTATCAGAACATCTACTGGGGAAACACCTGATCAGCTTGTGTATGGTATGGAAGCTGTCCTACCTATTGAAGTTGAACTACCCTCCTTACGGGTAATGATGGATGTGAAACTGGATGAAGCAGAATGAGTCCGATCTCGATATAATCAACTGATATGATTGAAGAAAAGATATTAGCAGCCATCTGTCATGGGCAGTTATATCAGAAGCGAATGAAGAAATCCTTCAATCAGAAAGTCAGACCTCGGGAATACCAGGTGGGAGAGCTTATTCTGAAGAGACTTCTTCCTCCTCATACAGACCGCAGGGGCAAATGGACGTCAAACTACGAAGGCCCATTCATAGTAAAGAAATTTTTCTCTGTGGAGCGCTGATGCTCACTACTATGGATGGCGAGGACTTCCTATCTCCTGTGAATGTAGATTTAGTTAAAAAAATACTTCGCATAAAATGACACGCTGGACATAAAAACAGAATGTAAGTCCAGGCAAAAATAGGGCATCCCGGCGAGTCAAAAACAGAATTAAAGACTCGGGCAAAAATAAGGGAAAAACTAAAAAAAATGTACACCCGTTGAGTTAAAAAGCCACATCGGACAGCTCAGGCAAAAATGGGTATCCCGGTGGATTGAAAACCCGAAAAGGCGATCCACGCAAAATCAGGGAATAAGCGAACAACTGCATTTCTGATTTCGTCTGTATCACTCACAACATGGCAAGCTTCGAAAGGACAAAGCGTCGGTTAGAATCAACCTTCTTCAGAAAGCAAGATAAGAAGAGCGTTCAGGTCATACGGGTCATAGCAATGAAGCTCACTAGAGCGTCATCTTCAACATTGCCAACACTTTTATCTTCTCAATTTACAACAAACTCCTCCTTTCAGGGGATTCGCTTCTTTGACTGTACTTGTCTATTCAAGGCACACAAATCAATAAAATTAGAATATTCAGTCACACTTTGTTTTTACCTTTTGTTTTTGTTTGCAAAATGTCTAGAGTTCATAATACAATATTTGCATGAAAACATATTAGGCCATTTTCAATAAATGCTTGCAAGAAATATGTTGATCTCGAATAAATCTAATTCCTATGATGGAATCGGGTTGAGGATACCTCGAGACACTTATGCGTTTCTGTTTAACAGGTTGCAGGTACTCAAGGTAGACGATCTTTCACATCATGGGGCATATCAAGTATTATTCTCCAGCCAAACCAAAAATCACATCATCAGCAGGACTCCTTGACAAGAAGTATTTCCTCGTGAAGTTTTCATCCTCCTAGAGGATCCCTTGAGGAATTCATCAATCCCTAGTGTAACACCCCAAATTTGCCCTCTCCTTTTTCATTGCATTTAGCATATTTTTTGCATACGTGTCACTGCATCATCTGCATAGAAAAATGAAACATGTCACTCACAAGCATAGCTTAAGGCATATGATTAATCAGCTGAAGAATCTTGATTCTACAAGTCAAGCCAAAAGTCCAGTGACACTACAAGCAAAGTCCCATCGTATCTTATATAAGCCCAAAGTTGTCCTTAAGGTCTTAGGAGGTCGGAATTTCATCAGAAGCTCAGCAGTATATTCTCTCCTGCACAGACAAACCCTAACTAGGGTTTTGCTCCAAATCAGACAATCCTTTTAGCTTTGACCGATTCTCTAGGTCAAAGGATCTCATTTGATCTACAAGGCTTATATATGAAATTTGGGTCAAAACAATTTGTTAAAGAAGTCAGGTATTTGAGCAGTTATTTGAGAATGAAGCAAAAAAAGTCAACTGTGTAGTTCAAAAGTCAACTAAGGATTTCTAGGGCTTTGATTGTATTCATCAAATTCATGAAGCTACATTTGATCAAGGAATAGCCTGTACGAGCTCAGATGTCAAAAACCAAGAATGTGCGAAAAGCTGCTAAATTTGGAAATTTAAAAGTTTCCATTTTTGGAAATAATTTGTCATAAACCTTCGAGCTATTATTTCATGTGCAAAAGAGCTCCAGATGATTTTTCAGTGAACATGGAAGTCGTAGAATGTGATTTTCCCTTTCCAAAAAGTCCAAGAACACCTTCATAACATCTGTAGAACTCAAGATATTAATTGTTGAAGTTAAATGTCAATTCTAGGATTTTAGTGTCTTTTTGTTGCATTACTATTGGTCCATATTTCTTTTTTTTGGTTGTGTCACCTTTCCTATGTATCACTTTTTTGCCACACTTATTTTAACGGGTCATGCCCACTTTCACGTGGCCTATAGAATATCCACCACCACCTTTTATTTGTTTCTTTTTATGTGTTTTAGAGAGAGAAAAAAAGGATAGTACAAAGATGCATAAAGAGTCAGTAGTGGTGCCTGCGCCACACATGCAACACACGTCTCACTCACACTTTTAGGAAGGTTTTATTTCTTTTAATCATCAAGTCACACTTTTGTGCACCAATAAAGAGAAAATCCCATGTGAATACTTGCCATACACACTTCACCAACATTCTGCGACATCCATCGGATTATCATCATCTCTCATTATCAAATATCATGAAAACAATATAAAGAGGTTCATAATAACACCATGTGCCCCTCCTCATGTGAAAGAAAATTTCAAAATGGGAGAGAGTCACGCTTTGAGTCTACACTTTTCCATAGAGGTGACAAAATAACAAACTACATGACACACATTTTTTTCTTCAGGAGGAGGGAAAAGTTTCATTCCACAAAAAAACACACCCATACACACATATTGCACCAAAAGAGAATCACACGAAAAAACACTCACTATGCTCACACCACATCACTCGGATTCCACTAACAACCATCATTGACGGCCCCACAAGAAAATGGACGCGTTTCCGCCTTCCCTATCCCACAAGCACTCCGTGAACAAAACTTTTTCCAGCTTATACACACAGGGCATTTTCAGTGAAGAAGAAGAAAAAGACCTTCATTAAAACTGTAGCACCAACAAGCCAAACCTTGATCTCGTTCATACTTCACAAACCACCATCAATGAATTTGTTCTAAATTTCATGCCACACTTCACCTCTGAATCAGAATTGCATCACCTCTACAAAACATCATCAACAAAGAAAACCTTCAACCCTCATAAAAACACAGATCGAGATCACTTCCCTCCCTCAAACTCTCCATAAAAACCTGCACAAAACCAATGTCAACACCGACGATTTGATTACTCCAAGACTCCATTACAACTCACATTCCCCATTCTGCCAACCTTTATAACGAAATTCAATCACAAACAACAAAATCATACACACTCCAGAATATCCCATAACCTAAGTTGGCATCAACCTTAATGACTTTCAACAATCGCGCCATGTTCAATTTCGATCCCGCAACATCCACATCACCATGATCCGACCGAACATTTTTAACTGCAGATCCACCTTCACCTTCCCCTGCATCCTTCTGTAACGACCCTAAACACCAGAACCATTCATACTTTTCTTAATCACTCGAAACCACCTTCAATAAACAAAAAAACTCAAATCTCAAATACAAACGCAGATCAGAAAGAGAGTAGAAGAAGAAGACGAAGTAAGAGAAGTTGAGGCGAGAACAAACCGTGACATAGAAGAACGGCGATACTTCTAATTTCGTTTGTTCAACTCGATCAGACTAAGACGAAGAGAAAAGAAGAGGACCGCCGCCGATTCGGGAAGAAGAGAGAGCTTATCCGTGAAAAGGAAACGGAGAAGGAGAAAATGATTGGTAGAGATGGAGCCTAGGTTCGCTTGTGATGAGAGGGAAGGATTCCATTCTTGGTTGAGGGTGAGTTTCGAAAGAAGAAGAAAGAGGATCGTGTATTGAGGTATTGTCTCCTTTTCTTTTGTTTTTGTTTTATGATATTAATGTTTGTTGATTTAAGTTCATAAAGAGTATGTTAATAGAATTGATATAGGATATTAAGAGAAAAAGTTGTGAGTTCCAATGTGATAAGAGATAAGATGCTGGTGGAATTTTGGTGATTTCCTCCCTACCAGCGGTGACACTTGTCACCGTCCGGTAGGACCTCTTCATTCTAATCCTGCGCGTGTGTATCACCGTAACCCCATTACTCCCTTGCATTTCCAGCCACGCGATGAGATGACCGTGTGAGGTCTTCAGATCGTGCGCTCCCAGTTCAGTCAACCAGGTTGATTGCTGATCTACCATACTCTCCTTCATGTTTCTACATTGGGCCTTGCCCTCATTGCTATGCGCGCCCCCCCTCTAAGGCCCATTCTCTTTTTTAAAACTAGTTTTGTTGCTGTTTGTACCCCCTCCCCTTTTTCCTAGTTTTTTATTTTCTTTTTCATATTAGTTCAATTTTAATTCTTTTTAAATAGTAAATCAATTTAGAAAATTCATAAAAAATATATTTTAGTTTCATAACTCCATTTAGAATTTTGTTATATTTTTTATTTTCTTATTTAATTAATTTCTCAATTTTATTTCGAATTTTCTTTTATTTTCTTTTCATTCAATTTCCGTAATTAACGCCTTATCTTGTAGGATTTATTTCTTTCACCTCGATTAACTTTTTTACTCCGTTCTTTTTGCATTATTTCATAGACTCATAAAAGCTCATAAAAATATTTTTGTATTATTTTTAATTCCATTTTATCCGTAGTTTTGTAAGTCGTATTTGTGCGTTTCCGTTACTTGTTCTTAAGCGACTTTGTGCGATTATTTAGTGGAGTCTCTTTGTGAATTTTTGTGAGATATTTTGATGCATTGTTTGTTGCTGGTTATGGACTTTAGAGATTTATTTTCATAATTTTCTCATGTCATTTGATATTTTTTTGGAGTCTTGTTTCTTAGGTAGCGTTTCGTGCCTCTTTCTTCCTTCTTGCTAACATAGTTTGAGGAAGGCATTTATGCCATCCTGTTAGGATTTATTGGTCTTTGTCCTAGGGATAGGTACTAATTTTGTTGATTGTGATTGATTCATGATTGTCATTTCTGATTTTCGTAATGTCTAAATGTTCTTATTGTATGCTTATTGCGGTTCACTAACCATTTCAGGGGCTATGGTAAGTGAGAGGTGTGGGTGTGATTCCCACATCTCCAATTATCATCTCTTCTCTTTTCATGTTATTCTAACCTTTTGATTGTTGGGCTTAGGCCTTACTTCTCTCCTCTCCTATTCTTCTTTCTTCATCTTCTCTTCTTCTTTCTTTCTTCTTTAGGATAGTAAACCACACTAACCTTAGGATATCCATGCATGACAACACTTAGGATTCTTTAGTCCCCCATTAGACTTTTGCCTTTGTGATCCTTTTGGTGCTTTCTCTTCTCTTCTTAAAACTCAATTTTAATCCATTCTAATAAAGGTTAAGTCTTCTCATGTGACATGAGACTTTGCTATGAGATACCTGCACGTGTTCTGTTTCGGGGCGAGGTGTGGTTATCCCTCGTGGTGGATAGGTCTTAGCATGAGATCCTTCACAAAGAAAAGCATAAAAAACAGTTCTTAACCAAAAATCACAAAAACACTTAATAAATGCCAGTAGGTCAGTGTGTCTGAGCCTTCACTTGTGGGACTAGATTTGGGGATTTCCTCCATAGATAGGCGTGCCTCTTGCGCATTCCATTTCGGGATGATGTGAGATGTACACATCCCAGTGAGTAAGACTTAGGTACACTTACCTATGCAAACATCAAAATAGAAAACTCATAAAAAACACTGAACAAACAATAAGCGTCTTTCCTTCGGGAATTCGTTTCGCATCTCATTGGCTCCGTACGTGAACTTGCTCCTACTTGTCACTTTGCAAGACGGTTACGCACTCGTCGTCCGAGTCTGCAACACCTGAGCACTGGCATATGCAGTTCAAGCCTTAATTCACAACAATTTCTTTTCTACCCCTAGTTAGAGGAACTACGGCGTCTCTGATCCTCATTTTCCCGATGAGGTACGTAGGCAGCGGGGTAGGGCCCGTTCGAGCATAATCTTTATTTTCCCTACATTTTTTCTCCTTGTTTTCTCATTCATTTCCTTTCTCAGATCTCTTATCCAGTTCAGTTCATTTTCTGTTGCAGCAGCTTTCATACCCTCACCCTTTGAAACAGTTTCTTTGCAAGCGTGGATCCCGTCGGGTACGGCGGACGATCTGGGGTGCTAATACCTTCCTAGGTCGTAACTGACTCCCGAGCTCAGTCTCTTTGGTTCGCAGGACCCGCGTCCTTCTTTTTCTTTTTCTTCTGGTTTGTGCACTATTACCATTCCCGTTCCTTCGGGATAAAAATGCCTGGCTGGAGACTCTACTCTTTCCGCGTCACTTTCGCGTTTGTACCAGGATGGAAATCCGGGGAGCGACAACTGGCGACTCTGCTGGAGACCGAACCCAGAATCTCTGGTTCCCCTGTGAGTCTCTCCTAGTGCTTGCTTGTTTCTGTTTCTTTGGGTGTTGACTGTTTGCTGTTGTGTGTTGTACTTTACTGTTGTTTATTTACAGTTTTGTTTACAGCTTTATTTACAGTTTTCAGTATTTATTTTCCGCATCATATATCGTACTGGACTGTCTGGACTGGTTTTCTGTTTGGTGGGCTCGGGTGATACTATTTCTGAGAGATAAGCCAAGTACCCGGCTTGAGTGCACTATAGGATTAGAGTGGACATATTGTACTCACATGTGACATGATGAATGGCGATGTGTTTCACGCCCAGATTGTGACCGTCTTGGAAATATCTTGTGTGGGGATTTCCTCCACTTCGGGATAGGACCTTGATAGTTATGTGCATCTGGGGACCGATCATTGAGAACTTTTGTGGAAACAACCCTCTCCAGTGGTGGCAATGGTAAACCACGTTTTGTGGCAAACCCATTCGCACCCGAGGGTCCACTGGGGACTCGCATAGGATGGCCTGGTTCTCTTATAGGAACTCAGTCAAAGCATCTGGTCGTATGATAATAGTACTGTATCCTACGGACTAAATGTATTATTGTTTCTCGATTTCAGTGCTCGAAGCTGGGAACTTATAAGGGATGCTTGTTTTTCCCGGACTCAGTTGAGGCCTCCCTGCGTAGTACATAATGCCAAACCGATTCCCTGATTTGGTCATGAGCCATTTCTCGGAAATGGTGAAAGTATTATTGCTATTCGGCTTTGAGAATCCGTGATGTCTGACCCAGAGCACACCCGTGAGATTGGGAAGGGTTTACAGGTTTGCAGGAACCCTTGACCTCAACATACCCTTCATCATCAGTGTGATCTTATGTTTTGGTCCGGTTATTATAATCCTAGAGTTCTTGATCCTTGGTTTTGAGTGCTTATCAGATGTTTATTATTCAGAGGACATATATCATCAGATACTTGGTTCTCAGCTCAGTGTTCCGTATCCAGACGGACACCAGTTCTTGATCACTTGCCATTTGCATACATGCCATCATAGCATTTTTAGCATACATGTCCAGTTATTTCCGAGAATCTCATATCTGAATTATGCTGTCGGATGTTCTGTACTAAAATATGGATCAAAGCAGATAGATTCTTTGGAAATAACCGAACATGGCATCTCATACCATTTGCATTTCATTTCTGTTCAGTAAGTAGGGCTCATCCTTTCTTTGTTCACCATCCGCAGTTAAGACTCCAGCTCTTGTATCAGACTTGAAGCAACTTTTGGACAAATCATGGACCCTGGAGAGCAAAGCCAGACTGCAAGTGTTGGGTTGACAAGAGATCAGTGGGACCAATTTTTGGAGGCTATGACAACTTTGGCAAGGCAGGATGGTCGTAATTCCGCTCAAGCTCAGCCCGCACAGATCCCCATTGAGAATCCAGATGTTCAAGAGCGCCAGGTCTCCCGAAGTGGACATTCTTCTTCTGTTGATGCTGCATATTATCACAGTTTTGCTTTTACTATGCCAGGTTCCCAAGAGGCGATCCCTGTGATGAGAATCCAAGATCCACGAGTTGTGGAGATAGAGGAAAGATTATGTGTGTTGGAGGAAGAGATTAAAGCCCTTCAAAGTCGTAATGTCATTGATCTAAGTGCTGCGAACATGTGTCTGGTACACGGCCTTGTAATACCTCCAAAATTCAAAATACCGAAGTTTGAAAAGTACAAAGGGGATAGTTGTCCAAGGCAGCATTTGGTAAGATTTTGCAGAAGGATGACCTCACATGAGCATAATGACAAATTAATGATTCATTGTTTCCAATATAGTCTGAGTGAGGCATCATCGAGTTGGTACATGCAATTAGAGGGCAGTCGTATCCAATCATGGTCAGACCTAGCCAATGCATTTGTGAAGCAGTATGATTACAATCTTGACAGAATTCTTAGTTGCATGGATTTGCAAGTGTTATCCCAAGGAGATGGTGAATCTTTCAGAGAGTATGCCCAGAGGTGGAGAGAAGTAGCTGCTCGGGTGCAACCCCCACTATCAGATAGAGAATTGGTTGATCTTTTCATAGAGACCTTACACGGACCGTACTTGGAGAGGTTGAGTGGCAGTGGAACTTCGAGTTTCTCGGACTTGGTGATAGTTGAAGAACGCATTGAGAGTTTTATCAAGATGGGAAAGATCCAAGGCATTTCAGAGATCTCAGCTGAAGAGAATGAATCTTTTATCACTTCTCAAGGAAAGGATGTGATGGATGCAATATGGGAAGATCCTCAAACTCCATTGACTTATCCATAACACCCATGCATTTCAACTGCTCAGAGTCAGCAACCTTCTGAATTCGTATGTCAGATTTCAGTTAACAATGAACCTCTTCAGTATCAACAGTGGCCATGCCAACAGAAGCATATTCCGCAAAAGCGTCGTTACTAAACTAAGAGATCCAAAAGGTATTTTGATCCATTTCCAGTACCATACAGTCAGATACTTCCATGCTTGATCGATAATGGATTGATAGTGCCGAAGAAACCGGGTCCGGTTCCTTTTCCATACCCATCAAGCTTTGATCCCAGTGTTCGATGTGGTTTCCATGGCAATGCACCAGGACATTCAGCTAAAGAATGCAAGCCTCTCAGGGATAAGGTTCAAGATTTGATTGAGTCTGGGTTGATTTCAGTGACGCCTCAAGGCATTCAAGTTAACAAGTTTTCTCTTGGTCATGTGGAGGATGTGTGTGAAGGTAATTCTCAGTGTGATTCTGAAGAGCGACTATGCACCTCATTTTGATCCCTATTGAGGGGAACTACGTTGCTCTGATTCTTCATTGGTCTTTGGTCAATGGAGATACGTAGGCAGAAGATCGTCAGGTCTTTCCGAGCAAACTTATGTGGCAATTTCATCTCAGTGTCACTCTTTTCTTCAGACGTCTTGTGTCAATGTTTGAACGCCGAAAGCTTCAGGTCAGAATAATTGGGAATGAAGTATGGTGCTGACATGTTGCCGGTGGATTGAAGACTGCAGGTCTTATCAGGAAAGGCTGCTGACTACTGTCAAGATCAATAAGTTCAGACGGAGTCAAGTCTCCTCAATGATGGCAATGTTCAGTTTCTTTACTGCATTCTTATTTGTAGTTTTTATTGTTTGTCTAAACATTTGTATGCTTGCATGAAACTTGTTTTCTTTTTGAATGTTAATCATAATGAAATGCACATGTTTTTCTTGAAGTAATGCATTCGTATTTTACTTATAATTTTGTGTGTGCATTGCAATACCAACTGTTGTTCTTAAACTCTGTGATGGAGGATGACGAAATGAAAACGCAAGATCTTCATTTGAGTGCTCTTGAGTAAGACCCTGTTGACGATGTACAGGCTTTATTTCAAATCCTAAACACCGGAGACATAAGGGAGAGACCCTCGTTAACCCCTTTGAGCCTTGAAGCAGGAGTTTCTTTTTGCACGAAAAAACCCTCACATTTAACCCGGGGCAGGGTAGGTGTCAGCTAGTTGGACCAGGCGTTCATGCTTTCATAAAAGAGTTTATCTGAGGATCCCTAATATTTCATTGTACCAAATCAAGAGGTCTAAAGACCAGAAACCACCATGGTTATCCTTCATCAACCAAAAAGTGAGACAGTCACAACCCTTACAAAACAATCAAGACAAACAGTGTCACACGATTTGTTCGGAAAAAAAAAGAAAAAAAAAGAAAAAATTAGCCCGCTAAGTCAAAACTTGAAAACAAGTGACTTAGGCAAAACTTAGGGCATCCCGCTGGACTCCAATTGCAAAAGATTCAAAAGAATCAGTCCAGGCAAAAGTTAGGGATAAGCAAAAGAATGAAAAAGCGAAAGACGAAAAGGATTACACAAGAAGGATCCTCAAACAAAAACAAGTCGTGTGATACAAACACAAAAGACAATAAGGGTGACTGTTATACCCACAACAACCTCAGTGGTGCTTAAACCGTCGGTAGTAATGGTTCCTCAATCATCACGAAACCCTTAGGAAAGGTGAGCGCTTGTGAAAACTAGCTGAGCATAGGAATGGAAGGACATCACGAAGAGGGGTGGGTGTAAACACCCCAAATTTGCCCTCACCCATGCACACCATGGCTTTTGATAATTTCATATGCATAAACTCAATCATGACATCTCAATTTACATTTTGATTCACTGCATTGATCCTAAGTCATCTGCACCTAGGGTTTGTGATCTGAGCCATCCAAGAGCTTCTTGAGCCACTCCAAAGGCCATCAATCACTTCAAAGGGGTCCATGTATGTTCAAGCATCATATTATATCCTCTCAAAGTCAAGAATGTCAAAGAATCACAAGAACTGAGAATGGCATGGAAGCAGAGCCAGGTTTGACTGCACAGATGACCTAGAATTAGGGTTTTGGTTTCAAAGGCCATAACTCCAAATTTTTTGTTCATTCTTGTTTCTATTGGTCTCTATATGGTATAGGGAGTATGCATATCAATTTTCATGAAGAAATTCCATGGGGAAGTCATCTGATCAAGAGTTGACTTTTCAAGCAAGTCAGTGCAAAATCAGGGCATCTGAGGCCCCCAATGACCCAACCAAAGGGTGTTCTTCATCATTTTGATTGTATATGATCTTTATTTGATCATAGAAGATGTTGGAAGTTCACAAAATTGAATAATTTCAAGTCTTTTGCAAAGTTGACTTTTTGGGAAAGTTTGACTTTTAATGAAATTGCCATTTTGGGAAACTTTTTCAACCTTTACTTTTTGATTCAAAAATGCTTCAAATGGAAAAACTTTGGTCATGAAAGTTGTAGAATGGATCATTCCCTTTTCAAAAAGTACAAGAACATGACCTAATTCATTATGGATCAAAAGTTATGGTTTGTCAAAGTTGGCTAAAATCACAAAATTTCAAAGTTTCTACCAAAGAGGCAAAGTTGCAAATTCACTTCTCAAGTCAAATTAAGTTATCAAATGGACTTCTAGACTTCACAACATGATCATACAAGACCTAAAATTCAGAATGGGCCAAAAAATTTCTCATTTTTGTGGCTTATGGAGCAAGATATCTCATAAGAATCAAAAGCAAGGCAAGTTGCAAAACTCATCATAAGACACAACCCACTTGCTTGCTGACTTGCTGATCAATCCTAGGGTTCTCCCCACATCATGCTGCGCAGGACACACCTTTTGTCCTTGGCTAGAAAGTAGCCCATGCTTCTCTTACACAACTTTGACATTTTGGCAACTTGAGCCATACCTATCACAAAAGCACACATCACTTCTTCTGACCAATCCCAATTGTTTATACAAGCAAAAAGCAAGCCAAAGCAGCTACAACACAAGCCTGAAACACTCTCAATCACAACATTCTCATTTTCACACCATCTTGCAAAAGCTTTCGAAACTGCTTGCACAAGACACAAACATACAAACTAACTTCACATATCAACTCAGCACACCTTCCTGGTCACAAAGCACCCTTCACCATAGCCTGAAACTCAAAGAATCAAAAACACGATCACCACCCTCCCCTGAGCAGAACCTCTTCCCTCTTCCAAACCAGCCACCATAAACTTCTTCTAAGCATCAGGACTTCATCAGGGGCCTAAGAGGAGTGGTTTGCGCAAAGAGAGAGGGCCAGAAAGTTGCAAACTGAGAAAGCTCAAAGCTCAGGTATACCAAGAACTTTTTTTCCAGAAATGAGTTTTTAAGTTTCTAATTTGTTCCTCATGCTTTGCTGATCACTCTGATGTTCTTAGTTTTGAAAATGGTTGAGAAATAAGCATTTAATCTTGTTCTGAAACTTTTCTGACCTAAAAATGTTTGGCTTCGATTCGCATGATTGATGAATGAAAAATGAGTTTTGGTTAGGGGTTTTGATTCAGTGATGTGTGGGGTTGATTTCTGGGCTTTTAGTTTTCATTTTTGTGAAGTTTTGAGGATTTTAGAGATTTTCAGGTGGGAGTCCCACCGGAGAAGACGACCGGAAGTCTTCTCCGGCCACCTGAAAAATAATTAGGGCTAATCCCTGTAATTAATGCAAGTTTGAATCTGGTGCGTTGGATGAGCTGACTTGGTCAATTCCCGCGTGCGTTCAATGGCCTGGATTCACTCACTTAACCCTAATCCACGTCATTATCTTAATTAATTGAGTTTTATAATTAATCTGGCCAGTTTGAATTTCCACCCTTGGATCTGGCGCCAGTCAACATGCGCGCATTTCATTTGAATGCTGGCCATTGATCTGGTTGACTTTCCAATTAATTCATTTTATTTTGCATTTTATTTCATTTCTTTTCTCCAATTTATTTAAAATAGCAAAACAATTTTAAAAATTCTGAAAATTTTTGTACAAACTTTTATTAATTTTCAGAAACCAAAAACATTTTTATTTTTATTTTTTGCATTAAAAAATATTTTTAAATCATTTAAAAGTTTATTTTTAATTAATTAATGAGAATTAATTAATTAAAAATACTTTTAGGTATTTAAAAATCACCAAAAAATTCATGAAACTTCTAAAATCATTTAGAAACATTGTCCAACCCTCAAACCAAATTTCTTTTTTGATCTTGATGCATTTTGATAATTTTCCATGGAATTAATTCAATTTCAAAGCATTATTTTGATCCAATCTTTGAAAATTCACTTTTGCCTAGTTTTTGAGAGTTGGACTTTGGTTCTTTTTGCATTGTGTCTTGTATGTCATGTAGTTTGTGAGATTAAATTGGCATGATTTGATCTTTCATTTTCAATTTGTTTGACATTTTTCTTGCCAAGGTACCCTAAAACCCTAGAAATCTTAGGAAATTCATAACTTTCATTAGGTTAAGAGTTAGAGCCCCTCCTTTGGGCAGTGAGTTTGTGTAGGGTTAGGGTTCCCTTGAATGCATTTTAAATTTTTTTATCTTGATGTTTGCTTCTGATTTTAATTTTTGTTTGTTGTATTGATCATAAACCCTAATTTGGGCTTCCTTTTGCATTCATCTTGCATTTGCATTCATACCTTGACTTGCCATAGCATTTTTTGCATCCATTTGATTCATTAGACATCTTAAGACATATTAGAAGTATGTTTGATCATTGCATCTTTCATTTGCCATTTTGTATGTCATGTGCATTTCATAACTTTTCATGTATGTCCATGGATCCAAACATGCTTCTCTTGCATTCATTTGTTCATGTGATCATCCTCATGCCTTGCTTCATATTTGCATCACCTCATAGCATCATTATCATCTCATATATGCTTCTGGTTTTGGTTTGCATCATGCCATTTCATCTCATTTTGCATTGCATTGCATTTCTTTCACTAACTTTTCAGGTGGTAAGCAACTTTGAGAAGTGAATTTGCCTTCACTTCTCACATTTTTCTTTTCATCTCTCTTATGCATCATTGCTGCATTTTGCTTTGTGTTTGAGATTGAGCTTGCTCTTTCTTTTTCTCCTTACTTTCTTTCTTCATGTGACTTGTCTTCTTAAATGAAGCAAGTTACTTTGCTTCTCTTTGCTCCTTTCATCTGCTTCCTGGTGGTTCCATTGAAGAATTCTTTCTTAAACCTCACAAACCTAGGGAACAACCAAGCATGACAATAATTAGGGTTTTGATTAGACCCCCATTTAGTTTTACCTTTGTGTCATCTCTTGAGTCTTCTCTTCTCATCTCATAATCAGGGACTAAACCCTAAAGGCTTTAAGGCTTTGTGATTAAGTTTATGCCTGCATCCTTCTATTAGGATGGAGTGTATAACTTTAATCCTAAGTGTTAAACCCTTAATGTGTTTAACTCTTTTAATCAATTCACTTAATAATCATCAAGACACCAAGCTTGTAACTTGGGCCTTGCATTAGGGTTCTAATTCTTCCTTAATTGGTTAAGAAGGACTAACCCTAGTGTTAATGGACAATTCCCCCTCAAGTTGTCTTACAAACCCTAAAAATCACTTCATCATCTTATCATTAAATAAAATCCACTTAATAAAGGCTTTGTTTTGTCATGAGTTTAATCCCTAATCATGGATTAAGTTGAGGAGCTTTCCTCAGCTTAAACATTCTCATCTATTATCCTTCTATTAGGATGGTGTAATGAGTCTGTTTAATCCTTGATTATGGCTTAACCTCATTACTTAACACTAAACAAAAACACCAAAAACATCTAAATAATCACAAGTAGGTTAATGATCTTAATCCTACACCATGGTGATTAAGTGTGAGAAGCTGACTTCACACTTAAGGTATTCTCATTACCCCTAATCAGAGGGAAGATGTGATGAGTTTACTAAGTCCACTGGTTTAGGCTTAAGCTCATTAACTTATGACAAATTCTCAAAAGCAATAAAAGACTGAAAACTCAAAAGCAAACAATAATCGTCTCCTCCGAGATTCTTTTCTCATCTCATTCACTCACAAACGAGAACTTGCTTCTTCCGTCTAATGCAAGACAGTTTGCATCTGTGCCAGACAGATCCTACACTTGAGCATAGGCAAGTAAGCAGTTCACAAGTCAATTCATCTTTCAGTCTCTTTGGGTCGAACTACGGTGTTCTGACTTCCTCATTGCACGAGAGGATACGTAGGCATAACTTAACAGTTATCGAACAAAAGTCTCTGTATATCCCCCTCTTTCTAGCTTTATTCTTTAAGCCCCATACTCCTGAGCATTTCACTCTTGTCCTTACACTGACACTTCCTTATACACTTCACTTTTCTTTTACACTGACACCCGTACATCCTTTTCCAGCTATTGTATACACAGATTGCACTGACACTACCCCTTTAAAACACAAATCTTTTAAGCGTGGATCCTGTCGAGTACGACGGACAATCTAGGTGCTAATACCTTCCCAGGTTGTAACCAACCCCCTTTCTCAGTTTCTCTGGTTCGCAACCGTCTTATCCATATCTTTCTAGGTCTATGCAGCATCACCTTTCCTCCGGGAAAAAATGCCTAGCTGGAGACTCTTTTCTTTTCTTATGAGTTCACTCCTATGTGTTCTCACATCCTCCTCTCGCCGACCGTTCGCGTCTGTACCCCATTTGACCCGGCCTCATTTGGTGGGAGCGACAGCTTGGCGACTCTGCTGGGGAAGTGATTACTGTAACCAGGGCTTCTGGTTCTTTTTGTGGGTTCCTCCTAGCGCTTGTTTGATTTGTGTTTACTGGGGTGTTATGTGCTATTTGTGTTTGTATATGTATTTTATTGCTTTATGTACAGTTTTGTTTATTTCTTTCTTTACAGCTTTACATATATCATACTGTCATACTGTTCTGGCTGGATCTGGTTTTGCTTTGGTGGGTGGGTGTTCTATTGAGAGTTGAGGTCCTATACCTGGGACCTGAGTGACACCTAGGCTAGAGTGGTTCATGTTCTTTCCCATTCCATTTCGGTCTGGTGCGGGAATATGAAACACGGTTCAGATATGGGTTTCTTCTTGAGAACTCTGTGCTACAGATTTCCTGTAGTGCTAGGGCTATCTGGGAAGCCTGCTAAGTCTGGATGACCTTTACTATTGACCTTCAGAAACTGAGGTGAATTAGAGGAGGATCTTTTATGGTTATTGTAAACACTGTACCTCCGGGTTAGAAGTGTTTACACTTCTCATAACTGATCCAAGTCTGAGGATCCTTGTTTTAGAACATCACCTGTGAGGGGGTTGGGCTGTTTACAGGTTTGCAGGTACCCTTGACCTCAGCATACCCTGTTACTTTGTTTTGATTAAGAGTACTCCATTTTGGAACAGTTCTTGTGATTTTTAACCATGGACATGTGACTCTTTATTTGAGCCCCCCACCTTGGTTACTAGACTTATGAACCTCCATCTGGATTTCTTGAACATACATGGACCTATATCAAGGCAACAATCAGATCCAGCTTGATCACAAACCCTTGCATATCATTTGCATACATCATCATTGCATCATTTTAACATTTGCTTATTTGTTTTTCAGGGTATCCACATCATATATTTTGGCTTGGTTTTGACCCCTTCATCAGCATAGACCTATCTTCATCAATCAGCTACCTGCTTCAGTCACCTGCACCACTAGTCTCAGCCTGTTAGTGGCCCATCTTCAGTATTACTCTCAGCATCAGTCTTCATCATCAGCAGTTATTTTCAGCTCTTCATCAACAAACATGGCACCCAAGAAGAGCAATATCTCCTACCATTTCTTTGAACCTGAGTTAGCTAGCATCAGGAAGATCCAGGCCTTGATTACTCCAGACCATATACCACTTTTCAGAGAACATCATGGAGGCATACTTGATGTGGTTATGGATCTGGACCCTTCCCAGAGGAGCTTGATTCATACTTGCCTACAGTTCTATGATCCCCCTCTGAGGTGTTTCACCTTTCAGGATTTTCAGTTGGGGCCTTTATTAGAGGAGTATTCATCATTGGTTGGTGTACCTATCAGGGGTGGTGTCCCCTTCAACCCTGAGATGGCTTTTCCTAGTAATGAAGAGGTAGCAAAGGCATTGTATCTGGAACCAGTTCTGATTGGGCAGAACATGACTACCAAGGCTGGAATCTCTGGTCTGCACTTGGATTTCTTGACCTCTCAGGCTATTCTGAAGGCTTCCCTAGGGGAATGGAAGGCAGTCTGTGCATTATTAGCCCTAAGCATATACGGGGTTATATTATTTGCAGATGAGCCTAAGTTTATTAGCAAAAATGCAATCCATCTTTTCATCCTGAGGAACCCAGTACCCACCTTACTGGGAGATTTCTACTACTCTGTTCACCAAAGGAATGAAAAGCAAAGGGGAAGATTGGTGAGGTGTTGTGCTCCCCTGTTCCATACCTGGCTGCTCAAGCACTTGCCCAAGACTGATGCATTCTTGAATCCTCATCAGCAAAAGAATTGGGCTAGAAGACTCATTGCTTTGACCTCAGCTGACATCAGATGGTGTACTCAGAGCACCAAGGGCAGAGACATCATTACCAGTTGTGGGCAGTTCCCCAATGTACCCCTGATAGGAGTAAAGGGTTGCATCAACTACAACCCTCTGCTATTCAAAAGACAACTGGGCTATGCATTGGTCCACACTCCTAGAGCACAAGATTTGGCTGAGACCCTTTATTGTGAGATTAAGCCTAATCTAGCTATTGTCAGGCAAGCATCCTGGGCTTGGGACAATGTCCAGACCAAGGGAATGGCAATTCTAGGAAGATGCAACAATGTGGCTTCAGCTCAGTACTATGAGTGGTCTCATGCCAGGGCTCAAATTTCTGGGATGCCCTTCACCATTGAGGACACCCCTGGGCCATCCACAGCACCACCTCCTGCCACTGTCAACTTAGAGGAGTTTGAGAAATTGAAAGAGAGGAATGAGAATCTGACTCAGGCTCTACAGAAGACCCTCTGGTTGAGGAGTGATGGTCGGCTGGACATTGAGAGGTTAGAAAAGCTAAAAGTGGAGCATCTAGCTAGGATTGAGAAGTCAGAGGACTACATTAAGAAGTCAAGGGCTGGAGAGCAAATCTTGAAGAATGCCTGCAAAGAGGCTCAATTCCAGAAGGCCAGGACTGATTTGTATTTGAAAGAGAGTCAAGCTAGGTGGGTCAGGATCACCGAAGCTCGTACTCAGGAAGATAAGAGGACTCAGGACAAGATTGAGCAGTTGGAAGCTAGTGCAAAAGAGCAACAGGAAGCCCTGCTAGCAGCCCAGAGAGAGATCTCAGAGTTGAAGATTAGAGCTGGTGTGAAGAGGTCAAAGGACCAAGGCAGACACAAGAAGCTAACTGCAGCTGTTGCTACTAGGAATCTTCTCATCAGGAACCTCATAGAGCGTCCAGCTGATCCTGTGACTGAAGCACTTCTAAAGGAAGTTCAGGAGGATGAGTTTGGTCTTGGTGTCTGACTTTTGCTTGTTGTTGCTTTCATTTCATTGTATTTTTCTTTTCTTATGTTGTATTTTGACCCCTCAGAGGGCATGTATTGTAAAAAACAAACTATGTATCATTCACTTTTTGTAATATATTCATTAGTTTGTTTTATCTGAGTTTCTTTCAAGCAACATCAAAAGCATCTTCCTCAGGGGTCTGGAAAGGTCAAAACCAAGTGCCAAGCCGGATACCTTGGAAACAAATAAGCATACTGCATTGCATACTAACCTTTGTTTTGTTTTGTAGGTTTTGTTTGTTTTTTGTTACTAACTCTGTTGTGGTTCAGGAACTATTGCTCGACGTCGGGTGTTCCCACTCAACCGTCCCCACAGATATCCAACCCGCAACAACCTTCCGGGTATACAGATGGACCAGGTACAACAGGACCTTACAGAGGTCAGGACTCAAATGGCCAACGAGAGGTTGGAAATGAGGAATCAGATGACACAATTTATGGAGGTGATGAATGGTTTAGCTCAGAGCCAAGAGAGATTGAGGGCTTTAGTAGAGAGGCAGACTCAGGAAGACCCCCATCTAGGGACTGGTGGGACAAGCAACAATGAGAGGGTTCAGCCTCATATCAACCCACCGGTATTTGGACCCCACCTTCACCCAGAGATCAACATCCCTGCTAATGTACAAGGGAATGCTACTACAGGCAGAGTGCTGCAAGAAGACCCCCAGGAAGATCAGTTCACAGTAATGGGAGCTGGAGATGAAGCCTATGACAGAAGGCTAGATGAAATTGCTGAAAAATTAAGGTCCTTGGAGTCTCAAAACTCCTTGGGTTTTGATGTTATGGACATGGGCTTAGTGGACGGGGTCAGGATTCCCCACAAATTTAAACCTTCGTGCTTTGAAAAGTACAACGGAACCTCCTGTCCACGGACCCACTTGCAATCTTTTCTGGGGAGGCTGAAGGCATATACCATGGATGAAAAGCTATGGATGTTTTATTTTGAGGATAGCTTAACGGGAGCTTCAAGGGAATGGTACTCTCATTTGACTAGAGAAACCATCAGATGCTGGAAGGACCTGGCTGAGGCCTTCATTAGACAATACCAGTATAATTTGGATATGGCTCCCAACAGGACCCTCCTGATGGGAATGTCACAATCATACAGAGAAAGCTTCCGGGAGTACGCCCAGAGGTGGAGACAGCTTGCTGCTGCTGTCCAGCCACCCATGTCGGAGAGGGAGATGGCCGACATGTTTATGAACACCCTCCAAGGGACATACATTGATAGGCTAGCTGCCTTTTCTTCTACCAGCTTTGCAGATGTCGTTATAGCTGGAGAATGAATTGAGAGCCTATTAAAGATGGGAAAGATTTCTGACAACGGTGCTAGCTCTTCCAGTAACCCAAGAAAGCCTTTTGTGGGCCCAAGAAGAACTGGTGAGACCAATGCTATCCATACCAGCAGGGGCAGACCCCAATATGTTCATAGGTCTGTGGCAGCAGTCACCATTCCCGCTCCAATTCATCCACAACCAGCTTACCAACCACAACAACAATCTCACTACCAGCAACAAACTCAGTATCCTCCTCAGAGAAATTATAACAACAACAACAACAACAACAAACAGCAAAGACCGTTTCAACAGAGACCTTCTCAGGCCAATAGGGTGATTGATCCGATCCCTATGCCCTATGCCACATTATTGCCACAACTCCTGAAACTCAACCTGGTTGAGCTAAGGACATTGGCACCTCCAGATCCTGCCAGTCTACCCAAAAATTACGACGCCAGCGCCAGATGTGCTTTTCACTTGAATGCACCTGGCCACAGTACAAAGAAGTGCAGGGCTTTGCACATGAAAGTACAGGACTTGGTAGATCCTAAAGCTCTAAACTTTGCACCACCACCGAATGTTAACAAGAACCCTATGCCCAACCACGGAGGGCCCAGAATCAATGCTATTGAAGAGGATAAGCCGTCTTACTTGATAACCAGTGTGGGTCAGATTCGGACACCCTTGGTGGAGATTAAAGCTCAACTCCTTGAAAGTCAAATGTTCCCGGGATGTGAGCTAGGATGTGCTTATTGCAACATTTCAGTGAACGGGTGTGACAACTTGAGGGATGGCATAGATGGTCTCATCCAGAGTGGCCTGCTTCAAATCACAACATCAATACCTACAAATCCGGCGATCTCCTTAACAACAGTTCCCGAGTCTTCTACAACTGCAACAACCATTGTTCCAAACAACTCTTCAACAAATGTTTCATCTGTTACTTCAACGGACCAAATGTCAGCAAACATCCCTTCTACAACTTCAGCACCCCTTCATTCAGAATCTCCTACAACAACAACACCCATCCAATCAACAGTGTCTCCTACAACATCAATAGCAAACAATGAAAATGTCTCAACGGTTACAATTTATTATGATCCTGCAAATGATTCCGCCTACAACTCACAAAATGCCACTCCTATCAGAGCACCAGTCACAATATACTATGATCCACATACTATCATGGTCCCTTCTGCAGATGCCATCAGTCCAGTCACTATCACAGTGCCTGGGCCAGTACCTTATGAAAGCAGTAATGCCATCCCTTGGCATTACGGCTCCGATCTATACTGCGAAGGACAAAAAATCACTTTGGAATCATCAACTTCTTCACCACAAGTAGACAATGTGGGGGGAGGCGGAGGCTTCACTCGAAGCGGACGTCTCTTTGCCCCGCAGATTCCAAGACCCATTGCTGAAGCAGATGCTGCTGCCAAGGCAAAAGGGAAGAGCATGGTGCAAGAAGATCAAGTTGCTAAAGAAGCTTTGAAAACCCCGTTTGATCAAGAGGTTGATGAATTCATGAGAATCATCAAGAAAAGTGATTACAAGATAGTGGACCAGCTTCACCAGACGCCTTCCAAGATCTCCATTTTATCATTGTTAATGTGCTCCGAGGCTCATCGGAACGCACTACTAAAAGTCTTGCACGCAGCTTATGTGCCAGAGGAGATTACAGTCAATCAGTTGGAAGCTGTGGTTGGAAATGTTAATGCTAGTCATGGACTAGGATTTACCAACACTGATTTGACTACGGAAGGTCGCAATCATAACAAGGCTTTGCACATTACCATGGAGTGTAAGGGGGCAGTTCTTTCCCATGTACTGGTAGACATAGGATCATCCCTCAATGTCTTACCTAAAAAAGCCCTTGTGAAGTTGGAGTATGAAGGATTGGCATTACGCCCCAGTAACTTGGTAGTAAGAGCTTTTGACGGCTCTAAGAGATCAGTTCTGGGAGAAATTGAGTTGCCTATAACGATTGGCCCACAGACTTTCAAAACGACCTTCTACGTGATGGACATTTAGCCGTCCTACAGCTGTTTGTTGGGTAGACCATGGATTCATGCCGCTGGCGCAGTTACGTCTACCCTTCACCAGAAGTTAAAATTCGAGTGGGAGGGCCAAGTCGTTACTATTTGCGGGGAGGAAGATATTTTTGTTAGCCATCTGGCTACATACAAATACATTGAGATGGATGGGGAGATCCACGAAACAATGAGTCAAGGGTTTGAGGCCTTGAACATAAATGAAACATCTGTTGTACCTGGAACCTCAATGACATCTTATCAGCAAGCCCGAAAGGTTGTTGAAGAAGGGACTGCCCAAGGCTGGGGCAAGTTGCTGCCTGTAGAGAAGAAGGAAGATAGATTTGGGTTGGGTTACAAACCAACTCAACAAGATCAAGCAGAGGCTGCTAAGGAGCCCAATTTTGTCAGTGGGGGGATGCTCGCCCCCGATGCAGTAAACAATTTGGAAGATGAGTCGGAAGATGAGCGCAACCTGGAGAGCTGGATACGTCCAAGGATCCCGGGGAGCCGTATCTCAAACTGGTCTTCCCAGGAAATTATAAGGGTTACTCCTACAAAGTAATTATTATTTCCTGTATATTTTAAGCATGCATCAAGTCTTGCATCTTGCCCAAGATGACAAGACTCATTTTGTAATCGGGCCATCTGTAATTTTGTGCAACAAGATTAATCAATGAAATATCAGACATCTTTTGCAAATGAGTCTTTTTTCTTTTCCGCTCACTGTTTTTCCATTTTTCTTTTTGTACAAAAATAAAATGGCAATGTTTTCAAAATGACAACTTTATTTCATTTTTCTAAACAAGATTAAAATCAATCACTAAAATGAACAAACTGAACCCTTGCAGAGAGTGCCTTCCAGACCGCACCGACAGCAGCACGGCTATGACCTCGTATGACTTTGACAATCCGATCAATCAAGCTGATGAAGGGGTTGAAGAAGATTACGAGCTTCCTGAAGAGCTAGCCAGATTTTTGAGACAAGAGGAGAAGGTTATTACTCCTCATCAGGAGGAGGTAGAAACGATTAATCTTGGTACAGATGAAGATGTGAAAGAAGTTAAAATCGGGGCCTGCTTACAAGACTCAGTGAAGAAACAAATGATTGACCTGCTTCAGGAATATGTGGATGTGTTTGCCTGGTCTTATCAGGATATGCCAGGGTTGGACACCGATATTGTCATGCACAAGCTGCCTTTAAGAGATGACTGTCCGCCAGTAAAGCAGAAACTGCGCCGTACTCGCCCAGACATGGCAATGAAGATCAAAGAAGAGGTACAAAAGCAGTGGGACGCCGGGTTCCTTGCCGTAACTAGCTATCCGCCGTGGGTTGCTAACATAGTACCTGTGCCTAAGAAAGACGGCAAAGTGAGAATGTGTGTTGACTACCGGGATCTGAACAGGGCCAGCCCAAAAGATGATTTCCCTTTACCTCACATCGATGTATTGGTTGATAACACGGTTCAGTTCTCGGTATTCTCCTTCATGGATGGATTTTCAGGGTACAATCAGATCAAGATGTCACCTGAAGACATGGAGAAGACAACCTTCATCACACCCTGGGGCACGTTCTGTTACAAGGTGATGCCATTCGGACTGAAGAATGCTGGTGCAACCTATCAACGGGCTATGGTAACATTATTCCACGACATGATCCATAAAGAAATCGAATGTTATGTGGATGACATGATTGCCAAGTCCCTCACTGAAGAAGACCACCTGGTAAATCTGCTGAAGCTATTCAAGCGTCTGAGGAAGTACCAACTGAAGTTGAACCCCAACAAGTGCACATTCGGGGTGCGATCCGGTAAGCTGCTGGGATTTATTGTGAGTGAGAAAGGGATTGAGGTTGACCCTGATAAAGTCAAAGCCATTCAAGAAATGCCTGCACCAAAGTTAGAAAAAGAAGTTCGAGGGTTCTTAGGCCGATTGAACTACATTTCACGGTTCATATCTCACCTTACGGCAACCTGTGAACCCTTTTTCAAACTGCTAAGAAAAGAACAAACGGTCAGGTGGAACGAAGACTGCCAGAAGCCTTTTGACAAGATCAAGGAATACTTGCAAGAACCTCCAATCCTTATGCCTCCAGTTGAAGGAAGACCTCTAATCATGTACTTGACAGTATTAGAAGAGTCAATGGGGTGTGTGCTGGGCCAGCATGACGAGTCTGGTCGAAAAGAGTATGCAATATACTACCTAAGCAAAAAGTTTACCGACTGTGAACAACGTTATTCACTGCTCGAGAAAACTTGCTGTGCTTTAGCGTGGGCTGCTCGCCGACTGAGACAGTATATGTTGACCCACACTACCTTATTGATCTCAAAGATGGACCCAGTCAAGTACATTTTTGAGAAGCCAGCACTTACCGGACGGGTTGCAAGATGGAAGATGATCCTCACAGAATATGACATCCAATACACTTCTCAGAAAGCCATCAAGGGCAGTGTATTATCTGATTATCTTGCTGAGCAACCTATTGATGATTACCAGCCTATGAGATTTGACTTCCCTGATGAAGACATCATGTTCATAAGAGCAAAAGATCATGAAGAGCCTGTTCACACTGAAGGGCCTGACCCGGAAGAAGAATGGACTATGATGTTTGATGGGGCTGTTAATATGAATGGTCGTGGTGTTGGTGAAGTACTCATTACGCCTAAAGGAGTTCACATGCCTTTTTCGGAAAAACTCACTTTCAACTGCACTAACAACGAAGCTGAATACGAAGCTTGCATTATGGGTCTTGAGGAAGCCATTGACCTCAGGATCAAGACATTGACTGTATTCGGAGATTCAGCTCTGGTAGTTAATCAAACCAACGGCAAATGGTACACACACCAGGAGCATTTGATACCTTACAGGGATTATACAAGGAGGTTATTGACTTTCTTTACAACAGTCAAGCTTGAGTATATCCCTCGGGACGAGAATCAGTTTGCAGATGCTCTGGCTACCATTTCATCCATGATCAAAGTTCAAGCTGCCAACTTTGTACCTCAGATTTCAGTGTCCAGACTTGACAGACCAGCATATGTGTTCGCAACAGATGTTGTCAAAGATGATAAGCCTTGGTTCCATAACATTAAGTGCTTCTTGGAGGATCAAACATACCCACCTGGGGCATCTTCCAATGATAAGAAGACATTAAGAAGGCTTGCTGGTAGTTTCTTCCTGAACACTGATGGTTCTTTGTACAAGAGAAACTTTGATATGGTACTCCTCAGATGCGTTGATAGAACAGAAGCAGGCTTGTTAATGCATGAAGTGCACAAAGGATCCTTTGGTACCCATGCAGGAGGACATGCAATGGCCAAGAAATTGCTGAGATCAGGTTATTACTGGATCACAATGGACGCCGATTGTTGTGCCTACTCCAGAAAATGCCATAAATGCCATATTTATGCGGATAAGGTGCATGTGCCTCCCAATCCTTTGAATGTGATGTCTTCACCCTGGCCCTTTGCTATGTGGGGCATTGATATGATTGGCAAGATTGAACCGACTGCTTCAAATAGCCACAGATTCATCCTGGTTGCCATTGACTATTTCACCAAGTGGGTTGTGTCGCTCCCACTAAATGAAGCCGGGTCAAATAGGGTACAGACGCGAACGGTCGGCGAGAGGGACAATGAGAACACACAGCAGTGAACTCACTGGAGATGAATAGAGTCGCCAGCTAGGCATTTTTATCCCGGAGGAAAGGTAATGCTGCATAGACCTAGAAAGATATGGATAAGACGGTTGCGAACCAGAGAGACTGAGAAAGGGGGTTGGTTACAACCTGGGAAGGTATTAGCACCCAGATTGTCCGTCGTACTCGACGGGATCCACGCTTAAAAGATTTGTGTTTTAAAGGGGTAGTGTTAGTGCAATTTGTGTATAAAAGAGCTGGAAAAGGATGTACAGGTGTCAGTGTAAGAGAAATGAAGTGTGATATATACAGTGTCAGTGTAAGAACAGGAATAAGATGCTCAAGATTATGAGGCTAAAAGAATAAAGCTGGAAAGAGGGGGAATGTACAGAGACTTTTGTTCGATAACTGTTAAGTTATGCCTACGTATCCTCTCGTGCAATGAGGAAGTCAGAACACCGTAGTTCGACCCAAAGAGACTGAAAGATGAGTTGACTGGTGAACTGCTTGCTTGTCAATGCTCAAGTGTATGACCTGTCTGGCTCAGGTGCAAACTGTCTTGCATTAGACGGAAGAAGCGAGTTCTCGTTTGTGAGTGAAGATGATGAGAAAAGAATCCCGAAGGAGACGATTATTGTTTGTTTTTGAGTTTTCAGTCTTTTATTGCTTTTGAAAGTTTGTCATAAGTTAATGAGCTTAAGCCTAAACCAGTGGATTTAGTAAACTCATCACATCTTCCCTCTGATTAGGGGTAATGAGAATACCTTAAGTGTGAAGTCAGCTTCTCACACTTAATCACCTTTGGTGTAGGATTAAGATCATTAACCTATTTGTGGTTATTTAGATGTTTTTGGTGTTTTTGTTTAGTGTTAAGTAATGAGGTTAAGCCATAATCAAGGATTAAACAGACTCATTACACCATCCTAATAGAAGGATAATAGATGAGAATGTTTAAGCTGAGGAATGCTCCTCAACTTAATCCATGATTAGGGATTAAACTCATGACAAAACAAGCCTTTGATTAAGTGGATTTTATTTAATGGTGAGATGATGAAGTGAATTTTATGGTTTGTAAGACAACTTGAGGGGGACTTGTCCATTAACACTAGGGTTAGTCCTTCTTAACCAATTAAGGAAGAATTAGAACCCTAATGCAAGGCCCAAGTTACAAGTGTGATGTCTTGATGATTATTAAGTGGATTGATTAATAGATTTAAACACATTAAGGGTTTAACACTTAGGATCAAAGTTATACACTCCATCCTAATATAAGGATGCAGGCATAAGCTTAATCACAAAGCCTTAAAGCCTTTAGGGTTTAGTCCATGATTATGAGATGAGGAGAGAAGACTCAAAGATGACACAAAGGTTAAACTAAGTGGGGGACTAATCAAAACCCTAGCCATTGTCATGCTTGGTTGTTCCTAAGGTTTGTGAGGTTTACAGGAGAAGTCTTCAATGGAACCACCAGGAAGCAGATGAAAGGATCAGGAGAAGCAAAGTAACTTGCTTCATTCAAGAAGTCAAGTCACTTGAGGAAAGAAAGTAAGAAGAAAAAGAATGAACAAGCTCAATTTCAAACACATGATAAAATACAGCAAGGGTGCATAAAAGAGATGAAGAGAAGTTATGAGAAGTGAAGGCAAATTCACTTCTCAAGATAACTTACCACCTGAAAAGTTAGTGAAGGAGATGCAATGCAATGCAAAATGAGATGAGATGACATGATGAGAAACAAAACCAGAAGCATTTACATGATGTTAATGATGCTATGAGATGCTACAAACATGAGGCAGCACATGGAAATGATCATACAAGCCTATGGATGCAAATGGAGCAAGTTAAGGCACATGAACATACATGAAAGGTTATGAAATGCAAATGGCATACAACATGGCAAATGCAAGATGCAATGATCAAACATGCTTTCAATATGTCTTAAGATGTTAAGTGAATCAAATGGATGCATCAAATGTCATGGCAAGTCAAGGTATGAATGCAAATGCAAGATGGATGCATATGGAAGCCCAAATTAGGGTTTATGATCAAAGCAACAAACACAAACCAAAATCAGAAGCAAACATCAAATTAAAAAATTGAAAATGCACTCAAAGGATCCCTAATCCTATACTAACCCACTGCCCAAAGGAGAAGTTTCAACTCTTAACCAAACTCAGGATATGATTTTCCTAAGTTTTCTAGGGTTTTAGGGTTCCTAAACAAGAAAATTACCAAACAAATGAAAAATGAAAGATCAAATCATGGCCATTTAATCTCACAAACTACATGCTAAACACAATGCAATGCAAAAAGAACCAAGGTCCAACTCTTTAGGGTTAGGCAGAAATGATTTTTTGAAGTTTGGATCAAAATAATGCATCAAAATGATTTTAATTCCATGAAAAATTCTCAAAATGCCTCAAGATCAAAAAAGAAATTTGGTTTGAGGGTTGGACAATGTTTCTAAATGTTTTTAAAGGTTTCATGAATTTTTTGGTGATTTTTAAATACCTAAAAGTATTTTTAATTAATTAATTCTCATTAATTAATTAAAAAGAAACTTTTAAATATTTAAAAATACTTTTTAAATGCAAAAAATGAAAATAAAAATATTTTTGTGTTTTAAAAATTAATGAAACTCTTGACAAAAAATTTCATAATTTTTAAATGGTTTTTACTATTTTTAATAAATTGTACAAATTAAATGGAAAGAAAATGAAATAAAACAAAATAAAAGGGAAAGTAATCTGATCCAATGATCCAGATTCAAAGTTGAAATGAAATGGTTGACTGGCGCGCTAATGAATGGCCTGGATTTCACTTCAGTTAATTAATTATGATTAAATTAAATAAACAGAAATTAAGGCTAATGACATGATCTGAGCCATTGGATGCACGCGGGAAAAGACTTAGTCAACTCATCCAACGCTTGAAATTTAAACTTGAAGCCCTAACCCTAATTACACATTAATGACTCTCAGGTCACCGGAGACGAGCTCTGGTCGTCTTCTCCGGTGACCTCCCTCCTTGAGAATTTCCAAATCATTCTCTAGGTCATTTCTGGAGCTCTAAAGCTCCAGATTGATTCCTTTCACTCTCCTAAACTCAACCCTAACCTCATTTCTCATTTATTTCCAGCCATAATCATGAATCGAAGCAAAGAACAAAAACTGCCAAAATTTCAGACAAGTAATACAGCTTCATTTCTCAACCATTTTCAATAATTTTAAGTTCAACGTGACCAGTGAAGCATGCTTAATCATTTTGTAACATAAAAAAGAGATCCTAGAAAAGTTAATTCGAAAGGCTACCTGAGATGGAGCTTTCACCCTTTGAGCTTGCTGGCTGCTTTCTTGGTGCAAAAAGCTTCCAATGACCTTCCTGATGAGTTTGCAGTGCTTGGACAACTTTGAATGTGGCTGGTTTGGGAGTTTGCACCTCAACTGGTCAGAAATCGTATCTGGCTTGTGGTGTGTTCTTGGCTGTTTTGATGGGTGGTTTTGGGTCAGTGGATGATCCAAAGGTGAATGGTGGTGTTTGTTTGAAGGTTTAGTGATTGAGTTGGGAGAATCGAAAGCTTTTGCAAGAGGGAGAGTTTTTGTGAATGGTGTCTTGTGTTCTGTTTCAGCCTTGCCTCCTGTTGTGTTTGGCTTGCATTTTCTTTGTATAAACAAATGCCATTGGTCAGAGGATGTGACTTGTGCTTTATTGATTGGTATGGTGCTTTTTGCAAATTGTCAACTTTGTGTAAGGAGGGCATGGGCTACATTGCTAGCTTGGTACAAAAGGCTTGTCTTGCGCAGCATGGTGAGGGGAGAGGGCTAGGGTGGTTCAGCATCCAAGGCAGCAAGTGGATGAAGTGTTATGATGGTTTTTGCAAGTTGGCTCCCTTTGGTTCTCATGGAAAGATTTTGCTCCAAAGGCCATACAAACATGTGATTCCTTTGGTTCAATCTGAACTTTAGGACTTGTGTGATGCTTGTGTAATGGTTTGATACCAATTAGAAGTCACAAATGCCTTTGGTACAAGATTTTGCAAATTTCTCATTTGGTGCATAACTTGAAATTTAATGATTTTTGCCATCTTTGACACAACATAACTTTTGATCCAAAATGAATTAGGTCATGTTATGGTACTTTTTGAAAAGGGAAAGATCTAATCTACAACTTTCATGACCAAAGTTTTTCCATTTGAAGCATTTTTGGATCAAAAAGTAAGGGTTGAAAAAGTTGCATAAAATGACATTTCATTAAAAGTCAACCTTGCCTCAAAAAGTCAACTTTGCAAAAACTTATAATTCTTGAATTTTTTGAACTTCTAACTTCTTCCATGATCAAATAAAGATCATATACACTCAAAATGATGAAGATCACCCCTTGGCTGGGTCATTGGGGGCCTCAGATGCCCTGATTTCACACTGACTTGTCCAGAAAGTCAACTCTTGATCAGATGCCTTCCCCATGGAATTTCTTCATGAAAATTGATATGCATACTCCCTATACCATATAGAGACCAATAGAAACAAGAATGACAAAAAATTTTGAAGTTATGGCCTCTGAAACCAAAACCCTAATTTTAGGTCATTTGTGCAGTTAAACCTGGCTCTGCTTCCATACCAATCCCAGTTCTTGTGATTCTTTGGCATTTTTGACTTTGAGAGGATGTAATATGATACTTGAACACACATGGACCCCTTTGAAGTGATTTTTGACCTTTGGAGTGGCTTAAGATGCTCTTTGATTGCTCAGATCACAACCCTAGATGCAGATGACTTAGAATCTATGCAGTGAATCAAAAATGTGATATGAGATGCTATGATTGAGTTTATGCATATGAAATGATCACAAGCCATGGTGTGAGTGGGTGAGGGCAAATTTGGGGTGTTTACAGCTGCCCCTATTCAAACATGAGTTAGTTGTGCAGGATGTAGGCAACGGCTTAACAGGCAAACAAGATAACTTGTGGTTGAATATCAAAGACAGTCCAAAATTTGCACTCATAGAATGAAGAAGAAAAAGGATATAGATTGTAAAAGAAAATAAAGTATATTGTAAAGTGTGGGCGACGGAGGACGACCGTCGAGCAGAGGACGACTGCTGGGTAAAGAGCAATGACGGGGACGGCCGACATGCTAGGAAAAGTGTGTGAAGTAAAGCGATGACGGGGACGGCCGACATGCTGGGGATAAAAGGTATCGTGATGGGGACGGCCATCAAGTTCATAAAGCAAAGTAACCAACGATGGGGACGGCCATCGGGCTAAAAGGAAAAGGGACCACGACGGGGACGGCCATCGGGTTAAAGAATAAATGAAATAAACAGATGATGAGGTACGGTCATCAAAGGTGAAGGACGATCATCTAGCAGGGGACGGCTGCTCTGTTGGAGATAAGATGAGGGACGGTCATCTAAGGTGGAGGACGACCACCTGGCAGGGTACGGCTGCCGAAAATATCGCGACATAGGACGAATGCCGGATAAAAAGGTCAACGATGGGGACGGCCATCGGACGAGCATGATGAAGGACGATCATCAAGAGGTGGAGGACGACCACCTAGCAGGGGACGGCTGCTCTCAAGGTTTATCATGACATAGGACGAATGTCAGATAACCAAAATCAACAATGGGGACGGCCATTGGATAAAATGATGAAGGACGATCATCAAAAAGGTGAAGGACGATCACCTAGCAGGGGACGGCTGCTAAATATCACGACATAGGACGAATGTCGGATAAAAGGTCAACGATGGGGACGGCCATCGGACGAGCATGATGAAGGACGATCATCAAGAGGCGGAGGACGACCACCTAGCAGGGTATGGCTGCTCTCAGGGTTTATCATGACATAGGACAAATGTCAGATAAAAAAGAAGATTCACTTTGCGGGCGATCTGCTGGGGAATAGTAAACACGGACGAGTGTTAAGAAATAAAGGTATAAGTGTTTGGTATTGTGTATAGATTAAAAATGCGGACGAACATCCTTAAGACTATGATACGGACGAGTATCAGCGAGAAACAAAAACTGACACGTGTTCAAAGATGATGATACGGACGAGTATCAACTGGTTAACAAGGAACACGGACGAATGTTGAATCTGAGGGGACTTTTCTGGGGAAAGGTAGACACAGGCGAGTGTCTAAATACAAGAAGACATGAGTGTTTGACACAGTGTATGGATTAAAGATGCGGACGAGCATCCTTAAGACTATGATACAGACGAGTATCAGGTAGAAACAAATGCTTGACGCATGTTCTGAGATGATGGTACGGACGAGTACCAACTGGTTAACAAAGAACACGGACGAGTGTCGAATCTGCGGGGATGTAAATGGTGTATACAAGATACGGACGAGTATCTGTATAAGTATGATTGGTGTATATTTAAGTGTTCCACCTGCTGGGGAGAGTGACACGGACGAGTGTCAAAAGGAGAAGAGTATAGTATAAACAAGTATATGGTATACAAAGTGTTTGAGAGAATATGCTGGGAAAAGTGACACGGACGGGTGTCAAGAAAGTTATATATATCTGTATTTGTGAGTGCAAAGGGGATACTTTGGCTTTCTGCTGGGGATATGACACGGACGGGTGTCGAGAAGTATCTGTAGTACACAAGCGTTTGTTTGTAAAGAAAAGCTCGGGCGACTTTACTGGGGAATGATGACATGGACGGGTGCCAGGAAGTATCTGTATTTGTTAGTGGCAATGCCTTAACTCTCTGTTGGGGAATCTGGGGAGCATTCTGTATATTGATGATGGATTGTCGATATTCACAAGTGTTTGATTCAGAACATGGCTTATAATTATGCAATATGTTTGATTTTTGCCGTAATGCTCCGTATTAAACGGAATGCTACGCTTTGTGGGGTGAATATGATGCGAATGCTATGATTATGCAAAAGATATCAATCCGGGGTTCGGATCCCATTGTTGTGTAGATCTCTGGTTGATCTGTTTGAAGTGGACATCCCAGCTGGGGATAAGATCGTTGGCAGATCTGATGAAATGATTCTGCTTGGGGAAATGGGTCAATGATAGACCTATTCCCGGTAATGAGGGACCCAGCTGGGGTTTGTAGAAGCTTTCGTCACTCTGTTGTGATTCCTTCGTGCGTTGCTCTTCTGGATAGAGGCTGAAACTCTGTGGGGAAGTGGTTCCCTGGCTTTTGTACTTGACTGAGGAGGAGTAACGGATGGCAACTCAGCTGGGGAGAAACAACAAGTGGAAACTCAGCTGGGGAGAAAGCACTTGGGTGCTAAGACTGAGTGAGTGTTGATTTGCCAGCTTGCTGGGGTGAAGCTTTCATGCCCCATGTTGCGCTTTTGAATACCTGCAATCCTGCAAAGATAGAGAAACGCACAAGTGATCCCGAGGTATCCTTTACTGGATTCCGTCATAGGAGTTTAGACACTTTTGAGAGTAAGTATATTCCCTGCAAGCACGTGTTTTTATTTTTTGAAGAAAAACATCTGTACTTAATGCAATCAGTTTTTTAGAGACATCAGACATTCTTTGCAAATAAAAACGTACAAGACAAAACATGATTGAAAAATCTGATTTTATTAATTCAAATGCCCTGAATTGGCGAGATATAGTCAAAGAAACAAATCTCCTAAAATGAGGAGATTGTTATAAATTGGGAAACAAAACGCCGGCGATGTTGACGACGCTTTCAAAGGAGCTTCCTCTTTCGCTATGACTCGTATGACTTTTGACGTTCTTCTCGTCTTGCTTTCTGAAGAAGGTTGATTCTGATTGAAGCTTGATCCTTTCGAGGCTTACCAAGTTGTAGGTAATACAGACGAATTCAGAGTGCAGTTGTTCGCTTATTCCCTTATTTTGCATGGATCGCCCTTTCGGGTTTTCAATCCATCAGGATACCCATTTTTTGCCTGAGTTGTCCAATGCGGCTTTTCAACTCAGCGGGTGTACATTTTTTTTTTTACTTTTCCCTTATTTTTGCGCGAGTCTTTTATTCTGTTTTTGACTCGCCGGGATGCCCTATTTTTGCCTGGACTTACATTCTGTTTTTATGTCCAGCGGGTTATTTTCATGCGAAGTATTTTTTAACTGCATCTGAATTCACAGGGGACGGGAAATCTTCACCATCCATGGTGCTGAGCATCAGTGCTCCACCAGAGAAAACTTTCTTTACCACGAATGGTCCTTCATAGTTCGGAGTCCACTTGCCCCTGTGGTCTGTATGAGGAGGGAGGATTCTTTTCAGCACAAGATCTCCTACTTGGTACTCTCGGTGCCTGACTTTCTGATTGAAGGCTTTCTTCATTCTTTTCTGATATAGCTGCCCATGACAGATTGCAGCCAATCTTTTCTCTTCAATTAGACTCAGTTGTTCGAACCGGGACCGAACCCATTCTGCTTCGTTCAGCTTAACATCCATCAATACCCGTAGAGAGGGTAATTCAACTTCAACAGGCAGGACTGCTTCCATGCCATACACAAGCTGATACGGTGTTGCCCCAGTGGATGTTCTGATTGACGTGCGGTACCCATGCAAGGCAAACGGTAGCATTTCATGCCAGTCTTTGTAGGTGACTACCATCTTCTGCACAATCTTCTTTATATTCTTATTAGCTGCCTCGACAGCGCCATTCATCTTTGGCCTGTAAGGAGAAGAATTGTGGTGTTGGATCTTGAAATCCCGGCATAACTCAGCCATCATCTTGTTGTTTAGATTGGAACCATTATCAGTAATGATTCGCTCGGGAACTCCGTACCGACAGATGATATCTCTCTTCAGAAATCTGGCTACCACTTGCCTTGTAACATTTGCATATGAGGCTGCTTCAACCCACTTGGTGAAATAATCAATGGCGACCAAGATGAATCTGTGGCCATTTGAGGCAGTTGGCTCAATCTTGCCAATCATATCAATGCCCCACATGGCAAAGGGCCATGGTGAAGACATTATGTTCAAAGGATTGGGAGGCACATGCACCTTATCTGCATAGATCTGGCATTTGTGGCACTTTCTGGCATAAGCACAACAGTCTGCATCCATTGTGATCCAGTAATAGCCTGATCTTAGCAATTTCTTAGCCATGGCATGCCCTCCAGCATGGGTACCAAAAGATCCTTCGTGCACTTCATGCATCAACAAATCTGCTTCCGTCTTGTCAACACATCTGAGGAGTACCATATCAAAGTTCCTTTTGTATAAAGACCCATCAGTGTTCAAAAAGAAGCTACCAGCAAGCCTTCTCAAAGTCTTCTTATCATTGGAAGAAGCCCCAGGTGGGTATGTTTGATCCTCCAAGAAGCATTTAATGTCATGGAACCAAGGCTTATCGTCTTTGACAACATCTGCTGCAAACACATATGCTGGCCTATCAAGTCTGGACACTGAAATTTGAGGTACAAAGTTGGCAGCTTGAACTTTGATCATGGATGAAATGGTAGCCAGAGTATCTGCAAACTGATTCTCGTCCCGAGGGATATACTCAAGCTTGACCGTTGTAAAGAAAGTCAGTAACCTCCTTGTATAATCCCTGTAAGGTATCAGATGATCTTGGTGTGTGTACCATTTGCCGTTGGTTTGATTAACTACCAGAGCTGAATCCCCGAATACAGTTAAAGTCTTGATCCTGAGGTCAATGGCTTCCTTAAGACCCATAATGCAAGCTTCGTATTCAGCTTCGTTGTTAGTGCAGTTGAAAGTGAGTTTTGCCGAGAAAGGCATATGAACCCCTTTAGGTGTAATGAGTACTGCACCAACACCACGACCATTCATGTTAACAGCCCCATCAAACATCATAGTCCATTCTTCTTCTGGGTCAGGCCCTTCAGTGTGAACAGGCTCTTCATGATCTTTTGATTTTATGAACATGATATCTTCATCAGGGAAGTCAAATCTCATAGGCTGGTAGTCATCAATGGGCTGCTCAGCAAGATATTCGGACAATACACTGCCCTTGATGGCTTTCTGAGATGTGTATTGGATGTCGTATTCTGTGAGGATCATTTGCCATCTCGCAACCCGTCCAGTAAGAGCTGGCTTCTCAAAAATGTACTTAATTGGGTCCATCTTTGAAATCAATAGAGTAGTGTGAGTCAACATATACTGTCTCAGTCGGCGAGCAGCCCACGCTAAAGCACAGCAAGTTTTCTCGAGCAGTGAATAACATTGTTCACAGTCGGTAAACTTTTTGCTTAGGTAGTATATTGCATACTCTTTTCGACCAGACTCGTCATGCTGGCCCAGCACACACCCCATCGACTCCTCTAATACTGTCAAGTACATAATTAGAGGTCTTCCTTCAACTGGAGGCATAAGGATTGGAGGTTCTTGCAAGTACTCTTTGATCTTGTCAAAAGCCTTCTGGCAGTCTTCATTCCACCTGACCGTTTGTTCTTTTCTTAACAGCTTGAACAAAGGTTCACAGGTTGCTGTAAGGTGAGATATGAACCGTGAAATGTAGTTCAATCGACCCAAGAACCCTCGAACTTCTTTCTTAGTCTTCGGTGCAGGCATCTCTTGAATAGCTTTGACTTTATCAGGGTCAACTTCAATCCCTTTCTCGCTCACAATAAAACCCAGCAGCTTACCAGATTGCACCCCGAATGTGCATTTGTTGGGGTTTAACTTTAATTGATACTTCCTTATACGCTTGAATAGTTTCAGCAGATTTACCAGGTGATCTTCTTCAGTAAGGGACTTGGCGATCATGTCATCCACATAACATTCTATTTCTTTATGGATCATATCGTGGAATAACGTCACCATAGCCCGCTGATATGTTGCACCAGCGTTCTTCAATCCAAAAGGCATTACCTTGTAACAGAACGTTCCCCAGGGTGTGATGAATGTTGTCTTCTCCATGTCTTCAGGTGACATTTTAATCTGATTGTATCCTGAAAATCCGTCCATGAAGGAGAATACCGAGAACTGAGCCGTGTTATCCACCAATACATCAATGTGAGGTAATGGGAAGTCATCTTTCGGGCTGGCTCTGTTCAGATCCCGGTAGTCAACACACATTCTTACTTTGCCGTCTTTCTTAGGCACAGGTACTATATTAGCAACCCACGGCGGATAGCTAGTTACAGCGAGGAACCCGGCGTCCCACTGCTTTTGTACCTCTTCTTTGATCTTCATTGCCATGTCTGGGCGAGTACGGCGCAGTTTCTGTTTAACTGGTGGGCATTCTTCCCTTAAAGGCAGCTTGTGCACAACAATGTCGGTGTCCAACCCTGGCATATCTTGATAAGACCAAGCAAACACATCCACATATTCTTGAAGCAGGTCAATCAGTTGTCTCTTCACTGAGTCTCGTAAGCAGGCCCCGATTTTAACCTCCTTCACGTCTTCATCTGTACCAAGATTAATCGTTTCGACCTCCTCCTGATGAGGAGTGATAACCTTCTCCTCTTGTCTCAACAACCTGACTAGCTCTTCAGGAAGCTCATATTCTTCTTCATCCCCTTCATCAGCTTGATTGATTGGATTGTCAAAGTCATACGAAGTCATAGCTGTGCTGTTGTCGGTGCTGTCTGGAGGGCACTCTCTGCAAGGGTTCAGTTTGTTCATTTTAGTGATTTGATTTTAATCTTGTTTTAGAAAAATGAAATAAAATTGTCATTTTGAAAACATCGCCATTTATTTTTGTACAAAAAGAAAAATGGAAAAACAGTGAGCGGAGAAGGAAAAGACTCATTTGCAAAAAGATGTCTGATATTTCATTGATTAATCTTGTTGCACAAAAAATACAGATGGCCCGATTACAAAATGAGTCTTGTCATCTTGGGCAAGATGCAAGACTTTGATGCATGCTATAAAATACAGGAAATAATAATTACTCTGCGTGAGTAACTCTTATAATTTCCTGGGAAGACCAGTTTGAGATACTGCTCCCCGGGATCTTTGGACGAATCCAGCTTTCCAGGTTGCGTTCTTCTTCCAGCTCGTCTTCCAAATTGTTGATAGCATCAGGGGTGAGCATTCCCCCACTGAAAAAACCAGGCTTCCCAGCAGTCTCTGCTTGACTTTGTTGAGTTGGTCTGTAACCCAACCCAAATTTGTCCTTCTTCTCCTCCACAGATAAAACCTTGCCCCAGCCTTGGGCAGTTCCTTCTTCAACAACCTTTCGGGCTTGTTGATAAGATGCCATGGAGATTCCAGATACAGCAGATGTTTCATTAACATTCAGGGCCTCAAACCCTTGGCTCATGGTCTCGTGGATCTCCCCATCCATCTCAATATATTTGTAAGTAGCCAGATGGCTAACAAAAATATCCTCCTCTCCACAGATAGTGACGACTTGGCCTTCCCACTCAAATTTTAACTTCTGGTGAAGGGTAGACGTTACTGCGCCAGCGGCATGAATCCATGGTCTACCCAACAAACAGCTGTAGGCAGGCTGAATGTCCATCACGTAGAAGATCGTTTTAAAAGTTTGTGGGCCAATCGTTACAGGCAGCTCAATTTCCCCCAGAACCGATCTCTTGGAACCATCAAAGGCTCTTACTACCAGGTTACTGGGACGCAATGCCAATCCTTCATACTCTAGCTTTACAAGGGCCTTTTTAGGTAAGACATTGAGGGATGATCCTGTATCTACCAGCACATGGGAAAGGACTGCACCTTTACATTCCATGGTGATGTGCAAGGCCTTGTTATGGTTGCGGCCTTCCGTAGTCAAATCAGTATTGGTGAACCCTAGCCCATTGCTAGCAGTAACATTTCCAACCACAGTTTCCAACTGATTGACGGTGATCTCTTCAGGCACGTAAGCTGCGTGCAGGACTTTGAGTAGTGCATTCCGATGGGCTTCGGAGCACATAAGCAATGATAGAATGGAGATCTTGGAAGGCGTCTGATGAAGCTGATCCACTATTTTGTAATCACTCTTCTTGATGATTCTCATGAACTCATCAACTTCTTGATCAAAGGGTGTTTTCAAAGTTTCCTTAATAGCTTGATCTTCCTGCACCGGACTCTTTCCTTTTGCCTTGGCAGCAGCTTCTGCTTCGGCAGTGGGTCTTTGAATTTGTGGAGCAAAGAGACGTCCGCTTCGAGTGAAGCCTCCGCCTCCTCCCACATTGTCTATTTGTGGTGCAGGTGTTGATGGTTCAAGAGTGATTTTCTGTCCTTCGCAGTATACGTCAGAGCCGTAATGCCAAGGGATGGCCTTACTGCTTTCATAAGGTACTGGCCCAGGCACTGTGACAGTGACTGGACTGATGGTAGCTGCAGAAGGAACTGTGATAGTCTGTGGATCATAATATATTGTGACTGGTGCTCTGATAGGAGTAGCACTTTGCGAGTTGTAGGCAGAATCATTTTCAGGATTATAATAAATCGTAACTGTTGAGACATCTTCATGGTTTGCTGCTGATGTTGTAGGAGACATTGTTGGAAGGATGGGTGTTGTTGTTGTAGGAGATTCAAAATGAAGTGGTGCTGAAGTTGTAGAAGGAATGTTCGTTGATATCTGGTCAGTTGAAATGACAGATGAAACATTTGTGGATGAAGCTGAAGAGTTGTCGGGAACAATGGTTGTTGCAGTTGTAGGAGATACTGGAACTGTTGCTGATGAGATTGCTGGATTTGTTGGGAATGATGTTGTAATTTGAAGCAGGCCACTCTGGATGAGACCATTTATGCCATCCCTCAAGTTATCACAACCATTCACTGAAATGTTGCAGTAAGCACACCCTAGCTCACATCCCGGGAACATTTGACATTCGAGGAGTTGAGCTTTAATTTCTACCAACGGTGTCCGAATCTGACCCACACTGGTTATTAAATAAGACGGCTTGTATTCTTCAATAGCATTGATTCGGGGACCACCATGGTGTGGCATAGGGTTTTTGTTAACATTTGGTGGTGGTGCGAAATTTAAAGCCTTAGAGTCTACCAGGTCTTGTACCTTCATGTGCAAAGCTCTGCACTTTTCTGTACTATGGCCAGGTGCATTTGAATGGAAGGCACATCTGGCGTTGGAGTCATAATTTCTGGGTAGGCTGTTGGCATCTGGAAGGGCCAATGTCCTTAGCTCAACTAGGTTGAGTTTCAGGAGTTGTGGCAGTAATGTTGCATAGGGCATAGGGATCGGATCGATCACCCTGTTGGCCTGAGAAGGTCTCTGTTGGAATGGTCTTTGCTGATTGTTGTTGTTGGTGTTGTTGTAATTTCTCGGAGGATACTGAGTTTGTTGCTGGTACTGAGGTTGTTGCTGATAATTCTGCTGCGGTGGTTGATAAGCTGGTTGTGGATGAGCTGGAGCGGGGATGGTGACTGCTGCCACAGACCTATGAACATATTGGGGTCTGCCCCTGCTGGTGTGGATAGCATTGGTCTCTCCAGTTCTTCTTGGGCCTACAAAAGGTTTCCTTGTATTGCTGGATGAGCTGGCACCGTTGTCAGAAATTTTGCCCATCTTTAACAGGCTCTCAATTCTTTCCCCAGCTATGACAACATCTGCAAAGCTGGTTGAAGAGAAGGCAGCCAGTCTGTCAATGTATGTTCCTTGGAGGGTGTTCATAAACATATCTGCCATTTCCCTCTCTGACATAGGTGGCTGGACAGCAGCAGCCAGTTGCCTCCATCTCTGGGCATACTCTCGGAAACTTTCTCTAGACGATTGTGACATTCCCATTAGGAGGGTCCTGTTGGGTGCCATATCTAAGTTGTACTGATATTGTCTGATAAAGGCCTCTGCCAGGTCCTTCCAGCATCTAATGGTTGCTCTTGTCAGATGAGAGTACCATTCTCTTGAAGCTCCCGTCAAGCTATCCTCAAAATAAAACATCCATAGCTTTTCGTCCATGGTATAGGCCTTTAGTCTCCCCAGAAATGATTGTAAATGGGTTCTGGGGCAGGAAGTCCCGTTGTACTTTTCAAAACAAGGAGGCTTAAACTTATGGGGAATCCTGACCCCGTCTACCAAGCCCATGTCCATAACATCAAAACCCAAAGAGTTTTGAGACTCTAAGGATCTCAATTTCTCAGCTATCTCATCCAGCCTTCTGTCATAAGCTTCCTCCCCAGCTCCCATCACTGTGAACTGATCTTCCTGGGGGTCTTCTTGCAGCACTCTGCCTGCAGTGGCAGTCCCTTGAACATTTGCAGGGATGTTGACCTCTGGATGTAGGTGGGGCCCAAAGACTGGGGGATTGACATGAGGTTGGACTCTTTCATTGTTGCTTGTCCCAGCAGTCCCTGGATGATGATCTTCCTGATTCCTTCCTTCTACCAGTGCTCTCAACCTTTCCTGGCTTTGAGCCATATTGTTCATCACCTCCATAAATTGTGTCATCTGAGTCCTCATTTCTAGCCTCTCATTGGCCATTTGGTTTCTGACCTCTGTAAGGTCCTGCTGTACCTGGTCCATTTGTATGCCCGGAAGATTGTTGCGGGTTGGGTATCTATGTGGACGGTTGAGTGGGAACACACGTCATCGAGCAATAGTTCCTGAAATCACAACAGAGTTAGCAACAACAACAAAGTAAACCTACAAAACAAACAAAAGGGTTAGCATGTAATGCAGTCATGCTTATTTGTTTCTAAGGTATCCGGCTTGGCACTTGGTTTTGACCCTTCCAGACCCTCGAAGATGCTCGATGTTGCTTTGAAGAATTCAGATAAAACCAAACAACACATACATTACAAAAAGGTAAATGATACATAGCTTGTTTCTTTTTACAATACAAGCCCTCTGAGGGGTCAAAATACATCGTAAGAAAATAAAAGTACATAGAATGAAAACAACAACAAGCAAAAGTCAAACACTAAGACCAAACTCATCCTCCTGAACTTCCTTGAGAAGTGCTTCAGTCACAGGATCAGCTGGACGCTCCGTAAGGTTCCTGATGAGGAGGTTCCTTGTAGTAACAGCTGCAGTTAGTTTCTTGTGTTGACTGTGGTCTTTTGACCTCTTTACACCAGCTCTAATTTTTAGCTCTGAGATCTCCCTCTGGGCTGCTGCCAGGGCTTCCTGTTGCTCTTTTGCACTAGCCTCCAGCTGCTCAATCTTATCCTGAGTCCTCTTATCTTCTATGGTACGAGCTTCGGTGATCCTGACCCACCTAGCTTGACTCTCCTTCAGATACAAATAAGTCCTGGCCTTCTGGAACTGGGCTTCCTTGCAGGCATTCTTCAAAATTTGTTCTCCAGCCCTAGACTTTTTGATGTAATCCTCAGACTTCTCAATTCTAGCCAGATGCTCCACCTTCAACTTTTCCAACCTTTCAATATCCAATCTACCATCACTCCTCTCCCAGAGGGTCTTCTGTAGGGCTTGAGTCAGCTTTTCATTCCTCTCTTTCAATTTTTCAAACTCCTCTAAGCCGACAGTTGCTGGAGGTGGTGTTGTGGAAGGTCCAGGCATATCTTCAATAGTAAAGGGCATCCCAGAAAATTGAGCCCTGGCATGGGACCAATCATAGTACTGTGCTGATGCCACATTGTTGCACTTCCCCAGGATGGTTACCCCCTTAGTCTGCACATTGTCCCAGGCCCAGGCTGCCTGCCTGACAACAGCCAGTTTAGGCTTGATTTCAACATAAAGGGTCTCAGTCAGATCCTGTGCCCTAGGAGGATGGACTAATGCATAGCCCAGCTGCCTTTTGAATAACAGAGGGTTGTAATTGATGCACCCTTTCACTCCAATCAGAGGCACATTGGGAAATTGTCCACAACTTGTAATGATGTCTCTGCCCTTAGTACTCTGAGTACACCATCTGATATCATCTGAGGTTAGAGCAACAAGCCTCCTAGCCCAGTTCTTCTGCTGGTGAGGGTTCAAGAATGCATCAGTCTTTGGCAGATGCTTGAGCAGCCAAGTATAGAACAAAGGAGCACAACATCTCACTAATCTTCCCCTTTGCTTTTCATTCCTTTGATGGACAGAGTAGTAAAGATCTCCCAGTAAGGTGGGCACTGGGTTTCTCAGGATGAAAAGATGGATTGCACTCTTGCTAACAAACCTAGGCTCATCTGCAAATAGAATGACCCCATATATGCTAAGGGCCAACAGAGCACAGACTGCCTTCCACTCCCCTAGGGAGGCCTTCAGACTAGCCTGAGAAGTCAAGAAATCCAGATGAAAACCAGAGATCCCAGCTTTAGATGTCAAATTCTGCCCAATCAGAACTGGTTCCAGATGTAATGCTTTGGCTATCTCCGCATTACTTGGGAAAGCCATCTCAGGGTTGAAGGGGATTCCACCCCTGATGGGTACACCAACCAATGATGAATATTCCTCCAACAAGGGTCCCAACTGAAAATTCTGAAATGTAAAGCACCTCAAAGGAGGATCATAGAACTGTAGGCAAGTATGTATCAAGCTCCTCTGTGAAGGGTCCAAATCCATAACCACATCAAGGATTCCTCCATAATGCTCTTTAAAAAGCGGTATATGGTCTGGAGTAATCAGGGTCTGAATCCTCCTGATGCTAGCTAGTTCAGGCTCAAAGAAGTGATAGGAGATGTTACTTTTCTTAGGTGCCATGTTGCTGAAGAGGAAAAGAAAAGACAGATGCTGATGATGGAGAATAAAATTGATGATGGGCCTCTGACAGGCTGAGATTGATGATGCAGATAGCTGATAACTGGAGTAGATACTGGTGAAGATAGGCCTATGCTGATGATGGGGTCAAAACCAAGCCAAAATAAAGTATGGATACCCTGAAAAGCAAATAAGCAAATGTCAAAATGATGCAATGATGATATATGCAAATGATATGCAAGGGTTTGTGACTGAGCTGGATCTGATCAAGTACTCTGATATAAGTTCAAGAAATCCAGATGGAGGTTTATAAGTCCAGTAACCAAGGTGGGGGACTCAAATAAAGAGTCACGTGTCCAGGGTTTAGAATCACAAGAACTGTTCCAAAATGGAGTACTCTTATTCAAACAAAGTAACAAGGTATGCTGAGGTCAAGGGTACCTGCAAACCTGTAAACAGCCCAACCCCCTCACAGGTGGTGTTCTAAAACAAGGATCCTCAGACTTGGATCAGTTATGAGAAGTGTAAACACTTCTAACCCGGAGGTACAGTGTTTACAATAACCATAAAAGTTCCTCCTCTAATTCACCTCAGTTTCTGAAGGTCAATACTAAAGGTCATCCAGACTTAGCAGGCTTCCCAGATAGCCCTAGTATTGCAGGAAATCTGCAACACAGAGTTCTCAAGAAGAAACCCATATCTGAACCGTGTTTCATATTCCCGCACCAGACCGAGATGGAATGGGAAAGAATATGAACCACTCTAGCCTAGGTGTCACTCAGGTCCCAGGTATAGGACCTTAACTCTCAATAGAAACCCACCCACCAAAGCAAAAAACCAGATCCAGCCAGACAACATGACAGTATGATATATGTAAGGCTGTAAAGAAAGCAGTAAAACAACTGTACACAAAGCAAGTAAATAAAACAAATATACAAACACAAATAGCACATAACACCCCAGTAAACACAAATCAATCGAGCGCTAGGAGGAACCCACAAAAAGAACCAGAAGCCCTGGTTGCAGTATAAGGGTCCCTAGCAGAGTCGCCAAGTTGTCGCTCCCACTAAATGAAGCCGGGTCAAATAGGGTACAGACGCGAACGGTCGGCGAGAGGGACAATGAGAACACACAGCAGTGAACTCACTGGAGATGAATAGAGTCGCCAGCTAGGCATTTTTATCCCGGAGGAAAGGTAATGCTGCATAGACCTAGAAAGATATGGATAAGACGGTTGCGAACCAGAGAGACTGAGAAAGGGGGTTGGTTACAACCTGGGAAGGTATTAGCACCCAGATTGTCCGTCGTACTCGACGGGATCCACGCTTAAAAGATTTGTGTTTTAAAGGGGTAGTGTTAGTGCAATTTGTGTATAAAAGAGCTGGAAAAGGATGTACAGGTGTCAGTGTAAGAGAAATGAAGTGTGATATATACAGTGTCAGTGTAAGAACAGGAATAAGATGCTCAAGATTATGAGGCTAAAAGAATAAAGCTGGAAAGAGGGGGAATGTACAGAGACTTTTGTTCGATAACTGTTAAGTTATGCCTACGTATCCTCTCGTGCAATGAGGAAGTCAGAACACCGTAGTTCGACCCAAAGAGACTGAAAGATGAGTTGACTAGTGAACTGCTTGCTTGTCAATGCTCAAGTGTATGACCTGTCTGGCTCAGGTGCAAACTGTCTTGCATTAGACAGAAGAAGCGAGTTCTCGTTTGTGAGTGAAGATGATGAGAAAAGAATCCCGAAGGAGACGATTATTGTTTGTTTTTGAGTTTTCAGTCTTTTATTGCTTTTGAAAGTTTGTCATAAGTTAATGAGCTTAAGCCTAAACCAGTGGATTTAGTAAACTCATCACATCTTCCCTCTGATTAGGGGTAATGAGAATACCTTAAGTGTGAAGTCAGCTTCTCACACTTAATCACCTTTGGTGTAGGATTAAGATCATTAACCTATTTGTGGTTATTTAGATGTTTTTGGTGTTTTTGTTTAGTGTTAAGTAATGAGATTAAGCCATAATCAAGGATTAAACAGACTCATTACACCATCCTAATAGAAGGATAATAGATGAGAATGTTTAAGCTGAGGAATGCTCCTCAACTTAATCCATGATTAGGGATTAAACTCATGACAAAACAAGCCTTTGATTAAGTGGATTTTATTTAATGGTGAGATGATGAAGTGAATTTTATGGTTTGTAAGACAACTTGAGGGGGACTTGTCCATTAACACTAGGGTTAGTCCTTCTTAACCAATTAAGGAAGAATTAGAACCCTAATGCAAGGCCCAAGTTACAAGTGTGATGTCTTGATGATTATTAAGTGGATTGATTAATAGATTTAAACACATTAAGGGTTTAACACTTAGGATCAAAGTTATACACTCCATCCTAATATAAGGATGCAGGCATAAGCTTAATCACAAAGCCTTAAAGCCTTTAGGGTTTAGTCCATGATTATGAGATGAGGAGAGAAGACTCAAAGATGACACAAAGGTTAAACTAAGTGGGGGACTAATCAAAACCCTAGCCATTGTCATGCTTGGTTGTTCCTAAGGTTTGTGAGGTTTACAGGAGAAGTCTTCAATGGAACCACCAGGAAGCAGATGAAAGGATCAGGAGAAGCAAAGTAACTTGCTTCATTCAAGAAGTCAAGTCACTTGAGGAAAGAAAGTAAGAAGAAAAAGAATGAACAAGCTCAATTTCAAACACATGATAAAATACAGCAAGGGTGCATAAAAGAGATGAAGAGAAGTTATGAGAAGTGAAGGCAAATTCACTTCTCAAGATAACTTACCACCTGAAAAGTTAGTGAAGGAGATGCAATGCAATGCAAACTGAGATGAGATGACATGATGAGAAACAAAACCAGAAGCATTTACATGATGTTAATGATGCTATGAGATGCTACAAACATGAGGCAGCACATGGAAATGATCATACAAGCCTATGGATGCAAATGGAGCAAGTTAAGGCACATGAACATACATGAAAGGTTATGAAATGCAAATGGCATACAACATGGCAAATGCAAGATGCAATGATCAAACATGCTTTCAATATGTCTTAAGATGTTAAGTGAATCAAATGGATGCATCAAATGTCATGGCAAGTCAAGGTATGAATGCAAATGCAAGATGAATGCATATGGAAGCCCAAATTAGGGTTTATGATCAAAGCAACAAACACAAACCAAAATCAGAAGCAAACATCAATATAAAAAATTGAAAATGCACTCAAAGGATCCCTAATCCTATACTAACCCACTTCCCAAAGGAGAAGTTTCAACTCTTAACCAAACTCAGGATATGATTTTCCTAAGTTTTCTAGGGTTTTAGGGTTCCTAAACAAGAAAATTACCAAACAAATGAAAAATGAAAGATCAAATCATGGCCATTTAATCTCACAAACTACATGCTAAACACAATGCAATGCAAAAAGAACCAAGGTCCAACTCTTTAGGGTTAGGCAGAAATGATTTTTTGAAGTTTGGATCAAAATAATGCATCAAAATGATTTTAATTCCATGAAAAATTCTCAAAATGCCTCAAGATCAAAAAAGAAATTTGGTTTGAGGGTTGGACAATGTTTCTAAATGTTTTTAAAGGTTTCATGAATTTTTTGGTGATTTTTAAATACCTAAAAGTATTTTTAATTAATTAATTCTCATTAATTAATTAAAAAGAAACTTTTAAATATTTAAAAATACTTTTTAAATGCAAAAAATGAAAATAAAAATATTTTTGTGTTTTAAAAATTAATGAAACTCTTGACAAAAAATTTCATAATTTTTAAATGGTTTTTACTATTTTTAATAAATTGTACAAATTAAATGGAAAGAAAATGAAATAAAACAAAATAAAAGGGAAAGTAATCTGATCCAATGATCCAGATTCAAAGTTGAAATGAAATGGTTGACTGGCGCGCTAATGAATGGCCTGGATTTCACTTCAGTTAATTAATTATGATTAAATTAAATAAACAGAAATTAAGGCTAATGACATGATCTGAGCCATTGGATGCACGCGGGAAAAGACTTAGTCAACTCATCCAACGCTTGAAATTTAAACTTGAAGCCCTAACCCTAATTACACATTAATGACTCTCAGGTCACCGGAGACGAGCTCCGGTCGTCTTCTCCGGTGACCTCCCTCCCTGAGAATTTCCAAATCATTCTCTAGGTCATTTCTGGAGCTCTAAAGCTCCAGATTGATTCCTTTCACTCTCCTAAACTCAACCCTAACCTCATTTCTCATTTATTTCCAGCCATAATCATGAATCGAAGCAAAGAACAAAAACTGCCAAAATTTCAGACAAGCAATACAGCTTCATTTCTCAACCATTTTCAATAATTTTAAGTTCAATGTGACCAGTGAAGCATGCTTAATCATTTTGTAACATAAAATAGAGATCCTGGAAAAGTTAATTCGAAAGGCTACCTGAGATGGAGCTTTCACCCTTTGAGCTTGCTGGCTGCTTTCTTGGTGCAAAAAGCTTCCAATGACCTTCCTGATGAGTTTGCAGTGCTTGGACAACTTTGAATGTGGCTGGTTTGGGAGTTTGCACCTCAACTGGTCAGAAATCGTATCTGGCTTGTGGTGTGTTCTTGGCTGTTTTGATGGGTGGTTTTGAGTCAGTGGATGATCCAAAGGTGAATGGTGGTGTTTGTTTGAAGGTTTAGTGATTGAGTTGGGAGAATCTAAAGCTTTTGCAAGAGGGAGAGTTTTTGTGAATGGTGTCTTGTGTTCTGTTTCAGCCTTGCCTCCTGTTGTGTTTGGCTTGCATTTTCTTTGTATAAACAAATGCCATTGGTCAGAGGATGTGACTTGTGCTTTATTGAATGGTATGGTGCTTTTTGCAAATTATCAACTTTGTGTAAGGAGGGCATGGGCTACATTGCTAGCTTGGTACAAAAGGCTTGTCTTGCGCAGCATGGTGAGGGGAGAGGGCTAGGGTGGTTCAGCATCCAAGGCAGCAAGTGGATGAAGTGTTATGATGGTTTTTGCAAGTTGGCTCCCTTTGGTTCTCATGGAAAGATTTTGCTCCAAAGGCCATACAAACATGTGATTCCTTTGGTTCAATCTGAACTTTAGGACTTGTGTGATGCTTGTGTAATGGTTTGATACCAATTAGAAGTCACAAATGCCTTTGGTACAAGATTTTGCAAATTTCTCATTTGGTGCATAACTTGAAATTTAATGATTTTTGCCATCTTTGACACAACATAACTTTTGATCCAAAATGAATTAGGTCATGTTCTGGTACTTTTTGAAAAGGGAAAGATCTAATCTACAACTTTCATGACCAAAGTTTTTCCATTTGAAGCATTTTTGGATCAAAAAGTAAGGGTTGAAAAAGTTGCATAAAATGACATTTCATTAAAAGTCAACCTTGCCTCAAAAAGTCAACTTTGCAAAAACTTATAATTCTTGAATTTTGTGAACTTCTAACTTCTTCCATGATCAAATAAAGATCATATACACTCAAAATGATGAAGATCACCCCTTGGTTGGGTCATTGGGGGCCTCAGATGCCCTGATTTCACACTGACTTGTCCAGAAAGTCAACTCTTGATCAGATGCCTTCCCCATGGAATTTCTTCATGAAAATTGATATGCATACTCCCTATACCATATAGAGACCAATAGAAACAAGAATGACAAAAAATTTTGAAGTTATGGCCTCTGAAACCAAAACCCTAATTTTAGGTCATTTGTGCAGTTAAACCTGGCTCTGCTTCCATACCAATCCCAGTTCTTGTGATTCTTTGGCATTTTTGACTTTGAGAGGATGTAATATGATACTTGAACACACATGGACCCCTTTGAAGTGATTGTTGACCTTTCGAGTGGCTTAAGAAGCTCTTTGATTGCTCAGATCACAACCCTAGATGCAGATGACTTAGAATCTATGCAGTGAATCAAAAATGTGATATGAGATGCTATGATTGAGTTTATGCATATGAAATGATCACAAGCCATGGTGTGAGTGGGTGAGGGCAAATTTGGGGTGTTTACAGGTTGAAGCAGCTTCCTATGCAAACGTTACAAGGCAAGTGGTAGCCAGATTTCTGAAAAGAGATATCATCTGTCGATACGGAGTTCCCGAGCGAATCATTACTGACAATGGTTCCAACTTAAACAACAAAATGATGGCAGAATTATGCCGGGACTTCAAGATCCAACATCACAATTCTTCTCCTTACAGGCCAAAGATGAACGGCGCTGTTGAGGCAGCTAACAAGAATATCAAGAAGATTGTGCAAAAGATGGTAGTCACATACAAAGAATGGCATGAGATGCTACCGTTTGCCTTGCATGGGTACCGCACGTCAATCAGAACATCCACTGGGGCAACACCGTATCAACTTGTGTATGGTATGGAAGCAGTCCTACCTGTTGAAGTTGAATTACCCTCCTTGCGGGTACTGATGGATGTTAAGCTGAACGAAGCAGAATGGGTCCGATCCCGGTATGAACAACTGAGTCTGATTGAAGAGAAAAGATTGGCTGCAATCTGTCATGGGCAGTTGTATCAGAAAAGAATGAAGAGAGCCTTAGATCAGAAAGTTAGGCACCGAGAGTACCAAGTAGGGGATCTTGTGCTGAAGAGAATCCTCCCTCCTCATACAGACCACAGGGGCAAGTGGACTCCGAATTATGAAGGACCATTTGTAGTAAGGAAAGTTTTCTCGGGTGGAGCACTCATGCTCAGTACTATGGATGGTGAAGATTTCCCGTCCCCTGTGAATTCAGATGCAGTTAAAAAATACTTCGCATAAAAAATGACCCGCTGGACATAAAAACAGAATGTAAGTCCAGGCAAAAATAGGGCATCCCGGCGAGTCAAAAACAGAATAAAAGACTCGGGCAAAAATAAGGGAAAATAAACAAAAAATGTACACCCGCTGAGTTGAAAAGCCACATTGGACAACTCAGGCAAAAATGGGTATCCCGATGGATTGAAAACCCGAAAGGGCGATCCATGCAAAATGAGGGAATAAGCGAACAACTGCATTCTGAATTCGTCTGTATCGCCTACAACTTGGTGAACCTCGAAAGGACCAAGCTTCTATCAGAATCAGCCTTTTTCAGAAAGCAAGACGAGAAGAGCGTCAAATGTCATACGAGTCATAGCAAGAGGGAAACTCCTTGAAGCGTCATCAACATTGCCAGCTTTTTGTTTCTCAAGTTGTGACAATCTCCTCATTTCAGGGGATATGTTTCTTTGACAGTATCTTGCCAATTCAGGGCACATGAATTAATAAAAGCAAATTTTCAGTCATGTTTCGTCTTGTACATTTTTATTTGCAAAGAATGTCTGATGTCTTAAGAAAAACTGATTGCATGAATACAGATGCTTATCTTTAAAAATAGAAAATACGTGCTTGCAGGGAATATACTTACTCTCAGAAGTGTCTAACTCCTATGACGGAATCCAGTAAAGGATACCTCGGGATTACTTGTGCGTCTCTTGTCTTTGCAGGATTGCAGGCACTCAAAGCGCAACATGGGGCATGTAAGTTTCATCCCGGCAAGCTGGCAAATCAACACTCACTCAGTCTTAGCACTCAAGGTGTCTTCTCCCCAGCTGAGTTGCCACTTGTTGCTTCTCCCAGCCGAGTTGCCAATCATTCTTCCTCATCCAAGTACAAAAGCCAGGGAATCACTTCCCCACAGAGTTTCAGCCTCTGTTCAGAAGAGCAACGCATAAAGGAATCACAACAGAGTGACGAAAGCTTCTACAAACCCCAGCTGGGTTCCTCATTACAAGGATATGTCTATCAGTGACCTTTATCCCCAAGCAGAGTCCCACATGTCAGATCTACCAATGATTTCATCCCCAGCTGGGATGTCCACTTCAAACAGATCGGCCAGAGATCTTCGCAGCAACGGGATCCGAATCCCGGATTGGTATCTTTGCATAATCATAGCATTCGTATCATATTCACCCACAAAGCGTAGCATTCCGTCTAACGCGGAGCATTACGGCAAAAATCAAACATATTGCATAATCATAAGCCATGTTTTGAATCAAACACTTGTGAATAATAACAATCCATCAACATACAGAATACCCCCCAGATTCCCCAACGGAGAGCGAAGAGCTAAAGCAGTTGCCTTACACCCACAAACACCAGTATATACTCCTTGTGGCACCCGTCCGTGTCATATCCCCAGTAGAAAGCCAAAGCATCCCCTTTGCACTCACAGATACTTATATATAATTCCTTGACATCTGTCCATGTCATTTCCCCAGCACAGTAACCTAAACACTTTGTATATCAGATACTTGTTTATATTATACTCTTCTCCTTTTGACACTCGTCCGTGTCACTCACTCCAGCAAGTTAAACACTCATCCATACACCACTCATACTTATTTCTCAGATACTCGTCCGTATCTTATATACACCGTTTATATCATCTTAGATTCGACACTAGTCCTTGTTTTTTGTTAACCAGTTGGTACTCGTCCGTACCATCATCTCAGAACATGCGTCAAGCGTTTTTTTCTACCTGATACTCGTCTGTATCATGGTCTTAAGGATGCTCGTCCGCATCTTTAATCCATACACTGTGTCAAACACTTTTGTCTTCTTGAATCTAGACACTCATCTGTGTCTACTTTTCCCCAGAAGAGTCCCCTCAGAATCAACACTCGTCCGTGTTCCTTGTTAACCAGTTGATACTCATCCGTATCATCATCTCTGAACATGCGTCAAGTTTTTGTTTCTACTCGATACTCGTCCGTATCGTAGTCCTAAGGATGCTCGTCCGCATCTTTAATCTATACACAAACTTCCAAACACTTATACCTTTTGTTTTCTTGGATATAAACACTCGTCCGTGTTTACTATTCCCCAGTAAGTCGCCAGCAAAACAAATTTCCCTTTTATCTGACATTCGTCCTATGTCATGATAAATCCTGAGAGCAACCGTACCCTGCTAGGTGATCGTCCTTCACCTCTTAATGATCGTCCTTCATCATGCTCATCCGATGGCCGTCCCCATCGTCGACCTTTTCTATCCGACATTCGTCCTATGTCGTGATATTTAGCAGCCGTCCCCTGCTAAGGTGATCGTCCTTCACCTTTTGATGATCGTCCTTCATCACTTTATCCGATGGCCGTCCCCATCGTTGATCTTGTTATCTGGCGTTCGTCCACGTCATGATAAACCTTGAGATCAGCCGTCCCCTGCTAGGTGGTCGTCCTCCACCTCTTGATGATCGTCCTTCATCATGCTCGTCCGATGGCCGTCCCCATCATTGACCTTTTATCTGGCATTCGTCCTATGTCGTGATATTTTCGGCAGCCGTACCCTGCCAGGTGATCGTCCTTCACCTTTGATGACCGTCCCTCATCATTATTTCATTTATTCTTTAGCCCGATGGCCGTCCCCGTCGTGGCCCCTTTTCCTTTTCCTGATGATCGTCCTTCATTAGTGTAGCCCGATGGCCGTCCCCATCGTTGGTTACTTTATGAACTTGGTGGCCATCCCCATCATTTTTCATTAATCCCCAGAGAATATTATAGCTTTACTTGATGGCCGTCCCCATCATAACTCCTTTTATCCCCAGCATGTCGGTTGTCCCCGTCATTGCTTTATTTTCCGCACTTTTCCAGCATGTCGGCTGTCCCCGTCATTGCTCTTTACCCAGCAGTCGTCCTCTGCTCGACGGTCGTCCTCCGTCGCCCACACTTTAAAATATACTTTATTTTCCTTTACAATCTATATCCCTTTTCTTCTTCATTCTGTGAGTGCAAATTTTGCACTGTCTTTGGTATTCAACCACAAGTTATCTTGTTAGCCTGTTAAGCCGCTGCTTACATCCTGCACAGCTAACTCATGTTTGAATAGGGGCAGCTGTAAACACCCCAAATTTGCCCTCACCCATTCACACCATGGCTTGTGATCATTTCATATGCATAAACTCAATCATGACATCTCAATTTACATTTTGATTCACTGCATTGATCCTAAGTCATCTGCACCTAGGGTTTGTGATCTGAGCCATCCAAGAGCTGCTTGAGCCACTCCAAAGGCCATCAATCACTTCAAAGGGGTCCATGTATGTTCAAGCATCATATTATATCCTCTCAAAGTCAATAATGTCAAAGAATCACAAGAACTGAGAATGGCATGGAAGCAGAGCCAGTTTTGACTGCACAGATGACCTAGAATTAGGGTTTTGGTTTCAAAGGCCATAACTCCAAATTTTTTGTTCATTCTTGTTTCTATTGGTCTCTATATGGTATAGGGAGTATGCATATCAATTTTCATGAAGAAATTCCATGGGGAAGTCATCTGATCAAGAGTTGACTTTTCAAGCAAGTCAGTGCAAAATCAGGGCATCTGAGGCCCCCAATGACCCAACCAAAGGGTGTTATTCATCATTTTGATTGTATATGATCTTTATTTGATCATAGAAGATGTTGGAAGTTCACAAAATTGAAGAATTTCAAGTCTTTTGCAAAGTTGACTTTTTGGGAAAGTTTGACTTTTAATGAAATTGCCATTTTGGGAAACTTTTTCAACCTTTACTTTTTGATTCAAAAATGCTTCAAATGGAAAAACTTTGGTCATGAAAGTTGTAGAATGGATCATTCCCTTTTCAAAAAGTACAAGAACATGACCTAATTCATTATGGATCAAAAGTTATGGTTTGTCAAAGTTGGCTAAAATCACAAAATTTCAAAGTTTCTACCAAAGAGGCAAAGTTGCAAATTCACTTCTCAAGTCAAATTAAGTTATCAAATGGACTTCTAGACTTCACAACATGATCATACAAGACCTAAAATTCAGAATGGGCCAAAAAATTTCTCATTTTTGTGGCTTATGGAGCAAGATATCTCATAAGAATCAAAAGCAAGGCAAGTTGCAAAACTCATCATAAGACACAACCCACTTGCTTGCTGACTTGCTGATCAATCCTAGGGTTCTCCCCACATCATGCTGTGCAGGACACACCTTTTGTCCTTGGCTAGAAAGTAGCCCATGCTTCTCTTACACAACTTTGACATTTTGGCAACTTGAGCCATACCTATCACAAAAGCACACATCACTTCTTCTGACCAATCCCAATTGTTTATACAAGCAAAAAGCAAGCCAAAGCAGCTACGACACAATCCTGAAACACTCTCCATCACAGCATTCTCATTTTCACACCATCTTGCAAAAGCTTTCGAAACTGCTTGCACAAGACACAAACATACAAACTAACTTCACATATCAACTCAGCACACCTTCCTGGTCACAAAGCACCCTTCACCATAGCCTGAAACTCAAAGAATCAAAAACACGATCACCACCCTCCCATGAGCAGAACCTCTGCCATCTTCCAAACCAGCCACCATAAACTTCTTCTAAGCATCAGGACTTCATCAGGGGCCTAAGAGGAGTGGTTTGCGCAAAGAGAGAGGGCCAGAAAGTTGCAAACTGAGAAAGCTCAAAGCTCAGGTATACCAAGAACTTTTTTTCCAGAAATGAGTTTTTAAGTTTCTAATTTGTTCCTCATGCTTTGCTGATCACTCTGATGTTCTTAGTTTTGAAAATGGTTGAGAAATAAGCATTTAATCTTGTTCTGAAACTTTTCTGACCTAAAAATGTTTGGCTTCGATTCGCATGATTGATGAATGAAAAATGAGTTTTGGTTAGGGGTTTTGATTCAGTGATGTGTGGGGTTGATTTCTGGGCTTTTAGTTTTCATTTTTGTGAAGTTCTGAGGATTTTAGAGATTTTCAGGTGGGAGTCCCACCGGAGAAGACGACCGGAAGTCTTCTCCGGCCACCTGAAAAATAATTAGGGCTAATCCCTGTAATTAATGCAAGTTTGAATCTGGTGCGTTGGATGAGCTGACTTGGTCAATTCCCGCGTGCGTTCAATGGCCTGGATTCACTCACTTAACCCTAATCCACGTCATTATCTTAATTAATTGAGTTTTATAATTAATCTGGCCAGTTTGAATTTCCACCCTTGGATCTGGCGCCAGTCAACACGCGCGCATTTCATTTGAATGCTGGCCATTGATCTGGTTGACTTTCCAATTAATTCATTTTATTTTGCATTTTATTTCATTTCTTTTCTCCAATTTATTTAAAATAGCAAAACAATTTTAAAAATTCTGAAAATTTTTGTGCAAACTTTTATTAATTTTCAGAAACCAAAAAAATTTTTATTTTTATTTTTTGCATTAAAAAATATTTTTAAATCATTTAAAAGTTTATTTTTAATTAATTAATGAGAATTAATTAATTAAAAATACTTTTAGGTATTTAAAAATCACCAAAAAATTCATGAAACTTCTAAAATCATTTAGAAACATTGTCCAACCCTCAAACCAAATTTCTTTTTTGATCTTGATGCATTTTGATAATTTTCCATGGAATTAATTCAATTTCAAAGCATTATTTTGATCCAATCTTTGAAAATTCACTTCTGCCTAGTTTTTGAGAGTTGGACTTTGGTTCTTTTTGCATTGTGTCTTGTATGTCATGTAGTTTGTGAGATTAAATTGGCATGATTTGATCTTTCATTTTCAATTTGTTTGACATTTTTCTTGCCAAGGTACCCTAAAACCCTAGAAATCTTAGGAAATTCATAACTTTCATTAGGTTAAGAGTTAGAGCCCCTCCTTTGGGCAGTGAGTTTGTGTAGGGTTAGGGTTCCCTTGAATGCATTTTCAATTTTTTTATCTTGATGTTTGCTTCTGATTTTAATTTTTGTTTGTTGTATTGATCATAAACCCTAATTTGGGCTTCCTTTTGCATTCATCTTGCATTTGCATTCATACCTTGACTTGCCATAGCATTTTTTGCATCCATTTGATTCATTAGACATCTTAAGACATATTAGAAGTATGTTTGATCATTGCATCTTTCATTTTCCATTTTGTATGTCATGTGCATTTCATAACTTTTCATGTATGTCCATGGATCCAAACATGCTTCTCTTGCATTCATTTGTTCATGTGATCATCCTCATGCCTTGCTTCATATTTGCATCACCTCATAACATCATTATCATCTCATATATGCTTCTGGTTTTGGTTTGCATCATGCCATTTCATCTCATTTTGCATTGCATTGCATTTCTTTCACTAACTTTTCAGGTGGTAAGCAACTTTGAGAAGTGAATTTGCCTTCACTTCTCACATTTTTCTTTTCATCTCTCTTATGCATCATTGCTGCATTTTGCTTTGTGTTTGAGATTGAGCTTGCTCTTTCTTTTTCTCCTTACTTTCTTTCTTCAAGTGACTTGTCTTCTTAAATGAAGCAAGTTACTTTGCTTCTCTTTGCTCCTTTCATCTGCTTCCTGGTGGTTCCATTGAAGACTTCTTTCTTAAACCTCACAAACCTAGGGAACAACCAAGCATGACAATAATTAGGGTTTTGATTAGTCCCCCATTTAGTTTTACCTTTGTGTCATCTCTTGAGTCTTCTCTTCTCATCTCATAATCAGGGACTAAACCCTAAAGGCTTTAAGGCTTTGTGATTAAGTTTATGCTTGCATCCTTCTATTAGGATGGAGTGTATAACTTTAATCCTAAGTGTTAAACCCTTAATGTGTTTAACTCTTTTAATCAATTCACTTAATAATCATCAAGACACCAAGATTGTAACGTGGGCCTTGCATTAGGGTTCTAATTCTTCCTTAATTGGTTAAGAAGGACTAACCCTAGTGTTAATGGACAAGTCCCCCTCAAGTTGTCTTACAAACCCTAAAAATCACTTCATCATCTTATCATTAAATAAAATCCACTTAATAAAGCCTTTGTTTTGTCATGAGTTTAATCCCTAATCATGGATTAAGTTGAGGAGCTTTCCTCAGCTTAAACATTCTCATCTATTATCCTTCTATTATGATGGTGTAATGAGTCTGTTTAATCCTTGATTATGGCTTAACCTCATTACTTAACACTAAACAAAAACACCAAAAACATCTAAATAATCACAAGTAGGTTAATGATCTTAATCCTACACCATGGTGATTAAGTGTGAGAAGCTGACTTCACACTTAAGGTATTCTCATTACCCCTAATCAGAGGGAAGATGTGATGAGTTTACTAAGTCCACTGGTTTAGGCTTAAGCTCATTAACTTATGACAAATTCTCAAAAGCAATAAAAGACTGAAAACTCAAAAGCAAACAATAATCTTCTCCTCCGGGATTCTTTTCTCATCTCATTCACTCACAAACGAGAACTTGCTTCTTCCATCTAATGCAAGACAGTTTGCATCTGTGCCAGACAGATCCTACACTTGAGCATAGGCAAGTAAGCAGTTCACAAGTCAATTCATCTTTCAGTCTCTTTGGGTCGAACTACGGTGTTCTGACTTCCTCATTGCACGAGAGGATACGTAGGCATAACTTAACAGTTATCGAACAAAAGTCTCTGTATATCCCCCTCTTTCCAGCTTTATTCTTTAAGCCTCATACTCCTGAGCATTTCACTCTTGTACTTACACTGACACTTCCTTATACACTTCACTTTTCTTTTACACTGACACCCGTACATCCTTTTCCAGCTATTGTATACACAGATTGCACTGACACTACCCCTTTAAAACACAAATCTTTTAAGCGTGGATCCCGTCGAGTACGACGGACAATCTGGGTGCTAATACCTTCCCAGGTTGTAACCAACCCCCTTTCTCAGTTTCTCTGGTTCGCTACCGTCTTATCCATATCTTTCTAGGTCTATGCAACATTACCTTTCCTCCGGGATAAAAATGCCTAGCTGGCGACTCTTTTCTTTTCTTGTGAGTTCACTCCTGTGTGTTCTCACATCCTCCTCTCGCCGACCGTTCGCGTCTGTACCCCATTTGACCCGGCCTCATTTGGTGGGAGCGACAGTGGGCACATATAAACTTTGATCCTATACCTTTGTTTCTATAACCGTGAAACAAGCCACGATACAACCCTCAAAAAGTCCTAACTGAAACAGGGTTAATTCAGGAGTGTACTACCACAAGATAGCGTTCCTGACTCCTATGAGTTATGTTAAAAGATCTTTGTTGGTATTTCATATGCATGCTTCCTCTAAAAATAATAATCCATGTCGTATCTTAACCAATGAGTTGCTCACAAAGGTTTGCAAAAAATTTTCTATAAGAACTTCGAGATTAACATGTGTTGTATTAGAATTTTCATTCTCAGAATAAAACATTTTCTGCTTGCATACATTTGTTTGGCATCAAAGAAGTTTACATATAGAAGCACAGTCTAGAAGCTTAATCTTGCCAAGTTGAGAAGGCGTAAACTCCTGAAGGACATTCATGTCTAAAGGCATTTTTCCAAGAAACTTCGTGGAATAGAGACTTTTCCAACCAGTTGGGTTAAATGCAGCCAATCAGTGGCAATCACGTCGATCAATCTCTTCAAATTCCAGCCAAACTGGGGCAATCACTTCGAGATTTAAATCTCTCACAAAGCAGATAGTCTGGGTTCTGTCTCCAAAGAAATACTCGTACTGGGGCAGGTCACCCTAGAAGCACTAGAAGTTACACCCTCTAGAAGATGGTTAATCAGATGCACCTACCCAAGGTTCAGAAGACTGGGGCAGGACACCTCATAATGATGCAAGATCTTGGGGTAAATTCCTTCATGGACCATACAGTTTGAGGTGGTTACTTCGAGATATTCAAGAGTTTGAAAACACTAAAGCATTTCAGATGCTAGGTTTTCTGTAAAATCCTTTTGAGACAATATTACGGTATGCAAGGTCATTCCTTGGATGAATGTCTGATGATTAATCCTAGTAGGTCTCGGGAAGCGTGTTTTCCTAATCATAGGATCTCTCCTCAATCGTTATGGTTACTTCATCTGATCATCGTACAAGACTAAAGTCCAATAGTCATTGGCATCTTCACAGTAAAGTCCAATCTTTGTTGGCATCTCTTCGTCTATGACTAGTTGGCATCTATATGCGTTCAGCCTCTCGCTTCAGTTGAGCATGGCAATTTTCGCTTTGGTTTTCTTCGACTTGTAAGTCGATATTGGTGTTTGCTTCGACCCTCAAGTCGATATCATCGCTTCTGTTTCTCGACCCTCGAGTCGATGTTGCTTCCTTCGTTCCCTAAACCCTCGAGTTGATGTTGTTGTGTTTTCCTCGACCCTTGAGTTGATATTGTTGCTTTCGTTCCCTCAACCCTCGAGTTGATGTTGCTTTTTTGTCCTCGACCCTTGATTCGATATTGTTTCTTTCGTTCCCTCAACCCTCGAGTTGATATTGCTTTACTTTCCTCGACCCTCGAGTCGATACCACTGCCTCCGTTTCCTTGACCCTCGAGTCGATATTGTTGCTTCTGTTTCCTTGACCCTCGAGTCGATATTGTTGCTTTCGTTTCCTCGACCCTTGAGTCGATGTTGTTGTCGCCTTATTCCTCAACCCTCGAGTTGATGTTTTTGTGTTCTTCTCGACCCTTGAATCGATATTTTCGTTGTTAATGACCCTTGAGTCGATATCATAGTCTTCACTTCTTCAACCCTTGAGTTGGCACCCAGTAAGTTTGTCATAAAAACAAGAAAAAATCAAAATCATATCAAAGTTCAATCATACTTGGTTCAGCTCTACCCGGGGCATATGTGCATATCTTTGTGCTTACAAGTAACAGTTTCAGGCGGAACTCGAAAGCGAGATTGAAATTTTCTTCAGGGTATTGAGACGTTCTTCGATCTTGACAATTGATAGACTTACATATGGTTCATAATACCAGGGCACGATATTTCGCAGTGATACGAGGTTTTTCAGGAATCCTCATGAGCCGAATTCTTTCACAATCCATGCAGTCTAGGGCAGTTATGTCAAGATTCGACAAATCTCTAAGAGTTTGAAGACACTTGGGCATTTTGGATGTCATGTCTTCTGTAAAATCCTCTTGGATTGATCTTCAAGCAGTCAATAGTCCAAAAAATGCAAGATGTCACTAAGTGATATTCCCCGACAGAGTTGTTACTCTTTTCTCAAAACAGCCAATCTGGTATTGATCGCCTTGTCCCGTGTCGACAGACCTATTACAGATGGATCGCTTGATACCATTATCCTATCAGATCGCTCGATTTTGTTTGGTTTGCAAATCGCTCGATATTGCAACACCGTTAAAGTCCACCGTCACTGTGGCAAGCCAGTAGTCGCCTGGCGTTGTACCAAAAGACAGGGTCCGAGTTGTAAATCGCTTGATATTACTCCTCGATGTTTGAGTCGTGCTCATGTTCTTGGTTATGGATCGCTCGATGCCATTTCTTTAGCAGATCATTTGGTTTTATCCAATGCTCGTCTGTGTTGGATTCCTGGTACTCGTCTATATTGCTACTCCAAATGCTCGTCTGTGTTGGGTTTCTGGTATTCGTCTGTATCAGTGGCTGATATTCGTGTGTATCTTTGTCTAAAATGCTCGTCTGTGTTTCTCGGATCATCGTCTAATATTCGTTTGTATCATTGACTTTTGGCACTCGTCTGTGTTCTCTTGATGATCATCCAATACTCGTCTGTGTTGAAGAGGTTTGGAGTCCTGACGGTGGAATTAAACGTCAAAATGTTTGCTGGTCCTGGCGTAGTAGCTTTCCTGAAGAAGACTCGGTTGTCTTAAGCATCCCATGTCTACGCAAGATTTGTGAAGAGGCTCGTCCGTCCTAATTATTTCTCACTTGGCGTAACAGGTTTATTTGAGGAAGACTCGTCTGTCTAAGAACTCTCCATCTGGTGTAACAGTTTAATTTGAAGAAAGCTCGTCCGCTCCGTGTTACTGCAATCTGCGCAGAATTTTGGGTTACTTTTTTCCTTGGAGGGGTTTATTTCCCATCTCTTTTCTCCTCCAGCAAAGTGCAAATTTCAGGGTTATTTCTGGTATTCAACCATAGTTCATCTCGAATGGCCGATAGCCAATGTTATCGTCCTTTTCAGATTAACAGTTGCTTGAATAGGGGCAGCTGTAATACCCCAAATTTGCCCTCTCCTTTTTCATTGCATTTAGCATATTATTTGCATACGTGTCACTGCATCATCTGCATAGAAAAATGAAACATGTCACTCACAAGCATAGCTTAAGGCATATGATTAATCAGCTGAAGAATCTTGATTCTACAAGTCAAGCCAAAAGTCCAGTGACACTACAAGCAAAGTCCCATCGTATCTTATATAAGCCCAAAGTTGTCCTCAAGGTCTTAGGAGGTCGAAATTTCATCAGAAGCTCAGCAGTATATTCTCTCCTGCACAGACAAACCCTAACTAGGGTTTTGCTCCAAATCAGAGAATCCTTTTAGCTTTGACCGATTCTCTGGGTCAAAGGATCTCATTTGATCTGCAAGGCTTATATATGAAATTTGGGTCAAAAAAATTCGTTAAAGAAGTCAGGTATTTGAGCAGTTATTTGGGAATGAAGCAAAAAAAGTCAACTGTGTAGTTCAAAAGTCAACTGAAGGATTTCTAGGGCTTTGATCGTATTCATCAAATTCATGAAGCTACATTTGATCAAGGAATAGCCTGTACGAGCTCAGATGTCAAAAACCAAGAATGTGCGAAAAGCTGCTAAATTTGGAAATTTAAAAGTTTCCATTTTTGGAAATAATTTGTCATAAACCTTCGAGCTATTATTTCATGTGCAAAAGAGCTCCAGATGATTTTTCAGTGAACATGGAAGTCGTAGAATGTGATTTTCCCTTCCCAAAAAGTCCAAGAACACCTTCATAGCATCTGTAGAACTCAAGATATTAATTGTTGAAGTTAAATGCCAATTCTAGGATTTTAATGTCTTTTTGTTGCATTACTATTGGTCCATATTTCTTTTTTTTGGTTGTGTCACCTTTCCTATGTATCACTTTTTTGCCACACTTATTTTAACGGGTCATGCCCACTTTCACGTGGCCCATAAAATATCCACCACCACCTTTTATTTGTTTCTTTTTATGTGTTTTAGAGAGAAAAAAAGGATAGTACAAAGATGCATAAAGAGTCAGTAGTGGTGCCTGTGCCACACATGCAACACACGTCTCGCTCATACTTTTAGGAAGGTTTTATTTCTTTTCATCATCAAGTCACACTTTTGTGCACCAATAAAGAGAAAATCCCTTGTGAATACTTGCCATACACACTTCACCAACATTCTGCGACATCCATCGGATTATCATCATCTCTCATTATCAAATATCATGAAAACAATATAAAGAGGTTCACAATAACACCATGTACCCCTCCGCATGTGAAAGAAAATTCCAAAATGGGAGGTGACAAAATAACAAACTACATGACACACATTTTTTTCTTCAGGAGGAGGGAAAGGTTTCATTCCATAAAAAAACACACCCATACACACATATTGCACCAAAAGAGAATCACACGAAAAAAACACTCACTATGCTCACACCACATCACTCGGATTCCACTAACAACCATCATTGACGGCCCCACAAGAAAACGGACGCGTTTCCGCCTTCCCTATCTCACAAGCACTCCGTGAACAAAACTTTTTCTAGCTTATACACACAGGGCATTTTCAGTGAAGAAGAAGAAAAAGACCTTCATTAAAACTGTAGCACCAACAAGCCAAACCTTGATCTCGTTCATACTTCACACTTAGGCGGCCTCTAGATCTAGAATTCCATATTCATACTTAGGCGGCCTATTACTCCTGAACTGGTCCAATGCACGAGACTGAGCATTACCTCCTCCTTGAATGACCTGAACAACGTTCTCAACCTTCTGCGCCATGGCTTGCAACGCTGCAACAAGAGCAACATCATTCCTTCCAGCCATTCTGATACAACAACAAATACAGGTTAGGACTCTCAACGACTCATATCCTAAGGACTGACTCAATCTTGCCGGTTGGACCAACCTGCTCTGATACCAATTGTAACACCCACTTTTTCCTATTTTCAAAATTATATAGACTTTTCATAAAATCAGAGTTTAATCAACTAAAGTGAGCTTCTACATCAACAACCAAACATCATTTCATTTATTCTAAAACAAGCAGCAAAAATAAGTCTTTCAACATCAAAATGCCCAAAGGCCTTACAGTTCAATTAAAATATTGTTTATTAACTCAGTACTTAATCATAAGGAAGTTTGCTAAAAATCAAAAGAAATGTTGATAAAAATCCTCGTTCCAGTTACATATCAGAGCTTCTAGGACACTGACATCAACATCAAGCACTCCTTAAGTACCTGAATTATCTGTACTTCCGAAGAAGCACAGTCGCAACAAAACAAAAAAAAAAGGGGTGAGAAATAGTTTCATAACATAACGGTGCAAATAACACCTCAAAGGATAATCATAAATCCACACACATCCATTAACGTAAATAATCCAACAAACAGATGCAATGTGACTCACTGACACAATGCAACAATGTGGCACCGACTTTCAACAATGGTTCATTAATTCAAACCCGGATGTATTGCTTACGCTCCACCGAGACACGATCATCCCTGCACCAACGATTCACAATGAATCCGAATGATCATTTGCGCTCCACCGAGACATGATCATTCCACCAAATGTGTATGCATATGCAGACTCAAACACATACACCATAATACAAATACGCATGAAAACATTCATGCCTTCAAGATCCACATGATCCCACCAGCTATCAATCACATCATTATATCATTCATGTTAAGCATATAAAATAATCTCATAATTCAACAATTCATTATATTACTAACAAACTTATGCTACTTATACAACCCTCACTATTGCATTCATTAAAGTTTGGTTATCAAGTCTTATAATTAGCACTAAACCTCAAGTTATTGCTTAGAATGCTCATAGGAACTTATACTAAAAGAATGGATAAACAAAACATATCAAAATTTCACAAAATTCCAAGATACAGAGGCCTGACATGGCCTCCCGTGTCCCTTGACATGGCCTGTGTCAGTTTCTCTGAACACGCACCTCACGAAACAACAAAATCAACCAAGACCAGGGGGCTAACACGGGTGCCCGTGTCGTGTGACACGGCCCGTGTCACTGATGCCCATTTTCCTCAAAAATCCATCTCATCCTCTTCCAGTGGCCTGACACGGCCACCCGTGTCAGGTGGCTACGTGAATTTTCCAACTTTTTCCAAAAATCTTCCTTTTCTTTCCCCTAACTTAACTTGATATTAGCATCAATAACAGTCCAATTTCAATACTTTATACCACAACACACTCATAACATCAATTATTCACCTAACCTAACATCGATAAAATTAAATTGGGCAACCTATAATTGTTCCTTATCTCTCCCAATTTCCCGTTCTCCATAACAACTATCCCTCAATTCACATAGCTCACATTCAAGAACAGTTCATACAAGATTACCTCATAAACAAATTATTCTCTTGATAATCATCATCAAATCATAAACACAATTCAAGGATTCATAATCGATCCTATACATATCACAATTTCATCAATTCCAAATCCTTACATATATGAACCCAAAGGGAGGAAGGATTTCCCAATTACCCTTATTGTGTTAATTCACCAACTATAAAACCCATTCCCCCCTTACCTCGAAATATAAATGAGTTCCTCGAAATCTTGATCTTGATGATCTACGATCCTTGACCTTGCCCTTCTTTTCCTCTTTCTCCAGACCTCATTGTTCTTCGTCAAAACACGATGATAATGAAAACTGAATTCTTTATTCCACTTACATAAAACAATAATTCCACCTTTTCCCCTAAACCTCTAACTAACCCTTTTTATTTTATTTTATTTAAATAATAACAATTTTATAATAGTATACATTATTATATTATTATTCTCTTAACACATTTCTCTCCCATTTATCCAAATATACCATCAAAGTATTAATATTTATTTCATAAAAATAAATATAAAATTAAGGCGTTACAATCGTCCTTCACCTTTTGATGACCGTCCCTCATCATTTTATCCGATGGTCGTCCCCATCGTTGATCTTTGTTATCCGGCGTTCGTCCTATGTCAAGATAATCCTTCAAGAGTAGCCGTCCCATGCTAGGTGATCATCATTCACCTCTTGATGTTCGTCCTTCATCATGCTTGTCCGATGGTCGTCCCCATTGCTGACCTTTGCAATCCGGCATTCGTCCTATGTCATGATAAGAGCAGGCCGTCCCCTGCTAGGTGATCATCCTTCACCTTTTGATGACCGTCCCTCATCATTATTTCATTTATTATTTTACCCGATGGCCATCCCCATCACGGTCTATTTACCCCTCAACCTGATGGTCGTCCCCGTCATTTCTTTAATCCCTAGAGAATTTTATTTCTTTACTCGATGGCCGTCCCCGTCGTGGTCTTTTCTCTTTTCAATGATCGTCCTTCATCACTTTACCCGATTGTCGTCCCCGTCACAGTTTCTTTATTTCCCAGCATGATGGTCGTCCCCATCATTACTTTACTTACTGTTTGTCGTACCTCGAAAAAATACGATCCTCGCGAACGCGGTCGCGGCTGGGCTGACATGAGAGTCGCCACCTAATTTTATTTATTCCTGTCGCTCCCACCTGATGACACAGGGCCAAGAGGGGTACAGACGCGAACGGTCGGCGAAAGGGATGAGAACACACAGGGGTGAACTCAGAAGAAAAGAGTCGCCAGCTAGGCATTTTTATCCCGAAGGAAAGGTAATGCTGCATAAACCTAGGAAAAGATGGATAAGACGGTTGCGAACCAGAGAGACTGATAAAGGGGGTTGGTTACAACCTGGGAAGGTATTAGCACCCAGATTGTCCGCCGTACTCGACGGGATCCACGCTTAAAAGATTTGTGTTTTAAAGGGGTAGTGTCAGTGCAATTTGTGTATCAAAGCTGGAAAGAATGCAAGTGTCAGGGTAAAAGAAGTGTGGAGTATATAAGAGAAGTGTCAGTTTAAGAACAGGAGTGAAATGCTCAAGACTATGAGGCTTAAAGAATAATGCTGGAAGAGGGGGAATATACAGAGACTTTTGTTCGATAAGCGTTAAGTTATGCCTACGTATCCTCTCGTGCAATGAGGAAGTCAGAACACCGTAGTTCGACTCAAAGAGACTGAAAGATAAATTGACTTGTGAACTGCTTGCTTGTCTATGCTCAAGTGTATGACCTGTCTGGCTCAGGTGCAAACTGTCTTGCATTAGACGGAATAAGCAAGTTCTCGTTTGTGAGTGAATGAGATGAGAAAAGAATCCCGAAGGAGACGATTATTGTTTGTTTTTGAGTTTTCAATTTTTTATTGCTTTTGAAAGTTTGCCATAAGAAAATGAGCTTAAGCCTAAACCAATGGGTTAGTAAACTCATCACATCTTCCCTCTGATTAGGGGTAATGAGAATACCTTAAGTGTGAAGTCAGCATCTCACACTTAATCACCCTGATGTAGGATTAAGATCATTAACCTACTTGTGATTATTTAGATGTTTTTGTTGTTTTTGTTTAGTGTTAAGTAATGAGTTTAAGCCATAATCAAGGATTTAATGGACTCATTACACCATCCTAATAGAAGGATAATAGATGCGAACATTTAAGCTGAGGAAGGCTCCTCAACTTAACCCATGATTAGGGATTAACCTCATGACAAAACAAAGCCTTTATTAAACGGATTTTAGTTAATGATAAGATGAAGAAATGGATTTTATGATTTGTAAGACAACTTGAGGAGGACTTGTCCATTAACACTAGGGTTAGTCCTTCTTAACCAATTAAGGAAGAATTAGAACCCTAATTCAAAGCCCAAGTTACAAGCTTGATGTCTTAGTGATTATTAGATGGATTGATTAAAGGATTTAAACACATTAAGGGTTTAAAACTTAGGATTAAAGTTATACACTCCATCCTAATAGAAGGATGCAGGCATAAGCTTAATCACAAAGCCTTAAGACCTTTAGGGTTTAGTCCTTGATTATGAGGTGAGAATAAGAGACTCAAAGAAAACTCAAAGGAAAGAGTCTAAGGGGGACTAAACAATCCTAAAATGTTATCATGATTGGAAGTCCTAGGGTTTGTGAGGCTTAAGAGGAGAAATCTTCAAGGAAGCCACCAAGGAGAAGCAAGATAGAAAAGGGATGAGAAGAGAAGAGAAAAGAGGGAAGAGAGGCACAAGTGAGCAAGCTCACTCAAAGACAAATAAAAATGCAGCAAGGATGTAAAATGATGAGGTGAGAAGAGGTAGGAGGTGAAGGCAAATCCACCTCCCAAACAAACTTACCATTAACCTGAAAAGTTAGTACAAGATGCATAAGGGAAGACATGAGATGAAACAATGCATATGGATGGGCAAAGGCCAAAGTCAGAATCATACACATGATGAAAATGATGCTAAGAGATGATGCAAACACATGTCAAGAGTTGTGGATGATCATACAAGGATGAGGATGCAAATGAAGCATGCTTTGAACCATGAAAGTTCATGAAAGTTTATGAAATGATATGAATGCATAACATGGAAAATGAAAGATGCAATGATCAAACATGATTCTAATATGTCCAAATATGTCTTATATGTCATATGGATGCACAAAATGTCATGACAAGTTCTTGTATGCAAGCAAATGAAAGAAGGATGCAAAGGAAGACACAAATTAGGGTTACATACAACATGCAAAGCAAAAACTCAAAACCAGCAGCAAATGACATGATAAAAAATTGAAAATGCAATCAAGGATACCCTAAATCTATACAAGTTCACTGCCCAAAGGAGGGGATCTAACTCTTAACCTAGTGAAAGTTATGAATTTCCTAAGATTACTAGGGTTTTGGGGTGCCTCATAAAGAAAAATACCAAACAAATTGAAAATGCAAGATCAAATCAAACCAATTTTATCCTATAAACTACATGCTATGGGGGATGCAATGCAAGAAGAACCATCAGCAAACTCTCAAGGGTTAGGCAGAATGGATTTTTCAAAGTTTGAACCAAAATAATGCCTTAAAATGAATTTAATTCCAATGAAAATGATCAAAAGGCATCAAGAACCAAAAAGAAATTTTTTTGAGAGGTGGATAATGTTTCTAAATGTTTTAAAATGCAATGTGAATTTTTTTGTGATTTTTAAATACCTAAATGTATTTTTAATTAATTAATTTCTATTAACTAATTAAAAATAAACATTTAAATGATTTAAAAATAATTTTTAATGCAAAAAATAAAAATAAAAATATTTTTGGGTTCTGAAAATTAATGAAATGTTTGACAAAAAATTTCAGAATTTTTTAAAGTGTTTTGCCATTTTTTAAAATTCATGCAAATAAAATACAAACAAAATGAATTAAAATTAGTTAACAGAAGAATGAATCGATTCAAGCTTGGATGAATCGATTCATAATGATCAATTTTTGAGAAAACAGAATTAGTTAAACAGCATGAATCGATTCATCAAAGGATGAATCGATTCATTTTGCGAAATCCAGGAACCACTCAACAGAATGAATCGATTCAAGCTAGAATGAATCGATTCATTATGCTGATTTTCCAAAAAAATCATAATCAAACTCATTCCCTAGGCTGTTTTAAGTGCTCTAACTCTCCAGATTTCATCCTCTACCCACCCCAAACATGAATCAATCACAAGATCACATTTACAATGCATCAACAACAAGATTTGAGCAAAATCAAGAAAACTGCAAAAACTTCAGAACATGCATACACACTCATTTCTCAACCATTTTCAGTGTTTCAAAGCTTAACATGATCAGTGAAAGAAACTCTATCATCCTATAACAAGAGATTGAATTTCTAAAAAAATGTTCTTGATGATACCTGAACTGGAGCTTTGAACTTTGGAGCTTTCTGGCCAGTCCTTTGCTTCAAACAAGTTCCAATGATCCTCCTGATGATGGAAGGAAGCTTAGAAAACTTTGAGAGTTGCTGGTTATGGATGTTTTGCTCTGGTGTGACAGAAATGGAGGTCTTGGTGTGTGATGTTTCAAGCTGTTTCAGGGGGTGGTTTTTGTTCTAAGGGTGATTTGTGACTTGTTGGTGAAAGAAAAAGTGAAGTTTGATGGCTGAGTGAGGAGATTTTTCAGAGAAAAAGTTTGGGACAGATCTTGTGCAAGTTGGATTGTGTGTTGTTTCAATGCCAAATGAGCTGCTATATCACTCCCATAAAGTTTGAGTAGGCTGTGGAGCAGGTTAGTAGAGGCTGCTGATCACTATTCCAAGAGCATGGGAGAAATTGCAAAAAGTCATGGTTAGGTGTACTTGAGGCATGGGCTGTGGCAGAGATGGTTTCTTGGCCTATACTGCATCAGCTGAGTTCAAGGATGGCTCTTGGATCAGTTGATGTGAGCTGGAATGGATGAAGGGTGAGATCTCACATGTTTTGCAATTTTGCAACTTGTTACACTTTGTGACTTTTGGTCATGGAAAGGTAACACTCTTTGCTGAATTTTGGTTGTGATAGGTTACATGATGTTATGGTGGTGTCTTGAAATCAGTTAGAGACCATACAAAACCTTGGGGACCTATTTTGCAAGAATTCCTCTTTGGAGAATTTCATGGAAAGTGGTTTATGATACTTGGATATCAAGGCATGAAAATGAGAAACTTCTTGGGCAAATCTGAATTTTGGGCCATACATGATGTTTGTGTATTGGTTAGAGGCTGATTTGAAGTCACATAGATGCTTGGCAAGAGAATTTGCAAATTTTCCCTTTTGTGCAAAAGTGAAAATTTAGTGATTTTCCTCAACTTTGACAAGCCATAACTTTTGATCCAAAATGAATTAGAATGAGTTCTTGTACTTTTTGAAAATGGGAAGATCCATTCTACAACTTTCATGACCAAAGTTTTCTCATTTGGAGCATTTTTGAATCAAAAAGAGGAGGTTGAAAAACTTTCCCAAAATAGCAAGTTTTCATTACAAGTCACTTTCCCAAAATGGCAACTTTGCAAATGGCTTGAAATGCTTCAATTTTGTGAACCTTTAACATCTTATATGATCAAATAAAGATCATACACATTCAAAATGATGAAGAACACCCTTTGGTTGGGTCATTGGGGGCCTCAGATGCCCTGATTTTACACTGACTTGCTCAAGAAGTCAACTCTTGATCAGATGCCTTCCCCATGGAATTTCTTCATGAAAATTTATATGCACGATCCCTATACCATATTGAGACCAATAGAAACAAGAATGACCAAAAAATTTGGAGTTATGGCCTTTGAAACCGAAACCCTAATTCTAGGTCATCTGTGCAGTTAAACCTGGCTCTGCTTCCATGCCTTTCTCAGTTCTTGTGATTCTTTGACTTTCTTGACTTTGTGAGGATACAATATGATGCTTGAACATACATGGACCCCTTTGAAGTTATTGAAGACCTTTGGAGTGGCTCAAATGGCTCTTGGATTGCTCAGATCACAAACCCTAGATGCAGATGACTTAGAATCAATGCAGTGAATCAAAAATGCAATAGGAGATGCTATGATTGAACTTATGCATATGAAAAGATCACAAGCCATGGTGTGAAAGGGTGAGGGAAAATTTGGGGTGTTTACAATTCCCAAAGAGGGAAATGGTAAATATAAATAAAACCACCAAGAAGGGATAAAACAAGGTCATTGCAAACCATTGTCGGGGTTCGGAAGTCGGTTATGTAGGAGGAAGGTATTAGCACCTCCTACATCCATCGTACTCGATGGGAACCATCTAAGTTGTCATGCATGAAGGGATGCATATGCTTAAGAATTACTTGCTAAGCTAATTGGTTTATTGGTCCTAAGGGCTCGGCAAAGATTGAGATCCTCATGCCTACGTATTCCCTTGTGCAATGGGAAAGTCAAAGCTTCGTAGTTCGGCCAAATATGGGTATTGGTGTTCGTTTTATTACCTTTCTTCGATGAAAAGATTTAGGAGTCGAATTTCACTAAATACTATGGATAGTTTATTCCGTCCAACAAGACGAGCGTCTTGGGTCGAAATTAATCGGAGCGAGTAACGAGAGCTTGTTATCCTCCTTTCTACCGCTTAAGGCTCGTGGCATGTGTAAACACCCCAAATTTGCCCTCACTCATTTCACCATGGCTTGTGATTCTTTTCATTTGCATAAGTTCAATCATATCATCTCATATTACATTTTTGCTTCACTGCATTGGTTCTAAGTCATCTGCATCTAGGGTTTGTGATCTGAGCCATCCCTGAGCTATCTGAGCCACTCCAAGGGTCTCCAATTATCTCAAGAGGTTCTATGTGTGTTCAAGCATCATATTATATCCTCCCAAGATCAAAGAAGTAAAAAAATCACAAGAACTGAGAAAGGTATGGAAGCAGAGCCAGGTTTAACTACACAGATGACCTAAAATTAGGGTTTTGGTTTCAGAGGCCATAACTCCAAATTTTTTGGTCATTCTTGTTTCTATTGGTCTCTATATGATATGAGGATCATGCATACCAATTTTCATGAAGAAATTCAATTGGGAAGGCATCTGATCAATAAATGACTTCTTGAACAAGTCAGTGCAAACTCAGGGCATCTGAGGCCCCCAATCATCCAACAAAAGGGTCTTCTCAATCATTTTAGGTGTGTATGATCTTTATTTGATCTTAGAAGAAGTTAGAAGTTCACAAAATTGAAGAATTTCAAGTCATTTGCAAAGTTGCCATTTTGGGAAAGTGACTTGTAATGCAAACTTGCCATTTTGGGAAAGTTTTTCAACCCCCTCTTTTTGATTCAAAAATGCTTCAAATGAAAAATTCTTGGTCATGAAAGTTGTAGATTGGATCATTCCCTTTTCAAAAAGTACAAGAACTTGATCTAATTCATCATAGAACTCAAGTTATGGCTTGTCAAAGTTGGGAAAAATCACATAAATTTCACTTTTACACCAAAGAGGGAAACTTGCAAATTCTTATGCCAAGCATTTTTGTGACCTCAAACACACTTCTACATGTATTAACATCATAATGCATTGCCTAAGGATCAAAATTGACCCAAGAATCATTTCATCCCATGCCTTGAACATCAAGAAATTCAAAAGGGGCCAAACTTCATGAAAATTGCAAAAGGGCACATAACTTTTCACAAGCTTGCTGAATCACCTCAATTTCAAATCTATGGCTCTCCTTGATCTATGCTGAGCCAGGACAAGCCAAAAGCCAGCTGCAAAACCAGCCCATACCTCAAGTACAAAACTTTTGACATTTTGGCAACTTGCCCATACCAATCAACATAGGCCAGCACCCACTCTCTGACCTATCACAGTTTATTATGTGGATCAAAACCAAGCCAAAGCACACAACATTTCAGCCTAACACTTGAGAATCCTCAGCATACACAAAACTCCCCAAATCTGCAAAAGCCTTCGAAACTCATAGCTCAACCATCAAACCTCCAAGTTTTTTCCACCATTCAACTCCATAAACATCACTGATCATTTCCCACCCTTCATTTTGCTTTAAAACTCACCATATCAAAAATACGATTTTCACATTTCATGAACTGAACTTCTGCCAACTCCTATTTGAGGCCATTTAAGCTCCAACCAAGCATCACAAGCTCTTGAGGGGAGTCATTGGAGTGGATTTGAGGCAAAGAACTGGTCAGAAAGCTCCTGGTTTGAAAGCTCAACTTCAGGTAGCCATGGCATTTATTTTTCCAGAACCTTCATTTTATGTTATAGAATGATTTTATGTGTTCCCCTGGTTGCCATGATATGTTTGGTTTCGAAAATGGTTGAGAAATAAGCATTTCATAAGCTTCTGAAATTTTTGAGATGTTTTCCGTTTTGCTTTGATTCGTGTTTTTGGTGATGAATAAATGAATTTTGATGGATGATTCTTGTTGGGGTTGATGTGAGGATCATTTCTGGAGAGTTTTAGGGCTTGGGGTTGCGTATTGAGAGAGATAACATGTTTGGCTAGCCGGAGAAGATGACCGGAACACTGTTCCGGTCACCTGAAAGTAATTAGGGCTCAGATTAGGGTTTTAATCTTAATTAGTGAAGTTTGAATTCTGGCCATCCAGATGCGTGCGCTGGTCAATTCCCGCGTCCTGACTTTGAACCCTGGCCCTTGGATTAGCTGACTTCCATTTTAATTCATTTAATTTTCATTTTAATTGCATTTCTTTCTACATTTTTATTAAAAATAGCAAAACATTTTCAAAAAATTTTATCTTTTGCATTTCCCTTTCAAATATTTTTCTCATTCTGAAAATAATTTTTATTTTATTTTTTGCATAAAATTCGTATTTTTAAAATATTTAAATGTATATTTTAATTAATTAATGAGAATTAATTAATTAAAATAGCATTTAAGTTTCTAAAAATCACAAAAAAAATTCATATTGCATCTTGGTACATTTAGAGACATTTTCAAACCCTTCACACAAATTTATTTTTGGTTCTTGACATATTTTGACATTTTTCTTTGGATTTAGGGTTCTTAAAAGTCAATATTTTTACCCTAACTTGGAAAAATCATTTCTGCCTAACCATGAAGAGTTTGATGATGGTTCTTTTTGCATTGCATTCCTCATGTCATTTAGTTTCTAGGATAAAATTGGTATGAATTTATTCTTCATTTTCAATTTGTTTTGCATTTATCATTGAGAGGTACCTTAAAACCCTAGCAAACTTGAGAAAATCATAACTTCCATTAGGTTAAGGTTTAGGTCTCCTCCTTTGGGAAGTGAACTTGTATAGGTTTAGGGTACCTTGGATTCCATTTTCAATTTTTTATCATGTCATTTGTTTCTGGTTTTGGATTTTGTATTGCATGTTATGTATAAACCCTAATTTTTGCCTTCATTTGCATTCATCTTTCATATGCTTGCATGCATGAACTTTCCATGACATTTTATGCATTCACATGACTTCTAAGACATCTTAGGACACCTTAGAATCATGTTTGATCATTGCATCATCCATTTTCCATGTTTTGTATCCATTGCATTTCATAGGTTTTCATGAACTTTCATGCTTCTTACTTGTCTCACTTGCATTCTCATCTCTTGTATGATCATCCACATCTCATGACATCCACTTGCATCATCTCTTGGCATCATTTACATCTTGATCATGCTTCTGGTTTTGGTTTGCATCATTGCATCTTTCTCATTTTCATTTCATCTCATTTCTTGTTGCTAACTTTTCAGGTGGTAGGTGTTTGAGAAGTCAATTTGCCTTCACTTCTCATAATATCTTATCATCTCTCTTATGCATTCATTGCTGCATTTTTACTTGTGTATTAGAGTGAGCTTGCTCATTCATGCTCCTTCCTCTCCCTCTTTCTTCAAGCAACTTATCTTCTTAAGTGAAGTAAGTTGACTTGCTTCTTCTGCTTCTCCTCCTTTCATCTGCTTCTTCCTTGGTGGCTCTTCTTGAAGATCTTTTTGCAAGCCTCATAAACCCTAGGAATACCCATGCATGACCACAATTAGGGTTTAATTAGTCCCCCATTTAGTTTTACCTTTGTGTCATCTTTTGAGTCTTCTCTTCTCACCTCATAATCAAGGACTAAACCTTAAAGGTTTTAAGGCTTTATGATTAGGGTTATACCTACATCCTTCTATTAGGATGAAGTGTATAACTTTAATCCTAAGTGTTAAACCCTTAATGTGATTAAATCCTTTAATCAATTCACTTAATAATCATCAAGACATCAAGCTTGTAACTTGGGCCTTGCATTAGGGTTCTAATTCTTCCTTAACTGGTTAAGAAGGACTAACCCTAGTGTTAATGGACAAGTCTCCCTCAAGTTGTCTTATAAACCATAAAATTCACTTCTTGATCTTACCATTAACTAAAATCCACTTTAATAAAGGTTTTGTTTTGTCATGAGGTTAATCCCTAATCATGGATTAAGTTGAGGAGCCTTCCTCAGCTTAAATGTTCTCATCTATTATCCTTCTATTAGGATGGTGTAATGGGTCCATTAAATCTTTGATTATGGCTTAAACTCATTACTCAACACTAAACAAAAACTCCAAAAACATCTAAATAACTGCAAGTGGGTTAATGATCTTAATCCTACATTTTGGTGATTAAGTGTGAGGTGCTTACTTCATACTTAAGGTATTCTCATTACCCCTAATCAGAGGGAAGATGTGATGAGTTTACTAACCCTTGGTTTAGGCTTAAGCTCATTTTCTTATGACAAACACAAAAAGCAATAAAAGACTGAAAATCCAAAAACAAACAATCATCGTCTCCTCTGGGATTCTTTTCTCACCTCATTCACTCACAAACGAGAACTTGCTTCTTCCGTCTAATGCAAGACAGTTTGCACCTGAGCCAGACAGGTCATACACTTGAGCATGGACAAGTAAGCAGTTCATCAGTCAATTCATCTCTCAGTCTCTTTGAGTCGAAATACGGTGTTCTGACTTCCTCATTGCACGAGAGGATACGTAGGCATAACTTAACAGTTATCGAACAAAAGTATCTGTATATTCCCCCTCTTTCAGCATCATTCTTTAAGCCTCATTGTCTTGAGCTTTACCCTTTTTTCCTTACACTTACACTCTTTTATTCACTTCACACTTCTTTTGCACTGACACTTGCATTCTTTTCCAGCTTTTTGCACACAGAATAACACTGACACTACCCCTTTAAACACAAACTTTCAAGCGTGGATCCCGTCGAGTACGGCGGACAATCTGGGTGCTAATACCTTCCCAGGTTGTAACCAACCCCCTTTCTCAGTTTCTCTGGTTCGCGACCGTCTTATCCACATCTTTCTAGGTTTATGAAGCGTTACCTTTCCTTCGGAATAAAAATTCCTAGCTGGCGACTCTATTCGTTCCTTCTCTTTCACCGACCGTTCGCGTCTGTACCCTTCTTGGCCATGTGTCATTTGGTGGGAGCGACAGCTTGACGACTCTGCTGGGGATCCTTATACTGCAACCAGGGCTTCTGGTTCTTTTTGTGGGTTCCTCCTAGCGTTTGTTTGATTTGTGTTTACTGGGGTGTTATGTGCTATGTGTGTTTATTGTGCTTTATTTACTGCTTTATGTACAACTTTATTTATTGTTTTCTTTACAGTTTTGCATATTTCATACTGTCATTGTCACTGTGCTGGATCTGGTTTTCTGTTTTGGTGGGTGGGGATCCATTGAGGGTTTAAGGTCCTATACCTGGGACCTGAGTGACACCTAGGCTAGAGTGGTCCATGTTCTTTCCCATTCCATTTTGGTCTGGTGCGGGAATATGAAACATGGTTCAGATTTGGGTTTCTTCTTGAGAACTCTGTGCTACAGATTTCCTGTAGTGCTAGGGCTATCTGGGAAGCCTGCTAAGTCTGGATGACCTTTATTATGACCTTCAGAATCTAGGGTGAATTAGAGGAGGATCCTTTATGATTATTGTAAACACTGTACCTCCGGGTTAGAAGTGTTTACACTTCTCATAACTGATCCAAGTCTGAGGATCCTTGTTCTAGAACACTACCTGTGAGGGGGTTGGGGCTGTTTACAGGTTTGCAGGTACCCTTGGCCACATCATACCCTGTTACTATATTGTTTAAGAGTACCTCATTTTGGACAGTTCTTGTGATTAACCCCGGACATGTGACTCTTTATTTGAGTCCCCCACCCTGGTTACTGGATTTCTAAGCCTTCATCTGGACCTTTTTGAACATACATGGACTTATATCAAGACAAATAATCAGATCCAGCCTGATCACAAACCCTTGCATATCATTTGCATATATCATCATTGCATCATTTAACATTTGTTTATTTGCTTTTCAGGGTATCCATATCATATCTGGTTTGGTTTTGACCCCTTCTTCTACATAGACCTCTGCTTCATCAGTTATCTGCTTCAGCTATCTTCATCATCACCAGCATCAGCCTATTAGTGGCTCATTTCTAGCATCAGTCTGTGATCTTCATCAGCACTTGCCTTCAGTTTCTTCAGCAGCACTCATGACTACTCCCAGGAAGAGCAACATATCCTACCACTTTTTTGAGCCTGTGTTGACTGGTATAATGCAGGTCCAGTCACTTATCACACCTGACCACATCCCATTGTTTAGAGAGCACCATGGAGGTATCCTGGATATGGTTATGGACCTTGACCCTTCTCAGAGGAGCATGATCCACACATGCTTGCAGTTTTATGACCCTCCTTTGAGATGTTTCACATTCCCAGACTTTCAGCTAGGGCCTCTGCTGGAAGAGTTTTCTTTATTGATTCGAGCACCTATCAGGGGTGGAATCCCTTTCAACCCAGAGATGACTGCTCCCAGAAATGAAGAGATAGCAAAGGCACTATACCTGGAGCCTGCATTGATTGAGCAAAGTATGACAACAAAAGCTGGGATCCCTGGTGTGCATTTGGACTTCTTGGTTTCTCAGGCCATCCTGAAGGCCTCATTAGGAGAGTGGAAGGCAGTCTGTGCCCTGTTATCCCTCAGCATATATGGGGCTATACTGTTTGCAGATGAGCCCAAATTTGTCAGCAAGAATGCCATCCATCTGTTTCTTCTAAAGAACCCAGTACCTACATTATTAGGAGATTTCTATTACTCCATTCATCAGAGGAATGAGAAACAAAGGGGAAAGTTGGTGAGATGTTGTGCTCCTTTGTTTTATACCTGGCTGCTCAGACACCTGCCTAAGTCAGATGCTTTCTTGAATCCCCACCAACAGAAGAATTAGGCCAAGAGGCTCATTGCCTTGACTTCAGATGATATTAGATGGTGCACCCAGAGCACCAAAGTCAAGGACATTATCACCAGCTGTAGACAATACCCAAATGTACCTCTGATAGGAGTAAAGGGTTGCATCAACTACAATCCTTTGTTGTTTAAGAGACAACTGTGCTATGCTTTGGTTCACCCTCCTAGAGGACAAGATTTAGCTGAGACCCTGTATTGTGAAGTAAAACCTAATTCAGCTGCTGTCAGACAAGCATCCTGGGCTTGGGACAACATCCAGACAAAGGGGGTAGCTATCCTTGGAAGGTGTAATAATGTTGCTTCAGCTCAGTACTATGACTGGTCCTGTACTAGAGCTCAAATTACCAGAATGCCTTTCATCTTGGAAGACATGCCTGGACCATCTACAGTACATCCAACAATAACTGTCAGCCTAGAAGAATTTGAGAAGCTGAAGGAAAGGAATGGGAACCTATCTCAAGCCTTGAAGAAGACTCTCTGGGAAAGAAGTGATGGTCGTCTGGATATTGAGAGATTGGAGAAGCTTAGGGTGGAGCATCTTACCAAAATTGAGAAGACAGAAGACTACATCAGGAAAGCAAGAGCTGGGGAACAAATATTGAAGAATGCCTGTAAAGAGGCCAAAATTCAGAAGGCTAGGACTGAGCTCTATCTGCAAGAGAGTCAGGCTAGATGGGTCAGGATCACTGAAGCCCGTACATAAGAAGACCAAAAGACTCAAGCCAAGATTGAACAGCTAGAGGCCAGTGAGAAGAAGCAGCAGGGAGCTTTGTTGGCAGCCCAGAAGGAGATTTCAGAGTTAAAGCTCAGAGCAGGATTGAAAAGATCAAAGGACCAGGACATGCATAAGAAGCTGACCACTGCCATTTCTACCAGGAACCTCCTCATTAGGACCATTAGTGAGCACCCTGCTGGTCCAGTGACTGAGGCACTCTTGAAGGAGGTCAAAGAGGATGAGTTTGGACTGGATGTCTGATTCTTTGTTTGTTGTTGTTTCCATTTAATGTACTTTTCCTTTTGCTATATTTTGACCCTCCATGGGCATGTATTGTAAAACAGACTATGTATTGTTCACCATTTTTAATATATTTTAGTTTGTTTCCATTTGGGTTTTTCTCTCAACAACATCAAGCATCTTCCTCGAGGTCTGGAAAGGTCAAAACCAAGAACCAAACCGGATACCTTGGAAAACAAATAAGCATATTGCATTGCATATTAAATTTTGTTTTGTTTTGTAGGTTTTGTTATTATTATTGTTTCTAAATCTGTTGTGACTTCAGGAAACATTGCTCGTCTCCGAGAGTTCCCTGTCAACCGCACGCACCGGTACCCGGCTCGTAACAACCTTCCCGGTATTCAAATGGAACAAGTACAGCAGGATCTGACTGAGGTCAGAAACCAGATGGCTAATGAGAGAGTAGAGATGAGAAATCAGATGTCTCAATTCATGGCAGTGATGACTGGCTTAGCCCAGAGTCAGGAAAGGTTAAGAGAGCTGGTGGAAAGACAAACTCCTGAGGAGCCTCATCTTGGAACAGGAGGAACTAGTAACAATGAACGGGGATGTAAACACCCCAAATTTGCCCTCACCCATTCACACCATGGCTTGTGATCTTTTCATATGCATAAGTTCAATCATAGCATCTCATATCACATTTTTAATTCACTGCATTGGTTCAAAGTCATCTGCATCTAGGGCTTGTGATCTGAGCCATCCCTGAGCCATTTGAGCCACTCCAAAGGTGTTCAATCACTTCAAAGGGGTCCATGTATGTTCAAGCATCATATTATATCCTCACAAAGTCAAGAAAGTCAAAGAATCACAAGAACTGGGAAAGGCATGGAAGCAGAGCCAGGTTTAACTACATAGATGACCTAAAATTAGGGTTTTGGTTTCAAAGGCCATAACTCCAAATTTTTTGGTCATTCTTGTTTCTATTGGTCTCTATATGTTATAAGGATCATGCATATCAATTTTCATGAAGAAATTCCATGGGGAAGGCATCTAATAAGGAGTTGACTTCTTGAGCAAGTCAGTGCAAAATCAGGGCATCTGAGGCCCCCAATGACCCAACCAAAGGGTGTTCTTCATCATTTTGAATGTGTATGATCTTTATTTGATCATAGAAGATGTTATAAGTTCACAAAATTGAAGAATTTCAAGCCATTTGCAAAGTTGCTTTTTTGGGAAAGTGACTTGTAATGTAAACTTGCCATTTTGGGAAAGTTTTTCAACCCTTTCTTTTTGATTCAAAAATGCTTCAAATGAGAAAACTTTGGTCATGAAAGTTGTAGAATGGATCATTCCCTTTTCAAAAAGTACAAGAACTCATTCTAATTCATTTTGGATCAAAAGTTATGGCTTGTCAAAGTTGGACAAAATCACATAATTTCAAGTTTTACACCAAAGAGGCAAAGTTGCAAAACCTCTTGCCAAGGCAAAATGTGACTCCAAATTGACTTCTATGCATCACACAAACATAAACCAATGCCTAAGAATCAGATTGCACAAAATAACCTCCCATTTTCATGGCTTATGCTTCAAGTAATCACAAAAGGGCCAAAAGATCACAAAGTTGCAAAACCTCTCACAAACCCTAATCCACTTGCTAAGTGGCCTCAAGACTGATTCTATGGCTCTCCTCAATCCTTACTGCGCAGGACACCCCTTTGTCCTTGGCCTTCCATTGACCCATACCTCTCTTACACAAAAATTGACTTTATGCAAAATGGCCCATACCAATCAGCATAGGCCACACCCACTCCACAGACCTATCACAGTGTGATAAGTGGACAAAAAGCAACTCAAAGCAACACACACACAAGCCTGAAACATCTCATAAGCCATAGTTCACAAAACTCTCCTCTTATACACTTTCCTTCGAAACTCATCACACAAGACACAAACATCAAAACAAACTTCATAGAATCACTCAACATGTTCCCCTGATCATTTCCCAACCCTCATTTGTCCCTGAAACCACCTCAAACAGAAACACGATTCTCACCCCTCACTGAACAGAACTTCATCAAACTCTTAAACCAGCCACTTTAAACTCCAACCAAGCTTCAAAGCTTCATCAAGAGGATCATTGGAGCCATTTTAAAGCAAAGAAGCAGGCAGAAAGCTCCTGGATTGAAAGCTCCATTTCAGGTGAGCTCAAGAACTTTTTTTCCAGAACTCCCATTTTTAGTTTCTAAATGCTTCCTTATGCTTCACTGATTATCATGATGTGATTTATTTTGAAAATGAGTGAGAAATGACCATGTATGCTTGTTCTGAAACTTTGCCCGTGAAATGCGTTTTGGTTTGATTCTTTTGATTCATGGAAAATAAATGATTTATGGGGTGGGGTTTAGATTCAGTGATGTTTAAGGTTTGATTCTGGAGATTTTGGTGAAGTTTTGATGCGTATTGAGGGAGATGGGGTGAGGAGCTTGCCGGAGAAGATGACCAGAACACTGTTCCGGTCATCTGAAAGTGATTAGGGTTAGGATTAGGGTTAATGACATAATTAGGCAAGTTTGAATTTTGGCCGTTCATTTGCGCGCTAAGTCAATTCCCGCGCGTCCCAGTTTGAACCACAGCCCTTGGATTTGCATACTTTCTCATTTTCTTATTAAATTCATTTTAATTTTATTTGTTTCATATTTAATTTCCACGAATTATTTAAAATAGCAAAACATCTTTAAAAATTCTTAAAATTTTTATCAAGTCTTTTATTAATTTTCAGAACCCAAAAATATTTTTATTTTTATTTTTTCGCATTAAAAATCATTTTTAAATCATTTAAATGTTTATTTTTAATTAGTTAATGAAAATTAATTAATTAAAAATGCATTTAGGTATTTAAAAATCACCAAAAAATTCACATTGCATTTTAAAACATTTAGAAAAATTATCAAAATCTCAAACCAAATTTCTTTTTTGTTCTTGATACATTTTGACAATTTTCCATGGAATTAAATTCATTTTAAGGCAATATTTTGGTTCAAACTTTGAAAACTTCATTCTGCCTAACCCTTGAGAGTTTGATGATGGTTCTTCTTGCATTGCATCCTCCATAGCATGTAGTTTATAGGATAAAATTGGATTGAATTAATCTTCCATTTTCAATTTGTTTTGCATTTTTCATGATAAGGTACCTTAAAACCCTAATTGACTTGAGAAATTCATAACTCTCACTAGGTTAAGAATTGGGTCCCCTCCTTTGGGCAGTGAACTTGTGTAGGGTTAGGGTTCCTTTGATCCCATTTTCAATTTTTTGTCATGTCATTTGCTTCTGGTTTTGAATTTTTTGCATTGTATGTTGTGTGTAAACCCTAATTTGTGCTTTCCTTTGCATCCATCTTTCATTTGCTTGCATCCAATGGCTTGCCATGACATTTTGTGCATCCACATGATTCATAATGCATCTTAGGACATATTAGAATCATGTCTGATTATTGCATCATTCCTTTGCCATGTTATATGTTCATTTCATTTCATAAACATTCATGAATCCTTATGGTTCAAGGCATGCTTCATTTGCATCTTCATGCTTGTTTGATCACTCTCATCTCTTGTCATGTGTTTGCATCATCTCTTAACATCATTAACATCATGAATATGCTTCTGACTTTGCCTTGCATCATGACATTTCATCTCATTTGCATTGCATTTCATTTCTTTTGCTAACTTTTCAGGCGGTAAGTTGTTTTGAGAAGTGAATTGGCCTTCACTTCTCACAATCTCTTTTCATCTCTCTTATGCATCATTGCTGCATTTTTATCTTGTGCTTTGGAGTGAGCTTGCTCATTCATGTTCACCTTACTTCCTTTCTTCAAGCAACTTGTCTTCTTAAGTGAAGCAAGTTGTTTTGCTTCTCTTTGCTTTTTGCTCCTTTCATCTGCTTCCTTCCTGGTGGTTTCTCTGAAGATCTTCCTGCAAACCTCACAAACCCTAGGAACAACCAAGCATGATAACATTTTAGGATTTTTTAGTCCCCCTTAGACTCTTTCCTTTGAGTTTTCTTTGAGTCTTCTCTTCTCACCTCATAATCAAGGACTAAACCCTAAAGGTTTTAAGGCTTTGTGATTAAGCTTATGCCTGCATCCTTCTATTAGGATGGAGTGTATAACTTTAATCCTAAGTGTTAAACCCTTAATGTGTTTAAATCCTTTTATCAATTCATCTAAATAATCACTAAGACATCAAGCTTGTAACTTGGGCCTTGCATTAGGGTTCTAATTCTTCCTTAATTGGTTAAGAAGGACTAACCCTAGTGTTAATGGACAAGTCCCCCTCAAGTTGCCTTACAAACCATAAAAATCACTTATTCATCTTATCATTAACTAAAATCCACTTTAATAAAGGTTTGTTTTGTCATGAGGTTAATCCCTAATCATGGATTAAGTTGAGGAGTCTTTCTCAGCTTAAATGTTCTCATCTATTATCCTTCTATTAGGATGGTGTAATGGGTCCATTAAATCCTTGATTATGGCTTAAACTCATTACTTAACACTAAACAAAAACACAAAAACATCTAAATAATCAAAAGTAGGTTAATGATCTTAACCCTACACCATGGTGATTAAGTGTGAGGTGTTTACTTCATACTTAAGGTATTCTCATTACCCCTAATCAGAGGGAAGATGTGATGAGTTTACTAACCCATTGGTTTAGACTTAAGCTCATCAACTTATGACAAATCCAAAAAGCAATAAAAGACTGAAAACACAAAAAATAAACAATAATCGTCTCCTCCGGGATTCTTTTCTCACCTCATTCACTCACAAACGAGAACTCGCTTCTTCCGTCTAATGCAAGACAGTTTGCACCTGAGCCAGACAGGTCATACACTTGAGCATAGACAAGTAAGCAGTTCATCAGTCAATTTACCTTTCAGTCTCTTTGAGTCGAACTACGGTGTTCTGACTTCCTCATTGCACGAGAGGGTATGTAGGCATAACTTAACAGTTATCGAACAAAAGTCTCTATATATTCCCCCCTCTTCCAGCATTATTCTTTAAGCCTCATTATCTTGAGCATTTCACTCCTTGTTCTTACACTGACACTTCTCTTATATACACTTCACATTTATCTTACACTGACACTTGCATTCTTTCCAGCTTTGATACACAAATTGCACTGACACTACCCCTTTAGAACACAAATATTTTAAGCATGGATCCCGTCGAGTACGACGGACAATCTGGGTGCTAATACCTTCCCAGGTTGTAACCAACCTCCTTTCTCAGTATCTCTGGTTCGCAACCGTCTTATCCATATCCTTTCTCAGGTCTATGCAACATTGCCTTTCCTCCGGGATAAAAATGCCTAGCTGGCAACTCTTTTATCCTGAGTTCACCCCTGTGTGTTCTCTCTCTCTCTTTCGCCGACCGTTCGCGTCTGTACCCCTTCTGACCATGTGTCATTTGGTGGGAGCGACAACTTGGCGACTCTGCTGGGGATACCTTATACTGTAACCAGGGCTTCTGGTTCTTTTTGTGGGTTCCTCCTAGCGCTTGTTTGATTTTTGTTTACTGGGGTGTTATGTGCTAATTGTGTTTATATAGTTGCTTTATTTACTGCTTTATGTACAGTTATTTATTGCTTTCTTTACATTTTTTATACATCATACTGTCATACTGTCATCTTGCTGGATCTGGTTTGTTGTTTTGATGGGTGGGGTTCTATTGAGAGTTTAAGGTCATATACCTGGGACCTGAGTGACACCTAGGCTAGAGTGGTTCATGTTCTTTCCCATTCCATTTCGGTCTGGTGCGGGAATATGAAACACGGTTCAGATATGGGTTTCTTCTTGAGAACTCTGTGCTACAGATTTCCTGTAGTGCTAGGGCTATCTGGGAAGCCTGCTAAGTCTGGATGACCTTTACTATGACCTTCAGAAACTGAGGTGAATTAGAGGAGGATCTTTTATGGTTATTGTAAACACTGTACCTCCGGGTTAGAAGTGTTTACACTTCTCATAACTGATCCAAGTCTGAGGATCCTTGTTTTAGAACACCACCTGTGAGGGGGTTGGGCTGTTTACAGGTTTGCAGGTACCATTGGCCACATTATACCCTGTTACTGATTTTGTTTAAGAGTACTCCACTTTGGACAGTTCTTGTGATTTAACCCTGGACATGTGGCTCTTTATTTGAGTCCCCCACCCTGGTTATTGGTTTTCTGAACCTCCATCTGGACTTCTTGAACATACATGGACTTATATCAAGACAGATAATTAGATCCAGCTTGATCACAAACCCTTGCATATCATTTGCATACTCATCATTTTCATCATTTAACATTTGTTTATTTGTTTTTCAGGGTATCCACATTATATCTGGCTTGGTTTTGACCCCTTCATCTGCATAGGCCTCTGTTTCACCAGTTATCCGCTTCAGCTATCTTCATCAGTTGTCTGTTTTAGTTGCCTTCATCACCAGCATCAGCCTATCAGTGGCTCATCTCCAGTACCAGTCTTGATCTTCATCAGCACTTGTTTTCAGCTCTTCATCAACAGTCATGGCTCCTCCCAGGAAGAGCAACATATCATATCATTTCTTTGAGCCTGTGTTGACTGGTATCAGGCAGGTCCAGGCACTTATCACTCCAGACCACATCCCATTATTCAGAGAACATTATGGAGACATCCTTGATATGGTTATGGATCTAGATCCTTCTCAGAGGAGTATGATTCACACCTGCTTACAGTTCTATGACCCTCCTTTGAGATGCTTCACTTTCCAAAACTTTCAGCTAGGACCTCTGCTGGAGGAGTTTTCATCATTGATTGGAGTACCTGTCAGGGGTGGTGTCCCCTTCAACCCAGAGATGACTTCTCCCAGCAATGGAGAAGTGGCAAAAGCACTATACCTGGAGCCTATTTTGATTGAGCAAAACATGACAACAAAGGCTGGGATCCCTGGTTTGCACTTAGACTTTTTGACTTCTCAGGCCATCCTGAAGGCCTCCTTGGGAGAATGGAGGGCAGTTTGTGCATTGTTAGCCCTCAATATATATGGGGTTATACTATTTGCAGATGAGCCCAAGTTTATTAGCAAGAATTCCATTCACCTTTTCCTTCTGAGGAACCCAGTACCCACCCTGCTGGGAGATTTCTATTACTCCATCCATCAGAGGAATGAGAAGCAAATAGGAAAGTTGGTGAGATGTTATGCTCCTCTATTTCACACTTGGCTGCTTAGACACCTACCTAAGACTGATGCCTTCCTGAATCCCCACCAACAGAAGAATTGGGCTAAGAGACTTATTGCTCTGACTTCAGATGACATCAGATGGTGCACCCAGAGCACCAAAGGCAGGGACATAATAACTAGCTATGGGCAGTACCCAAATGTACCTCTAATAGGAGTGAAGGGTTGCATCAACTACAATCCTTTGCTGTTTAAGAGACAACTGGGCTATGCTTTGGTCCACCCTCCTAGAATGCAAGACTTAGCTGAGACTCTGTATTGTGAGATAAAACCTAATCTAGCTGTTGTCAGACAAGCATCTTGGGCTTGGGACAACATCCAGACCAAAGGGATGGCTATTCTTGGGAGGTGCAATAATGTTGCTTTAGCTCAGTACTATGAGTGGTCTCATACTAGAGCTCAGATTTCTGGGATGCCCTTCACCATCGAAGATATACCTGGACCATCCACAGCACAGCCAGCAGCCACTGTCAGCCTGGAAGAGTTTGAGAAGCTGAAGGAAAGGAATGAGAATCTGTCTCAAGCTCGGAAGAAGACCCTCTGGGAGAGGAGTGATGGTCGTCTTGACATTGAGAGGTTAAAGAAGCTTAAGGTGGAACATCTGGCCAAGATTGAGAAAACAGAGGACTACATCAAGAAATCAAGAGCTGGGGAGCAAATATTGAAGAATGCTTGTAAAGAGGCCAAGCTTCAGAAAGCTAGGACTGATCTCTATCTGCAAGAAAGTCAGGCTAGGTGGGTCAGGATCACTGAAGCCCGTACTCAAGAAGATCAGAGAACTCAAGCCAGGATTGAGCAGTTAGAGGCCATTGAAAAGAAGCAACAGGAAGCTTTGCTGGCAGCCCAGAAGGAGATTTCAGAGTTGAAGCTCAGGGCTGGTTTGAAGAGGTCAAAGGACCAGGACAGGCACAAGAAGCTGACCACTGCTATTGACACCAGAAACCTTCTCATCAGGGCTATTACAGAGCATCCAGCTGGTCCGGTGACTGAGGCTCTTCTGAAGGAGGTTAAGGAGGATGAGTTTGGACTTGATGTCTGACTTTTTGTTTGTTGTTGCTTTCATTTGATGTACTTTTCTTTTGTGTTTTATTTTGACCCTTCAGGGGCATGTGTTGTAAAAAAACAAACTATGTATGATTCACCATTTGTAATGTATTTGTTAGTTTGTTTTCATTGAGTTTCTTTTCTCAAGCAACATCAAAGCATCTTCCTCGAGGTCTGGAAAGGTCAAAACCAAGAGCCAAGCCGGATACCTTGGAAAACAAATAAGCATACTGCATTGCATGCTAACTTTTATTTTGTTTTGTAGGTTTTTTGTTCTAACTCTATTGTGTCTCAGGAAATATTGCTCGCAGAAGAGTGTTCCCCGTCAACCGTGCACACCGGTATCCTACTCGCAACAACCTTCCGGGTATTATAATGGAGCAAGTACAGCAAGACCTGACTGAGGTCAGGACCCAGATGGCTAATGAAAGGGTGGAGATGAGAAACCAAATGGCCCAATTCATGACAGTAATGACTGGCTTGGCTCAGAGCCAAGAGAGGTTAAGGGCATTGGTAGAAAGACAAACCCCCGAGGAACCTCATCCTGGGACTGGAGGAATAAGTAACAATGAGAGGGGACAGCCTCATGTTAATCCACCTGTATTTAAACCTCATCTAGATCCGGAAGTCAACGTCCCAGGAAATGTGCAAGGAAATACTAGGGGGAGGATCTTACAAGAAGACCCCCAAGAGGAGCAATTCACTATCATGGGAGCTAGGGATGAAGTCTATGATAGGAGGTTTGATGAAATTGCTGAGAAATTGAGATCTCTGGAGTCTCAAAATTCCCTGGGTTTTGATGTAATGGATATGGGGTTAGTAGACGGGGTAAGAATTCCCCACAAGTTCAAACCCCCGTGCTTCGAGAAATACAATGGAACCTCCTGTCCACGAACTCATCTACAGTCCTTTCTGGGAAGACTTAAAGCATATACCATGGATGAAAAACTGTGGATGTTCTATTTTGAAGACAGTTTGACTGGGGCTTCAAGGGAGTGGTATTCACACTTGACCAGAGCTACTATCAGATGCTGGAAGGACCTAGCTGAGGCCTTCATCCGACAATACCAATATAACCTGGATATGGCTCCTAACAGGACCCTCCTAAAGGGAATGTCTCAATCCTCCAGAGAAAGCTTCAGGGAATATGCCCAAAGGTGGAGACAGCTTGCTGCTGCTGTCCAGCCACCCATGTCGGAAAGAGAAATGGCCGACATGTTTATGAATACTCTGCAAGGAACATACATTGATAGATTGGCTGCCTTTTCTTCCACCAGCTTCGCAGACGTAGTTATAGCCGGTGAAAGAATTGAGAGTCTGCTAAAAATGGGCAAAATTTCTGATAATGGTGCAAGCTCGTCCAGTAACCCCAGGAAGCCTTTTGTGGGACCTCGAAGGACCGGTGAGACAAATGTCATTCATGCCAGCATGGGCAGACCTCAGTATGTCCACAGATCAGTAGCAGCTATCACTATTCCAGCTCCGATTCCTCAGCAACCAACATATCAACAACAACAACAACCACATTATAAGCAGCAAGTTCAGTATCCGCCACAACGGACCTACAACAACAACAACAACAACAATCAACAGCAAATACCCTTTCAACAAAGACCATCACAGGCAAATAGGGTGATTGACCCTATCCCTATGCCTTATGCTGCTTTATTGCCACAACTCCTGAAGCTTAACTTGGTTGAGTTAAGGACATTGGCGCCACCAGATCCCTCTAATATCCCGAAGAATTATGATGCCAACGCCAAGTGTGCTTTCCATTCCAATGCACCAGGCCACAATACTGAGAAATGCAGGGCTTTGCAAATGAAAGTGCAAGATCTGGTGGATTCTAAGGCCCTCAAATTCGCACCACCTCCAAATGTTAATAGAAATCCTATGCCTAACCATGGTGGGCCAAGGATTAGTGCCATTGAGGAAGACAAACCATCTACTCTGATCACCAGTGTTGCACAAATTCGAACACCTCTGGTCGAAATTAAAGCTCAGCTTCTAGAGTGCCAGGTGTTTCCCGGGTGTGAACTTGGTTGCGGGTATTGCAACATTGCGGTCAATGGGTGTGACAATTTGAGAAGTGGCATAGATGGTCTTATCAAGGATGGAATCCTTCAGATCTCAACAACGGCGCCTATAAATGCAGCAATCCCTTTGACAACAATTCCCGATTCTTCTACAACAGCAGCAACAATCATTCCAACCGATTCATCAATATCATCAACAATGGCTTCGTCCATCACTTCAACAAATCAAATGTAAACAACCCTTTCTTCTACAACATCAACATCTATTTATTCAGCCGAATCTTCTATAACATCAACAGAAATTAATGAAGATATCTCAGCGGTCACCATCTACTATGATCCATCAATTGTTCCTCCAGATAGCAATTTCCAACAACAAGCAATGGCACCCCCTGCCAGATCACCGGTCACGATTTACTACGATCCGCACACCATTTCAGTACCCTCCTCTGCAGCAGTCAGTCCAGTTACCATCACGGTACCTGGACCAGTTCCCTATGAAAGCAGCAATGCCATACCTTGGCATTATGGCTCTGATCTCTACTGCAACGGGGAGAAAATCACTTTGGATTCTTCAACCTCTTCTCCAAAAATTGATAATGTTGGGGGAGGCGGAGGCTTCACCAGAAGCGGACGCCTTTTTGCCTCACAATTACAAAGACCTAATGCCGAAGCAGAAGCTACTGCCAAAGCAAAAGGAAAGAGTTTGGTGCCTGAGGAGCCAACTGTCAGAGAAACTCAGAAGACATCTTTTGAACAAGATGTAGACGAGTTTATGAGAATCATAAAGAGAAGTGATTACAAGGTGGTGGATCAGCTTCACCAAACTCCCTCAAAGATCTCCATATTATCACTGTTGATGTGTTCTGAAGCTCACAGGAATGCATTATTGAAAGTCCTACACGCAGCATACGTGCCAGAGGAGATCACTGTTAATCAGCTAGAAACTGTGGTAGCAAATGTCAACACCAGTCATGGACTGGGCTTTACCAATGCTGACTTAACAACTGAGGGACGTAACCACAACAAAGCTTTACATATCACCCTGGAATGCAAGGGTGTTGTTCTATCACATGTACTGGTGGACACTGGGTCTTCGCTCAATGTTCTACCAAAGAAAGACTTAGTGAAGCTGGAGTATGATGGCTTGGCACTGCGTCCGAGTAATTTGGTGGTGAGAGCATTCGATGGCTCTAAAAGATCAGTGCTTGGGGAGATTGATCTGCCTGTGATGATTGGCCCGCAGACCTTTAAAACTACCTTCTATGTGATGGACATTCAGCCGGCCTACAGCTGTTTGTTGGGTAGACCCTGGATTCATGCCGCTGGCGCTGTTACGTCTACCCTTCACCAGAAGCTGAAATTCGAGTGGGAAGGCCAGATCATCACTATCTATGGGGAAGAAGACATCTTTGTTAGCCATCTGGCTACGTACAAGTACATAGAAATGGATGGAGAGATCAATGAGACTATGAGCCAGGGGTTTGAGGCCCTGAACATTAATGAAGCATCTGTTGTACTAGGAACCTCCATAACGTCGTATCAGCAAGCCCGGAAGGTTGTTGAAGAGGGTACTGCCCAAGGTTGGGGCAAGTTGTTGCCCATGGAAAAGAAGGAAGACAGATTTGGGTTGGGTTACAAACCAACTCAACAAGATCAATCGGAGGCTGCCAAGAAGCCCAATTTTGTCAGCGGGGGAATGCTCACCCCAGATGCTGTGAACAACTTGGAAGACGATGAGGAAAGCGACCGCAACCTGGAGAGCTGGATACGTCCAAGGATCCCGGGGAGCCAAGTCCTTAACTGGTCTTCCAAGGAAATTATAAGGGTTACTCCTGCAGAGTAATTATTATTTCCTGTATTTTTAAGCATGCATCAAGTCTTGCATCTTGCCCAAGATGTCAAGACTCATTTTGTAATCGGGCCATCTTGTAATTTTGTGCAAATGGATTAATCAATGAATATCGGACATCTTTTGCAAATGAGTCTTTTCCTTTTCCGCTCACTGTTTTTCATTTTTCTTTTTGTACAAAAATAAAATGGCAATGTTTTCCAAAATGATAACTTCATTTCACTTTTTCTAAACAAGATTAAAATTTGATCACTAAAATGAACAATCTAAACCCTTGCAGAGAGTGCCTTTCAGATTGCACCGACAACAACACTGCTATGGCTTCGTATGACTTTGACAATCCAATCAATCAAGCTGATGAAGGGGTTGAAGAAGATTATGAGCTACCTGAAGAGCTAGCTAGGTTGTTAAGGCAAGAGGAGAAGGTTATCACTCCTCATTAGGAGGAGATTGAAACGGTTAATCTTGGTACGGAAGAAGATGTGAAAGAAGTTAAGATCGGGGCCTGCCTACAAGACTCAGTGAAAGAACGACTGATTGATATGCTTCAGGAGTACGTGGATGTTTTTGCTCGGTCTTATCAGGATATGCCAGGGTTGGACACCGACATTGTTATGCATAAGCTGCCACTGAAAGAAGATTGCCCACCGGTAAAACAGAAGTTGCGCCGTACTCGCCTAGATATGGCCATGAAGATTAAAGAAGAGGTACAGAAGCAGTAGGACGCCGGTTTCCTTGCTGTGACTAGCTATCCGCCGTGGGTTGCTAACATTGTACCTGTGCCTAAGAAGGATGTCAAGGTGAGGATGTGTGTGGATTACCGGGATCTGAACAGAGCCAGCCCGAAAGATGATCTCCCTTTACCTCACATTGATGTATTGGTCGACAATACGGCTCAGTTCTCGGTGTTCTCCTTCATGGATGGATTTTCAGGATATAATCAGATCAAAATGTCACCTGAAGACATGGAAAAGACAACTTTCATCACATCCTAGGGCACGTTCTGTTATAAGGTGATGCCATTCGGACTGAAGAATGCTGGTGCCACTTATCAACGGGCTATGGTAACATTATTCCACGACATGATCCATAAAGAAATTGAATGTTATGTGGATGACATGATTGCCAAGTCCCTCACAGAAGAAGACCACCTGGTGAATCTGTTGAAGTTATTCAAGCGTCTGAGGAAGTACCAACTGAAGTTAAACCCCAACAAGTGCACATTCGGGGTGCGATCTGGTAAGCTGCTGGGATTTATTGTAAGTGAGAAAGGGATTGAAGTTGACCCTGATAAAGTCAATGCCATCCAAGAAATTCTTGCACCGAAGTCAGAAAAAGAAGTTCGGGGGTTTCTAGGTAGGTTGAACTACATTTCACGGTTTATATCTCACCTTACAGCAACCTGTGAACCCTTGTTCAAGCTGCTAAGAAAAGAACAAACGGTCAGGTGGAATGAAGACTGCCAGAGGGCTTTTGACAAAATCAAGGAATACTTACAAGAGCCTCCAATCCTTATGCCTCTGGTTGAAGGAAGACCTCTAATCATGTACTTGACAGTATTAGAAGAGTCAATGGGGTGTGTGCTGGGCCAGCATGACGAGTCTGGTCGAAAAGAGTATGCAATATACTACCTAAGCAAAAAGTTTACCGACTGTGAAAAACGTTATTCACTGCTCGAGAAAACTTGTTATGCTTTAGCGTGGGCTACTCGCCGACTGAGACAGTATATGTTGACCCACACTACCTTATTGATCTCAAAGATGGACCCGGTTAAGTACATATTTTAGAAGCCAGCTCTTACCGGACGGGTTGCAAGATGGCAAATGATTCTCACAGAATATGATATTCAGTACACATCTCAAAAAGCCATCAAAGGCAGTGTGTTGTCTGATTATCTTGCTGAGCAACCCATTGAGGATTACCAGCCTATGAGATTTGACTTCCCTGATGAAGACATCATATTCATAAAAGCAAAAGATCATGAAGAGCCTGTTCACACTGAAGGGCCTGACCCAGAAGAAGAATGGACTATGATGTTTGATGGGGCTGTTAATATGAATGGTTGTGGTGTTGGTGGATTACTCATTACACCTAAAGGAGTTCACATGCCTTTCTCTGCAAAGCTCACCTTTAACTGCACTAACAACGAAGCTGAATATGAAGCTTGTATTATGGGTCTTGAGGAGGCCATTGACCTCAGGATCAAGACTTTGACTGTGTTTGGAGATTCAGCTCTGGTAATTAATCAAACCAACGGCAAATGGTACACTCACCAGGATCATCTGATTCCGTACCGGGACTATACAAGGAGATTACTGACTTTCTTCACAACAGTCAAGCTTGAGTATATCCCTCGGGATGAAAATCAGTTTGCATACGCTTTAGCTACCATTTCATCCATGATCAAAGTTCAAGCTGCCAAATTTGTGCCTCGGATTTCAGTATCCAGACTTGACAGACCAGCATACGTATTTTCAGCAGATGTTGTTAAAGATGATAAGCCTTGGTTCTATGACATCAAATGTTTCTTGGAGGATCAGACATACCCACCCGGGGCATCATCCAATGACAAGAAGACATTAAGAAGGCTTACTGGTAGTTTCTTTCTGAATGCTGATGGTTCATTGTACAAGAGAAACTTTGATATGGTACTTCTCAGATGTGTTGATAAGACAGAGGCAAACTTGTTGATGCACGAGGTGCACGAAGGATCTTTTGGTACCCATGCTGGAGGGCATGCTATGGCTAAAAAGTTGTTAAGATCAGGCTATTATTGGATCACAATGGATGCAAACTGTTGTGCTTATGCCAGGAAATGCCATAAATGTCAGATTTATGCAGATAAAGTGCATGTGCCTACGAATCCTTTGAATGTAATGTCTTCACCTTGGCCCTTTGCCATGTGGGGCATTGATATGATTGGAAAGATTGAACCAACTGCTTCGAATGGCCACAGATTCATCCTGGTTGCCATTGACTATTTTACCAAATGGGTCGAAGCAGCTTCGTATGCAAATGTCACCAGGCAGGTGGTAGCCCGATTCCTGAAGAGAGACATCATCTGTTGGTATGGAGTGCCCTATTGAATCATTACTGATAATGGTTCCAACTTAAACAATAAAATGATGGCAGAGCTATGTCGGGACTTCAAGATCCAACACCACAACTCTTCTCCTTACAGGCCAAAGATGAATGGCGCTGTCGAGGCAGCTAACAAGAATATCAAGAAGATTGTGCAAAAGATGGTAGTCACCTACAAAGACTGGCATGAAATGTTACCATTTGCCTTACATGGGTACCGTACGTCAATCAGAACATCCACTGGGGCAACGCCGTATCAGCTTGTTTATGGTATGGAGGCAGTCCTACCTGTTGAAGTTGAATTACCCTTCTTACGGGTACTGATGGATGTTAAATTGAATGAAGCAGAGTGGGTCCGATCCCGGTACGAGCAGTTGAATCTGATCGAAGAAAAGAGATTAGCTGCAATCTGCCATGGGCAGCTATATCAGAAAAGGATGAAGAAAGCCTTGGATCAGAAAGTCAGGCTTCGGGAATACCAAGTAGGAGATCTTGTGCTGAAAAGACTCCTTCCTCCTCATACAGACCACAGGGGAAAATGGACTCCGAATTATGATGGTCCATTCATAGTAAATAAATTTTTCTCCGGTGGAGCACTGATGCTCAGTACTATGGATGGTGAAGACTTCCTGTCCCCTGTGAATTCAGATGCAGTTAAAAAATACTTCGCATAAAATGACCCGCTGGACATAAAAACAGAATGAAAGTCCAGGAAAAAATAGGGCATCCCGGCGAGCAGAAACATAATAAAAGACTCGGGCAAAAATAAGGGAAAATAAATAAAAATGTACACCCGCTGAGTTGAAAAGCCGCATTGGACAGCTCAGGCAAAAATGGGTATCCCGGTGGATTGAAAACCCGAAAGGGCGATCCACGCAAAATAAGGGAATAAGCAAACAACTGCATTCTGAATTCGTCTGTATCACCCACGACACGGCAAGCTTCGAAAGGTTAAAGCATCGGTCAAAGTCAGCCATTCTTCAAAAGCAAGATGAGAAGAACGTCAATGTCATACAAGTCATAGAAAAAGGGAAGCACTGAAGCGTCATCAACATTGCCAACATCTTTTTGTTTTCTCGTTTTGTAGCGATCTCCTCATTTCAGGGGATTTGTTTCTTGGACTGTACTTGCCAACTCAGGGCACCCCAAATTAATAAAATCAGATTTTCAGTCACGTTTCGTCTCGTACATTTTATTTTCGTTTTCAAAAATGTCCGATGTCCTTATAAATATTGATTGCATAATACAAATGCGTCTTTTCTAAAAATAATGCTTACAGGAAATATATTTACTCCCGGGAGTGTCCGAATTCCTATGATGGAATCCAGTAAGGGATACCTCGGGGTACTTGTGCGTTTTCGTCATAACAGGATTGCAGATGCTCGTCCTCCCCAACTGAGTTGTCAAAATCATCATCCTCAGAGGGATCCTCATGAACATCTCAAGGAAGATCGTTCAATGATCACTCCTCCCCGACCGAGTGATAAACATGGAGCCATCTCCCCGCAGAGTCTCAGCCTCTATCCAGAAGAGCAATGTCTGAAGATTTCGCAACAAAGTGAGGAAAGCTCCCACAGACCCCAGCTGGGCCCCTCATCATTAAGATAGGTCTATCAGTGACCTGTTTTCCCAAGCAGTCATACGTCTTATCAGATCTACCAATGATCTCTCCCCCACCTGGGACATTCTTTCAAAGCAGATCAGCCAGGGATCTTCACCACAACGGGATCCGAATCCCGGATCAGTATCTTTTGCATAAACATAGCATTCGCATCATATTTTCCCCAGAGCGTAGCATTCCGTCTAAATACAGAGCATTACGGCAAAAAACAAACATATTGCATAAATCACAAGTCAGGTTCGAACCAGTCACCAGTAAATACCAACGACACTCCATCAACAATATACAAAATACCTCTCGAATTCCCTGGCAGAAAGCTAAGGCATCCCCTTTGCACTCTCAAATACAGATACATGCTCCTTTCGGCACTCGTCCGTGTCATCTTATCTCCACAGATCTTCAGAATATCTTTTGCACTCTCAAACTCATACACTTCCTTTTATGGTACTCGTCTGCATCATACTCTCCCCAACAAGGTGAACACTCGTCTGTGTCTCACCCATACTTTTTACTCATACATGTACTCGTCCGTATCTTGTATACACCTCTCATTTCCCCTCAGAATCAACACTCGTCCATGTTCTTTGTTAACCAGTTGATACTCGTCTGTATCATCATCTCTGAACACGCGTCAGCGTTTGTTTCTACCGATACTCATCTGTATCATAGTCTTAAGGATGCTCGTCCGCATCTTTAATCTATAGACGGTCTCGAACACTTATACCTTTTCTTTCCTAAAATTTAGGCACTCGTCTGTGTCTACCATTCCCCAGAAGAGTCTCCAGCAGATCCCTTTGATTTATTTCCTCTTTATCTGACATTCCTCCTATGTCATGATGCTTCCGGTAGCCGTACCCTGCCAGGTGATCGTCCTTCACCTTTGATGACCGTCCCTCATCATTTATTTCTTCAACCCGATGGTCGTCCCCATCATTTACCTTTATTTCATCCCCAGCGAAGTCTCCATTATTGGAACCTTTCCCTATCCGACATTTGTCCTATGTCGTGATATTTTTAGCAGTCGTACCCTACTAGGTGATCGTCCTTCACCTTTTGATGATCGTCCTTCATCATTTTATCTGATGGCCGTCCCCATCGTTGATCTTGTTATCTGACATTCGTCCTATGTCATGATGAACCCCGAGAGCAGCCGTACCCTGCTAGGTGATCGTCCTTTACCTCTTGATGATCGTCCTTCATCGTGCTCGTCCGATGCCCGTCCCCATCGTCGACCTTTTCTATCCGGCATTCGTCCTATGTCGTGATACTTTCGGCAACCGTACCTTGCCAGGTGATCGTCCTTCACCTTGGATGACCGTTCCTCATCCTTATCCCCAACAGAGCAGCCGTCCCCTGCTAGGTTATCGTCCTTCACCTCTAATGACCGTCCCTCATCATTTATTTCTTCAACCTTATGGTCATCCCCATCATTGCCTTTACCTTTAATCCCCCGAGATTCTTATTTCTTTGCCTGATGGCCGTCCCCATCATGATCCCTTTATTTCCCCAGCATGTCGGCCATCCCCGTCATTGCTTTATCCCCAGCAGTCGTCCTCTGCTTGACGGTCGTCCTCCGTCACCCGCACTTTATAAACATACTTTATATCCCTTTTCTTCTTCATTCAGTGAGTGCAAATTTTGGACTGTCTTTGGTATTCAACCACAAGTTATCTTGTTTGCCTGTTAAGTCGTTGCTTACATCCTGCACAGCTAACTCATGTTTGAATAGGGGCAGCTGTAAACACCCCAAATTTCCCTCACTCATTTCACCATGGCTTGTGATTCTTTTCATTTGCATAAGTTCAATCATATCATCTCATATTACATTTTTGCTTCACTGCATTGGTTCTAAGTCATCTGCATCTAGGGTTTGTGATCTGAGCCATCCCTGAGCTATCTGAGCCACTCCAAGTGTCTCCAATCATCTCAAGAGGGTCTATGTGTGTTCAAGCATCATATTATATCCTCCCAAGATCAAAGAAGTCAAAAAATCACAAGAACTGAGAAAGGTATGGAAGCAGAGCCAAGTTTAACTGCACAGATGACCTAAAATTAGGGTTTTGGTTTCAGAGGCCATACTCCAAATTTTTTGGTCATTCTTGTTTCTATTGGTCTCTATATGATATGAGGATCATGCATACCAATTTTCATGAAGAAATTCAATGGGGAAGGCATTTGATCAATAGATGACTTCTTGAACAAGTCAGTGCAAAATCAGGGCATCTGAGGCCCCCAATCATCCAACAAAAGGGTCTTCTCCATCATTTTAGGTGTGTATGATCTTTATTTGTTCTTAGAAGAAGTTAGAAGTTCACAAAATTGAAGAATTTCAAGCCATTTGCAAAGTTTCCATTTTGGGAAAGTGACTTGTAATGCAAACTTGCCATTTTGGGAAAGTTTTTCAACCCCCTCTTTTTGATTCAAAAATGCTTCAAATGAAAAATTCTTGGTCATGAAAGTTGTAGATTGGATCATTCCCTTTTCAAAAAGTACAAGAACTTGATCTAATTCATCATAGAACTCAAGTTATGGCTTGTCAAAGTTGGGAAAAATCACATAAATTTCACTTTTACACCAAAGAGGGAAACTTGCAAATTCTTATGCCAAGCATTTTTGTGACCTCAAACACACTTCTACATGTCTTAACATCATAATGCATTGCCTAAGGATCACAATTGACCCAAGAATCATTTCATCCCATGCCTTGAACATCAAGAAATTCAAAAGGGGCCAAACTTCATGAAAATTGCAAAAGGGCACATAACTTTTCACAAGCTTGCTGAATCACCTCAATTTCAAATCTATGGGTCTCCTTGATCTATGCTGAGCCAGGACAAGCCAAAAGCCAGCTGCAAAACCAGCCCATACCTCAAGTACAAAACTTTTGACATTTTGGCAACTTGCCCATACCAATCAACATAGGCCAGCACCCACTCTCTGACCTATCACAGTTTATTATGTGGATCAAAACCAAGCCAAAGCACACAACATTGCAGCCTAACACTTGAGAATCCTCAGCATACACAAAACTCCCCAAATCTGCAAAAGCCTTCGAAACTCATAGCTCAACCATCAAACCTCCAAGTTTTTTCCACCATTCAACTCCATAAACATCACTGATCATTTCCCACCCTTCATTTTGCTTTAAAACACACCATATCAAAAATACGATTTTCACATTTCATGAACTGAACTTCTGCAAACTCCTATTTGAGGCCATTTAAGCTCCAACCAAGCATCACAAGCTCTTGAGGGGAGTCATTGGAGTGGATTTGAGGCAAAGAACTGGTCAGAAAGCTCCTGGTTTGAAAGCTCAACTTCAGGTAGCCATGGCATTTATTTTTCCAGAACCTTCATTTTATGTTATAGAATGATTCTATGTGTTCCCCTGGTTGCCATGATATGTTTGGTTTCAAAAATGGTTGAGAAATAAGCATTTCATAAGCTTCTGAAATTTTTGAGATGTTTTCTGTTTTGCTTTGATTCGTGTTTTTGGTGATGAATAAATGAATTTTGATGGCTGATTCTTGTTGGGGTTGATGTGAGGATCATTTCTGGAGAGTTTTAGGGCTTGGGGTTGCGTATTGAGAGAGATAGCATGTGAGGATCAGTAAGGCAGAAAGTAAAAGTGACACAGAGAATTATCCTGGTTCCCTTCACAGTCCGAAGGTACATCCAGTCCCCTTTCAACTTGAAAGAGATTTCCACTAGTTTTTAGAAAAAGTACAACCTATCACACCTTCAATGGTGAGTCCTACTTTCTAACAAACTATCATACAAGTATGCAAGAAGAATCCTCTTGCCACACTTACCCTTATCTCCAAACAAACCTTGGAACACAAGTCACACAATAGAAATACCTTTCAAAGTTTTTAATTTTGAGTGAGTAATACAAAGACTTAATATCAATAATGATCTTCTCCTATGTACACAATTCACTTTTCAAATATCAATACAAGTGTTCAAACATAAAGTATGAAAGATGAATGTCTTATGAACACTTTTGAAAAGTATGAAAATATTTGAAAATTGATGAATTTGATTCAAGTGATTTTTTATAAAAATTGTAGGAGGTGTTTTTTGAATTTGACCAGGTTTGGGAGCTTAGGACAAGGTTCCGAAGGCTGTTGATGGCACGCATAGCTTCATGGTGGTGTGACATCATGGTTGAGTAGAGAAAGTCATTGGTAATGCCGGTTTCCGGAATAGGTGGAATGGAGGTGGAGGATCCGTCATCATACTTATAAGTTCCATCATTGGCTTGGACAATGCCGGTGTTCTTGATAATTGTGACTCCGTTGATTTCATTACCCGTAGTAGTCATAGCAATAACGGTTCTCGACCGATTTCCATATCGGTAAGTTCCAAAATCCTTGAAAGGAGGCGGCCATACGGTAAGCGAGTCTTCAAAGAGAGTTGTTGCTTCAAATGATATAACATGGTAGGAAGCCAATTAATCTTAATCTTGTTCTTGATGGAAAAGAGCACTTGCATCTCCAAATCATTGATTTGGGATTGATTGGAGTCCTTGGGCAGCAAGACATGGCAAATGACATAATGAAGCATCCGGTCATCCACGGAGAGATTCTTCGCATAGCAAAGTACCCGAGAGGTACGCTGGCCGGATATCATGGCTGCTTTTGGAAACCTACAGATGTTATAGTAGTATTCCATCTTATCATAGTTGGCCCATTTGCCTTCATCATGGTTGACACCCTTTCGGAGAAACACTCCCGAGTAAGGTAAAGACAAAGAGGTAGCAAGAGTACCTAGGTTAACCTCAATCTCACAATCTCTAATAGAAGCAAAAAGGTGGTGCTTATCATTATCATCACAATTGAGAACCATATTGTTCAAGAAAGACTTCACCAAATCCGGATACACTTTTCCATTATCGGCAATAAAATCTATCATTCCTTGATATTCTAGTAGTGCCGGAAACTTAAAAGATTCAAAGGATTTCAGGTTCACATACTTACCCTTGAGAAGATGTCGAACCCGAACACAGAAATCCAATCGTCTCTTCTTGGTAGATTCCATAGGCATGTCTTCTTCACTGCTAGACCTTGATGCTGACATTGGAGCTTTTCCCTTTCTTGAAGCCATGAAGATGAAGCTTAAGTTGAGGGTGAGTGAGAGGATTTTCGGATTAGGGTTTGGTGAGTGAAGAGTGAAGTGAAGGAGATGGAGTTTTTGTGAGAGTTACAATGTAGTGGGTTTTAATGGAGGAGATGAAAAGTTTGGAAGAATGAGTAAGTGGAGTTTAATGGTAGGTCAAAGGAAGAGGAATAGATTTATGAGGTGTCTTGAGATACCATGCATCAATTAGACATAACACACACAAGACAACATAACAATATAATAAAAAATTTAAAAGTAACAGAACCTGTCACGCAGGCCGAGACTGCTGTTGTGAAGGTGTTAACCGGTTAACCGATCCGTTAACCGGTTAACAGACAAAAAAATTCAAATTTTTTTTAAAAATCCAGCAGCTTTGGTGGGGAAAAATGAGAGGGATTTTTCAAAAAAAAATTCCATAAAGTGTTAGCACTTGTCATTCCGCAACTTTTGATCAAAAAATATTTTGAAACCGATTGATTTCGGGTATACGAAAGTGAGAAAAACCGAAAACGGTGAAATGTGAGTGCTAGCATTTTATGACTTTAAAGTGAGCAAAACACATATAAACACACATAATGCAATAAAAACATATAACAACCAATTTTTAGGTTAAGATTAGATGTCACCTTCATTGAGAATCCCAAGTTCTCGTCGAATCTTGAAGAATTGTTCCTTAGCCAATGGTTTTGTGAATATGTCGGCTAGTTGATTGTGTGTATCCACGAACGTAACATCTACATCTCCGTTTAAAACATGATCTCGAAGGAAATGATGTCGGATATCTATGTGCTTTGTTCTTGAATGCATGACCAGGTTCTTTGTGATATTGATGGCACTTGTGTTGTCACACCGGAGAGGGATACAACCGAGATCTATACCGAAATCGAGAAGTTGTTGCTTGAGCCACAAGATTTGAGCACAACAACTTCCTGCTGCAATGTACTCCGCTTCGGCCGTGCTAAGTGCAACGCATGCTTGCTTCTTGCATGCCCACGACACCAGTGCATTCCCGAGAATGTGACAAGTACCACTTGTACTCTTTCTATCGGTCTTACATCCTGCATAATCAGCGTCAGAATAACCAATTAAAGAACAAGTACTACCTTTAGGATACCATAGTCCGACGTGCGTTGTTCCTTTGAGATACTTCATGATCCTCTTTACGGCAGTGAGATGCGATTCCTTCGGATTAGCTTGAAAGCGGGCACACAAACAAACACTAAACATAATGTCAGGACGGCTCACCGTCAAATATAAGAGTGAACCGATCATACCTCGATACTTTGTAATATCTATTGAAGTGCCGGAAAGATCTTGATCAACATACGTTCCGGATCCCATTGGAGTAGACATCTCTTTGCAATTGTCCATATCAAATCTTTTAAATAATTCCTTGCAATACTTAGATTGATTGATGAAGATGCCATCCTTTGTTTGCTTGATTTGTAAACCAAGGAAGTAGTTCATCTTTCCCATCATGGACATCTCGAATTCGCCTTGCATCATAAGAGAGAATTCTTCGCAAAGATCTTTGTTTGTTGAACCGAATATGATGCCGTCGACATAGACTTGAATAAGTAAGGTGTTACCCTTAAGATTCTTGATGAACAAAGTCTTGTCAACCTTTCCTTTAGTAAAACCTTTCTCACATAAGAAGTTGCTAAGGCGATCATACCAAGCCCTTGGTGCTTGCTTTAAGCCATAAAGAGCCTTCTTCAACTTGTAGACATGAGACGGGTTCTTGAAGTCTTCAAAACCGGGAGGTTGTTTGACGTAGACTTCTTCATTGATGTAACCGTTTAGGAAAGCGCTTTTGACATCCATATGGTACAACTGAAAATTCATAGAACAAGCGTAAGCAAGTAATAATCTAATTGCTTCTAACCTTGCTACCGGAGCGAATGTTTCATCAAAGTCGATTCCTTCTTCTTGGTTGTAGCCTTGTGCGACCAATCTTGCTTTGTTACGAACTATGATTCCATTCTCGTCAAGTTTGTTCTTGAAGACCCATCTTGTGCCTATGATATGCTTGTTGTCCGGTCTTGGTACAAGAGTCCAAACTTGGTTCCTTTCGAATTGATTGAGTTCTTCTTGCATAGCTATTATCCATTGATCGTCGCCTAAGGCTTCATCGATTTTTGCTGGTTCAATTTGAGACACGAACGCCATGTTGAGGCAAGCATCCTTGAGATTGAGTCTAGTTGCAACGCCTTGGCTAATATCACCAATCACTTTATCTATCGGGTGATCTCTATGAGTTCTCCATTCTTTTGGAAGATCTTGATGTTCTTCAATGGTTGGTGACTTATCTTCTTGTGATATTGCTTGTTCTTTTGATATCTCCCTTTGTTGTTGTGATAGATCTACATCATCATCATCATCCACAATAGTATTATCCTTTTTCGAGGGGTTAGTCTCATCAAACGAAATATGTATGGATTCTTCAATGGTAAGAGTACGTTTATTGAAAATTCTAAAAGCTTTACTTGATAGAGAATATCCAAGAAAAATACCTTCATCGGATTTCTCATCAAACTTACCAAGGTTGTCCTTGTCGTTGTTGAGAACGAAGCATTTGCATTCGAATATGTGGAAGAAAGATATGTTAGGTTTCCTTCCCTTGAACAACTCATATGGGGTCTTCTTTAGAATAGGTCGAATATTGACACGGTTACTTACAAAACAAGCCGTGCTAACCGCATCCGCCCAAAAATATTTAGGAAGATTCGAGTCGCTAAGCATTGTCCTTGCAAGTTCCACTAGTGCCCTATTCTTCCTTTCAACGAAACCATTTTGTTGAGGAGTCCTTGGTGCGGAGAAGTTGTGAGAGATTCCATGCTCTTCACAAAAATCTTCAAATGATGAGTTTTGAAACTCGCCACCATGGTCGCTTCTTATGGAAACAATTGAGAGTGACTTCTCATTTTGAATTTGCTTGGCATACTTCTTGAATTCTTTAAAGGCATCACTTTTCTGCACTAAAAACAAGGTCCAAGTATATCTAGAGAAATCATCAACAATAACTAGTGCAAAAACGTTACCTCCGAAGCTTTTTGTTCTTGATGGACCGAAAAGATCCATATGTAACAATTGGAGTGGTCTTGTAGTAGATATCACTTTCTTGGTCTTGAAGGATGTTTTGGTTTGCTTCCCCTTTTGACATGCGTCACAAAGCTTATCCTTGATAAACTTCATCTTTGGAAGACCAACAACTAGATCATGCTTTAATAATTTATTCAAATGCTCCATGTGAATGTGAGCAATCCTTTTACGCCAAAGCCATGCATCGTTGTTGTTTGCCATTAAGCACTTCACCTTCAAGAGAGAGTCATCAAAAGAAATCATAAAAATGTTATTAAATCGTTTACCTTTTAGCAAGAGTTCATGAGTGACTTCGTGTTCTATCAAACATTCCTCCTTTGTGAAGTTGATTCAGAACCCTTTATCACACAATTGACTTATGCTAAGAAGGTTGTGTTTAAGGCCTTCCACATAAAGGACGTCTTCGATGATTGTATGAGGATATGCACCAATGGTTCCAACTCCAAGAATTCTTCCTTTATTATCATCACCGTAAGTAACGTATCCTTTGGCCTTAAGTGTTAGACTTGAAAATTTGTTGATGTCGCCTGTCATATGCTTTGAACAACCGCTATCGAGATACCATTGCGTAGAAGTTGTTTTCAAGCATACCTACAAAACAAAATCAGGTTTTGTTAGGTACCCAAATTGCTTTGGGTCCTTGATAGTTAGTACCCTTTTCAACCCACACATAATGCCCTTTAGCAACACCAATGTTGCGCACATAGCAAGCATTAGGTGTATGGCCTTTTATTCCACAATAAAAACAAATAGGTTGAAATTGACTTTTGAATTTAGGAACATATTTTTGTTTCTTAAGACTCATTTTCTTTTTATGACTTTGATTCATAGGTTTAGCATTGTTAGTCTTTTCCTTAACAATTTGTTCACTAGCTTTTACGAAAACGGTTTCACTTGTGCTTGGTTTGGAAAACTTAGAATATCCTAGGCCACTTTTATCATTTGGATATCTTTGGCGCCTAAGAATTTCCTCCAAGCCAATTTGACCTTTTTCATATCTTTCTAAAACTCTTTTGAGTTGAACAATTTGAAAGGACAATGACTCACAATTTTTACATGTAAGACTTTGTTCTTCATCCATTATCTTTTGTTTTTCATTTTCAATGTATTTTTCAAGAGATGCATTTTGTTCTTCTAAAGATAATATTTTCTTCTTTTGGGATGAGATATTTTTGTACAAAGTCTTACATTCCTTAAGAAGTTCATCTATGACTTCTTGTGCATCATTTTCATAAATTGAAAAATTACTACTAACCTCGTCATTTTCTTCATCGGAGTGATGTGACGCCATTAACGCCATATTTGCACATTCGTCGCTTTCCGATTCCGATGAGGAACTAACTTCATTGTCATCCCACGCGACATAAGCCTTTTTATTCTTGAAGTCCTTCTTGCCTTTGAATCCTCCTTTCTTCGCAAGTCTTGGACAATCCGGTTTTATGTGACCTTGCTTTCCACATTCATAGCATGTAACTTCTTGGTTCGATGTGGATGCATCCTTCTTCCTGAAATATTTATTCTTTTTAGGAAAAGAGGAATTATTATTTTTGTTAAAAAACTTACCAAGCTTCTTAACAAGAAGCATGAAGTTCTCATCTTCGGAGATCTCGTCATCTTTGTCATCCTTCGTGTCAATCTTCAAGGCAATTCCTTTGGACTTTTTCTCTTGACTTTCATGCTTTTCGAGCCTTCCAAGTTCCAACTCGTGCTCTTGAAGTTTGCCGAATAGAGATGCGGATGTCATTGTTGAGAGACACTTCTTCTCCGAGATTGCGGTCACTTTCGGTTGCCATTCCCTTGTCAAAGACCTTAGAACTTTCAAATTGAGATCATCGTTGGTGAAGGTCTTTCCGAGTGCAATCAAATGGTTAGTTAGATGAACAAATCTTTTTTGTAAAGCCACAATAGATTCTCCGGGCTGCATGCGGAACATTTCGTATTCTTGACTTAACGTGTTAAGCCTTGATCTTTTAACTTATGTTGTTCCTTCATGTGTTTCTACCAAAGTATCCCAAATATCCTTTGCTGATTTGCATTGTGATACACGAAAAAATTCGTCCATACTAAGAGCACTTTGAAGTATGTTGATTGCTTTCTTCTCATTTAGGATCTTTCTTTTATCATCTTCATCATACATATTCTTCAACTTCGCCGTTCCAACACCGTTGATTACATTGACGGGATTATGCAGACCTTCTTCGATTGCTTCCCATATGCCTTCTCCTTGGGCTTCAAGATGTGCCCTCATTCTGATTTTCCAGAAATCGAAGTATTCGCCGGAGAAGAGCGGAGGCTTGTTACTACTTCCACCATCTTTGAAAACGGGATTCGAGTTTGCGGAAGCCATAGGATCTTGTAGGAACAGGTTACCTAAACCTGCTCTGATGCCAATTGTAGGATCAGAATGCGCCTAAGAGGGGGGGTGAATTAGGTGTTTATAATTTTTCTCGATTCTTTTTCTTTGATGGATAGAATTTTTCTTTTAAGTTTGTATGGAAAGAAAGCAGTAAGGCAGAAAGTAAAAGTGACACAGAGAATTATCCTGGTTCCCTTCACAGTCCGAAGGTACATCCAGTCCCCTTTCAACTTGAAAGAGATTTCCACTAGTTTTTAGAAAAAGTACAACCTATCACACCTTCAATGGTGAGGCCTCATTTCTAACAAACTATCATACAAGTGTGCAAGAACAATCCTTTTGCCACACTTACCCTTATGTCCAAACAAACCTTGGAACACAAGTCACACAATAGAAATACCTTTCTATGTTTTTAATTTTGAGTGAGTAATACAAAGACTTAATATCAATAATGATCTTCTCCTATGTACACAATTCACTTTTCAAATATCAATACAAGTGTTCAAACATAAAGTATGAAAGATGAATGTCTTATGAACACTTTTGAAAAGTATGAAAATATTTGAAAATTGATGAATTTGATTCAAGTGATTTTTTATAAAAATTGTAGGAGGTGTTTTTTGAATTTGAAAAATTCAGATTTTATATTATACAAGACACCCTTTTGAAAAGGTATGAAAATTATGAATCAAAATAATTTATGAAGAGATATAATCAAAAGGTGCAATTTGAATTTCAAAGAAAAATATTTTTCAAAATATTACAGTGTTAACCGGTTAACCAAATGGTTAACCGGTTAACGCCTATGAACGTTAACAGGTTTTCTGAAAATTTGAACCCGTTAACCGGTTAACCAAATGGTTAACCGGTTAACACTGTTAAAACCAGAAACAGAAGGTTTTAAAAAGGTGTTAAACGGTTTGAAAAAATATATCAAATTATTTTATGCAATATGCTAGTATATGATTGAATGCGTGAACACTTGTACATCAATTTAAAAGAGAGATTGATATACCTAACCAAAAGCATTTAAGCATGAAGTTGAACGATGATGCAAACGAAGCTTGATATCAAAGCCGGTTGCTTGAAGCTTGATCAGTTGGAGCTCTTGACTTTTTGCAGGTCTGAAAGATATGCGCCGTGTTGTCTTCATCAAAATCTTCGAGGTTCAAGGCGTGCTTCTACAACTTTGAACCCTGGCCCTTGGATTAGCTGACTTCCATTTTAATTCATTTAATTTTCATTTTAATTGCATTTCTTTCTACATTTTTATTAAAAATAGCAAAACATTTTCAAAATTTTTTATCTTTTGCATTTCCCTTTCAAATATTTTTCTCATTCTGAAAATAATTTTTATTTTATTTTTTGCATAAAATTCGTATTTTTAAAATATTTAAATGTTTATTTTAATTAACTAATGAGAATTAATTAATTAAAATAACATTTAAGTTTCTAAAAATCACCAAAAAAATCATATTGCATCTTGGTACATTTAGAGACATTATCAAACCCTTCACACAAATTTATTTTTAGTTCTTGACATATTTTGACATTTTTCTTTGGATTTAGGGTTCTTAAAAGTCAATATTTTAACCCTAACTTGGAAAACTCCTTTCTGCCTAACCATGAAGAGTTTGATGATGGTTCTTTTTGCATTGCATTCCTCATGTCATTTAGTTTCTAGGATAAAATTGGTATGAATTTATTCTTCATTTTCAATTTGTTTTGCATTTATCATTGAGAGGTACCTTAAAACCCTAGCAAACTTGAGAAAATCATAACTTCCATTAGGTTAAGGTTTAGGTCTCCTCCTTTGGGCAGTGAACCTATATAGGTTTAGGGTACCTTGGATTCCATTTTCAATTTTTTATCATGTTATTTGCTTCTGGTTTTGGATTTTGTATTGCATGTTATGTATAAACCCTAATTTTTGCCTTCATTTGCGTTCATCTTTCATATGCTTGCATGCATGAACTTGCCATGACATTTTATGCATTCACATGACTTCTAAGACATCTTAGGACACCTTAGAATCATGTTTGATCATTTCATCATCCATTTTCCATGTTTTGTATCCATTGCATTTCATAGGTTTTCATGAACTTTCATGCTTCTTACTTGTCTCACTTGCATTCTCATCTCTTGTATGATCATCCACATCTCATGACATCCACTTGCATCATCTCTTAGCATCATTTACATCTTGATCATGCTTCTGGTTTTTGTTTGCATCATTGCATCTTTCTCATTTTCATTTCATCTCATTTCTTGTTGCTAACTTTTCAGGTGGTAGGTGTTTGAGAAGTGAATTTGCCTTCACTTCTCATAATCTCTTCTCATCTCTCTTATGCATTCATTGCTGAATTTTTACTTGTATATTAGAGTGAGCTTGCTCATTCATGCTCCTTCCTCTCCCTCTTTCTTCAAGCAACTTATCTTCTTAAGTGAAGTAAGTTGACTTGCTTCTTCTGCTTCTCCTCCTTTCATCTGCTTCTTCCTTGGTGGGTCTTCTTGAAGATCTTTTTGCAAGTCTCATAAACCCTAGTAATACCCATGCATGACCACAATTAGGGTTTGATTAGTCTCCCATTTAGTTTTACCTTTGTGTCATCTTTTGAGTCTTCTCTTCTCACCTCATAATCAAGGACTAAACCTTAAAGGTTTTAAGGCTTTGTGATTAGGGTTATGCCTACATCCTTCTATTAGGATGGAGTGTATAACTTTAATCCTAAGTGTTAAACCCTTAATGTGTTTAAATCCTTTAATCAATTCACTTAATAATCATCAAGACATCAAGCTTGTAACTTGGGCCTTGCATTAGGGTTCTAATTCTTCCTTAACTGGTTAAGAAGGACTAACCCTAGTGTTAATGGACAAGTCCCCCTCAAGTTGTCTTATAAACCATAAAATTCACTTCTTGATCTTACCATTAACTAAAATCCACTCTAATAAAGGTTTTGTTTTGTCATGAGGTTAATCCCTAATCATGGATTAAGTTGAGGAGCCTTCCTCAGCTTAAATGTTCTCATCTATTATCCTTCTATTAGGATGGTGTAATGGGTCCATTAAATCTTTGATTATGGCTTAAACTCATTACTCAACACTAAACAAAAACTCCAAAAACATCTAAATAACTGCAAGTGGGTTAATGATCTTAATCCTACATTTTGGTGATTAAGTGTGAGGTGCTTACTTCATACTTAAGGTATTCTCATTACCCCTAATCAGAGGGAAGATGTGATGAGTTTACGAACCCTTGGTTTAGCCTTAAGCTCATTTTCTTATGACAAACACAAAAAGTAATAAAAGACTGAAAATCCAAAAACAAACAATAATCGTCTCCTCCGGGATTCTTTTCTCACCTCATTCACTCACAAACGAGAACTTGCTTCTTCCGTCTAATGCAAGACAGTTTGCACCTGAGCCAGACAGGTCATACACTTGAGCATGGACAAGTAAGAAGTTCATCAGTCAATTCATCTCTCAGTCTCTTTGAGTCGAACTACGGTGTTCTGACTTCCTCATTGCACGAGAGGATACATAGGCATAACTTAACAGTTATCGAACAAAAGTCTCTGTATATTCCCGCTCTTTCAGCATCATTATTTTCCAGCTTTTTGCACACAGAATAGCACTGACACTACCCTTTTAAACACAAACTTTCAAGCGTGGATCCCGTCGAGTACGGCGGACAATCTGGGTGCTAATACCTTCCCAGGTTGTAACCAACCCCCTTTCTCAGTTTCTCTGGTTCGCGACCGTCTTATCCACATCTTTCTAGGTTTATGCAGCATTACCTTTCCTTCGGGATAAAAATGCCTAGCTGGCGACTCTATTCGTTCCTTCTCTTTCGCCGACCGTTCGCGTTTGTACCCCTCTTGGCCATGTGTCATTTGGTGGGAGTGACAGCGTGCAGTTTTCCTCGTATTATTGAAGTATTTTATTTCCTAAGACCGCTTGATGTTGGATCAAGGGTTTGGATCTAAAAAGTAACATTTCGGTTTTTGAAGTTTGAGGTGAATGCGAATGGGAATTTATTTGTTGGTTTGTTAGAGAGGCACAATGCGCTCGGCTCGAAAAATTGAGGAACTAAGCTAAAGACTAGCTATGGAAAACAAGCGCGATGCGTTGATTCGTTAAATTAAAAAAAATGTTGAGAAAGGTGTAAGGTGCAAAGTAGTGCAGATGGCGATCGAGGAATGATCGACTTACGTATGTGTATGAAGTGAAGTGCGTATGGATATTTACTTGGCGTTGGACCAAAGATTTCGTTTATCTTTGAAATGATTAGTCTTAGTGTGCGTTCGTATTTTACTTAGCAATTTATCGTCAAAAATGCAACAGTAATCACACAAGCAGTCATATCATCATATCACAAGCAAGGGGGATCTAGCGTACGCAAACATTCATCACACACATAATATCGAGCAAAGGTGAAAAAAAAATTAATCAAATTAAATAGAAATATTTAATTAGATTAATTTATCAAATTAATTAATCTAATTAAATAAAACATTTAATTAAATTAATCTATGAAAATGTATATTTTTTTTTAACTTTTTGGATAATCAAAAATTGAAATTAATATAAACATACTCAAATGAAATAAATATGAAAATATTTTTTGTTTTCTTTTAAAGGCTAAAAGGAGAATTAATTAATTAAACTAAATTATCTTAACAGAATTAATTAAATAATTAATTAATTATATTAAGTAAAATAATTCGATTAAATAACCAATGAGTTTTTATAAACTTTTTATAAGAGAAAATTTAAAATCAAATAAAATAAAGGAGAGAGGCTGGATCTGAAGGTTGAAAAACAAAAAGAGTGTTAAAAAAAATCAGGCCCAGCCGAAGTCAGTCTGAGCCCAAGGGTGATAGTCAACAGATTAAATCCCATGACTCTTATACACCATAAGGCAAATGATCCACCAGATTACAACCTTTGATTCAATGGACTGTTAACGTATTTAAGATCCAACGGTATAAATATGAACTGAATATTTAATGCAAACACACAGCAAAAAAAAAACAAGAAAGTTCAAATTTGTACGGTGGACAAAGGGAAAGGACGCCTCATTCCACTTGTCATTGTGACTGCCTCGGGCATATCACTCAGCATGGGGCTCCCCACGCCACCTATTAACCAAACATTGGGAAAAGAATTTGACTGTTGGGCTTGTGCACTCACCAATAATTGTCAATGAAAACCTATTAATGTTTTTTTTTTAAATAAAAGAAATGAAGACAAAACGAAATTGCTTCTCTTTTCAAAACAGGGATAGAAACCGTACTCAGACGAATAACCTTCAGAAGACTTCACAAGTTTTTCCCATTCCATGTGCAATTCCTCAAGAAAAACACAATCGATTTGATGCTCAGTTACATCAACTTCATCGCATGTCATTATCAAATCCGAAATGAAAACCAAAAGAAGGGTGCATTCCTCCCCAAAATCACAAACCTTAACCTCAAATGTTCATCAATACCCGTCGAAACATCATCCAAATAGAAACTGAACAACAAATTGCACAATCAAAGCGAAAGAAAAAGACATATATGTTCGACAACAACAATCAGAGTGAAGTGAAAAGGGGAAATCATATGTATACCTGCTCTGAATGTTCTCAAAGGGCCGATTCCGATCTAGGTATGGCTTGCACTTTGTTTTTTTTAACTTGCTCACTCTCTTCTCCTCTTCTTTGAATATTCTGGTTGTATTGTTGAGTGCGAAAAATGGTGAGGGTTAGCTCATCTCTGACAAAATTTCAGTATGAAATTATGTCGAGATTGTAGAATCAGAGCTTTAGTGATTTAGGGTTTTTAGGATGAGTGTTCTTGCTGCCGTTTTTTTGGCTGCTAGGGTTTTTTTCCAGGTGTAGGTCCCTTGTGTCTGTGCCGATGATTGGCTTATATAGTGAGATTCTTAGGGTATGAAATACGTGTGATTTTTTTGTGCCAATTTCTTGCTTGGTACGTGGGAAGGATAAGCTGTACGTGAAGTGAGGAAAATTTGTGTGAGAGTGAGCTGGAAAAATGAAACCGTTAGGAATTTTTTCATAGGATTTATGTGGGGACCCCTGATATTGCTTGTGACTGTTGTCTGTAGTGCTGTGAAAACGTATGTGGTCCCTACTGATTTTCTCAAGTGAAAACTAATACCGAGACTTGTGAATTTTCTTACTGCAAAAAACGTGAATCTGCTTGTTCATTGATATTTGACTTTCCTTCCCAATATGTAGTTCTTCTTTGCAATCTACTTATAGTTTCCCTATTTGTGCATTGCTTGATAACTTGCCCTGTTTTTGTTCATTGATGCAGACTTATTTTTACTGCTATGCTAATGCTCCCTTGAACTCCCTTTTGCAGGTTATTGATATACTTGTGTAACTGAAACTTGGTGCTTGAAGGATGAGGCATTAGAGGAAACAACAAGTTTTAGGAATTGTTATCATAAAGCTTGGTGATGCTTGAAGAATAGAGTCGTGCTGCTGAAGTCTCATAGAAACTTTCTGGAATATTTCATTCAGATCGGGCAAGTAATTTTGTTTCATGGTTTGCAACTTTATGTATAATTCTTCTTGCCAATCACCCCCGCTTAGTTGTTCAGTCTGTGTTGTAGAATCTACAGAAGTTGTGGATGTTTCAAGAAGAACTCTTTGGGATTGACATAATTGTTTTTGCTGATCAAGAACACTTTGTTGTTGATGTAAGGACCTTGATGCTTGGAGATTTTTCTGCATATCTCGTTGCAATTTTTGCAAAGAACATGGCTGCTGCTGCAAACCCATTTGCTGTTGCATCTCTGCAAGCTAACTTTGAATCTGCGACGTTAATTACTGCGGTGAAGCCTGTGGCTGGGACTGCTGCGACTGAGATGGCAACGACTTTGATGCATTGTGTTGCAGTTGTGGCTGCATTGAAAACTTTGGTTGTTGCAACATGCGTGCAGAATGATGGTTTGCTTGATAGGAGAAAAGACTTTGCTTGGGGTTGAAGGCATGGTATGTGAAGAAACATTGGTGAGGCTTTGAAACCTTAACTCTTTTTCAATCTACATGCTTTTGCTATGTTTGCTTTCGTATATTACCTGTAATTCATGTTGATTATTGGACCTATTTTTCATGTCCGCTTCGGGGCTACTTGACGTGAGGAGCTTAAAGATTTGGAGGCTCAATGAGGCTGAAGCTTGACGGAAGAAAATGGTGTGATAGAGACCATTTTTCTAATGTGAACTGTAATTGAGAGAGATATCCTGAGATTGAACTGGGTGAGTTTGCTTCTTTTTTTTGATGAAGACTATCAACAACTATTTCACAAAATGAGGCAACAGGATCTGCTACCTTGACTTCTACTTCAGAATATAGCTCTCTCAGGTCCTTCATAATTGAATCCAAGTACAACTCACTAGTCCCTAATATAGTGTGTTCCTCAGACTCCTCAACTTTAGTAACAGCTAAAGGATAACTCTTGCAAATTTTCCTTAGACCCTCCACCAGTTTTGGCAACTCGCTTGGATTTAATGGCTCAGTGGCGGTTTCTACTACTAACAGAGTATTGAACAGAAGGGGCCTGAATATGTATACATCCTCATCAAAATCCACATTACAAAGAGCTGTAGTTTTCATTATTGAAGCATCCACACCTTCAATTAAAACCCAAAAACTTGGAAGAGCCACGACTATTGGCATCCTGTCCCGAGCTTGATAAACCCACAACTTTGTTACTTCTTTTAAAGTCATATCCTCTTCATCATCTGGTGACTATCCCTCTCCGAGAACACGAACAGCCTGTCCTGTCTGTATCTTGCCGCTATAAATTATTGTGTCATGGCTTTGTAAATGAATGAGTGAAGATGTAAGTATAGGTAAATTCTTTGATGAGGCTATGATGATGGAACTTGCACAGCAGGCGGCAGATCTCCATCAACAAATGATATGATTCTCCTTATTCATTTCCTTCATGCGCCTTGTTTTTACCATAAACTCGCGGGCAAGATGCTTGATTGGTGCTGGTGACTTATCTGAAATTGTTTTGATGTCATGTCTTGAAGGTAATTTATCTATTGATGACCATCTTTGTTGTTGTTATTCCATGAATTTTCTCTTCTTGAATTCAAACTGCCATTAAATTTCAGGTGTTTTTATTTGGTTTCCAGGTCAAACAGCAAGCACCATCTTTGGTCTTGTGACGGGCCTCCCTTTTATTGCTTTTGTGTTGGTTCGTATTGGCGATGGTAACCAATTCTCATCACTGGTACCATAACCCTATAGACTTTGTTAGGTGTTAAGAGTTTTCCTTACAAGATGTAAACTACAAAAACTCTTGTGGTAATGAAACTTGCAACTCATTTCAAAGTTCTTCCTTGTATGGCTATATTGTCTTATCTCATGCACTGCCACAATCTTGACTCTTGAATTGTAGATGTTTAGAATTGGCAGAATTTTTGACCAACAAGAAGTTATGAATTTAGTTCAGGATTGTCGCTCCCACCAAAATGACACCCAGGTCAGAAGGGGTACAGACGCGAACGGTCGGCGAAAGAAGGATGAGAACACACAGGGGTGAACTCAGAAAGACAAGAGTCGCCAGCTAGGCATTTTTATCCCGGAGGAAAGGTAATGCTGCATAGACCTAGGAAAGATATGGATAAGACGCTTGCGAACCAGAGATACTGAGAAAGGGGGTTGGTTACAACCTGGGATGGTATTAGCACCCAGATTTTCCGCCGTACTAGACGGGATCCACGCTTAAAAGACTTCTGTTTTAAAGGGGTAATGTCAGTGCTAAGATGTGTAACAAAGCTGGAAAGAATGCAAGTGTCAGTGTAAAAGAAGTGTGAAGTGTATAAGTGAAGTGTCAGTGTAAGAATAAGGATGAAATGCTCAAGACCATGAGGCTTAAAGAATAATGCTGGAAGAGGGGGAATGTACAGAGACTTTTGTTCGATAACCGTTACGTTATGCCTACGTATCCTCTCGTGCAATGAGGAAGTCAGAACACCGTAGTTCGAACCAAAGAGACTGAAAGATAAATTGACTTGTGAACTGCTTACTTGTCTATGCTCAAGTGTATGACCTGTATGGCTCAGGTGCAAACTGTCTTGCATTAGACGGAAGAAGCGAGTTCTCGTTTATGAGTGAATGAGGTGAGAAAAGAATCCTGAAGGAGGCGATTATTGTTTGTTTTTGAGTTTTCAATCTTTTATTGTTTTTTTGGGATTTGTCATAAGAAAATGAGCTTAAGCCTAAACCAATGGGTTAGTAAACTCATCACATCCTCCCTCTGATTAGGGGTAATGAGAATACCTTAAATGTGAAGTCAGCATCTCACACTTAATCACCCTGATGTAGGATTAAGATCATTAACCTACTTGTGATTATTTAGATGTTTTGGTGTTTTTGTTTAGTGTTAAGTAATGAGTTTAAGCCATAATCAAGGATTTAATGGACTCATTACACCATCCTAATAGAAGGATAATAGATGAGAACATTCAAGCTGAGGAAAGCTCCTCAACTTAATCCGTGATTAGGGATTAACCTCATGACAAAACAAAGCCTTTATTAAATGGATTTTAGTTAATGATAGGATGAAGAAGTGGATTTTATGGTTAGTAAGACAACTTGAGGGGGACTTGTCCATTAACACTAGGGTTAGTCCTTCTTAACCAGTTAAGGAAGAATTAGAACCCTGATGCAAGGCCCAAGTTACAAGCTTGATGTCTTAGTGATTATTAGGTGGATTGATTAAAGGATTTAAACACATTAAGGGTTTAACACTTAGGATTAAAGTTATACACTCCATCCTAATAGAAGGATGCAGGCATAAGCTTAATCACAAAGCCTTAAAGCCTTTAGGGTTTAGTCCCTGACTATGAGGTGAGAAGAGAAGACTCAAAGATGACACAAAGGTAAAACTAAATGGGGGACTAATCAAAACCCTAATTGTTATCATGCTTGGAGATCCTAGGGTTTGTGAGGCTTAAGAGAGAAAGATCTTCAAAGAACCACCAAGGAGAGGAGCAGATGAAAGGAGAAAGAAGCAGAGAGAAGCAGGACAACTTGCTTCACTTAAGAAGACAAGTTGCTTGAAGGAAGAAAGTAAGATGAACATGAATGAGCAAGCTCACTCTAATACACATACAAAATGCAGCAAAGAAGATATGAAAGAGATGAAAAGAGATTGTGAGAAGTGAAGGCAAATTCACTTCTCAAACAACTTACCACCTGAAAAGTTAGCAAAAGAAATGAGATGCAATGCAAATGAGATGAAATGTCATGATGTAAACCAAAGTCAGAAGCATTTACATGGAGTGAATGATGCTAAGAGATGATACAAACATGAGACAAGGCATGGGAATGATCAAACAAGCATAAAGATGCAAATGAGGCATGCATTGAACCATGGAAGTACATGAAAAATTATGAAATGTCATGAACATACAACATGGAAAATGGAAGGTGCAATGATCAAACATGGTTCTAATATGTCCTAAGATGTATTATGAATCATGAGGATGCACAAAATGTCATGGCAAGTCATGGTATGCAAGCAAATGAGAAATGGATGCAAAGGAAAGCACAAATTAGGGTTATATGCATCACACAAAGCAAAAATTCAAAACCAGAAGCAAATGATATGATAAAAATTTGAAAATGCAAACAAAGATGCCCTAAACCTATACAAACTCACTGCCCAAAGGAGGGGATCCAACTCTTAACCTATTGAAAGTTATGAATTTCCTAAGATTGCTAGGGTTTTAAGGTACCTTGCAATGAAAAATGCAAAACAAATTGAAAATGGAAGATCAATTCAAACCAAATTTACCCTATAAACTACATGCTATGCAAGATGCAATGCCCAAAGAATCATCACCCAACTCTCAAAGGTTAGGCAGAAAGAAATTTTTGAAGTTTGACATAAAATATTGCCTTGAAATGAAATTAAATCCAATGAAAATGATCAAAAGGCATCAAGAACAAAAAAGAAATTTGGTTTGAGAGTTGGACAATGTTTCTAAATGTTTTTAAATGCTATGTGAAATTTTTTGTGATTTTTAAATACCTAAATGTATTTTTAATTAATTAATTTTCATTAATTAATTAAAAATAAACATTTAAATGATTTAAAAATAATTTTTAATGCAAAAAATAAAAATAAAAATATTTTTGTGTTCTGAAAATTCATGCACCTTTTGACAAAAAATTTCATAATTTTTTAATGATTTTAGCTATTTTAAAATAAATATGCAAAACAAATGAATAAAAATGAAATAAAAATATAAATAAATGAAAGTATGCAAAGGGGAGGGCCAGGATTTGATCTGGGCTTGGACTGGTTGACTGCGCGCCAGATCCAAAGGCCCAGATTCAAATCTGGCTAATTTTATTAATTAATTAAATTAATCCTAATTAACAACTAATGACATGATCCTGACCCTTGAGACGCACGCGGGAAACAACATCCAGTGGCTCACATTCAAACCTGGTGCCCTAACCCTAATTAGCATTTAATCACTCTCAGGTCACCGGAGACGAGCTCCGGTCGTCTTCTCCGGTGACCTCCTCACCTGAAAATGGCCAACTTCTTCTCTAGGTTATTTCTGGAGCTCTAAAGCTCCAGATCAAACCTCCTAACCTCCCTGAATCTAAACCTACCCTCAAAACAAATTTCTATGACCTATAAAACAAGATTCGAATCAAAACTCAAAAATGGCAAAAGTTTCAGGCAACCAGTACACACTCAAATCTTAACCATTTCAAAAAGTAAAAACATCAGGATGATCAGCAAGGCATAAGGAAAAATCCAAGAACTTAAATTTTCATTTCTGGAAAAAAAGTTCTTGAGGTACCTGAGCTTGAGCTTTCTCAGTTTGCAACTTTATGGTCAGCTCTTTGCTTCCAATCACCTCCAATGATCCCCATGAGAAGTTTGCAAGGCTTGGTTGGAGTTTAAAATGGTTGGTTTGTGAGATTGATCAAGTTCTGTTCAGTGAGGGGTGAGAATCGTGATTTAGTTTGAGGAGGTTTCAGGGATGAATGAGGGCAGGGAAATGATCAGGGGAGTATGCTGAGTGATCCTATGGAGTTTGTTTTTATGTTTGATGCTTGTGTTGTGTGATTCGAAGCAAAATGCATAAAGGGAGGTTTTTGAGAATGCTGGCTTGTGGGAGAGATCAGGATTAGTTGTGTGTTGAAATGGCTTGCTTGAAGTGTGTTTGTAAAGTCTTGATTGGTCAGAATAGTTGGTGTGGCACTGTGGGATTGGTATGGGGGTTTTTGAAAAAAGTCAAGTCTAGGTGTACTTGAGGTATGGGCAAGTGTGAGGTTGTGATAGGGGCATGGTTGGGCTCAGCAGAGATCATGGAGTTCATGTGGATCAGATTCTATGAGTTGTAACAAGTAGAGGCATGGCTTCATGAGTTTTTGCAAGTTGGTACATCTTTGGCCCTTTTGAAGTTTCTTGATCCACAAGTCATGAAAATAGGCAAACTCTTGGTGCATTCTGAATTTTAGGCCTTGGTTCATGTTTGTATAAAGATTAGAAGTCACTTTGAGGTCTCAATTTGTCTTGGCAAGTGGTTTTGCAACTTTGCTTCTTTGGTACATAACTTGAAATTATGTGATTTTTCCCAACTTTGACAAGCCATAACTTTTGATCCAAAATGAATTAGAATGAGTTCTTGTACTTTTTGAAAAGGGAATGATCCATTCTACAACTTTCATGACCAAAGTTTTCCCATTTGAAGCATTTTTGAGTCAAAAAGAAAGGGTTGAAAAACTTTCCCAAAATGGCAAGTTTCCATTACAAGTCATTTTCCCAAAAAGGCAACTTTGCAAATGGCTTGAAATTATTCAATTTTGTGAACTTCCAACATCTTCTATGATCAAATAAAGATCATACACATTCAAAATGATGAAGATCACCCTTTGGTTGGGTCATTGGGGGCCTCAGATGCCCTGATTTTACACTGACTTGCTCAGGAAGTCAACCCTTGATCAGATGCCTTCCCCATGGAGTTTCTTCATGAAAATTAATATGCATGATCCCTATACCATATAGAGACCAATAGAAACAATAATGACCAAAAAATTTGGAGTTATGGCCTCTGAAACCAAAACCCTAATTCTAGGTCATCTGTGCAGTCAAACCTGGCTCTGCTTCCATGCCATTCCCAATTCTTGTGATTCTTTGACTTTCTTGACTTTATGGGAATACAATATGATGCTTGAACATACATGGACCCCTTTGAAGTGATTGAAGACCTTTGGAGTGGCTCAAATGGCTCAGGGATAGCTCAGATCACAAACCCTAGATGCAGATGACTTTGACCCAATACAGTGAATCAAAAATGTAATATGAGATGCTATGATTGAACTTATGCATATGAAAAGATCACAAGCCATGGTGTGAATGGGTGAGGGAAAATTTGGGGTGTTTACATCTGCCCCTATTCAAACATGAGTTAGCTGTGCAGGATGTAAGCAACGGCTTAATAGGCAAACAAGATAACTTGTGGTTGAATACCAAAGACAGTCCAAAATTTGCACTCACAGAATGAAGAAGAAAAGGGATATAGATTGTAAAAGAAAATAAAGTATATTTAAAGTGCGGGCGACGGAGGACGACCGTCGAGCAGAGGACGACTGCTGGGGATAAAGCGATGACGGGGACGACCGACATGCTGGGGATATAAGAGATTGTGATGGAGACGGCCATCAAGTAAAGCTATAAGACTCTCTGGGGATTAGAGGTAAAAATAAGTGATGAGGTACGGTCATAAAAGGTGAAGGACGATCACCTAGCAGGGGACGGCTGCTCTGTTAGGGGATGAGATGAGGGACGGTCATCTAAGGTGAAGGACGATCACCTAGCAGGGGACGGCTGCTAAAACGTATCACGACATAGGACGAATGCCGGATAAAAGAGTCGATGATGGGCACGGCCATCGGATAAGCATGATGAAGGACGATCATCAAGAGGTGAAGGACGATCACCTAGCAGGGTACGGCTGCTCTCAGGGTTTATCATGACATAGGACGGATGCCAGATAACAAGATCAACGATGGGGACGGCCATCGGATAAAATGATGAAGGACGATCATCAGGAGGTGAAGGACGATCACCTAGTAGGGGACGGCTGCTAAATATCACGACATAGGACGAATGCCAGATAGAAAAGGGATTCTGATGAATAGAGACTCCACTGGGGAAAGGATGAGGGACGGTCATCCAAAGGTGAAGGACGATCACCTGGCAGGGTACGGCTGCCGAAAGTATCATGGCATAGGACGAATGTCAGATAGAAAAGAAATAGTTCACTGGGATTTGTTGGGACAAGTAAACACGGACGAGAGTCTATATCCAAGGAATGAGGGGTATCAGTGTTTGGGTACTGTGTATAGACTAAAGATGCGGACGAGCATCCTTAAGACTATGATACAGACGGGTATCAGGTAGAAACAATTGCTGACACATGTTCAGAGATGATGATACGGGCGAGTACCAATTGGTTAACAAAGAACACGGACGAGTATTGATTCTGTGGGGACTCCTCTGGGGAATAGTAGACACAGACGAGTGTCTAAATTCAAGAAGACATAAGTGTTTGACACGGTGTGTAGATTAAAGATGCGGACGAGCATCCTTAAGACTACGATACAGACGAGTATCGGGTAGAAACAAACGCTTGACGCATGTTCTGAGATGATGATACGGACGAGTATCGACTGGTTAACAAGGAACACGGACGAGTGTTGATTCTGAGAGAATTCAGGTGGCATACATAAGATACGGACGAGTATCTGTATGAGTAAAAAGTGATGAGTGACACACAGACGAGTATTTAACTTGCTAGGGAAAGCATTACACGGACGAGTGCCAGAAAAAGTGTATTATAGACAAGTGTATGATTTACAAAGTGTTTAGGTAACTATGCTGGGGGGTGACACGGACAGATGTCAGGGAATTGTATAGATATGTACACATGCGTTGTGAGTGCAAAGGGGACGCTTTGGCTTTACGCTGGGGATATGGGACAGACAAGTGTCAACAAGTATCTGTATCTTTAGGGAAAGTGCCTTGGCTCTCTGCCGGGGAATCCGGGGAGTTCCTTTGTATATCGCTGACGGACTGTCAGTATTCACAAGTGTTTGATTCAGAACATGGCTTATGATTATGCAATATGTTTGATTTTTGCCGTAATGCTCCGTATTAGACGGAATGCTACGCTTTGTGTTGATTTATGATGCGAATGCTATGATTATGCAAAAGAAACCGGTTCGGGATTCGGATCCCGCTGCTGTGAAGATCTCTGGCTGATCTGCTTGAAGTGGACATCCCAGCTGGGGATGAGATCATTGGTAGATCTGACATATGAAACTCTGCTTGGAGATATAGGTCACAGATAGACCTATTTTGGTAATGAGGGACCCAGCTGGGGTTTGTAGAAGCTTTCTTCACTCTGTTGTGATTTCTTCGCGTGTTGCTTTTCTGGATAGAGGTTAACACTCTGTGGGGAGACGGTTCCCTGGCTTTTGTACTTGGCTGAGGAGGAAAAAAATAAATGGAAACTCAGCTGGGGAGAAAGCACCTCCGGTGCTAAGATCGAGTAGATAATGATTTGCTAGCTTGTTGGGGTGGAGCTCTCATGCCCCATGCTGTGCTCTGAATACCCGCAATCCTGAAAAGACAGAGAAACGCACAAGTAATCCCGAGGTATCCCTTACCGGATCCCATCCTAGGAGTTTAGGCACTCCTGAGAGCGAGTATATTTCCTGCAAGCATGTATTTTAGAAGAGAAGCATCTGTATTTATGCAGTCAGTATCTTAAAGACATCGGACATTCTTGCAAATGGAAAATGTACGAAACGAAACATGACTGAAAATCTGATTTTATTAATTCATGTGCCCTGAATCGGCAAGATACAGTCAAAGAAACAAATCCCCTAAAATGAGGAGATTGTTACAAATTGAGAAATAAAAGTTATTGGCAATGTTGATGACGCTTCAAGGAGCTTCCCTTTGCTATGACTCGTATGACATTTGACGTTCTTCTCGTCTTGCTCTCTGAAGAAGGCTGATTCTGACCGGCGCTTGAACCTTTCGAAGCTTACCAAGTTGCGAGTGATACAGACGAATTCAGAATGCAATTGTTCGCTTATTCCCTTATTTTGCGTGGATCGCCCCTTCAGGTTTTCAATCCACCGGGATACCCATTTTTGCCTGAGTCGTCCAATGCGGCTTTTCAACTCAGCGGGTGTACATTTTTTTATTTATTTTCCCTTATTTTTGCCCAAGTCTTTTATTCTGTTTTTGGCTCGCCGGGATGCCCTATTTTTGCATGGACTTACATTCTGTTTTTATGTCCAGCGGGTCATTTTTATGCGAAGTATTTTTTAACTGCATCTGAATTCACAGGGGACGGGAAGTCTTCACCATCCATAGTGCTGAGCATCAGTGCTCCACCAGAGAAAACTTTCTTTACTACGAATGGCCATTCATAGTTCGGAGTCCATTTGCCCCTGTGGTCTGTATGAGGAGGGAGGAGTCTTTTCAGCACAAGATCTCCTACTTGGTACTCTCGGAGCCTGACTTTCTGATCGAAGGCTTTCTTCATTCTTTTCTGATATAACTGCCCATGACAAATTGCAGCCAGCCTCTTCTCTTCAATCAGATTCAGTTATTCGTATCGGGATCGGACCCACTCTGCTTCATTCAGCTTAACATCCATTAACACCCGCAGGGAGGGTAATTCAACTTCTACAGGTAGGACTGCCTCCATACCATACACAAGCTGATACGGTGTTGCCCCAGTGGATGTTCTGATTGACGTACGATACCCATGCAAGGCAAATGGTAGCATTTCATGCCAGTCTTTGTAGGTGACTACCATCTTCTGCACAATCTTCTTGATATTCTTGTTAGTTGCCTCAACAGCGCCATTCATCTTTGGCCTGTAAGGAGAAGAATTGTGGTGTTGGATCTTGAAGTCCCGGCACAGTTCTGCCATCATTTTGTTGTTTAAATTGGAACCATTATCCGTGATGATTCGCTCGGGAACTTCATACCTACAAATGATGTCCCTCTTAAGAAATCGGACTACCACCTGCCTTGTAACATTTACATAGGAAGCTGCTTCGACCCACTTGGTGAAATAGTCAATGGCAACCAGGATGAATCTGTGGCCATTTGAAGCAGTCGGTTCAATCTTGCCAATCATATCAATGCCCCACATGGAAAAGGGCTAGGGTGAAGACATCACATTCAGAGGATTTGGAGGCACATGCACTTTATCCGCATAAATCTGGCATTTATGACATTTTCTGGCATAAGCACAACAGTCTGCATCCATTGTGATCCAGTAGTAGCCTGATCTTAACAACTTTTTAGACATTGCATGCCCTCCAGCATGGGTACCAAAAGATCCTTCGTGCACCTCGTGCATCAACAAGCCTGCTTCTGTTTTATCAACGCATCTGAGAAGTATCATATCAAAGTTTCTCTTGTAGAGGGAACCATCAGTATTCAAGAAGAAACTACCAGCTAGCCTTCTTAATGTCTTCTTGTCATTGGAAGATACCCCAGGTGGGTATGTTTGATCCTCCAAGAAGCATTTGATATCATGGAACCAAGGCTTATCATCTTTAACAACATCTGCTGAGAACACATATGCTGGTCTCTTAAGTCTGGACACTGAAATCCGAGGTACAAAGTTGGCAGCTTGAACTTTGATCATGGATGAAATGGTAGCTAGAGCATCTGCAAATTGATTCTCGTCCTGAGGGATATACTCAAGCTTGACCGTTGTGAAGAAAGTCAATAACCTCCTTGTATAATCCCTGTAGGGTATCAGATGGTCCTGGTGCATGTACCATTTGTCGTTGGTTTGATTGATTACTAAAGCTGAATCTCCGAACACAGTTAAAGTCTTGATCCTGAGGTCAATGGCTTCCTCAAGACCCATAATAAAAGCTTTGTATTCAGCTTCGTTGTTAGTGCAGTTAAAGGTGAGCTTTGTCGAGAAAGGCATATGAACTCCTTTAGGTGTGATAAGCACTGCACCAACACCACGACCATTCATATTAACAGCCCCGTCAAACATCATAGTCCATTCTTCATCTGGGTCAGGCCCTTCAGTGTGAATAGGCTCTTCATGATCTTTCGCTTTTATGAACATGATGTCTTCATCAGGGAAGTCAAACCTCATAGGCTGGTAATCATCAATGGGTTGCTCAGCAAGATAATCAGACAGTACACTGCCCTTGATGGCTTTCTGAGATGTGTACTGGATGTCATATTCTGTGAGGATCATTTGCCATCTTGCAACCCGTCTGGTAAGTGTTGGCTTCTCAAAAATGTACTTAACTGGATCCATTTTTGAAATCAATAAAGTGGTGTGGGTCAACATATACTGCCTTAGTCGGCGAGCAGCCCACGCTAAAGCACAGCAAGTTTTCTCGAGCAGTGAATAACGTTGTTCACAGTCGATAAACTTTTTGCTTAGGTAGTAAATTGCATACTCTTTTCGACCAGACTCGTCATGCTGGCCCAACACACACCTCATTGACTCTTCTAATACTGTCAGGTACATGATTAGAGGTCTTCCTTCAACTGGAGGCATAAGGATTGGAGGCTCTTGTAAGTATTCCTTGATTTTGTCAAAGGCCCGCTGGCAGTCTTCGTTCCACCTGACCGTTTGTTCTTTTCTTAACAGCTTGAACAAAGGTTCACAGGTTGCCGTAAGGTGAGATATGAACCGCGAAATGTAGTTCAATCTCCCTAGAAACCCCCGAACTTCTTTTTCTGTCTTCGGTGCAGGCATTTCTTGAATGGCTTTAACTTTATCAGGGTCAACTTCAATCCCTTTCTCACTTACAATAAATCCCAGCAGCTTACCGGATCGCACCCCGAATGTGCACTTGTTGGGGTTTAACTTCAGTTGGTACTTCCTCAGACGCTTGAATAACTTCAGCAGATTTACCAGGTGTTCTTCTTCTGTGAGGGACTTGGCAATCATGTCATCCACATAACATTCAATTTCTTTGTGGATCATGTCGTGGAATAATGTTACCATAGCCCGTTGATAAGTCGCACCAGCATTCTTTAGTCCGAATGGCATCACCTTGTAACAGAATGTGCCCCAGGGTGTGATAAAAGTTGACTTCTCCATGTCCTCAGGTGACATATTGATCTGATTATATCCTGAAAATCCATCCATGAAGGAGAACACCGAGAACTGAGCCGTATTATCAACCAATACATCAATGTGAGGTAAAGGGAAATCATCTTTCGGGCTGGCTCTGTTCAGATCCCGGTAATCCACACACATCCTCACCTTGCCATCCTTCTTAGGCATAGGTACAATATTAGCCACCCACGGCGGATAGCTAGTCACAGCAAGGAACCCGGTGTCCCACTGCTTTTGTACCTCTTCTTTGATCTTCATTGCCATATCTGGGCGAGTACGACGCAGTTTCTGTTTTACCGGTGGGCAGTCTTCTTTCAGTGGCAGCTTGTGCATAACAATATCGGTGTCCAACCCAGGCATATCCTGACCATTATTTATCCGAACCATTATTTCTCTCATTTTATCACTTTTTCACAAAAATCCAAAATCCTCATCTCTCACTATAGTTCTTGCATGCAATGGATGCTATTAAATTTAGAGAGGGTGATGCTGGAGAAACCTAGAGAGAAAGATTTATCCGATTCCAGAACCGCGGTCTGCAACCTACGCGTTATATCGACACTGAATGTTTGAGAGAGCTCGGAATGCTCAACAGTGTCAAGAACCTGCTTAAGAAGGTTAATCTGTGGGTTCTATGCAGTCAGCCTCAGCCCACATTCGAGTTGCTGACACTGGAGTTCCTAAGCTCGTTCTGTTACATCACCGGTACCGGTTCTCAGAGTCAGCTTACCGGCGTTGCTAAATTCAGATTGTTTGGCCGGGAGTTTGAACTTTCACAAACAAGGATAGCCGAGTTGCTAGGCTTCGCTCACGGAAATGAAGCTCACCTCCGCGTGCCGGATAATTTTAGTGAAACCGCTTTCACTTTATGGCACGACATAACCAATACCCGTGCCTCAGCCTTTCAAAGCCTCAATGCTACACACATCCACAACCCGTCAATCCGTTATTTCCACCGAGTCATTTGCAACACCATATTTGCTCGAGAGAGTAACCATAAGCTCAACTCCAAGGAGCTTCTGTTCTTGCACTGCGCTCTAAATGACGAGCCGATCAACGCTGCCCCGTTCATGCTTTCTCACATCCAGGCCATTGCGCAAAGCGGCTCCACCCCATTTTTCATAGGCGGCATTGTCTCCGCCCTCGCCTTTCAGTTAGGGCTCAATGACTTGCTCGATAATTTGCCTGGCATAGCCGCAGAATTCCTCACCAAGAGTTATTGCAGGTCCGCTCACCTGATTGCGCAGCGAGAGGATGGCAGGTATAACCCTATTATCCACGGCACCGTTTACCACCATATCATTCTGCTGTCCCGCGACCGCATCGACCCATCCAGCCGAGCCAACTGGCTCTTTATTTTACCAGATGCTGCCGGCCACGCCCCTATTCATGATGATCAGGCAGATCCTCCAGCGGATGAGATGCAGGACGCTATGGATGCAGCTGAGCCTGTCCAGGACATTCCAAAGTCATCTACCCGACAGCCTCCTGCACAGGAATTCACTCTTGAGGATGTCCTCCGTGCGATTCATCAGCAGAACCAGATGAACGCCGCACTGAAGCGAAGGCAGAAGGAGCAGTATGATGCTTTACTCAGCACTATTGCAAGCAACCAGACATCTACTAATGAGAAGCTCGACGAAATTTTCAGCGAGCTAGAAGCCTTACGCATTGACATCACTGCTGTTACCGGTACCAGTTCTGATCCCGAAGCGACTCCTTCCAGACGCTCCCGCACCAGAAGCCGACCCCGCGGTCCTCAGCAGCCTTAGTTTTAGTTTTGATTATGTTTGTTTTTTCATTTTCATAGTTTGTACTGTACTTTTACCGCTATTATATCACAACATTGAGGACAATGTCTGATATAGTGTGGGAGAGGTACCTTTCATTTCCGCATTTTTCCTTTTCGCATTTTCCCATTCTGTTGTATTTCTTTTCGCAAGTTAATGAAACGAGCAAATCTTTGTGATATTTTCTTTAGCTTCGAACTTTCCCCGTTTATTTAGCCATACCAGAAAAAAATCTTTAATTATTCGCATTACCCGACTTACCTACGGAATCGTAATTAGGAAGCTGAGAACGATTAAACAAGACCAATACAATCTTGACACCTTTGACTTCCCACTTAAGCGATTCCATTCCGATTATCATTACGAGTACACTTTAAGTTTCAGTTCAAAAGTAACCCCTAGTAGTTTATACTAGCAGTCAGCACCGTCTGAACACAAACCACGTGGGGAGCCGATGAATATAAGCGTTTGATGCCTAATCTATAATGATCCTTCATATCTCGATGCAAATGAAAAGAAATTGCACCAAAGTACACGGTCGCATATAAGAAACGAGAAATATGAGAAGGAGTCCATTGCGGGTTGGTTCAGAGGTACTGGTTCTGAACTTGGTAGGGCGTGCTACGGCTCGATCCCCCACAACCTCCAAATCGGATAATATATGTAGGGTTACCGCACTCGTGTATCAGACCCCGTGCTTAAAAAAGGATCAAAGTCGCTAACCGGCTACTCCACTACGTGCGTGCTAAGGCAAAGGGCTTAATGTGATTGCGCTAGAATGAAACCGGGCGAAATAAGATCGAAAAACTCTAGGTGAAATTGTAAAGAAATTACCGATTGTTTCGTTTAACAGGAAGTCGACGACATAGCTTGTTGCTTGTGTCATTAGTGTATCGTTAGTGTTCTATCAAAGTACCGGTTTATCCGACAAAACGATCCCTCGTACGGTTTGTTACGTGTATGCGTCAATAAAAACTTGTCCGACGATTTTTAACCGACTATTTGCTTGAGGACAAGCAAAGGTTTAAGTTTGGGGAAGTTTGATAACGAGAAAATGTATCGATTATATTGCTAAGTTTCATTACCATTTTATCGCATAATCATCGTTTTAACACCCGATTCCTCGAGTTTTTCTTACCATTTTGCAGGTACATCATATATGGAGCTAAATCATGAATTAAGAGCAAAAGGAACAAAAACAACCATAAAAAGATGAAGAAATGAAGAAGCCTACAAAACTGCATAATTTGTTGCACTCACGGTCGTCACCAAGGTGTCACGACCGTGACACCCCAAAAGAAGCAATCACGGCCGTGATGACCTTGTCACGACCGTGACACTTAAAATGCAAGGGACACGAGCGTGAAGACCTTGTCACGACCGTGACAAGGTAAAAAGTAGGTTATTGACTGAGACCACGTCAAAACGTTACGTGAAGAAGTTTTTGCCTATTTTTTAGCCACGTTCCTATATTTCCTCCACTGCTTCAGCAAGGCCCAATGCAACAAGTCCAAATTTCAAAGCCCATTAATTGTTCTATAAATAGCTTAAGTTTTATGAAGAAACAACAGAGCATTTTTTCTATCAATTTCCTGCGGAAGCTCTGCCGATTTATTTTACAACCCTGCTTTTATTTCAGCATTATTTTCAGTTTTTCATTCTTATTGTATCCAAACCCAACCTATAACAATTTCCAACATCAGGAAATTGTTATAAAAATTACTTGTTTCTAAACCTTCAGATTTTTGCTTTATTTTCGATTTCCGCCTATTACTCCGAGCTTTCCGGTTTGTGGAAGAAGGAGTCCGCCATTTTAGTGTTAACCAGGTTTTTATTATTTGCAATTTAATATTTATGTTGTTCATTTATTTTTCTGCCATGAATATTTTGTTTATTGTTTTTCTGTCTCTGTCTGGTTCAACAAAAATGAGTAGCTAATTACCTTAGGGCGGTATGTAGTTAAAACAAACTTAATCGGTAAAAATTAACCATAGGCTAAAAATAATTAATAACTTAACATTCTGGCTGATACTTTTTAATTAAAATCGACCTTTTCGTTACGAGAGTAAGAAAAGAGTATTAGGTTAGGTCAAGACCACGAGAGTGTGAGATTTTAACCAGATAGATAAAGTTAGGCATTTAAATTAAACACAGCGAGAGCGCTTTAAAATAAATTAGAATTACTAAGTTTCCAAAAATTATCTCTAAACACTTATGGGCTAGCGAGGGCAGGCATAGGGCTTTAGGGGTAAGATCTAAGATAAGACCACGAGAGTGTGAGTTGAGGGTATTTAAACTGGTAACCTCTACAGAATAGTTTAAGTGAACACCTTTATAAGCCTAGGTTAGATTGACCCACCTAAGTTAGTATAATTACATACCGACCGCCTTAGTATTATTTTATTAAAACTTAAATTTAATTCCAGCCTTTAATACTTTAAAAACAACAAAAAATCGTGACAACCCTTCACCTTAGCTAAACTAGAAGTTCATCTAGCACTAAGTAACCATAGAGTCCCTGTGGATCGATAATCTTAAATATTACTTCGATAGGCTGTGCACTTGCAGTTAAGATACCGCTAGACACATAATTAGACACGTCTTTAGCCCATCAAGTTTTTGGCGCCGTTGCCGGGGAAATTAATTTAGTTACTAGTGCACTTTAGGTAGCATTGTCTAGACTAAGGTATCAACTATTTAATTTATTTAATTTAATTTCCGAGTGTATGCCAAGTACTCGCTCTAAAGGCGAAGACTTGCAACCTCCAATCCCAGAATCGGAACGCTTCTTACACGTAAGAAGACGTATATTCGATTACGAACAAAGTTACAATATTCCAGATCTTCAATTAGATCCGCCTAAACCAGTCGTAACATCAAAGGACGCAGAGATGGCTGAAGAACAGAATCACCCACTCAAGTATTACGCCAGTCCTTCGCAAGCTGAACCACATTCAAGCATTGCCGCACCGGCTATCAACTGAAACGATTTCGAACTAAAACCTTCGTTGATATCAGCCGTGCAACAAAATCAATTCGCCGGAAATCCTACCGAGGATCCGAACCTTCATCTTTCGATCTTTGTGCAATACGCAGATACCGTAAAAGCCAATGGAGTTACCCAAGAAGCTATTAGACTATGTTTGTTTCCTTTTTCACTTCGAGACAGAGCAAGAGCTTGGCTTCAATCTCTGCCTTCGAACTCAGTAACTACGTGGGAGGAACTTAAGAGAGTTTTCTTGAACAGATATTTTCCACCTAGCAAGACAGCTATGCTGAGAGCTCAGATCAACGGATTTAAGCAAAGGGAAAGCGAATCACTATTCGAAGCTTGGGAACGCTATAAGGATTTGCTGAGACTTTGTCCACATCAAGGATTAATAGAATGGATGGTCATCCATACCTTCTATAATGGACTCTTGTACAATACAAGAATGACGATTGACGCTGCCGCAGGCGGTGCATTGATGGACAAAGAATATAATGATGCTTATGCACTTATCGAAAGTATGGCTCAAAACCATTACCTCTGGGGAAGCGAGAGAGTCGCAACCAAGAAACCAACAAAAGGAGGTATGTACGAAGTGAGTAGTATGGACCAAGTTAATGCAAAGTTTGACCAACTAAGCCAAAAGATCGACAACTTGGCCATAACACCAACAGCCACCGTGGCTGCAGTAACACCTAACTGTGAGTTATGTGGAGTTTCAGGACACGAAGTTTCTGATTGTCAACTATTGACAGGAACTCCCACTGATCAAGTGAATTATGCCCAAGGAAACCCATACTCAAACACATACAACCCAGGTTGGAAGAATCATCCGAACTTCTCCTATAAGAATAACAATTCTTTATACGCACCAGGTCAAGCACCAGCTACACCACCAGGATATCAAAAGACTGCTCCTAATGTCCCTAGAAAATCGAACCTTGAGTTGATGATGGAGAACTTTATAGCTAACCAATCTCAAACAAACAAGGACTTCTTAAACCAAAACATACATACTAGTGAGCAGATTAAACAATTAGTGAGCAAAGTAGATGCATTAGCTACACATAACAAAATGCTTGAAACTCAGATTTCACAAGTAGCTCAACAACAAGCACCTACTGCTGCACCAGCTGGAGTATTCCCTGGACAACCTCAACCTAATCCGAAAGGACATGCCAATGCCGTAATATTAAGAAGTGGCAAGGAACTTGACGGACCTACCGATCCCAGACTTGACAATCCAGCCATGTACCAAAAACCGGATAAGCCGACTGAAGTGGTGAATGATCCAGAAGAAAAGGAAGATGATAATCAAGAGGTAGTGGAGAAAGAAAAGCCTTATGTGCCTCCACCACCCTATAAACCACCAATTCCGTACCCTCAGAGATTAACCAATTCCAAGACGACGGGTCAATTTAAGAAATTTGTTGAACTTCTGAAACAGTTGAATATTACTATTCCGTTTACAGAAGCTATCACCCAAATACCCTCGTACGCTAAGTTTTTAAAAGAAATCTTATCCAATAAGAAAAAGATAGAGGATAATGGAACAGTTACACTTACTGCTGAGTGTAGCGCCATAATTCAGAATAATATGCCGCCTAAGCTAAAAGATCCAGGAAGTTTCTCTATACCCTGTGTAATAGGAAAATTCGTCATTGACAAAGCTCTATGCGATTTAGGAGCCAGTATCAGTGTTATGCCCTTAACGATTTGCAAAAGGCTAGACATGGGAGACCTTAGACCAACTAAAATGTCTGTTCAACTAGCTGACCACTCAGTTAAATATCCTGTAGGCATACTAGAAAACGTCCCAGTACGTATAGGACAGTTCTACATCCCTACTGATTTTATAATCATGGACATCTCTGAAGACTCCACTACGCCTATCATACTAGGAAGACCATTCTTAGCTACCTCCGGAGCTATAATAGACGTAAAAAGAGGAAAGCTAACCTTTGAAGTAGGTGAAGAAAAAGTTGAATTTATTTTAACACAATTCTTACAATCACCAGCTATAGAGGATACATGCTATCTATTGGACGTAATTGACGAATGTGTAAGAGAAATGGAACTGAAAGAGACTACCTATTCTGAAATAATGAAAATTCAAATCCCTCCGATTTTCGAAGATGATAATTGGCGTGCACCGTATCAAGACGATAGTCTAAGCGAAAGTTTAGCACTTACACCGGATCCCATGCCAAGTAAAGATAAACCTACATTAGGATTAAAAACTTTACCTCATAACCTAAGGTACTAATTCTTAGACGTTGAATGTAAAAGTCCAGTTATAATAAATTCCAGTTTAGGAACTATAGAAACAAAGAAACTTTTAGATGTCTTGAAGAAATATCCAACTGCATTAGGATATAACATATCTGATCTCAAAGGAATATGCCCTTCAGTCTGTATGCATCGTATTCTGCTAGAAGAAGATTGCAGAACCTCCAGAGAATCTCAAAGAAGAATTAACCCAATCCTTAGCACTGTAGTGAAAGAAGAAGTTAAGAAACTACTAGATGCCGGAATAATATATCCAATCTCTGATAGTGAATGGGTTAGTCCAGTACATGTAGTGCCAAAGAAAGGAGGTATCACTGTTGTGAAAAACGCTCAAGGCGAATCGATATCGCAAAGAGTAGTAACGGGACATAGAGTGTGCATAGATTACCGTAAACTAAACAAAGCCACTCGAAAAAATCATTTCCCACTACCCTTTATAGATCAAATGTTAGAACGATTAGCCAAGCATTCATACTTCTGTTATCTTGACGGTTACTCAGGATTTTTTCAAATCCCTATCCATCCAGATGATCAAGAGAAGACTACATTCACATGCACATATGGAACGTTCGCTTATAGACGAATGCCCTTTGGATTATGCAACGCTCCTGCAACCTTTCAAAGATGTATGATGTCAATCTTCGCAGATTTTATAGACAACATCATGGAAGTGTTCATGGACGACTTCTCTGTATGCGGGCAAAGTTTTGAAGGATGCCTATCAAACTTAGAAATGGTGTTAGAAAGATGTGTAAAAGTAAACCTCGTCCTTAACTGGGAGAAATGTCATTTTATGGTCAGAGAAGGAATCGTATTAGGTCACGTAATATCCGACAAGGGAATTGAAGTTGATAAAGCTAAGATAGAAGTCATAAAAGATCTTCAACCCCCTAAAACCGTTCGAAAAATACGAAGCTTTTTAGGACACGCCGGTTTCTACCGACGATTCATCAAAGATTTCTCGAAAATCACTAAACCTCTTACTGGTTTATTAATGAAAGACGCTGAGTTCATATTCAATGAAGAATGTCTTAAAGCATTCGAAACTCTAAAAACAGCCCTCATCACCGCACCAATCATGCAACCCCCTGACTGGAGATTACCTTTCGAAATCATGTGCGATGCGAGTGACTATGCTGTAGGCGCAGTTCTAGGCCAAAGGAAGGAAAAGAAACTTCATGCGATTTACTATGCCAGTAGAACCTTAGATTCTGCTCAGATGAACTACGCCACTACTGAAAAAGAATTGTTAGCAGTTGTCTTTGCGCTTGACAAATTCCGTTCTTACCTAGTAGGAGCGAAAATAATCATTTAAACAGACCATGCAGCTATCCGATATCTATTGACTAAGAAAGATTCTAAACCAAGACTCTTGAGATGGATTTTACTCTTACAAGAGTTTGATCTCGAAATAAAAGATAAGAAAGGTACTGAAAACGTCGTAGCGGACCATTTATCTAGATTAGAAGGTATTAAACCCGAACAAGTGCCGATTAACGATGATTTTCCGTATGAACAGCTGATAGCACAAATAGGAAGCGACCTAGTTCAGTTAGACATAAATGAACCAGAACCCGTGGAAACAATCCAGACAACTGTAGGACTGCCATGGTACGCTGACATTGTCAACTACCTAGCCGCAAGAGCTCTTCCACCCGATCTAACCTATCAGCAGAAAAAGAAATTCTTTCACAATCTAAAACATTACTATTGGGATGAACCATTATTGTTCAAAAGAGGACCCGATGGAATCTTTCGTCGATGTATTCCCGAAGAAGAAATAGAAGATGTCATTGCTCAATGCCATTCATATCCTTATGGTGGACATGCAAGCACTTCCAAGACTTGTGCAAAAATCTTGCAAGCCGGCCTATTCTGGCCTAATCTATGGAAGGATGTCCACATCGCTGTTATAAATTGCGATCGGTGTCAACGCACCGGCAATATTTCAAGAAGAGATGAAATGCCTCAAAAAGGAATTTTAGAAGTAGAAATCTTTGACGTCTGGGGAATAGATTTCATGGGACCATTCCCATCATCTTTCGGTAACAATTACATACTCGTAGCTGTTGATTATGTTTCAAAATGGATTGAAGCTATAGCTTCTCCTACAAACGATACACGAGTAGTAATAAAGCTTTTCAAAAATATAATCTTTCCCAGATTTGGTGTGCCTAGACTCGTCATAAGTAACGGTGGCTCGCACTTCATTTCAAAAATCTTTGACAAATTACTATCTAAGTATGGAGTAAGACACCGTGTGGCAACACCATATCACCCACAAACAAGTGTACAAGTCGAAGTCTCAAACAGAGAAATTAAACAAATCTTAGAAAAGACTGTCGCCATATCTCGGAAAGATTGGTCATCTAAACTTAATGAAGCTTTATGGGCTTATAGGACCGCTTACAAGACACCCATAGGTACTACACCTTTCAAATTAGTTTATGGAAAATCTTGTCACCTCCCGGTAGAACTAGAACACAAAGCTTATTGGGCGATTAGAACTCTCAATATAAACTCTAATGCTGTAGGAGAAAAGCGAATCCTAGACATTAACGAATTAGAAGAATTAAGGCTAGATGCTTATGAGAATGCTAAGATATATAAAGAAAGAACTAAGCGATGGCATGATAAACGCCTATCTAGGAAAGAATTTAGTGTGGGAGACGTTGTACTCCTCTTTAATTCAAGACTTAGGCTCTTTCCTGGAAAATTAAAATCTAGATGGTCAGGACCCTTTGAAATAACTAAAGTGTTCCCGAGTGGAGCAATAGAAATTAAGGGTAGGAATAGTGAACCATTCATAATAAACGGACAACGTTTAAAACATTATCATAAAGTTGAAAATAGAGATTATGCAAATAATCTAAGGCTTTTAGAGTTGTCCACTAATTCCCCTGATTAATCTACACCCGAGCATTACGTCAGGCTTTTGACGATAAAAACAGCGCTTAGTGGGAGGCAACCCATTTACTCATTTAATTATTTAAATCATTCTCTTTATCATTATATTATTTTTTGTTATTTATCGTTTTACTATTTATTTATTTGTTTTGTCATTTTATAGTTTTATTTCATATTACTATTATTGCCTTTAAATTGTGCATTTCATTTTCTTATTTTAATCTTAAATCACTTTTTACAGATTTTCTAAAAGTCTTTTCCACTTTCCTTCTCCCCCTGATTTGTTTCCTCCATATTTGCACTAACCATGGCTAACCAACCAATAAACCATATGGAAACCAAATTTAGAGGTAGAAACTAAAGAATGAAGTTTGAAGAGTTATCACAAAGGCAAATGGATTTGACCCTGTACCCGGATGATCAGACTATGGAAACCCTAGGTATACATGATAGCATCATGTACTTGTTTAACCGACTTGGATGGGAGAATGCATTGATCCAACATAAGTTTGTGACTTACCGCGAGCTCACCCTTGAGTTCCTTAGCTCCTTAGTTTACCTACCTGAGCGCGGTTTTGGATTCAGGAAAGGATTTATCAGTTTCCGCCTATTTGGAATAGAATATGACTTTAACCATAAAGAACTAGCTGACTTGTTAGGATTCCCTAGTGGACCCTTTGCTTTTACTACCACACAGGTAGAATTGATGGACATTGAGCTAGATTTCTTTTGGGGATCTTTAACCGGAAACTACCACCCTGAACCTAATAGCATGAACAATGATGAAATACATAACCCTGCTCTCCGTTACTTCCATAAAATCCTTGCCCACACCTTCTTTGGAAAAGAAGAAAACATTACCGGAGTCTCTAAAGATGAGATATTCATTAATTCATGTTTCACTAATGGACAGCCTGTTAATGGTGTACCTTTCATGATGCAAACCTTCACCTGTATCCAAGAAGAACATGAATTACCTATATTAGTAGGAGGTCTTGTAACCATGATTGCTGATGCCTTAGGACTTAGGTACCAATTGCACAGGTGCAACCGTTTAGGTACCATCCGTCCTATGAATCTTAACTTTTGCTTTAATCGCCATATCATAAGGAATTTAGGACATCCACCTTTCGAGTACCTAATCCGGAATGAGGTAGTAACCCTGTTCACACTGCCAAACCATGCTAGAGTAAGTGTTCACAATAAGGATAACTGGCTTTATGAGTTAACCCCACCTGATTATCCATCCACTCCTGAAACACCTCAGTCTTACAAGATAAAAGATGATATAATGATCGATGTCGAAACTGACCCTGAGACACCTCCTGGTTACCATGACATTGACCACACTGACAAAGTTATTGAAACCCCCGAAGTGAATCAAGGAGATTATGCTAACAACTTACAGAATATCATGAACACTCTTGAAGCTTACCAAACTGATATAAATTCATTTAAGGATGACATTAAGAGCATGCGATTGGACATTATAGGTTTGACTGACATAACCTGTGAACAATTCTATCACTTGAACTCCGCAATCGAAGATTTGAAGAAACGCTTTTGAAAATGCTATAAGTGATTTAGTTATTTTTCTCATTGTTTTCGTTTCTAGTTAGATTTACTTTTCGCAAACAATTTCGTACCGTATTTTCATTTATGTAATTTCATTTTCAATTACTATATGCAATGCACTTCTAGTTCCCAAAATTTTTCCATTTTAATCAATTTATATATTTTCATTCTATGTACTGTTATGCTTGAATTTATTCATGTTCTATAAAAAATCTCTCATGCCATGCAAGTTAGCAAAGTACTATGTTGAAATAAATTATTATATGGTGTTTAAATGTATTATTGAGTGAGAAGTGAAAAAAATAAATTATTATAAAGTATATGAAGCGTAAGAGATAGTGTTTTCTGGAAATTATTCAACGAAACAAGCTCTCACGGTCGTCACACCCCCCTAACGATCGTGACGTGCTCATTTAGCGTGTCACGACCGTCACCTCCCTGTCACGACCGTGACAACCCTAAATATAGGATTCGTGAGAAACAGAACTGTTTCTTTTCGAAACCTCTTCTTCTTCTTCCTCCATAACTTCCAAAAACCACCCATTTTCTCCATAACTTCCGTAACCTCCCATTACCAAATTAAAACTCATTAACCCCCCATTATCACCACACCTATCACATTCTCACCTTCCAATATTTATCTGAACCATTATTTCTCTCATTTTATCACTTTTTCACAAAAATCCAAAATCCTCATCTCTCACTATAGTTCTTGCATGCAATGGATGCTATTCAATTTAGAGAGGGTGATGCTGGAGAAACCTAGAGAGAAAGATTTATCCGATTCCAGAACCGCGGTCTGCAACCTACGCATTATATCGACACTGAATGTTTGAGAGAGCTCGGAATGCTCAACAGTGTCAAGAACCTGCTTAAGAAGGTTAATCTGTGGGTTCTATGCAGTCAGCCTCAGCCCACATTCGAGTTGCTGACACTGGAGTTCCTAAGCTCGTTCTGTTACATCACCGGTACCGGTTCTCAGAGTCAGCTTACCGGCGTTGCTAAATTCAGATTGTTTGGCCGGGAGTTTGAACTTTCACAAACAAGGATAGCCGAGTTGCTAGGCTTCGCTCACGGAAATGAAGCTCACCTCCGCGTGCCGGATAATTTTAGTGAAACCGCTTTCACTTTATGGCACGACATAACCAATACCCGTGCCTCAGCCTTTCAAAGCCTCAATGCTACACACATCCACAACCCGTCAATCCGTTATTTCCACCGAGTCATTTGCAACACCATATTTGCTCGAGAGAGTAATCATAAGCTCAACTCCAAGGAGCTTCTGTTCTTGCACTGCGCTCTAAATGACGAGCCGATCAACGCTGCCCCGTTCATGCTTTCTCACATCCAGGCCATTGCGCAAAGAGGCTCCACCCCATTTTTCATAGGCGGCATTGTCTCCGCCCTCGCCTTTCAGTTAGGGCTCAATGACTTGCTCGATAATTTGCCTGGCATAGCCGCAGAATTCCTCACCAAGAGTTATTGCAGGTCCGCTCACCTGATTGCGCAGCGAGAGGATGGCAGGTATAGCCCTGTTATCCACGGCACCGTTTACCACCATATCATTCTGCTGTCCTGCGACCGCATCGACCCATCCAGCCGAGCCAACTGGCTCTTTATTTTACCAGATGCTGCCGGCCACGCCCCTATTCATGATGATCAGGAAGATCCTCCAGCGGATGAGATGCAGGACGCTATGGATGCAGCTGAGCCTGTCCAGGACATTCCAGAGTCATCTACCCGACAGCCTCCTGCACAGGAATTCACTCTTGAGGATGTACTCCGTGCGATTCATCAGCAGAACCAGATGAACGCCGCACTGAAGCGAAGGCAGAAGGAGCAGTATGATGCTTTACTCAACACTATTGCAAGCAACCAGACATCTACTAATGAGAAGCTCGACGAAATTTTCAGCGAGCTAGAAGCCTTACGCATTGACATCACTGCTGTTACCGGTACCGGTTCTGATCCCGAAGCGACTCCTTCCAGACGCTCCCGCACCAGAAGCCGACCCCGCGGTCCTCAGCAGCCTTAGTTTTAGTTTTGATTATGTTTGTTTTTTCATTTTCATAGTTTGTACTGTACTTTTACCGCTATTATATCACAACATTGAGGACAATGTCTGATATAGTGTGGGAGAGGTACCTTTCATTTCCGCATTTTTCCTTTTCGCATTTTCCCATTCTGTTGTATTTCTTTTCGCAAGTTAATGAAACGAGCAAATCTTTGTGATATTTTCTTTAGCTTCGAACTTTCCCCGTTTATTTAGCCATACCAGAAAAAAATCTTTAATTATTCGCATTACCCGACTTACCTACGGAATCGTAATTAGGAAGCTGAGAACGATTAAACAAGACCAATACAATCTTGACACCTTTGACTTCCCACTTAAGCGATTCCATTCCGATTATCATTACGAGTACACTTTAAGTTTCAGTTCAAAAGTAACCCCTAGTAGTTTGATGCCTAATCTATAATGATCCTTCATATCTCGATGCAAATGAAAAGAAATTGCACCAAAGTACACGGTCGCATATAAGAAACGAGAAATATGAGAAGGAGTCCATTGCGGGTTGGTTCAGAGGTACTGGTTCTGAACTTGGTAGGGCGTGCTACGGCTCGATCCCCCACAACCTCCAAATCGGATAATATATGTAGGGTTACCGCACTCGTGTACCAGACCCCGTGCTTAAAAAAGGATCAAAGTCGCTAACCGGCTACTCCACTACGTGCGTGCTAAGGCAAAGGGCTTAATGTGATTGCGCTAGAATGAAACCGGGCGAAATAAGATCGAAAAACTCTAAGTGAAATCGTAAATAAATTACCGATTGTTTCGTTTAACGGGAAGTCGACGACATAGCTTGTTGCTTGTGTCATTAGTGTATCGTTAGTGTTCTATCAAAGTACCGGTTTATCCGACAAAACGATCCCTCGTACGGTTTGTTACGTGTATGCGTCAATAAAAACTTGTCCGACGATTTTTAACCGACTATTTGCTTGAGGACAAGCAAAGGTTTAAGTTTAGGGAAGTTTGATAACGAGAAAATGTATCGATTATATTGCTAAGTTTCATTACCATTTTATCGCATAATCATCGTTTTAACACCCGATTCCTCAAGTTTTTCTTACCATTTTGCAGGTACATCATATATGGAGCTAAATCATGAATTAAGAGCAAAAGGAACAAAAACAACCATAGAAAGATGAAGAAATGAAGAAGCCTACAAAACTGCATAATTTGTTGCACTCACGGTCGTCACCAAGGTGTCACGACCGTGACACCCCAAAAGAAGCAATCACGGCCGTGATGACCTTGTCACGACCGTGACACTTAAAATGCAAGGGACACGAGCGTGAAGACCTTGTCACGACCGTGACAAGGTAAAAAGTAGGTTATTGTCTGAGACCACGTCAAAACGTTACGTGAAGAAGTTTTTGCCTATTTTTTAGCCACGTTCCTATATTTCCTCCACTGCTTCAGCAAGGCCCAATGCAACAAGTCCAAATTTCAAAGCCCATTAATTGTTCTATAAATAGCTTAAGTTTTATGAAGAAACTACAGAGCATTTTTTCTATCAATTTCCTGCGGAAGCTCTGCCGATTTATTTTACAACCCTGCTTTTATTTCAGCATTATTTTCAGTTTTTCATTCTTATTGTATCCAAACCCAACCTATAACAATTTCCAACATCAGGAAATTGTTATAAAAATTACTTGTTTCTAAACCTTCAGATTTTTGCTTTATTTTCGATTTCCGCCTATTACTCCGAGCTTTCCGGTTTGTGGAAGAAGGAGTCCGCCATTTTAGTGTTAACCAGGTTTTTATTATTTGCAATTTAATATTTATGTTGTTCATTTATTTTTCTGCCATGAATATTTTGTTTATTGTTTTTCTGTCTCTGTCTGGTTCAACAAAAATGAGTAGCTAATTACCTTAGGGCGGTATGTAGTTAAAACAAACTTAATCGGTAAAAATTAACCATAGGCTAAAAATAATTAATAACTTAACATTCTGGCTGATACTTTTTAATTAAAATCGACCTTTTTGTTACGAGAGTAAGAAAAGAGTATTAGGTTAGGTCAAGACCACGAGAGTGTGAGATTTTAACCAGATAGCTAAAGTTAGGCATTTAAATTAAACACAGCGAGAGCGCTTTAAAATAAATTAGAATTACTAAGTTTCCAAAAATTATCTCTAAACACTTATGGGCTAGCGAGAGCAGGCATAGGGCTTTAGGGGTAAGATCTAAGATAAGACCACGAGAGTGTGAGTTGAGGGTATTTAAACTGGTAACCTCTACAGAATAGTTTAAGTGAACACCTTTATAAGCCTAGGTTAGATTGACCCACCTAAGTTAGTATAATTACATACCGACCGCCTTAGTATTATTTTATTAAAACTTAAATTTAATTCCAGCCTTTAATACTTTAAAAACAACAAAAAATCGTGACAACCCTTCACCTTAGCTAAACTAGAAGTTCATCTAGCACTAAGTAACCATAGAGTCCCTGTGGATCGATAATCTTAAATATTACTTCGATAGGCTGTGCACTTGCAGTTAAGATACCGCTAGACACATAATTAGACACGTCTTTAGCCCATCAATATGGCTCCCCGGGGTCCTTGGACGTATCTAGCTCTCCAGGTTGCGCTCATCTTCCGACTCATCTTCCAAGTTGTTCACTGCATCCGGGGTGAGCATTCCCCCGCTGACAAAATTGGGCTTCTTAGCAGCCTCTGATTGATCTCGTTGTGTTGGTTTGTAACCTAACCCAAATTTGTCCTCCTTCTTCTCCACGGGCAACAGCTTGGCCCAGCCTTGGGCAGTACCCTCTTCAACAACCTTCCTGGCTTGCCGATAAGACGTCATGGAGGTTCCTAGTACGGCAGACGCTTCATTAATGTTCAGGGCCTCAAATCCCTGGCTCATGGTTTCATGGATCTCTCCATCCATCTCAATATACTTATACGTAGCCAGATGGCTAACAAAGATGTCCTATTCCCCACAGATGGTGATGATTTGGCCTTCCCACTCGAATTTCAGCTTTTGGTGAAGGGTAGACGTAATAACGCCAGCGGCATGGATCCAAGGTCTACCCAACAAACAGCTGTAGGCCGGCTGAATGTCCATCACATAAAAGGTAATTTTAAAAGTCTGCGGGCCAATCATCACAGGCAGATCAATCTCCCCTAGCACTGATCTTTTAGAGCCATCAAATGCTCTCACCACTAAATTACTTGGACGCAGTGCCAAGCCATCATACTCCAGCTTCACCAAGGCTTTCTTTGGTAGAACATTGAGTGAAGACCCAGTGTCCACCAGCACATGAGATAGAACAGCACCTTTGCATTCCAAGGTGATATGTAAAGCCTTGTTGTGGTTACGTCCCTCAGTTGTTAAGTCAGCATTGGTAAAGCCCAGTCCATGACTGGTGTTGACATTTGCCACCACGGTTTCTAGCTGATTAACAGTGATCTCTTCTGGCACGTATGCTGCGTGCAAGACTATCAGTAATGCATTCCTGTGAGCTTCAGAACACATCAGCAGGGATAATATGGAGATCTTTGAGGGAGTTTGGTGAAGCTGATCCATCACCTTGTAATCACTTCTCTTTATAATTCTCATAAACTCGTCTACATCTTGCTCAAAAGATGTCTTCTGAGTTTCTTTGATGATTGGTTCTTCAGGTACCACACTCTTCCCCTTTGCTTTTGCAGCAGCTTCTGCTTCAGCATTAGGTCTTTGCAATTGTGAGGCAAAAAGGCGTCCGCTTCTGGTGAAGCCTCCGCCTCCCCTAACATTATCAATCTGTGGAGAAGAGGTTGAAGAATCCAAAGTGATTTTCTCTCCGTTGCAGTAGAGGTCAGAGCCATAATGCCAAGGTATGGCATTACTGCTTTCATATGGAACGGGTCCAGGCACCGTGATGGTAACTGGACTGACTGCTGCAGAGGAAGGTACTGAAATGGTGTGCGGATCGTAGTAAATGGTGACTGGTGACCTGGCAGGAGGTGCCATTGTTTGTTGTTGAAAGTCGTTGTTTGGAGGAACATTTGATGGGTCATAGTAGATGGTGACTGCTGAGATATCTTCATTAATTTTTGTTGGCGTTGTAGAAGATTCTGCTGAATAAATGGGTGCTGATGTTGTAGAAGAGATGGTTGTTGACATCTGATTTGTTGAAGTGATGGACGGAGCCATTGTTGATGATATTGATGAATTGGTCGGAATGATTGTTGTTGCAGTTGTAGAAGAGTCAGGAATTGTTGTTAAAGGGATTGCTGGATTTGTAGGCGTTGTTGTTGTGATCTGGAGTATACCACTTTTGATAAGACCATTTATGTCGCTTCTCAAATTATCACACCTGTTGACCGAAATGTTACAATAACCACAACCGAACTCACACCCGGGGAACATCTGGCACTCTAGAAGCTGAGCTTTAATTTCTACCAGAGGTGTTCGAATCTGTCCAACACTGGTTATCAAGAAAGATGGCTTGTCTTCCTCAATGGCATTAATTCTTGGTCCTCCATGATTGGGCATGGGATTCTTGGTGACACTTGGAGGGGGTGCAAAGTTGAGGACTTTAGAATCCACCAGATCTTGTACCTTCATTTGTAAAGCCCTGCATTTTTCCGTATTATGGCTAGGTGCATTGGAGTGGAAAGCACATCTGGCGTTGACATCATAATTTCTTGGAAGATTGGAGGGATCTGGTGGTGCCAATGTCCTTAATTCAACCAATTTGAGTTTCAGGAGTTGTGGCAATAAAGCGGCATAAGGCATAGGGATAGGGTCAATCACCCTATTTGCCTGTGATGGTCTTTGCTGAAAAGGTCTTTGTTGATTGCCGTTGTTGTTGTTGTAGGTCCTTGGTGGCGGATACTGAACTTGCTACTGATAATGTGGTTGTTGTTGTGGTTGATATGTTGGTTGCTGAGGAATCGGAGCTGGAATAGTGACAACTGCTACTGATCTGTGGACATATTGAGGTCTGCCCCTGCTGGCATGAATGGAATTTGTCTCACTGGTTCTCCTAGGTCCCACAAAAGGCTTTCTGGGATTACTTGACGAACTTGCACCATTATCAGAAATCTTACCCATCTTCAGAAGGCTTTCAATTCTTTCTCCAGCTATGACTACATCAGCGAAGCTGGTGGAAGAAAAGGCAGCTAGCCTATCAATATATGTTCCTTGTAGAGTGTTCATAAACATGTCGACCATTTCTCTTTCCGACATGGGTGGTTGGACAGCAGCAGCAAGCTGTCTCCACCTTTGGGCATATTCCTTGAAGCTTTCTTTGGAGGATTGAGACATTCCCATCAGAAGGGTTCTGTTAGGAGCCATGTCCAGATGTATTGGTACTGCCTGATGAAGGCTTCAGCTAGGTCTTTCCAGCATCTGATAGTAGCTCTGGTCAAGTGAGAGTACCACTCCCTTGAAGCTCCAGTCAAGCTATCTTCAAAGTAAAACATCCACAGTTTCTCATCCATAGTATATGCCTTAAGTCTTCCCAGAAAGGACTGCAAGTGAGTTCGTGGACAGGAAGTTCCATTGTACTTCTCGAAGCACGGGGGTTTAAACTTGTGGGGAATTCTTACCCCGTCCACTAACCCCATATCCATGACATCAAAACCTAGGGAATTTTGAGACTCCAGAGATCTCAACTTCTCAGCAATTTCATCAAATCTCCTATCATAGACTTCATCCCCAGCTTCCATTACAGTAAACTGCTCTTCTTGGGGGTCTTCTTGTAAGATTCTTCCTCCAGTAGTATTTCCTTGCACATTACCCGGGATGTTGACTTCCGGATGTAGATGAGGCCCATATACTGGTGGATTGACATGAGGCTGACCCCTTTCATTGTTACTTGTTCCTCCAGTTCCCAGAGGAGGTTCTTCCGGGGTTTGTCTTTCTACCAATGCCCTCAACCTTTCTTGACTTTGGGCCAAGCCATTCATTACTTCCATGAATTGGGTCATTTGGTTTCTCATCTCCAGCCTTTCATTAGCCATCTGATTTCTGACCTCTGTCAGATCTTGCTGTACTTGATCCATTTGGATACCAGGAAGGTTGTTGCGAGTAGGATACCGGTGCGGACGGTTGAGAGGGAACACCCGGCGGCGAGCAATAATTCCTGAACCACAACAGAGTTAGAAACAAAATAAGGTAAAGACAAACCTACAAAACAAAACAAAAGTCAGTATGCAATGCAGCATGCTTATTTGCTTTCCAAGGTATCCGGCTTGGCTCTTGGTTTTGACCTTTCCAGACCCTGAGGAAGATGTTTTGATGTTGCTTGAGAGAAGGAAAAACTCAGTGAAACAAACTGACAAATACATTACAAAATGATGAATAATACATAGTCTGTTTTTACAACATATGCCCCTGAGGGGTCAAAATACAACATAAAAGAAAAGTACATCAAATGGAAATAACAACAAGCAAAGTAGTCAAACATCTAAGCCAAACTCATCCTCCTTGACCTCCTTCAAAAGTGCTTCAGTTACAGGGCCAGCCGGATGCTCTGTGATGTTCCTGATAAGAAGGTTTCTGGTGGCAATTGCAGTGGTCAGCTTCTTGTGCCTGTCCTGGTCCTTTGACCTCTTCACACCAGCCCTAAGCTTCAATTCTGAAATTTCCTTCTGGGCTGCCAGCAAAGCCTCCTGTTGCTTCTTTTCATTGGCCTCCAACTGCTCAATCCTGGCTTGAGTTCTCTTATCTTCTTGAGTGCGAGCTTCAGTGATCCTGACCCACCTAGCTTGACTTTCCTCTAGATAGAGATCAGTCCTAGCCTTCTGAAACTGGGCCTCTTTACAGGCATTCTCCAATATTTGCTCTCCAGCTCTTGATTTCTTGATGTAGTCTTCTGCTTTCTCAATCTTGGCCAGATGCTCCAATATTTGCTCTCCAACCTCTCAATGTCTAGACGACCATCACTCCTCTCCTAGAGGGTCTTCTTCAGAGCTTGAGACAGATTCTCATTCCTTTCTTTTAGCTTCTCAAATTCTTCCAGGCTGACAGTGGCTGGAGGTGGTACTGTGGATGGCCCAAGTGCATCCTCAATGGTGAAGGGCATCCCAGAAATCCGAGCTCTAGCATGAGACCATTCATAATACTGAGCTGAAGCCACATTATTGCATCTTCCAAGAATGGCCATTTCTTTGGTCTGGATGTTGTCCCAAGCCCAGGATGCTTGTCTGACAACAGCTAGATTAGGCTTTATCTCACAATACAGGGTTTCAGCCAAATCTTGCACTCTAGGAGGGTGAACCAAAGCATAGCCCAATTATCTCTTAAACAGCAAAGGGTTGTAGTTGATGCAACCTTTCACTCCTATTAGAGGTACATTGGGGTACTGCCCACAGCTAGTGATTATGTCCCTGCCCTTGGTGCTCTGGGTGCACCATCTGATGTCATCTGAAGTCAAAGCAATAAGTCTTTTAGCCCAATTCCTCTGTTGGTGAGGATTCAGGAAGGCATCAGTCTTGAGTAAGTGTTTAAGCAGCCAAGTGTGAAATAGAGGAGCACAGCATCTCACCAACTTCCCCCTCTGCTTCTCATTTCTTTGGTGGACAGAATAATAGAAATCCCCCAGCAATGTGGGTACTGGGTTCCTCAAAAGGAAGAGATGAATGGCATTCTTGCTGATAAACTTGGGCTCATCTGCAAATAGTATAACCCCATATATACTGAGGGCCAACAATGCACGAACTGCCCTCCATTCTCCCAAAGAGGCCTTCAGGATGGCCTGAGAAGTCAGAAAGTCTAGGTGCAAACCAGGGATCCCTGCCTTTGTTGTCATGTTCTGCTCAATCAAAATAGGCTCCAGGTACAGTGCTTTTGCCACTTCTCCATTGCTGGGAGAAGTCATCTCTGGGTTGAAGGGGATATCACCCCTAACAGGTACTCCAATCAATAATGAGAACTCCTCCAGCAAAGGTCCCAGCTGAAAGTTCTGGAAAGTGAAGCATCTCAAAGGAGGGTCATAAAACTGTAGGCAAGTGTGGATCAAACTCCTCTGAGAAGGGTCTAGGTCCATGACCATATCAAGGATGCCTCCATAATGCTCTCTGAATAATGGGATGTGGTCTGGAGTGATAAGTGCCTGGACCTGCCTGATGCCAGCCAGCACAGGCTCAAAGAAATGGTATGAAATGTTGCTCTTCTTGGGTGCCATGACTGCTGATGAAGAGCTGAAAACAGATGCTGATGATGAGGACTGATACTGGAGCTTATCCACTGATAGGCTGGTGATGATGATGGAAGTAGCTGAAGCAGGCAACTAATGAAGATAGCTGAAGCAGATAATTGATGAAACAGAGGTCTATGCAGATGAAGGGGTCAAAACCAAGCTAGATATAATGTGGATACCCTGAAAAACAAATAAATAAATGTTAAATGATGCAAATGATGAGTATGCAAATGATATGCAAGGGTTTATGATCAAGCTGGATCTGATTATCTGTCTTGATATAAAAGGCCCATGTATGTTTTAAGAAGTCCAGATGGAGGTTCAGAAGTCCAGTAACCAAGGTGGGGGACTCAAATAAAGAGTCACATGTCCAGGGTTAAATCACAAGAATTGTCCCAAAATGGAGTACTCTTAATCAAAACAAAGTATCAGGGTATGATGTGGCCAATGGTACATGCAAACCTGTAAACAGCCCAACCCCCTCACAGGTAGTGTTCTAAAACAAGGATCCTCAGACTTGGATCAGTTATGAGAAGTGTAAACACTTCTAACCCGGAGGTACAGTGTTTACAATAACCATAAAAGATCCTCCTCTAATTCACCTCAGTTTCTGAAGGTCAATAATAAAGGTCATCCAGACTTAGCAGGCTTCCCAGATAGCCCTAGCACTACAGGAAATCTGTAGCACAGAGTTCTCAAGAAGAAACCCACATCTGAACCGTGTTTAATATTCCCGCACCAGACCGAAATGGAATGGGAAAGAACATGAACCACTCTAGCCTAGGTGTCACTCAGGTCCCAGGTATAGGACCTCAAACTCTCAGTAGAACCCCACCCACCAAAACAAAAACCAGATCTAGCCAGATGACAGTATGACAGTATGATATATAAAGCTGTAAAGAAAGCAATAAATAACTGTACATAAAGTAGTAAATAAAGCAAATATACAAACACAATTAGCACATAACACCCCAGTAAACACAAATCAAACAAGCGCTAGGAGGAACCCACAAAAAGAACCAGAAGCCCTGGTTACAGTATAAGGGTCCCCAGCAGAGTCGCCAAGCTGTCGCTCCCACCAAAATGACACCCAGGTCAGAAGGGGTACATACGCGAACGGTCGGCGAAAGAAGGATGAGAACACAAAGGGGTGAACTCAGAAAGACAAGAGTCGCCAGCTAGTCATTTTTATCCCGGAGGAAAGGTAATGCTGCATAGACCTAGGAAAGATATGGATAAGACGGTTGCGAACCAGAGAGACTGAGAAAGGGGGTTGGTTACAACCTGGGAAGGTATTAGCACCCAGATTGTCCGCCGTACTCGACGGGATCCACGCTTAAAAGACTTGTGTTTTAAAGGGGTAGTGTCAGTGCTAAGATGTGTAACAAAGCTGGAAAGAATGCAAGTGTCAGTGTAAAAGAAGTGTGAAGTGTATAAGTGAAGTGTCAGTGTAAGAATAAGGATGAAATGCTCAAGACCATGAGGCTTAAAGAATAATGCTGGAAGAGGGGGAATGTACAGAGACTTTTGTTCGATAACTGTTAAGTTATGCCTACGTATCCTCTCGTGCAATGAGGAAGTCAGAACACCGTAGTTCGACCCAAAGAGACTGAAAGATAAATTGACTTGTGAACTGCTTACTTGTCTATGCTCAAGTGTATGACCTGTCTGGCTCAGGTGCAAACTGTCTTGCATTAGACGGAAGAAGCGAGTTCTCGTTTATGAGTGAATGAGGTGAGAAAAGAATCCCGAAGGAGGCGATTATTGTTTGTTTTTGAGTTTTCAATCTTTTATTGTTTTTTCGGATTTGTCATAAGAAAATGAGCTTAAGCCTAAACCAATGGGTTAGTAAACTCATCACATCCTCCCTCTGATTAGGGGTAATGAGAATACCTTAAATGTGAAGTCAGCATCTCACACTTAATCACCCTGATGTAGGATTAAGATCATTAACCTACTTGTGATTATTTAGATGTTTTGGTGTTTTTGTTTAGTGTTAAGTAATGAGTTTAAGCCATAATCAAGGATTTAATGGACTCATTACACCATCCTAATAGAAGGATAATAGATGAGAATATTCAAGCTGAGGAAAGCTCCTCAACTTAATCCGTGATTAGGGATTAACCTCATGACAAAACAAAGCCTTTATTAAATGGATTTTAGTTAATGATAGGATGAAGAAGTGGATTTTATGGTTAGTAAGACAACTTGAGGGGGACTTGTCCATTAACACTAGGGTTAGTCCTTCTTAACAAGTTAAGGAAGAATTAGAACCCTGATGCAAGGCCCAAGTTATAAGCTTGATGTCTTAGTGATTATTAGGTGGATTGATTAAAGGATTTAAACACATTAAGGGTTTAACACTTAGGATTAAAGTTATACACTCCATCCTAATAGAAGGATGCAGGCATAAGCTTAATCACAAAGCCTTAAAGCCTTTAGGGTTTAGTCCCTGACTATGAGGTGAGAAGAGAAGACTCAAAGATGACACAAAGGTAAAACTAAATGGGGGACTAATCAAAACCCTAATTGTTATCATGCTTGGAGATCCTAGGGTTTGTGAGGCTTAAGAGAGAAAGATCTTCAAAGAACCACCAAGGAAAGGAGCAAATGAAAGGAGAAAGAAGCAGAGAGAAGCAGGACAACTTGCTTCACTTAAGAAGACAAGTTGCTTGAAGGAAGAAAGTAAGATGAACATGAATGAGCAAGCTCACTCTAATACACATACAAAATGCAGCAAAGAAGATATGAAAGAGATGAAAAGAGATTGTGAGAAGTGAAGGCAAATTCACTTCTCAAACAACTTACCACCTGAAAAGTTAGCAAAAGAAATGAGATGCAATGCAAATGAGATGAAATGTCATGATGTAAACCAAAGTCAGAAGCATTTACATGGAGTGAATGATGCTAAGAGATGATACAAACATGAGACAAGGCATGGGAATGATCAAACAAGCATAAAGATGCAAATGAGGCATGCATTGAACCATGGAAGTACATGAAAAATTATGAAATGTCATGAACATACAACATGGCAAATGGAAGGTGCAATGATCAAACATGGTTCTAATATGTCCTAAGATGTATTATGAATCATGAGGATGCACAAAATGTCATGGCAAGTCATGGTATGCAAGAAAATGAGAAATGGATGCAAAGGAAAGCACAAATTAGGGTTATATGCATCACACAAAGCAAAAACTCAAAACCAGAAGCAAATGATATGATAAAAATTTGAAAATGCAACCAAAGATGCCCTAAACCTATACAAACTCACTGCCCAAAGGAGGGGATCCAACTCTTAACCTATTGAAAGTTATGAATTTCCTAAGATTGTTACAGTTTTAAGGTACCTTGCAATGAAAAATGCAAAACAAATTGAAAATGGAAGATCAATTCAAACCAAATTTACCCTATAAACTACATGCTATGTAAGATGCAATGCCAAAAGAATCATCACCCAACTCTCAAAGGTTAGGCAGAAAGAAATTTTTGAAGTTTGACATAAAATATTGCCTTGAAATGAAATTAAATCCAATGAAAATGATCAAAAGGCATCAAGAACAAAAAAGAAATTTGGTTTGAGAGTTGGACAATGTTTCTAAATGTTTTTAAATGCTATGTGAATTTTTTTGTGATTTTTAAATACCTAAATGTATTTTTAATTAATTAATTTTCATTAATTAATTAAAAATAAACATTTAAATGATTTAAAAATAATTTTTAATGCAAAAAATAAAAATAAAAATATTTTTGTGTTCTGAAAATTCATGCAACTTTTGACAAAAATTTTCATAATTTTTTAATGATTTTAGCTATTTTAAAATAAATATGCAAAACAAATGAATAAAAATGAAATAAAAATATAAATAAATGAAAGTATGCAAAGGGGAAGGCCAGGATTTGATCTGGGCTTGGACTGGTTGACTGCGCGCCAGATCCAAAGGCCCAGATTCAAATCTGGCTAATTTTATTAATTAATTAAATTAATCCTAATTAACAACTAATGACATGATCCTGACCCTTGAGACGCACGCGGGAAACAACATCCAGTGGCTCACATTCAAACCTGGTGCCCTAACCCTAATTAGCATTTAATCACTCTCAGGTCACCGGAGACGAGCTCCGGTCGTCTTCTCCGGTGACCTCCTCACCTGAAAATGGCCAACTTCTTCTCTAGGTTATTTCTGGAGCTCTAAAGCTCCAGATCAAACCTCCTAACCTCCCTGAATCTAAACCTACCCTCAAAACAAATTTCTATGACCTACAAAACAAGATTCGAATCAAAACTCAAAAATGGCAAAAGTTTCAGGCAACCAGTAAACACTCAAATCTTAACCATTTCAAAAAGTAAAAACATCAGGATGATCAGCAAGGCATAAGGAACAATCCAAGAACTTAAATTTTCATTTCTGGAAAAAAAGTTCTTGAGGTACCTGAGCTTGAGCTTTCTCAGTTTGCAACTTTCTGGCCAGCTCTTTGCTTCCAATCACCTCCAATGATCCCCCTGAGAAGTTTGCAAGGCTTGGTTGGAGTTTAAAATGGTTGGTTTGTGAGATTGATCAAGTTCTGTTCAGTGAGGGGTGAGAATCGTGATTTAGTTTGAGGAGGTTTCAGGGATGAATGAGGGCAGGGAAATGATCAGGGGAGTATGATGAGTGATCCTATGGAGTTTGTTTTTATGTTTGATGCTTGTGTTGTGTGATTCGAAGCAAAATGCATAAAGGGAGGTTTTTGAGAATGCTGGCTTGTGGGAGAGATCAGGATGAGTTGTGTGTTGAAATGGCTTGCTTGAAGTGTGTTTATAAAGTCTTGATTGGTCAGAATAGTTGGTGTGGCACTGTGGGATTGGTATGGGGTTTTTTGCAAAAAGTCAAGTCTAGGTGTACTTGAGGTATGGGCAAGTGTGAGGTTGTGATAGGGGCATGGTTGGGCTCAGCAGAGATCATGGAGTTCATGTGGATCAGATTCTATGAGCTGTAACAAGTAGAGGCATGGCTTCATGAGTTTTTGCAAGTTGGTACATCTTTGGCCCTTTTGAAGTTTCTTGATCCACAAGTCATGAAAATAGGCAAACTCTTGGTGCATTCTGAATTTTAGGCCTTGGTTCATGTTTGTATAAAGATTAGAGTGTCACTTTGAGGTCTCAATTTGTCTTGGCAAGTGGTTTTGCAACTTTGCTTCTTTGGTACATAACTTGAAATTATGTGATTTTTTCCAACTTTGACAAGCCATAACTTTTGATCCAAAATGAATTAGAATGAGTTCTTGTACTTTTTGAAAAGGGAATGATCCATTCTACAACTTTCATGACCAAAGTTTTCCCATTTGAAGCATTTTTGAGTCAAAAAGAAAGGGTTGAAAAAGTTTCCCAAAATGGCAAGTTTCCATTACAAGTCATTTTCCCAAAAAGGCAACTTTGCAAATGGCTTGAAATTCTTCAATTTTGTGAACTTCCAACATCTTCTATGATCAAATAAAGATCATACACATTCAAAATGATGAAGATCACCCTTTGGTTGGGTCATTGGGGGCCTCAGATGCCCTGATTTTACACTGACTTGCTCAGGAAGTCAACCCTTGATCAGATACCTTCCCCATGGAGTTTCTTCATGAAAACTGATATGCATGATCCCTATACCATATAGAGACCAATAGAAACAAGAATGACCAAAAAATTTGGAGTTATGGCCTCTGAAACCAAAACCCTAATTCTAGGTCATCTGTGCAGTCAAACCTGGCTCTGCTTCCATGCCATTCCCAGTTCTTGTGATTCTTTGACTTTCTTGACTTTATGGGAATACAATATGATGCTTGAACATACATGTACCCATTTGAAGTGATTTAAGACCTTTGGAGTGGCTCAAATGGCTCAGGGATAGCTCAGATCACAAACCCTATATGCAGATGACTTTGAACCAATGCAGTGAATCAAAAATGTAATATGAGATGCTATGATTGAACTTATGCATATGAAAAGATCACAAGCCATGGTGTGAATGGGTGAGGGCAAATTTGGGGTGTTTACAAGGATGTCACACCAGATGTTGTGACATTATCAAACAAAGTATAAGTAAATGAACTGAATCCAGGATGTCACACCAGATGTTGTGACATTGTATCAGTTAATGAAGTAAGTTCAGTTTACAGGATGTCACATCAGATGTTGTGACATTGTATCAGTAAATGAAGTAAGTTCATTTTTTCAGGATGTCACACCAGATGTTGTGACATCTCAAATCTGCTACCAGAATTAGTTAATGATTAACAGAACTGAGTAAATTCAGGGAAGTTATCTGGAATTAATTATGGTTGGATAAAACAGAAGAAGGCGCATCTGTAGGGAGATTTGTTATGTGACTTCAGCATAATCAGAAGAACTGAATTCAAGGTGATGGAAGCATGCGTATCAGGATTGGATAAACCTACAGAAAGCCCAAAATCCAAACACCTATTTAAGCAACAGAAACTCTCAGAATAGAGTACGAACTCAAGAAGACCAAATAGGGTGTTTTGTGTTTTAATAGCAGGTTGTTTTATGTGTACCACTTTATGAGCTTTTAAGCAAAAGTGTATTTGTGTCTTGATTGAAACTGTGAAGTAAGATCAAGCTGTTTTGTTTGAAGTATGACTTCAATTTTATTAAACTTGTAAACATATCACTGTGTGATTGAGGGGGAGTGAGTTGGTACTCATATCTAAGTTGTGTCTTAGGTAGAAATTGCCTTGGGTAGATATTAAGTGAAAGATTAAACTGAGTGGTTTAAGTCTAGAATTAATATTACTTATATTGGATTTCCTTCTTGGCTTGGTAGCCCCCAGATGTAAGTGTGGTTATACACTGAACTGGGTTAACAATTTCCTGTGTTGTTTAATTTTCCTGCACTTTAAGTTTTGGTCAAGTTTGCAAGTGTTTAAACATCTCATTCGACATCACGTATCTGATCACTGAATTTCATGAATGATTCAGGTTAATAATCAACTAATGATCTCCACCGAACGTTCCGAGTACTCAATGATCACATGGAGGTTCTGATGTATGCCAAGGAAAAGCTCTGTTAGGATGTTCACTCTGAATTTTTTTTGTATTCATGTTTGAATGACCCACACTGCTTGTTGTCCTTGCTAACCATAATGTGATGTTTCAGGCTGTGGTGAAAGAGCTTCTTGATGAGAAGTTATGGATGATGGGCTTTTGGTATGCGACTTGGCCTTGGCGTGAAGAATCTTATTATGCGAAGTCATTGAGAAACCCGCAAGAAATGTAACCAACCTCTGTTTTGTTGTGGTTTTCTCTTTATGAGAGCCATTAGAATTTCACGTTCCAAGACTTTTGCAATATTTGGACATAATATTTGAGCCTTGATGCACGGCAGTGTAGACTTTTGGGTGAACAATAGCAAATTCCATAACCAAAGACTTTCAAACAAAACTTGCAATAAACTTCTTTGGTGGATATTGAAACAACATATAACCCATAACTTTGGCTTAGATAATATTAGATAAGACTTCACTCTTTTAATGCTCTTGAATAAATGACTATGACTCTGACTTTTTAAATGGTGACACTTGAATTAAATAATTGCTTGAAACTCAATTAACCTTGAATTTTAAATCCGGTAATTGAAGACATTTTGAAAGTAATATTATTTTGAAGCAAACACTAATATCTCTCAAAACAATAACATCTCTCAAATCCACCATATGTCCTCCGCAAAAATAAACCTAATCACTTTGATCATCTCAAGAACCATCATTAACATTTCATTTCCACATGAATGAAAATTTAACCGTTGACGTCGACTGAGTAAGAGAACTCCAAATGCCCACTCACATAATTCATTGGTCATTAGCAATGCTTCAAACTTCGGTCGGTTATCACATGGACCTCTAAGGAGAATAACATTTTATTGGACCTAAATTGAACCAAACATGTTTCAACTTCACATGAACTTCACCTTGGATTCAATTCTTCATTGTACCCAATGCTACTTCTCTAAGCCTTATTGAGAATGAGTTTGGAAAATATTCTAAAATCATTTAGAAAACCCTAGCATCACTTTGGCACATATAAGACTCCCATGAGTCATGTCTTGACTTTAATGCATTCTCACTAATTTGGTACTTCATAATGTATGACCACTTGATTTTGTGAACTAACTCTCAAAAGGTCATGGCCATAGGCCAAATGATCTTCCAAAACAAAAATGAAAATAGTTGGACAAATTTGGGGTATGACAGATGCCCCTATCTAATTGTCTTGAACCTGAAGAAGTGAACTACTGCATGGCATTCAATTTTTAGGGTAAAAATCAATTAGATATAAGAAGACCCTAAAATTTGTCCGACAAGAAGGAAAATGCAATACCACTAAAAGGGATATGAGAATAAGATTGGAAAATTGTACAAAATGTATGAGATTCTTCGTACTAACAAAGCAATATCCCAATTTGATGAATAAACTTCTCCAAATCATACAAGGCAGTCCCTTATGAATTAGGGTTTCTTCGGGGACAAGATCTTAACAAAACATATGATTCTTTGGGTCGTACGAAGCAGTTCCTTAACAATAAAGGCTCTTCGGAAAATGCCCAAATCGGTATCTTAATCAATGATATTCTCTGATCCAACAAAGAAGTTCCTCGCACTCAAGGCTCTCCGTTGATACTAAGAGCAACATCTCAAACAATGGCACGATATTTTCTAGATCATGCGAAACAGTTCCTTTCGGTCAAGGCTCTTCGGTGATACTAAACAATGTCTTAACAAACATGAGATTCTTCGGGTCTGGTGAAGCAGTACCTTTTCAATTAAGGTTCTTCGGAGAATGCCAAAGCAGTATCTTAACCAATGATGTTCTCTGATCCAACAGAGCAGTACTTTATTATGAAGACTCTTTGTTGATATTAGAACAATATCCCGAATAAATAGTGCAAGATTTTCTAGATCATGCGAAGCAGTTCCTTTATATTCAAGGATCTTCAGTGATACTAGAACAGTATTTTTACTGAACATGAGATTCTTCGGGTCTTGCAAAGCAGTACCTTCTCGATTAAGGTTCTTCGGAGGACTCCAAAGCAGTATCTCAATCAAATGAGATTCTCTAATCCAAGCAAAGCAGTACCTTAACAATGAAGGCTCTTTGGGGATACTTAGAGCAGTATCTCTACCCAATGGCATAAGACTTTCTAGGTCATGCGAAGGAGTTCCTTTTAGTCAAGGATCTTCAGGGATACTAGAAAAGTATATTTACCGATAATGAGATTCTTCGGGTCTGGTGAAGCAGTACCTTCTCGATTTAAGGCTCTTCGGAGGATTCCAAAGCAGTATCTCAATCAAATGAGATTCTCTAATCCAAGCAAAGCAGTACCTTAACAATAAAGGCTCTTTGGGGATATTTAGAGCAGTATCTCTACCCAATGGTATAATACTTTCTAGGTCATGCGAAGCAGTTCCTTACAATCAAGGCTCTTCGGTGATACTAGAACAGTATCCCTACCACAACATGAGATTCTTTGGGTCTTGTGAAGCAGTACATTCTCGATTTAAGGTTCTTCGGAAAAATCCAAAGCAGTATCTCAATCGATGAGATTCTCTAGTTCATCAAAGTAGTACCTCACTAATGAAGGCTCTTTGGGGATACTTAGAGCAGTATCTCGATCACACTTTCAGGATACTCTCTGCTTGGAGAGCAAAAAAAATGAAGATGGTGGACATCATCACTATCAACTATGAAGCTGAAGAATAATTTGCTGGGGGATAAAAATCCGCAAGCACATGCGGGATATTAGCTCATTTCATAGGAATATCGCCGAATTTGAGAGAAAAAGGCCCTGGATGCACGTCCTGGATCCCGCTATGACATCTTGATATGACCTCGTACATTGCATGATGCACAATGATTCAAATGAGAATGCAATGATTAATTGTTCTAATGCAAATGTTTTTGTTATATGCTAATGATTAATATGATCGTGTTTGATGACATTCTTGTTTTCAGACAAGAATGTTATGCATGCCATGCTTGCGACAATGCAAATGGTTGTATAGGCTGGAGAGAAAATTTTCGGTAGTTGCCAAGGATATTGGACTTTGGAGGGATGAATGCCAACGTGGTGGACTTGTAGTTATTTCATGGTTGCCAACAAAGTGGACTTTGGAGAGGTGTGCCAAACACGATTGGACTTTTGGCTTTATACTGGTAGTTGCCACCATATTGGGCTTTTGGGAATCTTGGTGTGCCAATAAAAATTGAACTTTTGCTTTTTATTAGTTGTCAATAAAATTGGACTTTAGGTTTTATGAATGATGCCAACGCGGTGGACTTAAAGCCTTTTGGTGGTTACCAATGAATATTGGACTTTGAGAGGTGGTGGAGGGTATTAGATTTTCCAACACTTGGTACACGAGATCCTGATAAAGCTGTAAGCAACAAGAAGAGAGACATGAGTGCCCTTGGCAAAATTTCGACTGAGGTTTAACATTCGTCAATGGGATATGTTGTCTGTGCTGAAACAATCATTGTGATTGGCAATGATATTGATGTTAGCCAATGGGAAAACTGTCAAGTTCCTCTTGTCAACCAAAAAAGATAATCGTACTACCTTTTAAACATTGTTATTATTTTTACCAAAATTTTAAAACAAAGTTTATCAATGATAAAAACATTTTGCAAACAAACAGATAAAGTAAAAATGATTGAGCACAATTTTGACAAGAAATTTCTCTTTTCATTGCTAAAACCCATGAAGGGTAAGAATGTACATACAGATGTAATTCCTTAATGAGGTAATTGTTGTGCAAGGAAAATACAATGGCAATGAAAATAAATGAGATTCTATTGAGTTTCGACACCGCTATGGTCCCTATATCTCTGAAAATCTCATTCGTTAAACTTTGTAGGAAGACGATTGGATTGATCTTTCTCTTTCGTAGCTCCCCAGAGTCAAGTGGATGTATAGAATATAATATTTTCCTTGGAGTTAGTCCCTAACTTTTGCCTGGATCGCCCTTTCGGGTTTTCAATCCACCGGACGCCCTTTTTTGCCTGAGCCACCCTTTCGGGTTTTCAACTCAGCGGGCTAATTTTTATTTTTATCCCTAATTTTTGCCTGGACCGCCCTTTTGGGTTTTCAGTCCACCAGGATAGCCATTTTTGCCTAAGTCGCCCTTTCAGGTTTTCGACTTAGCGGTTTTTTATTCCACTTTTTTAGGCATAATATCTCTTGACTGCATCTGCGTTTACAGGGGTAGATAATTATTCGCCGTCCATACTCGCAAGGATCAAGGCACCTCCGGAGAAAGCTCTCACCACCACAAATGGTCCTTCATAATTAGGGGCCCACTTTCCCCTGGGCTCTCTGTGCATGTTGGTGATTCGTTTGAGCACCAAATCACCTTCCTGGTAGGTCTGAGGACGTACTCTCTTGTCAAAAGCTTTCTTCATACACCTCTGGTAAAGTTGTCCATGGCATAGTGTTGTCATACGCTTTTCTTCAAAAAGATTGAGCTCATCAAACCTTGTTCGAACCCATTCTGCTTCGTCTAATTTAGCTTCCATCAGAACTCTCATTGAGGGAATTTCAACTTCTATTGGGAGGACAGCTTCCATGTCGTATACCAAAGAAAAAGGGGTTGCCCCTGTCGAAGTGCGTACTGAGGTACGGTAACCGTGCAACGCGAAAGGTAACATCTCGTGCCAATCCTTATACGTGACCACCATTTTCTGAATGATATTCTTGATATTCTTGTTTGCCGCTTCGATAGCTCCGTTCATCTTGGGTCTGTATGGTGTTGAATTATGATGCTCGATCTTGAAACTGGCACATAACTCTTTGATTGTCTTGTTATTGAGATTTTACCTGTTATCAGTAATGATCCGGTGAGGAACCTCGTATCTACATATGATGTTATTCTTCAAGAAGCGAGCAACCACTTTCTTGGTGACATTAGCATAAGAGGCGGCTGTAAACACCCCAAATTTGCCCTCACTCATTTCACCATGGCTTGTGATTTCTTTTCATTTTCATAGATTCAATCATAGCATCTCATATTGCATTTTTTGCTTCACTGCATTGGTTCTAAGTCATCTGCATCTAGGGTTTGTGATCTAAGCAATCCAAGGGCTATCTGAACCACTCCAAGAGTCTCCAATCATCTCAAGAGGGCCCATGTATGTTCAAATATCACATTATATCCTCTCAAGGTCAAGGAAGTCAAAGAATCACAAGAACTGAGGAAGGTGTGGAAGCAGAGCCAAGCTTAACTGCACAGATGACCTGAAATTAGGGTTTTGGTTTCAGAGGCCATAACTCCAAATTTTTTGGTCATTCTTGTTTCTATTGGTCCCTATATGTTATGAGGATCATTCATATCAATTTTCATGAAGAAATTCAATGGGGAAGGCATCTGATCAAAAGATGACTTCTTGAACAAGTCAGTGCAAAATTAGGGCATCTGAGGCCCCCAATCACACAACCAAAGGGTGTTCTCCATCATTTTGAATATTTATGATCTTTATTTGATCTTAGAAGATGTTAGAAGCTCACAAAATTGAAGAATTTCAAGCCATTTGCAAAGTTGCCATTTTGGGAAAGTGACTTGTAATGTAAACTTGCCATTTTGGGAAAGTTTTTCAACCCCCTCTTTTTGATCCAAAAATGCTTCAAATGAAAAATCTTTGGTCATGAAAGTTGTAGATTGGATCCTCCCATTTTCAAAAACTACAAGAACGCATTCTAATTCATTTTAGAACAAAAGTTATGGCCTTGCAAAGTTGGACAAAATCACTAAATTTTCACTTTTGTGCCAAAGAGGAAACTTGCAAAAACACTTGCCAAAGCCAAATGTGACTTCAAATCAACTTCTAGTCATCACACAAACATCATTAATGGTCCATAATTCAGATTTGCCCAAGAAATTTCTCACTTTCATGCTTTGGATTCCAAGTTATCATAAGCCATTTTCCATAAAGTTCAAAAGGGGGAATTCTTGCAAAAATGATTCCCAAGGGTTTGTGTGGTCTCTAACTGATCCCAAAGCATTACCATAACATCATGTAGCATTTCACAACAAGAATTCAGCAAGGAATGTCACACGTCCATGACCAAAAATTACAAAATGCAACAAGTTGCAAAATTGCAAAACATGTGACATCTCACCCTTCATCCATTTCAGATCACATCAGAACATCCAAGGGTCTTCCTTGAAGCTGGCTGAGGCAATCCAAACACAAAAATCTTCTCTGCCATGGCCCATAGCTATAGTACACAATTTTTGACTTTTTGGCCAATCATCCCATACCATTCCCACAGTGCATACCTGCCCTCCAGAATTGTTGTGATTGCTTATGGATTACCTAAGGGTCATAAAACAAGAAGAAAGAAGGCTTAGAACACACACACCACCAGCTTGCACAAAAACTGTCCAAAGCTTCATCTCTTCGAAACTCCCTCAAGACTTAACAAAAATCCAAAATTTCTTCACCAACAAATCACATATCACTCAGAGAACAAAACCCACCCCCTGAAACAGCTTGAATCACCACACACACAAACCTCCATTTCTGCTACACCAGAACCAAACAGCACCAACCAGCCATCCTCAAAGATTTCTAAGCTTCATATCATCTTCAGGAGGTTCAAAGGAGTAGGCTTGCATCAAGAGAGAACCCAGAAATCTCAGAATCAGAGGGTCCCCATCTCAGGTAACAGGATGAACTTTTTTCCCATAAGCTAGCTTTTAAGTTCTTTTATGGTTCTATATGCTTCCCTGATCATGGGGATATGATTACTTTTGAAAATGGTTGAGAAACCACCATGTATGTGATCTCTGAAACTTTTGCCCGTTTTTTACATTTTTCTTTGATTCATGTTCATGGTGTGAAATAAATGAGTTTTGGTTGGGGGTTTAGGTTTAGAATGATTGGGGGATCATTTTTGTGCAAGAAATTTGAAGTTTGATGACCTGAGAGAGAAGCTAGGGCTTGGGCTCGTCGGAGAAGACGACCGGAACACTGTTCCGGTCGCCTGAAAGTAATTTGCCCTAATCAATGTAATTAGTGAGATTTAAATGTGAGCCATTGATCTTGCCTTCCCGCACGCGAATGAACGACCAAGATTTGTCATTAAACCCTAATTCAGATTAATTAGTTTAATTAATTAGGTTTAATTTGAATTTAATCAGAATCAATCCCAGCCACTGAAACGCGCGCCAGTCAACTCCCGCCCTCTAACTTTGAATCTCAGCCTCAGGATCCTCATACTTTTCCATTTTTATTTGTTTTATTTTATTTCTATTTAATTTCTACGAATTCTTAAAAATAGTAAAATACATCAAAAAATTCTGAACATTTTTATCAAATCTTTTATTAATTTTCAGAACCCAAAAATATTTTTATTTTTATTTTTTGCATTAAAAATTATTTTTAAATCATTTAAATGTTTATTTTTAATTAGTTAATGAAAATTAATTAATTAAAAATACATTTAGGTATTTAAAAATCACAAAAAAAATCACATTGCATTTTAATACATTTAAAAACATTATCAAACTCTTCAAACAAATTTCTTTTTGGTTCTTGACTTATTTTGACATTTTTCATTGGAATTAAAGTTCTTAAAAGGCAATATTTTTGTCCTAACTTAGAAAAATTCATTCTGCCTAACCATGAAGAGTTTGATGTTGTTTCTTTTTGCATTGCATTCTTCATATCATGTAGTTTCTAGGGTAAAATTGGTTTGAATTTATCCTTCATGTTCAATTTGATGTGCATTTTTCCTTTTGAAGTACCTTAAAACCCTAGCTAACTTGAGAAAATCATAACCCCCATTAGGTTAAGAGTTAGGTCCCCTCCTTTGGGCAGTGAACTTTTGTAGGGTTAGGTTTCCTTTGATCCCATTTTCAATTTTTTATCATGTCATTTGCTTCTAATTTTGAATTTTGCATTGCATATTGTATGTAAACCCTAATTTTTGCCTTCATTTGCATCCATCTTCCATATGCTTGCATTTTTGAACTTGCCATGACATTTTGTGCATCCACATGACTTCTAAGACATCTTAGGACATGTTAGAATCATGTTTTATCATTGCATCATCCATTTGCCATGTTATGTATACATTGCATTTCATGATCTTTCATGAACTTTCATGGTGCAAAACATGTTTCATTTGCACCTTCATCCTTGTATGATCATCCATAACTCTTGACTTGTGTTTTCTCTTAGCATCACTAACATCATGTTTGTGCTTCTGGTTTTGGTTTGCATCATTACATTTCATCTCATTTTCATTGCATTTCATTTCTTGTTGCTAACTTTTCAGGTGGTAAGTGTTGAGAAGTGAATTTGCCTTCACTTCTCAGAATCTTTTCTCACCTCTCTTAATGAATTCTTGCTGCATTTTACTTTTTTATTAGAGTGAGCTTTCTCATTAATGTTCCTTCCTCACCTTCTTTCTTCAAGCAACTTATCTTCTTAAGTGAAGTAAGTTGACTTGCTTCTTCTGCTTCCTTCTCCTTTCATCTGCTTCTTCCTTGGTGGCTTTTCTCTTGAAAATCTCTTGCAAGCCTCATAAACCCTAGGAACAACCAAGCATGATCACAATTAGGGTTTGATTAGTCCCCCATTAGTTTTACCTTTGTGTCATCTTTGTGTCTTCTTTTCTCATCTCACAATCAAGGACTAAACCTTAAGGGTTTTAAGGCTTTGTGATTAAACTTATGCCTGCATCCTTCTATTAGGATGGAGTGTATAACTTTAATCCTAAGTGTTAAACCCTTAATGTGTTTAAATCCTTTAATCAATCCATCTAATAATCACTAAGACATCAAGCTTGTAACTTGGGCCTTACATTAGGGTTCTAATTCTTCCTTAATTGGTTAAGAAGGACTAACCCTAGTGTTAATGGACAAGTCCCCCTCAAGTTGTCTTACAAACCATAAAATTCACTTCTTAATCTCACCATTAACTAAAATACACTTTAATAAAGGCTTTGTTTTGTCATGAGGTTAATCCCTAATCATGGATTAAGTTGAGGAGCCTTCCTCAGCTTAAATGTTCTCATCTATTATCCTTCTATTATGATGGTGTAATGGGTCCATTAAATTCTTGATTATGGCTTAAGCTCATTACTTAACACTAAACAAAAACACCAAAAACATCTAAATAAATACAAGTAGGTTAATGATCTTAATCCTACATCATGGTGATTAAGTGTGAGGTGTTTACTTCATACTTAAGGTATTCTCATTACCCCTAATCAAACGGAAGATGTGATGAGTTTACTAAACCTTGGTTTAGGCTTAAGCTCATTAACTTATGACAAACTTCAAAAAGCAATAAAAGACTGAAAACATCAAAAACAAACAATATTCGTCTCCTTCGGGATTCTTTTCTCATCATCTTCACTCACAAACGAGAACTCGCTTCTTCCGTCTGATGCAAGACAGTTTGCACCCGAGCCAGATAGGTCATACACTTGAGCATAGATAAGCAAGCAGTTCACAAGTCAATTCATCTTCCAGTCTCTTTGAGTCGAACTACGGTGTTCTGACTTCCTCATTGCACGAGAGGATACGTAGGCATAACTTAACTGTTATCGAACAAAAGTCTATGTATATTCCCCCTCTTCCAGCATTACTCTTTAAGCCTCATAGTCTTGAGCTTCACATTCTTTTCTTACACTGACACTTCTTTATTTTACCTCACATTTCTTTTTGCACTGGCACTTGCATTCTTTCCAGCTTCGATACACAGATTACACTGACACTACCCCTTTAAAACACAAACTTTCAAGCGTGGATCCCGTCGAGTACGACGAACAATCTGGGTGCTAATACCTTCCCAGGTTGTAACCAACCCCCTTTCTCCGTTTCTCTGGTTCGCAACCATCTTATCCATCTTTTCTCAGGTTTATGCAGCATTACCTTTCCTTCGGGACAAAAATGCCTTACTGGCGACTCTATTAATTTCTTCTCTCGCCGAACGTTCGCGCTTGTACCAGGATGCAAATCTTTGGGAGCAACAGCGGCTTCGACCCACTTAGTAAAGTAGTCTATGGCAACAAGTATAAACCTATTCCCGTTTGAGGCCTTTGGTTCAATCATCCCAATCATATCTATTCCCCACATGGAGAAAGGCCATGGCGAAGTCAAGACGTTCAATGGAGTGGGAGGTACGTGCACCTTGTCAGCATAAATTTGGCATTTGTGACATGTTTGAACATGAGCATAACAATCAGCCTCCATTGTTAGCCAATAGTATCCTTCTCTAAGGATTTTCTTTGCCATGGTATGCCCACTCATATGGGTACCAAACAATCCTTCATGTATCTCTTTTATGATTTGTTCTGCCTCCCGTTCATCTACACATCGGAGTAGGATCATGTCATGATTTCTCTTGTACAAAACCTCCCCATTCAGAAAGAAATTTGAGGCCAATCTTCTTAGTGCTCTTTTGTCCATACTCAAAGCACCTTCTGGGTATTCTTTCTTCTCCAAGTAGCGCTTGATATCATAGAACCAAGGCTTGACACTTGATTCTTCTTCAGCAGTCAGACAATGAGCAGGTTCTTCAAAACGCTTGAGATCAATGGAAGGCTGATGGTTAGGCCAAATTAGTTGGTACATAGATGCCAGTGTTTCCAGAGCGTCAGCCATTTGGTTTGCACTACGAGGCACATGGGTGAAAGTAATATCATTAAACATGGGGAGTAACTTCAATACATAATCCCGATATGGGATCAGATGATCACATCTTACTTCCCAATCTCCTGTAGTTTGATATATCACCAGAGCTGAGTTACCATATACATCGAGTGTTTTAATCCTCAGATTAATGGTTTCTTCTAGTCCCATAATGCACGCTTCATATTCAGCCACATTGTTCGTGCATGGAAAACAAAGCTTAGCTGTAAAAGGTACATGAAAATCCTTAGGAGATGTCAATACTGCCCCAATTCCACAACCCCGATCATTAGCAGCACCATCGAACATGAGATTCCATCGCTCCCCTGGTTCAGGCCCTTCGTCAGGTCCAGGTTCTTCATAGTCTTTAATCAACATGATATCCTCGTCCGGAAAGTCAAACTTCAAGGGTTGGTAATCCTCCACAGGCTGGTGGGCGAGATGATCTGCTAGTATGCTGCCTTTGATAGCCTTTTGAGTAACATATTCAATATCGTACTCTGACAAAAGCATTTGCCATCGGGCAATCCTGCCAGTGAGAGCTGGTTTCTCAAATATATATTTAAGAGGATCCATCTTGGAAATCAAATATGTCGTATGGGTCATCATATATTGTCTGAGACATTTGGCATCCCATGCGAGAGCACAACAAGTCTTCTCGAGTGCTGAATACCTCGTTTCACAATCACTGAACTTCTTGCTTAAGTTGTAGATGGCATGCTCCTTCTTGCCAGTCTCATCTTGTTGCCCCAACACACAACCCATGGACTCGTCAAGAACTGTCATGTACATTATTAGAGGCCTTCCAGGAACAAGGGGTATCAAGATTGGTGGTTCTTGCAAATATTCCTTAACTCTATCGAAGGCTATTTGACATTCATTATCCCATTCAATTGCTTGATACTTTCTTAAGAGCTTGAAGATCGGTTTGCAAGTAGTAGTGAGATGCGAAATAAATCTGGCGATGTAATTCAATCTTCCAAGGAAACCTCTGACTTCCTTTTCAGTTCTTGGCGCATGCATGTTCTGAATGGCTCTGACCTTGTCAAGATCAACCTCAATCCCCTTCTGACTCACAATGAATCCTAGCAACTTTCCGGATCGAACCCTAAATGTGCACTTATTCGGGTTAAGTCTGAGCTTGAACTCTCTTAATCGTACAAACAACTTTTGCAGATTAACAATGTGTTCCTCCTCTATTTGGGATTTAGCAATCATATCATCAACGTAACTTCAATCTCTTTATGAATCATATCATGAAAGAGCGTTACCACGGCACGTTGATATGTTGCTCCAGCATTTTTGAGTCCGAATGGCATCACTTTGTAGCAAAACGTTCCCCACGGCGTGATGAACGTGGTCTTCTCCATGTCTTCTGGATCCATTTTGATCTGATTATATCCGGAAAAACCGTCCATAAAGGAGAACACTGAAAATTGAGCTGTATTATCCACCAATACATCGATGTGAGGTAGTGGGAAATCGTCTTTAGGACTAGCTCTATTCAGGTCTCTGTAATCGACACACATGCGGACCTTTCCATCTTTCTTTGGAACTGGTACGATGTTGGCGATCCACTGTGGGTATTTAGCTACTGCTAGAAATCCAACGTCAAATTTCTTTCTTACTTCTTCCCGAATCTTGAGGGCCATGTCTGGATGAGTCCTTCTCAACTTCTGCTTGACTGCTTGACATTCTTCCTTGAGTGGCAACTTGTGTACGACAATATCAGTATTCAGCCCAGGCATATCCTTATATGACCATGCGAACACATCGGCGTACTCATGGAGGAGCTTTATCAATTTTGCCTTCACTTCAGCTTGCAGAGAAGCACCTATCTTCACTTCTCGTTTATCCTCTTCTGATCCCAGGTTGATAACTTCAATGTCCTCTTGGTGCGGCTGGATGACCTTTTCTTCCTGTTTGAGTAGTCGAACTAACTCCTCAGGGAGTTCACAATCTTCCTCGCCTTCTTCGTCCACTTGGTTGATCGGAAAATCGGAAGTTATATAGGACCATATCAGCGTCGTTATCAAGGACCTCGGTGGTGTCTCTGCATGTTTATGATTTATGCATTTATTTTAGAAAGTGTGTGCTTTAAAACATTGCCATTTTATTACGAAAGAAAAAACGAAAGAAAGAGAACAAATATTGAATGCAAATTGTAGATTTATTATATTAATAATCAAAGTTTTAGAACATTGGTGGCCCGACAACATTCCAATATGCCTTGGGCAGAGCATATGGTTTTGAAAAAGAAGCAGAATTACTTTTTAGGGTAAATAAACTGAGGAATCTTGACAGTCCTCCAATTCTCTAATTCCTCCCCTAGATTGGCTTGACGAATCCAATTACAAGTCACTTCATGATAGTCTTCGTCCGAGATCATTGCAGCGTGATCTTCAAAGATGTATCCAACACTTGTAAATGTATCACTCACCCGAGGAAATTGACCATGCTCTTCATATGCAGAGACCATTGTTGCGCTAGAAGATGGCTGATAGCCTATGCCATACATGTCTCTTTTATCTTGCACCTCAACAACTTTGCCCCAGCCCTGTGTGTTTCCAGTTTCCAAGACAGCCAAAGCTTCCTTCAGGGATGCCATTGACATTGATGGCTGTGGGCGCTCAGACTCTCGTTGTACTGCCAGCATACTCACTATTTCAAAAGATTGAAACGGTGTCTCAACGGTTTCGCCTTCAACATCAATATACCAGAATGAGGTCAAATGGCTCACCAGTATATCCTCCTCGCCTCCAATTACCACTATTCGGGTCTGCATAGGGAACTTTAGTTTTTGATGAAGAGTAGACGTGATGGCCCCGACGTTATGAATCCATGGTCTTCCCAAGAGACAGCTGTACCCAGGATGGATATCCATTACTTGGAAAGTAATGGTGAAAAATGCAGGTCCTATCTTGATCGGGAGATCCACCTCTCCTATAACCGCACGCCTGGAACCATCGAAGGCTTTTACTATCAATGCACTCGGCTTCATCACCACTCCTTACACATGCATTCTTTCCAACTTCGTCTTTGGCATCACATTTAAGGAGGAACCAGTGTCCACCAACACCCTCGACAGCAACGTATTTTCACATCTTATGGAGATGTGCAAGGCCTTATTATTGTTTTTCTTATCAGCAGTGAGCTCTTCATCATTAAAGTCGAGGAAGTTACCAGTGGTAACACTGGCTATGACGTTATCGAATTGGGCTACGGTAATGTCTTTGGTAATGTGGGACACACTTAGCACTTTCAGCAAAGATGATCTATGTGCTTCAGAATTGAGTAATAAAGCTAGCATAGATATTTTGGCGGGAGTCTGATTCAGCTGATCGACTACCTTGTAGTCGCTTTTCTTGATAATCCTTAAGAACTCTTCTGCCTCCTTCTGAGTGAATGCAGCTTTTGGCAATGACGGATCTATTGGTGACCCTTGAGGAACAGGAGTGACAACCGGTGCAACAGTTGTCTTTTGTTCTTGATTGATGACGACTCTACTGGTCTTGGTGCAAACACTCGTCCACTATAAGTCATCCCACTTGGTCCAGAATGGATGTTTCAATGGGAAATTCAATATTAATGGGCTGCCTCCTCTGTCCTTGTCTAGCGTTCACCGGTTCATAACTCCAAGGTACAGCTTGGTTATTCTCCCCAGTGTAGGGAACTGAATATTCCATAACTATAGGAGTAACATTGTTTGGAGTCTGAGGTGCATCATAATACACCTCAATTGCAACCACCATTCTTTTCTTCTTTCCTCGTCTTTTGATCTGTATCAAACCTTGATTGAGGAGTCCTTGCAGACACTCCCTGATATCTTCCTCAGAATGATCAACCCCTTCATCTTTTACCAACATCAAACCTGATTTCTCCAATTGTTCCCCAATCTTAGCCATTGGAGTTTGAATGTCTTCTGCCTTTAGAATTAACTCACACTCGTCTTCCTCCTTCACGACATTAACAGCCGCTCCTCCATGAGGTGGCATAGGGTTGTTTTTGACATTTGGGCCTCTTGGAGTAAAAGTTAGATCCTTTGACTCCACCAAATCCTGCACGTGATTTTGAAATGCATAACATTTGTCTATAGTGTGTCTAGGCGCACCTCTGTGGAACTCGCAGGTGGCATTAGCATCGTAATTTGGATGATAAGGGAAGGTGGCTGGTCTTAAATCCCTCAAAGTCAATTGTCCGCGTTGGTTCAGCTGATTAAAGATATCTCTGTAAGGCATGGGGACTGGATCAATGTGCCTTCTTGGTCTAGGTTGCCTCTGCACTGGACCACTTCGTCTGTATTGCTGATTGGGCTATTGTGCAGGAGCCTGCTGATATTGTTGGTGTTGATGAGCCTGTGGTTGATATGGAGCTGGTGCAACATTAGCCACATGCCCATTAGACATGTTATACGGCAAGCTGGTTCTTCCTCTCAAAATAGCATTGGCTTCTCCTTCCCTCTTCTTTTGGAAGTTGGGATAAGGTTTCTTGCCAACACTTGTAGAAGTGGCTACTCCTTTTCCCTTTTTCAACTGGCTTTCAATCCTTTCTCCTACGGACACGATCTCGGAGAAGCTAGGAAAACTAGCTCCCATCATCTGGTCCATATATTTGTCCTCCAGTGTATTTAAAAACATGTCTGTTAACTCTTTAGGAAGCAATGGCGGTTGAACCCGTGCAACGAGTTCTCTCCACCTTTGTGCGTATTCTTTGAACGACTCGTTGTTACGTTGTGTCATGTCTTGCAGTTGAGTATGATTGGGTGAAAGATCAACATTGTACTGGTAATGTTCAATGAATGCATGAGAGAGGTCATTCCACGTTTTGACTCGGCCTCTTTCCAACTGGACGTACAATTCCAATGATGCCCCGGATAGGCTATCCTGGAAATAATGAATTAGGAGCTGGTCGTTCCTAGCATATAAAGCCATATTTCTGCAGTAAGCCCGAAGATGACTGTGAGGACAAATGTTCCCTTTATATTTATCGGGAAAGTCCGGAGCCTTAAACTTATGCGAGATTACCAATCCTGGCACAAGACACATCTCCTCAGCATCTAGACCCGGAATGGTCTTAATATCCATTGCCTTAAGCTTTTCCTCCATTGAGCGCAACCTCTCTGCTACTGGCTCGAGAAGAGCTTCAGTACGGTGAACCAGTAGGTCCGCATAAAAGACATCAGACTGCTCATCCATGTCCTTAAATGACCCATGGTGAGCTGCTAAAGATGGTAAGTTGGGTGGATTTGCCCCAGCAAGATTGAAGTTTTCTTTGGTAGTCCCCGAAGTGTCGGCTTGTCTGGCGAGTTTCTCAGGTTCTTCTTCTCTCTTAGCCACAGTGATAACCTCGAGGATTTGGTCTAGCTTTCCTTTGAGCGAATCAATATTAGACCTCATAGCGTTCTGCTCCTCTTGGATTTGCTCCAAAGTCATTTTGTAGATCTTTCTAGTCTCGTACCTCCGTCGGAAAATCCGGAAAGTCAGCTTTTCTGTGGATGGAATGTAAAGTGTATGAGTTTTTTTGTATTTTGTTTGGTTATGAAAATGAGCTTATGAATGCATATGTTTGATTACAAAGCTCTCAGTCGTCTTATCAATTTATTACTAAAGATTTTTAACGTATTTTATCATTGCAAATAAGACAAGATTTAAAATCCAAAAGCATCAATTTTCATTCATTTGATTCAAACAAGTACATTAGAGATTCCACGAGTTTTCAAATTACAACGCAAAATATGACAACAACTTTCTTGAACATAAACTATGGTGCAACCCTGAAAATGACCCCTTGAGCTTTGCGGACTGCTACTAGATTTGTGGTAAGCTCCTTGATGGTTCTTTTGCAAACCTTCACACACCTGTATACTTCTTCAGGTGTGTTTTCTGGGCACATAACTCGATCTTCATCTTCAAGTTTCTCTGGGAGGTCTTGACTTGCCAGGTTCAACATGCCAGCCAGGTTTACAAACTTCTGCTTCCACTCTTCGTACAAAGCTTGGAGATTTGCAATTGCAACATCTCTTCCGCCTATGGCCGCCTCAGCATCCTGACACTTGTTCATCCATTGGATGCAAGTTTCCTCCAGGTCTTGATAAGCTTTCTGAGACCTTGGGTAGTCAATTTGTTCCACAACTTGCTCATGTTGAAATTTCTCACGGTCGTACTTTCGCTGATAACTCTCCTTTTCCAACTTTTCTGCTACTAGCTTGTCTTCTTCTTTCTTGAGAGAATCCTCTAAACTCTTGATCTTTGCTTCTAAGGTGATTCTATCCTCCTTCTTGTTCTTAAGACACACTTCCATGTCTTTCTGTAAACTGATAATTCGAACTTCAGTCCTTCTCAATTGCTCATTACGATAATCTAGATCCATGCTAGCTCCATAAAGAGCACCCAGGCAATGCTCTCTCTTATCTTCTTCTATTCTGGATCTTTTGTTACTGCTTTCCACTCTTTCCGTCATCTTTTTACTTTTCTCCTCCCAGACTTCTTGTTTTCCTTTGGTTCGAAGGAGCTCGATCCGCATGCGTTCGTTCTCCAATTCTAAACCTTTGATCCTTTTGTTGAGCTCATCTATGTCTTTAGGTAATAATGGTGCTTTCTCAGGAAGAGGTGGGAAAGTTATTGGATCGAGGAAGAAAGGGATCTTAACGACACGAGCTCTTTCTTTCACCCACAAGACATAAAGTTCTTTCACAGCGATATTCTTGTGGACACTAGGGTCACTCGTAACGATCTTCTTCCAAGCCGCCTTGAATTTCTTTAACTCTTCTTTAGATGGGTTATCAACAACAAAAGGTATCAAATGCCTTTCCTCGGGAGGAGCTTCCATAGGGAGCCCAAGTTGTCTCTTGAGCAGCACCGGGTTGTAATTTATGCAACCATGATTTCCTATCAGAGGGACATTAAGGAAGTTTCCACATCTAAGCACGACACCCCCAATCTTCCAGTCTCTTAAGTACCATGTGATGTCATTATCCCTAAGCGAAGCAAATCTGTGAGGCCACGATAAATGCCTGGACACAAAGTAACCCTCCTTAGGCATGTGCATTTTCATCCACATGTGCAACAGCGGAGCGCAACAAAGAAACACACCTCCCCTCTTCGTATGTCGGGTATGGAAAGTATGATAGAAATCTTCCAATAAGAACGGAACTGGGTTTCCTGTCATGAAAATATCTATAGCAGAACGGTCGACAAACTTATCTGACTTCGAGAACAACACGATCCCATACACAAGAAGAGCTAGGATTGCTCCGCAGGAGGACCAGTTTCCTTTTTCAGCACATTGCCAGGCTTGCTTTTCTAAGAACAGTCTCGTGAATCCTTCTTTGTCTGACTTGTTATTCACTAACAAACTTACAGGAAGTCCCAACACAGCAGCCAACTTAGTCATAGTGACTTCTTCTTCTAGCTTTGGGAAAGGATTGTGGTCCCTAATACGAAGGCCCACAAGTGTAAACACCCCAAATTTTCCCTCACCCATTCACACCATGGCTTGAGATCTTTTCATATGCATAAGTTCAATCATAGCATCTCACATTGCACTTTTGCTTCACTGCATTGATTCAAAGTCATCTGCATCTAGGGTTTGTGATCTGAGCCATCTCTGAGCCATTTCAGCCACTCCAAAGGTCATCAATCATTTCAAGAGGGTCCATGTATGTTCAAGCATCATATTATATCCTCTCAAGATCAAAGAAGTCAAAGAATCACAAGAACTGAGAAAGGCATGGAAGCAGAGCCAGGTTTAACTGCACAGATGACCTAAAATTAGGGTTTTGGTTTCAGAGGCCATAACTCCAAATTTTTTGGTCATTCTTGTTTCTATTGGTCTCTATATGTTATGAGGATCATGCATATCAATTTTCATGAAGAAATTCCATGGGGAATACATCTAATCAAGAGTTGACTTCTTGAGCAAGTTAGTGAAAAATCAGGGCATCTGTGGCCCCCAATGACCCAAACAAAGGACATTCTCCATCATTTTGAATGTGTATGATCTTTATTTGATCATATAAGGTGTTAGAAGTTCACAAAATTGAAGGATTTCAAGCCATTTGCAAAGTTGCCTTTTTGGGAAAGTGACTTGTAATGTAAACTTGCTATTTTGGGAAAGTTTTTCAACCTCCTCAAATTGATTCAAAAATGCTTCAAATGGCAAAATTTTGGTCATGAAAGTTGTAGAATGGATCCTCCCATTTTCAAAAAGTACAAGAACTCATTCTAATTCATTTTGGATCAAAAGTTATGGCTTGTCAAAGTTGGCAAAAATCACTTAATTTTCACTTTTGTACCAAAGAGGCAAAGTTGCAAAACCTCATGTCAAGCCTTTATGTGACCTCTAATTGATTTCTATGCATTACACAAACATAAACCATGACTTAAAAATCAGAATGCACCAAATAACCTCCCATTTTCATGACTTATGCTTCAAGTAATCACAAAAGGGCCAAAAGATCACAAAATTGCAAAACATCACATAAACCCTAATCCACTTGCTGCATTGCCTCTAATTCATTTCCATGGTTCTCCTTGAAGCATGTTGAGCCAAGCCATACACTTGTACCTTGACTGCCATGGCCCATACCTCTTCTTACACAAAAGTTGACTTTATGCAAAATGACCCATACCAATCAAGCTAGGCCAGCAACAACTCTCTAACCTATCCAAGCTTGATACATGGACAAAATGAGACTCAACACATATCACAACACAACCTGAATACTCAGCATAAGCCATAGTTCACAAGACTCTCCTCTTATGCACTTTCCTTTGAATCTCATCACACAATCATCAAACCTCAAAACCAACTTCACCATTCATTCAGAAAAGCTTCATAGAGCATAAACCACCCTTCACCTTGCCTTGAAAGTCCTTGAAACTCAAACACGATTTTCCACCCTCTCTGAACAGAACTCCATCAATATCACAAACTAGCCACAACACACTCCAACTAAGCTTCAAAGCTTCCTCAGGAAGATCATTGGAGCCATTTTGAAGCAAGGAAGCAGTCAGAAAGCTCCTGGATTGAAAGCTTCATCTCAGGTAGCCATGCGAATCATTTTTTCCAAAAGCTCTATTTTAAGTTATTAAATGATTAAGTGTGATCCCCTGAACATGTTGAGCTTTAAATTTTTGAAAATGATGAAGATTTGAGCATGTATGGCTTGTCTGAAATTTCTGCCATTTTCGTACCTTGCTTCGAATCTTGTTAATGGTTAGAAATAAATTCCATTTGAGGGTGGGGTTGGGTTCAGAATGGAGAGAGGAAGTGATCTGGAGCTTTAGAGCTCCAGAAATGACCTAGAGAGTGAGATTGAAATTCTCAGGGAGGATTGTCACCGGAGAAGACGACCGGAGCTCTTCTCCGGTGACCTGAATGTAATTAGGGCTTAATCTGAGATTAGGGCAAAGTTTGAATCTGGGCCATGCGATTGATCCTTCCCGCGCGTGTTTGTGTGGCCTGGATCTCATGATTAGTTTTAATTTAAGTTTATTTATTTAATTAATCTGGATTAATGAAGTTTGAACTTGGGCCCTTGGATGTGGCGCCAAGTCAATGGTCTCAAACCCAGAATCAATCTGGACTCTTCATCCTGCATACTTCTCATATTTTAATTTTTTATTCATTTCTTTTCCATTTTATTTGCACGAATTATTTAAAATAGCAAAATGCATCCAAAAATTCTCATTTTTTGCATTAAAAATTAATTTTAAATCATTTAAATGCTTATTTTTAATTAGTTAATGAAAATTAATTAATTAAAAATGCATTTAGGTATTTAAAAATCACCAAAAAATTCACATTGCATTTTAAAACATTTAGAAACATTATCAAACCTTCAAAACAAATTGCTTTTTGGTTCTTGATGCATTTTGATCATTTTCATTGAAATTAAATTCATTTTAAGGCAATATTTTTGTTCAAACTTGGAAAAATCCATTCTGCCTAACAATTGAGAGTTTGATGATGGTTCTTCTTGCATTGCATCCTTCATGGCATGTAGTTTATAGGATAAATTTGGCTTGAACTGATCTTACATTTTCAATTTGTTTTGCATTTTTCATGATAAGGCACCTTAAAACCCTAATTGACTTAAAATAATTCATAACTTGCACTAGGTTAAGAGTTGGGTCCCCTCCTTTGGGCAGTGAACTTGTGTAGGGATAGGGTTCCTTTGATCCCATTTTCAATTTTTTATCATGTCATTTGCTTCTGATTTTGAATTTTGTTTTGAATGTTGTTCATAAACCCTCATTTGTGCCTTCCTTTGCCTCCATCTCTCATTTGCTTGCATTCAAGAACTTGCCATGACATTTTGTGCATCCACATTATTCATAAGACATCTTAGGACATATTAGAATCATGTTTGATCATTGCATCTTGCATTTGCCATGTTATATGTCCTTTGCATTTCATAAACTTTCATGAACTTCCATGGTTCAAAGCATGCTTCATTTGCATCCTCATGCTTGTTTGATCACTCGCATCTCTTGTCATGTGTTTGCATCATCTCTTAGCATCATTAACATCATGTTTATGCTTCTGGTTTTGGTTTCCCTCATTGCATTTCATCTCATTTGCATTTCATTTCATTTCTTTTTGCTAACTTTTCAGGTGGTAAGTTGTTTTGAGAAGTGAATTTGCCTTCACTTCTCACAATCTCTTTTCATCTCTCTTATGCATCATTGCTGAATTTTATCTTGTGCTTTGGAATGAGCTTGCTCATTCATGTTCATCTTACTTTCTTTCTTCAAGCAACTTGTCTTCTTAAGTGAAGCAAGTTGTTTTGCTTCTCTTTGCTTCTTTCTCCATTCATCTGTTTCTTTCCTGGTGGCTTCTCTGAAGATCTTCTTGCAAGCTTCATTAACCCTAGGAACAACCAAGCATGATAACAACTAGGATTTGATTAGTCCCCCATTTAGATTTTACCTTTTGTGTCATCTTTGAGTCTTCTCTTCTCATCCCTTAATCAAGGACTAAACCCTAAAGGTTTTAAGGCTTTGTGATTAAGCTTATGCCTGCATCCTTCTATTAGGATGGAGTGTATAACTTTAATCCTAAGTGTTAAACCCTTAATGTGTTTAAATCCTTTAATCAATCCACCTAATAATCACTAAGACATCAAGCTTGTAACTTGGGCCTTGCATTAGGGTTCTAATTCTTCCTTAACTGGTTAAGAAGGACTAACCCTAGTGTTAATGGACAAGTCCCCCTCAAGTTGTCTTACAAACCATAAAACTCACTTATTCATCTTATCATTAATTAAAATCCACTTGATAAAGGTTTGTTTTGTCATGAGGTTAATCCCTAATCATGGATTAAGTTGAGGAGCTTTCCTCAGCTTAAATGTTCTCATCTATTATCCTTCTATTAGGATGGTGTAATGGGTCCATTAAATCCTTGATTATGGCTTAAACTCATTACTTAACACTAAAAAAAAACATCTAAATAAATGCAATTAGGTTAATGATCTTAATCCTACATCATGGTGGTAAGGTGTGAGGTGCTTACTTCATGTTTGAGGTATTCTCATTACCCCTAATCAGAGGGAGGATGTGATGAGTTTACTAACCCTTGGTTTAGGCTTAAGCTCATTTTCTTATGACAAATTCAAAAAGTAATAAAAGATTGAAAACACAAAAAACAAACAATAATCGTCTCCTTCGGGATTCTTTTCTCATCTCATTCACTCACAAACGAGAACTTGCTTCTTCCGTCTAATGCAAAACAGTTTGCACCTGAGCCAGACAGGTCATACACTTGAGCATAGGCAAGCAAGCAATTCATAGTCAATTTTTTTTTATCTTTCAGTCTCTTTGAGTCGAACTACGGTGTTCTGACTTCCTCATTGCACGAGAGGATACGTAGGCATAACTTAACAGTTATCGAAAAAAAGTCTCTTTATATTCCCCCTCCTTCCAGCATTATTCTTTAAGCCTCATGGTCTTGAGCATTTCACTCCTTGTTCTTACACTGGCACTTCTCTTATACACTTCACTTTTCTTTTACACTGACACTTGAATTCTTTTCCAGCTCTGATACACAAATTACAATGACACTACCCCTTTAAAACACAAATCTTTTAAGCGTGGATCCCGTCGAGTACGACGGACAATCTGGGTGCTAATACCTTCCCAAGTTGTAACCAACCCCCTTTCTCAGTCTCTCTGGTTCGCAACCGTCTTATCCATATCTTTCTAGGTCTATGCAGCATTACCTTTCCTCCGGGATAAAAAATGCCTAGCTGGCGACTCTTTTCTCTTGAGTTCACCCTTGTGTGTTCTCTCTCTCTCTCTTTCGCCGACCGTTCGCGTCTGTACCCCTCTTGACCAGGTGTCATTTGGTGGGAGCGACAGCTTGGCGACTCTGCTAGGGACCCTTATACTGTAACCAGGGCTTCTGGTTCTTTTTGTGGGTTCCTCCTAGCGCTTGTTTGATTTGTGTTTACTGGGGTGTTATGTGCTAATTGTGTTTATATAGTTTATTTATTTATTGCTTTATGTACAACTTTATTTATTGCTTTCTTTACAGTTTTTCATATTTCATACTGTCATTATCATTGTTGGATCTGTTCTTCTGTCTTGATGGGTGGGGTTTCACTGAGGGTTTAAGGTCCTATACCTGGGACCTGAGTGACACCTAGGCTAGAGTGGTTCATGTTTTTTCCCATTCCATTTCGGTCTGGTGCGGGAATATGAAACACGGTTCAGATATGGGTTTCTTCTTGAGAACTCTGTGCTACAGATTTCCTGTAGTGCTAGGGCTATCTGGGAAGCCTGCTAAGTCTGGATGACCTTTATTATGACCTTCAGAAACTGAGGTGAATTAGAGGAGGATCTTTTATGGTTATTGTAAACATTGTACCTCCGGGTTAGAAGTGTTTACACTTCTCATAACTGATCCAAGTCTGAGGATCCTTGTTTTAGAACACTACCTGTGAGGGGGGTTGGGCTGTTTGCAGGTTTACAGGTACCCTTTGGCCACATCATACCTTGTTACTAATTTTGTTTAAGAGTACTCCACTTTGGACAATTCTTGTGATTTAACCCTGGACATGTGACTCTTTATTTGAGTCCCCTACCTTGGTTACTGGATTTCTGAACCTCCATCTGGACTCCTTGAACATACTTGGACTTTACATCAAGACAAATAATCAGATCCAGCTTGATCACAAACCCTTGCATATCATTTGCATACATCATCATTGCATCATTTAACATTTGTTTATTTGTTTTTCAGGGTATCCACATTATATTTGGCTTGGTTTTGACCCCTTCATCTGCATAGGCATCTGCTTCATCAGTTATCTGCTTCAGCTACCTTCATCCTCACCAGCACCAGCCTATCAGTGGCCCATCTCCAATATCAGTCTTGATCCCTATCAGCACTTGTCTTCAGCTCTTCATCAGCACTCATGTCTGCACCCAGGAAGAGCAACATATCATATCATTTCTTTGAGCCTGTGTTGACTGGTATCAGGCAGGTCCAGGCACTTATCACTCCAGACCACATCCCATTATTTAGAGAGCATTATGGAGGCATCCTCGATATGGTTATGGACCTGGATCCTTCTCAGAGGAGTATGATCCACACCTGCCTACAGTTTTATGACCCTCCTTTGAGATGCTTCACCTTCCCATACTTTCAGCTAGGACCTCTGCTGGAGGAGTTTTCATCATTGATTGGAGTACCTGTCAGGGGTGGAGTCCCCTTCAACCCAGAGATGACTTCTCCCAGCAATGGAGAAGTGGCAAAAGCACTGTGCCTGGAGCCTACTTTGATTGAGCAGAATATGACAACAAAAGCTGGGATCCCTGGTTTGCACTTGGATCTCTTGATTTCTCAGGCCATCCTGAAGGCCTCTTTGGGAGAATGGAGGGCAGTTTGTGCATTGTTAGCCCTCAGCATATATGGGGTTATACTGTTTGCAGATGAGCCCAAATTTATCAGCAAGAATGCCATTCATCTTTTCCTTCTGAGGAACCTAGTACCCACCTTGCTGGGAGATTTCTATTACTCCATTCATCAGAGGAATGAGAAGCAAAGAGGAAAGTTGGTGAGATGTTGTGCTCCTTTGTTTCACACTTGGCTACTCAAACACCTACCTAAGACAGATGCCTTCCTGAATCCCCACCAACAGAAGAATTGGGCTAAGAGACTTATTGCTCTGACTTCAGATGACATCATATGGTGCACCCAGAGCACCAAAGGCAAGGACATAATCACTAGCTGTGGGCAATACCCAAATGTACCTCTAATAGGAGTGAAGGGTTGCATCAACTACAATCCTTTGTTGTTTAAGAGACAACTGGGCTATGCTTTGGTCCACCCCCCTAGAATGCAAGATTTAGCTGAGACTATGTATTGTGAGATAAAACCTAATCTAGCTGCTGTCAGACAAGCATCCTGGGCTTGGGACAACATCCAGACAAAGGGGATGGCTATTCTTGGAAGGTGCAATAATATTGCTTCAGCTCAGTACTATGACTGGTCCCATGCTAGATCTCAGATTACTGGAATGCCCTTCACCATTGAGGATACACCTGGACCATCTACAACTCAGCCAGCAGCAACTGTCAGCCTGGAAGAATTTGAGCAACTGAAGGAAAGGAATGAGAATTTGTCTCAAGCTCTGAAGAAGACCCTCTGGGAGAGGAGTGATGGTCGTCTAGACATTGAGAGGTTGGAGAAGCTTTGGGTGGAGCATTTGGCCAAGATCGAGAAAACAGAGGACTACATCAAGAAAGCAAGAGTTGGGGAGCAAATATTGAAGAATGCTTGTAAAGAGGCCAAGCTTCAAAAGGTTAGAACTGATCTCTATCTGCAAGAAAGTCAGGCTAGGTGGGTCAGGATCACTGAAGCCCGTACTCAAGAAGATCAGAGAACTCAAGCCAGGATTGAGCAGTTAGAGGCCATTGAGAAGAAGCAACAGGAAGCTTTGCTGGCTGCCCAGAAGGAGATTTCAGAGTTGAAGCTTAGGGCTGGTTTGAAGAGGTCAAAGGACCAAGATAGGCACAAGAAGCTGACCACTGCCATTGCCACCAGAAACCTCCTCATCAGGACCATTACAGAGCATCCAGCTGGTCCAGTGACTGAGGCACTTCTGAAGGAGGTTAAGGAGGATGAGTTTGGGCTAGATGTCTGACTTTTGATTGTTGTTATTTTCATTTGATGTACTTTTATTTTGTGTTGTATTCTGACCCTTCATGGGCATATGTTGTAAAAACAAACTATGTATGATTCACCATTTGTAATATATTTTAGTTTGTTTCATTTGGGTTTTCTTTTCTCAAGCAACATCAAAGCATCTTCCTTGAGGTCTGGAAAGGTCAAAACCAAGAGCCAAGCCGGATACCTTGGAAGACAAATAAGCATACTGCATTGCATACTAACTTTTGTTTTGTTTTGTAGGTTTTTGTTATTATTTTGTTTGTTTCTAACTCTGTTGTGGTTCAGGAAATATTGCTCGCAGAAGAGTGTTCCCTGTCAACCGTGCACACCGGTATCCTACTCGCAACAACCTTCCGGGTATTCTAATGGAGCAAGAACAGCAAGACCTGACAGAGGTCAGAACCCAGATGGCTAATGAAAGAGTGGAGATGAGAAACCAAATGGCCCAATTTATGATTGTAATGACTGGTTTGGTTCAGACCCAAGAAAGGCTAAGGGCATTGGTGGAAAGACAAACTCCCGAGGAGCCTCATCCTGGGACTGGAGGAACAAGTAACAATGAGAGGGGACAGCCTCATGTTAACCCACCTGTATTTGGACCTCATCTAGATCCGGAAGTCAATGTCCCGGGTAATGTGCAAGGAAATACTACTGGGGGGAGGATCTTACAAGAAGACCCCCAAGAGGAGCAATTTACTGTCATGGGAGCTGGGGATGAAGTCTATGACCGAAGGTTTGATGAAATTGCTGAGAAGTTGAGATCTTTGGAGTCTCAAAACTCCTTGGGTTTTGATGTAATGGATATGGGGTTAGTAGACGGGGTAAGAATTCCCCACAAGTTCAAACCCCCGTGCTTCGAGAAATACAATGGAACCTCCTGTCCACGAACTCACCTGCAGTCCTTTTTGGGGAGACTTAAAGCATATACCATGGATGAAAAACTGTGGATGTTCTATTTTGAAGACAGTTTGACTGGGGCTTCAAGGGAGTGGTATTCACACTTAACCAGAGCTACTATCAGATGCTGGAAGGACCTAGCTGAAGCCTTCATCAGGCAGTACCAATACAATCTGGACATGGCTCCTAACAGGACCCTCTTGATGGGAATGTCTCAATCCTCCAGAGAAAGCTTCAGGGAATATACCCAAAGGTGGAGACAGCTTACTGCTGCTGTCCAACCACCCATGTCGGAAAGAGAAATGACCGACATGTTCATGAATACTTTGCAAGGAACATACATCGATAGATTGGCTGCCTTTTCTTCTACTAGCTTCGCAGACGTGGTTATAGCCGGTGAAAGAATTGAAAGTCTGCTAAAAATGGGCAAAATTTCTGATAATGGTGCAAGTTCGTCCAGTAATCCCAGAAAGCCTTTTGTGGGACCTCGAAGGACCGGTGAGACAAATGCCATTCATGCCAGCAGGGGCAGACCTCAGTATGTCCATAGATCAGTAGCAGCTGTCACTATTCCAACTCCGATTCCTCAGCAACCAACATATCAACAACCACAACAACCACATTATCAACAACAAGTCCAGTATCCGCCACAGAGAACATACAACAACAATAACAGCAATCAACAACAAAGACCCTTCCAGCAAAGACCATCACAGGCAAATAGGGTGATTGATCCCATCCCTATGCCCTATGCTTCCTTATTGCCACAACTCCTGAAACTTAACTTGGTTGAGTTAAGGACATTGGCACCTCCCGATCCCTCCAATCTCCCGAAGAATTACAATGTCAACGCCAGGTGTGCTTTCCATTCTAATGTACCAAGCCACAATACTGAGAAATGCAGGGCTTTGCAAATGAAAGTGCAAGATCTGGTGGATTCTAAGGCCCTCAACTTCGCACCTCCTCCAAATGTCAACAGAAATCCTATGCCTAACCATGGTGGGCTGAGGATTAATGCCATCAAGGAAGACAGACCGTCTACTTTGATCACCAGTGTTGCACAAATTCGAACACCTCTAGTCGAAATTGAAGCTCAGCTTCTAGAGTGCCAGGTGTTTCCCGGGTGTGAGTTCGGTTGTGGGTATTGCAACATTGCGGTCAACGGGTGTGATAATTTGAGAAGCGGTATAGATATTCTTATCAAGGATGGTATCCTTCAGATTTCAACAACGGCGCCTACAAATCCAACAATTCCTTTGACAACAATTCCTGATTCTTCTACAACAGTAGCAACAATCATTCCTACCGATTCATCAATATCATCAGCAATGGCTCCATCCATCACTTCAACAAATCAAATGTCAACAACCATTTCTTCTACAACATCAGCATCCTTTTTACCAGCAGAATCTTCTACAACGCCAACAGAAATTAATGAAGATGTCTCAGCAGTCACCATTTACTATGGTCCATCAGATGTTCCTCCAAACAACAATTTCCAACAACAAGCAGTGGCACCTCCTGCCAAATCACCAGTCACAATTTACTACGATCCGCACACCATTACAGTACCCTCCTCCGCAGCAGTCAGCCCAGTTACCATCACGGTACCTGGACCAGTTCCTTATGAAAGCAGTAATGTCATACCTTGGCATTATGGCTCTGATCTCTATTGCAACGGGGAGAAAATCACTTTGGATTCTTCAACCTCTTCTCCACAGATTGATAATGTTGGGGGAGGCGGAGGCTTCACCAGAAGCGGACGCCTTTTTTCCTCACAAACTCAAAGGCCTAATGCTGAAGCAGAAGCTGCTGCTAAAGCAAAAGGAAAGAGTGTGGTACCTGAAGAGCCAGCTGTCAAAGAAACTCAGAAGACATCTTTTGAACAAGATGTAGACGAGTTCATGAGAATCATAAAGAGAAGTGATTACAAGGTGGTGGACCAGCTTCACCAAACTCCCTCAAAAATATCCATATTATCCCTGTTGATGTGTTCTGAAGCTCACAGGAATGCATTATTGAAAGTCCTGCACGCAGCATACGTGCCAGAGGAGATCACAGTTAATCAGCTAGAAACCATTGTGGCAAATGTCAACACCAGTCATGGACTGGGCTTTACCAATGCTGACTTAACAACTGAGGGACGTAACCACAACAAGGCTTTACACATCACCTTGGAATGCAAGGGTGCTGTTCTATCTCATGTACTGGTGGACACTGGGTCATCGCTCAATGTTCTACCAAAGAAAGCCTTAGTGAAGCTGGAGTATGATGGTTTGGCACTGCGTCCAAGTAATTTGGTGGTGAGAGCATTTGATGGCTCTAAAAGATCAGTGCTTGGAGAGATTGATCTTCCTGTGATGATTGGCCCGCAAACTTTCAAAACTACCTTCTATGTGATGGACATTCAGCCGGCCTACAACTGTTTGTTGGGTAGACCCTGGATCCATGTCGTTGGCGCTGTTACGTTTACCCTTCACCAAAAGCTGAAATTCGAGTGGGAAGGCTAGATCATCACCATCTGTGGGGAAGAAGACATCTTTGTTAGCCATCTGGCTACGTATAAATACATTGAGATGGATGGAGAGATCCATGAAACTATGAGCCAGGGGTTTGAGGCCCTGAACATTAATGAAGCATCTGCTGTACTGGGAACCTCCATAACGTCGTATCAGCAAGCCCGGAAGGTTGTAGAAGAGGGTACTGCCCAAGGTTGGGGCAAGTTGTTTCCCGTGGAGAAGAAAGAAGACAGATTTGGGTTGGGTTACAGACCAACTCAACAAGATCAATCAGAGGCTGCCAAGAAGCCCAATTTTGTCAGCGGGGGAATGCTCACCCCAGATGCTGTAAACAACTTGGAAGACGAGGAGGAAAGCGACCGCAACCTGGAGAGCTGGATACGTCCAAGGATCCCGGGGAGCCAAGTCCTTAACTGGTCTTCCCAGGAAATTATAAGAGTTACTCCTGCAGAGTAATTATTATTTCCTGTACTTTTAAGCATGCATCAAGTCTTGCATCTTGCCCAAGTTGACAAGACTCATTTTGTAATCGGGCCATCTTGTAATTTTGTGCAAATAGATTAATCAATGAATATCGGACATCTTTTGCAAATGAGTCTTTTCCTTTTTCGCTCACTGTTTTTCATTTCTCTCTTTGTACAAAAATAAAATGGCAATGTTTTCCAAAATGAAAACTTCATTTCACTTTTTCTAAACAAGATTAAAATTGATCACTAAAATGAATAATCTAAACCTTTGCAGAAAGTGCCTTTCAGTCTGCACCGACAACAACACTGTTATGACTTCGTATGACTTTGACAATCCAATCAATCAAGCTGATGAAGGGGTTGAAGAAGATTATGAGCTTCCTGAAGAGCTAGCCAGGTTGTTAAGGCAAGAGGAGAAGGTTATCACCCCTCATCAGGAGGAGGTCGAAACAGTTAATCTTGGTACGGAGGAAGACGTAAAAGAAGTTAAGATCGGGGCCTGCCTGCAGGATTCAGTGAAAGAACAACTGATTGATATGCTTCAGGAGTATGTGGACACCGATATTGTCATGCACAAGCTGCCTTTGAAAGAAGACTGCCCGCCGGTAAAACAGAAACTGCGCCATACTCGCCCAGATATGGCAATGAAGATTAAGGAAGAGGTGCAAAAGCAGTGGGATGCCGGTTTCCTTGCTGTAACTAGCTATCCTCCGTGGGTCGCTAATATTGTACCTGTGCCTAAGAAAGACGGCAAGGTGAGGATGTGTGTGGACTACCGGGATTTGAACAGAGCCAGCCCGAAAGATGACTTCCCATTACCTCACATCGATGTATTGGTTGATAATACGGCTCAGTTCTCGGTGTTCTCCTTCATGGACGGATTTTCAGGATACAATCAGATCAAGATGTCACCTGAAGACATGGAGAAGACAACTTTCATCACACCCTGGGGCACGTTCTGTTATAAGGTGATGCCATTCGGACTGAAGAATGCTGGTGCAACTTATCAACGGGCTATGGTAACATTATTCCATGACATGATCCATAAAGAAATTGAGTGTTATGTGGATGACATGATTGCCAAGTCCCTCACAGAAGAAGACCACCTGGTAAATTTGTTGAAACTATTCAAGCGTCTGAGAAAGTATCAGCTGAAGTTAAACCCCAACAAGTGCACATTCGGGGTGCGATCCGGTAAGCTGCTGGGATTTATTGTGAGCAAGAAAGGGATTGAAGTTGACCCTGATAAAGTTAAAGCCATTCAGGAAATGCCTGCACCGAAGACAGAAAAAGAAGTTTGAGGGTTTCTAGGTAGATTGAACTACATTTCACGGTTCATATCTCACCTTACTACGACCTGTGAACCTTTGTTCAAACTATTAAGAAAAGAACAAAGGGTCAAGTGGAACGAAGACTGCCAGAGGGCTTTTGACAAAATCAAGGAATACTTACAAGAGCCTCCGATCCTTATGCCTCCAGTTGAAGGAAGACCTCTGATAATGTACTTGACAGTATTAGAAGAGTCAATGGGGTGTGTGCTAGGCCAGCATGACGAGTCTGGTTGAAAAGAGTATGCAATTTACTACCTAAGCAAAAAGTTTACCGACTGTGAACAACGTTATTCACTGCTCGAGGAAACTTGCTGTGCTTTAGCGTGGGCTGCTCGCCGACTAAGACAGTATATGTTGACCCACACTACTTTATTGATCTCAAAGATGGATCCAGTTAAGTACATTTTTGAGAAGCCAGCACTTACCGGACGGGTTGCAAGATGGCAAATGATCTTCACAAAATATTACATTCAATACACATCTCAGAAAGCCATCAGGGGCAGTGTACTGTCTGATTATCTTGCTGAGCAACCCATTGATGACTACCAGCCTATGAGATTTGATTTCCCCGATGAAGACATTATGTTCATAAAAGCAAAAGATCACGAAGAGCCTATTCACACTGAAGGGCCTGACCCAGAAGAAGAATGGACTATGATGTTTGATGGGGCTGTTAACATGAATGGTCGTGGTGTTGGTGCAGTACTCATTACACCTAAGGGAGTTCACATGTCTTTCTCGGTAAAACTCACCTTTAACTGCACTAACAACGAAGCTGAATACGAAGCTTGCATTATGAGTCTTGAGGAAGCCATCGACCTCAGGATCAAAACTTTGACTGTGTTCAGAGATTCAGCTTTGGTAATTAATCAAACCAACGACAAATGGTACACACACCAGGATCATCTGATACCTTATCGGGATTATACAAGGAGGTTATTGACTTTCTTCACAACAGTCAAGCTTGAGTACATCCCTCGAGACGAGAATCAGTTTGCGGATGCTCTGGCTACCATTTCATCCATGATCAAAGTTCAAGCTGCCAACTTTGTGCCTCGAATTTCAGTGTCCAGACTTGATAGACCAGCATATGTGTTCTCAGCAGATGTTGTCAAAGATGATAAGCCTTGGTTCCACGACATTAAGTGCTTCTTGGAGGATCAGACATACCCACCTGGGGCATCTTCCAATGACAAGAAGACTTTAAGAAGGCTAGCCGGTAGTTTCTTCCTGAATGCTGATGGTTCCCTGTACAAGAGAAACTTTGATATGGTACTTCTCAAATGCGTTGATAGGGCAGAAGCAGACTCGTTGATGCACGAAGTGCACGAAGGATCCTTTGGTACCCATGCTGGAGGGCATGCCATGGCTAAAAAGTTGCTAAGATCAGGCTATTACTGGATCACAATGGATGCGGACTATTGTGCATATGCTAGAAGGTGCCATAAATGCCAAATTTATGCGGATAAAGTGCATGTGCCTCCCAATCCTTTGAATGTGATTTCTTCACCCTGGCCCTTTGCCATGTGGGGCATCGATATGATTGGCAAGATTGAACCAACTGCTTCAAATGGCCACAGATTCATCCTGGTTGCTATTGACTATTTTACCAAGTGGGTTGAAGCGGCTTCTTATGCAAATGTTACAAGGCAAGTGGTAGCCCGATTTCTGAAGAGAGATATCATCTGTCGGTATGGAGTGCCCGAGCGAATCATTACTGATAATGGTTCCAACTTGAACAACAAAATGATGGCAGAACTATGCCGGGACTTCAAGATCCAACACCACAATTCTTCTCCTTAACGGCCAAAGATGAATGGCGCTGTTGAGGCAGCTAACAAGAATATCAAGAAGATTGTGCAAAAGATGGTGGTCACCTACAAAGACTGGCATGAAATGCTACCATTCGCCTTACATGGGTACCGTACGTCAATCAGAACATCCACTGGGGCAACCCCGTATCAGCTTGTGTATGGTATGGAGGTAGTCCTACCTGTTGAAGTTGAATTACCCTCCCTGCGGGTACTGATGGATGTTAAGTTGAATGAAGCGGAGTGGGTCCGGTCCCGATACGAACAACTAAATCTGATTGAAGAAAAGAGATTGGCTGCAATCTGTCATGGGCAGCTATATCAGAAAAGGATGAAGAAAGCCTTCGATCAGAAAGTCAGGCTCCGAGAGTACCAAGTAGGAGATCTTGTGCTGAAAAGACTCCTCCCTCCTCATACAGACCATAGGGGCAAGTGGACTCCGAACTATGAAGGGCCATTCGTAGTAAAGAAAGTTTTTTCTGGTGGAGCGCTGATGCTCAGCACTATGGATGGTGAAGACTTCTTGTCCCCTGTGAATTCAGATGTAGTTAAAAAATACTTCGCATAAAATGACCCGCTGGACATAAAAACAGAATGTAAGTCTGTAACACGGTGGGAGAACTGACTTTTAGTTATGTTGCGGATAGCAAGAGTCGCCACCGACTTTTATTTTATCCAAAGGAAAGGCATAAAAGAACAGGAAAGACCTTTTAAAAGATTTTTGGGTCCGGGGGTAGGTTATGTAAAGGGAAGGTGTTAGCACCCTTTACATCCATGGTTATCCATGGGCTCTTAGTTACTTAGCTCACTTTGAATTGTTTTTGAAATGTGAAGTGTGTGAATAGAAATTTTCATAAGAGTTTGATAATGATCCATGTACGGATGCGTAAAAAACTTGTGTTTGAAAATTGTTTGAAATTGTGAAGTATTTGAAATTTGTTTTGAAATAGTGAGCAAGTAACTATGAGGAACCTACCCTAAAGTTTAAGTCTTTCTGTTCTTTATCCTTTAAATGGTAAGACTATCCCTATTATTGAGGAATAGGTAGTCATTACCTTGGATGTGTGGGACAAGTGAGGGACATCTGTTTAATGAAGGCAACTGTAGGGTGTATTAAGCATTTAGGAGGGACTGTCATTATTCGAAAGGGTCAAGATCATATTGAAAGGCAACCATTAAGGGACTTGATCTTTGATTATGAAGGGACTAGATGACTTTTCTTTTTAGGGACTTTGCTTTATACACCCTACTTGACCTTTTTGAATAGGCAACATTGAGAGGCAACCCTAGAAAGTGAGATGGCGATCAAAGATCGACTTACGTGTGTGAGTGTTCAATTTAGTATTTATCTTTAAATTAAATGATCTAAATTAATTTTAAATTACAAGTATGTTCACACTCCCTATTTACTAACCATAGCATAAAATATAAATAATAAACATCATAAATAAATATTACACCAAGGAACAATTACATGATAATAATAATTAAAGCAAAATAAGCAAAAATAAATAATAATAATAATAATAATTGGGTTAGTGAAATAATAATAATAATAATAATAATAATAAATCACAATGGGGTTAGTAATAATGATAATAATAAATCACAATATATATAAATGGGGTAAGTAATAATAAAATAAATATGAAAATAAATAGAATTAATGATAAAATAAATAAGAATATTAGCATAATAATTAAAAGATCAAATTTTTATGAACAATTATTATTTAAGATTAAGAAGAAAATATAAACAATTAATTATCATAAAGTTTTAAATGCTATAAAAATTAAGTTAATTATAAACATATTATGAAAATAAATTATATTAAATTAACAAGTTTTAATTATTTTTTTAAATATATATTAAAAATTATTTACATGCAAGAATTAAATTATGAACAAATTATAGAATATATATATATTATGAAAATATGATTAATTATAATTGAATAACCATATAATTATATTCACAAAAATTAAATTATCAATTTTTAATTAATTTAAACATAACCTAGAATTATAGAAAAATACATAATTAAAATTGACAAATAAATTAAAAGTCATAATTAAATTGAAAAGAAAATTAGGGTTTGACTATTTAGAAAATATATTAGAGTTTATTTCTTAATTAGAATATAGACAAAAATTTATGACAAATAAATAAATAAATAAAGAAATAGTATTTACAATTAGGGTTCATAAAAATAATTAGGTTTTTACATATAAAATTTTTTAGGGTTAAGTATTTAAAACATAATTAAATTATTTATTAAAAAATATATAATATTAATGATATACTATAAAATAAATATTAAATAATTTCACTAATAAAAATTTGAAATTTAAAGTATAAGTTTTTTGTTAAATTATATACAAGAAAATAATAGTAAACATTTTTTATTTTTTAATATTTATTCATTAAATTGATTAAATCAAAATATAAGCAAATTACATGAAATAAAATAAGTGATAAAAAACTTACCTGGGGCTGGGATTCGAACCCAGGCCCTAGGCTTTGAATATCCAAGACCAAACAGCCAACCACTGGGACAAGCCATGCGCTTGTGCTATGGAATGAGAGCCAAGACGTTTTGTTTCATAACCTGTGAAAATCATAAAAAAAGAGCAAAACAATACAAAAATGGCCTGGGGAGTATTCGAACCCAGGACCATTAACAACACGTATACGCACACAAACCAGCTGAGCCAACACTGTCTTTTGAAACAAATACCAACACAATAATATAAAATATAATGTCAAATTTTAAAATATGAATTTGGCGCCAGATGGTCATCTTCAACCTTGGTTCCTGCAAATTCACCTGCGAAATCTCCTACAAGTTTTCCTGCGAATTTATTTTTGTAGCTAAACCTGCGAATCTTAATCATCATTAAAACTGCAAAGTTTCATCAAATTAATTGTATAAATATGATCCAGAGGTTGATTGGCATTGATCCATGGTCTTAGAATTCATTTATAATTGATAAATCGTAAAACCCTAAAACGGCCGAAGAACCCTAGCCATGGTGATTTCTCCATCTTGAACCTAAAATCAAATTAACTTATCCAGAAAGTATCCAAGCATCATCATAAACACAAACCAACAGTTAGTTTTCGTTAATAACATGTAAATCATTCAAATCGAAAAAATTTAAAACATGAACAATGTACATTCGGTTTTCACAATTTAGGGCATGAATGAATGATGTTATGATCCAGAATCAATCCATGAACTTCAAGGAACAAGTTGCAACCTTTGGTTTGTCTTGAAAAGGACTCTAAGTGCCAAACCGAATTGGAGTTTTTTGTGTGAATTTTGAAACTTTGCTCTTACCTTTGGAGGCTGAATTTTTTCGTCCCTATGCATTGTGATGAGTTTGTATACTTATAGAAGAATGGAATTAGGTCAAAATAACATGGATTTATGGGCCTTGATGGATACCTTGAGTGTGAAGAAATCTCCTTGCCAAATTAGTCAAAAAATCAAATATTTTCATGCTATAATGCCTTAGCACGAATTTGGATGGTTTTGAATCAACTTAAATGGTCATTAAGAGTTTCTAGAAGAAGAATCACTTTTAAATATTCAATTTTCATATTTTATTTTGATTTAAAATGATTTAAAATGAATAAAATAAAAATAAATAAAATAAAAATAATAAAAATCTGAATAAATGAGGATTGGGTCGTGCATGATGTCATATTGAAGTTTGGATCACAAAATTGCAAGCCCATTTGGAAGAAATTGGTTTTAAGGCCCTATTTGCTTCATAAACCTCCCAAAAATTTCCCAACTTTGCAAGGGAACAAATCCTTCAATTTTAATGCTATGAGGGTGTTCTTGGACATTTTGGAAAGCTTGAAGAGTCCTATAACCAACCCCACTGGTTTCATGTTCATATCATTCACCATTCTCAAGTTATGCCCTCTTGAAGTTGTTGACTTTTTGTTGCCTTTCAAAAGGACCAATAATGTCTTAGCTCATACCTTCCAAATGAAGCATTTTTGGGCTTGGCTTGTGAGACAAAAGTTGTAGAGAATTCAATTTCCTTCAAAATGAGCTTTGGATGGAGACTTGGTGATGAAGCATGTGAAAGTTATGGCTGGTCAAAGTTCAGTTGACTTTTACTAAGGAAACCCTAATTTAGAAACTCCTGATTCTTGATGATCTGAGCTATCCTTGATGAATCATGATAAACCCTTGATCAAATGATGAATTTTACTTCATATACTTGATGTTGGAAAAAAATCATGAAGTTTGACTTTGGTTTGACCACAGTTGACCTCAGTTTGACTTTTTAACTGCTTTGACTGATTTTGACTTATCTGATCATCTGACTGAGCAAACTTTTGAGAAAAGTCTTGAAACTTGTCATGGGGGTTCTTAAACTCATATAAGATGTTATGAAGCTCACTTGAAGTTTTGGAAGTCCATTTAGCCTGATTAAAGTCAAAACCCTAATTTTGGATGCACTGCTTAGGAGGTGCATTGTCTGAGGGAATTGTCAACTCTTCTGACTATTTGTGAACTTTGTGAACCTTGTGAACCATCATAAAATGTATTGTGAACCTTCTTAGCATACAAAGTCTTGTATTGTGAGGGCAAATTTTGGGGTGCAACAGCTGCCCCTGTTCAATTTTCTGAAACCTGAGGGGTTAGATTGGTATATTTGCTAGTCGTAACCTGGAAGGTTGAAGGGGATTGAACACAAAAGCCCAAAAATTTGCACTCACCGGTGCGTAGAGTGATACTGATGTTTGGCTGTATATGCTTGAGTGGGCTTAAAGATGCCACTTGGAGAAGATTTCTTCAGGCATATTTCTTGGAGGATAAAGCAGTCCAAAATATGGAGGTATAATGATAGCTTTCAGGAGGATAAAGCAATCCTGAGGTAATAATATGCTTTCAGAAAGATGAACAACATTCTGAGGTATGAATATGCTTTCTAGGAGGTTAAAGCAGTCCTGAGGTAGGAGTGATAGCTTTCGGGAAGATAGACAACGTCCCGAGGAGATAATATGCTTTCAAGAGGATAACAACGTCCTGAGGAATTGGTGAACTTTGGGAAGATAACAACGGCCCAAAGTAATAATATGCTTTCAGGAGGATAACAACGTCCTGAGGAAGTGATGATATGCTTTCAGGAGGATAAAGCAGTCCTGAAGGATGTGATATGCTTTCAGGAGGATACAGCAATCCTGAGGTAATAGTATGCTTTCAGGAGGATAACAACGTCCCGAGGTAGTAATATGCTTTCAGGAGGATAAAGCAGTCCTGAGGTAATAGTGTACTTTCAGGAGGATAAAGCAGTCCTGAGGGAATGATATGCTTTCATAAAGATAAACAACGTTCTGAGGTAATAATATGCTTTCAGGAGAATAACGTCCTAAGGTAGGGGCGATAGCTTTCAGGAAGATAAACAACGTCCCGAGGAGATAATATGCTTTCAGGAGGATAACAACGTCCTGAGGAAGTGGTAACCTTTGGGAAGATAACAACGGCCCAAAGTAATAATATGCTTTCAGGAGGATAACAACGTCCTGAGGAAGTAGTGATATGCTTTCAGAAAGATGAACAACGTTCTGAGGTATGAATAAGCTTTCAGGAGGATAAACAGTCCTGGGGGGATAATAACTTTTGGGAAGATAACAACGGCCCAAAGTAATAATATGCTTTCAGGAGGATAACAACGTCCTAAGGAAGTGATGATATGCTTTCAGAAAGATGAACAACGTTCTGAGGTATGAATATGCTTTCAGGAGGTTAAAGCAGTCCTGAGGTGATATGCTTTCAGGAGGATAAAGCAGTCCTGAGGGATTGATAGCTTTCAGGAGGATAACAACGTCCTGAGGAGATAATATGCTTTCAGAAAGATGAACAACGTTCTGAGGTATAAGAAGCTTTCAGGAGGATAAAGCAGTCCTGAGGGAGTAAGCTTTCAGGAGGATAAAGCAATCCTGAGGTGATGATATGCTTTCAGAAAGATGAACAACGTTCTGAGGTATAAGAAGCTTTCAGGAGGATAAAGCAGTCCTGAGGGAGTAAGCTTTCAGGAGGATAAAGCAATCCTGAGGTGATGTTATGCTTTCAGGAGGATAAAGCAGTCCTGAGGTAATAATAACTTTTGGGAAGATAAACAACGGCCCATAAGTCACAATTTGTTGATGAAATTTGTCTGTTGGAGAATTAACCTGAAAATAAAGTAGCATCCTGTATGATAATATTAGTTTTATGCATTATGTATGCATGTATAATATGATGTACTTAAGTAATGTATTATGCATCTATGTATATGTATGGTATGATGTAAATGATGTATGTATGATATGATGTTGCCTGAAGCGTCTGGATATCTTCGTATAATAACTGCTGGCCAGGGAAAATAAATCCCGATTCATTGTTGAAGAATATGAGGAACTTGTTCCTGTCTTGTTTTGATGACCTCCTGTCTGCTGGGGATAGTAAGGTATATATAACCTCCCGTCTGCTGGGGATAGTAAGGTATATATAACCTCCCGTCTGCTGGGGATAGTAAGGTATATATAACCTCTGTCTTCGTTTGATGGTAGGGTAGATATAACATCCCGTCTTCGTTCGTCGTACCCTTATTGGAAAGTAAATTCCCGAATATCCGTACGAGGGTAAAAGAGATGGATATAAATTCCAGGGGAGATGTGACTTTATGAAGATGAACTTGCCCTACTAAGGGTTTGTAGCTGTTTTGTAGGGATGAACCAGTGAAGCTTCGTTGAAATCCTTCCCTCGTTCGTCCTTAGTAAATACTATTACTGCATTTTCATGCATTTCTGGTAAACATCAATCATATTAAGCATACATACATTCAAACACAACCAATGGACGCTTCTCTTATGTAAATAGGGTAAAAGTAAATCTGGATTCAGAGGGAAAAGTAAAGCTGAACTTGAAAACGGAATCGTTTCAACTTTGAGGGTGTATAACCAATTGGATTTAGAACTCCTGAAATTCTTAACTTTCCTGAATACCTTCCCAGAAATCCTCATAGCTGGATCTGAAGACATGATACTGACACCATCTGATACTACTGGCGTAGACAATTAATTCCCACAATGACTTCTGCTGAGAACTCCAAATCAAGGTAATATAACGAGAGGAATGTGTCTTCAAATTGTAATGGACCATATACGCTCCGGCTATTAGATTTGAAAAGAAAGCATTGCCCCTTGGTTGAGGATGAATTGTCCCATAATGGAAGTATCTGAATGGAGTTACCTCAAGAGAAATAAACAGAGTGCTTCACAACAATATGCCCCTGACATCATGAAATTCATATATATGAGGAGAGCTGCCTCTGGCTATTAAGCATTGTTGAATCTGGACCTGATTGCCCCAAATGAATTGAACAGTAAGTTGGTATGCCCCTTGACTGGGAAATAGTGGCTATGCCCCTGGCATTATGAACTTTGTAATGTTACCCTCGGTAATTTAGACAGATGCGGAGATCTGCCCCTGGATACTTAAACATAACTGAATCCTATCCTGATTGCCCCACATGAGTTAGGCAATATCATGGCCTGCCCCCTTTATTGGGAGATAATGACTATGCCCCTTTGTATACATGGACTTTGATCCAGGAAGCAACTTTGTTCATCGGAAGGACTGTGGTTCCTTGAACATTCATCCTGTAAGTTTCTCCATTTGTCAAACACTCAGGTATATGCAAACAAATATATTCAAAAATGCAATGCTTATGTCTGTCTTGAAGTTTTTTTTGAAAAAGAATTATTTAAATTTTTTTTTATTTAGAAAACTGTGATATTAACTCAAGTTTTATAATAAGCCCTAAAGGAGTCAGGATACCTTTTTGTAACAGTACGCTTTCGAACTAACCATGCTTCAGTTAGGACTTTTAAAGGGTTATAACGTGGCCTGGTTCATGGTTTAAGAAACAAAGGATAAAGGCTCAAATTTTATTTGTACCCAACCCAATCTCCATGATGTTCTTCAGTCCTATGCTCAGTTAACTTATGCATTGAGGTTCCAAAGTAGTTTGGAATTGTAACACTGACATTTATGATGGTTCAGAAACCAAATATTTATTTGAACATTCAGTCATCTTTCTTTGTTGAGGATTCATAGTGACCTCCTTTTTTTTTCTTTTGACTTTATTATCCCTTCTTTTTGCCTGAGCTGCTTATTTCAAGGTTACAGTCAGCGGGATGTCTTAATGTTGTTTTACTAAGTCTCCCTCATAGGTTTTGACTTAGTGAACTGTTCTTTTGCTGGATATTGACTGTCAGGTTTCATGATTACAGAAAACCATCATTAGTTGTGTACAACATAGATAATTGGCATATTTGAGTTAACCGAGTAACTACCCTGTCCCGGGTTATGAATAAGGGTTTTAATTTGTGCGAGAATAAAAACTCCTACTTCATAGGATCAAAAGGGTTGACTAGGGATTAACTTCCTTATATCTCCACTATTTAGGAATTGAAACAATGCCTGTACATCGTCAGCATAGTCTATTCAAAAGCATACTGCATAAGATTATGGTATTGTTTTCGTCATCCTCCCTCTACAGGCTTATAGCTTTATCAGGAGTTAAATATCACAAGATAGAAATAAGAAGCATAGTTTTAAATATAGTGAAACGAATGGATTAATTCAAGACAAACATATGCAATGCATTAATGAAATCAAAAGTTTAACATAATAGTAAGTGTTCAAACAAATAAAAGAAATTACAAATGAAGATTCAAATGTTGTCCCATCCAGTTGGCTGAATGTCTTCAATTGCAATCTGTGAACTTTGAGGAGCAGTATACCTCACCATGAAATCAAATTTGCCACTTGGATGTCCCAAGGTGCCCCATATCTCAACAGGAATAGATGGTATTACTTTCTTGCTACTTTAGGCAACTTGTCTTGCAGCTTCGATGTTTGATGGATGATAGTAGAACTCAATTTGACCTTCTGGAGTAACTTCTAGGATTCCTTCGTCAATCAGGTCTTGAATCTTTTTCTTTAATGTCCAACAACTATTAGTATCATGTCCAGGACTGTCGGAGTGATACCCACACCTTGCCTTGGGATTATAGCGAGGAGAGGAAGCTTTAGGATTTTGAGGAGGATTTTTCAAGGAAATTAGCTTCATCTCCAACAAGCATTGCAGAACTTGTGACATTGGAGTGCTGAATTTGATAAACTGTCTTCTACATCCCTTGTGTTGAGGTGGATTAACTTTACCAGGTCTTTTTTCTTTAACTGAAGAACAATCAGTGGCAACCGGTTTCTTACCTTCTTTTATTCTCATCTTCCTCTCAACCAAATCAGCTTGTTTTAATGGAGGTTGACTAACAATTAGATTCCTGACTCCATTACTTTGAAGTTTATGGACAAAGGCTCTCAGCTCTTCTTGCCCCTGAGCTAAACTTTGGATAAGAGCTACCTGGCCATTCATCTGGATCCTCATTTCTGTTATCTCAGCTTGCAATTGTTCCAACTGACCATCCTTGTTGTCCTCAGGACTCTTCTTCTTAGCCAGCAGTGTCTTCAACTCATCTTGTCCCTTGGACAAGTTCAGAATCAACTCTTGGAATCGGGCATTCTGAGCCTGGAGATCTTTGACTGTCTGTTCAAGATCCATTTCTGCTGAAATAAACAGCGAGAAGATAAGATACCTGTACACAATAAACCTGTGATGCAATGATATGATATGTGAATGTATATGCAATGTTTTCAAGGACCGTAGGATTTAAATTTGCTTAAACAAACAAGAAGGTAAACTTTTATTAGTAATAAATTTGTTTTTCCTCTTGGGCTTACAGAAAATGACATAAATACAAGAGATGGGGTTTTAAGTCTCCCATGGACGCTTCCTCTTTGTGTTGAGGTATGAGTTGAGATTCCGTTCCTCGTGAAGTTGCTTTGTTAGTTCCATGATTCTTTCTTGGCTTGCTTTGTAATGAGCCTCGAAAGTATCCCTTTGCTCCTTCAACTGGATCCAGGATCTCTGTAAATCTTCCATGTCAGTAGGCATGTCTGGGTGAAGGATGGTGTAAGAAGTATCTCCTTCAGCAACAAGTTCCATGGTAACTGGCAGGATAGCAGGATATGGCATCATGAGAGTCTGAGCACGAGATCGCACCCATCTGAGATAATCCTCCATAGGAATAATGTACTTAGGCTCCAGAGTCTTGCTGTCAACCTTGTTCACTTTTCCCCATGCTCGTATGAACCTTTGACGGTAACCTTGCAGATCGTTGTCGTAGTCAACCACAATACCTTGAATCAACATGTCATGAGGACCATCACTCCGAGCATAACCAAACTGTCGTAAAGCTAAGGAAAGGTTGTAAGTAATGCCTCCTCTTATGCCTAGAAGTGGCACATTAGGAAATTCCCCGCAACGGTCGATGATAGTAACATTCTCCATAGATCTGGAGCACCAATGGATATCTGAATGAGAGAGTGACATGATTCTCTTGGACCACCTGAACCCTTGTTCATTCTTCATCACTGAGCGAGGAAGGTGAGAAATAAACCACCTAGATAGCAAAGGTATGCAACACATCAAAGTTCCTCTTGCCCTTGTAGTACGAGTATGAAGAGAATGCAGGATGTCTCCAAGTAAAGTAGGCACTGGATTGTGACTCAGGAATATATTGATGGCATGAACGTCTATGAACTGATCAGAATTGGGGAACAACACTAAGCCATAGATCAACAAATCTAAGATCTCCTCAAAAGCATCATAGCTCATAGCCTTCAAGAACACTTGAGCCTTCTCTATCAATACCTTAGCAAGAATACCCTTAACTCCGCTTCTCGTTTCTAGAACAATGTCAGACTTCTTCAGATGTAGAGCTGCAGCAATAACCTCAGATTTAGGCTCTTTTTCCAGGCCTGTGAATGGTTTCTGATTAAGTATAGGTATACCCAGAAGTTTAGAGAACTCTTCCATTGTAGGAACCAGTTGGTAGTCGGGGAATGTGAAGCAATGGTGCTTAGGATCAAAGAACTGAAACAGAACACTCATCATGTCTTCATTGAACCCTGAAGTAACTAGATCCAGTAAGTAACCATGTCTCTTGATGAACCGGGAGTTATCAGACACTTGAGAAACCAACTCCTTAAGCTTAGGAGGTATGCCTACAAAGTTGATCCTGATAGTGTTTCTACGAGCAGAAGCCATGACATGCAACAAAGAACAAAGATAAATCCTTTGGTCCTTGAAATGGTTAGTGAAAATGCTATGCTTATGATGCATGATGATGCTATGATGTTATGCTCAATCACAAACATGTGGCACACACAAACAAGTCACACAATAGCCCTAGGTTTAAAGGCTTGCATGAGGTTCAAAGGTAAGTACCCTCCCCTGAAGTTTAGATGGTTCATCCTGTCCTATAAAGTAACCAGGTTCTAAGGGATCTCAATATCATTGATCCTTCACAAGGGTGGTTGTTCAGTAGGCAACTTACTTGCCAACCAAAACCCTCCAGGTTTAGAATCTCAATGAGTGTAGCATCGAGTATCAACAAACTTTAGTCTTCACCAAAGCCGGTTATCTCACTACTTTCTAAAGGCCAAGATGGGATAACTAGGGTTCTAAAAGTTAGTTAGTGTATTGAAAACATATGGCAGCCTCATATTATCCTCAACTTGACTTAAGGAACATAAGCACCAACCAAGAAGTCACACTAACTATGGCCACCAGATCAACCATATCGGTATACGCCGTACAGTTTCCTTGGTCTATTGCCATTTACCTAAGGTACACTAGATCCGGGTTAGGATCTTTCACACATGAGAGCACCCAACAGATAAGCATAAAGCAAACAAGGCAAACAATTTTAAAGTGATCTAATTCCTAAGGGTACCCCTCTTTTATTAAGTCCCCAGCAGAGTCGCCAGTTCTGTAACACGGTGGGAGAACTGACGTTTAGTTATGTTGCGGATAGCAAGAGTCGCCACCGACTTTTATTTTATCCAAAGGAAAGGCATAAAAGAACAGGAAAGACCTTTTAAAAGATTTTTGGGTCCGGGGGTAGGTTATGTAAAGGGAAGGTGTTAGCACCCTTTACATCCATGGTTATCCATGGGCTCTTAGTTACTTAGCTCACTTTGAATTGTTTTTGAAATGTGAAGTGTGTGAATAGAAATTTTCATAAGAGTTTGATAATGATCCATGTACGGATGCGTAAAAAACTTGTGTTTGAAAATTGTTTGAAATTGTGAAGTATTTGAAATTTGTTTTGAAATAGTGAGCAAGTAACTATGAGGAACCTACCCTAAAGTTTAAGTCTTTCTGTTCTTTATCCTTTAAATGGTAAGACTATCCCTATTATTGAGGAATAGGTAGTCATTACCTTGGATGTGTGGGACAAGTGAGGGACATATGTTTAATGAAGGCAACTGTAGGGTGTATTAAACATTTAGGAGGGACTGTCATTATTCGAAAGGGTCAAGATCATATTGAAAGGCAACCATTAAGGGACTTGATCTTTGATTATGAAGGGACTAGATGACTTTTCTTTTTAGGTACTTTGCTTTATACACCCTACTTGACCTTTTTGAATAGGCAACATTGAGAGGCAACCCTAGAAAGTGAGATGGCGATCAAAGATCGACTTACGTGTGTGAGTGTTCAATTTAGTATTTATCTTTAAATTAAATGATCTAAATTAATTTTAAATTACAAGTATGTTCACACTCCCTATTTACTAACCATAGCATAAAATATAAATAATAAACATCATAAATAAATATTACACCAAGGAACAATTACATGATAATAATAATTAAAGCAAAATAAGCAAAAATAAATAATAATAATAATAATTGGGTTAGTGAAATAATAATAATAATAATAATAATAAATCACAATGGGGTTAGTAATAATGATAATAATAAATCACAATATATATAAATGGGGTAAGTAATAATAAAATAAATATGAAAATAAATAGAATTAATGATAAAATAAATAAGAATATTAGCATAATAATTAAAAGATCAAATTTTTATGAACAATTATTATTTAAGATTAAGAAGAAAATATAAACAATTAATTATCATAAAGTTTTAAATGCTATAAAAATTAAGTTAATTATAAACATATTATGAAAATAAATTATATTAAATTAACAAGTTTTAATTATTTTTTTAAATATATATTAAAAATTATTTACATGCAAGAATTAAATTATGAACAAATTATAGAATATATATATATTATGAAAATAGGATTAATTATAATTGAATAACCATATAATTATATTCACAAAAATTAAATTATCAATTTTTAATTAATTTAAACATAACCTAGAATTATAGAAAAATACATAATTAAAATTGACAAATAAATTAAAAGTCATAATTAAATTGAAAAGAAAATTAGGGTTTGACTATTTAGAAAATATATTAGAGTTTATTTCTTAATTAGAATATAGACAAAAATTTATGACAAATAAATAAATAAATAAAGAAATAGTATTTACATTTAGGGTTCATAAAAATAATTAGGTTTTTACATATAAATTTTTTTAGGGTTAAGTATTTAAAACATAATTAAATTATTTATACAAAAATATATAATATTAATGATATACTATAAAATAAATATTAAATAATTTCACTAATAAAAATTTGAAATTTAAAGTATAAGTTTTTTGTTAAATTATATACAAGAAAATAATAGTAAACATTTTTTATTTTTTAATATTTATTCATTAAATTGATTAAATCAAAATATAAGCAAATTACATGAAATAAAATAAGTGATAAAAAACTTACCTGGGGCTGGGATTCGAACCCAGGCCCTAGGCTTTGAATATCCAAGACCAAACAGCCAACCACTGGGACAAGCCATGCGCTTGTGCTATGGAATGAGAGCCAAGACGTTTTGTTTCATAACCTGTGAAAATCATAAAAAAAAGAGCAAAACAATACAAAAATGGCCTGGGGAGTATTCGAACCCAGGACCATTAACAACACGCATACGCACACAAACCAGCTGAGCCAACACTGTCTTTTGAAACAAATACCAACACAATAATATAAAATATAATGTCAAATTTTAAAATATGAATTTGGCGCCAGATGGTCATCTTCAACCTTGGTTCCTGCAAATTCACCTGCGAAATCTCCTACAAGTTTTCCTGCGAATTTATTTTTGTAGCTAAACCTGCGAATCTTAATCATCATTAAAACTACAAAGTTTCATCAAATTAATTGTATAAATATGATCCAGAGGTTGATTGGCATTGATCCATGGTCTTAGAATTCATTTATAATTGATAAATCGTAAAACCCTAAAACGGCCGAAGAACCCTAGCCATGGTGATTTCTCCATCTTGAACCTAAAATCAAATTAACTTATCCAGAAAGTATCCAAGCATCATCATAAACACAAACCAACAGTTAGTTTTCGTTAATAACATGTAAATCATTCAAATCGAAAAAATTTAAAACATGAACAATGTACATTCGGTTTTCACAATTTAGGGCATGAATGAATGATGTTATGATCCAGAATCAATCCATGAACTTCAAGGAACAAGTTGCAACCTTTGGTTTGTCTTGAAAAGGACTCTAAGTGCCAAACCGAATTGGAGTTTTTTGTGTGAATTTTGAAACTTTGCTCTTACCTTTGGAGGCTGAATTTTTTCGTCCCTATGCATTGTGATGAGTTTGTATACTTATAGAAGAATGGAATTAGGTCAAAATAACATGGATTTATGGGCCTTGATGGATACCTTGAGTGTGAAGAAATCTCCTTGCCAAATTAGTCAAAAAATCAAATATTTTCATGCTATAATGCCTTAGCACGAATTTGGATGGTTTTGAATCAACTTAAATGGTCATTAAGAGTTTCTAGAAGAAGAATCACTTTTAAATATTCAATTTTCATATTTTATTTTGATTTAAAATGATTTAAAATGAATAAAATCAAAATAAATAAAATAAAAATAATAAAAATCTGAATAAATGAGGATTGGGTCGTGCATGATGTCATATTGAAGTTTGGATCACAAAATTGCAAGCCCATTTGGAAGAAATTGGTTTTAAGGCCCTATTTGCTTCATAAACCTCCCAAAAATTTCCCAACTTTGCAAGGGAACAAATCCTTCAATTTTAATGCTATGAGGGTGTTCTTGGACATTTTGGAAAGCTTGAAGAGTCCTATAACCAACCCCACTGGTTTCATGTTCATATCATTCACCATTCTCAAGTTATGCCCTCTTGAAGTTGTTGACTTTTTGTTGCCTTTCAAAAGGACCAATAATGTCTTAGCTCATACCTTCCAAATGAAGCATTTTTGGGCTTGGCTTGGGAGACACAAAGTTGTAGAGAATTAAATTTCCTTCAAAATGAGATTTGGATGGAGACTTGGTGATGAAGCATGTGAAAGTTATGGCTGGTCAAAGTTCAGTTGACTTTTACTGAGGAAACCCTAATTTAGAAACTCCTGATTCTTGATGATCTGAGCTATCCTTGATGAATCATGATCAAACCTTGATCAAATGATGAATTTTACTTCATATACTTGATGTTGGAAAAAAATCATGAAGTTTGACTTTGGTTTGACCACAGTTGACCTCAGTTTGACTTTTTAACTACTTTGACTGATTTTGACTTATCTGATCATCTGACTGAGCAAACTTTTGAGAAAAGTCTTGAAACTTGTCATGGGGGTTCTTAAACTCATATAAGATGTTATGAAGCTCACTTGAAGTTTTGGAAGTCCATTTAGCCTGATTAAAGTCAAAACCCTAATTTTGGATGCACTGCTTAGGAGGTGCATTGTCTGAGGGAATTGTCAACTCTTCTGACTATTTGTGAACTTTGTGAACCTTGTGAACCATCATAAAATGTCTTGTGAACCTTCTTAGCATACAAAGTCTTGTATTGTGAGGGCAAATTTTGGGGTGCAACAAAGTCCAAGCAAAAATAGGGCATCCCGGCGAGTCAAAAACAAAATAAAAGACTCGGGCAAAAATAAGGGAAAATAAATATAAAAATGTACACCCGCTGAGTTGAAAAGCCGCATTGGACAACTCAGGCAAAAATGGGTATCCCGGTGGATTGAAAACCTGAAAGGGCGATCCACGCAAAATAAGGGAATAAGCGAACAACTGCATTCTGAATTCGTCTGTATCACTTACAACTTGGTAAGCTTCGAAAGGTTCGAGCGTCGGTCAGAATGAGCCTTCTTCAGAAAGCAAGACGAGAAGAACGTCAAATGTCATACGAGTCATAGCGAAAGGGAAGCTCCCTGAAGCGTCATCAACATTGCCGGCATCTTTTGTCTCTCAATTTGTAACAATCTCTTCATTTTAGGGGATCCGTTTCTTTGACTGTATTTGCCAATTCAGGGCACTCAAATTAATAAAATCAGATTTTCAGTCACACACTGTCTCGTACTCTTTTATTTGCAAAAATGTCCGATGTCATTAATTTGTTGATCGCATAAATACAGATGCGTCTTTCCTAAAGTACATGCTTGCAGGAAATATGCTTACTCCCGGGAGTGTCTAAACTCCTATGATGGAATCCAGTAAGGGATACCTCGGGGTACTTGTGCATTTCTTTGTCTTTACAGGATTGCAGGTATTCAAGGCACAACCTGGGGCATGAAAGTTTCTCCCCAGTAGGCTGCCAAATCATTGTTTCCTCAGCACACCTTCCAAACAGCACCGGAGGTGCTTTCTCCCCATCAGAATTGCCAGGCATCACTTCTCCGACACTTCCTTCAAAGAGAAGCACCAGAAAATGTTCATATCCCCAGCTGAGTTGTCAAGTATCATCCTCAGTAGGATCCTCACAGAAATCTCTAAGAAGATCTTTCAGTGATCTTTCTTCTTCCCCAGCCGAGTGTAAAACCAGGGAACCATATCCCCACAGAGTTTCAGCCTCTATCCAGAAGAGCAACACCTGAAGATCTCACAACAGAGTGACGAAAGCTTCTAAAAACCCCAGCTGGGTCTCTCATCACCAAGATAGGTTTATCAACGACCTACTTCCCCATGCAGAGTCATATACGTCAGATCTACCAGTGATCTTATCCCCAGCTGGGATATCCACTTCAAGCAGATCATCCAGAGATCTTCACAGCAACGGGATCCGAATCCCGAATTGGTATCTTTGCATAATCATAGCATCCGCGTCATATTTTCCCCCAGAGCGTAGCATTCCGTCTTATACGGAGCATTGCGGCAAAAATCAAACATGTTGCATGATCATAAGCCGTGTTCTGAACACTTGTAAATACTGACAATCCATTTCCCAATTCTCCACCAGAGAGCCAAAGCATTTCCCTTACAAAAACAGAAACACACTTTTTCGACACCCGTCAGTGTCATATTCCCAGCAGAAAGCCAAAAGCGTCCCCTTTGCACTCACAAATACATATATATACAATTCCTCGACACCCATCTGTGTCACCTTCCCCAGCATAGTTACCTGAACACTTTGTAAATCATATACTTGTTTATAATACACTCTTTCCGGCACTCGTCCGTGTCGTACTCCCCCTAGCAAGTTAGAACACTCGTCTGTGTCTCACTCATCACTTCCTACTCATACAGATGCTCGTCCGTATCTTGTATATACCACTTATATATCCCCTCAGATCCGACACTCGTCCGTGTTCTTTGTTAACTAGTTGGTACTCGTCCGTATCATCATCTCTGAACACGCGTCAAGCGTTTGTTTCTACTGATACTCGTCTGTATCATAGTCTTAAGGATGCTCGTCCGCATCTTTAATCTATACACCGTGTCGAACACTTGTATTTTCTTGAATTTAGACACTCGTCTGTGTCTACCCTTCCCCAGAAGAGTCCTCAACAAAACTTGTTAAACTATTTCCTTCCATCTGACATTCGTCCTATGTCATGATGCCTTCCGGCAGCCGTACCCTGCTAGGTGATCGTCCTTCACCTTTTTGATGATCGTCCTTCATCATCCCCAGTGGGGTCTCTATTCATTAGAACCCCTTCTTATCCGACATTCGTCCTATGTCGTGGTATTTTAGCAGTCGTCCCCTGCTAGGTGATCGTCCTTCACCTCTTGATGATCGTCCTTCATCATTTTATCTGATGGCCGTCCCCATCGTTGACCTTGTTATCTGGCATTCGTCCTATGTCATGATAAACCCTGAGAGCAGCCGTACCCTGCTAGGTGATCGTCCTTCACCTCTTGATGATCGTCCTTCATCATGTTTATCCTATGGCCGTCCCCATCGTCGACCTCTTTTATCCGGCATTCGTCCTATGGCGTGATACTTTCGGCAGCCGTACCCTACCAGGTGATCGTCATTCACCTTAGATGATCGTCCCTCATCTTATCCCCAACAGAGCAGCCGTCCACTGCTAGGTGATCGTCCTTCACCTTTGATGATCGTAACTCATCATCTGTTTCATTCATTTCCTCAAACCCGATGGCCGTCCCCATCATTTATTTTTAATCCCCAGAGAGTTTTATAGCTTTACTTGATGGTCGTCCCCATCATAATCTCTTATATCCCTAGCATGTCGGCCGTCCCCGTCATTGCTTCATCCCCAACAGTCGTCCTCTGCTCGACGGTCGTCCTCCGTCGCCCGCACTTTGTAAATATACTTTATTTTTCCTTTACAATCTATATCCCTTTTCTTCTTCATTCTGTGAGCGCAAAATTTTGGACTGTCTTTGATATTCAACCACAAGTTATCCTGTTTGCCTGTTAAGCCGTTGCTTACATCCTGCACAGCTAACTCATGTTTGAATAGGGGCAGCTGTAAACACCCCAAATTTTCCCTCACCCATTCACACCATGGCTTGAGATCTTTTCATATGCATAAGTTCAATCATAGCATCTCACATTGCACTTTTGCTTCACTGCATTGATTCAAAGTCATCTGCATCTAGGGTTTGTGATCTGAGCCATCTCTGAGCCATTTGAGCCACTCCAAAGGTCATCAATCATTAAAGAGGGTCCATGTATGTTCAAGCATCATATTATATCCTCTCAAGATCAAAGAAGTCAAAGAATCACAAGAACTGAGAAAGGCATGGAAGCAGAGCCAGGTTTAACTACACAGATGACCTAAAATTAGGGTTTTGGTTTCAGAGGCCATAACTCCAAATTTTTTGGTCATTCTTGTTTCTATTGGTCTCTATATTTTATGAGGATCATGCATATCAATTTTCATGAAGAAATTCCATGGGGAATACATCTAATCAAGAGTTGACTTCTTGAGCAAGTCAGTGCAAAATCAGGGCATCTGAGGCCCCCAATGACCCAACCAAAGGACATTCTCCATCATTTTGAATGTGTATGATCTTTATTTGATCATAGAAGGTGTTAGAAGTTCACAAAATTGAAGGATTTCAAGCCATTTGCAAAGTTGCCTTTTTGGGAAAGTGACTTGTAATGTAAACTTGCTATTTTGGGAAAGTTTTTCAACCTCCTCAAATTGATTCAAAAATGCTTCAAATGGGAAAACTTTGGTCATGAAAGTTGTAAAATGGATCCTCCCATTTTCAAAAAGTACAAGAACTCATTCTAATTCATTTTGGATCAAAAGTTATGGCTTGTCAAAGTTGGCAAAAATCACTTAATTTTCACTTTTGTACCAAAGAGGCAAAGTTGCAAAACCTCATGCCAAGCCTTTATGTGACCTCTAATTGATTTCTATGCATTACACAAACATAAACCATGACCTAAAAATCAGAATGCACCAAAGAACCTCCCATTTTCATGACTTATGCTTCAAGTAATCACAAAAGGGCCAAAAGATCACAAAATTGCAAAACATCACATAAACCCTAATCCACTTGCTGCATTGCTGTAACACGGTGGGAGAACTGACTTTAGTTATGTGTTGCGGATAGCAAGAGTCGCCACCGACTTTTATTTTATCCAAAGGAAAGGCATAAAAGAACAGGAAAGACCTTTTAAAAGAATTTTGGGTCCGAGGGGTAGGTTATGTAAAGGGAAGGTGTTAGCAACCTTTACATCCATGGTTATCCATGGGCTCTTAGTTACTTAGCTCACTTTAAACAGTTTTTGAAATGTGAAGTGTGTGAATAGAAATTTTCTTAAGTGTTTTATAATGATCCATGTACGGATGCGTATAAAACCTTTGTTTTGAAAATTTGTTTGAAAATGTGAAGTGTTTGAAATGTTTTGAAGAGTGAGTAAGTATCTAAGAGGAACCTACCCTTTAGTTTAAGTCTTTTCTGTTCTTGAATCCTTTAAATGGTACGACTATCCCTATTATTAAGGAATAGGTAGTCATTACCTTGGATGTAAGGGACAAGTGAAGGGACATCTGTTATTTAGGCAACTGTGGGGTGTATAAGCAATTCGAAGGGACTTATCATCTTTATTCGAAAGGGACAAGATCATTACGAAGGCAACATTCGAAGGGACTTGATCTTTTTATCTGTTAAGGGACTAGATGATGTGGAATGAGGGACTTTTGCTTTATACACCCTACTTGACCATTTTGTTTAGGCAACATGAGAGGTATCCTTAAGGAAGTGAGATGGCGATCAAAGATCGACTTACGTGTGTGAGTGTACAATTTTAAATATTTATCTTTTACATTAATGATCTAAATTAATTTTAAATACAAACATGTTTCACTCCCTATTTTACTAACCATAACATTTAAACATAAATATTAAATATTACTATTAAAATATTACTGTAGATGTTTAAGAATTGGCAGAATTTTTGACCAAACAAGAAATGTTAAATTCAGTTCAGAATGTCCTATCAGATGTTGGGACATTAGCAAACAGAGTATGTGAACTTATTTCAGGATGTCTCATCAGATGTTGGGACATTGTGTAAATGACTAAGTTCAGTTTTGTTAGGATGTCCCAACAGATGTTGAGACATCTCAGACCTGCTACCAGAATTAATTATTGATTAACAGATCAGAGATATTTAAGGAGAACTATCTGGGATTAATTAATGCTGGATAAAAACAGAACTAGGCGCATCTGTAGGGAGTTTTAAATTGAAGATTCAGATTAAAACAGAAGACCTAATGCACCTAGAATATAGGAGGTAACAAACCCTAAATTCAAGGTGACAGTTGCTGCACATTAGGGCTGGATCATTCTACAGAAAGCCCAAAATTCAGATACCTATTTAAACAACAGAAACTCATAGAATTGTGTACGAATTTCAGAAGACCAAATAGGGTGTCTAGTGTTTTAAATAGCAGGTTGTTTTTATGTACCACTTTATGAGCTTTTAAGCAAAAGTGCATTTGTGACTTGATTGAAACTGTTAAGTAAGATCAAGCTGTTTTGTTTGAAGGATGTCTTCAATTTTTGTAAACTTGTAAACTTGATCACTGGGTGATTGAGGGGGAGTGAGTAGGGTACTCTTATCTAAGTGAGTCTTAGGTAGAAATTGCATTGGGTAAGTATTAAGTGATAGATTAAACAGGGTGGTTTAAGTCTAGAATTAATATTACTAATAGTGGATTTCCTCCTGGCTTGGTAGCCTCCAGATGTAGGTGTGGTTATACACTGAACTGGGTTAACAAACTTCTGTGTTGTTTATTTTTCCTGCTGTTTAAGTTTTGATTAAACTTGTCAAATGTCCTATTAAGTGTTGGAACATCTCTTAGGACATCTCATTACAGAATTTCAATTGGCATCAGAGCAGGCACCCTGCCTGTTTATACTGGGTGAGATCTAGGGAAAACAAATTCTGTAACATGGACAGAGATATAGGGTCAGTAAATAGACCACCTATTCTTGATGGATCTAATTATGACTACTGGAAGCCAAGAATGATTGCATTCTTAAAATCACTTGACAACAGGGCATGGAGAGCAGTAAATGTTGGATGGAAACATCCTGTTCAAGACACCAAAGATGGATCAAAAGTTCTGAAACCTGAAGAAGAATGGAGTAAAGAGGAAGAAGATTCAGAACTAGGCAACTCAAAAGCCCTAAATGCTTTATTCAATGGCATTGATAGAAATATTTTCAGACTGGTGCATCATTGTGAGCTGGCCAAAGATGTGTGGGATACCCTCAAGACAACTCATGAAGGAACATCAAAAGTAAAAATGTCAAGACTTCAACTTCTCACCACCAAGTTTGAAAACTTGAGAATGAAGGAAGATGAATCAATTCATGAGTTCTACATGAACATCTTGGATATAGCCAATACTTCTGGAGCCTTGGGAGAAAAGATGACTGATGAAAAGCTTGTAAGGAAGATTCTCAGATCTTTGCCAAAAAGATTTGACATGAAAGTCACAGCAATAGAAGAAGCTCAAGACATATGCTCCATGAAAGCTGAAGAACTCATTGGTTCCCTTCAAACTTTTGAAATGGGAATGAATGACACACATGCTAAAAAGAACAAAAGCATAGCCTTGGTTTCAAATACAGATGAAGAAGAAGATGATGAACCAGCAAATGATAAAAGCTTATCAGAAAACCTTGCTTTGATTGGAAGACAATTCAAACAGATTCTCAGAGGAATGGAAGGAAAATCCAAACCTAGTGGAAGAAACACAAACTCTGAGAACAGAAGACCTTATGATGCTAACAAAAGATTAAAGTATGCTGAAAAGACCAGTCAAGATAAAGGAGTCAAATGCCATGAATGTGAAGGATATGGACACATCAAGTTTGAATGTCCTACCTACTTAAAGAGGCAAAAGAAAGGAATCTCTGTGACCTGGTCTGATGAAGACTCAGGAGATTCAGAAGAAGAATCAGCTAAGCACATTACTGCTTTAGCTGGACTGTGTGAATATGATAGTGATTCCAGCTGTGGAGAGCTTACTTATGCAGATCTTGAGCAAGCTTTCAAGGATCTGTACAAGAGAAGTACTGAAATATGCAGTGAGGTCATAAAGCTAAAGAAGCAGAATGAAGTACTAGAAGAGGAGAAAGCAAGTGATCAAGAAATCATTGATACCTTGAAAAGTGAAGTAACTCTTCTCAATTCTAAGCTGGAACATATGTCCAAATCTGTGAGAATGATGAACAGCAGCTCAAATACACTGGATGCTATTCTCTGCAATAATAAACATTCTGGGGACAAAAGTGGACTGGGATATAACAGAGATGAAGCCAGCTCTAGCAAAGCTACTTCAAAAATTACACAGTCAAACAAGATGTCCCAACAGATGCTTCAACATCAGAACACAAAGACAAACATAATGTTCCAACAGATGTCTCAACATTCTGGAAAGAACAAGATGAAGAAGAAGTATCAAAGATGGAGATGCCATCACTGTGGAAGATTTGGACATATCAAACCTCACTGTTATAAGCTACATGGATATCCAAATCAGATGTATCAGCAACCCTCCAAACAGAAAGTAGAAGGTACCAAGAAAGTGCTTAGACATCAAAGAAATCAGCAACCTCCTAAGCAGAAGACAGAGGTCATCAAGAAGGTTTGGAGACCAAAAGCTGACATTCAGACTGATCAAAGCCACAGTCCCAAGAACCAGATCAACAATCAAGCTTTGAGATCAGCTGAACAACACACAGGGCAGAGGCATCAAAAGAAATCTCAACTCATCTGGTCAAAGAAAAGTACTGCATACATAGCACATACATCACTGAAAGTATCAGCTAAAGAAGACTGGTATTTTGACAGTGGATGTTCAAGGCACATGACTGGGTTGAAGAATCTGCTAGTGAACTTAAAATCACATTCATCCAGGTATGTAACTTTTGGAGATGGAGCTAAAGGAGAGATCAAAGGAGTTGGAACCTTGGACTGTCAAGATGTTCCAAGACTAGATGATGTATTGCTAGTTAAAGGGTTAACTGCTAACCTGATCAGTATAAGTCAACTATGTGATCAAGGATACAGTGTAAACTTTACAAAAACTGAATGCATAGTGACTAACCAAGAGCAAGAAGTTGTCATGAAAGGTGCAAGGTCAAAAGACAACTGTTACATGTGGGAGCCATTAGACTTCAGTCCCACTTCAACTTGTTCTCTAGCTAGAGAAGAAGAAGTAAAACTATGGCACCAAAGGCTAGGTCATCTTCATTTCAGAGGCATAAAGAAGATCATATCTATGGATGCTGTAAGAGGTATTCCCAAACTGAAGATTGATGATGGCAAAATATGTGGTGAATGTCAAATAGGCAAACAAACCAAGATGTCCCATCCAAAGCTCCAACATCTGACAACTTCCAAAGTTTTGGAACTTTTACATATGGATCTTATGGGACCTATGCAGGTTGAAAGTCTTGGTGGTAAGAGGTATGCCTATGTTGTGGTTGATGATTTTTCAAGATATACATGGATAAACTTCATCAAAGAAAAGTCAGATGTATTTGATGTATTCAAAGAATTATGTCAAAGATTGCAAAGGGAAAAATCCAGCTGTGTGATCAGAATAAGAAGTGATCATGGAAAAGAATTTGAGAATCAAAAGTTCTTAGATTTCTGCTCTTCAGAAGGAATCAATCATGAGTATTCTTCACCTATCACTCCTCAACAGAATGGGATTGTTGAAAGAAAGAATAGAACTATTCAAGAATCAGCAAGAGCTATGATCCATGCTAAAAAGTTACCTCTGTATTTCTGGGCTGAAGCTATGAACACTGCCTGCTACATCCATAACAGAGTTACCTTGAGAAAAGGAACCCTGTCCACAATATATGAAGTCTGGAAGGGCAGAAAACCCACTGTGAAGTACTTTCATGTGTTTGGAAGTAAATGCTATATTCTGGCAGATAGGGAGCAAAGGAGAAAAATGGATCCTAAAAGTGATGAAGGAATTTTCCTTGGATACTCTATAAACAGCAGAGCATATAGAGTATTTAACTACAGAACAAATGTTATCATGGAGTCCATAAATGTGATAATTGATGATGCTCCTACAGATGTCCCAGAAGATGTTGGAACATCTGCTGATATCAAGATTGAAGCTGAAGAAAAGAATGATCAATATAACTTCACTCAAAATGATACAAGGTCAGAAGATTCAAGCAAACCTCCCTCCATCAGAATACAGAAGGATCATCCCAAAGATTTAATAATTGGTGATCCCAACAGAGGTGTGAGCACTAGATCAAGAGAAGTGATTTCAGGTTCTTGTTTTGTTTCCAAAATAGAACCTAAAAATATCAAGGAAGCTCTCACTGATGAATACTGGATTTGTGCTATGCAAGATGAATTAGGTCAATTCACAAGGAATGAAGTGTGGAATCTTGTTCCTAGACCTGATGACATAAATGTGATTGGAACAAAATGGGTGTATAAGAACAAGTCAAATGAACAAGGAGTTGTTACAAAGAACAAAGCCAGACTTGTAGCTCAAGGATACACTCAAATTGAAGGAGTAGACTTTGATGAAACCTTTGCACCAGTAGCAAGGCTTGAATCAATAAGACTACTGTTGGGAATTGCTTGTATCTTAAAGTTCAAGCTATTTCAAATGGATGTGAAAAGTGCCTTTTTAAATGGCTATCTTAATGAAGAAGTATATGTAGAACAGCCTAAAGGATTTGTTGATCCAAGCTGTCCAAATCATGTATACAAACTAAAGAAAGCACTTTATGGTTTGAAGCAAGCTCCAAGGGCATGGTATGAGAGACTAACCACATTTCTTATCAAGCAAGGATACAGAAAAGGTGGGATTGATAAAACCCTGTTTGTTAAAGATGAAGAAGGAAATGTCATGATTGCTCAAATATATGTTGATGACATTGTCTTTGGTGGGATGTCTGATAAGATGGTCAAACATTTTGTCAAGCAGATGGAATCTGAATTTGAAATGAGTCTAGTAGGTGAATTAACCTACTTTCTTGGTCTGCAAGTAAAGCAAATGGAAGACTCAATGTTTATTTCCCAAAGTAAGTACTCCAAGAACATAGTGAAGAAATTTGGAATGGAAAATGCTTCTCATAAAAGAACTCCTGCTCCCACACATTTAAAGCTGACTAAAGATGAAAAGGGTGAGAATGTAGATCAAAGTTTATATAGAAGCATGATTGGAAGCTTGTTATACTTGACTGCTAGCAGACCAGACATTGCTTTTGCAGTAGGAGTTTGTGCAAGATATCAAGCTGATCCAAAAGTCAGTCATCTTAATCAAGTCAAGAGAATCCTTAAATATGTTAATGGTACTTGTGACTATGGCATAATGTACTTTCATGGTTGCAAACCAATTCTCTCTGGCTTCTGTGATGCTGATTGGGCAGGAAGTGCTGATGACAGAAAAAGCACTTCAGGAGGATGCTTCTTTCTAGGAAACAATCTGATTTCTTGGTTCAGTAAGAAACAGAATTGTGTATCCTTATCTACAGCTGAAGCTGAGTATATAGCAGCAGGTAGCAGTTGTTCTCAGTTGGTTTGGATGAAGCAGATGCTCACTGAGTACAATGTCCCACAGGATGTCATGACATTGTACTGTGACAACTTAAGTGCAATCAACATATCAAAGAATCCTATCCAACATAGCAGGACAAAGCATATTGATATCAGACATCATTTCATCAGAGATCTTGTAGAAGAAAAGGTGATTTCATTGGAGCATGTAGCTACAAATCTGCAGTTAGCTGATATCTTTACCAAAGCATTGGATGCTACACAATTTGAGAACTTAAGGGGCAAACTTGGAATCTGTTTATGTGATATTTAGCAGTTAATGAGATGTGCCAACATGTCATATGACATTGCATGGCATAAGTTCCAGATGGCAAAGCTAGTCTGGACTAGTTCCTTGGGAATTTCATTCCTAATCATTTGGACTGTAACGGCTACTTATTTAGTAATTCCTTATAAGCAGCTATCAAGAGTCTTATCACTCCATCGCAAACAAATCACATTAACTAGTAATCCTTCAGAAATCATAAACCCTAAAGTTGCACATTCATCTTCTTCAACAATGTCTCAAAACCCTAAAACAGCTGATGAAGTTCTTAACCAGGAAGACGTGGTTCATGCCACTCCTATTTCTATGGTGCCAATGCAATCAACACCATTAGACGAGCTCAGGGGAAGCGCCCCTCACACTAAGAAGGCAAGAACACCAAAAAGAGGTAAAGATCAAATCAGAAGCAAAGCTAAAGACATTCCTTCTCATGCTAAATACTCCAAATATGTTGATGATTCCATCAAGGAGATTGTCAACCAAGTTTTCTCTGAACAAAGAGTAGTGAAAGGAATCTCTGTTCCCTTGAACACCATTCCTGCACCTCAAGAAGAACCAGCTCAAGATACAAAGAACACTGCTGCAGAACAAGATGTCCCAACAGATGTTGGAACATATGCAGATGAGAAAGCAAACTCATCTGATGCTGATACTGAACAGACTGAGGACAAGAAAGAGGTATCAAGTGAAAGTGATAAAGAAGTTTCTGTGGAACATGCTAAAGACTCAAATGAAGATCAATCTTCTGCTGATCAACAAGCTGATGAGGAGACTGCCCAATCTCCTCCAGTAGTCAATCTGGAACAGGAGTCTGATGCAGAGATCATATCATCTGTGAAACCCAGCATTGCTAAAAGACTAAGGTCCAGGAAAGGAAAGATGCAAGATGAACCTGTCATCCCTGAGACTAAGAAGGCTAGTCCAAAGAAAGGCAAAGCTAAAGCTACCTTTGGTCCAACAAAACCCTGGAGCAAAGTCCAATCTCAGAAGAGAAAAGCTTTCACACCATCAGATTCAGATGTTGAATCAGATGTCCCAACATCTCCTCCAAAGAAAAGACCAACATCAGCAAGAGCTTCAACTACTGTTCCAGAAGCTCCCCTGGACAACATATCATTTCATCTTGTCTCTAGTGTCAACAGATGGAAGTATGTGTATCAAAGAAGGGTTGCCCTGGAAAGAGAACTGAGCAGCAATGCACTTGAGTGCACAGAACTCATTGACCTAATCTCTGCTGCAGGATTATTCAAGACAGTCTCAGAGTTCTCTCCCTGCTATGAACTTCTTGTCAAAGAGTTTATTGTGAATCTTCAGGAGGATTGCTCAAATGGTAAGTCCTCAGAGTTCAGAAAGGTATTTGTAAGAGGTAAGTGTGTTGAGTTCTCTCCCCAAATAATTAATCAGTATCTAGGAAGGGACACAGATGGACCCAATGAGCTAGGGAAAACAGATAATCAAATCTGTAAGGTGATCACTGCAAACCAGGTCAAAGCTTGGCCTGTGAAGGGAAAGCTCTCTGTGAGCATGCTTACTAGAAAGTATGCCATGCTTAACAGGATTGGAACTGCAAACTGGGTGCCTACCAATCACACTTCATCAATCTCAACTGGTCTGGCCATATTCATCTTTGCTGTGGGGACTCAAACCAAGATGGATTATGGAGCATATATTTTTGATCAGACTATGAAGCATGCCATCTCTACTGCAACAAAGCTGCCAATAGCTTTTCCATCATTGCTGTGTGGTATTGTACTCAATCAATATCCTGGGATTTTAACTGACAAGGATACTGCCTGCAAGAGAGGGAGCCCCCTGGCTTTTCACTACAAGTTATTCCTCAGTCATCATGCTGCAGATGTTGAAGCTCCTTCTGGGACATCTGCTGGTCCATCCACTGTTAAGAATCCAATCTCCAGGAAGACTTTAATTGCTGAACTCAAAAGCACCTGCAAAGATCTTGAAGCTAGAAAGCAGAAGCTTGAGGAAATAATTCAAAGGTTGGAGAATGAAGAAGATCTGAAAGCAAACTCTGATGAAGACAGTGCTGCTGATGAAGAAACAGAAGCTGATGAAGAGACAGAAGTTGAGGAGGGAACTGAGAGTGATGATTCTGAGTGATCAAATGTATGTGAGGCAAATGTAATGACAGCAATGTAATGACTGAAATAGTGTCTTTGGCCCCTAATTTTGTGTCTACCAAGGGGGAGAACAACATCAAATGAAATTGCAACATCAAATGAAATTGCTGTTTAAATGAATGAAAAAAAAAATTCTGTTTGTTTGCTTCTGAACTGAATAAGTTTTTCTGTTGGAACAAGACTGGATAAAGACAGGACACATGTATGTTTGAGGGGGAGTAATCTCAAATAAAATTCAACAGAAAAGTAATGATATACTCTGATAAAAAGAACTTCTGCTGCACTCTGAAAACCAGGAAAGATGTTAGCCAAAAATTAGCCAAAGGGGGAGTTTGTAGATGTTTAAGAATTGGCAGAATTTTTGACCAAACAAGAAATGTTAAATTCAGTTCAGAATGTCCTATCAGATGTTGGGACATTAGCAAACAGAGTATGTGAACTTATTTCAGGATGTCTCATCAGATGTTGGGACATTGTGTAAATGACTAAGTTCAGTTTTGTTAGGATGTCCCAACAGATGTTGAGACATCTCAGACCTGCTACCAGAATTAATTATTGATTAACAGATCAGAGATATTTAAGGAGAACTATCTGGGATTAATTAATGCTGGATAAAAACAGAACTAGGCGCATCTGTAGGGAGTTTTAAATTGAAGATTCAGATTAAAACAGAAGACCTAATGCACCTAGAATATAGGAGGTAACAAACCCTAAATTCAAGGTGACAGTTGCTGCACATTAGGGCTGGATCATTCTACAGAAAGCCCAAAATTCAGATACCTATTTAAACAACAGAAACTCATAGAATTGTGTACGAATTTCAGAAGACCAAATAGGGTGTCTAGTGTTTTAAATAGCAGGTTGTTTTTATGTACCACTTTATGAGCTTTTAAGCAAAAGTGCATTTGTGACTTGATTGAAACTGTTAAGTAAGATCAAGCTGTTTTGTTTGAAGGATGTCTTCAATTTTTGTAAACTTGTAAACTTGATCACTGGGTGATTGAGGGGGAGTGAGTAGGGTACTCTTATCTAAGTGAGTCTTAGGTAGAAATTGCATTGGGTAAGTATTAAGTGATAGATTAAACAGGGTGGTTTAAGTCTAGAATTAATATTACTAATAGTGGATTTCCTCCTGGCTTGGTAGCCTCCAGATGTAGGTGTGGTTATACACTGAACTGGGTTAACAAACTTCTGTGTTGTTTATTTTTCCTGCTGTTTAAGTTTTGATTAAACTTGTCAAATGTCCTATTAAGTGTTGGAACATCTCTTAGGACATCTCATTACAGAATTTCAATTACATAAAGGAAACAATTACATAATTAAAGCAAATTAAATAAATAAGCAAAAATAAATAATAATAATATAATTGGGTTAGTAAAAATAATAATAATAAATCACAATATATAAATGGGGTTAGTAATAATAAAATAAATGTCATATGAAAATAAATATAATTAATAATATAAACAAAAATATTAGCATAATAATTAAAAGCTCAATTTTAATAAACAATTATTTTTTTAAGATTAAAAAGAAAATATAAACAATTATATACTAATTATCATAAAGTTTTAAATTATATACAAATTATAAAAATTAGGTTAATTATAAACATATTATGAAAATAAATTATATTTACAAAGTCAAATTAGCAAGTTTTAATTATTTTTAAGCATATATTAAAAATTATTTACATACAAGAATTATATTATATACAAGTTATAAAATATATACATATTGAATAATCATATTATTATATTTACAAAATTAAATTAAGAATTTTAATTATTTTAAGCATATTTATATACAAGATTTAAATTATAAACAAATTATAAAATATGTACATGATTAATGTTTATAAATAATAAAATAGAATTAAATTTTAGGTAAAAGAAAATTAGGGTTTGTGAAAATTATTAGGGTTATGAATTTTAGAAAAATAAAATTAGGGTTTATAATTTATTTTACAAATAATTAATGAAATTATATACAAATATATATTAAAAGAAAAATATAATGAAATAAACATATTAATTTAAGTTTTAAGAAAATAATATAAATTTGAAAAAAAGAAAATAAAGTTTTATTAAAAAAGAATGATTTAAATATTTTTAGAAATTGTTTTAATTGATTAAAGAATGAAATAGTAAAAATAAATAAAACTAAAAAAACAGGACCTGGGATTTGAACCCAGGTCCTTTACCTGGACAAGTAGAAGCATAACCACTGGGCCACTGCAGCGCAGCTGATAGCACACTCCTTCCCATTTGTTTTGTTGTTGTCCTGGAAAAATCATGAAAAACAAAAGAAAATAACACAAAAGGCCTGGGGGGGATTCGAACCCAGGACCTTCACGCATTACACAAGCACACTTACCATTCCAGCCGGGAGGGCGCAACTGATGGTTAATCCACAACAATTCATTATATATTAAGTCTAACAATTCAAATGAAAAAAACAATAAAAATTTTTGAGGCCAGGATTCGAACACAAGCCTTCAAGGTCATACGCATGCCTTCCTCACCACTGGGCTAGCGCTGCAGCTATGAAACAAAACAACAACAAATTCTAAAAATATTAAAACCAAATTTGAAACTTCCAGATGGCGCCAATAGCTTCGTCTTCAACCTTTTTCCTGCGTTTATTGCTGCGAATTTACCTATGAAGTTTCCTGCGAATTTTCAAAACCCTAAACCTGTGTTTTTCGAAACATCACACAAATCATCATGACAATCAAAATTAAGGGCCCAGATCAATTATACAGAGCTCATACATCACAGCCATGGTTTTAGAATTTATTTTTAGGTCTCAAATGTGTGGTTCCCGTTTTGAACCTCTAAACCCTAACGATGGCAATCTTCAATACAGTCCATAACAATACAATTAACCTATGCAAAAAGCTTCCAAACATCACCACAAACACAAATATATGATTAGTTTTCAGTATTAACACATGAATCAATCAAATCAAAAAATTTCAAAACATGGAAAAGATGCATTCGGCTTGTGCGATTTAGGTCATGAAGATGCAATGTTATGATCCAAAATCACTCTATGAACATCCAGGAATAAGTTGCAACCTTCAAATTGCCTTGAAAGTGGCTGTAACTTGGAATCCGAATTTGAATTTTGGTGAGATTTTTGAATGTATGAACTTACTCTTTGAGGCAGGCAATCCGTGTCTTTGTGATTGGGTTATGTTGTATACTTATAGTAGAATCAAATTAGGTCAAGAGATTTGATCATTGCATGGACTTTTTGGATTTTGGAGATTGAAAAAGATTAAAGCTTAAATTTCAAATATTCTTGAATAAGACCTTTCTATTTCAAGCCAATCTTCATCAATGTTGTATCAATTCAATCCAAATTATATTTATGATCTTCTAGAAGAGAAATATATTTTAAATTTTCACATTTGATATTTTATTTAAATTTAAAATGATTTTTTAATATAAAAATCATAATAAATAAATTAAATAAAATAAAATTATGAAAATATTAAATAAATTTCATGCATGATGTCATGTATCACTTTGGGTCACCAAAAGTTCAGCCCATTTAGAAGAATTTGGTTCTAAGACCCTATTTTCTTCATGAACCACCCAAAATTTCCCAACTTTGCAAGGTCACATATCCTTCAATTTTAATGGTATGAGGGTGTTCTTGGACTTTTTGGAAAGCTTGAAGAGTCCTCTAACCAACCCCATTGGTTTCATGTCCATATCATTTACCATTCTCAAGTTATGCCCTTTTGAAGTTGTTGACTTTTTGTTGACTTTCAAAAGGACCTATAATGTCTTAGCTCATACCTTTCAAATGAAGCATTTTTGGGCTTGGCTTGTGAGACACAAAGTTGTAGAGAATTCAATTTCCTTCAAAATGAGCTTTGGATGGGAAAAATGTGATGAAGAATGTGAAAGTTATGGCTGGTCAAAGTTCAGTTGACTTTTCCTAAGAAAACCCTAATTTAGAAACCTTTGATTCTTGATGATCTGAAATGTCTTTGATGAATCATGATCAACCCTTGATCAAATGATGAATTTTATTTCATACACTTGATGTTGACAAAAAATCATGAAGTTTGACTTTGGTTTGACCACAATTGACCTCTGTTTGACTTTTTAACTACTTTGACTGATTTTGACTTATCTGATCATTTGACTGAGCAAACCTTTGAGAAAAGTTCTGAAATTTGTCATGGGGATTCTTAAAAACATGTAAGATATTATGAAGCTCACTTGAAGTCTTGGAAATTCATTTAGCCTGATTAAAGTCAAAACCCTAGTTTTGAATGCACTGCTTAGGAGAATGCCTTGCCTGAGGGATTTGTCACATCTTCTGACCCATTGTGAACTTTGTGAACCTTGTGATCCTCATAAAGTGTCTTGTGAACCTTGTGAACCTCATAAAGTGTTTTGTAAACTTCATGAACCTTATGAAAGGTCTTGTGAACCTTGTAAACCTCATAAAGTGTCTTGTAAACTTCATGAACCTCATGAAAGGTCTTGTGAACCTTGTGAACCTCATAAAGTGTCTTGTAAACTTCATGAACCTCATGAAAGGTTTTGTGAACCTTGTGAACCTCATAAAGTGTCTTGTAAACTTCATGAACCTCATGAAAGGTTTTGTGAACCTTCTTAGCACACAAAGTCTTGTATTGTGAGGGCAAATTTTGGGGTGCAACAGCTGCCCCTGTTCAATTTTCTGAAACCTGAGGGGTTAGATTGGTATATTTGCCAGTCGTGACCTGGAAGGTTGAAGGGGTTTGAACACAAAAGCCCAAAAATTTGCACTCACCGGTGCGTAGAGTGATACTGATGACTAGTTGTATATGCTTAAGTGGGCTTAAAGATGCCACTTGGAGAAAAGTTCTTCAAATACATCTCTTGGAGGATAAAGCAGTCCAAAATATGAAGATATAATGATAGCTTTCAGGAGGATAAACAACGTCCTGAGGTATAAGCATAACTTTTGGGAGGATAAACAACGGCCCAAAAGAAATGGTAGCTTTCAGGAGGATAAACAACGTCCTGAGGTAATGAGGTAACCTTTGGGAAGATAAACAACGGCTCAAGGTCATGATAGATTTTAGGAGGATAAACAACGTCCTGAGGTAATGATTGCTTTCAGGAAGATAAACAACGTTCTGAGGTATAATGATAGCTTTCAGGAAGATAAACAACGTCCTGAGGAAATGATATGCTTTCAGAAGGATAAACAACGTTCTGAGGTAATAACTTTTGGGAAGATAAACAACGGCCCAATAGTCATAATATGCTTTCAGGAGGATAAATAACGTCCCGAGGAAATGATATGCTTTCAGGAGGATAAACAACGTCCCGAGGAAATGATAGCTTTCAGGAGGATAAACAACGTCCTGAGGAAATGATGTAACCTTTGGGAAGATAAACAACGGCCCAATAGTCACAAGTTGTTGATGAAGTTTGTCTGCTGGAGAATTAACCTGAAAAACAAGATTATAACATTCTGCACCATAACATTAGTTTATGCATTATGTATGCATGTATAATATGATGCACTTAAGTAATGTATTATGTATCTATGTATATGTATGTTATGATGTAAATGATGTATGTATGTGTAAACACCCCAAATTTGCCCTCACCCATTCACACCATGGCTTGTGATCATTTCATAAGCATAAACTCAATCATAGCATCTCATACCACATTTTTGATTCACTGCATTGGTTCTAAGTCATCTGCATCTAGGGTTTGTGATCTGAGCAATCCAAGAGCTTCTTGAGCCACTCCAAAGGCCATCAATCACTTCAAAGGGGTCCATGTGTGTTAAAATATCATATTATACCCTCTCAAAGTCAAGAATGCCAAAAAAATCACAAGAACTGGAAGGGGTGTGGAAGCAGAGCCAGGCTTGACTGCACAGTTGACCTAAAATTAGGGTTTTGGTTTCAGAGGCCATAACTCCAAAATTTTTGGTCATTCTTGTTTCTATTGGTCTCTATATGGTATAGGGAGTATTCATATCAATTTTCATGAAGAAATTCCATGAGGAAGTCATCTGATCAAGAGTTGACTTTTCAAGCAAGTCAGTGCAAAATCAGGGCATCTGAGGCCCCCAATGACCCAACCAAGGGGTGATCTTCATCATTTTGGGTGTATATGATCTTTATTTGATCATAGAAGAAGTTTGAAGTTCACAAAATTCAAGAATTTGAAGTTTTTGCAAAGTTGACTTTTTAGGGCATGGTGGACTTTTAAAGAATTTGTCAATTTAGGTCACTTTTCAAACCTTACTTTTTGATCCAAAAATGCTTCAAATGGAAAAACTTTGGTCATGAAAATTGTAGATTAGATCTTTCCCTTTTCAAAAAGTACAAGAACATGACCTAATTCATTTTGGATCAAAAGTTATGGTGTGTCAAAGTTGGCAAAAATCACTAATTTTCAAAACATGCACCAAATGAGAAACTTGCAAAAACTTTGTACCAAGGCATTTGTGACTTCTAGTCCTTATCAAACCAATATGCAAGCATCATACAAGTTCTAAAAATCAGATTTGAACCAAAAGATCACATGTTTCATGGTTTGTGAAGCAAGATATTTCCATGTGAACCAAAGGTGATCAAGTTGCAAAACCATCATAACACTTCCATCCACTTGTTGCCTTGGATGCTGAACCAGCCCTAGCCTCTCCCCTCACCATGCTGCGCCAGCCTACACCCTTGTACTTGGCTAGAAGTTGCCCATGCTTTCTCTTACACAAGAGTGGACTTTTTACAAAAGCTAGCACACCTATCACAAAAGGCCAAGTCACATCACCTGACCAATAAGCTTTGTTTATGTGGATCAAATGCCAGCCATTTCATACATCAAGCAAGCCTGAAGCAAGCCATAACATCACATTCCCATTTTCACTCCCTCAAGCAAAAGCCTTCGAATCTCATCTCACAAGCCAAAAACACTCAAACAAACTCCACTAATCTTCTCACCATGCCTCACTGAACCCAAACCAGCAAGACATAAGCCTGAAACAAGCAAGAACTCAACTCCCCCATTTTTCACTCTCAAAGCCAAAGCCTTCGAAACTCATTCCACAGGCCACAAACACTTGAACAAACTTCACAAACCTTCTCAAATCATCATCCTGATCACAAAGAACCCCTCACCTTTGCCTGAAACTGCCTAAATCACAAACACCATTCTCACCTGAGCTTGAACAGAACTTGTTCAATCTCCCTAACCAGCCAGCATAAACTTCTTCTAAGCATCCAGGCAACATTAGGGGACCAAAGGGAGTGGTTTGCATCAAAGGAAGGAGGCAGAATGTTGCAAGATTGAAAGCTTCGAAACTCAGGTAGCTCAAGAACATTTTTTCCAGAAATCCTTTTTTAAGTTCTTAAGTTGTTATTCATGCTTCCCTGATCATAAATATGTCATTGGTTTTGAAAATGGTGGAAAAATAAGGATGTAATCGTGTTCTGAAAGTCTTGCCCTAAAATTTTGTTTGTTTCGATTCATGAGATTGATGAAATATAAATGATGTTTGGGTTAGGGTTTTGATTCAGTGGGTTATGGGGATCATTTCTGTGTTCTTGGATTTCATTTTAGTTACGTTTTGAGAGTTTTAGAAATTTTCAGGTGGGGTTCCCACCGGAGAAGACGACCGGAGGTCTTCTCCGGCCACCTGAAAATAATTAGGGTTTTAATCCTGCAATTAAGGGAGTTTGAATCTGGTACGTTGGATCCTTTGACTTTGTTGACTTCGCGCGCGTGTGTGTGGCTGTGATTCATCATTAGAAACCCTAATCACATTTATTTATTTAATAATCCAGATTAACCAAGTTTGAATGTGGGCCTTTGATCTGCGCGCGCAGTCAACCCTTTCCTGGCCAGACTCAATCTCAGCCATCCATCCAGCATACTTCCATTTATTTTGATTTTAATTTCATTTTTTCTCATTTAATTTGTACAATTTATTAAAAATAGCAAAAAGGCTTTTAAAATTATGAAATATTTTACCAAGAGTTTCATTAATTTTTAAAACACAAAAATATTTTTATTTTTATTTTTTAGCATTAAAAAGTATTTTTAAATATTTAAAAGTTTATTTTTAATTGATTAATGAAAATTAATTTATTAAAAATACTTTTAGGTATTTAAAAATCACCAAAAAATTCATGAAATGTTTTAAGACATTTAGAAACATTGTCCAACCTTCAAACCAAATTTCTTTTTTGATCTTGATGCATTTTGAGAATTTTTCATTGAATTAAAATCATTTTGATGCATTATTTTGATCCAAACTTCAAAAAATCATTTCTGCCTAACCCTAAAGAGTTGGACCTTGATTCTTTTTGCATTGCATTGTGTTTAGCATGTAGTTTGTGAGATTAAATGGCCATGATTTGATCTTTCATTTTCCATTTGTTTGGTATTTTTCTTGTTAAGGAACCCTAAAACCCTAGAAAACTTAGGAAAATCATAACTTGAATTTGGTTAAGAGTTGAAACCTCTCCTTTGGGCATTGGTTTGGTATAGGATTAGGGGTCCTTTGAGTGCATTTTCAATTTTTTATAATGTTGTTTGCTTCTGATTTTGGTTTGTGTTTGATGCTTTGATCATAAACCCTAATTTGGGCTTCCATATGCATTCATCTTGCATTTTGCTTGCATAACATGATTTGCCTTGACATTTCGAGCATCCATTTGATTCATTTGACATCATAAGACATATTAAAAGCATGTTTGATCATTGCATCATGTATTTGCCATGTTGTATGCCATATGCATCTCATAACTTTTCATGTATGTTCATGCTTCTTAACTTGCTTCATTTGCATCCATAAGTTTGTATGATCATTTCCATGTGCTGCCTCATGTTTGTAACATCTCATAGCATCATTAAAATCATGTATGTGCTTCTGGCTTGGCTTCTCATCATGCCATTCCATCCCATTTTGCATTGCATTGCATTTCTTTTCTAACTTTTCAGGTGGTAAGTTATCTTGAGAAGTGAATTTGCCTTCACTTCTCATAACTTTTCTTCATCTCTTTTATGCATCCTTGCTGCATTTTTGTTTGTGTTTGAGATTGAGCTTGCTCTTTCTTCTTCTCCTTACTTTCTTTCCTCAAGTGACTTGACTTCTTGAATGACGCAAGTTACTTTGCTTCTCCTGATCCTTTCACCTGCTTCCTGGTGGTTCCATTGAAGATTTCTCTTGTTAACTTCACAAACCTTAGGAACAACCAAGCATGACAATGATTAGGGTTTTGATTAGTCTCCCCACTTAGTTTTTACCTTTGTGTCTCTTTTGAGTCTTCTCTTCTCACCTCATAATCAGGGACTAAACCCTAAAGGCTTTAAGGCTTTGTGATTAAGTTATGCCTGCATCCTTCTATTAGGATGGAGTGTATAACTTTAATCCTAAGTGTTAAACCCTTAATGTGTTTAAATCTCTTAATCAATTCACTTAATAATCATCAAGACATCACACTTGTAACTTGGGCCTTGCATTAGGGTTCTAATTCTTCCTTAATTGGTCAAGAAGGACTAACCCTAGTGTTAATGGACAAGTCCCCCTCAAGTTGTCTTACAAATCATAAAATCCATTTCATCATCATATCATTAAATAAAATCCACCTAATCAAAGGCTTGTTTTGTCATGAGTTTAATCCCTAATCATGGATTAAGTTGAGGAGCTTTCCTCAGCTTAAACATTCTCATCTATTATCCTTCTATTAGGATGGTGTAATGAGTCTGTTTGATCCCTGATTATGGCTTAACCTCATTACTTAACATTAAACAAAAACACCAAAAACATCTAAATAATCACAAATAGGTTAATGATCTTAATCCTACATCAAAGGTGATTAAGTGTGAGAATCTGACTTCACACTTAAGGTATTCTCATTACCCCTAATCAGAGGGAAGATGTGATGAGTTTACTAAATCCATTGGTTTAGGCTTAAGCTCATTAACTTATGACAAACATCCAAAAGCAATAAAAGACTGAAAACTCAAAAACAAACAATAATCGTCTCCTCCGGGATTCTTTTCTCATCTCACTCACTCACAAGCGAGAACTTGCTTCTTCCGTCTAATGCAAGACATTTAGCATCTGTGCCAGACAGATCATACACTTGAGCATAGGCAAGTAAGCAGTTCACCAGTCAATCCATCTTTCAGTCTCTTTGGGTCGAACTACGGTGTTCTGACTTCCTCATTGCACGAGAGGATACGTAGGCATAACTTAACAGTTATCGAACAAAAGTCTCTGTATATTCCCCCTCTTTCCAGCATCTTTCTCTTAGCCTCATTATCATGAGCAATTCATTCTCATTCTTTCACTGACACATCATTTATACATATCACACTTCACTCCTTTTACACTGACACCTGTACATTCTTCCCAGCTCTTTGATACACAAATAGTACTGACACTACCCCTTTAAAACACAAATCTTTTAAGCGTGGATCCCGTCGAGTACGACGGACAATCTGGGTGCTAATACCTTCCCAGGTTGTAACCAACCCCCTTTCTCAGTCTCTCTGGTTCGCAACCGTCTTATCCATATCTTTCAAGGTTTATGCAGCATTACCTTTCCCTCGGGATAAAAATGCCTAGCTGGCGACTCTATTCATTCCCTGTGAGTTCACTCCTGTGTGTTCTCACGTCCCTCTTTCGCCGACCGTTCGCGTCTGTACCCCATTTGACCCGGCTTCATTTGGTGGGAGCGACAGCTTGGCGACTTCACTAGGGACCCTTATACTGTAACCAGGGCTTCTGGTTCTTTTTGTGGGTTCCTCCTAGCGCTTGTGTGATTTGTGTTTACTGGGGTGTTATGTGCTACCTGTGCTTGTATATTTATTTTTGTGTATTGCTTTATGTACAGTTGTTTATTTGCTTTATTTATAGCTTTACATATATCATACTGTCATGCTGTCTGGCTGGATCTGGTTTTGCTTTGATGGGTGGGGTTCTACTGAGAGTTGAGGTCCTATACCTGGGACCTGAGTGACACCTAGGCTAGAGTGGTTCATATTCTTTCCCATTCCATCTCGGTCTGGTGCGGGAATATGAAACACGGTTCAGATATGGGTTTCTTCTTGAGAACTCTGTGTTGCAGATTTCCTGCAATGCTAGGGCTATCTGGGAAGCCTGCTAAGTCTGGATGACCTTTAGTATTGACCTTCAGAAACTGAGGTGAATTAAAGGAGGAACTTTTATGGTTATTGTAAACACTGTACCTCCGGGTTAGAAGTGTTTACACTTCTCATAACTGATCCAAGTCTGAGGATCCTTGTTTTAGAACACCACCTGTGAGGGGGTTGGGCTGTTTACAGGTTTGCAGGTACCCTTGACCTCAGCATACCCTGTTACTTTGTTTGAATAAGAGTACTCCATTTTGGAACAGTTCTTGTGATTCTAAAACCCTGGACATGTGGCTCTTTATTTGAGTCCCCCACCTTGGTTACTGGACTTATAGACCTCCATCTGGATTTCTTGAACACACTTGGACTTATATCAGAGCACTTGATTAGATCCAGCTCAGTCACAAACCTTTGCATATCATTTGCATACATCATCATTGCATCATTTTTAACATGTGTTTATTTGTTTTTCAGATCCATCCTATCATTTTTGCTTGGTTTTGACCCCATCATCAGCTTAGACCTATCTTCATCAACACTTGCTTCAGCTATCAGTCACCTGCTTCAGTCACTTGCATCCTCAGTCTCAGCCTACCAGTGGTCCATCTGCAGTGTTGTCCTCAGTCATCATCATCAACACTTATTCTTCATCAACATGGCACCTAAGAAGAGCAATATCTCCTATCACTTCTTTGAGCCTGAGCTAGCTAGCATCAGGAGGATTCAGACCCTGATTACTCCAGACCATATACCACTTTTTAGAGAACATTATGGAGGAATCCTTGATGTGGTTATGGATTTGGACCCTTCACAGAGGAGCTTGATACATACCTGCATGCAGTTCTATGACCCTCCCCTGAGGTGCTTTACATTTCAGAATTTTCAGTTGGGACCCTTGTTAGAGGAATATTCATCATTGGTTGGTGTACCCATCAGGGGTGGAATCCCTTTCAACCCTGAGATGGCTTTCCCAAGTAATGAGGAGATAGCCAAAGCATTACACCTGGAACCAGTTCTGATTGGGCAGAATTTGACATCTAAAGCTGGAATCTCTGGTTTCCATCTGGATTTCTTGACTTCTCAGGCTAGTCTGAAGGCCTCCCTAGGGGAGTGGAAGGCAGTCTGTGCTCTGTTGGCCCTTAGCATATATGGGATCATACTTTTTGCAGATGAGCCTAGGTTCGTTAGCAAGAGTGCAATCCATCTTTTCATCCTGAGAAACCCAGTGCCCACCTTACTGGGAGATCTTTACTACTCAGTTCATCAAAGGAATGAAAAGCAAAGGGGGAGATTAGTGAGATGATGTGCTCCTTTGTTCTACACTTGGCTGCTCAAGCATTTGCCAAAGACTGATGCATTCTTGAACCCTCACCAGCAGAAGAACTGGGCTAAAAGGCTCGTTGCTCTAACCTCAGATGATATCAGATGGTGTACTCAGAGTACTAAGGGCAGAGACATCATTACAAGTTGTGGACAATTTCCCAATGTGCCTTTGATTGGAGTGAAAGGGTGCATCAATTACAACCCTCTGCTGTTCAAAAGACAACTGGGCTATGCATTAGTCCATCCTCCTAGAGCACAGGATCTGACTGAAACCCTTTATGTTGAAATCAAGCCTAATCTAGCTGTTGTCAGGCAAGCAGCCTGGGCCTGGGACAATGTGCAGACTAAAGGGGTAACCATTCTGGGGAAGTGCAACAATGTGGCATCAGCACAGTACTATGATTGGTCCCATGCCAGGGCTCAATTCTCTGGGATGCCCTTTACTATTGAAGATATGCCTGGGCCTTCCACAACACCACCTCCAGCAACTGTCAGCTTAGAGGAGTTTGAGAAGTTGAAAGAGAGGAATGAAAAGCTGACTCAGGCCTTACAGAAGACCCTCTGGGAGAGGAGTGATGGTAGGTTGGATATTGAAAGGTTGGAGAAGTTGAAGGTGGAGCATTTGGCTAGAATTGAGAAGTCTGAGGATTATATTAAGAAGTCTAGGGCTGGAGAACAAATCTTGAAGAATGCCTGCAAGGAAGCTCAGTTCCAGAAGGCCAGGACTGATTTGTATCTAAAGGAGAGTCAAGCTAGGTGGGTCAGAATCACCGAAGCTCGTACTCAAGAGGACAAAAGGACTCAGGATAAGATGGAACAGATGGAAGCTAGTGCAAAAGAGCAACAGGAAGCCCTGGCAGCAGCCCAGAGGGAGATCTCAGAGTTGAAGATCAGAGCTGGAGTGAAGAGGTCAAAGGACCAAAGTCAGCACAAGAAGCTAACCGCAGCTATTGCTACAAGGAATCTCCTTATCAGGAACCTTACAGAGCGTCCCGCTGATCCTGTGACTGAAGCACTTCTCAAGGAAGTTCAGGGGGATGAGTTTGGTCTTGGTGTTTGACTTTTGTTTGTTGTTGCTTTCATTCTATGTACTTTTATTTTCTTATGATGTATTTTGACCCCTCAGAGGGCTTGTATTGTAAAAAGAAACAAGTTATGTATTATTTTACTTTTTTGTAATATATATGTGTTGGTTTGTTCCATCTGAGTTTTCTTCAAGCAACGTCACAAGCATCTTCAAGGGTCTGGAAGGGTCAAAATCAAGTGCCAAGCCGGATACCTTGGAAACAAATAAGCATAACTGCATTGCATACTAACCTTTTACCTTGTTTTGTAGGTTTTTGTTTATTTGATACTAACTCTGTTGTGATCTCAGGAATTATTGCTCGACGGCGTGTGTTTCCACTCAACCGTCCACATAGATATCCCACCCGTAACAACCTTCCGGGCATACAGATGGATCAGATGCAGCAGGACCTTACAGAGGTCAGAAATCAAATGACCAACGAGAGGTTGGAAATGAGAAATCAGATGACACAATTCATGGAGGTGATGAACAATATGGCTCAAAGCCAAGAGAGGTTGAGAGCACTAGTAGAAGGAAGGAATCAGGAGGACCATCAGCCAGGGACTGCTGGGACAAGCAACAATGAAAGAGCCCAACCTCATGTCAATCCCCCAGTCTTTGGACCCCACCTCCATCCAGAGGCGAACATCCCTGTCAATATACAAGGGACTGCCACAACAGGGAGGGTACTTCAAGAAGACCCCCAGGAAGATCAGTTCACAGTGATGGGAGCTGGGGAGGAGGCCTATGATAGAAGGCTGGATGAGATAGCTGAGAAATTAAGATCCTTAGAGTCTCAAAACTCTTTGGGTTTTGATGTCATGGATATGGGCTTGGTAGACGGGGTCAGGATCCCCCACAAATTTAAGCCACCATGCTTTGAGAAGTATAATGGGACTTCCTGTCCCCGGACCCATCTACAATCTTTTCTCGGGAGGCTGAAGGCCTATACCATGGACGAGAAGCTCTGGATGTTCTATTTTGAGGATAGCTTAACTGGAGCTTCGAGGGAATGGTACTCCCATCTGACAAGGGCAACTATTAGATGCTGGAAGGACCTGGCAGAGGCCTTTATCAGACAGTATCAATACAACCTGGATATGGCACCCAACAGGACCCTCCTAATGGGAATGTCGCAGTCATCAAGAGAAAGTTTCCGAGAGTATGCCCAGAGATGGAGGCAATTGGCTGCTGCTGTTCAGCCACCTATGTCAGAGAGAGAGATGGCAGATATGTTCATGAACACCCTCCAGGGGACTTACATTGATAGGCTAGCTGCCTTCTCATCTACCAGCTTTGCAGATGTAGTCATAGCCGGGGAGAGAATTGAAAGCCTATTGAAGATGGGTAAGATCTCAGACAACGGTGCAAGCTCATCCGGTAATGCAAGGAAGCCTTTTGTAGGCCCAAGAAGAACTGGTGAGACCAATGCTGTGCATACCAGCAGGGGCAGGCCCCAATATGTTCACAGGTCTGTGGCAGCAGTCACCATTCCCGCTCCAGCTCATCCACAACCAGTTTATCAACCACCGCAACAAAATTATCAGCAACAACCTCAGTACCAGCAACAAAATCAGTATCCTCCGAGAAATTACAACAACAGCAACAGCAACAACAACAATCAGCAGAGACCATTCCAACAGAGACCTTCTCAGGCCAACAGGGTGATCGACCCGATCCCTATGCCCTATGCAACATTACTGCCACAACTCCTGAAACTCAACCTAGTTGAGCTAAGGACATTGGCCCCTCCAGATCCCAACAGTCTACCCAGAAATTACGACTCCAACGCCAGATGCGCCTTCCATTCAAATGCACCTGGCCATAGTACAGAGAAGTGCAGAGCTTTGCACATGAAGGTACAAGACCTGGTAGACTCTAAGGCTCTAAATTTCGCACCACCACCAAATGTCAACAAGAACCCTATGCCACACCATGGCGGTCCCCGAATCAATGCTATTGAAGAAGACAAGCCGTCTTATTTAATAACCAGTGTGGGTCAGATTCGGACACCTTTGGTAGAGATCAAAACTCAGCTCCTCGAATGCCAAATGTTCCCAGGATGTGAGTTAGGGTGTGCTTACTGCAACATTTCAGTGAATGGTTGTGATAACTTGAGGGATGGCATAGATGGTCTCATCCGGAGTGGCCTGCTTCAAATTACAACATCATTTCCAACAAATCCAGCAATCTCATCAGCAACAAATCCAGTATCTCCTACAACTGCAACAACCATTGTTCCCGACAACTCTTCAGCTTCATCCACAAACGCTTCGTCTGTCATTTCAACTGATCAGATATCAACGAACATTCCTTCTACAACCTCAGCACCACTTCATTTTGAATCTCCTACAACAATAACACCTATCCTTCCGACAATGTCTCCTACAGCAGCAGCAACAAACAATGAAGATGTCTCAACCGTTACAATTTATTATGATCCTGAAAACGATTCTGCTTATAACTCACAAAGTGCTACTCCCATCAGAGCACCAGTCACAATTTATTATGATCCACAAACTATCACAGTCCCTTCTGCAGCTGCCATCAGTCCAGTCACTGTCACAGTGCCTGGGCCAGTACCTTATGAAAGCAGTAAGGCCATCCCTTGGCATTACGGCTCTGACGTATACTGCGAAGGAAAGAAAATCACTCTTGAACCGTCAACACCTGCACCACAAATAGACAATGTGGGAGGAGGCGGAGGCTTCACTCGAAGCGGACGTCTCTTTGCTCCACAAATTCAAAGACCCACTGCCGAAGCAGAAGCTGCTGCCAAGGCAAAAGGAAAGAGCCCGGTGCAGGAAGATCAAGCTATTAAGGAAACTTTGAAAACACCCTTTGATCAAGAAGTTGATGAGTTCATGAGAATCATCAAGAAGAGTGATTACAAAATAGTGGATCAGCTTCACCAGACGCCTTCCAAGATCTCCATTCTATCATTGCTTATGTGCTCCGAAGCCCATCGGAATGCACTACTCAAAGTCCTGCACGCAGCTTACGTGCCTGAAGAGATCACCGTCAATCAGTTGGAAACTGTGGTTGGAAATGTTACTGCTAGCAACGGGCTAGGGTTCACCAATACTGATTTGACTACGGAAGGCCGCAACCATAACAAGGCCTTGCACATCACCATGGAATGTAAAGGTGCAGTCCTTTCCCATGTGCTGGTAGACACAGGATCATCCCTCAATGTCTTACCCAAAAAGGCCCTGGTGAAGCTAGAGTATGAAGGATTGGCATTGCGTCCCAGTAACCTGGTAGTGAGAGCCTTTGATGGTTCCAAGAGATCGGTTCTGGGGGAAATTGAGCTGCCTGTAACGATTGGCCCACAAACTTTTAAAACGATCTTCTACGTGATGGACATTCAGCCTGCCTACAGCTGTTTGTTGGGTAGACCATGGATTCATGCCGCTGGCGCAGTAACGTCTACCCTTCACCAGAAGTTAAAATTTGAGTGGGAAGGCCAAGTTGTTACTATCTGTGGAGAGGAGGATATATTTGTTAGCCATCTGGCTACTTATAAGTATATTGAGATGGATGGGGAGATCCATGAAACGATGAGTCAAGGGTTTGAGGCCTTGAACATGAATGAAGCATCTGCTGTATCTGGAATCGCCATGTCATCTTATCAACAAGCCCGGAAGGTTGTTGAAGAAGGAACTGCCCAAGGCTGGGGCAAGGTTTTATCTGTGGAGGAGAAGAAGGACAAATTTGGGTTGGGTTACAGACCAACTCAACAAAGTCAAGCAGAGGCTGCTGGGAAGCCTGGTTTTGTCAGTGGGGGAATGCTCACCCCAGATGCTATCAACAATTTGGAAGACGAGCTGGAAGAAGAACGCAATCTGGAGAATTGGATTCGTCCAAAGATCCCGGGGAGCAGTATCTCAAACTGGTCTTCCCAGGAAATTATAAGAGTTACTCATGCAGAGTAATTATTATTTCCTATATTTTTATAGCATGCATCAAAGTCTTGCATCTTGCCCAAGATGACAAGACTCATTTTGTAATCGAGCCATCTGTACTTTTTGTGCAAACAAGATTAATCAATGAAATATCAGACATCTTTTTTGCAAATGAGTCTTTTTCTTTTCCGCTCACTGTTTTCCATTTTTCTTTTTGTACAAAAAATAAATGGCGATGTTTTCAAAATGACAACTTTGTTTCACTTTTCTAAACAGATTAAAATCAATCACCAAAATGAACAAACTGAACCCTTGCAGAGAGTACCTTCCAGACAGCACCGACAACAGCACGGCTATGACTTCGTATGACTTTGACAATCCAATCAACCAAGCTGATGAAGGGGTTGAAGAAGAGTATGAGCTTCCTGAATAGCTAGCCAGGTTGTTGAGACAAGAGGAAAAGGTTATCACCCCTCATCAGGAGGAGGTTGAAACGATTAATCTTGGTACAGCTGAAGACGTGAAAGAAGTTAAAATCGGGGCTTGCCTACAGGACTCAGTGAAGAGACAGCTGATTGACCTGCTTCAAGAGTATGTGGATGTGTTTGCTTGGTCTTATCAAGATATGCCAGGGTTGGACACCAACATTGTTGTGCACAAGCTGCCTTTGAGAGAAGAATGCCCGCCGGTTAAACAGAAACTGCGCCGTACTCGCCCAGACATGGCAATGAAGATCAAGGAAGAGGTACAAAAGCAGTGGGACGCCGGGTTCCTTGCTGTAACTAGCTACCCGCCGTGGGTTGCTAACATAGTACTTGTGCCTAAGAAAGACGACAAAGTAAGGATGTGTGTTGACTACCGGGATCTGAACAGAGCCAGCCCGAAAGATGACTTCCCATTACCTCACATTGATGTATTGGTGGATAACACGGCTCAGTTCTCGGTATTCTCCTTCATGGACGGATTTTCATGATACAATCAGATCAAAATGTCACCTGAGGACATGGAGAAGACAACCTTCATCACACCTTGGGGCACATTCTGTTACAAAGTAATGCCATTCGGACTGAAAAATGCGGGTGCAACATATCAACGGGCTATGATGACATTATTCCACGATATGATCCATAAAGAAATAGAATGTTACGTGGATGACATGATTGCCAAGTCCCTTACTGAAGAAGATCACCTGGTGAATCTCCTGAAGCTATTTAAGCGTCTGAGGAAGTACCAACTAAAGTTGAACCCCAACAAGTGCACGTTCGGGGTGCGATCCGGTAAGCTGCTGGGATTTATTGTAAGCGAGAAAGGGATTGAAGTTGACCCTGATAAAGTCAAGGCTATTCAAGAGATGCCTGCACCGAAAACTGAGAAAGAAGTTCGGGGGTTCCTAGGTCGATTGAACTACATTTCACGGTTCATATCTCACCTTACAGCAACCTGTGAGCCTTTGTTCAAATTGTTGAGAAAAGAACAGACGGTCAGGTGGAATGAAGACTGCCAGAAAGCTTTTGACAAGATCAAGGAATACCTTTAAGAACCTCCAATCCTTATGCCTCCAGTTGAAGGAAGACCTCTGATAATGTACTTGACAGTATTAGAAGAGTCGATGGGGTGTGTGTTGGGCCAACATGACGAGTCTGGTCGAAAAGAGTATGCAATTTACTACCTGAGCAAAAAGTTTACCGACTGTGAACAACGTTATTCACTGCTCGAGAAAACTTGCTGTGCTTTAGCGTGGGCTGCTCGCCGACTGAGACAGTATATGCTGACCCACACTACCTTATTGATCTCAAAAATGTACCCAGTTAAGTACATTTTCGAGAAGCCAGCTCTTACCGGACGGGTTGCAAGATGGCAAATGATTCTCACGGAATATGACATCCAGTACACCTCTCAGAAAGCCATCAAGGGCAGTGTACTATCTGAATATCTTGCTGAGCAACCTATTGATGACTACAAGCCTATGAGATTTGACTTCCCTGATGAAGACATCATGTTCATTAAAGCAAAAGATCATGAAGAGCCTGTTCACACTGAAGGGCCTGACCCGGAAGAAGAATGGACTATGATGTTTGATGGGGCTGTTAATATGAATGGTCGTGGTGTTGGTGCAGTGCTCATTACACCCAAAGGAGTTCACATGCCTTTCTCGGCAAAGCTCACTTTCAACTGCACTAACAACGAAGCTGAATACGAAGCTTGCATTATGGGTCTTGAGGAAGCCATTGACCTCAGGATCAAGACATTGACCGTATTCGGAGACTCAGCTCTGGTAGTTAATCAAACCAACGGAAAATGGTACACCCACCAGGATCATCTGATACCTTACAGGGATTATACAAGAAGGTTATTGACTTTCTTCACAACGGTCAAGCTTGAGTATATCCCTCGGGACGAGAATCCGTTTGCATATGCTCTTGCTACCATTTCATCCATGATCAAAGTTCAAGCTGCTAGCTTTGTACCTCAGATTTCAGTGTCCAGGCTCGATAGACCAGCATATGTATTTGCAGCAGATGTTGTCAAAGATGATAAGCCTTGGTTCCATGACATTAAGCGCTTCTTGGAGGATCAGACATACCCGTCTGGGGCATCTTCCAATGATAAGAAGACTTTGAGAAGGCTTGCTGGTAGTTTCTTTCTGAACACTGATGGGTCTTTATACAAGAGGAACTTTGATATGGTACTCCTCTGATGTGTTGATAAGACAGAAGCAGACTTGTTGATGCACGAGGTGCACGAAGGATCCTTTGGTACCCATGCTGGAGGACATGCTATGGCTAAAAAGTTGTTAAGATCAGGTTATTACTGGATCACAATGGATGCTGACTGTTGTGCCTATGCCAGGAAGTGCCACAAATGCCAGATCTATGCAGACAAGGTGCATGTGCCTCCCAATCCTTTGAACATAATGTCTTCACCATGGCCCTTTGCCATGTGGGGCATTGACATGATCGGCAAGATTGAACCAACTGCTTCAAACGGCCACAGATTCATCTTGGTCGCCATTGATTATTTCACCAAGTGGGTTGAAGCAGCCTCATATGCAAATGTTACAAGACAAGTGGTAGCCAGATTTCTGAAGAGAGATATCATCTGTCGATATGGAGTTCCCGAGCGAATCATTACTGATAATGGTTCCAACTTAAACAACAAGATGATGGCTGAGTTATGCTGGGACTTCAAAATCCAACACCACAATTCTTCTCCTTACAGGCCAAAGATGAATGGCGCTGTTGAGGCGGCTAACAAGAATATCAAGAAGATTGTGCAGAAGATGGTAGTTACGTACAAAGACTGGCATGAAATGCTACCGTTTGCCTTGCATGGGTACCGCACGTCAATCAGAACATCCACTGGGGCAACACCGTATCAGCTTGTGTATGGTATGGAAGCAGTCCTACCTGTTGAAGTTGAATTACCCTCTCTACGGGTACTGATGGATGTTAAGCTGAATGAAGCAGAATGGGTCCGGTCCCGATACGAGCAACTGAGTCTGATTGAAGAGAAAAGATTGGCTGCAATCTGTCATGGGCAGTTGTATCAGAAAAGAATGAAGAAAGCCTTCGATCAGAAAGTTAGGCACCGAGAGTACCAAGTAGGAGATCTTGTGCTGAAGAGAATCCTCCCTCCTCATACAGACCACAGGGGCAAGTGGACTCCGAACTATGAAGGACCATTCGTGGTAAAGAAAGTTTTCTCTGGTGGAGCACTGATGCTCAGCACCATGGATGGTGAAGACTTCCCATCCCCTGTGAATTCAGATGCAGTTAAAAAATACTTCGCATGAAAATGACCCGCTGGACATAAAGACAGAATGAAGGTCCAGGCAAAAATAGGGCATCCCGGCGAGTCAGGAACAGAATAAAAGACTCGGGCAAAAATAAGGGAAAATAAACAAAAAAATGTACACCCGCTGAGTTGAAAAGCCGCATTGGACAACTCAGGCAAAAATGGGTATCCCGATGGATTGAAAACCCGAAAGGGCGATCCATGCAAAATAAGGGAATAAGCGAACAACTGCATTCTGAATTCGTCTGTATTACCTACAACTTGGTACGCCTCTAAAGGATTAAGCTCCAATCAGAATCAACCTTCTCCAGAAAGCAAGACGAGAAGAACGTCAAAAGTCATGCGAGTCATAGCGAAAGAGGAAGCTCCTTTGAAAGCGTCGACAACATTGCCAACATTTTGTTTCTCAATTTGTAACAATCTCCTCATTTCAGGAGATTTGTTTCTTTGAATGTATCTCGCCAATTCAGGGCATTTGAATTAATAAAATCAGATTTTTCAGTCATGTTTCGTCTTGTACATTTTTTATTTGCAAAAATGTCTGATGTCTCTAAAAAAGCTAATTGCATAAGTACAGATGCTTTTCTTCGAAAATAAAACACGTGCTTGCAGGGAATATACTTACTCTCAGAAGTATCTAATCTCCTATGACGGAATCCAGGAAAGGATACCTCAGGATCACTTGTGCGTTTCTCTATCTTTGCAGGATTGCAGGTATCCAAAACGCAACTCGGGGCATGAAAGCTTCACCCCCGCAAGCTGGCAAATCAATACTCACTCAGTCTTAGCACCCAGGTGTTTTCTCCCCAGCTGAGTTGCCACCGATTACTTCCCCCGGCTAAGTTGCCACTTGTCACTCCTCCCAGCCGAGTTGCCAGTCATTTTTCCTCAGCAGAATGCGAAAGCCAGGGAACCATCTCCCCACTGAGCTTCAGCCTCTATTCAGAAGAGCAACGCATGAAGGAGTCACAGCAGAGTACATAAGGCTTCTACAAACCCCAGCTGGGTCCCTTATTATGGGGATATGTCAATCAGCGACCTATATCCCCAAAGCAGATACATCTCGTCAAATCCACCAATAATCTCATCCCCAGCTGGGATGTCCATTTCAGGCAGATCGGCCAGAGATCTTCGCATGCAACGGGATCCGAATCCCGGTTGGGTATCTTTGCATAATCATGGCATTTGCATCATATTCACCCACAAAGCGTAGCATTCCGTCTAAAACGGAGCATTACGGCAAAAATCAAACACATAGCATAATCATAAGCCATGTTGTGAATCGAACACTTGTGAATAATAACCGTTCATCAACAATATACAGAAAGCTTTCCCCCAGATTCCCCAGCAAAAGCAGTTGCCTCACAATTCACAAACACCAGTATATACTCATTTTGACACCCGTCCGTGTCATCATTCCCCAGTAAAGTCGCCTGAATACTCTTTACAAACAAGACCACTTCCTGACACCCTTCCGTGTCATATCCCCAGCAGAAAGCCAAAGACATCATCTTTGCACTCACCTATACTTGTATATACATTTTCTTGACACCCGTCCGTGTCATATCCCCAGCGCAGTCGCCTACACTTTTACAACCCATATACTTGTTGAAACTATACTTTTCTCCTTTTTGACACTCGTCTGTGTCACTCTCCCCAGCAGTTAAAATACTCATCTATACAATATTCACTACTCATGTTACACTTGAATAGATGCTCGTCCGTATCTTGTATACACCATTTATATCCCCACAGATTCAACATTGGTCCTTGTTCTTTGTTAACCGGTTGGTACTCGTCCGTACCATCATCTCAGAACATGCGTCGAGTGTTTGTTTCTACATGATACCCGTCCGTATCGTAGTCTTAAGGATGCTCGTCCGCATCTTTAATCCATACACCGTGTCAAACACTTATGTCTCCTTGAATATAGATACTCGTCTGTGTCTAACTATTCCCCAGAAGAGTCCCTTCAGATTCAATGCTCGTCCGTGTTCCTTGTTAACCAGTTGATACTCGTCCGTATCATCATCTCGGAACACGTGTCAGTTTTTGTTTCTACATGATACTCGTCCGTATCATAGTCTTAAGGATGCTCGTCCGCATCATTAATCTATACACAGCATCTAAACACTTATACCTTTTGTTTCTTAGATATGAACACTCGTCCGTGTTTACTATTCCCCAGTAGATCACCAACAAAACAAAATTTTCCTTCTTATCTGACACTCGTCCTGTGTTATGATAAACCCTGAGAGCAGCCGTACCCTGCTAGGTGGTCGTCCTCCACCTCTTGATGGTCGTCCTCCATCATGCTCATCCGATGGCCGTCCCCATCGTTGATTTTTAGCAGCCGTCCCCTGCTAGGTGGTCGTCCTCCACCTCTTGATGATCGTCCTTCATCATTTTATCCAATGGCCGTCCCCATTGTTGATTTTTGGTTATCTGACATTCGTCCTATGTCATGACAAACCTTGAGAGCAGCCGTCCCCTGCTAGGTGGTCGTCCTCCACCTCTTGATGGTCGTCCTCCATCATGCTCGTCCGATGGCCGTCCCCATCGTTGACCCTTTATCCGGCATTCGTCCTATGTCGCGATATTTTCGGCAGCCGTACCCTGCCAGGTGGTAGTCCTCCACCTTAGATGACCGTCCCTCATCTTATCCCCAACAGAGCAGCCGTCCCCTGCTAGGTGATCGTCCTTCACCTTTGATGACCGTACCTCATCATCTGTTTATTTCATTTATTCTTTGACCCGGCGGCCGTCCCCGTCGTGGTCCCTTTTCTTTTTAGCCCGATGGCCGTCCCCATCGTTGGTTGCTTTATTTTATGAACTTGATGGCCGTCCCCGTCATGTTTCATTAATCTCCAGAGAATCCTACAACTTTATCTTGATGGCCGTCCCCATCATAATACCTTTTATCCCCAGCATGTCGGCCGTCCCCGGCATCGCTTTATTTCCCGCACTTTTCCCAGCATGTCGGTCGTCCCCGTCATTGCTCTTTACCCAACAGTCGTCCTCTGCTCGACGGTCGTCCTCCGTCGCCCACTTTACAATATACTTTATTTTCCTTTTACAATCTATATCCCTTTTCTTCTTCATTTTGCGAGTGCAAATTTTGGACTGTCTTTGGTATTCAACCACAAGTTATCTTGTTTGCCTGTTAAGCCGTTGCTTACATCCTGCACAGCTAACTCATGTTTGAATAGGGGCAGCTGTAAACACCCCAAATTTGCCCTCACCCATTCACACCATGGCTTGTGATCATTTCATAAGCATAAACTCAATCATAGCATCTCATACCACATTTTTGATTCACTGCATTGGTTCTAAGTCATCTGCATCTAGGGTTTGTGATCTGAGCAATCCAAGAGCTTCTTGAGCCACTCCAAAGGCCATCAATCACTTCAAAGGGGTCCATGTGTGTTAAAATATCATATTATACCCTCTCAAAGTCAAGAATGCCAAAAAAATCACAAGAACTGGAAGGGGTGTGGAAGCAGAGCCAGGCTTGACTGCACAGTTGACCTAAAATTAGGGTTTTGGTTTCAGAGGCCATAACTCCAAAATTTTTGGTCATTCTTGTTTCTATTGGTCTCTATATGGTATAGGGAGTATTCATATCAATTTTCATGAAGAAATTCCATGAGGAAGTCATCTGATCAAGAGTTGACTTTTCAAGCAAGTCAGTGCAAAATCAGGGCATCTGAGGCCCCCAATGACCCAACCAAGGGGTGATCTTCATCATTTTGGGTGTATATGATCTTTATTTGATCATAGAAGAAGTTTGAAGTTCACAAAATTCAAGAATTTGAAGTTTTTGCAAAGTTGACTTTTTAGGGCATGGTTGACTTTTAAAGAATTTGTCAATTTAGGTCACTTTTCAAACCTTACTTTTTGATCCAAAAATGCTTCAAATGGAAAAAACTTTGGTCATGAAAATTGTAGATTAGATCTTTCCCTTTTCAAAAAGTACAAGAACATGACCTAATTCATTTTGGATCAAAAGTTATGGTGTGTCAAAGTTGGCAAAAATCACTAATTTTCAAAACATGCACCAAATGAGAAACTTGCAAAAACTTTGTACCAAGGCATTTGTGACTTCTAGTCCTTATCAAACCAATATGAAAGCATCATACAAGTTCTAAAAATCAGATTTGAACCAAAAGATCACATGTTTCATGGTTTGTGAAGCAAGATATTTCCATGTGAACCAAAGGTGATCAAGTTGCAAAACCATCATAACACTTCCATCCACTTGTTGCCTTGGATGCTGAACCAGCCCTAGCCTCTCCCCTCACCATGCTGCGCCAGCCCACACCCTTGTACTTGGCTAGAAGTTGCCCATGCTTTCTCTTACACAAGAGTGGACTTTTTACAAAAGCTAGCACACCTATCACAAAAGGCCAAGTCACATCACCTGACCAATAAGCTTTGTTTAGGTGGATCAAATGCCAGCCATTTCATACATCAAGCAAGCCTGAAGCAAGCCATAGCATCACATTCCCATTTTCACTCCCTCAAGCAAAAGCCTTCGAATCTCATCTCACAAGCCAAAAACACTCAAACAAACTCCACTAATCTTCTCACCATGCCTCACTGAACCCAAACCAGCAAGACATAAGCCTGAAACAAGCAAGAACTCAACTCCCCCATTTTTCACTCTCAAAGCCAAAGCCTTCGAAACTCATTCCACAGGCCACAAACACTTGAACAAACTTCACAAACCTTCTCAAATCATCATCCTGATCACAAAGAACCCCTCACCTTTGCCTGAAACTGCCTAAATCACAAACACCATTCTCACCTGAGCTTGAACAGAACTTGTTCAATCTCCCTAACCAGCCAGCATAAACTTCTTCTAAGCATCCAGGCAACATTAGGGGACCAAAGGGAGTGGTTTGCATCAAAGGAAGGAGGCAAAAAGTTGCAAGATTGAAAGCTTCGAAACTCAGGTAGCTCAAGAATATTTTTTCCAGAAATCCTTTTTTAAGTTCTTAAGTTGTTATTCATGCTTCCCTGATCATAAATATGTCATTGGTTTTGAAAATGGTGGAAAAATAAGGATGTAATCGTGTTCTGAAAGTCTTGCCCTAAAATTTTGTTTGTTTCGATTCATGAGATTGATGAAATATAAATGATGTTTGGGTTAGGGTTTTGATTCAGTGGGTTATGGGGATCATTTCTGTGTTCTTGGATTTCATTTTAGTTACGTTTTGAGAGTTTTAGAAATTTTCAGGTGGGGTTCCCACCAGAGAAGACGACCGGAGGTCTTCTCCGGCCACCTGAAAATAATTAGGGTTTTAATCCTGCAATTAAGGGAGTTTGAATCTGGTACGTTGGATCCTTTGACTTTGTTGACTTCGCGCGCGTGTGTGTGGCTGTGATTCATCATTAGAAACCCTAATCACATTTATTTATTTAATAATCCAGATTAACCAAGTTTGAATGTGGGCCTTTGATCTGCGCGCGCAGTCAACCCTTTCCTGGCCAGACTCAATCTCAGCCATCCATCCAGCATACTTCCATTTATTTTGATTTTAATTTCATTTTTTCTCATTTAATTTGTACAATTTAGTAAAAATAGCAAAAAGGCTTTTAAAATTATGAAATTTTTTACCAAGAGTTTCTTTAATTTTTAAAACACAAAAATATGTTTATTTTTATTTTTTAGCATTAAAAAGTATTTTTAAATATTTAAAAGTTTATTTTTAATTGATTAATGAAAATTAATTTATTAAAAATACTTTTAGGTATTTAAAAATCACCAAAAAATTCATGAAATGTTTTAAGACATTTAGAAACATTGTCCAACCTTCAAACCAAATTTCTTTTTTGATCTTGATGCATTTTGAGAATTTTTCATTGAATTAAAATCATTTTGATGCATTATTTTGATCCAAACTTCAAAAAATCATTTCTGCCTAACCCTAAAGAGTTGGACCTTGATTCTTTTTGCATTGCATTGTGTTTAGCATGTAGTTTGTGAGATTAAATGGCCATGATTTGATCTTTCATTTTCCATTTGTTTGGTATTTTTCTTGTTAAGGAACCCTAAAACCCTAGAAAACTTAGGAAAATCATAACTTGAATTTGGTTAAGAGTTGAAACCTCTCCTTTGGGCATTGGTTTGGTATAGGATTAGGGGTCCTTTGAGTGCATTTTCAATTTTTTATAATGTTGTTTGCTTCTGATTTTGGTTTGTGTTTGATGCTTTGATCATAAACCCTAATTTGGGCTTCCATATGCATTCATCTTGCATTTTGCTTGCATAACATGATTTGCCTTGACATTTCGAGCATCCATTTGATTCATTTGACATCATAAGACATATTAAAAGCATGTTTGATCATTGCATCATGTATTTGCCATGTTGTATGCCATATGCATCTCATAACTTTTCATGTATGTTCATGCTTCTTAACTTGCTTCATTTGCATCCATAAGTTTGTATGATCATTTCCATGTGCTGCCTCATGTTTGTAACATCTCATAGCATCATTAAAATCATGTATGTGCTTCTGGCTTGGCTTCTCATCATGCCATTCCATCCCATTTTGCATTGCATTGCATTTCTTTTCTAACTTTTCAGGTGGTAAGTTATCTTGAGAAGTGAATTTGCCTTCACTTCTCATAACTTTTCTTCATCTCTTTTATGCATCCTTGCTGCATTTTTGTTTGTGTTTGAGATTGAGCTTGCTCTTTCTTCTTCTCCTTACTTTCTTTCCTCAAGTGACTTGACTTCTTGAATGACGCAAGTTACTTTGCTTCTCCTGATCCTTTCACCTGCTTCCTGGTGGTTCCATTGAAGATTTCTCTTGTTAACTTCACAAACCTTAGGAACAACCAAGCATGACAATGATTAGGGTTTTGATTAGTCTCCCCACTTAGTTTTTACCTTTGTGTCTCTTTTGAGTCTTCTCTTCTCACCTCATAATCAGGGACTAAACCCTAAAGGCTTTAAGGCTTTGTGATTAAGTTATGCCTGCATCCTTCTATTAGGATGGAGTGTATAACTTTAATCCTAAGTGTTAAACCCTTAATGTGTTTAAATCTCTTAATCAATTCACTTAATAATCATCAAGACATCACACTTGTAACTTGGGCCTTGCATTAGGGTTCTAATTCTTCCTTAATTGGTCAAGAAGGACTAACCCTAGTGTTAATGGACAAGTCCCCCTCAAGTTGTCTTACAAATCATAAAATCCATTTCATCATCATATCATTAAATAAAATCCACCTAATCAAAGGCTTGTTTTGTCATGAGTTTAATCCCTAATCATGGATTAAGTTGAGGAGCTTTCCTCAGCTTAAACATTCTCATCTATTATCCTTCTATTAGGATGGTGTAATGAGTCTGTTTGATCCCTGATTATGGCTTAACCTCATTACTTAACATTAAACAAAAACACCAAAAACATCTAAATAATCACAAATAGGTTAATGATCTTAATCCTACATCAAAGGTGATTAAGTGTGAGAATCTGACTTCACACTTAAGGTATTCTCATTACCCCTAATCAGAGGGAAGATGTGATGAGTTTACTAAATCCATTGGTTTAGGCTTAAGCTCATTAACTTATGACAAACATCCAAAAGCAATAAAAGACTGAAAACTCAAAAACAAACAATAATCGTCTCCTCCGGGATTCTTTTCTCATCTCACTCACTCACAAGCGAGAACTTGCTTCTTCCGTCTAATGCAAGACAGTTAGCATCTGTGCCAGACAGATCATACACTTGAGCATAGGCAAGTAAGCAGTTCACCAGTCAATCCATCTTTCAGTCTCTTTGGGTCGAACTACGGTGTTCTGACTTCCTCATTGCACGAGAGGATACGTAGGCATAACTTAACAGTTATCGAACAAAAGTCTCTGTATATTCCCCCTCTTTCCAGCATCTTTCTCTTAGCCTCATTATCATGAGCAATTCATTCTCATTCTTTCACTGACACATCATTTATACATATCACACTTCACTCCTTTTACACTGACACCTGTACATTCTTCCCAGCTCTTTGATACACAAATAGTACTGACACTACCCCTTTAAAACACAAATCTTTTAAGCGTGGATCCCGTCGAGTACGACGGACAATCTGGGTGCTAATACCTTCCCAGGTTGTAACCAACCCCCTTTCTCAGTCTCTCTGGTTCGCAACCGTCTTATCCATATCTTTCAAGGTTTATGCAGCATTACCTTTCCCTTGGGATAAAAATGCCTAGCTGGCGACTCTATTCATTCCCTGTGAGTTCACTCCTGTGTGTTCTCACGTCCCTCTTTCGCCGACCGTTCGCGTCTGTACCCCATTTGACCCGGCTTCATTTGGTGGGAGCGACAGTATACATCATGTAGCTTGAAGAGTCTGGATATCTTTGTATAACAACTGCTGGCCAGGGAAAATAAATTCCGATTCGTTGAATAATATGAGGAACTTGTTCCCATCTTGTTTGATAATAAGGTATATCTAACCTCCCGTCTTCGTTTGATAGTAGGGTATACATAACCTCCCATCTTCGTTTGATAGTAAGGTATACATAACCTCCCGTCTTCGTTCGATAGTAAGGTATACATAACCTCCCGTCTTCGTTCGTCGTACTCCCATTGGAAAAATAAATTCCCGACTATCCGTATGAGGATAAAAGAGATGGATATAAATTTCAGGGGAGATGTGACTTGAAGTACTTATGAAGATGGATTTGCCCTACCGGGGGATTTGTCTTGTGGGAATGAACTAGCGAAACTTCGTTGAAATCCTTCCCTCGTTCGTCCTTAGTAAATACTATTACTGCATTTTCATGCATTTCTGGTAAACATCAATCATATTAAGCATTTATGCATTTCTGGTAAACATCAATCATATTCAAAAGCATACATACATTCAAACACAACCAATGGACGTTTCGCTTATGTAAATAGGGTAAAAGTAAATCTGGATTCAAAGATGGAATTTTATTTATATCAGTGACCCGTACATGGGTAAGTTTATACAAGGAGACAGAAATCCCAGTAAGAGGAATTTGTCATAAAGTTTTTTACAAAACAAAGAAAATCAGCTATGTGGGAAATAATCCTATTAAGTTTCAATTCTACTATTGCCATTATCTTCAAGTATCTCATCTTCTGCTGTTGAGACGGAAACGATTGGATTGAGCTTTATCTGTTCAAACTTGAGTAAGTAGTACAACTGGTTGTAGTTTCATGGGTGATCCAAACGAGACATAGTCATACGCTTTAATCCCTAACTTTTTCCTGGATTGCCCTTTCAGGTTTTCAATCCACCGGGATACCCTTTTTTGCCCAAGCCGCCCTTTCAGGTTTTCGACTTGCCGGGTGTACATTTTTTATATATATCCCTAATTTTTGCCCGAACCCTTTTGGTTCGCCGGGATGCCCTTATTTTTGCCTAGGTCAGTCAACCTAGCGGGTCTCTTTTTATGCGTAGTATTTTTAACTATGTCTGCGTTTACAGGCTGTGGGAAGTCTTCACCATCCATAGTAGTAAGTATCATGGCACCTCTTGAAAAGACTATTTTGACTACAAATGGTCCTTCATATGTAGGAGTCCATTTTCCCCTAGGATCACCCTGTGGTAATATGATACGCTTGATTACTAAGTCACCAGCCTGATATACCTTTGGCTTAACCTTCTTGTTAAAAGCTTTGATCATTCGTTTCTGGTACATCTGGCTATGACAAACTGCTGCTAACCTCTTCTCATCAATCAAATTTATCTGGTCAAGTCGGGTCTGAATCCATTCATCTTCATCCAAGCCTGCATCTTTCATAATTCTTAAGGAGGGAATCTGAACTTCAATGGGCAGAACTGCTTCCATACCATAGACTAAGGAGAATGGGGTTGCCCCTGTTGAAGTACGTATTGTAGTACGGTAACCATGAAGAGCAAATGGTAACATCGCATGCCAATTGTCGCTCCCGCTAAATGAGGCTAGGTCAAATAGGGTACAAACGCGAACGGTCGGCGAAAAGAGGAATGAGAACACACAGCAGTGAACTCAGAAAGACAAGAGTCTCCAGCTAGGCATTTTTATCCCGGAGGAAAGGCAATGCTGCATAGACCTGGAAAGATATGGATAAGACGGTTGCGAACCAAAGAGACTGAGAAAGGGGGTTGGTTACAACCTGGGAAGGTATTAGCACCCAGATTGTCCGCCGTACTCGACGGGATCCACGCTTAAAAGATTTGTGTTTTAAAGGGGTAGTGTCAGTGCTATCTGTGTATAAAAGCTGGAAAGAATGCAAGCGTCAGTGTAATAGAAGTGTGTAGTGTATAAGTGAAGTGTCAGTGCTGGGAAAAAGTGAAATGCTCATGACTATGAGGCTTAAATAATGAGGCTAGAAAGAGGGGGAATATACAGAGACTTTTGTTCGATAACTGTTAAGTTATGCCTACGTATCCTCTCGTGAAATGAGGAAGTCAGAACACCGTAGTTCGACCCAAAGAGACTGAAAGGTAAATTGACTTGTGAACTGCTTACTTGCCCAAGCTCAAGTGTGTGACATGTCTGGCTCAGGTGCTAACTGTCTTGCATTAGACGGAAGAAACAAGTTCTCGTTTATGAGTGAATGAGATGAGAAAAGAATCCCGGAGGAGACGGTTATTGTTTGTTTTTGTGTTTTCAGTCTTTTATTGCTTTTTGAAGTTTGTCATAAGTTAATGAGCTTAATCCTAAACCAATGGGTTAGTAAACTCATCACATCCTCCCTCTGATTAGGGGTAATGAGAATACCTTAAGTGTGAAGTCAGCATCTCACACTTAATCACCTTTGATGTAGGATTAAGATCATTAACCTACTTGTGATTATTTAGATGTTTTTGTTGTTTTTGTTTAGTGTTAAGTAATGAGCTTAAGCCATAATCAAGGATTAAACAGACTCATTACACCATCCTAATAGAAGGATAATAGATGAGAATGTTTAAGCTGAGGAAGACTCCTCAACTTAATCCATGATTAGGGATTAACTTCATGACAAAACAAAGCCTTTATTAGATGGATTTTAGTTAATGATAAGATGAAGAAGTGAGTTTTATGATTTGTAAGACAACTTGAGGGGGACTTGTCCATTAACACTAGGGTTAGTCCTTCTTAACCAATTAAGGAAGAATTAGAACCCTAATGCAAGGCCCAAGTTACAAGCTTGATGTCTTGATGATTATTAAGTGAATTGATTAAAGGATTTAAACACATTAAGGGTTTAACACTTAGGATTAAAGTTATACACTCCATCCTAATAGAAGGATGCAGGCATAAACTTAATCACAAAGCCTTAAAGCCTTTAGGGTTTAGTCCCTGATTATGAGACGAGAAGAGAAGACTCAAAGAGACACAAAGGTAAAAACTAAGTTGGGGACTAATCAACCCTAATTGTTATCAGGCTTGGTCATTCCTAGGGTTTGTGAGGTTTAAGAAAGAAATCTTCAAGGAACCACCAAGGAGAGAAGCAGATGAAAGGAGCAAAGAGAAGCAAAACAACTTGCTTCACTTAAGAAGACAAGTTGCTTGAAGAAAGAAGGTGAGATGAACAAGAATGAGCAAGCTCAATCCAATACACATACAAAATGAAGCAAGTGAATTATGAAAGAGATGAAAAGAGATTGTGAGAAGTGAAGGCAAATTCACTTCTCAAACAACTTACCACCTGAAAAGTTAGCAAAAGAAATGAGATGCAATGAAAAATGAGATAAAATGCAATGATGCAAACCAAAACTAGAAGCATAAGTATGATGTTAATGATGCTATGAGATGATGCAAACATGAGGCAAGGCATGAGAATGATCATACAAACATATGGATGCAAGAGAAGCATGCTTTGAACCATGGATGTTCATGAAAAGTTATGGAATGCAAATGACATATAACATGGAAAATGAAAGATGCAATGATCAAACATGATTCTAATATGTCCTAAGATGTGTTATGAATCAAATGGATGCACAAAATGTCATGGCAAGTCATGGTATGCAAGCAAATGGAAGAGGGATGCAAAGGAAGGCATGGATTAGGGTTATATGCAACTTACAAAGCAAAAATCCAAAACCAGAAGCAAATGACATGATAAAATTTGAAAATGCAATCAAAGGAACCCTAAACCTACACAAACTCACTGCCCAAAGGAGGGGATCTAACTCTTAACCTATTGAGAGTTATGAATTTTCTAAGATTGCTAGGGTTTTAAGGTACCATGACAAGAAAAATGCAAAACAAAAATGAAAATGCCAGATCAATTTATGCCAATTTAATCCTATAAACTACATGTTATGCAAGATGCAATGCAAAAAGAATCATTGTCCAACTCTCAATGGTTAGGTAGAAATGAATTTTTGAAGTTTGAATCAAAATAATGCCTTGAAATGAAATTAATTCCATTGAAAATGATCAAAAGGCATCAAGAACAAAAAATAAATTTGGTTTGAGAGTTGGACAATGTTTCTAAATGTTTTTAAATGCTATGTGAATTTTTTTGTGATTTTTAAATACCTAAAAGTATTTTTAATTAATTAATTTTCATTAATTAATTAAAAATAAACTTTTAAATGATTTAAAAATAATTTTTGATGCAAAAAATAAAAATAAAAATATTTTTGTGTTCTGAAAATTAATTAAACCTTTGTCAAAAAAATTCAGAATTTTTTAAAGTGTTTTGCTATTTTAAATTAAATGAAGAAAAGAAATTAAATTAAATGAAATAAAAATAGAATAAAATGAAAGTAATTAAAAGGGAAGGCCAGGATTTGATCTGGGCTTGGTCTGGTTGACTGCGCGCCAGATCCAAGGGCCCAGATTCAAACCTGGCTAATTTGTTTTATGAATTAATTAAACAGAAATTAAATTAAATAATCAGTGATTAGGGTTTCTAATGACGCATCCTAGCCATTCAATCACGCGCGGGTCAACCCTGGTCAAACCATCCTACGCTCCACATTCAAACTCTCATTAATGACACAGATTAGGGTTAATGATTTTCAGGTGGCCGGAGAAGACTTCCGGTCGTCTTCTCCGGCGAATCAAAACCCTAGATTTCGCTACAGGTCACCAATCATGAAATTTCTTCCACCAAAATGATCTTCTCCTCAATCTAAACCTAACCCCTCTCCCAAAATTCATTTATTTTCATTAACAAGCTTGAATCAAAGACAAATACGAAACACGAGCAAACTTTCAGAGTGCCATGAAATGGTCATCTCTTACTTATTTTCGAATCTAAATACATCCAGATGATCAGTGCAACATGTAGATTCAGTTTGTAACAAGAAAATGAAGTTCTGAGAAAAAAAGTTCTTGAGCTATACCTGAGATGGAGACCTTCAAAGATGAGCTTTCTGAGCCTTTCCTTCGTGCAAACCAACTCCAATGATCCCCCTTGTGCTAATGGCAAGCTTGAATGGAGTTTATATTGGCTATTTTGAGAGTTTCAGTTCTGGTGTATCAGAAAGTGAGGTCCTTGTGTGTGCTGTTTCAGATCATTGTGAGGGGTGGGATCTGTTCTATGGATGATTTCTGGTTGATTGGTGAAGGAATTGTTGAAGTTTGATGGCTGTGGAAAGAGATTCGAAGAGAGGAAAGTTTTGACAGTTTTTGGAGTGTGCTGCAATGTGTGTGTTCCAGGCTTGTGTGAGGTTTGTTTTATGATCCATATACAAGTCCTAAACTATTGGAATGAGTCAGAAGACTTGACATGTACTATGGGAATGGTATGGAGCAATTGGCCAAAAAGTCAATGGTTGGTGTACTTCAAGCATGGGCTGTGGCAGAGGTGATCTAGAGGCTTGTCCTGCCTCAGCTTGAGTCAAGGATGGCCCTTGGATGGTTCATGAGAGGCTGCTGCATTTGGATCATGAGCTAGAAGAGTTTTTGCAACTTGACAACTTGTGACATTTCATGACTTTTGGCTATGTGAATGTGAGAAACCTTGCTGAATTTCTGATGTGGGATGCCTCATTAGGTCATGACAATGTATTAAAACCAGCTAGAGATCATACAATTCCTTTGAGAATGATTTTGCCAAAAATCCCTCTTTGCACTTTCATGAAAAATGACTTATGGCTATGTGAAAATCAAGGCATAGAAATGGAAAATTCTTTGGGCCAAAATGATTTTTAGACATTGGTTCATGTTTGTATGAAGATTAGAAGTCCATTTGATAGCACAATTTGCCTTGGCAAGTGGTTTTGCAACTTTGCCTCTTTGGTAGAAAACTTGAAATTATGTGATTTTTTCCAACTTTGACAAGCCATAACTTTTGATCCAAAATGAATTAGAATGAGTTCTTGTACTTTTTGAAAAGGGAATGATCCATTCTACAACTTTCATGACCAAATTTTTCTCATTTGAAGCATTTTTGAATCAAAAAGCAAGGGTTGAAAAAGTTTCCCAAAATGGCAAGTTTCCATTACAAGTCATTTTCCCAAAAAGTCAACTTTGCAAATGGCTTGAAATTATTCAATTTTGTGAACTTCCAATATATTTTATGATCAAATAAAGATAATACACAATCAAAATTATGAAGAACACCCTTTGGTTGGGTCATTGGGGGCCTCAGATGCCCTGATTTTGCACTGACTTGCTCAAAAAGTCAAATCTTGATCAGATGCCTTCCCCATTGAATTTCTTCATGAAAATTGATATGCATGATCCCTATACCATATAGAGACCAATAGAAACAAGAATGACCATAAAAATTGGAGTTATGGCCTTTGAGACCAAAACCCTAATTTTAGGTCATCTGTGCAGTTAAACCTGGCTCTGCTTCCATGCCAATCTCAGTTCTTGTGATTTTTTGACTTCCTTGACTTTGAGAGGATATAATATGATGTTTGAACATACATGGACCCCTTTGAAGTGATTGATGACCTTTGGAGTGGCTCAAATGGCTCTTGGATTGCTCAGATCACAAACCCTAGATGCAGATGACTTTGAACCAATGCAGTGAATCAAAAGTGTGGTATGAGATGCTATGGTTGAGTTTATGCATATGAAAATATTAAAAGCCATGGTGTAAATGGGTGAGGGCAAATTTGGGGTGTTTACAGCTGCCCCTATTCAAGCATGAGTTAGCTGTGCAGGATGTAAGCAACGGCTTAACAGGCAAACAAGATAACTTGTGGTTGAATACCAAAGACAGTCCAAAATTTGCACTCACGGAATGAAGAAGAAAAGGGATATAGATTGTAAAAGAAAATAAAGTATAATTATAAAGTGTGGGCGACGGAGGACGACCGTCGAGCAGAGGACGACTGCTGGGGAAGGGGCAATGACGGGGACGACCGACATGCTGGGGAAAAATGCGGGAAATAAAGCAATGACGGGGACGGCCGACTAGCTGGGGATATAGGAGATTATGATGGGGACGGCCATCAAGTAAAGCTATAAGACTTTCTGGGGAATATAAGTAAATGATAAATGATGAGGGACGGTCATCAAAGGTGAAGGACGATCACCAGGAAAAGGAAAAGGGACCACGACGGGGACGGCCATCGGGTTAAAGAATAAATGAAATAATGATGAGGGACGGTCATCAAAGGTGAAGGACGATCACCAGGAAAAGGAAAAGGGACCACGACGGGGACGACCATCGGGTTAAAGAATAAATGAAATAATGATGAGGGACGGTCATCAAAGGTGAAGGACGATCACCTAGCAGGGGACGGCTGCTCTGTTAGGGATAAGATGAGGGATGGTCATCTAAGGTGAAGGAAGATCACCTGGCAGGGTACGGCTTCCGAAAGTATCACGACACAGGACGAATGTCGGATAACAAGGTCGACGATGGGGACGGCCATCGGATGAGCATGATGAAGGAAGATCATCAAGAGGTGAAGGATGATCACCTAGCAGGGGACGACTGCTCTCAAGGTTTATCATGACATAGGATGAATGTCAGATAACAAGATCAACGATGGGGCCGGCCATCGAATAAAATGATGAAGGACGATCATCAAAAGGTGAAGGACGATCACCTAGCAGGGGACGGCTGCTAAAATATCACGACATAGGACGAATGTCGGATAGAAAGGTCAACAATGGGGACGCCCATCGGATAAAATGATGAAGGACGATCATCAAAAGGTGAAGGACGATCACTTAGCAGGGGACGGCTGCTAAAATATCATGACATAGGACGAATGTCGGATAGAAAGATCAACGATGGGGACGGCCATCGGATAAAATGATGAAGGACGATCATCAAAAGGTGAAGGACGATCACCTAGCAGGGGACGGCTGCTAAAATATCACGACATAGGACGAATGTCGGATAGAAAGGTCAACGATGGGGACGGCCATCGGATAAAATGATGAAGGACGATCATCAAAAGGTGAAGGACGATCACCTAGCAGGGGACGACTGCTAAAATATCACGACATAGGACGAATGCCGGATAGAAAGGGGTTCCAATAATGGAGACTCCGCTGGGGAAAGGATGAGGGACGGTCATCCAAAGGTGAAGGACGATCACCTGGCAGGGTACGGCTGCCGAAAATATCATGACATAGGATGAATGTTGTATAGAAAAAGGTTGCTTTGCTGGCGACCTACTGGGGAATAGTAAACACGGACGAGTGTTTACATCCAAGAAATAAAAGTTATAAGTGTTTTGACGTTGTGTATAGATTTAAAGATGCGGACGAGCATCCCTAAGACTACGATACGGACGAGTATCGGGTAGAAACTAATACTGACACGTGTTCAGAGATGATGATACAGACGAGTACCATCTGGTTAACAAAGAACACGGACGAGTGTCGAATTTGAGGGGAATCTTCTGGGGAATAGTAGACACAGACGAGTGTCTAAATTCAAGAAGACATGAGTGTTTGACACGTGTATGGATTAAAGATGCGGACGAGCATCCCTAAGACTATGATACGGACGAGCATCAGGTAGAAACAAACGCTTGACGCATGTTCTGAGATGATGATACGGACGAGTACCAACTAGTTAACAAAGAACATGGACGCCTGTCGAATCTGAAGGGATTAGTGGTGTATACAAGATACGGACGAGTATCTGTATGGGTGAAATAAGTATGAGTGAAACAACGACAAGTGTCTAACTTGTTGGGGAGAGTGACACAAACGAGTGTCAAAAAAAGAGAAAAGTGTAATATAAACAAGTGTATGGTTTACAAAGTGTATAGGTAACTATGTTGGGGAAAGCGGCACGGACGGGTGTCAGGGGATTCGTATAAAGATGTATCTGTGAGTGCAAAGAGGACGCTTCGGCTTTCTACTGGGGATATGACACAGACGGGTGTCAAGAAGTATCTGTAATATATGAGTGTCTGTTTGTAAAGAAGGCTCAGGCAACTTTACTGGGGGAATCATGACACGGACGGGCGCCAAAAGGAGTGTGTATTTGTATTTGTGAGTGTAAAGCAAATGCCTTGGTTCTCTGCCGGGGAATTTGGAGAGTTTTCTGTATATCGTTGATGGATTGTCAGTATTTACAAGTGTTCAGTTCGGAACAGGGCTTATGATTATGCGATATGTTTGATTTTTGCCGTAATGCTCCGTATTAGACGGAATGCTACGCTCTGTGGGAAATATGATGCGAATGCCATGATTATGCAAGGATACTGATCCGGGATCCGGGTCCCGTTGCGGCGGAGATCTCTGGCTGATCTGCTTGAAGTGGATTTCCCCGCTGGTAGATCTGACATATATGAATCTGCTTGGGGATATAGGTCACTGATAGACCTATCTGGTGATGAGGGACCCAGCTGGGGTTTGTAGAAGTTTTCTTCACTCTGTTGTGAGATCTTCAGGCGTCGCTCTTCTGGGTAGAGGCTGAAACTTTGTGGGGAGATGGTTCCCTGGCTTTTGCACTTGGCTATAGAGGAATAGTAAATGGCAACTCGGCTGGGGAAGAAGAAAGACCATGGGAAGGTCCTCCTGGAGATTTCTGTAGGGGTCCTGTTGAGGATGATACTTGACAACTCAACTGGGGGAAAACCATCTCCGGTGCTAGGACTGAGTAGATAATGATTTGCCAGCTTGCTGGGATGAAGTTTTCATGCCCCATGTTGTGCTTTGGATGCCTGCGGTCCTGAAAAGATAGATAAGCGCACAAGTAATCCCGAGGTATCCCTTACCGGATTCCGTCATAGGAGTTTGGGCACTCCTGGGAGTGAGTATATTTCCTGCAAGCACGTATTTTTAGGAGAAAAGCAACTGTATTTATGCAATCAGTATTCTAAAGACATCGAACATTCTTTGCAAATAAAATGTACGAGACAAAACATGACTGAAAAATCTGATTTTATTGATTCATGTGCCCTGAATTGGCAAATACAGTCCAAGAAACAAATCCCCTAAAATGAGGAGATTGTTACAAATTGAGAAATAAAAGGTATTGGCAATGTTGATGACGCTTCAAGGAGCTTCCCTTTGGCTATGACTCGTATGACTTTTGACATTCTTCTCGTCTTGCTTTCTGAAGAAGGCTGATTCTGACCGGCGCTTGAACCTTTCGAAGCTTACCAAGTTGTAAGTGATACAGACGAATTCAGAATGCAGTTGTTCGCTTATTCCCTTATTTTGCATGGATCGCCCTTTCGGGTTTTCGATCCACCGGGATACCCTTTTTTTTGCCTGAGTTGTCCGAGGTGGCTTTTCAACTCAGCGGGTGTACATTTTTTGTTCATTTCCCTTACTTTTTCCCGAGTCTTTTATTCTGTTTTTTACTCGCCGGGATGCCCCATTTTTGCCTGGACTTATATTCTGTTTTTATGTCCAGCGGGTCGTTTTATGCGAAGTATTTTTTAACTGCATCTGAATTCACAGGGGACGGGAAGTCTTCACCATCCATAGTGCTGAGCATGAGTGCTCCACCGGAGAAAACTTTCTTTACCACGAATGGTCCTTCTTAGTTTGGAGTCCACTTGCCCCTGTGGTTTGTATGAGGAGGGATGAGTCTTTTCAGCACAAGATCCCCTACTTGGTACTCTCGGAGCCTGACTTTCTGATCGAAGGCTTTCTTCATTCTTTTCTGATATAACTGCCCATGACAAATTGCAGCCAACCTCTTCTCTTCAAGTTGCTCGTATCGGGATCGGACCCACTCTGCTTCGTTCAGCTTAACATCCATTAATACCCGTAAGGAGGGTAACTCAACTTCAACAGGTAGGACTGCCTCCATACCATACACAAGTTGATACGGTGTTGCCCCAGTGGATGTCCTGATTGACGTACGGTACCCATGCAAGGCAAATGGTAGCATTTCATGCCAGTCTTTGTACGTAACTACCATCTTCTGCACAATCTTCTTGATATTCTTATTAGCTGCCTCAACAGCGCCATTCATTTTTGGCCTGTAAGGAGAAGAATTGTGGTGTTGGATCTTGAAGTCCCGGAAAAATTCCGCCATCAATTTGTTGTTTAAATTAGAACCATTATCAGTAATGATTCGCTCGGGAAATCCGTATCGACAGATGATATCTCTCTTCAGAAATCTGGCTACTACTTGCCTTGTAACATTGGCATAGGAAGCTGCTTCAACCCATTTGGTAAAATAGTCAATAGCAACCAGGATGAATCTGTGGCCATTTGAAGCAGTCGGTTCAATCTTGCCAATCATATCAATGCCCCACATGGCAAAGGGCCAGGGTGAAGACATCACATTCAGAGGATTTGGAGGCATATGCACTTTATCCGCATAAATCTGGCATTTATGACATTTTCTGGTATAAGCACAACAGTCGGCATCCATTGTGATCCAGTAATAGCCTGATCTTAGCAACTTTTTAGCCATTGCATGCCCTCCTGCATGTGTACCAAAGGATCCTTCGTGCACCTCGTGCATTAACAAGTCTTCTTCTGTTTTATCAACGCATCTGAGGAGTACCATATCAAAGTTTCTCTTGTATAGGGAACCATCAGTATTCAGGAAGAAACTACCAGCTAGCCTTCTTAATGTCTTCTTATCATTGGAAGATGCCCCAAGTGGGTATGTTTGACTCTTCTAATACTGTTAAGTACATTATTAGAGGTCTTCCTTCAACTGGAGGCATAAGGATTGGAGGCTCTTGTAAGTATTCCTTGATCTTGTCAAAAGCCCTCTGGCAGTCTTCGTTCCACCTGACCGTTTGTTCTTTTCTTAACAGCTTGAACAACGGTTCACAAGTTGCTGTAAGGTGAGATATGAACCGTGAAATGTAGTTCAATCTACCTAAGAACCCCCGAACTTCTTTTTCTGACTTTGGTGCAGGCATTTCTTGAATGGCTTTGACTTTGTTAGGGTCAACTTCAATCCCTTTCTCACTTACAATAAATCCCAGCAGCTTACCAGATCGCATCCCGAATGTGCATTTGTTGGGGTTCAACTTCAGTTGGTACTTCCTCAGACGCTTGAATAACTTCAACAGATTTACCAGGTGGTCTTCTTCTGTGAGGGACTTGCCAATCATGTCATCCACATAACATTCAATTTCTTTATGGATCATGTCATGGAATAATGTTACCATAGCCCGTTGATATGTTGCATCAGCATTCTTCAGTCCGAATGGCATCACCTTGTAACAGAACGTGCCCCAGGGTGTGATGAAAGTGGTCTTCTCCATGTCTTCAGGTGACATTTTGATCTGATTGTATCCTGAAAATCCGTCCATGAAGGAGAATACCGAGAACTGAGTCGTATTATCCACCAATACATCAATGTGAGGTAAAGGGAAATCATCTTTCGAGTTGGCTCTGTTCAGATCCCGGTAATCTACACACATTCTCACTTTGCCGTCTTTCTTAGGCACAGGTACAATATTAGGAACCCACGGCGGATAGCTAGTCACAGCAAGGAACCCGGCGTCCCAGTGTTTTTGTACCTCTTCTTTGATCTTCATTGCCATATCTGGGCGAGTACGGCGCAACTTCTGTTTAACCGGTGGGCAATCTTCTCTTAAAGGCAGCTTGTGCATAACAATATCGGTGTCCAACCCTGGCATATCCTGATAAGACCAAGCAAACACATCCACATACTCCCGAAGCATGTCAATCAGTCGTTCTTTCACTGAGTCTTGTAGGCAGGCCCCGATCTTAACCTCTTTCACATCTTCATCCGTACCAAGATTAATCGTTTTGACCTCCTCCTAATGAGGAGTAATAACCTTCTCCTCTTGCCTTAACAACCTGGCTAGCTCTTCAGGAAGCTCATAATCTTCTTCAACCCCTTCATCAGCTTGATTGATTGGATTGTCAAAGTAATACGAAGTCATAGCTGTGCTGTTGTCGGTGCAGTCTGGAAGGCACTCTCTACAAGGGTTTAGATTGTTCATTTTAGTGATCGATTTTAATCTTTGTTTAGAAAAAGTGAAGTAAAGTTATCATTTTGAAAACATTGCCATTTTTATTTTTGTACAAAAAGAAAAATGAAAAACAGTGAGCTGAAAAGAAAAAGACTCATTTGCAAAAGATGTCTGATATTCATTGATTGATCTGTTTGCACAAAACTACAAGATGGCCCGATTACAAAATGAGTCTTGTCATCTTGGGCAAGATGCAAGACTTGATGCATGCTTAAAATATACAGGAAATAATAATTACTCTGCAGGAGTAACCCTTATAATTTCCTGGGAAGACCAGTTTGAGATACGGCTCCCCGGGATCCTTGGACGTATCCAGCTCTCCAGGTTGCGCTCATCTTCCGACTCATCTTCCAAGTTGTTTACTGCATCCGGGGTGAGCATTCCCCCGCTGACAAAATTGGGCTTCTTGGCAGCCTCTGATTGATCTTGTTGAGTTGGTTTGTAACCCAACCCAAATCTGTCCTCCTTCTTCTCCATAGGCAACAGCTTGCCCCAGCCTTGGGCGGTCCCCTCTTTAACAACCTTCCTGGCTTGCTGATAAGACGTCATGGAGGTTCCCAGTACAGCAGATGCTTCATTTATGTTCAGGGCCTCAAACCCCTGGCTCATGGTTTCATGGATCTCTCCATCCATTTCAATGTACTTGTATGTAGCCAGATGGCTAACAAAGATATCTTCTTCACCACAGATGGTGATGATTTGGCCTTCCCACTCGAATTTCAGCTTCTGGTGAAGGGTAGACGTAACTGCGCCAGCGGCATGGATCCAAGGTCTACCCAACAAACAGTTGTAGGCCGGCTGAATGTCCATCACATAGAAGGTAATTTTGAAGGTCTGCGGGCCAATCATCACAGGCAGATCAATCTCCCCTAGCACTGATCTCTTAGAGCCATCAAATGCTCTCACCACTAAATTACTTGGACGCAATGCCAAGCCATCATACTCCAGCTTCACTAAGGCTTTCTTTGGTAGGACATTGAGTGAAGACCCAGTGTCCACCAGCACATGAGACAGAACAACACCCTTGCATTCTAGAGTGATGTGTAAAGCCTTGTTGTGGTTACGTCCCTCAGTTGTTAAATCAGCATTGGTAAAGCCCAGTCCATGACTGGTGTTGACATTTGCCACCACAGTTTCCAGCTGATTAACAATGATCTCCTCTGGCACGTATGCTGCGTGCAAGACTTTCAGTAATGCATTCCTGTGAGCTTCAGAACACATCAGCAGGGATAAAATGGAGATCTTTGAGGGAGTTTGGTGAAGCTGATCCACCACCTTGTAATCACTTCTCTTTATAATTCTCATAAACTCGTCTACATCTTGCTCAAAAGATGTCTTCTGAGTTTCTTTGGTGGTTGGTTCTTCAAATACCACACTCTTCCCCTTTGCTTTGGCAGCAGCTTCTGCTTCGGCATTAGGTCTTTGCTATTGTGAGGCAAAAAGGCGTCCGCTTCTGGTGAGTCCTCCGCCTCCCCCAACATTATCAATTTGTGGAGAAGAGGTTGAAGAATCCAAAGTGATTTTCTCCCCATTGCAGTAGAGGTCAGAGCCATAATGCTAAGGGATGGCATTACTGCTTTCATATGGAACGGGTCCAGGCACCGTGATGGTAACTGGACTGACTGCTGCAGAGGAGGGTACTGAAATGGTGTGCGGATCGTAGTAGATTGTGACTGGTGACCTGGAAGGAGATGCCACTGCTTGTTGTTGAAAATTGTTGTTTGGAGGAACATATGATGGGTCATAGTAAATGGTGGCTGCTGAGATATCTGTTGGCGTTGTAGAAGATTCTGTTGAATAAAGGGGTGCTGATGTTGTAGAAGAAATGGTTGTTGACATCTGATTTGTTGAAGTGATGGACGGAGCCATTGTTGATGATATTGATGAATTGGTTGGAATGATTGTTGTTGCAGTTGTAGAAGAGTCAGGAATTGTTGCCAAAGGGATTGCTGGATTTGTAGGTGCTGATGTTGTGATCTGAAGTATACCACTTTTGATAAGACCATCTATGCCGCTTCTCAAGTTATCACACCCATTGACCGAAATGTTGCAATAATCACAACCGAGCTCACACCCGGGGAACATCTGGCACTCTAGAAGCTGAGCTTTAATTTCTACCAGAGGTGTTCGAATCTGCCCAACACTGGTGATTAAGAAAGATGGCTTGTCTTCCTCAATGGCATTAATTCTTGGTCCTCCATGATTGGGCATGGGATTCTTGTTGACATTTGGAGGGGGTGCAAAGTTGAGGGCTTTAGAATCCACCAGATCTTGCACTTTCATTTGTAAAGCCCTGCATTTCTCAGTATTGTGGCCTGGTGCATTAGAATGAAAAGCACACCTGGTGTTGGCGTCATAATTTCTTGGAAGACTGGAGGGATCTGGTGGTGCCAATGTCCTTAGCTCAACCAGGTTGAGTTTCAGGAGCTGTGGCAATAAAGCGGCATAAGGCATAGGGATAGGGTCAATCACCCTATTTGCCTGTGATGGTCTTTGTTGGAAGGGTCTTTGTTGCTGACTGCTGTTGTTGTTGTTGTTGTTGTAGTTTCTTTGTGGCGGATACGGAACTTGTTGCTGATAATGTGGTTGTTGTTGTGGTTGATATGCAGGTTGCTGAGGAATCGGAGTTGGAATTGTGACAGCTGCTACTGATCTATGGACATGCTGAGGTCTGCCCCTGTTGGCATAAATGGCATTTGTCTCACCGGTTCTTCTAGGCCCCACAAAAGGCTTCCTGGGATTACTTGACGAGCTTGCACCATTATCAGAGATTTTACCCATCTTCAGAAGGCTTTCAATTCTTTCTCCAGCTATGACTACGTCAGCGAAGCTGGTGGAAGAAAAGGCAGCTAGCCTGTCAATATATGTCTCTTGCAGGGTGTTCATGAACATGTCGGCCATTTCTCTTTCCGACATGGGTGGTTGAACAGCAGCAGCAAGCTGTCTCCACCTCTGGGCATATTCCCTAAAGCTTTCTCTGGAGGATTGAGACATTCCCATCAGAAGGGTTCTGTTAGGAGCCATGTCCAGATTGTATTGGTACTGCCTGATGAAAGCTTCAGCTAGGTCTTTCCAGCACCTGATAGTAGCTCTGGTTAAATGAGAGTACCACTCCCTTGAAGCTCCAGTCAAGCTATCTTCAAAGTAAAACATCCATAGTTTCTCATCCATGGTGTATGCCTTAAGTCTTCCCAGAAAGGACTGCAAGTGAGTTCGTGGGAAGGAAGTTCCGTTGTACTTCTCGAAGCACGGGGGTTTAAACTTGTGGGGAATCCTTACCCCATCCACTAACCCCATATCCATGACATCAAAACCCAGGGAATTTTGAGACTCCAGAGGTCTCAATTTCTCAGCCAGTTCATCAAGCCTCATGTCATAGACTTCATCCCCATCTCCCATCACAGTAAACTGCTCTTCTTGGGGGTCTTCTTGTAAGACTCTTCCTCCAGTAGTATTTCCTTGCACAATACCCGGGATGTTGACTTCCGGATGCAGATGAGGCCCATATACTGGTGGATTAACATGAGGCAGACCCCTTTCATTGTTACTTGTTCCTCCAGTTCCCAGAGGAGGTTCTTCTGGGGTTTGCCTTTCTACCAATGCCCTCAATCTTTCTTGGCTTTGAGCCAAGCCATTCATTACTTCCATGAACTGGGTCATTTGGTTTCTCATCTCCAGCCTTTCATTAACCATCTGGGTTCTGACCTCTGTCAGCTCTTGCTGTACTTGGTCCATCTGGATATCAGGAAGGTTGTTGCGAGTAGGATATCTGTGTGGACGGTTGAGAGGGAACACCCGGCGGCGAGCAATAATTCCTGAACCACAACAGAGTTAGTAACAAACAAAACATAAACCTACAAAACAAAACAAAAGGTTAGCATGCAATGCAATATGCTTATTTGTTTCCAAGGTATCCGGCTTGGCACTTGGTTTTGACCTTTCCAGACCCGGAGGAAGATGCTTTGATGCTGCTTGAGAGAGAGAGAGACTTAATGAAACAAACTAACAAATATATTACAAATGGTGGATCATACATAGTCTGTTTTTACAACATATGCCCCTGAAGGGTCAAAATACAACATAAAAGAAAAGTACATCAAATGGAAATAACAACAAGCAAAGTGATCAAACACCTAAACCAAATTCATCTTCCTTAACCTCCTTCAAAAGTGCTTCAGTTACAGGACCAGCCGGATGCTCTGTAATGCTTCTGATAAGAAGGTTCCTGGTGGTAATAGCGGTGGTCAGCTTCTTGTGCCTGTCTTGGTCCTTTGACCTCTTCACACCAGCCCTAAGCTTCAATTCTGAGATTTCCTTTTGGGCTGCTAACAAAGCCTCCTATTGTTTCTTTTCATTAGCCTCCAACTGCTCAATCCTGGCTTGAGTTCTCTTATCCTCTTGAGTACGAGCTTCAGTGATCCTGACCCACCTAGCTTGACTTTCTTTCAGATAGAGATCAGTCCTAGCCTTCTGAAAATGGGCCTCTTTACAGGCATTCTTCAAAATCTGCTCTCCTGCTCTTGATTTCTTGATGTAGTCCTCTGATTTCTTAATCCTAGCTAGATGTTCCACCTTAAGCTTTTCTAACCTCTCAATGTCTAGACGACCATCACTCCTCTCCCAGAGGGTCTTCTTCAGAGCTTGAGACAGATTCTCATTCCTCTCTTTCAGTTTCTCAAATTCTTCCAGGCTGACAGTTGTAAACACCCCAAATTTGCCCTCTGGTTTTCTAGCTTTTCGTTTTGCATTTCATACGCATTTTGCATATCATTTGCATTGGCTCCTAAGACATGGGATCGAGATTGTCTGAAGATTAGGGTTTCATGTCCCTATTTGTGGATTATCAGAGGAATTCAAGGTCTTGGCTATGCCGCTTCATTGGTATCATTCTCTTATTGTTCCTGTCACTAAATTAAGGTTTATTTCCCTAATTTAGTGGTAGTTGAGGATTTCACGTCTGAAAGGACTATTTGCTATGCATCTGGGCCGTCATCAATTCAGTGGTTGATTTCTCAAATAGTGCATGTTCAAGTCAAGTTGTGTTGTGTGCTGAATTTATCAAATTATCAAGTTGTGATTCATGAGAAGTTTGGTTCAGGAAATTAGACTGTCAGTTATTCTATGCTTCTTCTGTGGATTTATTTTCCCGGAGATTGATTTTGACGGATTTAAGGTGATTCAAGACTTATTTGGCCACGAATTCAGAGGATGATTAGCTCAGATGGTTGTTTGCTTCGGTTACGAATTGTTCAGTTGTTAGTGTGCTTCATTGCTTTTACCAGAAGTGTGTGGAATAGTGCAAGTGGTTTCGTGGTTGTGTGCATGTTGGTGGTTGTCGGTCCATTCCATAGAAGATCAATTCATACCCATTTCTTTCTTATCCATTTCTCAAGTTCATCCATTATCCGAATTTTCTCATTATTCATATTCCATCCGATTAGTTCTTTTATCCAATAACCATTACCCTTATTTTCTGATGTCCATAAATTCATCTTATCCATATGATACCCGTATACCATTATTTTTCCTAAACCCATTTTCCTAACCATTTCACATACCCAATCACGTTTGTAAAATCCATTTATTTGTCCATATTAAAAGAACTTTAAACATTTTTGTCCAAATATCCATCTAAATATCCATTAACCATTTTCTTTTTATTCATTTTTATACCAATATCCAAATATTAACCATTTCATTTTAATTATCTATTGTTCATCCAAATATCATTTCCAATTTCTATCTATAAATCTATACTCATTTTATTTTCTTTAAACCAATATTCATATTTCCAAAAAAATCATAGCCTTACAAATGTGATTCATTCTTTTTCCAAGCCCATTTAAATTTATGGTGAGCCCATTATCCAAGAAAAATGGTTGACCTAGGTATAAATAACAAAGTTGTGATCCCAAGACCTAGACACACAAGAAAAGTGGCGCCTCTTTCTCATATTGTTTTCAGATTTTTTTCACAAACTTTTTTTAACTCACTCAACAAGACCCTCTCTTCAACAAAAGACACTCCTCCATTTTTTTTCGATACTCACACACACATTTTCTCAACTCTCTGCTCTCAATTTTTCTTCATTTTCTTCACCTGCAAATAGAAACAACAACAACAAACACTCCATATCACATAAACCACTAACACATCAATAACCCTTCCTACATTGCTCACTCTCCAAGTCTTTATCCTTATTTCCATCTTCAGCCAACAACAGCAACAATACTCCCTCAAACTTTCACACAACTTCGCCACCCTTCGACTCTTTCAAATCTCACTCCAAACCCTTAATCTTTCCTACAAAAAAATCAGAATACACCCAGCCAAATCTTATCAAAAAACCTGTGGACTCATTCAAGCTCCATTACCATTAACCGTTCACCACAACTCACAAACCATAACTCATTTTCATACATAACTGAAGCACTCTCACCGCCAAAATCTCCCTTCAAACAACAGCAGCAACAACACCAACACCAGCAGCAGCAAATAGCAAAGCAGAATTTGCAACAGGCCCAACTCTTTTTTCCGAATCCTTACATTCACTCCCAAGATGCACAATCCAACAGTCCCACCTCTACTACCTCAGCTTCAACTGGGTATTATCTTCAACGGCGTGGCCCCGAGCAAGTGCAACGGCAGGGATCTGGTGGAACATCCTCAAATGGTGCAGCTCCAAACAATTCGAAAGGCAGTACCTTGAACACACAGGGTCTTCTGCATCCTTCCCAGTACGCTGCAATGCCTCCTTCTGGGAACCACCATCAATATGTTCCAGCTGGTTTCTATAATGTTCAACCGGTGCCCACAGCAGTTCAAGTGAAACCAGCAACAGCCGTAAACAAACCGCACCACACAAACAGCCTTCAACACATTCACCGCCACGGAAACGACAACACAACGATAATCACCCCACCGAATCAAATTTCACCGCAAACCTTCAGCCACCCTGTTTGCTCAACAACGACAACAGCATTTTAGACCCACAAATCTCAGAAAAAGAAAGAATGAAAAAAAAATGATGAAGAAATAAGGAAGAAGAGGGAGCAAGCCATACTCGGGACCAAACGTGTCCAATCCACCACCACTGTTTACTTTCCCGACGATGTAACCACCAGCTCCGGTCTTGAGACAACAACGACCGAAATAATCACCCTCAGTCAACAGACTCACAAAGCCATCATCTCATAATCCCGCCGAACTGAAACGGGAGGGCGATTAGAGGCCACCGCTCGAATTCGCCTTGAAGAAGAAGAAGCTTGAGGCCGTCGCGGATTCGAGAGACGGAGGGTTTACGGCGGCGACACTATAATGTTGTGCGATGTGATTTTGATGAAGATGAGGATGTTGTCGCCAGAGTCCTTGCTTTACCGTGATCTGAGATAGGGAGGTTCGGTGTTGCGGCCGAGCTTTTTGTTGGTGTGGTATGTTTACGTTCCGAAGCGAGAAGAAAAGCCGCGCGAGAGAAATAGAGAATTTGAGTGAGATGCGAGCAAATATTGAAGGAGAAGGCGATGGATTTTCGAACGGAGAGATGAGCAGGAACCCTTGGTTGTTTTTGACCGCACATCAACCCCTTTTTTACTGATCCTTTCATTTGCCTTTTTCTTATTTTATTTTATTCTATTAATTCCTGTGTGACTCACTGTGGTTAACATTAATATTCTTTTCCATCCTTCTTATTAGTAATCTAATTTTATTAAGAAAAAAAGAGATTAGAGTTTTTGTGTTGCACTGCAGACTGGGCTAGGCCCGTTCGTTTTTTTTGCTTCACCTGCACGTTGAAATTCCTTTCTGCACCCCAGCCTTATCATCATCTTGTTTGTTTTTGTTTGTTTCATTATGATTATTAATTTTATTGTTTTGGTTAATATTTTTTCTAGGTTTATATTAGAATTTTGATATTAACTCTATTAATTTTGCTAACCTTGATTATACTTTTTATTTTATTTTTTTTATTATTTATTATTTTTTGTTATATAGTTTAGGTTTTATTTTCAATTAATTTGTTTAATTAAATAGGACTTTTTTTTAACTGATCTCGATTTTAGTTTTCGTGTGATGCCTTGTAGGTTTATTGTTTGATTGCGATGATGGAGGAAATTTCTTGATGATGGTCTTGTTGTTATTTGTTCGTGAAGTTCTTGATGCAAGTAGTGGCGTTTAGTGGTTGATTTCTTAGACACGATTACTCATCTTGGTGGACCCTTTGGATATTTGGTCTGACAAATCTTGCTTGATTCCGTTTGAGCATTGAAAGTTTTATGATGCGGAACAATTGAGTCTTACTGAAATAGTGTGGATCCTCTTGGTAATTATTTTTGGATTTCTTCTTGCGCTTATTGAAGAGGCAACGGACCTTCTCCGTTAGGTAATACTGAGGCTCGATTTTACTACTGCATGCTGTTGCATCTGGAAGTCCTACTGGTATAGGCTCTGTTTGTGCATTGTTCATTATTTCCATCCGCTTTCTTTTCTCCTTATCTTATTCACCCATTTCTTCTTATTCATATCAATTTTTCTTCCTCATCTTCTTCTATTCGTTCTTAACTTGAGGTGTGCTTAGGCCACCATGGAGCTTCTCCTTTCATCTTTCTCTTTTTCTTTCTTTCTTCTTTAGGATAGTGAGCCTCACTAACCTAGGACCATTCGAGCATGTGAATATTAGGATTAGACTTTTTCCACTTAGCTTTTACCTTTGTGTCTCTTTGAGTCTTCTCTTCTCACCTCATAATCAGGGACTAAACCCTAAAGGCTTTAAGGCTTTGTGATTAAGCTTATGCCTGCATCCTTCTATTAGGATGGAGTGTATAACTTTAATCCTAAGTGTTAAACCCTTAATGTGTTTAAATCTCTTAATCAATTCACTTAATAAATATCAAGACATCACACTTGTAACTTGGGCCTTGCATTAGGGTTCTAATTCTTCCTTAATTGGTTAAGAAGGACTAACCCTAGTGTTAATGGACAAGTCCCCCTCAAGTTGTCTTACAAACAATAAAACTCACTTCATCATCATACCGCTAAATAAAATCCATTTAATAAAGGCTTTTTTTTGTCATGAAGTTAATCCCTAATCATGGATTAAGTTGAGGAGCTTTCCTCAGCTTAAACATTCTCATCTATTATCCTTCTATTAGGATGGTGTAATGGGTCTGTTTAATCTTTGATTATGGCTTAACCTCATTACTTAACAAAAACCACAAAAACACCTAAATAATCACAAGTAGGTTAATGATCTTAATCCTGCATCAAAGGTGATTAAGTGTGAGAATCTGACTTCACACTTAAGGTATTCTCATTACCCCTAATCAGAGGGAAGATGTGATGAGTTTACTAACCCATTGGTTTAGGCTTAAGCTCATTATCCTATGACAAACTTCAAAAAGCAATAAAAGACTGAAAACACAAAAACAAACAATAATCGTCTCCTTCGGGATTCTTTTCTCATCTCATTCACTCACAAACGAGAACTTGCTTCTTCCGTCTAATGCAAGACAGTTAGCATCTGGGCCAGACAGATCATACACTTGAGCATAGGCAAGTAAGCAGTTCACAAGTCAATTCATCTTTCAGTCTCTTTGGGTCGAACTACGGTGTTCTGACTTCCTCATTGCACGAGAGGATACGTAGGCATAACTTAACGGTTATCGAACAAAAGTCTCTGTACATTCCCCCTCTTTCTAGCCTCATTCTTTTAGCCTCATGATCTTGAGCATTTCATTCTTGTTCCTGCACTGACACTGTACATTTATACACTTCACCACTCCTTACACTGACACCTGTACATCTTTTCAGTTCTTTTATACACAGATTGCACTGACACTACCCCTTTAAAACACAAATCTTTTAAGCGTGGATACCGTCGAGTACGACGGACAATCTGGGTGCTAATACCTTCCCAGGTTGTAACCAACCCCCTTTCTCAGTCTCTCTGGTTCGCAAACCGTCTTATCCGTATCTTTCTAGGTCTATGCAGCATTACCTTTCCTCCGGGATAAAAATGCCTAGCTGGCGACTCTATTCATCTCCAGTGAGTTCACGGCTGTGTGTTCTCATTGTTCCCTTCGCCGACCGTTCGCGTCTGTACCCTTATCTGACCTTGGTGTCACTTATCGGGAGCGACAGCTTGGCGACTCTGCTGGGGACCCTTATACTGTAACCAGGGCTTCTGGTTCTTTTTGTGGGTTCCTCCTAGCGCTTGATTGATTTGTGTTTATTGGGGTGTTATGTGCTATCTGTGTTTGTATATTTATCTTGTTTACTGCTTTATGTACAGTTGTTTTATTGCTTTCTTTATAGATTTACATATATCATACTTTCATACTGTACTGGCTGGATCTGTTTTGTTGCTTTGGTGGGTGGGTGTTCTAATGAGAGTTAAGGTCCTATACCTGGGACCTGAGTGACACCTAGGCTAGAGTGGTTCATATTCTTTCCCATTCCATCTCGGTCTGGTGCGGGAATATGAAACACGGTTCAGATATGGGTTTCTTCTTGAGAACTCTGTATTGCAGATTTCCTGCAGTACTAGGGCTATCTGGGAAGCCTGCCAAGTCTGGATGACCTTTAGTATTGACCTTCAGAAACTGAGGTGAATTAGAGGAGGATCTTTTATAGTTATTGTAAACACTGTACCTCCGGGTTAGAAGTGTTTACACTTCTCATAACTGATCCAAGTCTGAGGATCCTTGTTTTAGAACACCACCTGTGAGGGGGTTAGGGCTGTTTACAGGTTTGCAGGAACCCTTGACCTCAGCATACCCTCATTGCCAGTGCAGTTCTATGTTTTGATCCGGTCACTATGATCCTGAAGTTATTGACCTCTGGTTTTCAGTTACTATTTTGGGTTACTATACAGAGATCTTGTGGTTACAGACACTTGATTCTTGACAGTATTCTAGATTCCAGGCAGTTTCTAGCTGTGATCCCATGTCTTTGCATCTTTTGCATCATCATATTGCATTTTGCATTTGCATCCGCATTGCATTTTCCTCCTCCAGAGAGCTCATCCTTCCTCTTTTGTCCATGACCAGCCAGTTGATTTCCCGGTACTCAGTTTGAACAAGTGGTCGTAGATAGAAGACGACAGAGTGTGTGAAGCTAGACTGAACAGTGTCAAGAGTTAAGAAGGGTCAGTTTGAAAGCCGCCAGTAGCTATGTCAGGGAGCAACTGCCAGAATGTTGAGTTTCCACCTGGTTTCACTTCAATGACCAATCCGTTGTATGGTCTTTCTCCTGATGAAGATCTTCCACAAGTGAACAACCTTGCTCAAGCTCAGCCTGTACAGACTCCGATCGTGAATCAGAATGTACCTGAACCATCTGTTGTCCGGGGTGGACCTTCATCTTCTTCTGATTCTACAGATTATCAGAGTTTTGCCTTCCCTATGCCGAACTTCCAAGGGGCAATCCCTCTTGTGAAAACCAAGGATCCACAAGTTATTGATCCTGCTGAAAGATTTCGTGTGTTGGACGAGCGACTCAAAGCCTTAGCGGATCCTGATGCCTTTGGTTTTGATGCTCTAACCCTGTGTTTGGTGCCTGGTCTTGTCATTCCTCCAGGTTTCAAGACTCCGAAGTTCGAGAAGTACACTGGTGTCAGTTGCCCGAAGCGTCATTTGGTGATGTTCTGTAGAAAAATGACTTCTCATGCCTGCAATGATAAGTTGATGATTCACTGTTTTCAGGACAGTTTAAGTGGGGCATCTTTAAGCTGGTACATGGATTTGGAAAGCAGTCATATCCGATCTTGGAATGATTTATCCAGAGCTTTCGTAAAGCAATACCAGTACAATATGGACGTGGCGCCCAATCGCACGCACTTGCAGAGCCTATCCCAGAGGAGTGGTGAATCTTTCAGAGAATATGCACAGCGGTGGAGAGAATTGGCAGCCCAAGTGCAACCACCACTTTCAGACAGAGAATTAATTGACCTGTTCGTGGGCACCTTGCAGGGTCCATACTTGGAAAGAATGAGTAGCATTGGGATGACAAGCTTCTCTGATTTGATGATAGTTGGAGTACGCATTGAGAGCCTGCTCAAAAGTGGAAAGATCCAGGACTTTTCGAATATCCCAGCTAGTGAAAGTGAGTCTGTTGTTAGCTCCCAAGAGGAAGAATGGGATGACGTCAGTGCAGTCATGGCAAATATCGAATATTCTAGACCAACATCTTCTCAGAGATCATCTATTCCCGTGTCTGGTTACTCTTATGGGCATTCGGCAATGCTTAGAACACCATATCAGAAGTCCTGGACTCCCCCTCGTCCAAATCTGCAATCTCATGGTCGAAGACCTCAGAATCAACTTCAGAGCCAGCCTAGGCCTCGTAACAATCTGGAAAGAAGGATTGCTCCTCTTCATCCAGTCCCCATGGCATACAGTGAACTCTTGCCACATCTAGTTCAGAGCTCTTTGGTGGTTCCTAAGTCTCTCAAGCCGTTACCAGGGCCGTATCCTCCAGGGTACAATCCTCATGAGCAGTGCGGGTATCATGGTGGATCAATGGGGCATTCAACTGAAGATTGCAAAGCTTTTCAAGCCAAAGTACAACAGTTGATCGACAAGGGCTACATCTCCTTTCCAGAAGGAAGCTTGGTTGTGCACGTCAACCTTTCACCTGATTGAGTTCAAAGACTTCAGGAGAAGCGTATCTTGATTTCAGTGGCTCAGACAACAGTATGTCATCAGAGTTGATGATCGCTGTATCCTTTTATCATTTACATTGTAGTTTCTTTCCTGTTAGCAGCTACTTGTCTTTTAAGCATTGTTATTTTAAATGGTAATGTTAATGTAGTGATCTTGCACTTTTGAATCAATCATGTCGCATTCGCTCATTTTTCTTTACTTGCATTGAAAAAAGAAAGAAAAAAAATTGCATCCATATACCTCCCATTTATTTCACTGTTGTTTAGCAGGTTTGAGGGAGGATGATGACAACTGAATACCCATAATTGTTCAAGGTATGCTTTCAGGGTAGAACCTGCTGACGATGTACAGGCATTGTTTCAATTCCCAAACACCGGAGATATAAGGGAGATAAACCCTCGTCAACCCCTTTGAGCCTTGAAGCAGGAGTTTCTTTTCTGAGCGAAAAAACCCTCACATTCAACCCGGGGCAGGGTAGTTATCAGTTAATTTGACCGAGCATTCAAATTGCCAAAGGAGTGTGCATCCGAGGATCCATTACCTTTATTCATTACACCTCAATAGGTCAAGGGACGTGAAACCACAATGGTTATCCCTCACCAACAAAGGAATGAGGCAGTCAACCCTTTCAGCAAGTCATGACAAGCCAGTGTCACAGGATTTGTTCAACAAAAATAAAAAAAAGAAAAGAAATAAAGCCTGCTAAGTCGAAAAAATGTGTGAAAACATATGACTTAGGCAAAAGTTAGGGCATCCCGCTGGACTTCGAAATCGAAAAATTCAAAAAAAAAGAGAAAACCAGTCCAGGCAAAAGTTAGGGAATAAAAAAAATCTGAAAAAATATCTTCCATGAGAACAAAGTCGTGTGACCAGACACAAAGTCAGAATGGGTGACTGTTACTCCAAGAAACCTCATTGGTGCGTAAACCATCAACGTCATTGGTTCCTCAATCGTCACAAAACCCTTCCGAGAGGTGAGCGCTCAGGCCAAATTAGCTGAATATAGGACCAGAGAATATCAAGGAGAATGGGTGGGCACAGATAAACTTTGAGCCATAAATCTTTCTTTCTAAAACCATGAACCAAGCCATGTTATAACCCTTGAAAGTCCTAATTGAATCAGGTTCAATTCTGAAAGCATACTGCGACAAGGTTGCGTAAACTGACTCCTAACGATTTGCTAACTCAACACTACGTTTGAACTAATCGTCCATTCGTCACACACTGTCACAGCATCAAAATAAATAAATTTTCAAAAAAAAAACTTGCATGTGTACTGCATTAAAATTACCATTTGTAAATGAACAGTTTTAATTGCAAGTCAGCCTGTGTCACCAGGGAAGTTCCTACAGAAAGCAATCACGAGGGAACTTGATCATTCAACAATGATGACCAGAATCAAGCGCATCGTGTAGGCCTATGAATCAGGGGCATGTTATCCAGTGGTTTTGTTAACCAAGGAATCTGTCAGGGTAAAGAGAGTTCCCAAGCATCAGTTGATCGAGGAACGTCATTCAAAGTCAGTTGATCAGAGCTGAATCTGCCAAACAGGGGCAGGCCACCCGAAATTTCCGTTGACTAAGGGTCAATTCTTCCAATGCTCAGTCAGAATGAGTCAAGTCGCTCCCACGCTCATACCGGGGCAGGACACATCTAGAGTTCACTAGAGGCAACTCTCCTCGAGAGAGCATCCAAGTCTATTATTCCAAGAATTGGATAATCAGCAACAGTCTGTTCAGAGACTCACCCGACTGGGGCAAACTTTAGCTACACAGAGCAAGTTATATCAGTAATCTCAGAGTTCAAGACGAGTGTCGGGAAATCATGCTACCCACCGTCGCCTTTGTCACCCTTCTCAACCAGAAGCCTTGTCACCTATGACTTTTTTCCCCATCCTTGGGAGTTTTTCTGGCCTTTCATAATCATTGCATAAATCATTGGCATACGTTATTCATGTCGCATATAGAGCATATGCATCATCATTGCATTGAGCATAACCCCCCCGCAACATCAGATCACATCCAGGGCCTCGTAACCCCAACTTATCAACTTTTTAAAGTCCAGTTCTCGTCTGGCAAAACTTTTCAAAGTCCAGTTCTCGTCTGGCAAAACTTTTCAAAGTCCAGTTCTCGTCTGGCAAACCATTTAAAGTCCAGTTCTCGTCTGGCAAACCGTGTTAAAGTCTGGTCCTCGTCCGGCAGACAAGCCTTTTCAAAGTCCAGTTCTCGTCTGGCAAACCAACTTCAAATACCAGTTCTCGTCTGGTAGGCGAATCTTTTAACCAGTTCTCGTCTGGTCACCTTTTTCATTTAACCTGTTGAACGCCAGTTCTCGTCTGGTAGTCATTCTTTTTCAAAGTCAATTCTCGCTTGACAATGAACCTAAGGAGTCAGTTCTCGTCTGACGACTTATTCTTTGCCCATCAGTTCTCGTCTGTTGGCCTACCTTTAATAAACCAGTTCTCGTCTGGTAATTCACCTTCAAAAGTCCAATTGCTTGGCAACCAAAAATATATATATCTATCAACCTGGCCCTAGCGCCCAACCATCCTTGTTTCATATCCTTGGCATTGAGCATATGTCTGCACCTTGCATCATTTGCATTGCATCTTCATACCGCACGGTTTCTATTTTAGCTCTGATGTGGGGCAAGAATCGTTTCAAGACGTAATCTGGGGCAGATATCTCAAGACTTGTTGAATTTCTGCGAGAGTTTGAAGACACTGGGGCAATTCTGGATGCCAAGTCTTCTGTAAAATCCTCTGGAGACGATCTTTTTATGGGTGATGCAGTATGGTATAATTGAGGAGTTAAGGAAATGTTAGTTCACTCAAGATGATCGGCAATGCTTTTGTTGAGCTCATAAGCTTGAAACACTGTGTTAATTCTCAGGGAATGTCTGGTATTTATTTTACCAGCAGGGCATTGGAAGTTTATTTCTTCCCCGAGCATAAAGATCTTCTTTCAGCCGACAAGATTCCCTCATGAGGAGTTGGTTATTCGCATTCAGTCAAAGCCAATTTTCATTGGCATATCTTCCCAACACAGCTGTTATGCTATACTTGGGGCATGTTTTGATTCTCCAGCAAAGTCTCTCCTCAGCAGAGCATTGCCAAATCTTTTCTCAACCATGCCAAAGGGTTGACACATCCCCAGCTGAGTTGGAACATATGATTACCCCAGCAGAACTTCAAGGCTAACTGAATCATTCTCATCCCCAAGCGGACTTATCTTTCCACAGCGAAGTTTTCCCAACAGGCAGCTGAAGGCCTTGCTTCCCCACAAAGTTAGAATTATCAGAATTCCCTCCTCAGCAGGATTGTGTGATCAAGCATCTTCCCTAGCCAAGTCTAAAGATGATCTTTCCCCATAGAGTCATCGGGATTCTCATTTCCAAGGGATTTCCTCAGCAGAGCAAGAAGAAATTCTCCTCAGTGGAGTCAGAGCAGGATGATCAGATCCTCAGCAGATGTTCAAAGCAGTTAAACGAAGTATACCTCACGCAGAGTCGTCTTTCCTCCAGTGAAAACCTCTCCAACAGGCATCATCAGGTTGCCAACACTTCGTTCCCATCAGAGTTAAAAGCTTTCAACTCGTCAACAGTATACAGAATGCTCCCCAAATTCCCCAGTGGAGAGCTAAAGCTAAACCAGTTGCCTCACATTCACAAACATCAGTATATACACCTTGTGGCACCTGTCCGTGTCATATCCCCAGCAGAAAGCCAAAGACATCCCCTTTGCACTCACAGATACTTATATATACACTTCCTTGACTTCCGTCCATGTCATTTTCCCAACACAGTAATGTAAACACTTTGTATACCAGATACTTGTTTATACTATACTCTTCTCCTTTTGACACTCGTCCGTGTCACGCTCTCCCCAGCAAGTTAAACACTCATCTATACAATACAATACTCATACTCATCTGTACACCAATCACTCTTATACAGATACTCGTCCGTATTTTGTATACACCATTTATACCCCCACAGATTCAACACTAGTCCGTGTTCTTTGTTAACCAGTTGGTACTCGTCCGTACCATCATCTCAGAACATGCGTCAGGTATTTGTTTCTACATGATACTCGTCCGTATCATAGTCTTAAGGATGCTCGTCCGCATCTTTAATCCATACACCGTGTCAAACACTCATGTCTTCTTGAATATAGACACTCGTCTGTGTCTACTATTCCCCAGAAGAGTCTCCTCAGAATCAGCACTCGTTCGTATCATAGTCTTAAGGATGCTCGTCCGCATCTTTAATCTATACACACACATCTAAACACTTGTACCTTTTGTTTCTCGGATATAAACACTCGTCCGTGTTTACTATTCCCCGGTAGATTGCCAACGAAGCAATTTTCTTTTTATCTGACATTCGTCCCGTGTCATGATAAACCCTGAGAGCAGTCGTACCCTGCTAGGTGGTCGTCCTCCACCTCTTGATGGTTGTCATCCATCATGCTCATCCGATGGCCGTCCCCATCGTTGATTTTCTATCCGACACTCGTCCTGTGTCGTGTTATTTAGCAGCCGTCCCCTGCTAGGTGGTCGTCCTCCACCTTTTGATGATCGTCCTTCATCATTTTATCCGATGGCCGTCCCCATCGTTGATCTTGTTATCTGACATTCGTCCTATGTCATGATAAACCTTTCAGAGCAGCCGTCCCCTGCTAGGTGATCGTCCTTCACCTTTGATGACCGTCCCTCATCATTATTTCATTTATTCTTTAACCCGATGGCCGTCCCCGTCGTGGTCCCTTTTCTTTTTAGCCCGATGGCCGTCCCCATCGTTGGTAACTTCACTTTATGAACTTGATGGCCGTCCCCGTCATGTTTCATTAATCCCCAGAGAATCTTGCAGCTTTACTCGATGGCCGTCCCCATCATGATATCTTATTTTTCTAGCTAGTCGGCCGTCCCCGTCTTGGCTTTACCTTTTATCCCCAGCATGTCGGCCGTCCGCGTCATTGCTATTTACCCAGCAGTCGTCCTCTGCTCGACGGTCGTCCTCCGTCGCCCACACTTTACAATATACTTTGCTTTCTTATACAATCTATATCCCTTTTCTTCTTCATTCTGTGAGTGCAAATTTCGGGGTCTTTTTGGTATTCAATCACTGTTTATCTTGAACGTCTAATAGCCGTTGCTCTCATCCTTTTCAGATTAACAGTTGCTTGAATAGGGGAAGCTGTAAACACCCCAAATTTGCCCTCTGGTTTTCTAGCTTTTCGTTTTGCATTTCATACGCATTTTGCATATCATTTGCATTGGCTCCTAAGACATGGGATCGAGATTGTCTGAAGATTAGGGTTTCATGTCCCTATTTGTGGATTATCAGAGGAATTCAAGGTCTTGGCTATGCCGCTTCATTGTGTAACACCCCAAATTTGCCCTCTTCATTTTAAGCATCATGTCGCATCATAGTCATCATAACATACCATATCTTTAGCATTTTTTTGCATAGAAAAATGAGGCATAGCACTCACATGTTCTAGCATAAGGCATATGACCAACCATCTGGAAGGTTTGAAGCACCGCAAATAAAAATCAAGAGCATGGTGACCAGGCAAAAATTTCACAGGATCACTCTGCACAAGCTCTGTACCATGTTCAAAGCTTAAAAAGAATGAAAGGATCAAAATCAGCTTGAAACGGCGGGCGCCGGCATCATTTTTGAAGTTTCCCACCAAAAGGGGGGAAATTCAAATTTTGCATGCGTTAACCGGTTAACGCATATGGTTAACCGGTTAACAGCTGCGAAATTTGAATTTCCAGCAGCAAATTTCAGCATGTGGTTTTGGCTCCATTTTCCAATTTTCTGATTTTATTCACTTGAATTTCATTTGAATTTAAGAAGGATCTAGAGCATGTACCCAAACCTCTTGCCAACCCTAGATCCAAATCACATTACCAAGCCATATTTTTTGGATCCCAAACCAAGATTTTGGGCCCCAACCCTAAACCATATATATTCCATTTCCCTCCAAACCAAGGGATCTCTCTCATTATTTTTCACTCTCATTTCTGAATTTTCATTCCTCTCACTCACAATTCTCTCACTTTTCTCTCCCAATTTTCCAAATCACTCAAAGTTCCTCTTTGAAGATCACACAACCTTGCATTGAGGTGTGTAGATCTTGGAACTAGACCTCCATCCATAGCTTCATTGCACCTTTTTGTTGGTTTTATTGAAGATTCAGATCTGGTTCGAGATCTAGAAGTGCTTTTGGATCCAAAATTCTGCATCAAGAGCTTGATCTTGCATTTATTTTGCATGGAGTGTGGAGCTTAGCATCGGATCTTCAAAGTTTTGCGCGAGATCTATCATTTTCAGCATAATCAACAATTACCAAAGCATACCTCCGCTTTGTAGGTTGGTTTAATTTCAGATCCAACTCTGTTTTTAGCTTATTTGCATTGCTTGTGCTTTAGATCCACCATGTGTTTGTGTAATTGATTGTGTTGCATGATTTGATTGTTTGATTGGTATCCGGATCCGATTGTTAGTGTTCATGAGCATAATGTTATGGATTGATGTGCATTGATCTATTTTTCCATGTGTAATTGAGTGCTGGTCTGGTGCAGCTTATTTGAATAAGCTGTTTTGAGCTGCTGTTTTCTGCAGGAATTTGCTGCTGTTTTTACAGTGTTAACCGGTTAACGTATATGGTTAACCGGTTAACGCCCTGTTTTTCTGCGTGTTTTGTGCAGGTTTTGACTGGTTAACCGGTTAACGCATATGGTTAACCGGTTAACACTGATGCAGAATGGTTTTTCAGGGCTGTTTTGAGTTTGTTTGATCCCTTTGCTTGTGCTAATTGCCATGACTCATTGTATGATCATTAAACATGATGTTTAGGGTGATTTGCTTGCTGGTTGATGTATGCTTTCATGTTCTCGACGCGTAAGTCGTGTATTTGCAATGTTGGCATGATTGTTTGATTTTTGTTTTCAAGTACCTTTGAGCGTGATTGATCCCATGATTGTTTCTTGGTCAATTTGCTGGATTTTTGCTAACTTTTCAGGGGCTCATGGTAAGAGAAGTGTGGATGTTTATCCACATTTCAACTTTTTTTTCATCTTTCCTCTTTTGTTATTTGAACTAACCCTTTGTTGTTGGGCTTAGGCCTTTCTCATCCCTTCTTCTATCTTCTTCTTCTCTTCTTCATTAGGATAGAAACCTCACAAACCTAGGACCATCCATGCATGTTAACACTTAGGATTATCCTAGTTCCCCTTAGAATTTTTACCTTTATGATCCTTTTTGGTTCTTCTTCTCTTCTCATCTCATAACTCTAAAAAACACTTTAATAAATGTGAAGTGATGCATTGATCCATAGCCTTATTCCATGAGGTATGCTTGTAGTCTTCCCATCTTGGGATAGTACAAGTTTGCCTTGTGATGCACAAGTCTGATCCAGGTATCTTCTTCATAAAAGAAAAGTCTAAAAAACACTTCTTCATGTAAATAATCAAAACACCTAATAAGTAAACAGGTTAGTGAGCCTAGGCCCTAATCTTTGGGTTCGAGTTTTGGGGATCTTCTCCTTACTTGAGTGTGCTTGTTCTATTATTCCATCTTGGAATGTAGTGACAAGTGCACATTCCATTGATGAGAGCTTGAGTTCACTTCCTTGTGACACACTCATAAAAGCTTCATAAAAAACTCAAACAAACAACAAGCGTCTTTCCTTCGGGAATTCTTTTCTCATCTCATTCGCTCCGTACGCGAACTTGCTCCTATTTGTCATTTTGCAAGACGGTTACGCACTCGTCGTCCGAGTCTGCAACACCTGAGCAATGGCATAGGCAGTTCAAGCCTTAATTCACAAGCAATTTCCTTTTAGTACCCCTAGTTAGGGGAACTACGGCGTCTCTGATCCTCATTATCCCGATGAGGTACGTAGGCAGCGGGGTAGGGCCCGTTCGAGCACAATCTTTATTTTCCCTACATTTTTCCTTTTGCTTTCTTATTCATTTCTTTTCCAGTTCCAGTTTCTTTCCATATTCATTTCTTTGCTGCATTTTTTTCATACCCTCACCCTTTGAAACAGTATTCTTTGCAAGCGTGGATCCCGTCGGGTACGGCGGACGATCTGGGTGCTAATACCTTCCCAGGTCGTAACCGACTCCCGAGCCCAGTCTCTTTGGTTCGCAGGACCCGTGTCCTTCCTTTTCTTTCTTCTGGTTTGTGCAGCATTACCATTCCCTTTCTTCGGGATAAAAATGCCTGGCTGGCGACTCTATTCTTTTTCCGCGCCACTTTCGCGTTTGTACCAGGATGGAAATCCCGGGAGCGACAGCTGGCGACTCTGTTGGGGATACGAACCCAGAATCTCTGGTTCCCCTGTGAGTCTCTCCTAGCGCTTGTGTGTTGCTGTTTCATTGGGTGATGTTTGTTTGATGTGGCTTGTTGTATTATATTGCTGTTTGTTTATTGCTTTATTTACAGCTTTATTTACAGCTTTATTTACAGTTTTCAGTATTTATTTTCTGCATCATATATCATACTGGACTGTCTGGACTGGTTTTCTTTGGTGGGATGGGAGTTACTGGTTCTTGAGAGATATGAGCCAAGTACCCGGCTCGAGTGCACCATAGGATTTAGAGTGGTTCCACTTTGGCCTCATGAGATCTTGTCATGGGGGTAGTAGTGAGTTCCACACCCAGGTTGCGATTGTCTTGGAAATGTCTTGATTTGGGGATCTTCCTCTCTCATTACATAACCCTGACAGTTATGTGCAGCTGGGGACCGATCATTGAGAACCTTTGTGGAAACAACCCTCTCCAGTGGTGACAGTGGCAGACCACATTTTGTGGCAAACCCATTCGCACCCGAGGGTCCACTGGGAACTCGCATAGGATGGCCTGGTTCTCTTATAAGAACTCAGTTAAAGCATCTGGTCATATGACATTAGTACTGTATCCTACGGGCTGAATGTACTATTGTTTCTTGATTTCAGCGCTTGAAGCTAGGGACTTATAAGGGATGTTTTTTTTCCCGGACTCAGCTGAGGCCTCCCTGCATAGTACATAATGCCGAACCGATTCCCTGATTTGGTCATGAGCCATTTCTCGGAGATGGTGACAGTATTATTGCTATGTGGCTTTGAGAGTCCGTGATGTTTGACCCGGAGCCTTTTACCCGTGAGATTGGGGGGTGTGTACAGGTGTGCAGGAACCCATGACCTCAACATACACTCATCTGTTCAGTTATGATCTTTGGTCCTGTGAATATGACCGGTGGTTCTATTGATTCTATGGTTCCGAAGTTATGGTCCTGGAATTCTGGATTTCTTGATACTGTGATTCTGATCAGAGGGTTGTGATTATCAGAGGGTGTGACTCAGTGAACTGTTGAGATTGCCAGTTATTCAGAGGGCTTTGTCAGTGTGCCAGTTCAGATGGTCCCCGTTGGTCATATGTTTGCATTGCATTGCATCTGCATCATTCTTTGCATTAACTGTTTATGTTTCCCATTTTTTCAGGGCATTGCTCGCATTTGTTCCCAGTTCTGGTATTCTTATCTCCATGGCAGAAATCAAAAGAGATCCAAGAAAAAAGAATGTGCATTATACCTTTCTTCAGCCGGAAGTTAAAAGTGTTCAGAGGTTAGCAGGTTTGATGAACGATCAAGTCTTAGGAAACTTCAAGAAAAGATATGGCCAGATACTGAAGTTTGTGGACAAGCCTACTACAGACCAAAAGGACAGCTTGCATACCTTGTTGCAATTTTATGATCCCTTGCTGCGTTGCTTTGTTCTTTCAGGTTACATCTTAGCTCCGACATTGGAAGAGATCTCCAGCATGCTGAGTTTTCCGATCAGAGAGACGTTGCCGTTCTACGGATCAGAGGTTGTGCTCAAAGATGAAGACATAGCCAAGGTTTGTAGGTTGCCAGTTGTTTCGGTCAGAAAGGCTTTGCAAGAGAGTAAAGGCAGAGGTCTACCCTGGAGTGTGCTTATCCCAGAGGCTGAGAAATATGCTACAGAAGCTAAGTGGAACGACTTTGGAGCTTTGCTTGCATTGATGGTATATGGGTCTAGCTTGTTTCCCGGAGAGAAAGAGTTTGTCAGCTTAGAAGTGATCTCAATCTTTGCAAGAGGCAATCCAGTGCCTACTTTATTGGGTGACTTTTATTTTAGTGTCCACTACAGAAACGAGAAGGGTAGAGGTGGTCCAGTGGTCTGCTGTGCTCCTTTGTTTGCCGAATGGTTCGCTAGACAGTTACCTAAATCAGGTGCCTTCAAGGATATGCGAGACGAATGGAGATGGTCCAGAAGGCTGATGGGATTGACTGAAGAAGACATTGCTTGGGGTTATGACAGGGATTTGCTAGGAAAGGAGTTGATGGTTAGTTGCGGGAGGTTTGCTGGAGTACCTTTGCTAGGAAGGAAAGGTGTCATCAGTTACTACCCGACATTAGCCAGAAGGCAGTTTGGCTACCCTTTGAAGGATCCTCCCCAGATGGAGATGTTTGCTGAATCCTTGTATTTTCCTGCTGACGGAAACGGAGAGCTAGTCCAACAAGCCGTTCAATCCTGGGATCACAGGAAAAGGAAAGGGAAGAAAGACTTCGGCCGAGTTGATCCCAAGGCATATCCACCATATGCTGAATGGTTGCAAAGGCATATCGAGGCAGTTCTCATGCCTTTTTCAGTCGAAGCTCCACTTTATCCTCGAGAGGTACCAAGTCCGAGCAGTACGGTTTCCTTGGAGGAGTACAAGAAGCTAGAAGCTCAGCTACAAGCGGTCAGAGTAGAGAATGTTGAGATGGTAAGCTTATACCACCAGGCTAATAGAGCTAAGAAGGAAGTCGAAGACAAGCTGCAGAAGCTCCAAGCTTCCTTGGAAAACAAAGAGAAAGATTTTGCCGGAAGAGAAGCCCATTTCCATCGATTGGGTATGATGGAAGCGCAAAGAGAAGCCAAGCACAAGGAGACTTTAAAGACTCTCAAGAGCGCTCGACAGTCCATTGTTTGGCTGAAAGGCCAAAGGGATGAAGACCAAAAGAAATTCAAAGAGAAGGAAGAGTTCTTTGAGATTCAGATGGCTTTCAAGAAAGAGGAAGTGGAACAAGCCCACGCCATCCGGAGGGAGAGGACCCAGCAGCTAGTCCAAAGTCAATTAGCTCTGGAGGAAGCCAGGAAAGAGATTGAAGAGCTCAAGCTGAGGGCAGGTGTCAAGAAAAGCAAGGCGGAGGTGGCAGAGCCGGGGTCCTTAGCTTAGTTTATTTTTCAGACTACCTACAGGCTTGTTGTAGGAGTCTTGCTTTTATTTCTTTTATCTTTATGTACTGGTTTGTAATCCTTCGGGGAATATTCTGGGATGTATTCTGACTTTTAGCCTATAGTGGTTTGTCCCTACTCAGTATTAATGTGCAAGTTATCGTTTTGAATGTGCAAGACTCGTTTGTCTGGATACTACTAACGTCTGAACACTTATCAAAGAGAAAGTTCGAAAGCTAAACACTGAAAGTGATTGCCGAGATAGATACCAGAACTGGGGCATGCCAAATGCTTAAAATTGGGAACATGAACAGTTACATTGCATTGCATATAACCTGTTTGTCTGTTTTGCAGGTGTTGCATCAATTACTAACGTATTTTGTGTTTCAGGCACTATAGCTCCTCGAAAAGTTCGAGAACAACCGGCAGTGCACAGATACCCAACCAAGATTAACAGAGAGCGGGCCATGGATCAAATGCAGGCAGATTTGGCAGATCTGAGGCAGAGAATGGACAACTTCATGACGTTAATGGCCGGAATGGGGCAGAATCAAGAACGTTTGCGAGAGATGGTGGAGAATCAGAATCGGAACGCTGCTGCTGCTGCTAATGCTGATAATCATGCCGGTGCGGGCGCACGACAGGCTGGACCTCAGGTTATACAACCAGGGGCGACTGTAGTCAATGACGGGATGCATAACATTCATGTGGACCACCAGGATGACCAGTTCACTTTGCTTGATGAAGCCGAGGGTCAAGGGGTCGAAATGAACAAGAGGTTTGAAGAGATGGCCGAGCAGATCAAGGCTATTCAGTCCCAGAGTTCTTTGGGATTCGATATAACAGACTTGGGCTTGGTTCCGGGAGTCAGAATTCCGTATAAGTTCAAAGTTCCTACTTTCGAGAAGTACAACGGCACTGCTTGCCCAAAGACCCATCTGCAATCGTATGTGGGAAGAATCGCCGCTCATACAGACGATGAAAAACTGTGGATGTATTACTTTCAGGACAGCTTGGTGGGAGCTTCCCTTGAGTGGTACATGAAGCTCAGCAGGGTCAGTGTTAAGAGCTGGAAGGATCTCGCTGAGGCCTTCGTGAAGCAGTACCAGTACAACATGGATATGGCTCCGAATCGCACCCAGTTGCAACATATGGCTCAGACAGCAAAAGAAGGCTTCAAAGAATACGCCCAGAGGTGGCGTCAGCTAGCTGCCAGGGTGCAGCCACCCTTGTTAGAGAATGAGATGGCCGATATGTTTATGGGTACCCTCCAGGGAGTATTTCTTGAAAGATTGGCGTCAAGTTCTGCTACAAAGTTCAACGATATTGTCATTGCGGGAGAAAGGGTCGAAACGCTGTTGAAAATGGGGAAGATACAAGACCCCAGTGCTAGTAGTTCAGGTGGAGCGAGGAAAGCTTTTAGCGGACCTCCGAGAAGGCGAGAAGGCGAGACCAATGTTGTATTCGGCCGAGGCCAGGGTCGTAGTTACAGAAGACCTTATGGGCATGTGGCTGCTGTTACCATTCCTGCAGCTCCTGCGCAACAAATGTTACCTCCACCACAACAACCACAACAACAACAACAACCTAGAGCCAACTACCAGCAAAGGCCTTATCAGCCAAGGCAGGCTCGTCCTGCTAACAGGGTGATTGAAGCTATTCCGATGACATATGCTGCCTTGTTGCCGAGACTACTAGACTTGAACCTTATTCAATTGAGGACTTTGGCACCACCACCTCCTGGAGAGCTTCCAGCTGGTTATGACGTCAACGCGCGATGCGCTTTTCATTCAGGGGCACCCGGGCACTCAACCGAGAAGTGCAGGGCGCTACATCACAAAGTTCAAGATCTCGTGGATTCAAAGGCAATCAACTTTGCGCCACCACCGAATATCAACTCGAACCCTATACCTAGTCATGGAGGGGCAAGAGTTAACGCTGTTGAGAGTGATGACAAGTTGAGTTTGGTACTGAGAATTGATGAAGTCAAGACGCCGTTGAAGGTGGTGAAAGAGAGACTGTTGAAAGGTCAAGTGTTTCCTGGTTGTTCTCTCGATTGTGAAGACTGTATAAGTGTTGCGAATGGCTGCGAGAAATTGAAGACGGGTTTGCAAGAGTTGATTGATGTTGGGTCTCTACAATTTAGCAAGATTAGTAATGAAAAGGCTGATGATGTGTCAACCATTACTATCTTCTACAATGAAGCTGACATGCCCGTTCGACAAGAGCCTGTTACCGTTTACACTCCTCAGATTAGTCCTGTGACTATAACTGTACCTGGGCCAATGCCGTATAATGATGATAGAGCCATTCCGTGGCATTATGGTTCCGATGTTTATGTGGCGGGACAGAAGATGGAAAGTAGACCTGTTGCTGACCCGACTATTGAAAATGTGGGAGGTGTTGGGGGATTTACTCGAAGTGGCCGTTTATTTGCTCCCCCTGCATTGAGAAAGGATCCCGAGGCCGAAGCCTCGTCCAAAGACAAAGGAAAGCAGACTGCGAATGATGAGTCAGATACTCCTGTGGCTGGGCAGGGGACATTTGAAAAGGAGGTAGAGGAGTTCATGAAGATCATCAAAAGGAGTGACTATAAGGTGGTTGATCAACTGAACCAGACGCCTTCAAAGATTTCTATTTTGTCACTGTTGATGTGCTCTCCCGCGCACCGAGAAGCCTTGCTGAAAGTACTTCAAATGGCCTATGTTCCTCAAGAAATCACTGTTAATCAACTCGAAGCTGTTGTTGGAAGTGTTAATGCCAGCCATGGTTTAGGCTTCACTGACCGAGACCTTACTCCGGAGGGAAGGAATCACAATAAAGCACTGCATATCACGATGGAATGCAAGGGCGCTGTGTTGTCTCATGTCCTTGTAGACACAGGCTCTTCTTTGAATGTGCTCCCGAAGAAGGCGTTGATGAAGCTTAACATTGATGGGGTTATTCTGACGCCGAGTGATCTAGTGGTTAAAGCTTTCGATGGTTCAAGAAGATCCGTTTTCGGAGAGGTTGAGTTGCCTGTCAAGATAGGCTCTCAAGTCTTCAAGAGTGTCTTCTATGTCATGGATATCCAGCCTGCGTATAGTTGCTTGTTGGGCAGACCGTGGATACACGCAGCGGGAGCCGTCACCTCAACCCTGCACCAGAAGCTTAAGTATGTGGTGGACGGTCAGGTCATCACAGTTTGCGGGGAAGAAGATATATTCGTCAGTCACCTGTCGACATTCAAATATGTGGAAATGGACGGAGAAATTCACGAGACTTTGTGCCAAGCCTTTGAGGCAGATGTCAGCATCTTGACTCCGGTGAAGAAAAACAACGAAGGCACGTCAATTCATTCTTACCAGGAAGCAAAGGAGGTCGTCCAATCAGGCAATGCTCAGGGCTGGGGCAAGCTATTGGAAATGGAAAAGAAAGATGACAAATTTGGCCTAGGGTATCAACCTGGAGGGTCTGCTCAGAGTGGTAAGGCTATCTCATTCACAAGTGCTGGGTTGCTCGACCGCGATCGGATCTGTATGGCAAGTCAAGACGGAGACAGTGACCGAGACTGGGACAGCAATTGGATCCGCCCGTGTGTACCCGGCGAGGAGCTAGGAAATTGGTCTGCTGAAGACATTGTTCAAGTCACCTGGCTCTCAAAGTAATTGTTTTGTTTCCTTTTATTAGCATACTGCATTGTCAAGTCCAGCATTCTGCCCAAGATGTTTGGATCCATTGTATTGGGCCATCATGTTTTGTATCGCATCGTTATTTTGCTATGAAATAAAAGGACATTTTCAGACAAATTGTGCTCTCTTTCTTTGTTTTTAAACTTTTTCACAAAAAAAAAACAATATAAAAATGGCAATGTGTTTTTTTTCATTTTTTTGCTTTGTGTTAGCGTCTCTTTTCAAAATAAGCAGATTCTGAATAAGCACATCATTTGTGCAGTATTGATCATCCGGATTCCACGGATAACGTTCCTGCTATGACTATGCGTGACTTTGATAATCCAGTCTACCAAGCTGATGAAGGGGTTGAGGAAGATTGTGACCTACCTGAAGAGTTGGTCAGATTGTTAAAACAAGAGGAACGAGTTATTCAGCCTCATCAAGAAGAGATTGAGACCATCAACATTGGCAGTGAAGATGCAAAGAAAGAGATCAAGATAGGGGCCAATCTGCGGGCCGATGTCAAACAAGAACTGATCAGTATGCTGAGAGGGTATGTGGATATCTTTGCTTGGTCATATCAGGATATGCCAGGATTGGATACCGACATCGTGATGCATAAGCTACCCCTGAGGGAAGACTGTCCTCCTGTAAAGCAAAAGTTGAGAAGAACTCGCCCGGATATGGCGATGAAGATCAAAGAGGAGGTGCAAAAGCAGTGGGATGCCGGATTCCTTGCCGTGTCTAGTTACCCGCCTTGGGTAGCTAATATCGTACCAGTACCTAAGAAGGACGGCAAGGTCCGAATGTGCGTTGACTATAGAGATTTGAACAGAGCAAGTCCGAAGGATGATTTTCCGTTGCCACACATCGACGTGTTGGTCGACAGTACTGCTCAATTCTCAGTATTCTCCTTCATGGATGGATTCTCCGGTTATAATCAGATAAAAATGGCGCCGGAGGACATGGAGAAGACAACGTTCATTACCCCGTGGGGAACGTTCTGCTATAAGGTCATGCCTTTCGGTCTGAAGAACGCAGGGGCAACTTATCAGCGGGCAATGGTCACATTGTTCCATGACATGATCCACAAGGAGATCGAATGTTATGTGGACGATATGATTGCAAAGTCCAAAGACGAAGAGGAGCATTTGGTTAATTTGAAGAAGTTGTTTGATAGATTGATCAAGTACAAGTTGAGGTTGAATCCGAACAAGTGCACTTTCGGAGTGCGTTCTGGAAAGTTGCTGGGTTTCATTGTAAGTCAAAGAGGAATTGAGGTAGATCCTGCTAAGGTGAAAGCTATTCAAGATATGCCTGCACCAAAGACAGAAAAAGAAGTGCGCGGGTTCTTAGGTAGATTGAACTACATTTCTCGGTTCATATCTCACCTAACTGCCACGTGCGAACCGATATTCAAACTGCTAAGAAAAGAGCAGACGGTCAGGTGGAATGATGATTGCCAAAGAGCTTTCGACAAAATAAAGGAATATTTGCAGGAACCTCCAATTCTGATGCCTCCAGTGGAGGGGAGACCATTAATCATGTACTTGACCGTGCTAGAAGGGTCGATGGGGTGTGTGCTCGGCCAACATGACGAGTCTGGTCGAAAAGAGTACGCCATTTATTACCTTAGCAAAAAGTTTACCGACTGTGAATCCCGATACTCACTGCTCGAGAAAACTTGCTGCGCTTTGGTATGGGCTGCTCGCCGACTGAGGCAGTATATGTTGACCCATACCACACTTCTCATTTCCAAGATGGACCCCGTCAAGTACATCTTTGAGAAACCAGCATTGACCGGAAGGGTTGCTAGATGGCAGATGATTTTAACTGAATACGACATCCAGTACACTTCTCAGAAAGCCATCAAAGGAAGTGTATTGTCGGAATACCTTGCCCAGCAACCTCTTGAGGATGACTATCAGCCGATGAGATTTGATTTCCCTGATGAGGACATCATGTACCTCAAAACAAACGATTATGAGGAACCACTTCCGGAGGAGGGGCCTGACCCTGAATCCAAATGGAAGTTGATGTTTGATGGGGCTGTCAATATCAATGGTCGTGGAGTTGGTGCCGTACTTATTACTCCTGAAGGTGTCCATTTACCCTTCGCTGCCAGAATTACTTTTGGCTGCACCAACAATGAAGCGGAATACGAGGCGTGTATAATGGGAATAGAGGAGGCAATTGATCTTCGGATTAAGAACCTCAACATATTCGGAGATTCAGCCCTCGTCATTAACCAAATTACCGGCAAGTGGTACACACATCAAGAGCATCTGATTCCGTACAGGGATTATGCTAGAAAACTGTTGACATTCTTCACAACAGTTGAACTCAAATACATACCACGCGACGAAAATCAATTTGCCGATGCTTTGGCCACTCTCTCTTCGTCGATCAAAGTCATGCGTTGGAACTTTGTGCCCAGAATTGACATCTCCAGGCTTGACTCTCCAGCTTATGCTTTCTCTGTAGACGCCGTGTCTGACGAGAAACCTTGGTATTTTGATATCAAGTTATTCCTGGAGAAACAAGAATACCCAACAGGGGCATCTTCCAAAGACAAGAAGATCTTGAGACGACTTGCTGCTAGTTTCTTCTTGAACACAGACGGGGTTTTGTACAAGAGGAACTTCGACATGGTTTTGCTCAGATGCGTGGATAGACACGAAGCAAGCCTGTTGATGCAGGAAGTCCATGAAGGATCTTTTGGTACCCATGCAGGAGGGCACACCATGGCAAAGAAACTGTTAAGATCAGGTTATTACTGGATGACAATGGATGCAGACTGTTGTTCATTCGCTCGTAAATGCCACAAGTGCCAAATATATGCAGATAAAGTGCATGTTCCTCCTAACCCGCTTAATGTCATGTCATCTCCTTGGCCTTTCTCTATGTGGGGCATTGACATGATCGGGAAGATTGAACCGACTGCTTCGAACGGTCATCGCTTCATCCTGGTCGCGATTGATTACTTTACTAAGTGGGTAGAAGCAGCGTCTTATGCCAATGTCACTCGTCAAGTGGTGGCAAGATTTCTGAAAAGAGATATCATATGCAGATATGGAGTGCCCGAAAGGATCATTACTGATAATGGTTCTAATCTCAACAATAAGATGATGGCAGACTTATGTCGGGACTTCAAAATACAACATCACAATTCTTCTCCTTACCGACCAAAGATGAATGGTGCGGTAGAGGCAGCTAACAAGAATATCAAGAAGATTGTGCAGAAAATGGTTGTCACCTACAAGGATTGGCATGAGATGCTACCGTTTGCTTTGCATGGGTATCGAACGTCGGTCAGGACGTCAACAGGGGCAACTCCCTTCTCTCTGGTGTATGGCATGGAAGCAGTCCTGCCTGTTGAAGTAGAGATTCCTTCACTGCGCGTGATGATGGACGTCAAACTGGATGAGGCTGAATGGGTGCGTGTTCGTTACAATCAGCTATGTCTAATTGAGGAAAAGAGATTAGCGGCTATCTGTCATGGTCAGCTTTATCAGAGGAGAATGAAGCGGGCATTCGACCAACGAGTACGTACTCGAGAGTATCGAGTGGGAGAGCTTGTATTGAAGAGGATCGTTCCTCCAGGTTCAGATAGTAGGGGCAAGTGGACCCCAAACTACGAAGGACCATTCATAGTGAAGAAAGTATTCTCAGGAGGGGCACTGATGCTCACCACTATGGATGGAGAAGACTTCCCATCCCCTGTTAACTCGGACGCAGTTAAAAAATACTTCGCATAAAGAGACCCGCTGGACGCAAAAACAGAATGTAAGTCCAGGCAAGAAAAGGGCATCCCGGCGAGCTAAAAACAGAATAAAAAGCTCGGGCAAAAATTAGGGAAATGAATAAAAAAAATGTGTACACCCGCTGAGTTGAAAAGCCGCATTGGACAGCTCAGGCAAAAAAAGGGTATCCCGGTGGATTGAAAACCCGAGAGGGCGATCCACGCAAAATAAGGGAATAAGCGAACAACTGTGATCCGAGTTATCTGAACCACGTCATCGTTTTGTACAGTTTGACAATGTCAGAAGGATAGGAAGCAGTCCCCTTGTCCTCTCAGAAAGCCAAAACAGAATGGAGAGTCTTGAAGACATGCAGGTCATAGCAGAAATGGAACTCCTTGGAATGCCGCGTACGTTGCCATTAGGATAATTTCTTTTCTCAATTTTATAGTGGCTACCTCTTTCTAGGTGGTTGCTTCCTGATGTAAATCTTTGCCTATTCAGAGGCCATTCAATAAAAATAATATTCAGTCAAAAAGCTGTGTGTGTTTATTTTTGTTTGCAAAATGTCCTGAATTTTCGGCAAAAATAGCATTGCATCTAAACATGGTGATAATTTTGAAAAGAAAACTGACATGCAGGGAAACTGTAACCCTCTTTGAGCGTCGGGTGACGATGGATGAACCGATCATTCCATGCAAATCCCCGGGACACGCGTGGGTTTTCTGTTGTTGCAGGTTGCAGGTTGGCGTCGCATTCTCTCAAGCGATTTAATATTCCCCGGCGGAGTACCTCCCCAGCCGAGTACTTCCCCAGTAGGGTATCCCCCAAGCAGAGATTTCTTCTCTAACAGGTATCTGAAGCCTGGCATCTCCAGCAGAGATTTTCCTCCAAGCAAGCCTTGACAGCCGCCCAAGCAAGCTTTTCTTCCCCAGTGAAGTAGCATTTCATTCTTCCCCAGCGGAATATATCCAGCAGGTGCCCGAAAGCCTGACATCATCAAAGATGGAATTAGTAGTAGTCCATTATCCCCATCAGAGTATGCCTATCAGGTACCTGAAAGCCTGATATCCCCTCAGAGTCTTGAGTTATCAGATGCTCTCCCCAGTCAGAGTGTTTGCCCAAGAAGCTTCTCCAGCCAAGTCTGAGGATGTTCCTGTTCCCACAGCGGTCATATTTGATTTTCGCTTCCGTCAGTGAAATATGTCCCCAGCAAAGTTGCCGTACTTTGGGTATTTGATGATGCAGCCAAGTATTCATCACCTCAGTCAGAATGTGTATCCAGACCTCTTGACTTGTATTACCTTGCAGAGTCGTATCTCTTATTGCCGATCAGGCATCCGTTTGTTGCTCGTCTGCAATCTTCAACACTTGTATGTGTTGTCTTTAAGCGGAGTTATCCCCAGCAATAATGTATCATGTTTTATTGCTGCTCGTTTGCATCTTTCAACACTCGTATGTGTTAGCTCGGTGGTATTGCTCGTTTGCTTTCCCCAATAGAGTCTATATCTACTAGCACTCGTCTGTGCTCGCATCTTTATTTGATGCTCATCCTCTTTCAGCACTCGTCCGTGCCTTTTCCCCAGCAGTTTCCTTTTTATTTGAGGTACTCTCCAGCAATCTTCTGTGCTAGCATCTTTGTTTGATGACCATTCGCAGCTCTCGGCACTCGTCCGTGCTTGTTAGTCTTTGAAGTTTTCTCTCCCCAGCGAAGTTGCCTGTACTCGTTGGGGCGCGTATCTTCATTTGGTGCTCGTCCGCATCCCTGCAGCACTCGCCCGTGCATGTCGTTCCTCTTTATTTGAGGCGTATTCCCTAAGAAGTGCCCAGTGCTCGTCCGTGCTCGCATCTTTATTTGATGCTCGACCGCATCTTTTAGCACTCATATGTGCTTGTTACTCCTTTGAAGGTTGCTCGGCGCCCGTCCGTGCCTGTTGCTCATCTGTTGCTCGTCCGCAACTCCTCAACACTCGTCCGTGTTTGATCGTATCGGTTGTTGACTGCTCGTCTGCAAATCCTCGGCACTCGTCTGTGCTTGGAGATGGCCCCAGCATCGTCCGCAACCTCCCAGCACTCGTCTGTGTTCGGTATGGGATCCTTCGCTGCACTCGTCTGTGCCTTGATATGTATTCTCCGCTGTTGCTCGTCTGCAACGACCCAGCACTCGTCTGTGTTTGGTTAAAGCTCGTCTGCTTTTATTCCCCAAAAGTCGTTTGTGTTTTGAAGCTCGTCTGCTTTGCCTGGATACTCGTCTGTATCATCCTCGGCACTCGTCTGTGCTAGCTTGCACCTGAATGTGAAGATATCTCTGTGACTACTTGAAATGCTCGTCTGTGTTTGAACTTCCGGTATTCGTCTATACCAGTGGCTGATACTCGTCTGTATCATCGCCTGAAACACTCGTCTGTGTTTCTCAGATCATCGTCTGATACTCGTCTGTATCATTGACTTAGGGCACTCGTCTGTGTTGTCTTGATGATCACCCAATACTCGTCCGTATTGAAGAGGTTTAAAATCCTGACAGTGGGAATTGAATGTCGAAATGGTCACCGGTCCTGGCGTAACAGGTAAATCCGAAGGAGGCTCGTCTGTCTCAAGCACCAATTATGGTAGCTGCACCTGGCGTAACAGGTTTGCTCAGAAGACTCGTCTGTCTTGTACCATATATCCGCGGATAATATATGAAGAAGGTTCGTCCACCTTGGTTGCATGTCTATCCCACAGACTTATATGCATTTCCGGAGCCTGCGTAAGGGTTATCCGAAGAAGACTCGTCCGTCTTATTCCACTTATCTGCGTGAGGATTAGTGAAGGAGATTCGTCTATCTCAGGCTACTTTGAAGTTCTTTAAGGGCTCGTCCGCTCTCTGCACCTGGCGTCACAGGGTTGTTAGAAGACTCGTCTGTCTCAGATTTTTGTCTTGAAGTGGTGGAGGACTCGTCTGTCCAGCTCCTGGCGTCACAGGATTGTTTGAAGACTCGTCTGTCAATTTGTTCTTATTTCAGATATCAGTTCCAACTTGGAAGAAGCTCGTCCGCTTCTTTCTCCCCTGCAGTCCCCAAAGCGTCATCTGGACGGGTTTATTTCCCGGTGTTGCATTCTTCGTCAGAGTGCAAATTTCTGGTCTTCTTGGTATTCAATCACAGTTTATCTCGAATGTCCGATAGCCCGTACTATCGTCCTTTTCAGATTAACTGATGATTGAATAGGGGCAGCTGTAACACCCCAAATTTGCCCTCTTCATTTTAAGCATCATGTCGCATCATAGTCATCATAACATACCATATCTTTAGCATTTTTTTGCATAGAAAAATGAGGCATAGCACTCACATGTTCTAGCATAAGGCATATGACCAACCATCTGGAAGGTTTGAAGCACCGCAAATAAAAATCAAGAGCATGGTGACCAGGCAAAAATTTCACAGGATCACTCTGCACAAGCTCTGTACCATGTTCAAAGCTTAAAAAGAATGAAAGGATCAAAATCAGCTTGAAACGGCGGGCGCCGGCATCATTTTTGAAGTTTCCCACCAAAAGGGGGGAAATTCAAATTTTGCATGCGTTAACCGGTTAACGCATATGGTTAACCGGTTAACAGCTGCGAAATTTGAATTTCCAGCAGCAAATTTCAGCATGTGGTTTTGGCTCCATTTTCCAATTTTCTGATTTTATTCACTTGAATTTCATTTGAATTTAAGAAGGATCTAGAGCATGTACCCAAACCTCTTGCCAACCCTAGATCCAAATCACATTACCAAGCCATATTTTTTGGATCCCAAACCAAGATTTTGGGCCCCAACCCTAAACCATATATATTCCATTTCCCTCCAAACCAAGGGATCTCTCTCATTATTTTTCACTCTCATTTCTGAATTTTCATTCCTCTCACTCACAATTCTCTCACTTTTCTCTCCCAATTTTCCAAATCACTCAAAGTTCCTCTTTGAAGATCACACAACCTTGCATTGAGGTGTGTAGATCTTGGAACTAGACCTCCATCCATAGCTTCATTGCACCTTTTTGTTGGTTTTATTGAAGATTCAGATCTGGTTCGAGATCTAGAAGTGCTTTTGGATCCAAAATTCTGCATCAAGAGCTTGATCTTGCATTTATTTTGCATGGAGTGTGGAGCTTAGCATCGGATCTTCAAAGTTTTGCGCGAGATCTATCATTTTCATCATAATCAACAATTACCAAAGCATACCTCCGCTTTGTAGGTTGGTTTAATTTCAGATCCAACTCTGTTTTTAGCTTATTTGCATTGCTTGTGCTTTAGATCCACCATGTGTTTGTGTAATTGATTGTGTTGCATGATTTGATTGTTTGATTGGTATCCGGATCCGATTGTTAGTGTTCATGAGCATAATGTTATGGATTGATGTGCATTGATCTATTTTTCCATGTGTAATTGAGTGCTGGTCTGGTGCAGCTTATTTGAATAAGCTGTTTTGAGCTGCTGTTTTCTGCAGGAATTTGCTGCTGTTTTTACAGTGTTAACCGGTTAACGTATATGGTTAACCGGTTAACGCCCTGTTTTTCTGCGTGTTTTGTGCAGGTTTTGACTGGTTAACCGGTTAACGCATATGGTTAACCGGTTAACACTGATGCAGAATGGTTTTTCAGGGCTGTTTTGAGTTTGTTTGATCCCTTTGCTTGTGCTAATTGCCATGACTCATTGTATGATCATTAAACATGATGTTTAGGGTGATTTGCTTGCTGGTTGATGTATGCTTTCATGTTCTCGACGCGTAAGTCGTGTATTTGCAATGTTGGCATGATTGTTTGATTTTTGTTTTCAAGTACCTTTGAGCGTGATTGATCCCATGATTGTTTCTTGGTCAATTTGCTGGATTTTTGCTAACTTTTCAGGGGCTCATGGTAAGAGAAGTGTGGATGTTTATCCACATTTCAACTTTTTTTTCATCTTTCCTCTTTTGTTATTTGAACTAACCCTTTGTTGTTGGGCTTAGGCCTTTCTCATCCCTTCTTCTATCTTCTTCTTCTCTTCTTCATTAGGATAGAAACCTCACAAACCTAGGACCATCCATGCATGTTAACACTTAGGATTATCCTAGTTCCCCTTAGAATTTTTACCTTTATGATCCTTTTTGGTTCTTCTTCTCTTCTCATCTCATAACTCTAAAAAACACTTTAATAAATGTGAAGTGATGCATTGATCCATAGCCTTATTCCATGAGGTATGCTTGTAGTCTTCCCATCTTGGGATAGTACAAGTTTGCCTTGTGATGCACAAGTCTGATCCAGGTATCTTCTTCATAAAAGAAAAGTCTAAAAAACACTTCTTCATGTAAATAATCAAAACACCTAATAAGTAAACAGGTTAGTGAGCCTAGGCCCTAATCTTTGGGTTCGAGTTTTGGGGATCTTCTCCTTACTTGAGTGTGCTTGTTCTATTATTCCATCTTGGAATGTAGTGACAAGTGCACATTCCATTGATGAGAGCTTGAGTTCACTTCCTTGTGACACACTCATAAAAGCTTCATAAAAAACTCAAACAAACAACAAGCGTCTTTCCTTCGGGAATTCTTTTCTCATCTCATTCGCTCCGTACGCGAACTTGCTCCTATTTGTCATTTTGCAAGACGGTTACGCACTCGTCGTCCGAGTCTGCAACACCTGAGCAATGGCATAGGCAGTTCAAGCCTTAATTCACAAGCAATTTCCTTTTAGTACCCCTAGTTAGGGGAACTACGGCGTCTCTGATCCTCATTATCCCGATGAGGTACGTAGGCAGCGGGGTAGGGCCCGTTCGAGCACAATCTTTATTTTCCCTACATTTTTCCTTTTGCTTTCTTATTCATTTCTTTTCCAGTTCCAGTTTCTTTCCATATTCATTTCTTTGCTGCATTTTTTTCATACCCTCACCCTTTGAAACAGTATTCTTTGCAAGCGTGGATCCCGTCGGGTACGGCGGACGATCTGGGTGCTAATACCTTCCCAGGTCGTAACCGACTCCCGAGCCCAGTCTCTTTGGTTCGCAGGACCCGTGTCCTTCCTTTTCTTTCTTCTGGTTTGTGCAGCATTACCATTCCCTTTCTTCGGGATAAAAATGCCTGGCTGGCGACTCTATTCTTTTTCCGCGCCACTTTCGCGTTTGTACCAGGATGGAAATCCCGGGAGCGACACATTGGTATCATTCTCTTATTGTTCCTGTCACTAAATTAAGGTTTATTTCCCTAATTTAGTGGTAGTTGAGGATTTCACGTCTGAAAGGACTATTTGCTATGCATCTGGGCCGTCATCAATTCAGTGGTTGATTTCTCAAATAGTGCATGTTCAAGTCAAGTTGTGTTGTGTGCTGAATTTATCAAATTATCAAGTTGTGATTCATGAGAAGTTTGGTTCAGGAAATTAGACTGTCAGTTATTCTATGCTTCTTCTGTGGATTTATTTTCCCGGAGATTGATTTTGACGGATTTAAGGTGATTCAAGACTTATTTGGCCACGAATTCAGAGGATGATTAGCTCAGATGGTTGTTTGCTTCGGTTACGAATTGTTCAGTTGTTAGTGTGCTTCATTGCTTTTACCAGAAGTGTGTGGAATAGTGCAAGTGGTTTCGTGGTTGTGTGCATGTTGGTGGTTGTCGGTCCATTCCATAGAAGATCAATTCATACCCATTTCTTTCTTATCCATTTCTCAAGTTCATCCATTATCCGAATTTTCTCATTATTCATATTCCATCCGATTAGTTCTTTTATCCAATAACCATTACCCTTATTTTCTGATGTCCATAAATTCATCTTATCCATATGATACCCGTATACCATTATTTTTCCTAAACCCATTTTCCTAACCATTTCACATACCCAATCACGTTTGTAAAATCCATTTATTTGTCCATATTAAAAGAACTTTAAACATTTTTGTCCAAATATCCATCTAAATATCCATTAACCATTTTCTTTTTATTCATTTTTATACCAATATCCAAATATTAACCATTTCATTTTAATTATCTATTGTTCATCCAAATATCATTTCCAATTTCTATCTATAAATCTATACTCATTTTATTTTCTTTAAACCAATATTCATATTTCCAAAAAAATCATAGCCTTACAAATGTGATTCATTCTTTTTCCAAGCCCATTTAAATTTATGGTGAGCCCATTATCCAAGAAAAATGGTTGACCTAGGTATAAATAACAAAGTTGTGATCCCAAGACCTAGACACACAAGAAAAGTGGCGCCTCTTTCTCATATTGTTTTCAGATTTTTTTCACAAACTTTTTTTAACTCACTCAACAAGACCCTCTCTTCAACAAAAGACACTCCTCCATTTTTTTTTCGATACTCACACACACATTTTCTCAACTCTCTGCTCTCAATTTTTCTTCATTTTCTTCACCTGCAAATAGAAACAACAACAACAAACACTCCATATCACATAAACCACTAACACATCAATAACCCTTCCTACATTGCTCACTCTCCAAGTCTTTATCCTTATTTCCATCTTCAGCCAACAACAGCAACAATACTCCCTCAAACTTTCACACAACTTCGCCACCCTTCGACTCTTTCAAATCTCACTCCAAACCCTTAATCTTTCCTACAAAAAAATCAGAATACACCCAGCCAAATCTTATCAAAAAACCTGTGGACTCATTCAAGCTCCATTACCATTAACCGTTCACCACAACTCACAAACCATAACTCATTTTCATACATAACTGAAGCACTCTCACCGCCAAAATCTCCCTTCAAACAACAGCAGCAACAACACCAACACCAGCAGCAGCAAATAGCAAAGCAGAATTTGCAACAGGCCCAACTCTTTTTTCCGAATCCTTACATTCACTCCCAAGATGCACAATCCAACAGTCCCACCTCTACTACCTCAGCTTCAACTGGGTATTATCTTCAACGGCGTGGCCCCGAGCAAGTGCAACGGCAGGGATCTGGTGGAACATCCTCAAATGGTGCAGCTCCAAACAATTCGAAAGGCAGTACCTTGAACACACAGGGTCTTCTGCATCCTTCCCAGTACGCTGCAATGCCTCCTTCTGGGAACCACCATCAATATGTTCCAGCTGGTTTCTATAATGTTCAACCGGTGCCCACAGCAGTTCAAGTGAAACCAGCAACAGCCGTAAACAAACCGCACCACACAAACAGCCTTCAACACATTCACCGCCACGGAAACGACAACACAACGATAATCACCCCACCGAATCAAATTTCACCGCAAACCTTCAGCCACCCTGTTTGCTCAACAACGACAACAGCATTTTAGACCCACAAATCTCAGAAAAAGAAAGAATGAAAAAAAAATGATGAAGAAATAAGGAAGAAGAGGGAGCAAGCCATACTCGGGACCAAACGTGTCCAATCCACCACCACTGTTTACTTTCCCGACGATGTAACCACCAGCTCCGGTCTTGAGACAACAACGACCGAAACAATCACCCTCAGTCAACAGACTCACAAAGCCATCATCTCATAATCCCGCCGAACTGAAACGGGAGGGCGATTAGAGGCCACCGCTCGAATTCGCCTTGAAGAAGAAGAAGCTTGAGGCCGTCGCGGATTCGAGAGACGGAGGGTTTACGGCGGCGACACTATAATGTTGTGCGATGTGATTTTGATGAAGATGAGGATGTTGTCGCCGGAGTCCTTGCTTTACCGTGATCTGAGATAGGGAGGTTCGGTGTTGCGGCCGAGCTTTTTGTTGGTGTGGTATGTTTACGTTCCGAAGCGAGAAGAAAAGCCGCGCGAGAGAAATAGAGAATTTGAGTGAGATGCGAGCAAATATTGAAGGAGAAGGCGATGGATTTTCGAACGGAGAGATGAGCAGGAACCCTTGGTTGTTTTGGACCGCACATCAACCCCTTTTTTACTGATCCTTTCATTTGCCTTTTTCTTATTTTATTTTATTCTATTAATTCCTGTGTGACTCACTGTGGTTAACATTAATATTCTTTTCCATCCTTCTTATTAGTAATCTAATTTTATAAAGAAAAAAAGAGATTAGAGTTTTTGTGTTGCACTGCAGACTGGGCTAGGCCCGTTCGTTTTTTTTGCTTCACCTGCACGTTGAAATTCCTTTCTGCACCCCAGCCTTATCATCATCTTGTTTGTTTTTGTTTGTTTCATTATGATTATTAATTTTATTGTTTTGGTTAATATTTTTTCTAGGCTTATATTAGAATTTTGATATTAACTCTATTAATTTTGCTAACCTTGATTATACTTTTTATTTTATTTTTTTTATTATTTATTATTTTTTGTTATATAGTTTAGGTTTTATTTTCAATTAATTTGTTTAATTAAATAGGACTTTTTTTTAACTGATCTCGATTTTAGTTTTCGTGTGATGCCTTGTAGGTTTATTGTTTGATTGCGATGATGGAGGAAATTTCTTGATGATGGTCTTGTTGTTATTTGTTCGTGAAGTTCTTGATGCAAGTAGTGGCGTTTAGTGGTTGATTTCTTAGACACGATTACTCATCTTGGTGGACCCTTTGGATATTTGGTCTGACAAATCTTGCTTGATTCTGTTTGAGCATTGAAAGTTTTATGATGCGGAACAATTGAGTCTTACTGAAATAGTGTGGATCCTCTTGGTAATTATTTTTGGATTTCTTCTTGCGCTTATTGAAGAGGCAACGGACCTTCTCCGTTAGGTAATACTGAGGCTCGATTTTACTACTGCATGCTGTTGCATCTGGAAGTCCTACTGGTATAGGCTCTGTTTGTGCATTGTTCATTATTTCCATCCGCTTTCTTTTCTCCTTATCTTATTCACCCATTTCTTCTTATTCATATCAATTTTTCTTCCTCATCTTCTTCTATTCGTTCTTAACTTGAGGTGTGCTTAGGCCACCATGGAGCTTCTCCTTTCATCTTTCTCTTTTTCTTTCTTTCTTCTTTAGGATAGTGAGCCTCACTAACCTAGGACCATTCGAGCATGTGAATATTAGGATTAGACTTTTTCCACTTAGCTTTTACCTTTGTGTCTCTTTGAGTCTTCTCTTCTCACCTCATAATCAGGGACTAAACCCTAAAGGCTTTAAGGCTTTGTGATTAAGCTTATGCCTGCATCCTTCTATTAGGATGGAGTGTATAACTTTAATCCTAAGTGTTAAACCCTTAATGTGTTTAAATCTCTTAATCAATTCACTTAATAAATATCAAGACATCACACTTGTAACTTGGGCCTTGCATTAGGGTTCTAATTCTTCCTTAATTGGTTAAGAAGGACTAACCCTAGTGTTAATGGACAAGTCCCCCTCAAGTTGTCTTACAAACAATAAAACTCACTTCATCATCATACCGCTAAATAAAATCCATTTAATAAAGGCTTTTTTTTGTCATGAAGTTAATCCCTAATCATGGATTAAGTTGAGGAGCTTTCCTCAGCTTAAACATTCTCATCTATTATCCTTCTATTAGGATGGTGTAATGGGTCTGTTTAATCTTTGATTATGGCTTAACCTCATTACTTAACAAAAACCACAAAAACACCTAAATAATCACAAGTAGGTTAATGATCTTAATCCTGCATCAAAGGTGATTAAGTGTGAGAATCTGACTTCACACTTAAGGTATTCTCATTACCCCTAATCAGAGGGAAGATGTGATGAGTTTACTAACCCATTGGTTTAGGCTTAAGCTCATTATCCTATGACAAACTTCAAAAAGCAATAAAAGACTGAAAACACAAAAACAAACAATAATCGTCTCCTTCGGGATTCTTTTCTCATCTCATTCACTCACAAACGAGAACTTGCTTCTTCCGTCTAATGCAAGACAGTTAGCATCTGGGCCAGACAGATCATACACTTGAGCATAGGCAAGTAAGCAGTTCACAAGTCAATTCATCTTTCAGTCTCTTTGGGTCGAACTACGGTGTTCTGACTTCCTCATTGCACAAGAGGATACGTAGGCATAACTTAACGGTTATCGAACAAAAGTCTCTGTACATTCCCCCTCTTTCTAGCCTCATTCTTTTAGCAACATGATCTTGAGCATTTCATTCTTGTTCCTGCACTGACACTGTACATTTATACACTTCACCACTCCTTACACTGACACCTGTACATCTTTTCAGTTCTTTTATACACAGATTGCACTGACACTACCCCTTTAAAACACAAATCTTTTAAGCGTGGATCCCGTCGAGTACGACGGACAATCTGGGTGCTAATACCTTCCCAGGTTGTAACCAACCCCCTTTCTCAGTCTCTCTGGTTCGCAAACCGTCTTATCCGTATCTTTCTAGGTCTATGCAGCATTACCTTTCCTCCGGGATAAAAATGCCTAGCTGGCAACTCTATTCATCTCCAGTGAGTTCACGGCTGTGTGTTCTCATTGTTCCCTTCGCCGACCGTTCGCGTCTGTACCCTTATCTGACCTTGGTGTCACTTATCGGGAGCGACAACAGTGGCTGGAGGTGGTGTTGTGGATGGTCCAGGTGCATCCTCAATGGTGAAGGGCATCCCAGAAATCTGAGCCCTAACATGAGACCATTCATAATACTGAGCTGAAGCCACATTGTTGCATCTCCCAAGAATGGCCATCCCCTTGGTCTGGATGTTGTCCCAAGCCCAGGATGCTTGTCTGACAACATCTAGATTAGGCTTTATCTCACAATACAGGGTTTCAGCCAAATCTTGCACTCTAGGTGGGTGAACCAAAGCATAACCCAATTGTCTCTTGAACAGCAAAGGATTATAATTGATGCAACCCTTCACTCCTACCAGAGGTACATTGGGGTACTGCCCACAGCTAGTGATTATGTCCCTGCCTTTGGTGCTCTGGGTACACCACCTGATGTCATCTGAAGTTAAAGCAGTAAGCCTCCTGGCCCAATTCTTCTGCTGGTGAGGGTTCAAGAAAGCATCAGTCTTGGGCAAGTGTTTGAGCAGTCAGGTATGAAATAGAGGAGCACAACACCTTACCAATCTCCCTCTCTGCTTCTCATTCCTTTGGTGAACAGAGTAATAGAAATCTCCCAACAAGGTGGGTACTAGGTTCCTCAAAAGGAAGAGATGAATAGCATTCTTGCTGATAAACTTGGGCTCATCTGCAAAGAGTATAACCCCATATATACTGAGGGCTAACAATGCACAGACTGCCTTCCATTCTCCCAAGGAGGCCTTCAGGATGGCCTGAGAAGTGAGAAAATCTAGGTGCAAACCAGGGATCCCAGCCTTTGTAGTCATGTTTTGCTCAATCAGAATAGGTTCCAAATACAGTGCTTTTGCCACTTCTTCATTGCTAGGAGAAGCCATCTCTGGGTTGAAGGGGATACCACCCCTGATAGGCACTCCAATCAGTGATGAGAACTCCTCCAACAGGGGTCCCAACTGAAAATTCTGGAAAGTGAAGCATCTCAAAGGAGGATCATAGAACTGTAGGCAGGTGTGAATCAAACTCCTCTGAGAAGGGTCCAAGTCCATAACCATATCAAGGATGCCTCCATAATGTTCTCTAAATAATGGGATATGGTCTGGAGTGATAAGTGCCTGGACCTGCCTGATGCCAGCCAGCACAGGCTCAAAGAAGTGGTATGAAATGTTGCTCTTCTTGGGTGCCATGACTGCTGATGAAGAGCTGAGAACAAGTGCTGATGAGGAAGACTGATACTGAAAATGAGCCACTGATAGGCTAAGGATGATGATGGAGGTAGCTGAAGCAGGCAACTGATGAAGAGAGCTGAAGCAGACAACTGGTGAACAGGGGTCTATGCAGATTAAGGGGTCAAAACCAAGCCAGATGAAATGTGGATACCCTGAAAAACAAATAAACACATGTTAAATGATGCAATGATGATGTATCTAAATGATATGCAAGGGTTTGTGATCAAGCTGGATCTGATTACTGCTTTGATATAAGTCCATGTATGTTTAAGAAGTCCAGATGGAGGTCTAGAAGTCCAGTAAACAAGGTGGGGGACTCAAATAAAGAGTCACATGTCCTGGGCTAAATCACAAGAACTGTCCAAAGTAAAGCATTCTTAAACAAAACAAGTATTAGGGTATGATGTGGCCAAGGGTTCCTGCAAACCTGTAAACAGCCCAACCCCCTCACAGGTGGTGTTCTAAAACAAGGATCCTCAGACTTGGATCAGTTATGAGAAGTGTAAACACTTCTAACCCGGAGGTACAGTGTTTACCATAACCATAAAAAATCCTCCTCTAATTCACCTCAGTTTCTGAAGGTCATAATAAAGGTCATCCAGACTTAGCAGGCTTCCCAGATAGCCCTAGCACTACAGGAGATCTGTAGCACAGAGTTCTCAAGAAGAAACCCATATCTGAACCGTGTTTCATATTCCCGGACCAGACCGAAATGGAATGGGAAAGAACATGAACCACTCTAGCCTAGGTGTCACTCAGGTCCCAGGTATAGGACCTTAAACTCTCAGTAGAACCCCACCCACCAAGACAGAAAACAGATCCAGCCAGATAACAGTATGACAGTATGATGTATATAAAGCTGTAAAGAAAGCAATAAATAACTGTACATAAAGCAATAAATAAAAGCAACTATATAAACACAATTAGCTCATAACACCCTAGCAAACACATATCAAACAAGCGCTAGGAGGAACCCACAAAAAGAACCAGAAGCCCTGATCACAATATAAGGGTCCCCGGCAGAGTCGCCAAGCTGTCGCTCCCGCTAAATGAGGCTAGGTCAAATACGGTACAGACGCGAACGGTCGGCGAAAAGAGGAATGAGAACACACAGCAGTGAACTCAGAAAGACAAGAGTCGCCAGCTAGGCATTTTTATCCCGGAGGAAAGGCAATGCTGCATAGACCTTGAAAGATATGGATAAGACGGTTGCGAACCAGAGAGACTGAGAAAGGGGGTTGGTTACAACCTGGGAAGGTATTAGCACCCAGATTGTCCGCCGTACTCGACGGGATCCACGCTTAAAAGATTTGTGTTTTAAAGGGGTAGTGTCAGTGTTGTCTGTGTATAAAAGCTGGAAAAAATGCAAGCGTCAGTGTAATAGAAGTGTGTAGTGTATAAGTGAAGTGTCAGTGCTGGGAAAAAGTGAAATGCTCATGACTATGAGGCTTAAAGAATGAGGCTAGAAAGAGGGGGAATATACAGAGACTTTTGTTCGATAACTGTTAAGTTATGCCTACGTATCCTCTCGTGCAATGAGGAAGTCAGAACACCGTAGTTCGACCCAAAGAGACTAAAAGGTAAATTGACTTGTGAACTGCTTACTTGCCCATGCTCAAGTGTGTGACCTGTCTGGCTTAGGTGCTAACTGTCTTGCATTAGACGGAAGAAACAAGTTCTCGTTTATGAGTGAATGAGATGAGAAAAGAATCCCGGAGGAGACGGTTATTGTTTGTTTTTGTGTTTTCAGTCTTTTATTGCTTTTTGAAGTTTGTCATAAGTTAATGAGCTTAAGCCTAAACTAATGGGTTAGTAAACTCATCACATCCTCCCTCTGATTAGGGGTAATGAGAATACCTTAAGTGTGAAGTCAGCATCTCACACTTAATCACCTTTGATGTAGGATTAAGATCATTAACCTACTTGTGATTATTTAGATGTTTTTGTTGTTTTTGTTTAGTGTTAAGTAATGAGCTTAAGCCATAATAAAGGATTAAACAGACTCATTACACCATCCTAATAGAAGGATAATAGATGAGAATGTTTAAGTTGAGGAAGACTCCTCAACTTAATCCATGATTAGGGATTAACTTCATGACAAAACAAAGCCTTTATTAGATGGATTTTAGTTAATGATAAGATGAAGAAGTGAGTTTTATGGTTTGTAAGACAACTTGAGGGGGACTTGTCCATTAACACTAGGGTTAGTCCTTCTTAACCAATTAAGGAAGAATTAGAACCCTAATGCAAGGCCCAAGTTACAAGCTTGATGTCTTGATGATTATTAAGTGAATTGATTAAAGGATTTAAATACATTAAGGGTTTAACACTTAGGATTAAAGTTATACACTCCATCCTAATAGAAGGATGCAGGCATAAACTTAATCACAAAGCCTTAAAGCCTTTAGGGTTTAGTCCCTGATTATGAGATGAGAAGAGAAGACTCAAAGAGACACAAAGGTAAAAACTAAGTGGGGGACTAATCAACCCTAATTGTTATCAGGCTTGGTCATTCCTAGGGTTTGTGAGGTTTAAGAAAGAAATCTTCAAGGAACCACCAAGGAGAGAAGCAGATGAAAGGAGCAAAGAGAAGCAAAACAACTTGCTTCACTTAAGAAGACAAGTTGCTTGAAGAAAGAAGGTGAGATGAACAAGAATGAGCAAGCTCAATCCAATACACATACAAAATGCAACAAGTGAATTATGAAAGAGATGAAAAGAGATTGTGAGAAGTGAAGGCAAATTCACTTCTCAAACAACTTACCACCTGAAAAGTTAGCAAAAGAAATGAGATGCAATGAAAAATGAGATAAAATGCAATGATGCAAACCAAAACCAGAAGCATAAGTATGATGTTAATGATGTTATGAGATGATGCAAACATGAGGCAAGGCATGAGAATTATCATACAAACATATGGATGCAAGAGAAGCATGCTTTGAACCATGGATGTTCATGAAAAGTTATGGAATGCAAATGACATATAACATGGCAAATGAAAGATGCAATGATCAAACATGATTCTAATATGTCCTAAGATGTGTTATGAATCAAATGGATGCACAAAATGTCATGGCAAGTCATGGTATGCAAGCAAATGGAAGATGGATGCAAAGGAAGGCATGGATTAGGGTTATATGCAACTTACAAAGCAAAAATCCAAAACCAGAAGCAAATGACATGATAAAAATTTGAAAATGCAATCAAAGGAACCCTAAACCTACACAAACTCACTGCCCAAAGGAGGGGATCTAACTCTTAACCTATTGAGAGTTATGAATTTTCTAAGATTGCTAGGGTTTTAAGGTACCTTGACAAGAAAAATGCAAAACAAAAATGAAAATGCCAGATCAATTTATGCCAATTTAATCCTATAAACTACATGTTATGCAAGATGCAATGCAAAAAGAATCATTGTCCAACTCTCAATGGTTACGCAGAAATGAATTTTTGAAGTTTGAATCAAAATAATGCCTTGAAATGAAATTAATTCCATTGAAAATGATCAAAAGGCATCAAGAACAAAAAATAAATTTGGTTTGATAGTTGGACAATGTTTCTAAATGTTTTTAAATGCTATGTGAATTTTTTTGTGATTTTTAAATACCTAAAAGTATTTTTAATTAATTAATTTTCATTAATTAATTAAAAATAAACTTTTAAATGATTTAAAAATAATTTTTGATGCAAAAAATAAAAATAAAAATATTTTTGTGTTCTGAAAATTAATTAAACCTTTGTCAAAAAAATTCAGAATTTTTTAAAGTGTTTTGCTATTTTAAATTAAATGAAGAAAAGAAATGAAATTAAATGAAATAAAAATAAAATAAAATGAAAGTAATTAAAAGGGAAGGCCAGGATTTGATCTGGGCTTGGTCTGGTTGACTGCGCGCCAGATCCAAGGGCCCAGATTCAAACCTGGCTAATTTGTTTTATGAATTAATTAAACAGAAATTAAATTAAATAATCAGGGATTAGGGTTTCTAATGACGCATCCTAGCCATTCAATCACGCGCGGGTCAACCCTGGTCAAACCATCCTACGCTCCACGTTCAAACTCTCATTAATGACACAGATTAGGGTTAATGATTTTCAGGTGGCCGGAGAAGACTTCCGGTCGTCTTCTCCGGCGAACCAAAACCCTAGATTTCGCTACAGGTCACCAATCATGAAATTTCTTCCACCAAAATGATCTTCTCCTCAATCTAAACCTAACCCCTCTCCCAAAATTCATTTATTTTCATTAACAAGCTTGAATCGAAGACAAATACGAAACACGAGCAAACTTTCAGAGTGCCATGAAATGGTCATCTCTTACTTATTTTCGAATCTAAATACATCCAGATGATCAGTGCAACATGTAGATTCAGTTTGTAACAAGAAAATGAAGTTCTGAGAAAAAAGTTCTTGAGCTATACCTTAGATGGAGACCTTCAAAGATGAGCTTTCTGAGCCTTTCCTTCGTGCAAACCAACTCCAATGATCCCCCTTGTGCTAATGGCAAGCTTGAATGGAGTTTATATTGGCTATTTTGAGAGGTTCAGTTCTGGTGTATCAGAAAGTGAGGTCCTTGTGTGTGCTGTTTCAGATCATTGTGAGGGGTGGGATCTGTTCTATGGATGATTTCTGGTTGATTGGTGAAGGAATTGTTGAAGTTTGATGGCTGTGGAAGGAGATTCGAAGAGAGGAAAGTTTTGACAGTTTTTGGAGTGTGCTGCAATGTGTGTGTTCCAGGCTTGTGTGAGGTTTGTTTTATGATCCATATACAAGTCCTAAACTATTGGAATGAGTCAGAAGACTTGACATGTACTGTGGGAATGGTATGGAGCAATTGGCCAAAAATTCAATGGTTGGTGTACTTCAAGCATGGGCTGTGGCAGAGGTGATCTAGAGGCTTGTCCTGCCTCAGCTTGATTCAAGGATGGCCCTTGGATGGTTCATGAGAGGCTGTTGCATTTGGATCATGAGCTAGAAGAGTTTTTGCAACTTGACAACTTGTGACATTTCATGACTTTTGGCTATATGAATGTGAGAAACCTTGCTGAATTTCTGATGTGGGATACCACATTAGGTCATGACAATGTATTAAAACCAGCTAGAGATCATACAATTCATTTGAGAATGATTTTACCAAAAATCCCTCTTTGCACTTTCATGAAAAATGACTTATGGCTATGTGAAAATCAAGGCATAGAAATGGAAAATTCTTTGGGCCAAACTGATTTTTAGACATTGGTTCATGTTTGTATGAAGATTAGAAGTCCATTTGATAGCATAATTTTCCTTGGCAAGTGGTTTTGCAACTTTGCCTCTTTGGTAGAAAACTTGAAATTATGTGATTTTTCCCAACTTTGACAAGCCATAACTTTTGATCCAAAATGAATTAGAATGATTTCTTGTACTTTTTGAAAAGGGAATGATCCATTATACAACTTTCATGACCAAGTTTTCTCATTTGAAGCATTTTTGAATCAAAAAGCAAGGGTTGAAAAAGTTTCCCAAAATGACAAGTTTCCATTACAAGTCATTTTCCCAAAAAGTCAACTTTGCAAATGGCTTGAAATTCTTCAATTTTGTGAACTTCCAATATCTTTTATGATCAAATAAAGATCATACACAATCAAAATGATGAAGAACACCCTTTGGTTGGGTCATTGGGGGCCTCAGATGCCCTGATTTTGCACTGACTTGCTCAAAAAGTCAACTCTTGATCAGATGCCTTCCCAATTGAATTTCTTCATGAAAATTGATATGCATGATCCCTATACCATATAGAGACCAATAGAAACAAGAATTACCAAAAAAATTGGAGTTATGGCCTTTGAGACCAAAACCCTAATTCTAGGTCATCTGTGCAGTTAAACCTGGCTCTGCTTCCATGCCAATCTCAGTTCTTGTGATTTTTTGACTTCCTTGACTTTGAGAGGATATAATATGATGTTTGAACATACATGGACCCCTTTGAAGTGATTGATGACCTTTGGAGTGGCTCAAATGGCTCTTGGATTGCTCAGATCACAAACCCTAGATGCAGATGACTTTGAACCAATGCAGTGAATCAAAAGTGTGGTATGAGATGCTATGGTTGAGTTTATGCATATGAAAATATCACAAGCCATGGTGTGAATGGGTGAGGGAAAATTTGGGGTGTTTACACCAATCCTTGTAAGTAACAGTCATCTTCTGTAGAATCTTCTTAATGTTCTTGTTAGCAGCTTCTACTGCCCCATTCATCTTCGGACGATACGGAGAAGAGTTGTGATGCTTAATCTTGAACTGTGTGCAGAGATCAGTAATCATAGTGTTGTTCAGATTAGAGCCATTGTCAGTAATAATCCTTTCAGGGATGCCATACCTGCATATGATATTATTCTTAATGAATCGAGCCACAACATTCTTGGTAACAGATGCAAATGAAGCTGCCTCTACCCACTTCATAAAGTAATCAATAGCAACCAGGATGAAACGATGCCTATTAGAAGAAGTAGGCTTGATCTCACCAATCATATCAATGCCCCACATGGCAAAAGGCCAAGGAGCAGTCAACACATTCAATGGTGATGGAGGTATATGGACTTTATCAGCATAAATTTGACACTTGTGACATGTTCTGGAGTGTTGATAGCAATCAGCTTCCATGGTAGACCAATAGTAACCTGCTCTCAATATCTTCTTTTCCATAGTATGACCACTAGAATGAGTGCCAAAAATTCCATCATACATGTCTTCCATAATTTTTGTTGCTTCCTTCTTATCCATACAACGAAGCATAGTTGAATCATGATTACGCTTATACAGAATGCCATTACTCAAAAAGAACTTAGCAGAAAACCTCCTCAGAAACTTCCTATCTTTGACAGATGCCCCTTCAGGGAACTCCTGAGCTTCAAGATATCTTTTCACTTCATAGTACCAAGGCTTTTCCTCTGCTTCTTCAGTGTCAATCTCATTGCAGTATGCAGGCTTTTCAAATCTATCAATAGTAATCTTGGGAGCCTCATCATCCCAGCTGATCTCAAACATGGATGCCATGGTGGCTAAAGCATCTGCCAATTGATTCTCTCTTCGTGGAATATGTCCAAAGGTAATCTCTTTGAAATGTGGGATCAAAGACAACACATGCTCTCTGTAAGGAATGAGATTATCATGCTTGGTATCCCAATCTCCTTTAATCTGACTTACTACCAGGGCTGAATCTCCATACACATCAAGGAGCTGAATCTTCATATCAATAGCAGCTTTAATACCCAGAATACATGCCTCATACTCAGCCATGTTATTGGTACAATAGAAACAAAGTCTGGCAGTAATCGGGGTATGACAACCTTCAGGGGAACTGATCACAACACCAACACCATTACCAAGTGCGTTAGAAGCTCCATCAAAAACCATAGTCCATCGGGATCCTTGTTCAGGTCCGTCATATTGTCCAGGTTCTTTAGTAATAATCATAATATCTTCATCAGGGAACTCAAAACTCATTGACTGGTAATCATCCACTTCTTGATGAGCCAAATGATCAGCTACAACACTTCCTTTAATGGCCTTCTGGGTAGTATACTGTATATCATATTCTGTCAAGATCATTTGCCATCTTGCAATTCTTCCGGAGAGAGCAGGTTTCTCAAATATGTACTTGATTGGATCCATCTTTGAAATCAACAAGGTAGTATGGGTCAACATATACTGTCTTAGTCGGCGAGCAGCCCATGCCAAAGCGCAGCAAGTTTTCTCGAGCAGTGAGTATCTTGTTTCACAGTCGGTAAACTTTTTGCTAAGGTAGTATATTGCTTGCTCTTTTCGACCAGACTCGTCATGTTGCCCCAATACACACCCCATTGAGTTATCTAACACTGTTAAGTACATAATCAAGGGTCTTCCATCAACTGGTGGCATCAATATTGGAGGTTCTAGCAGATATTTCTTAATTTCATCAAATGCAGTCTGGCACTCATCATTCCATTCCATCACCTGATCTTTCTTCAACAACTTGAAGATTGGCTCACAGGTAGCTGTTAATTGGGAAATAAATCTTGCAATGTAATTCAATCGTCCCAAGAAGCCTCTAACTTCCTTCTCAGTGCGGGGAGTTGGCATCTCTTGTATAGCTTTCACTTTTGCAAGATCCACTTCAATACCTTTTCCACTGACAATGAAGCCCAGGAGTTTACCAGACCTAACTCCAAAAGTACACTTGTTTGGGTTCAATCTCAACTTGTATTTCTTCAATCTCTCAAACAACTTATGCAGATGATCAAGATGTTGCTCTTCATTCTGGGACCTGGCTATCATATCATCCACATACACCTCTATCTCATGATGAATCATATCATGAAACAAAGCCACCATAGCACGCTGATATGTTGCCCCTGCATTCTTCAAACCAAATGGCATCACCTTATAACAAAAAGTGCCCCACTGTGTAAAAATTGTTGTCTTCTCCATATCTTCAGGTGCCATTTTGATTTGATTGTAACCAGAGAAACCATCCATAAACGAGAATACCTTATGTTGAGCAGTGTTGTCTACCAGAACATCAATATCAGGAAGTGGAAAGTCATCTTTGGGACTGGCCTTGTTCAAATCTCTGTAGTCTACACACATACGCACCTTACCATCTTTCTTAGGCACTGGTACCACATTTGCAACCCACTAAGGATAAGAAGTCACAGCTAAGAACCCTGCATCAAACTGTTTCATTACCTCTGCTTTGATCTTCTCTGACATTTCAGGACGCATGCGACGAACCTTCTGCTTCTTTGGACGACAATCTTCTTTCACTGGTAAACGGTGAACTACAATGTCTGTATCCAACCCTGGCATATCTTCGTAGGACCAAGCAAAGATCTCCACATAATCATGTAACATCTGAATCAGTCTGCTCTTGACACTATCCTCCAATTCAGCCCCTATCTTGACCTCTTTCATGTTTTCTTCAGTTCCCAAATTCACAACTTCGACTGGCTCTTCATGTGGTTGTATAGCTTTCTCTTCTTGTTGTAACAACCTATCAAGCTCTACAGGTACTTCACAATCGACCTCCTTTCCATCTTCAGCTCGATAGATCGGATTCTCAAGATTATAATTGGCAATAGTAGAACTGTTATCAACAGGATCCATAGTGGATGAGGATCTGCATTTTAGTGATGTGGGTGTGTGTAAGAACACATAGCTGATAAAACAAAAATAAAAGAAAAGAAAGACAAGGAACACAATATTTATGAAAACGAAACGTCCACTGATTTTTATTGAATGAAGTATGCAAATGAAATGACATTCCGTAACAAGCACACGATTGTGCCCCGGGTAAGGCACAAGGCTTAAGAGTTTAATTGTTCAAGAAATTACAAACTTAAAAAGCAACAACACAGTAATAGTATTTACTCCTGACTAAAGGAGATAGGAATAACATCTTCAGCCCTCCAGTTATTGAGTCCAACACCCACAGTAGGAAAAATCCAAGCATCCAAGTTGTAGTCTTCATCATAGTCACCCACAACATTAATCTGATCTTTCATAATCCCCTGATTGGTGATACGAACAGCACGAGCACGACGAACAGCCTTCTGGGACTCTGCAGTGAAACCCAAACCAAATTTGTCAGACTTGTACGGAATATCAGGAAGCTGACCCCAAATAGTACAACCACCTTCATCCACCACAGCTCTAGCATCTTTGAGGGAGGCCATTGTAGGAGGTACTCTGGTGACCACATGAATTTTCTTGACAACAGGAGGAGCTTCATAATCATTAATAATCCAAGGAACCACTTCAAATGTCTAACACGGAGTTTCAACATATTCACCTTCCACCTCAAGATACTTAAAGGTGTTCACATGGCTAACAACATATCCTTCCTCCCCGTAGACAGTAACAACCTTTCCTTCTACCGGATATCTCAGCTTTTGATGTAAAGTGGAAGTTACAGCACCTGCCCCATGGATCCAGGGACGCCCAAGCAAACAAGAATATGACGGACGAATATCCATGACATAAAAAGTAGCATTAAAAACCTGAGACCCAACTTTGATTGGGAGATCAATTTCTCCATGCATCACTCTTCTCGAACCATCAAAAGCCTTCACCACTATATTACTGGGCTTCAGCACAGCCTCTTCAGGACTCAGCTTATTCAGAACTTCTTTGGGCAACACGTTCAAAGAGGAACCATTGTCTATCAATACATGTGACAGGGTAGTGCCCCTGCATTCAATGGAGATATGTAGAGCCCTGTTATGATCCCTTTTGGCCGGGGTCAGATCAGCATCGGAGAAACCTAATCCATTATCATAGGTCAGGTGTGCCACACAATTTTCAAACTGGTCAACAGAAATTTCATTTGGTACATGAGCAGTCTTCAGAAATTTAATCAAGGCCTTGGCATGAGCCTCAGAACACAACAACAAGGACAACATAGAAATCTTGGAGGGAGTATGCCCCAATTGATCAACAATGTCATAATCACTCTTGCGAATGATCTTCAATACTTCTTCCATCTGCTTAGAAAGATCATCAGCAGCTGGCACATTAGTTGGTATAGGTTCAATAACATGACTTTTGCCCCGAGCATCAGTGGTGGAGGTAGTAGCTGGAGTAACTGCATTCTTGGAGATAACTGGAGGAGACAAAACTCTTCCGCTTCGTGTGATCTTACTAGATCCAGCAATGTTATCAACATCAACAGGCATATCAGCTAAGGGTTCCTGCTTAACACCATGGATATAAACATCAGACCCATAATGCCAGGGCACAGCTTTATCAGAAGTATACGGAATAGGACCAGGAGTGGTAATGACCATAGGAGCCACTCTAGCTTCAGCAATCTTCACAGGGCCTTCAGCAGTAATCTTAATTGGACCCTTATGAGTGATTTTGACAGGTCCCTTAGAAGTAATCCTTACCGGCACTTTATCAACCATATCCACCTCTTCAATCTTCGCACCTTTAGTTATATGATCCACCATGCTTTCCACAGAAGGTGGTGTCCTCTCAAACACTATGGTATAGTTATTCATGAGGCGTTGAATTCCGTCCTTCAACCTCCAGCAACTATCCGGCTTATAGGCACAATAGACACAATCTTCACGACAACCTGGAAAGAACCCAGCTTGTACTAACTTCTTCTTGATAACAGACAATGGTGTAGTCAACTCTGTGACTGAAGAAATATGTGAATCTTCATCAATGGCATTGACAGTCTTCTCATGATTTGGCATGGGAGCAGTAATCACGTTTGGAGTACCCGGAGGGTCAAACTCAATTTCTCCAGCCTCAATCATATCTTGAATTTTGTTCTTCAATACCCAGCAACTATTGGTATCATGTCCCTGACAATTCGAATGGTATGCACATCGTGCATTAGGATTGTACCTAGGAGAGGTAACATTAGGATTCTGAGGAGCATCTTTCAGAGTGATAAGTTCAGCCTTCAACAAGTGTTGCAATGCTTGGTCCATTGAAATGTTGATCTTAGTGAACTGCCTTCTAGCCCTCTGTTGATTTCCCTGTGGCTGCTCTGTTGTTGCAGGAGTTGGGTTGGAGATATGGACTGCACTCATAGACTGATGCCTTCTGTTACGATCAGGTTGACCATAAACAACATTTGACTCTTTCTTCCCACTGGGAGGCTTCTTTGCAGCACCTGATGAAGAAGCACTCACTTGAATCTTGCCACTCCTTATACCACTTTCTACACGTTCTCCTGTCATTATCAACTCAGTGAAGCCAAATGATGAGCTTCCAATGAGATGACTGTAAAAAGGACCATTCAACGTACACATGAACATATCAACCAACTCCCTGTCAGTTAAAGGGGGTTGTACTCTTCCAGCCAAGTCTCTCCACTTCTGAGCATACTCCTTGAAACTTTCTTTAGCACCCATGGACATGCTTTGCAGCTGCATGCGAGTGGGGGCTAAATCAGCATTGTATTGATACTGCTTGTAGAAGGCTTCAGCAAGATCATTCCAATCACGGATGTTGACACTCTCCAACTTATAGTACCATTCCAATTGAGCTCCAGATAAGCTCTCTTGGAAGAAATGGATCCACAACTTCTTATCAGCAGTATGGGGTTGGATTCTCCGGACATAAGACCTCAGATGCAGCTTGGGACAAGAGACACCATCATAAACAACAAAAGTAGGAACCATGAAACCAATGGGTATGACTACCCCAGATATCAGACTCAGGTCTTCAAAATCCAGCCCAGAAGACTTTTGCAATTCCATAGCATCCATTCTATCCACCAGCATCTTGAATTTATCTTCATTAGGCTCATGATAGTAGTTAGCTTCAGAATCAGAGTCCCCCATAGTGTTGTGGAGACTGCCTCCCTCTTTCTCAGACTCTTCAGACTCATAATCTTTAACCTGTTCTTTGGTCTTGACAGGACCTCTGAACCTTCTTCCCATGTTGATCAGGCCACCTGACCTTCTAGTCTTCTTAGTCTTCTTGGCCAGCAGTGTCTTCAATTCATCTTGCCCCTTGGACAAGTTCAGGATCAGCTCTTGGAACTGTGCATTTTGTGCCTGGAGATCCTTAACTATTTGTTCAAGAGCCATTGCTGAAATAAACAGCGAGAAGATAAGAAACCTGTGCACAATAAACCTGTGATGCAATGATATGGTATGTGAATGCGTATGCAATGTTTTCAAGGACCGCAGGATTTAAATTTGCTTAAACAAACAAGAAGGTAAACTTTTATTAGTAATTAATTTGTTTTGCCTCTTGGGCTTACAGAAAATGAAATGTAATAAATACAAGAGATGGAGATTTAAGTCTCCCATGGACGCTTCCTCTTTGTGTTGAGGTATGAGTTGAGATTCCGTTCCTCGTGAAGTTGCTTTGTTAGTTCTAGGATTCTTTCTTGGCTTGCTTTGTAATGAGCCTCGAAGGTATCCCTTTGCTCCTTCAACTGGATCCAGGACCTCTGTAAATCTTCCATGTCAGTAGGCATGTCTGGGTGAAGGATGGTATAAGAAGTATCTCCTTCAGCAATAGGTTCCATGGTAACTGGCAGGATAGAAGGATATGGCATCATGAGAGTCTGAGCACGAGATCGCACCCATCTGAGATAAGCTTCCATAGGAATAGTGTACTTAGGCTCCAGAGTCTTGCTGTCAACCTTGTTCACTTTTCCCCATGCTCGTATGAATCTCTGACGGTAACCTTGAAGATCTTTGTCGTAGTCAAACACAATACCCTGAATCAACATGTCATGTGGACCATCACTCCGAGCGTAACCAAACTGTCATAAAGCTAAAGAAGGGTTGTAAGTAATGCCTCCTCTTATGCCTAGAAGTGGCACATTAGGAAACTCCCCACAACGGTCAATGATAGTAACATTCTCCATAGATCTGGAGCACCAGTGGATATCTGAATGAGAGAGTGACATAATCCTCTTGGACCACCTGAACCCTTGTTCATTCTTCATCACTGAGCGAGGAAGGTGAGAAATAAACCACCTAGATAGCAAAGGTATGCAACACATCAAAGTTCCTCTTGCCCTTGTAATACGGGTATGAAGAGAATGTAGGATGTCTCCAAGCAATGTAGGCACTGGATTGTGACTCAGAAATATGTTGATGGCATGAACGTCTATGTACTGATCAGGATTGGGGAACAACACTAAGCCATAAATCAATAAGGCTAAGATCTCCTCAAAAGCATCATAGCTCATAGCTTTCAAGAACACTTGAGCCTTCTCTATCAACACCTTAGCAAGAATACCCTTAACTCCGCTTCTCGTTTCTTGAACAATGTCTGACTTCTTCAGATGTAGAGCTGCAACAATAACCTCTGGTTTAAGCTCTTTCTCCAAGCCTGTGAAGGGTCTTTGATCAAGAACAGGTATACCCAGAAGTTTAGAGAACTCTTCCATTGTAGGAACCAGCTGATAGTCGGGGAATGTAAAGCAATGGTGCTTAGGGTCAAAGAACTGAAACAGAACACTCATCATGTCTTCATTGAATCCTGAGGTGACTAGATCCAGTAGGTGACCATGTCTCTTGATGAACTGGGAGTGTTCAGACACTTGAGAAACCAACTCTTTAAGCTTAGCGGGTATCCCTACAAATTTGATCCTGATAGTGTTCCTACGAGCAGAAGCCATGACCTGCAACAAAGAACAAAGATATATCCTTTGGTCCTTGAAATGGTTAGTGAAAATGCTATGCTTATGATGCATGATGATGCTATGATGTTATGCTCAATCACAAACATGTGGCACACACAAACAAGTCACACCATAGCCCTAGGTTTTAAGGCTTGCATGAGGTTCAAAGGTAAGTACCCTCCCCTGAAGTTAGTTGGTTCATCCTGTCCTACAAAAGTAACCAGGTTCTAAGGGATCTCAATATCATTGATCCTTCACAAGGGTGGTTGTTCAGTAGGCAACTTACTTGCCAACCAAAACCCTCCAAGTTTAAGATCTCAATGAGCGTAGTATCGAGTATCAACCAACTTCAGTCTTCACCAAAGCCGGTTATCTCACTACTTTCTAAAGGCCAAGATGGGATAACTAGGGTTCTAAAAGTTAGTTAGTGTATTGACAACATATGGCAGCCTCATATTATCCTCAACTTGACTTAAGGAACATAAGCACCAACCAAGAAGTCACACTAACTATGGCCACCAGATCAACCATATCGGTATACGCCGTACAGTTTCCTTGGTCTATTGCCATTTACCTAAGGTACACAAGATCCAGGTTAGGATCTTTCACACATGAGAGCACCCCAACAGATAAGTATAAAGCAAACAAGGCAAACAATTTTAAAGTGATCTAATTCCTAAGGGTACCCCTCTTTAATATTAAATCCCCAGCAGAGTCGCCAGTTCTGTAACACGGTGGGAGAACTGACTTTAGTTATGTGTTGCGGATAGCAAGAGTCGCCACCGACTTTTATTTTATCCAAAGGAAAGGCATAAAAGAACAGGAAAGACCTTTTAAAAGAATTTTGGGTCCGGGGGTAGGTTATGTAAAGGGAAGGTGTTAGCACCCTTTACATCCATGGTTATCCATGGGCTCTTAGTTACTTAGCTCACTTTAAACTGTTTTTGAAATGTGAAGTGTGTGAATAGAAATTTTCTTAAGTGTTTTATAATGATCCATGTACGGATGCGTATAAAACCTTTGTTTTGAAAATTTGTTTGAAAATGTGAAGTGTTTGAAATGTTTTGAAGAGTGAGCAAGTATCTAAGAGGAACCTACCCTAAGTTTAAGTCTTTTCTGTTCTTGAATCCTTTAAATGGTACGACTATCCCTATTATTAAGGAATAGGTAGTCATTACCTTGGATGTAAGGGACGAGTGAAGGGACATCTGTTATTTAGGCAACTGTGGGGTGTATAAGCAATTCGAAGGGACTTATCATCTTTATTCGAAAGGGACAAGATCATTACGAAGGCAACATTCGAAGGGACTTGATCTTTTTATCTGTTAAGGGACTAGATGATGTGGAATGAGGGACTTTTGCTTTATACACCCTACTTGACCTTTTTGTTTAGGCAACATGAGAGGTATCCTTAAGGAAGTGAGATGGCGATCAAAGATCGACTTACGTGTGTGAGTGTACAATTTTAAATATTTATCTTTTACATTAATGATCTAAATTAATTTTAAATACAAACATGTTTCACTCCCTATTTTACTAACCATAACATTTAAACATAAATATTAAATATTACTATTAAAATATTACATAAAGGAAACAATTACATAATTAGAGCAAATTAAATAAATAAGCAAAAATAAATAATAATAATAGAATTGGGTTAGTAAAAATAATAATAATAAATCACAATATATAAATGGGGTTAGTAATAATAAAATAAATGTCATATGAAAATAAATATAATTAATAATATAAACAAAAATATTAGCATAATAATTAAAAGCTCAATTTTAATAAACAATTATTTTTTTTAAGATTAAAAAGAAAATATAAACAATTATATACTAATTATCATAAAGTTTTAAATTATATACAAATTATAAAAATTAGGTTAATTATAAACATATTATGAAAATAAATTATATTTACAAAGTCAAATTAGCAAGTTTTAATTATTTTTAAGCATATATTAAAAATTATTTACATACAAGAATTATATTATATACAAGTTATAAAATATATACATATTGAATAATCATATTATTATATTTACAAAATTAAATTAAGAATTTTAATTATTTTAAGCATATTTATATACAAGATTTAAATTATAAACAAATTATAAAATATGTACATGATTAATGTTTATAAATAATAAAATAGAATTAAATTTTAGGTAAAAGAAAATTAGGGTTTGTGAAAATTATTAGGGTTATGAATTTTAGAAAAATAAAATTAGGGTTTATAATTTATTTTACAAATAATTAATGAAATTATATACAAATATATATTAAAAGAAAAATATAATGAAATAAACATATTAATTTAAGTTTTAAGAAAATAATATAAATTTGAAAAAAAGAAAATAAAGTTTTATTAAAAAAGAATGATTTAAATATTTTTAGAAATAGTTTTAATTGATTAAAGAATGAAATAGTAAAAATAAATAAAACTAAAAAAACAGGACCTGGGATTTGAACCCAGGTCCTTTACCTGGACAAGTAGAAGCATAACCACTGGGCCACTGCAGCGCAGCTGATAGCATACTCCTTCCCATTTGTTTTGTTGTTGTCCTGGAAAAATCATGAAAAACAAAAGAAAATAACACAAAAGGCCTGGGGGGGATTCGAACCCAGAACCTTCACGCATTACACAAGCACACTTACCATTCCAGCCGGGAGGGCGCAACTGATGGTTAATCCACAACAATTCATTATATATTAAGTCTAACAATTCAAATGAAAAAAACAATAAAAATTGTTGAGGCCAGGATTCGAACACAAGCCTTCAAGGTCATACGCATGCCTTCCTCACCACTGGGCTAGCGCTGCAGCTATGAAACAAAACAACAACAAATTCTAAAAATATTAAAACCAAATTTGAAACTTCCAGATGGCGCCAATAGCTTCGTCTTCAACCTTTTTCCTGCGTTTATTGCTGCGAATTTACCTATGAAGTTTCCTGCGAATTTTCAAAACCCTAAACCTGTGTTTTTCGAAACATCACACAAATCATCATGACAATCAAAATTAAGGGCCCAGATCAATTATACAGAGCTCATACATCACAGCCATGGTTTTAGAATTGATTTTTAGGTCTCAAATGTGTGGTTCCTGTTTTGAACCTCTAAACCCTAACAATGGCAATCTTCAATACAGTCCATAACAATACAATTAACCTATGCAAAAAGCTTCCAAACATCACCACAAACACAAATATATGATTAGTTTTCAGTATTAACACATGAATCAATCAAATCGAAAAATTTCAAAACATGGAAAAGATGCATTCGGCTTGTGCGATTTAGGTCATGAAGATGCAATGTTATGATCCAAAATCACTCTATGAACATCCAGGAATAAGTTGCAACCTTCAAATTGCCTTGAAAGTGGCTGTAACTTGGAATCCGAATTTGAATTTTGGTGAGATTTTTGAATGTATGAACTTACTCTTTGAGGCAGGCAATCTGTGTCTTTGTGATTGGGTTATGTTGTATACTTATAGTAGAATCAAATTAGGTCAAGAGATTTGATCATTGCATGGACTTTTTGGATTTTGGAGATTGAAAAAGATTAAAGCTTAAATTTCAAATATTCTTGAATAAGACCTTTCTATTTCAAGCCAATCTTCATCAATGTTGTATCAATTCAATCCAAATTATATTTATGATCTTCTAGAAGAGAAATATATTTTAAATTTTCACATTTGATATTTTATTTAAATTTAAAATGATTTTTTAATATAAAAATCATAATAAATAAATTAAATAAAATAAAATTATGAAAATATTAAATAAATTTCGTGCATGATGTCATGTATCACTTTGGGTCACCAAAAGTTCAGCCCATTTAGAAGAATTTGGTTCTAAGACCCTATTTTCTTCATGAACCACCCAAAAATTTCCCAACTTTGCAAGGTCACATATCCTTCAATTTTAATGGTATGAGGGTGTTCTTGGACATTTTGGAAAGCTTGAAGAGTCCTCTAACCAACCCCATTGGTTTCATGTCCATATAATTTACCATTCTCAAGTTATGCCCTTTTGAAGTTGTTGACTTTTTGTTGACTTTCAAAAGGACCTATAATGTCTTAGCTCATACCTTTCAAATGAAGCATTTTTGGGCTTGGCTTGTGAGACACAAAGTTGTAGAGAATTCAATTTCCTTCAAAATGAGCTTTGGATGGGAAAAATGTGATGAAGCATGTGAAAGTTATGGCTGGTCAAAGTTCAGTTGACTTTTCCTGAGAAAACCCTAATTTAGAAACCTTTGATTCTTGATGATCTGAAATGTCTTTGATGAATCATGATCAACCCTTGATCAAATGATGAATTTTATTTCATACACTTGATGTTGACAAAAAATCATGAAGTTTGACTTTGGTTTGACCACAGTTGACATCTGTTTGACTTTTTAACTACTTTGACTGATTTTGACTTATCTGATCATTTGACTGAGCAAACCTTTGAGAAAAGTTCTGAAATTTGTCATGGGGATTCTTAAAAACATGTAAGATATTATGAAGCTCACTTGAAGTCTTGGAAATTAATTTAGCCTGATTAAAGTCAAAACCCTAGTTTTGAATGCACTGCTTAGGAGAATGCCTTGCCTGAGGGATTTGTCACATCTTCTGACCCTTTGTGAACTTTGTGAACCTTGTGATCCTCATAAAGTGTCTTGTGAACCTTGTGAACCTCATAAAGTGTTTTGTAAACTTCATGAACCTTATGAAAGGTCTTGTGAACCTTGTAAACCTCATAAAGTGTCTTGTAAACTTCATGAACCTCATGAAAGGTCTTGTGAACCTTGTGAACCTCATAAAGTGTCTTGTAAACTTCATGAACCTCATGAAAGGTTTTGTGAACCTTGTGAACCTCATAAAGTGTCTTGTAAACTTAATGAACCTCATGAAAGGTTTTGTGAACCTTGTGAACCTTCTTAGCACACAAAGTCTTGTATTGTGAGGGCAAATTTTGGGGTGCAACAATTGCCTCTAATTCATTTCCATGGTTCTCCTTGAAGCATGCTGAGCCAAGCCATACCCTTGTACCTTGACTACCATGGCCCATACCTCTTCTTACACAAAAGTTGATTTTATGCAAAATGACCCATACCAATCAAGCTTGGCCAGCAACAACTCTCTGACCTATCCAAGCTTGATACATGGACAAAATGAGGCTCAACACATAGCACAACACAGCCTGAATACTCAGCATAAGCCATAGTTCACAAGACTCTCCTCTTATGCACTTTCCTTCGAATCTCATCACACAATCATCAAACCTCAAAACCAACTTCACCATTCATTCAGAAAAGCTTCATAGAGCATAAACCACCCTTCACCTTGCGTTGAAAGTCCTTGAAACTCAAACACGATTTTCCACCCTCTATGAACAGAACTCCATCAATCTCACAAACTAGCCACAACACACTCCAACTAAGCTTCAAAGCTTCCTCAGGAAGATCATTGAAGCCATTTTGAAGCAAGGAAGCAGTCAGAAAGCTCCTGGATTGAAAGCTCCATCTCAGGTAGCCATGCGAATCATTTTTTTCCAGAAGCTCTATTTTAAGTTATTAAATGATTAAGTGTGATCCCCTGAACATGTTGAGCTTTAAATTTTTGAAAATGATGAAGATTTGAGCATGTATGGCTTGTCTGAAATTTCTGCCATTTTCGTACCTTGCTTCGAATCTTGTTAATGGTTAGAAATAAATTCCATTTGAGGGTGGGGTTGGGTTCCGAATGGAGAGAGGAAGTGATCTGGAGCTTTAGAGCTCCAGAAATGACCTAGAGAGTGAGATTGAAATTCTCAGGGAGGGTTGTCACCGGAGAAGACGACCGGAGCTCTTCTCCGGTGACCTGAATGTAATTAGGGCTTAATATGGGATTAGGGCAAAGTTTGAATCTGGGCCATGCGATTGATCCTTCCCGCGCGTGTTTGTGTGGCCTGGATCTCATGATTAGTTTTAATTTAGGTTTATTTATTTAATTAATCTGGATTAATGAAGTTTGAACTTGGGCCCTTGGATGTGGCGCCAAGTCAATGGTCTCAAACCCAGAATCAATCTGGACTCTTCATCCTGCATACTTCTCATATTTTAATTTTTTATTCATTTCTTTTCCATTTTATTTGCACGAATTATTTAAAATAGCAAAATGCATCCAAAAATTCTCATTTTTTGCATCAAGGTTCTAAATATTTTTCTCATTCTGAAAATATTTTTATTTTTATTTTTTGCATTAAAAATTATTTTTAAATCATTTAAATGCTTATTTTTAATTAGTTAATGAAAATTAATTAATTAAAAATGCATTTAGGTATTTCAAAATCACTAAAAAATTCACATTGCATTTTAAAACATTTAGAAACATTATCAAACCCTCAAAACAAATTTATTTTTGGTTCTTGTTGCATTTTGATCATTTTCATTGAAATTAAATTCATTTTAAGGCAATATTTTTGTTCAAACTTGGAAAAATCCATTCTGCCTAACCATTGAGAGTTTGATGATGGTTCTTCTTGCATTGAATCCTTCATGGCATGTAGTTTATAGGATAAATTTGGCTTGAATTGATCTTCCATTTTCAATTTTTTTTGCATTTTTCATGATAAGGCACCTTAAAACCCTAATTGACTTAAAAAAATTCATAACTTGCACTAGGTTAAGAGTTGGGTCCCCTCCTTTGGGCAGTGAACTTGTGTAGGGATAGGGTTCCTTTGATCCCATTTTCAATTTTTTATCATGTCATTTGCTTCTGATTTTGAATTTTGTTTTGAATGTTGTTCATAAACCCTCATCTGTGCCTTCCTTTGCCTCCATCTCTCATTTGCTTGCATTCAAGAACTTGCCATGACATTTTGTGCATCCACATGATTCATAAGACATCTTAGGACATATTAGAATCATTCTTGATCATTTCATCTTGCATTTGCCATGTTATATGTCCTTTGCATTTCATAAACTTTCATGAACTTCCATGGTTCAAAGCATGCTTCATTTGCATCCTCATGCTTGTTTGATCACTCTCATCTCTTGTCATGTGTTTGCATCATCTCTTAGCATCATTAACATCATGTTTATGCTTCTAGTTTTGGTTTCCCTCATTGCATTTCATCTCATTTGCATTGCATTTCATTTCTTTTTGCTAACTTTTCAGGTGGTAAGTTGTTTTGAGAAGTGAATTTGCCTTCACTTCTCACAATCTCTTTTCATCTCTCTTATGCATCATTGCTGCATTTTATCTCGTGCTTTGGAATGAGCTTGCTCATTCATGTTCATCTTACTTTATTTCTTCAAGCAACTTGTCTTCTTAAGTGAAGCAAGTTGTTTTGCTTCTCTTTGCTTCTTTCTCCATTCATCTGTTTCTTTCCTAGTGGCTTCTCTGAAGATCTTCTTGCAAGCTTCATTAACCCTAGGAACAACCAAGCATGATAACAACTAGGATTTGATTAGTCCCCCATTTATATTTTACCTTTTGTGTCATCTTTGAGTCTTCTCTTCTCATCCCTTAATCAAGGACTAAACCCTAAAGGTTTTAAGGCTTTGTGATTAAGCTTATGCCTGCATCCTTCTATTAGGATGGAGTGTATAACTTTAATCCTAAGTTTTAAACCCTTAATGTGTTTAAATCCTTTAATCAATCTGTAAACACCCCAAATTTGCCCTCACCCATTCACACAATGGCTTGTGATCATTCTCATATGCATAAACACAATCATAGCATCTCATATCTCATTTTTGTTTCACTGCATTGGTTCTAAGTCATCTGCACCTAGGGTTTGTGATCTGAGCAATCCAAGAGCTTCTTGAGCCACTCCAAAGGTCATCAATCACTTCAAAGGGGTCTATGTATGGCCAAGTATCATATTACACCCTCTCAAAGTCAAGAATGCCAAAGAATCACAAGAACTGGGATTGGTATGGAAGCAGAGCCAGGTTTAACTGCACAGTTGACCTAAAATTAGGGTTTTGGTTTCAGAGGCCATAACCCCAATTTTTTTGGTCATTCTTGTTTCCATTGGTCTCTATATGGTATAGGAAGTATGCATATCAATTTTCATGAAGAAATTCCATGGGGAAGTCATCTGATCAAGGGTTGACTTTCTGGACAAGTCAGTGCAAAATCAGGGCATCTGAGGCCCCCAATGACCCAACCAAGGGTTGATCTTCATCATTTTGAGTATATATGATCTTTATTTGATCATGGAAGAAGGTTGAAGTTCACAAAATTCAAGAATTACAAGTTTTTGCAAAGTTGACTTTTTAGGGCATGGTTGACTTTTCATGAAATGTCATTTTATGCCACTTTTTCAACCCTTGCTTTTTGATCCAAAAATGCTTCAAATGAAAAAACTTTGGTCATGAAAGTTGTAGATTAGATCTTTCCCTTTTCAAAAAGTACAAGAACATGATCTAATTCATTTTGGACCAAAAGTTATGGTGTGTCAAAGTTGGCAAAAATCACTAATTTTCAAGATATGCCTCAAATGAGAAATTTGCAAAATCTTGTACCAAGGCAAATTGTAACTTCTAATTGACACCAAACCATTACACAAGCATCATGTGAGTCCTAAAGTTCAGATTGGACCAAGATTTCCTCATGTTTTATGGCTTGTGGGACAAGAAAGTTTCATATGAACCAAAAGTGATCAACTTGCAAAAACCATCATCACACCTCATCCACTTGTTGCCTACAATGCTGAACCATTCTAGCCTCTCTCACACACCATGCTGCGCCAGCCTACACCCTTGTACTAGCCTAGAACTTGACCCATGCCCTCCTTACACCAAAGTTGACATTTTGCAAAAGGGGCCATACCAATCAATAAAGGGCAGGTCACATCATCTGACCAATGAGAGTTGTTTATGTGGATCAAATGCTAGTCATTTCACATAACAAGCCAGGCTGAAACACACAAGAACAAGACATTCACAAACTCACTCCCTCAAGCAAAACCCTTCGAATCTCTCTACACAACTCAGAAACACAAAAACCAACTCCACTAATCAACTCACCTTGCTTCACTGAGCCAAAACCAGCAAGACCTAGGCCTGAACCAAGCAAGAACTGAGCTTCACCATTTTTCATTCTCAAAGCCAGAACTTTCGAATCTCATTTTCCAGCCATCAAACACCCCATTTCTCTTCACCAACAAGTCAAACACACTCAAAGGAGCAAGAATCCACCATTGGAGTAGCCTGAAACTTCACAAATCCTGACTGTAAAACCTACTGCACCAGAACACTTCTCCTCAAACCAGCCATCCACAAGGACTTTGAAGCATCTCATTGTGTTCAAGGGAGTCAAGAAGGTTCATTTGCACACAAAGGAAGCTCTGAAAGCTCAATATTGAAGCTTTCCAGCTCAGGTATGACCATGGATTCTTTTTTCTCAGAGCTTACATTTTAAGTTATAAATTGATTGCTTATGTCTTGCTGGTCATGGGGATGTTCTTAGAATCGAAAATGAGTAAGAAATGAGTTTGTATTGTTACTCTGAAATTTCACCCGTGAAATTTGTTTCCTTCGATTTGCTTGATTCTTGATGTTTAAATGATGTTTGAGGGTGGATTCGTATCCTAGGTTGTTAGAGGATCACTTGGCTGTGTTTAATTTGATGTTTAGAAGCCTGAATCAGGATCTAGGGTTTTGTTGTTGCCGGAGAAGGTGACCGGAGCTTCCCTCCGGTCACCTGAATGTTATTAGCCCTAATCCCAGTCATTAAATCCATTTGAATCTCATGCGTTAGATTGCCTGACTTTGTTGACTTCCCGCGTGCACGTATGGCCCAGATTCGCTCATTTTGCCCTAATCCCCTTTAGTTAGTTTAATTAATCATAATTAAATTAATTTAATCAGGACCAACCTCAGCCCTTGGATGACGCGCTAGTCAACCATTTCAAACCCAGTTTAAATCTCCACCATCAGATCAGCTTACCTTTTCATTTATTTATTTTATTTTCATTTTCTTTCATTAAACTTCCTTAATTTATTTAAAATAGCAAAATTTGTTTAAAAATTATGAAACTTTTTGTCAAGAGTCTCATTAATTCTTAACACTCAAAAATATTTTTATTTTCATTTTTAGCATTAAAAAGTATTTTTAAATATTTAAAAGTTTATTTTTAATTGATTAATGAAAATTAATTTATTAAAAATACTTTTAGGTATTTAAAAATCACCCAAAAATTCATGAAATGTTCTAAGACATTTAGAAACATTGTCCAACCTTCAAACCAAATTTATTTTTTGATCTTGATGCATTTTGAGGATTTTTCATTGAATTAAAATCATTTTGATGCATTATTTTGATCCAAAGTTCCAAAAATCATTTATGCCTATCCATGAAGAGTTGGACCTTGATTCTTTTTGCATTGCATTGTGTTTAGCATGTAGTTTGTGAGATTAAATGGTCATGATTTTATCTTTCATTTTCAATTTTTTTGGTAATTTTCTTGTTTGGGAACCCTAAAACCCTAGCAAACTTGTGAAAACCATAACTTGAACTTGGTTAGGAGTTGAAACTTCTCCTTTGGGCAGTGGTTTAGTATAGGATTAGGGGTCCTTTGAATGCATTTTCAATTTTTTATAATGTTGTTTGCTTCTGGTTTTGGGTTTTTGTTTGTTGCATTGTTCATAAACCCTAATTTGGGCTTCCATATGCATCCATCTTGCATTTTCTTGCATAACATGACTTGCCATGACATTCCATGCCTCCATTTGATTCATTTAACATCATAAGACATATTGAAAGCATGTTTGATCATTGCACCTTGCATTTGTCATGTTGTATGCCATTATGCACCTCATAACTTTTCATGTATGTTCTTGGTTTTTAACTTGTTTCATTTGCATCCATGAACTTGTGTGATCATTCTCATGTGTTGTCTCATGTTTGCATCATCCCATGATATCATTATCATCTCATACATGCTTCTGGTTTTGGTTTACATCATGTCATTCCATCCTATTTTGCATTGCATTGCATTTTCTTTTCTAACCTTTCAGGTGGTAAGTGATTTTGGGAAGTGAATTTGCATTCACTTCTCATACTTTCTTCTCATCTCTCTCTTGCATCCATGCTGCATTTTTATATGTGTTTGAGTTGGAGCTTGCTCATTATTCTTCTTCCCATTTTCTTTCATCAAGTGACTTGACTTCTTGAATGAAGCAAGTTGTTTTGCTTCTCTTGATCCTTTCATCTGCTTCCTGGTGGTTCCATTTGAAGACTTCTCCTGAAAACCTCACAAACCTTAGGAGCAACCAAGCATGACAATGATTAGGGTTTTGATTAGTCTCCCCTCTTAGTCTTACCTTTGGGTCTCTTTTGAGTCTTCTCTTCTCATCTCACAATCAGGGACTAAACCCTAAAGGCTTTAAGGCTTTGTGATTAAGCTTATGCCTGCATCCTTCTCTTAGGATGGAGTGTATAACTTTAATCCTAAGAGTTGAACCCTTAATGTGTTTAACTCCCTTAATCAATTCACTTAATAATTATCAAGACATCAAGCTTGTAACTTGGGCCTTGCATTAGGGTTCTAATTCTTCCTTAACTGGTTAAGAAGGACAAACCCTAGTGTTAATGGACAAGTCCCCCTCAAGTTGTCTTACAAATCATAAAACTCACTTCATCATCATATCATTAAGTAAAATCCATTTAATCAAAGGCTTGTTTTGTCATGAGTTTAATCCCTAATCATGGATTAAGTTGAGGAGTTTTCCTCAGCTTAAACATTCTCATCTATTATCCTTCTATTAGGATGGTGTAATGAGTCTGTTTAATCCCTGATTATGGCTTAACCTCATTACTTAACACTAAACAAAAACACCAAAAACATCTAAATAATCACAAGTAGGTTAATGATCTTAATCCTACATCAAAGGTGATTAAGTGTGAGAATCTGACTTCACGCTTAAGGTATTCTCATTACCCCTAATCAGAGGGAAGATGTGATGAGTTTACTAAATCCATTGGTTTAGGCTTAAGCTCATTAACTTATGACAAATTCAAAAAGTAATAAAAGATTGAAAACATCAAAAACAAACAATAATCGTCTCCTCCGGGATTCTTTTCTCATCTCATTCACTCACAAACGAGAACTTGCTTCTTCCGTCTAATGCAAGACAGTTAGCATCTGTGCCAGACAGATCATACACTTGAGCATAGGCAAGCAAGCAGTTCATCAGTCAATTCATCTTTCAGTCTCTTTGGGTCGAACTACGGTGTTCTGACTTCCTCATTGCACGAGAGGATACGTAGGCATAACTTAACAGTTATCGAACAAAAGTCTCTGTATATTCCCCCACCTTCAGCATTATTCTTTAAGCCTCATTATCATGAGCATTTCACTCTTATTCTCACACTGACACTTCCATACTTCATATCACTTATACACTTTACACTGACACCTGTACATCTTTTCCAGCTCTTTTATACACAGATTGCACTGACACTACCCCTTTAAAACACAGATCTTTTAAGCGTGGATCCCGTCGAGTACGGCGAACAATCTGGGTGCTAATACCTTCCCAGGTTGTAACCAACCCCCTTTCTCAGTCTCTCTGGTTCGCAACCGTCTTATCCATGTCTTTTTAGGTCTATGCAGCATTGCCTTTCCTTCGAGATAAAAATGCCTAGCTGGCGACTCTTTTCATCTCCAGTGAGTTCACTGCTGTGTGTTCTCATTGTCCCTTTCGCCGACCGTTCGCGTCTGTACCCCATTTGACCCGGCTTCATTTGGTGGGAGCGACAGCTTGGCGACTCTGCTGGGGACCCTTATACTGCAACCAGGGCTTCTGGTTCTTTTTGTGGGTTCCTCCTAGCGCTTGATTGATTTGTGTTTACTGGGGTGTTATGTGCTTATTTGTGTTTGTGTATTTGTATTTATTTTGCTTTATGTACAGTTGCTTTACTGCTTTCTTTATAGCTTTGCATTATGTCATATTGTCATACTGTGCTGCTGGCTGGATCTGTTTGTTTGCTTTGGTGGGTGGGTGTTCCATTGAGAGTTAAGGTCCTATACCTGGGACCTGAGTGACACCTAGGCTAGAGTGGTTCATATTCTTTCCCATTCCATCTCGGTCTGGTGCGGGAATATGAAACACGGTTCAGATATGGGTTTCTTCTTGAGAACTCTGTGTTGCAGATTTCCTGCAATACTAGGGCTATCAGGGAAGCCTGCTAAGTCTGGATGACCTTTTAGTATTGACCTTCAGAAACTGAGGAGAATTAGAGGAGGAACTTTTATGGTTATTGTAAACACTGTACCTCCGGGTTAGAAGTGTTTACACTTCTCATAACTGATCCAAGTCTGAGGATCCTTGTTTTAGCACACCACCTATAAGGGGGTTGGGCTGTTTACAGGTTTGCAGGTACCTTGACTTCAGAATACCTTGTTACTTTGAGTTTGATTAAGAATACTCCATGTTGGAACAGTTCTTGTGATTCTAAACCCTGGACATGTGGCTCTTTATTTGAGCCCCCACTTTGGTTACTAGGATTTATGACCTCCATCTGGATTTCTTGAACATACCTGGACCTTTATCAGAGCACTTGATCAGATCCTGCTCAGTCACAAACCCTTGCATATCATTTGCATACATAATCATTGCATCATATTGACATTTGCTTATTTGTGTTTCAGGGTATCCATCTTCATTTGGTTTTGGTTTTGACCCCATCTTCAGTACTGACCTATCTCCATCAGCATCTGCTTCAGCTATCAGCTATCTACTTCAGTTATCTGCACCAGCCAATCAGTGGCCCATTCTTCAGTATCACCATCAGCACTTGTCTCTACTCATTCTCAACCTCATGGCACCTAAAAAGAGTAACATTACCTACCACTTCTTCCAGCCAGAGCTAGCTGACATCAGGAGGATTCAGACCCTGATCACTCCAGACCATATACCACTGTTCAAGGAACACTATGGAGATATACTTGGTGTGGTTATGGATTTGGACCCTTCACAGAGAAGCTTGATTCACACTTGCCTTCAGTTTTATGATCCCCCACTGAGGTGCTTCACTTTTCAGGACTTTCAGCTGGGCCCTTTATTGGAAGAATACTCATCATTGGTTGGTATACCTATCAGAGGTGGAATCCCTTTCAACCCTGAGATGGTTTTTCCTGGTAATGAAGAGGTAGCAAAGGCCTTGCATCTAGAATCAGTTTTGATTGGGCAGCATATGACTTCTAAGGCGGGAATCCCTGGTTTGCATCTGGATTTCTTGATCTCTCAGGCCACCTTGAAAGCCTCTTTAGGAAAGTGGAAAGCAGTCTGTGCTTTATTGGCCTTGAGCATATATGGGATTGTATTATTTGCAGATGAACCTCGATTCATTAGTAAGAATGCAATCCATCTGTTCATTCTAAGGAACCCAGTGCCAACTTTATTGGGGGATCTCTACTATTCAGTGCATCAGAGGAATGAAAAGCAGAGGGGAAGATTAGTGAGGTGTTGTGCTCCTTTGTTCCATACTTGGCTTCTCAGGCATCTACCCAGGACAGATGCATTTTTGAACCCTCATCAGCAGAAAAACTGGGCTGGAAGACTTACTACTCTAACTTCAGCTGATATCAGGTGGTGCACCCAGAGCACAAAAGGCAGGGATATCATCACCAGCTGTGGGCATTTTCCCAATGTGCCCCTAATAGGAGTTAAGGGAAGTATTAATTACAACCCTCTGCTGTTCAGAAGACAACTGGGCTATGCACTGGTCCACACTCCTAAGGCACAAGACTTGGTTGAGACTCTTTATTGTGAGAACAAGCCTAATCTGGCTATTGTTAGGCAGGCAGCCTGGGCCTGGGACAATGTGCAGACTAAGGGGATAACCATCCTGGGGAAGTGCAACAATGTGGCATCAGCACAATACTATGATTGGTCCCATGCCAGGGCTCATTTTTCTGGGATGCCCTTTACTATTGAAGATATGCCTGGGCCTTCCACAACACCACCTCCAGCAACTGTCAGCTTAGAGGAGTTTGAGAAGTTGAAAGAGAGAAATGAGAAGCTGACTCAAGCTCTACAGAAGACCCTCTGGGAGAGGAGTGATGGTAGATTGGATATTGAGAGGTTAGAAAAGTTGAAGGTGGAGCATTTGGCTAGAATTGAGAAGTCTGAGGATTACATTAAGAAGTCTAGGGCTGGAGAACAAATCCTGAAGAATGCTTGCAAGGAAGCCCAATTCCAGAAGGCCAGGACAGACTTGTATCTGAAGGAAAGCCAGGCTAGGTGGGTCAGGATCACCGAGGCTTGTACTCTGGAGGACAAGAGGGTCCAAGACAAGATAGAGCAACTGGAAGCTAGTGCAAAAGAGCAGCAGGAAGCCCTGGCAATAGCCCAGAGGGAGATATCAGAGCTGAAGATCAGAGCTGGAGTGAAGAGGTCAAAGGACCAAAGTCAACACAAGAAGCTAACTGCAGCTGTTACTACCCGGAACCTCCTTATCAGGAATCTCACGGAGCGTCCAGCTGATCCTGTGACCGAAGCACTTCTCAAGGAAGTTCGGGAGGATGAGTTTGGTCTTGGTGTTTGACTATTTGCTTGTTGTTGCTTTCATTCCATGTACTTTTATTTTTTTAATGTATTTTGACCCCTCGGAGGGCTTGTATTTGTAAACAAACTATGTACCACTTGCCTTTTGTAATATATGTATTAGCTTGTTCCACTTCGAAAGCAACATCAACAGCATCTTCAAGGTTCTGGAAGGGTCAAAACTGAATGCCAAGCCGGATACCTTGAAAACAAATAAGCATACTGCATTGCATGTATGCTTACAGAGACCTTACAGAGGTTAGAAATCAAATGGCAAACGAAAGATTAGAAATGAGAACGCAGATGACTCAGTTTATGGAAGTGATGAACAACATGGCTCAGAGCCAGGAAAGATTGAGGGCCATGGTGGAGAGGCAGAATCAAGAAGATCCACATGTAGGAACTGCTGGCACCAGCAACAATGAAAGGGTCCAACCTCATGTCAATCCCCCTGTATTTGGTCCCCACCTTCATCCGGAGATCAACATTCCTGCAAATGTTCAAGGGACCGCCACTGCAGGCAGGGTACTGCAAGAAGACCCCCAAGAGGATCAGTTTACAGTAATGGGTGCTGGGGAGGAAGCGTATGACAGAAGGCTGGAGGAGATAGCTGAGAAGTTAAGATCCTTAGAATCTCAAAACTCTTTGGGTTTCGACGTTATGGACATGGGCTTGGTAGACGGGGTCAGGATTCCCCATAAGTTTAAGCCTCCTTGTTTTGAAAAATACAACGGGACTTCATGCCCCCGGACCCATTTACAATCATTTCTGGGGAGGCTGAAGGCCTACACTATGGACGAGAAGCTCTGGATGTTCTATTTTGAGGATAGCTTGACGGGAGCTTCAAGAGAATGGTACTCTCATCTGACAAGAGCAACTATTAGGTGCTGGAAGGACCTGGCAGAGGCCTTTATCAGACAGTATCAGTACAACTTAGATATGGCACCCAACAGAACCCTCCTAATGGGGATGTCACAGTCGTCAAGGGAAAGTTTCCGAGAGTATGCGCAGAGATGGAGGCAATTGGCTGCTGCTGTTCAGCCACCTATGTCTGAGAGGGAAATGGCAGATATGTTTATGAACACCCTCCAGGGAACATATATTGACAGGCTGGCTGCTTTCTCTTCCACTAGCTTTGCAGATGTTGTCATAGCTGGAGAGAGAATTGAGAGCCTGTTGAAGATGGGCAAAATTTCTGACAACGGTGCAAGCTCATCCAGTAATGCAAGAAAGCCTTTTGCAGGCCCAAGAAGAACTGGTGAGACCAATGCTGTCCACATCAACAGGGGCAGGCCCCAATATGTTCACAGGTCTGTAGCAGCAGTCACCATTCCCGCTCCAGCTCACCCTCAACCAGCTTATCAACCTCCGCAACAAAACTATCAGCAACAACCTCAGTACCATCAACAAACTCAGTATCCTCCAAGAAACTACAACAACACCAACAACAACAACCCGCAAAGGCCATTTCAGCAGAGGCCATCTCAAGCCAATAGGGAGATCGATCCGATCCCCATGCCGTACGCTACATTGCTGCCACAACTCCTGAAACTCAACCTGGTTGAGCTAAGGACGTTGGCACCTCCAGATCCTAATAGTCTACCCAGGAATAATGACTCCAACGCCAGATGTGCTTTTCACTCAAATGCACCTGGCCATAGTACAGAAAAGTGCAGAGCCTTGCACATGAAGGTACAAGACCTGGTAGACTCTAAGGCCCTGAATTTCGCACCACCGCCCAATGTTAATAAGAACCCTATGCCAAACCACGGGGGTCCCAGAATCAATGCAATTGAAGAAGACAAGCCGTCTTATTTTATAACCAGTGTGGGTCAGATTCGGACACCGTTGGTAGAAATTAAGGCTCAACTCCTCGAATGTCAAATGTTCCCGGGGTGTGAGTTAGGGTGTGCTTACTGCAATATTTCAGTAAATGGGTGTGATAACCTGAGGAATGGCATAGATGGTCTCATTCAGAGTGGCCAACTTCAAATTACAACATCATTTCCAACGAATCCAGCAATCTCATCAGCAACAATTCCAGTACCTCCTACAACTGCAACAACCATTGTTCCCGACAACTCTTCGGCTTCGTCAACAAGTGTTTCATCTGTCATTTCAACTGACCAGTTATCAACAAATGTTCCTTCTACAACTCCAGCACCACTTCATTTTGAAACTCCTACGACAACAACACCCATCCTTCCGACAATGTCTCCTACAACACCAGCAACAAACTCTGAAGACGTCTCAATAGTTACAATTTATTACGATCCAGAAAATGATTCTGCCTATAATTCACAAGGTGCTGCTCCCATCAGAGCACCAGTCACGATATATTACGACCCACAGACTATCACAACTCCTTCTGCAGCTGCAATCAGTCCAGTCACTATCACGGTGCCTGGACCAGTACCTTATGAAAGCAGTAACGCCATCCCCTGGCATTACGGCTCTGACCTGTACTGCGAAGGACAAAAAATCACTTTTGAATCATCAACACCTGCACCACAAATAGACAATGTGGGAGGAGGCGGAGGCTTCACTCGAAGCGGACGTCTCTTCGCTCCACAAATTCAGAGACCCACTGCCGAAGCAGAAGCTGCTGCCAAGGCAAAAGGGAAAAGTTTGGTGCAGGAAGAGCAGGTTGCCAAAGAAGCTTTAAAAACACCCTTTGATCAAGAAGTTGATGAGTTCATGAGAATCATCAAGAAGAGTGATTACAAAATAGTGGATCAGCTTCATCAGACGCCTTCCAAGATCTCAATCCTGTCATTGCTTATGTGCTCCGAAGCCCATCGGAATGCACTACTCAAAGTCTTGCACGCAGCTTACGTTCCTGAAGAGATCACCGTCAATCAGTTGGAAACTGTGGTTGGAAATGTTACTGCTAGCAATGGGCTAGGGTTCACCAATACTGATTTGACTACGGAAGGCCGCAACCATAACAAGGCCTTGCACATCACCATGGAATGCAAGGGTGCTGTCCTTTCCCATGTGCTGGTAGACACAGGGTCATCCCTCAATGTCTTACCTAAAAAGGCCCTGGTGAAGTTGGAGTATGACGGATTGGCGTTAAGACCCAGTAACCTGGTAGTAAGAGCCTTTGATGGTTCAAAGAGATCGGTTCTGGGAGAGATTGAGTTGCCCATAACGATTGGCCCACAAACTTTCAAAACGACCTTCTACGTGATGGATATTCAGCCCGCCTACAACTGTTTATTGGGTAGGCCATGGATTCACGCCGCTGGCGCCGTGACCTCAACCCTTCACCAGAAGTTAAAATTCGAGTGGGAGGGTCAAGTCGTTACAATCTGTGGAGAGGAGGATATTTTTGTCAGCCACCTGGCTACCTATAAATATATTGAGATGGACGGGGAGATCCATGAAACAATGAGCCAAGGTTTCGAAGCCTTGAACGTGAATGAAACATCTGCTGTACCTGGAATTTCCATGTCATCTTATCAACAAGCCCGGAAGGTTGTTGAGGAAGGAACTGCCCAAGGCTGGGGCAAGGTCTTATCGGTGGAGGAGAAGAAGGACAAATTTGGGTTGGGTTACAAACCAACTCAACAACATCAAGCAGAGGCTGCTGAGAAGCCCGGTTTTGTCAGTGGGGGGATGCTCACCCCTGATGCTATCAACAACTTGGAAGACGAGCTGGAAGAGGAGCGCAATCTGGAGAATTGGATTCGTCCAAAGATCCCGGGGAGCAGTATCTCAAACTGGTCTTCCCAGGAAATTATAAGAGTTACTCATGCAGAGTAATTATTATTTCCTGTATTTTTATAGCATGCATCAAAGTCTTGCATCTTGCCCAAGATGACAAGACTCATTTTGTAATCGGGCCATCTGTACTTTTTGTGCAACAAGATTAATCAATGAAATATCAGACATCTTTTTGCAAACGAGTCTTTTTCTTTTCCGCTCACTGTTTTTCCATTTTTCTTTTTGTACAAAAAAATAAATGGCAGTGTTTTCAAAATGACAACTTCATTTCACTTTTCTAAAACAAGATTAAAATCAAATCACTAAAACAAACAAACTGAACCCTTGCAGAGAGTGCCTTCCAGACAGCACCGACAACAGCACGACTATGACTTCGTATGACTTTGACAATCCAATCAATCAAGCTGATGAAGGGGTTGAAGAAGAATGTGAGCTTCCTGAGGAGCTAGCCAGGTTGTTGAGACAAGAGGAAAAGGTTATAACTCCTCATCAGGAGGAGGTTGAAACGATTAATCTTGGTACAGATGAAGACGTGAAAGAGGTTAAAATCGGGGCCTGCCTGCAAGACTCGGTGAAGAGACAACTGATTGATCTGCTTCAAGAATATGTGGATGTGTTTGCTTGGTCTTACCAAGATATGCCAGGGTTGGACACCGACATTGTTGTGCACAAGCTGCCTTTAAGAGAAGAATGCCCGCCGGTTAAACAGAAACTGCGCCGTACTCGCCCAGACATGGCTATGAAAATCAAGGAAGAGGTACAAAAGCAGTGGGACGCCGGGTTCCTTGCTGTAACTAGCTATCCGCCGTGGGTTGCTAATATAGTACCTGTGCCTAAGAAAGACGGTAAGGTAAGGATGTGTGTCGACTACCGGGATCTGAACAGAGCCAGCCCAAAAGACGACTTCCCATTACCTCACATTGATGTATTGGTGGATAACACGGCTCAGTTCTCGGTATTCTCCTTCATGGATGGATTTTCAGGATACAATCAAATTAAAATGTCACCTGAAGACATGGAGAAGACAACCTTCATCACACCCTGGGGCACTTTCTGTTACAAGGTGATGCCATTCGGATTGAAGAACGCTGGTGCAACGTATCAACGGGCCATGGTGACATTATTCCACGATATGATCCATAAAGAAATCGAATGTTATGTGGATGATATGATCGCCAAGTCCCTTACTGAAGAAGACCACCTGGTAAATCTGCTGAAACTATTCAAACGTCTGAGGAAGTATCAATTGAAGTTAAACCCCAACAAGTGCACGTTTGGGGTGCGATCTGGTAAGCTGCTGGGATTTATTGTAAGCGAGAAAGGGATTGAAGTTGACCCTGATAAAGTCAAAGCTATTCAAGAAATGCCTGCACCAAAAACTGAGAAAGAAGTTCGAGGGTTCTTAGGTCGATTGAACTACATCTCACGGTTCATATCTCACCTTACGGCAACCTGCGAACCCTTGTTCAAGTTGTTAAGAAAAGAACAGACGGTCAGGTGGAACGAAGACTGCCAGAAAGCTTTTGACAAGATCAAGGAATACTTGCAAGAGCCTCCAATCCTTATGCCTCCAGCTGAAGGAAGACCTCTGATAATGTACTTGACAGTATTGGAAGAGTCAATGGGGTGTGTGCTGGGCCAGCATGACGAGTCTGGTCGAAAAGAGTATGCAATTTACTACCTAAGCAAAAAGTTTACCGACTGTGAACAACGTTATTCACTGCTCGAGAAAACTTGTTGTGCTTTAGCGTGGGCTGCTCGCCGACTGAGGCAGTATATGTTGACCCACACTACTTTATTGATCTCAAAGATGGACCCAGTTAAGTACATATTTGAGAAGCCAGCGCTTACCGGACGGGTTGCAAGATGGCAGATGATCCTTACAGAGTATGACATCCAATACACATCTCAGAAAGCCATCAAGGGCAGTGTATTGTCTGAATATCTTGCTGAGCAACCTATTGATGATTACCAGCCTATGAGATTTGACTTCCCTGATGAAGACATCATGTTCATAAAAGCAAAAGATCATGAAGAGCCTGTTCACACTGAAGGGCCTAACCCAGAAGAAGAATGGACTATGATGTTTGATGGGGCTGTTAATATGAATGGCCGTGGTGTTGGTGCAGTACTCATTACACCTAAAGGGGTTCACATGCCTTTCTCGGCAAAACTCACTTTCAACTGCACTAACAACGAAGCTGAATACGAAGCTTGCATTATGGGTCTTGAGGAAGCCATTGACCTAAGGATCAAGACATTGACTGTATTCGGAGATTCAGCTCTGGTAGTTAATCAAACCAACGGCAAATGGTACACACATCAAGATCATCTGATGCCTTATAGGGATTATACAAGGAGGTTACTGACTTTCTTTACAACAGTCAGGCTTGAGTATATCCCTCGGGACGAGAATCAGTTTGCAGACGCTCTGGCTACCATCTCGTCAATGATCAAAGTTCAAACTGCCAACTTTGTACCCCAGATATCGGTGTCTAGACTTGACAGACCAGCATATGTGTTCGCAGCAGATATTGTCAAAGATGATAAGCCTTGGTTCCATGACATTAAGTGCTTCTTGGAGGACCAAACATATCCACCTGGGGCATCTTCCAATGATAAGAAGACTTTGAGAAGGCTTGCTAGTAGTTTCTTTCTGAACACTGATGGGTCTCTGTACAAAAGGAACTTTGATATGGTACTCCTCAGATGTGTTGACAAGACAGAAGCAGATTTGTTAATGCATGAAGTGCATGAAGGATCCTTTGGTACCCATGCTGGAGGGCATGCCATGGCTAAGAAATTGCTAAGATCAGGTTATTACTGGATCACAATGGATGCAGACTGTTGTGCTTACGCCAGAAAATGCCATAAATGCCAGATCTATGCAGATAAGGTGCATGTGCCTCCCAATCCTTTGAACATAATGTCTTCACCGTGGCCCTTTGCTATGTGGGGCATTGACATGATTGGCAAGATTGAACCGACTGCTTCGAATGGCCACAGATTCATCCTGGTCGCCATTGATTATTTCACCAAGTGGGTCGAAGCAGCCTCATATGCAAATGTCACGAGGCAAGTGTTAGCCCGATTTCTGAAGAAAGATATCATCTGTCGATATGGAGTTCCCGAGCGAATCATTACTGATAATGGTTCCAACTTAAACAACAAGATGATGGCTGAGTTATGCCGGGACTTCAAGATCCAACACCACAATTCTTCTCCTTACAGGCCAAAGATGAATGGCGCTGTTGAGGCAGCTAATAAAAATATCAAGAAGATTGTGCAGAAGATGGTAGTCACCTACAAAGACTGGCATGAGATGCTACCATTTGCTTTGCATGGGTACCGCACGTCAATCCGGACATCCACTGGGGCAACACCGTATCAGCTTGTGTATGGTATGGAAGCAGTCCTACCGGTTGAAGTAGAATTACCCTCCCTACGGGTACTAATGGATGTTAAGCTAAACGAAGCAGAATGGGTTCGGGCCCGATACGAACAACTGAGTCTGATTGAAGAGAAAAGATTGGCTGCAATTTGTCATGGGCAGCTGTATCAGAAAATAATGAAGAGAGCCTTCGATCAGAAAGTCAAGCACCGAGAGTACCAAATAGGAGATCTTGTGCTGAAGAGAATCCTCCCTCCTCATACAGACCACAGGGGCAAATGGACTCCAAACTATGAAGGACCATTCGTGGTAAAGAAAGTTTTCTCTGGAGGCGCACTGATGCTCAGCACCATGGATGATGAAGACTTCCCATCCCCTGTGAATTCAGATGCAGTTAAAAAATACTTCGCATAAAATGACCCGCTGGACATAAAAACAGAACGTAAGTCCATGCAAAAATAGGGCATCCCGGCGAGTCAAAAACAGAATAAAAGACTCGGGCAAAAGTAAGGGGAAATAAATGAAAAAAGTGTACACCCGCTGAGTTGAAAAGCCACATTGGACAACTCAGGCAAAAATGGGTATCCCGGTGGATTGAAAACCCGAAAGGGCGATCCATGCAAAATAAGGGAATAAGCGAACAACTGCATTCTGAATTCGTCTGTATTACCGACAACTTGGTAAGCCTCTAAAGGATTAAGCTCCAATCAGAATCAACCTTTCTCCAGAAAGCAAGACGAGAAGAACGTCAAAAGTCATGCGAGTCATAGCAAAAGAGGAAGCTCCTTGAAAGCATCGTCAACATCGCCAGCATTTTGTTTCTCAATTTGTAACAATCTCCTCATTTCAGGGGATTTGTTTCTTTGACTGTATCTCGCCAATTCAGGGCATATGAATTAATAAAATCAGATTTTCAGTCATGTTTCGTCTTGTACATTTTTATTTGCAAAGATGTCTGATGTCTCAAAGAAAAAAAACTGATTGCATGAATACAGATGTTTATCTTCGAAAAATATAATAAAAGCCACATGCTTGCAGGAAATATACTTACTCTCAAAAGTATCTAAGCTCCTATGACGGAATCCAGTAAGGGATACCTCGGGATCACTTGTGCGTTTCTCTATCTTTGCAGGATTGCAGGTATCCAAAACGCAACTCGGGGCACGAAAGCTTCACCCCAGCAAGCTGACAAATCAACACTCATTTTTAACACTCAAAAGTGTTTTCTCCCCAGCTGAGTTACCACTTATTACTTATCCCCAACCGAGTTTCCTTTCCTTCCTCGGCCGAGTACAAGTCAGGGAACCATCTCCCCACAGAGCTTCAGCCTTTATCCAGAAGAGCAACGCATGAAGAACTCACAACAGAGTGAAGACAGCTTCCACAAACCCCAGCTGGGTCCCCCGTTACTAAGACGGGCCTATCAGTGACCCGAATCCCCAGGTAGATATCACTTAATGACAGATCTACCAATGATCTCATCCCCAGCTGGGATGTCCATTTCAAGCAAGATCGACCAGAGGTCTTCACAGCAACGGGATCCGAGTCCCGGTTTGGTGTCCTTTGCATAATCATAGCATTCGCATCATATTCACCCACAAAGCGTAGCATTCTGTTTTGACACGGAGCATTACGGCAAAAATCAAACATGTAGCATATTCATGAGCCATGTTTTGAATCAACACTTGTGAATAATGACAGTCCGTCAATATACAGAATACTTTCCCCAAATCCCCACCAGAGTCCCCAGCAAAGCAGTTGCCTCACATTCACAAACACCAGTATATACTTCCTGACACCCGTCCATGTCATTTCCCCAGCAGAAGGCCAAAGACATCCCCTTTGCACTCACATATACTTACATATATAATCCTTTGACACCCGTCCGTGTCATATCCCCAGCACAGTCATCCATACTTTATATATCAGATACTTGTTTATATTACACTCTCCCCTCTTGACACTCGTCCGTGTCACTCTCCCCAGCAATTAAACACTCATCTATACATCACTCGTACTCACTACTCATGTTACTCTTATACAGATACTCGTCCGTATCTCATATACACCATTTATACCCCCACAGATTCAACACTCGCCCGTGCTCTTTGTTAACCAGATGGTACTCGTCCGTATCATCATCTCAGAACATGCGTCAAGCGTTTGTTTCTACCTGATACTCGTCCGTATCATAGTCTTAAGGATGCTCGTCCGCATCTTTAATCCATACACCGTGTCAAACACTTTTGTCTTCTTGAATATAGATACTCGTCTGTGTCTAACTATTCCCCAGAAGAGTCCCTTCAGATTCAACACTCGTCCGTGTTCTCTGTTAACCAGTTGATACTCGTCCGTATCATCATCTCCGAACACGTGTCAGTCTTTGTTTCTACCTGATACTCGTCCGTATCATAGTCTTAAGGATGCTCGTCCGCATCTCTAATCTATACACAACATCTAAACACTTATACCTTTAAACACTCGTCCGTGTTTACTATTCCCCAGTAGATCGCCAACAAAGCAAATTTTCTTTTTCTAACACTCGTCCTGTGTCATGATAAACCCTGAGAGCAGCCGTACCCTGCTAGGTGGTCGTCCTCCACCTCTTGATGGTCGTCCTCCATCATGCTCATCCGATGGCCGTCCCCATCATTGATATTTTAGCAGCCGTCCCCTGCTAGGTGGTCGTCCTCCACCTCTTGATGATCGTCCTTCATCATTTTATCCAATGGCCGTCCCCATTGTTGATTTTGGTTATCTGACATTCGTCCTATGTCATGACAAACCTTGAGAGCAGCCGTCCCCTGCTAGGTGGTCGTCCTCCACCTCTTGATGGTCGTCCTCCATCATGCTCATCCGATGGCCGTCCCCATCGTTGACCTCTTATCCGACATTCGTCCTATGTCGCGTTATTTTCGGCATCCGAACCCTGCCAGGTGGTCGTCCTCCACCTTAGATGACCGTCCCTCATCTTATCTCCAACAGAGCAGCCGTCCCCTGCTAGGTGATCGTCCTTCACCTTTGATGACCGTACCTCATCACCTGTTTATTTCATTTATTCTTTAACCCGATGGCCGTCCCCGTCGTGGTCCCTTTTCTTTTTAGCCCGATGGCCGTCCCCATCGTTGGTTACTTTACTTGTTGAACTTGATGGCCGTCTCCGTCATGTTTCATTAATCCCCAGAGAATCTTACAGTTTTATCTTGATGGTCGTCCCCATCATAATCCCTTTTATCCCCAGCATGTCGGCCGTCCCCCGTCATTGCTTTATTTTTCGCACTTTTCAGCATGTCGGCTGTCCCCGCCATTGCTCTTTACCCAGCAGTCGTCCTCTGCTCGACGGTCGTCCTCCGTCGCACACACTTTACAATATACTTTACTTTCTTTTACAATCTATATCCCTTTTCTTCTTCATTTTGTGAGTGCAAATTTTGGACTGTCTTTGGTATTCAACCACAAGTTATCTTGTTTACCTGTTAAGCCGTTGCTTACATCCTGCACAGCTAACTCATGATTGAATAGGGGCAGCTGTAAACACCCCAAATTTGCCCTCACCCATTCACACAATGGCTTGTGATCATTCTCATATGCATAAACACAATCATAGCATCTCATATCTCATTTTTGTTTCACTGCATTGGTTCTAAGTCATCTGCACCTAGGGTTTGTGATCTGAGCAATCCAAGAGCTTCTTGAGCCACTCCAAAGGTCATCAATCACTTCAAAGGGGTCTATGTATGGCCAAGTATCATATTACATCCTCTCAAAGTCAAGAATGCCAAAGAATCACAAGAACTGGGATTGGTATGGAAGCAGAGCCAGGTTTAACTGCATAGTTGACCTAAAATTAGGGTTTTGGTTTCAGAGGCCATAACCCCAATTTTTTTGGTCATTCTTGTTTCCATTGGTCTCTATATGGTATAGGGAGTATGCATATCAATTTTCATGAAGAAATTCCATGGGGAAGTCATCTGATCAAGGGTTGACTTTCTGGACAAGTCAGTGCAAAATCAGGGCATCTGAGGCCCCCAATGACCCAACCAAGGGTTGATCTTCATCATTTTGAGTATATATGATCTTTATTTGATCATGGAAGAAGTTTGAAGTTCACAAAATTCAAGAATTACAAGTTTTTGCAAAGTTGACTTTTTAGGGCATGGTTGACTTTTCATGAAATGTCATTTTATGCCACTTTTTCAACCCTTGCTTTTTGATCCAAAAATGCTTCAAATGAAAAAAACTTTGGTCATGAAAGTTGTATATTAGATCTTTCCCTTTTCAAAAAGTACAAGAACATGATCTAATTCATTTTGGACCAAAAGTTATGGTGTGTCAAAGTTGGCAAAAATCACTAATTTTCAAGATATGCCTCAAATGAGAAATTTGCAAAATCTTGTACCAAGGCAAATTGTAACTTCTAATTGACACCAAACCATTACACAAGCATCATGTGAGTCCTAAAGTTCAGATTGGACCAAGATTTCCTCATGTTTTATGGCTTGTGGGACAAGAAAGTTTCATATGAACCAAAAGTGATCAACTTGCAAAAACCATCATCACACCTCATCCACTTGTTGCCTACAATGCTGAACCATTCTAGCCTCTCTCACACACCATGCTGCGCCAGCCTACACCCTTGTACTAGCCTAGAACTTGACCCATGCCCTCCTTACACCAAAGTTGACATTTTGCAAAAGGGGCCATACCAATCAATAAAGGGCAGGTCACATCATCTGACCAATGAGAGTTGTTTATGTGGATCAAATGCTAGCCATTTCACATAACAAGCCAGGCTGAAACACACAAGAACAAGACATTCACAAACTCACTCCCTCAAGCAAAACCCTTCGAATCTCTCTACACAACTCAGAAACACAAAAACCAACTCCACTAATCAACTCACCTTGCTTCACTGAGCCAAAACCAGCAAGACCTAGGCCTGAACCAAGCAAGAACTGAGCTTCACCATTTTTCATTCTCAAAGCCAGAACTTTCGAATCTCATTTTCCAGCCATCAAACACCCCATTTCTCTTCACCAACAAGTCAAACACACTCAAAGGAGCAAGAATCCACCATTGGAGTAGCCTGAAACTTCACAAATCCTGACTGTAAAACCTGCTGCACCAGAACACTTCTCCTCAAACCAGCCATCCACAAGGACTTTGAAGCATCTCATTGTGTTCAAGGGAGTCAAGAAGGTTCATTTGCACACAAAGGAAGCTCTGAAAGCTCAATATTGAAGTTTTCCAGCTCAGGTATGACCATGGATTCTTTTTTCTCAGAGCTTACATTTTAAGTTATAAATTGATTGCTTATGTTTTGCTGGTCATGGGGATGTTCTTAGAATCGAAAATGAGTAAGAAATGAGTTTGTATTGTTACTCTGAAATTTCACCCGTGAAATTTGTTTCCTTCGATTTGCTTGATTCTTGATGTTTAAATGATGTTTGAGGGTGGATTCGTATCCTAGGTTGTTAGAGGATCACTTGGCTGTGTTTAATTTGATGTTTAGAAGCCTGAATCAGGATCTAGGGTTTTGTTGTTGCCGGAGAAGGTGACCGGAGCTTCCCTCCGGTCACCTGAATGTTATTAGCCCTAATCCCAGTCATTAAATCCATTTGAATCTCATGCGTTAGATTGCCTGACTTTGTTGACTTCCCGCGTGCACGTATGGCCCAGATTCGCTCATTTTGCCCTAATCCCCTTTAGTTAGTTTAATTAATCATAATTAAATTAATTTAATCAGGACCAACCTCAGCCCTTGGATGACGCGCTAGTCAACCATTTCAAACCCAGTTTAAATCTCCACCATCAGATCAGCTTACCTTTTCATTTATTTATTTTATTTTCATTTTCTTTCATTAAACTTCCTTAATTTATTTAAAATAGCAAAATTTGTTTAAAAATTATGAAACTTTTTGTCAAGAGTCTCATTAATTTTTAACACTCAAAAATATTTTTATTTTCATTTTTAGCATTAAAAAGTATTTTTAAATATTTAAAAGTTTATTTTTAATTGATTAATGAAAATTAATTTATTAAAAATACTTTTAGGTATTTAAAAATCACCCAAAAATTCATGAAATGTTCTAAGACATTTAGAAACATTTTCCAACCTTCAAACCAAATTTATTTTTTGATCTTGATGCATTTTGAGGATTTTTCATTGAATTAAAATCATTTTGATGCATTATTTTGATCCAAAGTTCCAAAAATCATTTCTGCCTATCCATGAAGAGTTGGACCTTGATTCTTTTTGCATTGCATTGTGTTTAGCATGTAGTTTGTGAGATTAAATGGTCATGATTTGATCTTTCATTTTCAATTTGTTTGGTAATTTTCTTGTTTGGGAACCCTAAAACCCTAGCAAACTTGTGAAAACCATAACTTGAACTTGGTTAGGAGTTGAAACTTCTCCTTTGGGCAGTGGTTTAGTATAGGATTAGGGGTCCTTTGAATGCATTTTCAATTTTTTATAATGTTGTTTGCTTCTGGTTTTGGGTATTTGTTTGTTGCATTGTTCATAAACCCTAATTTGGGCTTCCATATGCATCCATCTTGCATTTTCTTGCATAACATGACTTGCCATGACATTCCATGCCTCCATTTGATTCATTTAACATCATAAGACATATTGAAAGCATGTTTGATCATTGCACCTTGCATTTGTCATGTTGTATGCCATTATGCACCTCATAACTTTTCATGTATGTTCTTGGTTTTTAACTTGTTTCATTTGCATCCATGAACTTGTGTGATCATTCTCATGTGTTGTCTCATGTTTGCATCATCCCATGATATCATTATCATCTCATACATGCTTCTGGTTTTGGTTTACATCATGTCATTCCATCCTATTTTGCATTGCATTGCATTTTCTTTTCTAACCTTTCAGGTGGTAAGTGATTTTGGGAAGTGAATTTGCCTTCACTTCTCATACTTTCTTCTCATCTCTCTCTTGCATCCATGCTGCATTTTTATATGTGTTTGAGTTGGAGCTTGCTCATTATTCTTCTTCCCATTTTCTTTCATCAAGTGACTTGACTTCTTGAATGAAGCAAGTTGTTTTGCTTCTCTTGATCCTTTCATCTGCTTCCTGGTGGTTCCATTTGAATACTTCTCCTGAAAACCTCACAAACCTTAGGAGCAACCAAGCATGACAATGATTAGGGTTTTGATTAGTCTCCCCTCTTAGTCTTACCTTTGGGTCTCTTTTGAGTCTTCTCTTCTCATCTCACAATCAGGGACTAAACCCTAAAGGCTTTAAGGCTTTGTGATTAAGCTTATGCCTGCATCCTTCTCTTAGGATGGAGTGTATAACTTTAATCCTAAGAGTTGAACCCTTAATGTGTTTAACTCCCTTAATCAATTCACTTAATAATTATCAAGACATCAAGCTTGTAACTTGGGCCTTGCATTAGGGTTCTAATTCTTCCTTAACTGGTTAAGAAGGACTAACCCTAGTGTTAATGGACAAGTCCCCCTCAAGTTGTCTTACAAATCATAAAACTCACTTCATCATCATATCATTAAGTAAAATCCATTTAATCAAAGGCTTGTTTTGTCATGAGTTTAATCCCTAATCATGGATTAAGTTGAGGAGTTTTCCTCAGCTTAAACATTCTCATCTATTATCCTTCTATTAGGATGGTGTAATGAGTCTGTTTAATCCCTGATTATGGCTTAACCTCATTACTTAACACTAAACAAAAACACCAAAAACATCTAAATAATCACAAGTAGGTTAATGATCTTAATCCTACATCAAAGGTGATTAAGTGTGAGAATCTGACTTCACGCTTAAGGTATTCTCATTACCCCTAATCAGAGGGAAGATGTGATGAGTTTACTAAATCCATTGGTTTAGGCTTAAGCTCATTAACTTATGACAAATTCAAAAAGCAATAAAAGATTGAAAACATCAAAAACAAACAATAATCGTCTCCTCCGGGATTCTTTTCTCATCTCATTCACTCACAAACGAGAACTTGCTTCTTCCGTCTAATGCAAGACAGTTAGCATCTGTGCCAGCCAGATCATACACTTGAGCATAGGCAAGCAAGCAGTTCATCAGTCAATTCATCTTTCAGTCTCTTTGGGTCGAACTACGGTGTTCTGACTTCCTCATTGCACGAGAGGATACGTAGGCATAACTTAACAGTTATCGAACAAAAGTCTCTGTATATTCCCCCACCTTCAGCATTATTCTTTAAGCCTCATTATCATGAGCATTTCACTCTTATTCTCACACTGACACTTCCATACTTCATATCACTTATACACTTTACACTGACACCTGTACATCTTTTCCAGCTCTTTTATACACAGATTGCACTGACACTACCCCTTTAAAACACAGATCTTTTAAGCGTGGATCCCATCGAGTACGGCGGACAATCTGGGTGCTAATACCTTCCCAGGTTGTAACCAACCCCCTTTCTCAGTCTCTCTGGTTCGCAACCGTCTTATCCATGTCTTTTTAGGTCTATGCAGCATTGCCTTTCCTTCGGGATAAAAATGCCTAGCTGGCGACTCTTTTCATCTCCAGTGAGTTCACTGCTGTGTGTTCTCATTGTCCCTTTCGCCGACCGTTCGCGTCTGTACCCCATTTGACCCGGCTTCATTTGGTGGGAGCGACACAATCCACCTAATAATCACTAAGAAATCAAGCTTGTAACTTGGGCCTTGCATTAGGGTTCTAATTCTTCCTTAACTGGTTAAGAAGGACTAACCCTAGTGTTAATGGACAAGTCCCCCTCAAGTTGTCTTACAAACCATAAAACTCACTTCTTCATCTTATCATTAATTAAAATCCACTTGATAAAGGTTTGTTTTGTAATGAGGTTAATCCCTACTCATGGATTAAGTTGAGGAGCTTTCCTCAGCTTAAATGTTCTCATCTATTATCCTTCTATTAGGATGGTGTAATGGGTCCATTAAATCCCTGATTATGGCTTAAACTCATTACTTAACACTAAACAAAAACAACAAAAACATCTAAATAAATGCAAGTAGGTTAATGATCTTAATCCTACATCATGGTGGTTAGGTGTGAGGTGCTTACTTCATGTTTGAGGTATTCTCATTACCCCTAATCAGAGGGAGGATGTGATGAGTTTACTAACCCTTGGTTTAGGCTTAAGCTCATTTTCTTATGACAAATTCAAAAAGTAATAAAAGATTGAAAACACAAAAAACAAACAATAATCGTCTCCTTCGGGATTCTTTTCTCATCTCATTCACTCACAAACGAGAACTTGCTTCTTCCGTCTAATGCAAGACAGTTTGCACCTGAGCCAGACAGGTCATACACTTGAGCATAGGCAAGCAAGCAATTCACAGTCAATTTTTTTTATCTTTCAGTCTCTTTGAGTCGAACTACGGTGTTCTGACTTCCTCATTGCACGAGAGGATACGTAGGCATAACTTAACAGTTATCGAACAAAAGTCTCTGTATATTCTCCCTCTTTCCTGCATTATTCTTTAAGCCTCATGGTCTTGAGCATTTCATTCCTTGTTCTTACACTGGCACTTCTCTTATACACCTCACTTTTCTTTTACACTGACACTTGCATTCTTTTCCAGCTCTGATACACAAATTACACTGACACTACCCCTTTAAAACACAAATCTTTTAAGCGTGGATCCCGTCGAGTACGACGGACAATCTGGGTGCTAATACCTTCCCAAGTTGTAACCAACCCCCTTTCTCAGTCTCTCTGGTTCGCAACTGTCTTATCCATATCTTTCTAGGTCTATGCAGCATTACCTTTCCTCAGGGATAAAAAATTCCTAGCTGGCGACTCTTTTCTCTTGAGTTCACCCTTGTGTGTTCTCTCTCTCTTTCGCCGACCGTTCGTGTCTGTACCCCTCTTGACCAGGTGTCATTTGGTGGGAGCGACATCAAGCAACTCGAATTCTTCCAAAGTAGGAGCAATCTGGAAGTCTAGGAAAGTGAAGCACCGAAGTTGAATGTCGTAATATTGGGCAAGAGCACTAAGAGCATCAAGATTAGCTGCCTCGTCCAGTATACTCAGGATTTTTCCGAAGCGAGCCTGAAAGTTGTTGTGTTTGATAGGCATGATCTTGGCTCTCAAGGCCAGTAGTGTGTCAATCTTTGGTTCCAAGAACTTGAAATTGTACGTGTTTTTCTTGGAAATTTGATTCATCTTGATTGCTTTGATAAATACTTCAAATCTGCAATAAATATAAGAAACTGAGAGCTCTGTATCACTTTTATGAATGAATGCATGCAATAATGAATGGGTAAACCCAAAATGCAATGTTCCGGAAGCAAAAAGGTACGGATGGAAGATACTTTGATTACTCTCCTCACAAGGACCTCACTGGGTGACCTCTACAGTTTTAGGGACCCCAAAGTTAATAATTCATATGGATGTTCATCACACACGCCATCAATATGACGGTTAATTGACTCCACCATATGAATCTATTTTGGGTGAGATCTTCATATCGAGCCACGCGAGAGAGAAATCTCTCGGTGCCCCATACTACGCGATCATCGACACGAGGTTTAAAACAAAGTCCTGGAGTTATGGAACTTTCTCAATTGTTTGATGCACATGTCAGTTTCTTGATAGTCAATCAACTCCGTTGAGTAAGTCTATTACAGGTGAGGTCTTCGTATCGAGCCACGCGAGGGTGAACCCTGGTTCCCCATACTACGCAACCATCAACCGATGTTTTAACTAAAAAGGTTATAAAAGTCCTCAGAGTCGATGACTCTAATGAAAACAACTGAGCACACACGCCAAGAGCTTGACGGTTGTCAGTATTTCCATTAAAATCTACTCCGAGTGAGGTTTTCGTATCGACAACCCACGAGAGAGGTTCCCTCAGGAGCCCATACTACGCAACCTCGATAACTTATGTTTACACTCATAGACCCGGATATAGAGCCTTTCCCTCAAGTTGTTTTGATCAAAGTATCATTCCAGTACCAAAGATCCACAATAAAGATATAAAATGTAAAGCGATAAAGAAAGTGATAAACAAGTAACACATAAGCAAACATCCAAACAAGCATGGAAACCTAGACTAGGCTTGACTTGCATAGGGGTGAACCAGTCGCCAGCTGTCGTACCTCGAAAAAATACGATCCTCGCGAATGCGGTCGCGGCTGGGCTGACATGAGAGTCGCCACCTAATTTTATTTATTCCCAAAAAGGGAAATGGTAAATATAGATAAAACCACCAAGAAGGGATAAAACAAGGTCATTGCAAACCATTGTCGGGGTTCGGAAGTCGGTTATGTAGGAGGAAGGTATTAGCACCTCCTACATCCATCGTACTCGATGGGAACCATCTAAGTTATCATGCGGGAAGGGATGCATATGCTTAAGAATTACTTGCTAAACTAATTGGTTTATTGATCCTAAGGGCTCAACAATGATTGAGATCCTCATGCCTACGTATTCCCTTGTGCAATGGGAAAGTCAGAGCTTCGTAGTTCGGCCAAATATGGGTATTGGTGTTCGTTTTATTACCTTTCTTCGATGAAAGGATTTAGGAGTCGAATTGCACTAAAGACTATGGATAGTTTATTCCGTCCAACAAGAAGAGCATCTTGCGTCAAAATAATCGGAGCGAGTACCGAGAGCTTGCTATCCTCCTTTCTACCGCTTAAGGCTCGTGGCGTGCAGTTTTCCTCGTATTATTGAAGTATTTTATTTCCTAAGACCGCTTGATGTTGGATCAAGGGTTTGGATCTAAAAAGTAACATTTTGGTTTTTGAAGTTTGAGGTGAATGCGAATGGGAATTATTTTGTTGGTTTGTTAGCGAGGCACAATGCGCCCGGCTCGCAAAATTGAGGAACTAAGCTAAAGACTAGCTATGGAAAACAAGCGCGATGCGTTGATTTGTTAAATTAAAAAAAAATGTTGAGAAAGGTGTAAGGTGCAAAGTAGTGCAGATGGCGATCGAGGAATGATCGACTTACGTATGTGTATGAAGTGAAGTGCGTATGGATATTTACTTGGCGTTGAACCAAAGATTTTGTTTATCTTTGAAATGATTAGTCTTAGTGTGCGTTCGTATTTTACTTAGCAATTTATCGTCAAAAATGCAACAGTAATCACACAAGCAGTCATATCATCATATCACAAGCAAGGGGGATCTAGCGTACGCAAACATTCATCACACGCATAATATCGAGCAAAGATGGAAAAAAAATTAATCAAATTAAATAGAAATATTTAATTAGATTAATTTATCAAATTAATTAATCTAATTAAATAAAACATTTAATTAAATTAATCTATGAAAATGTATATTTTTTTAACTTTTTGGATAATCAAAAATTGAAATTAATATAAACATACTCAAATGAAATAAATATGAAAATATTTTTTGTTTTCTTTTAAAGGCTAAAAGGAGAATTAATTAATTAAGCTAAATTATCTTAACATAATTAATTAAATAATTAATTAATTATATTAAGTAAAATAATTCGATTAAATAACCAATGAATTTTTATAAACTTTTTATAAGAGAAAATTTAAAATCAAATAAAATAAAGGAGAGAGGCTGGATCTGAAGGTTGAAAAACAAAAAGAGTGTTAAAAAAAATCAGGCCCAGCCGAAGTCAGTCTGAGCCCATGGGTGATAGTCAACAGATTAAATCCCATGACTCTTATACACCATAAAGCAAATGATCCACCAGATTACAACCTTTGATTCAATGGACTGTTAACGTATTTAAGATCCAACGGTATAAATATGAACTGAATATTTAATGCAAACACACAACAACAAAAAAACAAGAAAGTTCAAATTTGTACGGTGGGACAATGGGAAAGGACGCCCCATTCCACGCATCATTGTGACTGCCTCGGGCATATCACTCAGCATGGGATCTTAAGTCTCCCATGGACGTTTCCTCTTTGTGTTGAGGTATGAGTTGAGATTCTGCTCCTCATGAAGTTGCTTTGTTAGCTCCAGGATTCTTTCTTGACTTGCTTTGTAATGAGTCTCAAAAGTATCCCTTTGCTCCTTCAACCGGATCCAGGCTCTCTGTAAGTTTTCCATGTCAGTGGGCATGTCTGGGTGAAGGATGGTATAAGAAGTATCTCCTTCAGCAACAGGCTCCATAGTAACTGGCAGGATGGCAGGATATGGCATCATAAGAGTCTGAGCACGAGATCGCACCCATCTGAGATAAGCCTCCATAAGAATAGTGTACTTGGGCTCCAGAGTCTTGATGTCAACCTTGTTCACTTTACCCCATGCTCGTATGAACCTTTGATGGTAACCTTGGAGATCGTTGTCGTAGTCAAACACAATACCTTGAATCAACATATCATGAGGACCATCACTCCGAGCGTAACCAAATTGTCGTAAAGCTAAGGAAGGGTTGTAAGTAATGCCTCCTCTTATGCCTAGAAGTGGCACATTAGGAAACTCTCCACAACGGTCAATGATAGTAACATTCTCCATAGATCTAGAGCACCAATGAATATCTGAATGAGAGAGTGACATAATCCTCTTGGACCACCTGAACCCTTGTTCATTCTTCATCACTGATCGAGGAAGGTGAGAAATAAACCACCTAGATAGCAAAGGTATGCAGCACATCAGAGTTCCTCGTGCCTTTGTAGTACGAGTATGAAGAGAATGCAGAATGTCTCCAAGTAATGTAGGCACTGGATTGTGACTCAGAAATATGTTGATGGCGTGAACGTCTATGAACTGATCTGGATTGGGGAACAACACTAAGCCATAAATCAACAAGGCTAAGATCTCCTCAAAAGCATCATAGCTCATAGCCTTCAAGAATACTTGAGCCTTCTCTATCAACACCTTAGCAAGAATACCCTTAACTCCGCTTCTCGTTTCTAGAACAATGTATGACTTCTTCAGATGTAGAGCTGCAGCAATGACTTCAGGTTTAGGCTCTTTCTCCAAGCCTGTGAAGGGTCTCTGATCAAGGACAGGTATACCCAGAAGTTTAGAGAACTCTTCCATTGTAGGAACCAGCTGATAGGCGGGGAATGTGAAGCAATGGTGCTTAGGATCAAAGAACTGAAACAGAACACTCATCATGTCTTCATTGAACCCTGAATTGACTAGAGCCAGTAGCTGACCATGTCTCTTGATGAACTGGGAGTTTTCATAAACTTGAGAGATCAATTCCTTAAGCTTAGGAGGTATTCCCACAAAGTTGATCCGGATAGTGTTCCTACGAGCAGAAGCCATGACATGCAACAAAGAACAAAGATAAATCCTTTGGTCCTTGAAATGGTTAGTGAAAATGCTGTGCTTATGATGCACGATGATGTCATGATGTAATGTTCAATCACAAACATGTGGCACACACAAACAAGTCACACGATAACCCTAAGTTTAAAGGCTTGCATGAGGTTTAAAGGTAAATACTCTCCCCTGAAGTTTAGTTGGTTCATCCTGTCCTATAAAAGTAACCAGGTTCTAAGGGATCTCAATATCATTGATCCTTCCCAAGGATGGTTGTTCAGTAGGCAACTTACTTGCCAACCAAAACCCTCCAAGTTTAGGATCTCAATGAGCGTAGTATCGAGTATCAACCAACTTCAGTCTTCACCAAAGCCAGTTATCTCACTACTTTCTAAAGGCCAAGATTGGATTACTAGGGTTCTAAAGGCCAGTTAGTGTATTGACAACATACGGCAGCCTCATATTATCCTCAACTTTACTTAAGGAACATAAGCACCAACCAAGAAGTCACACTAACTATGGCCACCAGATCAACCATATCGGTATACGCCGTACAGTTTCCTTGGTCTATTGCCATTTACCTAAGGTACACCAGATCCGGGTTAGGATCTTTCACACATAAGAGCACCCAACAAGTAAAGTATAAAGCAAACAAGGCAAACAATTTTAAAGTGATCTAATTCCTAAGGGTACCCCTCTTTTATTAAATCCCCAGCATAGTCGCCAGTTCTGTAACACGGTGGAAGAACTGACTTTAGTTAAATGTTGCGGATAACAAGAGTCGCCACCGACTTTTATTTTATCCAAAGGAAAGGGCATAAAAGAACAGGAAAGACCTTAAAAGATTTTTTGGGTCTGGGGGGTAGGTTATGTAAAGGGAAGGTGTTAGCACCCTTTACATCCATGGTTATCCATGGGCTCTTAGTTACTTAGCTCACTTTAAAATGTTTTTGAGAAGTGTAGTGTGTGATTATAAATTTTCTTAAGTACTTTATAATGATCCTTGTACGGATATATATAAAGACTTTGTTTTGAAAATTGTTTTGAAAATGTGAAGTGTTTTTGAAATGTTTTGAAAAGGTGAGCAAGTACATAAGAGGAACCTACCCTAATTTGAATCTTTTCTGTTCTTAAATGTCCTTTCAATGGTAAGACTATCCCTATTATTAAGGAATAGGTAGTCATTACCTTGGATGTTATGAGGAACAAATGAAGGGACATCTGTGATTAGGCAACTGTAAGGTGTACTTAGCAATTCGAAGGGACTTATCATCTTTTATTCGAAAGGGACAAGATCATTTACGAAGGCAACTATGAAGGGACTTGAACTTATAATTCTTTAAAGGGACAAGATGATATTAAATAAGATAAGGGACTTTGCTTTATACACCTTACTTGACCTTTTATTTAGGCAACATGAGAGGTAACCCTTAAGAAGTGAAATGGCGATCCAAGATCGACTTACGTGTGTTCTGAAAATAAGAGGTAACCCTTTTATTTGGGTTCTGAAAATTAATTAAAGTTCAGAATTTTTTGATGCTTTTTACTATTTTAAATAAAATGTGCAAATTTAAATAAAGAAAATGGAATAAAAATTAATAAAAAGAAAAGTATGCTGGATGGAAGACTCAGATTGATTCTGGGTTTAAAACATTTGACTGGGCGCGCATCTGGACGGCCCAAGTTCAAACCTAACTAATCTTAATTAATTAAATATTAATCCTATAATTAAAACTAAACACAAGATCCAGACCACACAATCACGCGTGGGAAGCTCAATCTAACGGCCCAAATTCAAATAAAGCCCTAACCCTAATTAATTAACCTAATCACTTTCAGGTGGCCGGAAATGACCTCCGGTCATCTTCTCCGGCCACACCCTTCCCTGAGAATTTCAATCTCACTCCCCAGGACCTTTCTAGAGCTCTAAAGCTCCAGATTCGTTCCTCTCACTCCCCTAAACCTAAATCAACCCTCAAACAGAATTTATATTCAGCCATTAACAAGATTCGAAGCCAAGAACAAAAATTGCAAAACTTTCAGACAGACCATGCATCCTCATTTCTTCACCATTTTCAATAATTCAAAGTTCATTACACTCAGGGGATCAAACTCAACCAATTAAGAACTTAAAATAAAGGTTCTGGAAAAATGTTTTCACATCGCTACCTGAGATGAAGCTTTCACCCCTAGAGCTTTCAGGCTGCTTCTTTGCTTCAAAACACCTCCAATGACCTCCCTGAAGAAGCTTTGATGCTTGGTTGGAGTTTTTTGTGGCTGGTTTGTGAGTTTGATGAAGTTCAGTTCAAAGGGGGAAGGAAATCGTGTTTTTGGTATGATGGCTTTTAGGGCAAACTGAAGGGTGGGAAATGATCAGTGAGTGAAGCTGAGGTGAATGGTGGAAGAAGTTTTAAGTTTTATGGAGTTTGCTGAGAGTTTCGAATGAAAATGCAAAGTGGGAGGTTTTTGTGTATGCTGACTTATGGGAGAGCTCAGGTTATGTTCTTGTTATGTTTGGCTTGCATTTGATTAGTATAAACAAAGGTGATTGGTCAGAAAGTTGGTAATGGCATAGTGTGATTGGTATGGCTTGTTTTGCAAAAAGTCAAGGTTATGTGTCCTTTGAGGTATGGGTAAGTTCAGGCCAAGGACAAGGGAATGTCCTACGCAGCATGATTCATGGACAGCCATGGAAATCAGTTTGAGGCAGTTTGGCAAGTTTGTGGGAAGTTGTGGGGGGTTTTGCAATTTTGGCAAAGTTTGGCCCTTTCTTGATTTCTTCATGTACAAATCATGAAATTGAATGATTCAAAGCACAAATCTGATCCTTAGAGGTCACATGAGCATATTGTGAAGTATTTTTGCATATTTGAAGCCTTTAGAATGCCTTATCATGCCATTTTGCAAAATGCCTCTTTGGTGCAAAAGTGAATTTTATGTGATTTTTCCCAACTTTGGAAAGCCATAACTTGAGTTCCAAAATGAATTAGATCTTGTTCTTGTACTTTTTGAAAAGGGAATGATCCATTCTACAACTTTCATGACCAAGAATTTTTATTTTGAAGCATTTTTGGTTGAGAAAGAGGAGATTGAAAAACTTTCCCAAAATGGAAAGTTTACATGACAAGTCATTTCCATATTTGGCAAATTTTGGTTTTGCCCACTTTTATTCAAATTTGTGAACTTCTAAGCACTTCAATGATCAAATAAAGACCACATAACTTCATTTTGATGAAAAATCCACTTTGGTTCCATGTGGTAGGGGCCTCAGATGCCCTGATTTTGCTCTGACTTGCTCAGGAAGTTACCCAGTGATCAGATGACTTCCACAATGAATTTTTCCATCAAACTTGGTATGCATGATCCTTATATCATATTGAGACCAATAGAAACAAGAATGACCAAAAAATTTGGAGTTATGGCTTCTGAAACCAAAACCCTAATTTTATGTCATTTGTGCAGTTAAACTTGGCTCTACTTCCATGCTTTCTTAGTCCTTGTGATTTTCTGACTTCCTTGATCTTGGGAGGATATAATATGATGATTGAACATACATGGACCCTCTTGAGATGATTGAAGACCTTTGGAGTGGCTCAGATGGCCCAAGGATTTCTCAGATCACAAACCCTAGATGCAGATGACTTTGAACCAATGCAGTGAAGCAAAAATGCTATATGAGATTATATGATTGAACTTATGCAAATGAAAAGATCACAAGCCATGGTGTGAACTTAGTGAGGGAAAATTTGGGGTGTTTACAGCTGCCCCTATTCAAACATGAGTTAGTTGTGCAGGATGTAAGCGACGACTTAACAAGCAAACAAGATAACTTGTGGTTGAATACCAAAGACAGTCCAAAATTTGCACTCACTGGGTGAAGAAGAAAAGGGATATAGATTGTAAAAGAAAACAAAGTATGATTATAAAGATGCGGGCGATGGAGGGCGACCATCGAGCAGAGGACGACTGCTGGGGATAAAGCAATGACGGGGACGGCCGACATGCTGGGGAAATGAAGGTATCATGATGGGGACGACCATCAGGTAAAGAAACAAGATTCTATGGGGATTAAAGGTAAAGTCCATGATGGGGACGGCCATCAGGTTAATGAAATAAATGATGAGGGACGATCATTAAAAGGTGAAGGACGATCACCTAGCAGGGGACGGCTGCTCTGTTGGGGATAAGGATGAGGGACTGTCATCCAAGGTGAAGGACGATCATTCGACAAGGAACGGTTGCCGAAAGTATCACGACATAGGATGAATTTCGGATAGAAAAGGTCGACGATGGGGACGGCCATCGGGTAAGCATGATGAAGGTCGGTCATCAAGAGGTGAATGACGATCACCTAGCAGGGTACGACTGCTCTCGAGGTTTATCATGACATAGGACGAATGTCAGATAACAAGATCAACAATGGGGACGACCATCGGATAAAGTGATGAAGGACGATCATCAAGAGGTGAAGGACGATCACCTAGCAAGGGACGGCTGCTAAAATATCACGACATGGGACAAATGTCGGATAGAAAAGGGTTCCAATAATGGAGACTCCGCTGGGAAAAAGGGATGAGGGACGGTCATCCAAAGGTGAAGGACGATCACTTGGCAGGGTATGGCTGCCGAAAGTATCATGACATAGGACGAATGTCAGATAGAAAAGAAATTTTGCTTTTTACCGGGGATTCTTTTGGGGAGTGGTAGACACAGACGAGTGTCTACATTCAAGAAAGGAAAGGTATAAGTGTTTGACACTGTGTATAAATTAAAGATGTGGACGAGCATACTTAAGACTATGATACGGACGAGTATTAGTAGAAACAAACGTTGAAGCATGTTCAGAGATGATGATACGGACGAGTACCAACTGGTTAACAAAGAACACGGACGAGCGTTGAGTCTGAGGAGAGATAAGTGGTGTATACAAGATATGGACGAGTATCTGTATGAGTGAAAAATAAGCATGAGTGAGACACAGACGAGTGTTCAACTTGCTGGGGAGAGTATGATATAGACGAGTATCACAAGAGAAAATGTATAAGTTATGAACTTATGAGTGTAAAAGACATTCTGAAGATCTGTGGGGATAAGATGACACGGACGAGTGTCGAAAGAAGTGTATTATAAACAAGTGTTTGGTTTACAATAAGTGTTTAGGAAAACATGCTGGGGAAAGGTGACACAGACGAGTGTCAAAGGAGTGTATAGACATATGTTTGTGGTTTATATCTGCAGGGGAATGATATGACACGGACGAGTGTCGAAAAAAGAGTATATATATTGATGTGTATTAGTGAGTGCAAAGGGGACGCTTTTGCTTTTTGCTGGGACTGGGAGTCTTTGTATACATTGCTGACAGAATATAGGTATATACAGGTGTTTGATTCAAAACATGGCTTGTGATTATGCAATATGTTTGATTTTTGCCGTAATGCTCCGTTTTAGACGGAATGCTACGCTCTGAGGTGATTTATGATGCGAATGCCATGATTATGAAAAGATACCAATCTGGGATTTGGATCCCATTGCTGTGAAGATCTCTGACTGATCTGCTTGAAGGAATATCCCAGCTGGGGATGCGATCATTGATAGATCTGATACAGATGATTCTGCTAGGGAAAATAGGCCACTGATAGACCAATCTTAATAATGAGGAACCCAGCTGGGGTTGTGGATGCCTTCATCACTTTGTTGTGAGATTTTCAGACATTGCTCTTCTGGGTAGACGCTGGAGCTTTGTGGGGAGATGGTTCCCTGTCTAACACTCGGCTGGGGAGGAGAAAGATCATTGAACGATCTTCCTAGATATTTCTGCATGGATCCTGCTGAGGATGATAATATCTGACAATTCATATGGGGAAATGAACACCTTCTGATGCTTCTCTGAAGAAAATGTTGGAGAAGTGATGCCCGACAACTCTGATGGGGAGAAAGCAGCTCCGGTGCTGTTTGGAAGATGTGCTGAGGAAATAATGATTTAGCAGCTTGCTGGGGAATACCTTTCATGCTCCATGTTGTGTTCTGAATACCTGCAATCCTGTTAAGATAAAGAAACGCACAAGTACCCCGAGGTATCCCTTATTGGATTCCGTCATAGGAGTTTAGACACTCCCGGGAGCAAATATATTTCCTGTAAGCATGTGATTAGAAAAGGCGCATCTATATTTATGCAAACATTATATCAAGGATATCAGACATTTTCGCAAATAAAATAAAAGTGCACAAGTCGAAGTGTGATTGAAAATTCTGGTTTTATTAATCTGGGTGCCTTGAATTGGCAAATACAGTCAAAGAAACAGATCCCCTGAAATGAGGAGATTGTTACAAATTGAGAAACAAAAAGGTGCTGGCAATGTTGATGACGCTTCAATGAGCTTACCTTTTTCTATGACCCGTATGACATTGACGTTCTTCTCATTTTGCTTTTTGAAAGAGGCTGATTCTGACCAATGCTCTAACCTTTCGAAGTTTGCCATGTTGTGGGTGATACAGACGAATTCAGAATGCAGTTGTTCGCTTATTCCCTTATTTTGCGTGGACCGCCCTTTCGCGTTTTCAATCCACTAGGATACCCATTTTTTGCCTGAGTTGTCCAATGCGGCTTTTCAACTCAGCGGGTGTACATTTTTTTCTTTATTTTCCCTTATTTTTGCCCGAGTCTTTTTTTCTGTTTTTGACTCGCCGGGATGCCCTATTTTTGCCTGGACTTATATTCTGTTTTTATGTCCAGCGGATCATTTTATACGAAGTATTTTTTAACTGCATCTGAATTCACAGGGGATAAGAAATATTCACCATCCATAGTGGTGAGCATCAGTGCTCCACCAGAGAATACTTTCTTTACTATGAATGGACCATCGTAGTTCGGAGTCCACTTGCCCATGTGGTCTGTATGAGGAGGGAGGAGTCTTTTCAGCACAAGATCTCCTACTTGGTATTCTCGAAGCTTGACTTTCTGATCAAAGGCTTTCTTCATTCTCTTCTGATACAGCTGCCCGTGACAGATTGCAACTAATCTCTTTTCTTCGATCAGATTCAGTTGATCATACCGGGATCGGACCCATTCTGCTTCATTCAATTTGACATCCATCAGTACTCGCAAGGAGGGTAATTCAACTTCAACAGGTAGGACTGTCTCCATACCATATACAAGCTGATACGGTGTTGCCCCAGTGGACGTTCTAATTGATGTATGGTACCCATGCAAGGCAAATGGTAACATCTCATGCCAATCTTTGTAGGTGACCACTATCTTTTGCATAATCTTCTTGATATTCTTGTTAGCTGCCTCTACAACGCCATTCATCTTTGGCCTGTAAGGAGAAGAATTGTGGTGTTGGATCTTGAAGTCCTGACACAGTTCTGCCATCATTTTATTGTTCAAGTTGGAATCATTATCAATAATGATTCGCTCGGGCACTCCATACCGACAAATGATGTCTCTCTTCAGGAATCGGGCTACCACTTGCCTGGTGACATTTGCATATGAAGCTGCTTCAACCCATTTGGTAAAATAGTCAATGGCTACCAGGATGAATCTGTGGCCATTTGAAGTAGTCGGTTCAATCTTGCCAATCATATCAATGCCCCACATGGCAAAGGGCCAAGGTGAAGACATCACATTCAAAGGATTCGGAGGCACATGCACTTTATCCGCATAAATATGGCATTTATGGCACTTTCTGGCATAGGCACAACAGTCTGCATCCATTGTGATCCAGTAGTAGCCTGATCTCAACAATTTCTTAGCCATTGCATGTCCTTCCGCATGGGTACCGAAAGATCCTTCATGCACCTCGTGCATCAACAAGTCTGCCTCTATCTTATCAACACATCTGAGAAGTACCATATCAAAGTTTCTCTTGTACAAGGAACCATCGGTATTCAGGAAGAAACTACCAGCTAGCCTTCTTAATGTCTTCTTATCATTGGAAGATGCCCCAGGTGGGTATGTCTGATCCTCCAAGAAGCATTTGATGTCATAGAACCAAGGCTTATCATCTTTAGCAATGTCTACTGAGAATACGTACGCTGGTCTCTCAAGTCTAGACACTGAAATCCGAGGTACAAAGTTGGCAGCTTGAACTTTGTTCCTGGAAGAAATGGTATCCAGAGCGTCTGCGAACTGATTTTAATCTCGAGGGATATACTCAAGTTTGACTGTCGTGAAGAAAGTTAGTAATCTCCTCGTATAATCCCGGTATGGAATCAGATGCTCCTGGTGAGTATACCATTTGCCGTTGGTTTGATTGATTACCAGAGCTGAATCTCCGAATACAGTTAAAGTCTTAATCCTAAGATCAATGGCTTCCTCAAGACCCATAATACAAGCTTCGTATTCAGCTTCGTTGTTAGTGCAGTTAAAGGTGAGTTTTGACGAGAAAGGCATGTGAACTCCTTTAGGTGTAATGAGTACTGCACCAACACCACGACCATTCATATTAACAGCCCCATCGAACATCATTGTCCACTCTTCTTCCGGGTCAGGCCCTTCAGTGTGAATAGGCTCTTCATAATCTTTTTCTTTTATGAACATGATGTCTTCATCAGGGAAGTCAAATCTCATAGGCAGGTAATCATCAATGGGTTGCTCAGCAAGATAATCAGACAGCACACTGCCTTTGATGGTCTTTTGGGATGTGTACTGAATGTCATATTCTATGAGAATCATTTGCCATCTTGCAACCCGTCCAGTAAGTGCTGGCTTCTCAAATATGTACTTGACTAGATCCATCTTTGAGATCAATAAGGTAGTGTGGGTCAACATATACTGCCTTAGTCGGCGAGCAGCCCACGCTAAAGCACAGCAAGTTTTCTCGAGCAGTGAATAACGTTGTTCACAGTCGGTAAACTTTTTGCTTAGGTAGTATATTGCATACTCTTTTCGACCAGACTCGTCATGTTGGCCCATCACACAACCCATTGACTCTTCTAATATTGTCAAGTACATTATCAGAGGTCTTCCTTCAACTGGAGGCATAAGGATCAGAGGGTCTTGTAAGTATTCCTTGTTTTTTTCAAAAGCCCTTTGGCAGTCCTCATTCCACCTGACCGTTTGTTCTTTCCTTAACAACTTGAACAAGGGCTCACAGGTTGCTGTGAGGTGAGATATGAACCTTGAAATGTAGTTCAATCTACCTAAGAAACCCCGAACTTCTTTTTTAGTCTTAGGTGCAGGCATCTCTTGAATGGCTTTGACTTTATTAGGGTCAACTTCAATCCCTTTCTCACTTACAATAAATCCCAGCAGCTTACCGGATCGTACCCCGAATGTGCATTTGTTGGGGTTTAGCTTCAGCTGATACTTTTTCATACGCTTGAACAGCTTCAACAGATTTACCAGGTGGTCTTCTTCTGTGAGGGACTTGGCAATCATGTCATCTACATAACATTCAATTTCTTTATGGATCATGTCATGGAATAATGTTACCATAGCCCGTTGATAGGTGGCACCAGCGTTCTTCAGTCCGAACGGCATTACCTTATAACAAAATGTGCCCCAGGGTGTGATGAAAGTTGTCTTCTCCATGTGTTCAGGTGACATCTTGATCTGATTATATCCTGAAAATCCATCCATGAAGGAGAATACCGAGAACTGAGCCGTGTTGTCGACCAATACATCAATGTGAGGTAATGGGAAGTCATCTTTCAGGCTGGCTCTGTTCAGATCTCGATAATCCACACACATCCGTACTTTGCCATCCTTCTTAGGCACATGTACAATGTTAGCAACCCACGGCGGGTAACTAGTTACAGCAAGGAAACCGGCGTCCCACTATTTGTGTACCTCCTCTTTTATCTTCATGGCCATATCCGGACGAGTACGGCGCAACTTCTGTTTTACCGGGGGACAATCTTCTTTTAGAGGCAGCTTGTGCATAACAATGTCGGTATCCAGACCTGGCATATCTTGATAAGACCAAGAAAAAACAACAACGTACTCTCGCAGCATGTCAATAAGTTGTTCCTTCACTGAATCTTGCAGACGGGCCCCGATCTTAACTTCCTTCAAGTCTTCTTCGGTACCAATATTAACTGTCTCAACTTCCTCCTGATGGGGAGTAATGACCTTCTCCTCTTGCCTTAACAATCTGGCTAGCTCTTCGGGTAGCTCATAATCTTCTTCAACCCCTTCATCGGCTTGATTAATTGGATTGTCAAAGTCATACGAAGTCATAGCGGTGTGTCGCTCCCACCAAATGAGGCTAAGTCAGAAGGGGTACAGACGCGAACGGTCGGCGAAGGAGGAAGAGAACACACAGGGGTGAACTCAGAAAAGAAAGAGTCGCCAGCTAGGCATTTTTATCCTGGAGGAAAGGTAATGCTGCATAAACCTAAGAAAAGATATGGATAAGACGGTTGCGAACCAGAGAGACTGAGAAAGGGGGTTCGTTACAACCTGGGAAGGTATTAGCACCCAGATTGTCCGCCGTACTCGACGGTGTCGCTCCCACCAAAATGACAACCGGGGCCAAGAGGGGTACTGACGCGAACGGTCGGCGAAAGGAGGATGTGAGAACACACAGGAGTGAACTCACAAGAAAAGAAAAGAGTCGCCAGCTAGGCATTTTTATCCCGGAGGAAAGGTAATGCTGCATAGACCTAGAAAGATATGGATAAGACGGTTGCGAACCAGAGAGACTGAGAAAGGGGGTTGGTTACAACCTGGGAAGGTATTAGCACCCAGATTGTCCGCCGTACTCGACGGGATCCACGCTTAAAAAAATTGTGTTTTAAAGGGGTAGTGTCAGTGCAATTTGTGTAAAAAAAGAGCTGGAAAAGGCTGTACAGGTGTCAGTGTAAGAGAAGTGAAGTGTATAAGAGAAGTGTCAGTGTAAGGACAGAGTGAAATGCTCATGATAATGAGGCTAAAAGAATAAGGCTAGAAAGAGGGGGAATATACAGAGACTTTTGTTCGATAACTGTTAAGTTATGCCTACGTATCCTCTCGTGCAATGAGGAAGTCAGAACACCGTAGTTCGACCCAAAGAGACTGAAAGAAGAATTGACTTGTGAACTGCTTACTTGCCTATGCTCAAGTGTATGACCTGTCTGGCTCAGGTGCTAACTGTCTTGCATTAGACGGAAGAAGCAAGTTCTCGTTTGTGAGTGAATGAGATGAGAAAAGAATCCCGGAGGAGACGATTATTGTTTGTTTTTGTATTTTCAGTCTTTTATTGCTTTTGAGAGTTTGTCATAAGCTAATGAGTTTAAGCCTAAACCAATGGGTTAGTAAACTCATCGCATCTTCCCTCTGATTAGGGGTAATGAGAGTACCTTAAGTGTGAGGTCAGCATCTCACACTTAATCACCATGGTGTAGGATTAAGATCATTAACCTACTTGTGATTATTTAGATGTTTTTGTTGTTTTTGTTTAGCGTTAAGTAATGAGACTAAGCCATAATCAGGGATTAAACAGACTCATTACACCATCCTAATAGAAGGATAATAGATGAGAATGTTTAAGCTGAGGAAGACCCCTCAACTTAATCCATGATTAGGGATTAACCTCATGACAAAACAAAGCCTTTATTAGATGGATTTTAGTTAATGATGAGATGAAGAAGTGGATTTTATGATTTTTAAGACAACTTGAGGGGGACTTGTCCATTAACACTAGGGTTAGTCCTTCTTAACCAATTAAGGAAGAATTAGAACCCTAATACAAGGCCCAAGTTACAAGCTTGATGTCTTGATGATTATTAAGTGAATTGATTAAAGGATTTAAACACATTAAGGGTCTAACACTTAGGATTAAAGTTATACACTCCATCCTAATAGAAGGATGCAGGCATAAGCTTAATCACAAAGCCTTAAAGCCTTTAGGGTTTAGTCCCTGATTGTGAGATGAGAAGAGAAGACTCAAAGAGACACAAAGGTAAAAGCTAAGTGGGGGACTAATCAAACCCTAATTGTTATCATGCTTGGTCATTCCTAAGGTTTGTGAGGTTTAAGAGAAAGATCTTCAGAGAAACCACCAGGAAGCAGATGAAAGGAGCAAAGAGAAGCAAAACAACTTGCTTCACTTAAGAAGACAAGTTGCTTGAAGAAAGAAAGTAAGATGAACAAGAATGAGCAAGCTCAATCCAAACACATATAAAAATGCAGCAATGATGCATAAGAAAGATGAAGAGAGATTGTGAGAAGTGAAGGCAAATTCACTTCTCAAAGTAACTTACCACCTGAAAAGTTAGTGAAAGAAATGAAATGCAATGCAAATGAGATGAAATGGCATGATGCAAGACAAAGTCAGAAGCAAATACATGATGTTAATGATGTTAAGATATGATGCAAACATGAAACAAGGCATGAGGATGATCATACAAACATATGGAATGCAAAAGAAACATGCTTAGAACCATGAACATACATGAAAAGTTATGAAATGCAAATGACATACAACATGGCAAATGAAAGATGCAATGATCAAACATGATTCTAATGTGTCCTAAGATGTGTTATGAATCAAATGAATGCATAAAATGTCATGGCAAGTCATGGTATGCAAGCAAATGGAAGATGGATGCAAAGAAAGGCATGAATTAGGGTTTATGATCAATGCACAAAACAAAATTCAAAACCAGAAGCAAACATCATGATAAAAATTTGAAAATGCATTCAAAGGAACCCTAAACCTATACAAACTCACTGCCCAAAGGAGAGGATCCAATTCTTAACCTAGTGAAAGTTATGAATTTCCTAAGTTGGCTAGGGTTTTAAGGTACCTCATCAAGAAAAATGTCAAACAAATTGGAAATGCAAGATCAAATCAAACCAATTTAATCCTACAAACTACATGATATGCAAGATGCAATGCAAAAAGAATCATTGTCCAACTCTCAATGGTTGGGCAGAAATGAATTATTGAAGTTTGAATCAAAATAATGCCTAAAAATGAAATTAAATCCATTGAAAATTATCAAAAGTCATCAAGATCAAAAAAGAAATTTGGTTTGAGAGTTGGACAATGTTTCTAAATGATTTTAAATGTTCCATGAATTTTTTTGTGATTTTTAAATACTTAAAAGTATTTTTAATTAATTAATTATCATTAATCAATTAAAAATAAACTTTTAAATGATTTAAAAATATTTTCCAATGCAAAAAATAAAAATAAAAATATTTTTGGTTTCTGAAAATTAATAAAAGATTTGATAAAAATTTTCAGAATTTTTCAATGTGTTTTGCTATTTTTAATAAAATGTACAAAACAAAACAAATAAAATGAAAATAAAATGAATAAATGAGAAAGTCAGCGCATCTAAGGGTCAGGATTCAAATGAAAAGGGAGGGAATTGAACAGCGCGTGCATCTAGACGGCTCACATTCAAACTACGCTAATTATGTCATTAACCCTAATCTGAACCCTAAACATTTTCAGGTGACCGGAACAGTGTTCCGGTCATCTTCTCCGGCAGGCTAAAATCCCTATCTCTCTCAATACGCATCAAATCCTCACAAAACTTTCCAGAATCACTCATTGAACATCATTAAACTTAAACCCCACCCCAAAATCCATTTATTTTCACTGAATCATAAGAATCAAAGCAAAAACCAATTCACGGGCAAAGTTTCAGACAAACCATACATGGCCATTTCTCACTCATTTTCAAAAATAAAAGGTTCAGTGAACTCAGGGAAGCATGCAAATCAATTTAGAAACAAGAAATAAGAGTTCTGGAAAAATTAATTTCCATTGCTACCTGAACCGAAGCTTTCAACCCAAGAGCTTTTGGACCAGTTCCTTGCTTCCAATCAACTCAAATGAACCTCCTGAGAAGCTTGCAATGCTTGGTTGGAGTTTAAAATGGATGGTTGGAGAGATTGCTTGAGTTCTGTTCAAAGAGGGGCAGAAATCGTGTTTTTGTTTCAGTGACTTTCAGGTTGTTTTAATGGTTGGTTTGTGATCAGTGAAGCATGTTGAGATCAATGGTGAAGTTTGTTTGTGTGTTTGAAGCTTGTGGAGTCAGTTTCGAATGGTTTTGCAAATAAAGCATAAACTTGGAACTAGGGCTTGGAGTGTGTTTTAGCATGAATGGTTATGTGCTATGGCTTGCCTTTGGTCCACTTATCACTCATGGATAGGCCTGTGGAGTTGGTGTGCCCTATTGTGATTGGTATGGGTCTTTGGCCAAAATGTCAAACCTTGTGTAAGAGAGGTATGGGCTCATAGCTAGCCAAGGATAAATGGGGTGTCCTGTGTAGCAAGAAGTGTGGAGAGCCCTAGGATCAATTATGAAGTCAGCAAGCAAGTGGATTAGGGTTTGGGTGAGGTTTTGCAACTTGCTTCATTCTTGGCCCTTTTGAAGTTTCTTGCCCCACAAGTCACAAAAATGAGCAAACTCTTGGTGAATTCTGATCTTTGGACAATGGTTCATGTTTGTATGAAGTTTAGAAGTCCATTTGATAGCACAATTTGCCTTCGCAAGTGATTTTGCAACTTTGCCTCTTTGGTGGAAAACTTGAAATTATGTGATTTTTCCCAACTTTGACAAGCCATAACTTTTGATCCAAAATGAATTAGGTCATGTTATTGTACTTTTTGAAAAGGGAATGATCCATTCTACAACTTTCATGACCAAAGTTTTTCCATTTGAAGCATTTTTGAATCAAAAAGCAAGGGTTGAAAAAGTTTCCTAAAATGGCAATTTTCATTATAAGTCCACTTTCCCAAAAAGTCAACTTTGCAAATGGCTTGAAATTCTTCAAATTTGTGAACTTCTAACATCTTCTATGATCAAATATAGATCATTCACAATCAAAAATGATTATGAACACCCTTTGGTTGGATCATTGGGGGCCTCAGATGCCCTGATTTTGCACTGACTTGCTCAAAAAGTCAACTCTTGATCAGATGACTTCCCCATTGAATTTCTTCATGAAAATTGATATGCATGATCCCTATACCATATTGAGACCAATAGAAACAAGAATGACCAAAAAATTTGGAGTTATGGCCTTTGAAACCAAAACCCTAATTCTAGGTCATCTGTGCAGTTAAACCTGGCTCTGCTTCCATGCCATTCTCAGTTCTTGTGATTTTTTGACATTCTTGACTTTGAGAGGATATGATATGATGCTTGAACATACATGGACCCCTTTGAAGTGATTGATGACCTTTGGAGTGGTTCAAGTGGTTCTTGGATTACTCAGGTCACAAACCCTAGATGCAGATGACTTTGAATCTATGCAGTGAATCAAAAAGGCAATATGAGATGCTATGATTGAACTTATGCATATGAAATGATCACAAGCCATGGTTTGAATGAGTGAGGGAAAATTTGGGGTGTTTACAGACGGGATCCACGCTTAAAAGATTTGTGTTTTAAAGGGGTAGTGTCAGTGCAGTCTGTGTATAAAAGAGCTGGAAAAGGATGTACAGGTGTCAGTGTAAGAGAAGTGAAATGTATAAGATAAGTGTCAGTGTAAGAACAGGAGTATGAAGCTCAATACTATGAGGCTTAAAGAATAAGGCTGGAAAGAGGGGGAATATACAGAGACTTTTGTTCGATAACTGTTAAGTTATGCCTACGTATCCTCTCGTGCAATGAGGAAGTCAGAACACCGTAGTTTGACCCAAAGAGACTGAAAGATAAATTGACTTGTGAACTGCTTACTTGTCTATGCTCAAGTGTATGACCTGTCTGGCTCAGGTGCAAACTGTCTTGCATTAGACGGAAGAAGCGAGTTCTCGTTTGTGAGTGAATGAGATGAGAAAAGAATCCAGAAGGAGACGATTATTGTTTGTTTTTTGAGTTTTCAGTATTTTATTGCTTTTTTTGAAATTTGTCATAAGTTAATGAGCTTAAGCCTAAACCAATGGGTTAGTAAACTCATCACATCTTCCCTCTGATTAGGGGTAATGAGAATACCTTAAGTGTGAAGTCAGTATCTCATACTTAATCACCATGATGTAGGATTAAGATCATTAACCTACTTGTGATTATTTAGATGTTTTTGTTGTTTTTGTTTAGTGTTAAGTAATGAGACTAAGCCATAATCAGGGATTAAACAGACTCATTACACCATCCTAATAGAAGGATAATAGATGAGAATGTTTAAGCTGAGGAAGACTCCTCAACTTAATCCATGATTAGGGATTAACCTCATGACAAAACAAAGCCTTTATTAGATGGATTTTAGTTAATGATAAGATGAAGAAATGATTTTTATGGTTTTTAAGACAACTTGAGGGGGACTTGTCCATTAATACTAGGGTTAGTCCTTCTTAACAAATTAAGGAAGAATTAGAACCCTAATGCAAGGCCCAAGTTACAAGCTTGATGTCTTGATGATTATTAAGTGAATTGATTAAAGGATTTAAACACATTAAGGGTTTAACACTTAGGATTAAAGTTATACACTCCATCCTAATAGAAGGATGCGGGCATAAGCTTAATCACAAAGCCTTAAAGCCTTTAGGGTTTAGTCCCTGATTGTGAGATGAGAAGAGAAGACTCAAGGAGACACAAAGGTAAAAGCTAAGTGGGGGACTAATCAAACCCTAATTGTTATCATGCTTGGTCATTCCTAGGGTTTGTGGGGTTTAAGAAGGAAATCTTCAAGGAACCACCAAGGAGAGAAGCATAGGAGAGGAGCAAAGAGAAGCAAAACAACTTGCTTCACTTAAGAAGACATGTTGCTTGAGGAAAGGAGGCAAGATGAACAAGAATGAGCAATCTCAATACAAAGCACAAGATAAAATGCAGCAATGTTGCAAGAGAGATGAAAAGAGATTGTGAGAAGTGAAGGCAAATTCACTTCTCAAAACAACTTACCACCTGAAAAGTTAGTAAAGAAATGAAATGCAATGCAAAATGAGATACAATGTCATGATGCAAACCAAAACCAGAAGCATAAGTATGATTTTAATGATGCTAAAAGATGATGCAAACATGAGGCAAGGCATGAGAATGATCATACAAACATATGGATGCAAGAGAAGCATGTTTTAAACCATGGATGTTCATGAAAAGTTATGGAATGCAAAAGACATATAACATGGCAAATGAAAGATGCAATGACCAAACATGATTCTAATATGTCTTAAGATGTATTATGAATCAAATGGATGCACAAAATGTCATGGCAAGTCATGGTATGCAAGCAAATGGAAGATGGATGCAAAGGAAGGCATAAATTAGGGTTTATGAACAACACACAAAGAAAAATCCAAAACCAGAAGCAAATGACATGATAAAAAATTTGAAAATGCAATCAAAGGAACCCTAAACCTATACAAACTCACTGCCCAAAGGAGGGGACCCAACTCTTAACCTAGTGAGAGTTATGAATTTCCTAAGATTGCTAGGGTTTTAAGGTACCTTGTCAAGAAAAATGCAAAACAAAATGAAAATGCAAGATCAATTCATGCCAATTTTATCCTATAAACTACATGTTATGCAAGATGCAATGCAAAAAGAATCATTGTCCAACTCTCAATGGTTAGGCAGAAATGAATTTTTGAAGTTTGAAACAAAATATTGCCTTGAAATGAAATTAATTCCAAAGAAAATTATCAAAAGGCATCAAGATCAAAAAAAGAAATTTGGTTTGAGAGTGGGACAATGTTTCTAAATTTTTTTAAATGTTACATGAATTTTTTTGTGATTTTTAAATACCTAAAGGTATTTTTAATTAATTAATTTTCATTAATTAATTAAAAATAAACTTTTAAATGATTTAAAAATAATTTTTAATGCTAAAAATAAAAATAAAAATATTTTTGTGTTCTGAAAAATAATGAAAATCTTGACAAAAATTTTCATAATTTTTAAACATTTTTTGCTATTTTAATTAATTCGTGCAAAATAAATCAAAACAAATGAATTTAAAATGATTTTAATGAGAAAATAGGAAAGTCAAATCATCCAAAGGTCCAGATTCAAAGTCAGGGGGGGCGGGAATTGACTTGGCGCGCGAATGGACGGCCAAAATTCAAACTGGCCTAATTATGATTAAGCCCTAAACCAAAACCCTAATTACTCTCAGATGACCGGAACAGTGTTCCGGTCATCTTCTCCGGCAAGGTCCTCACTCAATCTCTCTTAATACGCCATGAAACTTCACAAATCTCTCCAGAATCAATCATTAGACCACTCTAAACAAGAATCCAGCACTCAAAATCATTTATTTTCACTCAAACTCAAGAATCAAAACAAAAAGCATTTCACGGGCAAAGTTTCAGAACAAGCATACAACCTCAAAACTCAATCATTTTCAAAAATAAAAGGTTCAGTGAACTCAGGGAAGCATGTAGATCATTTTAGAAACAAGAAATAAGAGTTCTGGAAAAATGAATTTCCATGGCTACCTGAATCGAAGCTTTCAACCCAAGAGCTTTCTGCTTGCCTCTTTGCCTCAAAATGATCCCAATGGTCCTCTTGATGAAGTTATGAAGCTTGGTTGGAGTTTATAATGGTTGGTTTGTGAGTTTGCAGAAGTTCTGTTCAGTGAGGGGTGAGGATCGTGTTTCTGATTGAGGAGGTTTCAGGGATGAATGAAGGTATGGAAATGATCAGAGGAGTGTGCTGAGATGTTTTGTGAAGTTTGTTTGAATGTTTGATGCTTGTGGAGTGTGTTTCGAATGAAAATGCATATGAGGCATAAACTTGGAACTATGGCTTATGATCTGTTTCAGGCTTGTGTGTGTGGTGTGTTGAGCTGCCTTTGGTCCATGTATCAAGTGGTGATAGGTCAGAGAGTTGTTGGTGGCCTATGGTGATTGGTATGGGTCTTTTGCAAAAAAAGTCAAGCTTTGTGTAAGAGAGGTATGGGCTCATAGCTAGCCAAGGACAAAAGGGGTGTGTCGCTCCCGATAAATGGGACTGGCCCAGATAAAGGTACAGACGCGAACGGTCGGCGAGAGGGACAATGAGAACACACAGCCGTGAACTCACTGGAGATGAATAGAGTCGCCAGCTAGGCATTTTTATCCCGGAGGAAAGGTAATGCTGCATAGACCTAGAAAAGATACGGATAAGACGGTTGCGAACCAGAGAGACTGAGAAAGGGGGTTGGTTACAACCTGGGAAGGTATTAGCACCCAGATTGTCCGCCGTACTCGACGGGATCCACGCTTAAAAGATTTGTGTTTTAAAGGGGTAGTGTCAGTGCAATTTGTGTATGAAAGAGCTGGAGAAGAATGTACAGGTGTCAGTGTAAAACAAGTGAAGTGTATAAATGAAGTGTCAGTGTAAGAATGGAGAATAAGATGCTCAAGATCATGAGGCTAAGAAGAATAATGCTGGAAGGAGGGGGAATATACAGAGACTTTTGTTCGATAACTGTTAAGTTATGCCTACGTATCCTCTCGTGCAATGAGGAAGTCAGACCACCGTAGTTCGACTCAAAGAGACTGAAAGATGAATTGACTTGTGAACTGCTTGCTGTCTATGCTCAAGTGTATGACCTGTCTGGCTCAGGTGCTAACTGTCTTGCACTAGACGGAAGGAGCAAGTTCTCGTTTATGAGTGAATGAGATGAGAAAAGAATCCCGGAGGAGACGATTATTGTTTGTTTTTGAGTTTTCAGTCTTTTATTGCTTTTGAAGTTTGTCATAAGTTAATGAGCTTAAGCCTAAACCAGTGGATTTAGTAAACTCATCACATCCTCCCTCTGATTAGGGGTAATGAGATTACCTTAAGTGTGAAGTCAGCTTCTCACACTTAATCACCTTTGGTGTAGGATTAAGATCATTAACCTACTTGTGATTATTTAGATGTTTTTTGTGGTTTTTGTTTAGTGTTAAGTAATGAGGTTAAGCCATAATCAAGGATTAAACAGACTCATTACACCATCCTAATAGAAGGATAATAGATGAGAGTGTTTAAGCTGAGGAAAGCTCCTCAACTAAATCCATGATTAGGGATTAAACTCATGACAAAACAAAGCCTTTATTAAGTGGATTTTATTTAATAATATGATGAAGAAGTGATTTTTTAGGGTTTGTAAGACAACTTGAGGGGGACTTGTCCATTAACACTAGGGTTAGACCTTCTTAACCAATTAAGGAAGAATTAGAACCCTAATGCAAGGCCCAAGTTACAAGCTTGATGTCTTGATGATCATTAGATGAATTGATTAAAGGATTTAAACACATTAAGGGTTTAACACTTAGGATTAAAGTTACACACTCCATCCTAATAGAAGGATGCAGGCATAAGCTTAATCACAAAGCCTTAAAGCCTTTAAGGTTTAGTCCCTGATTATGAGGTGAGAAGAGAAGACTCAAGAGAGACACAAAGGTAAAAACTAATGGGGAGACTAATAAAAACCCTAATCATTGTCATGCTTGGTTGTTCCTAAGGTTTGTGAGGTTTACAAGAGCAATCTTCAATGGAACCACCAGGAAGCAGATGAAAGGATCAGGAGAAGCAAAGTAACTTGCTTCATTCAAGAAGTCAAGTCACTTGAAGAAAGAAAGTGAGAAGAAGAAGAAAGAGAAAGCTCAATCTCAAACACATATCAAAATGCAGCAAGGATGCAAGAGAGAGATGAGAGGAAAGTATGAGAAGTGAAGGCAAATTCACTTCTCAAAATCACTTACCACCTGAAAGGTTAGAAAAGAAATGCAATGCAATGCAAAATGGGATGGAATGGTATGAAGTAAATCAAAACCAGAAGCATGTTTATGATGATAATGATGCTATGAAGTGATACAAACATGAGACAACAAATGGAGATGATCATACAAGCTTATGGATGCAAATGGAGCAAGTTAAGCACCAAGAACATACATGAAAAGTTATGGAAGGCACATGGCATACATCATGAAAAATGCAAGATGCAATGATCAAACATGCTTTCAATATGTCTTATGATGTTAAATGAATCAAATGGAGGCATGGAATGTCATGGCAAGTCATGTTATGCAAGAGAATGCAAGATGGATGCATATGGAAGCCCAAATTAGGGTTTATGATCAAAGCATCAAACAAAAACCAAAATCAGAAGCAAACCACATTACAAAAAATTGAAAATGCACTCAAAGGACCCCTAACCCTATACTAACCCACTGCCCAAAGGAGAGGTCTCAACTCCTAACCAATTTCAAGTTATGATTTTTCTAAGTTTTCTAGGGTTTTAGGGTTCCTTAACAAGAAAAATACCAAACAAATGGAAAATGAAAGATCAAATCATGGCCATTTAATCTCACAAACTACATGCTAAACACAATGCAATGCAAAAAGAATCAAGGTCCAACTCTTTAGGGTTAGGCAGAAATGATTTTTGGAAGTTTGGATCAAAATAATGCATAAAAATGATTTTAATTCAATGAAAAATTCTCAAAATGCATCAAGATCAAAAAATAAATTTGGTTTGAAGGTTGGACAATGTTTCTAAATGTCTTAAAACATTTCATGAATTTTTTGGTGATTTTTAAATACCTAAAAGTATTTTTAATAAATTAATTATCATTAATCAATTAAAAATAAACTTTTAAATATTTAAAAATATTTTTTTAATGCTAAAAATGAAAATAAAAATATTTTTGTGTTTTAAAAATTAATGAAACCCTTGGTAAAAAATTTCATAATTTTTAAAGCCTTTTTAATATTTTTAATAAATATGAGAAATAAAATGAGAAAAAATGAAATTAAAATCAAAATAAATGGAAGTATGCTGGATGGATGGCTGAGATTGAGTCTGGCCAGGAAAGGGTTGACTGCGCGCGCAGATCAAAGGCCCACATTCAAACTTGGTTAATCTGAATTATTAAATAATTAATTGTGATTAGGGTTTCTAATGATGAATCACAGCCACACACACGCGCGCGAAGTCAACAAAGTCAAGGCATCCAACGCTCCAGATTCAAACTGCCTTAATTACAGGATTAAAACCCTAATTATTTTCAGGTGGCCGGAGAAGACCTCCGGTCGTCTTCTCCGGTGGGAACCCCACTTGAAAATTTCTAAAACCCTCAAAATGTAACTAAAATGAAATCTAAGAACACAGAAATGATCCCCATAACCCACTGAATCAAAACCCTAGCACAAACATCATTTATATTTCATCAATCTCATGAATCGAAATAAACAAGATTTTAGGGCAAGACTTTCAGAACACGATTACATCCTTATTTTTCCACCATTTTCAAAACCAATGACATATTTATGATCAGGGAAGCATGAATAACAACTTAAGAACTTAAAAAAGGATTTCTGGAAAAAATGTTCTTGAGCTACCTGAGTTTCGAAGCTTTCAATCTTGCAACTTTCTGACCCCTTCCTTTGATGCAAACCACTCCCTTTGGTCCTCTGATGTTGCTTGGATGCTTAGAAAAGATTTATGCTGGCTAGTTTGGGAGATTGAACAAGTTCTGTTCAAGCTCAGGTGAGAATGGTGTTTGTGATTTAGGCAGTTTCAGGCAAGGGTGAGGGGTTCTTTGTGATCAGGATGATGATTTGAGAAGGTTTGTGAAGTTTGTTCAAGTGTTTGTGGCCTGTGGAATGAGTTTCGAAGGCTTTGGCTTTGAGAGTGAAAAATGGGAAAACTGAGTTCTTGCTTGTTTCAGGCTTATGTCTTGTTGGTTTTGGTTCAATGAAGCATGGTGAGGTGATTAGTGGAGTTTGTTTGAATGTTGGTTGCTTGTGGAATGAGATTCGAAGGCTTTTGCTTGAGGGAGTGAAAATGGGAATGTGATGTTATGGCTTGCTTCAGGCTTGCTTGTTGTATGAAATGGCTGGCATTTTGTTTGTATAAATTATTCCCATTGGTCAGATGATGTGACTTGGCCTTTTGGGATAGGTGTGCTAGCTTTTGCAAAAAGTCCACTCTTGTGTAAGAGAAAGCATGGGCAGCTTCTAGCTTGGTACAAGGGGTGTGGGCTGCGCAGCAAGGTGAGGGGAAAGGCTAGGGTTGGTTCAGCATCCAAGGCATCAAGTGGATGGAAGTGTTATGATGGTTTTGCAACTTGATCACCTTAGTTCACATGAAAATATCTTGCTCCCAAGGCCATGAAACATGAGAAATTCTTAGTCCATTCTGAACTTTAGGGTACATGTGATGTTTGTGTGATGGTTAGACATGAATTAGAAGTCACAAATGCCTTGGTACAAAGTTTTTGCAAGTTTCTCAATTGGTGCATATTTTGAAAATTAGTGATTTTTGCCAACTTTGACACACCATAACTTTTGATCCAAAATGAATTAGGTCATGTTCTTGTAATTTTTGAAAAGGGAAAGATCTAATCTACAACTTTCATGACCAAAGTTTTTCCATTTGAAGCATTTTTGGATCAAAAAGCAAGGGTTGAAAAAGTTGCATAAAATGACATTTCATTAAAAGTCAACCATGCCCTAAAAAGTCAACTTTGCAAAAACTTGTATTTCTTGAGTTTTGTGAACTTCAACCTTCTTCCATGATCAAATAAAGATCAAATACACTCAAAATGATGAAGATCACCCCTTGGTTGGGTCATTGGGGGCCTCAGATGCCCTGATTTTGCACTGACTTGTCCAGAAAGTCAACTCTTGATCAGATGACTTCCCCAAGGAATTTCTTCATGAAAATTGATATGCATACTCCCTATACCATATAGAGACCAATAGAAACAAGAATGACCAAACAATTTGGAGTTATGGCCTCTGAAACCAAAACCCTAATTTTAGGTCATCTGTGCAGTCAAACCTGGCTCTGCCTCCATACCAATCCCAGTTCTTGTGATTCTTTGGCATTCTTGACTTTGAGAAGATGTAATATGATACTTGAACACATATAGACCCCTTTGAAGTGATTGATGACCTTTGGAGTGGCTCAAGAAGCTCTTGGATTGCTCAGATCACAAACCCTAGATGCAGAGGACTTAGAACCTATGCAGTGAATCAAAAATGTGATATGAGATACTATGATTATGTTCATGCATATGAAATGATCACAAGCCATGGTGTGAATGGGTGAGGGAAAATTTGGGGTGTTTACAGCTGCCCCTATTCAAACATGAGTTAGCTGTGCAGGATGTAAGCGACGGCTTAACAGGCAAACAAGATAACTTGTGGTTGAATACCAAAGACAGTCCAAAATTTGCACTCACAGAATGAAGAAGAAAAGGGATATAGATTGTAAAAGAAAATAAAGTATATTGCAAAGTATAGGCGACGGAGGACGACCGTCGAGCAGAGGACGACTGCTGGGTAAAGAGCCATGACGGGGACGGCCGACATGCTAGTAAAATGCGGAAAATAAAGCAATGACGGGGACGACCGACATGCTGGGGATAAAAGGTAAAGCTAAGACGGGGACGGCCGACTAGCTGGGAAAAATAAGAGATTATGATGGGGACGGCCATCAAGTAAAGCTGTAAGTTCTCTGGGGATTGATGAAACATGACGGGGACGGCCATCAAGTCCATAAAGCAAAGTAACCAACGATGGGGACGGCCATCGGGCTAAACTGATGAAGGACGATCATCAGGAAAAAGAAAAAGGGACCACGACGGGGACGACCATCGGGTTAAAGAATAAATGAAATAAACAGATGATGAGGTACGGTCATCAAAGGTGAAGGACGATCACCTAGCAGGGGACGGCTGCTCTGTTGGGGATAAGATGAGGAACGGTCATCTAAGGTGGAGGACGACCACCTGGCAGGGTACGGCTGCCGAAAATATCGCGACATAGGACGAATGCCGGATAAAGGTCAACGATGGGGACGGCCATCGGATGAGCATGATGGAGGACGACCATCAAGAGGTGGAGGACGACCACCTAGCAGGGGACGGCTGCTCTCAAGGTTTATCATGACATAGGACGAATGTCAGATAACCAAAATCAACAATGGGGACGTCCATTGGATAAAATGATGAAGGACGATCATCAAGAGGTGGAGGACGACCACCTAGCAGGGGACGGCTGCTAAAAATCGACGATGGGGACGGCCATCGGATGAGCATGATGGAGGACGACCATCAAGAGGTGGAGGATGACTACCTAGCAGGGTACGGCTGCTCTCAGGGTTTATCATGACACAGGACGAATGTCAGATAAAAAGAAATTGCTTGCTTTGTTGGCGATCTACTGGGGATATAGTAAACACGGACGAGTGTTTACAACCAGGAAAAGAAAGTATAAGTGTTTAGATGTTGTGTATAGATTAAAGATGCGGACGAGCATTCTTAAGACTATGATACGGACGAGTATCGTGTAGAAACAAAAACTGACACGTGTTCAGAGATGATGATACGGATGAGTATCAACGGGTTAACAGAGAACACGGACGAGTGTTGAATCTGAGGGGACTCTTCTGGGGAATAGTAGACACAGACGAGTATCTATATTCAAGAAGACATAAGTGTTTGACATAGTGTATGGATTAAAGATGCGGACGAGCATCCTTAAGACTATGATACGGACGAGTATCAGGTAGAAACAAACACTTGATGCATATTCTGAGATGATGGTACGGACGAGTACCAACCGGTTAACAAAGAACACGAACCAATGTCGAATCTGTGGGGATATAAATGGTGTACATAAGATACGGACGAGTATCTGTATAAGTGTAACATGAGTAGTGAGTATGAGTATTGTATAGATGAGTATTTTAACTGCTGGGGAGAGTGACACATACGAGTGTCAAAAAGGAGAAAAGTATAGTATCAACAAGTATATGGGGTGTAAAAGTGTAGGCGACTGCGCTGGGGATATGACACGGACGGGTGTCAAGAAAATATAGATATACAAGTATAGGTGAGTGCAAAGATGATGTCTTTGGCTTTCTGCTGGGGGTATGACACGGACGGGTGTCAGGAAGTATCTGTAATATGGGCGGTCTTGTCTGCAAAGAATGTTCAGGCGACTTTACTGGGGAAAGATGACACGGACGGGTGTCAAAAAGGAGTATATACTGGTGTTTGTGAATTGTGAGGCAACTGCTTTTGCAGGGGACTCTGGGGGATTTTTCTGTATATTGTTGATGGGTTGATAATATTCAACAGTGTTTGATTCAAAACATGGCTTATGATTATGCTATATGTTTGATTTTTGCCATAATGATCCGTATTAAACGGAATGCTACGCTTTGTTTGGTGAATATGATGCGAATGCTATGATTATGCAAAGATACCGATCCGGGATTCGGATCCTGTTGCCATGAAGATCTATGATTGATCTGCTTGAGGTGATCATCCCAGCTGGGGATAAGATCATTGGTAGATCTGGTGAGATAATTCTGCTTGGAGAGATAGGTCACAGATAGACCCATCCTCGGCAATGAGGGGACCCAGCTGGGGTTTGTAGAAGCTTTTCTTTTACTCTGTTGTGACTCCTACATGCGTTGCTCTTCTGAATAGAGGCTGAAGCTCTGTGGGGAGGACGATTTCCTGACTTTTGTATTTAGCTGAGGAAGAATGATTGGCACCTCGGCTAGGAGGAAGTGATCGGAGGCAACTCAGCTGGGGAAGTGATCGGAGGCAAATCAGCTGGGGAGATAACACCTTGAGTGCTATGACTGAGTGTTGATTTGTCAGCTTGCTGGGATGAAGCTTTCATGCCTCGTGTTGCGCTTTGGATACCTGCAATCCTGCAAAGATAGAGAAACGCACAAGTGATCCCGAGGCATCCCTATTGGATTCCGTCATAGGAGTTTAGACACTTTTGAGAGTAAGTATATTCCCTGCAAGCATGTGCTTTTATTTTTTTAGAGAAAAACATCTGTACTTATGCAATTAGTGTTTTAGAGACATCAGACATTCTTTGCAAATGGAAACACGCAAAACGAAACATGACTGAAAAATCTGATTTTATTAATTCAAGTGCCCTGAATTGGCGAGATACAGTCAAAGAAACAAATCTCCTGAAATGAGGAGATTGTCACAAATTGAGAAACAAAGTGTTGGCGATGTTGACGACGCTTTCAAAGGAGCTTCCTCTTTCGCTATGACTCGTATGACTTTCGACGTTCTTCTCGTCTTGCTTTCTGAAGAAGACTGATTCTGACAGAAGCTTGATCCTTTAGAGGTTTACCAAGTTGCAGGTGATACAGACGAATTCAGCATGCAGTTGTTCGCTTATTCCCTTATTTTGCATGGACCGCCCTTTCGGGTTTTCAATCCATCGGGATACCCATTTTTGCCTGAGTTGTCCAACGCGGCTTTTCAACTCAGCGGGTGTACATTTTTTTTATTATTTCCCTTATTTTTGCCCGAGTCTTTTATTCTGTTTTTGACTCGTCGGGATGCCCTATTTTTGCCTGGACTTACATTCTGTTTTTATGTCCAGCGGATCATTTTTATGCGAAGTATTTTTTAACTGCATCTGAATTCACAGGGGATGGGAAGTCTTCACCATCCATGGTGCTGAGCATCAGCGCTCCACCAGAGAAAACTTTCTTTACCACGAATGGTCCTTCATAGTTCGGAGTCCATTTGCCCTTGTGGTCTGTATGAGGAGGGAGGATCCTTTTCAGCACAAGATCTCCCACTTGGTACTCTCGGTGCCTGACTTTATGATCGAAGGCTCTCTTCATCCTTTTCTGATATAGCTGCCCATGACAGATTGCAGCCAATCTTTTCTCTTCAATCAGACTCAGTTGTTCGAACCGGGACCGAACCCATTCTGCTTCGTTCAGCTTAACATCCATCAATACCCGTAGAGAGGGTAATTCAACTTCAACAGGTAGGACTGCTTCCATACCATACACAAGCTGATACGGTGTTGCCCCGGTGGATGTTCTGATTGACGTGCGATACCCATGCAAGGCAAACGGTAGCATTTCATGCCAGTCTTTGTATGTGACTACCATCTTTTGCACAATCTTCTTGATATTCTTGTTAGCCGCCTCAACAGCGCCATTCATCTTTGGCCTGTAAGGAGAAGAATTGTGGTGTTGGATTTTGAAGTCCCGGCATAACTCAGCCATCATCTTGTTGTTTAAGTTGGAACCATTATCAGTAATGATTCGCTCGGGAACTCCATATCGACAGATGATATCTCTCTTCAGAAATCTGGCTACCACTTGTCTTGTAACATTTGCATATGAGGCTGCTTCAACTCACTTGGTGAAATAATCAATGGCGACCAAGATGAATCTGTGGCCGTTTGAAGCAGTTGGTTCAATCTTGCCGATCATGTCAATGCCCCACATGGCAAAGGGCCATGGTGAAGACATTATGTTCAAAGGATTGGGAGGCACATGCACCTTGTCTGCATAGATCTGGCATTTGTGGCATTTCCTGGCATAGGCACAACAGTCAGCATCCATTGTGATCCAGTAATAACCTGATCTTAACAACTTTTTAGCCATGGCATGTCCTCCAGCATGGGTACCAAAGGATCCTTCGTGCACCTCGTGCATCAACAAGTCTGCTTCTGTCTTATCAACACATCGGAGGAGTACCATATCAAAGTTCCTCTTGTATAAAGACCCATCAGTGTTCAGAAAGAAACTACCAGCAAGCCTTCTCAAAGTCTTCTTATCATTGGAAGATGCCCCAGGCGGGTATGTCTGATCCTCCAAGAAGCACTTAATGTCATGGAACCAAGGCTTATCATCTTTGACAACATCTGCTGCAAATACATATGCTGGTCTATCGAGCCTGGACACTGAAATCTGAGGTACAAAGTTAGCAGCTTGAACTTTGATCATGGATGAAATGGTAGCAAGAGCATCTGCAAACTGATTCTCGTCCCGAGGGATATACTCAAGCTTGACTGTTGTGAAGAAAGTCAATAACCTTCTCGTATAATCCCTGTAAGGTATCAGATGATCCTGGTGTGTGTACCATTTGCTGTTGGTTTGATTAACTACCAGAGCTGAATCTCCGAATACGGTCAATGTCTTGATCCTGAGGTCAATGGCTTCCTCAAGACCCATAATACAAGCTTCGTATTCAGCTTCGTTGTTAGTGCAGTTGAAAGTGAGTTTTGCCGAGAAAGGCATGTGAACTCCTTTGGGTGTAATGAGTACTGCACCAACACCACGACCATTCATGTTAACAGCCCCGTCAAACATCATAGTCCATTCTTCTTCCGGGTCCGGCCCTTCAGTGTGAACAGGCTCTTCACGATCTTTTGCTTTAATGAACATGATGTCTTCATCAGGGAAGTCAAATCTCATAGGCTGGTAATCATCAATGGGTTGCTCAGCAAGATATTCAGACAATACACTGCCCTTGATGGCTTTCTGAGAGGTGTACTGGATGTCATATTCCGTGAGAATCATTTGCCATCTTGCAACCCGTCCGGTAAGGGCTGGCTTCTCGAAAATGTACTTAACTGGGTCCATCTTTGAGATCAATAAAGTGGTGTGGGTCAACATATACTGTCTCAGTCGGCGAGCAGCCCACGCTAAAGCACAGCAAGTTTTCTCGAGCAATGAATAACGTTGTTCACAGTCGGTAAACTTTTTTCTCAGGTAGTAAATTGCATACTCTTTTCGACCAGACTCGTCATGCTGGCCCAGCACACACCCCATTGACTCTTCTAATACTGTCAGGTACATTATCAGAGGTCTTCCTTCAACTGGAGGCATAAGGATTGGAGGCTCTTGCAGGTACTCCTTGATCTTGTCAAAAGCCTTCTGGCAGTCTTCGTTCCACCTGACCGTCTGTTCTTTTCTTAACAGCTTGAACAAGGGTTCACAGGTTGCTGTAAGGTGAGATATGAACCGTGAAATGTAGTTCAATCGACCTAAGAACCCCCGAACTTCTTTCTCAGTTTTCGGTGCAGGCATCTCTTGAATAGCTTTGACTTTATCTGGGTCAACCTCAATCCCTTTCTCGCTTACTATAAAACCCAGCAGCTTACCAGATCTCACCCCGAATGTGCACTTGTTGGGGTTCAGCTTCAGTTGGTACTTTCTCAGACGCTTGAATAGCTTCAGCAGATTTACCAGGTGGTCTTCTTCAGTAAGGGACTTGGCGATCATGTCATCCACATAACATTCTATTTCCTTATGAATCATATCGTGGAATAATGTCACCATAGCCCGTTGATATGTTGCACCCGCATTCTTCAGTCCGAATGGCATCACTTTGTAACAGAACGTGCCCCAAGGTGTGATGAAGGTTGTCTTCTCCATGTCTTCAGGTGACATCTTGATCTGATTATATCTTGAAAATCCGTCCATGAAGGAGAATACTGAGAACTGAGCTGTGTTATCAACCAATACATCAATGTGAGGTAGTGGGAAGTCATCTTTCGGGCTGGCTCTGTTCAGATCCCGGTAGTCAACACACATCCTTACTTTGCCGTCTTTCTTAGGCACAAGTACTATATTAGCAACCCACGGCGGATAGCTAGTTACAGCAAGGAACCCAGCGTCCCACTGCTTTTGTACCTCTTCTTTGATCTTCATTGCCATGTCTGGGCGAGTACGGCGCAGTTTCTGTTTAACCGGTGGGCATTCTTCTCTTAAAGGCAGCTTATGCATAACAATGTCGGTGTCCAACCCTGGCATGTCTTGATAAGACCAAGCAAACACGTCCACATATTCTTGAAGCAGGTCAATCAGTTGTCTCTTCACTGAGTCTTGCAGGCAGGCCACGATTTTAACCTCTTTCACATCTTCATCTGTTCCAAGATTAATTGTTTCGACCTCCTCCTGGTGAGGAGTGATGACCTTCTCCTCTTGTCTCAACAATCTGGCTAGCTCTTCAGGAAGCTCATATTCTTCTTCAACCCCTTCATCAGCTTGATTGATTAGATTGTCGAAGTCATACGAAGTCATAGCCGTGCTGTTGTCGGTGTTGTCTGGAAGGCACTCTCTGCAAGGGTTCAGTTTGTTCATTTTAGTGATTGATTTTAATCTTGTTTAGAAAAGTGAAATAAAGTTGTCATTTTGAAAACATCGCCATTTATTTTTTGTACAAAAAGAAAAATGGAAAAACAGTGAGCGGAAAAGACTCATTTGCAAAAAGATGTCTGATATTTCATTGATTAATCTTGTTGCACAAAAAGTACAGATGGCCCGATTACAAAATGAGTCTTGTCATCTTGGGCAAGATGCAAGACTTTGATGCATGCTATAAAAATACAGGAAATAATAATTACTCTGCATGAGTAACTCTTATAATTTCCTGGGAAGACCAGTTTGAGATACTGCTCCCCGGGATCTTTGGACGAATCCAATTTTCCAGGTTGAGTTCTTCTTCCAGCTCGTCTTCCAAATTGTTGATAGCATCAGGGGTGAGCATCCCCCCACTGACAAAACCGGGCTTCCCAGCAGCCTCTGCTTGATTTTGTTGAGTTGGTCTGTAACCCAACCCAAATTTGTCCTTCTTCTCCTCCACAGATAAAACCTTGCCCCAGCCTTGGGCAGTTCCCTCTTCAACAACCTTCCGGGCTTGTTGATAAGATGCCATGGAGATTCCAGATACAGCAGATGCTTCGTTCACGTTCAAGGCCTCAAACCCTTGGCTCATCGTTTCATGGATCTCCCCATCCATCTCAATATATTTGTAAGTAGCCAGATGGCTAACAAAAATATCCTCCTCTCCACAGATGGTAACGACTTGGCCTTCCCACTCAAATTTTAACTTCTGGTGAAGGGTAGACGTTATTGCGCCAGCGGCATGAATCCATGGTCTACCCAACAAACAGCTGTAGGCAGGCTGAATGTCCATCACGTAGAAGATCGTTTTAAAAGTTTGTGGGCCAATCGTTACAGGCAGCTCAATTTCTCCCAGAACCGATCTCTTAGAGCCATCAAAGGCTCTTACTACCAGGTTACTGGGACGCAATGCCAATCCTTCATACTCTAGCTTCACAAGGGCCTTTTTAGGTAAGACATTAAAGGATGATCCTGTGTCTACCAGCACATGGGAAAGGACTGCACCTTTACATTCCATGGTGATGTGCAAGGCCTTGTTATGGTTGCGGCCTTCCGTAGTCAGATCAGTATTGGTGAACCCTAGCCCATTGCTAGCAGTAACATTTCCAACCACAGTTTCCAACTGATTGACGGTGATCTCTTCAGGCACGTAAGCTGCGTGCAAGACTTTGAGTAGTGCATTCCGATGGGCTTCGGAGCACATAAGCAATGATAGAATGGAGATCTTGGAAGGCGTCTGATGAAGCTGATCCACTATTTTGTAATCACTCTTCTTGATGATTCTCATGAACTCATCAACTTCTTGATCAAAGGGCGTTTTCAAAGTTTCTTTGATAGCTGGATCTTCCTGCACCGGGCCCTTCCCTTTTGCCTTGGCAGCAGCTTCTGCTTCGGCAGTGGGTCTTTGAATTTGTGGAGCAAAGAGACGTCCACTTCGAGTGAAGCCTCCGCCTCCTCCCACATTGTCTATTTGTGGTGCAGGGGTTGATGGTTCAAGAGTGATTTTCTGTCCTTCGCAGTATACGTCAGAGCCGTAATGCCAAGGGATGGCCTTACTGCTTTCATAAGGTACTGGCCCAGGCACTGTGACAGTGACTGGGCTGATGGTAGCTGCAGAAGGAACTGTGATAGTCTGTGGATCATAATATATTGTTACTGGGGCCCTGATAGGAGTAGCACTTTGTGAGTTGTATGCGGAGTCATTTTCAGGATCATAATAAATCGTAACTGTTGAGACATCTTCATGGTTTGCTGCTGATGTTGTAGGAGACATTGTTGGAAGGATGGGTGTTGTTGTTGTAGGAGATTCAAAATGAAGTGGTGCTGAAGTTGTAGAAGGAATGTTCGTTGATATCTGGTCAGTTGAAATGACAGATGGAACATTTGTTGATGAAGCTGAAAAGTTGTCGGGAACAATGGTTGTTGTAGTTGTAGGAGATACTGGAATTGTTGCTGATGAGATTGCTGGATTTGTTGGAAATGATGTTGTAATTTGAAGCAGGCCACTCTGGATGAGACCATCTATGCCATCCCTCAAGTTATCACAACCATTCACTGAAATGTTGCAGTAAGCACACCCTAGCTCACATCCCGGGAACATTTGACATTCGAGGAGTTGAGCTTTGATTTCTACCAACGGTGTCCGAATCTGACCCACACTAGTTATTAAATAAGACGACTTGTCTTCTTCAATAGCATTGATTCGGGGACCACAATGGTGTGGCATAGGGTTTTTATTAACATTTGGTGGTGGTGCGAAATTTAGAGCCTTTGAATCCACCAGATCTTGTACCTTCATGTGCAAAGCTCTGCACTTTTCTGTACTATGTCCAGGTGCATTTGAATGGAAGGCACATCTGGCGTTGGAGTCATAATTTCTGGGTAGACTGTTGGGATCTGGAGGGGCCAATGTCCTTAGCTCAACTAGGTTGAGTTTCAGGAGTTGTGGCAGTAGCGTTGCATAGGGCATAGGGATTGGATCGATCACCCTATTGGCCTGAGAGGGCCTCTGTTGGAATGGTCTCTGCTGATTGTGGTTGTTTGTGTTGTTGTTGTTGTAATTTCTCGGAGGATACTGATTTTGTTGTTGGTACTGAGGTTGTTGCTGATAACTTTGTTGCGGTGGTTGATAAACTGGTTGTGGATGAGCTGGAGTGGGAATGGTGACTGCAGCCACAGACCTGTGAGCATATTGGGGCCTGCCCCTGCTGGTATGGACAACATTGGTCTCACCAGTTCTTCTTGGGCCTACAAAAGGCTTCCTTGCATTACCGGATGAGCTTGCACCGTTGTCTGAGATCTTACCCATCTTCAATAGGCTTTCAATTCTCTCCCCGGCTATGACTACATCTGCAAAGCTGGTAGATGAGAAGGCAGCTAGCCTATCAATGTAAGTCCCCTGGAGGGTGTTCATGAACATATCTGCCATCTCTCTCTCTGACATAGGTGGCTGAACAGCAGCAGCCAATTGCCTCCATCTCTGGGCATACTCTCGGAAACTTTCTCTAGACGACTGTGACATTCCCATTAGGAGGGTCCTGTTGGGTGCCATATCTAAGTTGTACTGATACTGCCTGATAAAGGCCTCTGCCAGGTCCTTCCAACACCTGATAGTTGCTCTCGTCAGATGAGAGTACCATTCTCTTGAAGCTCCCGTCAAGCTATCCTCAAAATAGAACATCCAGAGCTTCTCGTCCATGGTATAGGCTTTCAACCTCCCCAGGAAGGATTGTAAATGGGTTCTGGGGCAGGAAGTCCCGTTGTACTTTTCAAAACAAGGAGGCTTAAACTTATGGGGAATCCTGACCCCGTCTACCAAGCCCATGTCCATAACATCAAAACCCAAAGAGTTTTGAGACTCCAAGGATCTTAATTTCTCAGCTATCTCATCCAGCCTTCTATCATAAGCTTCCTCCCCAGCTCCCATTACTGTAAACTGATCTTCCTGGGGGTCTTCTTGCAGTACCCTCCCTGCTGTGGCATTCCCTTGTATATTGACAGGGATGTTGGCCTCTGGATGGAGGTGGGGTCCAAAGACTGGGGGGTTGACATGAGGTTGGACTCTTTCATTGTTGCTTGTCCCAGCAGTCCCTGGCTGATGATCTTCCTGGTTTCTCCCTTCTACCAGTGCTCTCAACCTCTCCTGGCTTTGAGCCATATTGTTCATCACCTCCATGAATTGTGTCATCTGATTCCTCATTTCCAACCTCTCGTTGGTCATTTGGTTTCTGACCTCTGTAAGGTCCTGCTGCATCTGATCCATCTGTATGCCCGGAAGGTTGTTACGGGTTGGATATCTATGTGGACGGTTGAGTGGAAACACACGCCGTCGAGCAATAATTCCTGAAATCACAACAGAGTTAGCAACAGCAACAAAACAAACCTACAAAACAAAACAAAAGGTTAGTATGCAATGCAGTGTGTCCATTTGTTCCCAAGGTATCCGGCTTGGTACTTGGTTTTGACCTTTCCAGACCCCTTGAAGAAGATGCTTGTGATGTTGCTTGAGGAGATCAGATGAAACAAACCAACACATATATTACAAAAAGGTAAATGATACATAGTTTGTTTCTTTTACAATACAAGCCCTCTGAGGGGTCAAAAATACAACATAAAGAAAAATACATAAAATGAAAGCAACAACAAGCAAAAGGTCAAACACCAAGGCCAAATTCATCCTCCTGAACTTCCTTGAGAAGTGCTTCAGTCACAGGATCAGCTGGACGCTCTGTAAGGTTCCTGATGAGGAGATTCCTTGTAGTAACAGCTGCAGTTAGCTTCTTGTGCTGACTTTGGTCCTTTGACCTCTTCACTCCAGCTCTAATCTTCAGCTCTGAGATCTCCCTCTGGGCTGCTGCCAGGGCCTCTTGTTGCTCTTTTGCACTGGCTTCCATCTGTTCCATCTTATCCTGGGTCCTTTTGTCCTCTTGAGTACGAGCTTCGGTGATTCTGACCCACCTAGCTTGACTCTCCTTCAGATACAAATCAGTCCTGGCCTTCTGGAACTGAGCTTCCTTGCAGGCATTCTTCAGAATTTGTTCTCCAGCTCTAGACTTCTTAATGTATTCTTCAGACTTCTCAATTCTAGCCAAATGCTCCACCTTCAACTTCTCCAACCTTTCAATATCCAATCTACCATCACTCCTCTCCCAGAGGGTCTTCTGTAGAGCTTGAGTCAGCTTTTCATTCCTCTCTTTCAACTTCTCAAACTCCTCTAAGCTGACAGTTGCTGGAGGTGGTGTTGTGGAAGGCCCAGGCATATCTTCAATAGTAAAGGGCATCCCATAGAATTGAGCCCTGGCATGGGACCAATCATAGTACTGTGCTGATGCCACATTGTTGCACTTCCCCAGAATGGTTACCCCTTTAGTCTGCACATTGTCCCAGGCCCAGGCTGCTTGCCTGACAACAGCTAGATTAGGCTTGATTTCAACATAAAGGGTTTCAGTCAGATCCTGTGCTCTAGGGGGATGGACTAATGCATAGCCCAGTTGTCTTTTGAACAACAGAGGGTTGTAATTGATGCACCCTTTCACTCCAATCAAAGGCACATTGGGAAATTGTCCACAATTTGTAATGATGTCTCTGCCCTTAGTACTCTGAGTACACCATCTGATATCATCTGAGGTTAGAGCAACGAGCCTTTTAGCCCAGTTCTTCTGTTGGTGAGGGTTCAAGAATGCATCAGTCTTTGGCAAATGCTTGAGCAGCCAAGTGTAGAACAAAGGAGCACAGCATCTCACTAATCTCCCCCTTTGCTTTTCATTCCTTTGATGAATTGAGTAGTAAAGATCTCCCAGTAAGGTGGGCACTGGGTTTCTCAGGATGAAAAGATGGATTGCACTCTTGCTAACAAACCTAGGCTCATCTGCAAAAAGAATGACCCCATATATGCCAAGGGCCAATAGAGCACAGACTGCCTTCCACTCCCCCAGGGAGGCCTTCAGACTAGCTTGAGAAGTCAAGAAATCCAGATGAAAACCAGAGATTCCAGCTTTAGATGTCAAATTCTGCCCAATCAGAACTGGTTCCAGGTGTAATGCCTTGGCAATCTCCTCATTACTTGGGAAAGCCATCTCAGGGTTGAAAGGGATTCCACCCCTGATGGGTACACCAACCAATGATAAATATTCCTCTAACAAGGGTCCCAACTGAAAATTCTGAAATTTAAAGCACCTCAGGGGAGGGTCATAGAACTGCAGGCAGGTATGTATCAAGCTCCTCTGTGAGGGGTCCAAATCCATAACCACATCAAGGATTCCTCCATAATGTTCTCTAAAAAGTGGTATATGGTCTGGAGTAATCAGGGTCTGAATCCTCCTGATGCTAGCTAGCTCAGGCTCAAAGAAGTGATATGAGATATTGCTCTTCTTAGGTGCCATGTTGATGAAGAATAAGTGTTGGTGATGATGACTGAGGACAACACTGCAGATGGACCACTGGTAGGCTGAGACTGAGGATGCAAGTGACTGAAGCAGGTGACTGATAGCTGAAGCAAGTGTTGATGAAGATAGGTCTAAGCTGATGATGGGGTCAAAACCAAGCCAAAATGATAGGATGGATACCCTGAAAAACAAATAGACACATGTTAAAAATGATGCAATGATGATGTATGCAAATGATATGCAAAGGTTTGTGACTGAGCTGGATCTGATCAAGTGCTCTGATATAAGTCCAAGTGTGTTCAAGAAATCCAGATGGAGGTCTATAAGTCCAGTAACCAAGGTGGGGGACTCAAATAAAGAGCCACATGTCCAGGGTTTTAGAATCACAAGAACTGTTCCAAAATGGAGTACTCTTATTCAAACAAAGTAACAGGGTATGCTGAGGTCAAGGGTACCTGCAAACCTGTAAACAGCCCAACCCCCTCACAGGTGGTGTTCTAAAACAAGGATCCTCAGACTTGGATCAGTTATGAGAAGTGTAAACACTTCTAACCCGGAGGTACAGTGTTTACAATAACCATAAAAGTTCCTCCTCTAATTCACCTCAGTTTCTGAAGGTCAATACTAAAGGTCATCCAGACTTAGCAGGCTTCCCAGATAGCCCTAGCATTGCAGGAAATCTGCAACACATAGTTCTCAAGAAGAAACCCATATCTGAACCGTGTTTCGTATTCCCGCACCAGACCGAGATGGAATGGGAAAGAATATGAACCACTCTAGCCTAGGTGTCACTCAGGTCCCAGGTATAGGACCTCAACTCTCAGTAGAACCCCACCCATCAAAGCAAAACCAGATCCAGCCAGACAGCATGACAGTATGATATATGTAAAGCTATAAATAAAGCAAATAAACAACTGTACATAAAGCAATAAACAAAAATAAATATACAAGCACAGGTAGCACATAACACCCCAGTAAACACAAACCAATCAAGCGCTAGGAGGAACCCACTAAAAGAACCAGAAGCCCTGGTTGCAGTATAAGGGTCCCCAGCAGAGTCGCCAAGCTGTCGCTCCCGATAAATGGGACTGGCCCAGATAAAGGTACAGACGCGAACGGTCGGCGAGAGGGACAATGAGAACACACAGCCGTGAACTCACTGGAGATGAATAGAGTCGCCAGCTAGGCATTTTTATCCCGGAGGAAAGGTAATGTTGCATAGACCTAGAAAAGATACGGATAAGACGGTTGCGAACCAGAGAGACTGAGAAAGGGGGTTGGTTACAACCTGGGAAGGTATTAGCACCCAGATTGTCCGCCGTACTCGACGGGATCCACGCTTAAAAGATTTGTGTTTTAAAGGGGTAGTGTCAGTGCAATTTGTGTATGAAAGAGCTGGAGAAGAATGTACAGGTGTCAGTGTAAAACAAGTGAAGTGTATAAATGAAGTGTTAGTGTAAGAATGGAGAATAAGATGATCAAGATCATGAGGCTAAGAAGAATAATGCTGGAAGGAGGGGGAATATACAGAGACTTTTGTTCGATAACTGTTAAGTTATGCCTACGTATCCTCTCGTGCAATGAGGAAGTCAGAACATCGTAGTTCGACTCAAAGAGACTGAAAGATGAATTGACTTGTGAACTGCTTGCTGTCTATGCTCAAGTGTATGACCTGTCTGGCTCAGGTGCTAACTGTCTTGCACTAGACGGAAGGAGCAAGTTCTCGTTTATGAGTGAATGAGATGAGAAAAGAATCCCGGAGGAGACGATTATTGTTTGTTTTTGAGTTTTCAGTCTTTTATTGCTTTTGAAGTTTGTCATAAGTTAATGAGCTTAAGCCTAAACCAGTGGATTTAGTAAACTCATCACATCCTCCCTCTGATTAGGGGTAATGAGATTACCTTAAATGTGAAGTCAGCTTCTCACACTTAATCACCTTTGGTGTAGGATTAAGATCATTAACCTACTTGTGATTATTTAGATGTTTTTGTGGTTTTTGTTTAGTGTTAAGTAATGAGGTTAAGCCATAATCAGGGATTAAACAGACTCATTACACCATCCTAATAGAAGGATAATAGATGAGAGTGTTTAAGCTGAGGAAAGCTCCTCAACTAAATCCATGATTAGGGATTAAACTCATGACAAAACAAAGCCTTTATTAAGTGGATTTTATTTAATAATATGATGAAGAAGTGATTTTTTAGGGTTTGTAAGACAACTTGAGGGGGACTTGTCCATTAACACTAGGGTTAGACCTTCTTAACCAATTAAGGAAGAATTAGAACCCTAATGCAAGGCCCAAGTTACAAGCTTGATGTCTTGATGATCATTAGATGAATTGATTAAAGGATTTAAACACATTAAGGGTTTAACACTTAGGATTAAAGTTACACACTCCATCCTAATAGAAGGATGCAGGCATAAGCTTAATCACAAAGCCTTAAAGCCTTTAAGGTTTAGTCCCTGATTATGAGGTGAGAAGAGAAGACTCAAGAGAGACACAAAGGTAAAAACTAATGGGGAGACTAATCAAAACCCTAATCATTGTCATGCTTGGTTGTTCCTAAGGTTTGTGAGGTTTACAAGAGCAATCTTCAATGGAACCACCAGGAAGCAGATGAAAGGATCAGGAGAAGCAAAGTAACTTGCTTCATTCAAGAAGTCAAGTCACTTGAAGAAAGAAAGTGAGAAGAAGAAGAAAGAGCAAGCTCAATCTCAAACACATATCAAAATGCAGCAAGGATGCAAGAGAGAGATGAGAGGAAAGTATGAGAAGTGAAGGCAAATTCACTTCTCAAAATCACTTACCACCTGAAAGGTTAGAAAAGAAATGCAATGCAATGCAAAATGGGATGGAATGGTATGAAGTAAATCAAAACCAGAAGCATGTTTATGATGATAATGATGCTATGAAGTGATACAAACATGAGACAACAAATGGAGATGATCATACAAGCTTATGGATGCAAATGGAGCAAGTTAAGCACCAAGAACATACATGAAAAGTTATGGAAGGCACATGGCATACATCATGACAAATGCAAGATGCAATGATCAAACATGCTTTCAATATGTCTTATGATGTTAAATGAATCAAATGGAGGCATGGAATGTCATGGCAAGTCATGTTATGCAAGAGAATGCAAGATGGATGCATATGGAAGCCCAAATTAGGGTTTATGATCAAAGCATCAAACAAAAACCAAAATCAGAAGCAAACCACATTACAAAAAATTGAAAATGCACTCAAAGGACCCCTAACCCTATACTAACCCACTGCCCAAAGGAGAGGTCTCAAATCCTAACCAATTTCAAGTTATGATTTTTCTAAGTTTTCTAGGGTTTTAGGGTTCCTTAACAAGAAAAATACCAAACAAATGGAAAATGAAAGATCAAATCATGGCCATTTAATCTCACAAACTACATGCTAAACACAATGCAATGCAAAAAGAATCAAGGTCCAACTCTTTAGGGTTAGGCAGAAATGATTTTTGGAAGTTTGGATCAAAATAATGCATAAAAATGATTTTAATTCAATGAAAAATTCTCAAAATGCATCAAGATCAAAAAATAAATTTGGTTTGAAGGTTGGACAATGTTTCTAAATGTCTTAAAACATTTCATGAATTTTTTGGTGATTTTTAAATACCTAAAAGTATTTTTAATAAATTAATTTTCATTAATCAATTAAAAATAAACTTTTAAATATTTAAAAATACTTTTTTTAATGCTAAAAATGAAAATAAAAATATTTTTGTGTTTTAAAAATTAATGAAACCCTTGGTAAAAAATTTCATAATTTTTAAAGCCTTTTTACTATTTTTAATAAATATGAGAAATAAAATGAGAAAAAATGAAATTAAAATCAAAATAAATGGAAGTATGCTGGATGGATGGCTGAGATTGAGTCTGGCCAGGAAAGGGTTGACTGCGCGCGCAGATGAAAGGCCCACATTCAAACTTGGTTAATCTGAATTATTAAATAATTAATTGTGATTAGGGTTTCTAATGATGAATCACAGCCACACACACGCGCGCGAAGTCAACAAAGTCAAGGCATCCAACGCTCCAGATTCAAACTGCCTTAATTACAGGATTAAAACCCTAATTATTTTCAGGTGGCCGGAGAAGACCTCCGGTCGTCTTCTCCGGTGGGAACCCCACCTGAAAATTTCTAAAACCCTCAAAACGTAACTAAAATGAAATCTAAGAACACAGAAATGATCCCCATAACCCACTGAATCAAAACCCTAGCACAAACATCATTTATATTTCATCAATCTCATGAATCGAAATAAACAAGATTTTAGGGCAAGACTTTCAGAACACGATTACATCCTTATTTTTCCACCATTTTCAAAACCAATGACATATTTATGATCAGGGAAGCATGAATAACAACTTAAGAACTTAAAAAAGGATTTCTGGAAAAAATGTTCTTGAGCTACCTGAGTTTCGAAGCTTTCAATCTTGCAACTTTCTGACCCCTTCCTTTGATGCAAACCACTCCCTTTGGTCCTCTGATGTTGCTTGGATGCTTAGAAAAGATTTATGCTGGCTAGTTTGGGAGATTGAACAAGTTCTGTTCAAGCTCAGGTGAGAATGGTGTTTGTGATTTAGGCAGTTTCAGGCAAGGGTGAGGGGTTCTTTGTGATCAGGATGATGATTTGAGAAGGTTTGTGAAGTTTGTTCAAGTGTTTGTGGCCTGTGGAATGAGTTTCGAAGGCTTTGGCTTTGAGAGTGAAAAATGGGAAAACTGAGTTCTTGCTTGTTTCAGGCTTATGTCTTGTTGGTTTTGGTTCAATGAAGCATGGTGAGGTGATTAGTGGAGTTTGTTTGAATGTTGGTTGCTTGTGGAATGAGATTCGAAGGCTTTTGCTTGAGGGAGTGAAAATGGGAATGTGATGTTATGGCTTGCTTCAGGCTTGCTTGTTGTATGAAATGGCTGGCATTTTGTTTGTATAAATTAATCCCATTGGTCAGATGATGTGACTTGGCCTTTTGGGATAGGTGTGCTAGCTTTTGCAAAAAGTCCACTCTTGTGTAAGAGAAAGCATGGGCAGCTTCTAGCTTGGTACAAGGGGTGTGGGCTGCGCAGCAAGGTGAGGGGAAAGGCTAGGGTTGGTTCAGCATCCAAGGCATCAAGTGGATGGAAGTGTTATGATGGTTTTGCAACTTGATCACCTTAGTTCACATGAAAATATCTTGCTCCCAAGGCCATGAAACATGAGAAATTCTTAGTCCATTCTGAACTTTAGGGTACATGTGATGTTTGTGTGATGGTTAGACATGAATTAGAAGTCACAAATGCCTTGGTACAAAGTTTTTGCAAGTTTCTCAATTGGTGCATATTTTGAAAATTAGTGATTTTTGCCAACTTTGACACACCATAACTTTTGATCCAAAATGAATTAGGTCATGTTCTTGTACTTTTTGAAAAGGGAAAGATCTAATCTACAACTTTCATGACCAAAGTTTTTCCATTTGAAGCATTTTTGGATCAAAAAGCAAGGGTTGAAAAAGTTGCATAAAATGACATTTCATTAAAAGTCAACCATGCCCTAAAAAGTCAACTTTGCAAAAACTTGTAATTCTTGAATTTTGTGAACTTAAACCTTCTTCCATGATCAAATAAAGATCAAATACACTCAAAATGATGAAGATCACCCCTTGGTTGGGTCATTGGGGGCCTCAGATGCCCTGATTTTGCACTGACTTGTCCAGAAAGTCAACTCTTGATCAGATGACTTCCCCAAGGAATTTCTTCATGAAAATTGATATGCATACTCCCTATACCATATAGAGACCAATAGAAACAAGAATGACCAAAAAATTTGGAGTTATGGCCTCTGAAACCAAAACCCTAATTTTAGGTCATCTGTGTAGTCAAACCTGACTCTGCCTCCATACCAATCCCAGTTCTTGTGATTCTTTGGCATTCTTGACTTTGAGAAGATGTAATATGATACTTGAACACATATAGACCCCTTTGAAGTGATTGATGACCTTTGGAGTGGCTCAAGAAGCTCTTGGATTGCTCAGATCACAAACCCTAGATGCAGAGGACTTAGAACCTATGCAGTGAATCAAAAATGTGATATGAGATGCTATGATTATGTTCATGCATATGAAATGATCACAAGCCATGGTGTGAATGGGTGAGGGCAAATTTGGGGTGTTTACAGGGTGTCCTGCGTAGCAAGAAGTGTGGAGATCCCTAGGATCAATTTTGAAGTCAGCCAGCAGATGGATTAGGGTTTGAGTGAGGTTTTGCAACTTTGTTCCACTTTGCCCCTTTTGAAGTTTCTTGATCCACAAGTCATAAAAATGAGAAAACTCTTGATGCAATCTGACTTTTAGACATTGGTTCATGTTTGTGTGAAGATTAGAAGTCCATTTGAGGTCTCAATTTGCCTTGGCAAGGGATTTTGCAACTTTGCCTCTTTGGTAGAAAACTTGAAATTATGTGATTTTTCCCAATTTTGACAAGCCATAACTTTTGATCCAAAATGAATTAGGACAAGTTCTTGTACTTTTTGAAAAGGTAATGATCCATTCTACAACTTTCATGACCAAAGTTTTCTCATTTGAAGCATTTTTGAATCAAAAAGCAAGGGTTGAAAAAGTTTCCCAAAATGGCAAGTTTCCATTACAAGTCAATTTCCCAAAAAGTCAACTTTGCAAATGGCTTGAAATTCTTCAATTTTGTGAACTTCTAACATCTTCTATGATCAAATAAAGATCATACATAATCAAAATGATGAAGAACACCCTTTGGTTGGGTCATTGGGGGCCTCAGATGCCCTAATTTTGCACTGACTTGCTCAAAAAGTCAACTCTTGATCAGATGCCTTCCCCATGGAATTTCTTCATGAAAATTGATATGCATGATCCCTATACCATATAGAGACCAATAGAAACAAGAATGACCAAAAAATTTGGAGTTATGGCCTTTGAAACCAAAACCCTAATTCTAGGTCATCTGTGCAGTCAAACCTGGCTCTACTTCCATGCCAACCTCAGTTCTTGTGATTCTTTGATTTTCTTGACTTTGAGAGGATATAATATGATGCTTGAACATACATGGGCCCCTTTGAAATGATTGATGACCTTTGGAGTGGCTCAAGTGGCTCTTGGATTGCTCAAATCACAAACCCTAGATGCAGATGACTTTGAACCAATGCAGTGAATCAAAAATGCAATATGAGATGCCATGATTGAGCTTATGCATATGAAAAGATCACAAGCCATGGTGTGAATGGGTGAGGGAAAATTTGGGGTGTTTACAGCTGCCCCTATTCAAACATGAGTTAGCTGTGCAGGATGTAAGCAACGGCTTAACAGGCGAACAAGATAACTTGTGGTTGAATACCAAAGACAGTCCAAAATTTGCACTCACAGAATGAAGAAGAAAAGGGATATAGATTGTAAAAGAAAATAAAGTATATTTATAAAGTGCGGGCGACGGAGGACGACCGTCGAGCAGAGGACGACTGGTGGGGAAAGAGCGATGCCGGGGACGGCTGACATGCTGGGGATATGAGAGATTATGATGGGGACGGCCATCAAGATGAAGTGACAAAGATTCTCTGGGGAATAGGTAAGAATAAATGATAAGGTACGGTCATCAAAGGTGAAGGACGATCACCTAGCAGGGGACGGCTGCTCCGTTGGGTATAAGATGAGGGACGGTCATCTAAGGGTGAAGGACGATTACCTGGCAAGGTACGGTTGCCAAAAATATCGCGACATAGGACGAAAGCCGGATAAAAGGTCGACGATGGGGACGACCATCAGATAAGCATGATGAGGGACGATCATCAAGAGGTGAAGGACGATCACCTAGCAGGGTACGACTGCTCTGAAGGTATCATGACATAGGACGAATGTCAGATAACAAAGATCAACGATGGGGACGACCATCGGATAAAATGATGAAGGACGATCATCAAAAGGTGAAGGACGATCACCTAGCAGGGGACGGCAGCTAAATATCACGACATAGGACGAATGCCGGATAAAAGGTCGACGATGGGGACGGCCATCGGATAAGCATGATGAAGGACGATCATCAAGAGGTGAAGGACGATCACCTAGCAGGGTACGGCTGCTCTGAAGGTATCATGACATAGGACGAATGTCAGATAACAAAGATCAACGATGGGGACGACCATCGGATAAAATGATGAAGGACGATCATCAAAAGGTGAAGGACGATCACCTAGCAGGGGACGGCTGCTAAATATCACGACATAGGACGAATGCCGGATAAAAGGTCGACGATGGGGACGACCATCAGATAAGCATGATGAAGGACGATCATCAAGAGGTGAAGGACGGTCACCTAGCAGGGTACGGCTGCTCTGAAGGTATCATGACATAGGACGAATGTCAGATAACAAAGATCAACGATGGGGACAGCCATCGGATAAAATGATGAAGGACGATCACCTAGCAGGGGACGACTTCTAAATATCACGACATAGGACGAATGCCGGATAGAAAAGGGTTCCAATAATGGAGACTCCACTGGGGAAAGGATGAGGGATGGTCATCCAAAGGTGAAGGACGATCACCTGGCAGGGTACGGCTGCCGAACGGATATCATGACATAGGACGAATGTCGGATAGAAAAAGGTTGCTTTGCTGGCGACCTACTGGGGAATAGTAAACACGGACGAGTTTTTACATCCAAGAAATAAAAGATGCGGACGAGCATCCCTAAGACCGTGATACAGACGAGTATCAGTAGAAACAAACGCTGACGCATGTTCAAAGATGATGATACAGACGAGTACCAACTGGTTAACAAAGAACACGGACGAGTGTTAATTCTGTGGGGACTCCTCTGGGGAATAGTAGACACGGAAGAGTGTCTAAATTCAAGAAGACATAAGTGTTTGACATGTGTATGGATTAAAGATGCGGACGATCATCCTTAAGACTGTGATACGGACGAGTATCAGGTAGAAACAAATGCTTTACGCATGTTCTGAGATGATGATACAGACGAGTATCAGCTGGTTAACAAAGAACGCGGACGAGTGTCGAATCTGAGGGGATGTAAGTGGTGTACACAAGATACGGACGAGTATTTGTATGAGTAAAACAGCAACAAGTATGAGTGGTACACTGACAAGTGTTTAACTTGCTGGGGGGTGACACAGACGAGTGTCAAAAGGTATATAATAAACAAGTATATGCTTTACAAAGTGTTCAGGTATCTATGCTGGGGAAGGTGACATGGACGAGTGTCAGGGAATCTGTATGGATATATGTATCTGTGAGTGCAAAGGGGACGCTTTGGCTTTCTACTAGGGATATGACACGGACGGGTGTCAAGAAGTATCTGTAATATATAAGTGTCTGCTTGTAAAGAAGGCTCGGGCGACTTTACTGGGGAATCATGACATGGACGGGTGCCAAAAGGAGTGTGCATTTGTATTTATGAGTGTGAGGCAAATGCCTTGGCTTTCTGCCGGGGAATCTGGAGAGTTTCTCTGTATATCTTTGACGGATTGTCGGTACTCACAAGTGTTTGATTCAGAACATGGCTTATGATCATGCAATATGTTTGATTTTTGCCGGAATGCTACGCTCTGTGGGGAGAATATGATGTAAATGCTTTATGATTATGCGAAGATACTGATCCGGGATTCGGATCCCACTGCTGCGAAGATCTCTGGTTGATCTGCTTGGAGTGGACATCCTAGCTGGGGATGCGATCATTAGTGGGATCTGACATATGGGACTCTGCTTGGGGATATAGGTCACTGATAGACCTATCTTGATAATGAGGGACCCAACTGGGGTTTGTAGAAGCTTTCGTTACTCTGTTGTGAGACCTTCAGGTTATTGCTCTTCTGGATAGAGGCTGAAACTCTGTGGGGAGATGGTTCCCTGGCTTTTGTACTTGGCTGAGGAGGAAATAAATGGTAACTCAGCTGGGGAGAAGGAAACTCCGGTGCTAAGGCTGAGTAGATAATGATTTGCCAGCTTGCTGGGATGAAGCTTTCATGCCCCATGCTGTGCTCTGAATACCTGAAAAGATAGAGAAACGCACAAGTAATCCCGAGGTATCCCTTACCGGATTCCGTCATAGGAGTTCAGACACTCCCGGGAGTAAGTATATTTCCTGCACGCATGTATTTTTAGAAGAAAAGCATCTGTATTTATGCAATCAGTATCTTAAAGACGTCGGACATTCTTGCAAATGAAAATAAAATGTACGAGACGAAACATGACTGAAAAATCTGATTTTATTAATTCATGGGCCCTGAATTGGCGAGATACAGTCAAAGAAACAAATCCCCTAAAATGAGGAGATTGCTACAAATTGAGAAATAAAAGGTATTGGCAATGTTGACGGCGCTTCAGAGAGCTTCCATTTGCTATGACTCGTATGACATTTGACGTTCTTCTCGTCTTGCTTTTTGAAGAAGGCTGATTCTGATCGGCGCTTGATCCTTTCGAAGCTTACCAAGTTGTGAGTGATACAGATGAATTCAGAATGCATTCGTTCGCTTATTCCCTTGTTTTGCATGGATCGCCCTTTCGGATTTTCAATCCATCGGGATACCCTTTTTTGCCTGAGTCGTCCGATGTGGCTTTTCAACTCAGCGGGTGTACATTTTTGTTTATTTTCCCTTATTTTTGCCCGAGTCTTTTATTCTGTTTTTGACTCGCCGGGATGCCCTATTTTTGCCTGGACTTACATTCTGTTTTTATGTCCAGCGGGTCATTTTTATGCGAAGTATTTTTTAACTGCATCTGAATTCACAGGGGACGGGAAGTCTTCACCATCCATAGTACTGAGCATGAGTGCTCCACCAGAGAAAACTTTCTTTACTACGAATGGTCCTTCATAGTTCGGAGTCCATTTGCCCCTGTGGTCTGTATGAGGAGGGAGGAGTCTTTTCAGCACAAGATCTCCTACTTGGTATTCTCGGAGTCTGACTTTCTGATCGAAGGCTTTCTTCATTCTTTTCTGATACAGCTGCCCATGACAGATTGCAGCCAATCTCTTTTCTTCAATCAGACTCAGTTGTTCGTATCGGGATCGGACCCACTCTGCTTCGTTCAGCTTAACATCCATTAATACCCGTAGGGAGGGTAACTCAACTTCAACAGGTAGGACTGCTTCCATACCATACACAAGTTGATACGGTGTTGCCCCAGTGGATGTTCTGATTGACGTACGGTACCCATGCAAGGCAAACGGTAGCATTTCATGCCAGTCCTTGTAAGTAACCACCATATTTTGCACAATCTTCTTGATATTCTTATTAGCTGCCTCGACAGCGCCATTCATCTTTGGCCTGTAAGGAGAAGAATTGTGGTGTTGGATCTTGAAGTCCCGGCACAGTTCTGCCATCATTTTGTTGTTTAAGTTGGAACCATTATCAGTAATGATTCGCTCGGGCACTCCATACCGACAAATGATGTCTCTCTTCAGAAATCGGGCTACCACTTGCCTTGTAACATTTGCATAGGAAGCTGCTTCGACCCACTTGGTGAAATAGTCAATAGCAACCAAGATGAATATGTGGTCGTTTGAAGCAGTCGGTTCAATCTTGCCGATGATGTCAATGCCCCACATGGCAAAGGGCCAAGGTGAAGACATCACATTCAGAGGATTCGGAGGAACATGCACTTTATCCGCATAAATCTGGCATTTATGGCACTTTCTGGCATAGGCATAACAGTCGGCATCCATTGTGATCCAGTAATAGCCTGATCTTAGCAACTTCTTGGCCATGGCATGCCCTCCTGCATGGGTACCAAAGGATCCTTCGTGCACCTCGTGCATCAACAAGTCTGCTTCTGTTCTATCAACGCATCTGAGGAGTACCATATCAAAGTTTCTCTTGTACAGGGAACCATCAGTATTCAGGAAGAAACTACTAGCAAGCCTTCTTAATGTCTTCTTATCATTGGAAGATGCCCCAGGTGGGTATGTCTGATCCTCCAAGAAGCACTTAATGTCATGGAACCAAGGTTTATCATCTTTAACAACTTCTGCCGAGAATACATATGCTGGTCTGTCAAGTCTGGATACTGAAATCCGAGGTACAAAGTTGGTAGCTTGAACTTTGATCATGGATGAAATGGTGGCAAGAGCATCTGCAAATTGATTCTCGTCTCGAGGGATATACTCAAGCTTGACTGTTGTGAAGAAAGTCAATAACCTCCTTGTATAATCCCTGTAAGGTATCAGATGATCCTGGTGTGTGTACCATTTACCGTTGGTTTGATTAACTACCAGAGCTGAATCTCCGAACACAGTCAAAGTCTTGATCCTGAGGTCAAAGGCTTCCTCAAGACCCATAATACAAGCTTCGTATTCAGCTTCGTTGTTAGTGCAGTTGAAAGTGAGCTTTGCCGAGAAAGGCATGTGAACTCCCTTAGGTGTAATGAGTACTGCACCAACACCACGACCATTCATATTAACAGCCCCGTCAAACATCATATTCCATTCTTCTTTTGGGTCAGGCCCTTCGGTGTGAACAGGCTCTTCATGATCTTTTGCTTTTATGAACTTGATGTCTTCATCAGGGAAGTCAAATCTCATAGGCTGGTAATCATCAATAGGTTGCTCAGCAAGATAATCAGACAATACACTACCCTTGATGGCTTTTTGAGATGTGTACTGGATGTCATATTCTGTGAGGATCATTTGCCATCTTGCAACCCGTCCGGTAAGTGCTGGCTTCTCGAAAATGTACTTAACTGGGTCCATCTTTGATATCAACAAAGTAGTGTGGGTCAACATATACTGCCTTAGTCGGCGAGCAGCCCACGCTAAAGCACAACAAGTTTTCTCGAGCAGTGAATAACGTTGTTCACAGTCGGTAAACTTTTTGCTCAGGTAGTATATTGCATACTCTTTTCGACCAGACTCGTCATGCTGGCCCAACACACACTCCATTGACTCTTCTAATACTGTCAAGTACATTATTAGAGGTCTTCCTTCAACTGAAGGCATAAGGATAGGAGGTTCTTGCAAGTATTCCTTGATTTTGTCAAAAGCCCTCTAGCAGTCTTCGTTCCACCTGACCGTTTGTTCCTTTCTTAACAGCTTGAACAAAGGCTCACAGGTTGCTGTAAGGTGAGATATGAACCGTGAAATGTAGTTCAATCTACCTAAGAACCCCCGAACTTCTTTTTCTTACTTTGGTGCAGGCATTTCTTGAATGGCTTTGACTTTGTCAGGGTCAACTTCAATCCCTTTTTCACTCACAATAAATCCCAGCATCTTACCAGATATTACCCCGAATGTGCACTTGTTGGGGTTTAACTTTAGTTGGTACTTCCTCAGACGCTTGAATAGCTTCAACAGATTTACCAGGTGGTCTTCTTCTGTGAGGGACTTGGCAATCATGTCATCCACATAACATTCAATTTCTTTATGATTCATGTCATGGAATAATGTTACCATAGCCCGTTGATAAGTGGCACCAGCATTCTTCAGTCCGAATGGCATCACCTTATAACAGAATGTGCCCCAGGGTGTGATGAAAGTTGTCTTCTCCATGTCTTCAGGTGACATCTTGATCTGATTGTATCCTGAAAATCCATCCATGAAGGAGAATACCGAGAACTGAGCCGTATTATCAACCAATACATCAATGTGAGGTAAAGGGAAGTCATCCTTTGGACTGGCTCTGTTCAGGTCCCGGTAATCCACACACATTCTCACCTTGCCGTCCTTCTTAGGCACAGGTGCAATATTAGCAACCCACGGCGGATAACTAGTCACAGCAAGGAACCCGGCGTCCCACTGCTTTTGCACCTCTTCTTTGATCTTCATTGCCATATCTGGGCGAGTACGGTGCAGTTTCTGTTTAACCGGCGGGCAGTCTTCTTTTAAAGGCAGCTTGTGCATGACAATATCGGTGTCCAACCCTGGCATATCCTGGTAAGACCAAGCAAACACATCCACATATTCACGAAGCATGTCAATCAGTTGTTCCTTTACTGAATCTTCTAGGCAGGCCCCGATCTTAACCTCTTTCACATCTTCTTCTGTACCAAGATTAACCATTTCGACCTCCTCCTGATGAGGAGTGATAACCTTCTCCTCTTGCCTTAACAACCTGGCTAGCTCTTCAGGAAGCTCATAATCTTCTTCAACCCCTTCATCAGCTTGATTGATTGGATTGTCAAAGTCATACGAAGCCATAGCTGTGCTGTTGTCGGTGCAGTCTGAAAGGCACTCTCTGCAAGGGTTTAGATTGTTCATTTTAGTGATTGATTTTAATCTTGTTTAGAAAAAAGTGAAGTAAAGTTATCATTTTGAAAACATTGCCATTTTTATTTTTGTACAAAAAGAAAAATGAAAAACAGCGAGCGAAAAAGAAAAAGACTCATTTGCAAAAGATGTCAGATATTCGTTGATTGATCTGTTTGCACAAAATTACAAGATGGCCCGATTACAAAATGAGTCTTGACATCTTGGGCAAGATGCAAGACTTGATGCATGCTTAAAATATACAGGATATAATAATTACTCTGCAGGAGTAACCCTTATAATTTCCTGGGAAGACCAGTTTGAGATACGGCTCCCCGGGACCCTTGGACGTATCCAGCTCTCCAGGTTGCGCTCATATTCTGACTCATCTTTCAAGTTGTTCACTGCATCCGGGGTGAGCATTCCCCCGCTGACAAAATTGGGCTTCTTAGCAGCCTCTGATTGATCTTGTTGAGTTGGTTTGTAACCCAACCCAAATTTGTCCTCCTTCTTCTCTACGGGCAGCAACTTGCCCCAGCCTTGGGCAGTCCCCTCTACAACAACCTTCCTGGCTTGCTGATAAGACGTCATGGAGGTTCCCAGTACAACAGATGCTTCATTTATGTTCAGGGCCTCAAATCCCTGGCTCATGGTTTCATGGATTTCTCCATCCATCTCAATATACTTGTACGTAGCCAGAGGGCTAACAAAGATATCTTCTTCACCATAGATGGTGATGATCTGGACTTCCCACTCGAATTTCAGCTTCTGGTGAAAGGTAGACGTAACTGCGCCAGCGGCATGGATCCAAGGTCTACCCAACAAACAGCTGTAGGCCGGCTGAATGTCCATCACATAGAAGGTAATTTTAAAAGTCTGCGGGCCAATCATCACAGGCAGATCAATCTCCCCTAGCACTGATCTTTTAAAGCCATCAAATGCTCTTACCACCAAATTACTCGGACGTAACGCCAAGCCATCATACTCCAGCTTCACTAAGGCTTTCTTTGGTAGAACATTGAGTGAAGACCCAGTGTCCACCAGTACATGAGACAGAACAGCACCCTTGTATTCTAGAGTGATGTGTAAAGCCTTGTTGTGGTTACGTCCCTCAGTTGTTAAGTCAACATTGGTAAAGCCCAGCCCATGACTGGTGTTGACATTAGCTACCACAGTTTCTAGCTGATTAACAGTGATCTCCTCTGGCATGTATGCTGCGTGCAAGACTTTCAGTAATGCATTCCTGTGAGCTTCAGAACACATCAGCAGGGATAATATGGAGATCTTTGAGGGAGTTTGGTGAAGCTGATCCACCACCTTGTAATCACTTCTTTTTATAATTCTCATAAACTCATCTACATCTTGCTCAAAAGATGTCTTCTGAGTTTCTTTGATGATTGGTTCTTCAGGTACCACACTCTTCCCCTTTGCTTTTGCAGCAGCTTCTGCTTCGGCATTAGGTCTTTGCAATTGTGAGGCAAAAAGGCGTCCGCTTCTGGTGAAGCCTCCGCCTCCCCCAACATTATCAATTTGTGGAGAAGAGGTTGAAGAATCCAAGGTGATTTTCTCCCCGTTGCAGTAGAGGTCAGAGCCATAATGCCAAGGGATGGCATTACTGCTTTCATATGGAACTGGTCCAGGTACCGTGATGGTAACTGGACTGACTGCTGCAGAGGAAGGCACTGAAATAGTGTGCGGATCGTAGTAAATGGTGACTGGTGACCTGGCAGGAGATGCCACTGCTTGTTGTTGAAAATTGTTGTTTGGAGGAACATATGCTGGATCATAGTAAATGGTGACTGCTGAGATATCTTCATTAATTTCTGTTGGCGTTGTAGAAGATCCTGCTGAATAAATGGGTGTTGCTGTTGTAGAAGAGATGGTTGTTGACATCTGATTTGTTGAAGTGATGGACGGAGCCATTGTTGATGATATCGATGAATTGGTCGGAATGATTGTTGTTGCAGTTGTAGAAGAGTCAGGAATTGTTGTCAGAGGGATTGCTGGATTTGTAGGTGCTAATGTTGTGATCTGAAGGATACCACTTTTGATAAGACCATCTATGCCGCTTCTCAAGTTATCACACCCGTTGACCGAAATGTTGCAATAACCACAACCGAGCTCACACCCGGGGAACATCTGGCATTCTAGAAGCTGAGCTTTAATTTCTACCAGAGGTGTCCGAATCTGCCCCACACTGGTGATTAAGAAAGATGGCTTGTCTTCCTGAATGGCATTAATTCTTGGCCCTCCATGATTGGGCATGGGATTCTTGTTGACATTTGAAGGGGGTGCAAAGTTGAGGGCTTTAGAATCCACCAGATCTTGCACATTCATTTGTAAAGCCCTGCATTTCTCTGTATTGTGGCCAGGTGCATTGGAGTGGAAAGCACATCTGGCGTTGACATCGTAATTTCTTGGAAGACTGGAGGGATCTGGTGGTGCCAATGTCCTTAGTTCAACCAAGTTGAGTTTCAGGAGCTGTGGCAATAAAGCGACGTAAGGCATAGGGATAGGGTCAATCACCCTATTTGCCTGTGATGGTCTTTGTTGAAAAGGTCTTTGTTGACTGTTGTTGTTGCTGTTGTTATAGGTTCTTTGCGGCGGATACTGAACTTGCTGCTGATAATGTGGTTGTTATTGTGGTTGATATGTTGGTTGCTGAGGAATCAGAGCTGGAATAGTGACAGTTGCCACTGACCTGTGGACATACTGAGGTCTGCCCCTGCCGGCATGAATGGCATTTGTTTCACCAGTTCTTCTAGGTCCCACAAAAGGCTTCCTGGGATTACTGGACGAACTTGCACCATTATCAGAAATTTTACCCATCTTCAGAAGGCTTTCAATTCTTTCTCCAGCTATGTGTAAACACCCCAAATTTGCCCTCACCCATTCACACCATGGCTTGTGATCATTCTCATATGCATAAACACAATCATAAGATCTCATACCACATTTTTGATTCACTGCATAGATTCAAAGTCATCTGCATCTAGGGTTTGTGATCTGAGCAATCCAAGAGCCACTTGAGCCACTCCAAAGGCCATAAATCACTTCAAAGGGGTCCATGTGTGTTCTTATATCATATTACATCCTCTCAAAGTCAAAAATGCCAAAAAATCACAAGAACTGAGAATGGTATGGAAGCAGAGCCAGGCTTGACTGCACAGATGACTTAAAATTAGGGTTTTGGTTTCAGAGGCCATAACTCCAAATTTTTTGGTCATTCTTGTTTCTATTGGTCTCTATATGGTATAGGGAGTATGCATATCAATTTTCATGAAGAAATTCCATGGGGAAGTCATCTGATCAAGAGTTGACTTTTCAGACAAGTCAGTGCAAAATCAGGGCATCTGAGGCCCCCAATGACCCAACCAAGGGGTGATCTTCATCATTTTGAGTGTATATGATCTTTATTTGATCATGGAAGAGGTTGGAAGTTCACAAAATGGAAGAATTTGAAGTTTTTGCAAAGTTGACTTTTTGGGTTGAGTTTGACTTTTAAGGAATTTGTCATTTTAGGCAACTTTTCAACCCTTACTTTTTGATCCAAAAATGCTTCAAATGGAAAAACTTTGGTCATGAAAGTTGTAGAATAGATCTTTCCCTTTTCAAAAAGTACAAGAACATGACCTAATTCATTTTGGATCAAAAGTTATGGTGCATCAAAGTTGGCAAAAATCACTAAATTTCAAATTATGCACCAAATGAGAAATTTGCAAAATCTTGTACCAAGGCAATTTGTGACTTCTAATTGATATCAAACCATTACACAAGCTTCACACAAGTCCTAAAGTTCAGATTGAACCAAAGAGATCACATGTTTTATGGCTTGTGAGGCAAGATATTTTCATGAAGATCAAAAGCAAGCAAGTTGCAAAAGCCATCATAACACTTCATCCACTTGCTAGCTACATTGCTGAACCATCCTAGCCTTTCCCTCACACCATGCTGCGCAGCCCACACCCCTTGTACTTGGCTAAGACATGACCCATGCTTCTCTTACACAAAGTTGACAAATTGGCAAAAGTAGATACACCTATCACAAAAGGGCATGTCACATCTTCTGACCAATCAGCATTGTTTATACAAACTAATTGCAAGCCAAACAACATAACAAGCAAGCCTGAAACCAGCAAGAACAACACATTCTCATTTTCCATCCTTAGAGCAAAAGCATTCGAAACTCTTCATACAAGCCACAAACACTTAAACAAACTTCACAGACCTTCTCAACTCATCATCCTGATCACAAAGCACCCCTCACCCTTGCCTTAAACTGCCTGAATCCAAAACACGATTCTCACCTGAGCTTGAGCAGAACCTGTTCAAACTCTCAAACCAGCCAACATAAACTCTTTCTAAGCACCCAGACATCATCAAGGGACCAAGAGGAGTGGATTGCATCAAAAGGAGAGGCCAGAAAGCTTTGAACTGAAAGCTTCAAAACTCAGGTAGTTCAAGAACTTTTTTTCCAGAAATGAATCTTTAAGTTCTTAATAGCTTCTACATGCCTCCCTGATCATGAATATGTCTCTAGTTTTGAAAATGGTGAAGAGATGAGAGTTTAATCGTGTTCTGAAAGTCTTGCCCTAAATTTTGTTTTGTTTCGATTCATGAGATTGATGAAATATAAATGATGTTTGTGTTAGGGTTTTGATTCAGTGAAGTGTGGGAAGGATTTCTGTTTGTTTAGATTTCATTTTTGTTACGTTTTGAAGGTTTTAGGAATTTTCAGGTGGGGTTCCCACCGGAGAAGACGACCGGAGGTCTTCTCCGGCCACCTGAAAATAATTAGGGTTTAATCCCTGTCATTAATGAAATTTGAATTGTGAGCGTTGGATGAGTTGACCAAGTCCATTCCCGCGTGCATTCAAGGGCCTGGATTGCTTCATTAAAACCCTAATCCACGTCATTAACTAATTAATCAGGTTTTATATTAATTTAACCAGTTTGAATACCAGCCGTAGGATTGCGCGCGCAGTCTTCCCTCCCTCTCCCAGTTTGAATCTCAGCCTCTGGATGTGCATACTTTTCCTTTTTATTAATTTTATTTCATTTTCTTTATATTTCTTTTGTCCATTTAATTAAAAATAGCAAAAATACTTTAAAAATTCTGAAATTTTTTGTACAAGTTATTATTTAATTTCAGAACACAAAAATATTTTTATTTTCATTTTTAGCATTAAAAAAGTATTTTTAAATATTTAAAAGTTTCTTTTTAATTAATTAATGAGAATTAATTAATTAAAAATACTTTTAGGTATTTAAAAATCACCAAAAAATTCATGAAACCTTTAAAATCATTTAGAAACATTGTCCAACCCTCAAACCAAATTTCTTTGTTGATCTTGATGCATTTTGAGAATTTTTCTTGGAATTAAAATCATTTTGATGCATTATTTTGATCCAAACTTCCAAAAATCATTTCTGCCTAACCCTAAAGAGTTGGACTTTGATTCTTTTTGAATTGTGTTTAGCATATCATGTAGTTTGTAAGATTAAATGGTCATGAGTTGATTTTTCATTTTTCATTTGTTTGGCATTTTTCTTGTTAAAGAACCCTAAAACCCTAGAAAACTTAGGAAAATCATATCTTGAACTTGGTTAGGAGTTGGAACCTCTCCTTTGGGCAGTGAGTTAGTATAGGATTAGGGATCCTTTGAGTGCATTTTCAATTTTTTATATTGATGTTTGCTTCTGATTTTGGTTTGTGTTTGATGCTTTGATCATAAACCCTAATTTGGGCTTCCATATGCATCCATCTTGCATTTGCATTCATACCTTGACTTGCCATGACATTTTATGCCTCCATTTGATTCATTTAACATCATAAGACATATTGAAAGCATGTTTGATCATTGCATCTTGCATTTGCCATGTTGTATGCCATTTGCATGTCATAACTTTTCATGTATGTTCATGGGTCTTAACTTGCTTCATTTGCATCCATGAGCTTGTATGATCATCCCCATGTGTTGTCTCATGTTTGCATCATCTCATAGCATCATTAACATCTCATATTTGCTTCTGGTTTTGATTTACATCATGTCATTTCATTCCATTTTGCATTGCATTGCATTCCTTTCACTAACTTTTCAGGTGGTAAGTCATTTTGAGAAGTGAATTTGCCTTCACTTCTCATAACTTCTTCTCATCTCTCTTATGCATCATTGCTGCATTTTAATTTGTGTATGAGATTGAGCTTGCTCTTTCTTTTGCTTCTTACTTTCTTTCTTCAAGTGACTTGACTTCTTGAATGAAGCAAGTTGCTTTGCTTCTTCTGGTCCTTTCATCTGCTTCCTGGTGGTTCCATTGAAGACTTTTCTTGCAAACCTCACAAACCTTAGGAACAACCAAGCATGACAATGATTAGGGTTTTGATTAGTCCCCCATTTAGTTTTACCTTTGTGTCTCTTTTGAGTCCTCTCTTCTCATCTCATAATCAGGGACTAAACCCTAAAGGTTTTAAGGCTTTGTGATTAAGCTTATGCCTGCATCCTTCTATTAGGATGGAGTGTATAACTTTAATCCTAAGTGTTAAACCCTTAATGTGTTTAAATCCTTTAATTAAACCATCTAATAATGATCAAGACATCAAGCTTGTAACTTGGGCCTTGCATTAGGGTTCCAATTCTTCCTTGATTGGTTAAGAAGGACTAACCCTAGTGTTAATGGACAAGTCCCCCTCAAGTTGTTTTACAAACCCTAAAAATCACTTCATCATCATATCATTAAATAAAATCCACTTAATCAAAGGTTTGTTTTGTCATGAGTTTAATCCCTAATCATGGATTAAGTTGAGGAGCATTCCTCAGCTTAAACTTTCTCATCTATTATCCTTCTATTAGGATGGTGTAATGAGTCTGTTTAATCCCTGATTATGGCTTAACCTCATTACTTAACACTAAACAAAAACAACAAAAACATCTAAATAATCACAAGTAGGTTAATGATCTTAATCCTGCATCAAAGGTGATTAAGTGCGAGAATCTGACTTCACACTTAAGGTACTCTCATTACCCCTAATCAGAGGGAAGATGTGATGAGTTTACTAAATCCATTGGTTTAGGCTTAAGCTCATTAACTTACGACAAATCTCCAAAAGCAATTAAAGACTGAAAACTCAAAAAAACAAACAATAATCGTCTCCTTCGGGATTCTTTTCTCATCTCACTCACTCGCAAACGAGAACTTGCTTCTTCCGTCTAATGCAAGACAGTTTGCACCTGAGCCAGACAGGTCATACACTTGAGCATTGACAAGCAAGCAGTTCACAAGTCAATTCATCTTTCAGTCTCTTTGGGTCGAACTACGGTGTTCTGACTTCCTCATTGCACGAGAGGATACGTAGGCATAACTTAACAGTTATCGAACAAAAGTCTCTGTATATCCCCCCTCCTTATAGCATTATTCTTTAAGCCCCATGATCTTGAGCATCTTATTCCTGTTCTTACACTGACACTGTACATTTACACACCTCACATTCTTTCTACACTGACACTAGCATTCTTTTCCAGCTTTGATACACAGATTGCACTGACACTACCCCTTTGAAACACAAATCTTTTAAGCGTGGATCCCGTCGAGTACGACGGACAATCTGGGTGCTAATACCTTCCCAGGTTGTAACCAACCCCCTTTCTCAGTCTCTCTGGTTCGCAACCGTCTTATCCATCTTTTCTAGGTCTATGCAGCATTGCATTTCCTCCGGGATAAAAATGCCTAGCTGGCGACTCTTTTCTTCTCCAGTGAGTCCACTGCTGTGTGTTCTCATTGTCCCTCTCGCCGACCGTTCGCGTCTGTACCTTTATTTGGGCCATTTCCCATTTTATCGGGAGCGACAGCTTGGCGACTCTGCTGGGGACCCTTATACTGTAACCAGGGCTTCTGGTTCTTTTTGTGGGTTCCTCCTAGCGCTTGTTTGATTTGTGTTTACTGGGGTGTTATGTGCCATTTGTGTTTGTGTATTTGTTTATTTTCGCTTTATGTACAGTTACTTTATTTATAGCTTTACATATATCATACTGTCATGCTGTCTGGCTGGATCTGGTTTTGCTTTGGTGGGTGGGGGGTTCTACTGAGAGTTGAGGTCCTATACCTGGGACCTGAGTGACACCTAGGCTAGAGTGGTTCATATTCTTTCCCATTCCATCTCGGTCTGGTGCGGGAATATGAAACACGGTTCAGATATGGGTTTCTTCTTGAGAACTCTGTGTTGCAGATTTCCTGCAATACTAGGGCTATCTGGGAAGCCTGCTAAGTCTGGATGACCTTTAGTATTGACCTTCAGAAACTAAGGAGAATTAGAGGAGGAACTTTTATGGTTATTGTAAACACTGTACCTCCGGGTTAGAAGTGTTTACACTTCTCATAACTGATCCAAGTCTGAGGATCCTTGTTTTAGAACATCACCTGTGAGGGGGGTCGGGCTGTTTACAGGTTTGCAGGTACCCTTGACCTCAGCATACCCTGTTACCTTGTTTTGTTTAAGAGTACTCCATGTTGGGACAGTTCTTGTGATTCTAAACCCTGGACATGTGACTCTTTATTTGAGTCCCCCACCCTGGTTACTGGACTTATAGACCTCCATCTGGATTTCTTGAACATATGTGGACCCATATCAGAGCACTTGATCAGATCCAGCTCAGTCACAAACCCTTTGCATATCATGTGCATACATCCTCATTGCATCATTCTAACATGTGTTTATTTGTTTTTCAGGGTATCCATCCTATCATTTTGGCTTGGTTTTGACCCCTTCTTCAGCATAGACCTATCTTCATCAGCACTTGCTTCAGCTATCAGCCACTTGCTTCAGTCACTTGCATCCTCAGTCTCAGCCTATCAGTGGCCCACTTTCAGTGTTGTCCTCAGTCATCATCATCAACACCTATTCTTCAGCAACATGGCACCTAAGAAAAGTAACATCTCTTATCACTTCTTTGAGCCAGAGCTAGCTAGCATCAAGAGGATTCAGACCCTGGTTACTCCAGATCATATACCACTTTTCAGAGAACATTATGGAGGAATCCTTGATGTGGTTATGGATTTGGACCCTTCACATAGGAGCTTGATACATACCTGCTTGCAGTTCTATGATCCCCCTCTGAGGTGCTTCACCTTCCGGAATTTTCAGTTGGGACCCTTGCTGGAGGAGTATTCATCATTGGTTGGTATACCTATCAGGGGTGGAATCCCCTTCAACCCTGAGATGGCTTTCCCAAGTAATGAGGAGATAGCAAAAGCATTACATCTGGAGCCAGTTTTGATTGGGCAGAATTTGACATCCAAAGCTGGAATCCCTGGTTTTCATCTAGATTTCTTGACCTCTCAGGCTAGTCTGAAGGCCTCCCTGGGGGAGTGGAAGGCAGTCTGTGCTCTGTTGGCCCTCAGCATATATGGGGTCATTTTGTTTGCAGATGAGCCTAAGTTTGTTAGCAAGAGTGCAATCCATCTTTTTATCCTGAGAAACCCAGTGCCCACCTTACTGGGAGATTTTTACTATTCTGTGCATCAAAGGAATGAAAAGCAAAGGGGAAGATTAGTGAGATGCTGTGCTCCTTTGTTCCATACTTGGCTGCTCAAGCATTTGCCAAAAATTGATGCATTCTTGAACCCTCACCAGCAGAAGAACTGGGCTAGGAGGCTTGTTGCTCTAACCTCAGATGATATCAGATGGTGTACTCAAAGTATTAAGGGCAGAGACATCATCACAAGTTGTGGGCAATTTCCCAATGTGCCTCTGATTGGAGTGAAGGGTTGCATCAATTACAACCCTCTGCTATTCAAAAGACAACTGGGCTATGCATTAGTCCATCCTCCTAGGGCACAGGATCTGACTGAGACCCTTTATTGTGAAATCAAGCCTAATCTGGTTGTTGTCAGGCAGGCAGCCTGGGCCTGGGACAATGTGCAGACTAAGGGGGTAACCGTTCTTGGGAGATGCAATAATGTGGCCTCAGCCCAGTACTATGAGTGGTCTCATGCCAGGGCTCAAATGTCTGGAATGCCTTTCACTATTGAAGATATACCTGGACCTTCCACAGCACCACCTCCGGCAACTGTCAGTTTAGAGGAGTTTGAGAAATTGAAGGAGAGAAATGAGAAGTTGACTCAGGCTCTACAAAAGACCCTCTGGGAGAGGAGTGATGGTAGGTCGGATATTGAGAGGTTAGAAAAGCTGAAGGTGGAGCATTTGGCTAGAATTGAGAAGTCAGGGGATTACATTAAGAAGTCTAGGGCTGGAGAACAGATCTTGAAGAATGCCTGCAAGGAAGCTCAGTTCCAGAAGGCCAGGACTGATTTATATCTGAAGGAGAGTCAGGCTAGGTGGGTCAGGATCACCGAAGCCCGTACTCTGGAGGACAAAAGGACTCAGGATAAGATGGAACAGATGGAAGCTAGTGCAAAAGAACAACAAGAAGCCCTGGCAGCAGCCCAGAGGGAAATCTCAGAGTTGAAGATCAGAGCTGGTGTAAAGAGGTCAAAGGACCAAAGTCAGCACAAGAAGCTAACTACAGCTATTGCTACAAGGAATCTCCTTATCAGAAATCTTACAGAGCGTCCAGCTGATCCTGTGACCGAAGCACTTCTCAAGGAAGTTCAGGAGGATGAGTTTGGTTTTGGTGTTTGACTTTTGCTTGTTGTTGCTTTCATTCCATGTACTTTTATTTTCTTATGTTGTATTTTGACCCCTCAGAGGGCATGATTTGTAAAAAACAAACTATGTATCATTTACCTTTCTGTAATATATGTGTTGGTTTGTTTCATCTGAGTTTTCTTCAAGCAACATCACAAGCATCTTCTTCAGAGGGTCTGGAAAGGTCAAAACCAAGTACCAAGCCGGATACCTTGGAAACAAATAGACACACTGCATTGCATACTAACCTTTTGTTTTGTTTTGTAGGTTTTGTTTTTATTGTTACTAACTCTGTTGTGACTTCAGGAACTATTGCTCGACGTCGAGGGTTTCCACTCAACCGTCCACACAGATATCCCACCCGCAACAATCTTCCGGGCATACAGATGGACCAAATGCAGCAGGACCTTACAGAGGTCAGGAATCAAATGACCAACGAGAGGTTGGAAATGAGGAATCAGATGACACAATTTATGGAAGTGATGAACAATATGGCTCAAAGCCAGGAGAGGTTGAGAGCACTGGTAGAGGGGAGGAACCAGGAAGACCATCATCCAGGGACTGCCGGGACAAGCAACAATGAGAGAGTCCAACCTCATGTTAATCCCCCAGTCTTTGGACCCCACCAACATCCTGAGATCAACATTCCTGCAAATGTTCAAGGGACTGCCACTGCAGGCAGGGTGCTGCAAGAAGACCCCGAGGAAGATCAGTTCACAGTGATGGGAGCTAGGGAGGAAGCCTATGACAGAAGGCTGGATGAGATAGCTGAGAAATTAAGATCCTTAGAGTCTCAAAATTCTTTGGGTTTTGATGTTATGGACATGGGCTTGGTAGACGGGGTCAGGATTCCCCATAAGTTTAAGCCTCCTTGTTTTGAAAAGTACAACGGGACTTCCTGCCCCCGGACCCACTTACAATCCTTTCTGGGGAGGTTGAAAGCATATACCATGGATGAGAAGCTATGGATGTTTTATTTTGAGGATAGCTTAACTGGAGCTTCGAGGGAATGGTACTCTCATCTGACAAGAGCAACCATCAGGTGTTGGAAGGATTTGGCAGAAGCTTTCATTAGACAATACCAGTATAATTTGGATATGGCACCCAACAGGACCCTCCTAATGGGAATGTCACAGTCATCTAGAGAAAGTTTCCGAGAGTATGCCCAGAGATGGAGGCAATTGGCTGCTGCTGTTCAGCCACCTATGTCAGAGAGGGAGATGGCAGATATGTTTATGAACACCCTCCAAGGAACATACATTGACAGGCTAGTTGCCTTCTCATCTACCAGCTTTGCAGATGTAGTCATAGCCCTGTTAAAGATGGGCAAAATTTCTGACAACGGTGCCAGCTCGTCCAGGAATACAAGGAAGCCTTTTGTAGGCCCGAGAAGAACTGGTGAGACCAATGCTATCCATGCCAGCAGGGGCAGGCCCTAGTATGTTCATAGGTCTGTGGCAGCAGTCACCATTCCCGCTCCAGCTCATCCACAACCAGCTTATCAACCACCGCAACAAAATTATCAGCAACAACCACAGTACCAGCAACAAACTCAGTATCCTCCGAGAAATTACAACAACAGCAACACCAACAACAACAATCAGCAGAGACCATTCCAACAGAGGCCCTCTCAGGCCAATAGGGTGATCGATCTGATCCCTATGCCCTATGCAACATTACTGCCACAACTCCTGAAACTCAACCTAGTTGAGCTAAGGACGTTGGCACCTCCGGATCCTAACAGTCTACCAAGAAATTATGACGCCAGCGCCAGATGCGCTTTCCATTCAAATGCACCAGGTCATAGTACAGAAAAGTGCAGAGCCTTGCACATGAAGGTACAAGACTTGGTAGACTCCAAAGCTCTGAACTTCGCACCACCACCAAATGTCAACAAAAACCCTATGCCACACCACGGAGGTCCCAGAATCAATGCTATTGAAGAAGACAAGCCGTCTTATTTAATAACCAGTGTGGGTCAGATTCGGACACCGTTGGTAGAGATTAAAGCTCAACTCCTCGAATGTCAAATGTTCCCGGGATGTGAGCTAGGGTGTGCTTACTGCAACATTTCGGTGAATGGTTGTGATAACTTAAGGGATGGCATAGATGGTCTCATCCAGAGTGGCCTGCTTCAAATTACAACATCAATTCCAACAAATCCAGCGATCTCATCAGCAACGGTTCCAAAACCTCCTACAACTGCAACAGCCATTGTTCCAAACAACGCTTCAGCTTCATCAACAAATGCTTCATCTGTCATTTCAACTGACCAGGTGTCAGCAAACATCCCTTCTACAACTTCAGCACCACTTCATTTTGAATCTCCTACAACAACAACGTCCATTCTTCCAACAATGTCTCCTACAACATCAGCAACAAACCATGAAGATGTCTCAACAGTTACGATTTATTATGATCCTAAAAATGACTCTGCCTACAACTCACAAAGTGTTACTCCTATCAGGGCACCAGTCACAATATATTATGATCCACAGACTATCTTGGTTCCTTCTGCAGCTGCCATCAGTCCAGTCACTGTCACAGTGCCTGGGCCAGTACCTTATGAAAGCAGTAATGCCATCCCTTGGCATTACGGCTCTGACTTATACTGCGAAGGACAGAAAATCACTTTCGAATCATCAACTTCTTCACCACAAATAGACAATGTGGGGGGAGGCGGAGGCTTTACTCGAAGCGGACGTCTTTGAAGTGATTCTTACCGGTACTTTGTCAACCATATCAACCTCTTCAATCTTCCTACCTTGAGTCAGATGATCCACCATATTTTCTACAGACGACGGCCTTCTTTCAAACACCATAGTATACTTATCCATGAGACGTTGAATTCCATCTCTCAATATGAAGCAACTATCCGGCTTATAGGTACAATACAAACAATCTTCACGACAACCTGGAAAGATCCCAGCTTGTACTAACCTCTTTTTGATAACAGACAATGGTGTGGTCAATTCCATAACTGAATAGACATGTAGATCTTCATCAATGGCATTGACAGTCTTCTCGTGATTCGGCATTGGAGCAGTAATCACATTTGGAGTACCCGGAGGGTCAAACTCAATCTCTCCAGCCTCAATCATATCTTGAATTTTGTTCTTCAAGACCCAGCAGTTATTAGTATCATGTCCCTGACAGTTTGAATGATATGCACATCGTGCATTGGGATTGTACCTGGGTGAGGTAACATTAGGATTCTGAGGAGCCTCCTTCAAAGTAATGAGTTCAGCTTTCAACAAATGTTGCAGTGCCTGAGCCAGCGACATGTTGATCTTTGTGAACTGCCTTCTAGCCCTCTGTTGGTTGCCTTGTGGCTGCTCTGTTGTTGCAGGAGTAGGATTTGAAATATGAACTGCACTAACAGACTGATGCCTTCTGTTACGATCAGGCTGACCATAAACAACATTGGATTCTTTCTTCCCAGTGGGAGGCTTCTTTGCAGCACCTGATGAGGAAGTACCCACTTGGATCTTACCATTCTTTATACCATTCTCTACTCGCTCTCCTGTCATGATCAACTCAGTGAAGCCAGATGATGAGCTTCCAATGAGATGACTGTAAAACGGACCATTCAACGTACACATGAACATATCAACCAATTCCCTATCAGTCAAAGGGGGTTGAACTCTTCCAGCTAAATCTCTCCACTTCTGAGCATACTCTTTAAAACTTTCTTTGGCACCCATAGACATGCTCTGAAGCTGCATGCGAGTGGGGGCTAAGTCAGCATTGTATTGATACTGCTTATAGAAAGCTTCAGCAAGATCATTCCAGTCTCTGATGTTGACACTCTCCAACTGATAATACCACTCCAACTGAGCTCCAGATAAGCTCTCTTGAAAAAAGTGGATCCACAACTTCTTGTCAGCCGTGTGAGGTTGAATCCTTCTGACATAAGACCTCAAATGCAGCTTGGGACAAGAGACCCCATCATAAACAACAAAGGTAGGAACCTTGAAACCAATGGGTATAACAACCCCAGATATCAGACTCAAATCCTCAAAATCCAACCCAGATGATTTCTGCAGCTCTATGGCATCCATCCTATCCACCAGCATCTTGAATTTGTCTTTATTAGGCTCATGATAGTAATTAGCCTCAGAATCAGAGTCCCCCATAGTGTTGTGGAGACTGCCTCCCTCTTTCTCAGATTCCTCAGATTCATAGTCTTCAACCTGCTCTTTGGTCTTGACAGGACCTTTGAACCTTCTTCCCATGTTGAGCAAACCACTTGACCTTCTAGTCTTCTTAGTCTTCTTGGCCAGCAGTGTCTTCAATTCATCCTGCCCCTTGGATAGGTTCAGGATCAACTCTTGGAACTGTGCATTTTGTGCCTGGAGATCCTTAACTGATTGTTCAAGAGCCATTGCTGAAATAAACAGCGAGAAGATGAGAAACCTGTGCGCAACTATAAACCTGTGATGCAATGAAATGATATGGGAATGCATATGCAATGTTTTCAAGGACCGCAGGATTTAAATTTGCTTAAACAAACAAGAAAGTAACTTTTTATTAGTAATAAATTTGTTTTGCCTTTTAGGCTTACGAAAAAAATGAAATGAAATAAGTACAAAAGATGGGGTTTTAAGTCTCCCATGGACGTTTCCTCTTTGTATTGAGGTATGAGTTGAGGTTCCGTTCCTCATGAAGTTGCTTTATTAATTCCAGGATTCTTTCTTGGCTTGTTTTGTAATGAGCCTCAAAAGTATCCCTTTGCTCCTTCAGTTGGATCCATGATCTCTGCAAGTCTTCCATATCAGTGGGCATGTCTGGGTGAAGGATGGTATAAGTTGTGTCTCCTTCAGCAACAGGTTCCATGGTAACTGGTAGGACGGCAGGATATGGCATCATGAGAGTCTGAGCACGAGATCGCACCCATCTGAGATAAGCTTCCATAGGAATAGTGTACTTAGGCTCCAGTGTCTTGCTGTCAACCCTGTTTACTTTTCCCCAAGCTCGTATGAATCTCTGACGGTAACCTTGAAGATCGTTGTCGTAGTCAAATACAATGCCCTGAATCAACATGTCATGTGGACCATCATTCCGAGCGTAACCAAACTGTCGTAAAGCTAGAGAGGGGTTGTAGGTGATGCCTCCTCGTATGCCTAGAAGTGGCACATTAGGAAACTCCCCACAACGGTCAATGATAGTGACGTTCTCCATAGATCTGGAGCACCAATGTATATCTGAGTGAGAAAGTGACATGATCCTCTTGGACCATCTGAACCCTTGCTCATTCTTCATTACTGAGCGAGGCAGGTGAGAAATAAACCACCTAGAAAGCAAAGGTATGCAGCACATCAAAGTTCCTCTTGCCCTTGTAGTACGAGTATGAAGAGAATGTAGGATGTCTCCAAGCAATGTAGGCACTGGATTGTGACTCAGGAATATGTTGATGGCATGAACGTCTATGAACTGGTCTGGATTGGGGAACAATACTAAGCCATATATCAGCAAGGCTAAGATCTCCTCAAAAGCATCATAGCTCATGGCCTTCAAGAACACCTGAGCTTTCTCCATTAATACCTTGGCAAGAATACCCTTAACTCCGCTTCTCGTTTCTAGAACAATGTCAGATTTCTTCAGATGTAGAGATGCAGCAATAACCTCTGGTTTGAGCTCCTTCTCCAAGCCTGTGAAGGGTCTTTGATCAAGAACAGGTATACCCAGAAGTTTAGAGAACTCCTCCATGGTTGGAACCAGCTGATAATCAGGGAATGTAAAGCAATGGTGTTTAGGGTCAAAGAACTGAAACAGGACACTCATCATGTCTTCATTGAACCCTGAAGTGACTAGATCCAGTAGGTGACCATGTCTCTTGATGAACTGGGAATGATCAGACACTTGAGAAACCAACTCTTTAAGCTTGGGAGGTATCCCCACAAAGTTGATCCTGATGGTGTTTCTACGAGCGGAAGCCATGACCTACAACAAAGAACAAAGATAAATCCCTTGGTCCTTGAAATGGTTAGTGAAAATGCTATGCTCATGATGCATGATGATGTCATGATGTTATGTTCAATCACAAACATGTGGCACACACAAACAAGTCACACCATAGCCCTAGGTTTAAAGGCTTGCATGAGGTTCAAAGGTAAGTACCCTCCCCTGAAGTTAGTTGGTTCATCCTGTCCTACAAAAGTAACCAGGTTCTAAGGGATCTCAATATCATTGATCCTTTACAAGGGTGGTTGATCAGAAGGCAACTTACTTGCCAACCAAAACCCTCCAAGTTTAAGATCTCAATGAGCGTAGTATCGAGTGTCAACCAACTTCAGTCTGCACCAAAGCCGGTTACCTCACTACTTTCTAAAGGACAAGATGAGTTGACTAGGGTTCTAAAAGTTAGTTAGTGCATTGACAACATATGGCAGCCTCATATTATCCTCAATTTGACTTAAGGAACATAAGCACCAACCAAGAAGTCGCACTAACTATGGCCACCAGATCAACCGTATCGATATACGTCGTACAGTTTCCTTGGTCTATTGCCATTTACCTAAGGTACACTAGATCCGGGTTAGGATCTTTCACACATAAGAGCCCAACAAGTAAGTATAAAGCAAACAAGGCAAACAAAGTTAAAGTGATCTAATTCCTAAGGGTACCCCTCTTTTATTAAATCCCCAGCAGAGTCGCCAGTTCTGTAACACGGTGGGAGAACTGACTTTAAGTTATGTTGCGGATAGCAAGAGTCGCCACCGACTTTTATTTTATCCAAAGGAAAGGCATAAAAGAACAGGAAAGACCTTTAAAAGATTTTTGGGTCCGGGGGGTAGGTTATGTAAAGGGAAGGTGTTAGCACCCTTTACATCCATGGTTATCCATGGGCTCTTAGTTACTTAGCTCACTTTGAATTGTTTTTGTGAATAAAAATTTTCATAAGAGTTAATAATGATCCATGTACGGATGCGTAAAAACTTGTGTTTGAAAATTTGTTTGAAATTTGTTAAGTGTTTGAAAATTTTGAATGAAGTGAGCAAGCAACTATGAGATACCTACCCTAAAGTTTAAGTCTTTTCTGTTCTTTATCCTTTAAGTGGTAAGACTATCCCTATTATTAGGGAATAGGTAGTCATTACCTTGGATGTAAGGGACAAGTGAAGGGACATCTGTTATTTAGGGAACTGTGGGGTGCATTAAGCATTTAGGAGGGACTATCATCATTATTCGAAAAGGGACTTGATCTTTAAAGGCAACCATTAGGGACTTGATGATTTTTCTTTTAAGGGACTTGCTTTATACACCCCACTTGACCTTATGATTAGGCAACATTGAGGGATAGCCTTAGAAAGTGAGATGGCGATTAAAAAATCGACTTACGTGTGTGAGTGTTTAATTTAATTTATCTTATAATTTTAAATGATCTAAATTCAATTTTAAATATAATACATATTTTCACTCCCTATTTTACTAACCATGGCATGATAATCAAATTAAATATTTACAAAAATTTACACCAAGGAGCAATTACAATAATTATAATAAGCAATTAAAATAAATAGCAAATAAGTAAATATAAATAATAAGCAAAAATAAATAGGCAATAATATAATATAATAAGGGTTAGAAATAAAGATTAAAAATAAATAGGGTTAATGAAATAATAATAATAAGTATAAAATAAATGGATTAGTAATAATATGGTTAGTAATAATAATAAACAAAATAAAGATTAGAAACTATTAAGAAATATGAACAATTTAATTATAATTATATACAACTTATTAATTCTAAACATAAGAAATTATAATTATAGAATTTAATTATTTTTTAACCATATATATTTTTTTAAAAAAGAATAGAATTTGGATTATGACCAAAATTATAAAAAACAATTTCATATTATGAAAAATTTGGTTATAAGCATATTTACAAAAAAACTTAATTATCATAATTATATTTATAAATTTTAAGCATATTAAAGATTATATTTACAAAATTATATTAAATATTATATTTGCAAAAATAAAGTTAGAAAAATTAAATTGGGTTTTAACATTTGTTAAAAAAATAAATTAGGGTTTTATAAAGTTAGGTTTTAGAAAATATTTTTAGGGTTAATTATTTGACCTAAAACTAATTAAATTATTTATCTAAGAAAAACTACATACAATAATAATATAAACAAATTATAAAATAAATATAAACAATTTAACTTTTAGAAAATAAATTATGATTTTTAAAAAAATATGAAGTTTTATATATGATATAATATTATTTAGAAATTAATTTCCTTAAAAATATAAATTAGTTATAAAACAAAATAAATAGATAGTAAGAAAATAGTGTAAAAAAGAACATACCTGGGGCTGGGATCGAACCCACGCCCTAGGCTCTCTCTCTCCCTTGGACTAACACAAGCACCACCAGGCCATGCGCGCGTTTGTGATTATGAAGTGAGCATGAAACCTTATACAGTAAACATGAAAATATGAATGAATAAAAACCAAAAAATATGAAACTGGGACTCGAACCCTCAACCTCAGCTTCCCATGCGCTCATGCTTGCCACTATGCCGTTTGTCTCCAACTGATATAAAACGCAAAACATTAATTAAATATTAAAACCACATTCAAATTATGAATTTCGCGCGCTCATCCATCTTCTTCCTCCAGCCATCGTATTAGGCTATAGTGACACTTGATCCGTCGCTATAGCTTATAGTGACGGCCTTTTCCCGTAGCTACATGACCTGGACAATCAAAAACGCAGCATACACAAAATAAATTCATTCTAAGGGTTCAAATTAATCAATACAAGTCCTCTAAGTCCAATTCAGGTCTCAATTTCATGTGAAATTATTCGTAGCTAGGGTTCCCGATTTTGGATCTTCAAAACCCTAACAATGGCATATCTTCAAACCGGCCCTGAAACTCAAATTAAAACATCCAGAAACGTTGCAAGCATCAATATAAACAGTAATATACAACCAAATTTCATTTATATAGCTTGCATAATGAAAATCGAAAATCAAATTTTTAAGCTAAAATGTGCAATCGGTTTATGCATTCCAGGATGTTTTTGATGATGTAGATGATGTAAATAGATTCAATGATAATCCAACAATGTATTGCAACCTTTAGAACACCTTGATTTGGCCTGTAAGAGAGAATCCGATTTGAGATTTTTTTGTGAAAAGTTGGAAGCTTGCTCTTGTTCTAGGAGGCAGAAAAATCGTTCCAATGCTTGTGATGTGCTTATCTACTTATAGTGAATAGAATTAGGTCAAAAAATAGTTGGGTTGTTTGGACTTTTTGATCATTGAAGATTGAAAAAGATCATGTCTTAAAATTCAAATATTTTTGTATGAAGGCTTGCTATTTTTGGACCAATCTTGTGATTTCATTCCTCTTCAATTCCAATCATCATTTAAGATCTTCTAGAAACTCAATCTCCATCAAATATTACATTTTCATATTTTATTTTTATTTAAAATGATTTTTAATGAATTAAATCAAAATAAATAAAAATAAAATAATAAAAATTCTGATTTTTAATGGTTTGGGTCGTGCATGAAGTCAATGTATGGATTGGGTCATCATTTGGCAAGCCCATTTGGAAGAAATTGATTTTAGACCTCCTTTTTCATCATAAACCAACTCAAAATTTCCCAACTTTGCAAAGGCACATATCCTTCAATTTTAATGCTATGAGGGCATTCTTGGACATTTTGGAAAGCTTGAAGAGTCCTCTAACCAACCCCACTGGTTTCATGTCCATATCATTTACCAATCTCAAGTTATTCCCTTTTGAAGTTGTTGACTTTTTGTTGACTTTCAAAAGGACCTATAATGTCTTAGCTCATACCTTCCAAATGAAGCATTTTTGGGCTTGGCTTGTGAGACACAAAGTTGTAGAGAATTCAATTTCCTTCAAAATGAGCTTTGAGTGGAGACTTGGTGATGAAGTATGTGAAAGTTATGGCTGGTCAAAGTTCAGTTGACTTTTACTGAGGAAACCCTAATTTAGAAACTCCTGATTCTTGATGATCTGAAATCTCCTTGATGAATCATGATCAACCCTTGATCAAATGATGAATTTTACTTCATATACTTGATGTTGGCAAAAAATCATGAATTTTGACTTTGGTTTGACCACAGTTGACCTCAGTTTGACTTTTTAACTGCATTGACTGATTTTGACTTATCTGATCATCTGACTGAGCAAACTTTTGAGAAAAGTATTGAAACTTGTCATGGGGGTTCTTACACACATATAAGATGTTATGAAGCTCACTTGAAGTCTTGGAAGTCCATTTAGCCTGATTAAAGTCAAAACCCTAGTTTTGGATGCACTGCTTAAGAGGTGCATTGTTTGAGGGAATTGTCAACTCTTCTGACCAATTGTGAACCTTGTGAACCATCATAAGATGTCTTGTGATACTCATGGGAAGTATTGTGAACTTTATGAACCTTGTGAACCTTCATGAAGTGACTTGTAGACTTCATGAACCTCATGAAAGATCATGTAAACATTGTGAATCTTGTGAACCTTGTGAACCTTCAAGAAGTGACTTGTAGACTTCATGACCCTCATGAAAGGTCTTGTAAATGTTGAGAAGCTTGTGAACCTTGTGAACCTTCAAGAAGTGACTTGTAGACTTCATGAACCTCATGAAAGGTTTTGAAAGCATTGAGAAGTTTGTGAACCTTGTGAACCTTCTTAGCACACAAAGTCTTGTATTGTGAACCTTGTGAACTTCATAAAGTAACTTGTAGACTTCATGAGTATCATGAAAGGTTTTGTAAGTATTGGGAAACTTGTGAACCTTGTGAACCTTCAGGGAACACAAAGTCTTGTATTGTGAGGGAAAATTTTGGGGTGCAACACTTATGTGCTCCGAAGCCCATCGGAACGCGCTACTCAAAGTCTTGCACGCAGCTTATGTGCCAGAAGAGATCACGGTCAATCAGTTGGAAGCTGTGGTTGGAAATGTTAATGCTAGTAATGGACTAGGGTTCACCAACACTGATTTGACTTCGGAAGGACGCAATCACAACAAGGCCTTGCACATTACCATGGAATGTAAAGGTGTAGTCCTTTCCCATGTGCTGGTAGACACAGGATCATCCCTCAATGTCTTACCTAAAAAGGCCCTTGTAAAGCTGGAATATGAAGGATTGGCATTGCGACCCAGTAACTTAGTAGTAAGAGCTTTTGACGACTCTAAGAGATCAGTTCTGGGAGAAATTGAGTTGCCTGTAACAATTGGCCCACAAACTTTCAAAACGACCTTCTACGTGATGGACATTCAGCCTTCCTACAGCTGTTTGTTGGGTAGACCATGGATTCATGCCGCTGGCGCAGTAACGTCTACCCTTCACCAGAAGTTAAAATTTGAGTGGGAAGGTCAAGTCGTTACTATCTGTGGAGAGGAGGATATATTTGTTAGCCATCTGGCTACGTATAAATATATTGAGATGGATGGGGAGATCCACGAGACGATGAGTCAAGGGTTTGAGGCCCTGAATGTTAATGAAACCTCTGCTGTACTTGGGACTTCCATGACATCTTACCAACAAGCCCGGAAGGTGGTGGAAGAGGGAAACGCTCAAGGCTGGGGCAAGTTGTTGCCTGTGGAGAAGAAAGAAGATAAATTTGGGTTGGGTTACAGACCAACTCAACAAAATCAAGCGGAGACTGCTGAGAAGCCCGGTTTTGTCAGTGGGGGGATGCTCACCCCTGATGCTATCAACAATCTGGAAGACGAGTTGGAAGAAGAGCGCAATCTGGAGAATTGGATACGTCCAAAGATCCCGGGGAGCAGTATCTCAAACTGGTCTTCCCAGGAAATTATAAGAGTTACTCATGCAGAGTAATTATTATTTCCTGTATTTTTATAGCATGCATCAAAGTCTTGCATCTTGCCCAAGATGACAAGACTCATTTTGTAATCGGGCCATCTGTACTTTTTGTGCAACAAGATTAATCAATGAAATATCAGACATCTTTTTGCAAATGAGTCTTTTTCTTTTCCGCTCACTGTTTTTCCGTTTTTCTTTTTGTACAAAAAATAAATGGCGATATTTTCAAAATGACAACTTTATTTCACTTTTCTAAATAAGATTAAAATCAATCACTAAAATGAACAAACTGAACCCTTGCAGAGAGTGCCTTCCAGACAGCACCGACAACAACACGGCTTTGACTTCGTATGACTTTGACAATCCAATCAATCAAGCTGATGAAGGGGTTGAAGAAGATTATGAGCTTCCTGAAGAGCTAGCCAGGTTGTTGAGACAAGAGGAGAAAGTTATCACTCCTCATCAGGAGGAGGTCGAAACGGTTAATCTTGGTACAGATGAAGACGTGAAAGAGGTTAAAATCGGGGCCTGCCTGCAAGACTCAGTGAAGAGACAACTGATTGACCTGCTTCAGGAATATGTGGATGTGTTTGCCTGGTCTTATCAAGACATGCCAGGGTTGGACACCGATATTGTTGTGCACAAGCTGCCTTTAAGGGAAGAATGCCCACCGGTTAAACAGAAACTGCGCCGTACTCGCCCAGACATGGCAATGAAGATCAAAGAAGAGGTACAAAAGCAGTGGGACGCCGGGTTCCTTGCTGTAACTAGCTATCCGCCGTGGGTTGCTAATATAGTACCTGTGCCTAAGAAAGACGGCAAAGTAAGAATGTGTGTTGACTACCGGGATCTGAACAGAGCCAGCCCGAAAGATGACTTCCCATTACCTCACATTGATGTATTGGTGGATAACACGGCTCAGTTCTCGGTATTCTCCTTCATGGATGGATTTTCAGGATACAATCAAATTAAAATGTCACCTGAAGACATGGAGAAGACAACCTTCATCACACCTTGGGGCACGTTCTGTTACAAAGTGATGCCATTCGGACTGAAGAATGCGGGTGCAACATATCAACGGGCTATGGTGACGTTATTCCACGATATGATTCATAAAGAAATAGAATGTTATGTGGATGACATGATCGCCAAATCCCTTACTGAAGAAGATCACCTGGTGAATCTGCTGAAGCTATTCAAGCGTTTGAGGAAGTACCAGTTGAAGTTGAACCCCAACAAGTGCACATTCGGGGTGCGATCTGGTAAGCTGCTGGGATTTATTGTAAGCGAGAAAGGGATTGAAGTTGACCCTGATAAAGTCAAAGCTATTCAAGAGATGCCTGCACCGAAGACTGAGAAGGAAGTCCGAGGGTTCTTAGGTCGATTGAACTACATTTCACGGTTCATATCTCACCTTACAGCAACCTGTGAGCCTCTGTTCAAATTATTGAGAAAGGAACAAACGGTCAGGTGGAACGAAGACTGTCAGAGGGCTTTTGACAAGATCAAGGAATACTTACAAGAGCCTCCAATCCTTATGCCTCCAGTTGAAGGAAGACCTCTAATCATGTATTTGACTGTGTTAGAAGAGTCGATGGGGTGTGTGTTGGGCCAGCATGACGAGTCTGGTCGAAAAGAGTATGCAATATACTACCTGAGCAAAAAGTTTACCGACTGTGAACAACGTTATTCACTGCTCGAGAAAACTTGCTGTGCTTTAGCGTGGGCTGCTCGCCGACTGAGACAGTACATGTTGACCCACACCACCTTATTAATCTCAAAGATGGATCTAGTTAAGTACATTTTAGAGAAGCCGGCTCTTACCGGACGGGTTGCAAGATGGCAGATGATTCTCACAGAATATGATATCCAGTACACTTCTCAGAAAGCCATCAAGGGCAGTGTACTATCTGAATATCTCGCTGAGCAACCTATTGATGACTACCAGCCTATGAGATTTGACTTCCCTGATGAAGACATCATGTTCATAAAAGCAAAAGATTATGAAGAGCCTGTTCACACTGAAGGGCCTGACCCGGAAGAAGAATGGACTATGATGTTCGATGGGGCTGTTAATATGAATGGTCGTGGTGTCGGTGCAGTACTCATTACACCTAAGGGAGTTCACATGCCTTTCTCGGCAAAAATCACTTTCAACTGCACTAACAACGAAGCTGAATACGAAGCTTGCATTATGGGCCTTGAGGAAGCCATTGACCTCAGGATCAAGACGTTAACCGTATTCGGGGATTCAGCTCTGGTAGTTAATCAAACAAACGGCAAATGGTACACCCACCAGGATCATCTGATACCTTACAGGGATTATACGAGAAGGTTATTGACTTTCTTCACAACAGTCAAGCTTGAGTATATCCCTCGGGACGAGAATCAGTTTGCGGATGCCCTGGCTACCATTTCATCCATGATCAAGGTTCAAGCTGCCAACTTTGTACCTCAGATTTCAGTGTCCAGGCTTGACAGACCAGCATATGTGTTCGCAGCAGATGTTGTCAAAGATGATAAGCCTTGGTTCCACGACATTAAGTGCTTCTTGGAGGATCAAACATACCCATCTGGGGCATCTTCCAATGATAAGAAGACTTTGAGAAGGCTTGCTGGTAGTTTCTTCCTGAACACTGATGGTTCCTTGTACAAGAGAAACTTTGATATGGTACTCCTCAGATGCGTTGATAAGGCAGAAGCAGACTTATTGATGCATGAAGTGCACGAAGGATCCTTTGGTACCCATGCAGGAGGGCATGCCATGGCTAAGAAGTTGTTAAGATCAGGTTATTACTGGATCACAATGGATGCCGACTGTTGTGCTTACGCCAGAAAATGCCATAAATGCCAGATTTATGCAGACAAGGTGCATGTGCCGCCCAATCCTTTGAACATAATGTCTTCACCATGGCCCTTTGCTATGTGGGGCATTGATATGATTGGCAAGATTGAGCCAACTGCTTCAAATGGCCACAGATTCATCCTGGTCGCCATTGACTATTTCACCAAGTGGGTCGAAGCAGCTTCATATGCAAATGTCACAAGGCAAGTGGTAGCCCGATTTCTGAAGAGAGATATCATCTGTCGATACGGAGTTCCCGAGCGAATCATTACTGATAATGGTTCCAATTTAAACAACAAAATGATGGATGAGTTATGCCGGGACTTCAAGATCCAACATCACAATTCTTCTCCTTACAGGCCAAAGATGAACGGCGCTGTTGAGGCCGCTAACAAGAATATCAAGAAGATTGTGCAGAAGATGGTAGTCACCTACAAAGACTGGCATGAGATGTTACCGTTTGCCTTGCACGGGTACCGCACGTCAATCAGGACATCCACTGGGGCAACGCCGTATCAACTTGTGTATGGTATGGAAGCGGTCCTACCTGTCGAGGTCGAATTACCTTCTCTACGAGTACTGATGGATGTTAAGCTGAACGAAGCAGAATGGGTTCGGTCCCGGTTCGAACAACTGAGTCTGATTGAAGAGAAAAGATTGGCTGCAATCTGCCATGGGCAGCTATATCAGAAAAGAATGAAGAGAGCCTTCGATTAGAAAGTCAGGCACCGAGGGTACCAAGTAGGAGATCTTGTGCTTAAAAGAATCCTCCCTCCTCATACAGACCACAGGGGCAAATGGACTCCAAATTATGAAGGACCATTCGTGGTGAAGAAAGTTTTCTCTGGTGGAGCGCTGATGCTCAGCACCATGGATGGTGAAGATTTCCCGTCCCCTGTGAATTCAGATGCAGTTAAAAAATACTTCGCATAAAAATGACCCGCTGGACACAAAAACAGAATGTAAGTCCAGGCAAAAATAGGGCATCCCGGCGAGTCAAAAACAGAATAAAAGACTCGGGCAAAAATAAGGGAAAAATAAAAAGTGTACACCCGCTGAGTTGAAAAGCCGCATTGGACAACTCAGGCAAAAATGGGTATCCCGATGGATTGAAAACCCGAAAGGGCGATCCATGCAAAATAAGGGAATAAGCGAACAACTGCACTCTGAATTCGTCTGTGTCACCTACAACTTGGTAAGCTCCGAAAGGATCAAGCTTCTGTCAGAATCAGTCTTCTTCAGAAAGCAAGACGAGAAGAGCGTCAACAGTCATACGGGTCATAGCAAGAGGGGAAGCTCCTTTGAAAGCGTCGTCAACATCGCCAGCACTTTGTTTCTCGATTTGTAACAGTCTCCTCATTTTAGGAGATATGTTTCTTTGACTGTATCTTGCCAATTCAGGGAACTTGAATTAATAAAATCAGATTTTTCAGTCATGTTTTGTCTTGTACATTTTTATTTGCAAAAAATGTCTGATGTCTCTAAAAATGATTGCATAAGTGCAGATGCTTATCTTCAAAAAATACGTGCTTGCAGGAAAATGTATTTACTCTCAAAAGTGTCTAACTCCTATGACGGAATCCAGTAAAGGATACCTCGGGATCACTTGTGCGTTTCTCTAACTTTGTAGGATTGCAGGCATCCGAAACGCAACTCGGGGCATGAAAGTTTCATTCCAGCAAGCTGACAAATCAACACTCAGTCTTAGCACCCCAGATGTTTTCTCCCCAGGGTTGCCGCCTGGTGCTTCTCCCAATCAAGTTGCCAATCGTTCTTCCTCAGCAGAATACGAAAGCCAGGGAACCATCTCCCCACAAAATTTTAGCCTCTATTCAGAAGAGCAACGCATGAAGGAGTCACAACAGAGTAGGAGAAGAGCTTTTACAAACCCCAGCTGGGTCCCTTATCACAAGGATATGTCAATCAATGACTTATTTCCCCAAGCGGATACATTTTATCAGATCTACCAATGATCTCTTCCCAGCTGGGATGTCCATTTTGAGCAGATCGGCCAGAGATCTTCGCTGCAACGGGATCCGAATCCCGGTTTGGTATCTTTGCATAATCATGGCATTCGCATCATATTCACCCCACAAAGCGTAGCATTCCGTCTAAAACGGAGCATTGCGGCAAAAATCAAACATATAGCATAATCATAAGCCATGTTTTGAATCGAACTCTCGTGAATAATAAAAATCCATCAGTATACAGAAAACATTCCCCCCAGAGTCCCCAGCAAAAGCAGTTGCCTCACATTCACAAACACCAGTATATACTCCCTTTGACACCCGTCCGTGTCACATCCCCAGCAGAAAGCCAAAGACATTCCCTTTGCACTCACAGATGCTTATATACACAACTTCCTTGACACTCGTCCGTGTCGTCTTCCCCAGCATAATTACCTAAACACTTTATATATCAGATACTTTGTTTTTATTATACTCTTCTCCTTTTGACACTCGTCCGTGTCACTCTCCCCAACAAGTTAAACATTCATCTATACACCACTCATACTAGTCATACTTATACAGATACTCGTCCGTGTCTTGTATACACCAGTTATATCCCCGCAGATTCAACAATAGTCCTTGTTCTTTGTTAACCAGTTGGTACTCGTCCGTACCATCATCTCAGAACATGTGTCAAGCGTTTGTTTCTACCTGATACTCGTCCGTATCATAGTCTTAAGGATGCTCGTCCGTATCTTTAATCCATACACTGTGTCAAACACTTACGTCTCCTTGAATATAGATACTCGTCTGTGTCTACTATTCCCCAGAAGAGTCCCCTCAGATTCAACACTCGTCCGTGTTCTCTGTTAACCCGTTGATACTCGTCCGTATCATCATCTCTGAACACGTGTCAGTTTTTGTTTCTACCTAATACTCGTCCGTATCATAGTCTTAAGGATGCTCGTCCGCATCTCTAATCTATACACAACATCTAAACACTTATACCTTTTGTTTCTTGGATATAAACACTCGTCCGTGTTTACTATTCCCCAGTAGATTGCCAACAAAGCAAATTTTCCTTTTTATCTGACATTCGTCCTATGTCATGACAAACCTTGAGAGCAGCCGTCCCCTGCTAGGTGGTCGTCCTCCACCTCTTGATGGTCGTCCTCCATCATGCTCATCCGATGGCCGTCCCCATCGTTGTTTTTCTATCCGACATTCGTCCTATGTCGTTGATATTTAGCAGCCGTCCCCTGCTAGGTGGTCGTCCTCCACCTCTTGATGATCGTCCTTCATCATTTTATCCAATGGCCGTCCCCATTGATTGATTTTTGGTTATCTGACATTCGTCCTATGTCATGATAAACCTCGAGAGCAGCCGTCCCCTGCTAGGTGGTCGTCCTCCACCTCTTGATGGTCGTCCTCCATCATGCTCGTCCGATGGCCGTCCCCATCGTTGACCTTCTCTATCCGGCATTCGTCCTATGTCGCGATATTTTCGGCAGCCGTACCCTGCCAGGTGGTCGTCCTCCACCTTAGATGACCGTCCCTCATCTTAACCCAACAGAGCAGCCGTCCCCTGCTAGGTGATCGTCCTTCACCTTTGATGACCGTACCTCATCATCTGTTTATTTCATTTATTCTTTAACCCGATGGCCGTCCCCGTCGTGGTCCCTTTTCTTTTTTTAGCCCGATGGCCGTCCCCATCGTTGGTTACATTACTTTATGAACTTGACGGCCGTCCCCGTCATGTTTCTTTAATCTCCGGAGAATCTTACAGCTTTACTTGATGGCCGTCCCCACCATGGTATCTTTTATCCCCAGCATGTCGGCCGTCCCCGTCATTGCTCATCCCCCAGCAGTCGTCCTCTGCTCGACGGTCGTCCTCCGTCGCCCACACTTTATAATATACTCTATTTCCTTTTACAATCTATATCCCTTTTCTTCTTCATTCTGTGAGTGCAAATTTTGGACTGTCTTTGGTATTCAACCACAAGTTATCTTGTTTGACTGTTAAGCCGTTGCTTACATCCTACACAGCTAACTCATGTTTGAATAGGGGCAGCTGTAAACACCCCAAATTTTCCCTCACCCATTCACACCATGGCTTGTGATCATTCTCATATGCATAAACACAATCATAAGATCTCATACCACATTTTTGATTCACTACATAGATTCAAAGTCATCTGCATCTAGGGTTTGTGATCTGAGCAATCCAAGAGCCACTTGAGCCACTCCAAAGGCCATAAATCACTTCAAAGGGGTCCATGTGTGTTCTTATATCATATTACATCCTCTCAAAGTCAAAAATGCCAAAAAATCACAAGAACTGAGAATGGTATGGAAGCAGAGCCAGGCTTGACTGCACAGATGACTTAAAATTAGGGTTTTGGTTTCAGAGGCCATAACTCCAAATTTTTTGGTCATTATTGTTTCTATTGGTCTCTATATTGTATAGGGAGTATGCATATCAATTTTCATGAAGAAATTCCATGGGGAAGTCATCTGATCAAGAATTGACTTTTCAGACAAGTCAGTGCAAAATCAGGGCATCTGAGGCCCCCAATGACCCAACCAAGGGGTGATCTTCATCATTTTGAGTGTATATGATCTTTATTTGATCATGGAAGAGGTTGGAAGTTCACAAAATGGAAGAATTTGAAGTTTTTGCAAAGTTGACTTTTTGGGTTGAGTTTGACTTTTAAGGAATTTGTCATTTTAAGCAACTTTTCAACCCTTACATTTTGATCCAAAAATGCTTCAAATGGAAAAACTTTGGTCATGAAAGTTGTAGAATAGATCTTTCCCTTTTCAAAAAGTACAAGAACATGACCTAATTCATTTTGGATCAAAAGTTATGGTGCATCAAAGTTGGCAAAAATCACTAAATTTCAAATTATGCACCAAATGAGAAATTTGCAAAATCTTGTACCAAGGCAATTTGTGACTTCTAATTGATATCAAACCATTACACAAGCATCACACAAGTCCTAAAGTTCAGATTGAACCAAAGAGATCACATGTTTTATGGCTTGTGAGGCAAGATATTTTCATGAAGATCAAAAGCAAGCAAGTTGCAAAAGCCATCATAACACTTCATCCACTTGCTAGCTACATTGCTGAACCATCCTAGCCTTTCCCTCACACCATGCTGCGCAGCCCACACCCCTTGTACTTGGCTAAGACATGACCCATGCTTCTCTTACACAAAGTTGACAAATTGGCAAAAGTAGATACACCTATCACAAAAGGGCATGTCACATCTTCTGACCAATCAGCATTGTTTATACAAACTAATTGCAAGCCAAACAACATAACAAGCAAGCCTGAAACCAGCAAGAACAACACATTCTCATTTTCCATCCTTAGAGCAAAAGCATTCGAAACTCTTCATACAAGCCACAAACACTTAAACAAACTTCACAGACCTTCTCAACTCATCATCCTGATCACAAAGCACCCCTCACCCTTGCCTTAAACTGCCTGAATCCAAAACACGATTCTCACCTGAGCTTGAGCAGAACCTGTTCAAACTCTCAAACCAGCCAACATAAACTCTTTCTAAGCACCCAGACATCATCAAGGGACCAAGAGGAGTGGATTGCATCAAAAGGAGAGGCCAGAAAGCTTTGAACTGAAAGCTTCAAAACTCAGGTAGTTCAAGAACTTTTTTTCCAGAAATGAATCTTTAAGTTCTTAATAGCTTCTACATGCCTCCCTGATCATGAATATGTCTCTAGTTTTGAAAATGGTGAAGAGATGAGAGTTTAATCGTGTTCTGAAAGTCTTGCCCTAAATTTTGTTTTGTTTCGATTCATGAGATTGATGAAATATAAATGATGTTTGTGTTAGGGTTTTGATTCAGTGAAGTGTGGGAAGGATTTCTGTTTGTTTAGATTTCATTTTTGTTACGTTTTGAAGGTTTTAGGAATTTTCAGGTGGGGTTCCCACCGGAGAAGACGACCGGAGGTCTTCTCCGGCCACCTGAAAATAATTAGGGTTTAATCCCTGTCATTAATGAAATTTGAATTGTGAGCGTTGGATGAGTTGACCAAGTCCATTCCCGCGTGCATTCAAGGGCCTGGATTGCTTCATTAAAACCCTAATCCACGTCATTAACTAATTAATCAGGTTTTATATTAATTTAACCAGTTTGAATACCAGCCGTAGGATTGCGCGCGCAGTCTTCCCTCCCTCTCCCAGTTTGAATCTCAGCCTCTGGATGTGCATACTTTTCCTTTTTATTAATTTTATTTCATTTTCTTTATATTTCTTTTGTCCATTTAATTAAAAATAGCAAAAATACTTTAAAAATTCTGAAATTTTTTGTACAAGTTATTATTTAATTTCAGAACACAAAAATATTTTTATTTTCATTTTTAGCATTAAAAAAGTATTTTTAAATATTTAAAAGTTTCTTTTTAATTAATTAATGAGAATTAATTAATTAAAAATACTTTTAGGTATTTAAAAATCACCAAAAAATTCATGAAACCTTTAAAATCATTTAGAAACATTGTTCAACCCTCAAACCAAATTTCTTTGTTGATCTTGATGCATTTTGAGAATTTTTCTTGGAATTAAAATCATTTTGATGCATTATTTTGATCCAAACTTCCAAAAATCATTTCTGCCTAACCCTAAAGAGTTGGACTTTGATTCTTTTTGAATTGTGTTTAGCATATCATGTAGTTTGTAAGATTAAATGGTCATGAGTTGATTTTTCATTTTTCATTTGTTTGGCATTTTTCTTGTTAAAGAACCCTAAAACCCTAGAAAACTTAGGAAAATCATATCTTGAACTTGGTTAGGAGTTGGAACCTCTCCTTTGGGCAGTGAGTTAGTATAGGATTAGGGATCCTTTGAGTGCATTTTCAATTTTTTATATTGATGTTTGCTTCTGATTTTGGTTTGTGTTTGATGCTTTGATCATAAACCCTAATTTGGGCTTCCATATGCATCCATCTTGCATTTGCATTCATACCTTGACTTGCCATGACATTTTATGCCTCCATTTGATTCATTTAACATCATAAGACATATTGAAAGCATGTTTGATCATTGCATATTGCATTTGCCATGTTGTATGCCATTTGCATGTCATAACTTTTCATGTATGTTCATGGGTCTTAACTTGCTTCATTTGCATCCATGAGCTTGTATGATCATCCCCATGTGTTGTCTCATGTTTGCATCATCTCATAGCATCATTAACATCTCATATTTGCTTCTGGTTTTGATTTACATCATGCCATTTCATTCCATTTTGCATTGCATTGCATTCCTTTCACTAACTTTTCAGGTGGTAAGTCATTTTGAGAAGTGAATTTGCCTTTACTTCTCATAACTTCTTCTCATCTCTCTTATGCATCATTGCTGCATTTTACTTTGTGTATGAGATTGAGCTTGCTCTTTCTTTTGCTTCTTACTTTCTTTCTTCAAGTGACTTGACTTCTTGAATGAAGCAAGTTGCTTTGCTTCTTCTGGTCCTTTCATCTGCTTCCTGGTGGTTCCATTGAAGACTTTTCTTGCAAACCTCACAAACCTTAGGAACAACCAAGCATGACAATGATTAGGGTTTTGATTAGTCCCCCATTTAGTTTTACCTTTGTGTCTCTTTTGAGTCCTCTCTTCTCATCTCATAATCAGGGACTAAACCCTAAAGGTTTTAAGGCTTTGTGATTAAGCTTATGCCTGCATCCTTCTATTAGGATGGAGTGTATAACTTTAATCCTAAGTGTTAAACCCTTAATGTGTTTAAATCCTTTAATTAAACCATCTAATAATCATCAAGACATCAAGCTTGTAACTTGGGCCTTGCATTAGGGTTCCAATTCTTCCTTAATTGGTTAAGAAGGACTAACCCTAGTGTTAATGGACAAGTCCCCCTCAAGTTGTTTTACAAACCCTAAAAATCACTTCATCATCATATCATTAAATAAAATCCACTTAATCAAAGGTTTGTTTTGTCATGAGTTTAATCCCTAATCATGGATTAAGTTGAGGAGCATTCCTCAGCTTAAACTTTCTCATCTATTATCCTTCTATTAGGATGGTGTAATGAGTCTGTTTAATCCCTGATTATGGCTTAACCTCATTACTTAACACTAAACAAAAACAACAAAAACATCTAAATAATCACAAGTAGGTTAATGATCTTAATCCTGCATCAAAGGTGATTAAGTGCGAGAATCTGACTTCACACTTAAGGTACTCTCATTACCCGTAATCAGAGGGAAGATGTGATGAGTTTACTAAATCCATTGGTTTAGGCTTAAGCTCATTAACTTACGACAAATCTCTAAAAGCAATAAAAGACTGAAAACTCAAAAAAACAAACAATAATCGTCTCCTTCGGGATTCTTTTCTCATCTCACTCACTCGCAAACGAGAACTTGCTTCTTCCGTCTAATGCAAGACAGTTTGCACCTGAGCCAGACAGGTCATACACTTGAGCATTGACAAGCAAGCAGTTCACAAGTCAATTCATCTTTCAGTCTCTTTGGGTCGAACTACGGTGTTCTGACTTCCTCATTGCACGAGAGGATACGTAGGCATAACTTAACAGTTATCGAACAAAAGTATTTGTATATCCCCCCTCCTTCTAGCATTATTCTTTAAGCCTCATGATCTTGAGCATCTTATTCCTGTTCTTACACTGACACTGTACATTTACACACCTCACATTCTTTCTACACTGACACTAGCATTCTTTTCCAGCTTTGATACACAGATTGCACTGACACTACCCCTTTGAAACACAAATCTTTTAAGCGTGGATCCCGTCGAGTACGACGGACAATCTGGGTGCTAATACCTTCCCAGGTTGTAACCAACCCCCTTTCTCAGTCTCTCTGGTTCGCAACCGTCTTATCCATCTTTTCTAGGTCTATGCAGCATTGCCTTTCCTCCGGGATAAAAATGCCTAGCTGGCGACTCTTTTCTTCTCCAGTGAGTCCACTGCTGTGTGTTCTCATTGTCCCTCTCGCCGACCGTTCGCGTCTGTACCTTTATTTGGGCCATTTCCCATTTTATCGGGAGCGACACTATGACTACGTCAGCGAAGCTGGTGAAAGAAAAGGCAGCTAGCCTATCAATATATGTTCCTCGCAGAGTATTCATGAACATGTCGGCCATTTCTCTTTCCGACATGGGTGGCTGGACAGCAGCAGCAAGCTGTCTCCACCTCTGGGCATATTCCCTGAAGCTTTCTCTGGAGGATTGAGACATTCCAATTAGAAGGGTTCTGTTAGGAGCCATGTCCAGGTTGTATTGGTACTGTCTGATGAAGGCCTCAGCTAAGTCCTTCCAGCACCCGATTGTAGCCTTGGTCAAGTGAGAGTACCACTCCCTTGAAGCTCCAGCCAAACTGTCTTCAAAGTAAAACATCCACAGCTTTTCATCCATGGTGTATGCCTTAAGTCTCCCCAGAAAGGACTGCAAGTGAGTTCGTGGACAGGAAGTTCCATTATACTTCTCGAAGCATGGGGGTTTAAACTTGTGGGGAATTCTTACCCCGTCCACTAACCCCATATCCATGACATCAAAACCTAGGGAATTTTGAGACTCCAGAGATCTCAACTTCTCAGCAATTTCATCAAGTCTCCTATCATAAACTTCATCCCCAGCTCCCATTACAGTAAACTGCTCTTCTTGGGGGTCTTCTTGTAAGACTCTTCCTCCAGTAGTATTTCCTTGCACAATACCCGGGATGTTGACTTACGGATGCAGATGAGGCCCATATACTGGTGGGTTAACATGAGGCTGACCTCTCTCATTGTTACTTGTTCCTCCAGTTCCCAGGGGAGGTTCTTCTGGGGTCTGTCTTTCTACCAATGCCCTCAACCTTTCTTGACTTTGAGCCAAGCCATTCATTACTTCCATGAACTGGGTCATTTGGTTTCTCATCTCCAGCCTTTCGTTAACCATCTGGGTCCTGACCTCTGTCAGCTCTTGCTGTACTTGATCCATCTGGATACCAGGAAGGTTGTTGCGAGTAGGATATCTGTGTGGACGGTTGAGAGGGAACACCCGACGACGAGCAATAATTCCTGAACCACAACAGAGTTAGTAACAAACAAAACAAAAACCTACAAAACAAAAGTTAGTATGCAATGCAGTATGCTTATTTGTTTCCAAGGTATCCGGCTTGGCTCTTGGTTTTGACCTTTCCAAACCCTGAGGAAGATGCTTTGATGTTGCTTGAAAAAGAGACTCAAATGAAACAAACTGACAAATACATTACAAATGGTGGATCATACATAGTTTGTTTTTACAACATATGCCCCTGAAGGGTCAAAATACAACACAAAAAAAAGAAAAGTACATGAAATGGAAATAACAACAAGCAAATAAGTCAAATATCTAAGCCAAACTCATCTTCCTTAACCTCCTTCAATAGTGATTCAGTTACAGGACCAGCCGGATGCTCTGTGATGTTCCTGATAAGAAGGTTTCTGGTGGCAATAGCAGTGGTCAACTTCTTGTTCCTGTCTTGGTCCCTTGACCTCTTCACACCAGCCTTAATCTTCAACTATGAAATCTCCTTATGGGCTGCTAGCAGAGCCTCCTGTTGTTTCTTCTCAATGGCCTCTAACTGCTCAATCCTGGCCTGAGTTCTCTTATCCTCTTGAGTGCGAGCTTCAGTGATCCTGACCCACCTAGCTTGATTTTCTTTCAGATAGAGATCAGTTCTAGCCTTCTTAAACTGGGCCTCCTTACAGGCATTCTTCAAAATCTGCACTCCAGCTCTTGATTTCTTGATGTAGTCCTCTGATTTCTCAATCCTGGCTAGATGCTCCACCTTTAGCTTTTCTAACCTTTCAATGTCTAGACGACCATCACTCCTCTCCCAGAGGGTCTTCTTCAGAGCTTGAGACAGATTCTCATTTCTTTCCTTCAGCTTCTTAAATTCCTCCAGGCTGACAGTGGCTGGAGGTGGTGCTGTGGATGGTCCAGGTGCATCCTCAATGGTGAAAGGCATCCCAGAAATCTGAGCCCTAGCATGAGACCATTCATAATACTGAGCTGAGGCCACATTATTACACCTTCCAAGAATGGCCATCCCTTTGGTCTGGATGTTGTCCCAAGCCCAGGATGCTTGTCTGACAACAGCTAGATTAGGCTTTACCTCACAATATAGGGTTTCAGCCAAGTCTTGCACTCTAGGAGGGTGAACCAAAGCATAGCCCAATTGTCTCTTAAACAGCAAAGGATTGTAGTTGATGCAGCCCTTCACTCTTATTAGAGGTACATTGGGGTACTTCCTACAGCTAGTAATTATGTCTCTGCCTTTGGTGCTCTGAGTGCACCACCTGATGTCATCTGAAGTCAAAGCAATGAGTCTTCTAGCCCAATTCTTCTGTTGGTGAGGGTTCAAGAAAGCATCGGTCTTGGGTAGGTGTTTAAGCAGCCAGGTATGAAACAAAGGAGCACAGCACCTCACCAACCTCCCTCTCTGCTTCTCATTCCTTTGGTGAACAGAATAATAGAAATCTCCCAGCAAGGTGGGCACTGGGTTCCTCAAAAGGAAGAAATGAATAGCATTCTTGTTGATAAACTTGGGCTCATCTGCAAAAAGTATAACCCCATATATACTGAGGGCTAACAATGCACAGACTGCCTTCCATTCTCCCAAGGAGGCCTTCAGGATGGCCTGAGAAGTTAGAAAGTCCAAGTGTAGACCAGGGACTCCAGCCTTTGTAGTCATGTTCTGCTCAATCACAATAGGTTCCAGGTACAGTGCCTTTGCCACTTCTCCATTGCTGGGAGAAGTCATCTCTGGGTTGAAGGGGATATCACCCCTGACAGGTACTCCAATCAATGATGAGAACTCCTCCAGCAGAGGTCCTAACTGAAAGTTCTGGAAAGTGAAGCATCTCAAAGGAGGGTCATAGAACTGTAGGCAGGTGTGGATCAAACTCCTCTGAGAAGGGTCCAAGTCCATAACCATATCAAGAATATCTCCATAATGCTCTCTGAATAATGGGATATGGTCTGGAGTGATAAGTGCTTGGACCTGCCTGATGCCAGTCAGCACAGGCTCAAAGAAATGGTATGAAATGTTGCTCTTCTTGGGTGCCATGACTGTTGATGAAGAGCTGAAAACAAATGCTGATGATGAAGACTGATACTGGAGATGAGCCACTGATATGCTGAGGCTGATGATGGGAGTAGCTGAAGCAGGCAACTGATGAAAATAGCTGAAGCAGATAACTGATGAATAGGGGTCTATCCAGATGAAGGGGTCAAAACCAAGCCAGATGTAATATGGATACCCTGAAAAACAAATAAACAAATGTTTAAATGATGCAAATGATGAGTATGCAAATGATATACAGGGGTTTGTGATCAAGCTGGATCTGATTACTGCCTTGATATAAAGTCCATGTATGTTTAAGAAGTCCAGATGGAGGTTCAAAAGTCCAGTAACCAAGGTGGGGGACTCAAATAAAGAGTCACATGTCCAGGGTTAAATCACAAGAACTGTCCAAAGTGAAGCATTCTTAATCAAAACAAAAATCAGGGTATGATGTGGCCAAGGGTTCCTGCAAACCTGTAAACAGCCCAACCCCCTCACAGGTGATGTTCTAAAACAAGGATCCTCAGACTTGGATCAGTTATGAGAAGTGTAAACACTTCTAACCCGGAGGTACAGTGTTTATAATAACCATAAAAGATCCTCCTCTAATTCACCTCAGTTTCTGAAGGTCATAATAAAGGTCATTCAGACTTAGCAGGCTTCCCAGATAGCCCTAGCACTACAAGAAATCTGTAGCACAGAGTTCTCAAGAAGAAACCCACATCTGAACAGTGTTTCACATTCCCGCACCAGACCGAAATGGAATGGGAAAGAACATGAACCACTCTAGCCTAGGTGTCACTCAGGTCCCAGGTATAGGACCTTAAACTCTCAATAGAACCCCACCCACCAAAGCAAAAACCAGATCCAGCCAGATGACAATATGACAGTATGATATATAAAGCTGTAAAGAAAGCAATAAATAATTGTACATAAAGCAGTGAATAAAGCAACTATATAAACACAATTAGCACATAACACCCCTTTAAAACACAAATCTTTTAAGCGTGGATCCCGTCGAGTACGGCGGACAATCTGGGTGCTAATACCTTCCCAGGTTGTAACCAACCCCCTTTCTCAGTCTCTCTGGTTCGCAACCGTCTTATCCATATCTTTTCTTAGGTTTATGCAACATTACCTTTCCTCCGGGATAAAAATGCCTAGCTGGCGACTCTTTCTTTTCTGAGTTCACCCCTGTGTGTTCTCTTCCTCCTTCGCCGACCGTTCGCGTCTGTACTCCTGCTGACTTAGCCTCAACACACCTTCCGAACAGCACCAGAGACGCCTTCTCCCCATCAGAGTTGCCAGGCATCACTTCTCCAACATTCCCTTCAAAGAGCAGCACCAGAAGGTGTTCATATCCCCAGCAGAGTCGCCAAGCTGTCGCTCCCACCAAATGAGGCTAAGTCAGAAGGGGTACAGACGCGAACGGTCGGCGAAGGAGGAAGAGAACACATAGGGGTGAACTCAGAAAAGAAAGAGTCGCCAGCTAGGCATTTTTATCCCGGAGGAAAGGTAATGCTGCATAAAGCTAAGAAAAGATATGGATAAGACGGTTGCGAACCAGAGAGACTGAGAAAAGGGGTTGGTTACAACCTGGGAAGGTATTAGCACCCAGATTGTCCGCCGTACTCGACGGGATCCATGCTTAAAAGATTTGTGTTTTAAAGGGGTAGTTTCAGTGCAGTCTGTGTATAAAAGAACTGGAAAAGGATGTACAGGTGTCAGTGTAAGAGAAGTGAAATGTATAAGAGAAGTGTCAGTGTAAGAACAGGAGTATGAAGCTCAAGACTATGAGGCTTGAAGAATAAGGCTGGAAAGAGGGGGAATATACAGAGACTTTTGTTCGATAACTGTTAAGTTATGCCTACGCATCCTCTCGTGCAATGAGGAAGTCAGAACACCGTAGTTCGACCCAAAGAGACTGAAAGATAAATTGACTTGTGAACTGCTTACTTGTCTATGCTCAAGTGTATGACCTGTCTGGCTCAGGTGCAAACTGTCTTGCATTAGACGGAAGAAGCGAGTTCTCGTTTGTGAGTGAATGAGATGAGAAAAGAATCCAGAAGGAGACGATTATTGTTTGTTTTTTGAGTTTTCAGTCTTTTATTGCGTTTTTTGAAATTTGTCATAAGTTAATGAGCTTAAGCCTAAACCAATGGGTTAGTAAACTCATCACATCTTCCCTCTGATTAGGGGTAATGAGAATACCTTAAGTGTGAAGTCAGTATCTCACACTTAATCACCATGATGTAGGATTAAGATCATTAACCTACTTGTGATTATTTAGATGTTTTTGTTGTTTTTGTTTAGTGTTAAGTAATGAGACTAAGCCATAATCAGGGATTAAACAGACTCATTACACCATCCTAATAGAAGGATAATAGATGAGAATGTTTAAGCTGAGGAAGACTCTTCAACTTAATCCATGATTAGGGATTAACCTCATGACAAAACAAAGCCTTTATTAGATGGATTTTAGTTAATGATAAGATGAAGAAATGATTTTTATGGTTTGTAAGACAACTTGAGGGGGACTTGTCCATTAACACTAGGGTTAGTCCTTCTTAACCAATTAAGGAAGAATTAGAACCCTAATGCAAGGCCCAAGTTACAAGCTTGATGTCTTGATGATTATTAAGTGAATTGATTAAAGGATTTAAACACATTAAGGGTTTAACACTTAGGATTAAAGTTATACACTCCATCCTAATAGAAGGATGCAGGCATAAGCTTAATCACAAAGCCTTAAAGCCTTTAGGGTTTAGTCCCTGATTGTGAGATAAGAAGAGAAGACTCAAGGAGACACAAAGGTAAAAGCTAAGTGGGGGACTAATCAAACCCTAATTGTTATCATGCTTGGTCATTCCTAGGGTTTGTGGGGTTTAAGAAGGAAATCTTCAAGGAACCACCAAGGAGAGAAGCAGAGGAGAGGAGCAAAGAGAAGCAAAACAACTTGCTTCACTTAAGAAGACAAGTTGCTTGAGGAAAGGAGGCAAGATGAACAAGAATGAGCAAGCTCAATCCAAAGCACAAGATAAAATGCAGCAATGTTGCAAGAGAGATGAAAAGAGATTGTGAGAAGTGAAGGCAAATTCACTTCTCAAAACAACTTACCACCTGAAAAGTTAGTAAAGAAATGAAATGCAATGCAAAATGAGATACAATGTCATGATGCAAACCAAAACCAGAAGCATAAGTATGATGTTAATGATGCTAAAAGATGATGCAAACATGAGGCAAGGCATGAGAATGATCATACAAACATATGGATGCAAGAGAAGCATGTTTTAAACCATGGATGTTCATGAAAAGTTATGGAATGCAAAAGACATATAACATGGCAAATGAAAGATGCAATGACCAAACATGATTCTAATATGTCTTAAGATGTATTATGAATCAAATGGATGCACAAAATGTCATGGCAAGTCATGGTATGCAAGCAAATGGAAGATGGATGCAAAGGAAGGCATAAATTAGGGTTTATGAACAACACACAAAGCAAAATCCAAAACCAGAAGCAAATGACATGATAAAAATTTGAAAATTCAATCAAAGGAACCCTAAACCTATACAAACTCACTGCCCAAAGGAGGGGACACAACTCTTAACTTAGTGAGAGTTATGAATTTCCTAAGATTGCTAGGGTTTTAAGGTACCTTGTCAAGAAAAATGCAAAACAAAATGAAAATGCAAGATCAATTCATGCCAATTTTATCCTATAAACTACATGTTATGCAAGATGAAATGCAAAAAGAATCATTGTCCAACTCTCAATGGTTAGGCAGAAATGAATTTTTGAAGTTTGAAACAAAATATTGCCTTGAAATGAAATTAATTCCAAAGAAAATTATCAAAAGGCATCAAGATCAAAAAAATAAATTTGGTTTGAGAGTGGGACAATGTTTCTAAATGTTTTTAAATGTTACATGAATTGTTTTGTGATTTTTAAATACCAAAAGGTATTTTTAATTAATTAATTTTCATTAATTAATTAAAAATAAACTTTTAAATGATTTAAAAATAATTTTTAATGCTAAAAATAAAAATAAAAATATTTTTATGTTCTGAAAAATAATGAAAATCTTGACAAAAATTTTCATAATTTTTAAACATTTTTTGCTATTTTAATTAATTCGTGCAAAATAAATCAAAACAAATGAATTTAAAATGATTTTAATGAGAAAATAGGAAAGTCAAATCATCCAAAGGTCCAGATTCAAAGTCAGGGGGGCGGGAATTGACTTGGCGCGCGAATGGACGGCCAGAATTCAAACTGGCCTAATTATGATTAAGCCCTAAACCAAAACCCTAATTACTCTCAGATGACCGGAACAATGTTCCGGTCATCTTCTCCGGCAAGGTCCTCACTCAATCTCTCTTAATACGCCATGAAACTTCACAAATCTCTCCAGAATCAATCATTAGACCACTCTAAACAAGAATCCAGCAATCAAAATCATTTATTTTCACTCAAACTCAAGAATCAAAACAAAAAGCATTTCACGGGCAAAGTTTCAGAACAAGCATACAACCTCAAAACTCAATCATTTTCAAAAATAAAAGGTTCATTGAACTCAGGGAAGCATGTAGATCATTTTAGAAACAAGAAATAAGAGTTCTGGAAAAATGAATTTCCATGGCTACCTGAATCGAAGCTTTCAACCCAAGAGCTTTCTGCTTGCCTCTTTGCCTCAAAATGATCCCAATGGTCCTCTTGATGAAGTTATGAAGCTTGGTTGGAGTTTATAATGGTTGGTTTGTGAGTTTGCAGAAGTTCTGTTCAGTGAGGGGTAAGGATCGTGTTTCTGATTGAGGAGGTTTCAGGGATGAATAAGGGTATGGAAATGATCAGGGGAGTGTGCTGAGATGTTTTTTGAAGTTTGTTTGAATGTTTGATGCTTGTGGAGTGTGTTTCGAATGAAAATGCATATGAGGCATAAACTTGGAACTATGGCTTATGATCTGTTTCAGGCTTGTGTGTGTGGTGTGTTGAGCTGCTTTTGGTCCATGTATCAAGTGGTGATAGGTCAGAGAGTTGTTGGTGGCCTATGGTGATTGGTATGGGTCTTTTGCAAAAAAAGTCAAGCTTTGTGTAAGAGAGGTATGGGCTCATAGCTAGCCAAGGACAAGAGGGGTGTCCTGCGCAGCAAGAAGTGTGGAGAGCCCTAGGATCAATTTTGAAGTCAGCCAGCAGATGGATTAGGGTTTGAGTGAGGTTTTGTAACTTTGTTCCACTTTGCCCCTTTTGAAGTTTCTTGATCCACAAGTCATAAAAATGAGCAAACTCTTGATGCAATCTGACTTTTAGACATTGGTTCATGTTTGTGTGAAGATTAGAAGTCCATTTGAGGTCTCAATTTGCCTTGGCAAGGGATTTTGCAACTTTGCCTCTTTGGTAGAAAACTTGAAATTATGTGATTTTTCCCAATTTTGACAAGCCATAACTTTTGATCCAAAATGAATTAGGACAAGTTCTTGTACTTTTTGAAAAGGGAATGATCCATTCTACAACTTTCATGACCAAAGTTTTCTCATTTGAAGCATTTTTGAATCAAAAAGCAAGGGTTGAAAAAGTTTCCCAAAATGGCAAGTTTCCATTACAAGTCAATTTCCCAAAAAGTCAACTTTGCAAATGGCTTGAAATTCTTCAATTTTGTGAACTTCTAACATCTTCTATGATCAAATAAAGATCATACATAATCAAAATGATGAAGAACACCCTTTGGTTGGGTAATTGGGGGCCTCAGATGCCCTGATTTTGCACTGACTTGCTCAAAAAGTCAACTCTTGATCAGATGCCTTCCCCATGGAATTTCTTCATGAAAATTGATATGCATGATCCCTATACCATATAGAGACCAATAGAAACAAGAATGACCAAAAAATTTGGAGTTATGGCCTTTGAAACCAAAACCCTAATTCTAGGTCATCTGTGCAGTCAAACCTGGCTCTGCTTCCATGCCAACCTCAGTTCTTGTGATTCTTTGATTTTCTTGACTTTGAGAGGATATAATATGATGCTTGAACATACATGGGCCCCTTTGAAATGATTGATTACCTTTGGAGTGGCTCAAGTGGCTCTTGGATTGCTCAAATCACAAACCCTAGATGCAGATGACTTTGAACCAATGCAGTGAATCAAAAATGCAATATGAGATGCCATGATTGAGCTTATGCATATGAAAAGATCACAAGCCATGGTGTGAATGGGTGAGGGAAAATTTGGTGTGTTTACACAGTGTCGTTGTCGGTGCATTCTGGAGGGCACTCTCTGCAAGGGTTTAGATTGGTTCGTTTTAGTGATCAGTTTTATCTTGTTTAGAAAAAAGTGAAAATGAAGTTATTATTTTGAAAAACATTGCCATTTTATTTTTGTACAAAAAATGAAAAACAGTGAGCGAGGAAAAAGAGACTCATTTGTAAAAGATGTCCTGATATTCATTAATTGATCGTTTGTACAAAATACAAGATGTCCCGATTACAAAATGAGTCCTGACATCTTGGGCAAGATGCAGGACTTGATGCATAATTATAGACAGGAAATAATAATTACTCTGCAGGAGTAACTCTTATAATTTCCTGGGAAGACCAGTTTGAGACATGGTTCCCCGGGATCCTTGGACGTATCCAATTTTCCAGGTTGCGTTTGTCTTCTTCCTCGTCTTCCAAACTGTTCACAGCATCCGGGGTGAGCATTTCCCCGCTGACAAATTTGGGCTCCATTGTAGCCTCTAGTTGATCTTGTTGAGTTGGTATGTAACCCAACCCGAATCTATCTTCTTTCTTTTCAACTGGCAGCAGCTTGCCCCAACCTTGAGCGGTACCCTCCTCAACAACCTTTCGGGCTTGTTGATATGATGTGATGGAAGTCCCAGACACAGCAGATGCTTCATTAATATTAAGGGCCTCAAACCCCTGACTCATGGTCTCATGGATCTCCCCATCCATTTCTATGTATTTGTACGTAGCCAGCTGGCTAACAAAGATGTCCTCCTCCCCACAGATGGTGATGATTTGGCCTTCCCACTCGAATTTTAACTTCTGGTGAAGGGTAGACGTAACAGCACCAGCGGCGTGGATCCAGGGTCTACCCAACAGACAGCTGTAGGCCGGCTGTATGTCCATCATAAAGAAGGTAGTTTTGAAGGTCTACGGGCCAATCAACACAGGCAGATCAATCTCCCCAAGCACTGATCTTTTAGAGCCATCAAATGCTCTCACCACCAAATTACTTGGGCGCAATGCCAAGCCATCATACTCCAACTTCACCAGGGCTTTCTTTGGGAGAACATTGAGTGAAGACCCAGTGTCCACCAGTACGTGAGAAAGAACAGCACCCTTGCATTCCAAGGTGATGTGAAAAGCCTCGTTATGGTTGCGCCCCTCCGTTGTCAAATCAGCGTTTGTAAAGCGCAGTCCATGACTGGTGTTGACATTTGCAACCACGGTTTCTAACTGATTAACAATAATCTCCTCTGGCACATATGCTGCGTGCAGGACTTTCAACAATGCGTTCTGGTGAGCTTCGGAACACATTAACAGCGATAATATGGAGATTTTGGAGGGTGTTTGGTGAAGCTGGTCCATCACCTTGTAATCACTCCTTTTTATTATTCTCATGAACTCGTCTACATCTTGTTCAAAATATGTCTTCTGAGTTTCTTTGGCAGTTGGCTCTTCGGATACCACATTCTTTCCTTTTGCCTTAGCAGCAGCTTCTGCTTCAGCATTAGGTCTTTGTGCTTGTGAGGCAAAAAGGCGTCCGCTTCTGGTGAAGCCTCCGCCTCCCCCAACATTGTCAATTTGTGGTGAAGAGGTTGATGAATCCAGAGTGACTTTCTCCCTATTGCAGTAGAGATCAGAGTCGAAGTGCCAAGGTATGGCATTACTGCTTTCATAAGGAACAGGTCCAGGCACCATAATGGTAACTGGACTGATTGCTGCAGAGGAAGGTACTGTAATGGTGTGCGGATCGTAGTAGATCGTGACTGGAGATCTGGAAGGAGGTGTTGTAGCTTGTGGTTGGAAATTGTTGTTGTTGTGAACATTTGCTGGGTCATAGTAGATTGTGACCGTTGAGACGTCTTCATTAATGTTTGTTGGCGTTGTAGAAGATTCCGTTGATAAAAGGGGTGCTGATGTTGTAGAAGAAAATGTTGTTGAACTTTGACTTGTTGAAATAATGGGCAGAGTGATTGTCGGTGTTGTTGATGAATCAGTGGGAATGATTGTTGTTGCTATTGTAGGGGAAACTGTTGGAGGAAGAATTGCTGGTGTTGTAGGAGGATCCATTATTGTTGAAACAAGAGTTGCTGAAGGAGCTGTTGAAGTAATTTGTAAGATTCCATCTTTGATGAGGCCATCTATGCCAAACCTTAGCTTCTCACAACCATTACTAGCTGTCCTGCACAATTCACAGCAGGCCCCACAGCCCAGGAACACTTGGCCTTTTAAAAGTTGAACTTTGACTTCAGCCAGTGGTGTTTGAATCTGTGCAACATTATCAATTAGTGTGGATGGTTGGTCCTCTTCAATGGCATTAATCCTGGGCCCACCATGATTAGGCATAGGATTTCTGTTAACATTCGGAGGAGGTGCGAAATTGAGAGCTTTGGAATCGACCAAATCCCGAACCTTCATCTGTAAGGCTCTGCATTTCTCAGTATTATGACCAGGTGCGTTGGAGTGAAAGGCACACCTGGCATTAACATCATAATTCTTCGGGAGATTGAGAGGATCTGGTGGTGCCAACGTCCTTAACTCAACCAGGTTGAGTTTCAGGAGTTGTGGCAATAAGGTAGCATAAGGCATAGGGATAGGGTCAGTTACCCTATTTGCCTGAGATGGCCTATGTTGAAAAGGGCGCTGTTGTTGGTTGTTATTGGTGTTTTTGTAGGTTCTCTGTTGCGGAAAATGAGATGGTTGCTGATAGTGATGTTGTTGTTGTTGTTGAGGATATAATGGTTGTTGTGGAACTGGAGCTGGGATGGTAACAGCTGCTACTGACCTATGAGAATATTGGGGTCTGCCCCTGCTTGTATGAATAGCATTTGTTTCACCCGCCCTTCGGGGTCCTGCAAAATGTCTTCTGGGGTTGCTGGAGGAACTTGCACCATTGTCGGAGATTTTGCCCATATTCAAGAGACTCTCAATTCTCTCACCAGCTATAACTACATCAGTAAAACTAGTAGAGGAGAAAGCAGCAAGTCTATCAATATAAGTCCCTTGCAAGGTGTTCATAAACATGTCAGCCATTTCTCTTTCTGACATGGGTGGATGGACAGCAGCAGCAAGCTGTCTCCACCTCTGAGCATAATCCAGGAAGCTCTCCCTTGAAGACTGAGACATGCCCATTAAAAGAGTTCTATTGGGAGCCATGTATAGGTTGTACTGGTATTGCCGGATGAAAGCCTCGGCCAAGTCCTTCCAACATCTTATGGTGGCCCTTGTCATATGCGAATACCATTCTCTTGAAGCTCCAGTCAGATTGTCCTCAAAATAGAACATCCATAACTTCTCATCCATGGTATAAGCCTTGAGCCTTCCCAAGAAAGATTGCAGATGAGTACGCATACAAGAGGTACCATTATACTTCTCAAAGCACGGGGGTTTGAATTTGTGGGGAATCCTCACCCCATCTACCAGTCTCATATCCATCACGTCGAAACCCAAAGAATTCTGAGATTCAAAAGATCTTAACTTTTCAGCAATCTCATCCAATCTTCTATCATATACCTCATCTCCAGCCCCAATAACAGTAAACTGTTCTTCTTAGGGATCCTCTTGCAGGATTCTGCCCCCAGCAGTATTACCTTGAACGTTTCTTGGGATATTAACATCTGGATTCAAATGGGGCCCATACTCTGGTGGGTCAATACGAGGTTGCCCCCGTTCATTATTGCTGGTTCCTCTTGTCCCAAGGTGAGGTTCCTCAGGTGTCTGTCTTTCTACCAGCTTTCTCAATCTTTCTTGGCTCTGGGCTAAGCCAGTCATGACAGCCATAAACTAAGACATCTGGTTTCTCATCTCTACTATCTCATTTACCATCTGATTTCTGACCTCATTCAGGTCCTGCTGTACCTGCTCCATTTGAATGCCTGGAAGGTTGTTACGTGTAGGGTACCGGTGTGTGCGGTTGACAGGGAACACTCGGCGATGAGCAATGTTTCCTGAGATCACAACAAAGTCAGACACAATAATAATAACAAAAACCTACAAAATAAAGACAAAGTCAGTATGCAATGCAGTATGCATATTTGTTTTCCAAGGTATCCGGTTTGGTTCTTGGTTTTGACCTTTCCAGACCTCGAGGAAGATGCTTGATGTTGTTGAGAAAAGAAGTCCAAATGAAAACCAACTAAATATATTACAAATGATGAAACATACATAGTCTGTTTTACAATACATGCCCATGGAGTGTCAAAAATACAACAAAAGGAAAAGTACATCAAAAGTAAAGAACAACAAGAAAAGAGGAATCAGACATCCAGTCCGTAATCATCTTCCCTGACCTCCTTCAGGAGTGCCTCAATCACCGGACCAGCTGGGTGCTCTGTAATGGTCCTAATGAGGAGGTTCCTAGTAGCAATGGCAGTAGTCAGCTTCCTATGCCTGTCCTGGTCTTTTGATCTCTTTAACCTTGCTCTAAGCTTCAATTCTGATATCTCCTTCTGAGCTGCCAACAAAGCTTCCTGCTGCTTCTTCTTATTGGCCTCCAACTAATCAATCTTGGCCTAATTCCTCTGGTCTTCTTGTGCACGGGCTTCGGTGATCCTGATCCACCTAGCCTGACTCTCTTCCAGATAGTTCTCAGCCCTATCCTTCTGAATCTTGGCCTCCTTACAAGCATTCTTCAATATTTGTTCCCCAACCCTCGCTTTCCTTATGTAGTCCTCTGTCCTTTCAATCTTGGTCAAATGCTCAGTCTTGAGCTTTTCCAATCTTTCAATGTCCAGGCGACCATCATTTCTTTCCCAAAGAGTCTTCTTCAGGGCTTGAGATAGCTGCTCATTCCTTTCTTTCAACTTTTCAAATTCCTCCAGGCTAACAGTTGCTGCAGGCTGCACTGTAGAGGGTCCATGTATGTCTTCCAAGGTGAAAGGCATTCTGGTAATCTGAGCTCTAGTACGGGACCAGTCTGTGTACTAAGCTGAAGCAACATTGTTACATCTCCCAAGAATAGCTACCCCTTTTGTTTGGATGTTGTCCCAAGCCCAGGATGCTTGTCTGACAACAGCTGAATTAGGTTGCACTTCACAGTATAGGGTCTCAGCTACATCCTGTCCTCTGGGAGGGTGAACTAAGTGTCGCTCCCGATAAAATGGGACCGGCCCAGATAAGGGTACATACGCGAACGGTCGGCGAAAGGGACAATGAGAACACACAGCCGTGAACTCACTGGAGATGAAAAGAGTCGCCAGCTAGGCATTTTTATCCCGGAGGAAAGGCAATGCTGCATAGACCTAGAAAGAAATGGATAAGACGGTTGCGAACCAGAGAGACTAAGAAAGGGGGTTGGTTACAACCTGGGAAGGTATTAGCACCCAGATTGTCCGCCGTACTCGACGGGATCCACGCTTAAAAGATTTGTGTTTTAAAGGGGTAGTGTCAGTGCAATTTGAGTATAAAATAGCTGGAAAAGAATGTACAGGTGTCAGTGTAAGATAAGTGTAAAGTGTGATATGTATAAATGATGTGTCAGTGTAAGAATGAGAATGAATCGCTCAAGATAATGAGGCTTAAAGAATAAAGCTGGAAAGAGGGGGAATATACAGAGACTTTTGTTCGATAACTGTTAAGTTATGCCTACGTATCCTCTCGTGCAATGAGGAAGTCAGAACACCGTAGTTCGACCCGAAGAGACTGAAAGATGGATTGACTTGTGAACTGCTTACTTGTCTATGCTCAAGTGTAAGACCTGTCTGGCTCAGGTGCAAACTGTCTTGCATTAGACGGAAGAAGCAAGCTCTCGCTTGTGAGTGAAGATGATGAGAAAAGAATCCCGGAGGAGACGATTATTGTTTGTTTTTGAGTTTTCAGTCTTTTATTGCTTTTGAGAATTTGTCATAAGTTAATGAGCTTAAGCCTAAACCAATGGATTAAGTAAACTCATCACATCTTCCCTCTGATTAGGGGTAATGAGGATACCTTAAGTGTGAAGTCAGATTCTCACACTTAATCACCTTTGATGTAGGGTTAAGATCATTAACCTACTTGTGATTATTTAGATATTTTTGGTGTTTTTGTTTAGTGTTAAGTAATGAGGTTAAGCCATAATCAGGGATTAAACAAACTCATTACACCATCCTAATAGAAGGATAATAGATGAGAATGTTTAAGCTGAGGAAAGCTCCTCAACTTAATCCATGATTAGGGATTAAACTCATGACAAAACAAAACCTTTATTAAGTGGATTTTATTTAATGATATGATGAAGTGATTTTTATGATTTGTAAGACAACTTGAGGGGGACTTGTCCATTAACACTAGGGTTAGTCCTTCTTAACCAATTAAGGAAGAATTAGAACCCTAATGCAAGGCCCAAGTTACAAGCTTGATGTCTTGATAATTATTAAGTGAATTGATTAAGGGAGTTAAACACATTAAGGGTTCAACACTTAGGATTAAATTTATACACTCCATCCTAAGAGAAGGATGCAGGCATAAGCTTAATCATAAAGCCTTAAAGCCTTTAGGGTTTAGTCCCTGATTATGGGGTGAGAAGAGAAGACTCAAGGAGACACAAAGGTAAAACTAAGAGGGGGGACTAATCAAAACCCTAATCATTGTCATGTTTGGTTGCTCCTAAGGTTTGTGAGGTTTACAAGAACAATCTTCAATGGAATCACCAGGAAGCAGATGAAAGGATCAAGAGAAGCAAAGTAACTTGCTTCATTCAAGAAGTCAAGTCACTTGAAGAAAGAAAGTGGGAAGAAGAAGAATGAGCAAGCTCAAACTCAAACACATATAAAAATGCAGCATGGATGCAAGAGAGATATGAGAAGAAAGTATGAGAAGTGAAGGCAAATTCACTTCTCAAAATCACTTACCACCTGAAAGGTTAGAAAAGAAAATGCAATGCAATGCAAAATGGGATGAGATGACATGATGCAAAACAAAACCAGAAGCATTTACATGATGCTAATGATGTTATGAGATGCTACAAACATGAGGCAGCACATGGAAATGATCATACAAGTTCATGAATGCAAATGAAGCAAGTTAGGAACCATGAACATACATGAAAAGTTATGAAGTGCACATGGCATGCAACATAGCAAATACATGGTGCAATGATCAAACATGCTTTCAATATGTCCTATGATGTCAAATGAATCAAATGGATGCTTGAAATGTCATGGCAAGTCATGTGATGCAAGAGAATGCAAGATGGATGCATATGGAAGCCCAAATTAGGGTTTATGAACAATACATCAAACAAAAATCAAAATCAGAAGCAAACCCTAAGATAAAAAATTGAAAATGCCACTCAAAGGACCCCAAATCCTATACTAAACCACTGCCCAAAGGAAAGGTCTCAACCCCTAACCAAGTTCAAGATATGATTTTTCTAAGTTTCTTAGGGTTTTAGGGTTCCTTAACAAGAAAATTATCAAACAAATGGAAAATGAAAGATCAAATCATGGCCATTTAATCTCACAAACTACATGCTAAACACAATGCAATGCAAAAAGAATCAATGTCCAACTCCTTATGGATAGGCAGAAATGATTTTTGGAACTTTGGATCAAATTAATGCATAAAAATGATTTTAATTCAATGAAAAACTTTTAAAATGCATCAAGATCAAAAAATAAATTTGGTTTGAAGGTTGAACAATGTTTCTAAATGTCTTAGAACATTTCATTAATTTTTTGGTGATTTTTAAATACCTAAAAGTATTTTTAATAAATTAATTTTCATTAATCAATTAAAAATAAACTTTTAAATATTTAAAAATACTTTTTTAATGCTAAAAATGAAAATAAAAATATTTTTGTGTTTTAAAAATTAATGAAACTCTTGACAAAAAAGTTTCATAATTTTTAAAACAATTTTGCTATTTTAAATAAATTGTGTAAAACAAATATGAAACAAATGAATTAAAACAAAGAAAATGGGAAAGTCAACTGAATGGAGGGCTGGGATGGATTCTGGGTTTGAATGGGTTGACTGCGCGCGTTAGTGGATGGCCTGGATTGCATCTGATTAAATTAATTTAATTATGGTTAATTAAACTAACTAAAGGGATTAGGGCTAACTGAGTGAATCTGGGCCACACATGCGCGCGGGAAGTCAATGAAGTCACGCAATCCAACGCCCAAGATTCAAATGCCATTTAATTACAGGATTAGGGCTAAGCACTTTCAGGTGACCGGAGGGAAGCTCCGGTCATCTTCTCCGGCGGCAACAAAACCCTAGATTATGATTCAGGCAACCATTCTTCAAATTAAAGCCAGGGAAACGTTCCTCTACTCAAACCCTACTCAAATCATCTCTCAAACTAAATTTCTCATGCTTAAACTAAGAGAATCGAAGCCATGAAGATTCACGGGCAAAGTTTCAGAGCCCTGGTAAATCCTCATTTCTCACTCATTTCTAAATCTAAACCCATCCCCATGATCAGCAAGACATAAGCAACCAATTTATAACTCAAAATGCAAGCTCTGAGAAGGAATGTTCATGGCCATACCTGAGATGAAGACCCCTGTTTCTGGGCTTTCAGAGCTATTCTTTGGTGCAAGCTTGCTCCACTGACTCCCCTGGTGTTAATGGAAGGCTTGGAATGAGCTTAAACAAGCTGATTTGAGAAGTCCAGTTCTGGTGTAGCAGGTTTCACAGTCAGGAAATGTGAGGTTTCAGGCTAATCCAATGGTGGATTCTTGCTCCTTTGGGTGTGTTTGATTTGTTGGTGAAGAGAAATGAGGTGTTTGATGGCTGGAGAGTAAGATTCGAAAGTTCTGGCTTTGGGGATGAGAAATGGTGAAGCTCAGTTCTTGCTTGGTTCAAACCTAAGTCTTGCTGGTTTTGGCTCAGTGAAGCAAGGTGAGTTGATCAATGGACTTGGTTTTTGTGTTTGTGAGCTGTGTGGAGAGATTCGAAGAGAAATGCTTGAGGGAGTGTTTTTGTGAATGTTGAGTTCTTGTGTGTTTCAGCCTGGCTTGATTTATGAAATGGCTAGCCTTTGCTTTGCATAAAAAACTCCCATTGGTCAGATGATGTGACCTGGCCTGCTGTGATAGGTAAGTTCACTTTTGCAAAATGTCAACTTTGGTGTAAGGAAAGCATGGGCTGGGTTCTAGGCAGGTACATGTGTGTGGGCTGGCGCAGCATGGTGTGGAAGAGAGGCTAGAAAGGTTCAGCATGCTAGGCACCAAGTGGGTGAAGTGTGATGAGTGGTTTTGCAACTTGACTTTGCTTTTGCTTCATGAAAATATCTTGCTTCAAAACCATACAAAACATGTGATCTCTTGGCTTCATTCTGATTTTTAGAGGTTGTGTGATCATGTTGAGTGAATTAGAAGCCCATATGATGACTGAATTGGCCTTGAAAGGAGAATTTGCAACTTTGCCTTTTGGTGCATGTCTTGAAAATTAGTGATTTTTGCCAACTTTAACACACCATAACTTTTGATCCAAGAAGAATTGGATCATGTTCTTGTACTTTTTGAAAATGGAAAGATCTAATCTACAACTTTCATGACCAAAGTTTTTCCATTTGAAGCTTTTTTGGATCAAAAAGTAAGGTTTGAAAAGTGGCATAAAATGACATATTCTTTAAAAGTCAACCATGCCCTAAAAAGTCAACTTTGCAAAAACTTGTAATTCTTGAATTTTGTGAACTTCATCCTTCTTCTATGATCAAATAAAGATCATATACACTCAAAATGGTGAAGATCACCCCTTGGTTGGGTCATTGGGGGCCTCAGATGCCCTGATTTTGCACTGACTTGTCCAGAAAGTCAACCCTTGATCAGATGACTTCCCCATGGAATTTCTTCATGAAAATTGATATGCATACTCCCTATACCATATAGAGACCAATAGAAACAAGAATGACCAAAAAATTTGGAGTTATGGCCTCTGAAACCAAAACCCTAATTTTAGGTCAACTGTGCAGTCAAACCTGGCTCTGCATCCATACCAATCCCAGTTCTTGTGATTCTTTGGCATTCTTGACTTTGAGAGGATGTAATATGATACTTGAACACATATGGACTCCTTTGAAGTGATTGATGGCCTTTGGAGTGGCTCAAGAGGCTCTTGGATTGCTCAGATCACAAACCCTAGGTGCAGATGACTTTGAATCTATGCAGTGAATCAAAAATGAGATATAAGATGATATGATTGTGTTTATGCATATGAAATGATCACAAGCCATGGTGTGAATGGGTGAGGGCAAATTTGGGGTGTTTACACTAAGGCATAGCCCAATTGTCTCTTAAACAGTAAAGGGTTGTAGTTGATGCAACCTTTTACTCCTATGAGAGGCACATTAGGGTACTGTCCACAACTGGTGATAATGTCTTTGCCTTTGGTGCTCTGGGTGTACCATCTGATATCATCTGAAGTTAAGGCAATGAACCACTTGGGCCAATTCCTCTACTGATGTGGGTTCAAGAAGGCATCTGATTTAGGCAGGCATCTGAGTAGCCAAGAGTAAAACAAAGGAGCACAACATCTAACCAACTTCCCCCTTTGTTTCTCATTCCTCTGATGGATGGAGTAGTAAAAATCCCCTAGCAATGTAAGCGCTGGGTTTTTCAGAAGAAACAAATGGATGGCATTCTTACTGATAAATTTAGGCTCATCTGCAAATAGTATAGCCCCATATATGCTGAGGGCTAATAATGCACAGACTGCCCTCCACTCTCCCACTGCAGCCTTCAGGATGGCCTGAGAAATCAAGAAATCCAAATGTAAACCAGGAATCCCAGCTTTTGTTGTCATGCTTTGCTCAATAAGGGCAGGCTCCAAATACAATGCCCTTGCTATCTCTTCACTTCTGGGAGCAGACATCTCTGGGTTGAAGGGGATCCCTCCTCTGTCTGGTACTCCAATCAACAAAGAAAACTCTTCCAACAGAGGTCCCATCTGAAAGTCAGGAAAGGTGAAGCATCTCAGTGGAGGGTCATAGAACTGCAAGCATGTGTGGATCATGCTTCTCTGAGAAGGATCAAGATCCATAACCATATCCAAGATACCCCCATGGTGCTCTCTAAACAGTGGGATGTGGTCATGTGTGATGAGTGACTGGACCTGTCTGATACCAGTCAATACAGGCTCAAAAAAGTGATAAGATATGTTGCTCTTCCTGGGAGTAGCCATGAATGCTGCTGAAGAAGCTGAAGATAAAAGCTGATGAAGATCACAGACTAATGCTGGAAGTAAATCTCTGACAGACTGATGCTGGTGGTGATGGAGATAGCTGAAGCAGATGCTGAAAAAGACAGCTGAAGTAGAGGTCTAAGCAGAAGAAGGGGTCAAAACCAAAACCAAGATATAATGAGGTGGATACCCTGAAAAGCAAATAAACAAATGTCAAATGATGCAATGATGATATATGCAAATGATATGCAAGGGTTTGTGATCAAGAGCTGGATCTGATTATCTGTCTTGATATATGGTCCATGTAGGTTCAAAAGTTCAGATGAAGGCTCAGAAATCCAGTAACCAGGGTGGGGGACTCAAATAAAGAGTCACATGTCCGGGGTTAATCACAAGAACTGTCCAAAGTGGAGTACTCTTAAACAAAACAGTAACAGGGTATGATGTGGCCAAGGATTCCTGCAAACTTGTAAACAACCCAACCCCCTCACATGTAATGTTCTAGAACAAGGATCCTCAGACTTGGATCAGTTATGAGAAGTGTAAACACTTCTAACCCAGAGGTACAGTGTTTACAATAACTATAAAGGATCCTCCTCTAATTCACCCCAGATTTTGAAGGTCAAAATAAAGGTCATCCAGACTTAGCAGGCTTCCCAGATAACCCTAGCACTACAGGAAATTTGTAGCGCAGAGTTCTCAAGAAGAAACCCACATCTGAACCGTGTTTCATATTCCCGCAACAGACCGAAATGGAATGGGAAAGAACATGAACCACTCTAGCCTAGGTGTCACTCAGGTCCCAGGTATAGGACCTTAATCTCTCAATGGAACCCCACCCACCAAAGAAAACCAGATCCAGCAATGACAGTATGAAATATGCAGACAACTGTAAAGAAAGCAATAAATAAAGTTGTACATAAAGCAATAAATAAAGCAAAAATACAATAAACACACATAGCACATAACACCCCAGTAAACACAAATCAAACAAGCGTTAGGAGGAACCCACAAAAAGAACAAGAAGCCTTGGTTGCAGTATAAGGGTCCCCAGCAGAGTCGCCAAGCTGTCTCTCCCACCTGATGACACAGGGCCAAGAGGGGTACAGACGCGAACGATCGGCAAAAGAGAGAGAACATGAAGATGAACTGAAAAGAGTCGTCAGCTGGGAATTTTTATCCCGAGGGAAAGGTAATGCTGCATAAACCTAAGAAAAGATGGATAAGACGGTTGCGAACCAGAGAAACTGAGAAAGGGGGTTGGTTACAACCTGGGAAGGTATTAGCACCCAGATTGTCCGTCGAACTCGACGGGATCCACGCTTTAAAGATTTGTGTTTAAAGGGGTAGTGTCAGTGCTATTTTATGTGCAAAAAGCCGGAAAAGAATGCAAGAGTCAGTGCAAAAGAAATGTGAAGTGAATTGCTCAGGAATGAGGCTTAAAAGAAAGAAGCTGGATGGGGGGAATATACAGAGACTTTTGTTCGATAACTGTTAAGTTATGCCTACGTATCCTCTCGTGCAATGAGGAAGTCAGAAAACCGTAGTTCAACTCAAAGAGACTGAAAGATAAACTGACTTGTGAACTGCTTACTTATCTATGCTCAAGTGTATGACCTGTCTGGCTCAGGTGCAAACTGTCTTGCATTAGACGGGAGAAGCAAGTTCTCGGTTATGAGTGAATGAGATGAGAAAAGAATCCCGGAGTAGACGATTATTATTTGTTTTTGTGTTTTCAGTATTTTATTGCTTTTGGAATTTGTTTGTCATAAGATAATGAGCTTAAGCCTAAACCAAGGGTTAGTAAACTCATTATATCCTCCCTTTGATTAGGGATAATGAGAATACCTTAAGTATGAGATAAACATCTCAACTTAATTACCATGATGATGTAGGATTAAGATCATTAGCCTACTTGTGATTATTTAGATATTTTTGGTTTTTGTTTAGTGTTAAGTAATGAGTTTAATCCATAATCAAGGATTTAATGGACCCATTACACCATCCTAATAGAAGGATAATAGATGAGAACATTTAAGCTGAGGAAGGCTCCTCAACTTAATCCATGATTAGGGATTAACTTCATGACAAAACAAAACCTTTATTAAAGTGGATTTTAGTTAATGGTAAGATTAAGAAGTGAATTTTATGGTTTGTAAGACAACTTGAGGGGGACTTGTCCATTAACACTAGGGTTAGTCCTTCTTAACCAATTAAGGAAAAATTAGAACCCTAATGCAAGGCCCAAGTTACAAGCTTGATTTCTTAGTGATTATTAGGTGAATTGATTAAAGGATTCAAACACATTAAGGGTTTAATACTTAGGATTAAAGTTATACACTCCATCCTAATAGAAGGATGCAGGCATAACCCTAATCACAAAGTCTTAAAACCTTAAGGGTTTAGTCCTTGATTAAGATATGAGAAGAGAAGACACAAAAGATGACACAGAGGTAAAACTAATGGGGTACTAATCAAACCCTAATTGTGATCATGCTTGGGTATTCCTAGGGTTTATAAGGTTTGCAAGAAGATCTTCAGGAAAAGCCACCAAGGAAGAAGGAAGATGGAAGGAGAAGAAGCAGAAAGAAGCAAGACAACTTACTTCACTTAAGAAGACAAGTTGCTTGAAGAAAGAAAGTGAGGAGGGAACATGAATGAGCAAGCTCACTCTAATACAAAAGTAAAATGCAGAAATGAATGCATAAGATAGATGAGAAGAGATTATGAGAAGTGAAGGCAAATTCACTTCTCAAACACTTACCACCTGAAATGTTAGTAAAAGGAAATGGAATGAAATGAAAATGAAATGAAATGCAAAGATGAAAACCAAAACCAGAAGCATGTTCATGATGCTAATGATGCAAAGAGATGATGCAAATGTAAGTCATGAGATGGGGATGATCATACAAAGGATGAGAATGCAAATGAAGCATAAAGGAAGCATGAAAGTTCATGAATGCACATGAAATGAAATGAATGCCTAACATGGCAAGTGGATGATGCAATGATCAAACATGATTCTAATATGTCCTAGGATGTCTTATCTGTCATATGAATGCACAAAATGGCATGGCATGTTCATGTATGCAAGTTCATACAAGATGGATTCTAATGAAGATACAAATTAGGGTTATATGAACATGTGAGATGCAAAAATCAAAAACAGAAGCAAATGATAAGATAAAAAATTGAAAATGAAGCCAAAGGAACCCTAAACCTATACTATTTCACTATCTAAAGGGGGAGGTCAGAAGCTTAACCTAGAAGGACTTATGATTTTTTCTAAGTTTCTAGGGTTTTAAGGGTGATCCTAAGGGTAAAATGCCAAACAAATTGAAAATGCATTATAAAAATGAAACAAAAATGTTTTTAGGAACTTGAAACCATGCATAACACAAAGCAAAAAGAATCATTCACAAACTCACTTTGGTTCAAAAGTTATGAATTTTTGAAGTTAGGGTTAAAAATATTCAAGTTTAAGAACCCTAATTCAATTGAAAAATATCAAAGTATGATCAAAACCAAAAAGAAATTTGTGTGGTGAGTTTGTAAATGTTTGAAAATGTTCTCTGAATTTCTTTGTGATTTTTAAATACCTAAATGTATTTTTAATTAATTAATTCTCATTAACTATTTAAAATAACATTTAAATGATTTAAAAATAATTTTTTAATTCTAAAAATAAAAATATTTTTGGGTTCTGAAAATTAATTAAAGTTTGGATAAAAAATTTCAGAATTTTTTGATGCTTTTTACTATTTTAAATAAAATGTGCAAATTTAAATAAAGAAAATGGAATAAAAATTAATAAAAAGAAAAGTATGCTGGATGGAAGGCTCAGATTGATTCTGGGTTTAAAACGTTTGACTGGGCGCGCATCTGGACGGCCCAAGTTCAAACCTGACTAATCTTAATTAATTAAATATTAATCCTATTGTCGCTCCCACCAAATGAGGCTAACTCAAATAGGGTACAGACGCGAACGGTCGGCGAAAGGAGAGAACACACAAGGGTGAACTGAAAAGAAAAGAGTCGCCAGCTAGGCATTTTTATCCCGAAGGAAAGGTAATGCTGCATAAACCTAGAAAGATATGGATAAGACGGTTGCGAACCAGAGAAACTGAGAAAGGGGGTTGGTTACAACCTGGGAAGGTATTAGCACCCAAATTGTCCGTCGTACTCGACGGGATCCACGCTTGAAAGATTGTGTTTAAAGGGGTAGTGTCAGTGCTATTTTTGTGTGCAAAAGCTGGAAAAGAATACAATTGTCAGTGCAAAAAGAAATGTGAAGTGAATAAAAGAAATGTCAGTGTAAAGAAAAGAAGTGCAAAGCTCAAGACTATGAGGCTTTAAAGAGTAATGCTGGAAGAGGGGGAATATACAGAGACTTTTGTTCGATAACTGTTAAGTTATGCCTACGTATCGTCTCGTGCAATGAGGAAGTCAGAACACCGTAGTTCGACTCAAAGAGACTGAAAGATAAATTGATTGTGAACTGCTTTCTTGTCTATGCTCATGTGTATGACTTGTCTGGCTCAAGTGCTAACTGTCTTGCATTAGACGGAAGAAGCAAGTTCTCGGTTGTGAGTGAATGAGATAAGAAAAGAATCCTGGAGGAGACGATTATTGTTTTTTTTTGTTTTCAGTCTTTTATTTCCTTTTTTGAAGTTTGTCATAAGTTAATGAGCTTAAGCCTAAACCAAGGGTTAGTAGACTCATCACATCTTCCCTCTGATTAGGGGTAATGAGAATACCTTAAGTATGAAGTAGACACCTCACACTTAGCCACCATGATGTAGGGTTAAGATCATTAACCTACTTGCATTTATTTAGGTGTTTTTGGGGTTTTTGTTTGGTGTTAAGTAATGAGTTTAAGCCATAATCAAGGATTTAATGGACCCATTACACCATCCTAATAGAAGGATAATAGATGAGAACATTTAAGATGAGGAAGATACCTCAACTTAATCCTTGATTAGGGATTAACCTCATGACAAAACAAAACCTTTATTAAAGTGGATTTTAGTTAATGATAAGATTAAGAAGTGGATTTTATGGTTTGTAAGACAACTTGAGAGGGACTTGTCCATTAACACTAGGGTTAGTCCTTCTTAACCAATTAAGGAAGAATTAGAACCCTAATGCAAGGCCCAAGTTACAAGCTTGATGTCTTAGTGATTATTAAATGGATTGATTAAAGGATTTAAACACATTAAGGGTTTAACACTTAGGATTAAATTTATACACTCCATCCTAATAGAAGGATGCAGGCATAAGCTTAATCACAAAGCCTTAAAACCTTTAAGGTTTAGTCCTTGATTATGAGATGAGAAGAGAAGACACAAAGATGGCACAAAGGTAAAACTAATGGGGGGACTAATAAAACCCTAATTGTGATCATGCTTGGGTGTTCCTAGGGTTTATGAGGCTTGCAAGAGATCTTCAAGGATAAGCCACCAAGGGAGAAGCAGGATGAAAGGAAGAGAAGCAGAAAGAAGCAAGTCAACTTACTTCACTTAAGAAGATAAGTTGCTTGAAGAAAGAAAGTGGGGTGGGAGCATGAATGAGAAAGCTCACTCTAATTCACAAGTAAAATGCAGAAATGATGCATAAAAGAGATGAGAAGAGATTATGATAAGTGAAGGCAAATTCACTTCTCAAACACTAACCACCTGAAAAGTTAGCAAAAAAAATGAAATGAAGTGAAAATGAGATGAAATGCAAAGATGAAAGCCAAAGTCAGGAGCATAATCATGATGCAAATGATGCTAAGGGATGATGCAAAGTCATGTCAAGTTATTTGAATGTTCATACAAAGGATGGGAATGCAAATGAGACATGTAGGAAGCATGAAAGTTCATGAATGCATATGACATGAAATGAAAGCAAAAACATGGAAAATGGATGATGCAATGATCAAACATGATTCTAATATGCCATAAGATGTCTCATATGTCATTTGGATGTACAAAAAGTCATGGCAAGTTTATGTATGCAAGCTTATGTAAGATGGATGCAAATGAAGATGCAAATTAGGGTTTATGAACAAGATGCAATGCAAAATTCAATATCAGAAGCAAGACAAGAGATAAAAATTGAAAATAGGATCAAAGGAACCTTAAACCTATATAAGTTCACTGCCCAAAGGGGAATACCTAACTCTTAACCTAATGGAAGTTATGATTTTCCTAAGTTTGCCAGGGTTTTAAGGTACCTCACAAAGAAAAATGCAAAACAAATCAAAAATGAAAGATAAATTCATGCCAATTTTATCCTAGAAACTACATGATATGTGGAATGCAATGCAAAAAGAACCATTATCAAACTCCTCATGGTTAGGCAGTAAAGATTTTTCTAAGTTAGGGTCAAAATATTGATTTTAAAGAACCCTAAATCAAAAGAAAAATGTCAAAATGGACCAAGAACAAAAAATAAATTTGTATGAATGGTTTGATAATGTCTCTAAATGTGTCAAGATGCAATGTGATTTTTTTGGTGATTTTTAGAAACTTAAATGGTATTTTAATTAATTAATTTCCATTAATTAATTAAAATAAACATTTAAATATTTTAAAAATACAAATTTTATGCAAAAAATAAAATACAAATTATTTTCTGGATGAGAAAAATATTTAGAACCATGATGCAAAAAATAAAATTTTTTAGATAAGTTTTGCTATTTTTAATAGAATGATGAAGAAAATGCAAATAAAATGAAAATTAAATGAATTTTAATGAAAGTCAACTGACCTGAGGGCCAGGATTTAAACCTAGGGGGCGGGAATTGGCCAGCGCGCGCATCTAAATGGCTGATATTCAAACTTCACTAATTATGATTAAAACCCTAATCTGAACCCTAATTACTCTCAGGTGACCGGAACAATGTTCCGGTCATCTTCTCCGGCTAGCCAAACATGCTATCTCACCTAATACGTAACCCCAAGCCCTCAAACTTTCCAGAAATGATCCTCACATCACTCCCAACAAGAATCACGAAACAAAAATCATTTATTTACCATCAAGAACATGAATCGAAGCAAAACGGAAAATACATCAAAAGTTTCAGAAGCTTCATACATGTTTGTTTCTCAATCATTTTCAAAAGTAAAGACATCATGATCATCAGGAGAGCACATAGAATCAATTAGGAACTTAAAATGAAGGTTCTGGAAAAAAAGTTCTTGAGCTTACCTGAACTTGAGCTTTCAACTTTGGTACTTCCTGGCCAGTTCTTTGCTTCCAATCACCTCCCCTGATCCTTCTGAAGAGTTTGCAATGCTTGGTGGGAGTTTATATGGCCTCTATGTGGAGTTGGCTGAAACTCAGTTCAAGAAATGTGAAAATCATGTTTTTGATACAGGGTGTTTTATGGAAAAATGAAGGGTGGGAAATGATCAGTGATGAATATGGAGTTGAATGGTGGAAAAAGTTTAGAGGTTTGTTGGCTGAGTTGTGTGTTTCGAAGAGAAATGCATAAGAGAGGATTTTGGTGAATGCTGAGTTCTTGGAGGTTTCAGCTTGTGTTGTGTTATGTGTTGGGTTGCTTGAGGTCCACATATAAATCCTTGATAGGTCAGAGAGTTGTTGTGGAGTAGTGTGATTGGTATGGAGCAAAATGCATAAAGTCCACAAAGTTGTCTTTGGAGGTATGGGCTCATGGCAGGCCAAGGACAATGGGGTGTCCTGTGCAGCTGACTTTAGGGAGGTCCATGGAATTGGCTTTGAGGCAATTCAGCAAGTGGGATGAAGTTTGTGTGATGTTTTGCAATTATGTGAAGCTTTGGCCCTTTTGTAATTTCTTGATATTCAAGGCATAGAATGATGCAATTCTTTGGGCAATTCTGAATTATAGGTCATGTACTATGTTTGTGTAATGGTTAGAAGTATGTTTGAAGTCACAAAATGCTTTGGCAAGAGTTTTTTGCAAGTTTCCCTCTTTGGTGCATAAGTGAAATTTTTGTGATTTTTCCCAACTTTTGCAAGTTTCCCTCTTTAGATCAAGTTCTTGTACTTTTTGAAAAGGGAATGATCCAATCTACAACTTTTATGACCAAGAATTTTTCATTTGAAGCATTTTTGGTTAAGAAAGAGGAGGTTGAAAAACTTTCCCAAAATGGCAAGTTTGCATTACAAGTCACTTTCCCAAAATGGCAACTTTGCAAATGGCTTGAAATTCTTCAATTTTGTGAACTTCTAAATCCTTCTAAGATCAAATAAATATCTTATATACCCAAAATGATGGAGAAGACCCTTTGGTTGGATGATTGGGGGCCTCAGATGCCCTGATTTTACACTGACTTGTTCAAGAAGTCATCTAATGATCAGATGCCTTCCCCATTGAACTTCTTCAGGAAAATTGGTATGTATGATCCTTATAACATATAGAGACCAATGGAACAAGAATGACCAAAAAAATTGGAGTTATGGCCTTTGAAACCAAAACCCTAATTTTAGGTCATCTGTGCAGTTAAGCTTGGCTCTGCTTCCATGCTTTCTTTAGTTCTTGTGATTCTTTGACTTCCTTGACCTTTGGGAGGATATAATATGATGCTTGAACATACATGGACCCTATTGAGATGATTGGAGACCTTTGGAGTGGCTCAAATGGCTCAGGGATGACTCAGATCACAACCCCTAGATGCAGATGACTTTGAACCAATGCAGTGAAGCAAAAATGTAATATGAGATGATATGATTGAACTTATGCATGTGAAAGAATCACAAGCCATGGTGAAATGAGTGAGGGCAAATTTGGGGTGTTTACATCTGCCCTTATTCAAGCATGAGTTAGCTGTGCAGGATGTAAGCAACGGCTTAACAGGCAAACAAGATAACTTGTGGTTGAATACCAAAGACAGTCCAAAATTTGCACTCACTGGGTATGAAGGAGAAAAGGGATATATATTGTAAAATAAAATAAAATATTATTATGAAGTGCGGGCGACGGAGGACGACCGCTGGGCAGGGGACGACTGTTGGGGATGAAGCAATGACGGGGACGGTGATGGGCTAAAGACGTATCTAATTATGTGTCTAGCGGTATCTTAACTGCAAGTGCACAGCCTATCGAAGTAATATTTAAGATTATCGATCCACAGGGACTCTATGGTTACTTAGTGCTAGAGGAACTTCTAGTTTAGCTAAGGTGAAGGGTTATCACGATTTTTTGTTGTTTTTAAAGATTAAAGGCGAGAATTAAATTTAAGTTTAATAAAATAATACTAAGGCGGTCGGTATGTAATTATGCTAACTTAGGCGGGTCAATCTAACCTAGGCTTATAAAGATGGTTCACTTAATCTATTCTGTAGATGTTTAAGTATTGGCAGAATTTTTGACCAAACAAGAAATGTTAAATTCAGTTCAGAATGTCCTATCAGATGTTAGGACATTATCAAACAGAGTATATGAACTTATTTCAGGATGTCTCATCAGATGTTGGGACATTGTGTAAATAACTTAAGTTCAGTTTTTCAGGATGTCCCAACAGATGTTAAGACATCTCAGACCTTCTACCAGAATTAATTATTGATTAACAGATCAGAGATATTTAAGGAGAGTTATCTGGAATTAATTAATGATGGATAAAAACAGAACAAGGCGCATCTGTAGGGAGTTTTATATTGAAGATTCAGTTTAAAACAGAAGACCTAAAAGCACCTAGAATCTAGGAGGTAACAAACCCTAATTCAAGGTGGAAGCTGCTGCGCATTAGGGCTGGATCATTCTACAGAAAGCCCAAAATTCAGATACCTATTTAATTAACAGAAACTCATAGAATTGAGTACGAATTTCAGAAGACCAAATAGGGTGTCTAGTGTTTTTAATAGCAGGTGTTTTTATTGTACCACTTTATGAGCTTTTAAGCAAAAGTGCATTTGTGACTTGATTGAAACTGTGAAGTAAGATCAAGCTGTATTGTTTGAAGAATGTCTTCAATTTCATTAAACTTGTAAACTTGATCACTGTGTGATTGAGGGGGAGTGAGTAGGGTACTCTTATCTAAGGTGTGTCTTAGGTAGAAATTGCATTGGGTAGTTATTAAGTGATAGATTAAACAGGGTGGTTTAAGTCTAGAATTAATAATACTTATAGTGGATTTCCTCCTGGCTTGGTAGCCTCCAGATGTAGGTGTGGTTATACACTGAACTGGGTTAACAAACTTCTGTGTTGTTTACTTTTCTTACTATTTAAGTTTTGGTTAAATTTGTCAAGTGTCCTATCAAGTGTTGGGACATCTCTTAGGACATCTCATACCTGATCACAGAATTTCAATTGGCATCAGAGCAGGCACCCTGCCTGTTTATACTGGGTGAGATCTAGGGAATACAAATTCTGTAACATGGACAGAGATATAGGGTCAGTAAATAGACCACCTATACTGGATGGATCTAATTATGACTACTGGAAGCCAAGAATGATTGCATTCTTAAGATCACTTGACAACAGGGCATGGAGAGCAGTCAATGTTGGATGGGATCATCCTGTCCAAGACACCAAAGATGGATCAAAAGTGCTGAAACCTGAAGAAGAGTGGAGTAAGGAGGAAGAATATTCAGCACTAGGCAACTCAAAAGCCTTAAATGCTTTATCCAATGGCATTGATAGGAACATTTTCAGACTTGTGCATCATTGTGAGCTGGCCAAAGATGTTTGGGACACTCTCAAAACAACTCATGAAGGAACATCAAAAGTAAAAATGTCAAGACTTCAACTTCTCACCACCAAGTTTGAAAACTTGAGAATGAAGGAAGATGAATCAATTCATGAGTTCTATATGAACATCTTGGATATAGCCAATACTTCTGGAGCTTTGGGAGAAAAGATGACTGATGAAAAGCTTGTAAGAAAAATCCTCAGATCTTTGCCAAAAAGATTTGACATGAAAGTCACAGCAATAGAAGAAGCTCAAGACATATGCTCTATGAAAGTTGAAGAACTCATTGGTTCCCTTCAAACTTTTGAGATGGGAATGAATGACACAAATGCTAAAAAGAACAAAAGCATAGCCTTGGTTTCAAATACTGATGAAGAAGAAGATGATGAATCAGAAAATGGTAAAAGCTTATCAGAAAACCTAGCTATGCTTGGAAGACAATTCAAACAGATTCTCAGAGGAATGGATGGCAAATCCAAATCCAGTGGAAAATACACAAACTCTTCTGAGAACAGGAGACCTTATGATGCTAATAAAAAGTCAAATTATGCTGAAAAGACCAGTCAAGAAAAAGTCAAATGCCATGGATGTGAAGGATATGGACACTTCAGGAATGAATGTCCTACCTACTTAAAAAGGCAAAAGAAAGGACTCTCTGTGACCTGGTCTGATGAAGACTCAGGAGGTGATTCAGAAGAAGAATCAGCTAAGCATATCACTGCTTTAGCTGGACTATGTGAATCTGAAAGTGATTCCAGTGATGGAGAGCTTACTTATGAAGAACTTGAACAAGCATTCAAAGATCTATACAAAAGAAGCTCTGAAATATGCAGTGAGGTTATAAAGCTAAAGAAGCAGAATGAGACATTAGAAGATGAAAAAGCAAATGATCAAGAAATCATTGACACCTTGAAAAGTGAAGTAAGTCTTCTCAACTCCAAGTTGGAACATATGTCCAAATCTGTTAGAATGTTGAACAGCAGCTCAAATACACTGGATGTGATTCTCAACAACAATAAGCACTCAGGGAATAAAAGTGGACTGGGATTTAACAGAGCAAATAAAGATGAAGCTAGCTCTAGCAAAACAGCTTCAAAATCCATACAGTCTAACAAGATGTCCCAACAGATGCTTCAACATCATGAAAGAAACACAAAGTCAAACATAATGTTCCAACAGATGTCTCAACATTCTGAAAAGAACAAAATGAAGAAGAAGTATCAAAGATGGAGATGCCATCACTGTGGAAGATTTGGACATATCAAACCTCATTGTTATAAGTTGCATGGATATCCAAATCAGATGTATCAGCAACCTTCCAAGAAGAAAATAGAAGTTACCAAGAAAGTGCTGCATAAACATCAAAGAAATCAGCAACCTCCTAAGCAGAAGACAGAAAACATCAAGAAGGTATGGAAACCAAAAGCTAGCACTGAAGCTGATCAAAGCTACAAGAACAAGATCAATAATCAAGCTTGGAGTTCAGCTGATAAACAACACACAGGGCAGAGGCATCAAAAGAAATCTCAACTCATCTGGTCAAAGAAAAGTACTGCATACATAGCACATACATCACTGAGAGTATCAGCTAAAGAAGACTGGTACTTTGACAGTGGATGTTCAAGACACATGACTGGATTGAAGAATTTGCTAGTAAACTTAAAATCACATTCACCCAAGTATGTGACCTTTGGAGATGGAGCTAAAGGAGAAATCAAGGGAGTTGGAACCTTGGATTGTCAAGATGTTCCAAGACTAGATGATGTGCTGCTAGTTAAAGGTTTAACTGCTAACCTGATCAGCATAAGTCAATTATGTGATCAAGGATACAGTGTAAACTTTACCAAATCTGAATGCATAGTGACTAACAAAGAACAAGAGGTTGTCATGAAAGGAGCCAGATCTAAAGACAACTGTTACATGTGGGAATCCCAAAATCTCAGTCTCACTTCAACTTGCTCTTTAGCTAAAGAAGAAGAAGTGAAACTATGGCACCAAAGACTAGGTCATCTTCATTTCAGAGGCATAAAGAAGATAATATCCATGGATGCTGTAAGAGGTATTCCTAAACTGAAGATTGATGATGGCAAAATATGTGGTGAATGTCAAATAGGCAAGCAAACCAAGATGTCCCATCCAAAGCTCCAACATCTGACAACTTCCAAAGTTTTGGAACTTTTGCATATGGATCTTATGGGACCTATGCAGGTTGAAAGTCTTGGTGGTAAGAGGTATGCTTATGTGGTGGTTGATGACTTTTCAAGATATACATGGATAAATTTCATCAAAGAAAAGTCTGATGTATTTGATGTATTCAAAGAATTATGTCAAAGATTACAAAGGGAAAAATCCAGCTGTGTGATTAGAATTAGAAGTGATCATGGAAAAGAATTTGAGAATCAAAAGTTCTTAGATTTCTGCTCTTCAGAAGGAATCAATCATGAGTATTCTTCACCTATCACTCCTCAACAGAATGGGATTGTTGAAAGGAAGAATAGAACTATTCAAGAATCAGCAAGAGCTATGATCCATGCTAAAAAGTTACCTCTGTACTTCTGGGCTGAAGCTATGAACACTGCCTGTTACATTCATAACAGAGTTACTTTAAGGAAAGGAACCTTGTCCACAATATATGAAGTATGGAAAGGAAGAAAACCCACTGTTAAGTACTTTCATGTTGTAGTACCTCAAAATTTGCCCTCTCATTTCCTCAACATTTTGCATAGCATTTTGCATATATGGAGTCATAAAATAACCAAAAACATTGCATCATATATAGCATAGCCGAGGCGTGGGTATGTGATCAATGATCGGAGCAACCGAAAGTTATGAAGAGGCTACCGAAGGGCCACAAAGCTTCTCAACCTTGTGCAAAGGGTTCACAATATCCCACAAGTCTTCACTTGAAGCCACAAGTCATGGAAAGTTTTGGTTTGATTGAAGGAGGCAAGCAGTGCAATACTTCTTGAGGGAAAAGAGCCGAATTAGGGTTTCATTTCTACAGGGCTTCTACATAAATTTTTGAGTCGAAGTGGATTTCTTTGACTTATATATGATGTCAAGTGCCTAGGGTTCAAATCTCGTCCACAAATTCATTTTGGAAGGGGTTCGACTGGCCGGACGACGGAAAATCGAGGAATTGGAGAAAAGGCAATCGGGCTAGGTAAAAAGGGTCGACTCCGGACTTTTAAGATCGAGATCGTGAAATTAGGGTTACAATGATCCTATGGTTCATATTTGGTCGATAAACGATGGAGGAATCATGAAAAAAATCAAAGAAAAATCATTTGAAAGTTAGTTGGTTTTGCATTTCCCTCCACCTTTCCTTCCACTTTCTTTCCACTCTTCCTTTCATTTTTTCCATCTCATTTTTCCATCTCAATTCCACTCCATTTCCCTTGGAAACTTCCACCACCTTCCACCATCTTCTAGAGTGTTCCAAGGAATATTCCAAGGAATATTCCCTTTATCCAACCCTAACCCTAACTAACTTCCAAACCTAATTTTTGGATCCCAAACCTAATTTTTGGGCCCCAAACCCAAACCTAGCTCCTAGCCTAGTCTCTATTTAAGCCATTTTCATCCAAACCAAAAGGGTTGAACACCATTTTCCAATTTTTCACTCTTTGAGAAGCACTTTTTCTCTCTCACTTTTCCTCTCCCTTTCACCAAAGCTTTTTCAAATAAGCTCTTCAAGTTTCACATTGAAACTTGAAGATCTTGAAGCTTAAGCCTCCAACCTTCATTGATTGTGGATTATAGAAGAAGAAGCTACTGAATTTTGTGAGGATTATCGGATTATCGGAAGCGCACGAAGATTCAATCTCAAGAACGCATTTATTTTGCGATTTCTCGGTTTTCGGTTTTCTCTTCGATTCAAGCTCCGATTCTTGCAACAATCACCGAAGCACTCCTCCGCTTCGTAGGTTGGTGATCTTAATCACTTCTTCTTTAAGTTATTCTCTTCATCTCGCCACTTTTGGCATTCTTTAAGTGCTTTTCGCTTTTGTCGAAATCAATTCCGTTCCAATTATGTTTGCTTGTGAATTGTGATTTTTGTTGAATTTGGATTTTTAGGTGTTAATGGCTATAAGTGCTAGCATGTGTAAATAAGCTCAAAATAAGTAGAAATTAGTGTTAGCATGTTCCTAGGTATGTTAGGGATCATTAGAAGCAAGATTGTGGCCAAAAGCACTTATTTCAAAAGCATTTTTCACTTTTTGTTCAGTGTTAACCGGTTAACGCATTTGGTTAACCGGTTAACGCATGCGTTTTTTGGCCAAAATGCTGTATTTTTTGCCCGTTAACGGGTTAACCTATATGGTTAATCGATTAACGCTGATCATTTTTGGATTTTTAGCCTATTTTCTTGCTCAATCTTGCTTCCTAGTGCCTCTAATGTTCATACATGTTTAGGTAGTGATTTTAGGGAATTTTTGAGTCCATTTCCAGTAGCTAGTTTCCCCATTTCGAGTCGTTTCGACACGATTCCGTTCATGTTGCGTTTTATGCATTTTTGTGTTCTTTGTGCATGCCTTGAGTTCTTGCATTGTGTTGCCATGTTTATACATCATTTGGTATGTAATAATCATGTTGCATTCTGTTTTTACATGTTTGCATTGCATTAAATCATTTTTTTTTCATTCCCATTATATCAAGGTATGTTGCATTTTGCATAATCATATGTATGTGCATTTGGTTGCATACTTTATCATGTCATATGCATCAATTAAATTCTGATTTTTGCATTGAGTTTAGTATGTTTGTTGAGCAATCATGTTGCATGTTCATAATCAAAGATCATCATGTTCATATGCATGTTTAGGTGTTACTTTGTGCATTTACTTGTTGCATAATTCATGAGATGCATGCTTGCATAATCATTCAATGATGTGCATGTTCTTGCCTTGGTATATGTTGACTTAAGTTCAAATACATGTTCATGATGAGATTAGTGATTTTTGCATTGAGTGTGTGCATTAAAGAATGAAAATAAGCAATTTTAGATTTTGCATTTCATAGCTGTTTTTTGCATGAGTGCTGTAAAATGTATGATGTTTGCTATGTGTACATGCTGTTTGTAACCTTTCTGCACCTACTTTTCCATGTTGCATGCTGGCTGTAAAAAGCTGGTGGGTGTTAGGCTTAGTTTCATAGCTGTTTGTGTATTAAGGGGCTGTAATAGGTGCTGTATTTTGGTTTTAGCATTTTTTTTAGTTCCTTTAGGATTAGAATAGGGTCTAGTTTAGGTCCAAGTTTAATTAGGATTTAATTAATGTGTGTTTGCCTTATTCTTTAATATAAAATGCACACTAACCATTTGTTTTGTAGTGGGGAAGATTGAGGTAAGTTTACTTCACTTTATCCTTTATTTTTTATGCATTTCTTTTAGGCTTTTTTATTCATTTTTCCTTCCATATTTGTGATTGGTAGGATTCCCCATTGTTAGGACCAACTTATCTTCCTTAGGAAGTAAGTTGCATCCTTTTTCCTTTTTCTTTTCCTTTTTATCTTTAGGATTAGAAAAACCTCACTAACCATTAGGATCTCCCTTTGTAAATATAAATAATTTAGGGTTGTGTCTTAGTCCCCCTTAGATTTTTTCCTTTTATCAACTTGAGTCTCTTTCTCACCTCCAAAGAAAAACAATAAAACACTTAATAAAAACCGAACAATCTTGTACGACACGAGACTTTGTTGCGGAGTGTTTATACGCGTCCTGTTTCGGGGCGAGGTGTAAATACTTCCCGCGATGGATAGGTCTTAGTACAAGACCGTTCACAAACAAATTCAAAACACTTCTCTTAAAAGACCAAAAACAAACAATAACAAGCGACTATCCTGCGGGAACTTCTCTTCTCATCTCATTCACTCACAACGCGAACTCGCGACGACTTGTCACACATGCAAGACGGTTAACGCACTCGTACCAGACGAGCCTGCAACACCTGAGCATAGACATACGCAGTTCCAGCTGTAAAAAACACAAACAAATAGTTCCCGCCTTAGTTAGGCGAACTACGTCGACTCTGATCCTCATTATCCCGATGAGGTACGTAGGCAGCGGGGTAGGGCCCGTTCGAGCACATTCTTTATTTTCCCTACATTTCCCCCTTTTATTCTCATTTTCTTATTTCAGTTCTTTTCTCATTTCTCATTCCCTTTATTCCAGTAGCGGTTTTATTCAGCAGCATTCGTATTTTCTCACCCTTTGAAACAAACAAGCAAGCGTGGATCCCGTCGGGTACGACGGACGATCTGGGGTGCTAATACCTTCCCAGGTCGTAACCGACTCCCGAACTCAGATCTTTGGTTCGCAAGGCCTTGTCCTTTCCTTCTTCCTCAGGTTTGTGCAACATTACCTTTCCCATTCTTTCGGGATAAAAATGTCTGGCTGGCGACTCTACCTTTTCCGCGCCACTTTCGCGTTTGTACTAGGATGAAAATCCCGGGAGCGACAGCTGGCGACTCTGCTGGGGATATAACCTGATTCTTCCGGTTTCCCTTGTAGAGTCAATCCTAGCGCCTGTTTGGTTTTGTTTCTTTGGGTGTTTATCTGTTGTTGGTGTGTGCTTTAGTTTAGCTTTACTGTTTTCATTTACAGCTTTTATTTACAGCTTTACTTTATCGCATTTATTTACCGCTTTCAGTATTCTATTTTCCATGCATCATATTATACTGGATTGTCTGGCTGTGCTGGTTTTCATTTTTTCTGCGGGATGGGAGTTACTGTGAGATAAGCCAAATACCCGGCTTGAGTGCACCATAGGATTAGCGTGGACATGTTGTGCTCGCATGGTTACATGATGAGTGGTGATGTGTTCCACACCCAGGTTGCGACTGTCTTGGGACTATTCTGTGTGGGGGTTCTTCCCCACTTCAGGGTACAACCTTGATAGTTATGTGCAGCTGGGGACCGATCATTGAGAACCTTAATGGAAACAACCCTCTCCAGTGATGACAGTGGCAGACCACATTTGTTGGCAAACCCACTCGCATCCGAGGGTCCATTGGGAACTCGCATAGGATGGCCTGGTTCTCTCATAGGAATTCAGTTAAAGCAAACTGTTCGTATGACGATAGTATTGTACCCTTCGGGATGAATGTACTATTGTTTCTCGATTCAGTGCTTGAAGCTGGAAACTTGTGAGGGATGCTTGTTTTTCCGGACTCAACTGAGACCTCCCTGAGTAGTACATAATGCCAAACCGATTCCCTGATTTGGTTGTGAGCCATTTCTCGGAAATGGTGAACGTATTATTGCTATTCGGCTTTGAGAGTCCGTGATGTTGACCCGAGTAGCATACCCGTGAGATTGGGAGGGGTTTACAGGTTTGCAGGAACCCTGGTACCTTCAGCATACCCACTTTGCCTTTGGTTCAGTTTTGTGATCTGGATTTCTGTTCTTAAGTTATGGACCCCAGATCAGAGGGATGATTATTGTAATACCTGGATTTTGAGACCGTGCACCGACACCTGATTATATGATTGGCACATCACATACACTTCACTGATCACATGCCTTGTCTTGCATAAGCATCATATCATCATTAATCATTTGTGTTTCTTTTATTCTCAGGGTCTACATTTATTCCCGGTTCCTGGCCATATTATTGCTTCAGAATGGAAGACGTCAAAAAGAGAACTGTGCACTACAAATTCTTCGATACTAAGATGGACCTGATCAACCAATTGGTGTTTCTGATTACCCCGGGTCATTTGAGCTACTTCAAAGAAAAGTATGGTGATGTTCTGGATCTGGTATTCAACTTGGATAATTCTCAGAGGAGCGCCATTCACACTTTGTTGCAGTATTATGATCCACGGCTTAGGTGCTTCACATTTCATGACTTTCAGTTGGGTCCTTTGTTGGAAGAATATGCCGAGATTATGGGGATTTCAATCAAGGATCAGCTTCCTTTTAATTCGGAGATGACAAGACCAACTCACGATGATATTGCTAAGGCTCTTTATTTGAGCCCGTCAGAGGTGTCTTCCAATCTGGTTTCCACCAAAGCAGGAGTACTTGGTTTTTCTCTAGAGTTTCTGGTCAAGAGAGCTGAAGAACGTGCCGTGGAGAAGAAGTGGGATTCAGTTTGTGCTATCTTGGCGTTATCTGTGTATGGGATAGTTTTATTTGCTGACATGGACAAGTTTGTGGACATGAATGCCATTCATTTGTTTGTGTTGAAGAATCCGGTGCCCACTCTCTTGGGTGATCTGTATTATTCTGTGCATTACAAGAATGAGAAGAGGCGAGGAGGTCTTGTTAAAGGTTGTGCTCCTTTACTCTACAAATGGGTTATGAGACACTTGCCTACTACTGAGAGTTTTGCGGATCCTAATTCTACTTGGGCTCAGAAGCTGAGTACTTTGTCTGCTGGAAATATCAGGTGGTTTACTTTGAAGTTGAAGGGAAAGAATTTCATTACTAGTTGTGGTAATTACCCTAATGTGCCTTTGTTGGGAGTATCAGGATGTATTAACTACAATCCCATCCTCTTAAGAAGACAGTTAGGGTATGCGCTCAAGGAGGTTCCTGATGAGTCTGAATTATTTCAAACCTTCTATTTTCCGGTAAAAGACAATCTTCCTTTGGTCCAAAAAGCTGCAGGGTCCTGGAAGATGATTAAGAGGAAGGGTATAGCATGTCTGGGTAAGAGTAACAATCGAATGTTTCCTGAATTTGAAGCCTGGATAAAGAATGAGGTTCAAGCGGCTCTAGTTCCTTTTTCTGTGCCAACTCCACCACCTGCTACGGTACCTTTGGAGGAATATCAGAAGTTAGAGGCTTTGGTTAAGCAACTGAGGGTTGAAAATCAAGAGGCTCTTAATTCTTGTCAAGCGCTGATGATCCAGAACCGTCGATTGAAAGAGAGAGCTGTGCAAGCCGAGGAGATAGTCCGTCTCAAGCAGAAGGACTTTGAAGATAGAGAGCTCTATTTCCGAAAGAAAGGTTTAGCTGAGACTCATATGACGGCCCAGCGCCGAAGAGAGAAGAAGGATCTTAGTGAAGCCAATGAAGCTGTTACTTTATGGCAGGAGAAATGGGACGAGAATCTGAAGAAACAAAAGGAGTTGGACGCCAAGCACAAACAGGAAGTCAAAAGCCTTCAGGATTCTTTAGATGGGCAGAAAGAACTTCTCAGGAAAGCTTATTATCAAGAGGAGGATCGTATCCGGCGCGTAACAGAGAGTCAACGGGCGCTGAAGGAAGCTCAAAAGGAGATTGAAGACTTGAAGTTGAAAGCTGATGTGAAAAGGTCGAAAGCCGAGTCGAGTCAAAGCAAGGAGAATGAAGCAGCATTTCTACAGCAGATCGAGGAGTTACATGCTTCTTCTGATACGAGGGACCTCCTTATTCAGAAGCTTATCCAGGAACCCGGTCATCCAGATGTGGTTCAGCTGTTCCAGAGCGTCCAACGCCTTAGTTGGAGATTGAAAGATATAGAGTTCCCTAGGGTTTAATTTCATTTTGTTGTATTTGGATTACCCACAGGCTTGTTGTGGGGTTCCTTATATGTGATGTACTTTTGTTATCATGATTGGCACCCTTCGGGGACTTTGTATTTTCGAACTCCAGTTTATATGATTGATTTGTTCCGGATTTCTTGTTCGTTGTTTGCACCGACACGGGGTAATGAGCACCAGTTTGTCACAGCCGTCATTATGTCTGAATATCATTTGGGTCTTCTTCCCAATTCTTATCTTCTTAATGCCAGGACCGGACACAGGAAAGTACTCGGGAATAAAAGGAACACATTGCATTGCATACACATCATTTGCATTTTGTCTTTGTCTTTGCAGGTTTTTCTTCGAGATGTCTAATTTATCTGTGTTCATCAGGCAAAGATTGCGAGGGCCGCCAAGACCCGATACCTTCGACAAAATATCCCTCATCGGTACGCGACCCGCAGTAATCAAAGAACAGCGATGGACGTCGTGCAGACAGAACTCAACGATGTCCGGACCAAGATGGCAGAATTTATGACTCTGATGCAGGGGATGGCCCAGGGGCAGCAGGAGCTGAGAAATGCAATTCAAGGGTTGACTCCTCCTAACACTAATGTTCAGGCAAATACTTCCGGCGAACAAGGAGGTCCTCCCAACACTAACAACGGTACAGGTGGACCTCATGTTCCAGATCCATCTATGGCTGCGTATGTTCCTGTGCAGGACAGGCAGGAAGACCAATTCCAGTACTTCAACAATGATATGGGTTTCGGCGGTGATGGAAATCTCAACGACTTCTTGGTGCTTGCAGAGAAGGTCAAGGCCTTAGAGTGCAAAGATACTTTGGGGATTGACGTATCAGATATGGGTTTAGTACCTGGGGTGGTCATTCCACACAAGTTCAGGCCACCAGCATTTGATAAATACAACGGCAACTCTTGCCCGAAAACTCACCTACAGGCCTTCTACAGGAAGATTGCGGCTCACACGCGAGACGAGAAACTATGGATGTACTATTTCCAGGATAGCCTTTCTGGAGGGTCCTTGGAGTGGTACATGAAGTTGGAAAGAAGTTCTATCAGAAGCTGGAAGGATTTGGGAGAGGCCTTCCTCAGACAATATCAATACAACATTGACATGGCACCCAGCCGTACTCAGCTTCAAAGCTTGACACAGAGGAGTTCGGAGAGCTTCAAAGATTATGCACAGAGGTGGCGTGAGGTGGCCGCCCGAGTGCAACCACCTTTATTGGAAAGAGAGATGGTTGATCTTTTCCTGAATACCCTCCCAGGGCATTTCATGGAAAGGTTGGCCGGTTGTTCCTCAAGTGGTTTTTCGGACATTATTCTGACTGGAGAAAGAATTGAAAGCTGGCTCAAGCAGGGGAAGATTCAAAATGGAAGCGCTTCAGCGTCTGGTATCAAGAAACCCTTTGTGAAAAGGAGGGAAGGAGAAACAGGAGCAGTATACGCGCAGAGAGGAATGATGCACCAAGGATATTATCAACAAGTGGCCCCCGTCACTATTTCAACTCCTCCAGTTCAACAACAGGTTCAGCTTCCGCAGCCGCAACGCTCACAGGGGCATCAGCCAAGACCCCCCCGTCCGTATTACCCTCAGAAGCCGAGAGATAGACATTTTGAAGCTCCACCAATGTCTTACTCCCAACTGTTGAAGAATCTCCTGCAGCTTCAAATGATTCAACTCCGTACCTTGCAACCCCCGAGGCCAGACCAAATTCCTGAAGGTTATGATTCGAATGCTAGATGCGAGTTTCATTCTGGAGCTCCCGGCCATAGTACTGAGAATTGTAAAGCATTGAAGCATGCCGTTCAGGACTTGTTGGATTCTAAAGCGATCAATTTCGCTCCCTCTCCTAATGTGCTGGAAAATCCCATGCCTCATCACAGGGGCACGGTTGGTGCAATTGGTGAAGGGGAGAAGTTGAATCTGGTGGATGATGTAGATGACTTGAAGACTTCTTTGGTTGCTATCAAGGTTTGTTTGTTGAAGAAAGGCATTTTCCCCGGATGCGAGGATGATTGTTCAGAATGCACAGAAGCTACCAACGGTTGTAAAAGATTGAAGGCCGGAATTCAAGGAATGATTGATGAAGGAGTGCTGCAATTTGACAAGATTGTGAAAGAAAGTGAAGTATCTACAGTGACTATCTTTTATGATCCATCCCAAGTTCCCTCGCGTGCCAGAGCGGCACCAATAACTATTACTACTGCTGGACCCATAATGTACCAAAGTGACAAAGCAGTTCCTTGGCATTACGGTGGTGAAGTGTATTACAATGGCCAGAGGCAAGAATTGGCCACGACTAGTATAACCCCAGCTCAAGTAGAGAATGTTGGAGTAGGGGGTTTTACTCGGAGTGGAAGATTGTTTGCGCCTGAAGCATTGAGAAACGATGTGATACCACCTAGAGATACTGCCGAAGCCCAAGCAAGAGCCAGAGGGAAGCAACCTGTAGCTGCCAATGATCCAACTCCATCAGCTGATCCAGATCTCACCTTTGACAAAGAAGCCGAAGAATTCTTGAGGATCATCAAGAAGAGTGACTATAAGATTGTAGATCACTTGCAGCAGACGCCGTCAAAGATCTCCATCTTATCATTACTCATGTGCTCGGATTCTCACAGGAAGGCCCTTTTGAATATTCTGAACAAGGCATACGTGCCTCAGGATATTTCTGTGAACCAGCTAGAAACGGTGGTGTCCAGCGTTAACGCCAGTCATGGATTGGGTTTCACGGACTTGGACTTAACTTCTGATGGGCGTGCTCACAATCGGGCATTGCATATTTCTCTGGAATGCAAGGGTGCAGTGCTCTCCCATGTGCTGGTGGATACTGGTTCATCTTTGAACGTCCTGCCTAAGAAGGCATTGATGAAGCTGGACTATGATGGAGTGGTGTTAAAGCCCAGTGATTTAGTAGTCCGAGCATTTGATGGATCAAGAAGATCGGTATTTGGAGAGGTGGAGTTACCTATCAAGGTAGGTCCACAAGTCTTCAATACCACGTTTTACGTGATGGATATCCAGCCGGCATATAGTTGTTTACTTGGAAGGCCCTGGATACACTCGGCAGGAGCGGTTTCTTCTACACTTCATCAAAAATTAAAGTTTGTCTGGGAAGGTCAAGTTGTGACAGTTAGCGGGGAAGAAGATATTTTCGTTAGTCATCTCGCCTCATTCAAATATGTGGAGATGGATGGCGAAATAGTCGAGACCCCTTGTCAAGCTTTTGAGCCCTTGTCTGAGCAAGCATCTACAGTAGCAACTTCTCCTGAAGAACCGAAGAAGGTAGTTTCCATAGCTTCCTATAAACAAGCGCGTGAATTGGTAGAATCCGGGATCCGGGAAGGCTGGGGCAGCCCGGTAGAAGTGTCGGAGAAGAAAGACATGTTCGGGATTGGCTATCACCCTGGAAGATCTCCGTCTGAATCAAGTACAGAAGGTTGTCAGAGCCCAGTTACTTTCACAAGTGCGGGAATGGTAAACTACGAGAACATCAGTGCTGTGCAGGATGAAGCTGTTGATAGTGACTGTGACTTGGATGAATGGATTAGGCCTGCCGTCCCAGGAGCTCAACTTAACAACTGGACGTCGGAAAGGCTCATTTCAGTAACATCTTTTGAAGAGTAATGATTTTTTGTTTCTGTTTTCCTGTATTAAAGCACTATGTCCTGCCCGGGGCATAGTGGCTCTTTGTAAGGGTTCATTTGTTCATTAACACAATCATTAATAAAATTGACGTTTCACATTCATTCATGTTGTTCTCTGTCTTTCGTTTTTACTTTTGTTTTTCAAAAAGAAAGAAAAGTTTTAAAATGGCATTGTTTCTCATTTTCTCAAGTTGTTGCTAAAGCCTTGCATGAATCATCATTCATGCAGGTGCTCGTCACCGGATCTTATCAATGACGACCCTGTTATGGCTAAGTATGACTTCGACAATCCAATTTATCAAGCCGATGAGGAAGGTGAAGAGGATTGCGATTTACCCGAAGAATTGGCCAGACTGCTGAAACAAGAGGAGAAGATGATTCAGCCGCACGAGGAAGATGTTGAAGTGATAAACCTGGGTACTGAAGAGGACAAGAAAGAAGTCAAGATCGGAGCCACATTAGAAGAATCTGTCAAGACTCGTTTGATGGCTATGCTTCGAGAATACGTTGACGTCTTCGCATGGTCCTACCAGGATATGCCGGGTTTAGACACTGATATCGTGGTGCACAAGCTACCTCTCAGAGAAGGTTGTCCTCCGGTAAAGCAGAAGTTGAGGCGTACACGTCCAGACATGGCAATTAAAATAAAAGAAGAAGTGCAAAAACAGTTTGATGCTGGTTTCTTGGCCGTGACTAGTTATCCTCCATGGGTTGCTAATATTGTGCCGGTTCCTAAAAAAGATGGCAAAGTCAGAATGTGTGTGGATTACAGGGATTTGAATAGGGCCAGCCCCAAAGATGATTTCCCTCTACCTCACATAGATGTACTTGTCGATAATACTGCTCAGTTTTCCGTGTTCTCTTTCATGGACGGATTCTCAGGCTATAATCAAATCAAGATGGCTCCCGAGGATATGGAAAAGACAACTTTCATTACTCCTTGGGGCACCTTTTGTTACAAGGTCATGCCGTTTGGTTTAAAGAATGCAGGAGCTACCTACCAACGGGCAATGGTGACGTTGTTTCACGACATGATCCATCATGAAATTGAGGTTTATGTTGATGACATGATAGCAAAGTCCCAGACGGAAGAAGAACACTTAGTCAACCTAGCAAAACTATTTGACAGGCTTCGAAAGTTCAGACTGAGGTTAAATCCGAATAAATGCACCTTCGGGGTTCGTTCTGGCAAGTTGCTCGGCTTCATTGTTAGTGAACGAGGAATTGAGGTCGATCCGGCCAAAGTGAAAGCAATCCAGGAAATGCCTGAGCCAAAGACTGAAAAGCAAGTGCGTGGTTTCTTGGGGAGATTAAACTACATTGCACGGTTTATTTCTCACCTGACGGCCACGTGCGAGCCCATCTTCAAGCTTCTGAGGAAGAATCAGGCCATTGAATGGAATGAAGACTGTCAGCGAGCCTTTGATCGAATCAAAGAATACTTGTTGGAACCACCAATTCTTATGCCTCCAGTGCCAGGGAGACCTCTGATTATGTATCTCACTGTGCTGGAAGGATCGATGGGATGTGTGCTGGGTCAGCAGGACGAGTCTGGTCGAAAAGAGCATGCCATTTATTACCTTAGCAAAAAGTTTACCGATTGTGAGACACGATACTCACTACTCGAGAAAACTTGCTGCGCTTTGGCATGGGCTGCTCGCCGACTGAGACAGTACATGCTGACTCACACTACTCTCCTAATTTCCAAGATGGATCCTGTAAAATACATCTTTGAGAAGCCGGCTTTGACAGGAAGAGTGGCCCGTTGGCAGATGATACTCACGGAGTATGACATACAGTACACTTCACAAAAAGCTATCAAGGGGAGTGTGTTGTCAGAATACTTGGCCCAGCAGCCGATTGATGATTATCAACCCATGAGGTTTGAGTTTCCGGATGAGGACATCATGTTCCTCAAGTCGAAAGACCATGAAGAACCACTTCCGGAGGAGGGGCCTGACCCTGAATCCAGATGGAAGTTGATGTTTGACGGAGCTGTAAACATGAATGGGAGTGGAGTGGGTGCTGTTATTATCTCCCCAGAAGGAGTCCACACACCTCTCGCTGCTCGGTTGACCTTCGAGTGTACTAACAACGAGGCCGAGTATGAAGCTTGCATCCTGGGGATCGAAGAGGCAATAGACCTGCGAGTCAAGAACCTTGAGATCTTCGGAGATTCTGCTTTGGTAGTAAATCAAGTCAATGGCAAATGGCTAGTTCATCAAGCTCGTTTGATTCCTTACCGAGACTACGTCAGGAGGCTGTTAACTTTCTTTACCAAAGTAAAGCTGAGCTATGTTCCTAGGGACGAAAACCAGTTCGCCGATGCTCTTGCAACTTTATCATCCATGATTAAAGTATGCCAAGAGAATTTCGTGCCACGAATTTCGATCTCTCGTCTTGAAAGACCGGCTTATGTCTTCGCTGTGGGTGATGGGGAAGATGACAAGCCTTGGTACCACGACATCAAACAATTCCTGAAAGCTCAAGAATACCCGGCTGGGGCATCCAGTAAAGATAAGAAAGCTCTTAGGAGACTGGCAGGAGGTTTCTTCTTGAATCAGGATGGTGTGTTGTACAAACGGAACTTTGACATGGTGCTGCTCAGGTGTGTAGACAGACACGAGGCAGACCTGTTAATGCAGGAGGTTCATGAAGGCTCCTTTGGTACCCATGCTGGAGGTCATGCCATGGCCAAGAAATTATTGAGATCGGGATACTATTGGATTACCATGGAATCTGATTGTTGCAAATATTCCCGTAAATGCCATAAGTGTCAAATTTATGCCGACAAGGTCCATGTGCCTCCGAATCCGTTGAGTGTCATGTCTTCACCGTGGCCATTCGCTATGTGGGGCATCGATATGATTGGAAAGATTGAGCCAACAGCTTCTAATGGGCATCGCTTCATTCTAGTTGCTATTGATTATTTCACGAAGTGGGTCGAAGCTGCTTCCTATGCTAATGTCACCAAACAAGTGGTCGCTCGATTTATTAAACGGGACATCATCTGCCGGTATGGAGTCCCTGAAAGGATCATTACTGATAATGGTTCTAATCTCAACAACAAGATGATGGCTGACTTGTGTCGAGACTTCAAAATAGAACATCACAACTCTTCTCCATACCGGCCGAAGATGAATGGCGCCGTCGAGGCGGCTAATAAAAATATCAAGAAGATTGTTCAAAAGATGGTTGTGACGTACAAAGACTGGCACGAGATGTTACCATTCGCGTTGCATGGGTATAGAACATCAGTACGCACTTCAACTGGGGCAACTCCATTCTCATTGGTGTATGGTATGGAGGCAGTCTTACCAATCGAAGTGGAAATCCCTTCCTTGAGGCTGATGATGGACATCAAGCTAGATGAAGCTGAATGGCTCCGATCCAGATATAATCAATTGAGCCTCATTGAAGAGAAGCGTCTAGCAGCTGTATGCCATGGACAGTTGTATCAGCGACGAATGAAGCAAGCTTTTGACAAGAAGGTGCGACCACAGAGGTACATGCCAGGAGATTTAGTGCTGAAAAGGATTCTTCCTCCTCTCAACGATCACAGGGGCAAGTGGACACCCAACTATGAAGGACCGTTCGTGGTTAAAAAGGTCTTCTCAGGCGGAGCCTTAATGCTGACAACCATGGACGGAGAAGACTTTCCATCCCCTGTCAACGCAGATGCAGTAAGAAAATACTTCGTGTAAAAAGGACCCGCTGGATAAAAACAGAATGATAATCCAGGCAAAAATGGGCATCCCGGCGAGCCAAAAACAGAATAAAAGGCTCGGGCAAAAGTTAGGGAAATATCGAAAAAATGTACACCCGCTGAGTTGAAAAGCCACATCGGACAACTCAGGCAAAAAAGGGTATCCCGGTGGATTGAAAACCTGAAAGGGCGATCCACGCAAAAGAGGGATTAACACGAACGACTGCAATCTGCGAGATCCATGACCTACCTACAGTTGAGGCTATCCTAAGGTTGAAGATCAGTTCACTTACTTTTTCTCAAGAGGCAAGAGAGCGGAACGTCTTGAAGATATACGAGTCATAACGGGGTTGAAACTTGATGAGATTCATTTTTCACATTGCCAATAGGGTAGTTTGTTTTTCTTTTAGTTGTTCCCTCATTCCAGGGAACCGCTTCCTTTGTATTGCCTATTCAGGGCCACCTGTCAAAATCAATAAAAATTCAACTTCAGTCAATTGACTATTTTACTTCTTTGTTTTTACTTTTTTTCATCCAGCATTGATTGATTGTGAAAACGTCTAGCAAATAGTAACTTGCATTGTGTTATGAACATTTGAATGCTTTTCTAACTCGTGCAGGAGAATAGAAACGTTTAACACAACTCTGAAATGGTGTTGAGATACCTAGACAACGATTCATGCTATGAGCCTGGGGCAAGCAGGTCCCAAATTAATTCTCTATGTTGCAGGTACTATCGATTGTGTTCATGCAGGTACAGGTACTGGTGTTGCTAACATAGCTAAAGGCTATCGTCCAGGAGGGGCATTCCCTTTTGTTTGAGCAGAAATAAATGTCTCCTAGGGTGTTTCCAATCATCCCCAGCCATGTGCAAGTTGAAATGTCTCCCAGCTAGACAGCAAAGAGTGGGTGTCGTCCCCAAGCAGAAGTCTCCGTGCAGACAGGGGCAATTCTTAACAGCGTAAAGAGTATTTTGCCTCCCCAGCAAGGTGTTTCCTCAACAGTTTCATGCCTTTGGTTTCCAGGAGGTTCTCATCTCCCCACCAGAGTTCAAGAAGGGTCCGCCTCTAGCAGGGTTTTGGCGCTCCAATCTCAAAGTCCAATTTATTTTTGGCAGTGGCGGCTATTCAGAGTCTGTGAATTATTAACAGCTTTCCCCGCAGAGTTGTTTCCTCCTCACCAAGATGAACCAGATCAATGCAGTGATCATTATTCCTCCCCAGTCAAGCTATTTGGGATGCCTGCAGCCTCCTTTCCGGGAGATCCTTTGCATTTGCATATGCATAATCATCATTACATTTGCATCCTCCAAAGCGTAGCATTTCCATCATCATGGAGCATTACGCCATAAATTCAAACATATGCATGCCAGCATGGGCCAGTTTTGAGGTATATCACGTACGACTTATAACATCTTCTCAACCTGAAGTACTCCGCACAGAGGATACCAATATCATTTTTCAGACATCCTTGTCTTTTCAGGTCAATGTTGGTCACTTATTCCGCGTCTTGTTTGGTACAACATTCGCGTCGCAGGTTCCCGTTTTGTACAACGGTCCTGTTTGCTTGGGCTCTCGTTTGTGTACAACGATCCCGTTCCATCTTGTCCAATTTTCTTGGTGTTTGGTTATCAGTCGAGGCTGGTATACCTTTGCGTCTCCATTTGAGGATGGTTTCGTTTTAGATCCGAGGATCTTTTGATTTGTCATTCGAGGATGGCATTTCTTTTCTTCAAGTCCTTCTGCGGTTGGTCTTGTTGTTGTGGCTATTATTCGAGGATAGTAGTTCACATTTTGAGCTTATTGATTGAGGTCAGTTTGTCTCTTTTGCAAAGTCTGTCTGAGGTCAGCTTTGTGTTTGGTTATCAGTCGAGGCTGGTATACCTTTGCGTCTCCATTTGAGGATGGTTTCGTTTTAGATCCGAGGATCTTTTGATTTGTCATTCGAGGATGGCATTTCTTTTCTTCAAGTCCTTCTGCGGTTGGTCTTGTTGTTGTGGCTATTATTCGAGGATAGTAGTTCACATTTTGAGCTTATTGATCGAGGTCAGTTTGTCTCTTTTGCAAAGTCTGTCTGAGGTCAGCTTTGTGTTTGGTTATCAGTCGAGGCTGGTATACCTTTGCGTCTCCATTTGAGGATGGTTTCGTTTTAGATCCGAGGATCTTTTGATTTGTCATTCGAGGATGGCATTTCTTTTCTTCAAGTCCTTCTGCGGTTGGTCTTGTTGTTGTGGCTATTATTCGAGGATAGTAGTTCACATTTTGAGCTTATTGATCGAGGTCAGTTTGTCTCTTTTGCAAAGTCTGTCTGAGGTCAGCTTTGTGTTTGGTTATCAGTCGGGGCTGGTATACCTTTGCGTCTCCATTTGAGGATGGTTTCGTTTTAGATCCGAGGATCTTTTGATTTGTCATTCGAGGATGGCATTTCTTTTCTTCAAGTCCTTCTGCGGTTGGTCTTGTTGTTGTGGCTATTATTCGAGGATAGTAGTTCACATTTTGAGCTTATTGATCGAGGTCAGTTTGTCTCTTTTGCAAAGTCTGTCTGAGGTCAGCTTTGTGTTTGGTTATCAGTCGAGGCTGGTATACCTTTACGTCTCCATTTGAGGATGGTTTCGTTTTAGATCCGAGGATCTTTTGATTTGTCATTCGAGGATGGCATTTCTTTTCTTCAAGTCCTTCTGCGGTTGGTCTTGTTGTTGTGGCTATTATTCGAGGATAGTAGTTCACATTTTGAGCTTATTGATCGAGGTCAGTTTGTCTCTTTTGCAAAGTCTGTCTGAGGTCAGCTTTGTGTTTGGTTATCAGTCGAGGCTGGTATACCTTTGCGTCTCCATTTGAGGATGGTTTCGTTTTAGATCCGAGGATCTTTTGGATTGTCATTCGAGGATGGCATTTCTTTTCTTCAAGTCCTTCTGCGGTTGGTCTTGTTGTTGTGGCTATTATTCGAGGATAGTAGTTCACATTTTGAGCTTATTGATTGAGGTCAGTTTGTCTCTTTTGCAAAGTCTATCTGAGGTCAGCTTTGTGTTTGGTTATCAGTCGAGGCTGGTATACCTTTGCGTCTCCATTCGAGGATGGTTTCGTGTTAGATCCGAGGATCTTTTGATTTGTCGTTCGAGGATGGCATTCTTCCCAGCATATTTCCACCTGGTTCTATTTTCGCTACCTATTCAGAGGTCAAAAACGAAAAAAGATATATAAATAAATGGGCAGATGGCATTTCTGTTGCTCTCGGTGTACAAATTTTCAGGTTTTATTCGAGTATTCAATCACTCCATACCTTGAACGTCTAAAAGCTGTTGCAATTATCCGTTCAGGTCTGCAGTTGATTGAATAGGGGCAGCTGTAGTACCTCAAAATTTGCCCTCTCATTTCCTCAACATTTTGCATAGCATTTTGCATATATGGAGTCATAAAATAACCAAAAACATTGCATCATATATAGCATAGCCGAGGCGTGGGTATGTGATCAATGATCGGAGCAACCGAAAGTTATGAAGAGGCTACCGAAGGGCCACAAAGCTTCTCAACCTTGTGCAAAGGGTTCACAATATCCCACAAGTCTTCACTTGAAGCCACAAGTCATGGAAAGTTTTGGTTTGATTGAAGGAGGCAAGCAGTGCAATACTTCTTGAGGGAAAAGAGCCGAATTAGGGTTTCATTTCTACAGGGCTTCTACATAAATTTTTGAGTCGAAGTGGATTTCTTTGACTTATATATGATGTCAAGTGCCTAGGGTTCAAATCTCGTCCACAAATTCATTTTGGAAGGGGTTCGACTGGCCGGACGACGGAAAATCGAGGAATTGGAGAAAAGGCAATCGGGCTAGGTAAAAAGGGTCGACTCCGGACTTTTAAGATCGAGATCGTGAAATTAGGGTTACAATGATCCTATGGTTCATATTTGGTCGATAAACGATGGAGGAATCATGAAAAAAATCAAAGAAAAATCATTTGAAAGTTAGTTGGTTTTGCATTTCCCTCCACCTTTCCTTCCACTTTCTTTCCACTCTTCCTTTCATTTTTTCCATCTCATTTTTCCATCTCAATTCCACTCCATTTCCCTTGGAAACTTCCACCACCTTCCACCATCTTCTAGAGTGTTCCAAGGAATATTCCAAGGAATATTCCCTTTATCCAACCCTAACCCTAACTAACTTCCAAACCTAATTTTTGGATCCCAAACCTAATTTTTGGGCCCCAAACCCAAACCTAGCTCCTAGCCTAGTCTCTATTTAAGCCATTTTCATCCAAACCAAAAGGGTTGAACACCATTTTCCAATTTTTCACTCTTTGAGAAGCACTTTTTCTCTCTCACTTTTCCTCTCCCTTTCACCAAAGCTTTTTCAAATAAGCTCTTCAAGTTTCACATTGAAACTTGAAGATCTTGAAGCTTAAGCCTCCAACCTTCATTGATTGTGGATTATAGAAGAAGAAGCTACTGAATTTTGTGAGGATTATCGGATTATCGGAAGCGCACGAAGATTCAATCTCAAGAACGCATTTATTTTGCGATTTCTCGGTTTTCGGTTTTCTCTTCGATTCAAGCTCCGATTCTTGCAACAATCACCGAAGCACTCCTCCGCTTCGTAGGTTGGTGATCTTAATCACTTCTTCTTTAAGTTATTCTCTTCATCTCGCCACTTTTGGCATTCTTTAAGTGCTTTTCGCTTTTGTCGAAATCAATTCCGTTCCAATTATGTTTGCTTGTGAATTGTGATTTTTGTTGAATTTGGATTTTTAGGTGTTAATGGCTATAAGTGCTAGCATGTGTAAATAAGCTCAAAATAAGTAGAAATTAGTGTTAGCATGTTCCTAGGTATGTTAGGGATCATTAGAAGCAAGATTGTGGCCAAAAGCACTTATTTCAAAAGCATTTTTCACTTTTTGTTCAGTGTTAACCGGTTAACGCATTTGGTTAACCGGTTAACGCATGCGTTTTTTGGCCAAAATGCTGTATTTTTTGCCCGTTAACGGGTTAACCTATATGGTTAATCGATTAACGCTGATCATTTTTGGATTTTTAGCCTATTTTCTTGCTCAATCTTGCTTCCTAGTGCCTCTAATGTTCATACATGTTTAGGTAGTGATTTTAGGGAATTTTTGAGTCCATTTCCAGTAGCTAGTTTCCCCATTTCGAGTCGTTTCGACACGATTCCGTTCATGTTGCGTTTTATGCATTTTTGTGTTCTTTGTGCATGCCTTGAGTTCTTGCATTGTGTTGCCATGTTTATACATCATTTGGTATGTAATAATCATGTTGCATTCTGTTTTTACATGTTTGCATTGCATTAAATCATTTTTTTTTCATTCCCATTATATCAAGGTATGTTGCATTTTGCATAATCATATGTATGTGCATTTGGTTGCATACTTTATCATGTCATATGCATCAATTAAATTCTGATTTTTGCATTGAGTTTAGTATGTTTGTTGAGCAATCATGTTGCATGTTCATAATCAAAGATCATCATGTTCATATGCATGTTTAGGTGTTACTTTGTGCATTTACTTGTTGCATAATTCATGAGATGCATGCTTGCATAATCATTCAATGATGTGCATGTTCTTGCCTTGGTATATGTTGACTTAAGTTCAAATACATGTTCATGATGAGATTAGTGATTTTTGCATTGAGTGTGTGCATTAAAGAATGAAAATAAGCAATTTTAGATTTTGCATTTCATAGCTGTTTTTTGCATGAGTGCTGTAAAATGTATGATGTTTGCTATGTGTACATGCTGTTTGTAACCTTTCTGCACCTACTTTTCCATGTTGCATGCTGGCTGTAAAAAGCTGGTGGGTGTTAGGCTTAGTTTCATAGATGTTTGTGTATTAAGGGGTTGTAATAGGTGCTGTATTTTGGTTTTAGCATTTTTTTTAGTTCCTTTAGGATTAGAATAGGGTCTAGTTTAGGTCCAAGTTTAATTAGGATTTAATTAATGTGTGTTTGCCTTATTCTTTAATATAAAATGCACACTAACCATTTGTTTTGTAGTGGGGAAGATTGAGGTAAGTTTACTTCACTTTATCCTTTATTTTTTATGCATTTCTTTTAGGCTTTTTTATTCATTTTTCCTTCCATATTTGTGATTGGTAGGATTCCCCATTGTTAGGACCAACTTATCTTCCTTAGGAAGTAAGTTGCATCCTTTTTCCTTTTTCTTTTCCTTTTTATCTTTAGGATTAGAAAAACCTCACTAACCATTAGGATCTCCCTTTGTAAATATAAATAATTTAGGGTTGTGTCTTAGTCCCCCTTAGATTTTTTCCTTTTATCAACTTGAGTCTCTTTCTCACCTCCAAAGAAAAACAATAAAACACTTAATAAAAACCGAACAATCTTGTACGACACGAGACTTTGTTGCGGAGTGTTTATACGCGTCCTGTTTCGGGGCGAGGTGTAAATACTTCCCGCGATGGATAGGTCTTAGTACAAGACCGTTCACAAACAAATTCAAAACACTTCTCTTAAAAGACCAAAAACAAACAATAACAAGCGACTATCCTGCGGGAACTTCTCTTCTCATCTCATTCACTCACAACGCGAACTCGCGACGACTTGTCACACATGCAAGACGGTTAACGCACTCGTACCAGACGAGCCTGCAACACCTGAGCATAGACATACGCAGTTCCAGCTGTAAAAAACACAAACAAATAGTTCCCGCCTTAGTTAGGCGAACTACGTCGACTCTGATCCTCATTATCCCGATGAGGTACGTAGGCAGCGGGGTAGGGCCCGTTCGAGCACATTCTTTATTTTCCCTACATTTCCCCCTTTTATTCTCATTTTCTTATTTCAGTTCTTTTCTCATTTCTCATTCCCTTTATTCCAGTAGCGGTTTTATTCAGCAGCATTCGTATTTTCTCACCCTTTGAAACAAACAAGCAAGCGTGGATCCCGTCGGGTACGACGGACGATCTGGGGTGCTAATACCTTCCCAGGTCGTAACCGACTCCCGAACTCAGATCTTTGGTTCGCAAGGCCTTGTCCTTTCCTTCTTCCTCAGGTTTGTGCAACATTACCTTTCCCATTCTTTCGGGATAAAAATGTCTGGCTGGCGACTCTACCTTTTCCGCGCCACTTTCGCGTTTGTACTAGGATGAAAATCCCGGGAGCGACACATGTGTTTGGAAGTAACTGTTATATTCTAGCAGATAAGGAGCAAAGGAGAAAAATGGATCCTAAAAGTGATGAAGGGATCTTTCTTGGATACTCTATAAACAGCAGAGCATATAGAGTATTTAATTCTAGAACCAAGGTTATCATGGAGTCCATAAATGTGATAATTGATGATGCTCCTACAGATGTCCCAGAAGATGTTGGAACATCTGCTGATATCAAGATTGAAGCTGAAGAAAAGAATGATCATTATAACTTCACTCAAACTGATACAAGCACAGAAGAATCCAGCAAACCTCCCTCCATCAGAATACAGAAAGATCATCCCAAAGATTTAATAATTGGTGATCCCAACAGAGGTGTGAGCACTAGATCAAGAGAAGTGATTTCAGGTTCTTGTTTTGTTTCCAAAATAGAACCTAAGAACATTAAGGAAGCTCTTACTGATGAATACTGGATTTGTGCTATGCAAGAGGAATTAGGTCAATTTACAAGGAATGAAGTGTGGAATCTTGTTCCTAGACCTGATGACATAAATGTGATTGGTACAAAATGGGTGTATAAGAACAAGTCAAATGAACAAGGAGTTGTTACAAAGAACAAAGCTAGACTTGTAGCTCAAGGATACACTCAAATTGAAGGAGTAGACTTTGATGAAACCTTTGCACCAGTAGCAAGGCTTGAATCAATTAGACTTCTTTTGGCAATTGCCTGTATCTTGAAGTTCAAGCTATTTCAAATGGATGTGAAAAGTGCCTTTTTAAATGGCTATCTTAATGAAGAAGTATATGTAGAACAGCCTAAAGGATTTGTTGATCCAAGCTGTCCAAATCATGTATACAAACTAAAGAAGGCACTTTATGGTTTGAAGCAAGCTCCAAGGGCATGGTATGAAAGACTGACTACATTCCTTATCAAGCAAGGATACAGAAAAGGTGGAATTGACAAAACCCTGTTTGTTAAAGATGAAGAAGGAAATGTTATGATTGCTCAAATATATGTTGATGATATTGTCTTTGGTGGGATGTCTGAAAGGATGGTCAAACATTTTGTCAAGCAGATGGAATCTGAATTTGAAATGAGCCTAGTAGGAGAGTTGACCTACTTTCTTGGTCTGCAAATAAAGCAAATGGAAGACTCAATGTTCATTTCCCAAAGTAAGTACTCCAAGAACATAGTCAAGAAATTTGGAATGGAAAATGCTTCTCATAAAAGAACTCCTGCCCCCACACATTTAAAGCTGACTAAAGATGAAAAGGGTGAGAATGTAGATCAAAGCTTATATAGAAGCATGATTGGAAGCTTGTTATACTTGACTGCTAGCAGACCAGACATAGCATTTGCAGTAGGAGTTTGTGCAAGATATCAAGCTGATCCAAAAGTCAGTCATCTCAATCAAGTCAAGAGAATCCTTAAATATGTTAATGGTACTTGTGACTATGGCATAATGTACTTTCATGGTTGCAAACCAATTCTCACTGGCTTCTGTGATGCTGATTGGGCTGGAAGTGCTGATGACAGAAAAAGCACTTCAGGAGGATGCTTCTTTCTAGGAAACAATTTGATTTCTTGGTTCAGTAAGAAACAAAATTGTGTATCCTTATCTACAGCTGAAGCTGAATATATAGCAGCTGGAAGCAGTTGTTCTCAGTTGGTTTGGATGAAGAAAATGCTCACTGAGTACAATGTCCCACAGGATGTCATGACATTGTACTGTGACAACTTAAGTGCAATAAACATATCAAAGAATCCTATCCAACATAGCAGGACCAAGCATATTGATATCAGACATCATTTCATCAGAGATATTGTAGAAGAAAAGGTGATTTCATTGGAGCATGTAGCTACAAATCTGCAGTTAGCTGATATCTTTACCAAAGCATTGGATGCTACACAATTTGAGAACTTAAGGGGCAAACTTGGAATCTGTTTATGTGATATTTAGCAGTTAATGAGATGTGCCAACATGTCATATGACATTGTATGGCATAAGTTCCAGATGGCAAAACCAGTCTGGACAAGATCCTTGGGAATTCCATCTCTAATCATTTGCACTGTAACGGCTACTTATTTAGTAACTGTTTATAATCAGCTATCAAGATTCTCATCATACTATAGCAAGCGAATCACATTAACTAGCTATTCTCCAGAAATCATAAACCCTAAAGTTGTTCATCCATCTTCCTCAACAATGTCTCAAAACCCTAACACAACTGAGGAAGTTCTCAACAAGGAAGACGTAGTTCATGCCACTCCCATCTCTGTAGTACCAATGCAATCAACCCCATTGGACGAACTCAGGGGAAGCGTTTCTCACACTAAAAAGGCAAGAACTCCAAAGAGAGCTAAAGATCAAGTACGCAGCAAAGCAAAAGGCATTCCCTCTCCTGCTAACAGGCCCCCAAACTCTTCAAAATATGTTGATGATTCCATCAAGGAGATTGTCAACCAAATTCTTTTTGAACAAAGAGTGGTGAGTGGAATCTATGTTCCTTTGAACACCATGCCTGCACCTCAAGAAGAACAAGCTCAAGCTGCAGAGGACACTCCTGCAGAACAAGATGTCCCAATAGATGTTGGAACATCTGAAGATGAGAAAAAGGACTCATCTGATGCTAATTTGGAACAAACTGAGGACCAGCATAAGGCCTCAAATGAAAATGATGAAGAAGTCTCTGAGGATCAGACCAGAGCCTCAAATGAAGATCAAATCCCTGCTGATCAACCAGCTGAAGAGGAGACTGCTCAATCTCCTCCAGTGGTCAACCTGGAGCAGGACTCTGATACAGAGATCATAGCCTCTGTTAAACCTAGCATAGCCAAAAGGCTCAGGTCCAGGAAAGGCAAGATGCAAGCTGAAGCAGCAATTCCTGAGAAGAAGAAAGCCTCTCCAAAGAAAGGCAAAGCTAAAGCCACTTTTGGGCCATCAAAACAATGGAGTAAAGTCCAAACTCAGAAAAGGAAAGTTGTCACCCCATCTGACTCAGATGTTGAATCAGATGTCCCAACATCTCCTCCCAAGAAGAGACCAGCCCCATCTAGGGCTTCAACAGCTGTTCCAGAAGCTCCATTAGACAACATATCTTTCCACCATGTCTCTAGTGTGAACAAGTGGAAGTTTGTGTACCAAAGAAGAGTTGCCCTAGAAAGAGAACTGAGCAGCAATGCACTTGAGTGCACTGAACTGATTGACCTCATCTCTGCTGCAGGACTATTCAAGACAGTCTCAGATTTCTCTCCCTGCTATGAACTTCTTGTCAAAGAGTTCATTGTGAATCTTCAGGAGGATTGTTCAAATGGTAAGTCCTCTGAGTTCAGAAAAGTGTTTGTGAGAGGTAAGTGTGTTGAGTTCTCTCCTCAAATCATAAATCAATACCTAGGAAGAGAAACAGATGGACCCAATGAGCTAGGTAAGACAGATAATCAAGTCTGTAAGGTGATCACAGCAAACCAGGTCAAGGCATGGCCTGTGAAGGGAAAGCTCTCAGTGAGCATGCTTACCAGAAAATATGCCATGCTGAACAGGATTGGTACAGCTAACTGGGTGCCTACCAACCACACCTCTTCAATCTCCACTGGTCTGGCCAAATTCATCTATGCTGTGGGAACTCAAACCAAGATGGACTATGGAGCTTACATCTTTGATCAGACCTTGAAGCATGCCAGCTCCTCTGCAACAAAGCTTCCAATAGCTTTTCCATCATTGCTGTGTGGTATAATGCTCAATCAATACCCTGGCATTCTCACTGACAAGGATACAGCATGCAAAAGAGAAAGCCCCCTGGCTTTTCACTACAAGTTATTCCTCAGTCATCATGCAGCAGATGTTGAAGCACCTTCTGGGACATCTGCAGGTCCTTCAACTGCTAAGAATCCAATCTCCAAGAAGGCTTTAATTGCTGAACTCAAAAGCACCTACAAAGAGCTTGAAGCTAGAAAGCAGAAGCTTGAGGAAATCATTCAAAGGTTGGAGAGTGAAGAAGACCAGAAAGCTGCCTCTGATGAAGACAGTGAAGCTGATGAAGAAACAGAAGCTGATGAAGAAACTGAGAGTGATGAATCTGAGTGATCATTGTATGTGAGGCAAATGTAATGACAGCAATGTATTCCTGGAATTGTGTCTTTGGCCCCTAATTTTGTGTCTACCAAGGGGGAGAACAACAACAAATTGTATTGCTGTTTAATTAATGAATGAAAGTTTGCTTCTGAACTGAATAAGTTTTTTTTCTGTTGCAACAAGACTGGATACATATATGTTTGAGGGGGAGTAATCTCAAATAAGAATCAACAGAAAAATAATGCTATACTCTGATAAAAGGAACTTCTGCTGCACTCTGATAACCAGAAAAGATGTTAGCCAAAAATTAGCCAAAGGGGGAGTTTGTAGATGTTTAAGTATTGGCAGAATTTTTGACCAAACAAGAAATGTTAAATTCAGTTCAGAATGTCCTATCAGATGTTAGGACATTATCAAACAGAGTATATGAACTTATTTCAGGATGTCTCATCAGATGTTGGGACATTGTGTAAATAACTTAAGTTCAGTTTTTCAGGATGTCCCAACAGATGTTAAGACATCTCAGACCTGCTACCAGAATTAATTATTGATTAACAGATCAGAGATATTTAAGGAGAGTTATCTGGAATTAATTAATGATGGATAAAAACAGAACAAGGCGCATTTGTAGGGAGTTTTATATTGAAGATTCAGTTTAAAACAGAAGACCTAAAAGCACCTAGAATCTAGGAGGTAACAAACCCTAATTCAAGGTGGAAGCTGCTGCGCATTAGGGCTGGATCATTCTACAGAAAGCCCAAAATTCAGATACCTATTTAATTAACAGAAACTCATAGAATTGAGTACGAATTTCAGAAGACCAAATAGGGTGTCTAGTGTTTTTAATAGCAGGTGTTTTTATTGTACCACTTTATGAGCTTTTAAGCAAAAGTGCATTTGTGACTTGATTGAAACTGTGAAGTAAGATCAAGCTGTATTGTTTGAAGAATGTCTTCAATTTCATTAAACTTGTAAACTTGATCACTGTGTGATTGAGGGGGAGTGAGTAGGGTACTCTTATCTAAGGTGTGTCTTAGGTAGAAATTGCATTGGGTAGTTATTAAGTGATAGATTAAACAGGGTGGTTTAAGTCTAGAATTAATAATACTTATAGTGGATTTCCTCCTGGCTTGGTAGCCTCCAGATGTAGGTGTGGTTATACACTGAACTGGGTTAACAAACTTCTGTGTTGTTTACTTTTCTTGCTATTTAAGTTTTGGTTAAATTTGTCAAGTGTCCTATCAAGTGTTGGGACATCTCTTAGGACATCTCATACCTGATCACAGAATTTCATATTCTGTAGAGGTTACCAGCTTAAATATCTTTAACTCACACTCTCGTGGTCTTATCTCAGATCTTACCCCTAAAGCTCTATGCCTGCTCTCGCTAGCCCATAAGTGTTTAGAGATAATTTTTGGAAACTTAGTAATTCTAATTTATTTTAAAGCGCTCTCGTTGTGTTTAATTTAAATGCCTAACTTTAGCTATTTGGTTAAAACCTCACACTCTCGTGGTCTTGACCTAACCTAATACACTTTCCTTACTCTCGTAACAAAAAGGTTGATTTTATAATAAAAAGTATCAGCCAGAATATTAAGCTCTTAATTATTTTAAGCCTATAGTTGATTTTACCGATTTAGTTTGTTTTAATTACATACCGCCCTAAGGTATTTAGCTACTCATTATTGTTGAACCAGACAGAGGCAGAGAAACATAAAACGAAATATGCATAGCAGAAAAATAAATATTCAACATAAATATAACTGCAAATTAATATAAACCTGGTTAACAATAAAAGTGGCAGACTCCTTCTTCCACAGGTTGGAAAGCTCGGAGTATTTGTCGGAATCCGAAATAAATTCTAAAAGTCTAAAAGCTTTGAAACAAATAAATTTTATAAAAATTTCCTGATGTTGGAAATTGTTATAGGGTTGGTTTGGATACAAGAAAAATAAAGCAATGAAAATAATGCTGGAAAAATATAAAGGGTGTAAAATAATTCGGCAGAGCTTCCGCAAGAAATTAATAAAACTAAACTCTGTAAATTGTTCATTTCAATTAAGCTATTTATAGAAAACTAAATGGGCTTGGTAGTTGAATTTTTGCTTGGGCCTCGTAGGAGAATTGAGAGAATCCAGGGACGTGTGGATACTGGGTCAGTTGGAAAATAGGCACTTCATGCAGCGTGACGTTCATGACCAAGTCTTCAGTCAAATAACCTATTTTTCCCTTGTCACGGTCGTGACAAGGGCATCACGTTCGTGTTCCATGTATTATAAGTGTCACGGTCGTGAGGGATATGTCACGGTCGTGAGTGCTCATTTTGGGGTGTCACGGTCGTGACACCTAGGTGACGACCGTGAGTGTAACAAAATATGCAGGTTATGCAGAATTCCTCATTTCTTCATCTTTTAATGGTTGTTTTTGCTCATTTCACTCGTGGCTCTTGATTTAGCTCTGTATATGATGTACCTGCAAAATGGCAAAGAAAACTTGAGGAATCGGGTGTTAAAATGACAATTATGCGATAAAACGGTATTGAAACATAGCAATATAATCGATACATTTTCTCGTTATCAAACTTCCCCAAACTTAAACCTTTGCTTGTCCTCAAGCAAATAGTCGGTTGAAAATAGTCGGACAAGTTTTTATCGACGCACACACATAACAAACCGTACGAGGGATCGTTTTGTCGGATAAACCGGTACTTTGATAAAACACTAACGATACACTAGTGACACAAGCAACAAGCTAAGTCGTCGACTTCCCGTTAAACGAAACATTCGGTAATTGCTTTACGATTTCACCTAGAGTCTTTCGATCTTATTTCGCCCGGTTTCATTCTAGCGCAATCACATTAAGCCCTTTGCCTTAGCACGCACGTAGTGGAGTAGCCGGTTAGCGAATTTGATCCTTTATAAGCACGGGGTCTGGTACACGAATGTGGTAACCCTACATACATTATCCGATTTGGAGGTTGTGGGGGATCGAGTCGTAGCACGCCCTACCAAGTTCAGAACCAGTACCTCTGAACCAACCCGCAATGGACTCCTTCTCATATTTCTCGTTTCTTATATGCGACCGTGTACTTTGGTGCAATTTCTTTTCATTTGCATCGAGATATGAAGGATCATTATAGATTAGGCATCAAACGCTTATATTCATCGGCTCCCCACGTGGTTTGTGTTCAGACGGTGCTGACTGCTAGTATAAACTACTAGGGGTTACTTTTGAACTGAAACTTAAGGTGTAGTCGTAACAATCATCGGAACGGGATTGCTTAAGTGGGAAGTCTAAGGTGTCAAGACTGTATTGATCTTGTTGAATCGTTCTCAGCTTCCTAATTATGATTTCGTAGGTAAGTCGGTTGATGCGAAGAATTAATTAAAGATTTTTTTTTCCGGTATGGCTAAATAAACGGGGAAAGTTCGAAACTAAAGAAAATAGCACAAAAATTGCTCGTTTCATTAACTTATGAAAAAGGAAATACAACGGAATGGAAAAATGCGAAAAGGGAAAAATGCGGAAAATGAAAGGTACCTCTCCCACACTATATTAGACATTGTCCTCAATGTTGTGATATGATAGCGGTTAAAGTACAATACAAATAACGAAAACGAAAAAAAAACATAAGCAAAAACTAAAACTAAGGCTGCTGATGACCACGGCCTCGGCTTCTGGTGCGGGAGCGTCTGGTCGGAGTCGCTTCAGGGTCAGAACTGGTACCGGTGACAACAGTGATATCAATGCGTAAAGCCTCTAGCTCGCTAAAAATATCGCCGAGCCTCTCATCAGTGGACCTCTGGTTGGTTGCAATAGTGCGGAGTAATGCATCATGCTGCTCCTTCTGCCTTCACTCCAGTGCGACATTCATCTGATTTTGCTGATGAATCACACGGAGGACTTCCTCAAGAGTGTATTCGTGTGCAGGAGGTTGTCGGGTGGATGTCTCAGGAATGTCATGGACAGGCTCAGCTGCATCCATAGTGTCTTGCATCTCGTCCGTTGGGGGATCGGCCTGATCATCATGAATGGGGGCGTGGCCGGCAGCATCTGGTAAAGCAAAGAGCCAATTGGCTCAGCTAGACGGATCGATGCGGTCACGGGACGGCAGGATGATGTGGTGATAAACAGTGTTGTGGATAACAGGGCTAAACCTGCCATCCTCTCTCTGCGCAATCAAGTGAGCGGACCTGCAATAATTCTTGGTTAGGAACTCGGCGACTCTGCTAGGCAAATTTACGACCAAGTCACCAAGGTCCAACTGAATGGCGAGGGTGGTGGCAATGTCGCCTATGTAAAAGGGGGTTGCGCCTCTTTGCGCAATAGCCTGGATATGGGATAGCATGAACGGGGCAGCGTTGATAGGCTCGTCATTTAGAGCGCAGTGCAAGAACAAAAGCTCCTTAGAGTTGAGCTTGTGGTTACTCTCTCGTGCAAAGATGGTGTTGCAAATGATGCGATGAAAGTATCTGATCGCCGGGTTGTGGATATGCGTAGCATTCAGGCTCTGAAAGGCTGAGGCATGGGTGTTGGTTATGTCGTGCCATAGGGTGAAAGCGGTTTCACTGAAATTGTCCGGCACGCGGAGGTGAGCTTCATTCCCGTGATCGAAGCCTAGCAACTCGGCTATCCTATTTTGCGAAAGTTCAAACTCCCGACCAAGCAATCTGAACTTAGCGAAGCCGGTAAGTTGACTCTGAGAACCGGTAGGAGTGATGTAATGGAATGAGCTTAGGAATTCCAATGTCAGAAGCTCGAATGTGGGCTGGGGCTGACTGCAAAGATCCCACAGACCGACTTTTTGAAGCAGGCTCTTGACACTTTTAAGCATTCCCAATTCTCTCAAACAGACAGTGTCGACATATCGCGTGGGTTGCACACCACGGTTCTGGAATCGGATGAACCTCTCTCTCTGGTTTTCTCCATTCTCACCATCTCTAAATTGAATAGCTTCCATTGCATGTAAGAACAAGAGTGGGAGATGAGGAGTTTTGATTTTTGTGAAAAAATGATAAAATGAGAGAAATAATGGTTCGGATTAATATTGCAAGGTGAGAATGTGATAGGTGTGGTGATAATGGAGAGGTAAATGGGGTTGAATTTGGTAATGGGAGGTTACGGAAGTTGGAAGAGATAATGGGTGGTTTTGAAAGTTATGGAAGATGAAAGAAGAAGAGGTTTCGAAGAAGAAACAGTTATGTTTCTCACGAATCCTATAATTAGGGTCGTCACGGTCGTGACAAGGGAATGACGGTCGTGACGCGCTAATTAGCTTGTCACGATCGTTAGGGGGGTGATGACGACCGTGAGGGCTTAATTCCTTGAATAATTTCCAAAAAGCATATTATCTCTCACGCTTCATATAATTTATATAATATTTTTGATCACTTCTCACTCTATTTTAAACATAAACACCATATATAATATCAACATAGTACTTGTAAATTTCATCACACGAGAGATTGTATAAAACATTAATCAATTCAAACATAACAGTATATAAATTGAAGGCATAGAAATTGATTAAATTGGAAAAATTTGTAAACTAGAAGTGCTTTGCATTTGATAATTGAAATGAAATTACATTAATGAAAATACGGTACAAAAATGTTTGCGAAAAGTAAAATTAACTAGAAACAAAAACAATAAGTAAAATAAGCTAGATCACTACAGCATTTTCAAAAGTGCTTCTTCAAATCTTCGATTGCGGAGTTCAGGTGGTAGAATTTCTCACATGTTATGTCAGTTAGACCTATAATGTCCAATCGCATGCTCTTAATCTCATCCTTAACGGTATTTATATCGGTTTGGTAAGCTTCAAGAGTGTTCATGATGTTCTTTAAGTTGTTAGCATAATCTACTTGATTCACTTCAGGGGTTTCAATCATTTCGTCAGTGTGGTCAATGTCATGGTAACCAGGAGGTGTCTCAGGGTCACTTTCTACATCGGTCATTATATCATATTTTATCTTGTAAGACTGAGGTGTTTCAGGAGTAGATGGATAGTCAGGTGGGGTTAACTCATAAAGCCAGTTATCTTTATTGTGAACACTTACTCTAGCATGGTTTGGTAGTGTGAACAGGGTTACTACTTCATTCCTGATTAGGTACTCGAAAGGTGGATGTCCTAAATTCCTTATGATATGGCGATTGAAGCAAAAGTTAAGATTCATAGGACGGATGGTACCTAAACGGTTACACCTGTGTAATTGGTATCTAAGTCCTAAGGCATCAGCAATCATGGTTACAAGACCTCCTACTAATATAGGTAAATCAGGTTCTTCTTGGATTCGGGTGAAGGTTTGCATCATGAAAGGCACACCATTTACAGGTTGTCCATTAGTGAAACATGACATAATGAAAATCTCATCTTTAGATACTCCAGTAAGGTTTTCTTCTTTTCCAAAGAAGGTGTAGGCAAGGATCTTATGGAAGTAACAGATAGCTAGGTTATGTATCTCATCATTGTTCATGCTATTTGGTTCAGGGTGGTAGTTTTCGGTTAATGTTCCCCAAAAGAAATCCAGCTCAATGTCCATCAATTCTACCTGTGTGGTAGTAAAAGCAAAGGGCCCACTAGGGAATCCTAATAAGTCAGCTAGTTCTTTATGGTTAAAGTCATATTCTATTCCAAATAGGCAGAAACTGATAAATCCTTTCCTGAATCCAAAACCGCGCTCGGGTAGGTAAACTAAGGAGCTAAGGAACTCAAGGGTGAGCTCGCGGTAAGTCACAAACTTATGTTGAATCAGTGCATTCTCCCATCCAAGTCGGTTAAACAAGTACAAGATGCTATCATGTATACCTAGGGTTTCCATAGTCAGATCATCCGGGTACAGAGTCAAATCCATTGGTCTCTGTGATAACTCTTCAAATTTCATTCTTTGGTTCCTACCTCTAAATTTGGTTTCCATAAGGTTTATCGGTTGGTTAGCCATAGTTAGTGCAAATACGGAGGAAACAAATCAGGGGGAGAAGGAAAGTGGAAAAGACTTCAGAAAATCTGTAAAAGTGATTTAAAATTAAAATAAGGAAAAATAAGAAAATAAAATGCATAAATAAAAGCAATAATAGTAATAGTGAAATAAAACTATAATAAAATGACAAAACAAATAAATGAATAATAAAATGATAAATGACAAAATAATAAAATGATGAAAATGATTTAAATGATTTAAATGATTAAATGGGTTGCCTCCCACTAAGCGCTGTTTTTATCGTCTAAAGCCTGACGTAATGCTTAGGTGTAGATTAATCAGGGGAATTAGTGGACAACTCTAAAAGCCTTAGACTATTCGCATAATCTCTATTTTCAACTTTATGATAGTGTTTTAAACGTTGTCCGTTTACTGTGAATGGTTCACTATTCCTACCCTTAATTTCTATTGCTCCACTCGGGAACACTCTAGTTATTTCAAAGGGTCCTGACCATCTAGATTTTAATTTTCCAGGAAAGAGCCTAAGTCTTGAATTAAAGAGGAGTACAACGTCTCCCACACTAAATTCTTTCCTAGATATGCGTTTATCATGCCATCGCTTAGTTCTTTCTTTATATATTTTAGCATTCTCATAAGCATCTAACCTTAATTCTTCTAATTCGTTAATATCTAGGATTCACTTTTCTCCTGCAGCATTATAGTTTATATTGAGAGTTTTGATCGCCCAATAAGCTTTGTGTTCTAGTTCTACCGGGAGGTGACAAGATTTTCCATAAACTAATTTGAAAGGTGTAGTTCCTATGGGTGTCTTGTAAGCGGTCCTATAAGCCCATAAAGCTTCATTAAGTTTAGATGACCAATCTTTCCGAGATATGGCGACAGTCTTTTCTAAGATTTGTTTGATTTCTCTGTTCGAGACTTCGACTTGTCCACTTGTTTGTGGGTTATATGGTGTTGCCACACGGTGTCTGACTCCATATTTAGATAGTAATTTGTCAAAGATTTTTGAAATGAAGTGTGAGCCACCGTCACTTATGACGAGTCTAGGCACACCAAATCTGGGAAAGATTATATTTTTGAAAAGCTTTATTACTACTCGTGTGTCATTTGTAGGAGAAGCTATAGCTTCAATCCACTTTGAAACATAATCAACAGCTACGAGTATGTAATTATTACCGAGAGATGATGGGAATGGTCCCATGAAATCTATTCCCCAAACGTCAAAGATTTCTACTTCCAATATTCCTTTTTGAGGCATTTCATCTCTTCTTGAAATATTACCGGTGCGTTGACACCGATCGCAATTTATAACAGCGATGTGGACATCTTTCCATAGATTAGGCCAGAATAGGTCGGCTTGCAAGATTTTTGCACATGTCTTGGAAGTGCTTGCATGTCCACCATAAGGAGATGAATGGCAATGAGCAATGACATCTTCTATTTCTTCTTCGGTAATACATCGACGAAAGATTCCATCGGGTCCTCTTTTGAACAATAATGGTTCATCCCAATAGTAATGTTTGAGATTGTGAAAGAATTTCTTTTTCTGCTGATAGGTTAAATCAGGTGGAAGAGTTCCTGCAGCTAGGTAGTTAACAATGTCAGCGTACCATAGCAGTCCTACAGTCGTTTGGATTGTTTCCACGGGTTCTGGTTCATCTATGTCTAACTGAACTGGGTCGCTTCCTATTTGTGCTATCAGCTGTTCATACAGAAAATCATCGTTAATCAGCACTTGTTCGGGTTTAATACCTTCTATTCTAGATAAATGGTCTGCTACGACGTTTTCATTACCCTTCTTATCTTTTATTTCGAGATCAAACTCTTGTAAGAGTAAAATCCATCTCAAGATTCTTGGTTTAGCATCTTTCTTAGTCAACAGGTATCTGATAGCAGCGTGGTCTGTGTAAACGATTATTTTTGCTCCCACTAGGTAAGAACGGAATTTGTCAAGCGCAAAGACAACTGCTAACAGTTCTTTTTCAGTAGTGGCGTAGTTCATCTGAGCAGAATCTAAGGTTCTACTGGCATAGTAAATCGCATGAAGTTTCTTTTCCCTTCCTCTGGCCTAGAACTGCGCCTATAGCATAGTCACTCGCATCGCACATGATTTCGAAAGGTAATCTCCAGTCAGGGGGTTGCATGATTGGTGCGGTGATGAGGGCTGTTTTTAGAGTTTCGAATGCTTTAAGACAATCTTCATTGAATATGAACTCAGTGTCTTTCATTAATAAACCAGTAAGAGGTTTAGTGATTTTCGAGAAATCTTTGATGAATCGTCGGTAGAAACCGGCGTGTCCTAAAAAACTTCGTATTTCTCGAATGGTTTTAGGGGGTTGAAGATCTTTTATGACTTCTATCTTAACTTTATCAACTTCAATTCCCTTGTCGGATATGACGTGTCCTAATACGATTCCTTCTCTGACCATAAAATGACATTTCTCCCAGTTAAGCACGAGGTTTACTTTTACACATCTTTCTAACACCATTTCTAAATTTGATAGGCATCCTTCAAAACTTTGCCCGCATACAGAGAAGTCGTCCATGAACACTTCCATGATGTTGTCTATAAAATCTGCGAAGATTGACATCATACATCTTTGAAAGGTTGCAGGAGCGTTGTATAATCCAAAGGGCATTCGTCTATAAGCGAACGTTCCATAAGGGCATGTGAATGTAGTCTTCTCTTGATCATCTGGATGGATAGGGATTTGGAAAAATCCTGAGTAACCATCAAGATAACAGAAATAAGAATGCTTGGCTAATCGTTCTAACATTTGATCTATAAAAGGTAGTGGGAAATGATCTTTTCGAGTGGCTTTGTTTAGTTTACGATAATCTATGCACACTCTATGTCCCATCACTACTCTTTGCGATATCGATTCGCCTTTAGCGTTTTTCACAACAGTGATACCTCCTTTCTTTGGCACTACATGTACTGGACTAACCCATTTACTATCAGAGATTGGATATATTATTCCGGCATCTAGTAGTTTCTTAACTTCTTCCTTTACTACAGTGCTAAGGATTGGGTTAATTCTTCTTTGAGATTCTCTGGAGGTTTTGCAATCTTCTTCTAGCAGAATACAATGCATACAGATTGAAGGGCATATTCTTTTGAGATCAGATATGTTATATCCTAACGCAGTTGGATATTTCTTTAAGACATCTAAAAGTTTCTTTGTTTCGATTGTTCCTAAACTGGAATTTATTATAACTGGTCTTTTACATTCAATGTCTAAGAATTCGTACCTTAGGTTATTAGGTAAAGTTTTTAATCCTAATGTAGGTTTATCTTTACTTGGCATGGGATCTGGTGTAAGTGCTAAACTTTCGCTTAGACTATCATCCTGATATGGTGCACGCCAATTATCATCTTTGAAAATCGGAGGGATTTGAATTTTCATAATTTCAGAATAGGTAGTTTCTTTCATTTCCATTTCTCTTACACATTCGTCAATTACGTCCAGTAGATAGCATGTATCCTCTATAGCTGGTGATTGTAAGAATTGTGTTAAAATAAATTCAACTTTCTCTTCACCTACTTCAAAGGTTAGCTTTCCTCTCTTTACGTCTATTATAGCTCCGGCAGTAGCTAAGAATGGTCTTCCTAATATGATAGGTGTAGTGGAGTCTTCAGAGATGTCCATGATTATGAAATCAGTAGGGATGTAGAATTGTCCTATACGTACTGGGACGTTTTCTAGTATGCCTACAGGATATTTAACAGAGTGATCGGCTAGTTGAACAGACATTTTAGTTGGTCTTAGGTCTCCCATGTCTAGCCTTTTGCAAATCGTTAAGGGCATAACACTGATACTGGCTCCTAAATCGCATAGAGCTTTGTCAATGACGAATTTTCCTATTACACAGGGTATAGAGAAACTTCCTGGATCTTTTAGCTTAGGAGGCATATTATTCTGAATTATGGCGCTACACTCAGCAGTAAGTGTAATTGTTCCGTTATCCTCTATCTTTTTCTTATTAGATAAGATCTCTTTTAAAAACTTAGCATACGAGGGCATTTGAGTGATAGCTTCTGTAAACGGAATAGTAATATTCAACTGTTTCAGAAGTTCGACAAATTTCTTAAACTGGCCCATCGTCTTGGAATTGGTGGTTTATAGGATGGTGGAGGCACATAAGGCTTTTCTTTCTCCACTGCCTCTTGATTATCATCTTCCTTTTCTTCTGGATCATTCACCATTTCAGTCGGTTTATCCGGTTTTTGGTACATGGCTGGATTGTCAAGTCTTGGATCGGTAGGTCCGTCAAGTTCCTTGCCACTTCTTAATATCACGGCATTGGCCTGTCCTTTCGGATTAGGTTGAGGTTGTCCAGGAAATACTCCAGCTGGTGCAGCGGTAGGTGCTTGTTGTTGAGCTACTTGTGAAATCTGAGTTTCAAGCATTTTGTTATGTGTAGCTAATGCATCTACTTTGCTTACTAATTGCTTAATCTGCTCACTAATGTGTATGTTTTGGTTTAAGAAGTCCTTGTTTGTTTGAGATTGGTTAGCTATAAAGTTCTCCATCATCAATTCAAGGTTCGATTTTCTAGGGACATTAGGAGCAGTCTTTTGATATCCTGGTGGTGTAGCTGGTGCTTGACCTGGTGCGTATAAAGCATTGTTATTCTTATAGGAGAAGTTCGGATGATTCTTCCAACCTGGGTTGTATGTGTTTGAGTATGGGTTTCCTTGAGCATAATTCACTTGATCTGTGGGAATTCCTGTTAATAGTTGACAATCAGGAACTTCATGTCCTGGAACTCCACATAACTCACAGTTAGGTGTTACTGCAGCCACGGTGGCTGTTGGTGTTATGGCCAAGTTGTCGATCTTTTGGTTTAGTTGGTCAAACTTTGCATTGACTTGGTCCATACTACTCACTTTGTACATACCTCCTTTTGTTGGTTTCTCAGTTGCGACTCTTTCGCTTCCCCATTGGTAATGGTTTTGAGCCATACTTTCGATAAGTGCATAAGCATCATTATATTCTTTGTCCATCAGTGCACCGCCCGCGGCAGCGTCAATTGTCATTCTTGTATTGTACAAGAGTCCATTATAGAAGGTATGGATGACCATCCATTCTACTAATCCGTGATGTGGACAAAGTCTCAGCATATCCTTATAGCGTTCCCAAGCTTCGAAAAGCGATTCGTTTTCCCTTTGCTTAAATCCGTTGATCTGAGCTCTCAGCGTAGCTGTCTTGCTAGGTGGGAAATATCTGGTCAAGAAAACTCTCTTTAGTTCCTCCCACGTAGTTACTGAGTTCGAAGGCAGAGATTGAAGTCAGGCTCTCGCTCTGTCTCGAAGTGAAAAAGGAAACAAACGTAGTCTAATAGCTTCTTGGGTAACTCCATTGGTTTTTACGGTATCTGCGTATTGCACAAAGATCGAAAGATGAAGGTTCAGATCCTCGGTAGGATTTTCGGCGAATTGATTTTGTTGCACGGCTGATATCAGCGAAGGTTTTAGTTCGAAATCGTTTCGGTTGATAGCCGGCGCGGCAATGCTGGAATGCGGTTCAGCTTGCGAAGGACTAGCGTAATATTTGAGTGGGTGATTCTGTTCTTCAGCCATCTCTGCGTCCTTTGATGTTACGACTGGTTTAGGTGGATCTAATTGAAGATCTGGAATATTGTAATTTTGTTCGTAATCGAATATCCGTCTTCTTACGTGTAAGAAGCGTTCCGATTCTAGGATTAGAGGTTGCAAGTCTTCGCCTTGGGAGCAAGTACTTGGCATACACTCGGGAATTTAGATTAAGAAAAGAAAATAGTTGTTACCTTAGTCTAGACAATGCTACCTAAAGTGCACTAGTAACTAAATTAAGGTCCCCGGCAATGGCGCCAAAAACTTGATGGGCTAAAGACGTATCTAATTATGTGTCTAGCGGTATCTTAACTACAAGTGCACAGCCTATCGAAGTAATATTTAAGATTATCGATCCACAGGGACTCTATGGTTACTTAGTGCTAGAGGAACTTCTAGTTTAGCTAAGGTGAAGGGTTATCACGATTGTTTTGTTGTTTTTAAAGATTAAAGGCGGGAATTAAATTTAAGTTTAATAAAATAATACTAAGGCAGTCGGTATGTAATTATGCTAACTTAGGCGGGTCAATCTAACCTAGGCTTATAAAGATGGTTCACTTAATCTATTCTGTAGAGGTTACCAGCTTAAATATCTTTAACTCACACTCTCGTGGTCTTATCTCAGATCTTACCCCTAAAGCCCTATGCCTGCTCTCGCTAGCCCATAAGTGTTTAGAGATAATTTTTGGAAACTTAGTAATTCTAATTTATTTTAAAGCGCTCTCGCTGTGTTTAATTTAAATGCCTAACTTTAGCTATTTGGTTAAAACCTCACACTCTCGTGGTCTTGACCTAACCTAATACACTTTCCTTACTCTCGTAACAAAAAGGTTGATTTTATAATAAAAAGTATCAGCCAGAATATTAAGCTCTTAATTATTTTAAGCCTATAGTTGATTTTACCGATTTAGTTTGTTTTAATTACATACCGCCCTAAGGTATTTAGCTACTCATTATTGTTGAACCAGACAGAGGCAGAGAAACATAAAACGAAATATGCATAGCAGAAAAATAAATATTCAACATAAATATAACTGCAAATTAATATAAACCTGGTTAACAATAAAAGTGGCAGACTCCTTCCACAGGTTGGAAAGCTCAGAGTATTTGTCGGAATCGGAAATAAATTCTAAAAGTCTGAAAGCTTTGAAACAAATAAATTTTATAACAATTTCCTGATGTTGGAAATTGTTATAGGGTTGGTTTGGATACAAGAAAAATAAAGCAATGAAAATAATGCTGGAAAAATATAAAGGGTGTAAAATAATTCGGCAGAGCTTCCGCAAGAAATTAATAAAACTAAACTCTGTAAATTGTTCATTTCAATTAAGCTATTTATAGAAAACTAAATGGGCTTGGTAGTTGAATTTTTGCTTGGGCCTCGTAGGAGAATTGAGAGAATCCAGGGACGTGTGGATATTGGGTCAGCTGGAAAATAGGCACTTCATGCAGCGTGACGTTCATGACCAAGTCTTCAGTCAAATAACCTATTTTTCCCTTGTCACGGTCGTGACAAGGGCATCACGTTCATGTTCCATGTATTATAAGTGTCACGGTCGTGAGGGATATGTCACGGTCGTGAGTGCTCCTTTTGGGGTGTCACGATCGTGACACCTAGGTGACGACCGTGAGTGTAACAAAATATGCAGATTATGCAGAATTCCTCATTTCTTCATCTTTTAATGGTTGTTTTTGCTCATTTCACTCGTGGCTCTTTATTTAGCTCTGTATATGATGTACCTGCAAAATGGCAAAGAAAAATCGAGAAATCGGGTGTTAAAACGACAATTATGCGATAAAACGGTATTGAAACATAGCAATATAATCGATACATTTTCTCGTTATCAGACGGCCGACATGCTGGGGAAATGAAAAGATTACGATAGGGACGACCATTAAGTAAAATAACAAGACTCTCTGGGGATTAGAGGTAAAGTCAATGATGGGGACGACCATCAGGTTGAAGAGATAAATGATAAGGGACGGTCATCAAAGGTGAGGGACGACCGCTTAGCAGGGGACGGCTGCTCTGTTGGGGATAAGGATGAGGGACGGTCATCTATTGGTGAAGGACGATCACCTAGCAAGGTAAGGTTGCTGAAAGTATCACGACATAGGACGAATGCCGGATAAAAAAGGTCGACGATGGGGACGACCATCGGATAAGCATGATGAGGGACGATCATCAAGAGGTGAAGGACGATCACCTAGCAGGGTACGGCTGCTTTCGGGGTTTTTCGTGACATAGGACGAATGTCAGATAACAAGATCAACGATGGGGACGACCATCAGATAAAATGATGAAGGACGATCATCAAGAGGTGAATGACGATCACCTAGAAGGGTACGGCTGCTAAACATATCACGACATAGGACGAATGTTGGATAGGGAAAGGTTCCAATAATGGAGACTCCGCTGGGGGAAATGATGAGGGACGGTCATCAAAAGGTGAAGGACGATCACCTGGCAGGGTACGGCTACCGAAAGTATCATGACATAGGACGAATGTCAGATAGAAAGGAAATAATTTTGCTGGAGAATCTTCTGGGGGAAATGAAAAACACAGACGAGTGTCTAAAGAGTGTATAGGCATTTGTTTGTAGAGAATGTTCGGACGACTTTTACTGGGGAATGATGACACGGACGAGTGCGAAAGGAGCATATATCTGTATTTTGAGAGTGCAAAGGGGACGCTTTGGCTTTCTGCTGGGGAATTTAAGAGGTATTTGCGTATCACTGATGTGGTATTGTCGGTATTTACAGGTGACTGGTTCGAACCTGACTTGTGATTATGCAATATGTTTGATTTTTGCCGTAATGCTCCGTATTAGACGGAATGCTACGCTCTGGGGGAAAATGATGTGAATGTTATGATTATGCAAAGATACCGATCCGGGATGTCGGATCCCGTGGCTTGTGAAGATCTCTGGCTGATCTACTTGAAGGGAATGTCCCAGCTGGGCATGAGATCATTGGTAGATCTGATATATATGACTCTGTTTGGGGGAATAAGTCACTGATAGACCTATTCTTGGTGATGAGGAGCCCAGCTGGGGTCTGTGGAAGCTTTCGTCACTTTGTTGAGAGATCTTCAGATATTGCTCTTCTGAATAGAGGTTGAGACTCTGCGGGGAGATGATTCTCTGTCTAACACTTAGCTAAGGAGGAATGATCATTGAACGACCTTCCTAGAGATTTTGTGACTCTGCTGAAGATGATTGAAGCCTGGCAACTCAGTTGGGGAAAAGGCACCTCTGGTGCTATTTGGGAGATGTGCTGAGTAAATAGTTATTCGGCAGCTTGCTGGGAAGAAGCTTTCATGCCCCATGTTGCGCTTTGACTGCCTGCAATCCTGTATGACAAAGAAACATACAAGTATCCCGAGGTATCCCTTACTGGATTCCATCATAGGAGTTTAGACACTCCCGGGAGCAAATATATTTCCTGTAAGCATGTGATTTAGAAAAAGACGCATCTGTATTCATGCAAACAAGGATATCAGACATTTTTTTGCAAATGAAATAAAATGTAGGAGACCAAATGTGACTTGAAAATCTGATTTTATTAATTTGTGTGCCCTGAATTGGCAAATACAATCAAAGAAACAGATCCCCTGAAATGAGGGGATTGTTACAAATTGAGAAACAAAAAGATGCTGGCAATGTTGACGACGCTTCAGTGCGCTTCCCTTTTGCTATGACTTGTATGACATTGACATTCTTCTCATCTTGCTTTCTGAAAAATGTTGATTCTGACCGAGGCTTGATACTTTCGAAGCTTGCCATGTTGTAAGTGATACAGACGAATTCAGAATGCAGTTGTTCGCTTATTCCCTTATTTTGCGTGAATCGCCCTTTCGGGTTTTCAATCCACCGGGATACCCATTTTTGCCAGAGCTGTCCAATGCGGCTTTTCAACTCAACGGGTGTACGTTTTTTTAATTTATTTTCCCTTATTTTGTCCCGAGTCTTTTATTCTGTTTTTGACTCGTCGGGATGCCCTATTTTTGCCTGGACTTACATTCTGTTTTTATGTCCAGCGGGTCATTTTATGCGAAGTGTTTTTTAACGGCATCTGAATTCACAGGGGACGGGAAGTATTCACCATCCATAGTACTGAGCATCAGTGCTCCACCAGAGAAAACTTTCTTTACTATGAACGGACAATCGTAATTCGGAGTCCACTTGCCCTTGTGGTCTGTATGAGGAGGGAGGAGTCTTTTCAGCACAAGATCTCCTACTTGGTATTCTCGAAGTCGGACTTTCTGATCGAAGGCTTTCTTCATTCTCTTTTGATATAACTGCCCATGACAGATTGCAGCCAATCTCTTCTCTTCGATCAGACCCAGTTGTTCGTATCGGGATCGGACCCATTCTGCTTCATTCAGCTTAACATCCATTAGTACCCTCAAGGAGGGTAATTCAACTTCAACAGGTGGGACTGCCTCCATACCGTAAACAAGTTGATACGGTGTTGCCCCGGTGGACATTCTGATTGACATACGGTACCCATGCAAGGCAAATGGTAGCATCTCATGCCAGTCTTTATAGGTGACCACCATCTTCTGCACAATCTTCTTGATATTCTTGTTAGCTGCTTCTACAGCGCCATTCATCTTTGGCCTGTAAGGAGTAGAATTGTGGTGTTGGATCTTGAAGTCCCGACACAGTTCTGCCATCATTTTGTTGTTTAAGTTGGAACCATTATCAGTAATGATTCGCTCGGGCACTCCATACCGACAGATGATGTCTCTTTTCAGGAATCGGGCTACCACTTGCCTGGTGACATTTGCATACGAAGCTGCTTCGACCCATTTGGTAAAACAGTCAATGGCTACCAGGATGAATCTGTGGCCATTTAAAGCAGTTGGTTCGATCTTGCTAATCATATCAATGCCCCACATGGCAAAAGGCCAGGGTGAAGACATTACATTCAAAGGATTTGGAGGCACATGCACTTTATCTGCATAAATCTGGCATTTATGGCATTTCCTTGCGTAAGCACAACAGACTGCATCCATTGTGATCCAGTAATAACCTGATCTTAACAACTTTTTAGCCATTGCATGTCCTCTAGCATGGGTACCAAAAGATCCTTCGTGCACCTCGTGCATCAACAAGTCTGCTTCTGCCTTATCAACACATCTGAGGAGTACCATATCAAAGTTTCTCTTGTACAAGGAACCATCAGTATTCAAGAAGAAACTACCATCTAGCCTTCTTAATGTCTTATTATCATTGGAAGATGCCCCATGTGGGTATGTTTGATCCTCCAAGAAGCATTTGATGTCATAGAACTAAGGCTTATCATCTTTAGCAAGGTCCGCGGAGAATACGTATGCTGGTCTGTCAAGTCTGGATACTGAAATCCGAGGAACAAAGTTGGCAGCTTGAACTTTGATCATTGATGAAATGGTAGCCAGAGCATCTGCAAACTGATTTTCATCTCGAGGGATATACTCAAGCTTGACTGTTGTGAAGAAAGTCACTAATCTCCTTGTATAATCCCGGTAAGGTATCAGATGCTCCTGGTGAGTGTACCATTTGCCGTTGGTTTGATTGATTACCAGAGCTGAATCTCCGAATACAGTTAAAGTCTTGATCGCGAGGTCAATGGCTTCCTCAAGACCCATAATACAAGCTTCGTATTCAGCTTCGTTTTTAGTGCAGTTAAAGGTGAGCTTTGCCGAGAAAGGCATGTGGACTCCCTTAGGTGTAATGAGTACTGCACCAACACCACGACCATTCATATTAACAGCCCCATCAAACATCATAGTCCATTCTTCTTCTGGGTCAGGCCCTTCAGTGTGAATAGGCTCTTCGTGATCTTTTGCTTTTATGAACATGATATCTTCATCAGGGAAGTCAAATATCATAGGCTGGTAATCATCAATGGGTTGCTCGGCAAGATAATCAGACAATACACTGCCTTTGATGGCTTTTTGAGATGTGTACTGAATGTCATATTCTGTGAGAATCATTTGCCATCTTGCAACCCGCCCGGTAAGTGCTGGCTTCTCGAATATGTTCTTGACTGGGTCCATCTTGGAGATCAATAAGGTAGTGTGGGTCAACATGTACTGCCTTAGTCGGCGAGCAGCCCACGCTAAAGCACAACAAGTTTTCTCGAGTAGTGAATAACGTTGTTCACAATCGGTAAACTTTTTGCTTAGGTAGTATATTGCATACTCTTTTCGACCAGACTCGTCATACTGGCCCAGCACACACCCCATTGACCCTTCTAATACTGTCAAGTACATTATCAGAGGTCTTCCTTCAACTGGAGGCATAAGGATTGGAGGTTCTTGTAAGTATTCCTTGATTTTGTCAAAAGCCCTTTGGCAGTCTTCATTCCACCTGACTGTTTGTTCTTTTCTTAACAACTTGAACAAGGGCTCACAGGTTGCTGTAAGGTGAGATATGAACCGTGAAATGTAGTTCAATCTACCTAGAAACCCTCAAACTTCTTTTTCAGACTTCGGTGCAAGCATTTCTTGAATGGCTTTGACTTTTTTAGGGTCAACTTCAATCCCTTTCTCGCTTACAATAAATCCCAGCAGCTTTCCGGACCGCACCCCAAATGTGCATTTGTTGGGGTTCAGCTTCAATTGGTACTTCCTCAGACGCTTGAATAACTTCAACAGATTCACCAGGTGGTCTTCTTCTGTGAGGGACTTGGCAATCATGTCATCCACTTAGCATTCAATTTCTTTGTGGATCATGTCATGGAATAATGTTACCATAGCCCGTTGATAAGTGGCACCAGCATTCTTCAGTCGAAATGGCATCACCTTATAACAGAATGTGCCCCAGGGTGTGATGAAAGTTGTCTTCTCCATGTCTTCAGGTGACATTTTGATCTGATTATATCCTGAAAATCCGTCCATGAAGGAGAACACCGAGAACTGAGCCGTATTGTCGACCAATACATCAATGTGAGGTAAAGGGAAGTCATCTTTCGGGCTGGCTCTGTTCAGATCCCGGTAATCCACACACATCCTCACCTTACCATCTTTCTTAGGCACAGGTACAATGTTAGCGACCCACAGCGGGTAACTAGTCACAGCAAGGAAACCGGCGTCCCACTGTTTTTGTACCTCTTCTTTTATCTTCATTGCCATATCTGGGCGAGTACGGTGCAGCTTCTGTTTTACCGGCGGACAGTCTTCTTTCAGAGGCAGTTTGTGCATAACAATGTCGGTGTCCAACCCTGGCATATCCTGATAAGACCAAGAAAAAACATCCACATACTCCCGAAGCATGTCAATAAGTTGTTCTTTCACTGAATCTTGCAGACGGGCCCCGATCTTAACTTCTTTCAAGTCTTCTTCTGTACCAAGATTAACCGTTTCAACCTCCTCCTGATGAGGAGTGATAACCTTCTCCTCTTGTCTCAAAAACCTGGCTAGCTCTTCAGGTAGCTCGTAATCTTCTTCAACCCCTTCATCGGCTTGATTAATCGGATTGTCAAAGTCATACGAAGTCATAGCGGTGTTGTTGTCGGTGCAGTCTGGAGGGCACTCTCTGCAAGGGTTTAGATTTGTTTATTTTAGTGATCAGTTTTATCTTATTTAGAAAAAAGTGAAAAATGAAGTTATTATTTTGAAAACATTGCCATTTTATTGTTTTGTACAAAAAATGAAAAATGAAAAACAGTGAGCGGAAAAGAAAAGACTCATTTGCAAAAGATGTCTTGATATTCATTAATTGATCTTTGCACAAAATACAAGATGGCCCGATTACAAAATGAGTCCTGACATCTTGGGCAAGATGCAGGACTTGATGCATGCTTTAAAAACAGGAAATAATAATTACTCTGCGGGAGTAACTCTTATAATTTCCTGGGAAGACCAGTTTGAGACATGGCTCCCCGGGGTCCTTGGACGTATCCAGCTTTCCAGGTTGTGCTCGTCTTATGACTCATCTTCCAAATTATTCACAGCATTCGGGGTGAGCATCCCCCCACTGACAAACTTGGGCTTCGTTGCAGCCTTTGGTTGATCTTGCCGAGTTGGTCTATAACCCAACCCAAATTGGTCCTCTTTCTTCTCTACGGGCAGCAGCTTGCCCCAGCCTTGGGCGGTACCTTCCTCAACAACCTTTCGGGCTTGTTGATATGATGTGATGGAGGTCCCAGACACAGCAGATGTTTCATTAATATTAAGGGCCTCAAACCCTTGGCTCATGGTTTCATGGATCTCTCCATCCATTTCAATGTATTTGAAAGTAGCCAGCTGGCTAACGAAGATATCCTCCTCCCCACAAATGGTAATGACTTGGCCCTCCCACTCGAATTTTAACTTCTGGTGAAGGGTTGACGTCACGGCGCCAGCGGCATGTATCCATGGTCTACCCAATAGACAGCTATAGGCAGGTTGTATATCCATCACAAAGTCGTTTTGAAAATCTGTGGGCCAATCATTATTGGTAACATTATCTCTCCCAGAACTGATCTTTTAGAACCGTCAAAGGCTCTCACTACCAAGTTGCTTGGGCGTAATGCCAATCCATCATGCTCCAGCTTCACAAGGGCTTTCTTGGGTAGGACATTGAGGGATGACCCTGTGTCCACCAATACGTGAGAAAGAACTGCACCCTTACACTCCAAGGTAATGTGCAAAGCCTTGTTGTGATTGCGACCTTCCGTTGTCAGATCAGTGTTGGTAAATCCTAGTCCATGACTAGCGTTGACATTTCCAACCACGGCCTCTAACTGATTGATAGTAATCTCCTCCGGCACATAAGCTGCTTGCAGGACTTTTAATAGTGCGTTCCGATGAGCCTCAGAGCACATTAGCAAAGATAGTATGGAGATTTTGGAAGGTGTTTGGTGAAGCTGGTCTACCACCTTATAATCACTCTTTTTGATAATCCGTATGAATTCATCAACCTCTTGATCAAAAGGAGTCTTCAAAGCTTCTTTAGCAACTGGTTCTTCTTGCTCCACATTCTTCCCTTTTGCCTTAGCAGCAGCTTCTGCTTCAGCAATGGGCCTTGGTATTTGCGAGGCAAAGAGATGTCCGCTTCTAGTGAAGCCTCCGCCTCCCCCCACATTGTCTATCTGAGGTGAAGAAGTTGATGATTCTAAAGTGATTTTCTGCCCCTCGCAGTATAGATCTGAGCCATAATGCCAAGGGGTCGCATTATTGCTTTCGTAAGGAACTGGCCCAGGCACCGTGATAGTGACTGGACTGACAGCAGCTGCAGAGGGGACCACAATGGTGTGCGGATCATAATATATGGTAACCGGAGTTCTGACAGGAGTGGCATTTTGTTGTGAATTGTTGGAAGGAACATTTGCAGGATCGTAGTATATTGTAACTGCTGAGACACTTTCATTAAATGTTGCTGATGTTGTAGAAGATACTGTTGACTGGACAAGTGTTGAAGTTGTAGCAGGAACTGATGGAATAATGGGTGTTGTCATTGTAGAAGGAAATGTGACTGAACTTGTATCCGTTGAAGTGATTGATTGAGTAATTGTTGGAGTTGTAGCAGAATTTGTTGGAACAATGGTTGCTGATGTTGTAGGAGTATCTGTGATTGCTGATAAAGGAAATGTTGGAGTTGTAGTTTTTGTTGTCGTAATCTGAAGAATGCCATCTTTAATATGACCATCTTTTTCGTTTCTCAGTCTCTCACATCCATTAACGGCAATGTTGCAATATCCACAGCCGACCTCGCATCCGGGGAACACTTCGCACTCTAATAGTTGAGCTTTGATTTCAACCAAGGGTGTTCGGATTTGTGCAACACTGGTAATTAATGTGGATGGTTTGCCTTCCTCAATAGCATTAATACTAGGCCCGTTGTGACTAGGCATTGGATTTCTTGTGACGTTTGGAGGAGGTGCAAAGTTGAGAGCTTTTGAGTTCACCAAATCCTGGACTTTCATCTGTAGGGCCCTGCATTTTTCAGTATTATGCCCCGGTGCGTTTGAGTGGAACGCACACCTGGCATTTGCATCATAGTTCTTTGGCATGTTAAGAGGTTTTGGAGGTGCCAATGTCCTTAACTCAACTAGGTTGAGCTTCAGGAGTTGTGGCAAGAGTGTAGCATACGGCATTGGAATTGGGTCAATTACTCTGTTTGCCTGTGATGGCCTTTGTTGGAAGGGACGCTGTTGTTGGTTGTTGTTGTTGTACGACCTTTGTTGCGGATAATGAACTTGTTGTTGATACTGTGGTTGTTGTTGTTGAGGATATGATGATTGTTGTGGCATTGGAGCTGGGAGGGTAACAGCTGCTACTGACCGGTGAGCATATTGAGGCCTGCCCCTGCTTGTATGAATGGAATTTGTTTCACCTGCCCTTCGGGGTCCCGCAAAAGGCTTTCTGGGATTGCTGGACGAGCTTGCACCACTGTCAGAAATTTTGCCCATCTTTAAGAGGCTCTCAATCCTCTCACCAGCTATGACCACATCAGCAAAACCGGTAGATGTAAAAGCAGCCAGTCTTTCAATATAGGTCCCTTGCAACGTATTCATGAACATGTCGGCCATTTCCCTCTCTGACATGGGTGGTTGGACAGCAGCAGCAAGCTGTCTCCATCTTTGAGCATACTCCCGGAAGCTCTCTCTAGAAGATTGAGACATTCCCATTAGAAGGGTCCTGTTGGGAGCCATGTCTAGGTTGTATTAATATTGACGGATGAAAGCCTCAACCAAATCCTTCCAGCATCTTATGGTGGCCCTAGACAAGTGTGAATACCATTCTCTCGAAGCTCCAGTAAGACTGTCTTCAAAGTAGAACATCCATAACTTTTCATCCATAGTATAAGCTTTGAGCCTTCCCAAGAAAGACTGCAGATGAGTGCGAGGACAGGAGGTGCCATTGTACTTTTCAAAACATGGGGGCTTGAATTTGTGGGGAATTCTCACCCCATACACTAGTCCCATGTCCATCACATCGAAGCCCAAAGAATTCTGAGATTCTAAAGATCTTAACTTTTCGGCAATCTTGTCCAATCTTCTGTCGTATATCTCATCTCCAGCTCCAATTACAGTGAACTGTTCTCCTTGGGGATCCTCCTGCAGGATTGGGCCCCCAGTAGCATTTCCTTGAACATTTCTTTGGACGTTAACTTCTGGATTCAGATGAGGTCCATACTCCTGTGGGTCAATACGAGGCTGACCCCGTTCATTGTTGCTAGTTCCTCCTGTTCCCAGATGAGGTTCCTTAGGAGTTTGTCTCTCCACCAGCTCTCTTAACCTCTCCTGACTCTGGGCCAAGCTAGTCATTACTGCCATGAATTGAGACATCTGGTTTCTCATCTCCAATCTCCCATTGGTCATCTGATTTCTGACCTCAATCAGATCCTGCTGTACTTGTTCCATTTGAATGCTGGGAAGATTGTTACGAGTCGGGTACCGGTGCGCGCAGTTGACAGGGAACACTCGGCGACGAGCAATGTTTCCTGAGATCACAACAAAGTTAGAAACAAAAATAATAATAAAACCTACAAAACAAAACAAAGTTAGTATGCAATGCAGTATGCTTATTTGTTTTCCAAGGTATCCGGTTTGGTTTTTGGTTTTGACCTTTCCAGACCTCCAGGAAGATGCTTGGTGTTGTTGAGAGAAAACCCAAATGAAGACAAACTAAAATATATTACAAATGGTGAACAATACATAGTTTATTTTACAACACATGCCCATGGAGGGTCAAAATACAATAAAAGGAAAAGTACATTAAATGGAAACAAATAACAAACAAAGAGATCAGACATCCAGCCCAAATTCATCTTCTCTGACCTCCTTCAGGAGTGCCTCAGTCACTGGACCAGCCGGGTGCTCTGTAATGGTCCTAATGAGGAGGTTCCTGGTAGTAATGGTAGTGGTCAGCTTCTTATGCCTGTCCTGATCCTTTGACTTCTTCAATCCTGCTTTGAGCTTCAACTCTGAAATCTCCTTCTGAGATGCCAACAAAGCTTCCTGCTGCTGCTTTTCACTGGCCTCTAGCTGTTCAATCTTGGCTTGAGTCTTCTGGTCTTCTTGTGTACGGGCTTCAGTGATCCTGACCCAGCTAGTCTGACTCTCTTGCAGATAGTCCTCAGCCCTAGCTTTCTGAATTTTGGCCACCTTGCAGGCATTCTTCAATATCTGTTCCCCAGCCCTTGCTTTCCTTATGTAATCCTCTGTCTTCTCAATTTTGGCAAGATGCTCCACCTTGAGCTTCTCCAATCTCTCAATGTCCAGACGACCATCACTTCTTTCCCAAAGAGTCTTCTTTAAGGCTTGGGATAGCTGCTCATTCCTTTCCTTCAACTTTTCAAATTCCTCCAGGCTCACTATTGCTGCAGGCTGTACTGTGGATGGCCCAGGTATGTCCTCCAAGATGAAAGGCATTCTGGTAATCTGAGCTCTTATACGGGACCAATCATAGTAATGAGCTGAAGCAACATTGTTACATCTTCCAAGAATAACTACCCATTTTGTCTGGATGTTGTCCCAAGCCCAGGATGCTTGTCTGACAACAGCTGAATTAGGTTTCACTTCACAATATAGGGTCTCAGCTAAATCATGTCCTCTGGGAGGGTGAACCAAGGCATATCCCATTTGTCTCTTAAACAGTAAAGGATTGTAGTTGATGCAACCCTTTACTCCTATCAGAGGCACATTTGGGTATTCTCCACAGCTGGTGATAATGTCCTTGCCTTTGGTGCTCTGGGTGCACCATCTGATAACATCTGAAGTTAAGGCAATGAACCTCTTGGCCCAATTCTTCTTCTGGTGGGGGTTCAAGAAAGAATCTGACCTAGGCAGGTGTCTGAGCAGCCAAGTGTAAAACAAAGGAGCACAACATCTTACCAACTTCCCCCTTTGCTTCTCATTCCTCTGATGAATGGAGTAATAGAAATCTCCCAACAATGTAGGTACTGGGTTCTTCAGAAGAAACAGGTGGATGTCATTCTTGCTGACAAATTTGGGCTCATCTGCAAACAGTATAGCCCCATATATGCTGAGGGCTAACAGTGCACAGACTGCCCTCCACTCTCCCAAGGAAGCCTTCAGGATGGCCTGGGAAATCAAGAAGTCCAAATGCAAACCAGGAATCCCAACTTTTGTTGTCATACTTTGCTCAATTAGGGCAGGCTCCAAGTATAGTGCCCTTGCTACCTCTTCATTTCTGGGAGCAGTCATCTCTGGGTTGAAGGGGATTCCACCTCTGATAGGTACTTCAATCAATAAAGAGAACTCTTCCAGCAGTGGCCCTAGCTGAAAGTCTGGAAATGTGAAACATCTCAAAGGAGGGTCATAAAACTGCAAGCATGTATGGATCATGCTCCTCTGAGAAGGGTCAAGGTCCATAACCATATCCAAGATACCTCTATAATACTCTCTAAACAATGGGATGTGATCAGGTGTGATGAGTGACTGGACCTGCCTGATACCAGTCAGCACAGGCTCAAAGAAGTGGTAGGATATGTTGCTTTTCCTGGGAGTAGTCATGAGTGCTGCTGAAGAAACTGAAGATAAGTGCTGGTGAAGGTCCCAGACTGAGAAACTGAAGGTAAGTCATTGGCAGACTGATGATGATGAGGATGGAGATAACTGAAGCAGATAACTGATGGAGACAGCTGAAGCAGAGTTCTATGCAAAAGAAGGGGTCAAAACCAAAACCAAGATATAATGAGATGGATACCCTGAAAAACAAATAAACAAATGTTAAATGATGCAATGATGATATATGCAAATGATATGCAAGGGTTTGTGATCAAGCTGGATCTGATTTATCTGTCTTGATATAAGGCCCGTGTATGTTCCAAAAATCCAGATGGAGGCTTAGAAATCCAGTAACCAGGGTGGGGGACTCAAATAAAGAGTCACATGTCCAGGGTTAATCACAAGAACTTTCCAAAGTGGAGTACTCTTAACCAAAACAAGTAACAGGATATGATGTGGCCAAGGGTTCCTGCAAACCCTTAAACAACCCAACCCCCTCACAGGTAATGTTCTAGAACAAGGATCCTCAGACTTGGATCAGTTATGTGAAGTGCAAACACTTCTAACCCGGAGGTACAGTGTTTACAATAATCATAAAAGACCCTCCTCTAATTCACCTCAGTTTCTGAAGGTCATAGTAAAAGGTCTTCCAGACTTAGCAGGCTTCCCAGATAGCCCTAGCACTACAGGAAATCTGTAGCACAGAGTTCTCAAGAAGAAACCCACATTTGAACCGTGTTTCATATTCCCGCACCAGACTGAAATGCAATGGGAAAGAACATGAACCACTCTAGCCTAGGTGTCACTCAGGTCCCAGGTATAGGACCTTAAACTCTCAATGGAACCCCACCCACCAAAAGAGCAAACCAGATCCAGCAGATGACAGTATGACAGTATGATGTATAAAACTGTAAAGAAAGAAATAAATGAAACTGTACATAAAGCAGTAAATAAGGCAAAAACAAATAAACACACATAGCACATAACACCCCAGTAAACACAAATCAAATAAGAAGCCCACAAAAAGAACCAGAAGCCCTGGTTGCAATATAAGGTTCCCCAGCAGAGTCGCCAAGCTGTCGCTCCCACCAAATGAGGCTAACTCAAATAGGGTACAGATACGAACGGTCGACGAAATGAGAGAACACACAAGGGTGAACTGAAAAGAAAAGAGTCCCCAGCTAGGCATTTTTATCCCGAAGGAAAGGTAATGCTGCATAAACCTAGAAAGATATGGATAATACGGTTGCGAACCAAAGAAACTGAGAAAGGGGTTTGGTTACAACCTCGGAAGGTATTAGCACCCAGATTGTCCGTCGTACTCGACGGGATCCACGTTTGAAAGATTGTGTTTAAAGGGGTAGTGTCAATGCTATTTTTGTGTGCAAAAGCTGGAAAAGAATGCAAGTGTCAGTGCAAAAAGAAATGTGGGGTGAGTAAAAGAAATGTCAGTGTAAAGAAAAGAAGTGCAAAGCTAAAGACTATGAGGCTTTAAAGAGTAATGCTGGAAGAGGGGGAATATACAGAGACTTTTGTTCGATAACTGTTAAGTTATGCCTACGTATCCTCTCGTGCACTGAGGAAGTCAGAACACCGTAGTTCGACTCAAAGAGACTGAAAGATAAATTGATTGTGAACTTCTTGCTTGTCTATGCTCAAGTGTATGACTTGTCTGGCTCAAGTGCTAACTGTCTTGCATTAGACGGAAGAAGCAAGTTCTCGGTTGTGAGTGAATGAGATAAGAAAAGAATCCCGGAGGAGACGATTATTGTTTTTTTTTTTCAGTCTTTTATTTCCTTTTTTGAAGTTTGTCATAAGTTAATGAGCTTAAGCCTAAACCAAGGGTTAGTAGACTCATCACATCTTCCCTCTGATTAGGGGTAATGAGAATACCTTAAGTATGAAGTAGACACCTCACACTTAGCCATCATGATGTAGGGTTAAGATCATTAACCTACTTGCATTTATTTAGGTGTTTTTGGGGTTTTTGTTTGGTGTTAAGTAATGAGTTTAAGCCATAATCAAGGATTTAATGGACCCATTACACCATCGTAATAGAAGGATAATAGATGAGAACATTTAAGCTGAGGAAGATACCTCAACTTAATCCATGATTAGGGATTAACCTCATGACAAAACAAAACCTTTATTAAAGTGGATTTTAGTTAATGATAAGATTAAGAAGTGGGTTTTATGGTTTGTAAGACAACTTGAGAGGGACTTGTCCATTAACACTAGGGTTAGTCCTTCTTAACCAATTAAGGAAGAATTAGAACCCTAATGCAAGGCCCAAGTTACAAGCTTGATGTCTTAGTGATTATTAAATGGATTGATTAAAGGATTTAAACACATTAATGGTTTAACACTTAGGATTAAAGTTATACACTCCATCCTAATAGAAGGATGCAGGCATAAGCTTAATCACAAAGCCTTAAAACCTTTAAGGTTTAGTCCTTGATTATGAGATGAGAAGAGAAGACACAAAGATGGCACAAAGGTAAAACTAATGGGGGGACTAATAAAACCCTAATTGTGATCATGCTTGGGTGTTCCTAGGGTTTATGAGGCTTGCAAGATATCTTCAAGGATAAGCCACCAAGGGAGAAGCAGGATGAAAGGAAGAGAAGCAGAAAGAAGCAAGTCATCTTACTTCACTTAAGAAGATAAGTTGCTTGAAGAAAGAAAGTGGGGTGGGAGCATGAATGAGCAAGCTCACTCTAATTCACAAGTAAAATTCAGCAATGATGCATAAAATAGATGAGAAGAGATTATGAGAAGTGAAGGCAAATTCACTTCTCAAACACTTACCACCTGAAAAGTTAGCAAAAAGAAATGAAATGAAGTGAAAATGAGATGAAATGCAAAGATGAAAACCAAAGTCAGGAGCACAATCATAATGCAAATGATGCTAAGGGATGATGCAAATTCATGTCAAGTGATTTGAATGTTCATACAAAGTATGGGAATGCAAATGAGACATGTAGGAAGCATGAAAGTTCATGAATGCATATGACATGAAATGAAAGCAAAAACATGGCAAATGGATGATGCAATGATAAAACATGATTCTAATATGCCCTAAGATGTCTCATATGTCATTTGGATGTACACAAAGTCATGGTAAGTTTATGTATGCAAGCTTATGTAAGATGGATGGAAATGAAGATGCAAATTAGGGTTTATGAACAAGATGCAATGCAAAATTCAAAATCAGAAGCAAGACATGAGATAAAAAATTGAAAATAGGATCAAAGGAACCTTAAACCTATATAAGTTCACTACCCAAAGGGGAAGACCTAACTCTTAACCTAATGGAAGTTATGATTTTCCTAAGTTTTCCAGGGTTTTAAGGTACCTCACAAAGAAAAATGAAAAACAAATCAAAAAAGAAAGATAAATTCATGTCAATTTTATCCTAGAAACTACATGATATGTGGAATGCAATGCAAAAAGAACCATTATCAAACTCTTCATGGTTAGGCAGAAAAGATTTTTCTAAGTTAGGGTCAAAATATTGATTTTAAAGAACCCTAAATCAAAAGATGAATGTCAAAATGGACCAAGAACAAAAAAGAAATTTGTATGAATGGTTTGATAATGTCTCTAAATGTGTCAAGATGCAATGTGATTTTTTTGGTGATTTTTATAAACTTAAATAGTATTTTAATTAATTAATTTCCATTAATTAATTAAAATAAACATTTAAATATTTTAAAAATACAAATTTTATGCAAAAAATAAAATACAAATTATTTTCTGGATGAGAAAAATATTTAGAACCATGATGCAAAAAATAAAATTTTTTAGATAAGTTTTGCTATTTTTAATAAAATGATGAAGAAAATGCAAATAAAATGAAAATTAAATGAATTTTAATGAAAGTCAACTGATCTGAGGGCCAGGATTTAAACCTAGGGGGCGGGAATTGACCAGCGCGCGCATCTGAATGGCTGATATTCAAACTTCACTAATTATGATTAAAACCCTAATCTGAACCCTAATTACTCTCAAGTGACCGGAACAGTGTTCCGGTCATCTTCTCCGGCTAGCCAAACATGCTATCTCACCTAATACGTAACCCCAAGCCCTCAAACTTTCCAGAAATGATCCTCACATCACTCCCAAAAAGAATCACACAACAAAAATCATTTATTTACCATCAAGAACATGAATCGAAGCAAAACGGAAAATACATCAAAAGTTTCAGAAGCTTCATACATGCTTGTTTCTCAATCATTTTCAAAAGTAAAGACATCATGATCATCAGGAGAGCACATAGAATCAATTAGGAACTTAAAATGAAGGTTCTGGAAAAAAAGTTCTTGAGCTTACCTGAACTTGAGCTTTCAACTTTGGTACTTCTTGGCCAGTTCTTTGCTTCCAATCACCTCCCCTGATCCTTCTGAAGAGTTTGCAATGCTTGGTGGGAGTTTATATGGCCTCTATATGGAGTTGGATGAAACTCAGTTCAAGAAATGTGAAAATCGTGTTTTTGATACAGGGTGTTTTAAGGCAAAATGAAGGGTGGGAAATGATCAGTGATGAATATGGAGTTGAATGGTGGAAAAAGTTTAGAGGTTTGTTGGTTGAGTTGTGTGTTTCGAAGAGAAATGCATAAGAGAGGATTTTGGTGAATGCTGAGTTCTTGGAGGTTTCATCTTGTGTTGTGTTATGTGTTGGGTTGCTTGAGGTCCACATATCAATCCTTGATAGGTCAGAGAGTTGTTGTGGAGCAGTGTGATTGGTATGGAGCAAAATGCATAAAGTCCACAAAGTTGTCTTTAGAGGTACGGGCTCATGGCAGGCCAAGGACAATGGGGTGTCCTGCGCAGCTGACTTTAGGGAGGTCCATGGAATTGGCTTTGAGGCAATTCAGCAAGTGGGATGAAGTTTGTGTGATGTTTTGCAATTATGTGAAGCTTTGGCCCTTTTGTAATTTCTTGATATTCAAGGCATAGAATGATGCAATTCTTTGGGAAATTCTGAATTATAGGTCATGTACTATGTTTGTGTAATGGTTAGAAGTATGTTTGAAGTCACAAAATGCTTTGGCAAGAGTTTTTTGCAAGTTTCCCTCTTTGGTGCATAAGTGAAATTTTTGTGATTTTTCCCAACTTTGCAAGGCCATAACTTGAGTTCTATGATGAATTAGATCAAGTTCTTGTACTTTTTGAAAAGGGAATGATCCAATCTACAACTTTTATGACCAAGAATTTTTCATTTGAAGCATTTTTGGTTAAGAAAGAGGAGGTTGAAAAACTTTCCCAAAATGGCAAGTTTGCATTACAAGTCACTTTCCCAAAATGGCAACTTTGCAAATGGCTTGAAATTCTTCAATTTTGTGAACTTCTAAATCCTTCTAAGATCAAATAAATATCTTATATACCCAAAATTATGGAGAAGACCCTTTGGTTGGATGATTGGGGGCCTCAGATGTCCTGATTTTGCACTGACTTGTTCAAGAAGTCATCTAATGATCAGATGCCTTCCCCATTGAATTTCTTCATGAAAATTGGTATGTATGATCCTTATAACATATAGAGACCAATGGAAACAAGAATGACCAAAAAAAATTGGAGTTATGGCCTTTGAAACCAAAACCCTAATTTTAGGTCATCTGTGCAGTTAAGCTTGGCTCTGCTTCCATGCTTCCCTCAGTTCTTGTGATTCTTTGACTTCCTTGACCTTTGGGAGGATATAATATGATGCTTGAACATACATGGACCCTCTTGAGATGATTGGAGACCTTTGGAGTGGCTCAAATGGCTCAGGGATGGCTCAGATCACAAACCCTAGATGCAGATGACTTTGAACCAATGCAGTGAAGCAAAAATGTAATATGAGATGATATGGTTGAACTTATGCATGTGAAAGAATCACAAGCCATGGTGAAATGAGTGAGGGCAAATTTGGGGTGTTTACACCTATAATTAAAACTAAACACAAGATCCAGACCACACAATCACGCGCGGGAAGTTCAATCTAACGGCCCAAATTCAAATAAAGCCCTAACCCTAATTAATTAACCTAATCACTTTCAGGTGGCCGGAAATGACCTCCGGTCATCTTCTCCGACCACACCCTTCCTTGAGAATTTCAATCTCACTCCCCAGGCCCTTTCTGGAGCTCTAAAGCTCCAGATTCGTTCCTCTCACTCCCCTAAACCTAAATCCACCCTCAAACAAAATTTATATTCAACCATTAACAAGATTCGAAGCCAAGAACAAAAATTGCAAAACTTTCAGACAGACCATACATCCTCATTTCTTCACCATTTTCAATAATTCAAAGTTCATTACACTCAGGGGATCAAACTCAACCAATTAAGAACTTAAAATAAAGGTTCTGGAAAAATGTTTTCACATGGCTACCTGAGATGAAGCTTTCAACCCTAGAGCTTTCAAGCTACTTCTTTGCTTCAAAACACCTCCAATGACCTCCCTGAAGAAGCTTTGATGCTTGGTTGGAGTTTTTTGTGGCTGGTTTGTGAGTTTGATGAAGTTCAGTTCAAAGGGGGAAGGAAACCGTGTTTTTGGTATGGTGGCTTTTAGGGCAAACTGAAGGGTGGGAAATGATCAGTGAGTGAAGCTGAGGTGAATGGTGGAAGAAGTTTTAAGTTTTGTGGAGTTTGCTGAGAGTTTCGAATGAAAATGCAAAGTGGGAGGTTTTTGTGTTTGCTAACTTGTGGGAGAGCCCAGGCTATGTTCTTGTTATGTTTGGCTTGCATTTGATTATTATAAACAAAGGTGATTGGTCAGAAAGTTGGTAATGGCATAGTGTGATTGGTATGGCTTGTTTTGCAAAAAGTCAAGGTTATGTGTCCTTTGAGGTATGGGCAAGTTCATGCCAAGGACAAGGGCATGTCCTGCGCAGCATGATTCATGGACAACCATGGAAATCAGTTTGAGGCAGTTTGGCAAGTTTGTGGGAAGTTGTGGGGGGTTTTGCAATTTTGGCAAAGTTTGGCCCTTTCTTGATTTCTTCATGTACAAGTCATGAAATGGAATGATTCAAAGCACAAATCTGATCCTTAGAGGTCACATGAGCATGTTGTGAAGTATTTGTGCATATTTGAAGCCTTTAGAATGCCTTATCATGCCATTTTTCAAAATGCCTCTTTGGTGCAAAAGTGAATTTTATGTGATTTTTCCCAACTTTGGAAAGCCATAACTTGAGTTCCAAAATGAATTAGATCTTGTTCTTTTACTTTTTGAAAAGGGAATGATCCATTCTATAACTTTCATGACCAAGAATTTTTCATTTGAAGCATTTTTGGTTGAGAAAGAGGAGATTGAAAAACTTTCCCAAAATGGAAAGTTTACATGACAAGTCATTTCCATATTTGGCAACTTTTGGTTTTGCCCACTTTTCTTCAAATTTGTGAACTTCTAAGCACTTCAATGATCAAATAAAGACCATATAACTTCATTTTGATGAAAAATCCACTTTGGTTCCATGTGGTAGGGGCCTCAGATGCCCTGATTTTGCTCTGACTTGCTCAGGAAGTTACCTAGTGATCAGATGACTTCCACAATGAATTTTTCCATCAAACTTGGTATTCATGATCCTTATATCATATTGAGACCAATAGAAACAATAATGACCAAAAAATTTGGAGTTATGGCTTCTGAAACCAAAACCCTAATTTTAGGTCATTTGTGCAGTTAAACCTGGCTCTGCTTCCATGCTTTCTCAGTCCTTGTGATTTTCTGACTTCCTTGATCTTGGGAGGATATAATATGATGATTGAACATACATGGACCCTCTTGAGATGATTGAATAACTTTGGAGTGGCTCAAATGGCCCAAGGATTGCTCAGATCACAAACCCTAGATGCATATGACTTTGAACCAATGCAGTGAAGCAAAAATGCTATATGAGATGATATGATTGAACTTATGCAAATGAAAAGATCACAAGCCATGGTGTGAACTTATTGAGGGAAAATTTGGGGTGTTTACAAAGTTATAATATGATTCTGTATGTCTCCCTAATCATGGTGATATGATTTGTTTTGAAAATGGTTGAGAAACCAGGATGTATGCTTGCTCTGAAACATTTTTACCTAAACACTTTTTTCTTCGATTCTCCATTTTGATGCAATATAAATGATTTTTATGTCTTGATTCTTGTTTAGAGTTGTTTAGGGGTGATTCTGGAGAGTTAGGGGGTCTAGGGTGGCCTATGGTGGAAGTTGGGGTGAAGAGCTGGCCGGAGAAGATGACCGGAGCTTGCTCCGGTCACCTGAAAATGATTAGCCCTAATTAGGGTTTAGTTGCCCAGATTGAATCATGTACCTTAGATCTTGATTAGGTTAACGCGTGAATGGCTCAGATTAATTCATTAACTTTAATTTTGGATTAATTAAATAAATCATAATTAATTAGCCAGAAACCATCCTAACCACTCATCTGCGCGCGCAATCAACATAGGTTTGAATCTGGAGCTTTAGATCAGTTGACTTCCCATTTTAATTGATTTTTATTTCATTTTATTCCATTTCTTTCCATATTTATTTTAAAATAGCAAAACACTTTAAAAAAATATTATTTTCTGCATTTTTGTTTCAAATAATTTTCTTAACCTAAAAATATTTTTTATTTTAATTTTTGCATTAAAAAAGTATTTTTAAAACATTTAAATGTTTTATTTAATTAATTAATTAATTTTAATTAATTAAATATGCATTTAGGTTTCTAAAAATCACCAAAAAATTTATGAAGCATTCTTAAACATTTAGAAACATTTTCAAACTCATCATACAAATTTCTTTAGGTTTGATCACATTTTCACAATTTTCTTTGAATTAGGGTTCTTAAATTTCACATTTTTTAACACTAACTTGAAAAATTCATTTATGCCTAACCATGATGAGTTTGAACTTGATTCTTTTTGCATTGTTTCACATATTGCATCTAGTTTCTAGGTTATTTATCTCACATTTTTGCATTGCATTTTCAATTTTATTTGCATTTTCCCTTAAGAATCACCCAAAAACCCTAGCTAACTTATAAATTTCATAACTTTGCCTAGGGTTAGCTTCTGACTTTCTCCGTTGGGGTGTGATCTTATATGTGATTAGGTTTTTTTTTAGTTCAATTTCCATTTTTTATCATGATGAATGCTTCTATTTTGGTCATATGCATCTCATGTTGCCTTAAAACCTTAATTTTGCATCTTCATTTGCATTCTTCTTTGCATATCAAGAACTTATGAACTTGTCATGCCACTCCATTTTTTTGTATGTCATCTTAGACATATTAGGACATGTTTGAAACATTGCTTTATCATTGTTTCATCATTTTTGAATGCTTTTCATTCATTTTGTTTCATGAACTTCTATGTGTTTTCATGCTCCTAACATGCTTCATTTGCACTCATTCTCTTGTATGATCATATACATGACATGTTTATTCCTTTGCATTATTTAATACACCATTTTAATTGCATTTACACTTCTGGTTTTGGTCTTTGCATCTTTATTCCTCTCATTTCCTTTTGCTTTTCATCTTATGCATTCATACTAACATTTCAGGAACTTTTGGTAAGTTATCTGGGAGGTGGATTTTCCTTCACCTACCACCTCTTATTTCCTTTGCATTTGCATCCCTTAATTGTCTTTGGAGTGAACTTGCTTCACTTTTGTTTCTCTTTCTCCTTTCTTTTCTCCTAGGTTACTTATCTTCTTCAGGAAGTAAGTAACCTACTCTTCTTTCTCTTCTCTTTTCATCTGTTTCTCTTCCTTGGTGGCCTTGAAGATCTTTTCTCTTAAGCCTCACAAACCATAAGATATCCAAGCATGATAATTTTTAGGGTTGTGTATAGTCCCCCCTAGCTTCTTACCTTTGATTCTCCTTGATTCTCTTTTCTCATCTCATAATCAGAGACTAAACACTTAAAGTTTTAGGACTTTGAATTAGGGTTATGCCTGCATCCTTATCTTAGGATGGAGTGTATAACTTTAATCCTTAGTGTTAAACCTTTAATTGGTTTACATCTCTTAATCAAAACACATTAATAATCACTAAGACTTTATCTTGTAACTTGGGCCTTACATTAGGGTTCTATCTCTTCCTTATGGTTAAGAGGGACTAACCCTAGTGTTTAATGGACAAGTCCCCCTCAAGTTGTCTTACAAACCATAAAATCCACTTCTTAATCTCACCCTTTAATTAAAATCCATTTAATAAAGGTTTGTTATATAATGAATTTAGTCCCTAACCATGGATTAAGTTGAGGAGTCTTCCTCAGCTTAAGTGTTCTCATCTATCATCCTTCTCTTAGGATGGTGTAATGAGTTCACTAATCCTTGATTGGAGATTAAACTCATTACTTAACACTAAGAAAAAACCCAAAAACGTCTTAATAATCACAAGTAGGTTAATGGTCTTAATCCTATATCATCATGGTAATTAAGTTGAGATACTTATCTCACACTTAAGTAGGCTCATTATTCCTAATCAGGGAGGATATAATGAGTCTACAACCTTTGATTTAGCCTTAAGCTCATTACCTTATGCAAAATACCAAAAACAATAAAAAACACAAAAAACACAAAAAACAACAATAATCGTCTCCTCCAGGATTCTTTTCTCATCACAGTCATTCACAAACGGGAACTCGCTTCTCCCGTCTAATGCAAGACAGTTAGCACTCGAGTCAGACGAGTCACACACTTGAGCATAGACAAGCAAGCAGTTCACAGTCAAATTATCCAGTCTCTTTGAGTTGAACTATGGTGTTCTGACTTCCTCATTGCACGAGAGGATACATAGGCATAACTTAACAGTTATCGAACAAAAGTCTATGTGTCTTCCCCCTCTTTCAGCCTTCTTTTTAAGCCTCAGTTCCTGAGCAATTCACACCTTTTGCACTAACACCTGTACTTTCTCCCTAGCTTCTGCACACAGACAGCACATACACTACCCCTTTTAAACATAATCAAGTAAGCGTGGATCTCGTCGAGTACGACGGACGATCTGGGTGCTAATACCTTCCCAGGTCGTAACCAACCCCCTTTCTCAGTTTCTTTGGTTCGCAACCGTCTTATCCATACCCTTCCAAGTTTATGCAGCATTACCTTTCCTTCGGGATAAAAAGCCTAGCTAGCGACTCTATTCAACCTCAACCTCCAATATCGCCGACAGTTCGCGTCTGCACCGGGACGAAAGTCCGGGAGCGGCAGGATCCTTGTTCGGGTCCTTCATATTGCCTATGTTTTTTAATAACAATCATAATATCCTCATCTGGAAACTCAAAATTCATAGATTGATAATCATCCACTGCTTGATGAGCCAAATGGTCAGCTACTACACTTCCTTTGATTGCTTTCTGAGTAGTATAATGTATGTCATATTCTGTCAAGATCATTTGTCATCTTGCTATTCGTCCGGAGAGAGCAGGTTTCTCAAATATATACTTGATTGGATCCATTTTTTAAATCAATAAGGTGGTATGAGTCAACATATACTGTCTTAGTCGGCGAGCAGCCCATGCCAAAGCGCAGCAAGTTTTCTCGAGCAGTGAGTATCTTGTTTCTCAGTTGGTAAAAGTTTTGCTCAGGTAGTATATCGCCTGATCTTTTCGACCGGACTCGTCATGTTGCCCCAACACACACCCCATTGAGTTATCCAATACTGTCAAGTACATAATCAAGGGTCTTCCTTCAACTGGTGGCATCAATATAGGAGGTTCCTATAGGTACCTTTTGATCTCATCAAAAGTTACATGGCATTCGTCATTCCATTCCATTACTTGATCTTTCTTTAACAAATTGAAGATTGGTTCACAAGTAGCAGTCAACTGGAAAATAAATCTTGCAATGTAATTCAGTCGTCCCAGGAAACCTCTAACTTCTTTCTCATTACGAGGAGCAGGCATCTCTTGTATAGCTTTTACTTTTGCAGGATCCACTTCAATACCTTTACCACTGACAATAAAACCCAGAAGTTTACCAGATCTAACTCCAAAAGTACACTTGTTTGGATTCAATCTCAACTTGTATTTCTTCAACCTCTCAAACAATTTGTGTAGATGATCAAGATGTTCTTCTTCATTATGAGATCTGGCTATCATATCATCCACATATACCTCTATCTCATGGTGAATCATATCATGGAACAAAGCTACCATGGCATGCTGATATGTTGCCCCAGCATTCTTCAAACCAAATGGCATTACCTTATAACAGAAAGTGCCCAATTGTGTAACAAATGCAGTCTTCTCCATATCTTCAGGTGCCATCTTGATCTGATTATACCCAGAGAAACCATCCATAAAAGAGAACACCTTATGTTGAGCAGTGTTGTCTACCAGAACATCAATATGTGGAAGTGGGAAGTCATCTTTGGGGCTAGCTCTGTTCAAATCCCTATAATCTACACACATACGTACTTTACCATCTTTCTTAGGCACCGGCACCACGTTTGCAACCCATTGAGGATAAGAAGTAACAGCTAAAAACCCTGCATTGAATTGTTTCATCACTTCCGCCTTAATATTTTCTGACATATCTGGATGCATACGACGGACTTTCTGTTTTATTGGGCGACAATCCTCTTTCACTAGTAGACGATGAACCACAATATCTGTATCCAGCCCTGGCATATCTTCATAAGACCAAGCAAAAATTTCCACATAGTCGCGTAACATCTAAATCAACATGTTCTTGACACCATCTTCCAACTCAGCACCTATCTTGACCTCTTTCCTGTTTTCCTCAGTTCACAACTTCGATTGGTTCCTCATGTGGTTGTATAGTTTTCTATTCTTGTTATAGTAATCTAGCCAACTCTACAAGTACTTCACAATCTTCCTCCTTTCCATCCTCGGCTTGATAGATCGGATTCTCGAAGTCATAATTGGCAATAGCCGAATTGTTATCAATAGGATCCAGAGTGGATGAAGATCTGCATTTTAGTGACGTGGGTGTGTGTAAGAACACATAGCTTTTTTTTTATAAAAGGAAAAAGTAAAAGAAAGACAAAGAGCGCAATATTTACGAAAGCGAGAAACGTCCATTGATTTTATTGAATGAAAATATGCAAATGAAATGAAAACCCTAACAAGCATACCGTTGTGCCCCGGGCAAGGCACAAGGCTTGAATGTATTTAATTGTTAAAAATTACAAAAAATAAATTTAGAAAAATGAAATAGCATTTACTCCTGACTAAAGGAGATAGGAATAACGTCTTCAGCCTTCCAATTGTTGAGTCCATCACCCATGGTAGGAAAGATCCAATCATCCAGGTTGTAACCTTCATCACAATCTTCCACAACATTGACTTGGTCCCTTATGATTCCTTTATGAGTGATACGAGCAGCACGAGCACGACGAACAGCCTTCTGAGATTCTGCAGTAAAACCCAAACCAAACTAGTCAGACTTGTAAGGAATGTCGGGAAGCTAACCCCAAATAGTACAACCACCTTCTTCCACCACAGCTATAGCATCTTTGAGGGAGCCCATTGTGGGAGGTACTCTGGTAATCACAGGAACTCTTTTAACAGCAGGGATGGCTTCAGTAGCAGGAACGACTTGGGGAACCACTTCAAATATCTGGCAAGGAGTCTCAACAAATTCACCCTCCATCTCAACATATTTAAAGGTATTCACATGACTGACCATGTATTCTTCTTCACCATAAACAATGACAATCTTTCCTTTCACCGGGTACTTCAATTTCTGATGTAAAGTGGAAGTCACAACACCTGTCCCATGGATCCAGGGGCGCCCAAGCAAACAGGAGTACGCAAGATGAATGTCCATCACATAGAAAGTGGAATCAAAGACTTGAGAGCCTGCCTTGATTGGAAGATCCACCTCTCCATGCACCATTCTTCTTGAACCATCAAAGGCCCTCACCACCACATTACTTGGTCTTAACACTACATCCTTCAAGTTAAGTTTGTCTAGAACCTCCTTATGTAATACATTCAACGAAGAAGCATTATCCACCAATACATGAGACAAAGTAGTGCCCCTACACTCAATAGAGACATGCAGAGCTCTATTATGGTTTCTCTTAGCAGGAGTCAGATCAGCATCAGTAAAACCCTAACCATTATCCCTAGTTAGATGAGCAACACAATTTTCAAACTGGTCCACAGAGATTTCATGTGGCATGTGAGCAGTCATCAGGAATTTGATTAAAGCCTTGGCATGGGCTTCAGAACACAATAGTAGAGATAACATGGAGATTTTGGAGGGAGTATGCCCCAACTGGTCCACAATATCATAATCACTCTTGCGGATGATCTTCAATACTTCTTCCATTTGCTTAGAGAGGTCTTCACTAACTGGTGTCTCAGCTTGAACAGGTTCAATCACTGGTCCTTTTCCCTGAGCCTTAGTACTTGGCCCAGAGTTAGAGATATGAACTGGAGTAGTAGCATTCTTTGAGGTGTCTTCTGGAGAGAAAATTCTTCCACTCATGGTAACCTTACCGGATCCAACAATATTGTCCACATCAAGATTAATATCAGTAACAGGTGCATCAGTCAAAGGCTCTTGTTTGACACCATGGATATAAATATTAGAACCATAATTCCAAGGTATAGTCGTGTCAGAAATGTATGGGATAGGACCAGGAGTAGTAATAATCATTGGAGCCACCTTTGGCTCAGCATTAATCTTCACAGGACCCTTAGAAGTGATCCTCGCTCGACCATTGGAAGTAATCTTCACAGGAATCTTGTTAACCATAGCCACATCTTCAATTTTCAAATCTTGAGCCAAACCTCCACACAAACTCTCTATAGAAGGGGTCCTCTCAAATAATATAGTATAGTTATCTATCAGGCGTTGAATACCTGACCTCAACCTCCAACAACTATCAGGTTTGTAGGCACAGTAAAAACAATCTTCCCTGCAACCCGGAAATAAACCGACTTGCACAAGTTTCTTCTTGACAATAGATAAAGGATTATTTATTTCAGCCACAGTACGAACATAAACAACCTCATCAACAGCATTAACAGTCCTCTCATGTTTATGCATAGGAGCAGTGTTCACATTAGCAGTTTCCGGAGGGTCAAACTCAATTTCTCCATTCTCAATCATGTCCTGAATTATGTTCTTCAATGACCAGCAACTGTTAGTATCATGGCCAGGGCTATTAGAATGGTACACACACCTTGCATTGGGATTGTAACGAGAAGAGGAAGTATTGATATTTTGTGGTGGGTCCTTCAAAGTAATCAATTCTCCTTTCAACATATGTTGCAAAGCTTGAGCTAACGACATATTGAGCTTGGTAAATTGCCTTCTAGGCTTGGGTTGACTATTCTGTTGTTGCTCTTGTGGTGGGGTGTAGGATTAGAAATCAAAATAGCTCCCACAGATTGGTTACGATCATTACGACCATGTTGGCCATACACAGCATTGGATTCCTTCTTCCCTTGAGGGGGGCTTCTTGGTGATACTTGAAGAAGCAACTATCTGAATCTTTCCACTTCGTATCCCACTTTCCACACATTCTCTAGTCATTATCAGCTCAGTGAAGCCAGATGATGAGCTTCCAATGAGATGACTATAGAAAGGACCAGTCAACGTACTCATGAACATGTCAACCAATTCCCTGTTAGTCAAAGGGGGTTGAACTCTACTTGCCAGATCTCTCCATTTCTGAGCATACTCCTTGAAACTTTCGTTGGCATCCATGGACATGCTTTGGAGCTGCATGCGAGTTGGTGCTAAATCAGAATTGTATTGGTACTGCTTATAGAAAGCCTTAGCAAGATCATTCCAGTTGCGAATGTTGGTACTCTCTAGTTGATAATACCGTTCCACTTGGGATCCAGACAAACTCTCTTGAAAGAAATGTATCCATAACTTCTTATCAAGAGTATAAGGTTGAATTCTTATGACATAAGACCTCAAATGCAATTTTGGGCAAGACACGCCATCATACACAACAAAAGTGGGAACCTTGAAGCCTATAGGGATGGAGACTCCAGAAATCAAACTCAAATCTTCAAAGTCCAACCCAGAATTCTTCTATAGTTCCATAGCATTCATTTTGTCCACCAACATCTTATACTTCTCTTCACTAGTAGGACCATGATAATAGTTCTCCTCAGAATATGAATCTTCCATAGTATCATGGAGACTGCCTCCTTCTCTCTCAGAATTTTCAGACTCAAGATTCTCAACCTCTTCATATGTCTTGACGGGACCTCTGAATCTTCTACCCAGGTTGATGAAGCCCACTGATTTTCTGGTCTTCTTCTTTTTCTTGGTCAAAAGTGCCTTCATCTCATCTTGTCCCCTGGACAAGTTCAGAATCATTTCATGAAATTGTGCATTCTGAGTCTGGAGATCCTTAACAGTTTGTTCGAGAGCCATTTCTGCTGAAATAAACAGCGAGAAGATAAGATACATGTTTATAAGAAACCTGTGATGTAATGATATGGTATGGATATGTTTATGCAATGTTTTCAAGGACCGCAGGATTTAAATTTGTTTAAAGAAAACAAAAACAAAATTTTATTAGTAAATACTTAATATAAGTTTTGCCCCTTGGGGCTTACAAAGAAATAACAATAAAGTACACATGATAAATATATGCGGTTTTAAGTCTCCCATGGATGCTTCCTCTTTGTGTGGAGGTACTTGTTAAGGTTTTGCTCCTCGTGAAGTTACTTTGTCAGCTCCAGAATTCTTTCTTGACCAGCTCTGAAATGAGTTTCAAAAGTATCCCTTTGCTCCTTCAACTGAATCTAGGACTTCTGCAATTCTTCCAAATCAGTAGGCATGTCTGGATGAAGGATGGTATAAGGAACATCTCCTTCAGCAACAGGCTCCATAGTGACTGGTAGAACAACAGGATATGGCATCATAAGAGTCTGAGCACGAGATCGAACCCATCTGAGATAAGGCTCCATAGGAATAGAATACTTTGGCTCCATAGTGTTGTTGTCAATCCTGTTCACCTTGTTCCAAGCTCGTATAAACCTTTGACGGTAACCCTGGAGATCGTTGTCGTAGTCGAACACAATACCCTGAATAAGCATGTCATGAGGACCATTACTCTGAGCATAACCAAACTGACGTAGTGCTAAAGAAGGGTTGTAGGTAATGCCCCCTCTTATGCCAAGGAGTGGCACATTAGGGAATTCCCCACAACGGTCAATGATAGTAACATTCTCCATAGATCGAGAGCACCAATGAATGTCTGAATGAGAAAGTGACATAATCCTCTTAGACCTCCTTAACCCTTGTTCATTCTTCATTACTGATCGAGGAAGGTGAGAAATAAACCACCTAGACAATAAAGGTATGCATCACATCAGAGTTCCTCTCGCCTTCATAGTACGAGCGTCAAGAGAATGTAAGATATCTCTAAGTAATGTAGGCACTGGATTGCGAGTCAAAAATATGTCGATGGCGTGTACGTCTATGAACTGGTATGGATTAGAGAACAAAACTAAGCCATAGATCAATAGGGCTAAGATCTCCACAAAAGCATCATAACTCATAGCCTTCAAGAACACTTGAGCTTTATCCATCAATACTTTAGCAAGAATACCTTTAACTCCGCTTCTCGTTTCTAGGACAATGTATGATTTCTTCAGATGTAGGACTGCAAAATTACTTCAGGTTTAGGCTCCTTCTTTAAGCCTGTGAAGAGTCTCTGATCAAGGATAGGTATACCCAGTAGTTTGGAGAACTCCTCCATTGTAGGAACCAGCTGATAGTCGGGGAATGTGAAGCAATGATGTTTAGGATCAAAGAACTGAAATAGGACACTCATCATGTCTTCATTGAACCTTGAAGTGACTAGATCCATTAGGTGACCATGCCTCTTGATGAATTGGGAGTTTTTCAGAAACTTGAGAGACCAATTCCTTAAGCATAAAAGGTATTCCTACAAAGTTGATCTGGATTGTATTCCTACGAGCAGAAGCCATGACCTGCAACAAAGAACAAAGATAAATCCTTTGGTCCTTGAAATGGTTAGTGAAAATTCTATGCTTATGATGTCATGATTATGTTATGATTTTATGCTCAATCACAAACATGTGGCACACACAAACAAGTCACACAATAGCCCTAGGTTTGAAGGCTTGCATGAGGTTTAATGGTAAGTACCATCCCCTGAAGTTTAGTTGGCTCATCCTGTCCTACAAAAGTAACCAGGTTCTAAGGAATCTTGTTCAGTAGGCAACTTACTTTCCAACCAAAACCCTCCAAGTTTAGGATCTCAATGAGTGTAGTATCGAGTATCAACCAACTTCAGTCTTCACCAAAGTCGGCTATCTCACTACTTTCTAAAGTCCAAGATGGGATAACTAGGGTTCTAAAGGTCAGTTAGTGTATTGACAACACATGGAAGCCCCATATTATCCTTAACTTACTTAAGGAACATAAGCACCAACCAAGAAGTCACACTAACTATGGCCACCAGATCACCCATATCAGTATACGCCGTACAATTTCCTTGGTCTATTGCCATTTACCTAGGGTACACTAGATCCGGGTTAGGATCTTTCACACAAAAAGCCCAACAAGAAAGTAAAGCAAACAAGACAAATAATTAAGTGATCTAATTCCTAAGGGTACCCCTCTTTTACTTAGTAACTCCCTAGCAGAGTCGCCAGTTCTGTATCACGGTGGGAGAACTGACTTTCAGTCATGTTGCGGATAGCAAGAGTCGCCACCGACTTTTATTTTATCCAAGTGGAAAGGACATAAAAGAACAGGAAATACCTATTTTAAAAGACTTGAGTTCGGTGTTAGCACCCTTTATATCCATGGTTATCCATGGGCTCTTAGTTACTTAGCTCACTTTAATTGTTTTTGAAAAGTGTAGTGTGTGATTAGAAATTTTCTAAGTACTTTTTAATGATCCTCGTATGGTTGTATACAAAGCCTCGTTTGAAAATGTTTGAAAATATTGTGAGGTGTGAAAAGTATTTTTATTTGGAAGAGTGGGCAAGTAACTATGAGGTACCTACCCTATACTAAGTCATTCATGTTCTTATATGTCCTTTCAAGGGTAAGACTATCCCTATTATTAAGGAATAGGTAGTCATTACCTTGGATTTTATTTAGGGATAAGCGTAGGGTCATCGTACGATTAACGAAGGCAACAGGTAAGGGTGTTTTTAGCAATTCGTAGGGACTATCATCATTTATTTGAAGGGACAAGATCATTATTCCATAGGCAACCTCGAAGGGACTTGATCTATTAATCTGAAGGGACTATGATAATTTCTTTTGAAGGGACTTTGCTTAAACACCCCTATATTCGAGGGACTTGACCAATTAAATCAGGCAACCAAGAGGAATACCCTAGGAAGTGCAGGTGGCGATCAAAGATCGACTTACATGTGTGAGTGTTTATTTTCAGATATTTAATCTTATTTAATTAGTTCTCTAAATTTATTTAATCACAATTAGTTTCGCACTCCCTATTTTACTAACCACGCAATAATAATAAAATAAAGGACGGAAAAGTAAAACTACGCTATTACAGGGCTTTGGGGCAGATACATAATTATACAGGCGGAAAGTAAATTACAATAATATTAAGCCTATACATTGTTTCTCTAATAATTTAAATAAAGCAATAATTAAATATAAAAAAAAATAATAAAGCAAAATTAAATATATAAAAAAAATTAGGGTTAGTATTTATTTTAGGGTTTTAAAAATAATAGGCTTTATTAAGAAAATAAGGTTTATTAAAAAAAATAGGGTTTTATTAAGAAAATCCTAATCTAATTAAAAAATTAATTTATTTACAATTTAATAGTAACTAATTAATTAAAAATAAGGAAAAACCAACATTATTATATATAAAAAAATTAATAAGGTTATTGAATTAAATAAATAATTAGTAAGATGATTAGTTAGTAAAGTAATTAGTAAAAAAATAATTAGTTATAATATAATTACTTAATATAATAATTAAAATATAAAGAAGAAAAAGTGAGAAAATACGCAAAAAAAGGGAAATAGGGGTTAGCTAGGATCGAACACGCCCCCCAGGAGGCCACAAACGCGCGCCCTAGCCAACTGAGCTAGCAAGCATGCGTGATTATAACTTGAAACAAATTAATTATAAAATAAAAATAAGAAAGAAAATAGGTTAAGAAAAAAAATGCTGGATGCCAGACTCGATCCCTCGCCCTCAGCTTCGTGTGCTTCGCCTCTTACCACTGGACCAGTCATGCACTGGTATTAATCAAACCAAACAAATATATTATATAAAAAAAACGAATATTCAAAACCAAGAATTTGCGCCATCAGCCTTCATCTTCTTCCTCAGGCATATGAATTTAGCTACGGAATTACTATGATTTAGCTACGAAAATTTCGTAGCTAAATGACCTGCAAAAACCCAATCATTCAAAATACGCACGATCCATTCAAATTAATGACATAAAATCAATGCCCAGGTCCTGTAGGATTCTAAAATGCAATTTAAAGTCCTTGAATGTCCCTGAATCGAGAATCCCCAACTTCACACCATAAACCTAGCCATGGCATCTTCTCAAATCTGCAACGAAAATTCCAACCAAGCATACATAAACCTTCTTCAAGTGGCTTGAAAAATGCTTGGAAGTGCAAAACCGAAATTGAGTTTTCTTTGAAAAATTTGAAGTTAAAATGGTGTGCTTTGGCCTCTGAAATCCGTCCCCTTGTGTATTGGTTGACTTGTATACTTATAAAAGAATGCATTAGGTCAGAATATTGGGTTTATGGATCACAAAATCTCATTGCTTGATGGTGAAGGAAAATCTTTCATAATTTGTCTTAAAATCACACCAATTCTTACCAATTTGGTTGTGTACGAATTTGGATAGAATCAAATCAACTTGAATGATGTTTATGAACTTCTAGAAGAAGAATCAAATCAAATATTTGTATTTTCATATTTTATTTTGATTTAAAATGAATTTTAATGAATAAAATCCAAATAAATAATAAATAAATTATAAAAATCAGAAATTATTTGAATTGGGTCGTGCTTGATGTTATCATGAAGGTTGGGATGCAAAATGATAGGCCCATTTGGAAAATTTTGGTTTTAAGACCTTATTTTCTTCATACACCCCTTGAAAATATCCCAACTTTGACAAGGCACGAATCCTTCAATTTTAAGGATATGAATGTGTTATTGGACATTTTGGAAATATTAAAGAGTCCTCTAACAAACCTCTTTGGTCTCATGTCCATATCTTTTACCATTTTCAAATTATGCTCTTTGGAAGATGTTGACTTTTTGGTGACTTTTGAAATGACCTGTAATGTTTTAGCTCATACCTTCCAAATGAAGCATTTTTAGGCTTGGCTTGTGAGACACAAAGTTGTATAGAATTCAATTTCCTTAAAAATGAGCTTTGGATGGGAAATTTTTGATGAAGCATGTGAAAGTTATGGCTGGTCAAAGTTCAGTTGACTTTTCCTTAGAAAACCCTAATTTAGAAACTCCTGATTCTTGATGATCTGAAACTTCCTTGATGAATCATGATCAACCCTTGATCAAATGATGAATTTTACTTTATAAACTTGATGTTGGCAAAATATCTTGAAGTTTGACTTTAATTTGACCACAATTGACCTCACTTTGACTTTTTAACTACTTTGACTGATTTTTGCATATCTGATCATCTGACTGGGCAAACTCTTTGGGAAAGCTTTGAAACTTGACATGGGGATAATTGAATACATGTGGGATGTTATGAAGCTCAATTGAGGCCTTGAAAATAATTTTAACTTGAGGAAACTCAAAACACTAGTTTTGGACACTTTGCTTAGGAGGAGGCCTTGCCTGGGGAAACTTCCACACTTCTTGATCAATTGGGAGTCTTGAGGACCTTATGATCATTTAGAAGCCTTGAGAGAGATTGTCTTGATTGAAGGAGGGAAAATTTTGGGGTACAAAAGCTGGATAAGAAATAAGGAAGACTCAAATATTGTTGTTGATATCTTCTAAACACATTCTGATTTAGTGAAGTTGTTGAATATGTTTCACTTGGTGTTGATTTTTTATTGTACATACAAGACCAATAGATAATGTGCATCTTGATCATACCTTAATACCATTTTGACATGCTTTGATTTTTGATATTTTTTATTATTTGAATCATGAACATACAGGTACCAGTTACCACTAATTGAGATTGTTGTCGGCACGCCAACAAATTTGACGTTTTCAGTAGGGTTTTCCTATTTGGAACATGAAAGGGAGGAGAACTTCACATGGGCACTGGAGAAGCTCAAAGAGTTGTTTTCTTCCGAGAAATTGCTACCCAATGTTGTTGTGATGGACTAAGAACTTGTGTTGATGAATGTAATTCAAGTTGTGTTTCCAAATTCAACACATCTATTATGTTCATTCCATATTACCAAAAATGTTAGCGTGAAATATAAGGAGTGTGTTAAATCAGAAATACATGAACATGTCATGGATCTATGGAACAACATTGTGTATGCTAATAGAGAAACTGAGTATCTCGCACACTTAAAGCACTTTGAGACTGTTTGTGTTGATATACCTTTGTTTGTTAAGTATGTGAATGAAACGTAGTTGACACCTTATAAAAAAGGTTTGTGGCTTCTTGGACTAACATAGTCACTCATTTAGGGAACACAACAACAAACAGGTACACAAACTTCTTTTCGATGTTATTACTCAACATAATTTATAATGTTGGCTCATTATGGTTTAATTATTGTGATTTAGGGTGGAGTCTTCAAAATGGGGACTAAAAAACTATTGACTACAAGTCAGGGAGATCAATACTTTGCGCCGGTTCGATGATTGTTTGTGTGTTTCCAACAATATTTCAACTGTTCAAGGTTGCAACAACCAAGCAATTGACCTAGAAACAGAAACAACCAATTGATATTCTTTTTCTTCGTAGCGATTATTGGTTTCACACAGTTTTCTTGATTACAATGGACACAGTTCGATAGTATTGGGTTCATCCATACATTTGGTGGCGCCCTATCATTCATGAATTGTCTATTTTGAAGAATATATGTATAGAGTCGAGGAAACTTCTCTGTCACATCAACTGACATTTGAAATGTTGTGTCTCATCTCTTGCATTGGACATCTCCAGTGATGTTAATTATTCCATTTTGGCGAATATAATGCAAGTTGTGAAGCTTTGCTCTTCGATTAGTAGTCCATGGAAAAGGTATAGGGATGGTTTCTCTTTTTCACTTCGTGGGTTAAGGCGAGCACAAACGCGAGGAGGTTGATGTGGTGGAGAAGGAGGAGGATGTGACGGGCGAGGAGGAAAATACAAGATTGGTTGTCGAGGTGGTGGAATTATCGGTTGAGGCGGTGGTGGAATTGGACGAGGAAGTATGGGCTGAAAATGAAACGGTCTAATTTGAGGAACATGATGGAGAACCGTTGGTTGAGGTGGTGGAATTTGTCTAGAAAACAACCTTTGAAATTGTGTTAATGTTGGTATATGGTCTTGTACCGATGGTCGAGGTTGAGGTGGGAGATTTGGTTCAGAAGATTGAGGTTGAGGTTATGGTGGGAGATTTGGTTGAGGTGGGAGATTTGGTTCAGAAAACATATGCTAAAAAGGTGTTAATTCTTGTGATATACTACTAGGTATATTTTGTGGGTCATTTATGGAAGGTTGAGGTTGAGGTGGTGAACTTGTTTCTGATTCCTTATCATCACGTTGTTCTGAGTTACTCATGATGAGTTGATAGAATAAAAGTGAGAAAATTGAGAAGAGATTAAAAGAGAGAGTACTATGTGTAAAAGAGTGAAAGAATAACTAGAATGAGAGAATAAATATGGTGAGATAAATACATGTTTTCTTTGACAAAAAATAGTGAGTGAATGAATTTGAAATTTAAACTAATTGAAGATTTTTTTTTCAAAGCATGTCATAAATTGGTTTGAAGTATCCAAATTCATTTAACCAAATACTATATTCAGTCAATAAAAATAGTATTGATGGTAATGTGAGTACATTGATGAGTTTTAAAATCATTTTTATCTTGATGCATCAAAAACGATATTCATTTGTCATTTTCAAGAGTTTAAATCATTAGTGGATAATAACGCTTTTATAAGCATTTTAAATAATATATACTTTCTGAGATATCTTTTTTAGTGACTTTTGAACGCTTTATTCTTAATGAATATTTTTTTTAAAGTTTATCTAAAAACATTTGATGATAAATAGAATAAAATTTATTATTTTTTAATGTAATTTAAAAAGAAAAAATTGAAAGAAATATTTTGATTATAAAAACAAATCAAATTCATTACAATAGTTTATAAAAATTCCAACTACAACACACTCCTATTTTGTCTAATGAAACATTCTAATAAAATTGCCCTATCAAGTTGGTCAGTGATATGAATTGAAGTGTTGTTTGAATATTGAATGACATGAATTTGAACTTTGTAGGTGTATATGACATGGCATGGATAGAAAGGTTGGACACAAGATTTGGTCATAGAGATGAAGAAAATTGTAGCTAGCATGAAGGCACATTCTTGGAACATTTGATCAAAAGCAATGTAATGGCACCAAGTTGGGGTTGGAGCTTGAAGCATGGAGTTTCAACACAATGAATGAAAATATAGACAAACTTAGGACCTCTTGTAATCACTCAACCAAAGTAGTTTAGAAACTTGTAATTGCTTATTCAATAATTTGTAAATTTTGACTTTAGACATTGAACTTTAGCAAGGATTTGGAATGTAAATTGTAATGTGAGTTAAACTTGAAATTTGAATTTGGAATGAGTTAAAAAGTTTGAAATGAATTAACACTTGAATCGAATCTTTGAGATGAAAATTGGAATGTTTTCTTGAATGAAAAAATAGAAAATTAAGCATTTGAAACTTGGAAGGAAATTGGATAGTGATCATGAGTTTGGATTAAGTTTGGAAATTGAATTGGTAGCTTGGAAATGGAACTTAGGATATGAATGAAGTGAGAACTTAAATTTAAAACTTTAACTTGAAATAGGACTTGAAATGTGACCAAAACATAAAAACTTAAAATTTGAAATGAGTATTGAAAATGAAACTTGAAATGGAATTTGAAGTTGAAATCAAAAGGTGGAAATATAATTGGAATTTGAAATTTGAGATAGAAATTGGGATCAAAATTGAATTAGAACCTTGAAATTGGAAGTGAAAATTTGGACTAGATATTTAGAATAAAACATAGAAGTTGAAATGAAAACTTGACATGGAAGTTGGAAAGAAATTAAATGAAGAGTTTTTTTGACAAAATTATAATTTCTTGGTGATTTTGTTATTGTATTTTATATGGAAAATGAGGTAAATAAATAATAACAAAAGAAGAAGCCTTGAATGAGATGGGAATAGAATTTGCAATATGGGTATTGAACTCTAGGATTTGAATTGAAACATGAAAATTTGACAATGGATTTGAAATTGGACTTATTGGGCATTGGAACCAGCAAATTAAATTTGAACTAAAAAATGGAATGGAATTACAATTGATATTTTGGATTGAAAATGGCTTGGAATTTTGGAAATAGAAATGGAATAAAAAATGGAAAAATGAACTGAAATGGATTAGAAATATAGAATTAAATTGAATAGATTTGAATTATTCCTTGAAGGTGAATGGAGGGAGCCAAATGATCCTAAGTCTTGCAACAAAACTTGTTCTTGAACATGTCCATGATTCCGATTTGAAAAACCCTAATCCCACCTATGATTATTTCAAAGAAACTGAGTCTACAAGCATAAAATTCTAACTTTTTTTAAAAAACCAGTTACAGGACAACGTATCCTACTTGACAAATTTTGTAAATCCAAAGTATTCGACATGCGCTATGGTATGAAAATGATGGAATGAATACATGATGCGAAATTTTAGGGGTAAAATTTGGGGTGTGACACCTCTGATAAAAATATGTGATGTGAAGGGTCGCCATTCAATTGGAGATAGTGTGTTTTTGTAAAATTTAATTAAAAAAATAAAAAACTTTAATAAATAATGAAAAATATGATTATATTAATAAATAATAAATAAATTACATAATTTAATGATGACGGTCGGGTTGGGCATATCGACCAGGTTCCACATCTCCTAGGTCGTATCACTTGTTGTCCTCGTTAGTGTGAAGGTGTAATGCCACTAAACCCTAAACTCTTTCAATCGTCCAGGTCGCACACCGATGACCCCATCATCACATCCAAACTACACTGACATGGGTCACGACCTCAGTTACAACATGTCGTCTTTCCACATGGGTCGGCCCGCCAGACCCGTAAAATCATAGGGTTTGTGCCTTAAAATTGGAGCCCATATTTTTCAGGATTTTTTTAGCCCAGCCCTAAAAAGTCCGCTACTCATTAGGGCTAGCCCATATGGGCTGTGGGTAGCCCATTAGGCCCATATAGATATAAATATTTTTAAAAATATATATTAATATTTATATTGTCTTACTCCAAAATAACACATTGATTTTTCTCAACTCACTAAATTTTATCTCTATTTTATTCAATAATTCTCTTTTAAATATTATATATTAATATAATCAACATTTTTTCTCATATTCTATTAATTTTTTTATGTTAAATATTCGAGTATTATTTTATACAATTTAGACATGTATTGTATTTAAGAACATATTATAGTATTTATAAAAGATAATATAATATTTAAAAATGTATTATGTTTAAAATAATATGATTTTTAATTTTATTAATAATATATGATATTTTTTTATTTTAATTTTTTATGGTTATCATCATTAAATTATGTAATTTATTTTTAATGATTTATTAATATAATCATATTTTTTATTATTTACTAAAGTTTTTTAAATTTTAATTAAATTTTGTAAAAACACATTTTCTCCAATTGAATTGGCGACCCTTCACATTTTTTACACACGGTTGTCAATTGGATTGAAGACTGCATATGGTGTTTCCAATCTAATTAGCGACACCTCTTAAAGTTCTTACATGGTCGTCAATTGATATGAAGACTCCTCTTAAAAATGATAAAAAGTGGGATAGATGTGGAAATAGTTTGAAAAGTGGATTATTTGGAAAATTTTGTTGAAAAACAAAGGTATTTGAGGAAAAATTTCTTATTTTTACGCTAAGAATACACTAGGTGTAAACCCTTGTTCTAAATCAATTCCATTTTTAAATATATAACTTTTTTAGTTTTTCTCTTTTTCATTTTCATAAGACTCATTCAAAGTTTTAAAGTGAATTAATTATTTCTTCTGCACGTAATACTAAGTTACTACTCTTTTATCAAAAAATAAACTTTGTAAAACTATTCAAATGTTCAACAAGTTTGAAAAGAAAGAAGCTTTAGATCTAGGGATTATAAAATAATCATAACATCCCTAGAAGGAATTCATAGGGAATAGAGTAAGTCACTTTTCAGAATCACTTGTTTAACAAATAGGGAACAAACACTTGAGTAACTCTCACTTTTGGGACTTCGATTTCCACCGTATCATGCGCCATCAACGCCCAACACGCTGCTTGAATAAAAGGTTCGGGAAGCGTGCAATTCCACATAGGAATCTATCTATCATCTTCCAATTGTACCCGACACCTTTCATTTGCACTGAAATATCATATTTATCCTTTGAAAATAATGAATTTTGAGAGGATATGCAAGATATTTTGAAAAATACGTGGATTTTGAACCCCCGGTAAAAAATACCAGAGATTTTGAAATTCCCGATAAACAATATCGGAGATTTCGAAATCTCCGACAAAGAGTACCGGTAATTTCAAATTTTTTATAGTGTAAAAATTTAATTTAATTTTATTGAATTTTTTATACTACCGAGAATTTTAAATACCCCAAGATTTACAGAAAATTTCTAGAAATTTGAAATTCCCGTAGTGTAAAAAATTTCAAAAAAAAAGTAAAATTTTTTACACTACCGGTAATTTCGAAATTCCCGAAATTTTACTAAATACCGGAAATTTGAAAATCCCGGTAGAGAATTTTTTTTTCACTTTTCATCCAAATTTTTCAGGGACAATGTTAAAATTATGAAAATTTGGGGTGTGTCAGGTACGATTTTGGGAGGAAGAGGCAGGTAGTTTCTTCGATTACACGGTTCTACTCCTAATATTTAGCCCAAACAAAACTACTATAGGCCCAATTTTATTGTCTAGGCTTTTTGAGTTGTACTAGACACTTTAAGGATTACTACTAATACTCTCCTAAAACATTCAAAAGTGTTTTTAGATTTTGGAAATTTTTACCTCAATAACCATCATTCCAACAACTAATGTCCAATATACCTATCTTTTCACCAAAATTTTCAAACTACCCATCTTAAAAAAAAAAAACAAATCGTATAGGGGTGTCATCAACAAAATAGGCCATATATATTTTATAAGGGGACGTCATCAGAAAATCAACCCTATATAATTTATAAGGGACACCAATAAAGTCACCCTTTAAAATATATGGGGGCGCTATTGAAAATGGCGACACATTATGTTACGGAGTTTAATTTAATTTTTAATATGATTGAAATTTAATAATAAAACATTAATTTCTACTACTAGGACGTCTGATTCGTCCGCCAGTTCCGCATCCTCGGGAATGTATGTGTCTTTGTGGTCGCCTAGGCGGTGGTGATTGTGGTTGCACAAGAGGTGTTTCATAGAAAACTATAGTTGGTGATTGTGTTGGTTCGGATTTAAGAAACTCACGCATAGTGGCCCAATCAGTTGAGTCCAATTCATTAAACTTGTTCAGATCAAATGGGTTGCCCATGCCTTCATAGTTTTGATGAGGTTGGTTGGATGATGAGACAAAGTCGGGACAATAGTCGGGTTGGTCGTATGGAGACATTGGTGTGAAATTTTGTGTGGGTAAAATTTGTTTTCGAGTTTGGTATTGTTGGTAGTATGATAGGTTGGATGGTTGGGTTTGTTGGTACGATTGTAAGTATGATTGGTTAGGTTGTTGTGTTTGTTGGTATGTTTGGGAGTATGACTGAGAGTATGTTTAGTTTAGTGGTTGGAGTGGGGTGGATTGGTAGGGGTTTGTTCGTTGAATTGTGGGTGTGTGAGAGGAATGTTAGGTTGCATTTGAGTGTAAGTGAGTTGTTGGGATGGTTCTTAGTTATGCGATGTTGATGGTTGTTGACGTGGATCATCCAAATATCTTGGACCAGACAAGAATCCAATGGAAATAGATCTATATCAATTGATGTACTTTCGGTATGGTTTAGTCTCGTATGGAAGCACGAAGTCGGTTAGGACTGTGTGGTGACAATGACTCCATTCACGAATTTCATCTTTGGCATAATTTATATACGGTTTGTATTCCCATTGGTCTGAGAGCTTACTTTTGTGGTATTTTTCTAAACATCTTGGAGACCCTGGTATTTCCTGTAGCATGACAAATTGATGTTTTACCCGATCACTATTGTGTATCTCAGTCGTAGTGAAGTAAATGATTAGTGTCTTTGAAGTACACACCGCAACGTCTCGTGGATTAACATGGTGCATGTTTTCTAACCTGAGATATGGTCTCCAAACAAACTGTATGAGAAAATAAAATAAGTTTAGTATAATTTTTAAGACAATAATATATTAAATTAATAGGATAGTGAAAATACATCGTCTGGACCCAGATGATCCAACATACTTATGTATTGTATGATGCTCCAATGAGGATATTTTTCGTAATTCATCTTATGTGCCCCCACTTGGAAAATGAGTATAAGTTATTTTGTGGTCTTAGCAGAAGTTAAAGAAGATGAATAACTTTGTAGAAAAAATTTGGTGTAGACTTACTTTGTTGCGTATGGAAAAACAAATGACTTGTGGTTGACTGGTGCTAGATTGGTCATTCTCGACCAACCACAAGTTTAGAGAAGAGCAACGCATCCCGTAAATGTAGAACTATCTGCATTTGCATTGTTACATAAATCTCTATAGAGACATGATAAAACAACAGACCCCCCAACTATATGTACTTATTTTTGTCTATATCTTCTAATAAAGGTAAAACTATTGCATGAATAATGTTGCAAAGTTCAACTATACTCCATCATATAGGAAAACCTGGATTTCAATAATGAAGGCAGTTGAACAAGTGTATGGTTATTGGAAAAAATCTTATAATCAACTTTCGTAATATTTATTAGCACTTCAAAAATATGTTCCTGGAATGATTGTAGTATTGGAGTCACTTCCAGCGTATACTCCTGATGGAGCTTATGTTGAAGGAAACAAAATATTCTCCCGCCTATTTTGGGCATTCCAACCATGCATAAAAGGGTTTGTATTCTGCAAACCTATTATTCAAGTGGATGGAACATGGTTGTATGGAAAATACAAAGGAACATTGATAATGGTTGTTGCACAAGACGCCACCAATAATATATTTCCAATCGCCTTTTCTCTAGTTAAAGGTGAAACAGGTGGAGGTTGGAGTTTCTTCCTTACGAATCTCAGAACACATGTCGATCCTCAAGCCAACTTATGCTTGATTTCCGACAGACATGCGTCTATTGTGAGTGGTTACAATAATCCTGCAAATGGTTGGCACAATCCTCCTCCAGTCCATGTATATTTTATAAACACATTGCTCAAAACTTCATACGGGATATCAAAGACAAAAATCTCCGTAAAAAAGTTGTGAACGCGGGGTAAACCTTAAACCAACCATCATTCTTATACTACCGTGAGGAAATAAGAATGTCAAATGCGGACACATTAAAATGGATGGATAATATTCCAGTGGAGAAATGGACAAGGGCATTTGATGGGGGAAGTCGATGAGACCACATGACAACAAACCTTGTGGAATCCATGAATGGCATATTTAAGGGCACTTGAAGCCTTTACATCACTGCGTTAGTGAGAGCAACCTATTATAGGTTGGGATCACTATTTGCGAAAAAGGGTAAAAAATGGAGTGTAGTCTTGGAATCAGGGCAGATATTCAATGAAATGTGCATGAAGTTTATGAAGGAGGAAACTATTAAAGCGGTCTCACATCGCGTTAGGGAATTTGACCGTCACAATACCAGCTTCATTGTTGATGAGACAACGAATCACAATGAAGGCCGACCAATGGGATACTATCGGGTCAAGATTGATAAAAATTGGTGCGACCGCATAAAGTTTCAAACAATTTGTATGCCTTGTTCACATGTCATTGCGGCTTATTCAAGTGTTAGTCATGATCCATACTACCTACTATCAAACGTTTATAAGGTCGTTAACTTATTCAGTATCTACAATAATAGTTTTCCAGTGGTAGTTAGTGAGGATTATTGGCCAACATATAAAGGGGAAACAATTTACCATAATAAAAATATGAGAAGGAATAAAAAGGGTTTCCCTAAAGGCACGCAAATTAGGACAAAAATGGATACATATTAAAAAATGGAAAGATTGTGTGGCATATGTCGTCTTCTCGGCCATACACTAAAATGTTGTCTTAATGTTGGAACAAAATCTATATAGAATTAATTATGGTGTTTATAATATTTGTATCCTTGAAATTTAATATTGATAACAACTTTAGGTTACAAGAAAACATACTAAAATATAACAACAATTAACACAACATAAAAACTAAGAGATAACAACAAAAACAACAATATCATCGGCTTCAAACATCAAATCTCTAACGTCGTTGTCATTTTTAATTCGCAACCACTTCCGCTTTATATTGTCATTTTCAAGCGAGAAATAGGACACAAGTCTTTCTATACTTCTAATGTTTTCTCCATCTGCAATCTCTTCATCTAATCAACGAGTCAATTTTCTATCTATTTGCTTTAAACTTTGGATGTTCCAAAAAAGCATCATTATCAAAGACTTGGATGGTGAAAAAAAATATATCTGTATCTTCTAACATACATGATGAAATCTGCAGGAATTAAGAACAAAGAAATGAAGAGAAGTGTGAAACAATTTGCAAATGTTTCTCCCTATTTATACGCAATAACAATTTGAAATTTCATAAATGGAATATGATTATTATAACTTGAAATTGCAAAGTTTAGATGCATAAGTTTTTCTCAACACTATAGTTGATAATCATGGTAATTAATAAATAAAATCAAGTCTTGCTAAAATTAAAAGATAAATATAGGTCTATTGAAGACAATGATATCAAGTCTTGCTGGAACAAAAGAAAAATATAGATTCATTATAGATAATGACTCTATTCTTTAAGTATTCCATAGGACCTGTAAAAATACATAAAATAAATTACGCTAAATTTCATTCGTTAAAGAAGAAAAAAGATTGCATAAAATTGATAAATAATCATATTAAGGGATAGTCTGGAACAATGAGATGTAACATTTCCTTGCGCTTATCGATCGGAATTCCATTGAATGCTTTCAATGCGTTAACATTCTTAACAAGGTACATGTATACAAGAGGCAAAGAACTTTGTTCGACGCCAATCTCGACCAATTCAGCCCAAATATCTCCACCATTAGCATTCTTACTCTGTTTGACCAAATCCACCGTGTTCATTTCAAACACATCAACCATTTTTTGAAAGTTTTAGAAATTTCAATCATGCTTGTATCATCTTCAATAACCTTCTTTACTCGATTCTTATTCCTAGACGATGATGCATCTTGAGAATTGATAACAGAATGTGTTATAGGAGAATTTTTAGAATGGTGTTCATCATCATCAAATCCCTCCAAAATAACTTCATTGGTTTCAACTAGGTGGTCTATTTCTTCGATGGTTGTGCCACAAGTTTTTTCAACATTTGCAGCTTTTTTTGCTCTCATTTCAGTTGTTGTATCTTCATTCTCTCCTGTTGCTCGATCTTTTCCAAAAGGTTTGGCCAATTTATCATAAAATAATATTGGCTTGTTTTTCCATTCAGCAGCTTCGGGTTTTGCCTACACCATAATAAACAAAACAAGGCATCACTAAAAAAAAATTTATGAGTGAAATCAAATAAAAATAATCTGGTAAAGCAATTATAGTAAATAATACCTCAATTAACTTGTTCCAAACTTCATCTTCAGCAATCCACATATTTGTCGTTGAATCCCATCCAAACCCATTCAAGCCATTCTTGAAAAGGTCGTAACAAGAATTGAATTTTGTTTTGATGTGTTTCATGTAATCTTTTATCTTTTCTTTGGAAATTGGTTTGTCTGGAAAGTGAATCTTCAAATCTTTAAGAATGCTATCCATGACACTTGTTGTCATATTATTACCATTTTTATTTCCCAAAGTTTGTTGATGCAAATATGCATCAATCAAAACTTCATCCATAGCAATTGTCCAATTGCATGTTTCTAGACTTTTGAGTTTCCTTGGCCTCTTTAAATTTGCTTCCATGTCTATTACTAAAGATTCAAAACACTAAAATTCAAAACACAGTGAAAAATATAACATTTTATGTTCAAGTTCAACAGTAAAGATTCAAAACACTAAAATTCAATCTGCAAATTTCAAATAAAAAATTCCACCCACAAATTACAAATACAAAATTCAATCCAAATAAAATTATTCAACACATCGTTCATAAGAGTAACAATTCATTAAGAATAATTTTAATAATCTAGCCACATAGAACCAGCAACATTATCTCTAATTGGCTCTCCACTAATCATATCATCATTTTCTTCTCTTTGATCTTGATGACCCTCTTGAAAACCTCTTTCATTTGCAAGCTCGTCTTGTACCTCATCTATTAGAGTTTGATCGGGGTCTTCACCCATCAAATAGTTGTGTAAAATGCAACAAGCAATGATGATTTTATTTTGAGTTTTAATACCAAATATAGGCTCTGTTGCAGTTTGTAAAATTGGAAATCTTTTCTTCAACACTCCAAATGCACATTCAATCGACATTCGTAGTGAGGAATGTCGATGATTGAATAACTCACGAGGGTTTCGAGGTGGATTTCTAGAGTATTCTTGTAAGTGGTATCTTTCTCCCCTATACGGTGTGATGAGGCATGCTTTTAAAGGAAATCCTGCATTACCTAAATAATATTTTCCTAAAAAAAATTATTAGTTTATTAGTTTATTTTAATATAAATACTTATACAAATATTTTTTATTATTTTTTATTACCTTGTGGAACTTTAAGAGGGTATGCACGTGTCAATGCACTCTTAACTATTCTTGAGTTAGATGTCGTTCCTTCCTATCCAACCAAGACATATGTAAATTTCAAGTCAAATGTGCATGCAACCAATATATTTTGTGTCGGATAATCTTTTCTACCACGATATCTAGGTGCGAGTTCTATTGGAACTTTAACACGCACATGTGTGCAGTCAATTGCTCCAATACAATCCTGACATTCAATTTATATATTAAAAATATATAACAAAACTAATCAATATTTGTATAAGACACAAATTTTTTTACCTTAAAATACGGGTAGAATCTATGACTGTTAAGTATCTGTGGAGGCACTTGTGTTCCATCAGGTTGTTTTAAAAAAATTCCCTCCACCTCTATCAAAGCATCTAACACTCTATGAAAATGACGACTAACAGTTTCACCAGAGCGTCTAAAAAAGAAGGACATCACACGGTTTCTAACATTATGTCCTACTATATGAAGAAATTTTGCTACTTGTTCCTCGATAGACGCCCTTCGTGTATGTGTAAGTCCACCTTGATCTTGTAATAAGGTGCACAAGTTTAAGAAAGCTTTGGGACCCATACGAATGATGTCATAACATCGTTCACTTCCTACAATATGTTTCATCAACTCATTTCTAACTTTCTCTCTTTGCTTTGTGATTCTATAAGGTATTTGTGATCGTTTACGCTTGTTTTTTAGCGAACATATTAGAACAATAATGATAGATACTTGAAGAATCATCATTTGAACCAATTTCATATACTTGATTTGTATGTCTTCGATAGTCATCTATAACAAATTAAACAATAAAGTTTACTTTAATTATAAATCTATATATAAATAAATCAAATTAAAATATTTATAACAAATCAAACACATCATATAAAAATCAGAACATATCAATTAATTTTTTTTATAACAAATCAAATACATAATTTCAAATCTAAATCAAATCAATTAAAAGTTTTTATAACAAATCAACAATTTATTAGCCTATTTTTTATAATATAGTAACTAATTTTTGCCTATTTTTATATTAACCTATTTTTGTATTATCATTGTAAACTAGAGAGATCCAATTTAGCTCCAGTATGCAATTTTTCATATGAAAATGTAGAAGTGAATACACCCTAAACTGTTTTATTCCATTAGAAATGAATAACATGGTAATACTAAAAAAAAAGTCATAATTTTCCATGCTCATAAAAGCATTATTATTATATAAACATAAACATTATTACTCAATCGATTTTATCAAAATTAGATTTTACAGTAGTTCTAACTCATTCTTATAAATTAGAATCATAAGATGATGGTGTCTTTTTTATTTTCAAAATTTAAGACTTTTATATTTCTTACGTACATAGGATTTGAATTTTCTTTTCAAGAAAACATTTAATTTCATGTTGAAGAAAACGTGTTATAAAATTGGCCATAATAGAACAAAATCGTCATACCACACTAATGATAATTTAATGGTAGTTGAGGAACTCTGAGTTTAGACCCACTTTTCTAATTTCAACAACTAATATTATAACTATTAGAATAGTTTGTTTTGTGATACCTAATTTAGGTTTACAATAGAATACCTAATTTCTAAAAATTGAAATACTCATAAACTTAAAAATAAATCAATAGAATACAAATAAATAGGTGAAAAAATAAGAAGAAATATAACATACCTTGTTAAGATAGAAGATGGAGGTTGGGAAGGAGAAGAGTTTCAATGAGTAAATAGAAAAATATCACGTGAAATAGAACGGTTATTAAAATTGAAATTTTGGAGGACAAAATTGTAAATGTGTTATTAATTGATTCCATTCCATTAGATACACTCTAATTTGGGGGAATGAAAAATGGGTTAAAAGAGTGGTATTGGATGGAATTGGTTCCATCACATTTCATTCCATTCTATTCATTTTTTGTAAAACCAAACAATGGAATATAACTTCATTTCATTCCACTTCATCCCATTCCATCCCTTTCCATTAATCCAAACAGACCCTTACTAATTAGTTACATATTTAATTAGACTCATCAAGTTTTGTTATTATACTATAAAAATTAAATACAAAGAGAATCTATTATTTCATATTTAGAAATATTTATCATAATTTAATGAGTATTTATTTTGGTAGTGTTTTATCGTCACAGTTTAATATGAAAAATCCAAATTCTTGCATTGCTCCCTACAGATAAACAGTACCTGACCTAGTAAGGAAAACAATTTTTTGCGGAAATATACCATGTATTTTGAAAATATATTTTTGAAATAAATTTTGAAAAAAACATGAGCTAATTTTCAATTGGAATATGTTTGAATGAAACATTGAGAATGTTCAAAAATACTCTCCAAAGATGAGATTAATAATTTCATTTTAAAGATTTCTACGGTATAACTTTTCTTTCTCTTGTACTACTATAGGCCCAAACTACTAAATAATCATTCTAATGATAAAAATACCCTTCGTCTTATTTACCTCTCAAAAAATTATTATCTATGAAATTTTTCAAAAACAAAAAAAAAATCAAGTAGTTACTTTGAAAATTCTGATACGAAAATTTGCGCGAGAGGGAAAATTTATGCATTTTTATTGGACTTTTAAAAAATTGATATGAGTTTTTATCGAAATTGTTGAAAAATCCGATATTTCCTTGCATTTCTACCAGAATATTCGGAAATATATTTTGTTGAAGATTTACCAATTTGTTTTAGAAAAACTAGGAAGTAGTTGTGTTCTTACTGGAGTTGTCAAAAAGTTTAGTACATTTATATCCTTCAAAATGTTATAATTTTTCGAATTCCTAGCTGATTGCCAATTGTTGGGATTTTCTTAATGTTAAGCGTCGACTTGCAAATAAAATTGTTCCTTCAAAATGATAATTCTAATGCAATGCTCATGCAGGTTTAGAAATCAAAATCATTATTCATATAATGTTATGATGTACAGTGAATAAGTCAATGATCCAAATACATTGTTTATCTAGACATTCACAATGTGAAAGATGATGCGAGAGCATGTTACCAATACAGATAGTTAGCAAATATCTTTGAATTCAAGTTAACGCAATCTTACCGTAGTATGCTATTAAAATATACTTTGCTTCAATTAAGTCTTTTGAGGGTTGTAATGTGGTCTGGTTCATAGTTTTTGAAACAAAATGATATAAGTTTTTTTTTCAATTTTAACCCATCCCATTTTTCATCTAGTGATCTTCATTCCTACGTTCAGTTAATTCTTCACACACATTAAATTTCCAACAGAACTTTGAAGGTGTAAAGATGAAGATGATAGTTCAAGAACTAATGAGATTTTCTTAAAGTGATTGTCACCTAATTTTGCGTTTCATTCTTTATTAGCGTTTTTTTTTTTGCGTTTCATTCTTTTTTATGTTTTTTTGGAACAATTTATATGAAATATTTTCTTTTGATAAAAATGTTGTGACTGTCATGTTTGAAGGTGTGAGAAAAACACAAGAAAGGAGAGATTGAATTGAGATTTTCGCTCTTGGCTACTTTTCGCGCTTTGATGGGTTGCGTCAAGCTATGCTATAAATGCGTTGCGGAAGCATAAAGAAATTAAAGCATAAAGCAAGAGTAAAGAATACACGATATATCCTGGTTGACTTGAGAACTTCTCAAGCTAGTCCAGTCCACCCGCCAAGGTGATTTCGCCTTAAACAAAGACTTAATCCACTATAACCAATATCCATGATTACAATCACACAACAATATTGTGACTAACGCAATAAATCGTTTAGTGATCCTTCAGGATATAACGTTCATTGACCCAACATAACCTCTGCCAGGATTTCCTGCGCAACTTACAATTGTGACTAACTACACAAAATATATGTTACTTCCTACGCGGCAACCTGCCATTACTAACTGCTCATAACCTCTGTGGATTCAATGAGTCGTCCAGGGATCCTTTCGGATATAACGTTCACTGACCAAGAAGGACCTCTGTCGGGATTTCATCTCCACTCATAGTTAGACCGCTCAAGGATCCTACCAGATATAACGTCTACTTGAGGAGTCTCAGCTCACAGTTGGACCGTTCAAGGATCCTACCGGATATAACATCCATTTGAGGAGAAACAATTCATTAGGTTGAATTGTCATACCATATCTAACTAAGGTGCTTCTTTGCAAACATATACTCCTCTATTTAAGTAAAAAGTAACTCTTCAGAGTTACAACAAGATGAGCATTGGCTCCTTGCAAACTACATGATTCTAAGATGTTCGTAATATTACAATTCAAATTGCATCTTTATAATTATTCATCTTCATTGATGAGCAAGCTACGAGCAAAAACTCCTTGCTTCTAATTTTCAATGAGCTCCAAGATGATGTAGTTGGTGTTGATTGATGATTTGTTGATTTTTTCTTCTTCAACTTTAGTTCATCAATGTCTGAATGTTGTTGTTGTAGATGTTGATCTTGATGTAGCAACAAGAACTCAGACTCTCAGATTGTTGTATTGTTGTTATGATTCGGTCATGATTGAGCAATAATAGAGATATCAACACTTTAATTGTTGTGTTTAGTTTTGGATAAGGTATCATTTTGTTCCAGCAACCTCTCTGTTTTTCTTTAGAGATTCACACACACAATCGGTTGGGTTCGATAAAACAAACAATGGTTGAGATCATAACATGATCTTCAACGGTTGGGCTCACTCGTACCAACAACATCACAAAGTATGTGATGTTTTTCTTTCATAGCCAAACATAAAAGAGTTGTTACAACCCAATTCGGCTACTGAGGAATCCATTACACAAGGAATCAAATAGTACAACCACATATTGTCCTTTTCCACAATTCAAAGATAGTGGAGAGGTAGAGGGATAAAGCATTATTATATTGGGTACTATCCTAACCAACGATAACATTGTCATCTGAACTTCAGAGTCTTTTGATTATAAATCAATGAATGAAGCATGAGTCAGGGACAATGATACTTGAGTATTCAGAGAACCTAAGTCTTTAGTCTTAAGAACTACGTTCTTCAGGACTTCAGCACTTGGCTTAAAACCCATGGTCTTCAGAACTTCAAGTCTTAGAGTCTTCAGAACTTTGTTCACATCGAACATTGTCTTCAGAGTCTTTAGCACTTAGTTCTTCAAAACCATTCTTCATAATGTAAACACCCCAAATTTGCCCTCACCCATTTCACCATGGCTTGTGATCATTCTCATATGCATAAACACAATCATATCACCTCATATCTCACTTTTGATTCACTGCATAGTTTCTAAGGCATCTGCACCTAGGTTTTGTGATCTGAGCAATACAAGAGCCCCTTAAGCCACTCCAAAGGCAACCAATCACTTCAAAGGGATCCATGTGTGTTCATCTATCATATTACATCCTCTCAAAGTCAAGATTTCAAAAGAATCACAAGAACTAGGGTTTGAATGGATGCAGAGCCAAGTTTGACTGCACAGTTGACTTTAAAATTAGGGTTTTGGTTTCAGAGGCCATAACCCCAAATTTTTTGGTCATTCTTGTTTCCATTGGTCTCTATATGGTATAGGGAGTATGCATATCAATTTTCATGAAGAAATTCCATGGGGAAGTCATCTGATCAAGAGTTGACTTTTCAGACAAGTCATTGTAAAATCAGGGCATCTGAGGCCCCCAATGACCCAACCAATGGTTGATCTTCATCATTTTGAGTGTATATGATCTTTATTTGATCATGGAAGAAGGTTGAAGTTCATAAAAATCAAGAATTTAGGGTTTTTGCAAATGTTGACTTTTTGGGCATAGTTGACTTTTTCAAGAATGCTCCATTTTAGGTCATTTTTCAAGCCTTGATTCTTGATCCAAAAATGCTTCAAATGGAAAAACTTTGGTCATGAAAGTTGTAGATCTCATTTTTCCCTTTTCAAAAAGTACAAGAACATGATCAAACTCTTCTTGGATCAAAAGTTATGGTGTGGCAAAGTTGGCCAAAATCATTGATTTTCAAGGCATGCCTCAATTGGAAATTTTGCAAAATCATGAACCAATGCCTTTTGTGACCTCTAGTTCATTTCAAACCAGCATACAAACATTCTATAGGTCATACAAATCAGAATTGAACCAAAATCACATGTTCATGGTTCATGTAACAAGACTTTCTTTCATGGAGTACAAAAAGGCAACAACTTGCAAAAACACTCATGACACTTCTACCACTTGATGCATTGGCTGCTGAACCAAGCTAGCCTCACACACACATCATGCTGCACCAGAACCATGCCTTGTACTAGCTATAGATCAAGCCATACTTGCCTTACACAAAATTTGACTTTTTGCAAAAGGTGACTTACCAATCAATAAAGCACATGTCTTGTCATCTGACCAATGAGAGAGGTTTATGTGGACAAAGAGCAAGCCATTCCATACATCTAGCAAGGCTGAAACATTTCATAGCATCACATTCACAAAAACACTTCATTTTTGCATATTCCTTCGAATCTGCCTCCACAGCATACAAACACAAAAAAACATCTTCACCAATCATCTGGCCATGCTTTATTGAGTAGAAACCACCAAAGTTCAAGCCTGAAACCAGCCTGACCTGAGCTTCACCATTCCTCCCCTTCCAAACCAGAACTCTTCGAATCTCACTATCCAGTCAACAAACACATCATTTCTCTTCATCAACAAATCAGAAACATTCAAAGGAGTCAAAACCACCCCTCACATTGATCTGAGGCAGCCTGTACACAAAGCTCTTTTTTCTGCTACACCAGAGTTGGATCTTTCAAACCAGCCACTCTCCAAGCTTTCTGAGCCTCATTTTGCATTCAGGGAGTTCAAGGAAGCAAGCTTGCACAAGAAAAAAGCCCAGAAAGCTCACAAACAGAGAAGCTTCATCTCAGGTGAGCTTCATGAACTTTTTTCCCAGAAACTGTTTTTTGAGTTCTTTTATGATGCCTTGTGTTCCTCTGATCATGAATGTATGCTTACTTTTGCAAATAGTGTAGAAACCAGCATGTATGAAGCTTTTGAACATTTGCCCGTATTTTACATTTTGTTTCGATTCAGGCCCATGGGTGAAAATAAATGAATTTAGGTTGAGGGTTTAGGTTTAGATTGATGAGAGAGTCGTTTTGATGGAAGAAATTTGTTGTTTGGTGACCTACAGAAGAATCTAGGGTTTTGGCTCGCCGGAGAAGACGACCGGAAGTCTTCTCCGGCAGCCTGAAAGTCATTAGCCCTAATCTCAGGTCATTAATGAGATTTGAATATTGGGCGTTGGATGGAGTGGACCGGTTGACTTCGCGCGCGGATAGAGGGCTCAGATCATTTGGATTAGCCCTAATTCATTTTATTAACATTAATTAATTGCAATTAAGTTAATTGACTCAGAAACAATCCTGGCCCTTGGATCTGGCGCCAGTCAACCCATTCAAACCAGGATGCAATCCCAGCCTCTCCTTCTGTTTACTTTCCTTTTTATTTAATTTTAATTCATTTTCTTTTCCTTTTATTTGTTTAATTTATTTAAAATAGTAAAAATTGTCTAAAAATTATGAAACTTTTTCTCTTAAGTTTTATTAATTTTTATGACCCAAAAATATTTTTATTTTATTTTTTATCATTAAAAAAGTATTTTTAAATATTTAAAAGATTATTTTTAATTGATTAATGGAAATTAATTAATTAAAAATACTTTTAGGTATTTAAAAATCACCAAAAAATTCATGAAATGTTCTAAGACATTTAGAAACATTGTCCAACCTTCAAACCAAATTTATTTTTTGATCTTGATGCATTTTGAGAATTTTTCATTGAATTAAATCATTTTTTGTGCATTATTTTGATCATAAGTTCAAAAAATCATTTCTGCCTATTTGAGAAGAGTTGGACATTGATTCTTTTTGCATTGCATTCTATTTGGCATGTAGTTTGTGAGATAAAATGGTCATGATTTGATTTTGCATTTTTCATTTGTTTGGCATTTCTTTTGTTTAGGAGCCTTAAAAACCCTAATGACTTAGAAAAATCATAACTTGAGATTGGTTGAGAGTTGAGACCTCCCCTTTGGACCTTGGTTTAGTATAGGTTTAGGTTTTCTTTGGATGTCATTTTCCATTTTTTATCTTAGGGTTTGCTTCTGTTTTTGGTTTTTGTTTGTTGTTTGATGCATAAACCCTAATTTGGGCTTTCTTTTGCATCCCTTTTTGCATTCTCTTGCACAACATGACTTGCCATGCCATTCCATGCCTCTATTTGATTCATTTGACATCTTAAGACATATAGAAAGCATGTTTTATCATTGCATCTTGCATTTGCCATGTTGTTTGCCATGTATGTTTCATAACTTTTCATGTAAGTTCATGCTCCTTAACTTGCATCACTTGCATCCATGATCTTGTATGAACATCTCCATGCCTTGTTTCATGCTTGTAGCATCTCATAACATCATTATCATCATCAACATGCTTCTGGTTTTGTTTAGCATCATGTCATCTCATTTCATTTTGCATTGCATTGCATTTCTTTCTAACATTTCAGGTGGTAAGTGAACTTGAGAAGTGAATTTGCCTTCACTTCTCATAACTTTTCTTTTCATCTCACTTGCATCCACTGCTGCATTTCTATATGTGTTTGAGATTGAGCTTGCACATTCTTGTTTCTCCTACTTTCTTTCTTCAAGTGACTTGACTTCTTGAATGAAGCAAGTCACTTTGCTTCTCCTGATCCTGTTCATCTGCTTCCTGGTGGTTCCATTGAAGATTGTTCTTGAAAACCTCACAAACCTTAGGAACAACCAAGCATGACAATGAATTAGGGTTTTGATTAGTCTCCCCTCTTAGTTTTACCTTTGTGTCTCTTTGAGTCATCTCTCCTCATCTCATAATCAGGGACTAAACCCTAAAGGCTTTAAGGCTTTGTGATTAAGCTTATGCCTGCATCCTTCTCTTAGGATGGAGTGTATAACTTTAATCCTAAGTGTTAAACCCTTAATGTGTTTAAATATCTTAATCAATTCACTTAATAATCATCAAGACATCACACTTGTAACTTGGGCCTTGCATTAGGGTTCTAATTCTTCCTTAACTGGTTAAGAAGGACTAACCCTAGTGTTAATGGACAAGTCCCCCTCAAGTTGTCTTACAAACCCTAAAAATCACTTCATCATCTTACCATTAAATAAAATCCATCTAATAAAGGCTTGTTTTGTCATGAGTTTAATCCCTAATCATGGATTAAGTTGAGGAGTTTTCCTCAGCTTAAACATTCTCATCTATTATCCTTCTATTAGGATGGTGTAATGAGTCTGTTTAATCCTTGATTATGGATTAATCTCATTACTTAACACTAAACAAAAACAACAAAAACATCTAAATAATCACAAGTAGGTTAATGATCTTAATACCAAGGGTGATTAAGTGTGAGAATTTGACTTCACACTTAAGGTAGTCTCATTACCCCTAATCAGAGGGAAGATGTGATGAGTTTACTGATCCATTGATTTAGACTTAAGCTCATTAACTTATGACAAACTTTCAAAAGCAATAAAAGACTGAAAACTCAAAAAACAAACAATAATCGTCTCCTCCGGGATTCTTTTCTCATCACCTTCACTCACAAACGAGAACCTGCTTCTTCCGTCTAATGCAAGACAGTTCGCACCTGAGCCAGACAGGTCATACACTTGAGCATAGACAAGCAAGCAGTTCACAAGTCAATTCATCTTTCAGTCTCTTTGGGTCGAACTACGGTGTTCTGACTTCCTCATTGCACGAGAGGATACGTAGGCATAACTTAACTGTTATCGAACAAAAGTCTCTGTACATTCCCCCTCTTTCCAGCATTATTCCTTGAGCCTCGTAATCATGAGCATATTCTCATTCCTATTCCTACACTGACACACTTTGCACTTCTTTTACACTGACACCTGTACATCCCTTTCCAGCTCTTTTATACACACAAATTGCACTGACACTACCCCTTTAAAACACAAATCTTTTAAGCATGGATCCCGTCGAGTACGACGGACAATCTGGGTGCTAATACCTTCCCAGGTTGTAACCAACCCCCTTTCTCAGTCTCTCTGGTTCGCAACCCGTCTTATCCATCTTTTTCTAGGTCTATGCAGCATTGCCTTTCCTCCGGGATAAAAATACCTAGCTGGCGACTCTATTCATTCTCCAGTGAGTTCACGGCTGTGTGTTCTCACTGTTCCCTTCGCCGACCGTTCGCGTCTGTACCTTCATCTGATCAGTTCCATTTGTCGGGAGCGACAGCTTGGCGACTCTGCTGGGGATCCTTATATTGCAACCAGGGCTTCTGGTTCTTTTTGTGGGTTCCTCCTAGCGCTTGTTTGATTTGTGTTTATTGGGGGTGTTATGTGCTATTTTTGTTTGTATATTTGCTTTATTTACTGCTTTCTGTACAGTTTTATTTATTGCTTTCTTTACAGTTTTTCATATCTGTCATACTGTGCTGGCTGGCTGGATCTGTTGTTTGTTTTGGTGGGTGGGTGATTCTATTGAGAGTTAAGGTCCTATACCTGGGACCTGAGTGACACCTAGGCTAGAGTGAATCATATTCTTTCCCATTCCATTTCGGTCTGGTGCGGGAATATGAAACACGGTTCAGATATGGGTTTCTTCTTGAGAACTCTGTGTTGCAGATTTCCTGCAGTGCTAGGGCTATCTGGGAAGCCTGCTAAGTCTGGATGACCTTTAGTATTGACCTTCAGAAACTGAGGTGAATTAGAGGAGGAACTTTTATGGTTATTGTAAACACTGTACCTCCGGGTTAGAAGTGTTTACACTTCTCATAACTGATCCAAGTCTGAGGATCCTTGTTTTAGAACACCACCTGTGAGGGGGTTGGGCTGTTTACAGGTTTGCAGGTACCTTGACCTCAGAATACCCTGTTACTTTGATTGTTTAAGAATGCTCCATTTTGGACAGTTCTTGTGATTCTAAACCCTGGACTTGTGGCTCTTTATTTGAGTCCCCCACCTTGGTTACTGGATTTATAGACCTCCATCTAGAATTCTTGAACACACTTGGACCTATATCAGAACAGTTTGATCAGATCCAGCTCAGTCACAAACCCTTTGCATACCATCTGCATACATAATCATTGCATCATATTGACATTTGCTTATGTGTTTCAGGGTATCCATCTTCATTTGGTTTTGGTTTTGACCCCATCTTCTGTATTGACCTATCTTCACCAGCATCTGTTTCAGCTATCTCCTGCACCAGCCAGTCAGTGGCCCGTCTTCAGCATTATCAACAGTACCTGTCTCTACTCAGTCTTCAGCATCATGGCTCCTAAAAAGAGCAACATCACCTATCACTTCTTCCAGCCAGAGCTATCAGATATCAGGAGGATTCAGACCCTGATCACTCCAGATCACATACCTTTGTTCAGGGAGAGTTATGGAGATATACTTGACATGGTTATGGATCTGGACCCATCACAGAGAAGCCTGATCCACACCTGCATTCAGTTTTATGATCCCCCACTGAGATGTTTCACCTTTCAAGACTTCCAGTTGGGACCCTTATTGGAAGAATACTCATCTTTGGTGGGCATACCTATCAGGGCTGGAATCCCTTTCAACCCTGAGATGGTCTTTCCCAGCAATGGAGAGGTAGCAAAGGCTTTGCATCTGGAGCCTGTCCTGATTGAACAACATATGACCTCTAAAGCTGGGACCCCTGGCTTTCATCTGGACTTCTTGATCTCTCAAGCTACCCTGAAAGCTTCTTTAGGAGAGTGGAAAGCTGTTTGTGCCTTGTTGGCCTTGAGTATATATGGAATTGTATTGTTTGCAGATGAGCCTCGATTCATTAGCAAGAATGCAATCCATCTGTTCATCTTGAAGAACCCAGTGCCAACATTATTGGGGGACCTTTTCTATTCAGTGCATCAGAGGAATGAGAAGCAGAGGGGGAGATTAGTGAGGTGTTGTGCTCCATTGTTCCACACTTGGCTTCTCAGGCATCTACCCAGGACAGATGCATTCCTAAATCCTCGTCAGCAGAGCAACTGGGCTAAGAGACTCACTGTCCTAACTTCAGCAGATATCAGATGGTGCACTCAAAGCACCAAGGGTAGAGATATCATCACCAGCTGTGGGCATTTTCCCAATGTGCCCTTAATAGGAGTTAAGGGAAGTATCAATTACAACCCTCTGCTGTTCAGGAGGCAACTGGGTTATGCATTGGTCCATACTCCTAGGGCACAGGACTTGGTGGAGACCCTTTATTGTGAGAACAAGACTAATTTGGCTGTTGTTAGGCAGGCTTCCTGGGCCTGGGATCATGTTCAAACCAAGGGAGTCACCATTCTGGGGAAGTGCAATAATGTGGCATCAGCACAATATTATGAGTGGTCCCGTGCCAGGGCCCAATTCTCTGGGATGCCCTTTACCATAGAAGACATGCCTGAGTCATCTTCAGCACCACCCCCTGCCACTATCAGTTTGGAGGAGTTTGAGAGCTTGAAGGAAAGGAATGAGAAGTTAACCCAGGCTTTGCAGAAGACCCTCCGGGAGAGGAGTGAAGGTATGAGGGAGATTGAGAGGTTGGAGAAGATGAGAGTAGAGCATCTGACTAAGATTGAAAAGTCTGGGGATTATATCAAAAAGTCCAAGGCTGGTGAACAAATTCTGAAGAATGCTTGCAAAGAAGCCCAGTTCCAGAGGGCGAGAACAGACTTGTATTTGAAGGAGAGTCAAGCCCGGTGGGTCAGGATCACCGAGGCTCGTACCCTGGAGGACAAGAGAGTTCAAGACAAGATGGAGCAACTGGAAGCTAGTGCAAAAGTACAGCAAGAAGCCTTGGCAACAGCCCAGAGGGAGATATCAGAGCTGAAAATCAAAGCAGGAGTGAAGAGGTCCAAGGACCAAACTCAGCACAAAAAGCTAGCAGCAGCTGTTACGACCCGGAATCTCCTCATCAGGAATCTCACGGAGCGTCCGGCTGGTCCTGTGACCGAAGCACTTCTCAAGGAAGTTCGTGAGGATGAGTTTGGTCTTGGTGTTTGACCATTTGTTTGTTGTTGCTTTCTATCCATGTACTTTTATTTTGTAATGTATTTTGACCCCTTAGAGGGCTTGTGTTGTAAAATGAACAAGTTGTATTATTTCACCTTCTGTAATATATTCGTGTTAGTTTGTTCCATCTGAGTTCGCTTTGAAAGCAGCATCAACAATATCTTCAAGGGTCTGGAAGGGTCAAAACTGAATGCCAAACCGGATACCTTGAGAGCAAATAAGCATAACTGCATTGCATGCTAACCCTTTGTTTGTTTTGTAGGTTTTGTTTTATTGTTGCTAACCTCTGTTGTGATGCCTCAGGAACTATTGCTAGGCGCCGAGTTTTTCCCCTCAACCGTCCGCACCGCTATCCAACCCGAAACAACCTTCCGGGAATTCAGATGGATCAGATGCAGCAGGACCTTACTGAGGTCAGAAATCAAATGGCAAATGAAAGGCTAGAGATGAGGAATCAAATGACTCAGTTTATGGAAGTTATGAACAACATGGCTCAGAGCCAGGAAAGATTGAGAGCCATGGTGGAAAGGCAAAATCAAGAGGATCCACATATAGGGACTGCCGGTACCAGTAACAATGAAAGGGTCCAACCTCATGTCAACCCTCCGGTATTTGGACCACACCTCCATCCTGAGGTCAATATTCCAGCAAATGTTCAAGGGACTGCCACCGCAGCTAGGGTACTTCAAGAAGACCCCCAAGAGGACCAGTTTACAGTAATGGGTGCTGGGGAAGAAGCTTATGATAGGAGATTGGATGAGATAGCTGAGAAGTTGAGGTCCTTAGAATCTCAAAACTCTTTGGGCTTCGATGTCATGGATATGGGCTTGGTGGACGGGGTCAGGATTCCCCATAAGTTCAAGCCTCCTTGTTTCGAAAAGTATAACGGGACTTCATGCCCCCGGACTCATTTACAGTCATTTCTGGGAAGGCTGAAGGCCTATACAATGGATGAGAAGCTCTGGATGTTCTATTTCGAAGACAGCTTAACCGGAGCGTCAAGAGAATGGTACTCTCACTTGACAAGGGCAACTATAAGATGCTGGAAGGACCTGGCAGAGGCCTTCATCAGACAGTATCAGTATAACTTAGACATGGCACCCAACAGGACCCTCCTAATGGGAATGTCACAGTCGTCAAGGGAAAGTTTCCGAGAATATGCCCAGAGATGGAGGCAATTGGCTGCTGCCGTTCAACCACCTATGTCTGAACGGGAAATGGCAGATATGTTCATGAACACCCTTCAGGGAACATATATTGACAGGTTGGCTGCTTTCTCTTCCACTAGCTTTGCAGATGTTGTCATAGCCGGGGAGAGAATTGAAAGCTTGTTAAAAATGGGAAAGATCTCAGACAACGGTGCAAGCTCGTCCAGTAGTACAAGAAAGCCTTTTGCAGGCCCGAGAAGAACTGGCGAGACCAATGCCATCCATTCAAACAGAGGTAGGCCCCAATATGCTCAAAGGTCAATAGCAGCAGTCACCATTCCTGCTCCAGCACATCCTCAGCCAGTCTATCAACCTCCTCAGCAAAACTATCAGCCGCAACCTCAGTACCACCAACAAAATCAGTATCCTCCAAGGAACTACAACAACAGCAACACCAACAACAATAACCAGCAAAGGCCATTCCAACAGAGGCCATCTCAAGCTAACAGAGTGATCGATCCGATCCCAATTCCATATGCTACCTTGCTGCCACAACTTCTGAAACTCAACCTGGTTGAGCTAAGAACGTTGGCACCTCCGGATCCCAACAGTCTACCCCGGAACTATGACTCCAACGCTAGGTGTGCCTTCCATTCAAACGCACCTGGCCACAGCACAGAAAAATGCAGGGCTCTGCATATGAAGGTACAAGACCTGGTGGACTCCAAGGCTCTGAATTTCGCACCACCACCCAATGTCAATAAAAACCCCATGCCAAACCATGGTGGTCCCCGGATTAACGCTATTGAAGAAGACAAGCCGTCTTATTTAATAACCAGTGTGGGACAGATCAGGACACCATTGGTAGAAATCAAGGCTCAGCTCTTGGAATGTCAGATGTTCCCAGGGTGTGAGTTAGGCTGTGCTTACTGCAATATCTCTGTAAATGGGTGCGATAATTTGAGGAATGGCATAGACGGCCTCATTCAGAGTGGCCAACTTCAGATCACCACATCATTTCCAACAAATCCAGCAATATCATCAGCAACGGTTTCAGAACCTCCTACAACTGCAGCAACCATTGTTCCTGACAATTCTTCGGTTTCATCAACAAGTACTTCATCTATCATCTCAACTGATCAGTTTTCAACAAATTTTTCTGCTACAACTTCAGCTTCACTCCACTTCGAGACTCCTACAACGACAACATCCATTCTTCCGCCAATATCTCCTACAACTCCAGCAACAAATCATGAAGATGTCTCTACTGTCACCATATTTTATGATCCTGAAAACAACTCTGCCTACCATTCAGAAGGTGCTGCTCCCACCAGAGCACCAGTTACAATCTTTTATGATCCACAAACAATCACAGTCCCTTCAGCAGCAGCAATCAGTCCAGTCACTGTCACGGTGCCTGGACCAGTACCATATGAAAGCAGTGGGGCCATCCCTTGGCACTATGGCTCTGACGTGTACTGCGAAGGAAAAAGAATCACTCTTGAAACATCAACACCTGCACCACAAGTAGATAATGTGGGGGGAGGCGGAGGCTTCACTCGAAGCGGACGTCTCTTTGCTCCACAAATTCAGAGACCCACTGCCGAAGCAGAAGCTGCTGCTAAGGCAAAAGGGAAGAGCCCTGTGCAGGAAGATCAAGCTGTTAAAGAAGCTTTGAAAACACCCTTCGATCAAGAGGTTGATGAGTTCATGCGAATCATCAAGAAGAGTGATTATAAAATAGTGGATCAGCTTCATCAGACGCCTTCCAAGATCTCAATCCTGTCATTGCTTATGTGCTCCGAAGCCCATCGGAACGCACTACTCAAAGTCTTGCACGCAGCTTACGTGCCTGAAGAGATCACTGTCAATCAGCTAGAAGCTGTAGTTGGAAATGTTAATGCTAGTCACGGACTAGGGTTCACCAATACTGATTTGACAACGGAAGGCCGCAACCATAACAAAGCCTTGCACATAACCATGGAATGTAAAGGTGCTGTCCTTTCCCATGTGCTGGTAGACACGGGGTCATCCCTCAATGTCTTACCTAAGAAGGCCCTGGTGAAGCTAGAATACGATGGATTGGCATTGAGACCCAGCAACCTGGTGGTAAGAGCTTTTGATGGCTCAAAGAGATCGGTTCTAGGAGAGATTGAGTTGCCCGTAACGATTGGCCCGCAGACCTTTAAAACGACCTTCTACGTGATGGATATACAGCCTGCCTACAGCTGTCTATTGGGTAGGCCATGGATTCACGCCGCTGGCGCCGTGACCTCTACCCTTCACCAGAAGTTAAAATACGAGTGGGAGGGTCAAATCGTTACAATCTGTGGAGAAGAGGACATTTTTGTCAGCCACCTGGCTACTTATAAGTACATTGAGATGGATGGGGAGATCCATGAAACAATGAGCCAGGGGTTTGAAGCCTTGAATGTGAATGAAACATCTGCTGTACCTGGTACTTCAATATCATCATACCAACAAGCCCGGAAGGTTGTTGAAGAGGGAACTGCCCAAGGCTGGGGCAAGGTTTTATCTGTGGAGGAGAAGAAGGACAAATTTGGGTTGGGTTACAAACCAACTCAACAAGATCAAGCAGCGGCTGCGAAAGAGCCCAACTTTGTGAGTGGGGGGATGCTCACCCCTGATGCTGTCAACTGTCTGGAAGACGAGCTGGAAGAAGAACGCAACCTGGAAAGCTGGATTCGTCCAAAGATCCCGGGGAGCAGTATCTCAAACTGGTCTTCCCAGGAAATTATAAGAGTTACTCAAGCAGAGTAATTATTATTTCCTGTATTTTTATAGCATGCATCAAAGTCTTGCGTCTTGCCCAAGATGACAAGAGTCATTTTGTAATCGGGCCATCTGTACTTTTTGTGCAAATAAGATTAACCAATGAAATATCAGACATCTTTTTGCAAATGAGTCTTTTTTTCTTTTCCGCTCACTGTTTTTCCATTTTTCTTTTTGTACAAAAAAATAAATGGCAGTGTTTTCAAAATGACAACTTTACTTCACTTTTTCTAAACAAGATTAAAATCGATCACTAAAATGAACAATCTAAACCCTTGCAGAGAGTGCCTTTCAGACCGCACCGACAACAGCACAGCTATGACTTCGTATGACTTTGACAATCCAATCAATCAAGCTGATGAAGGGGTTGATGAAGAATATGAGCTTCCTGAAGAGTTAGCCAGGTTGTTAAGACAAGAGGAAAAAGTTATTACTCCTCACCAGGAGGAGGTGGAAGTGATCAATCTTGGTACAGATGAAGACGTGAAAGAGGTCAAAATCGGGGCCTGCCTGCAAGACTCAGTGAAGAGACAACTGATAGACCTGCTTCAAGAGTATGTAGATGTGTTTGCGTGGTCGTACCAAGATATGCCAGGGTTGGATACCGATATTGTCGTGCACAAGCTGCCTTTGAGAGAAGAGTGCCCACCGGTTAAACAGAAACTGCGCCGTACTCGTCCAGACATGGCTATGAAAATCAAGGAGGAGGTACAAAAGCAATGGGACGCCGGGTTCCTTGCTGTGACTAGTTATCCGCCGTGGGTTGCTAACATAGTACCTGTGCCTAAGAAAGACGGCAAGGTAAGGATGTGTGTTGATTACCGGGACCTGAACAGAGCCAGCCCAAAAGATGACTTCCCATTACCTCACATTGATGTATTGGTGGATAACACGGCTCAGTTCTCGGTATTCTCCTTCATGGATGGATTTTCAGGATACAATCAAATTAAAATGTCACCTAAAGACATGGAGAAGACAACATTCATCACACCTTGGGGCACGTTCTGCTACAAAGTGATGCCATTTGGGCTCAAGAATGCCGGTGCGACGTATCAACGGGCTATGGTAACATTATTCCACGATATGATCCATAAGGAAATCGAGTGTTATGTGGATGATATGATTGCCAAGTCCCTCACTGAAGAAGACCATCTGGTAAATCTGCTCAAATTGTTCAAGCGTCTGAGGAAGTACCAACTGAAGTTGAACCCCAACAAATGCACATTCGGGGTGCGATCCGGTAAGCTGCTGGGATTTATTGTAAGTGAGAAAGGGATTGAAGTTGACCCTGATAAAGTCAAAGCCATCCAAGAGATGCCTGCACCGAAAACTGAGAAAGAAGTTCGAGGGTTCATAGGTCGATTGAACTACATCTCAAGGTTCATATCTCACCTTACAGCAACCTGTGAACCCTTGTTCAAGCTGTTGAGAAAAGAACAGACGGTCAGGTGGAATGAAGACTGCCAGAAGGCTTTTGACAAGATCAAAGAATATCTGCAAGAACCTCCAATCCTTATGCCTCCAGTTGAAGGAAGACCTCTGATAATGTACTTGACAGTATTAGAAGAGTCAATGGGGTGTGTGCTGGGCTAGCATGACGAGTCTGGTCGAAAAGAGTATGCAATATACTACCTAAGCAAAAAGTTTACCGACTGTGAACAGCGTTATTCACTGCTCGAGAAAACTTGTTGTGCTTTAGCGTGGGCTGCTCGCCGACTGAGACAGTATATGTTGACCCACACTACTTTGTTGATCTCAAAGATGGACCCAGTCAAGTACATTTTCGAGAAACCAGCTCTTACCGGACGCGTTGCAAGATGGCAAATGATTCTCACAGAATATGACATCCAGTACACCTCTCAGAAAGCCATCAAGGGCAGTGTACTATCTGAATATCTTGCTGAGCAACCCATTGATGACTACCAGCCTATGAGATTTGACTTCCCTGATGAAGACATCATGTTCATAAAATCAAAAGATCATGAAGAGCCTATTCACACTGAAGGGCCTGGCCCGGAAGAGGAATGGACTATGATGTTTGATGGGGCTGTTAATATGAATGGTCGTGGTGTTGGTGCAGTACTCATTACACCTAAAGGAGTTCACATGCCTTTCTCGGCAAAACTTACCTTCAACTGCACTAACAACGAAGCTGAATACGAAGCTTGCATTATGGGTCTTGAGGAAGCCATTGACCTCAGGATCAAGACATTGACTGTATTCGGAGATTCAGCTCTGGTAATCAATCAAACCAATGGCAAATGGTACACCCATCAGGATCATCTGATACCTTACAGGGATTATACAAGGAGGTTACTGACTTTCTTCACAACGGTCAAGCTTGAGTATATCCCTCGGGACGAGAATCAGTTCGCAGATGCTCTTGCTACCATTTCATCCATGATCAAAGTTCAAGCTACTAACTTTGTACCTCAGATCTCAGTGTCCAGACTTGATAGACCAGCATATGTGTTCGCAGCAGATGTTGTTAAAGACGATAAGCCTTGGTTCCATGACATTAAGTGCTTCTTGGAGGATCAAACATACCCACCTGGGGCATCTTCCAATGATAAGAAGACTTTGAGAAGGCTTGCTGGTAGTTTCTTTCTGAATACTGATGGGTCTTTATACAAGAGGAACTTTGATATGGTACTCCTCAGATGTGTTGATAAGACAGAAGCAGACTTGTTGATGCATGAAGTGCACGAAGGCTCCTTTGGTACCCATGCAGGAGGGCATGCCATGGCTAAGAAATTGTTAAGATCAGGTTATTACTGGATCACAATGGATGCAGACTGTTGTGCCTACGCCAGAAAATGCCATAAATGCCAGATCTACGCAGATAAGGTGCATGTGCCTCCCAATCCTTTGAACATCATGTCTTCACCATGGCCCTTTTCCATGTGGGGCATTGATATGATTGGCAAGATTGAGCCAACTGCTTCAAATGGCCACAGATTCATCCTGGTCGCCATCGACTATTTCACCAAGTGGGTTGAAGCAGCCTCATATGCAAATGTTACAAGACAAGTGGTAGCTAGATTTCTGAAAAGAGATATCATCTGTCGATACGGAGTGCCCGAGCGAATCATTACTGATAATGGTTCCAATTTAAACAACAAAATGATGGCAGAGCTGTGCCGGGACTTCAAGATCCAACATCACAATTCTTCTCCTTACAGGCCAAAGATGAATGGCGCTGTTGAGGCAGCAAATAAGAATATCAAGAAGATTGTGCAGAAGATGGTAGTCACCTACAAAGACTGGCATGAAATGCTACCGTTTGCCTTGCATGGGTACCGCACGTCAATCAGGACATCCACTGGGGCAACACCGTATCAGCTTGTGTATGGTATGGAGGCAGTCCTACCGGTTGAAGTTGAATTACCCTCTCTACGGGTACTGATGGATGTTAAACTGAGTGAAGCAGAATGGGTTAGGGCCCGATACGAACAACTGAGTCTGATTGAAGAGAAAAGATTGGCTGCAATCTGTCATGGGCAGTTGTATCAGAAAAGAATGAAGAAGGCCTTCGATCAGAAAGTCAGGCATCGAGAGTACCAAGTAGGAGATCTTGTGCTGAAGAGAATCCTCCCTCCTCATACAGACCACAGGGGCAAGTGGACTCCGAATTATGAAGGACCATTTGTAGTAAAGAAAGTTTTCTCTGGTGGAGCACTCATGCTCAGCACCATGGATGGTGAAGATTTCCCGTCCCCTGTGAATTCGGATGCGGTTAAAAAATACTTCGCATAAAAAGACCCGCTGGACACAAAAACAGAATGTAAGTCCAGGCAAAAATAGGGCATCCCGGCGAGTCAAAAAACAGAATAAAAGACTCGGGCAAAAATAAGGGAAAATAAAAAAAATTGTACACCCGCTGAGTTGAAAAGCCGCATTGGACAGCTCAGGCAAAAATGGGTATCCCGATGGATTGAAAACCCGAAAGGGCGATCCATGCAAAATAAGGGAATAAGCGAACAACTGCATTCTGAGTTCGTCTGTATCATCTACAACTTGGTAAGCTTCAACGGGATCAAGCTTCGATCAGAATCAGCCTTCTTCAGAAAGCAAGGTGAAAAGAACGTCAATTGTCATACGAGTCATAGCAGAAGGGGAAGCTCCCTAAAGCGTCGTCAACATCGCCAGCACTTTGTTTCTCAATTTGTAACAATCTCTTCATTTTAGGAGATTTGTTCCTTTGACTGTATCTCGCCAATTCAGGGCATATGAATTAATAAAAATCAGATTTTCAGTCATGTCTCGTTTTGTACATTTTATTTGCAAAAAATGTCTGATGTCTTAAAAGAAAAAAAACTGATTGCATAAGTACAGATGTTCTTCTCTAAGAAAATAAAGAAACATGCTTGCAGGGAATATACTTACTCTCAAAAGTATCCTAACTCCTATGACGGAATCCAGTAAGGGATACCTCGGGATTATCTTGTGCGTTTTTCTATCTTTTTCAGGATTGCAGGTATCCGGAACGCAACTTGGGGCATGAAAGCTTCACCCTCAGCAAGCTGGCAGATCATTATCAACTCGGTCTATCTTCCATGTGGCATTGGAAGGTGCCCATTTCCCCAGCGAAGTTGCCAAATCAACATACACTCAATCTCAGCGTCTGAAATGCTCTATCCCCAGCTGAGTTGCCTCTCATTACTCTCCCCAGCTGAGTGGCCAACAACTCTCCCAGCCGTAGTACCAATCATTCCTCCTCAGCAGAATGCAAGAAGTCAGGGAATCATATCCCCACAGAATCCTCAGCCTCTATTCAGAAGAGCAACGCACGAAAGAATCACAACAGAGTGAAGAAAGCTTCTACAACCCCCAGTTGGGTCCCTCATTACAAGGACGTGTCAATCAGTGACCTGTATCCCCAAGCAGATACATCTCTCCAGGTCTATCAACGATCTCATCCCCAGCTGGGATGTCCATTTCAAACGGATTAGCCAGAGATCTTCGCAGCAACGGGATCCAAGTCCCGGCTTGGTATCTTTTGCACAATCATAGCATTCGCATCATATTATCCCCTCAGAGCGTAGCATTCCGTCTAACACGGAGCATTACGGCAAAAATCAAACATATAGCATAATCACAAGCCATGTTTTAAACTAACACTTGTGAATAATAACCATTCATCAACAATGTACAGAGAAATCCCCACCAGGGTCCCAGCAAAGCATTTGCCTCACAAATCACAAACACCAGTATATATTTCCTTTTGATACCCGTCCGTATCAACACTCCCCAGTAAAGTCGCCTGAACACTATTTACAAACAAAATCACCCGTATTACAGATACTTCCTGACACCCGTCCGTGTCATATCACCAGCAGAAAGCCGGAGACACCCTCTTTGCACTCACACATACTTATATATACACTTTCTTGACACCCGTCCGTGTCATATCCCCAGCGCAGTCGCTCATATACTTGTTGATATCACACTTTTCTCCTTCTAACACTCGTCCGTGTCACCCTCCTCAGCAGTTAAACACCATCTATACAACACTCGCTCTCATACAGATACTCGTCCGTATCTTGTACATACCAATTATATACCCACAGATTCAACAGTAGTTTTTGTTCTTTGTTAACCAGTTGGTGCTCGTCCGTACCATCATCTCAGAACATTGCGTCTAATGTTTGTTTCTACATGATACTCGTCCGTATCATACTCTTAAGGATGCTCGTCCGCATCTTTAATCCATACACTGTGTCAAACACTTTTGTCTTCTTGAATATAGACACTCGTCTGTGTCTACTATTCCTCAGAAGAGTCCCTTCAGATTCAACACTCGTACGTGTTCTCTGTTAACCAGTTGATACTCGTCCGTATCATCATCTCTGAACATGTGTTAGTTTGTTTCTACCCGATACTCGTCCGTATCGTAGTCTTATGGATGCTCGTCCGCGTCTTTAATCTATACACAACATCTAAACACTTATACTTTCTTTTCTTGGTTGTGAACGCTCGTCCGTGTTCACTATATCCCCAGTAGATTGCCAACAAAAAGCATTTTCCTTTTATCTGACACTCGTCCTGTGTTATGATAAACTTGAGAGCAGCCGTACCCTGCTGAGTGGTCGTCCTCCACTTCTTGATGGTCATCCTCCATCATGCTCATCCGATGGCCGTCCCCATCAGTGATTTTTAGCAGCCGTCCCCTGCTAGGTGGTCGTCCTCCACCTTTTGATGATCGTCCTTCATCATTTTATCCAATGGCCGTCCCCATTGTTGATTTTGGTTATCTGGCATTCGTCCTATGTCATGAGAAACCTCGAGAGCAGCCGTACCCTGCTGAGTGGTCGTCCTCCACTTCTTGATGGTCATCCTCCATCATGCTCATCCGATGGCCGTCCCCATCAGTGATTTTTAGCAGCCGTCCCCTGCTAGGTGGTCGTCCTCCACCTTTTGATGATCGTCCTTCATCATTTTATCCAATGGCCGTCCCCATTGTTGATTTTGGTTATCTGGCATTCGTCCTATGTCATGAGAAACCTCGAGAGCAGTCGTACCCTGCTGAGTGGTCGTCCTCCACTTCTTGATGGTCATCCTCCATCATGCTCATCCGATGGCCGTCCCCATCAGTGATTTTTAGCAGCCGTCCCCTGCTAGGTGGTCGTCCTCCACCTTTTGATGATCGTCCTTCATCATTTTATCCAATGGCCGTCCCCATTGTTGATTTTGGTTATCTGGCATTCGTCCTATGTCATGAGAAACCTCGAGAGCAGCCGTACCCTGCTGAGTGGTCGTCCTCCACTTCTTGATGGTCGTCCTCCATCATGCTCGTCCGATGGCCGTCCCCATCGTTGACCTTTTCTATCCGATGGCCGTCCCCATCGTTGATATTTTCGGCAGCCGTACCCTGCCAGGTGGTCGTCCTCCACCTTTGATGGCCGTCCCCATCATATTTCTTTTACCCCCAACAGAGCAGCCGTCCCCTGCTAGGTGATCGTCCTTCACCTTTGATGGCCGTACCCCATCATCTGTTTATTTCATTTATTCTTTAACCCGATGGCCGTCCCCGTCGTGGTCCCTTTTCTTTTTTAGCCCGATGGCCGTCCCCATCAGTGGTTACTTTGCTTTATGAACTCGATGGCCGTCCCCGTCATGTTTCATTAAATCCTCAGAGAATTTTGCAGCTTTATCTTGATGGCCGTCCCCATCATGATTTCATTTTCCCCAGCTAGTCGGCCGTCCCCGTCTTAGCTCTACCTTTTATCCCCAGCATGTCGGCCGTCCCCGTCATTGCGTTGTTTCCCGCCTTACAATATACTTTATTTTCCTTTACAATCTATATCCCTTTTCTTATTCATTCTGTGAGTGCAAATTTTGGACTGTCTTTGGTATTCAACCACAAGTTATCTTGTTTGCCTGTTAAGCCGTTGCTTACAACCTGCACAGCTAACTCATGTTTGAATAGGGGCAGCTGTAAACACCCCAAATTTGCCCTCACCCATTTCACCATGGCTTGTGATCATTCTCATATGCATAAACACAATCATATCACCTCATATCTCACTTTTGATTCACTGCATAGTTTCTAAGGCATCTGCACCTAGGTTTTGTGATCTGAGCAATACAAGAGCCCCTTAAGCCACTCCAAAGGCAACCAATCACTTCAAAGGGATCCATGTGTGTTCATCTATCATATTACATCCTCTCAAAGTCAAGATTTCAAAAGAATCACAAGAACTAGGGTTTGAATGGATGCAGAGCCAAGTTTGACTGCACAGTTGACTTTAAAATTAGGGTTTTGGTTTCAGAGGCCATAACCCCAAATTTTTTGGTCATTCTTGTTTCCATTGGTCTCTATATGGTATAGGGAGTATGCATATCAATTTTCATGAAGAAATTCCATGGGGAAGTCATCTGATCAAGAGTTGACTTTTCAGACAAGTCATTGTAAAATCAGGGCATCTGAGGCCCCCAATGACCCAACCAATGGTTGATCTTCATCATTTTGAGTGTATATGATCTTTATTTGATCATGGAAGAAGGTTTAAGTTCATAAAAATCAAGAATTTAGGGTTTTTGCAAATGTTGACTTTTTGGGCATAGTTGACTTTTTCAAGAATGCTCCATTTTAGGTCATTTTTCAAGCCTTGATTCTTGATCCAAAAATGCTTCAAATGGACAAACTTTGGTCATGAAAGTTGTAGATCTCATTTTTCCCTTTTCAAAAAGTACAAGAACATGATCAAACTCTTCTTGGATCAAAAGTTATGGTGTGGCAAAGTTGGCCAAAATCATTGATTTTCAAGGCATGTCTCAATTGGAAATTTTGCAAAATCATGAACCAATGCCTTTTGTGACCTCTAGTTCATTTCAAACCAGCATACAAACATTCTATAGGTCATACAAATCAGAATTGAACCAAAATCACATGTTCATGGTTCATGTAACAAGACTTTCTTTCATGGAGTACAAAAAGGCAACAACTTGCAAAAACACTCATGACACTTCTACCACTTGATGCATTGGCTGCTGAACCAAGCTAGCCTCACACACACATCATGCTGCACCAGAACCATGCCTTGTACTAGCTATAGATCAAGCCATACTTGCCTTACACAAAATTTGACTTTTTGCAAAAGGTGACTTACCAATCAATAAAGCACATGTCTTGTCATCTGACCAATGAGAGAGGTTTATGTGGACAAAGAGCAAGCCATTCCATACATCTAGCAAGGCTGAAACATTTCATAGCATCACATTCACAAAAACACTTCATTTTTGCATATTCCTTCGAATCTGCCTCCACAGCATACAAACACAAAAAAACATCTTCACCAATCATCTGGCCATGCTTTATTGAGTAGAAACCACCAAAGTTCAAGCCTGAAACCAGCCTGACCTGAGCTTCACCATTCCTCCCCTTCCAAACCAGAACTCTTCGAATCTCACTATCCAGTCAACAAACACATCATTTCTCTTCATCAACAAATCAGAAACATTCAAAGGAGTCAAAACCACCCCTCACATTGATCTGAGGCAGCCTGTACACAAAGCTCTTTTTTCTGCTACACCAGAGTTGGATCTTTCAAACCAGCCACTCTCCAAGCTTTCTGAGCCTCATTTTGCATTCAGGGAGTTCAAGGAAGCAAGCTTGCACAAGAAAAAAGCCCAGAAAGCTCACAAACAGAGAAGCTTCATCTCAGGTGAGCTTCATGAACTTTTTTCCCAGAAACTGTTTTTTGAGTTCTTTTATGATGCCTTGTGTTCCTCTGATCATGAATGTATGCTTACTTTTGCAAATAGTGTAGAAACCAGCATGTATGAAGCTTTTGAACATTTGCCCGTATTTTACATTTTGTTTCGATTCAGGCCCATGGGTGAAAATAAATGAATTTAGGTTGAGGGTTTAGGTTTAGATTTATGAGAGAGTCGTTTTGATGGAAGAAATTTGTTGTTTGGTGACCTACAGAAGAATCTAGGGTTTTGGCTCGCCGGAGAAGACGACCGGAAGTCTTCTCCGGCAGCCTGAAAGTCATTAGCCCTAATCTCAGGTCATTAATGAGATTTGAATATTGGGCGTTGGATGGAGTGGACCGGTTGACTTCGCGCGCGGATAGAGGGCTCAGATCATTTGGATTAGCCCTAATTCATTTTATTAACATTAATTAATTGCAATTAAGTTAATTGACTCAGAAACAATCCTGGCCCTTGGATCTGGCGCCAGTCAACCCATTCAAACCAGGATGCAATCCCAGCCTCTCCTTCTGTTTACTTTCCTTTTTATTTAATTTTAATTCATTTTCTTTTCCTTTTATTTGTTTAATTTATTTAAAATAGTAAAAATTGTCTAAAAATTATGAAACTTTTTCTCTTAAGTTTTATTAATTTTTATGACCCAAAAATATTTTTATTTTATTTTTTATCATTAAAAAAGTATTTTTAAATATTTAAAAGATTATTTTTAATTGATTAATGGAAATTAATTAATTAAAAATACTTTTAGGTATTTAAAAATCACCAAAAAATTCATGAAATGTTCTAAGACATTTAGAAACATTGTCCAACCTTCAAACCAAATTTATTTTTTGATCTTGATGCATTTTGAGAATTTTTCATTGAATTAAATCATTTTTTGTGCATTATTTTGATCATAAGTTCAAAAAATCATTTCTGCCTATTTGAGAAGAGTTGGACATTGATTATTTTTGCATTGCATTCTATTTGGCATGTAGTTTGTGAGATAAAATGGTCATGATTTGATTTTGCATTTTTCATTTGTTTGGCATTTCTTTTGTTTAGGAGCCTTAAAAACCCTAATGACTTAGAAAAATCATAACTTGAGATTGGTTGAGAGTTGAGACCTCCCCTTTGGACCTTGGTTTAGTATAGGTTTAGGTTTTCTTTGGATGTCATTTTCCATTTTTTATCTTAGGGTTTGCTTCTGTTTTTGGTTTTTGTTTGTTGTTTGATGCATAAACCCTAATTTGGGCTTTCTTTTGCATCCCTTTTTGCATTCTCTTGCACAACATGACTTGCCATGCCATTCCATGCCTCTATTTGATTCATTTGACATCTTAAGACATATAGAAAGCATGTTTGATCATTGCATCTTGCATTTGCCATGTTGTTTTCCATGTATGTTTCATAACTTTTCATGTAAGTTCATGCTCCTTAACTTGCATCACTTGCATCCATGATCTTGTATGAACATCTCCATGCCTTGTTTCATGCTTGTAGCATCTCATAACATCATTATCATCATCAACATGCTTCTGGTTTTGTTTAGCATCATGTCATCTCATTTCATTTTGCATTGCATTGCATTTCTTTCTAACATTTCAGGTGGTAAGTGAACTTGAGAAGTGAATTTGCCTTCACTTCTCATAACTTTTCTTTTCATCTCACTTGCATCCACTGCTGCATTTCTATATGTGTTTGAGATTGAGCTTGCACATTCTTGTTTCTCCTACTTTCTTTCTTCAAGTGACTTGACTTCTTGAATGAAGCAAGTCACTTTGCTTCTCCTGATCCTGTTCATCTGCTTCCTGGTGGTTCCATTGAAGATTGTTCTTGAAAACCTCACAAACCTTAGGAACAACCAAGCATGACAATGAATTAGGGTTTTGATTAGTCTCCCCTCTTAGTTTTACCTTTGTGTCTCTTTGAGTCATCTCTCCTCATCTCATAATCAGGGACTAAACCCTAAAGGCTTTAAGGCTTTGTGATTAAGCTTATGCCTGCATCCTTCTCTTAGGATGGAGTGTATAACTTTAATCCTAAGTGTTAAACCCTTAATGTGTTTAAATCTCTTAATCAATTCACTTAATAATCATCAAGACATCACACTTGTAACTTGGGCCTTGCATTAGGGTTCTAATTCTTCCTTAACTGGTTAAGAAGGACTAACCCTAGTGTTAATGGACAAGTCCCCCTCAAGTTGTCTTACAAACCCTAAAAATCACTTCATCATCTTACCATTAAATAAAATCCATCTAATAAAGGCTTGTTTTGTCATGAGTTTAATCCCTAATCATGGATTAAGTTGAGGAGTTTTCCTCAGCTTAAACATTCTCATCTATTATCCTTCTATTAGGATGGTGTAATGAGTCTGTTTAATCCTTGATTATGGATTAATCTCATTACTTAACACTAAACAAAAACAACAAAAACATCTAAATAATCACAAGTAGGTTAATGATCTTAATACCAAGGGTGATTAAGTGTGAGAATTTGACTTCACACTTAAGGTAGTCTCATTACCCCTAATCAGAGGGAAGATGTGATGAGTTTACTGATCCATTGATTTAGACTTAAGCTCATTAACTTATGACAAACTTTCAAAAGCAATAAAAGACTGAAAACTCAAAAAACAAACAATAATCGTCTCCTCCGGGATTCTTTTCTCATCACCTTCACTCACAAACGAGAACCTGCTTCTTCCGTCTAATGCAAGACAGTTCGCACCTGAGCCAGACAGGTCATACACTTGAGCATAGACAAGCAAGCAGTTCACAAGTCAATTCATCTTTCAGTCTCTTTGGGTCGAACTACGGTGTTCTGACTTCCTCATTGCACGAGAGGATACGTAGGCATAACTTAACTGTTATCGAACAAAAGTCTCTGTACATTCCCCCTCTTTCCAGCATTATTCCTTGAGCCTCGTAATCATGAGCATATTCTCATTCCTATTCCTACACTGACACACTTTGCACTTCTTTTACACTGACACCTGTACATCCCTTTCCAGCTCTTTTATACACACAAATTGCACTGACACTACCCCTTTAAAACACAAATCTTTTAAGCGTGGATCCCGTCGAGTACGACGGACAATCTGGGTGCTAATACCTTCCCAGGTTGTAACCAACCCCCTTTCTCAGTCTCTCTGGTTCGCAACCCGTCTTATCCATCTTTTTCTAGGTCTATGCAGCATTGCCTTTCCTCCGGGATAAAAATGCCTAGCTGGCGACTCTATTCATTCTCCAGTGAGTTCACGGCTGTGTGTTCTCACTGTTCCCTTCGCCGACCGTTCGCGTCTGTACCTTCATCTGATCAGTTCCATTTGTCGGGAGCGACACATAACATTAAGTCTTAGAGTCTTCAGAACTTTGTGCACATAGAACATTGTCTTTAGAGTCTTCAGAATCTTAATCTTCAGAACTAGTAAGTCTTCATAATCTTTCAGGCATTTAGTCTTCAAACATTAAGTCTTCGTTACTTCAAGTCATCAAAATCTTCAGAGCTTAGTTCTTTAGAAGATTAATTTTAGAAGCTTCACTTCACTATCTGACCAGAACGACATTCAGAATAATATCCACAAGAGCATTTCCAATGCAACATCCGCATCCTTGGATCTTTCTGATTGTGTTCAGATTCAGAAACACACTTGCTTCTTCAACACGCTTGTGACTAATGTTAGATATAGTAACTTCGCATAATAGCATTCGCGTACTCATTCATAAAGATTGTTTGATCTTAATATATAAAATATTCATGATCTTCACTTTAACAAACATCATAACATAAAATGGTTATTTCATAAGTACTTCATTGTTATCATCAAAACATAGAGATGGAATGTAGAGACAACTCTTGTTCTTACAATCTCCCCCTTTTTGATGATGACAAAACCATGTATTTTGATAGAAAATTTTATATAGGTGTTGTACCCCAAAATATTCCCTCATATATTCAAGATAATGTATCCAAAGAAGTCTCCTAATAGTCACAAGATTCACAATTGCTCACAAGGGTTTCAGGTTTCATCAGACAAAGCCTCCTCCTAAATGGATCTAAAACTAAGGTTTTAAATTTCTCAAGAAAACGTGGATTTCCAAAGCCTCAAGTGGACTTCATGACATCCCTTATACCTCAAAGAATCCTCATGTCAAGTTTCAAGGCCTTCCCTATAAGTTTGGTCAGTCAGATGCTCAGATACTTAAAAATCAGTTAACTTGGTCAACAAGTCAACTGTGATCAACATAAAGTCAAACTTCAAAAATTTTGGTCAACATCAAGATTATGAGGTTAAATTCATCATTTGATCAAGTTTTGATCATGATTCATCAAGGAAACCTCAGAATCATCAAGAATCAAGAGTTACTAAATTAGGGTTTTGTGCAAGAAAAATCAACTGAACTTTGACCAGCCATAACTTTCACATACTTCATCAAAAATTTCCCATACATATCTCGTTTTGAAGGAAATTCAATTCTCTACAACTTTGTGTCTCACAAGCCAAGTCCAAAAATGCTTCATTTGAGAGATATGAGCCAAGACATTACATGTCCTTTTAAAAGTCAACAAAAAGTCAACTTCTTCCAAGGCTCATAACTTTAAAATGGAAATTGATACGAACATGGGACCAAAAGGAGAAGTTAGAGGATATTATACGCTTTCTAAAAAGTCCTATAACATCTTCATGAGATAAAAATTGAGGGAGTTATACATTGTTGAAGTTAGGCAATTTTAAGGAGGTGTATGAAGCAGAAAAGGCCAAAACTCAAGTTTTCTTCAAATGGGCCCATAATCTTTCAACCCAAAATCAATCCTAAGACTATTCACGACCCATCGATTATATTTTCTAATTTTTATTATTTATTTTATATTTTATTTTATTTTAATCATTAAAATTCAATTTTAATTGAAATAAATTATAAAAAATCAAAGATTTGTTCTAAAATTTATTTTGGGATCAAATATTTGGTGATTAAGATGATTGATCATAGAAAAAATCGTACCAGACCAAAATAGCATGATTTCATTTGATTTTTTTGTGACAATTTTGGCAACTTGGTTTCTTCACCCACAAGCAATCACAAATCCATCTCTCAAGGCCCGAAAATCTTGACCTAATTACACTACTACATAAACACAACAAGACCACAAGACCTAGGACGAAATTCAAAGGCATAAGAACACTTTTCAAAACTCAAATTTTTGCAAGATACTTGATTTTCGGTTTCTCCATTCAAGCCCTTTCCAAAGAATTCTAAAGGTTGCAATTGGTTTATTGAAGCATCTTGAACATATCTCCATCATTATCATCCTAAAAAACATCAAGAATCAGTCAAATCGAATTCATGCTTACACCATATTTACATTTTTTTGATTTCATGACTTTAGGCGTTTTCAATTGATTTTGATTGTCTAACCTTGCTTATTTCATTGCATTAAAGCTTTCTGGGTGATTAAATTGAAGTTTCATTACAGGATTCGAGTTCCACCATTATTAGGGTTTCAAACTCAAATTTAGGGCTTCTTGATTTAGGCCATTTAAATAATGTTTGATGATATATTTGGATTGTGCAGGTCATGGACATTCGATTGGTATAAATATTATGGACTAATCGTGCATATTTTTTGATGTTTAAGAAAACACAGGTTTAGATGCGAAAAATAATCGCAACAAAATTCGTAATAAATTTCGCAAGAAATTTTTGAGGTTCGGAGGTTGAAGAAGATGGTTGGCGCGCTCATCAGAAATTCAAATTTTAATTTATTTTATATTTTGCGTGTTTCATATTGTTATCAATTGCGCGCGTTTGGTCTGGTTGTTGAGGGAGATGCATGCGAACCAACAGGCGTGGGTTCAAACCCAACCTCAACATTTTTTTAACTGATTTATTTTCTTTACTTTTATTATATAATTGTTTTGTTGTCGTTTACTAACACCATACACACGCTGGCCCAGTGGATGAGTGTGGTATCCTTGAAGCAGAGGGCGTGGGTTCAAGACTAGCCCCCAACATTTTGCAAACCTGGTTTTTTTCCTTTCTTAATTCTCTTTATTAATTTGTTTTCTTAATCAATTAAATAATTAACTAAAATTAACTTAATCCCCTTTAATCAATCTTCTTCTTTTAAATAAATTTCATAACCTTTTTTTTATTAAATTATTTTCGTTAATAAGTAATTTACTAGGTTTTCTTTTAATAAAAAAATTAATTAGTTAATTAATTAGATTTAGGTTTTTCTTAATCAAACCCTAATTTTTGTTAATAACCCTAATTTTTTAACAAAATCCTAATTTTCAAACTTGCTTTTTCAACCCTAATTCTCTAAAACCTTAAATTAACAGAAAACTTAATTTATTTTTCATAAAACAATAATTCCTTTTCTTTTTAATTTAAATTGCTCTATTTACTTCCTAAGAAAATTGTATAGGTCGTCTTCTATGTAATTTATTTTTCGCTTTTATTATGTAATTGCTCCTATCTTGTAATAGCGTAGGTTTAAATTTCTGCTTTAATTTTTCCGCATCTATTATTATGTAACTTCCCCGAAGCCATGTAATATCGTATGACCTTTTAATTTCTGCTTTTAAATTTCTGTAAATATTAATGTGTGGTTAGTAATTTATGGAGTGCAAAGAATAAATGAAATTAATTTGGATTTAGATCACTAATCACAAGATAAATAATTGAAAATAATATTCACACACGTATGTCGATTGTTCTACGATCGCCATCTGCACCTCCCAGGGTTTCCCCTCTTGGTTGCCTTCAATACAATGATCAAGTCCTTCGAATGTGGGGGTGTATTAGCAAATGTCCCTACAGATTAAAAATCATCATAGTCCCTTCAAGATTTAAAAGATCATAATCCCTTTGAAGTTGCCTACGAAATAAAGATCTTGTCCGTCGACGACCCTACGAAAAAAATGATGATTCTCCCTTCGAATTACTAAGACATCCCTACCATTTGCCTTCTATGACCATACGATGACCCTACGCCCGTCCTTATCAAATCCAAGGTAATGACTACTTACTCCTTAATAGTAAGGACAATCTTACCCATGAGACCAACTTAGGGTAGGTAGCGCTTAATTACTTGCTCACTCTTTCAAAAATCTTTTCACACCCCTCTTTTAAAACATTTTCAAACTCAATGCTTTGTATACATCCATACGAGGATCATTATAAAGACTTCTGAGAATTTTCTAAACACACACTGCACATTTTTCAAACAAGTTAAAGTGAGCTAAGTAATTAAGAGCCCATGGAAAACCATGGATACAAAGGGTGCTAATACCTTCCCTTTGTATAACCTACCCCCCGAACTCAAATATTTTAAAGGTATTTCTTGTTGTTTTATACCTTTCCTAAGTTGGATAAAATAAAAGTCGGTGGCGGCTCTTGCTATTTGCAACATAGTTTTTGTCAAATACAAAAACGCCCAAGTCAGTTCTCCCACCGTGTTATAGAATAGGCGACTCTGTTGGGGAGTACCAAGTAAAAGAGGGTTTACCTTAGGAATTAGATCACTTACTTGTTTGATTTGTTTGATTTATCTTTACTTGCCGTGGGGTTATTGTGTGAAAGATCCTAACCCAAATCTAGCGTACCTTAGGTAAGTAGCAATAGACCAAGGAAATTGTACGGCGTATACTGGTATGGTTGATCTGGTGGCTACAGTTAGTGTGACTTCTTGGATGGTTCTTATGTTCCTTAAGTAAGTTGAGGATAACATGAGGCTTCCATATGTTGTATTTAAAACTAACTACCCTTTAGAACCCTAATTGACCCATCTTGGCCTTTAGAAATTAGTGAGATAACCGGCTTTGGTGAAGTCTAAAGTTGGTTGATACTCGATACTACGCTCATTGAGATTCTAATCTTGGGGAGTTTTGGTTGGCAAGTTAGTTGCCTACTGAACAACGACCTTTGAGAAGAATCAATGATATAAAGATCACTTAGAACCCGGTTAATATTTTTTATACCCCAAAATTTTCCCTCCCACAATCAAGGCAATGTGTCTCAAGATTTCTCAATGATCAAAAGGTTCTCAAGGTCTTCAATTGGTCAGAAAGATTGAAGGATTCATCAAACAAAGCCTCCTCCTAAACAAAATAGCTAGAAATAGGGTTTTCAGTTTCTCCAAGGCCTCAAATGTGCTTCATAACATCCCACATGTCTTCAAGAATCCTCATGTCAAGTTTCAGAGCTTTTCCAATAAGTTTGACCAGTCAGATGATGAGATATTCAAAAATCAGTCAAGTTGGTCAAAAAGTCAAATTGAGGTCAACTGTGGTCAAATTAAAGTCAAACTTCAATATTTTTTGCCAACATCAATATTATGAGGTAAAATTCATCATTTGATCAAGGTTTGATCATGATTCATCAAGGAAATCTCAGATCATCAAGAATCAAGAAGTTTCTAAATTAGGGTTTTCATAGTAAACGTCAACTGAACTTTGACCAGCCATAACTTTCACATACTTCATCAGAAATTTCCCATCCAAATCTCATTTTGAAGGAAATTGAATCCTATACAACTCTGTGTCTCACAAGCCAAGCCTAAAAATGCTTCATTTGGAAGGTATGAGCTAAAACATTACATGTCATTTTAAAAGTCAACAAAAAGTCAACTTTTTGCAAAGCTTGTAATTTGAAAATGGTAAACGATATGGACATGGGACCAAAAAGGTTGGTTAGATGATTCTTCAATATTTCTAAAAAGTGCAAGAACACCTTCATAGCCTTAAAATTGAGAGATTTATGCCTTGTCAAAGTTGAGAAATTTTCAAGGGGTATATGAAGCAAATAAGGTCTAAACTTCAAAATTTTCCAAATGGGCCCATAAAATTGCAACCCAATCTCAAAGTTAAGATCATGCTTGACCCCATGATTATTTATTCTGATTTTTATAATTTATTTTATATTATTTTGAATTTTATTTGTTAAAATTCAATTCAAATAAAAATAAAATATAAAAACTCAATATTTAGATTTGATTCTTGTTCTAGAAGCTCATAAATAACATTAAGATGATTTTATACACTCCCAAATTCGTGCAAGACCTTTTAGGAATGAGGAGATTTGATTTTTTTTGCATTTATGATCAAGGATTTCTTCACCACCAAGTAATCAAAGTTCATGATCCACAAGCCCAATTTCTGACCTAATTTCACTATACTATAAGTACATAACATGATCAAAGCAAGGGACACGTTTGGGCAGGCTCAAAAACATAAGATACAAGTTCAAAAAAACCAAGAAAAGTGAGATTCAGATTTTTTGGTTTAAGGTGTTAACTAAAGGTTTGAACATACAAAAATGTTCCTAAAGGCTTCACAAACATGTTCCTATTGTCATTAACATCAAAATATTGTGCTTCATGGCCAACCGATCGTGTTTTGTTCATCTTTGCATTTTTTTCGATTCACATGATTCACGTTATATAAATTAATTTTGATTGCATATTTGTGTTTGTGTTGATAATTAGATGTTGTATGGACCATTTGATTGAATTTTCCTTGCAGGTTAAAGAAAACGCCATGGCTAGGGTTCTTCACCTTAGTTTAGGGTTTTCCAAAATAGGCCATATAAAAGCTTTTTAAAACCATATTCGTGACCTCCAGATCTTGGGTGTTTGAATGACATTCTTATTGAAGGATAATTGTTATCATTTTGATGCAAATGGGATATATAGGATTACATGTGAAAATAATTTCGCAGGAAAATTCGTATGTGAATTCGCTGGTGTTTTCGCAACAACGGAGGAAGTAGATGAAGACCAGTGGCGCGAAAAAGGAATTTTGAAATTTCAATTTATTTTATTATGCTTTATTGGTATTGATATTTCAGAAAGAATGCTTGGCCTGATGGTAGAACGCGCGTGTGGGAAGCCTTGGTACCTTGGTTTGATCCTAGGCTTGCGTATTTTTTTTAATATTCATCAGTTTTTGCAGGTTTATTATATAATAAATGTTATCTGGCTTATAACCAAAGCGCGTGCCTAGCTCAACTGGTTGGATGCATCGTTTGGGAAGGTAATAGACCTGGGTTCGATTCCCAGGTCTTTATTTTTTTGAGCGGATTTCTTTCTTTTCCATGTTTTTTTATATTTTGATATTTTATTTAATTTATTTTAATATATTAATTATTCTAATTAATTTGAAATAATAAAACCAAAACCTTTCTTAATTAAAAATCCAATAATTTTATATGTAAATAACTTTTATCATTTCTTGTAAATTAAATTAATTTGTTAAAATTATTTCCTAATCAATTAAGTCTACTTAATTTGATAGTAATTAACAATCTTTTCTTAATAAATAAATAACTCTTTTTTATAGTAAAACCTTCAATATTTTTCACAATTTAATTAATTTCTAAATAGAATAATAATTTAGTTAATATTTTTTCTAAAACAATTTCTAATAACATTATTTTCTTAACTATACTTTTGATTTCTCTAAATAATTAAAAATCAATTAATTGAATCCATATTTTCTTAATAACTTTTTTGTTAACCCTAAAACCCTAACCTAATTTCTAACCCTAAAACTTAATTTATTTTTCTTTATTATTTCTTTAATTTATTTTTGCTTTATTATTTTCTCTATTTTGCTTTATTAGAAAAAATATATAGGTTTGTAATTATTGTAATTTATTTTCTGCCCGATCATTTTGTATCTACCCCTAAGCCATGTAATAGATAGGGCTTTATTCTTGCTTTTTATTTTCGTAAATATAATTGCGTGGTTAGTAAGTAGGGAGTGAAAAGACTTAATTGAAATTAATTTGGACTTAGAAAATATAATAAAAAGAATAAAATATCTGAAAATAAACACTCACACACGTAAGTCGATCTATGATCGCCGTCTGCACCTCCTAAGATTATTCCTCTTGTTTGCCTTCAAAAACGATCAAGTCCCTCGAAAGGGGTGTCTTAAGCAAAACCCTAATAGAGAAATCGTCTTGTCCCTCCCTCCGGTTAAATGATCAAAGTCCCTACGATGTTGCCTAAAATGATCTTGTCCCTTCCAAATTAAAAGATGATAGTCTCTCCCAATTGCTAAAGACACCCCTAGTTGCCTTCATTGACCGTATGATGACCCTACGCCCGTCCCTTAAAATCCAAAGTAACAACTACCTATTCCTTAATAATGGGGATAGTCTTATTACTCTTGAAAGAACATAAAAGAACATAAAGACAAATGTAGGGTAGGTTCCTCTAAGTAACTTGCTCACTTCTTAAAACAAAAACTTTTCACACCTCACTTATTCAAACTATTCTCAAAAAAATAAGGCTTTGTATACATCCATACGAGGGTCATTACAAAATACTTAGAATTTTTTTTCTAAACACACACTCTTCACAATTTTAAAACAAAATTCAAGTGAGCTAAGTAACTAAAAGCCCATGGATCACCATGGATATAAAGGGTGCTAACACCTTCCCTTTATATAACCTACCCCCAGAACTCAAGTCTTTAAAACCAAGGTCTTTCCTGTTCTTTTATGTCCTTTCCTCTTGGATAAAATAAAAGTCGGTGGCGACTCTTGTTATCCGCAACATGACTAAAAAGTCAGTTTTCCCACCGTGTTACAGAACTGGCGACTCTGTTGGGGAGTTCTAAGTAAAAGAGGGGTACCCTTAGGAATTAGATCACTTAAATTGTTTGTTTGTTTGCTTTATTTTTTCTGTTGGGCTTTTTATGTGAAAGATCCTAACCCGGATCTAGTGTACCATAGGTAAGTAGGAATAGACCAAGGAAACTGTATGATGTATACCGATATGGTTGATCTGGTGGCTACGTTAGAGTGACTTCTTGGAGGGTTCTCATGTTCCTTAAGTAAGTTGAGGATAACTTCAGGCTGCCATATGTTGTCAATACACTAACTGACTTTGTAGAACCCTAGTTAACCCATCTTGACCTTTAGAAAGTAGGAGATAACCGGCTTTGGTGAAGACTGAAGTTGGTTGATACTCGATGCTATGCTCATTGAGATTCTAATCTTGAGGGGTTTTGGTTGGCAAGTCAGTTGCCTACTGAACAACAACCCTTGAGAAGGATCAGTGATATTGAGATCCCTTAGAACCTGGTTACTTTTATAGGACAGGATGAACCATCTAAACTTCATGGGGAGGGTACTTACCTTTAAACCTCATGCAAGCCTCTAAACCTAGGACTATTGTGTGAATTGCTTGTGCGTGCCATATGTTTGTGATTGAGCATAACATCATGACATCATGACATCATAATCATAGCATTTTCACTAACCATTTCAAGGACCAAAGGATTTATCTTTGTTTTTTGTTGCAGGTCATGGTTTCTGCTCGTAAGAACATTATTCGGATCAACTTTGTAAGGATACCTTCTAAGCTTAAGGAATTGGTTTCTAAGGTTTCTGATAGCTTTCAGTTCATCAAGAAGCATGGTCACCTATTGGATCTAGTTACTTCAGGGTTCAATGAATACATAATGAGTGTCCTATTCCAGTTCTTTGATCCTAAACACCATTGCTTCACATTCCCTGACTATCAGCTGGTACCTACAATGGAAGAGTTCTCCAAGCTTCTGGGAGTGCCTATCCCTGATCAGAGACCCTTTACAGGCTTAGAGAAAGAGCCTAAACCTGAAGTCATTGCTGCAGCCATACATTTGAAGAAATCATACATTGTATTAGAAATGAGAAGCGGAGTTAATGGTATCCTTGATAAGGTATTGATGGAGAAAGCTCATGTGTTCTTGGATACTATGAGCTATGATGCTTTTGAGGAGATCTTAGCCTTGTTGATCTATGGCTTAGTGTTGTTCCCTAATCCATACTAGTTCATAGATGTACACACCATCAACATCTTTTTGACTCACAATCCTGTGCCTACATTGCTTGGAGACATCCTGCGCTCTCTTCACACTCGTACTACTAAGGCACGCAAAACTCTGATGTGTTGCATACCTCTACTTTCCAGGTGGTTTATTTATCACCTTCCCCGATCAGTGATGAAGAATGAACAAGGGTTCAAGTGGTCTAGGAGGATCATGTCACTTTCTCACTCAGATATTCATTGATGTTCTCGATCTATGGAGAGTGTCACTATCATTGACTGTTGTGGAGAGTTCCCTAATGTGCCACTCCTTGGAATTATAAGGGGTATTACTTATAACCCCTCCTTAGCTCTACAACAGTTTGGCTACGCTCGGAGTAATGCTCCTCATGATATGCTTATTCAAGGAATTGTGTTTGATTACGACAACGATCTTCATGGTTATCATCAAAGGTTCATACGAGCATGAAACAAGGTGAACAAGGTTGAAAGCAAGACTCTAGAGCCAAAGTATTCCATTCCTATGGAACCTTATCTCAGATGGGTTTGATCTCGTGCTTAGACTTTTATGATGCCATATCATGTTGTCCTACCTGTTACTGTTGAGCCTACCATTGAAGGAGAGGTCCCTTATACCATCTTCCATCCCAATATGCCTACTGATTTAGAGGAGCTGCAAAAGTCTTGGGTCCAACTGAAAGAGCAAAGAGACACTTTTGAAGCCCAGTTCAGAGCTAGCCATGAGAAAGTTCTAGAGCTGACAAAGCAACTTCGCGAGGAGCAGAATCTCAACACATACCTCAACACAAAGAGGAAGCGTCCATGGGAGACTTAAAACCCTATATATTTATTTTTGTACTTTATTTTCTTATTTCCTTTCATTGTAAGCCCAAGGGGCAATTTATATTAAACAATTACTAATAAAAGTTCTTATTTATGTTTGTTCTTAGCAAATTTAAATCCTACTTGGTCCTTGAAAACATTGCATATCCATTTACATACCATTTCATTGCATCACAGGTTTCTTACAACATGTATCTTATCTTCTCGCTGTTTATTTCAGCAGAAATGACTCTCGAACAATCTGTCAAGGAACTTTAAGCTCAAAGTGCTCAATTCTAAGAGGTCATTCTGAACTTGTCCAGGGGACAAGATGAGTTGAAAGCTCTCCTTACCAAGAAAAAGAAAAAGACCAGAAAATAAGTGGATGTCATCAACCTGGGCAGAAGGTTCAAAGGTCCAGTCAAGGCATATGAGGAAGTTGAGAACCCTGGAGATGAGGATTCTGCAAGAGAAGATAATAGTCTACATGGTACTGCCGAGAACTCTGATAATGAGGATAATTATTATCATGATTCGACTAGTGATGAGAAATATAGGATGTTGGAAAACCGTGTGAATACTATGGAACTATAGAAGACCATTGGGTTTGATTTTGAAGATTTGAGCTTGATTTATGGAGTTTCTATCCCTGTTGGTTTCAAGGTCCCTACCTTTGTGGGGTATGATGGTGTTTCATGCCCAAAATTGCATCTGAGGTCCTATGTCAGGAGGATCCAACCACATACTCCTGATAGGAAGTTGTGGATGCATTTATTTCAAGAGAGTTTGTCTGTAGCTCAATTAGAATGGTACTATCAGCTGGAGAGTACCAACATTCGTGGCTAGAATGATCTTGCTAAAGCTTTCTATAAGTAGTATCAATATAATGCTGATTTGGCACCAACTTGCATGCAACTCCAAAGCATGTCCATGGGTCCTAAAGAAAGTTTCAAGGAATATGCCCAGAAATGGAGAGATATGGCAAGTAGATTTCAACCCCCTTTGACTGACAAGGAATTAGTTGATATGTTTATGAGTACATTGACTGGCTCTTTTTACAGTCATCTGATTGGAAGTTCATCCTCTGGTTTCACTGAGATGATAATGACTGGAGAACGTGTGGAGAGTGGAATACGAAGTGGAAAGATTCAGATGACTTCCTCGTCAAGCACCACCAAGAAGCCTTCCAACAAGAAGAAAGAATCTAATGCTGTGTATGGCCAACATGGTCGTGGTAATCGTAACCAATATGTGGGAGCTGTTTTGATTTCTAATCCTCCATCTGCCCAATAAAAGAACAATCAAACTAAACAGAGCATGCCCAGGAGGCAATTTATGAAGATCAATATGTCGTTGGCTCAGGCGTTACAACATATGTTGAAAGGAGAGCTGATCACTTTGAGAGATCCTCCTGTTAATACCAATACTTCCTCTCCCCGTTACAATCCTAATGCAAGGTGTGCATACCATTATAATAGCCCGGGACATGATACTAACAGTTTCTGGGCGTTGAAGAATAAGATTTAGGATATGATTGATGCTGGAGAAATTGAGTTTGACCCTCCAGAGACTCCTAATGTGATTACTGTACCTATGCCCAAGCATGAGAAGAATATCAGTGATGTGGATGAAATATCTTATGTTTACACTGTGGAAGAATTAAATATTCCTCTATCCATTGTCAAGAAGAAGCTGATGCAAGCCAGTTTATTTCCGGGTTACAATGAAGATTGTTTTTACTGTGCTTATCAACCCAATAGTTGTTGGAAGTTGAAGGAAGGTATTCAGCGCTTGATTGACAATCGTATTATACTATTTGAGAAGACCCCTTCTATGGAGAGTTTATGTGAAGGCCTGGATCAAGATCTGAAGCTTGAAGATGTGGCTATGGTTGGTAAAGTTCCTGTGAAGATTACTTCCAAAGGTCCTGTGAAAATCACCTCAAGAGGTCCCGTGAAGATTACTGCTGAGCCAAAGGTGGCTCCTATGATTATTACTACTCCTGGTCCAATTCCATATACATCTAACAAGGCTATACCCTGGAATTATGGTTCTGATGTTTATATCCATGGTGTAAAGCAAGAACCTTTGACTATTACACCTGCTACTAATGATAATCCTGGTATTGACAATATTGTTGGATCCAGTAAAGTTACTAGAAGTGGAAGAATCTTCTCTCCAGAAGATACCTCAAAGATTGTTGCTACTCCAGCTAATACCTCCAACTCTAGGCCAAGTACTGAAGCTCGGGACAAAGAACCTGTAGTTGAATCCACTCCAGCTAAAATCCCAATTGAGGAAGATCTTTCTAAGCAGATGGAAGAAGTTCGGAAGATCATCCGCAAGAGTGATTATAATATTATTGAACAGTTGGGGCATACTCCCTCCAATATTTCTATGTTGTCTCTGCTATTATGTTCTGAAGCCCATGCTAAGGCTTTAATCAAATTTCTGAAGGCTGCTCATGTACCACATGAAATCTCCGTAGACCAATTTGAAAATTGTGTTGCTCATCTGACTAGTGATAATGGTTTGGGTTTCTCTGATGCTGACTTGACCCCTGCTAAAAGAAATCACAACAGAGCTCTGCATATCTCCATTGAATGTAGGGGCACTACTCTGTCTCATGTTTTGGTGGATAATGGTTCTTCATTAAATGTATTACCAAAGGAAGTTCTGGACAAACTCAATCTGGAAAATGCTATACTAAGACCTAGTAATGTAGTGGTGAGGGCCTTTGATGGTTCAAGAAGGATGGTGCATGGAGAAATTTATTTGTCAATCAAAGTGGGGTCTCAGGTCTTTGATTCTACATTCTATGTGATGGATATTCGTCTTGATTATTCCTACTTTCCTGGGCGCCCTTGGATACATGAGGCAGGTTTTGTGACCTCCTCTCTACATCAAAAATTAAAATATCCAGTGAAAGGTAAAATTGTCACTATCTATGGTGAGGAAGAATACATGGTCAGTCATGTGAACACATTTAAATATGTTGAGATGGAGGGTGAACTTGTTGAAACTCCTTGCCAGACATTTGAAGTAGTTCCTCAGCCTATCCCTGCTGCCCAGCCTGTACCAGTTGCTAAAAGAGTCCTTATGATTACCAGAACGCCTCCTACAATGGCCTAACTAAAAGATACTAAAGTTGTAGTTGAAGAAGGTGGTTGTACTATTTGGGGTCAGCTTCCTGACATTCCTTACAAATCTGACAAGTTCGGTTTGGGTTTTACTGCAGAGTCTCAGAAGGTCGTTCGTCGTGCTCGAGCTATTCGTATCACCAACAAGGGAGTTCAGAGGGATCAAGTCAATGTTGTGGAGGTTTCTGATGAAGACTGCAACTTGGATAATTGGATTTTTCCTACCATTTGCAACGGGCTTAACAATTGGAAAGCTGAAGATTTTATTCTTATCTCCTTTAGTCAGGAGTAATTGCTATTGTTGTCTTTCTTTATTTAGATTTTGTAATATCGAACAATTAAAAACTTTTTAACCTTGTGCCTAGCCCAGGGCACAATGGTATGCTTGTTAAGGGTTATCATTTCATTTGCATATTTCTCATTCAATAAAGTTAATGGACGTTTTTGCTTTCGTAAATATTGCGCTCTTTGTCTTTCTTTTATTTTTCTTTTTAAAAAAACCTATGTGTTCTTACACACACTCACATCACTAAAATGCAGATCCTTATCCACTATGGATCCTGTTGATAACAATTCTGCTATTGCTAATTATGACTTCGAAAATCCGATCTACCATGCCGAAGATGGAAATGAGGAAGATTGTGAAGTGCTTGCTGAACTTGCTAGGTTGCTACAGCAAGAAGAGAAAGTTATATAGCCGCACGAAGAACCAATCGAAGTTGTGAATCTAGTAACTCAAAAAGGATAAGAAATAGGTTAAGATAGGAGCTGAGTTAGAAGACGATGTTAAAAACAGACTAATTCAAATGCTACGTGATTATGTAGAGATTTTTGCTTGGTCTTATGAAGATATGCCAGGGCTGGATACTGACACTGTGGTTCACCATCTGCCAATGAAAGAAGGTTGTCGCCCAATAAAGCAGAAAGTTCGTCGTATGCGTCCAGATATGTCAGAAAAGATCAAAACTGAAGTAATGAAACAATTTGAGGCAGGATCTTGGCTGCAACTTCTTATCCCCAATGGGTGGCTAATGTAGTGTCGATACCAAAGAAGGATGGAAAGGTTCGTATGAATGTAGATTACAGGGATCTGAACAAAGCCATCCCTAAGGACGATTTTCCACTTCCACATATTTTTGTTCTGGTGGACAACATTGCTCAACATAAGGTATTCTCTTTTATGGATGGTTTCTCTGATTACAATCAAATTAAGATGGCGCCTGAAGATATGGAGAAGACTACGTTTATCACACAATGGGGCACTTTTTGTTATAAGGTAATGCCATTTGGTTTGAAGAACGTTGGGGCAACATATCAGCGTTGTCGCTCCCGATAAATGAGAAAGGCTCAAATAAGGGTACAGACGCGAACGGTCGGCGGAAGAGGGATGAAATGGGAACACACAGGAGTGAACTCATGAGAAAAGAAAGAGTCGCCAGCTAGGAATTTTTATCCCGAGGGAAAGGTAATGCTGCATAGACCTAAGAAAGATATGGATAAGACGGTTGCGAACCAGAGAGACTGAGAAAGGGGGTTGGTTACAACCTGGGAAGGTATTAGCACCCAGATTGTCCGTCGTACTCGACGGGATCCACGCTTAAAAGATTTGTGTTTTAAAGGGGTAGTGTCAGTGCAATTTTGTGTGCAAAAGAGCTGGAAAAGGATGTACAGGTGTCTGTGTAAAAGAAGTGTGAAGTGTGTAAATGTACAGTGTCAGTGTAAGAACAAGAGTGAGGTGCTCATGATTATGAGGCTAAAGAATGATACTGAAAGAGGGGGAATATACAGAGACTTTTGTTCGATAACTGTTAAGTTATGCCTACGTATCCTCTCGTGCAATTAGGAAGTCAGAACACCGTAGTTCGACCCAAAGAGACTGAAAGGAATTGACCTGTGAACTGCTTACTGGTCTATGCTCAAGTGTATGACCTGTCTGGCTCAGGTGCAAACTGTCTTGCATCAGACGGAAGAAGCAAGTTCTCGTATATGAGTGAATGAGGTGAGAAAAGAATCCCGGAGGAGACGATTATTGTTTGTTTTTGTGTCTTCAGTCTTTTATTGCTTTTGAAAGTTTATCATAAGTTAATGAGCTTAAGCCTAAACCAAGGGATTAGTAAACTCATCACATCTTCCCTCTGATTAGGGGTAATGAGAATACCTTAAGTGTGAAGTCAGCATCTCACACTTAAACACCCTGATGTAGGATTAAGATCATTATCCTACTTGTGATTAGTTAAATGTTTTTGGTATTTTTGTTTAGTGTTAAGTAATGAGATTAAGCCATAATCAGGGATTAAACAGACTCATTACACCATCCTAATAGAAGGATAATAGATGAGAATGTTTAAGCTGAGGAAAGCTCCTCAACTTAATCCATGATTAGGGATTAAACTCATGACAAAACAAAGCCTTTATTAAATGGATTTTAGTTAATGATTAGATGATGAAGTGAGTTTTTGGGTTTGTAAGACAGCTTGAGGGGGACTTGTCCATTAACACTAGGGTTAGTCCTTCTTAACCAATCAAGGAAGAATTAGAACCCTAATGTAAGGCCCAAGTTACAAGCTTGATGTCTTGATGATTATTAGATGAATTAATTAAAGGATCTAAGCACATTAAGGGTTTAACACTTAGGATTAAAGTTATACACTCCATCCTAATAGAAGGATGCAGGCATAAGCTTAATCACAAAGCCTTAAAACCTTTAGGGTTTAGTCCCTGATTCTGAGATGAGAAGAGAAGACTCAATGAGACACAAAGGTAAAATCTAAGTGGGGAACTAATCAAAACCCTAATTATTGTCATGCTTAGTTGTTCCTAAGGTTTGTGAGGTTTACAAGAGACATCTTCAGAGAAACCACCAGGAAGCAGATGAAAGGAACAAAGAAAAGCAAAACAACTTGCTTCACTTAAGAAGTCAAGTTGCTTGAGGAAAGAAAGTAAGATAAAGAAGAATGAGCAAGCTCAATCTCAAACACAAGACAAAATGCAGCAATGATGCATAAGAGGAATGAAAATAAATTGTGAGAAGTGAAGGCAAATTCACTTCTCAGAGTTACTTACCACCTGAAAAGTTAGTGAAAGGAATGAAATGCAATGAAAAATGAGATGAAATGGGATGATGCAAACTAAAACCAGAAGCATGAGTGTGATGATAATGATGATAAGAGATGATGTAAATATGAAACAAAGCATGAGGATGATCATACAAACACATGGATGCAAGAGAAGCATGCTTAGAAACATGAACATACATGAAAAGTTATGGAATGCAAATGACATACAACATGGAAAATGGAAGAAGCAATGATCAAACATCTAAGATGTCCTAAGATGTATTATGAATCAAATGGATGCACAAAATGTCATGGCAAGTCATGGTATGCAAGCAAATGGGAGATGGATGCAAATGAAAGCCCAAATTAGGGTTTATGATCAATGCACAAAACAAAAATCAAAACCAGAAGCAAACATCATGATTAAAAATTGAAAATGCATTCAAAGGAACCCTAAACCTATACAAACTCACTGCCCAAAGGAGGGGTTCTAACTCTTAACCTAATGAGGGTTATGAATTTCTTAAGATTGCTAGGGTTTTAAAGTACCTTGTCAAGAAAAATGTCAAACAAATAGGAAATGCAAGATCAATTCATGCCAATTTAATCCTATAAACTACATGCTAAACAAGATGCAATGCAAAAAGAATCAAAGTCCAACTCTTAAAGGCTAGGCAGAAATGAATTTTTGAAGATTGGATCAAAATAATGCTTTAAAATGAAATTAATTCCATGGAAAATTGTCAAAAGACATCAAGATCAAAAAAGAAATTTGGTTTGAGAGTTGGACAATGTATCTAAATGATTCTAAATGTTTCATGAATTTTTTTGTGATTTTTAAATACCTAAAAGTATTTTTAATTAATTAACTCTCATTAATTAATTAAAAATAATCTTTTAAATGATTTAAAAATATTTTTTAATGCAAAAAATAAAAATAAAAATGTTTTTGGTTTCTGAAAATTAATAAAAGCTTGAATAAAAATTTTCAGAATTTTTCAAAGTGTTTTACTATTTTAAATAAAATGTAGAAAACAAATGAAATAAAAAGAAACTAAAATGAATTAAAACTGAAAAATAAGAAAGTCAGCAAGATCAAGGGCTGAGGTTTGAACTCACACGCGCGCGAATTGACCTGACGCGCATCTGGACGGCCAGCATTCAAATTTGCTAATTATGATTAGTGCCCTAATTAAATGCCCTAATGACTTTCAGATGACCGGAACAGTGGTTCCGGTCATCTTCTCCGACGAGCCAAATCTCTAACTCTCTCTACACGCAATAAAAATGAAATCTAATTGCCCAGAATCCATCCCCATTCAACACTGAATCAAAAACCCCCAAACAAACATCATTTTTCATCCATTAATCAAGCAAATCGAAGCAAAACACATTTAGGGCAAAAAGTTCCAGACAGCTCATACATGCTCAATATTCCACCATTTTCATTTTTAAACACATCATGATGATCAGGATATCATATAGAATCAGTTTATAACAAGTAAAATGAGTTCTGGAAAATTTATTCTTGGTGAATACCTGAGCTGAAGTCCTTCGAACAGGAGCTTTCTGACCCTTTCTCTTATGCAAACTCACTCCTTTAACCCTCCTGAACTCAATGGGATGCTTCACAACTCTTGTTGATGGCTGGTTTGAGAGATGGCAGAAGTTCTGTTCAAGGCAAGGTGGTGATCGTGTTTTTGATTCAGTGAGTTCCAGGCTATGGTGATGGGTGCTTTTTGATCAGTGAAGTATGCTGAGTTTGTTTGTGAAGTTTATTTGTGTGTTTGCAGCTTGTGGAGAGTGTTTCGAATGCTTTTGCAAATGGGGTGAAAAATGAGAGAGCTGTGTTCTTGGTGCTTTCAGGCTTGTGTTGTATATCAAATGTCTTGCTTTTGGTTTGTATAAACAAATGGGATTGGTCAGATGAGTTGATGTGTACTGCTGTGATTGGTATGGCTCAAGTTGCCAAAATGTCAAACTTGTGTAAGAGAGGTATGGGTTGCTAGCTAGCCAAGGACAAATGGGGTGTCCTGCGCAGCAAGAAGTGTGGAGAGCCCTAGGATTGTTTGTGGAGTCAGCAAGCAAGTGGGTTCAAACTTGAGTGAGTTTTTGCAACTTGCCTCACTTTTGCTTCTTTTGAAATTTCTTGCTCCATAAGTCATGAAAATGAGTGATCCCTTGGCCCATTCTGATTTTTAGGTCTTGGTACATGCTTGTATGAAGATTAGAAGTTTATTTGATAGCTCAATTTGCCTTGGCAAGTGAATTTGCCACTTTGCCTCTTTGGTAGAAAACCTCAAATTTTGTGATTTTTGCCAACTTTGACAAGCCATAACTTTTGATCAAAAATGAATTAGGTCAAGTTCTTGTACTTTTTGAAAAGGGAATGATCCATTCTACAACTTTCATGACCAAAGTTTTTCCATCTGAAGCATTTTTGAATCAAAAATCAAGGGTTGAAAAAGTTTCCCAAAATGGCAATTTTCAATATAAGTCAACTTTCCCAAAAAGTCAACTTTGCAAATGACTTGAAATTCTCCAATTTTGTGAACACCCTTTGGTTGGGTCATTGGGGGCCTCAGATGCCCTGATTTTGCACTGACTTGCTTAGAAAGTCAACTCTTGATCAGATGACTTCCCCATGGAATTTCTTCATGAAAATTGATATGCATGCTCCCTATACCATATAGAGACCAATAGAAACAAGAATGACCAAAAAATTTGGAGTTATGGCCTCTGAAACCAAAACCCTAATTTTAGGTCATCTGTGCAGTCAAACCTGGCTCTGCTTCCATACCATTCTCAGTTCTTGTGATTTTTTTGACATTCTTGACTTTGAGAGGATTCTTGACTTTGGAGTTATGGACCCCTTTGAAGTGATTTATGACCTTTGGAGTGGCTCAAGAAGCTCTTGGATTGCTTAGATCACAAACCCTAGATGCAGATGACTTTGAGACAATGCAGTGAATCAAAAATGTGGGATGAGATGCTATGATTGTGTTTATGCATATGAGGATATCACAAGCCATGGTGTGAATGGGTGAGGGCAAATTTGGGGTGTTTACAGCTGCCCCTATTCAAACATGAGTTAGCTGTGCAGGATGTAAGCGACGGCTTATCAGGCAAACAAGATAACTTGTGGTTGAATACCAAAGACAGTCCAAAATTTGCACTCACAGAATGAAGAAGAAAAGGGATATAGATTGTAAAGGAAAATAAAGTATAATTATAAAGTGCGAGCGACGGGGGACGACCGCCGAGCAGAGGATGACTGCTGGGGAAAGAGCAACGACGGGGACGGCCGACATGCTGGGGAGAATGCGGGAAATAAAGCAATGACGGGAACGGCCGACATGCTGGGGATATAAGAGATTATGATGGGGACGGCCATCAAGTAAAGCTGTAAGATTCTCTGGGGAGTATGTAAAAAGTAAATGATGAGGTACGGTCATCAGGTTCATAAAGTAATGCAAACAACGATGGGGACGGCTATCGGGCTAAACTGATGAAGGACGATCATCAGGAAAAGGAAAAGGGACCACGACAGGGACGGCCATCGGGTTTAAAGGATAAATGAAATAATGATGAGGGACGGTCATCAAAGGTGAAGGACGATCACCTAGCAGGGGACGGCTGCTCTGAGGGGGATAAGATGAGGGACGGTCATCTAAGGTGAAGGACGATCACCTGGCAGGGTACGGCTGCCGAAAGTATCGCGACACAGGACGAATGCCGGATAAAAGGTCAACGATGGGGACGGCCATCGGACGAGCATGATGAAGGAAGATCATCAAGAGGTGAAGGACGATCACCTAGCAGGGGACGGCTGCTCTCAAGGCTTACCATGACATAGGACGAATGTCAGATAACAAAATCAATGATGGGGACGGCCATCGGATAAAATGATGAAGGACGATCATCAAGAGGTGAAGGACGATCACCTAGCAGGGGACGGCTGCTAAATATCACGACATAGGACGAATGTCGGATAAAAGGTCAACGATGGGGACGGCCATCGGATAAGCATGATGAAGGACGATCATCAAGAGGTGAAGGACGATCACCTAGCATGGTACGGCTGCTCTCAGGGTTTATCATGACATAGGACGAATGTCAGATAGAAAAGAAATTTTGCTTTGCTGGCGACCTACTGGGGAATAGTAAACACGGACGAGTGTTCATATCCAAGAAGTAAAAGGTATAAGTGTTTTGGTGTTGTGTATAGAATAAAGATGCGGACGAGCATCCCTAAGACTACGATACGGACGAGTATCGGGTAGAAACGAATACTGACACGTGTTCAGAGATGATGATACGGACGAGCATCAACTGGTTAACAAGGAACACGGACGAGTGTTGATTCTGAGGGGACTCTTCTGGGGAACAGTAGACACAGACGAGTGTCTCAATTCAGGAAGACATAAGTGTTGACACGTGTATGGATTAAAGATGCGGTCGAGCATCCTTAAGACTATGATACGGGCGAGTATCAGGTAGAAACAAATGCTTGACGCATGTTCTGAGATGATGGTACGGACGAGTACCAACTGGTTAACAGAGAACACGGACGAGTGTCGAATCTGAGGGGTTTTGAGTAATGTATACAAGATACAAACGAGTATCTGTATGAGTGAAAACAGGAGAGATAAGTGTGAGTGGTGTAACATCAAGTGTTTTAACTTGCTGGAGGGAGTGATACGGATGAGTGTCAAGAGGTATATTATAAACAAGTATATGCTTAACAAAGTGTTTAGGTAATTATGTTGGGGATGGTGACACGGACGGGTGTTAAGAAAATTATATACATGTATATGTGAATGCAAAGGGGTTGCTTTGGCTTCCTACTGGGGATATGACACGGACGGGAGCCACGAGGAGTATGTACTGATGTTTGTGAGTGTAAGGCAATTGCTTTAGCTTTAGCTCTCCGCTGGGGAATCTGGGGAGCATTCTGTATATTGTTGATGGATTGTCATTATTCACAAGTGTTTGATTCAGACCATGACTTATGATTATGCAACATGTTTGATTTTTTCCGTAATGCTCCGTATTAGACGGAATGCTACGCTTCGTGGGGAATATGATGCAGATGCTATGATTATGCAAAAGATACCGATCCGGGATTCGGGTCCCGTTGCTGCGAAGATCTCTGGCCGATCTGTTTGAAGTGGACATCCCAGTTGGGGATGAGATCATTGAGATGTATCTGCTTGGAGGAATAGGTCACTGATAGACCCATTCTTGGTGATAAGGGACCCAGCTGGGGTTTGTAGGAGCTTTCTTCACTCTGTTGTGATTCCTTCGTGCGTCGCGCTTCTGGATAAAGGCTGAAGCTCTGTGGGGAGATGCTTTCCCAGCCTTACACCTGACTGTGGAGGAATAGTAAATGGTAACTCGGCTGGGGAGAAAGCACTTTGGGTGCTAAGACTTGAGTGAGTGCTGATTTGTCAGCTTGCTGGGATGAAGCTTTCATGCCCCATGTCGCGCTTTGGATACCTGCAATCCTGAAAAGACAGAGAAACGCACGAGTGATCCCGGGGTATCCCTTACCGGATTCCATCATAGGAGTTTAGACACACCTGGGAGTAAGCATATTTCCTGTAAGCACGTATTTACAAGAAGAGAAGCATCTGTATTTATGCAAATAAGTATTTTAAGGACATCGGACATTTTGCAAATGAAAATAAAATGCTCAAGACGAAACATGACTGAAAATCTGATTTTATTAATTCATGTGCCCTGAATTGGCAAGATACAGTCAAAGAAACATATCCCCTAAAATGAGGAGATTGTTACAAATTGAGAAACAAAATGTTGGCAATGTTGACGACGCTTCAAGGAGCTTCCCTTTTGCTATGACTCGTATGACATTTGACACTCTTCTCGTCTTGCTTTCTGAAGAAGGCTGATTCTGAAAGAGGCTTGATCCTTTCGAAGCTTACCAAGTTGTAAGTGATACAGACGAATTCAGATTGCAGTTGTTCGCTTATTCCCTCATTTTGCATGGATCGCCCTTTCGGGTTTTCAATCCATCGGGATACCCATTTTTGCCTGAGTTGTCCAATGCGGCTTTTCAACTCAGCGGGTGTACATCTTTTGTTTATTTCCCTTATTTTTGCCCGAGTCTTTTATTTTGTTTCTGACTCGCCGGGATGCCCTATTTTTGCCTGGACTTTTATTCTGTTTTTATGTCCAGCGGGTCATTTTATGCAAAGTATTTTTTAACTGCATCTGAATTCACAGGGGACAGGAAGTCTTCACCATCCATGGTGCTGAGCATAGTGCTCCACCAGAGAAAACTTTCTTGACTACAAATGGTCCTTCATAGTTCGGAGTCCACTTGCCCCTGTGGTCTGTATGAGGAGGGAGGATTCTTTTCAGCACAAGATCTCCTACTTGGTACTCTCGGAGCCTAACGTTCTGATCGAAGGCTTTCTTCATTCTTTTCTGATACAACTGCCCATGACAGATTGCAGCCAATCTTTTCTCTTCGATCAGACTCAGTTATTCGTATCGGGATCGGACCCATTCTGTTTCGTTTAGCTTAACATCCATCAGTACTCGCAGGGAGGGTAATTCAATTTCAACAGGTAGGACTGCCTCCATACCATACACAAGCTGATAAGGTGTTGCCCCAGTGGATGTTCTGATTGACGTGCGGTACCCATGCAAGGCGAACGGTAGCATCTCATGCCAGTCTTTGTAGGTGACTACCATCTTCTGCACAATCTTCTTGATATTCTTGTTAGCTGCCTCAACAGCGCCGTTCATCTTTGGCCTGTAAGGAGAAGAATTGTGGTGTTGGATTTTGAAGTCCCGGCATAGCTCTGCCATCATTTTCTTGTTCAAGTTGGAACCATTATCAGTAATGATTCGCTCGGGAACTCCGTATCGACAAATGATGTCTCTTTTCAGAAATCGGGCTACCACTTGCCTTGTAACGTTTGCATAGGAAGCTGCTTCAACCCACTTGGTAAAATAGTCAATGGCAACCAGGATGAATCTGTGGCCATTTGAAGCAGTCGGTTCAATCTTGCCAATCATGTCAATGCCCCACATAGCGAAGGGCCAGGGTGAAGACATCACATTCAGAGGATTGGGAGGTACATGCACTTTATCCGCATAAATCTGGCATTTGTGGCATTTTCTGGCATAGGCACAACAGTCGGCATCCATTGTGATCCAGTAGTAGCCTGATCTTAGCAACTTCTTTGCCATGGCGTGCCCTCCTGCATGGGTACCAAAGGATCCTTCGTGCACCTCGTGCATCAACAAGTCTGCTTCTGTTCTATCGACGCATCTGAGGAGTACCATATCAAAGTTTCTCTTGTACAGGGAACCGTCGGTATTCAGGAAGAAACTACCAGCTAGCCTTTTTAGAGTCTTCTTATCATTGGAAGATGCCCCAGGTGGGTATGTCTGATCCTCCAAGAAGCACTTAATGTCATGGAACCAAGGCTTATCATCTTTGACAACATCTGCTGAGAACACATATGCTGGTCTGTCAAGTCTGGACACTGAAATCTGAGGTACAAAGTTGGCAGCTTGAACTTTGATCATGGATGAAATGGTGGCAAGAGCATCTGCAAACTGATTCTCGTCCCGAGGGATATACTCAAGCTTGACCGTTGTAAAGAAAGTCAATAACCTCCTTGTATAATCCCTGTAAGGTATCAGATGATCCTGGTGCGTGTACCATTTGCCGTTGGTTTGATTAACTACCAGAGCTGAATCTCCGAACACAGTCAAAGTATTGATCCTGAGGTCAATGGCTTCCTCAAGACCCATGATACAAGCTTCGTATTCAGCTTCGTTGTTAGTTCAGTTGAAAGTGAGCTTTGCTGAGAAAGGCATGTGAACTCCCTTAGGTGTAATGAGTACTGCGCCAACACCGCGACCATTCATATTAACAGCCCCATCAAACATCATAGTCCATTCTTCTTCCGGGTCAGGCCCTTCAGTGTGAACAGGCTCTTCATGATCTTTTGCTTTTATGAACACGATGTCTTCATCAGGGAAGTCAAATCTCATAGGCTGGTAATCATCAATGGGTTGCTCAGCAAGATAATCAGACAGTACACTGCCCTTGATGGCTTTTTGAGATGTGTACTGGATGTCGTATTCTGTGAGGATCATTTGCCATCTTGCAACCCGTCCGGTAAGAGCTGGCTTCTCGAAAATGTACTTAACTGGGTCCATTTTTGATATCAACAAAGTGGTGTGGGTCAACATATACTGTCTCAGTCGGCGAGCAGCCCACGCTAAAGCACATCAAGTTTTCTCGAGCAGTGAATAACGTTGTTCACAGTCGGTAAACTTTTTGCTTAGGTAGTATATTGCATACTCTTTTCGACCAGAATCTTCATGCTGGCCCAGCACACACCCCATTGACTCTTCTAATACTGTCAAGTACATTATTAGAGGTCTTCCTTCGACTGGAGGCATAAGGATCGGAGGTTCTTGTAAGTATTCCTTAATCTTGTCAAAAGCCCTCTGGCAGTCTTCGTTCCACCTGACCGTCTGTTCTTTTCTTAACATCTTGAACAAGGGTTCACAGGTTGATGTAAGGTGAGATATGAACCTTGAAATGTAGTTCAATCTACCTAGAAACCCCCGAACTTCTTTCTCAGTTTTCGGTGCGGGCATTTCTTGAATGGCTTTAACTTTATCAGGGTCCACTTCAATCCCTTTCTCGCTTACAATAAATCCCAGCAGCTTACCAGATCGCACCCCGAATGTGCACTTGTTGGGGTTCAATTTCAGTTGGTATTTCCTCAGACGCTTGAATAGCTTCAACAGATTCACCAGGTGGTCTTCTTCTGTGAGGGACTTGGCAATCATGTCATCCACATAACATTCAATTTCTTTATGGATCATGTCGTGGAATAATGTTACCATAGCCCGTAGATAGGTTGCACCTGCATTCTTCAGTCCGAATGGCATCACCTTGTAACAGAACGTGCCCCAGGGTGTGATGAAAGTTGTCTTCTCCATGTCTTCAGGTGACATCTTGATCTGATTGTATCCTGAAAATCCGTCCATGAAGGAGAACACCGAGAACTGAGCTGTATTATCCACCAATACATCAATTTGAGGTAATGGGAAGTCATCTTTCGGGCTGGCTCTGTTCAGATCCCGGTAGTCAACACACATTCTCACTTTGCCGTCTTTCTTAGGCACAGGTACTATATTAGCAACCCACGGTGGATAGCTAGTTACAGCAAGGAACCCGGCGTCCCACTGCTTTTGTACCTCTTCTTTGATCTTCATTGCCATGTCTGGGCGAGTACGGCGCAGTTTCTGTTTTACTGGCGGGCAGTCTTCTTTTAATGGCAGCTTGTGCATGACAATATCGGTATCCAACCCTGGCATATCCTGATAAGACCAAGCAAACACATCCACATACTCCCGAAGCAAATCAATCAGTTGTTCTTTCACTGAGTTTTGTAGGCAGGCCCCGATCTTAACCTCTTTCACGTCTTCTTCCGAACCAAGATTAATCGTTTCAATCTCCTCCTGATGAGGAGTGATAACCTTCTCCTCTTGCCTTAACAGCCTGGCTAGCTCTTCAGGAAGCTCAAAATCTTCTTCAACCCCTTCATCAGCTTGATTGATTGGATTGTCAAAGTCATACGAGGTCATAGCTGTGTTGTTGTCGGTGCTGTCTGAAAGGCACTCTCTGCAAGGGTTTAGATTGTTCATTTTAGTGATTGATTTTAATCTTGTTTAGAAAAAGTGAAATGAAGTTATCATTTTGAAAACATTGCCATTTTTATTTTTGTACAAAAAGAAAAATGAAAAACAGTGAGCAGAAAAGAAAAAGACTCATTTGCAAAAGACATCCGATATTCCTTGATTGATCTGTTTGCACAAAATTACAAGATGGCCCGATTACAAAATGAGTCTTGTCATCTTGGGCAAGATGCAAGACTTGATGCATGCTTAAAATACAGGAAATAATAATTACTCTGCAGGAGTAACCCTTATAATTTCCTAGGAAGACCAGTTTGAGACACGGCTCCCCGGAATCCTTGGACGTATCCAGCTCTCCAGGTTGCGCTCATCTTCCGACTCATCTTCCAAGTTGTTTACAGCATCAGGGGTGAGCATCCCCCCACTGACAAAATTGGGCTTCTTAGCAGCCTCTGATTGATCTTGCTGAGTTGGTTTGTAACCCAACCCAAATCTGTCCTCTTTCTTCTCCACAGGCAACAGCTTGCCCCAGCCTTGAGCATTCCCCTCTTCAACAACCTTCCTGGCTTGCTGATAAGATGTCATGGAAGTCCCAAGTACAGCAGATGCTTCATTAATGTTCAGGGCTTCAAATCCCTGACTCATGGTTTCATGGATCTCCCCATCCATCTCAATGTATTTGTACGTAGCCAGATGGCTAACAAAAATATCTTCTTCACCGCAAATGGTAATAATCTGGCCCTCCCACTCGAATTTTAACTTCTGGTGAAGGGTAGACGTAATTGCGCCAGCGGCATGAATCCAAGGTCTACCCAACAAACAGCTGTAGGCCGGCTGAATGTCCATCACATAGAAGGTTATTTTAAACGTCTGTGGGCCAATCATCACAGGTAGATCAATCTCTCCTAGCACTGATCTCTTGGAGCCGTCAAATGCTCTCACTACCAAATTGCTTGGACGCAATGCCAAGCCATCATACTCCAGCTTCACCAAGGCTTTCTTTGGTAAGACATTGAGTGAAGACCCAGTGTCTACCAGTACATGTGATAGAACAGCACCCTTGCATTCGAGGGTGATATGTAAAGCCTTATTGTGATTACATCCCTCAGTTGTTAGATCTGCATTGGTAAAACCCAACCCATGGCTGGTATTGACATTTGCTACCACGGTCTCCAGCTGATTAACGGTGATCTCCTCTGGCACATATGCTGCGTGCAAGACTTTTAGTAATGCATTCCGGTGAGCTTCGGAACACATCAGCAGGGATAATATGGAGATTTTTGAGGGAGTTTGGTGAAGCTGATCCACCACTTTGTAATCACTCCTCTTGATAATTCTCATAAACTCGTCTACATCTTGTTCAAAAGATGTCTTATGTGTTTCTTTGAGAATGGGTTCTTCAGCTATTACATTCTTTCCCTTTGCTTTGGCAGCAGCTTCTGCTTCAGCATTAGGTCTTTGTGATTGCGAGGCAAAAAGGCGTCCGCTTCTGGTGAAGCCTCCGCCTCCCCCAACATTGTCAATCTGTGGAGAAGAGGTTGAAGAGTCAAGAGTGATTTTCTCCCCATTGCAGTAAAAGTCAGAGCCATAATGCCAAGGGATGGCATTACTGCTTTCATATGGAACATGCCCAGGTACCGTGATGGTAACCGGGCTGACTGCAACAGAGGAGGGTGTTGCAATAGTATGTGGATCATAGTAGATGGTGACCGCTGTCCTGGCAGGAGATGCCACTGCTTGTTGTTGAAATTGTTGTTCGGAAGAATACTTGACGGATCATAATAAATAGTGACTGCTGAGATATTTGCTGGTGTTGTAGGAGAAGATTCTGAATAGAGGGGTGCTGACGTTGTAGAAGTAATGTTTGTTGATATCTGGCTTGTTGAAGTGATATTTGAAGCATTTATTGATGAAACTGAAGAATTGTTTGGAATAATTGTTGTTGTTGCAGTTGTAGGAGACTCAAGAACTGTTGTCGGAGAGATTGCTGGATTTGAAGGTGTTGATGTTGTGATTTGAAGTAGACCACTCTGGATAAGACCATCTATGCCGCTTCTCAAGTTATCACACCCATTTACCGAAATGTTGCTATAACCGCACCCGAGCTCACACCCGGGGAATATCTGGCATTCTAGGAGTTGAGCTTTAATCTCTACCAGGGGTGTCCGGATCTGCCCAACACTGGTTATTAATAAAGACGGCTTATCTTCCTCAATAGCATTAATTTTGGGTCCTCCGTGGTTGGGCATGGGATTCTTGTTAACATTTGGCGGGGGTGCGAAGTTTAGAGCTTTAGAATCTACCATGTCTTGTACCTTCATCTGTAAAGCTCTGCACTTCTCTGTACTGTGGCCAGGTGCATTGGAGTGAAAAGCACACCTGGCGTTGGCATCATAATTTCTTGGCAGACTAGAAGGATCTGGTGGTGCCAACGTCCTTAACTCAACCAAGTTGAGCTTCAGGAGCTGTGGCAGTAAAGCGGCATAAGGCATAGGGATTGGATCAATCACCCTATTGGCCTGAGATGGTCTCTGTTGAAATGGTCTTTGTTGATTGTTGTTGCTGGTATTGTTGTAGTTTCTCTGAGGCGGATATTGAACTTGTTGCTGGTAGTGGGGTTGTTGTTGTGGTTGATATGCTGGTTGCTGAGGGATTGGAGTTGGAATAGTGACAGCTGCCACTGACCTATGAACATACTGAGGTCTGCCCCTGTTGGCCTGAATAGCATTAGTCTCACCTGTTCTTCTTGGCCCCACAAAAGGCTTTCTGGGGTTGCTGGACGAGCTTGCACCGTTATCAGAAATTTTGCCCATCTTTAGTAGGCTCTCAATTCTTTCTCCAGCTATGACTACGTCAGCGAAGCTGGTGGAAGAAAAGGCAGCTAGCCTGTCAATGTATGTCCCTTGGAGGGTGTTCATAAACATGTCGGCCATTTCCATTTCCGACATGGGTGGTTGGACAGCAGCAGCAAGCTGTCTCCACCTCTGGGCGTATTCCCGGAAGCTTTCCCTGGATGATTGAGACATTCCCATCAGGAGGGTCCTGTTAGGAGCCATATCCAAGTTGTACTGGTATTGTCTGATAAAGGCCTCAGCTAGGTCCTTCCAGCATCTGATGGTTGCTCTAGTCAAGTGAGAGTACCATTCCCTTGAAGCTCCTGTTAAGTTATCTTCAAAATAAAACATCCATAGTTTTTCGTCCATGGTGTATGCCTTCAGCCTCCCCAGAAAGGATTGTAAATGGGTTCGGGGACAGGAAGTTCCGTTGTACTTTTCGAAACACGGAGGTTTAAACTTGTGGGGAATCCTTACCCCGTCCACTAGACCCATGTCCATAACATCAAAGCCCAAGGAATTCTGGGACTCCAGGGATCTCAATTTCTCAGCAATTTCATCTAGCCTTCTGTCATAGGCTTCATCCCCAGCTCCCATCACAGTGAATTGATCCTCTTGGGGGTCTTCTTGTAATACTCTGCCTGCAGTGGCATTCCCTTGCACATTAGCAGGGATGTTGATCTCTGGATGAAGGTGAGGCCCATACACTAGAGGATTAACATGAGGCTGAACCCTCTCATTGTTGCTTGTTCCCCCAGTCCCTAGATGGGGTTCCTCTTGGGTCTGCCTTTCTACTAATGCCCTTAATCTCTCTTGGCTCTGTGCCAATCCATTCATCACCTCCATAAACTGGGTCATCTAATTTCTCATCTCCAGTCTCTCATTGGCCATTTGAGTCCTGACCTCTGTAAGGTCCTGCTGTACTTGGTCCATTTGTATACCCGGAAGGTTGTTGCGAGTGGGATATCTGTGTGGACGGTTGAGTGGGAACACCCGTCATCGAGCAATAGTTCCTGAATCACAACAGAGTTAGTAACAAACAAATCAAAAACCTACAAAACAAAACAAAAGTTAGTATGCAATGCAGTATGCTTATTTGTTTCCAAGGTATCCGGCTTGGCACTTGGTTTTGACCTTTCTAGACCCCTGAGGAAGGTGCTTTGATGTTGCTTGAGAGAAAAAGAACTCAGACGAAACAAACTAATGAACATATTACAAATGGAGAATCATACATAGTTTGTTTCTTTACAATACATGCCCTCTGAGGGGTCAATAAACACAACATAAAATAAAAGTACATGAAATGAAAACAACAACAAGCAAAAGTCAGACACCAAGACCAAACTCATCCTCCTGGACTTCCTTCAAAAGTGCTTCAGTCACAGGATTAGCTGGATGCTCCGTGAGGTTCCTGATGAGAAGATTCCTGGTGGTGATAGCAGTGGTTAGCTTCTTGTGTCTGCTTTGGTCCTTTGACCTCTTCACACCAGCCCTAAGCTTCAGTTCTGAGATCTCCTTCTGGGCTGCTAGCAGGGCTTCCTGTTGCTCCTTTGCACTAGCCTCCAACTGCTCAATCTTGTCCTGAGTTCTCTTATCTTCCTGAGTGCGAGCTTCAGTGATCCTGACCCACCTAGCTTGGCTCTCCTTCAGATAGAGGTCAGTCCTAGCCTTCTGGAACTGGGCCTCTTTACAGGCATTCTTCAAAATCTGTTCTCCAGCCCTTGACTTCTTGATGTAGTCCTCTGACTTTTCAATCCTGGCTAGATGCTCCATCCTAAGCTTTTCTAACCTTTCAATGTCCAGACGACCATCACTCCTCTCCCAGAGGGTTCTCTTCAGGGCTTCAGACAAATTCTCATTCCTCTCTTTGAGCTTCTCAAACTCCTCCAGGCTGACAGTGGCTGGAGGTGGTGCTGTGGATGGTCCAGGTGCATCCTCAATGGTGAAGGGAATTCCAGAAATTTGAGCCCTGGCATGGGACCACTCATAATACTGAGCTGAGGCCACATTATTGCATCTCCCAAGAATGGCCATCCCTTTGGTCTGGACATTGTCCCAAGCCCAGGATGCTTGCCTGACAATAGCCAGATTAGGCTTAATCTCACAATAAAGGGTCTCAGCTAGATCTTGCACCCTAGGATGGTGGACCAATGCATAGCCCAATTGTCTTTTAAATAGCAAAGGGTTGTAGTTGATGCAACCCTTCACTCCTATCAGAGGTACATTGGGGAACTGCCCACAACTAGTTATTATGTCCCTGCCTTTGGTGCTCTGGGTGCACCATCTGATGTCATCTGAAGTCAAAGCAATAAGTCTCCAAGCCCAATTCCTCTGTTGGTGAGGATTCAAAAATGCATCAGTCTTGGGCAGGTGTTTGAGCAGCCAGGTATGGAATAGGGGAGCACATCATCTCACCAATCTTCCCATTTGCTTTTCATTCCTTTGGTGAACAGAGTAGTAGAAATCTCCCAGTAAGGTGGGCACTGGGTTCCTCAGAATGAAAAGATGGATTGCATTCTTGCTAATAAACTTAGGCTCATCTGCAAATAATATAACCCCATATATGCTAAGGGATAATAATGCACAGACTGCCTTCCATTCTCCCAAGGAGGCCTTCAGGGTAGCCTGAGAGGTCAAGAAATCCAAGTGTAGACCAGAGATTCCAGCCTTTGTTGTCATGTTCTGCTCAATCAGAACTGGTTCCAGATACAATGCCCTTGCCACCTCTTCATTACTAGGAAAAGCCATCTTAGGGTTGAAGGGGACTCCACCCCTGATAGGTACACCAATCAGTGATGAATACTCCTCCAACAAGGGTCCCAACTGAAAATTCTGGAAGGTGAAGCACCTCAGAGGGGGATCATAGAACTGTAGGCAAGTATGAATCAAGCTCCTCTGGGAAGGGTCCAAATCCATAACCACATCAAGGATGCCTCCATAATGTTCTCTGAATAGTGGTATATGGTCTGGAGTAATCAGGGCCTGGACCTTCCTGATGCCAGCCAGCTCAGGCTCAAAGAAATGGTAGGAGATGTTGCTCTTCTTGGGTGCCATGTCTACTGCTGAAGAGCTGAGATAGATGCTGATGATGGAGACTAACACTGGAGATGGGCCACTGACAGGCTGATACTGGTGATGCAGGTGACTGAAGCAAGGTAGCTGATGAAGGTTGCTGAAGCAAGTAGCTGGTGAACAAAAGGGCCTAAGCAGATGAAGGGGTCAAAACCAAGCCAAATGTAATATGGATACCCTGAAAAACAAATAAACACATGTTAAATGATGCAATGATGATGTATGCAAATGATATGCAAAGGGTTTGTGATCAAGCTGGATCTGATTACTGCCTTAGTATAAGTCCATATAGGTTCAAGAAATCCAGATGGAGGTTCATAAGTCCAGTAACCAAGGTGGGGGACTCAAATAAAGAGCCACATATCCAGGGTTAACATCACAAGAACTGTCCCAAAATGGAGTACTCTTAATCAAAACAAAGTATCAGGGTATGCTGAGGTCAAGGGTACCTGCAAACCTGTAAACAGCCCAACCCCCTCACAGGTGGTGTTCTAAAACAAAGATCCTCAGACTTGGATCAGTTATGAGAAGTGTAAACACTTCTAACCCGGAGGTACAGTGTTTACAATAACCATAAAAGATCCTCCTCTAATTCACCTCAGTTTCTGAAGGTCATAGTAAAGGTCATCCAGACTTAGCAGGCTTCCCAGATAGCCCTAGCACTATAGGAGATCCGTAGCACAGAGTTCTCAAGAAGAAACCCATATCTGAACCGTGTTTCATATTCCCGCACCAGACTAAAATGGAATGGGAAAGAACATGAACCACTCTAGCCTAGGTGTCACTCAGGTCCCTGGTATAGGACCTTAAACTCTCAATAGAACCCCACCCACCAAGATAGAAAACAGATCCAGCCAGATAACAGTATGACAGTATGATGATATAAAGCTGTAAAGAAAGCAATAAATAACTGTACATAAAGCAAATAAATAAAAGTAACTATACAAACACAAATAGCACATAACACCCCAGTAAACACAAACCAAACAAGCTCTAGGAGGAACCCACAAACAGAACCAGAAGCCCTGGTTACAGTATAAGGTTCCCCATCAGAGTCGCCAAGCTGTCGCTCCCGATAATTGAGAATGGGTCAAATAAGGGTACAGACGCGAACGGTCGGCGGAAGAGGGATGAAATGGGAACACACAGGAGTGAACTCATGAGAAAAGAAAGAGTCGCCAGCTAGGCATTTTTATCCCGAGGGAAAGGTAATGCTGCATAGACCTAAGAAAGATATGGATAAGACGGTTGCGAACCAGAGAGACTGAGAAAGGGGGTTGGTTACAACCTGGGAAGGTATTAGCACCCAGATTGTCCGTCGTACTCGACGGGATCCACGCTTAAAAGATTTGTGTTTTAAAGGGGTAGTGTCAGTGCAATTTTGTGTGCAAAAGAGCTGGAAAAGGATGTACAGGTGTCTGTGTAAAAGAAGTGTGAAGTGTGTAAATGTACAGTGTCAGTGTAAGAACAAGAGTGAGGTGCTCATGATTATGAGGCTAAAGAATGATACTGAAAGAGGGGGAATATACAGAGACTTTTGTTCGATAACTGTTAAGTTATGCCTACGTATCCTCTCGTGCAATGAGGAAGTCAGAACACCGTAGTTCGACCCAAAGAGACTGAAAGGAATTGACCTGTGAACTGCTTACTGGTCTATGCTCAAGTGTATGACCTGTCTGGCTCAGGTGTAAACTGTCTTGCATCAGACGGAAGAAGCAAGTTCTCGTATATGAGTGAATGAGGTGAGAAAAGAATCCTGGAGGAGACGATTATTGTTTGTTTTTGTGTCTTCAGTCTTTTATTGCTTTTGAAAGTTTGTCATAAGTTAATGAGCTTAAGCCTAAACCAAGGGATTAGTAAACTCATCACATCTTCCCTCTGATTAGGGGTAATGAGAATACCTTAAGTGTGAAGTCAGCATCTCACACTTAAACACCCTGATGTAGGATTAAGATCATTATCCTACTTGTGATTAGTTAAATGTTTTTGGTATTTTTGTTTAGTGTTAAGTAATGAGATTAAGCCATAATCAGGGATTAAACAGACTCATTACACCATCCTAATAGAAGGATAATAGATGAGAATGTTTAAGCTGAGGGGGACTTGTCCATTAACACTAGGGTTAGTCCTTCTTAACCAATCAAGAAAGAATTAGAACCCTAATGCAAGGCCCAAGTTACAAGCTTGATGTCTTGATGATTATTAGATGAATTAATTAAAGGATCTAAGCACATTAAGGGTTTAACACTTAGGATTAAAGTTATACACACCATCCTAATAGAAGGATGCAGGCATAAGCTTAATCACAAAGCCTTAAAACCTTTAGGGTTTAGTCCCAGATTCTGAGATGAGAAGAGAAGACTCAATGAGACACAAAGGTAAAATATAAGTGGGGAGCTAATCAAAACCCTAATTATTGTCATGCTTGGTTGTTCCTAAGGTTTGTGAGGTTTACAAGAGACATCTTCAGAGAAACCACCAGGAAGTAGATGAAAGGAACAAAGAGAAGCAAAACAACTTGCTTCACTTAAGAAGTCAAGTTGCTTGAGGAAAGAAAGTAAGATGAAGAAGAATGAGCAAGCTCAATCTCAAACACAAGACAAAATGCAGCAATGATGCATAAGAGGAATGAAAAGAAATTGTGAGAAGTGAAGGCAAATTCACTTCTCAGAGTTACTTACCACCTGAAAAGTTAGTGAAAGGAATGCAATGCAATGCAAAATGAGATGAAATGGGATGATGCAAACTAAAACCAGAAGCATGAGTGTGATGATAATGATGATAAGAGATGATGTAAATATGAAACAAAGCATGAGGATGATCATACAAACACATGGATGCAAGAGAAGCATGCTTAGAAACATGAACATACATGAAAAGTTATGGAATGCAAATGACATACAACATGGCAAATGGAAGAAGCAATGATCAAACATGATTCTAAGATGTCCTAAGATGTATTATGAATCAAATGGATGCACAAAATGTCATGGCAAGTCATGGTATGCAAGCAAATGGGAGATGGATGCAAATGAAAGCCCAAATTAGGGTTTATGATCAATGCACAAAACAAAAATCAAAACCAGAAGCAAACATCATGATTAAAAATTGAAAATGCATTCAAAGGAACCCTAAACCTATACAAACTCACTGCCCAAAGGAGGGGTTCTAACTCTTAACCTAATGAGGGTTATGAATTTCTTAAGATTGCTAGGGTTTTAAAGTACCTTGTCAAGAAAAATGTCAAACAAATAGGAAATGCAAGATCAATTCATGCCAATTTAATCCTATAAACTACATGCTAAACAAGATGCAATGCAAAAAGAATCAAAGTCCAACTCTTAAAGGCTAGGCAGAAATGAATTTTTGAAGATTGGATCAAAATAATGCTTTAAAATGAAATTAATTCCATGGAAAATTGTCAAAAGACATCAAGATCAAAAAAGAAATTTGGTTTGAGAGTTGGACAATGTATCTAAATGATTCTAAATGTTTCATGAATTTTTTTGTGATTTTTAAATACCTAAAAGTATTTTTAATTAATTAACTCTCATTAATTAATTAAAAATAATCTTTTAAATGATTTAAAAATATTTTTTAATGCAAAAAATAAAAATAAAAATGTTTTTGGTTTCTGAAAATTAATAAAAGCTTGAATAAAAATTTTCAGAATTTTTCAAAGTGTTTTACTATTTTAAATAAAATGTAGAAAACAAATGAAATAAAAAGAAACTAAAATGAATTAAAACTGAAAAATAAGAAAGTCAGCAAGATCAAGGGCTGAGGTTTGAACTCACACGCGCGCGAATTGACCTGGCGCGCATCTGGACGGCCAGCATTCAAATTTGCTAATTATGATTAGTGCCCTAATTAAATGCCCTAATGACTTTCAGATGACCGGAACAGTGGTTCCGGTCATCTTCTCCGACGAGCCAAATCTCTAACTCTCTCTACACGCAATAAAAATGAAATCTAATTGCCCAGAATCCATCCCCATTCAACACTGAATCAAAAACCCCCAAACAAACATCATTTTTCATCCATTAATCAAGCAAATCGAAGCAAAAGACATTTAGGGCAAAAAGTTTCAGACAGCTCATACATGCTCAATATTCCACCATTTTCATTTTTAAACACATCATGATGATCAGGATATCATATAGAATCAGTTTATAACAAGTAAAATGAGTTCTGGAAAATTTATTCTTGGTGAATACCTGAGCTGAAGTCCTTCGAACAGGAGCTTTCTGACCCTTTCTCTTATGCAAACTCACTCCTTTGACCCTCCTGAACTCAATGGGATGCTTCACAACTCTTGTTGATGGCTGGTTTGAGAGATGGCAGAAGTTCTGTTCAAGGCAAGGTGGTGATCATGTTTTTGATTCAGTGAGTTCCAGGCTATGGTGATGGGTGCTTTTTGATCAGTGAAGTATGTTGAGTTTGTTTGTGAAGTTTATTTGTGTGTTTGCAGCTTGTGGAGAGTGTTTCGAATGCTTTTGCAAATGGGGTGAAAAATGAGAGAGCTGTGTTCTTGGTGCTTTCAGGCTTGTGTTGTATATCAAATGTCTTGCTTTTGGTTTGTATAAACAAATGGGATTGGTCAGATGAGTTGATGTGTACTGTTGTGATTGGTATGGCTCAAGTTGCCAAAATGTCAAACTTGTGTAAGAGAGGTATGGGTTGCTAGCTAGCCAAGGACAAATGGGGTGTCCTGCGCAGCAAGAAGTGTGGAGAGCCCTAGGATTGTTTGTGGAGTCAGCAAGCAAGTGGATTCAAACTTGAGTGAGTTTTTGCAACTTGCCTCACTTTTGCTTCTTTTGAAATTTCTTGCTCCATAAGTCATGAAAATGAGTGATCCCTTGGCCCATTCTGATTTTTAGGTCTTGGTACATGCTTGTATGAAGATTATAAGTTTATTTGATAGCTCAATTTGCCTTGGCAAGTGAATTTTCCACTTTGCCTCTTTGGTAGAAAACCTCAAATTTTGTGATTTTTGCCAACTTTGACAAGCCATAACTTTTGATCAAAAATGAATTAGGTCAAGTTCTTGTACTTTTTGAAAAGGGAATGATCCATTCTACAACTTTCATGCCCAAAGTTTTTCCATATGAAGCATTTTTGAATCAAAAAGCAAGGGTTGAAAAAGTTTCCCAAAATGGCAATTTTCAATATAAGTCAACTTTCCCAAAAAGTCAACTTTGCAAATGACTTGAAATTCTCCAATTTTGTGAACTTCTAAGATCTTCTATGATCAAATAAAGATCATACATAATCAAAATGATGATGAAAACCCTTTGGTTGGGTCATTGGGGGCCTCAGATGCCCTGATTTTGCACTGACTTGCTTAGAAAGTCAACTCTTGATCAGATGACTTCCCCATGGAATTTATTCATGAAAATTGATATGCATGCTCCCTATACCATATAGAGACCAATAGAAACAAGAATGACCAAAAAATTTGGAGTTATGGCCTCTGAAACCAAAACCCTAATTTTAGGTCATCTGTGCAGTCAAACCTGGCTCTGCTTCCATACCATTCTCAGTTCTTGTGATTTTTTGACATTCTTGACTTTGAGAGGATATAATATGATGCATTGAACATACATGGACCCCTTTGAAGTGATTGATGACCTTTGGAGTGGCTCAAGAAGCTCTTGGATTGCTTAGATCACAAACCCTAGATGCAGATGACTTTGAGACAATGCAGTGAATCAAAAATGTGGGATGAGATGCTATGATTGTGTTTATGCATATGAGGATATCACAAGCCATGGTGTGAATGGGTGAGGGAAAATTTGGGGTGTTTACAAGCGTGCAATAGTAGCTTTGTTCCATGATATGATTCACCATGAAATAGAGGTATATGTTGAGGATATGATAGCCAGGTCCTAGACTGAAGAAGAGCATCTTGACCACTTACACAAGTTGTTTGAGAGATTGAAAAAATATAAGCTAAGATTGAATCCAAATAAGTGTACCTTTGGAGTAAGATCTGGTAAACTCTTGGGTTTTGTTGTCAGTGGCAAAGGTATTGAAGTTGACCCCACAAAGGTAAAAGCTATACAAGAGATTCCCTCTCCTCGTACTGAGAAAGAAGGCAAAGGTTTCTTAGGATGTTTGAATTATATTGCAAGATTTATTTTCCAATTAACTGCTACTTATGAGCCAATCTTCAAATTACTGAAGAAAGATCAAGTAATGGAAAGGAACGACGAATGCCAGATAGCTTTTGATGAAATCAAGAAGTACCTCCAGGAACCTCCAATATTGATGCCTCCAGTTAAAGGAAGACCATTGATTATGTACTTAACAGTATTAGATAATTCAATGGTGTGTGTGTTGGGGAACCATGACGAGTTTGGTCGAAAAGAGCAGGCAATATACTACCTAAGCAAAAAGTTTACCGACTGTGTAACAAGATACTCACTACTCGAGAAAACTTGTTGCACTTTGGCATGGGCTGCTCGCCGACTAAGACAGTATATGTTGACTCATACCACTTTATTGATTTCAAAAATGGATCCTATCAAATACATATTTGAGAAACCTTCTCTCTCCGGACGAATAGCGAGATGGCAAATGATCTTGACAGAATATGACATCCAGTAAACCACTCAGAAAGCAATTAAGGGCAGTGTGGTAGCTGGTCATTTGGCCCATCAACCAGTAGATGACTATCAGACTATGACTTTTAAGTTTCCAGATGAGGACATTATGTTTGTTATTAAAGAACCTAGACAATATGACGGACCCGAACAGGGATCCGATGGACTATGGTTTTTGATGGGGCTTCTAATGCGCTTGGTAATGGTGTTGGTGTTGTGATTATTTATCCTAAGGGTTATTATACACCATTTACTACAAGACTTTGTTTTGATTGTACCAATAATACGGTTGAGTATGAAGCGTGCATAATGGGTATCAAGGTTGCCATTGAGATGAAGATCCAGTTTTTGGATGTGTGTGGAGATTCAACCCTGGTAGTTAGTCAAGTCAAGGGAGATTGGGACACCAAGCATCCAAATCTCATCCCTTACAGAGAGCATGTGTTGTCTTTGATCCCTTACTTTGAAGAGATCACTTTTGGACATATTCCATGAGAAGAGAATCAGTTGGCAAATATGGCATCTATGTTTGAAATCAGTTGGGATAATGAAGCTCCTAGAATTGCTATTGATCGATTTGATGAACCTGCATATTGCAATGAGGTTGATACTGAAGGAGTAGAAGAAAAACCTTGGTTCTATGAACTAAAAAGGTATCTTGAAGCTCAGTAGTTCCCTGAAGGGGCATCTGTCAATGATAAGAAGTTCTTGAGAAGGTTTTCTGCCAAATTTTTCCTGAGTAATGGATTTTTGTACAAACGCATTCATGATTCAACTTTGCTTCTTTGTATGGATATGAAGGAAGCAACAAAGATTATGGAGGACATGCATGATGGGATCTTTGGCACTCATTCTAGTGGCAATACCATGGCTAAGAAGATATTTAGAGCAAGTTATTACTGGTCCACCATGGAAGCTGATTGCTACCAGCACTCCAAAATTTGCCACAAGTGCCAGATTTATTCTGATAAAGTACATATACCTCCAATTCCATTGAATGTTTTGACTGCTTCTTGGCCTTTTGCCATGTGGGGCATTGATATTATTGGTGAGATCAAACCTACTGCTTCCAATGGACATCGCTTCGTTCTTGTTGCCATTGATTACTTTACAAAGTGGGTGGAGGCTGCCTCGTTTGCTTCTGTTACCAAGAATGTACTGGCTTGGTTTATCAAGAATAATCTTATATATAGGTATGGTATTCCCGAAAGGATAATCACAGATAATTGTACTAATCTGAACAATACTATGATTACTGACCTCTGCATGCAGTTCAAGATTAAGCATCATAATTCTTCTCCATATCGACCAAAGATGAATGGTGCAGTAGAAGCCGCCAATAAGAATATTAAGAAAATCTTGCAAAAGATGACAGTAACATACAAGGATTGGCATGAGATGTTACCATCTACTCTTCATGTTTATCGTACCACAATACGCACCTCAACTGGGGCAACCCCGTTCTCTCTTGTCTATGGTATGGAAGCAGTATTACCTATTGAGGTTCAGATTCCTTCTTTAAGGATTATGAAAGATGCAGGTTTGGATGAAGATGAATGGGTTCAGACTCGACTTGATCAAATAAACTTGATTGATGAAAAGAGGCTTACAGCCGTTTGTCATGGCCAAATGTATCAGAAACCTATGATTAAAGCTTTTAATAAGAAAATCAAGCATCAAGTCTACCAGGCAGGTGATTTGGTGATCAAGCACATCATATTACCACAGGGTAATCCTAGGGGCAAATTGACTCCTACTTATGAATGGCTATTTGTCGTCAAGACAATATTCTCTAGAGGTGCTATGATACTCACTACCATGGATGGTGAAGATTTCCCAAAACTTGTGAACGCATACATAGTAAAAAAATACTACGCATAAAAAAAACCCGCTAGGTTGACTGGCCTAGACAAAACTAAGGGCATCCCAGCGAACCAAAAAGGTTCGGGCAAAAATTAGGGATATATAAAAAAAATTTGTACACCCGACTAGTAGAAAACCTGAAAGGGCGACTTGGGAAAAAAAGGGTATCCTGGTGGATTGAAAACCCGAAAGGGCAATCCAGGAAAGAGTTAGGGATTAAAGCGTACGACTATGACTTGTTGGATCACCCATGTAACCTCAACCAATTGTGCCACCAATATCAAGTTCAAACGATGCAGATCAATCCAATTGTTTCCCTTCCAATAGAAAAAGCTGAGATATTCAAGGATAATGGCAATAGCAAAATTGAAACTTAATAGGATCATTTACACATAGCTAATGTTTTTTGTTTCTTTGTACTCTTTAACTTTTTTACGACGAATTCCTCTTACTAGGATTTCCGTCTCTTTGTTCAAACTCGCCTGTTTATAGGCCACTTTCTAAATTAATACAATTTCATTGTTCAAATTCAAGTTTACTTTTCCCTCTTTTACTTAAGAGAAAACATCCATTGATTATGTTTGAATGTATATATGCTTTTGAATATGATTGGTATTTACCAAAAATGTACAAAAAATGATATAGATTTACAATAATAGTACGTATGAAAGACTATCGGAGGTAGGAATATCCAACAAATCTCCACAGATTCATCCCCAAAGAGTAATCTTTACGGGTATATTTTAACGAAGCAGTCTAAGTAGCCTCTTGTACTGTTAGTTCTATAAAATCCTAAGTAGGTTTCTCTTAAACCAGGTATCCCCAGAAGAATTGACACTTGTTCAGATAAGTCCCTCAGGGGAATGTACATCTCTTTTATCCCCAGTCAGGATATTTAGGAATCTAATCTTCCAATAAAAAGTACGGCGAATGAAGATCTAAAGATCCTAAATACAATATTCATAAATAAGACGAGAACAATATCTTCATATTCTTTAACAACGAGTCGGGATTTATTTTCCCCATCTCACTTCTGTTACATAGAGATACTAGTAATACGATCATACATACATCATTTACAACATATCATGTCACACATAACACATACGACATTCTCATTTATGTTTAGAATCTCATCTTGCAAAGAATTATGTACATCATGACATTGCATAAAACTAACCTTATTTCTCAGGTTAATTCCCCAGAAGACGAATGTCATCAACAATTTACTCTCAGGCTGATATATCCCCCTAAGACTACTTCTATCTTGGGTTGTTTTTATCCCCCAGGATTATCTTGGACCGCTTTATCCTCCAGGATTACATCTACCGGCATCTTGGGTTGTTTTTATCCCCCAGTGTAAACACCCCAAATTTTCCCTCACCCATTCACACCATGGCTTGTGATCTCTTCATATGCATAAGTTCAATCATAGCATCTCATACCACATTTTTTGTACACTGCATTGATTCTAAGTCATCTGCATCTAGGGTTTGTGATTTGAGCTATCCATAAGAGCCATTTGAGCCACTCCAAAGGCCATCAATCACTTCAAAGGGGTCCATGTATGCTCAAGCATCATATTATATCCTCTCAAAGTCAAGAATGTCAAAAAATCACAAGAACTGAGAATGGCATGGAAGCAGAGCCAGGTTTAACTACACAGATGACCTAGAATTAGGGTTTTGGTTTCAAAGGCCATAACTCCAATTTTTTTGGTCATTCTTGTTTCTATTGGTCTCTATATGGTATAGGGATCATGCATATCAATTTCCATGAAGAAATTCAATGGGGAAGTCATTTGATCAAGAGTTGACTTTTTGAGCAAGTCAGTGCAAAATCAGGGCATCTGAGGCCCCCAATGACCCAACCAAAGGGTGTTCTTCATCATTTTGATGGTGTATGATCTTTATTTGATCATAGAAGATGTTAGAAGTTCACAAAATTGAAGAATCTCAAGCCATTTGCAAAGTTGACTTTTTGGGAAAGTTGACTTATATGAAAATTGCCATTTTGGGAAACTTTTTCAACCCTTGCTTTTTGATTCAAAAATGTTTCAAATGGGAAAACTTTGGTCATGAAAGTTGTAGAATGGATCATTCCCTTTTCAAAAAGTACAAGAACTCATTCTAATTCATTTTGGATCAAAAGTTATGGCTTGTCAAAGTTGGCCAAAATCACATAATTTCAAGTTTTGTACCAAAGAGACATTTTGCAAAATGGCATGATCAAGTGTTCTAAAGGTTTCAAATATACACAAACTCATTACAACATGATCACATGACTCCTAAAAATCAGAATTGGCCCAAGAATCATCTCATTTCATGCCTTGGACTTCAAGAAATCACAAAGGGGCCAAACTTTGTGAAAAGTGCAAAACCTATCACAAACCATAAACCACTTGCTGCATTGCTTCTAGACCTGTTCCATAGCATTCCTTGATTCAAGCTGAGCCAAAGCAAGCCAAAAAGAAAGTTGTACCATGGCCCATACCTCAAGTACAAGTCAAGTTGACATTTTGGCAACTTGCCCATACCAATCACACTATGCCACAACCACTTTCTGAGCCAATCCCATTTGTTTATACAAATCAAAAGCAAGCCATTTCATATAACACACCAGCCTGAAAGCTCCAAGAGGACAGCATTCTCACTTTTCACCTCATATGCAAAACCATTCGAAACTCATCATACAAGCTTCAAACACACAAACAAACTTCACCATCATTCTCAACATGACTCACTGATCACAAACCAATCATCAAAACAACCTGAAAGTCACTGAAACCAAGACCAGATTTCTGCCCCCCTTTGAACAGAACTTCAACAATCTTTCAAACCAGCCATTTTAAACTCCAAACAATTATTGCAAGCTTCTCAGGAGGTCCATTAGAGGTGTTTTGGATCAAAGGGCCAGCCAGAAAGTTCCAGAAATCAAAGCTTCGATTCAGGTAGCCATGGAAATTCATTTTTCCAGAACCTTTATTTCTTGTTTCTAAAATGATCTACATGCTTCCCTGAGTGCACTGAACCTTTTACTTTTGAAAATGATTGAGTTTTGAGGATGTATGGCTTGTCTGAAACTTTGCCCGGAAATTTGATTTTTGTTTGTTCTTCATGATTCACGAAAAAGAAATGGATTTTGTGGCTGGATTGTTGTTTAGGATGTTTAGTTGAGTTGATCTGGAGGTTTTGGCATGTTTTAGTAACGTTTTGAGAGAGTTAGGTCAGAGGTCTCGCCGGAGAAGACGACCGGAAGTCTTCTCCGGCCACCTGAAGTTGATTAGGGTTAATCTGTGTCATTAATGTGAGTTTGAATGTGGAGCGTAGGATGGGTTGACCAGGGTTGACTCGCGCGTGATTGAGTGGCTAGGATGCATCATTAGAAACCCTAATATTCATTAACTTAATTTAATTCAGTTTAATTAACTTAAAATGAAAATTAGCTCAGTTTGAATTGTGGCCATCAGATTGCGCGCGAAGTCAAACAAAATATCCCCAGAACCAATCTTGTCCCTTGGATGCGCATACTTCTCATTTTATTCAATTTTATTTTCATTTTATTTCATTTCTTTTGTACATTTTATAAAAAATAGCAAAACACTTTAAAAATTTCTGAAAATTTTTATCCAAGCTTTTATTAATTTTCAGAACACAAAAATATTTTTATTTTTATTTTTTGCATCAAAAATTATTTTTAAATCATTTAAAATTTTGTTTTTAATTGATTAATGGGAATTAATTAATTAAAAATACTTTTAGGTATTTAAAAATCACAAAAATTCATGAAACATTTAAAATCATTTAGAAACATTGTCCAACTCTCAAACCAAATTTCTTTTTTGATCTTGATGCATTTTGACAATTTTCAATGGAATTAATTTCATTTCAAGGCATTATTTTGATTCAATCTTCAAAATTTCATTTCTGCCTAGCCTTTAAGAGTTGGACAATGATTCTTTTTGCATTGCATCTTTTATAGCATGTAGTTTATAGGATTAAATTGGCATGAATTGATCTTGCATTTCTTATTTGTTTTGCATTTTTCTTGACAAGATACCTTAAAACCCTAGCCAACTTAGGAAATTCATAACTTACACTAGGCTAAGAATTGGATCCTCTCCTTTGGGCAGTGAGTTTGTATAGGCTTAGGGTTCCTTTGAATGCATTTTCAATTTTTTATCATGATGCTTGCTTCTGGTTTTGGATTTTGTTTTGAGCATTGATCATAAACCCTAATTTGGGCTTTCATTTGCATCCATCTTCCATTTGCTTGCATACCATGACTTTCCATGACATTTTGTGCATCCATTTGGTTCATAACCCACCTTAGGACATATTAGAATCATTTGTTATCATTGCATCTTCCATTTGCCATGTTGTATGTCATTTGCATTTCATAACTTTTCATGTATGTTCATGGTTCTAAACATGCTTCTTTTGCATCCAAAAGTTTGTAAGATCATTCTCATGCCTTGTTTCATGTTTGCATCATCCCATAGCATCATTAGCACCATACTTATGCTTCTGGTTTTGGTTTGCATCATTCCATTTCATCTCATTTGCATTGCATTTCATTCCTTTCACTAACTTTTCAGGTGGTAAGTTACTTTGAGAAGTGAATTTGCCTTCACTTCTCACAACCTCTTTTCATCTCTCTTATGCATCATTGCTGCATTTTGTCTTGTGCTTGAGATTGAGCTTGCTCATTCTTCTTCATCTTACATTCTTTCTTCAAGTGACTTGTCTTCTTAAATGAATCAAGTTACTTTGCTTCTCTTTGCTCCTTTCATCTGCTTCCTGGTGGTTTCTTTGGAGATCTTTCTTGTAAACCTCACAAACCTTAGGAACAACCAAGCATGACAACAATTAGGGTTTAATTAGTCCCCCCATTTAGTTTTACCTTTGTGTCATCTTTGAGTCTTCTCTTCTCATCTCATAATCAGGGACTAAACCCTAAAGGCTTTAAGGCTTTGTGATTAAGCTTATGCCTGCATCCTTCTATTAGGATGGAGTGTATAACTTTAATCCTAAGTGTTAAACCCTTAATGTGTTTAAATCCTTTAATCAATTCACTTAATAATCATCAAGGCATCAAGCTTGTAACTTGGGCCTTGCATTAGGGTTCTAATTCTTCCTTAAATGGTTAAGAAGGACTAACCCTAGTGTTAATGGACAAGTCCCCCTCAAGTTGTCTTACAAATCATAAAAATAATTTCTTTATCTTATCATTAACTAAAATCCATCTAATAAAGGCTTTGTTTTGTCATGAGTTTAATCCCTAATCATGGATTAAGTTGAGGAGCTTTCCTCAGCTTAAACATTCTCATCTATTATCCTTCTATTAGGATGGTGTAATGAGTCTGTTTAATCCCTGATTATGGCTTAATCTCATTACTCAACACTAAAACAACAAAAACATCTAAATAATCACAAGTAGGTTAATGATCTTAATCCTGCATCAGGGTGATTAAGTGTGAGAAGTTGACTTCACACTTAAGGTATTCTCATTACCCCTAATCAGAGGGAAGATGTGATGAGTTTACTAACCCATTGGTTTAGGCTTAAGCTCATTAACTTATAACAAATCCCAAAAGCAATAAAAGATTGAAAACACAAAAACAAACAATAATCGTCTCCTCCGGGATTCTTCTCTCATCTCATTCACTCATAAACGAGAACTTGCTTCTTCCGTCTAATGCAAGACAGTTTGCACCTGAGCCAGACAGGTCATACACTTGAGCATAGACAAGTAAGCAATTCACAAGTCAATTTATCTTTCAGTCTCTTTGGGTCGAACTACGGTGTTCTGACTTCCTCATTGCACGAGAGGATACGTAGGCATAACTTAACAGTTATTGAACAAAAGTCTCTGTATATTCCCCCTCTTTCCAGTATTATTATTTTAGCCTCATTATCTTGGGCACTTCATTCTTGTTCTCACACTGACACTAACTTATTTCACCTCACACTTCTTTTACACTGACACCTGTATATCCTTTTTCCAGCTTTTTGATACACAAATTGCACTGACACTACCCTTTTAATACACAAATCTTTTGAACGTGGATCCCGTCGAGTACGACGGACAATCTAGGTGCTAATACCTTCCCAGGTTGTAACCAACCCCCTTTCTCAGTCTCTCTGGTTCGCAACCGTCTTATCCATATCTTTCTAGGTTTATGCAGCATTACCTTTCCTTCGGGATAAAAATGCCTAGCTGGCGACTCTATTCGTTTCTCTTTTCGCCGACCGTTCGCGTCTGTACCCTATTTGACCAGGTGTCATTTGGTGGGAGCGACAGCTTGGCGACTCTGCTGGGGAATCTTATACTGTTTCCAGGGCCTCTGGTTCTTTTTGTGGGTTCCTCCTAGCGCTTGTTTGATTTGTGTTTACTTGGGTGTTATGTGCTATTTGTGTTTGTATATTTGCATTATTTACTGCTTTATGTACAGTTATCTATTGCTTTCTTTACAACTTTATATACATCATACTGTCATACTGTTATCTGGCTGGATCTGGTTTTTGTCTTGATGGGTGGGGTTCTATTGAGAGTTTAAGGTCCTATACCTGGGACCTGAGTGACACCTAGGCTAGAGTGGTTCATGTTCTTTCCCATTCCATTTCGGTCTGGTGCGGGAATATGAAACATGGTTCAGATATGGGTTTCTTCTTGAGAACTTTGTGCTACAGATCTCCTGTAGTGCTAGGGCTATCTAGGAAGCATGCTAAGTCTGGATGACCTTTATTACGACCTTCAGAAACTGAGGTGAATTAGAGGAGGATCTTTTATGGTTATTGTAAACACTGTACCTCTGGGTTAGAAGTGTTTACACTTCTCATAACTGATCCAAGTCTGAGGATCCTTGTTTTAGAACACCACCTGTGAGGGGGTTGGGCTGTTTACAGGTTTGCAGGAACCATTGGCCACATCATACCCTGATACTTATTGTGTTTGAGAATGCTTAACTTTGGACAGTTCTTGTGATTTAACCCTGGATATGTGACTCTTTATTTGAGTCCCCTACCTTGGTTATTGGACTTATGAACCTCCATCTGGACTTCTTAGACATACATGGACTTATACCAAGGCAGTAATCAGATCCAGCTTGATCACGAACCCCTTGCATATCATTTGCATACATCATCATTGCATCATTTAACGTTTGCTTATTTGTTTTTCAGGGTATCCACATCATATCTGGTTTGGTTTTGACCCCTTCATCTGCATAGACCCCTGTTCATCAGTATCTGCTTCAGCTATCTTCATCAGCTACCTGCTTCAGTTACCTTCACCACCAGCAGCAGCCTATCAGTGGCTCATCTTCTAGTATCAGTCATCATCATCAGCATTTGTTTTTAGCTCTTCATCAGCAGTCATGGTACCCAAGAAGAGCAACATCTCATACCATTTCTTTGAGCTTGAGCTGACTGGCATCAGGAAGGTCCAGGCCCTTATCACTCCAGACCATATCCCACTATTCAGAGAACATTATGGAGGCATCCTTGATATGGTTATGGACTTGGACCCTTCTCAGAGGAGCTTGATTCATACTTGCCTACAGTTCTATGATTCCCCTTTGAGATGCTTCACCTTCCAGAATTTTCAGTTGGGACCCCTGTTGGAGGAGTATTCATCACTGATTGGAGTGCCTATCAGGGGTGGTATCCCCTTCAACCCAGAAATGGTTTTTCCCAGCAATGAAGAAGTGGCAAAAGCACTGTGCCTGGAACCTATTCTAATTGAGCAGAACATGACAACAAAGGCTGGAATCTCTGGTCTACACTTGGATTTCTTGATTTCCCAGGCTGTCCTGAAGGCCTCCTTGGGGGAATGGAAGGTAGTTTGTGCATTGTTAGCCCTCAGTATATATGGGGTTATACTGTTTGCAGATGAGCCCAAGTTTATCAGCAAGAATGCCATTCATCTTTTCATTCTGAGAAACCCAGTGCCCACATTGCTGGGAGATTTCTATTACTCTGTCCACCAAAGAAATGAGAAGCAAAGAGGAAGGTTGGTGAGATGTTGTGCTCCCTTGTTCCATACCTGGCTGCTCAAACACTTGCCCAAGACTGATGCATTCTTGAATCCTCACCAACAGAAGAATTGGGCTAGGAGACTTATTGTTTTGACTTCAGATGACATCAGGTGGTGCACCCAGAGCACCAAAGGCAGGTGTCGCTCCCGATAGATGGGACTGGGCCCACATAAAGGTACAGACGCGAACGGTCGGCGAGAGGGACAATGAGAACACACAGCCGTGAACTCACTGGAGATGAATAAAGTCGCCAGCTGGGCATTTTTATCCCGGAGGAAAGGTAATGCTGCATAGACCTAAGAAGAGATGGATAAGACGGTTGCGAACCAGAGAGACTGAGAAAGGGGGTTGGTTACAACCTGGGAAGGTATTAGCACCCAGATTGTCCGTCGTACTCGACGGGATCCACGCTTAAAAGATTTGTGTTTCAAAGGGGTAGTGTTAGTGCAATTTGTGTATAAAATAGCTGGAAAAGGATGTACAGGTGTCAGTGTAAAAGAAGTGAAGTGTGTAAATGATGTGTCAGTGTAAGAATGAGAATGAATTGCTCATGATAATGAGGCTAAAAGAAAGATGCTGGAAAGAGGGGGAATATACAGAGACTTTTGTTCGATAACCGTTAAGTTATGCCTACGTATCCTCTCGTGCAATGAGGAAGTCAGAACACCGTAGTTCGACCCAAAGAGACTAAAGGATGAATTGACTTGTGAACTGCTTGCTTGTCTATGCTCAAGTGTATGACCTGTCTGGCTCAGGTGCAAACTGTCTTGCATTAGACGGAAGAAGCAAGTTCTCGTTTGTGAGTGAATGAGATGAGAAAAGAATCTCGGAGGAGACGATTGTTGTTTGTTTTTGTATTTTTCAGTCTTTTATTGCTTTTGGAAATGTGTCATAAGTTAATGAGCTTAAGCCTAAACCAATGGATTTAGTAAACTCATCACATCTTCCCTCTGATTAGGGGTAATGAGAATACCTTAAGTGTGAAGTTAGATTCTCACACTTAATCACCTTTGATGTAGGGTTAAGATCATTAACCTACTTGTGATTATTTAGATGTTTTTGTTGTTTTTGTTTAGTGTTAAGTAATGAGATTAAGCCATAATCAGGGATTAAACAGACTCATTACACCATCCTAATAGAAGGATAATAGATGAGAATGTTTAAGATGAGGAAGACTCCTCAACTTAATCCATGATTAGGGATTAAACTCATGACAGAACAAGCCTTTGATTAAGTGGATTTTATTTAGATGATATGATGATGAAGTGTTTTTTAGGGTTTGTAAGACAACTTGAGGGGGACTTGTCCATTAACACTAGGGTTAGTCCTTCTTAACCAATTAAGGAAGAATTAGAACCCTAATGCAAGGCCCAAGTTACAAGTGTGATGTCTTGATGATTATTAAGTGGATTGATTAAGAGATTTAAACACATTAAGGGTTTAACACTTAGGATTAAAGTTATACACTCCATCCTAATAGAAGGATGCAGGCATAAGCTTAATCACAAAGCCTTAAAGCCTTTAGGGTTTAGTCCCTGCTTATGAGATGAGAAGAGAAGACTCAAAGAGACACAAAGGTAAAACTAAGAGGGGAGACTAATCAAAACCCTAATTATTGTCATGCTTGGTTGTTCCTAAGGTTTGTGAGGTTTTCAAGAGAAGTCTTCAATGGAACCACCAGGAAGCAAATGAAAGGATCAGGAGAAGCAAAGTGACTTGCTTCATTCAAGAAGTCAAGTCACTTGAAGAAAGAAAGTGGGAAGAAGAAGAATGAGCAAGCTCAATCCCAAACACAAGATAAAATGCAGCATGGATGCAAGAGAGATGAAAAGAAAAGTTATGAGAAGTGAAGGCAAATTCACTTCTCAAAATTACTTACCACCTGAAAAGTTAGAACAGAAAATGCAATGCAATGCAAAATGAGATGAAATGGTATGATGTAAATCAAAACCAGAAGCATGTTTATGATTATAATGATGCTATGAGATGCTACAAACATGAAACAAAGCATGGAGATGATCATACAAGCTTATGGATGCAGATGAAGCATGCTAAGACACATGAACATACATGAAAAGTTATGAGATGCATATGGCATACAACATGACAAATGCAAGGTGCAATGATCAAACATGCTTTCAATATGTCTTATGATGTTAAATGAATCAAATGGAAGCATGGAATGTCATGGAAAGTCATGTTATGCAAGAAAATGCAAGATGGATGCATATGGAAGCCCAAATTAGGGTTTATGAACAATGCAACAAACAAAAACCAAAACCAGAAGCAAACAACATTAAAAAAAATGAAAATGCCCTCAAAGGATCCCTAATCCTATACTAACTCACTTCCCAAAGGAGAGGTTTCAACTCTTAACCAAATTCAAGTTATGGTTTTCTTAATATTTCTAGGGTTTTAGGGTTCCTTAACAAGAAAATTATCAAACAAATTGAAAATGAAAGATCAAATCATGGCCATTTAATCTCACAAACTACATGCTAAACACAATGCAATGCAAAAAGAATCAAGGTCCAACTCTTTAGGGTTAGGCAGAAATGATTTTTGGAAGTTTGGATCAAAATAATGCATAAAAATGATTTTAATTCAATGAAAAATTCTCAAAATGCATCAAGATCAAAAAATAAATTTGGTTTGAAGGTTGGACAATGTTTCTAAATGTCTTAAAACATTTCATGAATTTTTTGGTGATTTTTAAATACCTAAAAGTATTTTTAATAAATTAATTTCCATTAATCAATTAAAAATAAACTTTTAAATATTTAAAAATACTTTTTTAATGCTAAAAATGAAAATAAAAATATTTTTGTGTCTTAAAAATTAATGAAACCCTTGGTAAAAAATTTCATAATTTTTAAAGCCTTTTTGCTATTTTAAATAAATTAGGGAAAACAAATGAAATAATATGAAAATTAAATGAATTTTTTTACTGAAAAATAGAAAGTAATCAGATCCAACGCGTGAGATTTAAACTGGCAAGGGCGGGAGTTGACTGCGCGCGGGTTTGGACGGCCCAAATTCAAACTCAGCTAATTAATGCTTATGCCCTAATGACACCCTTAATTACTTTCAGGCGACCGGAACAGTGTTCCGGTCGTCTTCTCCGATCACCCCAAAACACTAACTCTCTCCACACGCATCTGAAATGAAATCTAATTGAACAGAAATGATCCCCACTCACTCACGAATCAAAACCCCCAATCAAAACATATTTATCATTCCAGAAATGGCTGAATCGAAGCAAACAAAATCTAGGGCAAAAAGCTTCAGAGACTGATTAAACTCTCATCTCTCCACCATTTTCAAAACTAAAGACATATTCATGATCAGGAAAGCATATAGAACAACTTAAGAACTTTAAAAATCATTTCTGGAAAAAAAGTTCTTGAGCTACCTGAGTTTCGAAGCTTTCAATCTTGCAACTTTCTGACCCCTTCCTTTGATGCAAACCACTCCTTATGACCCCTTGATGATGTCTGGATGCTCAGCAAGAGTTTATGTTGGCTGGTTTGGGAGTTTGAACAGCTTCTGCTCAAGCTCAGGTGAGAATGGTGTTTGTGATTCAGGCAGTTTCAGGCAAAGGTGAGTGGTTCTTTGTGATCAGGATGATGTTTTGAGAAGGTTTGTGAAGTTTGTTCAAGTGTTTGTGGCCTGTGGAATGAGTTTCGAAAGCTTTGGCTTTGAGAGTGAAAAATGGAAAATCAATGTTCTTGCTGGTTTCAGGCTTAGGTCCTGCTGGTTTTGGTTCAGTGAAGCAAGGTGAGTTGATTAGTGGAGTTTGTTTGGGTGTTTTTGGCTTGTGGAATCAGATTCGAAAGAAAATGCAAGTTGGAGAGAGTTTGTGAAAGTGTGTTGTGGTGAGGCTTCAGGCTTGCTTGTTGTATGAAATGGCTAGCATTTTGTTTGCATAAATTAATCCCATTGGTCAGATGATGTGACTTGGCCTGCTGTGATAGGTGAGCTAGCTTTTGCAAAAAGTCCACTCTTGTGTAAGAGAAGCATGGGTTGTGTTATAGGCTAGTACAAGGGTGTGGGCTGGCGCAGCATGGTGAGGGGAAAGGCTATGGCTGGTTCAGCATCCAAGGCAGCAAGTGGATGGAAGTGTTATGATGATTTTGCAACTTGTTTACTTTTAGTTCACATGAAACTTTCTTGCTATACAAACCATGAAACATGAGAAACTCTTGGTCCATTCTGAACTTTAGGTCACATGTGATGTTTGTGTGATGGTTAGACATGAATTAGAAGTCACAAATGCCTTGGTACAAAGTTTTTGCAAGTTTTCCATTTGGTGCATATTTTGAAAATTAGTGATTTTTGCCAACTTTGACACACCATAACTTTTGATCCAAAATGAATTAGGTCATGTTCTTGTACTTTTTGAAAATGGAAAGATCTAATCTACAACTTTCATGACCAAAGTTTTTCCATTTGAAGCATTTTTGGATCAAAAAGTAAGGGTTGAAAAATGGCATAAAATGACACATTCTTCAAAAGTCAACCTTGCCCTAAAAAGTCAACTTTGCAAAAACTTGTAATTCATTGAATTTTGTGAACTTCAACCTTCTTCCATGATCAAATAAAGATCAAATACACTCAAAATGATGAAGATCAACCCTTGGTTGGGTCATTGGGGGCCTCAGATGCCCTGATTTTGCACTGACTTGTCCAGAAAGTCAACTCTTGATCAGATGACTTCCCCATGGAATTTCTTCATGAAAATTGATATGCATACTCCCTATACCATATAGAGACCAATAGAAACAAGAATGACCAAAAAAATTGGAGTTATGGCCTCTGAAACCAAAACCCTAATTTTAGGTCATCTGTGTAGTTAAGCCTGGCTCTGCTTCCATACCAATCCCAGTTCTTGTGATTCTTTGGCATTCTTGACTTTGAGAAGATGTAATATGATATAAGAACACACATGAACCCCTTTAAAGTGATTGATGGCCTTAGGAGTGGCTCAAGAAGCTCTTGGATTGCTCAGATCACAAACCCTAGATGCAGATGGCTTTGAATCTATGCAGAGAATCAAACATGTGATATGAGATGGTATGATTGTGTTTATGCATATGAAATGATCACAAGCCATGGTGTGAATGGGTGAGGGCAAATTTGGGGTGTTTACAGCTGCCCCTATTCAAACATGAGTTAGCTGTGTAGGATGTAAGCGGAGGCTTATCAGGCAAACAAGATAACTTGTGGTTGAATACCAAAGACAATCCAAAATTTGCACTCACAGAATGAAGAAGAAAAGGGATATAGATTGTAAAAGGAAAATAAAGTATATTGTAAAGTATGGGCGACGGAGGACGACCGTCGAGCAGAGGACGATTGCTGGGTAAAGAGCCATGACGGGGACGGCCGACATGCTAGTAAAATGCGGAAAGTAAAGCAATGACGGGGACGGCCGACATGCTGGGGATAAAAGGTAAAGCAAAGACGGGGACGGCCGACTAGCTGGGAAAAATAAGATATTATGATGGGGACGGCCATCAAGTAAAGCTGCAAGATTCTCTGGGGATCGAATGAAACATGACGGGGACGACCATCAAGTTCATAAAGTCAAGTAACCGACGATGGGGACGGCCATCGGGCTAAAAGGAAAAGGGACCACGACGGGGACGGCCATCGGGTTAAAGAATAAATGAAATAAACAGATTATGAGGTACGGTCATCAAAGGTGAAGGACGATCACCTAGCAGGGGACGGCTGCTCTGTTGGGGTTAAGATGAGGGACGGTCATCTAAGGTGGAGGACGACCACCTGGCAGGGTACGGCTGCCGAAAATATCGCGACATAGGACGAATGCCGGATAAAAGGTCAACGATGGGGACGGCCATCGGATGAGCATGATGGAGGACGACCATCAAGAGGTGGAGGACGACCACCTAGCAGGGGACGGCTGCTCTCAAGGTTTGTCATGACATAGGACGAATGTCAGACAACCAAAATCAACAATGGGGACGGCCATTGGATAAAATGATGAAGGACGATCATCAAGGGGTGGAGGACGACCACCTAGCAGGGGACGGCTGCTAAAAATCGACGATGGGGACGGCCATCGGATGAGCATGATGGAGGACGACCATCAAGAGGTGGAGGACGACCACCTAGCAGGGTACGGCTGCTCTCAAAGTTTATCATGACACAGGACGAATGTCAGATAAAGGAAAACTTGCTTTGTTGGCGATCTACTGGGGAATAGTAAACACGGACGAGTGTTTATGTCCAAGAAACAAAAGGTATAAGTGTTTAGATGTTGTGTATAGATTAAGGATGCGGACGAGCATTCCTAAGACTATGATACGGACGAGTACCAAGTAGAAACAAAAACTGACACGTGTTCAGAGATGATGATACGGACGAGTATCAACTGGTTAACAAGGAACACAGACGAGTGTTGAATCTGAAAGGATTCTTCTGGGGAACGGTAGACACAGACGAGTATCTATATTCAAGAAGACATAAGTGTTTGACACGGTGTATGGATTAAAGATGCGGACGAGCATCCTTAAGACTATGATACGGACGAGTATCATGTAGAAACAAACACTTGACACATGTTCTGAGATGATGATACGGACGAGTACCAACTGGTTAACAAAGAACAAGGACCAATGTCGAATCTGTGGGGATATAGGTGGTATATACAAGATACGGACGAGTATCTATATAAGTGTAACATGAGTAGTGAGCATGAGTATTTAACTGCTGGGGAGAGTGACACGGACGAGTGTCAAAAAGGAGAAAAGTATAGTATCAACAAGTATATGGGTTGTAAAAGTGTAGGCGACTGCGCTGGGGATATGACACGGACGGGTGTCAAGAAAATATAGATATACAAGTATAGGTGAGTGCAAAGATGATGTCTTTGGCTTTCTGCTGGGGGTATGACACGGACGGGTGTCAGGAAGCTTCTATAGTACGAGTGGTTTTGTTTGCAAAGAAAGTTCAGGTGACTTTACTAGGGAGTGATGACACGGACGGGTGTCAAAAGGAGTATATACTGGTGTTTGTGAATTGTGAGGCAACTGCTTTTGCTGGGGACTCTGGTGGGGATTTTTCTGTATATTGTTGATGAACGGTTATTATTCACAAGTGTTCGATTCACAACATGGCTTATGATTATGCTATGTATTTGATTTTTGCCGTAATGCTCCGTATTAGACGGAATGCTACGCTTTGTGGGTGAATATGATGCAAATGCCATGATTATGTGAGGATACCAAACTGGGATTCGGATCCCGTTGCTGCGAAGATCTCTGGCTGATCTGTTTGAAATGGACCTCCCAGCTGGGGATGAGATCATTGATAGATCTGATGAGATGTATTTGCTTGGGGATCCAGGTCACTGATTGACATATCCTTGTAATATGGGACCCAGCTGGGGTTTGTAGAAGCTTTCCGTACTCTGTTGTGACTCCTTCATGCGTTGCTCTTCTGAATAGAGGCTGAAGCTCTGTGGGGAAATGGTTCCCTGACTTTTGTATTTTGCTGAGGAAGAATGATTTGCACCTCGGCTGGGAGGAGTGGCAAGTGGCAACTTAGCTGGGGAAGTTATTGGTGGCAACTCAGCTGGGGAGAAAACACCTCAGGTGCCGAGAATGAGTGTTGATTTGTCAAACTTGCTGGGGTGAAGCTTACTTGCCCCAAGTTGCGTTCTGGATTCCTGCAATCCTGCAAAGATAGGGAAACGCACAAATGATCCCGAGGTATCCTCTATTGGATTCTGTCATAGGAGTTTAGACACTTCTGAGAGTAAGTATATTCCCTGCAAGCATGTGTTTTTATTATTATTTTTGAAGGAAAGCATCTGTACTTATGCAATCAGTTTTTTAGAGACATCAGACATTCTTTGCAAATAAAAATGTACAAGACGAAACAGGACTGAAAAATCTGATTTTATTAATTCAAATGCCCTGAATTGGCGAGATACAGTCAAAGAAACAAATCTCCTGAAATGAGGAGATTGTTACAAATTGAGAAACAAAATGCTGGCGATGTTGACGACGCTTTCAAAGGAGCTTCCCCTTCCGCTATGACTCGTATGACTTTTGACGTTCTTCTCGTCTTGCTTTCTGAGGAAGGCCGATTCTGATTGAAGCTTGATCCTTTCGAGGCTTACCAAGTTGTAGGTAATATAGACGAATTCAGAATGCAGTTGTTCGCTTATTCCCTTATTTTTGCATGGATCGCCCTTTCGGGTTTTCAATCCATCGGGATACCCATTTTTGCCTGAGTTGTCCAATGCGGCTTTTCAACTCAGCGGGTGTACCTCTTTTTGTTTATTTTCCCTTATTTTTGCCCGAGGCTTTTATTCTGTTTTTGACTCGCCGGGATGCCCTATTTTTGCCTGGACTTACATTCTGTTTTTATGTCCAGCGGGTCATTTTCATGCGAAGTATTTTTTAACTGCATCTGAATTCACAGGGGACGGGAAATCTTCACCATCCATGGTGCTGAGCATCAGTGCTCCACCAGAGAAAACTTTCTTTACCACGAATGGTCCTTCGTAATTCGGAGTCCATTTGCCCCTGTGGTCTGTATGAGGAGGGAGGATTCTCTTCAGCACAAGATCTCCTACTTGGTATTCTCGGTGCCTGACTTTCTGATCGAAGGCTTTCTTCATTCTTTTCTGATACAACTGCCCATGACAGATTGCAGCCAATCTTTTCTCTTCCATCAGACTCAGTTGTTCGAACTGGGACCGAACCCATTCTGCTTCGTTCAGCTTAACATTCATCAATACCCGCAGAGAGGGTAATTCAATTTCAACAGGTAGGACTGCTTCCATACCATACACAAGTTGATACGGTGTTGCCCCAGTGGATGTCCTGATTGACGTGCGGTACCCATGCAAGGCAAATGGTAGCATCTCATGCCAATCTTTGTAGGTGACTACCATCTTCTGCACAATCTTCTTGATATTCTTATTTGCTGCCTCAACAGCGTCGTTCATCTTTGGCCTGTAAGGAGAAGAATTGTGGTGTTGGATCTTGAAGTCTCGGCACAACTCAGCCATCATCTTGTTGTTTAAGTTGGAACCATTATCAGTAATGATTCGCTCGGGAACTCCATATCGACAGATGATATCTCTCTTCAGAAATCTGGCTACCACTTGCCTTGTAACATTTGCATATGAGGCTGCTTCAACCCACTTGGTGAAATAATCAATGGCGACCAAGATGAATCTGTGGCCATTTGAAGCAGTTGGTTCAATCTTGCCGATCATATCAATGCCCCACATGGCAAAGGGCCATGGTGAAGACATGATGTTCAAAGGATTGGGAGGCACATGCACTTTGTCTGCATGGATCTGGCATTTATGGCATTTTCTGGCATAGGCACAACAGTCTGCATCCATTGTAATCCAGTAATAGCCTGATCTTAGCAACTTCTTAGCCATGGCATGCCCTCCTGCATGGGTACCAAAAGATCCCTCGTGCACTTCATGCATTAACAAGCCTGCTTCTGTCTTGTCGACACATCTGAGGAGTACCATATCAAAGTTCCTTTTGTATAAAGATCCATCAGTGTTCAAGAAGAAACTACCAGCAAGCCTTCTCAAAGTCTTCTTATCATTGGAAGATGCCCCAGGCGGGTATGTTTGATCCTCCAAGAAGCACTTAATGTCATGAAACCAAGGCTTATCATCTTTGGCAACGTCTGCTGCAAATACATATGCTGGTCTGTCAAGTCTGGACACTGAAATCTGCGGTACAAAGTTGGCAGCTTGAACTTTGATCATGGACGAAATGGTAGCAAGAGCATCTGCAAACTGATTCTCGTCCCGAGGGATATACTCAAGCTTGACCGTTGTGAAGAAAGTCAATAACCTTCTTGTATAATCCCTGTAAGGTATCAGATGATCCTGGTGGGTGTACCATTTTCCGTTGGTTTGATTAACTACCAGAGCTGAATCTCCGAATACGGTCAATGTCTTGATCCTGAGGTCAATGGCTTCCTCAAGACCCATAATGCAAGCTTCGTATTCAGCTTCGTTGTTAGTGCAGTTGAAAGTGAGTTTTGCCGAGAAAGGCATGTGAACTCCTTTAGGTGTAATGAGTACTGCACCAACACCACGACCATTCATGTTAACAGCCCCATCAAACATCATAGTCCATTCCTCTTCCGGGTCAGGCCCTTCAGTGTGAACAGGCCCTTCATGATCTTTTGTTTTAATGAACATGATGTCTTCATCAGGGAAGTCAAATCTCATAGGCTGGTAGTCATCAATAGGTTGCTCAGCAAGGTATTCAGACAATACACTGCCCTTGATGGCTTTCTGAGAGGTGTACTGGATGTCATATTCCGTGAGAATCATTTGCCATCTTGCAACCCGTCCGGTAAGAGCTGGCTCCTCGAAAATGTACTTAACTGGGTCCATCTTTGAGATCAATAAAGTAGTGTGGGTCAACATATACTGTCTCAGTCGGCGAGCAGCCCACGCTAAAGCACAGCAAGTTTTCTCGAGCAGTGAATAACGTTGTTCACAGTCGGTAAACTTTTTGCTCAGGTAGTATATTGCATACTCTTTTCGACCAGACTCGTCATGCTGGCCCAGCACACACCCCATTGACTCTTCTAATACTGTCAAGTACATTATCAGAGGTCTTCCTTCAACTGGAGGCATAAGGATTGGAGGTTCTTGCAAGTACTCTTTGATCTTGTCAAAAGCCTTCTGGCAGTCTTCGTTCCACCTGACCGTTTGTTCTTTTCTTAACAGCTTGAACAAGGGTTCACAGGTTACTGTAAGGTGAGATATGAACCTTGAGATGTAGTTCAATCGACCTAAGAAACCTCGAACTTCCTTCTCAGTTTTCGGCGCAGGCATTTCTTGAATGGCTTTGACTTTATCAGGGTCAACTTCAATCCCCTTCTCGCTTACAATAAATTCCAGCAGCTTACCAGATCGCACCCCGAATGTGCATTTGTTGGGGTTCAACTTCAGTTGGTACTTCCTCAGGCGCTTGAACAGCTTCAGCAGATTCACCAGGTGGTCTTCTTCAGTAAGGGACTTGGCGATCATGTCATCCACATAACATTCTATTTCTTTATGGATCATATCGTGGAATAATGTCACCATAGCCCGTTGATATGTTGCACCAGCATTCTTCAGTCCGAATGGCATCACTTTGTAACAGAACGTACCCCAGGGTGTGATGAATGTTGTCTTCTCCATGTCTTCAGGTGACATTTTAATCTGATTATATCCCGAAAATCCGTCCATGAAGGAGAATACCGAGAACTGAGCCGTATTATCCACCAATACATCAATGTGAGGTAATGGGAAGTCATCTTTCGGGCTGGCTCTGTTCAGATCCCGGTAGTCAACACACATTCTTACTTTGCCGTCCTTCTTAGGCACAGGTACTATATTAGCAACCCACGGCGGATAGCTAGTTACAGCAAGGAATCCGGCATCCCACTGCTTTTGTACCTCTTCTTTGATCTTCATTGCCATGTCCGGGCGAGTACGACGCAGCTTCTGTTTGACCGGTGGGCATTCTTCTCTCAAAGGCAGCTTGTGTACAACAATGTCGGTATCCAACCCTGGCATATCTTTATAAGACCAAGCGAACACGTCCACATACTCTTGAAGCAGGTCAATCAGTTGTCTCTTTACTGAGTCTTGCAGGCAGGCCCCAATTTTAACTTCCTTCACGTCTTCATCGGTACCAAGATTGATCACTTCAACCTCCTCCTGGTGAGGAGTAATAACCTTTTCCTCTTGTCTCAACAACCTGGCTAGCTCTTCAGGAAGCTCATATTCTTCTTCAACCCCTTCATCAGCTTGATTGATCGGATTGTCAAAGTCATACGAAGTCGTAGCCGTGCTGTTGTCGGTGCTGTCTGGAAGGCTTTCTCTGCAAGGGTTTAGTTTGTTCATTTTAGTGATTTGATTTTAATCTTGTTTTAGAAAAGTGAAATAAAGTTGTCATTTTGAAAACATCGCCATTTATTTTTTGTACAAAAAGAAAAATGGAAAAACAGTGAGTGGAAAAGAAAAAGACTCGTTTGCAAAAAGATGTCTGATATTTCATTGATTAATCTTGTTGCACAAAAAGTACAGATGGCCCGATTACAAAATGAGTCTTGTCATCTTGGGCAAGATGCAAGACTTTGATGCATGCTATAAAAATACAGGAAATAATAATTACTCTGCATGAGTAACTCTTATGATTTCCTGGGAAGACCAGTTTGAGATACTGCTCCCCGGGATCTTTGGACGTATCCAATTCTCCAGATTGCGTTCTTCTTCCAGCTCGTCTTCCAGATTGTTGATAGCATCAGGGGTGAGTATCCCCCCACTGACAAAACCGGGCTTCTCAGCAGCCTCTGCTTGATTCTGTTGAGTTGGTCTGTAACCCAACCCAAACTTGTCCTTCTTCTCCTCCACAGATAAAACCTTGCCCCAGCCTTGGGCAGTTCCTTCTTCAACAACCTTCCGGGCTTGTTGATAAGATGACATGGAGATTCCAGATACAGCAGATGCTTCATTAACATTCAGGGCCTCAAACCCTTGGCTCATCGTTTCATGGATCTCCCCATCCATCTCAATGTATTTGTAAGTAGCCAGATGGCTAACAAAAATATCCTCCTCTCCACAGATAGTAACGACTTGGCCTTCCCACTCAAATTTTAACTTCTGGTGAAGGGTAGACGTTACTGCGCCAGCGGCATGAATCCATGGTCTACCCAACAAACAGCTGTAGGCAGGCTGAATGTCCATCACGTAGAAGATTGTTTTAAAGGTTTGTGGGCCAATCGTCACAGGCAACTCAATTTCCCCCAGAACCGATCTCTTGGAACCATCAAAGGCTCTCACTACCAGGTTACTGGGACGCAATGCCAATCCTTCATACTCTAGCTTCACCAGGGCCTTTTTGGGTAAGACATTGAGGGATGATCCTGTGTCTACCAGCACATGGGAAAGGACTGCACCTTTACATTCCATGGTGATGTGCAAGGCCTTGTTATGGTTGCGGCCTTCCGTAGTCAAGTCAGTATTGGTGAACCCTAGCCCATTGCTAGCAGTAACATTTCCAACCACAGTTTCCAACTGATTGACGGTGATCTCTTCAGGCACGTAAGCTGCGTGCAGGACTTTGAGTAGTGCATTCCGATGGGCCTCGGAGCACATTAGCAATGATAGGATGGAGATCTTGGAAGGCGTCTGATGAAGCTGATCCACTATTTTGTAATCACTCTTCTTGATGATTCTCATGAACTCATCAACTTCTTGATCGAAGGGTGTTTTCAAAGTTTCCTTAATAGCTTGATCTTCCTGCACCGGGCTTTTCCCTTTTGCCTTGGCGGCAGCTTCTGCTTCGGTAGTGGGTCTTTGAATTTGTGGAGCAAAGAGACGTCCGCTTCGAGTGAAGCCTCCGCCTCCTCCCACATTGTCTATTTGTGGTGCAGGTGTTGATGGTTCAAGGGTGATTTTCTTTCCTTCGCAGTATACGTCAGAGCCGTAATGCCAAGGGATGGCCTTACTGCTTTCATAAGGTACTGGTCCAGGCACTGTGACAGTGACTGGACTGATGACAGCTGCAGAAGGGACTGTGATAGTTTGTGGATCATAATAAATTGTGACTGGTGCTCTGATGGGAGTAGCACTTTGCGAGTTGTAGGCTGAATTATTCTCTGGATCGTAATAGATTGTAACGGTTGAGACGTCTTCATTATTTGTTGCTGGTGTTGTAGGAGACATTGTTGGAAGGATGGATGTTGTTGTTGTAGAAGTTTCGAAATGGAGTGGTGCTGGAGTTGTAGAAGGAACATTTGTTGATATCTGGTCAGTTGAAATGACAGGTGAAGCACTTGTTGATGAAGCCGAAGAATTGTCGGGAACAATGGTTGTTGCAGTTGTAGGAGATACCGGAATTGTTGCTGATGAGATTGCTGGATTTGTTGGAAATGATGTTGTAATTTGAAGCAGGCCGCTCTGAATGAGACCATCTATGCCATCCCTCAGGTTATCACAACCATTCACTGAAATGTTGCAGTAAGCACACCCTAGCTCACATCCCGGGAACATTTGACATTCGAGGAGTTGAGCTTTGATTTCTACCAACGGCGTCCGAATCTGACCCACACTGGTTATTAAATAAGACGGCTTGTCTTCTTCAATAGCATTGATTCGGGGACCACCATGGTGTGGCATAGGGTTTTTGTTAACATTGGGTGGTGGTGCGAAATTCAGGGCCTTAGAGTCTACCAGGCTTGTACCTTCATGTGCAAGGCTCTGCACTTTTCTGTACTATGGCCAGGTGCATTTGAGTGAAAGGCACATCTGGCGTTGGAGTCATAATTTCTGGGTAGACTGTTGGGATCTGGAGGTGCCAACGTCCTTAGCTCAACTAGGTTGAGTTTCAGGAGTTGTGGCAGTAGCGTTGCATAGGGCATAGGGATCGGATCGATCACCCTGTTGGCCTGAGAGGGCCTCTGTTGGAATGGACTTTGCTGATTGTTGTTGTTGGCGTTGTTGTTGTTGTAATTTCTCGGAGGATACTGATTTTGTTGCTGGTACTGAGGTTGTTGCTGATAATTTTGTTGCGGTGGTTGATAAGCTGGTTGTGGATGAGCTGGAGCGGGAATGGTGACTGCTGCCACAGACCTGTGAACATATTGGGGCCTGCCCCTGCTGGTGTGGATAGCATTGGTCTCACCAGTTCTTCTTGGGCCTGCAAAAGGCTTTCTTGCATTACTGGATGAGCTTGCACCGTTGTCTGAGATCTTACCCATTTTCAATAGGCTTTCAATTCTCTCCCCGGCTATGACTACATCTGCAAAGCTGGTAGACGAGAAGGCAGCTAGCCTATCAATGTAAGTCCCCTGGAGGGTGTTCATGAACATATCTGCCATCTCTCTCTCTGACATAGGTGGCTGAACAGCAGCAGCCAATTGCCTCCATCTCTGGGCATACTCTCGGAAACTTTCTCTAGACGACTGTGACATTCCCATTTGGAGGGTCCTGTTGGGTGCCATATCTAAGTTGTACTGATACTGCCTGATAAAGGCCTCTGCCAGGTCCTTCCAACACCTGATAGTTGCTCTCGTCAGATGAGAGTACCATTCTCTTGAAGCTCCCGTCAAGCTATCCTCAAAATAGAACATCCAGAGCTTCTCGTCCATGGTATAGGCCTTTAGTCTTCCCAGAAATGATTGTAAATGGGTTCTGGGGCAGGAAGTCCCGTTGTACTTTTCAAAACAAGGAGGCTTAAACTTATGGGGGATCCTGACCCCGTCTACCAAGCCCATATCCATAACATCAAAACCCAAAGAGTTTTGAGACTCTAAGGATCTTAATTTCTCAGCTATCTCATCCAGCCTTCTATCATAGGCTTCCTCCCCAGCTCCCATCACTGTGAACTGATCTTCCTGGGGGTCTTCTTGCAGTACCCTCCCTGCTGTGGCAGTTCCTTGTATATTGACAGGGATGTTGGTCTCTGGGTGGAGGTGGGGTCCAAAGACTGGGGGATTGACATGAGGTTGGACTCTTTCATTGTTGCTTGTCCCAGCAGTCCCTGGATGATGATCTTCCTGATTCTGCCTTTCCACCATGGCTCTCAATCTTTCTTGGCTCTGAGCCATGTTGTTCATCACTTCCATAAACTGCGTCATCTGCGTTCTCATTTCCAATCTTTCGTTTGCCATTTGATTTCTAACCTCTGCAAGGTCCTGTTGTACCTGATCCATTTGTATGCCCGGAAGGTTGTTACGGGTTGGATATCTATGTGGACGGTTGAGTGGAAACACACGCCGTCGAGCAATAATTCCTGAGATCACAACAGAGTTAGCAACAATAAAACAAAAACCTAAAAAACAAACAAAGGGTTAGCATGCAATGCAGTATGCTTATTTGTTTTCAAGGTATCCGGCTTGGCATTCAGTTTTGACCCTTCCAGACCCTTGAAGATGCTGTTGGTGCTGCTTTTGAAGTAGACTCGGATGGAACAAACTAATACATATATTACAAAAGGCAAATGGTACATAGTTTGTTTACAAATACAAAGCCCTCTGAGGGGTCAAAATACATTACAAGCAAATAAAAGTACATGAAATGAAAGCAACAACAAGCAAAATAGTCAAACACCAAGACCAAACTCATCCTCCCGAACTTCCTTGAGAAGTGCTTCGGTCACAGGATCAGCCGGACGCTCCGTGAGATTCCTGATAAGGAGGTTCCGGGTAGTAACAGCTGTAGTTAGCTTCTTGTGCTGACTTTGGTCCTTTGACCTCTTCACCCCAGCTTTGATCTTCAGCTCTGATATCTCCCTCTGGGCTGCTGTCAGGGCTTCCTGCTGCTCTTTTGCACTAGCTTCCAGCTGCTCTATCTTGTCTTGGACCCTCTTGTCCTCCAGAGTACGAGCCTCGGTGATCCTGACCCACCTAGCCTGACTCTCCTTTAGATACAAGTCTGTCCTGGCTTTCTGGAACTGGGCTTCCTTGCAAGCATTCTTCAAGATCTGTTCTCCAGCCCTAGACTTCTTAATGTAATCCTCAGACTTCTCAATTCTAGCCAAATGCTCCACTTTCAACTTTTCCAACCTTTCAATATCCAACCTACCATCACTCCTCTCCCAGAGGGTCTTCTGTAGAGCCTGAGTCAACTTCTCATTTCTCTCTTTCAATTTCTCAAACTCCTCTAAGCTGACAGTTGCTGGAGGTGGTGTTGTGGAAGGCCCAGGCATATCTTCAATAGTAAAGGGCATCCCAGAAAATTGAGCCCTGGCATGGGACCAATCATAGTACTGTGTTGATGCCACATTGTTGCACTTCCCCAGGATGGTTATCCCCTTAGTCTGCATATTGTCCCAGGCCCAGGCTGCCTGCCTGACAATAGCCAGATTAGGCTTGATTTCAACATAAAGGGTCTCAGTCAGATCCTGTGCTCTAGGAGGATGGACTAATGCATAGCCCAGTTGTCTTTTGAAAAGCAGAGGGTTGTAATTGATGCAACCCTTCACTCCAATCAGAGGCACATTGGGAAACTGCCCACAACTTGTAATAATGTCTCTGCCCTTAGTACCCTGTGTACACCATCTGATATCATCTGAGGTTAGAGCAACCAGCCTCCTAGCCCAGTTTTTCTGCTGGTGAGGGTTTAAGAATGCATCAGTCTTTGGCAAATGTCTGAGCAGCCAAGTATGGAATAAAGGTGCACAGCATCTCACTAATCTCCCCCTTTGCTTTTCGTTCCTCTGATGAACTGAGTAATAAAGATCCCCCAGTAAAGTGGGCACTGGGTTTCTCAGGATGAAAAGGTGGATTGCACTCTTGCTAACGAACCTAGGCTCATCTGCAAAAAGTATGGTTCCATATATGCTAAGGGCCAACAGAGCACAGACTGCCTTCCACTCCCCTAGGGAGGCCTTCAGACTAGCCTGAGAAGTCAAGAAATCCAGATGGAAACCAGAGATTCCAGCTTTAGATGTCAAATTCTGCCCAATCAGAACTGGTTCCAGGTGTAATGCTTTGGCTATCTCCTCATTACTTGGGAAAGCCATCTCAGGGTTGAAAGGGATTCCACCCCTGATGGGTACACCAACCAATGATGAATATTCCTCTAACAAGGGTCCCAACTGAAAATTCTGAAATGTAAAGCACCTCAAGGGAGGGTCATAGAACTGCAGGCAAGTATGTATCAAGCTCCTTTGTGAAGGGTCCAAATCCATAACCACATCAAGGATTCCTCCATAATGTTCTCTAAAAAGTGGTATATGGTCTGGAGTAATCAGGGTCTGAATCCTCCTGATGCTAGCTAGCTCAGGCTCAAAGAAGTGATAGGAGATATTGCTCTTCTTAGGGGCCATGTTGCTGAAGAATGGGTGCTGATGATGATGATTGAGGACAACACTGAAGATGGGCCACTGGTAGGCTGAGACTGAGGATGCAAGTGACTGAAGCAGGTAGCTGATAGCTGAAGCAGGTGCTGATGGAGATAGGTCTAAGCTGAAGAAGGGGTCAAAATCAAGCCAAAATGATAGGATGGATACCCTGAAAAACAAATAAACACATGTTAGAATGATGCAATGAGGATGTATGCAAATGATATGCAAGGGTTTGTGACTGAGCTGGATCTGATTAACTGCCTGATATAGGTCCAAGTATGTGCAAGAATTCCAGATGGAGGTCTATAAATCCAGTAACCATGGTGGGGGGGGGCTCAAATAAAGAGCCACATGTCCAGGGTTTAGAATCACAAGAACTGTTCCAACATGGAGTATTCTTAATCAAACAAAGTAACAGGGTATGCTGGGGCCAAGGGTACCTGCAAACCTGTAAACAGCCCAACCCCCTTACAGGTGGTGTTCTAAAACAAGGATCCTCAGACTTGGATCAGTTATGAGAAGTGTAAACACTTCTAACCCGGAGGTACAGTGTTTACAATAACCATAAAAGTTCCTCCTCTAATTCACCCCAGTTTCTGAAGGTCAATACTAAAGGTCATCCAGACTTAGCTGGCTTCCCAGATAGCCCTAGCATTGCAGGAAATCTGCAACACAGAGTTCTCAAGAAGAAACCCATATCTGAACCGTGTTTCATATTCCCGCACCAGACCGAGATGGAATGGGAAAGAATATGAACCACTCTAGCCTAGGTGTCACTCAGGTCCCAGGTATAGGACCTTAACTCTCAATGGAACACCCACCCACCAAAGCAAACAAACAGATCCAGCCAGCAGCACAGTATGACAGTATGATAATATGCAAAGCTATAAAGAAAGCAGTAAAGCAACTGTACATAAAGCAAAATAAATACAAATACAAGCACAAATAGCACATAACACCCCAGTAAACACAAATCAATCAAGCGCTAGGAGGAACCCACAAAAAGAACCAGAAGCCCTGGTTATAGTATAAGGGTCCCCAGCAGAGTCGCCAAGCTGTCGCTCCCGATAGATGGGACTGGGCCCACATAAAGGTACAGACGCGAACGGTCGGCGAGAGGGACAATGAGAACACACAGCCGTGAACTCACTGGAGATGAATAGAGTCGCCAGCTGGGCATTTTTATCCCGGAGGAAAGGTAATGCTGCATAGACCTAAGAAGAGATGGATAAGACGGTTGCGAACCAGAGAGACTGAGAAAGGGGGTTGGTTACAACCTGGGAAGGTATTAGCACCCAGATTGTCCGTCGTACTCGACGGGATCCACGCTTAAAAGATTTGTGTTTCAAAGGGGTAGTGTTAGTGCAATTTGTGTATAAAATAGCTGGAAAAGGATGTACAAGTGTCAGTGTAAAAGAAGTGAAGTGTGTAAATGATGTGTCAGTGTAAGAATGAGAATGAATTGCTCATGATAATGAGGCTAAAAGAAAGATGCTGGAAAGAGGGGGAATATACAGAGACTTTTGTTCGATAACCGTTAAGTTATGCCTACGTATCCTCTCGTGCAATGAGGAAGTCAGAACACCGTAGTTCGACCCAAAGAGACTAAAGGATGAATTGACTTGTGAACTGCTTGCTTGTCTATGCTCAAGTGTATGACCTGTCTGGCTCAGGTGCAAACTGTCTTGCATTAGACGGAAGAAGCAAGTTCTCGTTTGTGAGTGAATGAGATGAGAAAAGAATCCCGGAGGAGACGATTGTTGTTTGTTTTTGTATTTTCAGTCTTTTATTGCTTTTGGAAATGTGTCATAAGTTAATGAGCTTAAGCCTAAACCAATGGATTTAGTAAACTCATCACATCTTCCCTCTGATTAGGGGTAATGAGAATACCTTAAGTGTGAAGTCAGATTCTCACACTTAATCACCTTTGATGTAGGGTTAAGATCATTAACCTACTTGTGATTATTTAGATGTTTTTGGTGTTTTTGTTTAGTGTTAAGTAATGAAATTAAGCCATAATCAGGGATTAAACAGACTCATTACACCATCCTAATAGAAGGATAATAGATGAGAATGTTTAAGCTGAGGAAGACTCCTCAACTTAATCCATGATTAGGGATTAAACTCATGACAGAACAAGCCTTTGATTAAGTGGATTTTATTTAGATGATATGATGATGAAGTGTTTTTTAGGGTTTGTAAGACAACTTGAGGGGGACTTGTCCATTAACACTAGGGTTAGTCCTTCTTAACCAATTAAGGAAGAATTAGAACCCTAATGCAAGGCCCAAGTTACAAGTGTGATGTCTTGATGATTATTAAGTGGATTGATTAAGAGATTTAAACACATTAAGGGTTTAACACTTAGGATTAAAGTTATACACTCCATCCTAATAGAAGGATGCAGGCATAAGCTTAATCACAAAGCCTTAAAGCCTTTAGGGTTTAGTCCCTGCTTATGAGATGAGAAGAGAAGACTCAAAGAGACACAAAGGTAAAACTAAGAGGGGAGACTAATCAAAACCCTAATTATTGTCATGCTTGGTTGTTCCTAAGGTTTGTGAGGTTTTCAAGAGAAGTCTTCAATGGAACCACCAGGAAGCAAATGAAAGGATCAGGAGAAGCAAAGTGACTTGCTTCATTCAAGAAGTCAAGTCACTTGAAGAAAGAAAGTGGGAAGAAGAAGAATGAGCAAGCTCAATCCCAAACACAAGATAAAATGCAGCATGGATGCAAGAGAGATGAAAAGAAAAGTTATGAGAAGTGAAGGCAAATTCACTTCTCAAAATTACTTACCACCTGAAAAGTTAGAACAGAAAATGCAATGCAATGCAAAATGAGATGAAATGGTATGATGTAAATCAAAACCAGAAGCATGTTTATGATTATAATGATGCTATGAGATGCTACAAACATGAAACAAAGCATGGAGATGATCATACAAGCTTATGGATGCAGATGAAGCATGCTAAGACACATGAACATACATGAAAAGTTATGAGATGCATATGGCATACAACATGACAAATGCAAGGTGCAATGATCAAACATGCTTTCAATATGTCTTATGATGTTAAATGAATCAAATGGAAGCATGGAATGTCATGGAAAGTCATGTTATGCAAGAAAATGCAAGATGGATGCATATGGAAGCCCAAATTAGGGTTTATGAACAATGCAACAAACAAAAACCAAAACCAGAAGCAAACAACATTAAAAAAAAATGAAAATGCCCTCAAAGGATCCCTAATCCTATACTAACTCACTGCCCAAAGGAGAGGTTTCAACTCTTAACCAAATTCAAGTTATGGTTTTCTTAATATTTCTAGGGTTTTAGGGTTCCTTAACAAGAAAATTATCAAACAAATTGAAAATGAAAGATCAAATCATGGCCATTTAATCTCACAAACTACATGCTAAACACAATGCAATGCAAAAAGAATCAAGGTCCAACTCTTTAGGGTTAGGCAGAAATGATTTTTGGAAGTTTGGATCAAAATAATGCATAAAAATGATTTTAATTCAATGAAAAATTCTCAAAATGCATCAAGATCAAAAAATAAATTTGGTTTGAAGGTTGGACAATGTTTCTAAATGTCTTAAAACATTTCATGAATTTTTTGGTGATTTTTAAATACCTAAAAGTATTTTTAATAAATTAATTTCCATTAATCAATTAAAAATAAACTTTTAAATATTTAAAAATACTTTTTTAATGCTAAAAATGAAAATAAAAATATTTTTGTGTCTTAAAAATTAATGAAACCCTTGGTAAAAAATTTCATAATTTTTAAAGCCTTTTTGCTATTTTAAATAAATTAGGGAAAACAAATGAAATAATATGAAAATTAAATGAATTTTTTTACTGAAAAATAGAAAGTAATCAGATCCAACGCGTGAGATTTAAACTGGCAAGGGCGGGAGTTGACTGCGCGCGGGTTTGGACGGCCCAAATTCAAACTCAGCTAATTAATGCTTATGCCCTAATGACACCCTTAATTACTTTCAGGCGACCGGAACAGTGTTCCGGTCGTCTTCTCCGATCACCCCAAAACACTAACTCTCTCCACACGCATCTGAAATGAAATCTAATTGAACAGAAATGATCCCCACTCACTCACGAATCAAAACCCCCAATCAAAACATATTTATCATTCCAGAAATGGCTGAATCGAAGCAAACAAAATCTAGGGCAAAAAGCTTCAGAGACTGATTAAACTCTCATCTCTCCACCATTTTCAAAACTAAAGACATATTCATGATCAGGAAAGCATATAGAACAACTTAAGAACTTTAAAAATCATTTCTGGAAAAAAAGTTCTTGAGCTACCTGAGTTTCGAAGCTTTCAATCTTGCAACTTTCTGACCCCTTCCTTTGATGCAAACCACTCCTTATGACCCCTTGATGATGTCTGGATGCTCAGCAAGAGTTTATGTTGGCTGGTTTGGGAGTTTGAACAGCTTCTGCTCAAGCTCAGGTGAGAATGGTGTTTGTGATTCAGGCAGTTTCAGGCAAAGGTGAGTGGTTCTTTGTGATCAGGATGATGTTTTGAGAAGGTTTGTGAAGTTTGTTCAAGTGTTTGTGGCCTGTGGAATGAGTTTCGAAAGCTTTGGCTTTGAGAGTGAAAAATGGAAAATCAATGTTCTTGCTGGTTTCAGGCTTAGGTCCTGCTGGTTTTGGTTCAGTGAAGCAAGGTGAGTTGATTAGTGGAGTTTGTTTGGGTGTTTTTGGCTTGTGGAATCAGATTCGAAAGAAAATGCAAGTTGGAGAGAGTTTGTGAAAGTGTGTTGTGGTGAGGCTTCAGGCTTGCTTGTTGTATGAAATGGCTAGCATTTTGTTTGCATAAATTAATCCCATTGGTCAGATGATGTGACTTGGCCTGCTGTGATAGGTGAGCTAGCTTTTGCAAAAAGTCCACTCTTGTGTAAGAGAAGCATGGGTTGTGTTCTAGGCTAGTACAAGGGTGTGGGCTGGCGCAGCATGGTGAGGGGAAAGGCTATGGCTGGTTCAGCATCCAAGGCAGCAAGTGGATGGAAGTGTTATGATGATTTTGCAACTTGTTTACTTTTAGTTCACATGAAACTTTCTTGCTATACAAACCATGAAACATGAGAAACTCTTGGTCCATTCTGAACTTTAGGTCACATGTGATGTTTGTGTGATGGTTAGACATGAATTAGAAGTCACAAATGCCTTGGTACAAAGTTTTTGCAAGTTTTCCATTTGGTGCATATTTTGAAAATTAGTGATTTTTGCCAACTTCGACACACCATAACTTTTGATCCAAAATGAATTAGGTCATGTTCTTGTACTTTTTGAAAAGGGAAAGATCTAATCTACAACTTTCATGACCAAAGTTTTTCCATTTGAAGCATTTTTGGATCAAAAAGTAAGGGTTGAAAAATGGCATAAAATGACACATTCTTCAAAAGTCAACCTTGCCCTAAAAAGTCAACTTTGCAAAAACTTGTAATTCATTGAATTTTGTGAACTTCAACCTTCTTCCATGATCAAATAAAGATCAAATACACTCAAAATGATGAAGATCAACCCTTGGTTGGGTCATTGGGGGCCTCAGATGCCCTGATTTTGCACTGACTTGTCCAGAAAGTCAACTCTTGATCAGATGACTTCCCCATGGAATTTCTTCATGAAAATTGATATGCATACTCCCTATACCATATAGAGACCAATAGAAACAAGAATGACCAAAAAAATTGGAGTTATGGCCTCTGAAACCAAAACCCTAATTTTAGGTCATCTGTGCAGTTAAGCCTGGCTCTGCTTCCATACCAATCCCAGTTCTTGTGATTCTTTGGCATTCTTGACTTTGAGAAGATGTAATATGATATAAGAACACACATGAACCCCTTTGAAGTGATTGATGGCCTTAGGAGTGGCTCAAGAAGCTCTTGGATTGCTCAGATCACAAACCCTAGATGCAGATGACTTTGAATCTATGCAGAGAATCAAACATGTGATATGAGATGGTATGATTGTGTTTATGCATATGAAATGATCACAAGCCATGGTGTGAATGGGTGAGGGCAAATTTGGGGTGTTTACAGCAGGGACATAATTACTAGCTGTGGACAGTTCCCCAATGTGCCTTTAGTGGGAGTGAAGGGTTGCATCAACTACAACCCTTTGCTATTTAAAAGACAATTGGGCTATGCATTGGTCCACCCTCCTAGAGTACAAGACTTGGCTGAAACCCTTTATTGTGAGATAAAGCCTAACCTAGCTGTTGTCAGGCAAGCATCCTGGGCTTGGGACAACATCCAAACCAAAGGGATGGCTATTCTTGGGAGATGCAACAATGTGGCCTCAGCTTAGTATTATGATTGGTCCCATGCTAGGGCTCAGATTTCTGGGATGCCTTTCACCATTGAGGATGCACCTGGATCATCCACAACACCACCTCCAGCCACTGTCAGCCTGGAAGAATTTGAGAAGCTGAAGGAAAGAAATGAGAATCTGTCTCAAGCTCTGAAGAGGACCCTCTAGGAGAGAAGTGATGGTCGTCTGGACATTGAAAGGTTGGAAAAGCTTAAAGTGGAGCATCTAGCCAGGATTGAGAAAACAGAGGACTACATCAAGAAATCAAGAGCAAGGGAGCAAATTTTGAAGAATGCCTGTAAAGAGGCCCAGTTTCAGAAGGCTAGGACTGATCTCTATCTGAAAGAAAGTCAAGCTAGGTGGGTCAGGATCACCGAAGCTCGTACTCAAGAGGATAAGAGAACTCAAGACAGGATTGAGCAGTTGGAGGCTAATGAAAAGAAACAACAGGAAGCCCTGCTAGCAGCCCAGAAGGAGATTTCAGAGTTGAAGCTTAGGGCTGGTGTGAAGAGGTCAAAGGACCAAGACAGGCACAAGAGGTTGACCACTGCTATCACCACCAGGAATCTTCTTATCAGAAACCTCACAGAGCGTCCAGCTAATCCTGTAACTGAAGCACTTCTGAAGGAGGTTAAGGAGGATGAGTTTGGTCTTGGTGTCTGACTGTTTGCTTGTTGTTGCTTTCATTTCATGTACTTTTCCTTTTTTTATGTTGTATTTTGACCCCTCAGGGGCATGTGTTGTAAAAAAAAAAAACTATGTATGATTCACCATTTTGTAATATATTCATTAGTTTGTTTCATTTGAATCTCTTTCTCCCAAGCAACATCAAAGCACCTTCCTCAGGGGTCTGGAAAGGTCAAAACCAAATGCCAAGCCGGATACCTTGGAAACAAATAAGCATACTGCATTGCATACTAACTTTTGTTTTGTTTTGTAGGTTTTTGTTTGTTTGTTACTAACTTTGTTGTGGTTCAGGAATTATTGCTCGTCGTCGGGTGTTCCCACTCAACCGTCCGCACAGATATCCCACTCGCAACAACCTTCCGGGTATACAGATGGACCAAGTACAGCAGGATCTTACAGAAGTCAGGACTCAAATGGCCAATGAGAGGCTGGAGATGAGAAACCAGATGACCCAGTTCATGGAAGTGATGAATGGCTTGGCTCAAAGTCAAGAAAGATTAAGGGCATTGGTAGAGAGGCAGACCCAAGAAGAACCCCATCTGGGAACTGGAGGAACGAGTAACAATGAGAGGGTTCAGCCTCATGTTAATCCACCAGTGTATGGGCCTCATCTTCATCCAGATATCAACATCCCTGCTAATGTGCAAGGAAATGCTACTGCGGGCAGAATATTACAAGAAGACCCCCAAGAGGATCAATTCACTGTGATGGGAGCTGGGGATGAAGCCTATGATAGGAGGCTTGATGAAATTGCTGAAAAATTGAGATCTCTGGAGTCTCAGAATTCCCTGGGCTTTGATGTCATGGATATGGGGTTAGTGGACGGGGTAAGGATTCCCCACAAGTTTAAACCCCCGTGCTTCGAGAAGTACAACGGAACTTCCTGTCCACGAACCCACTTGCAGTCTTTCTTGGGGAGACTTAAGGCGTACACCATGGATGAAAAACTATGGATGTTTTATTTTGAAGATAGTTTGACTGGGGCCTCAAGGGAGTGGTACTCTCACTTGACCAGAGCTAATATCAGATGCTGGAAGGACCTGGCTGAGGCCTTCATCAGACAGTACCAATACAATCTGGACATGGCTCCTAACAGGACCCTTCTGATGGGAATGTCTCAGTCCTCCAGAGAAAGCTTCAGGGAATATGCCCAGAGGTGGAGACAGCTTGCTGCTGCTGTCCAACCACCCATGTTGGAAAGAGAAATGGCTGACATGTTTATGAACACTTTGCAAGGAACGTATATTGATAGGCTAGCTGCCTTTTCTTCCACCAGCTTCGCTGACGTGGTCATAGCTGGAGAAAGGATTGAGAGCCTTCTGAAGATGGGTAAAATTTCCGATAATGGTGCAAGTTCGTCAAGCAACCCCAGAAAGCCTTTTGTTGGACCAAGAAGAACCGGTGAGACTAATGCTATTCAAGCCAACAGGGGTAGACCTCAGTATGTTCATAGGTCAGTGGCAGCTGTCACTATTCCAGCTCCGATCCCCCAGCAACCAGCATATCAACCACAACAACAGCCCCACTACCAGCAACAAGTTCAGTATCCGCTTCAGAGAAACTACAACAACAACAACAGTAACAATCAACAAAGACCTTTTCAGCAGAGACCGTCTCAGGCCAATAGGGTGATTGATCCAATCCCTATGCCTTATGCCGCTTTGTTGCCACAACTCATGAAACTCAACCTGGTTGAATTAAGGACATTGGCACCACCAGATCCCTCCAGTCTTCCAAGAAATTATGATGCCAACGCTAGATGTGCTTTCCATTCCAATGCACCTGGCCACAGTACAGAGAAATGCAGGGCTTTGCAAATGAAGGTACAAGATCTAGTGGATTCCAAAGCCCTCAACTTCGCACCCCCGCCAAATGTCAACAAGAATCCCATGCCCAATCATGGAGGACCAAGAATTAATGCCATTGAGGAGGATAAGCCATCCTTCTTAATCACCAGTGTTGGGCAGATTCGGACACCTCTGGTAGAAATTAAAGCTCAGCTCCTAGAATTCCAGATGTTCCCCGGGTGTGAGCTCGGTTGTGGTTATTGCAACATTTTGGTAAACGGGTGTGATAACTTGAGAAGCGGCATAGATGGTCTTATCCAGAGTGGCATACTTCAAATCATAACATCAACACCTACAAATCCAGCAATCTCTTTGACAACAATTCCTGAGTCTTCTACAACTGCAACGACAATCATTCCAAACAATTCCTCAATTTCATCAACAAATGCTTCATCTATCACTTCAATAAACCAGATATCTACAACCATCTCTTCTACAACATCAACGCCCATTCATTCAACAGAATCTTCTACAACGCCAACAGATATCTCAGCAGTCACCATTTATTATGATCCATCATATGTTCCTCCAAACAACGACCTTCAACAACAAACAGTGGCACCTCCTGCCAGGTCACCAGTCACCATCTACTACGATCCGCACACTATTTCAGCACCCTCCTCTGCTGCAGTCAGTCCGGTTACCATCACGGTACCTGGACCAGTTCCATATGAAAGCAGTAATGCCATACCTTGGCATTATGGCTCTGACCTTTACTGCAACGGGGAGAAAATCACTTTGGACTCTTCAACTTCCTCTCCACAGATTGATAATGTTGGGGGAGGCGGAGGCTTCACCAGAAGCGAACGCCTTTTTGCCTCACAAGTACAAAGACCTAATGCTGAAGCAGAAGCTGCTGTCAAAGCAAAAGGAAAGAGTGTGGTAGTGGAAGAGCCAACTATCAAGGAAACTCAGAAGACATCTTTTGAACAAGATGTAGATGAGTTCATGATAATTATAAAGAGAAGTGATTACAAGGTGGTGGATCAGCTTCACCAAACTCCCTCAAAGATCTCCATACTATCCCTACTGATGTGTTCCAAAGCTCACCGGAATGCATTACTGAAAGCCTTGCACGCAGCATATGTGCCAGAAGAGATCACCGTTAATCAGCTGGAAACCGTGGTAGCAAATGTCAATACCAGCCATGGATTGGGTTTTACCAATGCTGATTTAACAACTGAGGGATGTAACCACAACAAGGCTTTACACATCACTCTAGAATGCAAGGGTGTTGTTCTATCACATGTACTGGTGGACACTGGGTCTTCACTCAATGTTCTACCAAAGAAAGCCTTGGTGAAGCTGGAGTACGATGGCTTGGCATTGCGTCCAAGTAATTTGGTGGTGAGAGCATTTGATGGCTCTAAGAGATCAGTGCTAGGAGAGATTGATCTGCCTGTGATGATTGGCCCGCAGACTTTTAAAATTACCTTCTATGTGATGGACATTCAGCCGGCCTACAGCTGTTTGTTGGGTAGACCCTGGATCCATGCCGCTGGCGCTGTTACGTCTACCCTTCACCAGAAGCTAAAATTCGAGTGGGAAGGCCAGATCATCACCATTTGTGGTGAAGAAGATATCTTTGTTAGCCATCTGGCTACGTACAAATACATTGAGATGGATGGAGAGATCCATGAAACCATGAGCCAGGGATTTGAAGCCCTAAACATTAATGAAGCGTCTGTTGTACTTGGAACCTCCATGACATCTTATCAGCAAGCCAGGAAGGTTGTTGAAGAGGGGACTGCCCAAGGCTGGGGCAAGCTGTTGCCTGTGGAGAAGAAGGAGGACAGATTTGGGTTGGGTTACAAACCAACTCAACAAGATCAATCAGAGGCTGCTAAGAAGCCCAGTTTTATCAGTGGAGGGATGCTCACCCCAGATGCAGTGAACAACTTGGAAGATGATTCGGAAGATGAACGCAACCTGGAGAGCTGGATACGTCCAAGGATCCCGGGGAGCCATATCTCAAACTGGTCTTCCCAGGAAATTATAAGGGTTACTCCTGCAGAGTAATTATTATTTCCTGTATTTTTAAGCATGCATCAAGTCTTGCATCTTGCCCAAGATGACAAGACTCATTTTGTAATCGGGCCATCTTGTAATTTTGTGCAAACAGATCAATCAATGAATATCGGACATCTTTTGCAAATAAGTCTTTTTCCTTTTCCGCTCACTGTTTTTCATTTTTCTTTTTGTACAAAAATAAAATGGCAATGTTTTCCAAAATGATAAACTTCATTTCACTCTTTCTAAAAAAGATTAAAATCAATCACTAAAATGAACAATCTAAACCCTTGCAGAGAGTGCCTTTCAGACTGCACCGACAACGGCACAGCTATGGCTTCGTATGACTTTGACAATCCAATCAATCAAGCTGATGAAGGGGTTGAAGAAGATTATGAGCTTCCTGAAGAGCTAGCCAGGTTGTTAAGGCAAGAGGAGAAGGTTATCACTCCTCATCAGGAGGAGATTGAAACGGTTAATCTTGGTACGGAAGAAGATGTGAAAGAAGTTAGGATCGGGGCCTGCCTGCAAAATTCAGTAAAAGAGCAACTGATTGATATGCTTCGGGAGTATGTAGATGTGTTTGCTTGGTCTTACCAGGATATGCCAGGGTTGGACACCGATATCGTCATGCACAAGCTGCCTTTGAGAGAAGACTGCCCGCCAGTAAAACAGAAGCTGTGCCGTACTCGCCCAGATATGGCAATGAAGATAAAGGAAGAGGTGAAAAAGCAGTGGGACGCCGGGTTCCTTGCTGTAACTAGCTATCCGCCGTGGGTTGCTAATATTGTACCTATGCCTAATAAAGACGGCAAAGTGAGAATGTGTGTTGACTACCGGGATCTGAACAGAGCCAGCCCGAAAGATGATTTTCCATTACCTCACATTGACGTATTGGTTGATAATACGGCTCAGTTCTCGGTGTTCTCCTTCATGGACGGATTTTCAGGATACAATCAGATCAAGATGTCACCTGAAGACATGGAGAAGACAACTTTCATCACACCCTGGGGCACGTTCTGTTATAAGGTGATGCCACTCGGACTGAAGAATGCTGGTGCAACCTATCAACGGGCTATGGTAACACTATTCCACGACATGATCCATAAAGAAATCGAGTGTTATGTGGATGACATGATTGCCAAGTCCCTCACAGAAGAAGACCACCTGGTAAATCTGTTGAAGTTATTCAAGCGCCTGAGGAGGTACCAACTGAAATTGAACCCCAACAAGTGCACATTCGGGGTGCGATCTGGTAAGCTGCTGGGATTTATTGTAAGCGAGAAAGGGATTGAAGTTGACCCTGATAAAGTCAAAGCCATTCAAGAAATGCCTGCACCGAAAACTGAGAAAGAAGTTCGGGGGTTCCTAGGTAGATTGAACTACATTTCAAGGTTCATATCTCACCTTACAGCAACCTGTGAACCCTTGTTCAAGCTGTTGAGAAAAGAGCAGACGGTCAGGTGGAACGAAGACTGCCAGAGGGCTTTCAACAAAATCAAGGAATACTTACAAGAGCCTCCGATCCTTATGCCTCCAGTCGAAGGAAGACCTCTGATAATGTACTTGACAGTATTAGAAGAGTCAATGGGGTGTGTGATGGGCCAACATGACGAGTCTGGTCGAAAAGAGTATGCAATATACTACCTGAGCAAAAAGTTTACCGACTGTGAACAGCGTTATTCACTGCTCGAGAAAACTTGTTGTGCTTTAGCGTGGGCTGCTCGCCGACTAAGGCAGTATATGTTGACCCACACCACATTATTGATCTCAAAGATGGACCCAGTTAAGTACATTTTCGAGAAGCCAGCACTTACAGGACGGGTTACGAGATAGAAAATGATCCTCACAGAATATGACATCCAGTACACATCTCAGAAAGCCATCAAGGGCAGTGTATTGTCTGATTATCTTGCTGAGCAACCCCTTGATAATTACCAGCCTATGAGATTTGAGTTCCCTGATGAAGACATCATGTTCATAAAAGCAAAAGATCATGAAGAGCCTATTCACACTGAAAGGCCTGACCCGGAAGAAGAATGGACTATGATGTTTGATGGGGCTGTTAATATGAACGGTCGTGGTGTTGGTGCAGTACTCATTACACCTAAGGGAGTTCACATGCCTTTCTCGGCAAAACTCACCTTTAACTGCACTAACAACGAAGCTGAATACGAAGCTTGCATTATGGGTCTTGAGGAAGCCATTGACCTCAGGATCAAGACATTGACTGTATTCGGAGATTCAGCTCTGGTAATTAATCAAACCAACGGCAAATGGTATACCCACCAGGATCATCTGATACCTTATAGGGATTATACAAGGAGGTTATTGACTTTCTTTACAACGGTCAAGCTTGAGTATATCCCTCGGGACGAGAATCAATTTGCAGATGCTCTTGCCACCATTTCATCTATGATCAAAGTTCAAGCTGCCAAATTCGTGCCTCGGATCTCAGTGTCCAGACTTGACAGACCAGCATATGTATTTGCAGCAGATGTTGTCAAAGATGATAAGCCTTGGTTCCATGATATCAAATGCTTCTTGGAGGATCAAACGTACCCACCTGGGGCATCTTCCAATGATAAGAAGGCACTAAGAAGGCTAGCTGGTAGTTTCTTCCTGAACGCTGATGGTTCCCTGTGTAAGAGAAACTTTGATATGGTACTTCTCAGGTGCGTTGATAGAATAGAAGCAGACTTGTTGATGCACGAAGTGCACGAAGGATCCTTTGGTACCCATGCAGGAGGGCATGCCATGGCTAAAAAGTTGCTAAGATCAGGTTATTACTGGATCACAATGGACGCAGACTGTTGTGTCTACGCCAGAAAATGCCATAAATGCCAGATTTATGCGGATAAGGTGCATGTGCCTCCCAATCCTTTGAACGTGATGTCTTCACCCTGGCCCTTTGCCATGTGGGGCATTGATATGATTGGTAAGATTGAACTGACTGCTTCAAATGGCCACAGATTCATCTTGGTTGCCATTGACTATTTTACCAAATGGGTCGAAGCGGTTTCCTATGCAAATGTTACAAGGCAAGTAGTAGCCCGATTTCTGAAGAGAGATATCATCTGTCGGTATGGAGTTCCCGAGCGAATCATTACTGATAATGGTTCCAACTTAAACAACAAAATGATGGCAGAGCTATGTCGGGACTTCAAGATCCAACACCACAATTCTTCTCCTTACAGGCCAAAGATGAATGGCGCTGTTGAGGCAGCTAATAAGAATATCAAGAAGATTGTACAGAAAATGGTGGTTACCTATAAAGACTGGCATGAAATGCTACCATTTGCCTTGCATGGGTACCGTACGTCAATCAGAACATCCACTGGGGCAACACCGTATCAGCTTGTGTATGGTATGGAGGCAGTCCTACCTGTTGAAGTTGAATTACCCTCCCTGCAGGTACTGATGGATGTTAAACTGAGTGAAGCTGAGTGGGTCCGATCCCGATACGAACAACTGAGTTTGATTGAAGAGAAAAGATTAGCTGTGATCTGTCATGGGCAGTTGTATCAGAAAAGAATGAAGAAAGCCTTCGATCAGAAAGTTAGGCTCCGAGAGTACCAAGTAGGAGATCTTGTGCTGAAAAGACTCCTCCCTCCTCATACGGACCACAGGGGTAAGTGGACTCCGAACTATGAAGGACCATTCGTAGTAAAGAAAGTATTCTCTGGCGGAGCACTGATGCTCAGCACTATGGATGGTGAAGACTTCCCATCCCCTGTGAATTCAGATGCAGTTAAAAAATACTTCGCATAAAAATGACCCGCTGGACAAAAAAAAACAGAATGTAAGTCCAGGCAAAAATAGGGCATCCCGGCGAGTCAAAAACAGAATAAAAGACTCGGGCAAAAATAAGGGAAAATAAACAAAAAATGTACACCCGCTGAGTTGAAAAGCCGCATTGGACAACTCAGGCAAAAATGGGTATCCCGATGGATTGAAAACCCGAAAGGGCAATCCATGCAAAATAAGGGAATAAGCGAACAACTGCATTCTGAATTCGTCTGTATCACTTACAACTTGGTAAGCTTCGAAAGGATCAAGCTTCTTTCAGAATCAGCCTTCTTCAGAAAGCAAGACAAGAAGAACGTCAAATGTCATACGAGTCATAGCAAAGGGAAGCTCCTTGAAGCGTCATCAGCATTGCCAACATTTTGCTTCTCAATTTGTAACAATCTCCTCATTTCAGGAGATTTGTTTCTTTGACTGTGTCTTGCCAATTCAGGGCATACGAATTAATAAAATCAGATTTTCAGTCATGTCTCGTACGTATTATTTTCATTTGCAAAATGTCCGATGTCTGTAAGATACTGATTGCATAAATACAGATGCTTCTCTTCTAAAGAATACGCGCTTGCAGGAAATATATTTACTCCCGGGAGTGTCTAAACTCTTACGACGGAATCCGGTAAGGGATACCTCGGGATTACTTGTGTGTTTCTCTATCTTTGCAGGATTGCAGGTATTCAAAACGCAACATGGGGTATGTAAACTTCTCCCCAGCCAGCTGGCAAATCATTATCTACTCAGTTTACCTCCCAATTAGCACCGGAGGTGGTTTCTCCCCAGCTGAGTTGTCAAGTATCATCCTCAGCAGAACCCTTACAGGAATATCCAGGAAGACCTTCTCATGGTCTTTCTTGTTCCCCAGCCGAGTTGCCATTTACTAGTCCTCCACAGCCAAGTGCAAAAGCCGGGAAACCATCTCCCCACAGAGCTTCAGCCTCTACCCGGAAAAGCAACGCGTGAAGGAATCACAACAGAATGACGAAGGCTTCTACAAACCCCAGCTGGGTCCTTCATTTACTGGAATAGGTCTATCATTGACCTATTTCCCCAAAGCAGTCCCATATGTCAGATCTACCAATGATCTCATCCCCAGATGGGATGTTCACTTCAAGCAGATCAACCAGAGATATTTGCAGCAACGGGATCCGGGTCCCGGATCAGCATCTTTGCATAATCATAGCATTCGCATCATACTTTCCCCCCACAAAGCGTGGCATTCCGTCTAATACGGAGCATTACGGCAAAAATCAAACATATTGCATAATCATAAGCCATGTTCTGAATCAAACACTTGTGAATATTGACAATCCATCAACAATGTACAGAAAAACTCCCCAGATTCTCCAGCAGAAAGCCAAAGCGTCCTCTTTGCACTCATAGATACATCTTTATACAATTCCCTTTGACACCCGTATGTGTCACCTTCCCCGACATAGTTATCCGAACGCTTTGTAAATCAGATACTTGTTTATATTACACTTTCCTTTTTTGACACTCGTCTGCGTCACTCTCCCCAGCAGGTTGAGCCCTCTCCTGTACACCAATCATACTTATACAGATACTCGTCCGTATCTTGTATATACCACTTATACATCCCCTCAGATTCAACACTAGTCTGTGTTCTTTGTTAGCCAGTTGATACTCGTCCGTATCATCATCTCAGAACATGCGTCAAGTGTTTGTTTCTACCTGATACTCGTCCATATCATAGTCTTAAGGATGCTCGTCCGCATCTTTAATCCATACACGTGTCAAACACTTATGTCTTCTTGAATTTAGACACTCGTCTGTGTCTACTTTTCCCCAGAAGAGTCCCCTCAGAATCAACACTAGTCCGTGTTCTTTGTTAACCAATTGATACTCGTCCGTATCATCATCTCAGAGCATGTGTCAAGTGTTTGTTTCTACCCGATGCTCGTCCGTATCGTAGTCTTAGGGATGCTCGTCCGCATCTTTAATCTATACACAACGTCAAAACACTTATACCTTTTGTTTCTTGGATGTAAACACTCGTCCGTGTTTACTATTCCCCAGTAGGTCGCCAGCAAAGAAAAATTTCTTTTCTATCTGACATTCGTCCTATGTCATGATAAACCCTGAGAGCAGTCGTACCCTGCTAGGTGATCGTCCTTCACCTCTTGATGATCGTCCTTCATCATGCTCATCCGGTGGCCGTCACCATCGTCGATCTTTTCTATCCGACATTCGTCCTGTGTCGTGATATTTAGCAGTCGTCCCCTGCTAGGTGATCGTCCTTCACCTCTTGATGATCGTCCTTCATCATTTTATCTGATGGTCGTCCCCATCATTGACCTTGTTATCTGACATTCGTCCTATGTCATGATAAACCTTGAGAGCAGCCGTCCCCTGCTAGGTGATCGTCCTTCACCTCTTGATGATCGTCCTTCATCATTTTATCCGATGGCCGTCCCCATCGTTGACCTTGTTATCTGACATTCGTCCTATGTCATGATAAACCTTGAGAGCAGCCGTCCCCTGCTAGGTGATCGTCCTTCACCTCTTGATGATCGTCCTTCATCATGCTCATCCGATGGCCGTCCCCATCGTCGGCCTTTTATCCGGCATTCGTCCTATGTCGCGATACTTTCGGCAGCTGTACCCTGCCAGGTGATCGTCCTTCACCTTAGATGTCCGTCCCTCATCTTACCCCCAACAAAGCAGCCGTCCCCTACTAGGTGATCGTCCTTCACCTTTGATGACCATCCCTCATCATTTATTTCATTTATTCTTTAACCTGATGGCCGTCCCCGTCGTGGTCCCTTTTTCCTTTTCCTGATGATCGTCCTTCATCGGTTTAGCCCGATGGTCGTCCCCATCGTTGTTTACATTACTTTATGAACCTGATAACCGAACCTCATCATCTATTTCTACCTATAAACCCCAGAGAGTCCTGATGGCCGTCCCCATCATAAACTCTTATATCCCCAGCATGTCGGTCGTCCCCGTCATTGCCCTTTCCCCAGCAGTCGTCCTCTGCTCGACGGTCGTCCTCCGTCGCCCGCACTTTATAATATATATATATATATATATATATATATATATATATATATATATATATATATATATATATATATATATATATATATATATATATATATATATATATATATATATATTTTATTTTCCTTTACAATCTATATCCCTTTTCTTCTTCATTCTGTGAGTGCAAATTTTGGACTGTCTTTGGTATTCAACCACAAGTTATCTTGTTTGCCTATTATGTCGTCGCTTACATTCTACACAGCTAACTCATGTTTGAATAGGGGCAGCTGTAAACACCCCAAATTTGCCCTCACCCATTCACACCATGGCTTGTGATCTCTTCATATGCATAAGTTCAATTATAGCATCTCATACCACATTTTTTGTACACTGCATTGATTCTAAGTCATCTGCATCTAGGGTTTGTGATTTGAGCTATCCATAAGAGCCATTTGAGCCACTCCAAAGGCCATCAATCACTTCAAAGGGGTCCATGTATGCTCAAGCATCATATTATATCCTCTCAAAGTCAAGAATGTCAAAAAATCACAAGAACTGAGAATGGCATGGAAGCAGAGCCAGGTTTAACTGCACAGATGACCTAGAATTAGGGTTTTGGTTTCAAAGGCCATAACTCCAATTTTTTTTGTCATTATTGTTTCTATTGGTCTCTATATGGTATAGGGATCATGCATATCAATTTCCATGAAGAAATTCAATGGGGAAGTCATCTGATCAAGAGTTGACTTTTTGAGCAAGTCAGTGCAAAATCAGGGCATCTGAGGCCCCCAATGACCCAACCAAAGGGTGTTCTTCATCATTTTGATGGTGTATGATCTTTATTTGATCATAGAAGATGTTAGAAGTTCACAAAATTGAAGAATCTCAAGCCATTTGCAAAGTTGACTTTTTGGGAAAGTTGACTTATATGAAAATTGCCATTTTGGGAAACTTTTTCAACCCTTGCTTTTTGATTCAAAAATGTTTCAAATGGGAAAAATTTGGTCATGAAAGTTGTAGAATGGATCATTCCCTTTTCAAAAAGTACAAGAACTCATTCTAATTCATTTTGGATCAAAAGTTATGGCTTGTCAAAGTTGGCCAAAATCACATAATTTCAAGTTTTGTACCAAAGAGACATTTTGCAAAATGGCATGATCAAGTGTTCTAAAGGTTTCAAATATACATAAACTCATTACAACATGATCACATGACTCCTAAAAATCAGAATTGGCCCAAGAATCATCTCATTTCATGCCTTGGACTTCAAGAAATCACAAAGGGGCCAAACTTTGTGAAAAGTGCAAAACCTATCACAAACCATAAACCACTTGTTGCATTGCTTCTAGACCTGTTCCATAGCATTCCTTGATTCAAGCTGAGCCAAAGCAAGCCAAAAAGCAAGTTGTACCATGGCCCATACCTCAAGTACAAGTCAAGTTGACATTTTGGCAACTTGCCCATACCAATCACACTATGCCACAACCACTTTCTGAGCCAATCCCATTTGTTTATACAAATCAAAAGCAAGCCATTTCATATAACACACCAGCCTGAAAGCTCCAAGAGGACAGCATTCTCACTTTTCACCTCATATGCAAAACCATTCGAAACTCATCATACAAGCTTCAAACACACAAACAAACTTCACCATCAATCTCAACATGACTCACTGATCACAAACCAATCATCAAAACAGCCTGAAAGTCACTGAAACCAAGACACAATTTCTGCCCCCCTTTGAACAGAACTTCAGCAATCTTTCAAACCAGCCATTTTAAACTCCAAACAAGTATTGCAAGCTTCTCAGGAGGTCCATTAGAGGTGTTTTGGATCAAAGGGCCAGCCAGAAAGTTCCAGAAATCAAAGCTTCGATTCAGGTAGCCATGGAAATTCATTTTTCCAGAACCTTTATTTCTTGTTTCTAAAATGATCTACATGCTTCCCTGAGTGCACTGAACCTTTTACTTTTGAAAATGATTGAGTTTTGAGGATGTATGGCTTGTCTGAAACTTTGCCCGAAAATTTGATTTTTGTTTGTTCTTCATGATTCACGAAAAAGAAATGGATTTTGTGGCTGGATTGTTGTTTAGGATGTTTAGTTGAGTTGATCTGGAGGTTTTGGCATGTTTTAGTAACGTTTTGAGAGAGTTAGGTCAGAGGTCTCGCTGGAGAAGACGACCGGAAGTCTTCTCCGGCCACCTGAAGTTGATTAGGGTTAATCTGTGTCATTAATGTGAGTTTGAATGTGGAGCGTAGGATGGGTTGACCAGGGCTGACTCGCGCGTGATTGAGTGGCTAGGATGCATCATTAGAAACCCTAATCTTCATTAACTTAATTTAATTCAGTTTAATTAACTTAAAATGAAAATTAGCTCAGTTTGAATTGTGGCCATCAGATTGCGCGCGAAGTCAAACAAAATATCCCCAGAACCAATCCTGTCCCTTGGATGCGCATACTTCTCATTTTATTCAATTTTATTTTCATTTTATTTCATTTCTTTTGTACATTTTATAAAAAATAGCAAAACACTTTAAAAAATTCTGAAAATTTTTATCCAAGCTTTTATTAATTTTCAGAACACAAAAATATTTTTATTTTTATTTTTTGCATCAAAAATTATTTTTAAATCATTTAAAAGTTTATTTTTAATTGATTAATGGGAATTAATTAATTAAAAATACTTTTAGGTATTTAAAAATCACAAAAATTCATGAAACATTCAAAATCATTTAGAAACATTGTCCAACTCTCAAACCAAATTTATTTTTTGATCTTGATGCCTTTTGACAATTTTTTCAATGGAATTAATTTCATTTCAAGGCATTATTTTGATTCAATCTTCAAAAATTCATTTCTGCCTAGCCTTTAAGAGTTGGACAATGATTCTTTTTGCATTGCATCTTTTATAGCATGTAGTTTATAGGATTAAATTGGCATGAATTGATCTTGCATTTCTTATTTGTTTTGCATTTTTCTTGACAAGGTACCTTAAAACCCTAGCCAACTTAGGAAATTCATAACTTACACTAGGTTAAGAATTGGATCCTCTCCTTTGGGAAGTGAGTTTGTATAGGATTAGGGTTCCTTTGAATGCATTTTCAATTTTTTATCATGATGCTTGCTTCTGGTTTTGGATTTTGTTTTGAGCATTGATCATAAACCCTAATTTGGGCTTTCATTTGCATCCATCTTCCATTTGCTTGCATACCATGACTTGCCATGACATTTTGTGCATCCATTTGGTTCATAACCCACCTTAGGACATATTAGAATCATTTGTGATCATTGCATCTTCCATTTGCCATGTTGTATGTCATTTGCATTTCATAACTTTTCATGTATGTTCATGGTTCTAAACATGCTTCTTTTGCATCCAAAAGTTTGTAAGATCATTCTCATGCCTTGTTTCATGTTTGCATCATCCCATAGCATCATTAGCACCATACTTATGCTTCTGGTTTTGGTTTGCATCATTCCATTTCATCTCATTTGCATTGCATTTCATTCCTTTCACTAACTTTTCAGGTGGTAAGTTACTTTGAGAAGTGAATTTGCCTTCACTTCTCACAACCTCTTTTCATCTCTCTTATGCATCATTGCTGCATTTTGTCTTGTGCTTGAGATTGAGCTTGCTCATTCTTATTCATCTTACTTTCTTTCTTCAAGTGACTTGTCTTCTTAAATGAAGCAAGTTACTTTGCTTCTCTTTGCTCCTTTCATCTGCTTCCTGGTGGTTTCTTTGGAGATCTTTCTTGTAAACCTCACAAACCTTAGGAACAACCAAGCATGACAAAAATTAGGGTTTAATTAGTCCCCCCATTTAGTTTTACCTTTGTGTCATCTTTGAGTCTTCTCTTCTCATCTCATAATCAGGGACTAAACCCTAAAGGCTTTAAGGCTTTGTGATTAAGCTTATGCCTGCATCCTTCTATTAGGATGGAGTGTATAACTTTAATCCTAAGTGTTAAACCCTTAATGTGTTTAAATCCTTTAATCAATTCACTTAATAATCATCAAGGCATCAAGCTTGTAACTTGGGCCTTGCATTAGGGTTCTAATTCTTCCTTAAATGGTTAAGAAGGACTAACCCTAGTGTTAATGGACAAGTCCCCCTCAAGTTGTCTTACAAATCATAAAAATCATTTCTTTATCTTATCATTAACTAAAATCCATCTAATAAAGGCTATGTTTTGTCATGAGTTTAATCCCTAATCATGGATTAAGTTGAGGAGCTTTCCTCAGCTTAAACATTCTCATCTATTATCCTTCTATTAGGATGGTGTAATGAGTCTGTTTAATCCCTGATTATGGCTTAATCTCATTACTCAACACTAAAACAACAAAAACATCTAAATAATCACAAGTAGGTTAATGATCTTAATCCTGCATCAGGGTGATTAAGTGTGAGAAGTTGACTTCACACTTAAGGTATTCTCATTACCCCTAATCAGAGGGAAGATGTGATGAGTTTACTAACCCATTGGTTTAGGCTTAAGCTCATTAACTTATAACAAATCCCAAAAGCAATAAAAGATTGAAAACACAAAAACAAACAATAATCGTCTCCTCCGGGATTCTTCTCTCATCTCATTCACTCATAAACGAGAACTTGCTTCTTCCGTCTAATGCAAGACAGTTTGCACCTGAGCCAGACAGGTCATACACTTGAGCATAGACAAGTAAGCAATTCACAAGTCAATTTATCTTTCAGTCTCTTTGGGTCGAACTACGGTGTTCTGACTTCCTCATTGCACGAGAGGATACGTAGGCATAACTTAATAGTTATCGAACAAAAGTCTCTGTATATTCCCCCTCTTTCCAGTATTATTATTTTAGCCTCATTATCTTGGGCACTTCATTCTTGTTCTCACACTGACACTAACTTATTTCACCTCACACTTCTTTTACACTGACACCTGTATGTCCTTTTTCCAGCTTTTTGATACACAAATTGCACTGACACTACCCTTTTAATACACAAATCTTTTGAGCGTGGATCCCGTCGAGTACGACGGACAATCTGGGTGCTAATACCTTCCCAGGTTGTAACCAACCCCCTTTCTCAGTCTCTCTGGTTCGCAACCGTCTTATCCATATCTTTCTAGGTTTATGCAGCATTACCTTTCCTTCGGGATAAAAATGCCTAGCTGGCGACTCTATTTGTTTCTCTTTTCGCCGACCGTTCGCGTCTGTACCCTATTTGACCCGGTGTCATTTGGTGGGAGCGACACCCAGGATCATTTCTCAGGCTTCTATATCCCACTTGAGACTACATCTATTTGCATCTTGGGTTGTTTTTATCCCCCAAGATCAGTGTCCCAGGTTTCTATATCCCCCTGAGACCACCTCTATTTGCATCTTGGGTTGTTTTTATCCCCCAAGGTCATTTCTCAGGCTTCTATATCCCCCTGAGACCACTTCTATTTGCATCTTAGGTTGCTATATCCCCCTGAGACTACATCTATTTGCATCATGGGTCGTTTCCATCCCCCAGGATCATATCTCGGGCTACATATCTCCATAAGACTATCTATATCATCAAACCTTGGGTTATTTCATCTTCCCAAAAGCTTTATAACATCAAACCTTGGGTTGTTTCATCTTCCCAAAAAACATTATATCATCAAACCTTGAGTTGTTTCATCTTCCCAAAAGATATATCATCAAACCTTGGGTTGTTTTATCTTCCCAAAAGCTTTATATCATCAAACCTTGGGTTGTTTTATCTTCCCAAAATATATATCATCATACCTTAGGTTGTTTTGTTTTTCCAAAATCTATATCATCAAACTGTGGGTTATTCCATCTTCCCAAAAGCTATATCACTACCTTGGGTTGTTTTATCTCCCCAAAAGCTATATCACAATATCTTGGGTTGATACATCCCCTTAAGATTGCATCAAGTTACATTCTGGACTGCTTTATTCTCCAAGAAGTATATTTGAAGAACTTTTTCTCAGAATGGCATCTTTAAGCCCATTCAAGCAATACAACCAATCAACAGTGTTATTCTACGCACCGACGAGTGCAAATTTTTGGGCTTTTATGTTCAATCCCCTTCAACCTTCAAGTCACGAATGGCATGCATGCCAATCTAACTACTCAGGTTTCAAAAAATTAAACAGAGGAAGCTGTTATACCCCAAAATTTGCCCTCCCACAATCAAGGAAATGTTTCTCAAGATTTCTCAATGATCATAAGGTTCTCAAGGTCTTTAATTGGTCAGAAAGATTGAAGGATTCATCAGACAAAGCCTCCTCCTAAACAAAATAGCCAGAACTAGGGTTTTGAGTTTCTCCAAGATAAATGGATTTCCAAGTCCTCAAATGAGCTTCATAACATCCCACATGTCTTCAAGACTCCCCATGCCAAGTTTCAGAGCTTTTCCAATAAGTTTGACCAGTCAGATGATCAGATATTCAAAAATCAGTCAAGTTGGGCAAAAAGTCAAACTGAGGTCAACTGTGGTCAAATTAAAGTCAAACTTCAATATTTTTTGCCAACATCAAGATTATTAGGTAAAATTCATCATTTGATCAAGTTTTGATCATGATTCATCAAGGAAATCTCAGATCATCAAGAATCAAGAAGTTTCTAAATTAGGGTTTTCATAGTAAAAGTCAACTGAAATTTGACCAGCCATAATTTTCACAAACTTCATCAGAAATTGCCCATCCAAAGCTCATTTTGAAGTAAATTAAACCCTCTACATCTTTGTGCCTCACAAGACAAGCCTAAAAATGTTTCATTTGGAAGGTATGAGCTAAAACATTACAGGCCATTTTAAAAGTCAACAAAAAGTCAACTTTTTCCAAAGCTCATAATTTGAAAATGGTAAAAGATATGGACATGGGACCAAATAGTTGGTTAGAGGACTCTTCAAGCTTTCTAAAAAGTCCAAGAACACTTTCATAGCCTTAAAATTGAGGGAGTTATGCCTTGTCAAAGTTGGGAAATATTCAAGGGGTATATGAAGCAAATAAGGTCTATACTTCAAAATTTTCCAATTGGGCCCATAAAATTGCAACCCAATCTCAAAGTTAAGATCATGCACGACCCAATGGTCATTTATTATGATTTTTATAATTTATTTTATATTATTTTGAATTTTATTTGTTAAAATTCAATTTAAATAAAAATAAAATATAAGAACTCAATATTTAGATTTGATTCTTGTTCTAGAAGCTCATAAATAACATTAAGATGATTTGATACACTCCCAAATTCGTGCATGACCTTTGAGGAATGAGGAAATTTGATTTTGTTTTTGCATTTATGATCAAGGATTTCTTCACCACCAAGTAATCAAAGTTCATGATCCACAAGCCCAATTTCTGACCTAATTTCACTATACTATAAGTACATAACATGATCAAAGCAAGGGACACGTTTGGGCAGCCTCAAAAACATAAGATACAAGTTGAAAAAAACCAAGAAAAGTGAGATTCAAATTTTTTGGTTTAAGGTGTTTACAAAAGGTTTGAACACACACAAATGTTCCTAAAGGCTTCTCAAACATGTTCCTATCGTCATTAACATCAAAACATTGTGCTTCATGGCCAACCGATTTGTTTTGTTCATCCTTGCATTTTTTTTCGATTCGCATGATTCACATTATATAAATTAATTTTGATTACATATTTGTGTTTGTGTTGATGATTAGATGATGTCTGAACCATTTGATTGAATTTTCTTTGCAGGTTCAAGAAAACGCCATGGCTAGGGTTCTTCACCTTAGTTTAGGGTTTTCCGAAATAGGCCATATAAAAGCTTTTTAAAACCATATTCGTGACCTCCAGATCTTGGGTGTTTGAATGAAATTCTTATTGAAGGCTAATTGTTATCATTTTGATGCAGATGGGATATATAGGATTACTTGTGAAAATAATTTCGCAGGAAAATTCGTATGTGAATTCGCAGGTGTTTTTGCAGCAACAGAGGAAGAAGATGAAGACTGGTGGTGCGAAAAAGGAATTTTAAAATTTCAATTTATTTTATTATGCTTTATTGGTATTGATATTTCAGAAAGAGAGCTTGGCCTGATGGTAGAACGCGCGTGTGGGAAGCCTTGGTACCTGGGTTCGATCCTAGACTTGCATATTGTTTTTAATATTCATCAGTTTTTGCAGGTTTATTATATAATAAATGTTATCTGGCTTATAACCAAAGCACGTGCCTAGCTCATCTAGTTGGATGCATCGTCTGGGAAGGTAATGGACATGGGTTCGATTACCAGGTCCTTATTTTTTTGAGCGGATTTCTTTCTTTTCCATGTTTTTTTTTTCTATTTTCATATTTTATTTAATTTATTTTGATATATTAATTATTCTAATTAATTTAAAATAATAAAACCAAAACCTTTCTTAATTAAAAATCTAATAATTTTATATGTAAATAACTTTTATCTTTTCTTGTAAATTAAATTAATTTGTTAAAATTATTTCCTAATCAATTAATTCCACTTAATTTGATAGTAATTAACAATCTTTTCTTAATAAACAAATAACTCTTTTTATTGTAAAACATTCAATATTTTTCACAATTTAATTAATTTGTAAATAGAATAATAATTTAGTAAATATTTTTTCTAAATTTTTTTCTAATAACATTATTTTCTTAACTATACTTTTGATTTCTCTAAATAATTAAAAATCAATTAATTGAATCCATATTTTCTTAATAACTTTTTTGTTAACCCTAACCTAATTTCTAACACTAAATCTTAATATATTTTGCTTTATTATTTCTTTAATTTATTTTTGCTTTATTAGTTTCTCTATTTTGCTTTATTAGAAAAAATGTTTAGGTTTGTAATTATTGTAATTTATTTTCTGCCCGGTCATTTTGTATCTGCCCCAAAGCATGTAATAGTTAGGGCTTTATTCTTTCTTTTTATTTTCTTAAAAATAATTGTGTGGTTAGTAAGTAGGGAGTGAAAAGACTTAATTGAAATTAATTTGGACTTAGAAAATATAATAAAAAGAATAAAATATCTGAAAATGAACACGCACACGCGTAAGTCGATCTATGATCGACGTCTGCACCTCCTAGGATTATTCCTCTTGGTTGCCTTCAAAAACGGTCAAGTCCCTCAAAAGGGGGTGTCTTAAGCAAAACTCTAATAGAGAAATTATCTTGTCCCTCCCTCCGGTTAAAAGATCAAAGTCCTACGATGTTGCCTACGGTGTTGCCTAAAATGATCTTGTCCCTTCCAAATTAAAAGATGATAGTCCCTCCCAATTGCTAAAGACACCCCCAGTTGCCTTCATTGACTGTATGATGACCCTATGCCCGTCCCTTAAAATCCAAAGTAACGACTACCTATTTCATAATAATGGGGATAGTCTTACTCTTGAAAGAACATAAAAGAACATAAAGACAAATGTAGGGTAGGTTCCTCTAAGTAACTTGCTCACTTCTTAAAACAAAAAATTTTCACACCTCACTTATTCAAACTATTCTCAAACAAATAAGGATTTGTATACATCCATACGAGGATCATTACAAAGTACTTAGATTATTTTTTTCTAAACACACACTCTTCACAATTTTAAAACAAAATTCATGTGAGTTAAGTAACTAAGAGCCCATGGATCACCATGGATATAAAGGGTGCTAACACCTTCCCTTTATATAACCTACCCCCCGAACTCAAGTCTTTAAAACCAAGGTCTTTCTTGTTCTTTTATGTCTTTTCCTATTGGATAAAATAAAAGTCGGTGGCGACTCTTGCTATCCGCAACATGACTAGAAAGTCAGTTTTCCTACCGTGTTACACTATTTATAGGACAAGATGAACCAACTAAACTTTAGTGGGAAGGGTACTTACCTATAGACATCTTGCAAGCCTTTAATCCTAAGACTATTGTGTGACTTGTTTGTGTGTGCCACTTGCTTGTGTATGAACATAACATCATGACATCATAAGCATAACATTTTCACTAACCATTTCAAGATCCAAAGGATTTATCTTTGTTCTTTGTTGCAGGTTATGGCTTCCACTCATAGGAATACTATCCGAGTCAACTTTGTAAGGATACCTTCTAAGCTTAAGGAGTTGGTCTCAAACGTTTCTGAAAGCTCTCAATTCATCAAGAAGCATGGTTATCTACTTTACTTGGTTACCTCAGGGTTGTATGAAGATATGATGAGTGTTTTGTTCTAGTTCTTTGATCCTAAACATCATTGTTTCACATTTCCCGATTATCAGCTGGTGCCCACAATGGAAGAATTCTCCAAACTACTTGGTGTGCCTATCCTTGATCAGAAACCTTTCACAGGCTTAGAGAAGGAGCTTAAACCTGAAGTTGTTGCAGCAGCCTTGCATCTGAAGAAATCAGACATTATACTAGAAACCATAAGTGGAACCAAGGGTATTCTTGTTAAAATGTTAATGGAGAAGGCTCAATTGTTCTTGGATGCTATGAGTTATGATGCTTTTGAGGAGACCTTAGCCTTGTTGACTTATGGTTTGGTATTGTTCCCTAATCCAGACCAATTCATAGATGTGCATGCAATCAACATATTTCTGACTCACAATCATATGCCTACCTTTCTTGGAGATATCTTACACTCTCTTCACAGTCGTACTACAAAGGCGCGAGGAACTCTGATGTGTTGCTACCTCTACTATCAAGGTGGTTTATTTCACACATTCCTCAAGTTGTGATGAAGAATGAACAAGGTTTGAGGTGGTCTAGAAGGATAATGTCACTCTCTCATTCAGATATTCATTGGTGTTCCCGATCTATGGAGAATATTACTATCATTGATCGTTGTGGAGAGTTCCCTAATGTACCACTCCTTGGCATAAAATGGGGCATTACCTACAATCCTTCTTTAGCACTATGTTAGTTTTGTTACGCTCGGAGTAATGGTCCTCATGACATGCTTATTCAAGGTATTATGTTTGATTATGACAATGATCTTCAAGGTTACCGTCAAAGGTTTATACGAGCTTGGACCAAGGTGAACAAGATCAAAAACAATACTTTAGAACCAAAACACTTCATCCCTATGGAACCTTACCTCAGATGGGTGCGGTCTCGTGCTCAGACTCTTATGTTGCCATATTCTGCTGTCTACCTGTGCTTGTTGAGCCTATTGTTGAAGGAGATATCTCCTATACCATTCTTCATCCTGATATGCCTAGTGATCTGGAAAAGCTACATAAGTCTTAGATCCAACTTAAGGAGCAAAGGGATACCTTTGAGGCTCAGTTTTATGCTAGAAAAGAAAGAGTGTTAGAGCTGACAAAGCAACTTCACAAGGAGAGGAACCTCAACACATATCTCAACACAAAAAGGAAGCGTCAACGGGAGACTTAAGTCTCATATGTTTATTTTATTTGTATTTTATTCTTATTTCCTTTCATTTTAATCCCAAGGGGAAATTATATTAAGACCCACTAATAAAAGTTTTTGTTTTTATTTCCTTTAAACAAATTTAAATCCTATGTGGTCCTTGAAAACATTGCATATGTACCTACATACCATACCATTGTATAACAAGTTTCTGCAACATGTTTCTTATCTTCTCGCTGTTTATTTCAGCAGAAATGGCTCTCGAATAGTTTGTCAAAGATCTTCAAATTCAGAATGCCCAATTTCAAGAGATGATCCTGAACTTGTCCAAGGGACAAGAAAAGCCGAAGGAACTCCTAACCAAGAAGAAGAAGAAGAAGACCAGAAAACTAGTTGGCTTCATCAACCTGGGTAGGTGGTTCAAAGGTCCAATCAAGACAAATGATGAGGTTGAAAATCCTGGAGATGAAAATTCTGCGGAAGAAGAAGACAGTCAGTGTGGCACTATTGGAAATTCTGATCATGAGGAGAATTATTACTATGATTCAACTAGTGATGAGAAATATACGTTACTGGAAGACCGTGTGAATTCCATGGAATTGCAGAAGACTTCAGGGTTGGATATTGAATATTTGAGTTTGATTTATGGAGTTGTCATCCCTATTAGTTTCAAGGTTCCTACTTTTGTGGTATATGATGGTGTTTCATGTCCAAAGTTGCTTTTGAGGTCTTATGTTCGAAGTATCCAACCACATACTGCTGATAGGAAGTTTTGGATTCATTTCTTCCAGGAGAGTTTATCCGGAGCCCAATTGGAATGGTAATACCAACTTGAGAGTACCAACATTCGTAATTGGAATGATCTTGTTAAGGCCTTCTATAAGCAATATCAATATAACTCTGATTTAGCGTCGACTCACATGCAACTCCAAAGCATGTCCATGGGTTTTAAAGAAAGTTTCAAGGAGTATGCCCAGAAATGGAGAGATCTTGCAAGCAGAGTTCAACCTCCTTTGAATGACAAGGAGTTGGTTGACATGTTCATGAGTACATTGACTGGTCCTTTCTACAGTTATCTCATTCGAAGTTCATCATCTGGTTTCACTGAGCTGATAATGACTGGAGAACGTGTAGAGAGTGGAATACGAAGTGGTAAAATACAAATGACTGCCTCTTCAAGTACCACCAATAAGCTCTCTAATGGGAAGAAAGAATCCAATGCTGTGTATGGCCAACAGGGTCGTAATAAGAACAACCAATATGTGGGAGCAGTCCTAATATCTAATCATGTCCCTACACAACAAGGTCAGCAACAGAATAGTCAGCCTAAGCAAGGTACGCCTCAGAGACAATTTACAAAGATCAATATGTCGTTGACTCAGGCTCTGCAACACATGTTAAAAGGAGAGCTAATTACTTTGAGGGATCCTCCTCAGAATACCAATACTTTCTCTCCTCGTTATAATCCTAATGCAAGGTGTACATATCACTCTAACTGTCCAGGACATGATACTAATAAATGTTGGGCATTGAAGAATAAGATTCAGGATATGATTGATGCTGGAGAAATTGAGTTTGATCCTCCCAGGACTCCTAATGTGATTACTGCTCCCATGCCCAAGTATGAGAAGACTGTTAATGCTGCTAATGCAGGTCAGTTTATTTCCAGGTTGCAATGAAGATTGTTTTTACTGCGCCTCTCAATCCAATAGTTGCTGGAAGTTAAAAGAAGGTATTCAGCGTCTGATGGACAACCGTACTATACTGTTTAAGAAAACCCCCTCTATAGAGAGATTATGTGAAGGTTTGTCCCAAGATCTGAAGCTTAAAGATGTGTCTATTGTTACTAAGACTCCCGTGAAGATCACTTCTAAGGGTCCTGTGAGGATCACTTCTAAGGGTCCTGTGAAGATTACTTCTGAGCCAAGAGTGGATCCCCTGATTATTACTACTCCCGGTCCAATTCCATATTCTTCTGACAAGGTTATCCCTTGGAATTATGGTTTTGATGTTTATATACATGGTGTCAAGCAAGAGCCTTTAACTGATATACTTGCTGCAGATACTAATCCTGATATTGACAATATTGTTGGGACTAGTAAGGTTACTAGGAGTGGAAGGATTTTCTCTTTAGAGGACAACTCTAAGACTGCTGATGCTTCAGTTCGTATTTCCAACTATGGGCCAAGTACTGAAGCTCGGGGAAAAGGACCAATGATTGGACCTATTAAGGCTGAAGCACCAGCTACTGAAGATCTTTCTAAGCAGATGGAAGAAGTACTACAAGAGTGACTATAATATTGTTGAACAATTGGGGCATACTCCCTCCAAGATCTCTATGTTATCTCTGTTGTTATGCTCTAAAGCCCATGCTAAGGCTTTAGTTAAATTCCTGAAGTCTGCTCATGTACCACATGAAATCTATGTGGACCAGTTTGAAAATTGTGTTGCTAACCTGACTACGTATAATTGCTTAGGCTTTTCTGATGCTGATTTAACTCCCGCCAAAAGAAACCACAACAGAGCTCTGCACATCTCCATTGAGTGTAGGGGCACTACTTTATCTCATGTTTTGGTGGATAATGGTTCCTCATTAAATGTGTTACCAAAGGATGTTCTGGCCAAACTTAAATTTGAAGATGTTGTGCTAAGACCTAGCAATGTGGCGGTAAGAGCCTTTGATGGTTCAAGAAGAATGGTGCACGGAGAGGTTGATCTTCCAATCAAAGTAGGTTCTCAAGTCTTTGATTCTACTTTCAATGTGATGGATATTTGTCCTTCCTATTCCTGCTTACTTGGGTGCCCTTGGATACATGGGGCATGTGTTGTGACTTCTACTTTACACCAGAAGCTGAAATATCCAGTGAAAAGCAAGATTGTCACTGTTTATGGGGAAGAAGAATATATGGCCAGTCATGTGAATACTTTCAAGTATGTTGATATTGAGGGTGAATTTGTGGAGACTCCTTGCCAAACATTTGAAGTGGTTCCTCAGATTGTTTTCGCCGCTGAATCTGTCCCTGCTGCTAATACAGTTCCTATTATTACTAGACTACCTCCTACAATGGCTTATCTGAAGGATGCCAGAGCTGTAGTTGAATAATGTGGTTGTACTATTTGGGGCCAGCTTCCAGACATTCCTTACAAGTCTGACAAGTTTGGTTTGGGTTTTACTACAGAGTCTCAGAAGGTTGTTCGTCGTACTCGTGCTATTGGTATCCGCAATAAAGGAGTTCAAAAAGATTAAGTCAATGTTCTGGAAGATTCGGATGAAGACTACAACCTAGACAACTAGATTTTTCCTACCATTGGCAGTGGGCTCAATAATTAGAAGGCTGAAGACGTTATTCCTATCTCCTTTAGTCAGGAGTAAATGTTATTTTGTTTTTTCTAATTTTGATTTTGTAATTTTGAACAATTAAAAACTTTTGAGCCTCGCGTCTTGCCCGGGGCACAATGGTGTTCTTGTTAGGGATGTCATTTCATTTTCATATTTTCATTCAATAAAATCAATGGATGTTTTTGCTTTCATAAATATTGTGCTCCTTGTCTTTCTTTTATTTTTTTTATCAAAAAGCTATGTGTTCTTACACACACCCACATCACTAAAATGTAGATCCTCATCCACTCTAGATCCCATTGATAACAGTTCTACTATTGACAATTATAACTTTGAGAATCCAATCTACCAAGCCGAGGATGGAAATTTGGAAGATTGTGAAGTTCCTGTAGAGCTTTCTAGGTTGCTACAACAAGAAGAGAAACTTATACAGCCGCATGAGGAACCAATTGAAATTGTGAATCTGGGAACTGACAAAGACATGAAAAAGGTCAAGATAGGTGTTGAATTAGAAGATGATGTTAAGAATAGGTTGATTCATATGCTACATGACTATGTGGAGATATTCGCTTGGTCTTATGAGGATATGCCAGGACTTGATACTGATATTGTGGTCCACCGTCTGCCAATGAAGGAAGGTTGTCGCCCGATAAAGCAGAAAGTTCATCGTATGCATCTTGAAATGTCAGAAAATATTAAAGCAGAAGTGATGAAACAATTTGATGCAGGGTTCCTAGCTATCACTTCCTATCCTCAATGGGTTGCAAATATGGTACCGGTGCCAAAGAAAGATGGTAAAGTACACATATATGTGGTACCGGTCCATTCATTCAATAAAATCAATGGACGTTTTTGCTTTCATAAATATTGCGCTCATTGTCTTTCTTTTATTTTCTTTATCAAAAAGCTACGTGTTCTTACACACACCCACATCACTAAAATGCAGATCCTCATCCACTCTAGATCCCATTGATAACAGTTCTACTATTGCCAATTATAACTTCGAGAATCCGATCTACCAAGCCGAGGATGGAAATGAGGAAGATTGTGAAGTTCCTGTAGAGCTTTCTAGGTTGTTACATCAAGAAGAGAAACTTATACAGCCGCATGAGGAACCAATTGAAATTGTGAATCTGGGAACTGACAAAGACATGAAAAAGGTCAAGATAGGTGCTAAATTAGAAGACGATTTTAAGAACAGGTTGATTCAGATGCTACATGACTATGTGGAGATATTTGCTTAGTCTTATGAGGATATGCCAGGACTTGATACTGATATTGTGGTCCACTATCTGCCAATGAAGGAAGGTTGTCGCCCGATAAAGCATAAAGTTCGTCGTATGCGTCTTGAAATGTCAGAAAAGATTAAAGCAGAAGTGATGAAACAATTTGATGCAGGGTTCCTAGCTATCACTTCCAATCCTCAATGGGTTGCAAATGTGGTATTGGTGCCAAAGAAAGATGTTAAAGTACACATGTGTGTGGATTATAGGGATTTGAACAAAGTCAGCCTCAAAGATGATTTTCCGCTTCCACATATTGATGTTCTGGAAGACAACACTGCTCAGCATAAGGTATTCTCTTTTATGGATGATTTATCTTGTTATAATCAGATTAAGATGGCACCTGAAGATATGGAGAGGACTATGTTTGTCATACAATTGGGGACCTTTTGTTATAAAGTAATTCCATTTGATTTGAAGAACGCTGGGGTAATATATCAGCATGCTATGGTAGCTTTGATCCATTATATGATTCACCGTGAGATAGAGGTATATGTGGATGATATGATAGCCAGATCCCAGACTGAAGAAGAACATCTTGATCATCCACACAAGCTATTTGTGAGGTTGAAGAAATACAAGCTGAGATTGAATCCAAACAAATGACCTTCGGAGTTAGATCTGGTAAACTTTTGCGCTTAGTTGTCAGTGGTAACGATATTGAAGTCGACCCTGCAAAAGTAAAAGCCATATAAGAAATGCCCATTCGACGTACTAAGAAGGAAGTCAGAGGTTTCTTGGGACGCCTGAACTGTATTGTAAGATTTATTTTCCAATTAACCGCTACTTGTGAACCGGTCTTCAAATTATTGAAGAAAGATCATGTAATGGAATGGAATGACGAATTCCAGGTAGATTTTGATGAAATTAAGATATATCTCCAAGAACCTCCAATATTGATGCCACCAGTTGCTGGAAGACCCTCAATTATGTACTTAATAGTGCTAGACAATTCAATGGGGTGTGTGTTGGGGCAACATGACGAGTCTGGTCGAAAAGAGCAAGCAATATACTACCTTAGCAAAAAGTTTACCGACTGTGAAACAAGATACTCACTGTGTGAGAAAACTTGTTGTGGTTTGGCATGGGCTGCTCGCCGACTAAGACATTATATGTTGACTCATACCACTTTATTGATTTCAAAAATGGATCCTATCAAATACATATTTGAGAAACCTGCTCTCTCCGAACGAATAGCAAGATGGCAAATGATCTTGATGGAATATGACATACAATACACTACTCATAAGGCAATTAAATGAAATGTAGTAGCTGATCATTTGGCTCATCAAGCGGTGGATGATTATCAGTCTATGAACTTTGAGTTTCCGGATGAAGACATTATGCTTGTTACTAAAGAACCTAGACCGTATGAAGGACCTGAACAGGGATTCAGATGGACTATGGTTTTTGATGGAGTTTTTAATGCGCTTAGTAATGGTATTGGTATGGTGATTATCTCTCTGAGGGTTGTTATACGTCGTTTACTACAAGACTTTGTTTTGATTGTACCAACAATATGGATGAATATGAAGCATGTATCAAGGGTATTAAGGCTGCCATTAAGATGAAGATTAAACTTTTGAATGTCTATGGAGATTCAGCCCTAGTAGTTAGTCAAGTTAAATAAGAATGGAACACAAAGCATCCAAATCTCATTCCTTATAAAGAGCATGTGTTATCTTTAATTCCATACTTTGAAGAGATCACTTTTGAGCATATTCCACAAGAAGAGAATCAATTGGAAGATGCATTAGCTACTATGTCATCTATGTTTGAAATTAGTTGGGATGATGAAGCTCCCATAATTACTATTGATCGATTAGAGGAGTCGGTATACTGTTATGAAGTTGATACTGAGGGAGCGAAAGAAAAACCTTGGTTCCACGAAGTAAAAAGATATCTTGAAGCTCAGGAGTATCCTGAAGGGGCATCTATCAATGACAAGAAGTTTCTGAGGAGATTTTTTGCCAAAGTTTTCCTGAGTAATGGAATTTTGTACAAGCGTAATTATGATTCGACCTTGCTTCGCTGTGTGGAAAAGAAGGAAGCAAGAGAGATTATGGAAGACATGCATGATGGGATCTTTGGTACTCATTCTAGTGGACATACGATGGCTAAGAAAATTTTGAGAGCATGTTATTATTGGTCTACCATGGAAGCTGATTGCTATCAGCACTCCAAAACTTGTCATAAGTGCCAAATCTATGCTGATAAAGTACATGTGCCTCCAGTTCCATTGAATGTTCTGACTGCTCCTTGGTCTTTTGCCATGTGGGGCATTTATATGATTAGTGAGATAAAACCTACCGCTCCTAATGGACATCATTTCATTCTTGTTGCTATTGATTACTTTACGAAGTGGGTAGAAGCAACCTCGTTTGCTTCTGTTTCTAAGAATGTCGTGGCTTGATTCATCAAGCATAATCTTATATGTAGGTATGACATCCCCAAAAGGATTATCACAGACAATGGTACTAATCTAAATAATACTATGATTACTGAACTTTGCACGCAGTTCAAGATTAAGCATCATAATTCTTCTCCATATCGACCAAAGATGAATGGCGCAGTGGAAGCCGCCAACAAGAATATTAAGAAGATGTTGCAGAAGATGACAGTGACATACAAATATTGGCATGATATGTCACCATTTTCTCTTCATGGTTATTGCACTACAGTACGTACCTCAACCGGGGCAACCCCATTCTCTCTTGTCTATGGTATGGAAGCAGTATTACCCATTGAAGTTCAGATTCCTTCCTTGAGAATTATGAAAGATGCATACTTAGACGAAGACGAATGGATTCAGACTCGACTTGACCAGATAAACTTTATTGATGAAAAAAGGATTGCGGCTATTTGTCATGGTCAGATGTATCAGAAGCGTATGATCAAAGCCTTTAATAAGAAAGTTAAGCATCAAGTATACCAGGATGGAGATTTGGTAATGTAGCGTATCATATTACCACATGGTGATCCTAGGGGAAAATGGACTCCTACCTATGAAGGGCCATTTGTAGTCAAAAAGGTATTTTCTGGAGGTGCTATGATGCTTACCACCATGGACGGTGAAGACTTCCCACAACCCGTAAACGCAGACATAGTAAAAAAATACTACGCATAAAAGAGACCTGCTAGGTTGACTGGCCTAGGAAAAAATAAGGGCATCCCGACGAACCAAAAGGGTTCGGACTAAAATTAGGGATATATATATATATAAAAAAAAATTGTACACCCGACCGAAAACCTGAAAAGGCGGCTTGGGCAAAAAAGGGTATCCCGGTGGACTGAAAACCTGAAAAGGCAGTCCATGCAAAAATTAGGGATTAAAGCGTACAACTATGTCTCGTTGGATCACCCTTGTAACCTCAACTATTTGTCCTACCAATATCAAGTTCGAACGGTACAGATCAGTCCAGTCGTTTCTCTCCCGACAACAAAAGATGAGATACTTGAAGATAATAGCAATAAAGAAGTTGAAACTCGATAGGATCACTTACACATAGATGTTTTCCTTGTTTTTGTACTCTTTAAATTATCTACAACGAATTCCTCTTACTAGGATTTCCGTCTCTAGGTTCAAATTTTCTTGTTTATAGGCCACTTTCTAAATTAATACAATTCTATTTTCGAATTCAGGTTTACTTTTCCATTTTTACTAAAGCAAAAACGTCTGTTGATTATGTTTAAACGTATATGTGTTTTTGAATATGATTGATATTTACCAGAAATGCATAAACTACAATAATAGCATTTACTAAGGATGATCGGAGGTAGGAATCCAACGAATCTTCGCCGGTTCATCCCCACTGAGTAATCTTTATGGATATAATTTAGCGAAGTGTTCCCAATAGTCTCTTTAACTTCCAACTCTACGAGATCCCCAAGCAGATTTCTCTCAAGCCTGATATCCTCCGAAGAATTGACACTTTGCCGGAAAAGTCTCTCATGGGAATGTCCGTCCTTTTTATCCCAAGTCAGTGTATTTAGGAATCTAATCTTTCAATAAGAAGTGCGACGAACGAAAAATGGAAGATCCTAAGTACAATATTCTGAAACAAGATGGGAACAATGTCTTTATACTCCTCAACAATGAATCGGGATTTATTTTCCCCAACTAGCATTTGATATATGGAGCTACTAATATGCTTCGACTACATAATCCATACATACATAATTTACAACATATCATGGTGTACGCATCCATAATGCATATGACATTTATATTAAGAAAGTCATACCATGCATGCATACATCAAATAATCTTGCATGAACTAACCTTTCCTTTTCAGAATAGTCCGCAGTCAGATAAGCATTATCAACTCCTTGAGACAGTTCAGAGACGATCTAAATGAAGATCTAGTGCTGATACTTAGTGCAAGATATTTTTAGAGATAATTGAAATGAAGATTTAATTCTGATGCTTAAATCAAGATATTATCCTAGAGACAGTTCAGATACGATCTATACGAAGATCTAGTACTGATACTTAGCGTAGGATATGTTTTCCCCCCAGAGATAATTCAGAGACAACCTACACGAAGATCTAGTCCTGATATTTAGCTCGGATATGTCAGAAAGACAGTTCAGAGATGGTCGAGACGAAGATCTAATTCTGATACTTAGTGCAGTAACAACATTCAGGGTGTCAAACTTAGACACATTCTGATACTCCTATCCATATATACTTTGGATGGCATCTACAATCCCATATCCAATCACTCTGAATGGCATCTCTGAGCCCATTAAAGCAATACAATCAACTAATGTTATTACTTTGTGCACCGGCGAGTGCAAATTTTTGGGCTTTAGTGTCCAATCCTCTTCAACCTTCAAGTCACGAATGGCATACATGCCAATCTAACTCCTCAGGTTTCAGAAAATTGAACAGGGGAAGCTATTTTACCCCAAAATTTTCCATCAAATATTTAAGATAATGTATCCCAAGAGGTCTCCTAATAGTCACAAGATTCACAATTGCTCACAAGGGTTTCAAGTTTCATCAGACAAAGCCTCCTCCTAAGCAATGGATCTAAAACTAGGGTTTTGAATTTCTAAAGACAAAGTGGATTTCCAAAGCCTCAAGTGGACTTCATGACATCCCATATACCTCAAAGAATCCTCATGTCAAGTTTCAAGGCCTTCCCTAAAAGTTCGGCCAGTCAGATGCTCAGATACTTAAAAATCAGTTAACTTGGTCAACAAGTCAACTATGGTCAACATAAAGTCAAACTTCAAATTTTTTGGTCAACATCAATATTATGAGGTGAAATTCAACATTTGATCAAGATTTGATCATGATTCATCAAGGAAACCTCATAATCATCAAGAATCAAGAGTTACTAAATTAGGGTTTTGTGTAGGAAAAGTCAACTGAACTTTGACCAGCCATAACTTTCACATACTTCATCAATAATTTCCCATCCAAAACTCATTTTGAAGGAAATTCAATTCTCTACAACTTTGTGTTTCACAGCCAAATCCAAAAATGCTTCATTTGAGAGATATGAGCCAAGACATTACAAGTCCTTTTAAAAGTCAACTTATTCCAAGGCTCATAACTTAAAAATGGAAAATTATATGGACATGGGACCAAACGAAGAAGTTATATGACACTCTAAGCTTTCTAAAAATTCCTATAACACCTTCATGAGATAAAAATTGAGGGAGTTATGCATTGTTGAAGTTGGGCAATTTTGATGTGGTGTATGAAGCAGAAAAGGCCAAAACTCAAGTTTTCTTCAAATGGGCCCATAATCTTTCAACCCATACTCAATCCTAAGACTATTCAAGATCCATTGATTATATTTTATGATTTTTATTATTTATTTTATATTATATTGGATTTTAATAATTAAAATTCAATTTTAATTGAAATAAATTATAAAAAATCAAAGATTTGATCTAAAATTTATTTTGGGATCAAATATTTGGTGATTAAGATGATTGATCATGGCCAAATTCGTAAAAGATCAAATTAACATGATTTCATTTGATTTTTTTGATAATTTGTGCAACTTGGTTTCGTCACCCACAAGCAATCACAAATCCATATCTCAAGGCCCAAAAATCTTGACCTAATTACACTTCTACATAAACATAACAAGACCACAAGACCTAGGACGAAATTCAGAGGCATAAGTACACTTTTAAAAACTCCCTTTTTTGCAAGAAACTTGATTTTCGGTTTCTCATTTCAAGCTCTTTCCAAAGAATTCTAAAGATTGCAATTGGTTTATTGAAGCATCTTGAACATGTCTCCATCATTATCATCCTAAAAAATATCAAGAATCGGTCAAACCAAATTCATGTTTACACCATATTTACATTTTTTCGATTTCATGAATTTATGCGTTTTCAATTGATTTTGATTGTCTAGCCTTGCTTATTTCATTGCATTAAAGCTTTCTGGGTGATTAAATTGAAGTTTCATTGCAGATTTGAGTTCCACCATTGTTAGGGTTTCAAACTCAAATTTAGGGCTTCTTGATTTAGGCCAATTAAAGAATGTTTAATGATATATTTGGATTGTGCATGTCATGGGCATTCGATTGGTATAAATATTATGGAATAATCGTGCATATTTTTTGATGTTTAAGAAAACACAGTTTTAACTACGAAAAATAATCGCAGCAAAAGTCGTAATAAATTTCGCAGGAAATTTTGTAGGTCCAGAGGTTGAAGAAGATGGTTGGCGCGCTCATCAGAAATTAAAATTTTAATTTATTTTATATTTTAATTGTTTCATATTGTTATCAGCTGCGCGTGTTTTATCTGGTGGTTGAGGGAGATGCATGCGAACCAAAGGGCGTGGGTTCAAACCCAACCTCCAACATTTTTTTAATTGATTTATTTTCTTTACTTTTATTATATAATTGTTTTGTTATCGTCTACTAACACCAGGCACGCGCTGGCCCAGTGGATGAGTGTGGTATCCTTGAAGTAGAGGGCGTGGGTTCAAGACCAGCCCCCAACATTTTGCAAACCTGATTTTTTTTCTTTCTTAATTCTCTTTATTAATTTGTTTTCTTAATCAATTAAATAATTAACCTAAAATTAACTAATCCACTTTAATCAATCTTCTTCTTTTAAATAAATTTCATAACCTTTTTTTATTAAATTATGTTCTTTAATAAGTAATTTACTAGGTTTTCTTTTAATAAAAAAATTAAATAGTTAATTAATTAGATTTAGATTTTTCTTAATCAAACCCTAAATTTGTTATTAACCCTAATTTTTTTAACAAAATTCTAATTTTCAAACCTTTCTATTTCAACCCTAATTCTCTAAAACCTTAATTTAACAAAAAACATAATTTATATTTCATAAAACAATAATTCCATTTCTTTTTAATTTAAATTGCTTTATTTACTTCCTTAGAAAATTGTATAGGTCGTCTGCTATGTAATTTATTTTTCTCTTTTATTATGTAATTGCTCATATCTTGTAATAGCGTAGGTTTAAATTTCTGCTTTTATTTTTCCGCATCTATTATTATGTAACTTCCCCGAAGCCATGTAATAGCGTAAGACCTTTTAATTTCTGCTTTTAAATTTCTGTAAATATTAATGTGTGGTTAGTAATTTAGGGAGTGCAAAGAAAAAATGAAAATTAATTTGGACTTAGATCACTTATCACAAGATAAATAATTGAAAATGATATTCACACACGTAAATCGATTGTTCTACGATCGCCATCTGCATCTCATATGGTTTCCCCTCTTGGTTGCCTTCAATGAAATGGTCAAGTCCCTCGAATGTGGGAGTGTCTTAGCAATTTTCCCTACGGATTAAAAATCATCATAGTCCCTTCGAAGTTGCCTATGAAATAATGATCTTGTCCCTCGATGACCATACAAAAAAAAATGATGATCGTCCCTTCGAATTGCTAAGACATCCCTACAAGTTGCCTTCTATGACCATACGATGACCCTACGCCCGTCCCTTATCAAAGCCAAGGTAATGACTAATTACTCCTTAATAATAAGGACAGTCTTACCCATGAAAGGAAATAGAAAAACATGAAAGACCAACTTAGGGTAGGTAGCGCTAATTACTTGCTCACTCTTTTAAAATTCTTTTCACACCCCACTTTTAAAACATTTTCAAACTCAATAATTTGTATACATCCATATGAGGATCATTACAAAGACTTCTGAAAATTTTCTAAACACACACAACACATTTTTCAAACAAGTTAAAGTGAGCTAAGTAATTAAGAGCCCATGGAAAACCATGGATACAAAGGCTGCTAATACCTTCCCTTTGTATAACCTACCCCCGAACTCAAATATTTTTACGGTATTTCCTGTTCTTTTATACCTTTCCTAAGTTGGATAAATTAAAAGTCGGTAGCGGCTCTTGCTATCCGCAACATAGTTTTTGTCAATACAAAAACGCCCAAGTTAGTTCTTCCACCGTGTTACAACAGGAAATCACCAAACGTAATAAGGTAATAACTGGGTAATCACCAGTGAGAACATATTTAGAGTTTTAGAGCAATAACTCCCCCTGAATGTGTTACTCCCAAAACTTATTAATGGTTGATCAGAGTCTCCCCCTGATTCCAAGACTTTCAAAATATAAATTTTGAGTTGTTCAGAACATATGATAGAGAAGGATTACTTCCCTATACTCATCAGAGTCTGAATAGAACACATGCCTTCATCTCATAACCTTGTTAGTATTAGAACTCTATGATTGTTCTAAGTCTGATACCAAATGCAATAGCATTGCTTGGTCTATCAGAACTTCATCATAGTTCTTTAAGTACAAAACACTATACTTCTAGAGTATTAGAGTTTGTCTTGACAAAACTTATTTCTTTGGATCTTTATATCTAGATATTCTTTCTTGGATCTTATAACCTATTTCTAATAATGCCTAGTGAACTTGTTAAGTTCCTAGGATAAACATCAAACATCAAACATTAGTGATAAACAATTTATATCATTCGATTTTTTGAGTTGCATTCTAAAGGTTATTGTCAAAACCATATTTATATTTCTCCCCCTTTTTGACATCATAAAAAGTTTAGAGTATCTTAGTAGTTTAAGCATTATGATTCTGATTTAATGATTCTCATGATTAATGCTTATGAATAAGACAAATATCATTATGGAGAGCACATACACATATAAAGCAATAACATTTTGCAGAATACAAATTCATTCATAAAAGATCATCATAACGTAATTGCAAAACATTAACTTAATAAAAAGCAATAAAAACAATTAAATAAACACTTCAGAATAACATACAAAATTTCATTGATTGGATGAAATTTAAGTACAAGAACAAAATAACAAAACACAAAAATAAAGAGCTAGGCAATCTAGGAGCTCCAGTCATCGAAATCTTCAACGACATTTGCAATAACACACTTTCTTTTAGCTATAGTCCATTCTGGTCCAATTTTCCTTATCATACCCCAAATCCCTTTATTGAATATGATCTCAGACAATATCCTTCCATATGGTAGGTGGGAATGTGTCTCTTATCTTGAAACTTCAATGGAATATTTCAGGGGATTGAAGATAGTCTTAGGAAGATTGATCTTGAAATTCTGCACTAAAAGAAATATAAAGATTATGTCGTCATAAGATAGAGTGCTTCTTGCTCTAGCTCGGGGACAAAGGTTGGTCAAAGAGAATCTAAACCAAGTTCTTGCAGGAGGAAGAAGAATTTTTGGTTGGTTTGGTTCATATGGAATAGAAACATCAAAGAAAATCTTACACCTTTCTACCATATTCAGATCATACAAATAATCATCAACAGTTACTCTATAGGAGACACATTTGGTTACATCTTATATGGATGATATGGAGATGGCTATAGGAATTCTGTAAATTTTATACCATATGAGATTCCCATCGTCACTGATTCTTGCATGCATCCAGAATTCTTTTACTAAGTCAGTAAAGACAGAACCATTTAGAAGAGTATAATACCCTTGCCAATAATTCAGTTGCATATTCCTTACAATATCTATTCCATCTTCTTTCAAACGAGGAAGATTGGGACACCTTTTAAGAATAACTTCAAGGTCATTTTCATCTCCAAGGAAGGTTTTAGAAGACATGTTTGAATAAGAATAAAGGGAAATAGAAGGATTTGACTATAAGATGGTGGATTGAAGGAATAATTTATAATAGAAGTTTGAGTGAGACACTCAATTGGATAAAGTATGCAAAAGTTGTTGTTTTTCAAGAAGTGGGTTGAAAAATTGTGGTGAATAAAAAGACGATCATATCATGAATGTAGACAATTTAAGCACGATAATTTATGAAAAAAATAAAAGGTATATAGGAATGAGAAGTAAATTAAATATAACTGCTCATTGGTCATTAATGATTAAAGGAAAATTAAATGCACTTACGAAAATAGCAACACATAAAGAACGAGTCTAATCGACAAGACTGCAGCTACTCCTAACGTGTCTTATCCTAGTCACACACGTTCAATGAGAAATAAGGCTAATGTATTTTTACAATCTCAGAGGATTCAATCACATTAACTATTGTGCCTTTTTATTATCCAGTGGATAATTCAGGGGTTTCCTTTAAGGTGGGAAAACAATCTTACTCATGAAACTTTCATTGGATTTGAAATTTCACTTGTCAGAGTCACAAACTATATTTAAGGAAATATTTTTATAAATATTTCTTTATCAGAGAAATAATTAAAGTACATAAGTTATATATAAAAATTTACCTTTGTCCTTCAGGAATTCTTTCTCGAATTGCTGTCCATTTTGACTTGAGTTTGCTTCCCTCTGGTATTCTTCATGTGGTTCTTCCCATCTGATTCTGATTTTGACTTTCGACTTGAGCATCTTCGTGAAGAGCTTCTGATCAGCTTTTCTTCTTCCAGGTTCTGAAGGCTCTTCTTCTTCTTCTTCTGAATGTTGACTCCGAGCTTAACAGTCAGAACTATTCTTCAGATCAGAACAAATCTTAGAACTTCTGATGGTTTTTCCTTGCATCGTCCTTATCATCAGAACATTCATATTCTTATCAAGAGATTCTTGAAAAGAGATTAAATATGAGAATATCAATAATTCCATTAGCTTGAACATAACTTTTGAGGGGTTATGTGCTAGGGATAATTAATTGACATCTTTTGATCTTCTGACTCTGCTTCCTTGTACAGATAAGAATCTTTTTCAGATACAAATATCAACAAACTTTAGAAAAGTTTGAGTGACAATCTTATTCTTGCAATATTGAGCTAACTTGATCAGAGTTAGTTCAACAAAGATTGACAGCTTATCTGCTTCTGAAAAGAATATCTACTGATTTCTACAAGGTGAATAATATCAGTGATTTAAATTCTTTAAACTCAGAACAGATGCCTTCTGTCCCATCATATCTGATTCCATAACCCATTCATCGTGAATATTTGAGTAAAACATTGGATAACATCCTGAACAATTTCAGTTTGTTCTATTAAGATAGAGACTCAATTTAACAAAATCTTAACTGTCAGAGTTACTTCCATCAAATTCTCAGAATACTCCATTAATGAAGTTCTCTAGGAACCACTAAGATTTATTCTTTTAAATACACACAATATTACTTATAATTATAGCGAATGAAAAATCATTCAATATGCATTGAATCTTCTAATTGTTGAAGCAGATAGGTCTTGGATGTTCTGATAAAAATCATTTTCAGAGTTTGACATCCTCTATTTATGATTTTTGACTTCTTCTGCAAACTTCAGTATGAAATTCTTATGAATCAAAATCATACTTTAACAATCATCATTTTAACTTCAGAAAAACTTCCAATGAGCTTAATATGAGAAAGACAAGGGTGGACTAATTTGTTTCTTAAAAACATCCCATACTCATTTAGAAATAATCTTTAGCAAACAAGATTTCTTGTTTTCTGATGATTTGATTCTTGAGCAAAATACATTGATCAATCAATCATATTTAAGATAAGAATTCAACATATATATAACCTTATCTGAAGAATCTATCTTGTCAGTTGATTCCGCCAAACAGTGACTTGCTGAAATGTAATCCATCTGGCTACAATTCAGTATCCTCTCAATATCATCAATTGATATGAGACTGAAATTGCAAGGGGATTCATCTGAAGTGTTTTCAACACACAACAATGGATCTTTATATGACACTGTTAAGTGTTTGATATCCATCAATAATAGAACCAGGCTCTGATGCCAATTGAAGGTGTGAGAATAACACAATAAAGCGGAGGGGGGTTGAATTGAGGTTTCCACTCTTGGATAATTTTTTCACTTTAATGGGTTGCGTTAAGTTGTGATATAAACGCATTACAGAAGCATAAAGAAATTAATGCATAAAGCATGAGTAAATAACATACGATATATCTTGGTTCACTTGAGAACATCTCAAACTAGTCGAGCCCACCCACCAAGGTGATTTCGCCTTGAACAAGGACTTAATCCACTATAACCATGCTCCATAATTACAATTGCACAACAACACTGTGACTAACATAATGAACCTTTTCATGGATCCTTCTGGATATAACGTTCATTGACCCAACAAAACCTGTGCCAGCATTTTCTGCGTGGCCTGTAGCCGTGACTAACTGCACATAACATATGTGACTTCCTGCGCGGCAACCTGCCTTGACTAACTGCACAAAACCTCTGTGACTTCAATGAATCATTCAGGGATCCTTCCGAATATAGTGTTTGTCTCTCCCCGGACTTGAGTCCCGGTGCAAACGCGAACTGTCGGCGAAGGAAATGAATGATCAAAGTCGCCAGCTAGGCATCTTTATCCCGAAGGAAAGGTAATGCTGCATAAACCTGGAAAAGAGTTGGATAAGGCAGTTGCGAACCAAAGAGACTGAGTAAGGGGGTTGGTTACGACTTGGGAAGGTATTAGCACCCAGATCGTCCATCGTACTCGACGGGATCCACGCTTACCTGATTGTGTTTTAAAAGGGGAAATGTATGTGTAGACTGTGTATAAAAGCTATGAATGTACAGAGTGTCAATGTAAAAATAAATGGAATTCAAATTAGGGTTAAGAAAAGAAAAGCTGGAAGGAGAAGAGGGGGGGGACCTGGGGACTTTTGTTTGATAACTGTTAAGTTATGCCTACGTATTCTCTCGTGCAATGAGGAAGTCAGAACACCGTAGTTCAACTCAAAAAATACTTTGTGTTTTTGTGTGAATGGCTTGCTTGTTTATGCTCAAGTGTATGACTCGTCTAGCTCGAGTGCTAACTGTCTTGCATTAGACGGAAGAAGCGAGTTCTCGTTTTTGAATGAGTGTGATGAGAAAAGAATCCCGGAGGAGACGTTTATTGTTTTTTTTTCTTTTTCAGTTTTGTTATTGTTTTTGGTATTTTTTCATAGGATAATGAGCTTAAGCCTTAATCAAGGGTTTGTAAACTCATTATATCACCCCTGATTAGGGATAATGAGCCTACTTAAGTATGAGGTGAAGACCCCAACTTAATTACCATGATGATATAGGATTAAGATCATTAACCTACTGGTAATTATTAAGTGTTATAGGATTAAGATCATTATATCACCCCTGATTAAGGATTTTTGTTTAGTGTTAAGTAATGAGTTTAATCTCCAATCAGGCATTAATGAACTCATTACACCATCCTAAGAGAAGGATGATAGATGAGAACACTTAAGCTGAGGAAGATACCTCAACTTAATCAATGGTTAGGGATTAAATTCATTATATAACAAGCCTTTATTAGAGTGGATTTTAATTAAAGGTAAGAAGAAGAAGTGTTTTTTATGTTTGCAAGACTAATCATGAGGGGAACTTGTCCATTGAACACTAGGGTTAATCCCTCTGACCCAAGAGGCAGAGATGTAACCCTAATATAAGGCCCAAGTTACAAGCTTAAGTCTTAATTATTATTAGGTGTTTTTGATTTGAAGGTGAAAACAACTTAAAGGTTTATCACTAAGTATTTAGATTACACACTCCATCCTAAGATAAGGATAGAAGCATAACCCTAATACAGAGCCCCAAAACTTTAACTGTTTAGCCTTTGTTTATTGAGATGAGAAGGAGAGACTCAAGGAGACTCAAAAGGTAAAAAACTAGGGGGGACTATTTACAACCCTAAAGTTATCATACTTTGATGTTCCTATGGTTTGTGAGGAATCAAGAGAAGTCTTCAGATGGCCACCAAGGAAGGAGAAGCAGATGAAAAGAGAAAGAGATTAGGTTACTTACTTCATGAAGAAGTTAAGTAACCTAGGATAAAGAGGTAAAATAAGTGAATGATATTCACTTCAAATACAAACAAAATGCATAAAAATAAAGAGATAATAAGAGGTTGGATGTGGATGCACATCCACATCCTAAGCAACTTACCAGATGCACCTGAAAATGTTAGTTTGAATGCATACTATGTACAAAGTCAAAAACAGAAGCAAATCATATGATAAAAAATTGAAATTGCATCCAAAGGAACCCTAAGCACTTATGAGAACACCATACAAAGGGGGAGATCAGAAGCTTAACCAAAATCAAGTTATGGTTTTCCTAAGATTGGCTAGGGTTTCAGACACTTTTCAATGAAAAAGGCAAATCAATTTGAAAATGTAAGATAAAAATATGACAAAAATATCTTTAGAAACTAGAGACCATTTGTGAAAGAGTTCAAAAATAACCATATGCAAACTCATCTTGGTTTGAGAGAAATGAATTTTTGAAGTTAGGGTTGAAAAATAGGAAATTTGGAAACCCTAATTCATGGAAAATTGTCAAAGTATGATCAAAACCTAAAATAAACTTGTGAGATGAGTTTGTAAATTGTTCTAAATATTTAAGAAACCTCTCTGATTTTTTTGGTGATTTTTAAATACTTAAAAGTATTTTTAATTAATTAAAATGAATTAATTAATTAAAATATACCATTAAATGATTTAAAAATACATTTTTTATGAAAAAAATAAAATTAAAAATATTTTTGGTTTCTGAAAATTAATTAAAGTGTTGACAAAAAAATTCAAATTTTTTTAATGATTTTTGTTATTTTTAATAAATAAAGAAAAGAAAATGAAAATAAAAGAAAAGAAAATTAAAAGAAAATGGAAAGTAAGCTTGATTAGTGGTCAGGAATGAAAGTCAAAGGGATCAAGGGCCAGGCGCGTGGGTCAGTTTGACCAAAGGTATGTCAATCTAAGGGCCTAGATTTAAACTTATACTGCGCGCGTGATCTGAAGGCCAGAATTCATTCTGGGGAATTAATTAAGTTTTTATATTAATTAAGTGAGATTAAGTTAAACGCGTATCTGGGCCATCCATTGCTAACCCTAATCACAATCTAAGGGCTTCTATTCAATCTGGAAACTAAAACAAGCTTAAGTCCCAATTAAACTCAGGTGACCGGAGATAAGCTCCGGTCGTCTTCTCCGACTAGCCAAATGATCCATCTTCTTCCCTAGGTCTCTAAACCACATAAAACCTGCCCAGAATCAATCCCCTAACATCATACAACATGAATCCATAAACAAAAATCATTTATCATGCATAATCAGGCTGAATCGAAGCAAAACTTATTTTAGGTCAAACTTTCAGAACATCATAACATATTCATTTCTTGCTCATTTTCAATTTTAAACACATCAACATGATCAGGGAAACATATAGATTCACATTTTAACAAGAAAACAAGCTTCTGAAAAAACTCTCTTGATGGATACCTGAGATGGAGTTCTTCAAAATGGAGCTTTATGAGCCTCTCCTTTGTGCAATCCACCTCCTTTGGTCCCCCTTGTGCTATTGTGATGCTTGAATGGAGTTTATAATGACTGTTTTGTGAGTTTTGATTCTGATAATACAGAAATCGTTTTTGTGTTTGGGCTTGTTTCAGGCTATGGTGATGGGTGGGATTTATTCCTTAGGTGATAAGGAGTTGAATGGTGAAAGAAATTTTGATTTTTGTTGGCTGGATTGTGTGTTTCGAAGAGATAAAGTTTCAAGGTAATTTTGGCAATCTGAGTTTGTGTGTTGGTTCAGGCCATGAAGAGTGTTCATTTATAGTTCTTAGGGTTTTCATAAGCCATGCCATTGGTCAGGATAGTGGTTGTGGCACTGTGGGATTGACATGGGTTGAAAATGCAAAAAAGTCAAGATATGTGTACCATAGGCATGGGTTGGGACAAAGAGGATTTATGTGGTTAGATTGCCTCAGCTAGGTTCAAGGAAGGCCATTGGATCAATAGAAGTGAGTTGTGATGCTTTGATGAAGAGTTTGGAGTGTTTATGCATAATTGTAACTTTGTGAATTCTTGGAAATCAAGCCATGAAAAAGCTAAGTTCTTGGGTCAATTCTGATTAAGGAAAATTGCTTGTACATGTAGTGAAGTATTTGCTCAAAATTGCATAAATCCCTCTTTGACATGAACATGAAATTTATGTGATTTTTGCCAACTTTGCAAGGACATATCTTGAGTTCTAGGATGAATTAGAATGAGTTCTTGTAATTTTTAAAAATGGGAAGATCCAATCTACAACTTTCATGTTTGAAAAAATTTCATTTGAAGCCCTTTTGATCAAGAAAGAGGAGGTTGAAAATCTTTCCCAAAATAGAAAGTTTACATTACAAGTCATTTCCACTTTTGGCAAGTTTTGGTTTAGCTCACTTTTCTTCAATTTTGTGAACTTACAAGCATCCATAAGATCAAATAAAGATCATAGGACCTCAAATTGATGATGATGACCATTTAGAACCCTTGTTGGTGGCCTCAGATGCCCTGATTCTGACTTTTCTTGTACAAGAAGTTACCATTTGATCAAATGACTTCCACAAGGAATTTTTGCTTCAAATTTGATACACATGCTCCTTTAACATATATGGACAATTAGAAACAAGAATGACCAAATTTTTTGGGTGTAAGGGCCTCAAAACCAAAACCCTAATTTTAGGTCATCTGTGTAGGAGCCTCAGCCTAGCTTCAATACCTCTGCAATGCTTTGACATTTCTTGACTTCAAATAACCCATGGAGGCATAAAATGACTATAGAACCCTCAAGGACCCTTTTGGCATGCTTCAAGACCTTTGAGATGGCTCAGAACACTTCTGGATTCATCTGATCACAAACCCTAGATGCAGCTATGCAGATGAATTGTTGAAGGATGATTATACAATGTGAAATGTGATGATAGGTTATGCAATGATGATAATCATAAGTCAAGGTGTGAGAAAAGTGAGAGGGAAAATTTGGGGTGTTTACAGTGTTCAATTACCAAGGAGGACATCTTCCGGGATTTCATCTCCACTCATAGCTAGACCATTCAAGGATCCTACTGGATATAATGTCTACTTGAGGAGTTTTAACTCACAGCTGGACCGTTCAAGGATCCTACCAGATATAAAATCCACTTGAGGAGAAACAATTCATTAGGTTGAATTGTCATACCAGAGTTAACTGAGGCGCTTCTTTGCAAATATATACTCCTTTGTTTAAGTACAAAGTAACTCTTCAGAGTTACAATAAGATGAGCATTGGCTCCTTGCAAACTACATGATTCTAAGATGTTCGTAATATTACAATTCAAATTGCATCTTTAGAATTATTCATCTTCATTGATGAGCAAGCTACGAGCAACAACTCATTGCTTCTAATTTTCAATGAGCTCCAAGATGATGTAGTTGGTTTTGATTGATGACTTGTTGATTTTTTCTTCTTCAACTTTAGTTCATCAATGTCTGATCGTTGTTGTTGTAGATGTTGATCTTGATGTAGCAACAAGAACTCAGACTCTCAGATTGTTGTATTGTTGTTATGATCTGGTCATGATTGAGCAACAACAGAGATATCAACAATTTAATTGTTGTGTTTAGTTTTGGAAAAGGTATCAATTTGTTCCAACAACCTCTCTATTTTTCTTCAGAGATTCACACACGCAATCAGTTTGGTTTGATAAAACAAACAATGGTTGAGATCATAACATGATCTTCAACGGTTGGGCTCACTCGCACCAACAACATCACAAAATATGTGATGTTTTCCTTTTATAGCCAAACATAAAAGAGTTGTTACAACCCAATTCGGCTACTGAGGAATCCGTTACACAAGGAATCAAATAGTACAACCACGTATTGTCCTTTTCCACAATTCAAAGATAGTGGAGAGGTAGTGGGATAAAGAATTATCGTATTATGTATTATCCTTGTCAGCGGTAACATTGTCATCTAAATTTCAGAGGCTTCTAATCATAAATCAATTAATGAAGCATGCGTTAGGGACAATGATACTTGGGTATTCAGAGAGCCTAAGTCTTTAGTCTTCAGAACTTGTTCACATAGAACTACGTTCTTCAGGACTTCAACAATTGGCTTGAAGCCCGTGGTCCTCAGAACTTCATGTCTTAGAGTCTTAAGAACTTTGTTCACATAGAACATTGTCTTCAGAGTCGTTAGCACTTAGTTCTTTAGAACCATTCTTCAGAACTTTAAGTCTTAGAGTCTTCATAACTTTGTTCACGTAGAACATTGTCTTCAGATTCTTCAGAACTTAGTTCTTCATGTAACACCATAAAATTTGCTCTCCGATTTTCTATCTTTTTCTGCTTTTCATTTGCATTCATCATGTGTATAGGTTTCTAGACATGGGATCAATATTTCCCGAGGATTAGGATTTCACATCTTATTTGTGGTTATCAGAAGAATTCAAAGTTGGCATCATTTTCTTATTGCTCATGTCACTGTATTAGGGTTTATTTCCCTGATAAAGTGATATTCAAGGATTTCATGTCTACAAGGACTATTCACTGACATATCTGGCCCATCATTAGCATTGAAGTGTGAATCAAGGGTCTATTCTTCATCAGTTACATGTTTATTCTTCTCTTCTCAACATTTCAGGCTTTTCTTCTTTCTCCGTATCTCAAAGGTTTTGATTTCAGTTCAGTGGTTGATTTCTCAAGCAGTGTGTATTCAAGGTCAAATTGTGTGGTGAATTTCATTAGATTATCAAATTGTGTTTCATTAGAAGTTGTGGGTCAGATTATTTGTTCCTCCGTTCATTATCATTCGTACCCGTTTCACAAACCAGTTCATTGTCTAAATAAACTCTCTTTCATATACATATCCATATTCATGTATCCATTTATTAACCATTGTCCAAATTCCATATTTTGAATCAAGTTCAATTTTCGAATTCATGTTTCGTTTCTACCTATTTTTATTAATTTTCCAATATCTACATATTCCAAACCAAATAAATAATAATAAAGCCATAAAAGATCATGTCCACATTCCAAACCATTTATTTATACCAATTCCATTTTTTCTTGTCAAAATTCATTTCCACCCATCTTATTTTAATGCCCAATTACAAAAAAAAAATCATTCAAAAAGTTTTCTTTGGTAACACTCATTTTTTCTTGAACAATATACCAAAAAAATACAAAAAAGAAATAATTATAGCCCATATCTTTTCGTGTGGTCCACTAAGCCTATATTAGAAGGAGTATGACTTGGTTTAACCTACATATAAATAGTAAAAGGATGGTGTTGATCCCGAAAAAAAAGAGAAAAAACAGCCATAGAAACAAAAAGAAAACGGCGCAGCTTCATTCATTGTTCATCAGATTGAAACTTTGATTTTTCTTCACAATCATCTTTCACCATTTCATCTTCAAACTTACCTCACCATGAACCATTAATAAGCTACTCAACAAGCTTCCATTCTCCTTGCATCATAATACCATATGCAATCACGAACCAGTTCCTTGAAACAATTTGTACCAAGTTTCAACAAGTTCATCAGATTCATAACACACATTCTCACCATAACAACTTTCAACAACAAGAGATTTCAGAAAAAATTGCAGGCACTCACTATTTGCTGAGATTCTCTTAACACAATATTCCACACTATTCACTCCAAGAATTTCACAGAACCGCAACTCTCATATTTTTTCTACTCTTAACCTCTCAACAACTTCACATCACCATATCACTTCCTCTGTTTTCCGCTTCGAGAACCACGACCTCCACCTTCACAGAACCAAACAACCAAAATATCACCACCATCGTTTTTTTCAAAGCAAAACCATCGGTATTTCGTGAAACCACCATTCTGCTTCACCATTTTCAACGTAAACCACCACCGTGAATTTCTCCGGCCGCAACTCAGAACGAAGCTTCATGCAACCAATGGTATAAATCACGACTCACTCTTGGAGTTCCTTTTGATTTTGATTTCGCTGTGTTGGTTGCTGCCGTTTCAAATCAGAGGCGATATTGAGATTGATTGTGTTCATTTTTGAATCCGTCTTCAACCATGAATGAAGTAACAATGGATATGTGGATTCGATGAATGTGGTGAGAACATGTTGCTGCTAGTGTCACATTTTTGTGTAGATCTTTTTCTTAACACTTTTTTTTAATTTTTAAATAATACATGTTTATTTTGTTAATGTAGTTTAACTTTTACATTTAGTTTTTTAAATATGTATATTAGCCTTATTCTTATTTATTTTAGATTCAATTTTAGAATTAATGTGTTTGTATAGTAATCTTTGATTTTTCTAATACTTGACACTTGACGTTTGTGCTTGAGTTTTGTCTTGATCTTGAGACTTGATACCCGAGACTCGCTATTTGATGATACTTTGACATGCTTTGAACTTGATATTTCTCCTTGAACTTTTGGCACGTATTGAAGAGGCAACGAACCTTCTCTGTTAGGTACCACTGAAACTATTATTTCTCATGCCTCATTCTAGTCCTGATGTTATGTTAGGAGCATGTTGTTGCATCTGAAGTCCTACTGGTGTAGGCTTTGTTTGCGATTGTCTAATTACCTGTTGTTACTCTTTCTTCACTTGCACACTTATTCCTCCCATATTTCATTTTCTTCTTTCCTTTTCTTTTATGTTTTCATTACTTGTCACTTGTAAATATTTTTAACACTTGTAGGGGCTATGGTAAGTACGAGGTGTGGACGAGATTTCCACACTTCAAACTTATTTCTCCATTTTTTTTTATACTTTCTTAACTGGTAATTGTGATGAGTTTATGCCATTATTCGTCTAACTTCTCTTCATCCCCTTTAGAGATCAAATTAATTTCTTCAAGATAAGTAAGTTGTCTTCTAGCCTCTTCTTCCCTTCTTCTCTTTCTATTATTCTTCTTTCTTTCTTTTCTTTAGGATAGAGTTCAAACCGCACTAACCTAGGTACATCCATGTATAATAACCATTAGGATTAGTATTTTCCCCTTAGATTTTACCTTGGTGATCCTTTTGGTTCTTCTCTTCTCATCTTCATACAAAAACCTAAAAAACACTTTAATAAATGTAGAAGTGGTCTCTTTTGTATAGCCTTATTCCATGGGGCACTCATATTCATTCCATCTTGGAACAATATGGGCTTGTCCAGCATGATGCAGAAGTCTGATCATGAGACTATCTTCATCAAGAAAATCTATAAAAAAAAACTTCTTCATTTTAACCACTAAAACACTTAATAACTTCAATAAGTTAGTGAGCTTAGGTCCTAACCCTTGGAAACAAGTATTGGATAAATTCTCCTTATTTGGTGTGTCTGTTCTATTATTCCATTTTGGAATGTAGTAGCAAGTACACATTCCATGGAAAAGAGTTTGAGTCCACTTTCTTGTGCCACACTCATGAAAAAATCTAAAAAATACTATACAAACAATAAACGTCTCTCATTCAGGACTTATTTTGTCATCAACCTCACTCCTTACATAAGAACTTGCTCCTACTTGTCACTTTGCAAGAAGGTTACGCACTCGCCGTACGAGCCTACAACACCTGAGCATTGACATAAGCAGTTCAATCTTAAAACACAACCAATCATTCTACCCTTAGTTAGGGGAACTACGGTGACTCTGATCCTCATGTCCATATGAGGTACGTAGGCAGTGGGGTAGGGCCTGTTTGAGCACACTCTTTTATTTTTCCTACATTTTCCCCTTTCTTTTCTTTTCTTATCCTGTTTCAGTCTTTCTTTTGCATCAACTTTCATTCCTTCACCCTTTGAAACAGTCTCTTTACAAGTGTGGATCCCGTCGGATACGACAGACGATCTGGGGTGCTAATACCTTCCCAGGTCGTAACCGACTCGCGAACCCAATTTCTTTGATTCGTAGGACCTGTGTCATTCCTCTTCTTTTCTTCTGGTTTGTGCAGTATTACCATTTACGTTCTTTCGGGATAAAAATGTCTGGCTGGCGACTCTACCCTTTTCCGCGCCACTTTCGTGTTTATACCAGGATGGGAATCCATGGAGCGACACATCAGAATCTTAATCTTCAGAACTCGTAAGTCTTCAAAATATTTCAGGCACATGGTCTTCAGACGTTAAGTCTTCAAAACTTCAAGTCATCAAAATATTTAGAGCTTAGTTCTTCAGAAGATTAGTTTCAGAAGCTTCACTTCATTATCTAATCAGAACTACGTTCAGAACAAAATCCACAAGAGCATTTCCAACATAACATCTGCATCCTTGGATCTTTCTGATTATGTTCAGATTCAGAAACACACTTGCTTCTTCAACACGTTTGTGACTAATGTTACACATAGTAACTTCACATAATATCATTCACGTACTCATTCATAATGTTTGTTTGATCTTAATATATAAAATATTCATGATCTGCACTTTAAAAAGCATCAGAATATAAAATGGTTCTTTCATAAATACTCCATTGTTATCATTAAAATATAGAGATGGAATGCAGAGACAACTCTTGTTCTTACAATGTTTATAGTATGTAAGGAACAACCAATATAAACTTTTTGGTTTTTTTCATGACTTCTTTGACATTTCATGATGTGTGTGAGGAAGAAGATGTGGTTGAACCTCTAACTAGAAAGTGTTTGGGACAATTCCTTTGAAATCTGAATGCATAGACAAACTAATGGAAAACTACCTAACCCCCTGTTATGCATATGAGTTTTTTGTACAAAAGGAACACTAACTTCTAAGCTAAAAGTGGTTAACTAAGGATTAACTACTTAACTCTTTTATGATTGGGAATTTGAAACAATGTCTTACATCGCCAGCAAGGTTTTATTCAAAAGCATGCCATAGCAATTTGGGTTTTTTTTTTTTATATAATCCTCTTTCCGAACTTTGCTAAACCAACAGTTTGCTAAAGAAAAATGCAGTGAAGATTTTTTTTTGTTTTGTGAAAAAGGGAAAGAAGTATATAAAGAGTGAACATGAAATGATTAAGTATAAAGATGCATACTCATTTCATTACTATTACTATTTTATTTAAAAATTCAACGACAAACAATACTTTAACAAACAAGAAAGATTATAAATGAAATGATGAAATAACCTAATGATCACCAGCGTTAAGGATCAACTTTCATGTATGATTCACTGGCTTTAAGAGGTGCTTCCTGAAGTCTTTGCGTTTATCAGGGTAAGTGATCGTTCACCACATTATGGCCCTTTTCAAAAGTCAATAACCCATTGTCAATCAACTTTTACACCTTTTCTTTAAAGACCTTACATTAATTGATTGAGGGCCTCACTAATCCATCAGGAAACTCACACTTGACATCTAGGTTCTACCAATGAGGTATGCGTCTAGTCTCTCTGGGGGTCATCAACGCGTTTTTGACCAACTCAGACCATAATTAACTGTATGTCATTGGGATTGGGTCAAACTGGCGAGTATATCCTTTTTGGTTATTTGTAGGTATGTGTTGATTCTGATGTTGATGCTGATGGATAATCTTAGCCTACCGGTTCTATGGTCTAGGCCATGGTTGTTGGTATTGACGATCGGGAAGTAATGGCTACTGACATTAAACAATTGTTACATACAAATATTGATAATATGGTACTAGATACAGAGCTTGGTGAGTTTTCTAAGATTTTATTAGTTTCACTCTCCTTTTTATTTTGATAATTATTGGGAACCTTTTTTGCACCCACTTGACTACTAGAGGTACCTTGTATATTGTCACTCTTCAGGCCATTTTCAATTTGTTCTCTGATTATCACCTAATCAGAAAACAATGATGATACATTTCCTATCATCTTCTCGTATATATTGGCCCTACATAGGACCTATAAACATGTCAACCAACTCCCTCTCTAGGAGTGATGGTTGCACATGAGCAACCAATTATCTTAATCTTTGGGCATACTCCTTGTAAGATTCATTATATTCATGAGCAAGTTTTATCACTGCATGTGGTTGGGAGCCATATCCTTATTATACTCATATTGCTTCAAAAAAGCATCGACAATGTCTTTCCACGTCCTGATATGAATGTCTATCGATGTCTGGATATGAGTTCACTCCAATTGGATGTACTAATCTAAGGATTTCCCACTCAGGCTATTTTGGAAGCAATGAATCATCAATTTCTCAATGCAGATATAAACACACATCTTCCTATAGAACAACCACAAATGGTTCCTAGGGAAGTTAAGACCCTTATACTTATCAAATTCAGGAACTTTGAACTTTGAAGGGATAACCACGTCTAGAACCAAACATAGGTCAAAAGTGTCAAGGTCATTCATGACATGTTCTTCGATAACCCTTATCCTTTCTTCTAGGATACAATATTTCTCATTGGGTTCCTTATCTTGTGGAATCTCGACGTCTACTACTTAGTGTGCATTTCGAGGATTTGGCATGCAGTATGTAAATCGATAATACTCAATAGCATCATGAGGTGAGACATGCCCAACCTAGATCATGAGATTTTCTTGCATGATAAGGCCTTCATTCATATTAGGTATCGCGATATACATAACCTAAGGGCTATCAGGACCCTTAGTTTGTGGTGGAGTATACCCAAAAGGAAGTCCATATTATGGAAATGATGCAATTATGATCAGAACTAATGGTGGAATAGAAGTGGAGCCAGATGTGAGAATGAAATTCTTTACCACAATGGCATATTGAGGGTTGTTCTCCCGGTTTGCTAGAGATAAATGGCCTCCAAAAGTTGGTTCATCTTGATTTTCATCACGTCAATATCTTATCTTAACACAACATGGTTTTTTTTCCAACTAATTCATTACTCTTCAATATTTGATGGTTGTCTCGTAAGAGTGTCAGGGAGTTATCTTGCTAGTTATGGACAAAATATGGGATGTGTTTTTTGTTGTTTTGTGGAAAAATATGCATGCATGCTGATGAATGCAGATGCATGTTTTTTTTTATATGTCAAAATATTTTTTATGAATATGCATTGTCATGTCACATATAGATGTACAATGTGGTTTTGAACGGTCCATATATGATTTCTTATGTTAGTAATATTATAGGTTCTATTTAACTAGTAATCCCCTTACAAGTAAGCTTTAGGGTTTTAAAGGCTCCTAGAGTCTTGGACCCTACATGAGAATATTGTCCGGAATAGAAAATTACTGGCTAGATGACAAGACCCTTAAGAGGATCTATTATAGGTGAGTTTTTCATGCCAATCCAATGAGACAAGTACGTCAAGAAGGCCTACATTATGCAGCCATCGACTCTAAGGGTCTAGACACAGTTCCCAAAGTCATGGATCATTCTCAGAAATATTGCCACTAATATCAAATGACTTGCTAGATGACAATAACCCCAAGAGGATATATTATGAGTGAGGCTTTCATGTCAACCAAATGAAACAAGTATGTCAAGAAGGTTAGCACTACACAACCATCAATCCTAATAGCCACATGTTTAAGAGTTCTAACAAGGTTCCTAGAGTCATGGACTCTACATGAAAATATTACTGCCAATAGCAAATTTATTGCTAAACAAAAATACGTTCAAGATGATCTAATCTAGGTGAGGTTTTCATGCAAACCAAATGAGACAAGTACATCAAGAAGGTAAACATTATGCAACTATTGATCATAATCATAGGGTTTTCCCCAGACTCAGGTATAGAGCCTTTATCATAAAATGTATAAGTAGTTAGAATATTTGGATCACAACACATAAGAACCATATATTAGATAATAAGGGAGCAAAGATAACACATAAGAGATAAAATATTAAAAGAATGTAAGAGAAAGAAAATAAACAAAGCTAACATTCATCGCAAAGCTAACTAAAATAGGCTTGACTCTCTAGATTTTCCCAGCAAAGTCGCCAGCTGTCGCGACGCGAAAAATAACTAACCATAACGAACGCTTGAAATTTAATAAAGTCACACCCAAAGTTTATTTATTCCAAAAGAAAAGAGAAAATATCCATAAAACTCTTAAAGAAAAAGAAAATGATCGTCACAACAAAATCTGAGTTCAAGAGTCGATTATGTGAGGGGAAGACATTAACACCCCTCACATCTGTTATACTCAACAAGAATTGTTTAGTCAGCTTTGTAAATATGAGTGTTAGCTTAAGGTGTGTAGAAATAATACTCCTTGGAATCCTATTCTCATAATTATCATTACTCGGAATAATATTTGTATCCAAGTGTTTGGTAAAAACTAAATTTTCTAGGAATGTTTATGATCTTTATTTAATTTAAAAAACTTATAAAAACAAAATAAATAAATGTGAGTAGTAGTGAGGAGTTGTAGTTGGCTAAAGTTTATTCTCATAGGAGTGTTGGATTTCTACCTTTTAAACCTTGGAATAAAAATAGAATAACCATGTGTAAATAAAATTTCTGGGAATAAAATATACCTTAGAATAATTTTTTTAAAATTGAATCAAACATGGGAATGTTGCATTCCCTTGGCTATATTTCTGGGAATATTTTTTACAACCTTGAAACAAACACACCCTTAATGTTATTTGTTTCCTTCAATTTATTATTATGTGTTACATGAAAAAACTAAAAATAATTTTTTTTGTTAAGGTGCTTGATAAGATTGTGACTCTTGCTACTACGTATCCTTAGGTGCGATGAGGAATTCAAAGCTACATATTACTTGGCAAGAAAATATATTCTTGTATTTTTTTTGTTATAGTGTTTGACGAGACATTGATTCTTGATCATACGTATCCTCTGGTATGATGACGAATTCAAAGCTATGTAGTTCTTGGCAAGAAGAAGATATTTTCAGATTTTTTTTGTTATAGTGCTTGACGAGACATTAAATATCGCTTCTATGTATCCACTAATGCAATGAGGAATTCAAAGCTATGTAGTTCTTTTCAGAAAAATACATATGTGTTGGTTGATTTTAGTGAACGATACTTAGGTTACATTCTAGCGGTTAAACATTGCTTATATGCTAGTGTGTGGGATACATTAGAATTCATTTGTATCGTAGTAGACTAAATCATATTTGATCGCATTCTAGCAGTTAAAAATTGCTTGTATGATTGCACTTAGAAGGCTTAAGTTTTTGTTCTTATCGTGGTACAATGGATAAAAAATTATTCATTTCTGAAAAATTTGTGGTCGCGCTACATCGGGAAAATATAGTTTTACTTTGTTGGATAGTTTTTAGGTGGAATACAAATATTCAAACAACAAGCTAATTATGGATAGTATTCAAATAGTCAGGGATTATGATGGATAATTATGTCCAACTAATCATTTTTAGACCAAGTTAATTATGAAGTTTATGAGGCAAACTAAGTCATAATTCCTTAACAGAAGACAACTATTCGAACAACAAGCTAATTACAGCTAGCATTCAAATACTCGGGGGGGGGGGGGTTATGATGGATATTATGTCCAATTAATCCTTTTTCCTCAAATAAGGTCCGAACTAAATTCCATTAGTTACCGTGTTTTAAATGGAAGACGGGCATTCAAACAATAATTTAATTACAATTATCATTCAAATACCCGTGAAGAAGGATGAATAATTACGTCCAACTAATCATTTTTCATCCAAGTCAATTTATTGTAAAAAATATATCAAAGCATTTTTGGTTAAGTGGTAAAAGAAACTTGATGTTGATAAAGTGAATTTGAGGGTTTGCATTGCTCTTTCTTCTCTTGTATAACATTTTTTAAAAAGATTATAGAAATTATCTCGATTCTTGTTTGGAATTGGGGGCAAACATACCCATAGCAAGGTCGATTAGGGAAATTCCTAAATAAACCTTCTGTCCATCTCTCTCTCTCTCAAGTTTACATCTCTCTCTCTCTCTCACTAGTTTACATCTCTCACTCTAGTTTACATTTGGTACTATTTTGAATTAAGTGTGCAATAGTCAATTGCTGAAAATTTCTAAGTGTTAGATTGTTTTTCAAACTTTTTTTGTGAAGAGAATTGCAATCTAACAATTACAAATGGATTCAACCATTATCAACACATAGAGAAATTATGTTTGGTGATCACTGCACACCAACTGTTTTACAAATTTCTTACATCAATTTTGTCATCTTGTATCATTGGAAACAATTTAACAAAGTGTTATAAAGTTCAAAACATGTTTTAGAAAATATTATCGATTTCAATTCTCATTTTGGCGTCGTATTAAACTTAATACATTACAGTTTAGACGCATGTCTGGTCCTTTCCATAACGAGTTCAGATAAACGAGTTTTCGATCCAGAATTGCTTTTGCAAATCTAGAGAAAAGATTTTTAAATCTAAATTTTAAATTCTAGTTTTTAATTTGTGATCTATTCACCCCCTCTAGATTAGTTTCCCTCGCCTAACATCCATGGTATATGGAGTGGATGTTAAGATTCCCATAGAGATTGACACACTCTCATGTTGGCACTCTCAGTTCAACTATGAAATTCTGGTTATGCAGATACTCGAATGTCCCATCAGAATGTTTAGACATTGATTATTGCACTTTAATAAGCAAGGGAAATACACAACTATTTTTTTGAAGTGATGTATCACAATCACCAACAGATGTTAAGACATCATGTTAGGACATCTCAGTCAAAAACACAATACATAAAACTATAAATAGCAGAATGTAAAGTACACATAATATGTTGATCCAGTTCGGTGTTAACAAACATACTCTGGGGGATACCAATCTAGGATGAAGACTTCACTATCTTGTAGTATTACCCTAAAGCTAAACTCTCTCGTTTACAACTTTATCCTAACCATTACCTTCAATGAACATCTTTATCTAAGGTTAAACTCTAGTCGTTTACAACCTTTGATACAAGATTCCTTCTCACATACTTCATCACCACTTGTGATGACTTTGGCTTCTGCTGATCTCCAAAACCTGTCACGGTTTCTTGACCTACAAGTTATTCTGGACTTACTTCAAAGCTTCGTCCAAGAATAATACACATCCATTACTTAAAGGCTTTTGGTCGTTCCCTTTGTACCTATACCTTCCACCCTGCATCCCATACTGCAAAATGGAAACTTTTAACTCATAAGAGAGCCAACGACTCTCAAACTCTAAACCCTTATTTTACACAGTATTTAGGTTACACAAGTGATACAAAAGTTACAAAGTTTATTTTAACCCTAGGTCTAAGTCTCCTTATATAGTCTTCTTTTGTTGGGCTTTCTATCTTTGCTCCTTGATCCACTATGAAAATTTGCACCAAATCTTTGAAAGATTTGTTAAGTGATTAAACATGCTATATTAAAAAGATGTCCTGAAATGTTGTTGAGACGTCTTCTTTAACTTCTTTAATCTTGAGCAGATTTATTCAACTTTATCATATCAGTGTTTTACCAAAATTTAATCAAACCTCAAGAGTTTTCAAACTAGGAAATGGGTGATATTGGTCTACTGTGCACTACAGAACAAATCGATGAAGTAATAGAAATCACCCATATTTGGGAGTTCTTTGCCAAATAGAGAGCGGACAAAAGATAAACCTCTAAAGCAATGCTAAGAGAAATGTAAGGGGAAATTTGGTGCTTAGACAAGTGGTTATTCCCATACAATAGGGAAAATGGCAGCCCAACTGGGAATGACCATATAACATATTTCAGAAGCTGCCACATGGAGCATATAAACTACAAGAACTATATGGGAAACTCATCCTCAGAACTTGGAATTCCATCCATTTAAAATATTATTACTTTTAATCTATATATGAATTTTTAGAGGGGACACGTCTCCCACCCATGTACGAATTTCCAAATGTTTATGAGCAAAGAGAATACTTTGTTTTACTGTTATATATGTTGGACTTCCATATAAATATTCTTGCCATATCTCAAGACAATACGATTGTGCTTGACTTCAACATGAAGATCCTTGTCGCTTCTCAAAGCAATACAAAAACACTAATTTTCCACACTAAAATCCTTAGCACCCTTAAGGGAAATACAAATAAACTCCTTTTACGCCTCCCCTGAGGTACTTAGATTTTATTATATTGCCTTCTATTTTTTATAAACTTTATTATATTGAAATAGGTTTTTAGATAGCTTTTTTTTCTTCTTCTTTTAATTTAGATATCACAACTTATATAATCTAGCAATTTTAGCATCTTAACAGTTGATGATTTTATTCTTGAATTTCAACCCTTCCATTTCTTATTCCAACCTTAAACATACATATTATCATTATTTCATCCCTCCATATCTCATCCTTTTTTCTTATTCCAACCTTAAACATACATATTATCATTATTTCATCCCTCCATATCTCATCCTTTCATAACTCTATATGTTAATAATCCATCATTATTTTATCCATCATCGATTCCACCTTATAATTATTTTGTCACAACAATACCACCGACGTCATATAATCCATACACATTATATACACATTCACATAACCCATACATTTATGGATATTCAAGCTACCACAACTACCAACACATAGCTAAAAATTCATACCCATAACTTGAAACATTTCACAAACTAGAAACTATCATAAAATATTTGAATGATTTAAAAGAGTAAATTCAAGTGTTTTGTCAACAAAAAAAAATGTTAGAGAAAAACAAGATTATGAAGAAAAAACGGGATTATAACCATCCATTCTATAAAAATAGTTTATGATTCACACAAAACTGTGAAAACAAAATTGCAAGAGAAGTTAGTAAAAACTAAAAAACAAGAAGATATTGAAAAAGAAACAACTACATATGCTATTTTTCAGATACAAAAAATCGATCAATATCAAAAATAAATTGGAGAAAGAATTCTCACAGTCCCGGTTTTGAATCAACCTCGTGCTCAACTACCAACTTCATATTCATTCTCTCAAACACATAAATCATTTCCTCCCATCTAGGCGATTTCCTTTAGATGCTTTATCCATATAAAATTTCAGTACCACTTGCACACCTCTACAAGTTTGTTATTCATTTTCTACTTTTGTATTGGTGGCTACAAGTTTGATCCAAGTACCAAAAATATTAGGGTTACTACAATGTATTTATTGCCTCTAATTGCAAATTAGTAACAACTAAAAAAATTTCACCTAATTTCATTCGTTTTTGTTGGCATAAGGGCTCTAGGTATATAAATTGAAATTGAAAATAAAAGAGTTCACTCAAATTAGTTTTTGAGAATTTCTTAATGCACCATATAATTTACCAACACACCTCGTAAAAATAAAATAATACTTTCAGATTCCGAAGATGTATCTCCGCACGCACCCCAAATCAATATATTTATGTATTAGGCCCTAATTCAATGGAGAAAAATTACATAGATGCATCTCTGTGTATTACAGAGTTGCATCTCCTAGTGTTGTTTGTTCATAAACACACCATAACCCTTTTTCATTCCATAGTTCTAAAAATACACTTTTAAGGTTCTCAAAGTCTTTCAACTCACATTATCTCCAAATCATTCAACTAAATTCAAAGCTTCTTCCATCAAAATCAAGTCCATAAAAGACCTCATTTAAAACCGAAGTAAATTCATAATTTGTAAGTTTTTTATTTTTCTAAACTCTTTTTAGTTTTTGTATAAATTTGTAGAAATTGATGATTAGGATATAAAATATATAACTTATACATGTTTGACAATTTATACCGAATGAGAAACTTATTAATAGGCAGTTTTATCGTGCACTATTTTTGTTGTCTTAGGGGATACATTATTGCCATTGACGCTTATGAGAGTTGGCGAAAATTCCGGAGATACATGTCTAAAGTTTTTCAATGTTTTGATTCACAGAAATTGGAGATGCATCTCCGAAGTTTATGAGTTTTAATTTCTTTTCTTGTTTATTTTTTGCTTGTACCCATTGTTTAACACTTATGTGGTTTACTTATAGACATTATTGCTGATAGGCAAGATCGATTAAGCCATGACATGATGAATCTCCAAAATAATTCAATTTACACCTCATACATCCCTCTCTGAAACACTAATTTTTTCCATAAATTGTTCCGGAGATGCATCTTCGTATGCACATCAGTAAATTTTAAGTTTATTTTAGTGATGCTCAAATGAAATTTACGATATAGTAAATGTATACTATGATAAATTAGACCATACATCAGGTATGTAGAAAATGACATATATAAAGTAATCTAGTTGTGCCTCGATTTTTGGGAATTAAATCGCTAGAAAATTCTAGAGATGTATCTCCAAAAATTTGTGCAACCCTCATCAGCGTCAATGGAGGTAATATTTGATAACGAGGAATCATATCACATTTTTACCGCATTTCTAGTTCGTTTTCATCGCATTTTGATATAATTAACTCCCGACTTTTCCCGAGTTTTCGTACTTTTTACAAGTATAATATTTCTTATAAGTAAAAAGATGCAAAATGAAGATATGGAACAAATAGACACAAGACAAACCCAAAAAACAAGCAGAAAGAAAGAAACTATATAATTTGCAGCAGTGATGGTCGTCACACACCCCTTACAATCATCATGCATATTTGGGCGTGTTACGATCGTCACACCATCCTTACGACCGTCACACGAACAAAACAACATAAAACGCTCGTCACAGAAAGGTTACGCTCAGTTTACTTATTCGTTACAACCCAAAACTGCTATGGAACAAACATAGAGTTTTTCGTCCACTACTCTTGATTCTTCTCAACATCAACTACACGAAGTAACCTAGTTTTCCTATTTTCCCTCAGTTAGTGGGCTTTTATTGGATCTATTATTTCTCCAACTTCCATATTTTTCCAAGTCTATAAATAGCAATGTCAACAGTAGGAACGGGGAGGGGGGGGAGAGTTTTGCTGCACCAAATCTTACCGAAGCTATACCAAATTTTTATCGCATTATTTTGTTCTTCTTTATTTCAATTGCTTTATTTTCTTTTCAATTCAAATTTCCTGTAAGTAATAGTTTCCAACATTAGGAAACTATTACATAGTTTAGGTTATTGTTTTCTAGCCTCAGAACTCGTATTCAATTTCCGAGAAGTTCCAATCTTGCCGACATTTGTGGAAGAGGGAGCTACGAGGAAAAATTAGTTTGTTTCAGGTTCCAAAAGAATATTCAATTTAAATTGTTTTTTTTTGCTTATTAATTACTGTTATTTAATTATGCATGTTTTCTATTACTTTAATTATTATTGTTCTTTTGTTTTAAGCATTATGACTAGCTAATTTAGTAAAGTCAGTATGTAATAAAAGTAATCGAACGGGTTAAATCAATTCTAAACTGAAAGATCTAATTAACTTTAATTCTGGCTGAGACTTTTTATTATTAAAATCAAACGTTTTGTTACGAGTGTAAAAAGAGTAGAAAGGTTAGGATCGAGACCACGAGAGTGTGAGGTTTTAACCGAATAGCTAAAGTTAGGCATTTGTTTTAAATACAACGAGAGCACTTTAAAATGAATTAGACTTTATTAAGTTTTCAAAGAGCGTTTTCTAAACATTTATGTGTAACATCCTGGATTTTTATCCAAGACATGACTCATACATTATTAAAATGCTTGACTTAAACATAATTGAAACAGTTTAAAAATTTAATCAATTCAACATCAAGCGGAAAATTAACACGCTTCTAATCCATGGAGCAAAAAAATGCTAAATAAATAGTTTCAAAACGTAGTATGGTAAATTTATTTTCACATAGTGTTGTTTTAAAAACCCTTCTTCCCCACGAGCACACATCAAGCAATCACCAATCACTTTGAGAACTCTTCATTTGTACCTAAAATGTTAGTGTAAGGGTCAGTTTCCATTAACCACGAACCATGTCAAACTAAACTAAACAAGAATTAAAAATCAGACAAATATAAATATACATATTATGTCCAAGAGAAATAAATAAATCAAGATTAACCAACATTATTAATATTGAACTGTAGTCATCACGTCATTCACATAAATTACTCAACTCAAGACTAACAACCACCACAACCACCAAAAATTATATGCAAAAATGTGCATGCTCTTAAACTACATGATCCGGATATTTCAGCCCGCCACTAAGGCACCACACAGAAATCATCCCATAGAAATGGGGAAGTAACCCACCACTAAGGCACCACACATTAATGCATATGTCATGACGTGCATAATGAGAAAATAAAGTCACCTGCCACTAAGGCAACCACACAAAGATTTTTAGTTGTCACTAAGGCAAACACAAGATGCACGTGACACAACATATATGATTCAAAATATATACTCTCGTCACTCAGACACTCACAAGATAAAATAATAATCATCCTTCTATAAATTAAATAATAAAATTCATGTTTCTAATTTAAGAATTTACTCAATAAATTACCTCAGTTTAAGAAAATATATATTTATCTTTATCAATTACTTCACGGAAATTTTCATAATGCAAATGTATTTAACAGACTACCAACTACTTAATCTAGACCTATTAATTCTAATATCTTACTCTATTACTAAATGAAATATTATTATGTCTGTAATATCAATATATCTTCGATCTGTCTCACGACACCTGCTTGTCTTACTAGCAATGTACAACCAACCATAATCTTATAAAGTTGGAAGAAAATCATATAATATATGTGCACTTAAAGAGCAGCCACACAACCTATTCAACTAACAAAGTTTGTGCATGTGAATTAATAATCAGTATACACATCTATAATTTTAGCAAGTGAATTAAATAACCAATAAAATCATACCTATGATATTATACTTACAAATAAATGTTTTACGTAACTACAATTATATATTTAATAACCTTATCACTACTCCTATAATAATAATAACTTATGGATGACTGATGTTTTGTTCTCTTCGTTTCGGTATCACCAATTTCTTTCGCAGTAACAGTAGTGCATGAACTTAATTTACATTCTCATGATTATTGATTACATAAACAATATATTATGGCATACATATTGATTTCACCCATTCATCTAACTACACCCAAACATCTAATTGAATGTTTATATATAAATCTCTTTTTTTTTCCTTATTAAATCTATTAGATACCTAGAACAATGAAAAATATACATATACATCTATCAGATTTATAATTCAAGCCTAATTTAAATTAACATGGAGGAAAGCCCTTACCTTAAAGTGTTTTTCTTTGAATCAACAAAATTCTCCGATCTGATTAAACTCACGATGACTCCAAGAGACACTCTCCAGAATAATACCGGAATGAAGTATGAAATTCTACGTGAAACCTTTGGGGATTTGTTTTTTTTTAGATAGAATTTGAGAGGAATATGGAACTAGTTGAGAAAATAACTTAGCGAGAGCAGGTATAGGGCTTTAGGAGTGCAATCTAACACAAGACCACGAGAGTGTGAGTTGCGGGTTTTTAAACTGATAACTTCTACAGAAGCACTAGAGGAATATATTTTAATGCGTTTAGTTTCGATTTAACTCGCATAGGTTTACTAAATTACGTACCGACCGCCTTATCATATAATTCGAATTTAATTAATTTTGCCTTTAGTTTATTTTATAAACCAAATACGTGACAATTTCCGCCTTAGCTAACGTAGCCAATATTTATAGCACTAGAGTGATTACAAAGTCCCTGTGGGTTCGACATATTTTTATTACTACGCGATAGGTTGTGCGCTTGCAGTTGAGATACCGTTAGACGTTAAGTCGATCGCACATCAAGTTTTTGGCGCCGTTGTCGGGGACCTTGTTTTAGTCACTAGTGCACTCTTAAAGTGTGCAGTATAGTCTAAGGCAACCAATTTTATTTTCCCAAATCTTATTCATCGATTGTATGTCAAGTACTCGCTCACAAGGCGAACATTTGCAGCCTCCGATCGCTGAATTAGAATGTTTTTTACATTTAAGACACTGTATATTAGAGTACCAACGAAGGTACAATATTCCAGATCTTATAGCTCATTCACCCAAATCAGTTGAAAATCAAGTCGGAACATCTAGAGAAGTCGAGATGGTCGATCCAGAACAGACTCATCCGCTTAAGTATTACGTTATTCCTTCACAAGCTGAGCCTCATACTAGTATTGTCGCACCCACTATCAACCAAAACGATTTCGAGTTGAAACCATCGCTAATATCAGCCGTGCAACAAAACCTATTTTCCGGAAATCTTACCGAAGATCCAAATTTGCATCTATCGATATTCGTGCAATATGCAGATATAGTTAAAGCCAATGGTGTTACCCAAAAAGCAATCAGACTACGTCTTTTTCCTTTTTCACTACGAGAAAGAGCAAGAGCTTGGATCCAATCTCTACCTTCGAATTCAGTCACCACATGGAATGAACTGAAGAAAGTATTTTTAGCAAGATATTTTCCACCTAGCAAAACGGCTATGCTAAGAGCTCAAATCAACAGATTTAAGTAGAAGGAAAACGAATCTCTTTTTGAAGCTTGGGAACGATACAAAGATATGTTGAGACTTTGTCCTCATCACGATTTAGTAGATTGGATGGTAATCCATACTTTCTACAATAGTCTCTTGTATAACACAAGAATGACGATAGATGCTGCCGCGAGCGGTGCATTGATGAATAAAGAGTATAACGAAGCTCGTGAACTTATCGAGAGTATGGCTCAGAACCATTATCAGTGGGGAAGCGAAAGAAGTGCAACAGAGAAACCAACCAAAGGAGGTATGTACGAAGTAAGTAGTATGGATCAAGTTAATACCAAATTTGATGCTTTAGTTCAACAGATCGACAACTTAGCCATAACACCAACAACCACCGTTGCTGCAATAACACCTAAATGTGAGTTATGTGGAGTTCCAGGACATGTTGTGATATTGAGAAGCGGAAAAGAGCTTGACGGAACGACTGACCCAAGACTTGAAAATCCAGCCATGTACCAAAAACATGATAAACCAACTGAAAAGGAGAATGAATCAGAAGAAAAGGAAGATGATAATCAAGAAGTCGTGGAGAAAGAACAACCTTATGTGCCTCCACCACCGTATAAACCACCCATTATGTATCCTCAAAGGCTAATAAATTCCAAAACGATGAGCCAATTCAAGAAATTTGTTGAACTTCTAAAACAATTGAATATTACAAATCATAAACCCTTTCTCCCCCCTTACCTTAAAATCGAAGCTTTTATTCTCAACTTTTGGTCTTGGTGATCTACGATCCTTGACCTTGCCCTTCTTCTCCTCTTTCTCCAGACCTCTCTGTTCTTCGTCAAAAAAAATACGATGAATGAGGTTTGTTTCCCTATTTCCTCTTTTTATAAAACAACAATTCCACCTTTGCCCCTTAAACCTCTAACTAACTCTTTTATTTTATTTTATTTAAATAATAACAACATTATAATAGTACACCTTATATTATTATTATTATTCTCATAAAATACTTTCTTCTCCAATTAATTCAATTATGCCATTAAAATATTAATATTTATTTCAAAAAAATAAATATAAAATTAAGGTGTTACATGCATCATTACCTTTCCCATTCATTCGGGATAAAAATGTCTGGCTGGCGACTCTACCTATTCCGCGCCACTTTCGCGTTTGTACTAGGATGAAAATCCTGGGAGCGACAGTAGCATATCCAGAAATCAGTATAGACGTAAGTGTGTTTAGAAAGTGCAGTCTTGTATAGACATAAGTTTTTATGAAAATGCAAGAAATATGTTTAGAAAGTGAAAAAAGTGTGTTTAGACATAATGCAGTCTAGTATACTCATAATTGAGAAACATGCTTATGTTCAGACTGAAAATTGGTTTTATTTTTTCTGTTTTGACATAATAAATTAATAGGTTTATGTTCAGAATCACAATTGAGAGAAGGCAATATACTCATAAAAAGGTAGTGTAGTATTCATTGTCCTAATTCCATGGTGTTAAATCAAACTTGGTATTAGGACAAACTTGAGTTATTTGTTATAAATTGTTAGTTCAATGAGCAGTGTGTACAAATTGACAGAATTGTGTATAGCCATAAAAACCAGTCATAATGAATAAAAAACATGTTTATATCCATAATTAAAATTGACAGAAGCATGTATAGTTATTGAAAAACCAGTGACATTGTTTAGATATTGGTTTGAGAAGAATAAATGGTTGTGTTTATATCAAAATTTAGATAGGAAAAAAATGTTAAGAAAACAAAACTCTTGATTGTAAGTTCCATATTTTTAAGATTGACATTAATTTTGTAAAATAAATATAGTAGCAATGTATATGTACAGGATCTTGCAAATTAAAGAAAACATTTAGCAAGGAAATCCTTTTGTGCGTCCAAACATGTTGTGTTGAAGTGTTTCAACATTTGTAACAACATATCGAAGAAGATGTCAAGACAGTTCATTCAACATCATGAACTGCTGAAGATGGATTGAAGATTCTGTTATGTTTTAACAGAAACGGAATAATCAGAAGATTTGAATCAATCTAAGTGGCGCTGATTGTAAAAGATAATGAAGACTCAAATTTACATTGAAGAAAAATTTCAAATATTGAAAAATATAGAGTTTCTATATTTAGAGATATTTTAGGGAGTTGTTGATTTGAAGATCTTTTTACTTGTAGCAGATATTTCTGCATTATTGTAGCAGCTGATATGTTGTGTTTTTAGGCCCAAATCCAATTAGGAATAGGTTATAAAAAGAAACCTTGTAACCTAGGTTTAGTAACCAACCAAAGATGTAAAAGTTGTATCGTTAGGGTTGTGTTCTTGTGGCAGTCGTGCGCAAAAAGGTTCAATGTTGTGGTTGTTTTATATGTAAATCTAGAATCTTGTAAGCAAGAGAAGTTGTCTACTTAACTGAAGCTATGAAGCAAGGTTGTGGTAGTGTCATGGAAGTATGGCTTCTGATTTAAATTCTTAAAGTATATCACTGAGGTGATTGAAGGAGTGAGAATGGGATTCTCATATTTAGGAGTTCCTAAGTAGAAGTTGCATTTGTAGTGATTAAGTGAGAAAGTCATAAACATTAGGTGTTTGCTGATAAGTCTTTGAATTGATACTACATAGTGGGTTTACTCCTGGCTTGGTAGCCCCCAGGGTAGATGAGTTGCATCGAACTGGGTTAAAAATTTGAATGTGTTCTTTACATCTTTTTTGTTTTATATTTTATGTAGTATGTGTGCTGAATGTCATATCAGATGTCTAAACATCCTGAAGAATGTTTGAATCTGATATATCAGAATTTTTAAATGTTGTTGTTTGAGCCTTGCCATATTTATCAACAAAAAATCAGATGTCTCAACATCATATTCTACATTTGAGTTTGGCATACCAGAATTTCGATTGGTATCAGAGCAGGCATTTTAGTCTATTTTTGGATGAGATCCAAGGGGGATACTTTCTGGTTCATGGTCAAGGTAAAAGTGTTCTACTGAAAAGTTGTTTGTTATATGAATAGTCCCTAAAAGTGGAAGATGGATTATTCTGATGTTGTAGCATGGTGGTATGCTGCTGATGTGACATGTTTGATTTATTTTCAAACCTATGGTTGTTGGTGTCACTTAGAGATATTGTTAGGGCTAATTTGTGACACTTGAAGCTTCTGAGGAGTTTGTATTCGCTGCTTATCTATCTGATAACTCCTTATGTTTGATAATGTTTCTCTTCTCTGGAGATATATCCTATGGTGTTGGGGATATATGTCTATTTGCTTCTATTAATTGTGCTAATGATACTTGGAGACTCTTTTTCAAGTCCAATCAAGGCACTATTAAGAAAAATGGTTGTGTAGAGATTTGAAGATTATTTTAAACAGACCTATATCTTGTCTATAAATCTCTTTGTGTGATCCTTGGAATGATGTCCTATCTTTTGATAGAATATCACATCAAAATTAGGCATGATTCTGTTGTCTAAGGGTTGGCTGTATAAATGCTTGGGTGCTAAACTATTGTGGTTATATCACATGTTTGGAACCTACTCCTGATCTGGAAGAGGAGGCATATGTATGGTGTGTCTAAGAAGATTTTGGCCCTGGAACTTATCTTAGATATGTATGATCATCAAGTAGTGATCAACATGTCTTGTTCTCTTGAGGACAGTTTATTTCTGGTCCTTGCTGCAAGAGTGAAGTACCTGAGCTTCATGGAGTATTATTTCAGAGAGACTCCTTATACATGAAGGTCAAGTTGTATCAATTGGTGGAGTTGGTTGGTGTGGATATAGATGATCAGTTGTTATATTGTGTGTGAGGACATCTCAAATCAGACAGTCTGAATACTGAATCTGAAGGAGAAGTCCGTTGAACTGTTTCAGCTACTGCATATGTCTGTGTTTTGGCATGATAGCTTGATTAACTACTAATGGTTGATTCCCATGTGTTCCCCTGCATATGGTTTGTGTGGAGGTTTATGTGACTGATATTGATGTCTGAAAGAATGTTAGAACATCATCTCAGAAAGTGTCATTTACCTGCAGAAGAAGAAGAATAAGTCATAATACATATCCTACCTTGTGTGATAAGGTAATATTATCTGACCAATAGTAAATACCTTGACGGGAGACTCGGTATTTGTCTATTGTTTTTATGAGGCATAAAGGTGGATACTTTGATGGGATACTTAGTATTTACCTAGGAAGTATGCATATCTGCAGTATGAATCCTATGGTTCAGAAAGTGTATTGAGTAACTAATGCTCATCTTTAGAAAGAGCTTTAGTTGTTCATGAAATGGGGAGTTACGAAGTGCTATATGTGGTCTATTAGTGCAAGGATGCAGATAGTTGTAGTTGAAGTGTTGTTTTTACCATGACAAGGAAAGTTTGTAGAATCATGAAGTTATTATTGACAAAATCATCAGACTTTTTGAATATTTCTTTACTCAAGGAGAAGTGTCATCCTTGGTATGGCAGTAAGGTGTAGTTCTGAACTATTCCTTCTAAAGGTCAGACAATGGCAGGTTTGGAGACTTTGGAGAAACAATGGGAGTTTCTCATCAATGTGTGATGTTGGTAGGAATTTCTACAGAATCAACAGAATGGAGGTTATCTACTCAAACTTGGTTGATGACTCAAGTCTATGAGAGCATGAAACTCTTGTTCTGTTAAGGAAGGAGGTTCTTTCAAGTGGCAGAAAAAAGATCTGAATTTAACATCTGTATATGGACTAAAAATGTTCAAACATTTAGTTCAACATCAAAGTCTCAATTGGTGAATTGGCACATCAATTTAAGATAGAATTATCTATAGGGATTGAATGCTTCAAAAGGACTGTTATCTTGACAACTTGCTGAATATCAATTTTATTGATCAGGATATCTTTGAAAGATTTCTGATATACGTGAAGAAGACAAAGTGTGGCAGCTGGTTGTTCTTGAGGATTATCTTGGAACAAGTTGCTCTTGGGAAAAAGAGTGATGAGTTGGAGACTCAAAGAGACTTGTTCTTCTTGAAGGTGGGTGAGATTTTATCTATCTTTATGGATTTCTTATTCAAGCTGGTGGCACAGTGATGTTGAAGATTTTCAATTCTTGGATTACTATGCTATAGTAAGTCCAGTTGGTGGAGCACATCAAGAATCTTGGTCTTGGTGTTTGGAAGATGGTCTAACTGGTTTTAGGACATTATCTGGAGTATTTATCTATATGGTTTCTAATTTTAGTATACCTAATCATATGGGAGAATGATGAAGTAGATGATATGTATTGAAAGAAAACATGTAGAGTAGATTGAAGTAGACCAGGTATTGATTGCTTGGAAGTTTGTTTGTGGACATTCATTCTAATTTCAGAATTAGTTTGAATGATTATTGTCTGGATTGTTTGACCATTGGTGTGTAAAGGCCTAGTGTTAGGACCTGTTTGCTAGAGGATGTTCATCTTGTGTAGTTTGTGGTAACAATAAACTTAGAACGGATCAGGTGTGCTTTGGTACAAGAAGTGAATATGTTCAATTGGGCATTGAACAAAGGGTGAGATCTTGAAGACATGAAGATGTATCTTATGTTTTCCTTTAATCAAAGTGAAAATAAGCATGTAGTATCCTTGATAGGGGGAGAGTGTTACAATTCTGTGCAGCTTGTTTTGTGAAGTTAAGGGGGAGTAGTACCTTAACTAGGTTCTGTGATGTTACATATCATGTTGTGACATGTGCTATTAAGTATGTATTTTTTGGCCATGATGATATGTACTACTTAGTGGTTGTGGTGTGTATGCCCTTGCGATTCAGATGAGGAGTGTCCTAGGTGTCCAAAAGGCTATATGGTATAAAACTGCTTTCTGAAGTTTATTTTGGATCCTGAAGGAGTTATAAACCTTGTTGTTGTATTGCTAGCAGAAAACATATGGTTAGATGTCAGAACATGTTTTAAAACATGTGTGTGTTGTTTCCTATTTAGGAGTATTTGTGGACGGCGCTGGCAGAAGAATGTGAAAAACGTGTTAATTCACGTGTGTTTGTTATTGGGCCATTTATTTTGGGAGAGCAAGTCAACTGATCAAGGTCTGTTTTTGAGCAGTCCTCATTTAATGGTGCATAAGTTTTTGCTCATATCATAAAGATCTTGGACCAAGAACACTTATTTTTCAAAGATAGTTTGTTACTATCTATGTCTTTGCTCCCTGTTTATAGAAGAGGATTTTTTTCCTCCATCAACATGTGAGTTTTTTTTATCCTTTCATCTTTTCTTCTAATGGGGTTCTTTTGTTTTTGAATGAATAATATATGGGTGTGGTGCTATGAGGGTTGTATTTGCCAAGTTTTTTCCAAAAAGGGGGATAAAGAGTGTGTACTACATAGGGTGTGTTTGGAGTTGTTGTCATAGCAGCTGCATCTATTATGTTCTTATTTGGCGGTTGCCAGGATGTCGAGGTGGATGTTGAATGCTAGTCTTTATGACTTATGTCCTGAGTTAAAGAACACAATTGTGACTTGTGTTCTTGTATTTAATCCTCTTCTATCTTGAATGTCCGAAAAGTTGTCGCAATTCGTACATTGTAATCCAAGAAGATTAAATAGGGACAATTATCATATCCTAAAGCTTGCTTTTTTTTTCTTCTTTTCTTCTACATCAACATAACATGAGCATTCTGTTTTATTGGACATTCCATCAATAATTTCATATGCATTTTACATTCATTAATTCATTTGTACCATCATCCTCCGTCAGCATGTTTTAGAATGAACGTCAAAAAATCCAAGACTCGATTGACTTTTGTTGTTGATTCATATGTGTTGGTTCAAAGTTCACTTGCATGCTTTTGTTTTGCATTGTTATCTTTCTAACCATATTACATCAAAAGGTTAATTAAACTTACAATTTCAATATTTCGATCTGTATTTCAAACTTTAAATTTCTTTAGTTTTAATTAATCTTTAGTACAAAAATATAAGAGAAAACAATTTGCTTTATTTATTTATTTATTTATTTATTTATTTATTTATTTACTATCCTTTCAAATCATTGCTTCTTTACATTACAATCAAATTACAAGGTACAACACAATCAGAAGTCAAACATCTTCAGTTGCCTTTGGAGAGGATGTCCTTATGATGCCATTCTTCAATGTGCATTTCCACCAGCTTAGTATATGTCGCCTTGGCAAAATAGGCCCAAGCCAGATATTGTGTATTTTGATTATCCCCTTGGTCCAAGGCATCTAATTAACATCATCATTTTCATTTAATCGAGAGCAGGGGTGCTTACTGGTACTGTAGGAGGAGCCGTTGTATTTGCAACCTTGTAGTCTTCACCGTACACTCCACCATTATAGCATATGTTTTGAGTGGAAAGCACATCATCCAGAGCCACGATGACAACACTCATGAAGCAATCAAAGCACCAGCATCCCAAACAGTTTTGTCGTACATTGAAGCAGCAAATTTCAACGCACCTCGTGATACTCGGCTCGTCAGCATATTGGAGATGCTTTTCCACCAATTTGTACAGTTCCTCAAACCTGCAAAGTCAGACAACAACTCAAAGTGACACAATTGGAAGAAAAAAAAAATGTTTCCGATAGTAAATAAAGCAGATGGTACCATTAAGCCTAGTAACGACGCCACTGTCAATTGGTTCCACGGTTTGTCATTAGGAAGAGACTGCCGCATAAAAGGATTGGTATTCAGCATTACACAGATGGCATTGGTACTTATTGCCGTTAGTCCGCTACTGACTCACTTCTTTCCAACATGGCCTCATTTAGCTACCCATTTCACACTCATCCAACACAATCTTTAACTGACAGTAGCTTTTGCAATAGCCAATAGCAAGCTCAATCTTAAAGTCATAATAATCCCATTACACCAATGCAATTCAAATGGCATCAAGCACATATTGGTCATCAAAAAAATCATTCAACATTCACAAGCATTGCGGAATAATTCATAAGTTCACGAACCAACTGCAACAAAATTCCACAGCATTTATTAATTCACTAACCAATTTCAATCCAACATATTGTTAACCATTGATAATTAACTTTTGAGCTAAACTTGCTGGTTCCATAATAGACCCTTAAGCCATTAGGCAGCTTAACTAACTATCAACTTGTTTCACTAACTTGCTAATTTCAATTTCTAATTTCATCATAGTGCACTAACTATTAAGAAATTCACACTAACAGTCCAAGCTGTTTTAACAGTAGCATAGCCCTAATTACATTTACAAAATTGAACTAACGTAATCTTTTTATTTGTTCCATTAACTTAACTCACTTCATAACTAATAGAATTAGAATTACCTAACTTCGTTATATTTACACAACTGACCCTAAAACTAACTGATTTAAAACAGACTTTTCTAACTGAATTAACACAACCTCTAACTGATTAACCAAATTCCTAACAAATTCCTAACAACCTATTCCCTCCGTCCCAAAATAATTGTCACATTTGAGGAAAAAAATTGTCCAAAAATACTTGTCACTTTAGATTACCAAGACATTTTTATATTTAATCTTCCAATTATATCTTCTAATAAATACTCTTAATTAATTGTTTTCTCACTTAATATTAATGTTAATTTGAATACACCAATAGTTAATTAGGATAATTTGGTAAAGTTACTATTCTCTCTTTCATTTATTATTGTTTCTTAAATTGTCTAAAATGATCAAATGTGACAAATAATATGAGACGGAGGAACTTTATTCTAACCAATTCACTCTAAATTCCCTAAATAATGCCCTAACAAACTTCTGAATCCTAAGGTTGAGATTGTTACATCCCTAAACGTTTTTCATCCTACTTCAACCTATATAAGGTCTCTTCCACTTTCATTCAAGTCTCGCCATTTTTCACATTTCTGCTCTCAAAAATCACACTCTCTCTTCTTTCTCTATCCCTCACTATACGCTCATCATCGTAACTGTGGAGCTTCAACATTAGAACACAAACGCAATAACAAATGCAAGAACACAGCATCAACAAGGACTAAGAATTCTCAAGAAGATTGGGCAGCACAAGAGAAGAAGAAGAAACCGAACACGGAAGTCAGAAAACTCATCTGAAATCAAAGTGTCGCTGCGTTTATTTCGCACTTCTTGAAGGCATTGATCCTCCTCTCTGGTTTTCTCTTGCGTCTCTCTCTCTCAAGCGCCTTCCGAAGGTAAGACGCATTCTCTGGTTGTGTTGTCGCGTATTCATAGTGTTCTTCGCACCTCTGATAGATTAGGTGTTTTTTCCGATTGAATTTGCGAGGTTAGGTCTAAGGATTTGAGAGCCACGATCTGCGATTAAGTCAATATCAGGAGCAATTTTATTAGGACTTTTGAACTTCCGCCGCCGCCGGAGACGATTTCCGGAGCGGCGGGTTCATTCTTCGGCCATTTTTTATGATCTAAGCGTATCCTCCACCCTCCTTTTGGCATGATTTATTGGGGGTGGACAACCGTCGGCGACGGATGGTTCCGGGTGAAAAATGGTCCACCGTTCAAGACCGACGGACTATTATAGAACAACACACTAACCTTCTTTGAAGGTTTGTTAAATACATTCTTCCTTTCCTTTTGAAGCTAGATCTAGAATGCATAACATTTAAGTTTCAAATAAATGATACAATTATAAAATAAATAATAATTATATAAACTTAATTTTATTAAATAATTATAGAAAAAGAAAGAAAAAAATGTGAATTATAGGATGAAGAAAGAATAAAAAAGGGAACTGAAAGTTGAATGAAACAACATAATTTGTGTTACTGCCCGTAAAAAAATTAAAAAATTTATATAGTGTTAGTTTATTAAAATTAAAAAATATGTATGTTATGGTCCGTAAAAAAGTTTTCCGTAAAAAAGTTTTAATATTTAAAAATAATATTTGTATCCTTCAAATAAAAACAATAGTTAGTTTTAATGTTATGATTATGTGAATCTTGTATGCTCGAGTATATGGTAGTATTATTCTTCTAGTATCCTTTTCATTGATTTGGGAATTTGCTAAAGTCTTATGCTAGAGAGGCATATTTCTAGATGAGAGAGAGGCATATTTTTAGATGATGTATATGGTTTTTCCGCCAAGTTTTGAATTAACAGCATGAATATGGATTTAATAGTTTAAAAGGTGGTGCTAGCATTATGCTCATCATAGTTGTCATCTACAAATTAAACACATGTCTAGCTAATTTTCTAATATTAAATGTTTCATTACTATCATTTATTTCTCTAATCTACTATGAAATTCTACTATAAAATTATACAAATATTAAGATAATGCAAAATAATTTTCTTGAAAAAACAAATAATTGAATTAAAATAGCCACATACCAGCATAAGGTAGTAAGGGATATCAGTACTACAACACAAATAAATGAATTAATACAAAGGCCAACAACATAAGATGTACAACCCCCACCTTCATAACCAGAAGAAAGATACAACTAATACACCAATATATAAATATTCAAAAGAAACACCAAAGAGCGAAAACTGATTGATTCCATCCCGAAAAAGCACTGCCAGAACTCTGAAACTCGATCCTCCGTCAGCCAAGAATATAAACCAGCTATTACCATTCAAAATTATTCAGAAAGATAATATACAAAATTTACCTATGAAGTACTTCATGCATTTAATCTAAAACTTACAAAGTCTCAAACTCCAATATAGAATGAATTGATCAAAATCATAACATTTGTAATAAGAATGAGTAATAAACTATATACAATAAATGCTTTAATTTACACTCCTATGACTTCATGGAGATAGAAGATGTTGTAATAAATATTGCCTCTTTTCCAATATCATACTACTATACAACTACTTTTTCACTTTTATATTATAAAACATACTGGTTCTTGTTCTGAGATTTATTTTCTCTCACACAAATACACCTTCCATTCTCTTTTGTTTCAAGACACAAGATTCAAACTCTATTAATTTTTTCAGAAACTCACTCTTTGACATATGAGCTACCATACATGTCTTTCTCCTTTTTTTTCAAAGACATAACAAATACTATTATTTTTTATTAGCATCTCTTCTCATCAAATCTATTTCGTGTTTTCTTAAAAAAAAAAAAAGAGTTTATGAAAAAAGTGATCTTATTAGTTAGTAATTGCATTCTATAATAACTTTTTTTCTTTCTTCATTTTGTATTTATTATATTAAGATATTGTGTAAAAATGTAGGACATGGATGAAAATGATATGAAAATCAAAGATCTACCACTTCTAGGTAAAGAGAAGAAACTGAATCAATCCATCCGTAAAATCTTAAATCCAACGAAACCAAGATCCGACAAAAACCACCTTTCAAAATGGTTGGAAGTGGACTGGTATTTTAGGCCCTTTGGATTTGTTGGTGGCCAATTTTGAATCTGAAACCGTCGTGACCGACCAATGTCCACCCTTAGTAGCATTGTAACCAAAGGAAGCTTCATGTCGAAACTTTTCACTATGTATGCACAACAGTTGCTATGAAAGTGGCGCACTTAGTAGCCATAACACCATAATGTCCTGAACTATCAAATTTTTTAGATGCAGATAAGTTGAACATGAACATAAATAAAATAAGAAAAACATTAAAATGAACATGAAAACAACAGAAACAAATTGAAAAAAAAAAATTAAAATCGTAGCACTGAAAGATAGATTTGACACGTAAGATCTTACGATTCAGCATTCCATCTTGACTACCTTGGCCATAAGTTTAGGTTTAGGATTCGGAATGAATGAAAATATTAATAAACACATATTTTGTGAACAAATGGAATAATGACCCTATTTTCAACTAGCTCCAAATACTAAACACCATTTACTTTGTAGTTTAAAACATGTAAAATAGCATACCTTCCATTTTCCATTAAAAGGTATCAGAAAGAACCTCCACTCTCATGTTGTTTGTTTAAAAAGTAATTCAAAAAAATTTTCATCAACTCTTCATCCCATTTTTGAGGAAAATGATCCGCATATAATATAAGACGTGATTTGCGGGATAGAATAACAAATTTTCTGCAATAAAATAATTAGAATAAAGATCTTTTCAAGGTTTGTTTGCCACAAAAGAACCAATATAGAAAAAGAGTTTGCAAATTATAAACCTGAAAGTTTTATAGCCGAGTGATATCCACTTTTTTCAAATCTTTGGTAGAATTTGATTTCCTCAATCCTATGGACTTCTTCGAATATCCATTTTGGTGGATGTTCGCGAATCAACTTAATATATTGATATATTAAGTTTATAATTCAGAATATCTGAAAATTGATAAATAAAAATTAAATTAATATTAGAAAAAAGAAATGAGTTTGAAGCATATCATTTTACTCAAGTAGTTACCTTGTGAAGACCCAAAGAACTAAGAAATATTTTAACCTCAAAAGCATGGGAAACTGATGTCTGGAATATTCCATTTCCAGCATTGGCCTCTACCTTTGTAGCCCATCTTAAGAAGTGCATTCTTAAGAAGTGCATGTAAGGTTCCATCATCATCTGAAACATTAAAAAAATTTGTCTAGTAATTTTGAAGTTTTAAAGAAAATAGGAAAAGTAATAGTTTAATAACATTCTTACATTGATAGTACATCTTCACAGTTGGAAGCATTCAAACTGTATAAAACACCCGAGTTCCAAATAGAATGCTTTTTTGGAAGCCTTCTTTTTCTATTTTTTTTTTCGAACTCGCTGCTTAGCCCAAATTGAAAAGAACCGACCGAATTGGATATACTCGTTTTGGGAATTTTTTCACTTCACACTTTTTAACCGAGTTGAAAAGTTTTTCAACCCAACCTTGAAGGATTTGAATAGACTCTGTATGCAAGTTTGTATGCAAGTTGCTTAGTGAGTATAATATATATGTTCATAATATGTACTAAATATAATAATTTTCTAGTTAAATATACAATGTGATTAATTGGTTATGGATTAAACTTTAATAGTTCTGATAATAAAACTTACCTCCGCCTATAACAACCAACTTCATCATTTTTCCGTAGTATTTACTACGGTAGAATTTTAAGATTTGATTGTGAAGATCATTAAAACCGACTTCTCCCTCTCTCATTAAGCTCTCTCTATTTTCTACATATTCATGAAACGTAATAAATAATGAATATATATTATATAATATAAAAAATTAATGATTAAGAACAAAATACACATACCTATTAAAAACACTTTATGGTATGGATGATCTTGTTTAGACGAGTGGCATCTAAACTGATTAAGAATAAATGCCGAATCATTCTGGTCTTCATAAAATTCTACATTAACATTATTATTTTGTTCATTCAATAGAAAAAAGTATATATAATATTACATAAGATAAAAGTCAAAAATACTTGAATGTAGTGCATTCAATTCCACTTTTAGTGTGTCTTTTGAAAAAGTAGGTAGAATGAGTTCATCAGCAAACCTTTAATAATCAATTAAAAAATCATTAAACTGATTGAGATACGACATAGGATCCAAACAAATCCTTTCCCAAAACAATTTGGATAGTATATGAATTTTACCTCTCAAGAGCATTTTTCAAAAATTCACCATTAATTTCGAAACTAAAGACAGTATGTTCAACATCTATAAATGTCATAGTCGAGCCACCATGCATCCGAACGTAGTGTTCATACTATAATTTAGATGTTTCAAGCCGGATTAGTTAGACACAAATTAAAAGTAAACATTTGTCAAAATTAGAAATTAAAAATTAAAATAAAGAAATTAAATATTACAAACATTACCGCTTCATTTTTAGGAAACTGTTGGCTCTCTTCGAAAAACATGTGCTCTGCATATAATTATTTAGATGTTAAATGATAAATAATAAATTTTTAAAAGTAAACTTTAATTTAATATGATTTCAACCTAATAAATGTGATAGCCCTTGAAAATTCCGTGGCGAATGTACGGAACCTATACCTACTATCATTGATGCAGCAGCCTACAGTAAGAAATAATGAAATTAGTAATGTTAACGAAGATATCATAAGAATTTAAATTTACTAAGAAATATTTGAATTGATAAAATTAATTTTTATAAAAGCATTTTTTTAAAATGAAAACAAGTCAAGAAAACATATATACCATATTATCATTCAATTTGATGCGAGGGTCTTGAACCAACAGCACTTGCAATCCATTATTAAGTTGTATCAGGCGATACTCTTGTATATCAATAGGTGATTTAATCACATCGTCTTTTATAATTTCTGTTGAAATAAACAAAACAAAATAAAGATTTAGTCATTTGCAACATTTGTCATCCATTTTTACATATTGCATTAAAATTAAAAGATTGTTCCTAATGGATGACAAATGCAATAAAACTGATGACAAATAAAACAATGAGTAAATCAGGGGTGGTGGGGATGTTTCCACCCCTGATTTACTCATTGTTTTATTTGTCATCCATTTTATTGCATTTGTCATCCATTAGGAACAATCTTTTAATTTTAATGCAATATGTAAAAATGGATGACAAATGTTACAAATGACTAAATCTTTATTTTGTTTTGTTTATTTCAACAGAAATTATGAAAGACGATGTGATTAAATCTCCTATTGATATACAAGAGTATCGCCTAATACAACTTAATAATGGATTGCAAGTGCGGTTGGTTCAAGACCCTCGCATCAAATTGAATGATAATATGATATATATGTTTTCTTTTAGTTAAATGACTTGTTTTCATTTTAAAAAAATGCTTTTATAAAAATTAATTTTATCAATTCAAATATTTCTTAGTAAATTTAAATTCTTATGATATCTTCGTTAACATTACTAATTTCATTATTTCTTACTGTAGGCTGCTGCATCTGCATCAATGATAGTGGGTATAGGTTCCGTACATTCGTCACGGAATTTTCAAGGGCTATCACATTTATTAGGTTGAAATCATATTAAATTAAAGTTTATTTTTAAAAATTTATTATTTATCATTTAACATCTAAATAATTATATGCAGAGCACATGTTTTTCGAAGAGAGCCAACAGTTTCCTAAAAATGAAGCGGTAATGTTTGTAATATTTAATTTCTTTATTTTAATTTCTAATTTTGACAAATGTTTACTTTTAATTTGTGCCTAACTAATCCGGCTTGAAACATCTAAATTATAGTATGAACACTACGTTCGGATGCATGGTGGCTCGACTATGACATTTATAAATGTTGAGCATACTGTCTTTAGTTTCGAAATTAATGGTGAATTTTTGAAAAATGCTCTTGGTAAAATTCATATATTATCCAAATTGTTTTGGGAAAGATTTGTTTGGATCCTACGGCGTATCTCAATCAGTTAAATGATTATTTAATTGATTATTAAAGGTTTGCTGATGGACTCATTCTACCTACTTTTTCAAAAGACACACTAAAAGTGGAATTGAATGCACTACATTCAGGTAATTTTGACTTTTATCTTATGTAATATTATATATACATTTTTCTATTGAATGAACAAAATAATAATGTTAATGCAGAATTTTATGAAGACCAGTATGATTCGGCATTTATTCTTAATCAGTTTAGATGCCACTCGTCTAAACAAGATCATCCATACCATAAAGTGTTTTTAATAGGTATGTGTATTTTGTTCTTAATCATTAATTTTTTATATTATATAATATATATTCATTATTTATTACGTTTCATGAATATGTAGGAAATAAAGAGAGCTTAACGAGAGAGGGAGAAGTCGTTTTAATGATCTTCACAATCAAATTTTAAAATTCTACCGTAGTAAATACTACGGAAAAATGATGAAGTTGGTTGTTATAGACTGAGGTAAGTTTTAATATTAGAACAATTAAAGTTTAATCCATAACCAATTAATCACATTGTATATTTAACTAGAAAATTATTATACTCACGAACATATATAACTTGCATACAGAGCCTATTCAAATCCTTCAAGGTTGGGTTGAAAAACTTTTCAACTCTGTTAAAAAGTGTGAAGTGAAAAAATTCCCAAAACGAGTATATCCAATTCGGTCTCAATGGTTCTTTTCAAGCAGAGTTCGAAAAAAAAATAGAAAAAGAAGGTTTCCAAAAAAGCATTCTATTTAGAACCCGGGTGTTTTATACAGTTTGAATGCTTCCAACTGTGAAGATGTACTAATAGTATCATGGACTTTGCCTTGTATGTACAAGATGTACCAATTTCATCCCAAGAGATACATTGCTCATTTCATCAATCAATGTAAGAATGTTATTTAACTATTACTTTTCCTATTTTCTTTAAAACTTCAAAATTACTAGACAAATTTTTTTAATGTTTCAGATGATGATGGAACCTTACATGCACTTCTTAACCTGGGCTACAAAGGTAGAGGCCAATGCTGGAAATGGAATATTCCAGACATCAGTTTCCCATGCTTTTGAGGTTAAAATATTTCTTAGTTCTTTGGGTCTTCACAAGATAACTACTTGAGTAAAATGATATGCTTCAAGCTCATTTCTTTTTTCTAATATTAATTTAATTTTTATCTATCAATTTTCAGATATTCTGAATTATAAACTTAATATATCAATATATTAAGTTGATTCGCGAACATCCACCAAAATGGATATTCGAAGAAGTCCATAGGATTGAGGAAATCAAATTCTACCTAGGATTTGAAAAAAGTGGATATCACACGTCTATAAAACTTTCAGGTTTATAATTTGCAAACTCTTTTTCTATATTGATTCTTTTGTGGCAAACAAACCTTGAAAAGATCTTTATTCTAATTATTTTATTGTAGAAAATTTGTTATTCTATCCCGCAAATCATGTCTTATATGCGGATCATTTTCCTCAAAAATGGGATGAAGAGTTGATGAAAAAAATTTTGAGTTACTTTGTAACAAACAACATGAGAGTGGAGGTTCTTTCTGATACCTTTGAATGGAAAATGGAAGGTATGCTATTTTACATGTTTTAAACTACAAAGTAAATGGTGTTTAGTATTTGGAGCTAGTTGAAAATAGGGTCATTATTCCATTTGTTCACAAAATATGTGTTTATTAATATTTTCATTCATTCCGAATCCTAAACCTAAACTTATGGCCAAGGTAGTCAAGATGGAATGCTGAATCGTAAGATCTTACATGTCAAAACTATGGAAGCATGTGATAGTGTTGGAGCCCTATGTGAAGATCCTGATTCAAAGTTCATTATTCCCACTCTTATAGTTCAGAAAAGAAGGATTGAATTCTGGTACAAGCGAAATAAATCTTCGAGAGTTCAGAGTGCTGTGCTATACATTGGGATTCAATTTGCAAGTCGATTTAAGAAGGTTACACTGAATAGAGCTAGACATAGACGCCGGGCATTATCAGAATTTTGGCTTAACATGCTTGAAGACAAGCTGTATGGTCTCATGACTAAGGTATATTTTAAAAATTAACCTTTTTTTAAGCTAATAGTCAAATTACCACCACTTTGCAATCTATCAATTATAAAATGCTTCCGTTCAGAGATATATGTGATAGAAACAAGTTCCGATTGATACATTTTGTTAGTGTTTTCCTTGAATTGCTACTACTAACATCCCCTGGGACTTGAGAGGACACCTTTTCCTCAAGGTGGTAAACAGAACAAAGTGAGTCCCACGATTCCCAACTTGTGTCTTCCGGTGCTAATCCCGACCATTGAACTAATGCCATTTTTGAGGGAGGGTCTGTAGTTGAATCAAGCTTTGTGTCAAGGATGGATAGTGGTGTGATCACAGGGTGATTGTCGATAGCAAGAGGTGGTATTGTTGCGGTGGATGGTATGGGACCGTAGTGAACTTTGAGGAGGGTGCAATGCAAAAACGGGATGAATTTTGCAGTTGGGAGGTAGGTCTAGGCGGTAAGCTACTTTTCCAATTTTCTGGAGCACCTTGAAAGGAAGGGCCATAGAAGCGCTTAGAGAGCTTTGTATAAGATGTATCGGTGGCTGTTTTTTGACAATATGGGCGAAGGCGAAGAAATACAAATGACCCTTCAGTAAAATCAATGTCTCTTCTGTTTTTGTCAGCAAAGTGTTTCATAGCATGTTGTGCCTTGAGTATTTTGGCACGTAATTTAGTGATGAGTTGTTGTCTATTGCTTTAGAGGGAGTCAACAGCTTCTATGGAGGAATGACCTTGGAGATATTGAGGAATGGATGGTGGTTCTTTTCCGAATGTTATTTGGTATGGTGTGAGGCCAGTCGATGAGTGAATAGATGTGTTGTGAGACCATTCGGCTAATGAAAGATAGTTGGACCATTGAGAAGGTTTTTGAGGTGCACAAAAGATCGAAGGTATTGTTCCAAAACTCTGTTAAAGACCTCGGTTTGGCCGTCAGTTTCTGGGCGGTAAGCCGTGCTCATGCGTAGCTTGGTTCCACATATGGAGAACAACTCTCGCCAGAACTTGCTGATGAATAAAGGGTCTCGATCGGAAACAAGACTGCGAGGAATTCCATGCTGTTTTCAGACAGTATCAAAAAAAATGGCAGCAACTTGGTGAGCAGTATAGTTGGGGGGTAGAGCAGCTAAATGAACACCTTCAGAAAGGCGATCAACTAAAACAAGTATGGCATTATGTCCTTTTGAAAGTGGCAGGCCAGTGATAAAATCGAGGGAAAGATCCTCCCAAATGGCATGAGGAATAGGGAGTGGTTGTAAGAGACCGAGTGTCTTTTTGGTTTCATATTTAACTTGTTGGCATATGGGGCAATTTTTGACAAATTGTTTGACATGGTTTCGCATCCCTCTCCACTAAATATTGGCTTGTAAACGAGCAAGGGTTTTAGTGAATCCCATGTGTCCAGCAGATGGTGAGTTATGGAATTCGTCAAGTAAGACATTGCAGAAAGAATTTGAGGGGTTGAGCCAAATATGATTTTCATATAAAATGAGGCCTTGGTGTATTTTGTATTCAGGAAACATGGATGGATGTTGGGCAATTTAGTTGTATAAGGATGTGAATTGGGGGCTAGCAGCCAATGCTAGTTTGAGTTGATCTAGGTAAATAAAATGAGAGAGAGAGAGAGAGAGAGAGAGAGAGAGAGGCGTACCTGAGCGTGTCTCTGAAATGCATCAATTTCTTTACTATGGTGGTAATGGCGTGTAGCTCACGGATATATGTTGAGGATCTTTGAAGTTTAGGGCATAATGGCTTGCTAAAGAAGGCAATCGGGTGGGAGTTTTGCATCAACACAGCGCCCATAACTGATGCCTCCAAATTATTCATGATTTACTGCACAAAATAAATATGACCGAGGCCAATCATGTCTCTACTGTAAAAAAACTCACCAAATATGGATCTTCTAGCTAAGCTTTTATTATTTTTAAAAATACTCTGTAGCTAACTTTTGATAACAGAAATACAAAAATGGTTAGAATTTCAATTCAATCTCTCACACACTGTTTTAAAATCACAACTGTAACTGCTAAGGGGTCTTCTAAAATTAGTTTATAAAATTGACCAATAAGAGGTTTTCTAACATACCTTTTTGCCTTTTCTCATATAGTGTCTTCTGATAAAGTGGTCTAACAATATGCAAAAATTGAGCCTAAAGAGCTGTCTCTAGTTTTCTAGAGTTTGTGTTTACCTCTATATATAAAGTTGTGTCTATGTGTGCAGGCTAGGGAGGCCCAAATAAAAGCAGAACTCCAATTTGTAGATGGTCGTTTGGAGTTAAAGATTGTAGGTATTAATAGAATGACTCTTAATCTCTTGTCGAAGATTTTGAAGGAGGTTAATACTTTCCTTCCAGTGGATGATGGTCGTTATAGGGTGAGTGTCATGTTTATGTGAATTGATCTAATTTAATTCTTTTATTGTTCTGACCCATGCTTATTTTAACAGGTTATAAAAGAGGATACCTTGAGAAGTATTTGTGAGAGCAATGACGTGCTTGAACTGCAGCTACGGAATCATCAACGGGATCTCGTCAATCATAAGGCTGACATGTGGAATCATCTAAATAATGTGTCCTTTAAGAATATGACAGAATTTATAAGAAAGTCCCGTTCAAATGTAATCCACTTGCAAATTATAATTATATTTACAATTTGTCATCAGAACTAGTCACAATTTGTCATTAATAAAGCATGTCACAATATTTGCTTACAGATTGTCAACAGTTTTTTTCAAAATAATCAGTTTAATTCTGTATAGGTATTCATTCAAGGAATTCTCAATGGAAACGTGGAACGAGAATATGTAGATAAAATTTGCCAGGCAATTACGCAGCGTTTCAGACAACAAGAAGTGCCTGTTTCTGACGGATATGTTGATAAAGTTGTTTGCCTTCCCCCCATGACGAAAAGTTTATTTCCCATTACTTCCGAGAATTTTCATGGCTCCAATTCGTATATTTTGGTAATTTTATCTTTCTATTTATTCATTCAACAAATATTTTTGAAGAATAATTTTTAACAATTTGATCTCTCTGTTTGTTTGTTATGCAGGCTTATTTTCAAATTGGAAAAAAATCATTGAAGTAGCCTTGTTGAATCTCTTTTCACTCATAGTAGAAGAACATTTTTTTGTGGAGATGAGGTAACAACTTAGCTTTAGAATTATTTTTGATATTTGTTGATGAAATATACAAAAATTTCTAAAATATGTATTCGTAAACAGGACCAAAAAGCTTTTTGGTTATACTGCTAGTTGTTCTACAAAGGTAATACACGATGTTTGGGGATATGAATTTCATGTTATCACATCTCACCCCAAGATACACAGCTTACATCATTGCTTGGAAAAGTTTATTAATGACCTTGAAGGCTTTTTTGTGAGTTGTTTCGTTAAAATTATTTTATTTTAGTATATACGTTTCAAATATGTCTTATAATAATCATTTGTAGTTTGATAAAGACTCTACAATCAATGTATTCATAAACAGAGAGACTTGGACGGTGAAGTGTTTCAAAACTACAAAAGTAGTTTGATAAAGACTCTATCAATGAATCCTTCTCTCGAAAAGGAAACTGAAAATTTTTGGACAGCTATAATTAAGTACAGGTATTTAAAATTATCTTTTTTGCTTAAAAATTATATTTTTTTGCTTAAATTATCTTTTGCTGAATAAAGTAATTTTTAAAATGATTTTCAGCTGCGATTTCTATACTGACATGATGGTGGTTGATGAATTGGAAGCTATAGAGATGGTGACTTTAATCGACTTTTACAAAGAGTTTTTCCAAATTTTCTCTGCAAGCTGTAGGCGCTTAATGGTTGTATATGAGAATCCTGGAAGAGTATATGGGAATGAAGATGGTGGTGATGATTCGATTGAGGATTATGATGATTTGTCTGGGACTGTGTTGGATTTTGAGAAGTGTGAATGGTGGTGATGATCGTTGTTGAGGATTATTTTGAATGTCCTGCAAATTTTGTTAAATTTGAATGATACTTAATTCTGAGGGTTATGTTGAATGTTGTACAAATTTGTTGAATGATGTTGAGGATTATGATTCAGTTAAGTGCATGCACCACAAAGCTGCATAAAACATGCAGATACATGAACATGCAGTTTTGAAGCATGTATGTGTGTATCTTGTGTTTTGAAGCATGTATGTGACTCTTCTCTCAATTGTTATTAGATAAAGAATTTAATAAAAACAATAACACTATGCACTTCACCTTTACCCTCCCTCCCTTTATCAACATTGCCAATCATTCCTATCAATGTTCATCCTTATTTCTAAATATATCACCTTGAATTCATCCATTTTTACACCGCATTATCATACCAAATCTAACCTCACTTGAAAATGAACATCAACAAAGAAATTTTATAAGAAAATTCCTTAACCGATCATAAAAAAGGTTTACACAATAAATCATTACAAACAATGAGAAAATAAAATTGTCTAAATGCTAACTAGCTATGCCTATACTTACCAAGAACACATGCTTAGAGTCTTAATGATAAGTCTAGGTGCTTCACCTCTTCTTCATTACTCTTCAAATTCAAACGACTTTCTGGATTCACCAATTCCTCTTCAACCCTTTTGAATCTATCAACACTTTCCTTCAAAGTTTCCATACCTAACTTTGCTATTCCATGTTGTTGATTTATAATAACTGGTCTTGACCAACCATTATATCCATAATAAGTGCTTCCAAATCCATTGAATGAAAAGTTATGAACAGGCTTTTGAATCATAGAATGAGCCTTAATTCCAAGTGGTCTAAAACTATTACTATTAGCACCCCCATGAAGTGGTTGTAAAGTTGCCATATTTGCATAACTACGGTGGAGATGATTCTGAAATATTGAGGCTGTTCTTGTTCCTGTTGGTGATAACATCATGTGTGTTCCTATAATCCTATGTCCTCTCTTTGCAATTGACTTCTCTCTCTTGTGAGCGTTTTGGTGTCCTCCGAGTGCTTGTGAACTATAGAATTTTTTCTTGCAGTAGTTGCAAGAGAAAAACCGTGGCTCTGAAAATGATTCAGAGCCACGGTTGTGATTTTCTGATATAGTTATGGAAGAATCATCAGGGGTGACTAGATTGGACTCACAATAGTTGTTAGGAATATTCAGATCCAATAAAATATCTAGCTTTACCTGCTTTTCTTCTTCATAAGTGTTGTGTTTCTCAGTTTCTTGTGGATTTTGAAGTGGTTCATGACTCTGTGTTTCCATTGCATGAAGCTTAATTTGGTAATTCTTGTAACTACCTATAAATGGGAAAAAAAGGGGTATATAGAAGTTTGACACGTGAGGTATTCCTTTTTAATAATAAGGTTAAGTTTATGGATTCCTTACAATAATTATCACGTTTGAAATAAAATTTAATTTGTCTCACAAAATAAGTCTTTTTTATTTTTAATATAAACCCAAACACAATTTTATTTTCCCAACTATCTCCACAATTTTATTTTTTTCTCTCTCTAACATATTCTCTTCACAATTTTATTTTCATATCTCTATAATGTATTCTATTTCTTCTAATTATTATTATTTTAAATTAAAAGACCACAAATCCATAAAAAATTCTGCTCCATCCCCATTTCCCCTCGAATCAACAACATCGGTTCAAGAATGTGACAAAATGAACTTTGACTGCTCATGACATATTAAAATTTCTCAACTAGACATCTTTTGCATCAAGTATGAGAGAAAAACAATTTTACATTGTTCAATGATTTCTACTCAAATAAGAGGCTTGCATATCCATTTTAAGAGTTTCATTGTTGCTCTGATGGTAAGGATGAGAGCGAGATTATTTCTTATATGGTGATCATCTTAAGATGTTACACCTATGTAGCGACGAACAGAAAATTGAATTACGAAAAGCCATTGAGAATGATCAGGATTTGTTTATGGTATTAGAAGAGTCTTTAAGGTTGGTTGGTTATGTAGAAGGTGTGTGAGCAATCATGCCATATGTCAGGCATGACATCTTTTTGATGGTTTAATTTGTGTTACTCATGGGGCATGAGAGGTCGAAAGTCACATTGTGGGTATTGTAAAACCATCTACAATAGATTTTGATAAACTTGGCACAAACGAGTGGCTTGTTATGGATGCATGGTTGTTATAGAGAGTCTTCACAACATATATCTTCAGCATGAAGAGTATACCTCTTAGGTGTCGTCTTTCTTTTTCCTAGACATTGAAAGATATTCTTTATTAGATGATTGTTGAGGCAGGATTTGTATGTGATTGGGTTTGGTTGTTACTTCTTTCTTTTGAACTTTACAAACGGTCAAGCCTTAGAATAAGTGGGATCACAAGTCTGGAAATCAAAGTCATGACAAAAACAACACGTTTTGGATTGTCTAACTAATTGGAGAGATCAAAATGGTCTTGCCAAATTAGTTGATGGTGTGTTGTAAAGCTCTAAGCAAGATAGTTTGGGTCACGAGGGAGTTCATATTGAGAAAAAAGATAAAAAGATGAGCTCTAATGTCAAGCAATGTCTTTGCAAGGTTGCAGATGGCCATTTTACATCATATGCATCAGTGTTGAGGTCATATTGAGTGCGCCCATAATGGACATAAAATGAAGGGTTTTGAGGCTAAACACGCATACATCTCTGAAGCTCCTATATTGGTTGAAGTTTATAATGTATTTCTTCATGTGCATTAAATCTTTTCCTAAAGGGACATCATGTGGTAGAAATGGTTTGTGACTACAACATATATTATATGTACCATGTGGAAAAGGTTTTGTTGTCACAAGAGATCTTTTACGTGTAAGCACTCTAGTTGTTAACCTATGGTTGGGAGGAAGATGTATGTTGAGTTTGTTACCTATGAACCATTTGTGTCGTTATTAAATCCTAATGGTGGGATACAACAAATTAGTTCGGGTTCTATTTTAAGGCGGTTGGTATCCAAGGTTGCTATGAAAGGGGCTAGTAAATATGTGGAACAATATCACAACAAATTCTAGTTCAAGATCAGGGTATCAAGTGGTGTTGAGACCATTTTGCATAGTGCCAACTGGATGATAAACAAGTGAAACGGGGATGGTGTTTTGGCAATGCCCACATATATTTCTCGAATGCCTTCGACGTGGTAAAGGTGAGATACCCATTATTCCTTTGTGGGTTGACTTTATTTATGGATAGTCGGCAAGGTTGTATCTTGGAGTGGACATATTATGTCTGTCACTTGAGTACAACAAGGTGACTTGTTAGGGATACTCTTTTTTTGCTCTTGTATTACACTCACTCATTCATAATATTAAAGACAATTGTAAGTTTTTCCTTCATGTCTGGTATCTTTATGATATGACCATAATAAGGGATTTAGATGAGGTGGCTAAAGCCTTTGATGTTATTCGAGAGATGAGTCCATGATTAGGTCTCAAATTGAATATTAGTAAGATTGAGATTTTTTTGCCTTTGTGTGATGGTAGTAAACTTCGTGAGGGGAGTTGTTCCATTTGGACATTAGGAGACTGATGTTGGGGATAAGTTTCTTGGAGGATCTGTTAGTAGAGATGTGGGATTTATCAAGGGGTTATCCATGAAGAGAGTTGTTAGGGTTGTTGAGTTAATGCATCTTCAGCCACAACTAAGAGATTCTCATAGTGAGTTTCTTCTACTTCAATTATGTATGGGTATTGCTAATCTTATTTTTTGCCTAAAGAATGTGTCAACCTAATCATATGGAGCAATCATTTATTTTATTTGATAAAGAGTTGTAAAGTGCGGTTGAAGACATAATGGTTGGTGGATGTCCTATCTCCGGGGGATTTAATATGGGGGTGGTTTATTTACCCATTAGATTTAAGGGATTAGCTTTATGCTCGATAATAGATGTTTCCATGTACATTTTTGTGGCTTCTATGCCAATATTGGATGTTACATGATCATATATTGAAAGACAATGGGATATATGACATGTACTCTGATTTTGACAAAACTTTTTATGATATTAGTGTTGTGATTCTAGATTTTGACATTAGTGGTTTTACTAGCAAGGACATCGTCCTCCTAAAACACAACATGTTTTGGCAAGTGTCTATTTTAGAAAAGTGTTTAAGACATGAACGTAAAGTTTGATATGACCAAAAGATATAAAATAATTTTTGGTTGTTTGCAAGTGTAACACCCAAGATTGCTTTCAGGATTACCGACTGACCCCATAAATCAACATAAGTCTTTTTAGTATGCTTTGTTCTCACTCACATGCTTTTTGGAAAACTTCCCAAAAGATCACTTATCCAAATACTACTCCAAGTCAAGACTTCTTATTTATGGAGTTCTTATTTGTCAGGCTACCGAAAAGAAGATGCATCTTGTTGGTATATATAATACCAATCAATCCTTATAAGTCTTTATTCAACTGTGCAGCCTCATCCTTGTACAACCTCAGTATCCCTCTCATTCTAATGTGAATTTGGAGACCACTCTCTGCCCTTTTTGGCTTCGAGTGTTACATCCAATCTCTGTCATTTTCGGCCTCGGGTGTTACAGTAAGCATAACAAGATCATGATTTTCTCCTTGCTCTCCATATTGATTGGTTAGGCTAACAAATTTCAACAATAGAGTATCGTAATATTCTTAGATATCAATTTATGATCCCCTTATATTCTACTGATGAAGTTTGTCTTGACTGTCGCAAGACATGATTGAATAAATTTGGGAAATTACGAGCTTTCATGCATCAAGTATCGAAAACGCTTTGTTAAGGATATCATATTTGATATATTTCGGTGGGCCGGAGTATTTGTGAAGAAAAATACACTTTTGAATTTCTTGACTGACCTACAAAAGGGAAGATCGACATTTACGTAGCCGATGTTCTGATATACGATTGGGTAAGAGGGAAACATGCATATGTGGACTTGATTGGGATTTGGAAGTTTTTATATGGGACAAACAATCCTCAAAGTCGTTATAATTAAAGTCGTTAAACATGAGAAAACATGTTTCGAGAATCTCCATGCTTTTATATGATTTGTCACTGAGACTTTTAGTTTTCTAACACCAGAGAAATTTAATCTTTTACAAAAAGCCCAAAGACCCATACATAACAATATTGTGTCTTCTAAATGAACAAATATAAAATTTAAGATGTCACAAAAAATAATAATGATGCAGTTTGTTTTCTATTTTAAATTTTTATTATATATATATATATAAAATAATATTTTATTTATTATAATTTTTCCAATTATATCTTATAATTAATATTTTTTTATATAATTCTTGTTAGTTTGTGTGAAATAAATGGTATTTTTGGTGTCTCGGCCATTCATTCTCTCTCTCTTTCTCGGCCATTCATTCTCTCTCATCAAAACAATTTATTTTATTTATTCATTTCTCTCTTAAGTATACTAATTATCAAAAGCATAAGACACAAAATAGTTATGGTCGCAGATCCTTTCCTAAGCAAACAAGGAAGTTTCTAGGATAGTAGAGAATTGAAGAAAACTTGTTTGATATTGTATACTTACTTTTACTTTTGATTTTGATTCAAAATTATATGGCTTACCATGTGTCTGGCTGGATAGACAAGACTCATGCAATAATAGTAATGGCCCACAAAATAAAGATGAAGTCATTTTTAGGTTTAGCAATTGGCTAAGTAAAGGATATTTATACAGAAACACATGAGTTGGATGGTTTTGAGTGTTTCCATTATCAACATCAACAATTTAAGTGAGGTTTTGTTCATTCATGCATGTGGCATTGATAGTATGAATGTTGTTCTCATGTAGAGACAATCAAATCATGCTAGTCTTGGAATTGAGCACTAAAGTACTGTTTGGTGTTGGCTTTTGGGCGTAACAAGAGGACCATAATACTAAGTGATTTGTCACATCATATGATGTAGGAGACAAATTTCCAAACATTGTCCATGAACATCAATGTTATCAATACCAAACAAACTTCCTTTGTACTTGAAAGTCTATCTTTCAGGACACTTGTTCCCCCAATTGTTGTTCTACTTTCTCTTTCAATCTTATCCTTTTCTCTATCTATAAGGCTTCTTTTTTAAAGACAAAAAAGTGTCTCTACGTAGATAGATAAAAAAAAATTAAAATTACAGTATCAAATAAAACAATAAGATATATATAGCTTAAATTATAGAACTTTAAGCAAATTATTAAAGAAAAAAACTAGTAATACGAATGCAATTGCATTCTAAATATCTCAACAATACCATATTGTCTAGTACAACTAATAAGTGAAATGTTCAACATTATCACGTATATGTATAAGTGAAATGTTACATTTTCTTCCTATAAATTATCCTTCTGCGACATAAAAAAACTCTCTTAACTTCATCTAACATAATATACTAGCAATATAATAGATGATCTACCATGTTAGAACAGGAAAAACTCGCAGAATCGACAAAACATTTTGACACCAAAAACTACCATATATCTGAAGAATGCAGTGGCACCACATCCCATGTAAGAGAGTTGATTCCTTTGTTTTAAGTGAAGGGAAATATACGATAGATAGAGTTTTTTTTTTAATCCAAAAAATAAAAAATATTTTTTTATTATTATCTAATTAAACTAATAACCAAATTAAATTTATTGTCTTGAAAATCAATTTTTTTTTTTAAAAATCAATTATTAAATTTATTTATTTTCTAAAAATCCCGTTAATTTATTTTACGCGAAGTCTCGATATTTCTTCTTTCTTCATCCTTATCTCTCTTCGATTTTAATTTCCTTATTATTTATATTTCTTAGAACAAATGTATAGGTGCATGAAATTTGTAATAGTTAGATTTACTTTTCTCGCACGATTTTCCTAAATATTGTAACTGTCTATGGGATGTAATAGCGTAGGAATTTTTATTTTTTCTGCACTTTATTTTCTGCAAGGATTTTCTAATTATGTAACTCTCTCAAAGCTCTGTAATAGCGTAGATTCATTTTCCTCTCACCTTATATTCTTATGCTTGTATGTGTGTGTGTGTATATATATATATATATATATATATATATATATATATATATATATATATATATATATATATATATTCAACTGTGTAGTAATTAGGCGTGTATGGCAAGACTTAAAAAAAAAAAAAATGCTAGAATAACCGTAACAACTAAGAAAAAAATAACTGAATGGTATACACTTGCACACTTCACCTCTAGGGTAATATCTCTTGTTGCCTTTCGAATAATGGTCAAGTCCCTCGAACGTAGGGGTGTCTTAGCACGGTTGCCTAATTAAAAATCATCAAGTCCCTTCGAATAAAAGATCATAGTCCCTCGTTGTCCCTTCGAGTTGCCTACGAACAAATGATCTCGTCCCTCGATGACCCTACAGAAAAATGATGATAGTCCCTTTGAATTGTTAAGACACTTTTACAAGGTTGCCTTTTATGACCATATGATGACCTTACGCATGTCCCTTCAAATCTAAGGATAAGACTACTTACTAACTAATAGTAAGGACAGTTTTATCCCTAAAGAAACGAAATAACAAGAAAGGTCTTACAATTTAGGGTAAGTAGTTCTTAAGTGCTTGCTCACTAATTTTCAAAATACTTTTTACACCTCACATTTCAAAATACTTTCAAACTAAACACTTTGTATACATTCGTACGAGAATCATTACAAAATTAAATACTTTATGAAAATATTTTCTAATCACACACTACACTATTTTTTAAACAAAGTAAAGTGAGTTAAGCAGTTAAGAGCCCATGGATACAAAGGGTGCTAACATTATAACATACCCCCCCCCCCCCCCCCCGGAACTCAAATCTTTTTCAAAGGTCTTTCCTGTTCTTTTATGTCTTTCTTTATTGGATAAAATAAAAGTCGGTGGCGACTCTTGCTATCCGCAACATAGTTTTTGTAAACAAAAACGACCAAGTCAGTTCTCCCACCATGTTACAGAACTGGCGACTATGTTGGGGATCTCGTAGTAAAAGAGGGGTTACCTTAGGATTAGATCATTATACTTGTTTGAATTGTTTGTTTTATCTTTATTTATTGTGGGGCTACTGTGAGAAAGATCCTAACTCGGATCTAGTGTACCTTAGGTAAGTAGCAATAGACCAAAGAAATTGTACGGCGTATACCGATATGGTTGATCTAGTGGCTACAGTTAGTGTGACTTCTTGGTTAGTTCTTATGTTCCTTAAGTTAGTTGAGGATAACATGAGGCTACCATATGTTGTCATTAACATTAACTTACTTTTAGAACCCTAATTGACTCATCATGGCCGTTATAAAGTAGTGAGATAATCGACTTTGATGAAGTCTAAAGTTGGTTGGTACTCGATACTACGCTCATTGAGATTCTAATCTTGGAAAGTTTTGGTTGGCAAGTCAGTTGCCTATTGAACAACAACCCTTGAGAAGGATGAGTGATATTGAGATTCCTTAGAACCCGGTTACTATTACTAGGACAGGTTGAACCAACTAAACTTCAGTGGGGAGGGTACTTACCTATGAACTTCATGCAAGCCTTTAAACCTAAGGCTATTGTGTGACTTGTCTGTGTTTAGTAAGATTGTTCAATCCTCATACTATGATAATAGGTGGGGACTACTCTATATGTTTTAGTATGTAACTGATTGTCTTTGTTATCTTTAAGGCTTCCACCAAAGCTCTATGAAACTTCTCAAATGATGGAATGAAGTTTGAGAAAATGAAAAAGTGATAAATAAATGAGTTCAGTGTGATCTTTAAAGTTTTGATTTGGATCAAGCTAAAAATTTGATTCGAATCAAATTGAACAGTCTAGGAACCTACCAAAAATGATTCGAATCACGGGATAAGTGTAAAGTGTTTGATTCGAATCAAAATGAAATGTCTCAATGTCCTAGGAAAATGATTTGAAACATGGGTTTAATTAAAACTCATTGATTCGAATCAAAATTCCAAGATTTTAAAAAAATTGAATGAGAAAGTGACTTTTACTAAACACGCAAAACACTTCAAATACTTTTTAATGCTTATGAGGGAAAACATAATTGTATGTTATGAATGAATGAAAAATGGTTGAGCATTTTATAATGCAAATTATCAAATATGTAAATGAATTTTAATGCAAATGCATTTTAATATAAATGCAAAATTATTTTTAATGCACAATAATAACGAGGATGCATGAATGTGTGGACGATGTTGAAGAATACAATGAGTGGACGACATAAATTGAACTATGTGTTGAATGATTTAGCAATTAAGAGATGCATACATAAACATAGCACATACAGAAACATATAAATCATACCACGCATAGGAAAGAGAATAAATACTCCTACGCATACGCAAAAAAAATAAAGAAGGGTTGGAATGATCATACCAATTTAGACTATATAAGCTTAACTAGTTGATTAAGGTACCAGTTGGGAATCAACAAAAAAGATAACGCAAGTTTTAAACACTAACAATAAATTACTAATTGGATACAACTCCTTTTGCACGTCTGAAGAATATTGTGAGACTCTTCTTCATAAGGCTTCAGATAAACATTGAAACGAAACTACCATGATCATTACTAACACAACTTGTCAATCCCGAAACGCTAATTCAACACTTGGATTATTTATAAGAACTTCAAGTATATTCCTTTAATATTTTGTATTTGGTTGAAACTTCGAAAAATCATTGCTAATAGTCACAAAGTTGCCTTCATATTATTTTTGCAATGACCTTGGAAGACTGGGTCTCAAGAATATAATTTTGTTTCCATTTCCTTTTCTTATAATACTTTCCAGCATATTGTAGTGTGAATGCATGATCTTCAAATTAGGATTAATCAAGAAACAACCTTTAAGAAACAGTTTCACAAACAAATTGCACATATCTCAGAAAAAATGTTAGTTCAATCATGGATGAATCAACACTTAGAGAACATCTTAAGTATAATTAATGCCTTGAATAAAATTTTGTTAAGGTTTTATTTTAAATTAATTTATTTAATGCATTACAATAAACAATCAAACACATGTAACTCAATGTAGCTTCATTGGGATTCATTAAATTGCATAAGCTTCCATAACGTTTAAGAAAACTCGCCTAGGATCGAAGACCATGCCCTCAAATTTAGAGTCACTAGACTTTGATCAAAATTTGAGCTCAAAAACAAATGGTTAGGTGAGAATATGGAACAACAATTTCTAGAAGAGGGGTTGAATAGACCCAAAATCCTTTTAGACAATTTGAGAAACTTTTTAGTTCCCATATAATGAAATCAGAGATTTTTTAAAAACGCGGAAGCAAAACATTAAATGAGAGCTTGGAAGCATATCAATGAATCAATGTCATGTGAAATGGTACATGAGTTTAATATGATATTGATTGCTTCTAGTGAAAATCATTTACATGACAACCAAAGTTACTTTAAAACGAAGCGATTTAAAAACACATTACTTGGATATTCTTAACAATGTATAATTGACTTCATGATGATTCTTTAAGAATTGATACACCATATACCTAAACTTATACATTAAATAGCTATAAGCAAGGTCTAACCTATATGGTATATAATCAATGCAATATATAAATGAATGAATGAATGCTCGTAAAGTAAAAGGATGGGGAAAGGAGAATATACATAGAGATATATAGTGCTTTGGAATTCGTCCTCGCTTTACCTACATGCACTCTTCAATGGATGATGTCATCGGAACATAATCACGGTCTTCCACTATGATGATAAAATGATTACAACATTTTCATTACAAAGAACTATCACAAGATAATTCCTTCTGATGAAGCAGACATTAAACTGCTAACACAATACAAGATCCTGATCAAATAACCTCTCTATCCATAATAACATGCTTCAAGTATTCATCTGTGACGTGTAACACCCTTTCTAACCCATCACAAATTTATAACATATTAAATCAAATATCAGAGTTCCCTCATGAAAGGTCATCACATTTCTCTGTAACTTAAACATCATATAACATCAAAGTAGTCCTACCCCGTAACACAGGTTATAAAATCATGAACAATTCAAACTCTTTTCAACAAATACGCAGCGGAAAAACCAAAACAATCATCTTTCATCTTTAATTAAAAGAAACTTCATAATTTAATCCAAAATATCATTTAAATATCTATAAAATTATAAGAACAACATTTTAACCAACTAAACAAAATAAACTCAAGTCATCAATCAAAACCAATCCCGATGTTACTGGACACAGAGCAAGACTTCACTTCTAACTAACCACGACAAACTCATTAACTCTGAGCTAAACGTGCACCGAGCTAACCTTGAGTATCTGCAGGATGGCATAATAGACCATCACAAAAGGCAGACAAGGTGAGTAAATTCATATTCAATAAAGTAATATAAAAATGAAAATTTATAAACATAGACTACAAAAAAGAAATCATTCACCACAAAACCTCATCATAAACACAACGTCAATTACATCACATCACAACATCAATCATCACAAAACTCATTTATACACAACATCAAATACATCACATCATCACACAAAATCAATGCAAATCATGCTATGTCATTTAGAATGATATGCAACCTCTTATTATGCATGTGGTACCGAAACATCCTCATGGATGGACATTGGGCCATCAACCTTCCACAAGGGAGCATATCATAACATCATATCCATGAATAATAGGATTGAAGTTACCAATGGACCGAAGTCCCCTCATAAATCATGCCATGAATGCAAGATGCAATATATACACACCAATAAAAACATCATAAGAATTGCATCCACATTCATCATCAATCATCATATATTTTCCTCATTTAACATCTTGCTCTACATCATGTAATCATACTTCATAAACTCATAAAAACAATTCAAGTCATCATACATCATTTTATCACCAAATTCTACTCATATAGACTCTAAACACATCATACAGTAGCTCTAAATCATCATAACATCTTACGACACAAACCACATCAATTAAAACATTTTTCAGAATTAAAAATATTTTTCGAAACATGTCAGGTCTCGCTAAACGAGCTACCCTCCTTGCTAAGCGCCCAACTCTATGTTTGCAGAGTTTCAAAAGTCTTATTTGCTCGCTAAGAGAGTTGTAGCTCACTAAGAGAGCTTCGCGATTCCTTCCAATTTTCTGCGATTTTCAGAATCTCCCCTTTGCGATACAACCTACCAAAACTCGGCATTTGACATCAGCATGGCGGAAAATCATAATCAACATCAATATTACTCACACTATCATCATATACATCATATAACATCATTATATTCACCAAAATCATCATAAAATCATCATCAATAACTAATTCATCAATAAAACCCCATAACCCTAAAACTCTACCTCAAAACCCCAAATTCTACCTCTACATTACAATACCAAACGAAAAATACTCCCCATACCTTAGGTTTCGTAAATTCTTCGATAACTTCTCGCAAAAACCTCAAGCCTTTCACTTTAGTTCTTCTTCCTTTCTCTCAAAAGTTCGATCGTTCCAAATGATCGTACAACTCAACTTTACTATATTAGTCATTCTTGCCCCTAGGACCTCTTTAATCTTTTCCCATCTTACCCTCACTAATCCTCTACCAAAAGACCACATTACCCTTGTCCTCTAATTCTTCTTATTTAATTTATTTAATCTCAAATAATTAAGTAAACCCGCTATACTTAATATCCTAATATTATTAAAATATTAAGTCACACTCAATTTTCCACAAATCATCAATAAATTATCATAATTCACAACAAACATATGAATTATATCAAAATCGAATTTGGGGTGTTACAACTCTCCCCCACTTAAGAATTTTTGCCCTAAAAAATGTACTTGAAGCAAACAGCATCGGATACGACTCCTTCAATTGATCTTCTCGTTCCCAAGTCCAACTATCACCAGTTGGTCAACCCCATGATACATTCCCCAAGGAAATATCTTTACCTCTTAATCGCTTCATTTCTCTACCATTTATCTGCACCGGAGAAACTTCTACAGTTAAATTATCTCTTACTCGAACATCATCCATCTGAATCACATGCGACGGATCTGAAATGTATTTCCTCAGTTGTGACACATGAAACACGTCATGCAAATTCGCGAGTGGCGGTGGTAATGCAATCTGATATTCCGCCTCTCCGACTCTTTGCAAAATCTGATACGGTCCAATGAAACTCAAAATGATCTTTCTCGACTTCAAAGCTCGCCTGACACCCGTCAATGGAGTAACCCTCAAGAACACATGATCTCCCTCTTGAAATTCAATTGCTTTCCTCCTTTTATCATGATAACTCTTCTGATTACTTTGAGACGTCTTCATCCTCTCTTGAATCATCTTAATCTTTCCAGTCGTCTCCTGCATAATCTCAGGTCTGAGTACATCATTCTCGCCTAATTTATACCAACACAATGGAGTCCTACACCGCCTCCCATAAAATGCCTCATACGGAGCCATACCAATGATCGCATGAAAACTATTGTTATAAGTAAACTCAATCAACAACAAATGACTATCCCAAGCCCATCCATGATCCAACACACAAGCCCTCAGCAAGTCCTCAAAAGATTGGATAGTGCGTTATATATGATTGTCCATCTGTGGATGATAAGCAAAACTCATCCTCAACTTGGTTCCCAAAGCATCTTATAAACTCTTCCAAATTCTCGATGTAAATCACGGATCTCTATCTGACATGATACCCGAAGGTATCCCTTGCAACTTCACAATCTCATCAATATACATCTCGGCTAACTTCGACATAGAATGATTAATCTTCATCGGTAAGAAATGCACCGACTTAGTCAATCGATCAACAATCACCCAAATGAAATCATTTCCCTTCACCGTATTCGGCAAACCTATCACAAAATACATAGAAATTCTATCTCATTTCCATTCCATAATACTCAATGGTTGTATCATACCTAAAGGCTTTTGACGCTCGACCTTATATTTCTGGCAAACCAAACAAGCATACACAAATTCCACAACATCTCTCTTCATTCCTGGCCATCAAAACAATTTTTGTAAGTCATGATAGATCTTCGTAGCACCAGGATGAATACTCAACCTACTTCGATTTCCTTGTTCTAGAATACTCCTCTTCAACTCTGGAATGTCAGGAACACACACAAGATCTCGAAACCTCGTCATACCATTTTCATCAATACGGAACTCTCCTATGTATGGAGAACACGTTTTGCGCACTGGAGGTGAATCTGACAATGAACCACATGTATGCCTCCACCTAGGTTTGACGGATTATAGGTTGTTTCTCAGTGCTCATCTTGGATTTGTTTCATTTTTATTTATCATGGTTAGTGATATTTATAATGATAGGATTATGATGATTCTTGAGTGATAAACTATAGTTTTAATGTTTGTGTGGATGCTTTCGCGATCTTAATCTAGATCTGGATTTATTTCAGCATTTGTGTTCATGGCTTCTAATGTGCGTTCATCGTTGATAATGTTAGATTAACAAGACTTGAAGTCATAAGTTTGTTGGAAACATTTTGTACTTTTAAATTAGATCTCAAATTTAATGGTGATCTTTTGTAGAAAAAAACGTGCATGACATTTGACATATGTGTTGTTAGTTCAATATAATTTATCCATGTTATTTAATGCCATTTTACTTATTTATGTGACCAATGGAAGACAATTATAAATCTGATCTTTGGAATCCTTAGAACTTGGAGATAATGGCAGAATATAAATGAACTGTCAAATTGACCTTAGAAAGAGTTTCCTGTTACATATAATTTAAGTGAAGTTTGATCTAATAATATGTTGGAGTTTTTTTTAGGTTTTGTTCTTATTTACAATTATTACACTAGAGTGGACGTGTAACTATGCTTCTTCAGAATAACTAATAAACTTATGACTCCTGCATTTTTCTTCTATAGTGGCATATAACTTACCTAGAAAGAAAACTGATGATAGTCTCAAGTTGCTCCACACAATCCTTTTTGGGAGGAGAGGGAAGGTACACATTTCTTCATTAAATATCTGAGTCTTTTTGTTACACCTGTTTCAAACCACCTCATGAATTTTATTTTGTTTTTCATATCATTGTGGTTCTATAAATTAGGATTTGTATAGTGCAGGCCTTCATAAAGAGAAGTTACTGGAATTCTATGATGTGTTTTACTAGATTTGTAGAGTTATGGTTTTTTCCTTAATTTTACTTCAAGTTTATGGTTATATTTTGATTTTATAGATGAAATTGGTTGTATATTAATATGAAATTAGGTTAGCAACTGGTTACCAATCCATACCTAGAAAATAAGGGAGACAATTTCTTCCTAAATGATAACAGGGAGACAGTTTCGTCGACTGTTTTCCTTGTTCATTGGGAGATGGTAAGGGTATATCCTTTTGGCACTGTAAATGACTTCTAAGTTGTCCCTTGAGTGGTTTCGTTGTGGGTCGGCCGCTCTCGTCGTTATCCGGAAATGACCACTCTTTAAATGAGAGCGCTTTTGAAACAACTGATTTGCAAAAGCTAATTTAAACTTATTAAGTAGCTATTGTTATTACAAGCTAATTTTGAGAAATTTATCTAAACAAACTCTATGTTTGCACAACATTTCTTGTTTTCTTGTTTTGAAAGTCTTGTGTTTTGGCAGTTAAAAAAGCGAAATTCAGAAGAAAGCTCTACACAGTGGACCACTGGTATTACGGAGATTCAGCTTCTGATAGAGTATGTTTTTCCATATTTATTGATGTGGCCCATGTGTACATTTTCTATTTGTTTGTTAGTTGAAGAAGTATAAATAATCTAGCAATGTTTTTACATTTTTCTTTCAAGTTGTTTATTGACAATGTGTATTTAGTTGGGGTGATAAGTTGTCTTTTTACTTGAAAAATCATTTTCTCAATCTTCAACGATATAATCCTGAATCCTGATGATTCATCTTATCATTGGTTTCTTACTTATTTTAAGCATAGTGGTGTCATGTGTCAAAAATAGGTGTTGTGTCTTAATGAATTTTTTTTCTTTGTTTGCAGATATAAATTGAAAAATATTGAAGAAACAGAGGCTGCCAAAAAGCTTCTGCAAGAAAAGAAGCTTATGGTTGGTCGGGCAAAATCAGATTTCAGCATTCCATCAAGTTACAGTGCTGATTATTTCCAGCGGGGAAGGGATTATGCTGAAAAACTTAGAAGAGGTAAATTTTTCTTTAATTCTTTAATTATATGCCAATTCTAGCATGCAATAGTAGTATAGGTTGTGCATATACACTACTTTTACATTACATCATATTGATTAGATCCATTAGATATTATGGTGAACTCTCCACATAGTATATTTTCCTCCAGCTCCCTCTTTCTCGTCAGCGCCTTCATTTCCCCTCTCATCTCAACTCCTTCATCAACCCTCGTCTTTGTATTTTTTCCTAATTTCTACACACAATGGCAAGTCACCCACCGACAAGTTTGAAGTTTTCTATTTTTTCCAAAAAAGTACTGATATGTGCTCATTTGAATTAGTCATGGATTACATATTGTATATTTACATATATGCAGTTAGTTTCTATGTCATTGTCAGTATTGATATAGTTATCAATGAATTCATTTTGCGGCCTTTGCCTCTCACAGATAGATGACTTTTGATTTTCTTGCTCTTGTTTTTAACAATACTAATTATTGACAAGAAAAGCTAACTAATTTGCTGAACATCCTGAGTTGTATAAAGAGAGAAGTCTACAGGATGATAGTTCTGCATCCAAACAAAATGATATCGGCAATGATGCTGCTGGTGCGATACAAAGGAAGACTGCAATAGACCAATTCATGTTAGAGAGTTTCAAGAAGCGAGAACGTCACTGTGTCCGAAGATGACATTAATGTGATGTTAGTGACATTAATGGATGGTAAGGGTATATCCTTTTGGCACTGTAAATGACTTCTAAGTTGTCCCTTGAGTGGTTTTGTTGTGTGTGTCGTCGGATTTGGCAGAAGGTGTAACGATTTTAAGAGTGAGACATTGGGTTGTTGAAGAAGAACAAGGTTGGTGTTTTTTCAGTTTCCTCCTGTTTCGAGTTAATTTTTCAGGCTCATGTTGAGAGTGGACTCGATGAAGTAAGAAATAAGATTCATTTACAAGCTGAGAATTAAGATGATGAGACAGAGAACTACCAATATGTGACGAACATGGTTGTTACAGAGGGTAAGTGAGATCCACCATGAATCGAACTAGCTTGTTGATACGATGATGAGAGAATGATAGAGTATATTTTGATTTGTAATCATAATTAACTGTTTTTTATTATTTCAAAATCAAGTACAACATTGTATTTATAATATTTGATAAAATATCTGCTAGTGCAGGATGTAACTACTGCTACTGCTAGATTGGTACTCTATGATAGCAGCTACATATGTCATGTTGTTAATAATGCTATAAATTTAAGGGTAGAATTTTATTTTATAAAAAATTCGCATTTTGAAACGGTTCAAACCGCCACAAGAATTTTTTAAAAAAAATATTCTCAGTTTGCGACAGTTCAAACTGCCACAAGTATTTTGTTTTTTTTTATATATTCGCAATTTACGACGGTTCTAACCACCACAATCAATAATGGAAACAAAAACATAACTATATTCCATGACGGTTACCAACCGTCGTAATATTCAAGTTACGACAGTTCCAAAACCGTTGTAGAAGAGAACGAAGGTTGACATGACAGTTTTGACAACCGTCGCAATACAGCCTCGCGACGGACGTTTCTACGACATAGATGAAACCGTCGTAATATGAAAATTGCGGCGGTTCTAACCGTCGTAAGATACCAAAATGAACCGTCGTAATTTGCTAATTTTTTTGTAGTGTAAGGATATCCATAAATATTAGTCTATGGGGATGAACCGGCGAAGATTCGTTGAATTCCTACCTCCGTTCGTTATTAGTAAATGTTATTATTGTATTTTATGCATTTCTGGTAAACATCAATCATATTCAAAAGCATATATACATTCAAACATAATCAATGGACGTTTTCTCGCTTTAGTAAAATGGGAAAAGTAAAGCTGAATAAAGAGGGAAAAGTAAAGTTGAATACAAAAAATGGAATTTTATTTATTTATAAATTGGCCTATAAATAGGCAAGTTTTCAAAGAAATTTTTACAAAAACAAGGAAAAATAGCTATGTGTAAATAATCCTCTTGAGTTTCAACTTTGATATTGTCATTATCTTCAATTATCTCATATTCAGCTATCGTAGAAGAAACGATTGGATTGATTTGTATCTGTTGAATTTGACGTAGAGAACACATCTAGTAGAGGTTACATAGGTGATCCAATGAGACATAGTCATACGCTTTACTCCTTAACTTTTGCCTGGATTGCCTTTTCAGCTTTTCAATCCACCAGGATACCCATTTTTGCCCAAGCCGCCTTTTCAGGTTTTCGACTTGTCGGGTGTACATTATATATATATATATATATATATATATATATATATATATATATATATATATATATATATATATATATATATATATATATATATATATAATTTTTTCCCGAACCCTTTTAGTTCGCCGGGATGTCCTTATTTTTGCCTAGGCCAGTCAACCTAGCGGGTCTCTTTTCATTCGTAGTATTTTTTAACTATGTATGTGTTCACAGGATGCGGGAAATCCTCACCATCCATAGTGGTAAGAATCATGGAACCTCCAGAAAATACCCTCTTAACAACAAATGGGCCTTCATAGGTGGGGGTCCATTTGCCTCTGGGATCACCTTGTGGTAATATGATACGCTTGATTACCAAATCACCAGCCTGATACATTTGCTGCTTAACCTTCTTATTGAAGGCTTTGATCATATGTTTCTGATACATCTGACCATGACAAATAGCTGCTAATCTTTTCTCGTCAATCAAGTTTATTTGGTCAAGTCGAGTCTGAATCCATTCATCTTCATCTAAGTCTGCATCCTTCATAATTCTCAAAGAAGGAATTTGGACTTCAATGGGTAAAACTGCTTCCATACCATAAACAAGGGAAAATGTGGTTGCCCCTGTTGAAGTATGTACAGTGGTACGATAACCATGAAGAGAAAATGGTAACATCTTGTGCCAATCCTTATATGTAACTGTCATCTTTTGCAAGATCTTCTTAATATTCTTGTTGGCGGCTTCCACTGCGCCATTCATCTTTGGATGATATGGAGAATAATTGTGATGTTTAATCTTGAAGTCCATGCAGAGATCAGTAATCATAGTGTTGTTCAAATTAGTACCATTATATGTGATAATCCTTTCAGGGATGCCATATCTGCATATATGATTATACTTGATAAATCGAGCCACAACATTCTTGATAACAGAAGCAAATGAAGTTGTCTCCACCCACTTTGTGAAGTAATCAATAGCCACAAGGATGAAACAATGTCCATTGGAAGTCGTAAGTTTGATCTCGCCAATCATATCAATGTCACGCATGGCAAAAGGCCATGGAGCAGTCAGAACATTCAATGGAACTGGAGGCACATGAACTTTATCAGCATAAATCTGGCATTTGTGACAAGTTTTGGAGTGTTGATAGAAATCAGCTTCCATGGTAGACCAATAATAACCTGCTCTCAGAATCTTCTTAGTCATAGTATGTCCACTAGAATGAGTACCAAAGATCCCATCATGAATGTCTTCCATAATCTCTACTGCTTCTTTCTTATCCACAAAACGAAGCAAAGTTGAATCGTGGTTGCGTTTGTATAAAATTCCATTACTCAGGAAGAATTTAGCAGAAAATCTCCTTAGAAACTTCTTATCATTGACAGATGCCCCTTCAGAGAATTCTTGAGCTTCAAGATACCTTTTTACTTCATAGAACCAAGGCTTTTCTTCTACTCCTTCAGTACCCACCTCATTGCAGTATGCATGTTTATCAAATCGATCAATAGTAATTCTCGGAGCTTCATCATCCCAACTGATTTCAAACATAGATGTCATGGTGGCTAATGCATCTGCCAACTGATTCTCTTCTCGTGGAATATGTCCAAAGGTGATCTCTTCAAAGTACGGGATCAAAGACAACACATGCTCTCTGTAAGGGATGAGATTAGGATGCTTGGTGTCCCAATATCCTTTAACTTGACTAACTATCAGGGCTGAATCTCCATATACATTCAAAAACTGGATATTCATCTCAATAGCAACCTTGATACCCATAATGCACGCTTCATACTCAGCCATATTATTGGTACATTTAAAACAAAGCTTTGCAGTAACTGGTGTATAACAACCTTTAGGAGAGATGATCATAACACCAACACCATTACCAAGCGCATTAGAAGCTCCATCAAAAACCATAGTCCATCGGGATCCTTGTCCAGGTCCTTCATATTGTCTAGGTTCTTTAGTAACAATCATAATATCCTCATTTGGAAACTCAAAATTCATAGATTGATAATCATCCACTGCTTGATGAGCTAAATGGTCAGCTACTACACTTCCTTTGATTGCTTTCTGAGTAGTATATTGTATGTCATATTCTGTCAAGATCATTTACCATCTTGCTATTCGTCCGGAGAGAGAAGGTTTCTCAAATATATACTTAATTGGATCCATTTTTGAAATCAATAAAGTGGTATGAGTCAACATATATTGTCTTAGTCGGCGAGCAGCCCATGCCAAAGTGCAGCAAGTTTTCTCGAGCAGTGAGTATCTTGTTTCACAGTCGGTAAACTTTTTGCTAAGGTAGTATATTGTCTGCTCTTTTCGACCAGACTCATCATGTTACCCAAACACACACCCCATTGAGTTATCCAATACCGTCAAGTACATAATCAAGGGTCTTCCTTCAACTGGTGGCATCAATATAGGAGGTTCATGTAGGTACCTTTTGATCTCATCAAAAGCTACCTGGCATTCGTCATTCCATTCCAATACTTGATCTTTCTTCAACAACTTGAAGATTGGTTCACAAGTAGCAGTCAATTGGAAAATAAATCTCGCAATGTAATTCAGTCGTCCCAGGAAACCTCTAACTTTTTCTCAGTACGAGGAGTAGGCATCTCTTGTATAGCTTTTACCTTTGCAGGATCCACTTCAATACCTTTACAACTGACAATAAAACCCAGAAGTTTACCAGATCTAACTCCAAAATTACATTTGTTTGGATTCAATCTCAACTTGTATTTTTTCAACCTCTCAAACAACTTGTGCAGATGATCAAGATGTTTTTCTTCATTTTGAGATTTGGCTATCTTATCATCCACATATACCTCTATCTCATGGTGAATCATATCATGGAACAAAGCTATCATAGCACGCTGATATGTTGCCCCAGCATTCTTCAAACCAAATGGCATCACCTTATAACAGAAAGTGCCTCATTGTGTAACAAATGTAGTCTTCTCCATATCTTCAGGTGCCATCTTAATCTGATTATACTCAGAGAAACCATCCATTAAAGAGAATATCTTATGTTGAGCAGTGTTGTCTACCAGAACTTCAATATGTGGAAGTGGAAAGTCATCTTTGGGGCTGGCTTTGTTCAAATCCATGTAATCTACACACATGTGTACTTTACCATCTTTCTTAGGCACCGGTACCACGTTTGCAACCCACTGAGGGTAAGAAGTAACAGCTAAAAACCATGCATTGAATTGTTTCATCACCTCTGCCTTAATCTTTTCTGACATATCAGGACACATACGACGAACTTTCTGTTTTATTTGGCGACAATCCTCTTTCACTAGTAGACGGTGAACCACAATATATGTATACAGCCCTGGCATATCTTGAGGATCTTATGATCATTTAGAAGTCTTGAGAGATATTGTCTTGATTGTGGGAGGGCAAATTTTGGGGTACAACAATCGTACAACCCAACTTTACTCTATTAGTCACTCTTTCCCCTAGGACCTCTTTAGTCTTTTCATATCTTACCATCACTAATCCTCTACCAAAAGACCACATTACCCTTGTCCTCTAATTCTTCTTATTTAATTTATTTAATCTCAAATAATTAAATAAACTTGTTATACTTAATATCCTAATATTATTAAAATATTAAGTCACACTCAATTTTCCACAAAACATCAAATCATCAATAAATTATCATAATTCACAACAAACACATCAATTATATCAAAATTGACTTTGGGGTGTTATATGGCGATCCCTTTGATCCCACAAATTTCTTGTCCGAGCGATTTCCATTAATTGGGTATATATTAGACAACTTTCAACTTTGTCTGCAAGCAATCTTTATCCAACGCAACCAAAGAAGGACAACTTCCAACTCCGCCTTATGGAATGTTGATACTTGATTTTGCCAAATTATTTCTTGAAGTATAATGGAAACTCTCATCTTGTTAGATAATTCTTCAATACCAAATTGCACTCAAGAAAGGATACATGCACATGTTACAATAAAAAAAAACAGCTAGACACAAAAATATTAATACCCTAATGTACCACTAGTCTCCCTTACACACAATCTTTAGAGGATAGTCCATAAACAAGGAAAAAATTTAAGGATGAAGATGATAAACAGTGCCAATAAATCTCAACAACAACTGGAATTACAAGCGATTAGTCAAGTAATTTCAGCTTTGATGAATGAAACACATACACACAAGATTCAAACAAATTTTTAAATGAGTGAGTCTTGATTCTTGATTGTTATAAGAGCTTCAATTTGTCAAATTTCTCCAAGTTAGAAAGTTAGTTTGTAAATTTGGAATTTATTTTCAAAAGCATAATATAATTGAGAGACAACTTTCCTAGTTCTTTTGTAGTAGCATAATAAATAGTTTACATTTATTGTTGGAAAAATTTCTAAAATATTTAATTGACAGATAATAATGATAAATTTGATTTTATGAATTATTTAAATTATAAATGGCTATGTTGTGCAGTGGTTCAAACTTTTGATATTAAATCAAAGGTAGTTTGAATCTTGAGTGGAATTTTTTTTATTTGTTAAAATTGATCAAATAAATTGCCAAAAATTTCATCTACTAGTATTGAACCAAGGACCTCTTGGCTACAAGCACGTAGATAAAAAGGGTCGCCAATAGACCAATGCAACACTTTAAGACATTGTAGAACGATATGGATATATAAATGTCTTTGAATGTTGTCTTGAAACACTATTTCTCCTCATCAAATGATACAATTTTTTTTTATGAATATAGATATTTGTTAGACATATATATATATATATATTTTTCAGAGCCAAATTTTATATCTAAATTATTTCTTTATTTTTCTAGTGCACGAGAATAAATGGAGAAATTTTATTCTGTAAAATATCATTGATCGATATGTTTAATATGAGTGTGTCATTCATATTAAAGTTTCTAAAGTATCCTGAAGGGAATTCGCCGATTTATCCATTTACATTCAACTTGCCTAAATTGGTGGGATAAATCCAACCTAAAGCTTAGTGTATGTAAACGCACACTTTAGAATTTATTTTGTACAATTTTCATCATTCAATTTTCATTTTTTTCTTAGTTCATGTTTTACGGTAGACCCTTAACTCAAGATTTAACACATATCTTATTAGTCATAGAATTGAGTGACCATGTCATTACCACCAAGCAGCAAGCAGGTTTAAGCAAAATCATCCCCGCCCCCGCCTCCCTGTATCAACTTCATCCTTGCTCCCAAACTCAATCAGGGGGTATTTCAAATTTGGGTAGAGTATTTAAGTGAGATAAACTGCAACCAACAACGAAAGTAATTAAGTATTATTTATCTAAATTGGTGTGGTCTATTTCGTAATATGTTTGGTTAAGTTGAGGTATTTCAAATTAGGTAGAGAACATTTAGGTGTATGTGAGATGGAATAAAGGAAGAAAACATAAGCATATATAAATATATATATGTCTTCTTGCAACTAGTACCATAAAGAAAGAAACACACAAATAAAAGTGTATCTCTTTGATTAGGTAAATAACATTATGGTCTGAAAATGGTTACACTACTATAATTACCAACAGATTATGCATGAAAATGGCTGCACAAACTTTCTTGTAGGTTGGTGTGGAATGCTTACTTGTGAGGATGATTCAAAATGGAAAACGGATATATTACAGATAAATATGTATCTAAAGTTAACATTAACCCCTTTTTTTTTTCTTTTCTTTTCTCTGAAAACTCACGCTTTTCTTAGGATAGAAATACACTATATAATTAAAAAATAATAATACAACTTTTTAACAGAAATTGCTCAACAAATAAAAATAGTTTGATTATATACCATTTACATTTTTATGTACACCCTATGCCATTCTATTAATCTTACACCTTAGAGTATTTTGATTAGAGAAATTAACAACTCCCAACATACGTATTTCTATAAGCGCCAAGCTGAGATAGAACTCTAAATCAAATAGGCACCAAGCTGTGATAAAACTCTAAATCAAATGATTAAAAAACTAAAGTATCTATCTTATGTACCATATCATGTTGGTAGGGATAGAAATATTAGTCGTTCATAATTAGTATATGATGAATTAACGACCATAAAAAAGAAAGTGGTTGTTGCTGTTACCCATGAAAATGAACAGGTTGCAGTAAAGAGTCTTAAAACTTCAAATTCTATCAATAATCTGCTCGCACTTTAATAGAACATTAGTAATCAAGGCTCAAGGTGCTACAGCGTAGTAAAATACAAAGACCTTATCTTTTGGACTCTTGTAAGGGGTTTAACTTGAACTCCTTTTTAAAAGCTACACGTGTGCTTTTTAATCTACTTCACTTTTGACGAGTTAGAAAATGTCGATTGTGATTCATATGATACAATACAGCATACATAGTACAACAAACATCTGTCAGCTAGATGATGGCGTTTACTCATCCAATACAATGACTCCAGCATCAGAATTCTCATTCAACTCAGCATGACTTTCATCCATCTCAGTATTACTTTCCTTTTTCCCGGGTGCTTCCTTGTTCTCATTTACGAGGCTTGAGCAGCTTTCTTTTATAGGATCACATTCTATTACCATGTCTTGAGGCTTGTCATCTGCTGAAGAATCAAGTTTGCAATCATTTTGAGGGGTAGCCTCTGATTTGTTGTCTGAATTTAATATTGGAGTTTCTGCTACTGTGGGTGTTAGGATTCTGTTGATATTTTCACTGATGGTTTCTAGTGGTGCCAACTTCTTCACTGCATTGACATCTGCCGGTTCTCCTGCCAATGAAGCTTGAACAAAATCCATGGGGTTTTCCTCAACTACCTTGCACATCTGCTAATACAGAGGAATGATTGTTAACACAAATACTTGGGTAGAATGCTAATTTTCCATCACCTCTCCCTTTATTGAATAAGATGATGAATAAATCTTCAATAAACAGCTCATGAAGGGTACAATTATGCATTAATACTTTACCTCGTTGTAAAGTCGAACTAACTCCAATCGATTTGGATCACTATCACAAGCAGCTGAAACATCTTCTGAAGCTGCAAAGTGGAAGCATGACAAGTATTATGGCACTTTCTTTACCCATTTTCAAAGATTCTGTTTTGGCAATAATAAAAGAGGGAAACAGCACAAAAAGAACAGAAATGCTGAGGACATTGACAGTTTGACCCAATAAATGGAGAGTTTCTTGCATAATCAGGGGAATAATTTTGCACCTAACAGTCCAGATATTAATTTGGATTAGGCTTGACAGACCACATTCAAAATCTGTGTCACGTCAAGTTCTAATTGTCTAGGTGAAATTCTCTTGGGAGTATGCAAGACTTCTTCCATTATCTGATTGCAAACCAGGCAACTGCTGTTGTCTGATCTAGAAAGAAAAAAAGTATCTGACCAGCAATGATAGAATCATACCTATGGTTTCTACTTGTGGCAATTGATCGATCATTTGGGTAGTAGTATCTACTGATTTATAACTTGGAACACTGGTAGACTTGAGTTCACTCTTAAGTTCTTCATTGGTTACTTCACCAGCTTTTGGATCACCCTAAAAACAAAATTCATGAGGAATAAATGTCAGTCCACAAGTTAATCAAGCACAACCTTTCCACAGACAAATGCATTGTAATATTGTATGATGTGCCGTCTGTAAAATCTACACATGATGAAAGCGCAAGCAATCATAACTATGGCCAAGGACACGAACCCATACAGAAAGATCACTCCTATCTATTTCTTGCATTTACCAATAAATTTCATTTCCCACATTACTTACGTATAAAGGGGGGATATATAATAACCATGTTTGTTTTGCCTCATCTCTCATTCTCAGTCAAAACTAAATCATAGCACTCTCAAACTATAAGCAGTTCAATGGATTGAAAACACCTAACAAGCCAACTCATGATAAAGCTATGATTGACTTTTGACAAAATGTTGATACACTTACAAAGTATTCTTTCTGGTACTCAGCATTGAGCCCCTTTTCCAAAAGAAGAACCCTCTTCTTTACAAACTCAACCTGTCTTCTTTGCATGTCTCTAAAATGATATATCATGGACGAGTCTGGATATAGCTGTGGTTGATTCCTAGCATCGCTTGAACCCTGTGCACCATCAGCTGCTATGTCACTTCCACCATTTTCCCTGGATTCATTGCTGGGTATTTCTGCATTTGCCAAAGTCGCACCATTTTGTACATGAGAGCCAACTTGTCCTGGTCCTGGTAAATTTATAACAGGAAGATTCAACTCCTGGCAGATGATCTCCTGAATCTTTAGATCCTTATCATCTACAATAGCTTGCCACCTTCCATACCCATGCCTAGCATAGGAAAGAGTTATGTTAAAAGAATGTATCAACAAATAATCCACAAGCTACAAAACATCCATAACTGATTATCACAAATCCCATACAAACATCCAAAACAAAGTTAGATATGTATAATAGTTTTTTAAGTTTTAATATAGACTTAGTTAATAATGAAAATAAATAAAAAAAATAAAAAATAAAAACTGGCTAAAAACCACGCAGTTAGAAGAAAATCTTGTTGCACTATTGAAGAAAACAAAAGATAATTATCAAAATTCATACTTTAACACAGCACGCAGTAGCAAAAGATCATGCTCCTCCTTCCACTTCCTTACACCCTTCAAACCCGGATAACGTAATAAGATGTCATCTGAAAACAGTGGAGTTCGAGGATATTCCGATGCAAACCTCACCTGAAAGTTCACATCCCAAGAGCAAGAAACACTTCATTCAGCTAAACGAAATTCAACTTCAAAAATAACAAAGGCAACTCTAAACTACTCAAGTGGTTAAGCAAGCTATCTAGTGGTTACTAAATAACCATTTTTATGAGTAGGCGTATCGCGGTGTCTGACACTTGTATGAGGCGGTGTCTGACACTTGTATGACACCCGTACAACACATGTCAAAAAAGTCAGACAAGTGTAGGAAAAGTCAAACAAGTGTCGTCAAATAAATAGTTTTTTTATATTCTTCGACACTTGTTGAATCGGTGTCCACCACTTATATGACACTCATACAACACGTGTCACACAACTCAGACAAGTTTTTCAAAAAGAAATTGTTTTTCTTTTTGCTTCATCACATCTTATACATTTTTTTGCCAAATCTCACATCTAAAAGGGTTAAACATGTTTTGAAATGATAATATCAATGAAGAATTAAAATATTAATTTTGATTAGAATATTTTTAATTCTTTTAATGATAGAGGGATAAATGAAACTCAAATATTATCATATACATAGCGGTGTCGGTGTCCTAAATTTTTATATTATCGGTGTCGGAGTGTCCGTGTCGCAGTATCTGTGTCAGAGTCTATGCTTCATAGGTGTTCCTTTCTGAGACTTCTCCCAAACATGTTGCACCGAGGAGGCGCAGAGGATTAAAAACGATTTAATAATAGAAACTAATAACAAGCAGTTAAAACCAGAAAATTCATTCAGGGCTTACTTTGTCCCTTAACAAGAGCAGGACTGCAATTCTAACAAGTACATCTTGAATTCGGAGTCCTTCTTTCGGAACACCATCTACATGTAAATTAAAATTAAAAACAATTACGAAGCTAAAAGATTAAAATAAGGAAAATGAGAGAAGATACAGTAGCAATTAGGATCTGCCACCTGTGAATGTAGAGGAATCAGTTATATCTTCAGCAATGTGAGACAAGAAAAGGGTTCCATAACTGTGAAAATTTAGATACATGTCAATCAAACTCACTCACAAAGAAGGTTTTAAGGTATGGTACAAACTATAAGATAGTAATAGTAAGTAAAATGACTAAATTAAACAAAGTTTATACATATAGAACATCTCAGAATTGAGGTTTAGCTGAACCTATAAAACTAGCTGAACCTATAAAACTAGCTTGTAAGGTGAGGATTACCCCCACCTATAAACATATGTTCAGGCCACTTAATGTACGATGTGCCCTCAACATATGTTATCAACATAGCAATCGTAATCAATCGTTGTTGTTTCTCCCCAAATATGGCTAAAGACAACAATTCTCTAGAACAAAACAAACGTAATTTGCTAAAGTTCATTATGATTCAGTTACTGGTTATCAGTATGTTAAAGTTCCTGCTTAACTCATCCAAAAAGGGGAGTTGTCCAGATTCTTAAACATGCGGGTCAAAGTTGTTGAATCAAATTCAACACAAGAATCGAACTAAGTGAATTACGAATAGTAGAATAGCCTATAATATAAGTGGAGGAAATTCTCACGTTTCAAGTCAGTTTATGACGAGAATTACATGAGAATGATAATTTCTTTGTTTTAAGTGTAAATCCTTGGTATTGTAATGTTTTAGGCTCCTTGACAGGTGTACAACTCTCAGACAGTCAGTCAGTTGCACTGTTGTATCCAACTTTACACTTTCCCTAGATTTTGCCCCAATTATACACATTTTGTTGCCGAGCTAGATACTTGGGACTATAAATGTTTTCAGTTTCCCTTTTCTCTTTACTTTCACCATCTAAGAAGAATGCACGGCACGGCAGTATGACCATCATCAAATCCTATTCTCTTTCCTCCCAGAGAAAAGCAAGTCAATAAATTCCAGCAAACATGTGTTTCAAATAAATAATTAAAATATATAAAGCATCACAAATATTGTAACAGATTAAAGAAAAATCTTGTATATACTCTTTGATTTCTTCATTAGTCTTCTGTTTCATGCGGGAAGTAAACTCCTTCCAATCAAAATCACCAACCCCAAACCTGTAATATAACACAGTTAGATAAACGGCAAATATTGCCAGGCAAAGCCCTTTCTTCAACTCAATACATAAAGATAAAATAGAAAATAACCTCATCAAAATTTGCACAAAGGCAGCCCTTTGATTTTGATTAAAACCAAGTACTCTGAATGCTTTTCCTTCACCTTCCATCAGAGGAAGTGGCTCTGCGTTATCCGCTGCTAATAAATTTGAAGGAATATTTACATCACAGTCAAGGCCATATAATCTAGGCTAGATCCATCATGTCGCATACAAAAAATCGAAGTTATTAAATAACTACATACTGCGTGCTTTTTTCTTATACGGCCTTCTACTAGTAGTAGTTCCAGTGGAATTTGAATCACCGTCAGTAAGTTCTGCTTCATAATTGTCGTCTTCGTCAGAGCTTACATCCTCCAGACCAGCAAGGTCGTCCTCCTCAACAGAAACCATCTGTGAAATCAGGAAATAATAGATATACTACCTTAACAAAAGCACATTGAAAAGTTACAACAGAGCAACCTTAAAAGGGAACAAAAATTCTCAAATTGTATAAACACCCCCACCCCTGTTATGCACAAAAAAGAGACTTACAAGTACTAAAATCCTAGATTTCAATATGTAGTTACATAAATTATTAGCACGTCATATTTTGATAGGAAAGGAACAAGTTCCTTCTTCCATAAATAAAAAGGTAGTAAGCAAAATTAGAGTAAACAAAATATGAATTGTCGCTGTTGAATATAATATACCATAAACTCATAAACGACAGCATGAGCCAATAATTTTTTCTTGCAACTTGACACAGGAAAATGGTACAAAAACATCATCACATACCAACTTGCGGTTTCGCTTCCCTTTCCCCAAAGCATTAAACTCCTCAACTTTATGCTCTTGAAACTTGTCTTTTAACAACTCTTCCCAATAATGTGTTCTCTCTGAACTGTTCACGGTTTCCATTGCATTTTTTTGTGCTGCCTCCTCTGCTGCAGCTTCTGCTGCAGCCTCAGCCTCATCAACATACTCAAAATTTGCAACCTATATCATATAAACCACTCGGTCAATCAAAAAGCATAAAAAAAAAAACAAAAGAAATAGACCATGATATATGCACGGTAAAGTTAAATAGTCTTGATCAGTGAAATGCCATAGCAATGCTTTCACAACTAAACAAATTAATCCAAAAAGTATGACTTACAATTGAACTTGTTACGCAATGTTAGAATATTAGAAAATAAAGTATGTTTTATATTATATTATAGTATCTTAGAGTATCTCTTAAGATTATATTTTATATTACTTATTATTATGACTTGTTCTTGACTATTTATTGAGACTATGTATCCCTATAAATAGGGATTAATATTTAGTCTTTTGTATCAAGCTATAATTCAGTTAATAAATTCATATTGTTAACATGGTATTGGAGCCTACTTCGATCCTCATTGAAGTGTCTCATTACAATTTCGCAGCTGAATTTCCAAAAGTTTGGAAATGTGATAATAGTTTTTATTTTTCAATGTGATTCTTCTTCAGTGTTTGAAGATTGAGTTAGTGTGAGTTTGTGATTTTCCAGCGCCACATTGCTACTCGGTTCAACAACCAAAATAAATAAATAAAACTAAGTTGACTGGGTGTTTTTCTCTTCACCGGTAGAACAAAAAAAAGTGATGCCCCTTTTCATATTTTGTTTAGCTCATTTTCTCGATGTGGTTCAACATTTTTTATTGGTTTTGTTTGAAGTTCTGATATCATTGGATGATTGTTATAGCATTCTCAAGATTCTCCAAAATATAAATGTAAAGGTTTAATCATGTCATATGTCATATTTTCTCTTATATTGAGTCTATGTATCCCTATAAATAGGGATTAATATTTACTTTTTAGTATCCAGTCATAATTCAATAATTTGTATTCTAGCCCTAGCCTCCTTTTGTTCTTTCTCTTTTCTCATGTTCTCTATAAATTCATATTGTTAACACACAGAAAAAAGACTAAAGCAGTTGTACATTCAGGATCATACTCTCTTTGGTTTGCGACATGTGTCTATATGTATGTATTGCTATAAAATGATAGAAATCAACCGAACTGATTCACAACAAACCAGAATGTGGATGGATCAAATTAGAATAAACATTAATAGCACAAAAAAGTGTATGCATGATTATATGATAAATCAACCTTAAAGGCCTTCAGAAATCCATCTTCCTCTTCATCATCCAAAGTAGTATCTTCATCTACAACTTGATCACGGTCCAGCAACCTATTGTGAAAAAATATGTCAGATAAAATTCTCAAGCATATTCCTATTTCATGTTTTTAGAGTGTTTGATTACCTATCAATTGCAGCTGCATCATAATGGATTTGACGGGATTTTCCTGCTTCATCATTCTCATCTGCAAATAACTCCTTTGAGCCATACCGTATAATGTCATCCAGCTCTTCCTAAGCACAATTGACAATCAAAGCTACCATCAAATCTCTTAGCAATACTATGCTTAATTTGTTACTACATACTTGATACTCCTAATCCATGTTTGGCTTTAATATTTTAGGAAATTTCAATCTCTTTCAAAAATAGCATGTGCTTGACGGACTCAATAACTACAAACAAAAAAATAAAGATTTTGCAACTTGGACATATCAAAATATTTGTAAAGGGGGAGAGGATAAATACATTGACCCGCAAGGACACATTAAGAACACATTGGACCATGAGGAACCTAATTTGTTTATTCTTTTATAAGTTTCCAATTTTGAAGTATGCGATTATTCTATATTCTAAGGACACTTCTAAGTGGGGTGTTTGGTGTGTTTGAAGGCAATGCCTGGTGTTTTCCACGTCCTGTTTCTGCAGTTCAGCAAATAATTGCACTTAAGAATCGACTTATATGAAGAATGGAGTGCTTTACTTTGCTGATGTACATTTATCTTTACCCTGGCTTCTTTTACCATCTTTTTAGGAGCATATGATATGCCTTATCCTAATTTATGAAGCTTTTCCTTTTACTAATCTTAATGAAAAATGTCAAAACCCCCAACACAAATGAATTACAAATTTACAACTATTGGGAGTTGAAGATATCCTCCAAAACCTGTTGAGAGAATGGAGGCTACAAATTAAAGATCTAGATAGAATTATAAGTGAGGTGATGCCAACCAATCTCTTCTCTATGTCATGCCTTAAAAAGTTATATGACTACTATTTTGAGGAGAGTTGTAAGGAGCAATAGGGGGTTTGAACTGTATAAGGCTTTAACAATTTTCTCTATGCCAATGCACAAGAAGTGTGGGGAAAGAAAAAAAAAATGGTAATGTGTAAGAATTAAAGTGGAGGAAAGGATCTCACAGATTGAGGCAAGAATTGAATAAGCTGAAAAGGTTTTGGGTAGGCTTGAATACTATATTCTTCTGCACAATTTCCCTGTATTTTGTTTCCTTTTACCCACCATTTAGTCTTTACATAGGGGATACTATATTCTTCTGCACAATTTCCCTGAATTTTATTTCCTTTTTCCCACCATTTAGTCTTTACAGAGGGGTGCCTCTGCTAGTAAGGAGCTTGATCTCCGTACTTCTAGCTTCGGTTGGAAATAAAATCAATTAATATGTATGAAGTGTAAACATCCAAGTTAGCCATATTCTAATAGTAAAAGGGTAGCATAAAAAAGAAAATGAACAGTGAATACCATTGCCAATAATGTCAACAGAACAAAAATGTAAAATGAACATATTTCTGATAATCCTATGTCCAATAAAAAACTGCTAGAAAATATCCATTTGCCTCCTGGTTTCTTTAATCTTAGTCATATTAGTACTTCAAAAAACTGAAGAAAAAGATGACGAAGTATCTCCCAACAAATCATTAATAATGTGGTCTTAACAATGAAACTGCTAACTTCTATCAGCTTTCACAACATAAAGCTTCACGTTGGAAAAACAAGTATTTACCTGGTTGATATTTTGTGCCTTTAGCCTTCCTACAACAAGGTGTTCTAACACCATTTTCTTCTTAGTCATTTGCATCATCCTTTCTTCAATCGTTCCTCTTGTTACAAGCCTATAAATCAACACCTGCAACACCAAAACCATTATAACCTTCAAAGCCAACAGCAAAATAGCCATCAACTTCATATCAATGAAAAATACAAACCTTGTTAGTTTGTCCAAGTCGATGAGCTCTAGCCATTGCTTGTAAGTCAGCATGTGGATTCCAATCACTACAGAATGGCATTGATCAATAAAAAAATGAATTAAATTAGACAGAAAATAACATTAAAATAGAAGCTTAATCTTACAACATATGGATTGTCAGCAGAAGAAAAGAACTAAAATGGCTAATGGGATCCCCATTGTTAAATGACAAAACAGTCGAAATGTTTTAACTACGAAACAATCAAAATATATATTGGAAAAATGACGATTACAGTCAGAATATATAGTGGAAAAAAAACTCAGCTCCTACATTACTTAGTGATATGACCTAAATAGAACCTATACTGGCGATCATCACCTTCGAGTCACTTTTGTGGAATTGAGTTGGAACCAAAAACTTAAGATATGATGTCAAAGTGATAGACTCCCTAAACAACTGAGAAGAATCAAAATGAGACATGTGGGGAGGCATCTAAAGTGGCAGACAACGGGGTGTAGCCTTTACGCACTACGGCAAGGCTGGCGGAGAAAATCTTGTGGAAGAGATCTTATTCTCTTAAGAGTTACATTTCTTTGCTGGACCTGATTTGAAAGTACACATTTGATGGCATCTTCCAAAATTCACTAACAAATACTTTACTAAAAAGTTCAAAGGCCACCCAACCAAAAATCAAGACGACCTGATTGATATCTCTGATCAAAGTCCCCACGAAACTTTCTAAACACAGCAATCCCCCGTGCTTATAAGCTAAGCTAGAAGCCAGCAAGAAACCCTCAACCTTGACCTTGTCATACTTAAGTAAGACACTAAAAGGTAACTTAGTCACAGACCTCATAACAAATAAAGCTAAAACAGAAACACAAACAATATTGATAAATAAGTCAGAAGTTCTCCATACAACAATCAGTCATATATAATAGAATAATGACAGTGAAAAGCCAGACACCAAGAAATTAGTATACCAGTTATTTATTTTTGTCTTGTCAGTAGAAAAAACTTAGGACAGTAAAACTTGTTTCACATCAAACTCAGGGTATATGTTTCCACTGTAATATTTTTCTAGATGAAAAAGAAAAATAATTTCACCTGTCATATATAACAACTGTGTCAGCAGTTGCAAGGTTTATCCCCAAACCCCCGGCTCTGGTAGAAAGAAGAAAGCAAAATCTTGAAGAATTTTTGGCATTAAAACGATCAATCCGTATTTGTCTTTCAGCTCCACCAACCTTGCCATCTATCCTTTCATACTGCCATTTCTATTTTTTTTTAACAACCAAGAGAAAGAATAGTAAAACAGAATGTATATCACACTAAAACAATCAATTTCAAAACTTTGGCGGATAAAAACAGAACCTCATACCTTGTAAGAGCAATAGTCTTCAAGCAAATCAAGCATGTGCTGAAATTGGGTATATATAAGAACTCTATGTCCTTGCTCTTTAAGCTTCACCATCATCTTGTCCAACAAGTGCAACTTCCCTGATGTTTCCAACAATTGTCTGTCACATACAAAATAAAAGGAATTGTGTCAATGAAAAGTAGACCACGGCCATGGTTGTCAAAATAGTGAGGACTTAAGAAATTGGCCGAGTTTACAAGTCCAAGTCAACAAAACTGATAGACTGACTGTTGAACTCATTTTTTACACAACTCTGACAAACTTTTTTTAAGAAGCAAAATATATTTAAAACTCTCTTGCCACCTTCTTTCTCTTCCCATTTTCTGTGTTTTGTTTTATGTCCCCAACAGAAAAAAACTATAGTAGTAGTGGAAGTGATAAAGACTTGAACTTTGAAGAATCCTATTGAAGAGAGCATTTAATCGAATTTTTATGTGCAGTTTACTTTAAGTCAGATGCTAAAACTTGTTATTTTCTTTGGCTTTTAATGTTTATTAACTTTAACGTTTATGCATTGTTTTAGACCTGTGGCTTTCCTGTATGTGTGTGATAGTTATTTGCTGCTACTGAGTGAGTCACATAATGTCTGAGAGTGGTGGAAATTTGACGGAATTAGCTCTTGTTTTTTGAAATGTTTTTGCTTTAGGAAACTGGGTTATAAAGGAGTTAAGTATGGTTTGACCATTCGTACTAGTGTGATTATATTCTACATTTTGATGCATTTATAAGTTTTTTAATATTATCTTTTACATTAGATACATCTGTAACCCTTACTAGTTTGAGTCAAAGTTTACCTAAACTCTTGACTTTGACAATCTTAACCATAATAATGCCTTTTAACATGATAATCAAATATTTCATTTTTTACAACTAATAATGGCCAACAATTTTCAATAGGAAAACTGGAAACAAAAATTTAGCCCCAGAGCAGAGGACCCAGTATTTTTACATAGTAATAAAAACAATGTCAGTCCAAAAACTGGCATAAGAGCTTACTTGAATGCTTCTTTTGGATCGTCAATATCTGGCTCAACTCCTTCTAACATGTAAGCATGACAACAGAGCTTACGCAGTTCCATAACAACATTGATAAGAGAAATCTGATTCAAAAACATAATGATAATAATAATAATAATAATAATAATAATATAGATTTAAACTTATGATGCCGAGATTAAAATAAACCAAAATGCTCATTTCAGTGAGGAAAAAAATCTTGCCTGTGCACCGCCACGGCGAGTTAATATCTGATAATTACGGGTCAAAATTGCCTTATAATATTCTTTCTGTTTGCTGCTTAAATCAACTCGTAGAATAAGTTCCTTTTTAGGAGGTAGTTCCTTCATTACGTCTTTCTTCACTCCTGCAGAGAATTTAAAAAAAAATGAATCTGCTATCCAGCAATACTCATTCTCAAACCAAATATTTCGGTTTATTACCACAACCGTTGAGTTCGAAGCCTCAGAAAGCACTTTTGCAATATACATTAATGCAAAAGTTAAAATCACCCAATGAAATAATTGGAAATTTATTTAACACTGAACACTTCAATTTAGAGCATTATGCCAAACATTAATGAGATCTTAATGGACCGATTTCAATATGGATCATTCAAATAACTGCCATCATTTTTCTTCGGGTTGAGAAATTGAAAAACATACTATGTCCTACAACTTCTCCCAAGGAATAGATCCTACCATTTCTCTCCATAATGACTGCAGAGTCAAAACTTCAACAAGAACAAGAATAATGGTGTAATCAGTAATTAACAGCATATATTTGACATCATTATTTTCGGATTATCACACATTCATAACATTATTAAACTAAGTTCATAATAACCACACAATTCATTTGTTTATAACCACAACAAATTCATGAGTTCATACCCATAACCATAAATCGATAAGTTCAAAAATAACTCAAAAAGTGGAAGAAAGAAAGAAAAAGTTAAGATCAACACTGTTGTAGGATTGTGGAATCGCTAACACTGTTGTTTAGTTGAGCTCGACAGTCCTGTTAGTTTAAAGGGGTTCTCCTACTCTATATTAGAACCTTCGTCTTGTGGGTATTCTGTCTTGTGTTTGTAAGATCTATGACACTCATTCTCTCACTGACTAAATGAACTTTGCTCTCTCATCCGTTAATGATTCCAGAACTAGGTTTGGGGATACTTGGATTATTGACCCTATTGCTACTTATCATATGATCCCCTATCCCTATTTTTGTTCATCTATCTTGCTTTGTCCTGTAAACATCACATTACTGTGGCTAATGATCTAATGCACCTCAACCCAGCACAGAGGGTGAAAATTGTAGTTTTACATTTTCCTTCCATTAAAACTCATCCCTCGCCTAACCAAGCACAAAGCATTTTACAAACCCTCCCCTTCCCTTCTCTCCGTTGATCCAAGCAGATAGTTGTTGTTGAAGAGTATTAGTATTTATTATTTCTGGATAGCAATTGATTATGTTATTATTTCGTTTTATTTGGATTTCAGTATAGCACGCCTTGATTTAAGAGATTGACTATGTGTATTCTCTCTCTCTCTCTCCCTCCTATAAAAGTAGAACCCTTTCATTAGAATAAAATAACCAAGACTGCCTATAATGTTTACTAGTTATTATTCAAGATTGTAATGCATACTTCGCAGAAGATGTGGTGCCAGCATTTTATGAAGCCTTGAAATCTGTTCCTCTTGATTGATATCCCTGAATTCTTCTTGGAATTCCTCTAAACTTCCAAACTGACAGAAGTCAAATATAAAGTCAATAAGATACTTGTGATAATGATGAGCAAATTATCTAGTAACTTAAAATCATGGTTTATCTCATAGTGCATTCCTCACACTAACCTTTCCAGCATCAAGGAAATGCATAAGCATAAAAAGCTCGTCCAAATTGTTCTGTAACGCATAGGACAAGCTATCATTAGTACATTTCATCTCCCAACAGATAAATTCAATATATGCAGCCATTCTTTAAATTAAAAGTGTGTTTATTATTCGGTGTGAAGTGTAACATACAAATTAGGATATATGTAAATAACTAAAATTAAATTAGAATTTAAAAGATACAACCGATATATTTAGATGAGACTGATAAGTATAGTTGTAGATCCATATTTAAAACAATAAAGTAATCAAAAAAGCAAAATTGTTCAACTTTGTTGCTGTAGACATGCAGATATACAAACCATAACTTCGCAAGTGAGACTCGCTCGCACAAAGTATATTAAATCTTCATTTGATATCATTATCTAACTTAAAATATTCTTTTAGCAATGCTAATGCTAAGAAAAGGTTGAGCTTTTTAATGGTAGTGGAATTGACTTTCAGAGTTAACCTAATTAGTTTAATTGTTGATTAATAAATGAAGGTGGGTTGCATCCTAAAATGCTGAATCTTTTGAGAGCTTCTTTTGAGAGCTTCGCCTTCATATATATTTACTCTCTGCCAAGTGTGTTCACCTTATATTAGTAGTAGTGACATGATGATGATATGATAGTATGTGTGCAAAACTACTTTAGCATTAGCTTAACTAATTTACACATATATAGGTGTGACAACATTTAACCCAACAACAAATCTTGAATGGCATTCATGGTTAAAAAAAGACCAGTTGGATATATTAAAAAAACATAAATACATGCTTTAATGTCTTATTACAGACATTTATGGGCCATTTAAAAATTAAAATCAAAGATGCACCAAAATTGAATGACCCAAATTTAGAAAAAACAAACGGAACTGTTGGAATTAGTTAGTAGTCACAAACCACAACATAATCTGTCAAGACAACAATCAGCCAGCAAACGCAAACAACAAAACAAAAACACGGTTCAATTAACCAATAATATAAAATCAGGACATGATTGTGCACTATACCACTATGACATATATTGAAAGTGAACCTGAAGAGGAGTTCCGGTCAGGAGCACACGATGTCTGGTAATATATTGCTTCAAAGAAGAAAATAATTTTGAATCCTTATTTTTGAGGCGGTGACCTTCATCGACTATCTATATATACATGTAAATGTAGACTATCAGCATAATGGAAAAACCAGAAATATGAATAGAAGTAATAGTGGTAACTGGAAAGCTAATACTGTCTGTCTATTAATAGAATTGTAAACATGTCTTACCATGCACTCCCATTTTATAGGTTTTAATGAAGTTGTGTCCAAGTTGATCATCTCATATGATGTCAAAAGAACATCAAATTTTATTCTGTCATGCTTACTTTCGCTAACTATCTGACCAGATTTCTTTTTCTTTATCTTCATTTTCTTGGGAAAGTAAAATTCATATTCTCTGATAACACTACGAGCTTGGGCAGATCCAACATACATAATCTGCAAAAACAAACATACAATTAGAAGAGTAACTACCAAAATGAAATATTACTTACAATCCCCATATACATACAACATTCATCTGAGGGGCCCATGTTGCAAATTCACGTTCCCAGTTTCGCAGCGTTGAAAGTGGAGCAACCACCAGATGTGGGTGTTTAGAGACACCCTCTTCAAAAAGGGATGCTAAGAAAGCAATACTCTGAATAGTTTTTCCTGCAGGTGTAAAATTAAGTCATTATGGTGCAATAATGTAATTCTCTAGAAACTCCAAATTAGTAGTTGGTATAACCATGGTTGGTTATTAGTGCCTCATAACCGGGCTAAACGCTGAATCATGGTTCAACCTGGTTGGCTCAACCAGTTTTTTTGTATATTTATTTATTAGGCATCCAGCTCAGCCATAGTAGAACCAATTGAACATGATCCATAGGTCTCACCGATTTGGTCTCCGGTCCAACTATGATAATTTTGGTATAAAGAATCAACTAAATATAGTTGGTTCTGCTTGTATCGATACTTTGATTGAATAGCTAAACAATAAGCCCACATTGTTGGTTGTGATATGCCTTTGTCTTATCAATGGAATATCCTACCATCCCCTAAAGATTTTACCAGCCCAAAACCCAGGGAATAAATAGATAAAGAATAAGAGAGAGAAAACAGAACTAAGTACCAAGTCCCATCTCGTCAGCAAGTATAACATGTGTTTGCTTGGACCAAGAGAATCGTAAGAAGTTCAAGCCTTCAAGCTGATATGGGTGTAGAGAACCTTCACCAACGTGAAAATTAAATCAGGCAATCTGGATCATTCAAATCCGAAAAGGATGAGCATAAAATAAAACAAAACATAAAATACCTCCTGAAAGAAACGTGGGGCTATGTTCATACTGTTGAAACTCTTTCTGATGTTTCTTCAATTCAGTGTCATCGTTAACACGGCTTTTCTGCTTAATGGAAGCAAGTTTGCTCGACCTAGAACGAAATCTATTGAATCTTTCTATTTCCGGCTGAAATGCTGAAATATCAGACTCGGATTCCCAATAACATTCATCATATGGAAGCTCTTTCCACTTCACCAGATATTCCCTCTCATCGCTATCACCCCTGTGCCATTCAAAAAACAAATTCCATGAAATGCATGCATTTGTTAACATTGTTATCGGAAAAATTAGCACAAACCAATTAAGAAAGCTTTTTAAGCCATTGGATTGCACAACCAAATATTATTGATCACAAAATGAGTGGAGAAGACTAGAAGAAAAACAGAGCTAAACACACACACAGACCATGAGAGGACTAACTTACAATATGTTATTCTTATTTATACCTTTTAATAAATTTCATTAATGGTAAATTTCAACAATCCAATCAAGTCTACAGATTCCCTATTCAAAAATTATGATAGTTCATAACAACCTTCCAGATTAATGTACAATGGCAACAATATTCTATATAAAATATAAGTATATGGTTAATATACAATGGGGTTGAATGGTAAGGGCATATCACAAGCATCAATGAGGGCCTATAGTGGTACTTTACAACTCAATCAAAGAAACTTCATTGTTACAAGAACCAACCACACTGAGTTGATACTTTATACCACTCCATTTTAAAGTACATTGTTATTTAGACTATTGGATACTTCACGCCACTCCATTTTTATTACTGACAAATTTTATCAATCCAGTTGAATTGAAAGATCTAATGAAATGGCTCAAGTCTAAAATTTCATACCGTTTGAGAATTGTTTAATACTTCATCATACAACTCCATTTTAATGAGCAATATGTTAGTATTTCAAAACGTAAGTAAACATCCGTTATTAGACTGCTTACCTAAAAAATGTCCTGGTTAGCTATATTTTAGAATGTGTTTATCAATATAATAGCACATCATTGAACGGTTGAACTGCTAAGTTTTGTATTTCCCAAAATATTATCAAATGCTGCAAGTGTCCAATGCTTACACCTGATGTCAACCTAAAGTCAAGAATGATAGTTTTGACCTGAACTGACCTAAGACTCCTACACTACCCGAAATCCTGAGAAACATTTCATCATTCAAATGCTGGTATTTTCAAAATACTCCAATTCAAGAATTTATCCAGATAACAGGAACTGAATCGTCTTATTTTATTTTGACAGTAGGGAAGAAGGAAAGTAAATCGCCAGACAGTTGAACCTGCAAGCAATTATTCGATCAACTGTAGTCCATTCAGGACGGATGGCAACAAAGTCTTCATCTGAAGTATTGGCGGATGACATTTGACGGTGGAAGTTGTTCACTTTGGTTCTCAGACGAGGATGATTCTTAAAAGCTTTCAAAAACTCTTTCTCTGGCACCCTAAAGGGAAGAAAAAAAAGTTGCCGGTAAATTGAAAATATAAATAAAATATAAAGTCTCAAAAGCAAAAAAAAAATAATGATAATGATAATGTTGAAAACTAAAAACTAAAGTGAAACATAAGTAAACAAAGTTGCAGGATGGTTCTTAAAAGCTTTCAGAAACTCTTTCTCTGGCACCCTAAAAGGGAAGAAAACAAAGTTGCAGGTAAATTGAAAATACCTAAAATAAAATAAAAAAGATTTAGACAATAAAATTTAAATAAAAAATAAAGTCAATTCAAAAGTAAAAAATAAATAAAAATAAAACAATGAAAATTATAATGTTGAAAAATAAAAACTAAAGTGAAACATCAGGAAATGGGGAAAATGAGGATTGGAAATTAATACATAATGAGAAATGAAGAAGGTCTAATAGACGACACTGTGGAAAGACGGAACACAACAAAGGATGGGTTCCAACGATTTTACCATGCACAGTGCAGATAAGATAGTCCCTTCCACTTAACAAGGTATTGTTTAACACAAATTTGCTTTGACCCAGATTTTGTGGTGTCACCATCGCCATCGCCCTCGCCATCACCATCACTGTCTTGAGTAGGGCGCATATCACAGTCTAATATCTTATCGATATCAGTAAGGGGGCTAACCTGCAAAACATATCAAAAATTTAAAATATAGTTGTTACTCAAGCCAAAGTCTTCCATACGTATTGTTTTAAAAACATAACACTCACACATTCAGGGCACCTCCAGCTGTCGGGAGCAGGACCTTTAAGTGGTGGAAGTAAACACCTAGAATGGTAAGCATAGGTGCAAGTTTCACAACTCAGGAGACCTTCACTTTCACCACAGGCTTGACATAAATCCTCTTTCTATTTAAAAAGATAGAAAGATCAAAAAATGAAGTGAGGAAAAATGAGTACAAAAAATTTACCGGTATAAAGCAAGGACACCAAATATAAGCAAGGATGCCAATTACATCAAACAATGTCATATGATTTATTCCATATATGTCTTGGGTCCCGTACAAGTTGGCTCTTAGGGAAATTTGTTATGGTGGTATTTTGGATCTGCTGATTTAAATTGTTTGATGTTGTCTGGAAAATGGTACAGAGGGGAGGAATCTCTCGTGTGATAAATTTCATTGGTTTACCAAACAAAACTGCCATTATACATTGGGAAAAATGCATAACAATATGTGCGTAACAAAAATAACTCTCGATTATCTCGGATACATTTTCATCGTTGAAAAAACACAAAAATTCAGAATAAACAAGAAAAAATATACCATCAAGTAAACAAGGTTTGCCAGCGTCTTCTAGCATCCAACAAAGAAACTTCTGGATTCTTAAATAGCTATTACTACCAGATTACTAAAAAGAAGCTAAGACAATTCCATGCCATCTCTCGGAATGGGTTAACCTTACACAGTAAAACATGCTGGGAACGGTAAAATCAGAAGCACACATAGGGGAAAGGCAATAAGCTAGAAAGGAGCAGAACCTCTTTTCAATTGAGACACTGCCCCATCAATGAGGCAGACACATCTAGCTCCTTCAGCATAATATTGATAACTGTTAAAACCAAACAGCCTAGGCATTTAACTTGCTAACGGTAAAGTTAAAAGTGGTAAAATCTCTAGAATAATATAAGAGACTTCTGGACTCCTCGGAGCAAGAAACTTGGGCTCGGTTTGCGCGTTAGGAAGGAATGAGAAGGGAGGGCTTCGGGAGAAGGAGATTTGAAGAAAAAATTGAGAAATATTCAACATTTTTTGAAAGAACAATTTGTATAGAATGATAAATAAATGTTTATCAATATATTTTAATTTTTAGAATATTATAACATAGATTATAATTTATAATTGAAGATTTTAACTAAGCCCTCAAAAACCCTCCTCCAATACAATTGTTAGTTCCCCGGAACTAGGAGATTTTTGTATTGGGAATAAAATTAAACCCACTCCACCAAAATCCCTCAATTCTTTTCACTTCATCATCCTTCTCTTTTTTCAAAGTCCTCCCCTCTCTTTCCCCGCAAACTCTCAAACAAAGCCTTAAGGTTTGCAAATTGAAGGTGAAACACCAATGCTTAATTTCTAATATGAAATGTTAATGTTAAGCTTGCTTGACTGCTTGAGTGCTTTAATCCTGTGAATAATGTTAAAACCCAAAATATTTTACTGTTTTCTTCTTTTTCAAATATTAACTACATTCATAGAGGCATGTGCTTATTAGTTATTTCTGCCGCTCAACTCAAAGTATCAAAGTTCCAAAGGGCCTTAAGGGTTCTTTTACCTGTCAACAGCAGGTCAGAAATATTCTTATCTTTAAATTTCTATAAACGGGAACAGTTCAAAGCCACAAAACGTATTCGAGTTAATTGTGACACAAAAAAATTGTAATTATCTGTCACCATATCGAGCACTGAGCAAGGCAATGAACACAAATACTATGCAAAATTCAAAAAAAAATAAGTATAACAAACTCAAAATAAAGCAGTAAAACAGAAAGGAAAACTGAGTATCATACAGCATCACTTCTGACTATCCTCTCAAACTTTTCCCGGCTTGTCCCAGGTTTCTTAAGCAAAAAATCATCATCATCTGACTCATCAATATTATAAACTGGCTTGCGTTCTGATCTTACTCGAAGCCTCTCTACCAAGCTACTCATTTTCTGCTGCAAAGAGAGAAAAAAGAACAGTGTTAATTCTGTCAAATTAAACCCTACAAGAGTAAACAGTAATTATTACAATGAACTAACAGACGAAAAATTATAGCTAACTAGTTTGTCATTTTGCTCATGAAAGAATTCTGTGATCTCAAACCCAAAAGCCAGTGACATAAACATCATGATTTAGTATCGTTACTCACCAAAAAGAACGGTAATCCTACGTAATGCCTACAAAAAGTTGTTTCTATTAACTATTCTTGAAAGTTGAGACACAGAGAAACCTAATAAATTCATATCTTAGTGAATGTCTCAAATGCATCTTATGCAATACAGCATGTATATAAAATACACAAAATTCTCTACTGAATCAACAACGCAATTAGAGTAGAAAAACATGAAAATGTTAATTCTAAGTGAATAAGCACAGTATCATCGGAAAGCACTCGCAATTTACCGATAAAAATTAGAAACCCTAGACGCCAAAACCCCAAACACCGTTTCAGGAACTATTGGAAGACGAAGCTCTAAGCAAATCGAACATTTTTCAGAGCTATGAGTAATTGAAGTTAAGTGTGAAACGAAAATTGAGAGTGAGATGTACCGTTGAGTGTGAGATTTTCCGGCGATCTGAAAATAGGAGATTCGGAATTTCGCGGGAACCTAAACGTGAAAGGTGAGAAATGAGAAAAATGCGAAATGAAAAGAAAGGAAATTAAAATTAAATCAAGCGGTGAGAAACAAAATACTCACCAAACAGTGACGAGATTTAACATCCACAATTACACTAAACCTATTTATATGAAAATTTTGGAAGAAAATATAACAAGAGTTTTTGTCTCTCTGGTTCGGTTTAAAACGATTTTGAAATAAAATGTTATTTGATTTAAAAATTAATTTATCCGTGGTTTCATTCAATTTTGGATGATTGATTAAAAAAAATTGATATGATATGATACACTTTTCATATAATTTAATTTGGATCCATTTCTTTATACCCATATTATTTTTATTAATATTATAATTATAAAAATACTAATAAATATATGATATACTTTATCAAAAGTTAATTTTACAAAATAATAATAATAATAATAATAATAATAATAAATAGAATTAGTCGAACTAATAAATACTATTTAAAAATATAATCATCTAATTGTATTTTATCTTAAATCTTGATATTCGATTTTGTGATAGATTAATCAAGAGGATCAATTTTATTGTCCATTAGTGGAGGTCCCATTTAAATTCAGAACAAAACTCCGTATGGATCAGCTCACACAAATATCGATTGCATCCAGTTGGATTCAAACTTGAGACCTTGAGAGAAATATATCTAATATTAAATTAACACAATATATACTAATACAAAATATATATATATATATATATATATATATATATATATATATATATATATATATATATATATAATTTGATTTGGTTTGGATCGGTTTTGAATAATCAATCTGAAATTCGATCTGAACCGAGCGGTTTTTACAAAATGACATATAAATACATCCAATAATTTTTATTTTTTGCGGTTTTCGATATTTTTGAATCGATTTGTGATTTTTATTTAAAATTGTTTGGATTTGGACACCACTAATATGAGTTCAATGGTTATACAAAATTGGGGAAAAATACCACAAGTCCAATACATTACATCTTAATAATTCCCATCTAGGGTGTCAATATACATCTGTTAACATGGATTCCTGTGGGGATTATCTGGTCGGAACTTCGAAGTCGGAGATTTTTTTCCTCGTGGGAACGGAGATGGAGGGAAAAGTTCCCTCGATAACACTTTGGGACGGGGATCAGGGAAGTACCCCTCATCCCGCGGATTCCCCGACCCCGATCATAATTATATAATTTTACATTTTTTTATCAAAAATAATTAATATATTATGAAATGAAGAGCCATTAGTGGATAGTTTTTTGTTTCATTGTATAATGTATTGTTTCACTACCCAAGTATCCAACCATAAAAAAATGCACTCATTACATACATTATACACATCGTCTTCTTTTCTTCTTCTCTTAATTATCTTTGTCTCCTTCATTCATCATCTCATTCATTCTTGTTGTGAATCTTGTTATGAATTACAACAAAATTCAATATCAATTTGTGGGGCAAAGAATAGTAGCAACCAAAATAAATGGTCTACAGCAATAATAATTTGTACACAAATAATATAATAGAATAAAGCAGGAAACAAAACGAATGTTTGTTTACCCAGTTCGTTGAAAGGATCTAATATGGGAGAGAGAGCAGCTATCCAATTCACTATATTAGAAAGTTGTTACAAGAGATTACAAATGAGTTACAAGAAAATAGTCTTCGCCTTCAGGTTTCTAAGAAGAACCCTGAAGGCGCCCAAGAACAACCTTATTTTCTACCCAAGTGTTTCTCAACCTCTCCAACTCTCAATATATGAATCACTCAAACTCAAGATGTAATCCGAGATTTTCTTTTTGTTGAAAACCTAATACCTTTAAACCTTTGCTCTCCCTTGTTGGTGTAAACTCTAAGATTGTCACACACCAAACATATAAGAGATACATATTTATAATAGAAAATATCCAACAAACAAATCCCAAAATATGGATCCATAGGCCGAACCGGAAAAAACCGAAAAACTAGAAACATTATTCGCCATACGGACAGGACCATTCATCCATACGGACCACATTATTCATCCGTACGGATGGCACTATTCACCTCCCAGCTTTTTTTGTCTGATTTTCTAAAACTTCTGACATGAAAGTACCTCCAAGAGAAATTCCAACATGAAAAAGTTGTTGAATAAATTGACTACTTGAGATATGAGAGGGCTTATCGAGATTTGGAAGAAACATGCATCTGATGGATGAATAAGTGTCGAAAAGCTAAAGTCGTTATATGTGAAAGGGATATTGCAATTGCAAATCTCCAAGCCTTGTATGCAGAATGGAAGCAGAAATTTGTGAACTTGGCTAGCATGCTGAATCTTGCGAGTCAGGACCTCCCGGAAAAGGTAGGGGATGTTGATCGAGTCATGTGTCCAGAAAACACACTAGAAGAAGTCTACAAGTGTGTGAAGGTTTGCAAAAGAACTATCAAAGAGCTTACCACTGATCTGATAGTTGTCCGCAAAGCTCAAGGAGACAATTTCAGGGTTGCTCAGTAGTTTGAATTCAAAGATTGTTGTTGTTTCTTTGCTTTGTAATATGAAGACTTATTGAATATTTTGTACTCGCTTGAATTTGAATCAAATAAATGAATTTGTGTTTGAAGTATGATGTTGAGTCTTGTTATGATTGTAATGTTAAATGCTTTTAATATCTTTAATAATAAATAATAAGATGACTGAGAGCTTTGAAAATAAACACATGCATTTCATGCATTCATTTTTCAAAATAAAAAGACCAAAGCTCACATAATATACCTTCCATGGAAAAATTGACTTTTCAACGATGGTACGAGACTCAGAGTAATTACAAGATGAATTTGTAGTAAATTCAGGAAGACCAAAACGCTATGAGGTCCGATATTGACACACTTCGAGGAAAACTGGACCAGATATTGGAGGCCATAACTTTGGCCAAGAGAGAATATGACACTAAAAAGATCACTAGGCAGGGTGGCACTTTAGGATTTGCTAAAGAAATTCCCAACCCTGTTGTGGTGAACCCTCCCAACTTCTCTTATTTGTCAGCTCACCATAGGTCTTCCATAGATATGGATGAATAGTCTAATGTCTTCTACGTGCACCCACCAATTTACAACACTGGAGCTCTTCCAAAACCAGTCGTGGAAAGGTTACGCTCGTTAGAGAAAAATTAAAGGCCATGAAAGTCAAAACTATTCAAGGCTTGGATGTTGTTGATACGTGCCTTGTGCCAGAGCTAGCGATCCTGCGGAAGTTCAAAGTTTTAGAAATCCCTGACAAGTAGAAAGGGAACAACTGTCCTAATACTCGTCTCTGAGGTTAATGTCGTAAAATGGATATGGATGTTAAGAAATACCAACTTTTGATTCACTACTTTCAAGATAGCCTGCCTATGGCATCACTCGAATGGTACATTCAATTAGATAAAGGTCAGGTCAAGTCGTGGAACGATCTCTCTTGCGCATTCCTTGAGCACTACCAGTATAATGTTGATCTTGCACCCAATCACACTCAATTGCAGGATATGACTCAGCATAATGATGGGTATTTCAAGGAATATGCCCGAAGATGGAGGGAGCTCGTCGCACGTGTTCAACCACTTAAACTTCCTAAGGAGTTAATAGAGATATTCCTAAACACTTTGAAAGATAAGTACATGGACTGAATGATGGGAGCCAGTTTTCCCAACTTCTCTAAGATTGTGTATGTAGGTGAGAGGATCGAAAGCCAACTGAAGAAAGGTAAAAGAGCAACTAATTCGACGAATGGGGGCAAGAAGCCCTACTCCAACTTCCAAATAAAGAAGGAGAGGGAAACCAACGCCATCATGGGAAGAATAGCTAGAATTCCATATAACATCTCCTATGAGAGAGTGGCTAATGTTGCGCCAACACCTTATCAACCTCATGCTTAACAGCAACAACATCCTTATCAACAACAATACCAACGGGCTCCCCCATAATAGCCTACTCATTAATACCGACGAAACGGTCCAGCATTGAGGCATCCTAGGTTAAGAAGATACGTCGATTCGATTCCAATGCCATATCGAGAGATTTTCATCTAGTTGCACGAACAAGGACAATTAACTTTAAGGCATTTGAGGTCGGCCATTTTCCCTTATCCTCCCTGTCGCTCCCGGGATTTTCATCCTAGTACAAACGTGAAAGTGGCGCGGAAAAGGTAGAGTCGCCAACTAGGTATTTTTATTCCGAATGAATGGGAAAGGTAATGCTGCACAAAACGAAGAGAAAAGGAAATGACAAGGTCATGTGAACCAAATATATTGGGTTCGGGAGTCGGTTACAAACTGGGAAGGAATTAACACCCAGATCGTCTGCCGTACCCGATGGGATCCATGCTTGTTAGTCTATTTCAAAGGGTAAGGAATAATATCGTTGCCGAAGAAAAACCGCTACTGGAAAGGAGAAAGGGAACTGGAAAAGAGATAAAAAAAGAAAGGGGGCAAATGTAGAGAAAATAAATAGTGTGCTCGAACGGGCCCTATGTAACACCCATTTTTCCCATTTTCAAAATTAACTTAAGTTCTCATTAAAAATCAGAGTCACATAACAAAGCGAGTGATTACTCATCAAAATCAATCCAACATTTCATTTTTATTTCATAACATAAGCATCGAAATTTAATAATTTCAACATTAACGTGCTCAACGGCACAATAATTCAAAATCATAAAACTATTCTTCTAGTTTATTAAATCAATACATAACTATCACAAAGTCTCAAAATATAAATAAAGTAAAACAAAGTGATCAAAGTCCCCATTCCCGTTACATATCAAAGCTCCTAGGACTCGAACAAGAAACACCAAACTTCTCAGGTACCTGGGTTATCTGTACTTCCGAAGAAGCACAGACGCCAGAAAACAACAAAGGGGTGAGAAACAGATTCATAATATAAAGGTGCAAATAACATATATGAAGAGGTAATTCGCACACACCAAGTATATCACACAACATCAATCATTCATTCGTATCAATGCAAAGTGACTCAATGACACAATGCAAATGCGGTACCGACTTCATCAAGTGTTCATCGATTCGGACCGGATGCATCGCTTACGCTCCTACTGAGACACGATCATCCCCCATTCATTGATTCCCAATGAATCCAAACAATCACTTATGCTCCACCCGAGACGTGATTACTCCTCCAACATGTATGCATATGAACAAACTCGATTACAACATACATTTTCAAACCACATATGAATATAGTCATAGCAACACGATTCTCATGATCCTCATTAAACAACAAGCATTTCATCACATAATTTACACAAAGCATATATTATAAAATATCATGGTAAACACCAACCAATTCATCATTATCAAGTTTATATTATTCACTTACTCATCTAAGATTCATTCTCTACATTTAGTTGTCAGGTCCTATGGTTGTTACTAAACTTTATTCTCACAACCCTAGACTAACGATACGAACCTTAATGGAAAGAACGAGTCAAATCCGACTTAAAATATCGCAAAATCTCAAAATACAGAGGCCTGACATCCCCCCCCGGTGTCCCCTGACACGGCCCGTGTCAGGTGGCCTGAGGCGTGGCTCACAAAAACAACATTCTCCAAAGTCCAGAAGGGTGACACGGTCACCTGTGTCGTGTGACACGGCCCGTGTCACACCCTCTGAGTCCAAACCTCTCAAAAAATATCCAAAACCATTATCCAGGGGCCTGACACGGCCACCCTTGTCGTGGGACACGACCCGTGTCAGAGGCTCTGCGTCAAAAATTAGTTTTTTACAAAAAAATCACTTTTCTTTCCCCTATCCACACCAATCCTATTCCAGTTCATTTTAATTCGTTTCTAGCACTCAAAACAGTCCAATTGTCAAGTTTATCATCACTTATACCTCTAACATCAACCCATCGTATATCCTAACATTTACAGATCAAATTAGGAGAGTTATGTTTCTCTTTGTCTTCCCTAATCATCTAACATTGTCCCATAACTCAATTCACATCATACATATATACCCAAGCAATTTAACATTAAGACCCAAACATATACCAACAATCATCATACTGTAATACCTCAAAATTTGCCCTCATATTTATTCCCTTTACTAGCATATCATTTTGCATTCATCTGCATTTCTCACTAAGTCATTAACAGCATATTAGTGTGTTTCATTGTTTCATAAGGCATGTGATCGAAGCATTTCCTTGTGATATGGATTTTCCTATTCATAGGTGGTATATTTGGTTATTGCACTCAAGTTCGAGACAAAGGTTGAATTCACATCATCATGGGAATATTCCTATTCGGAGGATCACCAAGTTCTAAGATTCTTCCTATTCAGAGGATCCATAAAAAATGCGAGATCAAGAGGTTACCAATGTGAATTAAAGGTGGAATTAGTATTCTGATGTAAGAGTCTTCAACATCACTGGTCATCCATGTGAGTGACCCAGGGTTTCGGGTTGCAGAGAAAGTCAGTGATATTCATAGTCGTTTTGCTGGTGATTTGGGTTGAGAATTAGAGTTGGATTACAATCAGAGATAAGTTTGGTGCATCAAAATCCATTCATGTCCATTATCAGAGCCATCCTTTTATTTACCAAATCCTTGCTCTTATCATGATCTATGTCCATGCTTTTGTGTTAATCCAATGCTAAAGCCAGTCACGTATTCTTTTATCCGTCCGCGTTTTTAAACCATGTCTACATATCCATTTTTCTATAAGCCTAATATTCATCCTTAAAGTCCATGTCGCAGAACCAGAAGAGTCTTTTATTTGTGTTTACCATCTATGCCCAATTTAATTTTCAAGAATATATTTCAAGGATTTCTTTATAAGGTAGTGGAAGGTACTAATCCTAAGTATCATTTGGCTCCGATCACTGGGTTTCTAGTAATGACAATAAGGTGGGCCATGTTCTCTTGGTTATGGTACTAGTGATTTTGCCGATTGAAACTAAGGATCCTTGAGGTTTAACAAACATGCTTGGACTAGATTCAATAATACCCTTTAAATGAAAGTCATTCCAATCAATTTCCTTCAAATCAGAGTAGCTAAAGTTCATAGGAACTTCACAATTATGCGCAATGGCGTCGTTCTTGGAAACGTGACAGTAATTGGTTGAATAACTCATATTCTCATTAACTACGGACGAATGACTATAAATGCATTGTTTCTTTGGCTCGTCCATGTAGTCCTCATTTTCACCTAATCTTATTTCTTTGTAGCCATAATGAAGATTGGGAGAATTTTCTTGTTGATTTTATGTAACAAACTTATCCTTAGTTTCGCATTTAAGGAAATCTGGATTGGGAGAAGTTTCTCACGAAGTACACAATCATTGGGCCGGTATTCATAATCATGCTCGTTCTTGGTGTACACATTTAACAACCAATATTTATGTTACAAAGATGTACATCATGGTTGCAAAAAGTTCAGAAAAAGGAAAAGCTATAATTAAAAAAGAAAGTATCAGAAATTTGTTACAAGAATAAAACTCAAAAGGGGGGGATTCAACATGCTATACAGTGACAATCCTGCAGCTATAATGTAAAATAGGAATTACAAACTGATACAACAAGCCGAGACTTTCGAGAAACGGCAAAAAGGTATAACAGGATCAAAGAAAGAAAAAAAGCTCTTCAAGGAGAAACTCAGAAGAAGATGTACACAAGAGAGGAATTCGGAATCTTCAACAGCATCCAGAACCTCATCTCTATCCTTGATCTCCAGCCTCAAATACCTTCAAGTTGTTTCTGCAACCTTCATTAGAAACTCATTGAATCTCTATTAATTTCTTCAGCTGCAGCCTTCAGCTCATCTTCGGGTAGTCCCTAACAAACATCGCAAAAATGAGAGAGATTCAGAAAAGAAAATTTGATTGCTCTAACAAAAAAAGAATAACAGCACCATCAATTATCATCACCACAACCTGCATAGGAAAACCATTTATATATTAAAAAAAGAGGACGAAATCGACAATCACCATATCCTCAACAATGATTCAACGCCAACCAGAAATTCGCAAAAACAAAAAAAGATTCACAATCGTACAAAGCAAGGAGAAGATAAGAGGAATGAAAGAGAAAGTGGGATCGAATCCGGTACCTGAAACGTCGTAGCATTCACAGTGATCCCATTCTGAGTTTCAAATTCCACGATCCAATTGTAGTTTGATTCATTCTGGATTGGGATTTTCAAGCAAAACCGCATAGCCTCTATCATCGTCACCAACGTCTCAATCTTCAGATATCTTAGATCTTCAATCTTTGCAAGGAATTACGAAATCGCGGCAGTCATTTCCGCACACTCTTCAATTCCTCGGCTCCAATCTTCTCCAAATCCCTATATCCGCATCTTCGTTCAACCTGCATATCAAGTCAGCAAAAATGCAACATCATCAATCTCCCATTGACCTGCAAAAACACACAAGGCTACAACTCGTAAGAATCCATCAATTCACGAATTCAACAACGGAAACTTCAATAGAACAAAAGCTCAGGAATTGTAGAAGAAGTACAAATATCATTTGTGTTATTATAATCAGAACTTAGAAAGGTTCTATGTAATAGAAAGCAGAAAATAACTAACTGACTTCTAACAGATTTTCAACCAAGTTTATAACAGAATCATAACAAACTTTTTACTTGAGAAGTTCTAGAACAATCTTCCAAGTGCTATAAATCAGAAACTCCACCTTCATTAATTTTTTTACTACGATCCATTCACAACACCAGATCTCAATCCTCCCTTCACCATTCATCATCTCTTCAACCTCTATCACCTTGCTTCTACAACCCACTCTACCATTCCTTCAATCCATAACCCTCACCTTCTCCAATCTTCTTCAACCTGCAGAACCTCAGTAATCTTCACACAAATCCACTCTTCATCACATCTCCTCAACCATTCTTCTTCAACAGCCCAACCCTTCACCATCTTCTCTAAATCCTCTCCTTCCATTTTTTTTTCCTGAACCATTTTCCTTACACTCAACTCCTGCTCCTTCTCCAATTCTTGAGCCTCATCCATCTTTTGCTTCCCTCAATCTTCTTCAACTTGGATCCTACATTATTTAACAAGAATCTTCATCCATTTGCACCTATCTCCAACCTTGACAGAACTGCAACCGCAACCGCTTCAACACCATTCATCCGCACCAATCTGCATCGAATTCAACAATCTGCAGAAAATCAGAGATAATAACAATTGGTGTTAATCCTCACGCAGGACATAAACGGGAATTTTCGCAAGAATCTTTACACAATTTCAGTGCACTGTAATTTCAAGGATTCGGATTTGTACCAAGAAGAAGAAGAGGTGAAATCGGTGCATACCTAAGCGGAATTTCACAGCGTTCCTCTTCGTGCGGTTAACGTACTCTCCGTTGCATATTCAGTGTTCAAGCGGCTTGAGACGACATCAACCTCGTGATAATCGACAACGATATCTTCCCGTTCGCTAAGAATCTCATCGCATCTTCAATTCAAGGTACAAATCTATATCGCGTTTGAATGCATCATCGAGTTTTCGATTCGAGTGAGTCCCTGTATGGTGGTTTGGTTGCGGATTAGAGCGAAATTCATGTTAGGTTAGGGTTTGTGTTTAGGGAAGAGGAGGACAGAATTTTGTTTGGAGTGAAAAGGATCGAGGTGAGGGCGAAGAAGCTTGAAGGATTCGGTGAAGAAGATGAAATTGCAGGGAGCTGCCGCCGTGAGGAGACATTTAGGCTTTCAGATTTTTGAGAAAGAAGAGGCTAGGATTTGAGTTTGGATTGAGGGATAAGGTTCATGTTCGCCTGAGGTTCAGTGGTTGGAGGCATAAGGCGATGGTGACGGCGGCGATTGTAAAGAAGGATGAAGGCGACGGTTGCGGTCGAAGGAGAAAGAGGCTTTAGGGTTTCTTTCTGATATTTGTGAAGAGTCATTGGCTTTTTGTTGATTAATTTTCATTTGAAATTTTTAATGGAAATAAAGAGAGTTTTAATTATAATTAATTTCATTAACCACTATAAATCCCATTAACCTGCCGTTAAATGCTCAAAATTGGAATTGTTTTTTTGTGGCCATACCGGCGGTGACACTTGTCACCGTCCGGTTGGCTTTCCCTGTTTTTCTATTTACACCCCTCTTTCTCAGCCCATAAGAGAAACAACATGAAAATGATGCTTCCAGCTCCCCCTGAATCCAGCGAAAGTGGGCCCCTAGTTTCTTGCTATTGGCACCCCTATGTTAGGCCCAGTAAGGAAAAAGAACTAAAAATAATTACTAAATTCACCCCCCCATTCATTTCTTTTAGAATTTTATTTTTTTTAGTTTACCATAGCTTAGAAAATATTCAAATAAAATAGCAAAAAGAATAAAAAATTTCTATAAAAATTTGAGTAGACTTTTAATTCCCATTAGAAATAATTGGCTTTTTATTTTTCTGTTTTTGCTGTATTTTTGGTTTTATATTGAATTTTTCATGTAATTAGTTTTTAATGAATTTCCTTCAATTGTATACAAGTTTGTAGATTTTATTTTTTTACTTTCCAGTAACTTTTTTTGCCCATTCTTTTTACTGTAGTTAGAGGATTTAAAATAGTACTTAGAGTAATTTTGGAGGATTTTTTAGATCATTTTATCTTAGGTTTTAGTGGCTTAATCCTTAGAAAATAGTAGTTAATTCTTAGGTGTAAATAAACAATGTTTAGGCATAGCAAAAATATGATTTTTTTAGGATCCCTTTTAGCACAATGTTATAGGTAGTGTTAGGACCCCATAGATTAATTTTCATAATTTTTCCAGAAGTTTTAATATTTTTTAGAATATTAGTTCTTAGGCTTTGGTACATGTAATTTCCATTAGTTTAGGCCATGAAACTAAAATTCAATAAAAAAATAGTTTAGTTTAGATTTAATCTTAGGATTCAATATGGACTTAGGCTAGTTTAGATTCTGACTTTTTAAGAGGAAAATATTAGGTATGACCTTAGTTTAGAATTTAGGCTTAGGATTCTTTTTAATTAGAATTAGAATAAATAAATAGGACTATTTTAGTTCATGCCTTTAATTGAATTGTTTTTTTATTCTATTTTGTCATTCAATTTTAATGTTTTGTATGTTGATTAATATTCCAATTGCTTTAGGTTTTCCCTTAGCTTTAGAATCAACTTATCTTCCTTAGGAAGTAAGTTGCATTCTATTAGTTCTAGGTGTTTTTCCATTAGGTTTAGAAAACCCCATAAACCATGGGATCCCCCATGTAAATAAATCAATAAAAATTAGGGTGTGTCTTAGTTCCCATTAGATTTTCCCTTTTTCTAATTTGAGACATTCTTTCTCTCCTCATGAAGAAAATAATAAAAAAAAACATCTAAGGATAAACCGAACAATCTTGTACGACACGAGACTTTGTTGCGGAGTGTTTATACGCGTCATGTTTCGGGGCGAGGTGTAAATACTTCCCGCGATGGATAGGTCTTAGTACAAGACCGTTCACAAACAAATTCAAAACACTTCTCTTAAAAGACAAAAAAACAAACAATAAGCGACTATCCTGCGGGAACTTCTCTTTCTCATCTCATCTCATTCTGAACGCGAACTTGCGACGACTTGTCTCGCATGCAAGACGGTAAACGCACTCGTACCAGACGAGCCTGCAACACCTGAGCATAGACATACGCAGTTCCAGCCATAAAAAACACAAACCAATAGTTCCCGCCTTAGTTAGGCGAACTACGTCGACTCTGATCCTCATTATCCCGATGAGGTACGTAGGCAGCGGGGTAGGGCCCGTTCGAGCACATTCTTTATTTTCCCTACATTTCCCCTTTTGTCCATTCTTTTTTTCCAGTTTCTTTTCTCATTTCCATTTCCAGTTAGTAGTTCTTTGTTCAGCAACACTTTATTCCTCACCCTTTGAAACAAAACAAGCAAGCGTGGATCTCGTCGGGTACGGCGGACGGTCTGGGGTGCTAATACCTTCCCAGGTCGTAACCGACTCCCGCACCCAGATCTTTGGTTCGCAAGGCCTTGTCCTTTCCTTCTTCCTCAGGTTTGTGCAGCATTACCTTTCCCATTCATTCGGGATAAAAATGTCTGGCTGGCGACTCTATCTTTTCTGCGCCACTTTCGCGTTTGTACTAGGATGAAAATCCCGGGAGCGACACATACTATTCACTATTGCATCAAGGATTTATCACATTCAATCATAATTCAACATCAAGATTCACACACATAATCCATCATCATAATATTCATCTAACATCCCAAATTCATCCAATTCAATTATAACTCATAAACCCTAAAGGAGTAAGGACCTCCCAATTATCCTTTCATGTTAGATCACACATATAAACCCTTTCTCCCCCCTTACCTCGAAATTGGACGAAGCTTTTCCAAACTCTTGACCTTGGAATCTACGATCCTTAATTTTCCCTTTCTTCTCCCTTTTCTCCAGAGCTCTTTGTGCTTCGTTAAAATACATGATAATGAGAAATCTATCGTGTTCTCCCTTTTCATAACATACTCAAATTACACCATTGCCCCTTAGACCTCCAACTAATTATTTTATTATTTAAATAAAAATATTATATTAATATACCACCTCATTATCATATTACTATTTAAAAACAAAACAATTCTTTAATCATTATCCCAATTATACTCCAAACTCTCCATATTATTTTATAAAATTAACTCATAAAAATTAAGGCGTTACAACTCTCCCCCACTTAATTTATTTTCTTCCTCGAAAATGTACCTGAATGGAATAACTCTGGATATGCTTCTCGTATCTTGCTCTCCAGTTCCCAAGTAACACTTCCACCAGCAGCTCCTCCCCAGGCTACTCTCACAAGAGGTATCTCTTTGCCTCAAAGTTATTTCATCTTGTGATCTTCAATTCTCAAAGGTAAAGTCTCCACCGTAAGATTGTCACGAATTTGTACCTCATACCTCTGGATAACATGTGACGAATCAGGTATATATTTCCTGAGTTGCGACACATGAAACACCTCGTGCAGATTCGAAAGTTCTGGCGGTAGTTCCACTTTGTAAGCAACTTTGCCCACTCTCTGCATAATCTGATACGGTCCAATAAACTTAGGATCCAACTTCTTAGATTTTAAATCACGTCCAACACCTGTCATTGGGTTGACCCTCAAGAATACATGGTCACCTTCACTGAATTCTAAGTTTTTTCTTATATTATCATGGTAACTTTTCTGTCGACTCTGAGACGCTTTCATTTTTTCTTTGATCATTTGAATAGTCTCGGTAGTCTGTTGGATAATCTCGTGTCCAAGCATAACATTCTCACCTATCTCATACCAACAAATAGGCATTCTACATCTTCTATCATATAAAGCCTCAAACGGTGTCATTACAATACTTGAATGGTAACTGTTATTATATGTAAACTCAATTAATGACAAATGAGTATCCTAAGCACCACCTTTCTCTAACACACAAATTCTCAACAAGTCATCCAATGATTGAATAGTCCTCTCAGATTGTCCATCCGTTTGTGGGTGATAAGTCGAACTCAATTTTAACTTAGAACCCAAAACTTCCTGCAAACTTTTCCAAAATTCAGAAGTAAATCGTGGATCCCTATCAGATACTATACTAGCCGGTACACTATGCAATTTCACAACAACCCGTATATAGATTTCCGCCAACTTAGTTAACGGAAAACTGATGTTAATTGGAATAAAATGTGCAGACTTAGTTAATCGGTCTACAACTACCCAAATAGTATCAAAGCCTCTCGCCGTATTCGGTAAACTCGTCACGAAATCCATAACAATACTATCCCATTTCCACTCCGAAATTTCTAATGGTTGCATTAGCCCCGAAGGCTTCTGATGTTCCACCTTAGATTTCTGACATATCAAACAAGCATAAACAAACTGCGTGATATCTCTTTTCATACCGTGCCACCAAAATAATTTTCTCAAATCAAGGTACATCTTTGTAGCTCCCGGGTGAATACTCAAGCTACTCCGATGACTTTCTTCCAAAATTGTTTTCCTTAACTCAACCTTGTCAGGCACACAAATTCTTCATATGAATCTCAAAATACCATTATTATCCAAACTAAAATCACTGCCTTAATCATTTCCTTCGGTAGGCATTAAGTCCACCAATTTCACATCTTGCCTTTAGCCCTCCCTAATCACATCAAGTAATTCATTATTTATTCGCAACATACCCAACTTAAGACTTTCAGATGTCATTTCACAAACCATACTCAAATCTCTAAATTTCTCAATTAATTCCATTTATTTCATCATCATAGTTGACATGTGGATTGTCTTTCGGCTTAACGCATTCGCTACCATATTTGCTTTTCCTGGGTGGTAACTCAAATTAAAGTCATAATCCTTCAAAAATTCCAACCACCTTCTTTGCCTCATATTAAGTTCCGTCTGATCAAATAAGTACTTTAAGCTCTTATGGTCACCAAAAACCTTAAACCGCGAACCATAGAGATAATGCCTCCAAATTTTTAACACAAACACCACTGCAGCCAATTCTAGATCATGAGTAGGATAATTCCTCTCATGCACTCTCAGTTGTCTTGAAGCATACGCCACAACTTTGCCAACTTTCATTAACACACCACCTAAACCCATTTTAGATGCATCACAATACACAACAAACGCTTCACTCGGATTCGGTAAAGTCAATATCGGTGTCGAAGTCAATTTCTTCTTCAACTCTTTAAAACTTCTATCACATGCTGCATCCCAAAAAAAAGCTTGATTCTTCCGGGTTAACTGGGTCAATGGCAACGCTAAATTAGAAAATCCCTCAATAAATTTTCGATAATAGCCCGCTAGACCAAGGAAACTTCTAATTTCCGTTACCGTCTTTGGAGGTTCCCACCCAATCACAACACCGACCTTTTAAGGATCCACTGTTATACCTTCACCAAATATCACATGTCCCAAAAAACTCACCGTCTTCAACCAGAACTCACATTTGGAGAATTTAGCGAACAATTTGTTATCTTTCAATACATGTAGGGCAATTCTCAAATGTCTCGCATGATCCTTCTCAGACTTCGAATAAATCAATATGTCATCGATGAATACTACAATAAATTGGTCCAAGTAAGAGTGAAATATGCGGTTCATATACTCCATAAATACTCCCGGCACATTAGACACTCCGAAAGGCATTATTGCATACTCATAATGACCATATCGAGTCCTAAACGCCGTCTTCTGAACATCTTCTTCCTTCACTCTAATTTGATGATACCCCGACCTCAAATCAATTTTTCTAAAAACACAAGCTCCAACAAGTTGATCCATTAAATCGTCAATCCTAGGAAGTGAATATTTGTTTTTAATGGTCACTTTATTCAGTTGTCGGTAATCGATGCATAAACGCATACTACCATCCTTCTTCTTCGCTAACAACATTGGCGCTCCCCACGGTGATACACTGGGTCTAATAAATTTCTTATCAAGCAAATCACGAATTTGAGATTTCAAATCGACTAACTTCGTCGCAGACATCCTGTACGTCGCCATAGAAATATGCCTAGTACCAGGAATCAAATCAATAGAGAACTCCACCTCACGCGTCGGAGGCAACTCTGTAATATCACCAGGAAACAATTCTAGGAATTCATTCACCATCGACAACTCTTTAATAGTGACCGTCTCTTCAACAGATAATGAAGTGAACATTGCTACCATCTTCGCTTCATCTTCTAACAAAGTCCTTAGTTCTTTCATAGAAATCGAACTAGCCAATGCTTCCTCCTCCGGAGTCAAAAACAATAACCTCTTCCTAAAACAGTCAATATATACCCGGTTGGGTTTCAACCAGTTCATACCCAAGATCACATCAAGATTACTGAGCGGTAGACAAATAAGGTCCACTCCAAATTCTTTACCCGAGATAGTTAGAGTACAATTATGACACACCAAAGTGGTAGTCACAGAACCTATAGATGGAGTATCAATAACCATTCCTCGACTTAATTGAGAAGGTTCCAATCCTAGCTTCTTCACACATTCCAAAGAAATAAACGAGTGTGTTGCACCCGTATCTATAATCACAATTAAAGGAATATTATTGATAAAGCAAGTACCTTTGACCAAACGGCTTCCCACACTTGAAACACTTATTCACTCCATTAGGACATTCATTGGCGCGATGTCCTGAACCATGGCATATGTAGCACTTGAGATTACCGGGAGTACCTCCTCCCCCACTTGGCTTCTTTCAGCATTAGCCTTCTGCTTCCTCTTATCAGCCGGAGCACTGTAAGGAGTACCACCAAATCTCGGATTCCCCTCTTGTCATTCATGGACTTGTAGTGTGCAATCCGAGCTCGATTGTCATTGTCATAAATTCGGCTTTTGCTCACCAATTTTGGATAGTTCGTGATCTTCTGGCAAGCAATGTCCTGATTAATCTCAGGACGCAAGCCATTATCATACTTCAAACACTTTGAGGTCATAGCTTCCTCAGTGTTGTAGTGCGCACAGTATTGCACCAACTATTCGAACTTGGCAGCATACTTTGTTACCGTCATGTTACCTTGTTTCAACTCCAGGAATTCTATCTCTTTAGAACTGCGGACATCTTCTGGAAAATACTTCTCCAATAACTTTCTGCAGAACACTGCCCAGGTAATTGCAGTTCCTGCCGCTCCCAACCTTTGGCGACTGTTGTCCCACCAGACTTCAGCTCCGCCTTCCAACATGTGAGAACCAAACCTCACCTTTTGATCATCAGTGCATCCCATAGTTCTGAAGATCTTCTCAACAGCTTTCAACCACTTATGCGCATCCTCTGGATCCAGAATTCCACCTTCATAATTAGGAGGTTTGTTACTCCTGAATTGATCCAATGCACGGGACTGAGCATCGCCTCCCAACTGAACTACGTGAACGATATTCTCAACCGTATGCGTCATGGCTTGCATAGCCGCAGCAAGAGCAACATCATTCCTTCCTGTCATATTGATACAACAAACAAACATCTCAGGTTAGGACACACAACAATCTCTTATTCTAAGGACTGACTCAATCTGGCCGGTTGGACCGACCTGCTCTGATACCAATTATAACACCCATTTTCCCATTTTCAAAATTAACCTAAGTTCTCATTAAAAATCAGAGTCACATAACAAAGCGAGTGATTACTCATCAAAATCAATCCAACATTTCATTTTTATTTCATAACATAAGCAGCGGAATTTAATAATTTCAACATTAACGTGCTCAACGACACAATAATTCAAAATCATAAAACTATTCTTCTAGTTTATTAAATCGATATGTAACTATCACAAAGTCTCAAAATATAAATAAAGTAAAACAAAGTGATCAAAGTCCCAATTCCCGTTACGTATCAGAGCTCCTAGGACTCGAACAAGCAACACCAAACTTCTCAGGTACCTGGGTTATCTGTACTTCCGAAGAAGCACAAACGCCACAAAACAACAAAGGGGTGAGAAACAGATTCATAATATAACGGTGCAAATAACATATATGAAGAGGTAATTCGCACACACCAAGTATGTCACACAACATCATTCATTCATATCAATGCAAAGTGACTCAATGACACAATGCAAATGCGGTACCGACTTCATCAAATGTCCATCGATTTGGACCGGATGCATCGCTTACGCTCCTACTAAGACACGATCATTCCCATCCATTGATTCCCAATGAATCAAACAATCACTTACGCTCCACCCGAGACGTGATTACTCCCCCAACATGTATGTGTATGCACAAACTCGATTACAACATACATTTTCAAACCACATATGAATATAGTCATAGCAACACGATTCTCATGATCTTCATTAAACAACAAGCATTTCATCACATAATTTACACAAAGCATATATTATACAATATCATGGTCAACACCAACCAATTCATCATTATCAAGTTTATATTATTCAATTACTCATCTAAGATTCATTCTCTACATTTAGTTGTCAGGTCCTATGGTTGTCACTAAACTTTATTCTCACAGCCCTAGACTAATGATACGAACCTTAATGGAAAGAACGAGTCAAATCCGACTTAAAATATCGCAAAATCTCAAAATACAGAGGCCTGACACGCCCCACCCCCACCCCCTGTGTCCCCTTACACGGCCTGTGTCAGGTGGCCTGAGGCGTGGCTCACAAAAACAACATTCTCCAAAGTCTAGAAGGGTGACATGGCCGCCCGTGTCGTGTGACACGGCCCGTGTCACACCCTCTGAGTCCAAACCTCTCCAAAAATCTCCAAAACCATTATCCAGGGCCTGACACGACCATTCGTGTCGTGGGACACGGCCCATGTCAGAGGCTCTGCGTCAAAAATTAGTTTTTTTTACAAAAAAACACTTTTCTTTCCCCTATCTACACCAATCAAATTCCAGTTCATTTTAATTTGTTTCTAGCACTCAAAACAGTCCAATTGTCAAGTTTATCATCACTTATACCTCTAACATCAACCCATCGTATATCCTAACATTTACAGATCAATTAGGAGAATTATGTTTCTCTTTGTCTTCCCCAATCATCTAACATTGTCCCATAACTCAATTCACATCATACACATATACCTAAGCAATTTAACATTAAGACCCAAACATATACCAACAATCATCATATTATTCATTATTGCATCAAGGATTCATCACATTCAATCATAATTCAACATCAAGATTCACACACATAATCCATCATCATAATATTCATCTAACATCCCAAATTCATACAATTCAATTATAACTCATAAACCCTAAAGGAGTAAGGACCTCTCAATTACTCTTTCATGTTAGATCACCCATATAAACCCTTTTCTCCCCCCTTAACTCGAAATTGGACGAAACATTTCTGAACTCTTGACCTTGGAATCTACGATCTTTGATTTTCCCTTTCTTCTCCCTTTTCTCCAGAGCTCTCTGTTCTTCGTCAAAATGCACGATAATGAGAAATCTATTGTGTTCTCCCTTTTCATAACATACTAAAATTACACCATTGCCCCTTAGACCTTCAACTAATTATTTTATTAGTTAAATAATAATATTATATTAATATACCACCTCATTATCATATTATTATTTAAAAACAAAATAATTCTCTAATCATTATCCCAATTATACTCCAAACTCTCCATATTATTTTATAAAATTAACTCATAAAAAATTAAGGCGTTACACCCTATCCCGCTACCTACGTACCTCATCGGGAAAGTGAGGATCAGAGTCGACGTAGTTCGCCTAACTGAGGCGGGAACTTTGTTTATGTCTTTTATGAATTGAACTGCTTATGCCTATGCTCAGGTGTTGCAGTCTCTTCTGGTACGAGTGCGTTGCCATCTTACAAAGAGACATGTCGAAGCGAGTTCGCTTGTGTAGAGTGAGTGAGATGAGAAAAGAATTCCCGCGGGAAAAGACGTGTGTTGTTTGTTAACTGTATTTTAAAGAAGTGTGTTGAGTTTGTTATTTTTGAAACATTTTCACACTAAGACTTGTTCAATGTGGTAGATACCTTACATCTCGCCCCGAAATGGTACGTGTATAAGTAACCCACGGCAAAGTCTTTTGGCGTACAAGAAAGCTCAACCTTTATTTATGTGTTTTTATTGTTTTCTTTATGAGATGAGAAAGAGGGACTCAATTCGAGAAAGGGAAAAACTAGGGTAACTAAGACATACCCTAAGTTATTTATTGCATGCAAAAGGAGATCCTAATGGTTTGTGGGTTTTTTTAATCCTAATGAAGAGAAGGAAAAGAAGCAGAGAGAATTAAAACTCAACTTACTTCCTAAGGAAGTTAAGTTGGTTCTAAAGAGGGGGAAAACCTATACAAGTAAAGTACCAAGTGCTAAGTCAATTCACAATTTAAAAGCATAAAGAAGATGAGGAAGAAGTTATATAGACAGGGCTTACCTCAACCTCCCTACAAAACAAGGGTTAGCTTTACAAAGCATATTAAAAATATAAAGCATGGCAAAAGCTCAAACTAGCTAAGGAAAAGCACTAAGGACTTCCTAGAGTTAAGACCTAGATCTAAAGGATCCTATAGGATAACAAGCTTTTAAAGTCAGTAGATAAACCCTATTAAAGTATTCTAATGTTATGAAATCAAACAACTACAATCTATGTCCTAATGAGGTACTAAACCCTAAAGAAATTCAAGGTAAAGTTAGATGAAGAAAGTTGTATGAAAGTGCAAGGCAAACACAATTTGAAAGTATAAAGAGATAAAGGAAGAAGTTGTATGAACAAGCTTAACTCAACCTCCCTACAAAACAAAGGTTAGTACCAAAATAATTTGCATATTGGAAACAAAAACAAAGCATAAAGACAATTAAACCTTACACAAATCCTAGAATGGAACTAGGGTTCAAAATAAAATCTAAGTCTAAAGGTGAAGGTACCTAAAGGTTATATGACTTATAAAGTCAGTAGTTACATGCTATATGTACCTAAGGATGCTAGGATACCTCACAAGATCAAACTATGTACAAAAAAATCACCTAAATGCAAGTTAGGGTTCACGGATGAAGTATGTGTGCATATGGAATACAAATATGAATGAATACATGAAATGAGTATCAAAGTCAGTAGTGAATGCTTATGATGGATGTCCTAAAATTCTTATGAATGGACAAACAAGTTATGTTAACATTTAGGAGAGAAGAGGACAAGTTTAGGTTAAACTAAATCAAATAAGGATTCATTTTGAAACACCAAAACAAACCAAATGAAGATGGTTCAAAAAGTGACCTATAACTAGAATTAAGGAACTAAAAGTGACCTATAATTAACTCCTAAAAGTTACCAAAAAGTTTCTCAAGCAAATGACATAAATTCCTTTCTAACATCTAAGGTATGGAGCAAATAAGCACATAATCGGACCTATAATCTAGGTGACATGAAAAATAGCGAAAATGCTTGAAATTTTTTTAAATTAAATCCCTAGAATGGTGAAGTCAGTATCTTACATCGGATAAATGATTTAAAACAAACTATGCACCAAAGTGCCAAAACAATTCAATTGATGAGTGAGACAACAAGGCATGATCGCCGAAAAACAAATCCACAAAGTGGATTCAAAATGGCACCAAAAATTATGAAAAAAAATCCTAAGGAGCATAAAAATGTAACAAATTCTAGTGGTTAATCACACACAAAAAATAGATCTCACACCTATTGGAGAAAATTATCTTTTATCACTTAAACCAAAACCATTCATTTTGGGACAACTTGGAATGAAAAATCCAAATTAATTCTAAAACCATCCAAATCCGGAAACAAAAATTATAAAAAATTAATTAAGAGGATGAGGATCATTCATGAAGTTTTCCTGAATTTTATCACACCGTAAACTATTTTTAATAATTGCGACGAAACGGGCAAAAAACGATGATTTAATGGAAAGTGAAAGGAAGCGAATTCCATCATTCGTAACCTAATACCTAAGTTCAAATATCAACACATAACATCAAAAATCACAAATAAATCCAGTGCCTCAGGTGGAAGGGATCAATATGCCCCTTACGATATATGATCCTAAGTCGCATACAACTAGAATGATGCATTAAAGTGTAGAAAGTCGAGATTCCTTACTTGATTGAAGTGTCGATTCTTCGTATAAAAGAAATCCAAAAACTTCATGCAAGGTCTTGTAATCTCCCATAAGCAAAATAAATGATTATCTTTTATAATTGCTTTGTGAAGATCCACCATGATCGAAATCGATTCTTAATGATAAAAAAAGCTCATGAACAATTTAATCCAAAATTAATTCATAATCATAATTAAAATCAGGGCAAAAATTCTAATTGAAAATTAACAAAAAATGGATCAAAATATTAATTCACAGAAAATGATTTTTCAAGAAAATCAATTAACCAATTTTTTACAAACAAAAACAATTAACAAAATCTCAAGAGGTAAAGGAACAAGAGTGTAATAAGAATTATGTGGTGTAAATAACATTTCCATTGGGTTTTGAGGCCCAAAGCCATGCACAAACTCGCAGGAGAGGGTGTAATAGTGAAAATAGTGGTGCAGATAGAGGTCTATGGAATCTGAAGCCCAATCCCAATTAAGCCCGCAAAAAAGGGTGTGTGTTGTAGTGATATCATGGTGTAACCAGAAACCCAAGGTGAAAGAAAGAAAAGCCCCAATCCTTTTTGGCTTTGACCAAAATCATACTGAATAAATGAGAAACCCTAACATCACCATCCAAAATCGTCATTCCTCTTCATCCTTTCCTCTCAAAATTCGTCGCCACCATGTCTCTCTCTAAATAGCCCTCGCCGAAGAAATAATTCACGGTACCGTTCCCCTATTTTCCTACCATCACGACTTTGCTCTCACTTCTCATCAACAAAATCACCGCCGAAGCCTCGCCTCCAGTTTCTCATCGTCGACATCTCCACCTCACAACGTCTTCGGCGAATGCAATACATCAATGAAGGCAAAGTAAAAACAAGTCTTTGTAGTGTCGCACAAGTCATTACGAACGAAGCAAACATAAGATGCGAGTCGAGGGAATCGATGTATCCAACGGATGCTTCAGGTATGAAATTTTGATATGTTATCGATGATATTCCACTCTTCTTGTCGTGATTGCGATGTCGACTCATAACTTCCTCTTTTTCTTCTGCAGAACCATACTGATTGAGTCGCTGAGGAGATCTTTTCGTTCTTGCGGACTTTCAATTGATTTGGAAGTGATGATATGAAGATGCACGATAGTAACAAGGACGTTGAATAATTGTGGTTGTCGTTGATTTTATGGAGGTCTTGATTTTTGCGTTCTATTGTGATTTCACGATGTAGATGGATAAAGATGACGTAGAAGGTTTGAAAATGTGCGATGAAGAATTGATGAAGAGGTTGGTTCTGTTATGAGCTTGTGATCCCTTTTCTTATTATTCTTCTATGCATATTTGTTGTAGTTCTTATGATATGTGTTTTTGAACTTGCAGGTTGGTGAAGATGATGTTGATCGAATGAAGAAAGAGATAATGAAGATCGAGTGAATGATGATGAATGTTTGAAGAACAAAAATGGAGGAATGAAGGAGAGGGTGAGGTTGAGGAATCAGGGATGAATGAGGAAGATTGATTGAAGTAGATTGTTGTTGATGAAAGGTGAAGGATTAATGGTGATGAAGGTTTTGTTTTAAGAATAATCTGGTTGTGGAGACTTGTGAAGAGTTCCTGAAAAAGTGTTAGTGTAACCGACTCTCTACTCTCCTTTTGTTAATTTAATCAATTCCCAGTTCTTATCAGTTTTTCCCACTGATCTTCTGTAACCGAATTTTTTCTTCTCCACTTAATTTATATTATCTCTGTGAGATTTGTAACTGCATTTTGTAACTAAAATCATTCGGAAAATTTTTGTTGTAATCCCCCTTGAACTGAGATCTCATGCTCTGTTAATTCTGTTGAAGTTTATTACAATTTTTTTGTTATTGCATTTCTGTTGTTATTTCTGTTGAAGCCCCCTTTTTAATTCAATTTTGTAATTATATTAAAAATAAAAATAAAAAGAAATCATTATTTGGGTTTTTTAAAAGAATTTTTGGATAAAAATGGGACTAAAAAATGGTTTAATTTGGGCTTGAAACGTGGATATAGAAAAGTACATAATGGGCTTAAAATGGAGAAAATCTAATAGAAAAATAGAAAAGAATGGTGAGATTGATTCAAAGAAGCGGGTTCTAAGAATAGTTCATAAAACGCGATTAAGTCGTGTATAAGAAAAATGACATGGGTAAGTTTGGAAAGAAAATAATTTATGGATCTAATTTGGGAATGGATATTGAGAAAATGGACATTGAATTAAGGAAGGATGTTCGGATTTGAAACGGGTAAAAAATGGAATTGAATGTGTTGTACCCCAAAATTTACCCTCCCACGATAAAATCAATGTGTCCCTAGAGTTCTCTCAAGGTTCACAAGGTTCACAAAGTTCACAATTGGTCAGAAAGTTTGAGAGTTCCATCAGACAAAGCCTTTTCCTAAGCAATGGATCCACAACTAGGGTTTTAAGTTTTTCTAAGCTAAATGGACTTCCAAGGCCTCAAGTGAGATTCATAACATCCTATACAACTTAAATAATCCTCATGACAAGTGTCAAAGCTTTTCCAACAAGTTTGGTCAGTCAGATGCTCAGATACCTAAAAATCAGTTAACTTGGTAAAAAAGGTTAGCTGAGGTCAACTGTGGTCAACTCAAAGTCAAACTTCAAGATTTTTTTTCAACATCAATATTATGAGGTGAAATTCATCATTTGATCAAGGGTTTATCATAATTCATCAAGGAAACCTCAGGATCATCAAGAATCAGAAGTTGCTAAATTAGGGTTTTGCGCAAGAAAAGTCAACTGAACTTGTACCAATCATAACTCTCACATACTTCATCAAGAATTTTCCATCCAAATCTCATTTTGAAGGAAATTCAATTCTCTACAACTTTGTGTGTCACAAGCCAAGTCCAAAAATTCTTCATTTGAAAGATATGAGCAAAAACATTACAGGTCCTTTTAAAAGTCAACAAAAAGTCAACCTTTTCAAGAGCTCATAACTTAAAAATGGAAAATGATACGAACATGGGACCAAATGGATAAGTTAGAGGACACTCTAAGCTTTCTAAAAAGTCCTAGAACACCTTCATGGGATAAAAATTGAGGGAGTTATACATTGTTGAAGTTGGGCAATTTTGAGGAGGTGTATGAAGCAAAAAAAGGCCAAAACTCAAGTTTTCTTCAAATAAGCCCATAATCTTTCAACCCAAACTCAATTCCAAGACTATTCACGATCCATTGATAATATTTTCTGATTTTTATTATTTATTTTATATTATATTGAATTTAAATCATTTAAATTCAATTTTAATTAAAATAAATCAAGAGAAATCAAATATTTGATCTAAAATTTATTTTGGGATCAAATATTTGATGATTAAGTTGATTGATCATATTCCAATGATAAATTATTCTGATTTTTATCATTTATATTATTTTGGATTTTAATTATTAAAATTCAATTTTAATAGAAATAAAATATGAAATACAAATATTTGATCTCATAACTTATTTTTGGATCGAAGATTTTGCATTTAAGTTGATTGGAAATCACTCAAAATTATGAAAGACCAAAAGGGTATGATTTAATCTAATATTATGACCAAAATAGAAAGTTTTCAAATCAAATTTCAATCAAATCCTATCATCCCAAAATAAATTGAACCCAAGCCCACAAGTTGACATAAATCTTTGCTCTATAAATACATAACATATTCACAACCAAGGAACAAAACAAAAAATTCTTACACCAAAAAACCGTAAACAAGTTTCAAAAAAATACTTCATAGCAAGTTTTCAGCCTCTTTCTTCATTCAATCATCATCAATAAACTTTTGGGAGGCCAGCATATGAACACATGTCGCCTCTTACTTTTTCTTGATCTCAAATATTTTGTTTCATAATATTTTAATACATTTTCTTTTCATAATAGTGTTTATACTCATGTATTGATGTTTTTTTTATCGTTTGTTTTTTAATTATGATGCAGGTTTCAAACAACACCATTGTTAGGGCACCATGGAGAACTAAATTGTTGGTTAATCTACTGTAATCTGTTTCCGCCGATACTTTGAAGGCTGTAGTAGTAATAAGAATTCCAGTCTGATAGGTAAGTCAGGTAAGTGCTACTGTTTCGATTTACTCCGAATGTTTTTCCAGAAGTTCAGAAAAAATCGAAGAACAATACTCTTTTAGAATAGAATTCTAAAAGATTCCGACCATCAAAATTGTAAATTCTTTTTTTTCTCTCTATTTTATTTGATTTATTTTCTATTTTCATATTCTCAAAAAGATCTGGAAAAAAATCGTGCGCTCTTTATTTGATTTTATTAGATTTTTAGCATCGTTTTAATATTTTTTAGATTTTATTTTAATCATTTTTCTTATTTTCCATTATTTTAAAATATGCAGTGATTTTATATGACTCTATTTTTTTTATTCTACTAATAGCATGATAAAAAATATCCTCCTCTCACCTCAAAGACTCAATATTCTTCCGATCTTTTCGTTTCAATTATTTTACGATTTCTAAAGATAATGTAACTGCTTCCGGGTTGTAATAGTTTTAGGTTTTATTTTCCGCACTTTACGTTTTCTATCAAGTTTTATTTATGTATCTCTCCCAAAGCCATGTAATAGTTTAGGGTTTTTACTTTCTGCTTTTATTTTCAGCAAAATATAATTGTGTGGTTAGTAATTTAGGGCGTGACAAGACATAATTGAATTAAACCGGACTAGAAAATTAATATTCAAGATAAATATATGAAAACAATCACTCACACACGTAAGTCGATCGTTCTACGATCGCCATCTGCACCTCCTAGGGTTACCCCTCCCAGTTGCCTTAAATATGGTCAAGTCCCTCGAAAGTGGGGTGTCTTAAGCAAAACCCTAATAATAAAATCTTTTAGTCCCTCCCTCCGGTTAAAAGATCAAGTCCCTACAATGTTGCCTACGAGGTTGCCTATGATAAATGATCTTGTCCCTTCGATTAAAAGATGATAGTCCCTCCCAATTGCTAAAGACACCCTACAATTGCCTTCATTGACCGTATGATGACCCTACGCTCGTCCCTTAAACAAATCCAAGGTAATGACTACCTATTCCTTAATTACATGGACAATCTTACCCTTGAAAGAACATATAAGAACATGAATGACTTAGTCCAGGGTAGGTACCTCATAGTTGCTTGCTCACTCTTCAAAAAGAAAATACTTTTCATACATAACTATTTTCAAATATTTTCAAAACGAAGGATTTGTCTACATCCATACGAGGATCATGACAAAGTACTTAGAAAATTTTTCTAAACACACACTACACTTTCCTTTTTTTCAAAACAATTAAGTGAGCTAAGTAACTAAGAGCCCATGGATAACCATGGATATAAAGGGTGCTAACACCTTCCCTTTATATAACCTACCCCCCGAACTCAAGTCTTTTAAAAATAGGTTTTTCCTGTTCTTTTATGTCCTTTCCTTATGGATAAAATAAAAGTCGATGGCGACTCTTGTTATCCGCAACATTTATAGAAAGTCAGTTTTTCCACCGTGTTACAGAATGGAACATAGACTGTATTCAGAATAAAAATGGAACTAAAATGAATTTGAACAATGTTTTCCCAATAAACCATGACCTTGTACTTTTTCGTCCTCAAATTGAATTGAATCCCTTAACCAAAACTTTGATGCCATGATAAATCTTAAAATCAATACCTCGACCCGTGTTTCCTGAATCCCTTGGAAATGACACGCTTGAAATCAACTTGCGAGCACCAAATAAAGGGGATTCGATTATAATGACTCGTTTGGTGAAGATAGGTCTTGCCATATAAAGTGATGTATGACCAAATTAACTTGGCGTGAGAACCCTAATCCACTGAACTTCAGTTGGTGAGATGTCCTCGAGCTTAAACATGAATACAACCCTAATCCACCTTGATGATGAGCCCGATGCACCAGGAGAAAATCTTTACCAGTGAGTTTCTTGAAGAATACTTAATCAGGGAAATAAACCCTAACCAAGTGGCAAGAGCATGAGTGAGTGAAGTTATTGATGTCCATGTAACCAAGATTCTGAATTCATCGGATAACCATAAGTTGGGTGCAAAACCTTAATTCCATAATCCATGAAACAAAATCCAGCGAAGTAGAAACCACAAACCAATGGAATAACCTGGTTTTTCATAGGGCATTAATCACATGCCTTAGAAACTTAATGAAATGCATGATTGTAAATGAAATGACCTAATGAGAAATGTAAATGAAATGTGAAGCATAAGCTAGCTTGATGGTAATAAATAATAGGGCAAATTTTTGGGGTGTTACAGCTGTCCCTATTCAATTAACTGTAGACCTGAATGGATGATAGCAATTGCTTTCAAACGTTCGAGGTATGAAGGGATTGAATACCCGAATAAACCAACAAATTTGCATTATGTGGGAAAATAACATAATTTGGGAGGAATGTCATTCTTGGATGACAACTCAAAATATTATCCTTGGATCTAACACGAAACCATCCTCAAGTGGAATCGCAATGGTATACCAACCTCGATCGATAACCAAAAACACAAAGACTGACCTTAGACAGACTTTGCAAAAAAGACACACGAACCTCAATCAATAGACTCAAAATGGTCTACCATACTCAAATGAAAGCCAAAACAACAAGACCAACATAAGAAGGACTTGAAGAAGATAATGCCATCCTCGAATGACAACTCACAATATGAAACTGACCTCAGATAGAATCGAAAGGAACGAGCTTATTGTACTTAGATGTTAACTCCAAAGAAACGAGACCATCGTAGTTAGACGGAATCAAAAAGCATTTATCCCATTTGACAGATAAAGCAAACAAGACACATCGTGAGTGGGCTTAAAAAGAGATCACCGTACTTAAATGACAACTCAATTGGGGATAACGAGTATTGTTGAATGAGGCCTAATAGCGTTCGACTTGCGACTCGAACGAGGAAGAGAGGTAACATCGATTGATTTACAACTCAAGTAAGATCAACCGATCTGACCCGAAAATGGTATCAACTGATCCATAACCAGGGATAAGAGAATGTAATATCATCTGATTTACAGTTCAAAGAGAGATAAGTAATATCAACTGATTTACAATTCAAATAAGGTCAATCGATCTAACATGAAAATGGTATCAACCGATCCATAACCAGGGAAGCGAGAACGTAATATCATCCGATTTTTGACTCGAAAATAGAGAGGTAATATCAACTGATTTACAACTCAAATAAGATCAATCAATCTAACATGGAAATGATATCAACTGATCCATAACCAGGGAAGTGAGAACGTGATATCGTTTGATTTACGGCTCGAAGAGAGAGGAGTAATATCAACTGATTTACAACTCAAATAAGATCAATTGATCTAACATGGAAATGGTATCAACCTATCCATAACCAGGGAAGCGAGAATGTAATATCATCCGATTTACGGCTCGAAGAGAGAGGAGTAATACCAATCGATTTACAACTCAATCATACTAAGAGACAGACAAAAAGAATGACTCTGTAGGGAGAAATATTGACTTCGACCACTAAGCTCAAAATGGTTTATCATCCTCAAATGATAGCCGTAACAAACAAGACCAACCTCGGAAGGACTTGAAGAGGAGAGTGAATCGAAAGGAACGAGCTCATCGTACTTAAATTATAACTCAAAAGACACGAGACCATCGTACTTAGATGGAATCAGAGAGATGAAACCATTGTACTGAAATGGAATTAACAAAGATGAAATCATCATACTTAGATGAAATCAAAAGGAACATGATCATTGTACTTAAATGATAACCCGACACGAGACCATTGTACTGAAACAGAAACGAGGAAAATGAGGTCGTTGTACTTAAACGGAGACTAAAAGATACGAAACCATTGTACTGAAATGGAATCGACAAAAATGAAATCATCATACCTAGATGAAATCAAAAGGAACGAGATCATTGTACTTAAATGATAACCTGACACGAGACCGTTGTACTGAAACAGAAACGAGGAAAATGAGACTGTTGTACTTAAACGGAGACTCAAATATACGAAACCATTGCACTAAAATGGAATCGACAAAAATGAAATCATCGTACTTAGATGAAATCAAAAGGAACACGATTATTGTACTTAAATGATAACCCGGTATGAGACCGTTGTACTGAAACAAAAACAAGGAAAATGAGACCGTTGTACTTAAAGGGAGACTCAAAGATATGAAACCATTGTACTGAAATGAAATCGACAAAAATGAAATCATCGTACTTGGATGAAATTAATAAGAATTTACCATAATTGGGTGATAAAGCGAACAAGACACATCGTGAGTGAGCTTGAAAAGAGACTACCATGACTTGGATGATAACTCAAAGACACGAAACTAGACTTGGCGGAATCAAAAAGCATTTATCCCACTTGGGAGATAAAGCTTGAAAATAGACTATCATGACTTGGATGATAACTTAAACAAACGAAACCGGACTTGGCGGAATCGAAAAGACTTTATTCCACCTGGGAAATAAAGCTTGAAAATAGACTATCATGACTTGGATGATAACTTGACTGGGGAAAACAAGCATTGAATTGTAACTCAAAGAAGACGAAACCAGACTTGGTGGACGAAAAGCCTTTATTCCACTTGGGAAATAAAGCTTGAAAAGAGACTATCATGACTTGGATGATAACTCAAACAAACAAAACTGGACTTAGCGGAATCGAAAAGACTTGATTCCACTTGGGAAATAAAGCTTGAAAAGAGACTATCATGACTTGGATGATAACTCAAACAAATGAAACCGGACTTGGCGGAATCAAAAAGACTTTATTCCACTTGGGAAATAAAGCTTGAAAAGAGACTATCATAACTTGGATGATAACTCAAAGAAGACGAAACCGGACTTGGCGGAATCGAAAAGACTTTATTCCACTTGGGAAATAAAGCCTGAAAATAGACTATCATGACTTGGATGATAACTTAAACAAACGAAACCGGACTTGGCGGAATCGAAAAGACTTTATTCCACCTGGGAAATAAAGCTTGAAAATAGACTATCACGACTTGGATGATAACTCGACTGGGGAAAACAAGCATTGAATTGTAAGAGTAATAGTACTGAGGAATGGACTTGACATTCTTTGTGGGGATACTTCGGTCTGACTAAAGAAACAATGTTTCAGGCTTCCATGCAAGGTACCAAAACTAGCTTATGCTTTGTATGCATATGTTTGAATTTTTCCATGGCGTAATGCTCCATAATGATGGAAATGCTACACTTTTTTGAGGATGCAAATGTAATGATGATTACTAAAATCAAATGCAAAGTGATCTCATGATTAGGAGATGACATGTCTACCCAACCACTTTACTGGGGAAGAAATAATCATTGCATTGATGTAATGAATCCTTGTGGGGAAAAGCAACTCTGTGGGGATATTGTTAATGATACATTGGCTCTGAACTGCCACCCTTGCCAAAATAAATTGGACTTTCAGATAGTTGAGTGATGAAGACCTTGCTGGGGAAAGTCTTAACTGGCTTGAACTTGACTAGGAAGTACGCCACCCATGGAATTCCGTTGGGGAAGTAATAATCGTCTGACCATGCTGAGGAAAGGGTTTGTTGATACTCTTTTGAGGAAAAATTATGCTGGGGAATCCCTCGGGTACAAAATTTTCTGTTTGGGGAAGATATGCCAATAAGGATAGGACTTTATTTAGCTACTTCATTGGGGAACACTACGAACAATGTCGTGCACGAAGGAAAACCATCGGGCTTCTCCCTATCTTCCCCTCTGCTAGGGAATAATGAATCTTCATGCATTGCTAAAGATAAGAAGACTCTGGTGGGGAATACTCCTCCTTGAAGGAAAACTCTCTGCTTGGGGAGCATATCAGCCTTTTGTTGCCTTGTTAGGGATGATGAAGAGCATCAATGAGAATGCTTCCTGCTGAAGATAAGAGTTTTAAATCGCCTCTTGCCGAGGATAAAAGGTATACATCGTCTCTTGTTGGGGATAAGAGATGTAAGGTGTCCCATGCTGGGGATGATCGAATATAGAGTGTCTCATGCTGGGGATGAGAGATGTAGATCCTCTCTTGCTAATGATACCCTCTACCAATGAAGTACCAACCCTTTTCTTATTGCTTTGTTGGAGAAAAGATAGTCTGATGAGACTTAATGAGGAATCATACTCAATGAAACCTGTTGAAGAAACAACTCCTTGATGTTTCGTGTTGGTAATGGCTTTGCTTCCCGCCTCTGGGTTGATCGACTACTTACTGATCCTGAGTGAACAATGGTTTCTTACAATTTTTAACTCGCCTCCGACTAAGGTTCATCGAAAGAAAATGTCTCCGGAGGATTTTACATAAAACATGGCATCTGAGCTACTTCAGTGTCTTCAAACTCTTGGAGAGATTCGTCGGATCTCGAAATAACTGCCCGAGACTGCATGGTCTATGAAAGAAATTGCCTCACGAGGATTCATGAAAAACCTCATATCACTGTGAGATATTATGCCCCAGTATTTTGAACCTTGGGTAGGTGCTCCTGATTGATTATCTTCAGGAGAGAGTAACTTCTAGTGCTTTTAGGGTGGCCTACCCCAGTACGAGCCTTTGAGTAGTTTTATCCTTGACTAACTGATCTTCGAGTGAATACCCATACTAATTGTTCTTGGAGAGATTTGAATCTCGAAGTGATTGCCCTAATTTGGCTGAATGCCTCAAACTAATGGCTCTTTGAGAGATTTTATCTCGAAGTGATTGCCCAGTTTAACTGAACTTTAGAGAGATTGCTCGATGTGATTGCCCCAGATTAGCTGGATCTTTACCACGATTGTTCGGGAAAGTCCCCACTGAATGGAGTTTCTTAAAAAGCGCACCTCGATATGATTGTCCTTCAGAAGTTTCAGACTTCACAACTTTGGCAAGATTAAGCTTCTGGGCTGAGGTTCCATATGTGAACTTTTGTGATGTCAAACAAATGTATGCAAGAAGAAAATGTTTATTCTGAGAATGCAAATTCTAATGCAACACACATGTTTATTTTGAAGTTTTACTGGGGAAAAATGTCGCAAACCTTTGTGAGTGAGTCACTGGTTAAGATACAACATTAATTTTTATGAAAGCATGTACATGCAACACCAACAGAGATCTTTCAGCACAACTCATAGGAGTCAGGAACATTGTCTCGTGGTAGTACGCTCTTAAAATAACCCTGTTTTAGTTAGGACTTTTGAGGGTTGTATCGTGGCTTGGTTCACGGCTATAGAAACAAAGAATACAGGCTCAAAGTTTATTAGTACCCACCCCTCTTCTTGATGTTATTCATTCCTATGTTCAGCTAGCTTTCATAAGCGCTCACATCTCAAAAAGGGTTTCGTGATGGTTGAGGAATCAATGACACTAACGGTTCAAGCACCACTCAGGTTGTTGTTGGGAGTTAGTCACCCCTATTGTCTTTTGTGTCTGTATCACACGACTTTGTTCTTATTTAAGGATATTTCTTATGTAATCCTTTTCGTCTTTCGCTTTTGCATTCTTTTGCTTATCCCTAACTTTTGCCTGGACTGATTCTTGTGAATCTTTGATTGTGAATTCCAGCGGGATGCCCTAATTTTTGCCTAAGTCGTTTATTTTCAAATTTAGACTTAGCGGGCTTTTTCATTTCTTTTTTTTTCGATTCCTTTTTTTTTAACAAATCGTGTGACACTGTTGGTCTTGATTTCTTTGAAAGGGTCGTGACTGTCTCACTTTTTAGTTGACGAGGGATAACCCTTGTGGTTTCCGACCTTTGGACCTCTTAATTGGGATAACCATTGTGGTTTCTGGTTCTTGGACCTCTTGATTTGGATAACCATTGTGGTTTCTGGTCTTTGGACCTCTTGATTTGGTACATTGAAAGATACTGGATTCTCAGATGTGCATTCCTTTTTGAAATTTGAACGCTTGGTCAAACAAACTGACGCATACCCTACCCCTGAGTTAAATGCAATGGGTTTTTCATGCGAAAAAAAACTCATACTTCAAGGCTCAAATGGGTTGGCGAGGGTCTATCTCCCTTATATCTTCAGTGTTTAGGATTTGGAACAATGCCTGTACATCATCAACGGGGTCTTTCTCAAAAGCACATAATTAGAGATTCTTGCATTTTCATTTCATCGTCCTCCCTTAAGAGTTTAAGCACAACAGCTGGTGTTGCAATGCACATACACAAAATCTTGAGTGAATGTGAATGCATTACTTCAAGAAAAACATGTGCATTTTATTATGGTTATCATTCAAAAACAAATAAGTTTCATGCATGTATACAAATGTTTAAACAAACAACAAAAATTACAAATGAAAATGCAGTAAAAAGCTAAACTGTGTTGTCATTGAGAATACTTGACTTCGTCTGGACTTATTGCTTCTGAAGATGCCCATGCAAACAGGGTGCTAAATCTGATGAGGAGATTCCCATGTATGGGAAGACTGTCTGGCACGATGACCTTTGAGTCGATCAAATTTTGCATCTTGTACTTGAACACATCACATTGTCAATTGTATGCCTAAATGCCCCTGAGTGGTACTTGCATCTAGCATTCACACTGTGGTTTCCATTATTGAGGATACCTAACTCCGTTTGGACTTATTGTTCTCGAAGACTTTCAGCAGTCATCATTCTGGATGTTCATTCCATTACTGATTCAGTGCCACATTCCCACCTTTTCCTAGCATGAACACAATAGTCTTGGAGTCAATCAAATTCATGAGCTTGTCTTTACCTCTGCCCCTGAAAGAATTGCACTCTTCAATTAGATGGTTAGGTGCCCCATAATGGTAGTCATACTTGGCATTGAAACCCCAAAGGAAGCTTTATCGGAGATGATCTTGATGTGACTAGCTCAACCAGTTTGAATTTGAGCAAATGAGGAAACCTATTGCGCGTACGGAATCAGAATATGATCAAACTTCTTCTCAGGTTGTTTTGGCATTTACCCATATGCTCTTCCCCTAGGACTCTCTTAGGAAGCTGAGGGTGGATATTGACAAATGACATCTGGAGGGAAGAGGTTGATAAATAAAGTTGATAGATAAGGTTGCTCGCAAAGATCTCACGTGATCTCCTGCTTACGTATCTCCATTGACTAATGGAGAATCAGAGCGACGTAGTTCCCCTCATTAGGGAAGAAAATAGCTTTGTTTCCTTAACAATTCATTTTGGATTTCTTAACCAAGCTCATCCGAGTCTTCATCTGGTTGACTTTCTCTTTCAGCAGTTTCTGATTCTGAAATAAAGCTTGTACTTCTGCCCTAAATTGCCCCAGTCGGATCTTCATTTGGCTACCTCCGCCCGGAGTTGTTCCAAATTCATACTTTGATGATCGTGATTCAAGTAGGCCATTATGAAGAGAAACCAAATCAGGATAATAACCTGTCTCTGAGTACCTGTCATGAATGCAAGGATGTATGCTAATGCCATGTTCGGTTATTTCCAAGTGTCGCTCCCGGGATTTTCATCCTAGTACAAACGTGAAAGTGGCGCGGAAAAGGTAGAGTCACCAGCCAGTCATTTTTATCCCGAAGGAACGGGAAAGGTAATGCACAAACTTGAGGAAGAAGGAAAGGACAAGGTCCTGCGAACCAAATATCTGGGTTTGGGAGTCGGTTACGACCTGGGAAGGTATTAGCCGTACTCGACGGGATCCTCGCTCGCTTGTTTGTTTCAAATGGTGAGAAATAAGGTGCTGCTGAACAAAAGTACTGCTAACTGGAATGGAAACTGAAATGAGAAAGGGAACAAAGAAAATAGATCAAAAAGAAAAGGGGGAAATGTAGGGAAAATAAAGAATATGCTCGAACGGGTCCTATCCCGCTGCCTACGTACCTCATCGGGAAAATGAGGATCAGAGTCAACGTAGTTCGCCTAACTAAGGCGGAGATTTGTTTGTGTTTTTTAGGATAACGTTGCCATAGCTCTAGCTTAGGTGTTACCGGCTCTGACTCGAGGGTGTTTACCGTATCGCTGTTTGAACTGTCGAGGCAAGTCACATTCGTCCGCAAAGATTATGAGATGAGAAGATAAGACGCGATGTCTTTGTTTGTTGTCTTTTATGAGAAGTGTTTTGAGTTTATCGTTTGTGAAGATAGTCTCATGATTAGACTTGTACATCATGCTAGACAAGCCCATACTATTCCAAGATGGAATGAATATGAGTGCCCCATGGAATAAGGCTATGATCAAGAGACTATTTCAATCATTTATTAAATATCTTTTAGATTTTGTTTGAAGATGAGAGAGAGAAGACTCAAATCAGAAAAGGACAAAAACTAAGGGGGACTAAGACCAATCCTAAGTTATTTATTATGCACAAAAGGGAGATCCTAATGGTTTATGAGGTTTTTCTATTCCTAAGGAAGAAAAGGAAAAGAAAGAAGAAAAAGGATGCAACTTACTTCCTAAGGAAGATAAGTTGATCCTAGAAAAGGGGAATCCTACCGATCACAAATATGGAAGTAAAAGGTGAATTAAATGCATAAAGAAAATGCATAAAAATAAAAGATAAGGTGTAGGGAAACATATCATTCCCTCCCTACAAAACAAAGATTAGTGTGCATTTTTTATTTAAAATAATAAGGCAAACACACACCAATTAAATCCTAATGACTATAGGACTCAATCTAAACTCTATCTTAATTCTAGAGGAACTAAAAAATTGCTAACCAGAATTCAGCACCTACTACAGCCCCTAAAGTAACAACAGCTACCAAAACAATGCATATCACAAGGTAAATTTCTACAGCCCACAATCAGCATGTAAAGATAGGTGTAAAAAGTCACATACAACATGCAAACACACATTTTACAGCTACTGCACTAACAAACAGCTATGAAAACATGGGGCATATTTGATCATTTTTATTTATGTGCACAAAGTGAATGATAAACAACACATTAATGTGAATCAAAATGGATCTACCTACATCACAAAATGAATTCGAACATGTGAATTTATTTACATCATTTATTTGATTTAAAGGAACAATGATCAATAAGAATAACAACACTTTTCCATATTGCACAAAATAAGCATTTATCATGAGATTGAACAAGTATCACTACAAGCATCAACAACTTCACATGTATTGCATAAAAATCCAGAATTGAACTCATGTTAAGATATGATCAATTAAGCACAAGAAACTTGCATGAACATGTGAAGTATTTAATCACTTTTAAGCAAAAATCAAAACATGGCATTTAATCACTTTAGCAATCCAACAAGCAAGGATCATAATCATGAAGCACAAGTCAATTTTAAGTGAGCATTTAACATGTGAAACAAATGATTAAAGTGTAGCAATACACATCAAGAATCAATTATAACAAATTTACATATTTAACACAAAACATGGAAAAGTGAATGAAATCATATCGAAACGACTCGAAACAAACGAATCGGCTACTGGAAATAGACCCAAAAATTCCCTAAAATCAATACCTAAGTGTACATGAACACTAGAAGCCCAAAGAAGCAAGAACAAGCAAGCAAATAAGCTAAAAAACCAAAAACTAACAGTGTTAACCGGTTAACCAAATTGGTTAACCCGTTAACGGACAGAAAAATACAGCATTTTGGCCAAAAACGCACGCCTTAACCAGTTAACCCAATGCGTTAATCAGTTAACGCTGAACAGAAAGTGAAAAATTGTTTTGAAATAAGTGTTTTTGGCCACAATACTACTTCTAAACAACCCTAACACACATCTAAACATGTTAACACGAATTTCTAACAAATTATGACTTATTAACACATGCTAAAACCTATAACAAGCTACAACCTAGCTTCCAATCCATTAAAAACCACAAATCGCAAGCAAAACGTAACGAAAACATAATCAACCACAAATAATACGAAAAGCACTTAAAGAATGCCGAAATGGCGAGATGGAGAGAATAAATTAAAGTTGGCATGGTTTTAGATTACCAACCTATGAAGCAGAGAAGTGCTTCTGTAAATGTTGCAAGAATTGGAGCTTGATCGAAGAGAAAACCGCGAATCCGCAAAATAAATGTGTTCTTGATGCTTGTGCCTTCTTGCACTTCCGATAAGTCGAAATTTTCACAAAAATCAGTAGCTTCTTCTTTTACAATCCACAATTCAATGGAGGTTAAAGGCTAAGCTTTAAGATCTTCAATTTTCAATGTGAAACTTGAAGAGCTTCTTCAAAAAAGCTTTGGTGAAAAGGGAAATGGAGGAAAAGTGAGAGAGAAAAAGTGATTCTAGAAATTGTGAGAGAGTGAAAAAAAATTGGGAACCTTTTGCTTTGAAGTGATTAATGATTATATAGAGGCTAAGCTTGGATCTAGGTTTGGGAATGGAGTTAGGTTTAGGAATGGAGTTAGGTTTGTAGTTAGTTAGGGTCAGGGTTGGAGAGGGAATATTCCTTGGAATATTCCTTGGAATATTCCTTGGAATATTCCATGGAATACTCTAGAATGTTGTAGAACATGGTAGAAGCATCCAAGGGAAAAGGAGTGGAATTGAAGTGGAAAAAATAAGAGGGGAAGAAATGAAAGGAAATGTGGAAGGAAAGTGGAAGGAAAACAGAGGGAAAGTTGAAATCTTCCTTTTTTTTGGTTGGTTAGCTTGGAAGTGGTTTGGATTATTTTTGGTATATTATTTTTTCTCTTGAACTCCAGTGTTTGGCAAGCCTCGATCAACCACACACCACATGCGTATGCAAAGGATGTTGATTTATTTATTTATTTATTTTTCAAATGTGATGCAATGATATGCGGAATGATGCGGGAATGAAGCACACACTGCTCGAGGTTGATTATAAATAAGAGGGCAAATTTTGGGGTGTTACAGCTGCCCCTATTCAATCACTGTAGACTTGAATGGATGATAGCAGTTGCTTTCAGACATTTGAAGTATGCAGGGATTGAATACTAAAAACAACCAGAAAATTTGCACTCGGTGGAAGAAGAAGAGGGAAATAAACCCAACCATCTGGACTCTGCTTGGGGAGAACTCGGATGTGAAGAGTAGTAATCTGATGAATGCTTTGGAATAACGCTGGGAGATTGTTGATTTGCCACGCTATAGGTGAACTTTTGTTGGGTTATTAATGACATGCCACGTAACAGGTGGTCTTCTGAATGCTTTGCCACACTACGGGGGTCACTGCTCGCTACGAGAGCCTTTTATTTCTACCACACTACGGGGGCGCTCTTCTCATTATGGGAGACTTTTGATACATTGTCGCCCTGAGAATGGACCTTTGCTCGCTCTACGGGGATACTCTACCACATTGCGGGGCACTTTGGAAATCTTGCCACTCTACGGGGATACATTGCTCAACTACGGGAGACTTTGAAAATTCGCCACACTACGGGGGCACATTGCTCAGCTACGGGAGACTTCTGCTCACTACGGGAGACTTCAATGTTTTGCCATACTACGGGGGCTGCTGCTCGCTATGGGAGACTTTGGCTCACTACAGGAGACTTTTGCTCACTACGGGAGACTTCAATGTTTTGCCACACTACGAGGGCTACTGCTCGCTACGGGAGACTTTGGCTCACTACAGGAGACTTTTGCTCACTACGGGAGACTTTGGCCCACTACGGGGGACTTTTGAAATTCTCCACACTACGGGGGGCAGATTGCTCACTACGGGCGACTTTGTCCCACTACAGGGGACTTTTTCTCACTACGGGAGACATTGGCCCACTACGGGGGACTTTAGCAATTCGCCACACTATAGGGGTTGTTGCTCACTATGGGAGACTTTAAGAATTCGCCACCCAGAGGATGGACTTTGGTCAGTCTGCGGCTGGACTTTAAGAATTTGCCACCCAGAGGATGGACTTTGGCCAGTCTACGGCTGAACTTTAAGAATTTTCCACTCTGAGGATGGACTTTGGTCAATCTGTGGTTGGACTTTGGATAAATTGTCACACTGCGGGTGGACTTTGGCCAATCTATGGTTGGACTTTAAGAATTTGCCACCCAGAGGATGGACTTTGGCCAATCTGCGGTTGGACTTTGGATAAATTGCCACGCTGCGGGTGGACTTTGGATATCAACCTTGGATTGAGCACGCATACGTTGAACTACATGACATAATGCCCCATGACATTGGGGGATAGATACAAAGAGAATTCCTGACGCGGAAATAACAAATCTTTGCTGACTCTATGGGGAATACAAATGGTTGCCGATATCTCTGCTGGAGAAGGGTTTGACTAATTTGTCTCGACTTATTACCTTTGCCAAAAATAAATTGGACTTTAGATTTGAAGGCCCTGCTAGGGGATGCCTCAACTGCTGGGGATTGAATATCACTCATAAGATTTCGCTGATGATCAGCAACTTTTCGACGTAGCTGGGGAAAGACCTGTCAAGGCTTTGTTGAGGAGAACTCTCTTATCTACCTGAATTTTTCGAACCTCTGTGGGGAGGGAAACCGTTGAGCTGACTGCCGAGATTTCTGGATTCTTGTAAGAAATGCTTCACTACGGGATGACGACTCTTGGTAGGGATAATCCTTATTGCTCTGCTGGGGAAGAGAAGGATTTGGTTTGAGATCTGCTGGGAAATAAGATCAAGGAAACCTGCTGAAGAAAGGTTTGGCGACTTTATTGGGGATAACATCCATGCGCCTGTTGGGGATAACGAAACTAAATCGCGTCCTGCTTGAGGAGGAAAGACTTCTAGTAGTCTCATGTTAGGGATCATTTGTTTTTATCCGGACTTTACCTTAAGAGGATTTTACAAAAGACTTGGTGTCTTTAAACTCTTCAGGAGTATAATTGCCCCGGTATTCTGAACTTCCGATTATTTGTCTTCGGGAAAGAATGAATCCTCGTGCGATTGGGGTGGCTTGCCCCCAGATGAGTCTTTGACTAATTGCTCTGGGAGATATATGAATCTCGAGGTGATTTCCCCAGATTGGTTGGCTCTTACCGTGACTGGTTGGGAACATCCTTATTCAATGGAGCTTTCTCGGAAAAGTGCACCTCGACGTGACTATCTTTCAGAAGTTTTAGACTTCTCAACTTGGCAAGCTTAAGCTTCTAGACTGAATTTCCACATGTGAGTTTTTTATGATGTCAAACAAATGTATGCAGGCAGAAAATGTTTATTCTAAGAATGGAAATTCTAATGCAACACACGTGTTAATCTTGAAGTTTTGAAAAGGTGTCGCAAGCCTTTGTGAGCGAATCACTGGTTAAGATGCAACATTATTTTTGAATGAAAGTATGCACATGCAATACCAATAAGGATCTTTTAGTACAACTCATAGGAGTCATGAACGCGACCTCGTGGTAGTATGCTCTCAAAGTAACCCTGTTTCAGTTAGGACTTCTAAGGGTCATATCGTGGCCTGGTTCACGGTTATAGAAACAAAGGATATAGGCTCGAAGTTTATATGTGCCCACTCCTTTTCGTGATGTCCTTCATTCCTATGTTCAGCTAATCTTCACAAGCTCTCACCTTTCAAAAGGTTTCGTGTCGATTGAGGAACCATTGTTGTTATCGGTTCAAACACCAATCAGGTTATCGTTTGGAGTCAGTCACCCATTTGTCTTCCGTGTCTGTATCACATGACTTTGTTCTTGTTTGAGGATCTTTCTTGTGTAATCCTTCTCGTCTTTCACTTTTGCGTTATTTTACTTATCCCAAACTTTTACCTGGACTGATTCTTGTGAATCTTTGATTGTAAAGTCCAGCGGGATGCCCTAACTTTTGCCTAAGTCGCTTGTTTTCAAGTTTCGACTTAGCGGGCTTTTCATTTCCTTTTTTTAACAAATCGTGTGACACTGTTTATCTTGATTGCTCCGCGAGGGTTGTGACTGCCTCATTATTTGGTCGATGAAGGATAACGATTGTGGTTTCCAATCTTTGGAACTCTTGATTTGGATAACCATTGTGGTTTCTGGTCTTTGGAGCTCTTGATTAGCATAGTGGAATGTAATGGATCCTCAAATACACTCCTTTATGAAAGCCTGAACGCTTGGTCCGACTAGCTGACATCTACCCTGCCCCTGTGTTACATGTTAGGGTTTTTCATGCGAGAAGAAACTCCTACTTCAATGCTCAAGGGGGTTAGCAAGGGTCTATCTCCCTTATAACTCCAGTGTTTAGGGATTTGAAACAAAGCATGTACATCGTAAACAGGGTCTTATTAGAGAGCACACAATTAGAGATTCTAACGTTATTTTTTCGTCATTCTCCTTCATAGAGTTTAAGCATGACAAATGGTATTACAATATACACATACAAAATTATAAGTGAATGCAAATGAATTGCTTCAAGAAAAACATGTGAGTTTTATTATTGCTGACATTCAAAAGCAACTAAATTTCATACATGTATACAAATGTTTAGCAAATAAAAGAAACTACAAATGAAAATGAAGTAAAGAAGCTGAATATTGCCATTGTTGAGGATGCTTGACTCCGTCTGGACCTGTCAGTCTTGGATACTTTCAGTGATCAATAGCTTTCTCACGGACTTGTAATCTTCGAGTTGCAGCTGTATACCCAACCATGGCAATCATCTGACTTTTACGCGAGACGTCTGAAGGAAATAGTATAGCCGGGGAGTAAAGTTGTCTTATAAGGTTGCTCGGAAAGACCTGACGATCTTCTGCCTACGTATCTCCATTGACCCATGACCAAAGGAGAATTAGAGCGACATAGTTCCCCTCAATAGGGATGAAAATGCATTGAAGAAAAACAAACAAACAGTTGCCATTGCTGAGAGTATCTGAATACTGATGGCTTTATTTACTTCCCGAAGATTACAGCTTAACGTGGACCATCTGGTAAAACAACCGTGACACTGGCTCCGTTGTGATTAGGCATTGGATTCTGGAGTACATTTGGGTGAGGCACAAAATTGATCGCTTTGGAGTCAATTAGGTCTTGTACCTTGTTCTGAAAAGCCCAACATTTCTCAATACTGTGCCCCTGGGCGCTCGAATGGAATTCGCATCTGGCATTTACATCAATGTTTGGAGGTAGATTATCAGGAGAAGGAGCTCTCATGGTACGAAGCTCAACCATGTTCAACTTTAGCAGCTCTGGAAGCAATATAACATATGGGCATGGGATGGGATCAAGTCTGGAGTTTCTCGCTCCTGTTCTTTCCTGATTTGGTCTATATGCCTGATATTGCTGATCTTGAGGTTGTGGTTGAACCTGTGGCATAATAGTCACTGCAGCTGTTTGGTAGTAACCTTGAGAACGACCTTTGTCTTGGCCCCTATACACAACATTGGTCTCGCCTTCTCTTCGTCTTTGGTCATTGCCAAAAGGTTACTTCACACCAGAAGAACCAACACTGCTTGCATCCTGGGTCTTTCCTAATTTCAGGAAATTTTCTATCCTTTCTCCAGCGATGACAATATCTACAAAACCGATGGACGAGCAAGCGGCCTAACGATCCAAGTATGCACCTTGCAAGGTGCCCATGAACATGTCTTCCATTTCCCGATCGAGCAATGGAGGTTGAACCTGTGCGGCCAGCTCACGCCACCTCTGAGCATACTGCTTAAAACTTTTCTTGGGTCCTTGAGACAAATTCTGCAACTGAGTGTAGTTTGGAGCCATATCAATATTGTATTGATATTGCTTGAGAAAAGCTTCAGCTAAATCTTTCCAGCATCGGATAGAGACCCTACTCAGCTTCATGTACCAGCTCAATGAAGCTCCAGATAGACTATATTGGAAGAAATGCATCCAAAGTTTCTCGTCATCAGTGTGAGCCGAGATTCTTCCAGAGTATGCATGAATGTGAGTTCTAGGGCACGTGTTTCCGTTGTACTTGTCAAATGATGGCACCTTGAACTTGGGAGGGATTATGACTCCTGGCACTAACCCAAGACTAGTTACATCGATGCCCAGGGAATTCTGACATTCCATGGCCTTAATCTTCTCTTCCATCTCTTCATACCTTCGATTGTTGACCTCATTCATATTACCCATATCAGCATCCAGTAGAGTGAACTTGTTTTCTTGCGTGTCTTCATTACGGGCCGCAGTCCCATTTAGATTTGGCCCTCTGTTACAGGCAGTGTTAGGATCCACATTCTCATTCGGTGTTCCAGTATGAGCATTCACATGGGGTTGCTCAACCATCAACATGAGACGCTCCTGGTTTTGGGCCATGCCAGTCGTCATTTCCATAAACTGATCCATCCTCTGTTAGAGCTCATTGAGATCAATCTGCATTCTTTCAGCCATTCTCACTTGGTTTCTTTTTGTTGGATACCGATGAACGCGTTGACCAACTATATTGCCTGAAGTTGAATAAGTTAGGAAGTCCTAATAACCTGTAAAAATGCAAAATATGCGTATGATATGTTCATGAGGATGCGACATGCGACCCTGCAAATGAGTAAGCATGTGTTAGTAATGTGTTGTACCCCAAAATTTTCCCTCTCACAATCAAGACAATATCTCTCAATACTTCTAAATGATCATAAAGTCCTCAAGACTTCCAATTGATCAAAAAGTGTGAAAGTTTACCCAGACAATGCCTCCTCCTAAGCAAAGTGTCCAAAACTAGGGTTTTGAGTTTCCTCAGGTTAAAATGATTTTCAAGGCCTCAAGTGAGCTTCATAACATCCTAAATGTATTCAATAATCCCCATGTCAAGTTTCAAGGCTTTCCCAATAAGTTTGACCAGTCAAATGATCAGATATGCAAAAATCAATCAAAGTAGTTAAAAAGTCAAACTGAGGTCAACTATGGTCAAATTAAAGTCAAACTTCAAGATTGTTTTGCCAACATCAAGATTATGAAGTAAAATTCATCATTTTATCAAGTTTTGATCATGATTCATCAAGAAAGTTTCAAATCATCAATAATCAGAAGTTTCTAAATTAGGGTTTTCTTAAGGAAAGTCAATTAAACTTTGACCAGCCATAACTTTCACATACTTCATCAAAAAATTTCCATCCAAATCTCATTTTGAAGGAAATTGAATTCTCTACAACTTTGTGTCTCACAAGCCAAGCCTAAAAATGCTTCATTTGGAAGGTATGAGCTAAGACATTATAGGTCCTTTTAAAAGTCAACTTTTTCCAAAGCTCATAATTTGAAAACGGTAAAAGATATTGACATGAGACCAAAAGGTTTGGTTAGAGAACTCTTTAAGCATTCCAAAAAGTCCAAGAACACCTTCATAGACTTAAAATTGAGAGAGTTATGCCTTGACAAAGTTGGGAAATGTTTTAGGGGTACATTGAGCAAACGAGGTCTTAAATCCAAATTTCTCCAAATGGGCTTGTAATTTTGTAATCCAATCTTCATAAAACCATCAAGCACGACCCAATGACAAGGATTTCTGTTTTTTATTATTTATTTACTATTTATTTGGATTTTATTTACTAAAATTCAATTTAAATATGAATTAAATATAAATCATTGAAGATAAATTTAGAATGATTGGAAATCAGTTAAAACCAGATTGGACCTAAAATAGAAAGTATTCATTTGATTTTTTGAACTTTAATGGTGATTAATTTCTTCATGATCGAGTTACTTCACAAGCCCAAAAATCCATCAGATATTTGACCTAATTTACTTCTCTATAAGTAGATGAAGTCAACCAATGCAGAAGGACACAAATTCATTGCCTCCAAGAACAAGAACAAAGTCAAAAATTTCAAGAAAAAAATTCAAAATCGAATTCTCATATTTTGTTGTTTTTCAGGTGTAACACGGTGGGAGAACTGACTTTAGTTAAATGTTGCGGATAGCAAGAGTCGCCACCGACTTTTATTTTATCCAAAGGAAAGGGCATAAAAGAACAGGAAAGACCTTAAAAGATTTTTGGGTTCGGGGGGTAGGTTATGTAAAGGGAAGGTGTTAGCACCCTTTACATCCATGGTTATCCATGGGCTCTTAGTTACTTAGCTCGCTTTAAAATGTTTTTGAAATGTGAAGTGTGTGAATAGAAACCTTCTTAAGTGTTTATAATGACCCATGTACGGATGCGTATAAACCTTTGTTTTGAAAATTTGTTTGAAATGTGTGAAGTGTTTGAAATTGTTTTGAAGAATGAGCAAGTAACTATGAGGAACCTACCCTAAGCTTAAGTCTTTTCTGTTCTTGAATCCTTTAAATGGTAAGACTATCCCTATTATTAAGGAATAAGTAGTCATTACCTTGGATGTGTGGGACAAGTGAAGGGACATTTGTTTATGTAGGCAACTGTGGGGTGTATAAGCAATTTTGAAGGGACTATCATCTTTATTCGAAAGGGACAAGATCATTACGAAGGCAACATTCGAAAGGGACTTGATCTTTTATTTGTTAAGGGACTAGATGATTTTATTTTGAGGGACTTTTGCTTTATACACCCTACTTGACCTTTTTGATTAGGCAACATGAGAGGTATCCCTAAGGAAGTGAAATGGCGATCAAAGATCGACTTACGTGTGTGAGTGTACAATTTTTAATATTTATCTTTAAATTTAAATGATCTAAATTAATTTTAAAATACAAATATGTTTACACTCCCTATTTACTAACCATAGCATAAAATATAAATAATAAACATTATTAATAAAATATTACACCAGGGAACAATTACATAATAATAATAAAAGCAATTTAAATAAATAAGCAAAATATTAAATAATAATAATAATTGGGTTAGGGAAATAATAATAATAAAAATAATCACAATGTGGTTAGTAATAATAAAATATCATATAAACGTAATTAATAATAATAATAATGAAATAAACAAAAATATTATGATAATTAAAAATTCAATTTTATAAACAATTATTATTTAATATTAAAATATAAATATTTATACTAATTATTATAAAGTTTTAAGTTATATGTAAATTATAAAATTAAATTAATTATGAACATATTATGAAAATAAATTATAAATTACAAAAAATAAATTAGTAATTTTTAAACATATAATAAAAATTATTTACATGCAAAATTAAAAATATAAACAATTTATGTCATATTTATATATTATAAAAATAGGGTTAATTATAATTATATTTACAAATAAGAACTATTATAATATATATAATAAAATAAACTAACATTTGTATGATAATTAAAGTTTATAAAAAAAAGGTTATTAGAATTAATCAACATGAATTAGGGTTTATGAAAATTTTAAAACTAAGAAGATTAGGTTTAGAATTTAATTATCAACTAATTTTAATTAGAAAAACAAATAATAATAATTAAAACAAAAAAATAAAAGAGAGAAAGAAAAAAAGGGGAGGCCTGGTTTTGAACCCAGGACCTCCCAATACCTGGAAAAGCATCCATCCACTGGGCTGGCCTACGCGCAGGTGACAAGAGGGAGGGTTCCATTGCTTTTGTTGTTGTTCCTGAAGAAATTATGAAAAATAAACAAAACCAAAAGGCCTGGGGGGATCGAACCCAGGACCTTCAAACATCACACAAACACATTAACCATTCCAGCTGGGAGAGTGCACCTGTTAGTATGGTGACTACAATGCACAATATATTCAAACTGCTAATTAAATGAAAAAATAAGAAAAAAGTGGTCTGGTCTAGGAATCGAACCCAGACCCTCAAGCAATACGCGCACGTTCACAACCAACTGAGCCAGTCATACAATTGTGAAACAATATCAAAACCAAAACAAAAAATATTATGTCCAACATTCAAAATCTGAAATTCGCGCCAGGACATCATCTTCTTCCTTGGATTACCTGCGAAAATTGATACGATTTTTCCTGCGAAATTTCATGCGTGTTCTTCCATATTCATGCCCTACGAAACTCAAACATCAAGTAAATGGTACAATTACATCAAATTGGTTATATCAATGAATTCCTTATTATTCATACAGTCAATCCACATTGTTAGAATTTATTTATATTGTCCAAATCACAAAACCCTAAATTGGCCGTTCAAACCCTAACAATGGTGGAATGCGATTGAGGTCACTAAACATCAAGGTTGCTGCCCAGAAACGTTCCTAGCACTATCACAAACATCAAGCAATCATCAAATATCATTTAAAACAAACAAATATATGAAATCGAAAAACTCATATTCAAGAACAAAGCATGATTCGGTTTATGCTATATGATAGGCTTTAGATGCAAATGATCATTGGTACATGATCAGTGAAGTCCAGGGATCATTCTTATGTCCTTAAAATACCTTCAAATGCCTTGTAGTATGGAAACCGAATTTGACTTTTGTGAGGTTTTTTTGAAAATATGAACTTACTCTTAGGAGGCTGAAATTCGTGTTCTATGATTAGGGTTATGTTATGTACTTATAGTGTGATGAATTTAGGTCAGAAAACTTGATGTTTGTGTGAAAGATTTGATCCAAAAAGATTGAGAAAGATAAGCTTTGAAATTCAAATATTTTTGCATAAACACTTTCTATTTCAAGCCAATCACCATTATTTTTGTATCATTCTGATCCATATTGAATTCATGACCTTCTAGAACAAAAAAATAATTTTAAATCTTCACACTTGATATTTTATTTAAATTTAAAATGATTTTTAGTATAAAAATCATAATAAATAAATTAAATAAAATAAAAATTATGAAAATATCAAATAATTTTCGTGCATGATGTCATGGATTGCTTTGGGTCATTAAAAGTTCAGCCCACTTAGCAAAATTTGGTTTTAAACCTCCATTTGCTTCATAAACTTCCCTAAAATTTCCCAACTTTGCAAGGGCACACATCCTTCAATTTTAATGCTATGAGGGTGTTCTTGGACATTTTGGAAAGCTTGAAGAGTCCTCTAACCAACCCCACTGGTTTCATGTTCATATCATTTACCATTCTCAAGTTATGCCCTTTTGAAGTTGTTGACTTTTTGTTGACTTTCAAAAGGACCTATAATGTCTTAGCTCATACCTTCCAAATGAAGCATTTTTGGGCTTGGCTTGTGAGACACAAAGTTGTAGAGAATTCAATTTCCTTCAAAATGAGATTTGGATAGAGAATTGGTGATGAAGCATGTGAAAGTTATGGCTGGTCAAAGTTCAGTTGACTTTTCCTAAAGAAACCCTAATTTAGAAACCCCTGATTCTTGATGATCTGAAATATCCTTGATGAATCATGATCAACCCTTTATAAAATGATGAATTTTACTTCATATAATTGATGTTGGCAAAAAATCATGAAGTTTGACTTGGGTTTGACCACAGTTGACCTCAGTTTGAATTTTTAACTGCTTTGACTGATTTTGATTTATCTGATCATCTGACTGAGTAAACCTTTGAGAAAAGTCTTGAAACTTGTCATGGGGGTTCTTAAACACATATAAGATGTTATGAAGCTCACTTGAAGTCTTGGAAGTTCATTTAGCCTGATTAAAGTCAAAACCCTAGTTTTGGATGCACTGCTTAGGAGGTGCATTGTCTGAGGGAATTGTCAACTCTTCTGACTATTTGTGAACTTTGTGAACCTTGTGAACCATCATAAAATGTCTTGTGAACCTTGTGAACCTCATGGGAAGTCTTGTGAACCTTGTGATCCTCATAAAGTATCTTGTAGACTTCATGAACCTCATGAAAGGTCTTGTAAGTATTGTGAACCTTGTGAACCTCATAAAGTGTCTTGTAAACTTTATGAACCTCATGAGAGGTCTTGTGAACCTTGTGAACCTCTTAGTACACAAAGCCTTGTATTGTGAGGGTAAATTTTGGGGTGCAACAGCTGCCCCTGTTCAATTTTCTGAAACCTGAGGGGTTAGATTGGTATATGTGCCAGTCGTGACCTGGAAGGTTGAAGGGGATTGAACACAAAAGCCCAAAAATTTGCACTCACCAGTGCGTAGAGTAATATTGATGACTGGTTGTATATGCTTGAGTGGGCTTAAAGATGCAACTTGGAGACAAGTTCTTCGAATACATTTCTTGGAGGATATAGCAGTCCAAAATATGAAGATATAATGATAGCTTTCAGGAAGATAAACAACGTCTTGAGGTAATGGTGATAGCTTTCAGGAAGATTAACAATGTCCCGAGGTGGTGGTATGCTTTCAGAAGGATAAACAACATTCTGAGGAAATGATATGCTTTCAGGAGGATAAACAACGTCCTGAGGTAGTGGTAATAGCTTTCAGGAAGATAAACGACGTCCTGAGGAAATGATATGCTTTCAGAAGGATAAACAACGTTCTGAGGTAATAATATGCTTTCAGGAGGATAACAACGTCCTGAGGGAATGATGTAACCTTTGGGAAGATAAACAACGGCCCAAGGTAATAATATGCTTTCAGGAGGATAAACAACGTCCTGAGGGAATGATGTAACCTTTGGGAAGATAAACAACGGCCCAAGGTAATAATATGCTTTCAGGAGGATAAACAACATCCTGAGGTAATGATATGCTTTCAGAAGGATGAACACCGTTCTGAGGTATAAGAAGCTTTCAAGAGGATAAACAACGTCCTGAGGAAATGATAACTTTTGGGAAGATAAACAACGTCCCAATAGTCACAATTTGTTGATAAAATTTGTCTGCTGGAGAATTAACCTGAAAACAAGGTAGCATTCTGTATGATAATATTAGCTTATGTATTATGTATGCATGTAAGATATGATGCACCTAAGTAATGTATTATATATTTATGTGTATGTATGTTATGGTATGATGTAAATGATGTATGTATGATATGATGCTGCCTGAAGCGTCTGGATATCTTCGTATAACAACTGCTGGCCTGGGAAAATAAATCTCGATTCGTTGCTGAAGAATATGAGGAACTCGTTCCCGTCTTGTTTGATAATATATTATACATAACCTCCCGTCTTCGTTTGATAGTAGGGTATACATAACCTTCCGTCTGCTGGGGATAGCAAGGTATACATAACCTCCCGTATTCGTTCGATAGTAGGGTATACATAACCTCCCGTCTTCGTTCGTCGTACTCCTATTGGAAAGTAAATTCCCGAATATCCGTATGAGGATAAAAGAGATGGATATAAATTTCAGGGGAGATATGACTTGAAGTACTTCATGAAGATGGATTTGCCCTACTGGGGATTTGTAACTGTCTTATAGGGGTGAACCTGGTGAAGCTTCGTTGGAATCCTTCCCTCGTTTGTCCTTAGTAAATACTATTACTGCATTTTCATGCATTTCTGGTAAACATCAATCATATTAAGCATTTATGCATTTCTGGTAAACATCAATCATATTCAAAAGCATACATACATTCAAACACAACCAATGGACGTTTCGCTTATGTAAATAGGGTAAAAGTAAATCTGGATTCAAAGATGGAATTTTATTTATATCAAAAAGTGACCCATACATGGGTAAGTTTGTACAAGGAGACATAAATCCTAGTAAGAGAATTTTGTCATAAAATTTTACAAAACAAGGAGAATCAGCTATGTGGAAATAATCCTATTGAGTTTCAATTTTACTATTGTCATTATCTTCAAGTATCTCATCTTCTGCTGTTGAGACGGAAACGATTGGATTGAGCTTTATCTGTTCAAACTTGAGTAAGTAACACAACTGGTTGCAGTTTCATGAGTGATCCAAATGAGACATAGTCATACGCTTTAATCCCTAACTTTTGCCTGGATTGCCCTTTCAGGTTTTCAATCCACCGGGATACCCTTTTTTGCCCAAGCCGCCTTTTCAGGTTTTCGACTTGCCGGGTGTACATCTTTTTATATATATCCCTAATTTTTGCCCAAACCCTTTTGGTTTGCCGGGATGCCCTTATTTTTGCCTAGGCCAGTCAACCTAGCGGGTCTCTTTTTATGCGTAGTATTTTTTAACTATGTCTGCGTTTACAGGCTGTGGGAAGTCTTCACCATCCATAGTAGTAAGTATCATGGCACCTCCTGAGAATACTGTATTGACTACAAATGGTCCTTCATATGTAGGAGTCCATTTGCCCCTAGGATCACCCTGTGGTAATATGATACGCTTGATTACCAAGTCACCAGCCTGATATACCTTAGGTTTAACCTTCTTGTTAAAAGCTTTGATCATTCGTTTCTGGTACATCTGACCATGACAAACTGCTGCTAGCCTCTTCTCATCAATCAAATTTATCTGGTCCAGTCGAGTCTGAATCCACTCATCTTCATCCAAGCCTGCATCCTTCATAATTCTTAAGGAGGGAATCTGAACTTCAATGGGCAGAACTGCTTCCATGCCATAGACTAAGGAGAATGGGGTTGCCCCTGTTGAAGTACGTATTGTGGTACGATAACCATGAAGAGCAAATGGTAACATCTCATGCCAATCCTTGTAAGTCACAGTCATCTTCTGTATAATCTTCTTAATGTTCTTATTAGCAGCTTCAACTGCCCCATTCATCTTCGGACGATACGGAGAAGAGTTGTGATGCTTAATCTTGAACTGCGTGCAGAGATCAGTAATCATAGTGTTGTTCAGATTAGAGCCATTGTCAGTAATAATCCTTTCAGGGATGCCATACCTACATATGAGATTATTCTTAATGAATCGAGCCACAACATTCTTGGTAACAGATGCAAATGAAGCTGCTTCCACCCACTTCGTGAAGTAATCAATAACAACCAGGATGAAACGATGCCCATTAGAAGCAGTTGGCTTGATCTCACCAATCATATCAATACCCCACATAGCAAAAGGCCAAGGAGCAGTCAAAACATTCAATGGTGATGGAGGTACATGTACTTTGTCAGCATAGATTTGACACTTGTGACATGTTCTGGAGTATTGATAGCAATCAGCTTCCATGGTAGACCAATAGTAACCTGCTCTCAATATCTTCTTTGCCATAGTATGACCACTAGAATGAGTGCCAAAGGTCCCATCATGCATATCTTCCATAATCTCAGCTGTTTCTTTCTTATCCACACAACGAAGCATAGTTGAATCATGATTGCGCTTGTACAAAACCCATTACTCAAAAAGAACTTAGCAGAAAACCTTCTCAGAAACTTCCTATCTTTGACAGATGCCCCTTCAGGGAACTCCTGAGCTTCAAGATATCTTTTCACTTCATAGAACCAAGGCTTTTCCTCTGTTTCTTCAGTGTTAATCTCATTGCAGTATGCAGGCTTCTCAAATCTATCAATAGTAATCTTGGGAGCTTCATCATCCCAACTGATCTCAAACATGGATGCCATGGTGGCCAAGGCATCTGCCAACTGATTCTCTCTTCGTGGAATATGTCCAAAGGTAATCTCTTTGAAATGTGGGATCAAAGACAACACATGCTCTCTGTAAGGAATGAGGTTATCATGCTTGGTATCCCAATCTCCTTTAATCTGACTTACTACCAGGGCTGAATCTCTATACACATCAAGGCACTGAATCTTCATATCAATAGCAGCTTTAATACCCAGGATACATGCCTCATACTCAGCCATGTTATTAGTACAATAGAAACAAAGTCTGGCAGTAATCGGGGTATGACAACCTTCAGGGGAACTAATCACAACACCAACACCATTACCAAGTGCATTAGAGGCACCATCAAAAACCATAGTCCATCGGGATCCTTGTTCAGGTCTGTCATATTGTCCAGGTTCTTTGGTAATAATCATAATGTCTTCATCGGGGAACTCAAAACTCATGGACTGGTAATCATCCACTGCTTGATGAGCCAAATGATCAGCTACAACACTACCTTTAATGGCTTTCTGAGTAGTATACTGTATATCATATTCTGTCAAGATCATTTTCCATCTTGCAATTCTTCCGGAGAGAGCAGGTTTCTCGAATATGTACTTGATTGGATCCATCTTCGAAATCAACAAGGTAGTATGGGTCAAGATATACTGTCTTAGTCGGCGAGCAGCCCATGCCAAAGCGCAGCAAGTTTTCTCGAGCAGTGAGTATCTTGTTTCACAGTCGGTAAACTTTTTGCTAAGGTAGTATATTGCCTGCTCTTTTCGACCAGACTCGTCATGTTGCCCCAATACACACCCCATTGAGTTGTCTAACACTGTTAAGTACATAATCAAGGGTCTTCCATCAACTGGTGGCATCAAAATTGGAGGTTCTAGCAGATATTTCTTGATTTCATCAAAGGCAGTCTGGCACTCATCATTCCACTCCATTACCTGATCTTTCTTCAATAACTTGAAGATTGGCTCACAGGTAGTAGTCAACTGGGAAATAAATCTTGCAATGTAATTCAATCGTCCCAAGAAACCTCTAACTTCCTTCTCAGTACGGGGAGCTGGCATCTCTCGTATAACTTTCACTTTTGCAGGATCCACTTCAATACCTCTTCCACTGACAATGAAACCCAGGAGCTTACCAGATCTAACTCCAAAAGTACACTTGTTTGGGTTCAATCTCAACTTGTATTTCTTCAATCTCTCAAACAACTTATTCAGATGATCAAGATGTTGCTCTTCATTCTGGGACCTGGCTATCATATCATCCACATATACCTCTATCTCATGATGAATCATATCATGAAACAAAGCCACCATAGCACGTTGATATGTTGCCCCTGCATTCTTCAAACCAAATGGCATCACCTTATAGCAAAAAGTGCCCCACTGTGTAACAAATGTTATTTTCTCCATATCTTCAGGTGCCATCTTGATTTGATTGTAACCAGAGAAACCATCCATGAAAGAGAATACCTTATGCTGAGCAGTATTGTCTACCAAAACATCAATATGAGGAAGTGGAAAGTCATCTTTGGGGCTGACCTTGTTCAAATCTCTGTAGTCCACACACATACACACCTTACCATATTTCTTAGGTACCGGCACCACATTTGCAACCCACTGAGGATAAGAAGTCACAGCTAAGAACCCTGCATTGAACTGTTTCATTACCTCTGCTTTGATCTTCTCTGACATTTCAGGACGCATACGACGAACCTTTTGCTTCTTTGGACGACAATCTTCTTTTACTGGTAAACGGTGAACCACAATGTCCGTATCCAACCCTGGCATATCTTCGTAAGACCAAGCAAAGATCTCCACATAGTCACGTAGCATCTGAATCAATCTGCTCTTGACACCATCCTCTAATTCAGCCCCTATCTTGACTTCTTTCCTGTTTTCTTCAGTTCCTAGATTCACAACTTCGACTGACTCTTCATGTGGCTGTATGGCTTTTTCTTCTTGTTGTAACAACCTAGCAAGCTCTACAGGTACTTCACAATCGTCCTCATTTCCGTCTTCAGTTTGATAGATCGGATTCTTGAAATTATAATTGGCAATAGTAGAACTGTTATCAACAGGATCCAGAGTGGATGAGGATCTGCATTTTAGTGATGTGGGTGTGTGTAAGAACACATAGCTGATAAAACAAAAATAAAAGAAAAGAAAGACAAGGAACACAATATTTACGAAAACGAAACGTCCACTGATTTTTATTGAATGAAGTATGCAAATGAAATGACAGCCCATAACAAGCACACCATTATGCCCCGGGTAAGGCACAAGGCTTGAAAGTTTCATTGTTCAAGAAATTACAAACTTAAAAAGCAACAACACAGTAATAGTATTTACTCCTGACTAAAGGAGATAGGAATAACATCTTCAGCTTTCCAGTTATTGAGCCCAGCACCCACAGTAGGAAAAATCCAAGCATCCAAGTTGTAGTCTTCATCATAGTCACCCACAACATTGATCTGGTTCTTCATAATCCCCTGATTGGTGATACGAACAGCACGAGCACGACAAACAGCCTTCTGGGACTCTGCAGTGAAACCCAAACCAAAGTTGTCAGACTTGTATGGAATATCAGGAAGCTGACCCCAAATAGTACAACCACCTTCATCCACCACAGCTCTAGCATCTTTAAGGGAGGCCATTGTAGGAGGTACTCTGGTGACCACAGGAACTTTCTTGACAACAGGAGGAGCTTCATAATCATTAACAATCCAAGGAACCACTTCAAATGTCTGACACGAAGTTTCAACATATTCACCTTCCACTTCCAGATACTTAAAGGTGTTCACATGGCTGACAAAATATTCTTCCTCTCCATAGACAGTAACAACCTTTCCTTCTACCGGATATCTCAACTTCTGATGTAATGTAGAGGTTACAGCACCTGCCCCATGGATCCAGGGACATCCCAGCAAACAAGAATACGACGGACGAATATCCATGACATAAAAAGTAGCATTGAAAACCTGAGAACCAACTTTGATTGGGAGATCAATTTCTCCATGCACCACTCTTCTCGAACCATCAAAAGCTTTCACCACTATATTACTGGGTTTCAACACAGCATCTTCAGGACTCAGCTTATTCAGGACTTCTTTGGGCAACACATTCAGAGAGGAACCATTGTCTATCAATACATGTGACAGGGTAGTGCCCCTGCATTCAATGGAGATATGCAGAGCCCTGTTATGATCCCTCTTGGCAGGAGTCAAATCAGCATCAGAGAAACCTAACCCATTATCATAGGTCAGGTGGGCCACACAATTCTCAAACTGGTCAACAGAAATTGCATTGGGTACATGAGCAGTCTTCAGAAACTTGATCAGAGCTTTGGCATGAGCCTCAGAACATAACAACAAAGACAGCATAGAAATCTTGGAGGGAGTATGCCCCAACTGATCAACAATGTCATAATCACTCTTGCGAATGATTTTCAATACTTCTTCCATCTGCTTAGCAAGATCATCAGCAGCTGGCACATCATTTGGTATAGGTTCAATAACAGGACCTTTGCCCCGAGCATCAGTGGTGGAGGTAGTAGCTGGAGTAACTGCATTCTTGGAGGTAACTGGAGGAGAGAATACTCTTCCGCTTCGTGTGATCTTACTAGATCCAACAATATTGTCAACATCAACAGGCATATCAGCTAAGGGTTCCTGCTTAACACCATGGATGTAAATATCAGACCCATAATGCCAAGGCACAACTTTATCAGACGTATACGGAATAGGACCAGGAGTGGTAATGACCAGAGGAGCCACTCTAGCTTCAGCAACAATCTTCACAGGGCCTTCAGCAGTAATCTTAATTGGACCCTTATGAGTGATTTTAACAGGACCTTTGGAAGTGATCCTTACTGGCACTCTATCAACCATATCAACCTCTTCAATCTTCCTACCTTTAGTAATATGATCCACCATACTCTCCACAGAAGATGGAGTCCTCTCAAACACTATAGTATATTTATCCATGAGACGTTGAATTCCATCTCTCAATCTCCAGCAACTATCCGGTTTATAGGTACAATACAAACAATCTTCACGACAACCTGGAAAGAACCCAGCTTGTACTAACTTCTTCTTGATAATAGACAATGGTGTGGTCAACTCTGCAACTGAATAGATATGTAAATCTTCCTCAATGGCATTGACAGTCTTCTCATGATTAGGCATGGGAGCAGTAATCACATTTGGAGTACCCGGAGGGTCAAACTCAATCTCTCCAGCCTCAATCATATCTTGAATTTTGTTCTTCAAGACCCAGCAGCTATTAGTATCATGTCCCTGACAGTTTGAATGATATGCACAGTGTGCATTGGGATTGTACCTGGGAGAGGTAACATTAGGATTCTGAGGAGCCTCTTTCAGAGTGATAAGTTCAGCCTTCAACAAGTGTTGCAATGCCTGAGCCATTGACATGTTGATCTTAGTGAACTGTCTTCTAGCCCTCTGTTGGTTGCCCTGTGGCTGTTCTGGTGTTGTAGGAATTGGATTTGAAATATGCACTGCACTCACAGACTGATGCCTTCTATTACGATCAGGTTGACCATAAACAGCATTTGACTCCTTCTTCCCACTGGGAGGCTTCTTTGCAGCACCTGATGAAGAAGCACCCACTTGAATCTTGCCACTCCTGATACCACTTTCTACACGCTCTCCTGTCATTATCAACTCAGTGAAGCCAGATGATGAGCTTCCAATGAGATGACTGTAAAATGGACCATTCAACGTACACATGAACATATCAACTAACTCCCTGTCAGTCAAAGGTGGTTGCACTCTTCCAGCAAAGTCTCTCCACTTCTAAGCATACTCCTTAAAACTTTATTTGACACCCATAGACATGCTTTGCAGCTGCATGCGAGTGGGAGCTAGATCAGCATTGTATTGATACTGCTTATAGAAAGCTTCAGCAAGATCATTCCAATCCCGGATGTTAACACTCTCCAACTGATAGTACCATTCTAATTGAGCTCCAGATAAGCTCTCTTGGAAGAAATGGATCCACAACTTCTTATCAGCAGTGTGGGGTTGAATTCTTCTGACATAAGACCTCAGATGCAGCTTGGGACAAGAGACCCCATCATAAACAACAAAAGTAGGAACCTTGAAACCAATGGGTATGACTACCCCAGATATCAGACTCAAATCTTCAAAATCCAGCCCAGAAGATTTCTGCAACTCCATAGCATCCATTCTATCCACCAGCATCTTGAATTTGTCTTCATTAGGCTCATGGTAGTAATTAGCCTCAGAATCAGAGTCCCTCATAGTGTTGTGGAGACTACCTCCCTCTTTATCAGACTCTTCAGACTCATAGTCTTCAACTGGTTCTTTGGTTTTGGCAAGACCTTTGAACCTTCTTCCCATGTTGATCAGGCCACCTGACCTTCTAGTCTTCTTAGTCTTCTTGGCCAGCAGTGTCTTCAATTCATCCTGCCCCTTGGACAGGTTCAGGATCAGCTCTTGGAACTGTGCATTTTGTGCCTGGAGATCCTTAACTGTTTGTTCAAGAGCCATTGCTGAAATAAACAGCGAGAAGATAAGAAACCTGTGCACAATTATAAACCTGTGATGCAATGATATGGAATGTAAATGTATATGCAATGTTTTCAAGGACCGCAGGATTTAAATTTGCTTAAACAAACAAGAAGGTAACTTTTTATTAGTAATAAACTTGTTTTGCCTCTTAGGCTTACAGAAAATGAAATGCAGTAAATACAAGAGATGGGGTTTTAAGTCTCCCATGGACGTTTCCTCTTTGTGTTGAGGTATGAGTTGAGATTCCGCTCCTCGTGAAGTTGCTTTGTTAGTTCCAGGATTCTTTCTTGGCTTGCTTTGTAATGAGCCTCGAAAGTATCCCTTTGCTCCTTCAGTTGGATCCAAGATCTCTGTAAGTCTTCCATGTCAGTAGGCATGTCTGGGTGAAGGATGGTATAAGCAGTATCTCCTTCAGCAACAGGTTCCATGGTAACTGGCAGGATAGCAGGATATGGCATCATGAGAGTCTGAGCACGAGATCGCACCCATCTGAGATAAGCCTCCATAGGAATAGTGTACTTAGGCTCCAGAGTCTTGATGTCAACCTTGTTCACTTTCCCCCATGCTCGTATGAATCTCTGACGGTAACCTTGCAGATCGTTGTCGTAGTCAAACACAATACCCTGAATCAACATGTCATGTGGACCATCACTCTGAGCGTAACCAAACTGTCGTAAAGCTAGAGAGGGGTTGTAGGTGATGCCTCCTCTTATGCCTAGAAGTGGCACATTAGGAAACTCCCCACAACGGTCAATAATAGTGACATTCTCCATAGATCTGGAACACCAATGAATATCTGAATGCGAGAGTGACATGATCCTTTTGGACCACCTGAACCCTTGCTCATTCTTCATTACTGAGCGAGGAAGGTGAGAAATAAACCACCTAGAGAGCAAAGGTATGCAGCACATCAAAGTTCCTCTTGCCCTTGTAGTACGGGTGTGAAGAGAATGCAGGATGTCCCCAAGCAATGTAGGCACTGGATTGTGACTCAGGAATATGTTAATGGTATGCACATCTATGAACTGATCTGGATTGGGGAACAACACTAAGCCATAAATCAATAAGGCTAAGATATCCTCAAAAGCATCATAGCTCATAGCCTTCAAGAACATTTGAGCCTTCTCTATCAACACCTTAGCAAGAATACCCTTAACTCCGCTTCTCGTTTCTAGAATAATGTCAGACTTCTTCAGATGTAGAGCTGCAGCAATAACCTCAGGTTTAAGCTCTTTTTCCAAGCCTGAGAATGGTTTCTGATCAAGAACAGGTATGCCCAGAAGTTTGGAGAATTCCTCCATGGTAGGAACCAGCTGGTAGTCGGGGAATGTGAAGCAATGGTGCTTAGGATCAAAGAACTGAAACAGGACATTCATCATGTCTTCATTGAACCCTGAGGTGACCAGATCCAATAGGTGACCATGTCTTTTGATGAACTGGGAATGATCAGACACTTGAGAAACCAACTCTTTAAGCTTAAGAGGTATGCCTACAAAGTTGATCCTGATAGTGTTTCTACGAGCAGAAGTCATGGCCTGCAACAAAGAACAAAGATAAATCCCTTGGTCCTTGAAATGGTTAGGGAAAATGCTATGCTTATGATGCATGATGATGTCATGATGTTATGCTCAATCACAAACATGTGGCACACACAAACAAGTCACACAATAGCCTTAGGTTTAAAGGCTTGCATGAGGTTCAAAGGTAAGTACCCTCCCCTGAAGTTTAGATGGTTCATCCTGTCCTACAAAAGTAACCAGGTTCTAAGGGATCTCAATATCATTGATCCTTCACAAGGGTGGTTGTTCAGTAGGCAACTTACTTGCCAACCAAAACCCTCCAAGTTTAGAATCTCAATGAGCGTAGTATCGAGTATCAACCAACTTCAGTCTTCACCAAAGCCGGTTATCTCACTACTTTTCTAAAGGCCAAGATGGGATAACTAGGGTTCTAAAAGTTAGTTAGTGCATTGACAACATATGGCAGCCTCATGTTATCCTCAACTTGACTTAAGGAACATAAGCACCAACCAAGAAGTCACACTAACTATGGCCACCAGATCAACCATATCGGTATACGCCGTTCAGTTTCCTTGGTCTATTGCCATTTACCTAAGGTACACTAGATCCGGGTTAGGATCTTTCACACATAAGAGCACCCAACAGATAAGCATAAAGAAAACAAGGCAAACAATTTTAAAGTGATCTAATTCCTAAGGGTATCCCTCTTTTATTATTGTCCCCAGCAGAGTTGCCAGTTCTGTAACACGGTGGGAGAACTGACTTTAGTTAAATGTTGCGGATAGCAAGAGTCGCCACCGACTTTTATTTTATCCAAAGGAAAGGGCATAAAAGAACAGGAAAGACCTTAAAAGATTTTTGGGTTCGGGGGGTAGGTTATGTAAAGGGAAGGTGTTAGCACCCTTTACATCCATGGTTATCCATGGGCTCTTAGTTACTTAGCTCGCTTTAAAATGTTTTTGAAATGTGAAGTGTGTGAATAGAAACCTTCTTAAGTGTTTATAATGACCCATGTACGGATGCGTATAAACCTTTGTTTTGAAAATTTGTTTGAAATGTGTGAAGTGTTTGAAATTGTTTTGAAGAATGAGCAAGTAACTATGAGGAACCTACCCTAAGCTTAAGTCTTTTCTGTTCTTGAATCCTTTAAATGGTAAGACTATCCCTATTATTAAGGAATAGGTAGTCATTACCTTGGATGTGTGGGACAAGTGAAGGGACATTTGTTTATGTAGGCAACTGTGGGGTGTATAAGCAATTTTGAAGGGACTATCATCTTTATTCGAAAGGGACAAGATCATTACGAAGGCAACATTCGAAAGGGACTTGATCTTTTATTTGTTAAGGGACTAGATGATTTTATTTTGAGGGACTTTTGCTTTATACACCCTACTTGACCTTTTTGATTAGGCAACATGAGAGGTATCCCTAAGGAAGTGAGATGGCGATCAAAGATCGACTTACGCGTGTGAGTGTACAATTTTTAATATTTATCTTTAAATTTAAATGATCTAAATTAATTTTAAAATACAAATATGTTTACACTCCCTATTTACTAACCATAGCATAAAATATAAATAATAAACATTATTAATAAAATATTACACCAGGGAACAATTACATAATAATAATAAAAGCAATTTAAATAAATAAGCAAAATATTAAATAATAATAATAATTGGGTTAGGGAAATAATAATAATAAAAATAATCACAATGTGGTTAGTAATAATAAAATATCATATAAACGTAATTAATAATAATAATAATAATGAAATAAGCAAAAATATTATGATAATTAAAAATTCAATTTTATAAACAATTATTATTTAATATTAAAATATAAACATTTATACTAATTATTATAAAGTTTTAAGTTATATGTAAATTATAAAATTAAATTAATTATGAACATATTATGAAAATAAATTATAAATTACAAAAAATAAATTAGTAATTTTTAAACATATAATAAAAATTATTTACATGCAAAATTAAAAATATAAACAATTTATGTCATATTTATATATTATAAAAATATGGTTAATTATAATTATATTTACAAATAAGAACTATTATAATATATATAATAAAATAAACTAACATTTGTATGATAATTAAAGTTTATAAAAAAAAAGGTTATTAGAATTAATCAACATGAATTAGGGTTTATGAAAATTTTAAAACTAAGAAGATTAGGTTTAGAATTTAATTATCAACTAATTTTAATTAGAAAAATAAATAATAATAATTAAAACAAAAAAATAAAAGAGAGAAAGAAAAAAAGGGGAGGCCTGGTTTTGAACCCAGGACCTCCCAATACCTGGAAAAGCATCCATCCACTGGGCTGGCCTGCGCGCAGGTGACAAGAGGGAGGGTTCCATTGCTTTTGTTGTTGTTCCTGAAGAAATTATGAAAAATAAACAAAACCAAAAGGCCTGGGGGGATCGAACCCAGGACCTTCAAACATCACACAAACACATTAACCATTCCAGCTGGGAGAGCGCACCTGTTAGTATGGTGACTACAATGCATAATATATTCAAACTGCTAATTAAATGAAAAAATAAGAAAAAAGTGGTCTGGTCCAGGAATCGAACCCAGACCCTCAAGCAATACGCGCACGTTCACAACCAACTGAGCCAGTCATACAATTGTGAAACAATATCAAAACCAAAACAAAAAATATTATGTCCAGCATTCAAAATCTGAAATTCGCGCCAGGACATCATCTTCTTCCTTGGATTACCTGCGAAAATTGATACGATTTTTCCTGCGAAATTTCATGCGTGTTCTTCCATATTCATGCCCTACGAAACTCAAACATCAAGTAAATGGTACAATTACATCAAATTGGTTATATCAATGAATTCCTTATGATTCATACAGTCAATCCACATTGTTAGAATCTATTTATATTGTCCAAATCACAAAACCCTAAATTGGCCGTTCAAACCCTAACAATGGTGGAATGCGATTGAGGTCACTAAACTTCAAGGTTGCTGCCCAGAAACGTTCCTAGCACTATCACAAACATCAAGCAATCATCAAATATCATTTAAAACAAACAAATATATGAAATCGAAAAACTCATATTCAAGAACAAAGCATGATTCGGTTTATGCTATATGATAGGCTTTAGATGCAAATGATCATTGGTACATGATCAGTGAAGTCCAGGGATCATTCTTATGTCCTTAAAATACCTTCAAATGCCTTGTAGTATGGAAACCGAATTTGACTTTTGTGAGGTTTTTTTTGAAAATATGAACTTACTCTTAGGAGGCTGAAATTCGTGTTCTATGATTAGGGTTATATTATGTACTTATAGTGTGATGAATTTAGGTCAGAAAACTTGATGTTTGTGTGGAAGATTTGATCCAAAAAGATTGAGAAAGATAAGCTTTGAAATTCAAATATTTTTGCATAAACACTTTCTATTTCAAGCCAATCACCATTATTTTTGTATCATTCTGATCCATATTGAATTCATGACCTTCTAGAACAAAAAAATAATTTTAAATCTTCACACTTGATATTTTATTTAAATTTAAAATGATTTTTAGTATAAAAATCATAATAAATAAATTAAATAAAATAAAAATTATGAAAATATCAAATAATTTTCGTGCATGATGTCATGGATTGCTTTGGGTCATTAAAAGTTCAGCCCACTTAGCAAAATTTGGTTTTAAACCTCCATTTGCTTCATAAACTTCCCTAAAATTTCCCAACTTTGCAAGGGCACACATCCTTCAATTTTAATGTTACGAGGGTGTTCTTGGACATTTTGGAAAGCTTGAAGAGTACTTTAACCAACCCCACTGGTTTCATGTTCATATCATTTACCATTCTCAAGTTATGCCCTTTTGAAGTTGTTGACTTTTTGTTGACTTTCAAAAGGACCTATAATGTCTTAGCTCATACCTTCCAAATGAAGCATTTTTGGGCTTGGCTTGTGAGACACAAAGTTGTAGAGAATTAAATTTCCTTCAAAATGAGCTTTGGATGGAGAATTTGTGATGAAGCATGTGAAAGTTATGGCTGGTCAAAGTTCAGTTGACTTTTCCTGAAGAAACCCTAATTTAGAAACCCCTGATTCTTGATGATCTGAAATATCCTTGATGAATCATGATCAACCCTTGATCAAATGATGAATTTTACTTCATATAATTGATGTTGGCAAAAAATCATGAAGTTTGACTTTGGTTTGACCACATTTGACCTCAGTTTGACTTTTTAACTGCTTTGACTGATTTTGATTTATCTGATCATCTGACTGAGTAAACCTTTGAGAAAAGTCTTGAAACTTGTCATGGGGGTTCTTAAACACATATAAGATGTTATGAAGCTCACTTGAAGTCTTGGAAGTTCATTTATCCTGATTAAAGTCAAAACCCTAGTTTTGGATGCACTGCTTAGGAGGTGCATTGTCTGAGGGAATTGTCAACTCTTCTGACTATTTGTGAACTTTGTGAACCTTGTGAACCATCATAAAATGTCTTGTGAACCTCATGGGAGGTCTTGTGAACCTTGTGATCCTCATAAAGTATCTTGTAGACTTCATGAACCTCATGAAAGGTCTTGTAAGTATTGTGAACCTTGTGAACCTCATAAAGTGTCTTGTAAACTTTATGAACCTCATGAGAGGTCTTGTGAACCTTGTGAACCTCTTAGTACACAAAGCCTTGTATTGTGAGGGCAAATTTTGGGGTGCAACATCAGGCACTTTGAAGGTCCAAACATGATCCTTGATCATCCTTGATGTTATCCCAATCAACATTTGCATCCAAAACATATTCATATGCATAAGCCGATGATTAATTTTTTTATATTTTCGTTTTCTAATCTTGCTTACTCATGCGTTATCAATCACATTTGACATTATATTAATGTTTGTGATGATCAATAGAGTGATTCTGGGCAGGTTTCTTGAAGGTCCCTTGCCGGATTCATGAAACACCATATTTAGGGTTTCAAAAACTTTGAATTGGGATTTCGTTCACAAGCTAATTTTAGGCCAAATTAAGAACATATTTGAGTTTATTGGTTTGTATTTGTATGATATGGGTTACTAAACTGAATTTATTGTTGGTATTTTTAATGTTTGAGCATGCAGGACTTTTAGTGACGAACCAGAACCGTCACTATAAGCTTTTGTGACGGACAAAGTGTCACTATAGGCTAACTGGACGGCTGGAGGAAGAAGATGACTCCGCGCGCGAAATTCATTTTCAAATTTAGTTTTATTATTTAATTAATGTTTTGTGTTTCATATCAGTTAGAAGCAAGTGGCGTGGTGGTGAGCGTGTACATGTATGAGGCAGACGACCTGGGTTCGATCCCTAGGTTATTCTTTTTGTTCAAAATTCATTTTATTTTGCAGGTTTTTTTATATAATAATCAAGCTCTATCCTATAGACACGCAGCGCGCATAACTCAGTTGGTTGGTCTGCCTGTGGTGGAAGCAAGGAGTCATGGGTTCTACCCCAGGCTACAGCAGGTGAGTTTTCTGTCCTTTTTTTTATTTTTACAATTTTAATATATTTTATTATAATTATCATTATTAATATTAATTATAACTTTTTCTAAACAAATAAAAACCTATAATTATTTTATACATATGTAATTATAATTCAAATTTTATTTTTTGTATATAACATATTCTAAAATATTTTTGTAAATAAATACTAACTATTTCTAAGTTACTTATTATCTTTATAAATTCTTGTAAATAGCAAATTTCTTTTTTTTTTCTAAATTAAATTCTTATTTTTATAATTAACATATAGTTAACTTAATAATTATTTTCTTAAAAATTTTATTTTGTAAATATTAATCCTTATATTATTTTTTTTATATAATAAATTCTCTTACTTTTATAAATATAAATATTATTTTCTCATTATTATAATTGTACTTAAAAATATTTTTATAACAATTTCTAATTTTTGTCAATATAATTGAAAAACCCTTTTATCAAACTTTAATCATTTATAGGTAACAATTTTTATTATTATAATTAATTCTCCTAATGACTTCTAATTAATTAATTTATTTTTCTAATTCATTTACTATTATATTTACTTTGTTTATTTTATATTCATATTATTGCTTTGCTTATTTATATTATTACTTGTATCTATCCCAAAGCCTTGTAATAGCTTGTAAATTTCTTTTCTCGTCTTTATTTTCTTTGTATATTAACTGTATGGTTAGTAAATAGGGCGTGAAAACCTGCTTGTGAATAATTTGACTTAGATAATCTAATTAAACAAGATAAATATCTGAAAATAACACTCACACACATAAGTCGATCTTTGATCGCCATCTGCACTTCCTAGGGTATCCCTCTTGGTTGCCTTCTTTAAATGGTCAAGTCCCTCGAATATAGGGGTGTCTTAAGCAAAGTCCCTTCACGTATAAATCATCAAGTCCCTACAGATTTAAAAGATCAAGTCCCTTTGAGGTTACCTACGGAATAATGATCTTGTCCCTTAAAATAAATGATGATAGTCCCTACGAATTGCTAAAGACACCCCTTAAGTTGCCTTCATTGACCATACGATGACCCTATGCCCGTCCCTTAAACAAATCCAAGGTAATGACTACCTATTCCTTAATAATAGGGACAATCTTACCCTCGAAAGAACATATAAGAACATGAATGACTTAGTCTAGGGTAGGTACTTCCTAGTAACTTGCTCATATCTTAAAATTACTTTTTACACCTCACTTTCTTAAACATTTTTCAAAATAAGGCTTTGTATACATCCATACGAGGATCATTACAAAGTACTTAGAAAAATTTCTAATCACACACTACACTCTTCAAAAACAATTAAAGTGAGCTAAGTAACTAAGAGCCCATGGATAACCATGGATATAAAGGGTGCTAACACCTTCCCTTTATATAACCTACCCCCCGAACCCAAGTCTTTTCAAAACGGTATTTCCTGTTCTTTTATGTCCCTTCCTTTATGGATAAAATAAAAGTCGGTGGCGACTCTTGCTATCCGCAATATGACTAAAAAGTCAGTTCTCCCACCGTGTTACATAACTGGCGATAGACCAAGGAAACTGTACGGCGTATACCGATATGGTTGATCTGGTGGCCATAGTTAGTGTGACTTTTTGGTTGGTGCTTATGTTCCTTAAGTAAGTTAAGGATAATATGGGGCTGCCATATGTTGTCAATACACTAATTGACTTTTAGAACCCTAGTTATCCCATCTTGGCCTTTAGAAAGTAGTGAGATAGCCGGCTTCGGTGAAGACTGAAGTTGGTTGATACTCGATACTACGCTCATTGAGATCCTAGACTTGGAGGGTTTTGGTTGGCAAGTAAGTTTCCTACTGAACAACCACCCTTGGCAAGGATCAGTGATATTGAGATCCCTTAGAACCTGGTTACTTTTGTAGGACAGGATGAACCATCTAAACTTCAGGGGAGGGTACTTACCTTTAAACCTCATGCAAGCCTCTAAACCTAAGGCTATTGTGTGACTTGTTTGTGAGTGCCACATGTTTGTGTTTGAGCATAACATCATGAAATCATGACATCATAAACATAACATTTTCACTAACCATTTCAAGGACCAAAGGATTTATCTTTGTTCTTTGTTGCAGGTCATGGCTTCTGCTCGTAGGAATACTATTCGGATCAACTTTGTAGGGATGCCTTCTAAGCTTAAGGAATTGGTCTCTCAAGTTTCTGAAAACTCCCACTTCATCAAGAGACATGGTCACCTACTGGATCTAGTCACTTCAGGGTTCAATGAAGACATGATGAGTGTCCTATTCCAGTTCTTTGATCCTAAACATCATTGCTTCACATTCCCCGACTATCAGCTGGTTCCTACAATAGAGGAGTTCTCCAAACTACTGGGTATACCTATCCTTAATCAGAGACCCTTCACAGGCTTAGAGAAGGAGCCTATACCTGAAGTCATTGTTGTAGCCTTACATCTGAAGAAATCAGACATTGTCTTAGAAACGAGAAGCGGAGTTAAGGGTATTCTTGCTAAAGTATTGATGGAGAAAGCTCAAGTGTTCTTGAAGGCTATGAGTTATGATGCTTTTGATTAGATTTTAGCCCTATTGATCTATGACTTAGTGTTGTTCCCTAATCCATACCAGTTCATAGATGTACGTCATCAACATATTTCTGACTCGCAATCGAGTGCCTACATTACTTGGAGATATCTTACATTCTCTTCATACCCGTACTACGAAGGCACGGGGAACTCTTATGTGTTGCATACCTCTACTATCTTGGTGGTTTATTTCTCACCTTCCTCGATCAGTGATGAAGAATGACCAAGGGTTAAGGTGGTCTAAGAGGATTATGTCACTTTCTCATTCAGACATTCATTGGTGCTCTCGATCTATAGAGAATGTTACTATCATTAACCGTTGTGGGGAGTTTCCTAATGTGCCACTTCTAGGCATAGTAGGGGGCATTACCTACAACCCTTATTTAGCACTACGTCAGTTTGGTTATGCTCGGAGTAATGGTCCTCATGACATGCTTATTTAGGGTATTATGTTCGACTACGACAACGATCTTCAGGGTTACCGTCAAAGGTTTATACGAGCTTGGAACAAGGTGAGTAGGATTGACAACAACACTTTAGAGCCAAAGTATTCTATTCATATGGAGCCTTATCTCAGATGGGTGCAATCTCGTGCTCAGACTCTTATGATGCCATATCCTGTTGTTCTACCAATCACCATGGAGCCTATTGCTGAAGGAGATATTCCTTATGAAATTCTGTGATCAGGTATGAGAAGTCCTAAGAGATGTCCCAACACTTGACAGATTTAACCAAAACTTAAATAACAAGAAAAGTAAACAACACAGAAGTTTGTTAACCCAGTTCAGTGTATAACCACACTTACATCTGGAGGCTACCAAGCCAGGAGGAAATCCACTATAAGTAATATTAATTCTAGACTTAAACCACCCTATTTAATCTATCACTTAATAACTACCCAATGCAATTTCTACCTAAGTCACAACTTAGATAAGAGTACCCTACTCACTCCCCCTCAATCACACAGTGATTTGTTTACAAGTTTAATGAAATTGAAGTCATACTTCAAACAAAAATAGCTTGATCTTACTTCACAGTTTCAATCAAGTCACAAATGCACTTTTGCTTAAAAGCTCATAAAGTGGTACAATAAAAACAACCTGCTATTAAAACACTAGACACCCTATTTGGTCTTCTGAAATTCGTACTCAATTCTATGAGTTTCTATTGATTAAATAGGTATCTGTAATTTGGGCTTTCTGTAGAATGATCCAGCCCTAATGCGCATGCAGCTTCCACCTTGAATTTAGGGTTTGTTACTTCCTAGATTCTAGGTGATTTAGGCCTTCTGTTTTAATCTGAATCCTCAATATAAAACTCCCTACAGATGCGCCTTGTTCTGTTTTTATCCATCATTAATTAATTCCAGATAACTCTCCTTAAATATCTCTGATCAGTTAGTCAATAATTAATTCTGGTAGCAGGTTTGAGATGTCTCAACATCTGTTGGGACATCCTGAAAAACTGAACTTAAGTCATTAACACAATGTCCCAACATCTGATGAGACATCCTGAAATAAGTCCATATACTTTGTTTGATAATGTCCCAACATTTGATAGGACATTCTGAACTGAATTCAATATTTCTTGTTGGTCAAAAATTCTGCCAATTCAAGACATCTACAAACTCCCCCTTTGGCTAATTTTTGGCTAACATCTTTTATGGTTATCAGAGTGCAGCAGAAGTTCTTTTTATCTGAGTATAGCATTACTTTTCTGTTGATTCATATTTGAGATTACTCCCCCTCAAACATATATGTATCCAGTCTTGTTGCAACAGAAATATTTATCAAAACACACTGATTCAGTTCAGATACAAACAAACATATTTTTCATTCATAATTAAACAACAATACAATTTGATGTTGTTGTTCTCCCCCTTGTTAGACACAAATTTTGGGGCCAAAGACACTAAACCAGAAATACAAAGCAGTGCTGTCATTACAATTGCCTCACATACAATGATCACTCAGACTCTTCACTCTCAGTTTCTTCATCAGCTTCAGTTTCTTCTTCAGAGGCAGTTTCTTCATCAGATGCAGCTTTCTGATCTCCTTCACTCTCCAGCCTTTGAATGACTTCCTCAAGCTTCTGATTTCTAGCTTCAAGCTCTTTGCAAGTGCTCTTGAGTTCAGCAATTAATGCCTTCTTGGAGATTGGAGTCTTAGCAGTTGAAGGACCTGCAGATGTCCCAGAAGGTGCTTCAACATCTGCTGCATGATGACTGAGAAACAGTTTGTAGTGAAATGCCAGGGGGCTTTCTCTCTTGCATACTGTGTCCTTCTCAGTTAGAATCCCAGGATATTGGCTTAACACTATACCACACAGCAATGAAGGAAAAGCTATTGGTAGCTTTGTTGCAGAAGAGCTGGCATGCTTCAAGGTTTGATCAAAAATGTAAGCACCATAATCCAGCTTAGTCTGAGTTCCCACAGCAAAGATAAACCTGGCCAGACCAGTGGAGATTGAAGAAGTGTGGTTGGTAGGCACCCAGTTTGCTGTACCAATCCTGTTCAGCATGGCATATTTTCTTGTTAGCATGCTCACTGAGAGCTTTCCTTTAACAGGCCATGCCTTGACCTGGTTTGCAGTGATAACCTTGCAGACTTGGTTATCTGTTTTACCTAGCTCATTTGGTCCATCTGTTTCTCATCCTAGGTATTGGTTGATGATCTGAGGAGAGAACTCTACACACATACCTCTAACAAAGACTTTTCTAAATTCAGAGGACTTACCATTGGCACAGTCTTCCTGAAGATTAACAATGAATTCTTTGACAAGAAGTTCATAGCAGGGAGAGAGATCTGAGACTGTTTTGAAGAGGCCTGCAGCAGAGATGAGGTCAATCAGTTTAGTGCACTCAAGTGCATTGCTGCTCAGTTCTCTTTCAAGGGCAACCCTTCTTTGGTACACAAACTTCCATCTGTTGACACTAGAGACATGATGGAATGATATGTTGTCCAAGGGGGCTTCTGGAACAGCAGATGAAGCCCTAGATGGTGCTGGTTTCTTCTTGGGAGGAGATGTTGGGACATCTGATTCAACATCTGAGTCTGATGGGGTGACAGCTTTTCTTTTCTGAGTTTGGACTTTACTCCATTGTTTTGTTGGACCAAAGGCAGCTTTAGCTTTGCCTTTCTTTGGGGAAGCTTTCTTCTTCTCAGGAATTTCAGGTTCAGGTTGCATCTTGCCTTTTCTAGACCTGAGCCTTTTGGCTATGCTAGGTCTTACAGAGGCTATGATCTCTGTATCAGAGTCCTGCTCCAGATTCACCACAGGAGGAGATTGAGCAGTCTCTTCTTCAGCTGGTTGATCAGCAGAGATGTGATCTTCAGTTGAGGCTTTAGTCTGATCCTCAGAGTCTTCTTCATCACTTTCATTTGAGGCCTTTTTCTGGTCCTCAGTTTGTTCAATATCAGCATCAGATGAGTTCTTTTTCTCATCCTCAGATGTTCCAACATCTATTGGGACATCCTGTTGAGCAGGAGTGTCCTCTGCAGCTTGAGCTTGTTCTTCTTGAGGAGCAGGCATGGTGTTCAGAGGCACAGAAATTCCACTAACCACTCTCTGTTCAAAAAGAATCTTGTTGACTATCTCCTTGATGGAAGCATCCACATAGTCAGACGATTTTGAAGGCATGTTTGCTGGAGAAGGAATGCCTCATTTGGCTTTGCTGCAGACTTGATCTTTAGCTCTTTTTGGAGTTCTTGGCTTTTTAGCATGAGAAGCTCTTCCTCTGAGTTCGTCTAATGGGGTTGATTTCATTGGTACCACAGAGATGGGAGTTGCATGAACTACGTCTTCTTTGTTGAGAACTTCTTCAGGAGTGTTAGGGTTTTGAGACATTGTTAAGGAAGATGGATGAAGAGCTTTAGGGTTTATGATTTCTGAAGAATAGCTAGTTAATGTGATTCGCTTGTGATAGTATGATGAGAATCTTGATAGCTGATTATAAACAGTTACTAAATAAGTAGCCGTTACTTTGCAAATTATTAGGAATGGAATTCCCAAGGTTCTTGTCCAGACTGGTTTTGCCATCTGGAACTTATGCCATACAATGTCATATGACATGTTGGCACATCTCATTAACTGCTAAATATCACATAAACAGATTCCCAGTTTGCCCCTTAAGTTCTCAAATTGTGTAGCATCCAATGCTTTGGTAAAGATATCAGCTAACTGCAGATTTGTAGCTACATGTTCCAATGAAATCACCTTTTCTTCTACAAGATCTCTGATGAAATGATGTCTGATATCAATATGCTTGGTCCTGCTATGTTGAATAGGATTCTTTGATATGTTGATTGCACTTAAGTTGTCACAGTACAATGTCATGACATCTTGTGGTACATTGTACTCAGTGAGCATTTGCTTCATCCAAACCAACTGAGAACAACTGCTTCCAGCTGCTATATATTCAGCTTCAGCTGTAGATAAGGATACACAATTTTGTTTCTTACTGAACCAAGAAATCAAATTGTTTCCTAGAAAGAAGCATCCTCCTGAAGTGCTTTTTCTGTCATCAGCACTTCCAGCCCAATCAGCATCACAGAAGCCAGTGAGAATTGGTTTACATCCATGAAAGTACATTATGCCATAGTCACAAGTACCATTAACATATTTAAGAATTCTCTTGACTTGATTGAGATGACTGACTTTTGGATCAGCTTGATATCTTGCACATACACCTACTGCAAATGCTATGTCAGGTCTGCTAGCAGTCAAGTATAACAAGCTTACAATCATGCTTCTGTATAAGCTTTGATCTACATTCTCACCCTTTTCATCTTTAGTCAGCTTTAAATGTGTGGGGGCAGGAGTTCTCTTATGAGTAGCATTTTCCATTCCAAATTTCTTGACTATGTTCTTGGTATACTTGCTTTGGGAAATGAACATTGAGTCTTCCATTTGCTTTATTTGCAGACCAAGAAAGTAGGTTAACTCTCCTACTAGGCTCATTTCAAATTCAGATTCCATCTGCTTGACAAAATGTTTGACCATCCTTTCAGACATCCCACCAAATACAATGTCATCAACATATATTTGAGCAATCATGACATTTCCTTCTTCATCTTTAACAAACAGGGTTTTGTCAATTCCACCTTTTCTGTACCCTTGCTTGATAAGAAATGTGGTCAGTCTTTCATACCATGCCCTTGGAGCTTGCTTCAAACCATAAAGTGCCTTCTTTAGTTTGTATACATGATTTGGACAGCTTGGATCAACAAATCCTTTGGGTTGTTCTACATATACCTCTTCATTAAGATATCCATTTAAAAAGGCACTTTTCACATCCATTTGAAATAGCTTGAACTTTAAGATACAAGCAATTCCCAAAAGTAGTCTGATTGATTCAAGCCTTGCTACTGGTGCAAAGGTTTCATCAAAGTCTACTCCTTCAATTTGAGTGTATCCTTGAGCTACAAGTCTAGCTTTGTTCTTTGTAACAACTCCTTGTTCATTTGACTTGTTCTTATATACCCATTTTGTTCCAATCACATTTATGTCATCAGGTCTAGGAACAAGATTCCATACTTCATTCCTTGTGAATTGACCTAATTCCTCTTGCATAGCACTAATCCAGTATTCATCAGTAAGAGCTTCCTTGATGTTCTTAGGTTCTATTTTAGAAACAAAACAAGAACCTGAAATTACTTCTCTTGATCTAGTGCTCACACCTCTGTTGGGATCACCAATTATCAAATCTTTGGGATGATCTTTCTGTATTCTGATGAAGGGAGGTTTGCTGGATTCTTCTGTCCTTGTATCAGTTTGAGTGAAGTTATAATGATCATTCTTTTCTTCAGCTTCAATCTTGATATCAGCAGATGTTCCAACATCTTCTGGGACATCTGTAGGAGCATCATCAATTATCACATTTATGGACTCCATGATAACCTTGGTTCTAGAATTAAATACTCTATATGCTCTGCTGTTGATAGAGTATCCAAGGAAAATCCCTTCATCACTTTTAGGATCCATTTTTCTTCTTTGCTCCCTATCTGCCAGAATGTAACAGTTGCTTCCAAACACATGAAAGTACTTAACTGTGGGTTTTCTGCCCTTCCAGACTTCATATATTGTGGACAAAGTTCCTTTCCTTAAAGTAACTCTGTTATGGATGTAACAGGAAGTGTTCATAGCTTCAGCCCAAAAGTACAGAGGTAACTTTTTAGCATGGATCATAGCTCTTGCTGATTCTTGAATAGTTCTATTCTTCCTCTCAACAATCCCATTCTGTTGAGGAGTGATAGGTGAAGAATATTCATGATTGATTCCTTCTGAAGAGCAGAAATCTAAGAACTTTTGGTTCTCAAATTCTTTTCCATGATCACTTTTTATTCTGATCACACAGCTGGATTTTTCCCTTTGTAATCTTTGACATAATTCTTTGAATACATCAAATACATCAGACTTTTCTTTGATGAAATTTATCCATGTATATCTTGAAAAGTCATCAACCACCACATAGGCATACCTCTTACCACCAAGGCTTTCAACCTGCATAGGTCCCATAAGATCCATATGCAAAAGTTCCAAAACTTTGGAAGTTGTCAAATGTTGGAGCTTTGGATGGGACATCTTGGTTTGCTTGCCTATTTGACATTCACCACATATTTTGCCATCATCAATCTTCAGTTTAGGAATACCTCTTACAGCATCCATAGATATTATCTTCTTGATGCCTCTGAAATGAAGATGACTTAGTCTTTGGTGCCATAATTTCACTTCTTCTTCTTTAGCTAAAGAACAAGTTGAAGTGAGGCTGAGGTTTTGGGATTCCCACATGTAACAGTTGTCTTTAGACCTGGCTCCTCTCATGACAACCTCTTGTTCTTTGTTAGTCACTATGCATTCAGTTTTGGTAAAGTTTACACTGTACCCTTGATCACATAATTGACTTATGCTGATTAGGTTAGCAGTTAAACCTTTAACTAGCAGCACATCATCTAGTCTTGGAACATCTTGACAATCCAAGGTCCCAACTCCCTTGATTTCTCCTTTAGCTCCATCTCCAAAGGTTACATACCTGGATGAATGTGACTTTAAGTTTACTAGCAGATTCTTCAATCCAGTCATGTGTCTTGAACATCCACTGTCAAAATACCAGTCTTCTTTAGCTGATACTCTTAGTGATGTATGTGCTATATATGCAGTGCTTTTCTTTGACCATTTGAGTTGAGATTTCTTTTGATGCCTCTGTCCAGTGTGTTGTTCATCAGCTGATCTCCAAGCTTGATTGTTGATCTTGTTCTTGTAGCTTTGATCAGCCTCAGTGCTAGCTTTTGGTTTCCAAACCTTCTTGATGACTTCTGTCTTCTGCTTAGGAGGTTGCTGATTTCTTTGATGTTTATGCAGCACTTTCTTGGTAACTTCTATTTTCTTCTTGGAAGGTTGCTGATACATCTGATTTGGATATCCATGCAGCTTATAACAATGAGGTTTGATATGTCCAAATCTTCCACAGTGATGGCATCTCCATCTTTGATACTTCTTCTTCATTTTGTTCTTTTCAGAATGTTGAGACATCTGTTGGAACATTATGTTTGACTTTGTGTTCTTTTCCTGATGTTGAAGCATCTGTTGGGACATCTTGTTTGACTGTATGGATTTTGAAGTTGTTTTGCTAGAGCTAGCTTCATCTTTATTTACTCTGTTAAATCCCAGTCCACTTTTATCCCCTGAGTGCTTATTGTTGTTGAGAATAACATCCAGTGTATTTGAGCTGCTGTTCAACATTCTAACAGATTTGGACATATGTTCCAACTTGGAGTTGAGAAGACTTACTTCACTTTTCAAGGTGTCAATGATCTCTTGATCACTTGCTTTTTCATCTTCTAATGCCTCATTCTGCTTCTTTAGCTTTATAACCTCACTGCATATTTCAGAGCTTCTTTTGTATAGATCTTTGAATGCTTGCTCAAGTTCTTCATAAGTAAGTTCTCCATCACTGGATTCACTTTCAGATTCACATAATCCAGCTAAAGCTGTGATATGCTTAGCTGATTCTTCTTCTGAATCTCCTCCTGAGTCTTCATCAGACCAGGTTACAGATAGTCCTTTCTTCTGCCTTTTTAAGTAAGTAGGACATTCATTCTTTATGTGTCCATATCCTTCACATCCATGGCATTTGACTCCTTTTTCTTGACTGGTCTTTTCAGCATAATTTGACCTTCTGTTAGCATCATAAGGTCTCCTGTTCTCAGAAGAGTTTGTGTATCTTCCACTGGGTTTGGATTTGCCTTCCATTCCTCTGAGAATCTGTTTGAATTGTCTTCCAAGCATAGCAATGTTGTCTGATAAGCTTTTATTATTTTCTGATTCATCATCTTCTTCTTCATCAGTATTTGTTACTAAGGCTATGCTTTTGTTCTTCTTAGCATTTGTGTCATTCATTCCCATCTCAAAAGTTTGAAGGGAACCAATGAGTTCTTCAACTTTCATAGAGCAAATGTCTTGAGCTTCTTCTATTGCTGTGACTTTCATGTCAAATCTTTTTGGCAAAGATCTGAGTATTTTTCTTACAAGCTTTTCATCAGTCATCTTTTCTCCCAAAGCTCCAGAAGTATTAGCTACTTCTAAGATGTTCATGTAGAATTCATGAACTGTCTCATCTTCCTTCATTCTCAAGTTTTCAAACTTGGTGGTGAGAAGTTGAAGTCTTGACATTTTTACCTTTGATGTTCCTTCATGAGTTGTTTTGAGAGTATCCCACACATCTTTAGCTAGCTCACAATGATGCACAAGTCTAAAGATGTTCCTATCAATGCCATTGAATAAAGCATTTAAGGCCTTTGAGTTGCCTAGTGCTGAATCTTCTTCCTCTTTACTCCATTCTTCTTCAGGTTTCAGCACTTTTGATCCATCTTTGGTGTCTTGGACAGGATGATCCCATCCAACATTGACTGCTCTCCATGCCCTGTTGTCAAGTGATCTTAAGAATGCAATCATTCTTGGCTTCCAGTAGTCATAATTAGATCCATCCAGTATAGGTGGTCTATTTACTGACCCTATATCTCTGTCCATGTTACAGAATTTGTATTCCCTAGATCTCACCCAGTATAAACAGGCAGGGTGCCTGCTCTGATGCCAATTGAAATTCTGTGATCAGGTATGAGATGTCCTAAGAGATGTCCCAACACTTGACAGATTTAACCAAAACTTAAATAGCAAGAAAAGTAAACAACACAGAAGTTTGTTAACCCAGTTCAGTGTATAACCACACTTACATCTGGAGGCTACCAAGCCAGGAGGAAATCCACTATAAGTAATATTAATTCTAGACTTAAACCACCCTGTTTAATCTATCACTTAATAACTACCCAATGCAATTTCTACCTAAGTCACAACTTAGATAAGAGTACCCTACTCACTCCCCCTCAATCACACAATGATTTGTTTACAAGTTTAATGAAATTGAAGTCATACTTCAAACAAAAACAGCTTGATCTTACTTCACAGTTTCAATCAAGTCACAAATGCACTTTTGCTTAAAAGCTCATAAAGTGGTACAATAAAAACAACCTGCTATTAAAACACTAGACACCCTATTTGGTCTTCTGAAATTCGTACTCAATTCTATGAGTTTCTGTTGATTAAATAGGTATCTGTAATTTGGGCTTTCTGTAGAATGATCCAGCCCTAATGCGCATGCAGCTTCCACCTTGAATTTAGGGTTTGTTACTTCCTAGATTCTAGGTGATTTAGGCCTTCTGTTTTAATCTGAATCCTCAATATAAAACTCCATACAGATGCGCCTTGTTCTGTTTTTATCCATCATTAATTAATTCCAGATAACTCTCCTTAAATATCTCTGATCAGTTAGTCAATAATTAATTCTGGTAGCAGGTTTGAGATGTCTCAACATCTGTTGGGACATCCTGAAAAACTGAACTTAAGTCATTAACACAATGTCCCAACATCTGATGAGACATCCTGAAATAAGTCCATATACTCTGTTTGATAATGTCCCAACATTTGATAGGACATTCTGAACTGAATTCAATATTTCTTGTTGGTCAAAAATTCTGCCAATTCAAGACATCTACACCTTATACCATCCTTCATCCAGACATGCCCATTGATTTGGAAGAGTTGCAGAAGTCCTAGATTCAATTGAAGGAGCAAAGGGATACTTTTGAGACTCATTTCAGAGCTGGTCAAGAAAGAATTTTGGAGCTGACAAGGCAACTTCACGAGGAGCAAAACCTCAACAAGTACCTCCACACAAAGAGGAAACGTCCATGGGAGACTTAAAACCCCATATATTTATCTTTTGTACTTTATTGTTATTTCCTTGTAAGCCCAAGGGGCAAAACTTATATTAAATATTTACTAATAAAATTTTGTTTTTGTTTTCTTTAAACAAATTTAAATCATGCGGTCCTTAAAAACATTGCATAAACATATACATACCATATCATTACATCATAGGTTTCTTATAAACATATATCTTATCTTCTCGTTGTTTATTTCAGCAGAAATGGCTCTAGAACAAACTGTTAAGGATCTCCAGACTCAAAATGCACAATTTCAAGAAATGATTCTAAATTTGTCCAGGGGACAAGATGAGCTGAAGGCACTTTTGACCAAGAAAAAGAAGAAGACCAGAAAACCAGTGGGCTTCATCAACCTGGGTAGAAGATTCAGAGGTCCCGTCAAGACAAATGAAGAGGTTGAGAATCTTAAGTCTGAAAATTTTGAGAAAGAGGGAGGCAGTCTCCATGATACTGTGGAAGATTCTGATTCTGAGGAGAACTATCATCATGATCCTACTAGTGAAGAGAAGTATAAGATGCTGGTGGACAAAATGAATGCTATGGAACTATAGAAGAATTATGGGTTTGACTTTGAAGATTTGAGTTTGATTTCTGGAGTCTTCATCCCTATGGGCTTCAAGGTTCCTACTTTTGTAGTGTATGATGGTGTGTCTTGCCCAAAATTGCATTTAAGGTCTTATGTCAGGAGAATTCAACCCCATACTCCTGATAGGAAGTTATGGATACATTTATTTCAAGAGAGTTTGTTTGGATCCCAACTGGAATGGTATTATCAATTGGAGAGTACCAACATTCGCAACTGGAATGATCTTGTCGAGGCTTTCTATAAGCAGTACCAATACAATTCTGATTTACCACCAACTCGCATGCAGCTCCAAAGCATGTCCATGGATGCCAAAGAAAGTTTCAAGGAGTATGCTCAGAAATGGAGAGATCTGACAAGTAGAGTTCAACCCCCTTTGACTGACAGGGAATTAGTTGATATGTTCATGAGTACGTTGACTGGTCCTTTCTATAGTCATCTCATTGGAAGCTCATCATCTGGCTTCACTGAGCTGATAATGACTGGAGAACGTGTGGAGAGTGGGATACGAAATGGAAAGATTCAAATAGTTGCGTCTTCAAGTACTACCAAGAAGCCACCTAATGGGAAGAAGGAATCCAATGTTGTGTATGGCCAACATGGTTGTAATAATCATAACCAATCTGTGGGAGTTGTTTTGATTTCTAATCCTACACCTCCACCATAAGAGCAACAACAAAATAGTCATTCCAAGCCTAAGAGGCAATTTACTAAGCTCAATATGTCGTTGGCTCAGGCTTTGCAACATATGTTGAAAGGAGAATTGATTACTTTGAAGGACCCACCACAAAATATCAATACTTCCTCTTCTCATTACAATCCCAATGCAAGGTGTGCATACCATTCTAATAGCCCTGGCCATGATACTAACAGTTGATGGTCATTGAAGAACAAAATTCAGGATATGATTGAGAACGGAGAAATTGAGTCTGACCCTCTGGAAACTCCTAGTGTGATTACTGCTCCTATGCCTAAACATGAGAAGAATGTTAATGCTATTGATGAGGTTGTTTATATTCGTACTGTGGCTGAAATAACTACTCCTTTAGCTATTGTCAAGAAGAAACTTGTGCAAGCCGGTTTATTTCCGGGTTGCAGGGAAGATTGTTTTTACTGTGCCTATAAACCTGATAGTTGTTGGAGGTTGAGGTCAGGTATTCAACGCCTGATAGATAACTATACTATACTATTTGAGAGGACCCCTTCTATAGAGAGTCTGTGTGGAGGTTTGACTCAAGACTTGAAAGTTGAAGATGTGGCTATGGTTAACAAGATTCCTGTGAAGATTACTTCCAATGGTCCAGTGAGGATCACTTCTAAGGGTCCTGTGAAGATTACTGTTGAGCCAAAGGTGGCTCCAATGATTATTACTACTCCTGGTCCTATTCCATACGCTTCTGACAAGGCTATACCCTGGAATTATGGTTCTGATGTTTATATCCATGGTGTCAAACAAGAGCCTTTGGCTTATGCACTTGTTACCGATGATAATCTTGATGTTGACAATATTGCTGGGTCTAGTAAGGTTACCAGGAGTGGAAGAATTTTCTCTCCAGAAGACACCTCAAAGAATGATGCTACTCCAGTTCATATCTCTAACTCTGGGCCAAGTACTGAGGCTCGGGGCAAAGGACCAGTAATTGAACTTGTTCAAGCCGAAGCACCAGTTAGCAAATACCTCTCTAAGCAAATGGAAGAAGTACTGAAGATCATCCGCAAGAGTTATTATGATGTTGTTGACCATTTGGGGCATACTCCCTCCAAAATATCCATGTTATCTCTATTATTGTGTTCTGAAGCCCATGCCAAGGCTTTAATAAAATTCCTAAAGACTGCTCACGTGCCACATGAAATCTCTGTGGACCAGTTTGAAAACTGTGTTGCTCATCTAACTAGTGATAATGGTTTGGGTTTTACTGATGCTGATCTGACTCCTGCTAAAAGAAACCATAATAGAGCTCTACATGTCTCCATTGAGTGTAGGGGCACTACTTTGTCTCATGTATTGGTGGATAATGGTTATTCGTTGAATGTATTACCTAAGGAGGTTCTAGACAAACTCAACTTGAAGGATGTAGTGTTAAGACCAAGTAACGTGGTGGTGAGGGCCTTTGATGGTTCAAGAAGAATGGTGCATGGAGAGGTGGATCTTCCAATCAAAGTAGGCTCTCAAGTCTTTAATTCCACTTTCTATGTGATGGATATTCGTAATGCGTACTCCTGTTTGCTTGGGCGCCCCTGGATCCATGGGGCAGGTGTTGTGACCTCCACTTTACATCAGAAGTTGAAATATCCAGTGAAAGGAAAGATTGTCATTGTTTGTGGTGAAGAAGAATACATGGTCAGTCATGTGAATACTTTTAAATATGTTGAGATGGAGGGTGAATTTGTTGAGACTCTTTGCCAGATATTTTAAGTGGTTCCTCAAGTCGTTCCTGCTACTGAAGCTCTCCCTATTGTTAAAAGAGTTCCTGTGATTACCAGAGTGCCTCCTACAATGGCCTCCCTCAAAGATGCTAGAGTTGTGGTTGAAGAAGGTGATTGTACTATTTGGGGTCAGCTTTCTGACATTCCTTACAAGTCTGACAAGTTTTGTTTGGGTTTTACTGCAGAATCTCAAAAGGCTGTTCGTCGTGCTCGTGCTACTCGTATCACTCATAGAGGAATCATAATGGACCAAGTCAATGTTGTGGAGGAGTATGATGAAGGTTACAACCTGGACGACTAGATCTTTCCTACCATGGGTGATAGACTCAACAATTGGAAGGCTGAAGACGTTATTCCTATCTCCTTTAGTCAGGAGTAAATGCTATTTTATTTTTCCTAAATTTAATTTTTTATAACTTTGAACAATTAAATACTTTTAAGCCTTGTGTCTTGCCCGGGGCACAATGGTATGCTTGTTATGGTTGTCATTTCATTTGCATATTTTCATTCAATAAAATCAATGGACGTTTCTCGCTTTCGTAAATATTGTGCTCTTTTTATTTCTTTTACTTTTTTCCTTTTATAAAAAAAGCTATGTGTTCTTACACACACCCACGTCACTAAAATGCAGATCTTCATCCACTCTGGATCATATTGATAACAATTTTGCTATTTCCAATTATGACTTCGAGAATCCGATCTATCAAGCCGAGGATGGAAAGGAGGAAGATTGTGAAGTACCTGTAGAGTTGGACAAATTACTACAACAAGAAGAGAAATCTATACAACCACATGAGGAACCAATCGAAATTGTGAACTGAGGAAAACAGGAAAGAGGTCAAGATAGGTGCTGAGTTGGAAGATGATGTTAAGAACATGTTGATTCAGATGTTTCGTGACTACGTGGAAATAATTGCTTGGTCTTATGAAGATATGCCAGGGCTGGATACAGATATTGTGGTTCACCGTCTACCAGTGAAGGAAGATTGTCACCCAATAAAACAGAAAGTTCGTCGTATGCGTCCTGATATGTCAGAAAAGATTAAGGCAGAGGTGATGAAACAATCCAATGCATGGTTTTTAGCTGTTACTTCTTATCCTCAATGGGTTGCAAACGTGGTGTCGGTGCCTAAGAAAGATGGTAAAATACGTATGTATGTAGATTATATGGATTTGAACAGAGCCAACCCCAAATATGACTTTCCACTTCCACATATTGATGTTCTGGTAGACAACACTGCTCAACATCAGGTGCTCTCTTTTATGGATGGTTTCTCTAGGTACAATCAGATCAAGATGGCACTTGAAGATATGGAGAAGACTACATTTGTTACACAATGGGGCACTTTCTGTTATAAGGTGATGCCATTTGGTTTGAAGAATGCAGGGGCAACATATCAATGTGCTATGGTAGCTTTGTTCCATGATATGATTCACCATGAGATAGAGGTATATGTGGATGATATGATAGCCAGATCTCAGAATGAAGAAGAACATCTTGATCACCTGCACAAGTTGTTTGAGAGGTTGAAGAAATACAAGTTGAGGTTGAATCCAAACAAGTGTACTTTCGAAGTTAGATCTGGTAAACTTTTGGGTTTTATTATCAATGGTAAGGGTATTGAAGTGGATCCTGCAAAGGTAAAAGCTATACAAGAAATGCCTGCTCCTCGTACTGAGAAAGAAGTTAGAGGTTTCCTGGGACGACTGAATTACATTACAAGATTTATTTTCCAGTTGACTGCTACTTGTGAACCAATCTTCAAGTTGTTGAAGAAAGATCAAGTATTGGAATGGAATGATGAATGCCAAGCAGCTTTTGATGAGATCAAAAGTTACCTACATGAACCTCCTATATTGATGCCACCAGTTGAAGGAAGACCCTTGATTATGTACTTGACAGTATTGGATAACTCAATGGGGTGTGTGTTGGGGCAACATGACAGGTATGATCGAAAAGAGCAGGCAATATACTACCTTAGCAAAAAGTTTACCGAATGTGAAACAAGATACTCACTGCTCGAGAAAACTTGTTGCACTTTGGCATGGGCTGCTCGCCAACTAAGACAGTATATGTTGACAGAATATGACATACAATATACTACTCAAAAAACAATCAAAGGGAGTGTAGTAGCTGACCATTTGGCTCATCAAGCGGTGGATGATTATCAATCTATGACTTTTAAGTTTCCAGATGAGGATATTATGATTGTTACTAAAGAACCTAGACAATATGAAGGACCTAGACAAGGATCCCGATGGACTATGGTTTTTGATGGAGCTTCTAATGCACTTGGTAATGGTGTTGGTGTTGTGATTATCTCTCCTAAAGGTTGTTATACACCAGTTACTGCAAAGATTTGTTTTAAATGTACCAATAATATGGCTGAGTATGAAGCGTGCATCATGGGTATCAAGGTTGCCATTGAGATGAAAATCTAGTTCTTGAATGTATATGGAGATTCAGCCCTGGTAGTTAGTCAAGTTAAAGGAGATCGGGACACCAGGCATCCTAATCTCATCCCTTACAAAGAGCATGTGTTGTCTTTGATTCCGCATTTTGAAGAGATCACCTTTGGACATATTCCACGAGAAGAAAATCTGTTGGCAGATGCATTAGCTACCATGTGTCGTACCTCGAAAAATACGATTCCTCGCGAACGCAGTCGCGGCTGGGCTGACATGAGAGTCGCCACCTAATTTTATTTATTCCCGAAGGGGGAAATGGTAAATATAGATAAAACCACCAAGAAGGGATAAAACAAGGTCATCACAAACCATTGTCGGGGTTCGGAAGTCGGTTATGTAGGAGGAAGGTATTAACACCTCCTACATCCATCGTACTCGATGGGAACCATCCAGGTTGTCACGCGCGAAGGGATGTCTATACTTATGATTACTTGTTGAACTAAAGAGTTTATTGATCCTAGGGGCTCGGCAAGGATTGAGATCCTCGTGCCTACGTATTCCCTTGTGCAATGGGAAAGTCAGAGCTTCGTAGTTCGGCCTGATACAGGTGATGGTTGTTGTTTTTATTACCTTTCTTTGATGAAAGGATTTAGGAGTCCATTTGAACTAAAGACTATGGATAGTTTATTTCATCCAACAAGACGAATGTCTTGCGCCGAAATAATCGGAGCGAGTAACGAGAGCTCGTTATCCTCCTTTCTATCGCTTAAGGCTCGTGGCGTGAAATTTTCCTCGTGTTTATTGAAGTGTTTTGTTTCCTAAAACCGCTTGATGTTGGATCAAGGGTTTGGATCTAAAAAAGTAACATTTTGGTTTTTTGAAGTTTAAGGTGAATGCAAATGGAAGTTTATTTGTTGGTTTTGTTAGCGAGGCACAATGCGCTCGGCTCGCAAAGTTGAGGAAATAAACTAAAGACTAACTATGGCAAACAAGCGCAATGCATTGATTCGTTAAGTTGGAAAATGTTGCTAAAGGTGTAAGGTGCAAAATTCGTGCAGATGGCGATCGAAGAATGATCGACTTACGTGTGTGTATGAAGTGAAGTACGTACGAATATTTATTTGGCGTTGGACCAAATAATTCGTTTATCTTTGAAAATGATTAATCTTAGTGTGCGCCCATTTTTACTTAGCAATTTTATCGTCCAAACGCAAAAGTAAATCACACAAGCAAGCATTATATCCAGTCACAAGCAAAGAGGAATCGAGCATATGCAAAACTCACATCACACACATAAAATCGAACAAAGGAAGAAAAATTAATTAACCAAATTAAAATAGGAATATTTAATTAGATTAATTATCAAATTAATTAATCAAATTAAATAAATCTATTTAATTAATTTAATCAATAAAAATGTTTTTTGGATTTTTTTAATAATCAAATGAGAAACTAATCAAACAATTAACTAGATTAAAACTAAGTATTTAATAAAATTAGTCAATGATAGACTATCTAATATTAAATAAAGAAAGATTCAATAAAATTAATTAAAAATATTTTTAAATACTTTTTGTTTAAGAGAAAATATATTGTGAGAAAAAATTAAAAGAAAGAAGCTATTAAAAAAAAATTTGAAATCAAAAGAAAATTTTAATGGGCCAGTGGTGTTCGGTAAACATGGAGGGTGCAATCAGAAGTTCATTGGGCCCAGTAGAGAAGAAACCCGTGCAAATCAAAAGCTATAGTGGAACCCTAATCAACAATGTTGACTCAAGGGAAGATCTGAACCGTCAAATCTTCAAAATCTACCAAACAAAAAAAAACTCTATCCAAGGGCTATGAGTACAGCATATTACATAATGAAAATTAAAAAAGGAAAAATTAGACCTAGAAAAACGCATCATCGGTCAACACAAACAAATGCCATTGGAACCCTCACACTGATAACACGGTAGTCGGTGCATATGGGAAGGCAACAAGTTTCTCTTGGGAAGTACAAAAAAGACAAAAATTAACAATAAATAAATGCTCTTAAAACCATTTGAGAATAAGGAAAAAAGCCAAGTTGATATTTAGACCAACACTCACTTTCCGAAACAAAACCCGGCGATATCAAATACCTGGAGTCTCCCTTCTTTCTATACTCAGCTCTCATCCTCTCAAAGAGGTTTGAACTTCACTATATATTAATATCATAATTGCAACCCCTTTACTGAAAATAAAACCCTTCATCAACTCACTCAAACTTCAATCTTTGATTCAATCTTCAACCATGGAAGAGATCAACTGAAGTGAAGGAGTGTTCATCGTTGGAAACACAACATTCGCGGTTATAACTCAACTACATCAGCAACAACATGAACGATTAAACCCTAGACTCCCTTTTTCTAGCATCAAGGTGGAAAGGATTTTTACAACAACATCAAGGTATGGGTGAAACGAATAGAGAGGTTACCTGAGTAGAGCAGAGAAACTATCCAGCGATCTTTTCTGACTTTGACAATGCGTAAGTTCTTTTATCCTCTTCACCTTCAGCGCTTGTGTCTTCTACTATCCTCTCTCTATTTGCTTTGTTGTTGTGTGTTGTTATGAAACAAATGAGGTTTTTTAGCTCAAATTCCTTAGAGTTTCAATGTGAGACTCTAAGGAATTTTCAGTGAGATTTGAGATTTACTGAGTAAGGTTTTGGATGAGTCTCGCTGCCATTTTTTTCTAGGGTTTTTTCGGATGTAGGTGTGAGTATTGGTTTGCGGCTAGGGTTTTTTTTTGTGTGCAGGTCCCCCAATCATTGACAATGATTAATGGTTTTATAGTGAGGGTATTTTGTGTGAGAATTTTGTGAAGGGTGCGAGCTGTATGAAATCTAGGATCCGTTGAGAGAATCCTTTATGAGATTTGGTGGGGACCTCTGAAATTGGTGATTCACAAAACTTATTTTTGTCTGTAGTGTTTTGGAAAAATCTTCCAGAAATAAGGTGGTCCCCTGTAAAAAAACATGAGTTTTTTACTGATGTAAACTCCTACTTTTACTGCCTTCAAACTCTTGACTCGTGATTTGCATTTTTCTGAAGTTTGTTGATTCTGCTCCTAAATTCTCTTTGGTGCTGAATGATTTCCTTTTGCTCATTGGTTTATGAAATTAGTTAATCATCAGGTTATTATTATGTCCTTGCAGAAAATAAAAATGATGATTGGCTTGGAACGATGAAGAGTGAAAACCAGGTTCGTCCTAAGATAGATTGCTGCAGCCTAATTAAACTGATAGCTACTACTGGCACATCCCTATGGTGATTTTGGATTTGAAGCAGATGAAGCTTTGCTCCTGCTTTGGTTTGATGAAACTCAATGACCTCTTGTGATTTGATCCTTTGCACATGCCTTGATCGAGGCTGACACCTTAGAGGTAATGATTCTGTCTCACATCCCTGCCATGTGTCATAGATACTTATGATTTTCCCATTAGTAACCATTGTTTCTTGGCAGGTATTCATTTGCGCATTTAATAACTTATTCCATCATTGTTTCATGTGGAAATTACATGTATCAGAATCAATGTTTATGGACAAAACAAGCGGCAATGACACGTAAAATGTCAGCTTATGAATGATAAGTCCCTTTTTTAAAACTCTTCTACAAACTTCAACTTAGGACCTTCCTTTATCTTTAAATATCTCTTGATATTGTTTCCTCTCTTGCATCATCTTGATTCAAATAACACAGCTGCAACGTTGACACTATTAGCCTTGTGACTAGTGCATTTTCATCAAACTCTTGCTACTGCTACTGTTAACTCCTGCTACTGCTAAAGTGAAATCAGCTCCTGTAAACTCCGTGGTAATTGGGCCAGCTATTCACCATAATTCTTCGGTTGCGTATTCTACTGGTATTGGCCAAGGAGTTCCAAGCCTGCAGGCATCTTCTCCACCCTCTTTTCCTTAAATCATATCGTCTGAGAACAGGTCCTATTCCTGCAAGTAATCTTCCTTGATCCTGACTTAGAGCAAGAGGAACGCCTTCAACTTGAGTTTAATGAAGTAGTTCAAGAAACCTTCCATCATGAATAAATTTAAACAGCTAAACTCCTTCCGGATGTAAACTGCAGCTTCCTTGCTGTGCCAACAGCTAAAAGGGTTCCCTATTCTTCATCTTGGCCAAGGAGTATATTGTGCATACACTGAATGCAACCTCATCATCCTGGAGCCCCAAAAGATAGGTGGTATTTCCCGTTCTTAGAACAAGAACTCTGATGCAGGATGCTCACTTATCTGATTCAGCTTTATTTCTGTCTTTTGGTTTATGCGAACTTACTACCATGTTAATACACTCTTGAACTCTCTTTTGCAGGTTGGTGATGCCTCTTCTTAGCTTGAACCGGGTTGGCTAAGTACTCCCCTGCTAATGCTTCGATTTCCACGAGCGTAATTGCACTAAACAACAATTTTGAGTTTTTCTACCATAATGAGTTTGGTTATTTGACTGTACTTCAATTTGCTTTTTGTTTCCCTTGAATTGTGGTTGAATTTTAAACTGTTTTTTTTATATATCATTTGCAGATCACGAATATGGTGTAGGCAGCCTTTGTATAGATAGCTGTTGGGGATTCAGTGGACAATAATGATGGTAGTAAAGCAGTTATCCGTGGGATGCCTCCTCACAAGGCTGAAAGTGAAATTGCTAATCTTGTAAAAACTAGAATAGACAAATTCGAAGACTGGGTTGATAGAAATATTTAGCAAGAGCTTTGGAATCCGCAAGCAAATCAGGAAGGATACGCCTCGTCTGCTGTTGAAGTTCTGCGAATCTTAAACAAAATTCTGGATGTTTGCTTTTCCTCTTTTCATGTATTCAAGCTCGGAGATTGGATGAAGAAGAATTATGGCAGCCCAATCATGGAGTGATAAACATTTAGTGATGAGAAACCTGGAGATCATGGCTGCATTTAGAAAGTGTGACGTGATAGCATGGGATTGGCATGCAGTCTATTGCAGTGAAATTCCCCGGAACGGAATTCTGGTGCTCGTGAATTGCCCACTGATTTATTAATGGATGTCGTAGGAATCCTAGTATGAAACACGACGACCTGCGTGATGGGAGTTGTATCCTGGCTTGGAGCTGGAAGCATGGTATGGACACTGATTGCACGAATCAGTTCGAATTTTGCAGTTTGGTAAGCTTTAACCTGAGCCCCTGATTCCCATTGCTTGCTTTATCAATATGCATCACGTGTTATTTCATTCTGTATTGCCTTTGTTGTGTACTCGAATTATTGTAATTTTTGATAACTTATTCTTTTGGTTCAACATGGAATAGATGTGACACATGAAGAAGTTGAGCCTCTGGAAAAAAAAAGATTCTTCTTCTCGTTTTTTTTTTACTTTTGCATTGATTTGTATTGGTGATGCTTTACAGGCTGGAGATTATGGCACAAGGAGATATAATTCATGGTGGGAGACCATGGTATGTCGGAATGACTTGCCTAGCTGTATTATTCGGAAATGTGGATTTATTCATAGATTGCATAGGCTCACCTTGTTTTGTAGGACTTGTTGGCATTTTGTTCCAATCGTGAAGAAATTATGGCAGGATTCTTAATGACACATGAATATAGGAGTGAAGGTTCATGATTCACTTAAAGAAGAAACTCTCTTTAGACTGCTTTTGATTGGTTGTCCTCTTTTTGTTATGAACATGTTGAATTCTGTTGTCATTTCTTGTTTTCTTTATCCGAACATTGATGAATGTATTAATTTTGTGATGAACCAATAGGTGAATGGTTTTCTTTGTCTTGCAGGTGCAGAATTCGACCCCGGCTGGTTTTCGGATGAAGAAATGCTTGAAGGCTGGAGGAGTTACAGTCTCGTAATGAGCACAACTTGTTCAACTTATGTTCATGCAACGGATTTTTGTTTGCTACAATACTGTCGCTCCCACCAAATGACGCCTCAGGTCAGAAGGGGTACAGACGCGAACAGTCGGCGAAAGGAGAAATGAAATGAATAGAGTCGCCAGCTAGGCATTTTTATCCCGAAGGAAAGGTAATGCTGCATAAACCTAGAAAGATATGGATAAGACGGTTGCGAACCAGAGAGACTGAGAAAGGGGGTTGGTTACAACCTGGGAAGGTATTAGCACCCAGATTGTCCGCCGTACTCGACGGGATCCACGCTTAAAAGATTTGTGTTTTAAAGGGGTAGTGTCAGTGCAATTTGTGTATAGAAAGCTGGAAAAGGATGTACAGGTGTCAGTGTAAAAGAAAGTGAAGTGTGATATCTATAGTGTTAGTGTAAAGACAAGAGTGAAATGCTCAAGAATAGGAGGCTAAAAGAATGATGCTAGAAAGAGGGGGAATATACAGAGACTTTTGTTCGATAACTGTTAAGTTATGCCTACGTATCCTCTCGTGCAATGAGGAAGTCAGAACACCGTAGTTCGACCCAAAGAGACTGAAAGGTAAATTGACTTGTGAACTGCTTACTTGTCTATGCTCAAGTGTATGACCTGTCTGGCTCAGGTGCAAACTGTCTTGCATTAGACGGAAGAAGCGAGTTCTCGTTTGTGAGTGAATAAGATGAGAAAAGAATCCCGGAGGAGACGATTATTGTTTGTTTTTTGTATTTTCAGTCTTTTATTGCTTTTTGAAGTTTGTCATAAGAAAATGAGCTTAAGCCTAAACCAATGGATTTAGTAAACTCATCACATCTTCCCTCTGATTAGGGGTAATGAGAATACCTTAAGTGTGAAGTCAACTTCTCACACTTAATCACCATGGTGTAGGATTAAGATCATTAACCTACTTGTGATTAATTAGATGTTTTTGTTGTTTTTGTTTAGTGTTAAGTAATGAGATTAAGCCATAATCAGGGATTAAACAGACTCATTACACCATCCTAATAGAAGGATAATAGATGAGAATGTTTAAGCTGAGGAAAGCTCCTCAACTTAATCCATGATTAGGGATCAACTTCATGACAAAACAAAGCCTTTATTAAATGGATTTTAGTTAATGATAAGATGAAGAAATGATTTTTATGGTTTGTAAGACAACTTGAGGGGGACTTGTCCATTAACACTAAGGTTAGTCCTTCTTAACCAATTAAGGAAGAAATAGAACCCTAATGCAAGGCCCAAGTTACAAGCTTGATGTATTGATGATTATTAGATGGATTGATTAAAGGATTTAAACACATTAAGGGTTTAACACTTAGGATTAAAGTTATACGCTCCATCCTAATAGAAGGATGCAGGCATAAGCTTAATCACAAAGCCTTAAAACCTTTAGGGTTTAGTCCTTGATTATGAGGTGAGAAGAGAAGACTCAATGATGACACAAAGGTAAAAGCTAAATGGGGGGACTAATCAAAACCCTAATTATTGTCATGCTTGGTTGTTCCTAGGGTTTGTGAGGTTTTCAAGAAAGATCTTCAGAGGAACCACCAGGAAGCAGATGAAAGGAGCAAGGAGAAGCAAAGTAACTTGCTTCATTTAAGAAGACAAGTCACTTGAAGAAAAAAAGTAAGGTGAAGAAGAATGAGCAAGCTCAATCTCAAGCACAAGACAAAATGCAGCAATGATGCATAAAGGAGATGAAAAGAAATTGTGAGAAGTGAAGGCAAATTCACTTCTCAAAGTGACTTACCACCTGAAAAGTTAGTGAAAGGAATGCAATGCAATGCAAATGAGATGCAATGGGATGATGCACACCAAAACTAGAAGCATGAATGTGATGTTAATGATGCCAAGAGATGATGCAAACATGAGGCAAGGCATGAGAATGATCATACAAACATATGGATGCAAATGAGGAACATGCTTAGAACCATGAACATACATGAAAAGTTATGAAATGCAAATGGCATACAACATGGCAAATGAAAGGTGCAATGATCAAACATGATTCTAATATGTCCTAAGATGCATTATGAATCAAATGGATGCACAAAATGTCATGGCAAGTCATGGTATGCAAACAAATGGAATGTGATACAAATGAAAACCCAAATTAGGGTTTATGATCAATGCACAAAACAAAAAAACCAAAACCAGAAGCAAACATCATGATAAAAAATTGAAAATGCATTCAAAGGAACCCTAAACCTATACAAACTCACTGCCCAAAGGAGGGGTTCTAACTCTTAACCTAATGAGGGTTATGAATTTCTTAAGATTGCTAGGGTTTTAAGGTACCTTGTCAAGAAAAATGCCAAACAAAAAGGAAATGCAAGATCAATTCATGCCAATTTAATCCTATAAACTACATGCTATACAAGATGCAATTCAAAAAGAATCAAAGTCCAACTCTTAAAGGCTAGGCAGAAATGAATTCTTGAAGATTGGATCTAAATAATGCCTTGAAATGAAATTAATTTCATGGAAAATTGTCAAAAGACATCAAGATCAAAAAAGAAATTTAGTTTGAGAGTTGGACAATGTTTCTAAATGATTTTAAATGTTTCATGATTTTTTTTGTGATTTTTAAATACCTAAAAGTATTTTTAATTAATTAATTCTCATTAATTAATTAAAATAAACTTTTAAGTGATTTAAAAATATTTTTTAATGCAAAAAAATAAAAATAAAAATGTTTTTGGTTTCTGAAAATTAATTGAAACTTGGATAAAAATTTTCAGAATTTTTCAAAGTGTTTTGCTATTTTAAATTAAATGTAGAAAACAAATGAAATAAAAAAGAAAATAAAATGAATTAATGGGAAAGTCAGCGCATCCTGAGGTCAGCATTTAAACTTGGAATGGAGGGAAAGACTGGCGCCAGATCTAAGGGCTCTCATTCAAACTGGTCAGATTAATATAAAACTCAATTAATTAGGTTAATGACGTGGATTAGGGCTTAAGTGAATGGATCTGGACCCTCCAAACGCGCGGGAGTCAAACAAAGTCAGCCTAATCTACGTACCAAATTCAAACTTCATTTAATTACACAGATTAACCCTAATGAGTTTCAGGTGGCCGGAGAAGACTTCCGGTCGTCTTCTCCGGCCAGACCCCCACCTGAAAATTGTTAACTCCCTCAAAACTTCCCCCCAAACCCCCTAAAGCTCCAGAATCAAACCTTAAACCATCCTAAACACGAATCAATCCTCAAAAATCATTTATCACTCAAGAACAACATGAATCGAAACAAACAAATTTTAGGTCAGAAAGTTTCAGAGCAATCATACATCCTGGTTTCTCAACCATTTTCAAAAATAATCATATCCCCATGATCAGGGGAGCACATAGAATCGTTTAAGAACTTAAAATGGAGTTTCTGGAAAAAAGTTTGAGATGGCTACCTGAGATGGAATCTCCTGGTCCTGAGCTTTCTGGCCTTTCCTTTGCTGCAAGTCCACTCCTTTGAACCCTCTGATGATGAAATGAAGCTTAGAAAGCTTTGAGGATGGCTGGTTCGTGAGATGGAAGAAGTTCTGTTCAAGGGAGGGTGGTGATCGTGTTTTTGTTTCAGTGACTTTCAGGCTATGGTGATGAGTGGTTTTTGATCAGTGAAGCATGCTGAGATTGTTTGTGAAGTTTGTTTGTGTGTTTGAGACTTGTGCTGAGTGTTTCGAATGAAAATGCAAGTTGGAGCAAAAAGTGATAACTATGGCTTGGGTGTGTTTCAGCTTGAAGTGAGTGGTGTGTTATGCTGGCTTTGGTCCATGTATCAAAAGGTGATAGGTCAGAAAGTTGTTGGTGGCCTATGGTGATTGGTATGGGTCTTTGGCCAAAATGTCAAACTTTGTGTAAGAGAGGTATGGGCTCATGGCTAGCCAAGGACAAATGGGGTGTCCTGCACAGAAATATGTGTGGAGAGCCCTAGGATTGATTATGAAGTCAGCAAGCAAGTGGATTCATCTTTGAGTGAGGTTTTGCAACTTGGTTCATGTTTGTCCCCTTTGAAATTTCTTGCTCCATAAGTCACAAAAATGAGCAAACTCTTGGTGAATTCTGATCTTTAGGCATTGGCTCATGTTTGCATGAAGATTAGAGGTCCATTTGATAGCACAATTTGCCTTGGTAAGTGAATTTGCAACTTTGCCTATTTGGTAGAAAACTCCAAATTTTATGATTTTTGCCAACTTTGACAAGCCATAACTTTTGATCCAAAATGAATTAGGTCATGTTCTTGTACTTTTTGAAAAGGTAATGATCCATTCTACAACTTTCATGACCAAAGTTTTTCCATTTGAAGCATTTTTGAATCAAAAAGCAAGGGTTGAAAAAGTTTCCCAAAATGGCAATTTTCATTATAAGTCAACTTTCCCAAAAAGTCAACTTTGCAAATGACTTGAGATTCTTCAATTTTGTGAACTTCCAACATCTTCTATGATCAAATAAAGATCATACACAATCAAAATGATGAAGAACACCCTTTGGTTGGGTCATTGGGGGCCTCAGATGCCCTGATTTTGCACTGACTTGTTCAAAAAGTCAACTCTTGATCAGATGACTTCCCCATGGAATTTCTTCATGAAAATTGATATGCATGCTCCCTATGCCATATAGAGACCAATAGAAACAAGAATGACCAAAAAAATTGGAGTTATGGCCTTTGAAACCAAAACCCTAATTCTAGGTCATCTGTGCAGTTAAACCTGGCTCTGCTTCCATGCCATTCTCAGTTCTTGTGATTCTTTGGTATTCTTGACTTTGAGGAGATATAATATGATGCTTGAACATACATGGACCCCTTTGAAGTGATTGATGACCTTTGGAGTGGCTCAAGAAGCTCTTGGATTGCTCAGATCACAAACCCTAGATGCAGATGACTTTGAAACAATGCAGTGAATAAAAAATGTGGTATGAGATGCTATGATTGGATTTATGCATATGAAATGATCACAAGCCATGGTGTGAATGGGTGAGGGCAAATTTGGGGTGTTTACAGCTGCCCCTATTCAAGCATGAGTTAGCTGTGCAGGATGTAAGCAACGGCTTATCAGGCAAACGAGATAACTTGTGGTTGAATACCAAAGAGAGTCCAAAATTTGCACTCACAGAATGAAGAAGAAAAAGGGTATAGATTGTAAAAGGAAATAAAGTATAATATAAAGTGCGAGCGACGGAGGACGACCGTCGAGCAGAGGACGACTGCTGGGGAAAGAGCAATGACGGGGACGACCAACATGCTGGGGAGAATGCGGGAAATAAAGCAATGACGGGGACGACCGACATGCTGGGGATATAAGAGATTATGATGGGGACGACCATCAAGTAAAGCTGTAAGATTCTCTGGGGAATATGTAAAAAGTAAATGATGAGGTACGGTCATCAGGTTCATAAAGTAATGCAAACAACGATGGGGACGGCCATCGGGCTAAACTGATGAAGGACGATCATCAGGAAAAGGAAAAGGGACCACGACGGGGACGGCCATCGGGTTAAAGAATAAATGAAATAATGATGAGGGACGGTCATCAAAGGTGAATGACGATCACCTGGCAGGGTACGGCTGCCGAAAGTATCGCGACATAGGACGAATGCCGGATAAAAAGTCGACGATGGGGACGGCCATCGGACGAGCATGATGAAGGACGATCATCAAGAGGCGAAGGATGATCACCTAGCAGGGGATGGCTGCTCTCAAGGTTTATCGTGACATAGGACGAATGTCAGATAAAAAGATCAACGATGGGGACGACCATCGGATAAAAATGATGAAGGACGATCATCAAGAGGTGAAGGACGATCACTTAGCAGGGGACGGCTGTTAAATATCACGGCACAGGACGAATGCCGGATAAAAAAGATCAACGATGGGGACGGCCATCGGATGAGCATGATGAAGGACGATCATCAAGAGGTGAAGGACGATCACCTAGCAGGGTACGGCTGCTCTCAGGGTTTATCGTGACATAGGACGAATGTCAGATAGAAAATAAATTTTGCTTTGCTGGCGACCTACTGGGGGAATAGTAAACACGGACGAGTGTTTACATCCAAGAAATAAAAGGTATGAGTGTTTTGACGTTGTGTATAGATTAAAGATGCGGACGAGTATCCCTAAGACTACGATACGGACGAGTATCGGGTAGAAACAAATACTTGACACGTGTTTAGAGATGATGATACAGACGAATATCAATTGGTTAACAAGGAACACAGACGAGTGTTGATTCTGAGGGGACTCTTCTAGGGAAAAGTAGACGCAGACGAGTGTCTAAATTCAAGAAGACAAGAGCGTTTGACACAGTGTATGGATTAAAGATGCGGACAAGCATCCTTAAGACTATGATACGGACGAGTATCAGGTAGAAACAAACGCTTGACGCATGCTCTGAGATGATGGTACGGACGAGTACCAACTGGTTAACAAAGAACACGGACGAGTGTCGAATCTGAGAGGACATATAAGCGGTGTATAGATAGGTATTTAACCTGATGGGGAGAGCGACACAGACGAGTGTCAACAAGTCTATTATAAACAAGTATATGCTTTACAAAGTGTTTAGGTAATTACGCTGGGGAAGGTGACACGGACGAGTGTCAAGAAAGTTATATATATATATATATATATATATATATATATATATATATATATATATATATATATATATATATATATATATATGTATCTGCGAGTGCAAAGGGGACGCTTTGGCTTTCTACTGGGGATATGACACGGACGGGTGTCAGAAAGGATATATAATTGTAAAAGAAGTGTTTGTTTGTAAAGAATTGTCCGGGCGACTTTACTGGGGAATGATGACACGGGCGGGTGCCACAAGGAGTATGTGTTGCACCCCAAAATTTGCCCTCACAATATAAGACTTTGTGTGCTAAGAAGGTTCACAAGGTTCACAAGATTCACAATGCTTACAAGACCTTTCATGAGGTTCATGAAGTCTACAAGCTACTTTATGAGGTTCACAAGGTTCACAAGATTCACAACATTTACAAGACCTTTCATGAGGTTCATGAAGTCTACAAGTCACTTTATGAGGTTCACAAGGTTCACAAGGTTTACAAGACCTCCCATGAGGTTCACAAGACATTTTATGATGGTTCACAAGGTTCACAAAGTTCACTATTGGTCAAAAGAGTTGACAATTCCCTCATACAATGCACCTCCTAAGCAGTGCATCCAAAACTAGGGTTTTGACTTTAATCAGGCTAAATGAACTTCCAAGACTTCAAGTGAGCTTCATAACATCTTATATGGGTGCAAGAAACCCCATGACAAGTTTCAAGACTTTTCTCAAAAGTTTGCTCAGTCAGATGATCAAATAAGTCAAAATCAGTCAAAGCAGTTAAAAAGTCAAACTGAGGTCAACTGTGGTCAAACCAAAGTCAAACTTCATGATTTTTTGCCAACATCAAGTATATGAAGTAAAATTCATCATTTGATCAAGGGTTGATCATGATTCATCAAGGAGATTTCAGATCATCAAGAATCAGGAGTTTCTAAATTAGGGTTTCCTCAGTAAAAGTCAACTAAACTTTGACCAGTCATAACTTTCACATGCTTCCTCACCAAGTCTCCATCCAAAGTTCATTTTGAAGGAAATTGAATTCTATACAACTTTGTGTCTCACAAGCCAAGCCCAAAAATGCTTCATTTGGAAGGTATGAGCTAAGACATTATAGGTCCTTTTGAAAGTCAACAAAAAGTCAACAACTTCAAAAGGGCATAACTTGAGAATGGTAAATGATATGGACATGAAACCAGTGGGGTTGGTTAGAGGACTCTTCAAGCTTTCCAAAATGTCCAAGAACACCCTCATAGCATTAAAATTGAAGGATATGTGCCCTTGCAAAGTTGGGAAATTTTTGGTTGGTTTATGAAGAAAATGGAGGTCTAAAACCAATTTCTTCCAAATGGGCTTGCCATATGATGACCCAATCCATACTATAACCTCATGCACGACCCAAGTCAACAAAAATCAGATTTTTTATCATTTTATTTTTATTTATTTTGATTTAATTCATTAAAAATCATTTTAAATTAAAATAAAATATAAAAGTCAAAGATTTAAATATGATTGAGCTTCTAGAAATTCATAAATTTGATTGGAATTGAAGTGGAAAGAAGATCATGATGATTGGCCTAAAATAGCAAGTGTTTATGCAAAATTACTTGATTTTTAAAGCCTATCTTTATGAATCTTTTTGGATCAAATTTTCCACACAAACATCAATTGTTTCTGACCTAATACATTGCTCTATAAGTACATAATGAAACCCTAATCACAAGCCACGAATTCACAGCCTCAAAAATCAGTTTCAAACTTCACAAAAATTCATCAAAAACTCACATTCGGATTTCAAGGTAGAGGGAATTTTAATGAGTTTTGAGTATTGCAACATGTTCTATGATGTTCATTGAACGTGTTTGGATCATAAACAACCTCTGAAACCTCATCATTCATGCAAACCGAATCCATGTTCATGTTCATTTACAATTTTTCGATTTTTAATATTTACTCATGATTAATCACATTTGACTGTTGATTTGTGTTTGTTATGATACAAGGAATGTTTCTGGATGAATCAATTGGATTTTGGGGACACAAATGAGCATTCATCATTTTTAGGGTTTTTTCGGCCAAATTAGGATCCTATGATTTAACAAACATAAATGATTTCTAAAGACATAAAATGGTTGCAAATGTTCTCAGGAATTCAATGATGTTTTTAATTTTGTGAAATTTTGCTGTTTCGTTGGTGTTTGAGTTTCGCAGGGCATAAAACATGGAAGAACACGCATGAAATTCCGCAGCAAAATTTGTATGAATTTTCGCAGGTAAAAGGAAGAAGATGATGAAGGCTGGCGCGAAAAAACTATTTTCAAATTGTGTGTTTATTTTATATATTATTTGTTTCATTAGGTAATCACAGGCGCGCGTCTGGTTCAGTTGGCTTGTGTGTATTGCTGGTAAACAAATGGTCCTGGGTTCAAACCATCCCCAGGCCATTTTGTTTTGTTATTTTTTCATGATTTTTTGCAGGTAAACAACAAAACATATTGCTGCCCATTATCTAACACCAGCGCGCGCCTGGCCTGGTGGTTGTGCTGTTGGTCCAAGACATATGAAGCCTAGGGCCTGGGTTCGATCCCAGCCCCAGGTATGTTTTCTTTTCTTTATCTTTTTTTCTGTATTTTGCATAATTAAGCTTAAATAATTCTTTTAAAAATGTTAAAATAAATATCTAAATTATTTGTTATATTTAAAAATTCATTATTTTCTAAATCAAAATTTTATTATTTTGTATATATTGTACGTTTATATTATTTAAATATATATACATAGATTAATTTATTTTGTACCTCAATAAGAAAAACCCTAAAATATTTTTTTTCTAAAATCCTAATTGTAATTCTTGCTTATATTTTTATTAGTAAATAAAATTTTATTATAATCTTTAAATATAATTGTATGATCACATTTTTTCAATCATGTATATATTTTATTTAATATAATTAAATTTTGTAAATATAATCATAATTAATCCTATTTTTTTTTATAATATGTAAATATGACCTAAAATTGTTTATATTTTTAATTTTTGCATCTAAATAATTGTTAATATATGTTTAGGAATAATTAAAAAAAATTGTTAAATTAATTCTGTAATAATATTTATTTCTATAATATGTTTATCATCAACTTATTTTTCTATATAATTTATAAATAACTTAAAACTTTATAATTAATATAATTGTTCATATTTTTCTTATTAATCTTAAATAATTGCTCATATAAAAATTTGATCTTTTAATTATTATAATATTTTTGCTTATTTCATTATTATTATTAATTATGTTTATATGATTATTACTAACCCTATTTATTTTAAATTATTATTATTATTATTTTCTACTAACCCTATTATAATTATTTATTTATTTTGCTTACTTATTTATTTTGTTTATTTATTTATTTTGCCTATTTATCTATTTTGCCTATTTATTTATTTTGCCTATTTATTTAAATTGTTTTTATTATTATTATTGTAATTGCTCCTGGATGTAATATTTTTAAAATGTTTAAATTATTTATTTTTATGCCATGGTTAGTAAATAGGGAGTGTAACATGTATGTAATTTAAAATTAATTTAGATCATTTAATTTAAAAGATTAATATTAAAAATTGTACACTCACACACGTAAGTCGATCTTTGATCGCCATCTCACTTCCTTAGAGTTACCTCTCATTGTTGCCTAATCAAAAGGTCAAGTAGGGTGTATAAAGCAAAAGTCCCTCAAAGTAAAGTCATCTGGTCCCTTAGCAAATAAAAGATCAAGTCCCTTCTAGAATGTTGCCTTCGTAATGATCTTGTCCCTTTCGAATAAAGATGACAGTCCCTCCAAAATTGCTTAATACACCCCACAGTTGCCTACATTAAACAATTCAAAGTGAGCTAAGTAACTAAGAGCCCATGGATAACCATGGATGTAAAGGGTGCTAACACCTTCCCTTTACATAACCTACCCCCCGGACCCAAAAAAATATTTAAAAAGGTCTTTCCTGTTCTTTTACGCCTTTCCTTTGGATAAAATAAAAGTCGGTGGCGACTCTTGCTATCCGCAACATAACTAAAGTCAGTTCTCCCACCGTGTTACAGAACTGGCGACTCTGCTGGGGATAGCATAAAAGAGGGGTACCCTTAGGAATTAGATCACTTTAAACTTGTTTGCTTTGTTTGCTTTACTTTACTTGTTGGGTGCTCTTATGTGTGAAGGATCCTAACCCGGATCTAGTGTACCTTAGGTAAATGGCAATAGACCAAGGAAACTGTACGGCGTATACCGATATGGTTGATCTGGTGTCCATAGTTAGTGTGACTTCTTGGTTGGTGCTTATGTTCCTTAAGTCAAGTTGAGGATAATATGAGGCTGCCATATGTTGTCAATGCACTAACTAACTTTTAGAACCCTAGTCATCCCATCTTGGCCTTTAGAAAGTAGTGAGATAACCGGCTTTGGTGAAGACCGAAGTTGGTTGATACTCGATACTACACTCATTGAGATCTTAAACTTGGAGGGTTTTGGTTGGCAAGTAAGTTGCCTACTGAACAACCACCCTTGTGAAGGATCAATGATATTGAGATCCCTTAGAACCTGGTTACTCTTATAGGACAGGATGAACCAACTAACTTCAGGGGAGGGTACTTACCTTTGAACCTCATGCAAGCCTCTAAACCTAGGGCTATGGTGTGACTTGTTTGTGTGTGCCACATGTTTGTGATTGAGCATAACATCATGACATCATCATGCATCATAAGCATAGCATTTTCACTAACCATTTCAAGGACCAAAGGATTTATCTTTGTTCTTTGTTGCAGGTCATGGCTTCTGCTCGTAGAAACACTATCAGGATCAACTTTGTGGGCATACCTGCTAAGCTTAAAGAGTTGGTTTCTCAAGTGTCTGATCATTCCCAGTTCATCAAAAGACATGGCCACCTATTGGATCTAGTCACCTCAGGGTTCAATGAAGACATGATGAGTGTCCTGTTTCAGTTTTTTGATCCTAAGCACCATTGCTTCACATTCCCCGACTACCAGCTGGTTCCAACCATGGAAGAGTTCTCTAAACTTCTGGGCATACCTGTTCTTGATCAGAAACCATTCACAGGCTTGGAGAAAGAGCATAAACCTGAGGTTATTGCTGCAGCTTTACATCTGAAGAAGTCTGATATTGTTCTAGAAACGAGAAGCGGAGTTAAGGGTATTCTCGCTAAGGTGTTGATAGAGAAGGCTCAAATGTTCTTGAAGGCCATGAGCTATGATGCTTTTGAGGAGATCTTAGCCTTGCTGATTTATGGCTTAGTGTTGTTCCCCAATCCAGATCAGTTCATAGACGTTCATGCCATCGACATATTTCTGAGTCACAATCCAGTACCTACTTTACTTGGAGACATCCTGCATTCTCTTCATACTCGTACTACAAAAGCAAGAGGAACTTTGATGTGTTGCATACCTTTGCTATCTAGGTGGTTTATTTCTCACCTTCCTCGCTCAGTAATGAAGAATGAGCAAGGGTTCAGGTGGTCTAAAAGGATCATGTCACTCTCGCATTCAGATATTCATTGGTGCTCCAGATCTATGGAGAATGTCACTATCATTGACCGTTGTGGGGAGTTTCCTAATGTGCCACTTCTAGGCATAAGAGGAGGCATCACCTACAACCCCTCTCTAGCTTTACGACAGTTTGGTTACGCTCGGAGTGATGGTCCACATGACATGTTGATTCAGGGCATTGTGTTTGATTACGACAACGATCTTCAAGGTTACCGTCAGAGATTCATACGAGCATGGGGGAAAGTGAACAAGGTTGACAGCAAGACTCTGGAGCCTAAGTACACTATTCCTATGGAAGCTTATCTCAGATGGGTGCGATCTCGTGCTCAGACTCTCATGATGCCATATCCTGCTATCCTGCCAGTTACCATGGAACCTGTTGCTGAAGGAGACACTGCTTATACCATCCTTCACCCAGACATGCCTACTGACATGGAAGACTTGCAGAGATCTTGGATCCAGTTGAAGGAGCAAAGGGATACTTTTGAGGCTCATTACAAAGCAAGCCAAGAAAGAATCCTGGAACTAACAAAGCAACTTCACGAGGAGCGGAATCTCAACTCATACCTCAACACAAAGAGGAAACGTCCATGGGAGACTTAAAACCCCCATCTCTTGTATTTATTGCACTTCATTTTTGTAAGCCCAAGAGGCAAAACAAGTTTATTACTAATAAAAGTTTACCTTTGTGTTTGTTTAAGCAAATTTAAATCCTGCGGTCCTTGGAAATATTGCATACGCATTAAAACATCATATCATTGCATCACAGGTTTATTTGTGCACAGGTTTCTCATCTTCTCGCTGTTTATTTCAGTAATGGCTCTTGAACAAACAGTTAAGGATCTCCAGGCACAACATGCACAGTTCCAAGAGCTGATCCTGAACCTGTCCAAGGGGCAGGATGAATTGAAGACACTGCTGGCCAAGAAGACTAAGAAGACTAGAAGGTCAGGTGGCCTGATCAACATGGGAAGAAGGTTCAGAGGTCCTGTCAAGACCAAAGAACAGGTTGAAGATTATGAATCTGAAGAGTCTGAAAAAGAGGGAGGCAGTCTCCACAACACTATGGGGGACTCTGATTCTGAGGCTAATTACTACCATGAGCCTAATGAAGACAAGTTCAAGATGCTGGTGGATAGAATGGATGCTATGGAGTTACAGAAGTCTTCAGGGTTGGATTTTGAAGATTTGAGTCTGATATCTGGGGTAGTCATACCCATTGGTTTCAAGGTTCCTACCTTTGTTGTTAATGATGGGGTCTCTTGTCCCAAGCTGCATCTGAGGTCTTATGTCAGAAGAATCCAACCTCACACTACTGATAAGAAGTTGTGGATTCATTTTTTTAAAGAGAGCTTATCTGGAGCTCAATTGGAGTGGTATTATCAATTGGAGAGTGTCAACATCAGGGATTGGAATGATCTTGCCGAAGCTTTCTATAAGCAATATCAATACAATGCTGATTTAGCCCCCACTCGCATGCAGCTGCAAAGCATGTCTATGGGTGCCAAAGAAAGTTTTAAGGAGTATGCTCAGAAGTGGAGAGATTTAGCTGGAAGAGTACAACCCCCTCTGACTGACAGGGAGTTAGTTGATATGTTCATGTGTACGCTGAATGGTCCATTTTACAGTCATCTCATTGGAAGCTCATCATCTGGCTTCACTAAGTTGATAATGACAGGAAAGTGCGTGGAAAATGGTATAAAGAATGGCAAGATCCAAGTGGGTACTTCTTCATCAGGTGCTGCAAAGAAGCCTCCCACTGGGAAGAAAGAATCCAATGTTGTTTATGGTCAACCTGATCGTAACAAAAGGCATCAGTCTGTGAGTGCAGTCCATATCTCCAATCCAACTCCTGCAACAACAGAGCAGCCACAGGGCAACCAACAGAGGGCTAGAAGGCAGTTCACAAAGATCAACATGTCAATGGCTCAGGCATTGCAACACTTGTTGAAGGCTGAACTTATTACTCTGAAAGAGGCTCCTCAGAATCCCAATGTTACCTCTCCCAGGTACAATCCTAATGCACGGTGTGCATATCATTCGAATTGTCAGGGACATGATACTAATAGCTGCTGGGTCTTGAAGAACAAAATTCAAGATATGATTGAGGCTGGAGAAATTGAGTTTGACCCTCCGGGTACTCCAAATGTGATTACTGCTCCCATGCCAAATCATGAGAAGACCGTCAACGCCATTGATGAAGATTTACATATCTATTCAGTTGCAGAGTTGACCACACCATTGTCTGTCATCAAGAAGAAGTTGGTACAAGCTGGGTTCTTTCCAGGTTGTCGTGAAGACTGTTTGTATTGTACCTATAAGCCGGATAGTTGCTGGAGATTGAGAGATGGAATTCAACGTCTCATGGATAAGTATACCATAGTGTTTGAGAGGACCCCATCATCTGTAGAGAGTATGGTTGATCATATTACTAAAGGTAGGAAGACTGAAGAGGTTGATATGGTTGATAAAGTACCGGTAAGGATCACTTCAAAGGGACCTGTTAAAATCACTCATAAGGGTCCAATTAAGATTAATGCTGAAGGCCCTGTGAAGGTTGTTGCTGAAGCCAGAGTAGCTCCTATGGTCATTACTACTCCTGGTCCTATTCCGTATACATCTGATAAAGTTGTGCCTTGGCATTATGGGTCTGATGTTTACATCCATGGTGTTAAGCAAGAACCATTAGCTGATATGCATGTTGATGTTGACAATCTTGCTGGATCTAGTAAGATCACACGAAGTGGAAGAGTCTTCTCTCCTCCAGTTACTTCCAAGAATGCAGTTACTCCTACTGCTACTTCCACCACTAATGCTCGGGGCAAAGGTCCTGTTATTGAACCAGTACCTACTAATGTGCCAGCTGCTGATGATCTTGCTAAGATGGAAGAAGTATTGAAGATCATTCGCAAGAGTGATTATGACATTGTTGATCAGTTGGGGCATACTCCCTCCAAGATTTCCATGCTGTCTTTGTTGTTATGTTCTGAAGCTCATGCAAAAGCTCTGATTAAGTTTCTGAAGACTGCTCATGTACCCAATGCAATTTCTGTTGACCAGTTTGAGAATTGTGTTGCCCACTTGACCTATGATAATGGGTTAGGGTTTTCTGATGCTGATTTGACTCCTGCCAAGAGGGATCATAACAGGGCTCTGCATATCTCAATTGAATGCAGGGGCACTACCCTGTCACATGTATTGATAGACAATGGTTCCTCTCTGAATGTGTTGCCCAAAGAAGTCCTGAATAAGCTGAGTCCTGAAGATGCTGTGCTGAAGCCCAGTAATATAGTGGTGAAGGCTTTTGATGATTCTAGAAGAGTGGTGCATGGAGAAATTGATCTCCCAATCAAAGTTGGTTCTCAGGTTTTCAATGCTACATTTTATGTGATGGATATTCGTCCTTCGTACTCTTGTCTGATTGGTCGTCCCTGGATCCATGGGGCAGGTGCTGTAACCTCTACATTACATCAGAAGTTGAGATACCCGGTAGAAGGAAAGGTTATTACTGTCTATGGAGAGGAAGAATATTTTGTCAGCCATGTGAACACCTTCAAGTATCTGGAAGTGGAAGGTGAATATGTTGAAACTCCGTGTCAGACATTTGAAGTGGTCCCTTGGATTGTTAATGATTATGTAGCTCCTCCGGTTGTCAAGAAAGTTCCTACAGTCACCAGAATACCTCCAACAATGGCCTCCCTCGAAGATGCTAGAGCTGTAGTGGATGAAGGTGGTTGTACTATTTGGGGTCAGCTTCCTGATATCCCATACAAGTCTGACAAATTTGGTTTGGGTTTCACTGCAGAGTCCCAGAAAGCTGTTCGTCGTGCTCGTGCTGTTCATATCACCAATCAAGGGGTTATGAAAGACCAGATCAATGCTGTGGGAGACTATGATGAAGACTACAACTTGGATGCTTGGATTTTTCCTACTGTGGGTGCTGGACTCAGTAATTGGAAAGCTGAAGATGTTATCCCCATCTCCTTTAGTCAGGAGTAAATACTATTACTGTGTTGTTGCTTTTAAGTTTGTAATTTCTTGAACAACAAAACTTTCAAGCCTTGTGCCTTACCCGGGGCACAATGGTGTGCTTGTTACGGGATGTCATTTCATTTGCATACTTCATTCAATAAAAATCAGTGGACGTTTCGTTTTCGTAGATATTGTGTTCTTTGTCTTTCTTTTCTTTTATTTTTGTTTTATCAGCTATGTGTTCTTACACACACCCACATCACTAAAATGCAGATCCTCATCCACTCTGGATCCTGTTGATAACAGTTCTACTATTGCCAATTATAATTTCGAGAATCCGATCTATCAAACGGAAGACGGAAATGAGGACGATTGTGAAGTACCTGTAGAGCTTGCTAGGTTGTTACAACAAGAAGAGAAAGCCATACAGCCACATGAAGAGCCAGTCGAAGTTGTGAATTTGGGAACTGAAGAAAACAGGAAAGAAGTCAAGATAGGGGCTGATTTAGAGGATAGTGTTAAGAACAGGTTGATTAAGATGTTACGTGACTATGTGGAAATCTTTGCCTGGTCTTATGAAGATATGCCAGGGTTGGATACGGACATTGTGGTTCACCGTTTACCAGTAAAAGAAGATTGTCGTCCAAAGAAGCAGAAGGTTCGGCGTATGCGTCCTGAGATGTCAGAAAAGATCAAAGCAGAGGTAATGAAACAGTTCAATGCAGGGTTCTTAGCAGTGACTTCTTATCCTCAGTGGGTTGCAAATGTGGTGCCGGTACCTAAGAAAGATGGTAAGGTACGTATGTGTGTAGACTACAGAGATTTGAACAAGGCCAGCCCCAAAGATGACTTTCCACTTCCTCATATTGATGTTCTGGTAGACAACACTGCTCAACACAAGATATTCTCCTTTATGGATGGTTTCTCTGGTTACAATCAGATCAAAATGGCACCTGAAGATATGGAGAAGACAACATTTGTTACACAGTGGGGCACTTTTTGTTATAAAGTGATGCCATTTGGATTGAAGAATGCAGGGGCAACATATCAGCGGGCTATGGTGGCTTTGTTTCATGATATGATTCATCATGAGATAGAGGTATATGTAGATGATATGATAGCCAGGTCCCAGAATGAAGAGCAACATCTTGATCATTTGCATAAATTGTTTGAGAGGTTGAAGAAGTACAAGTTGAGATTGAACCCAAACAAGTGTACTTTTGGAGTTAGGTCTGGTAAGCTCCTGGGTTTCATTGTCAGTGGAAAAGGTATTGAAGTGGATCCTGCAAAAGTGAAAGCTATACGAGAGATGCCAGCTCCCCGTACTGAGAAGGAGGTTAGAGGTTTCTTGGGACGTTTGAATTACATTGCAAGATTTATTTCCCAATTAACTGCCATCTGTGAGCCAATCTTCAAGTTGTTGAAGAAAGATCAGGTGATGGAGTGGAATGATGAGTGCGAGACTGCCTTTGATGAAATCAAGAGATATTTGCTAGAACCACCAATTTTGATGCCACCAGTTGATGGAAGACCCTTGATTATGTACTTAAAAGTGTTATACAACTCAATGGGGTGTGTATTGGGGCAACATGACGAGTCTGGTCGAAAAGAGCAGGCAATATACTACCTTAGCAAAAAGTTTACCGACTGTGAAACAAGATACTCACTGCTCGAGAAAACTTGCTGCGCTTTGGCATGGGCTGCTCGCCGACTAAGACAATATATGTTGACCCATACTACCTTGTTGATTTCGAAGATGGATCCAATCAAGTATATATTTGAGAAACCTGCTCTCTCTGGAAGAATTGCAAGATGGCAAATGATATTGACAGAATATGATATACAGTATACTACTCAGAAGGCCATCAAAGGAAGTGTTGTTGCTGATCATTTGGCTCATCAAGCAGTGGATGAATATCAGTCAATGAGTTTTGAGTTCCCTGATGAAGACATTATGATTATTACCAAAGAACCTGGACAATATGACGGACCTGAACAAGGATCCCGATGGACTATGGTTTTTGATGGTGCCTCTAATGCACTTGGTAATGGTGTTGGTGTTGTAATTAGTTCCCCTGAAGGTTGTCATACCCCGATTACTGCCAGACTTTGTTTTTATTGTACCAATAACATGGCTGAGTATGAGGCATGTATCCTGGGTATTAAAGCTGCTATTGATATGAAGATTCAGTTCCTTGATGTGTATGGAGATTCAGCCTTGGTAGTTAGCCAGATCAAAGGAGATTGGGATACCAAGCATGATAATCTCATTCCTTACAGAGAGCATGTGTTGTCTTTAATCCCACATTTCAAAGAGATTACCTTTGGACATATTCCACGGAGAGAGAATCAGTTGGCAGATGCATTAGCCACCATGGCATCTATGTTTGAGATCAGCTGGGATGATGAAGCTCCCAAGATTACTATTGACAGATTTGAAAAGCCTGCATACTGCAATGAGATTGACACAGAAGGGGCAGAGGAGAAGCCTTGGTTCTATGAAGTAAAAAGATATCTTGAAGCTCAGGAGTTCCCTGAAGGGGCATCTGTCAGAGATAGGAAGTTTCTGAGAAGGTTTTCTGCTAAGTTCTTTTTGAGCAATGGGATTTTGTACAAGCGCAATCATGATTCAACTATGCTTCGTTGTGTGGATAAGAAGGAAGCAACAGAGATTATGGAAGATATGCATGATGGGATCTTTGGCACTCACTCTAGTGGCCATACTATGGCAAAGAAGATATTGAGAGCAGGTTACTATTGGTCTACCATGGAAGCTGACTGCTATCAACACTCCAGAACATGTCACAAGTGTCAAATTTATGCTGATAAAGTACATATACCTCCATCACCCTTGAATGTATTGACTGCTCCTTGGCCTTTTGCCATGTGGGGCATTGATATGATTGGTGAGATCAAGCCTACTGCTTCTAATGGGCATCGTTTCATCCTGGTAGCTATTGATTACTTCACGAAGTGGGTAGAGGCAGCTTCATTTGCATCTGTTACTAAGAATGTTGTGGCTCGATTCATTAAGAATAATCTCATATGTAGGTATGGCATCCCTGAAAGGATTATTACTGACAATGGCTCTAATCTGAACAACACTATGATTACTGATCTCTGCACGCAGTTCAAGATTAAGCATCACAACTCTTCTCCGTATCGTCCGAAGATGAATGGGGCAGTTGAAGCTACTAATAAGAACATCAAAAAGATTGTACAGAAGATGACTGTTACTTACAAGGATTGGCATGAGATGTTACCATTTGCTCTTCATGGTTATCGTACTACAATACGTACTTCAACAGGGGCAACCCCATTCTCCTTAGTCTATGGTATGGAAGCAGTCTTGCCCATTGAAGTTCAGATTCCCTCCTTAAGAATTATGAAGGATGCAAGCTTGGATGAAGATGAGTGGATTCAGACTCGACTGGACCAGATAAACTTGATTGATGAGAAGAGGCTAGCAGCAGTTTGTCATGGCCAGATGTACCAGAAGCGAATGATCAAAGCTTTTAACAAGAAGGTTAAGCCAAAGGTATATCAGGCTGGTGACTTGGTAATCAAGCGTATCATATTACCACAGGGTGATCCTAGGCGCAAGTGGACTCCTACATATGAAGGACCATTTGTAGTCAAGACAGTGTTCTCAGGAGGTGCCATGATACTTACTACTATGGATGGTGAAGACTTCCCGCAGCCTGTAAACGCAGACATAGTTAAAAAATACTACGCATGAAAAGAGACCCGCTAGGTTGACAGGCCTAGGCAAAAATAAGGGCATCCCGGCAAACCAAAAGGGTTTGGGCAAAAATTAGGGATATATATATAAAGATGTACACCCGGCAAGTCGAAAACCTGAAAAGGCGGCTTAGGCAAAAAAGGGTATCCCGGTGGATTGAAAACCTGAAAGGGCAATCCAGGCAAAAGTTAGGGATTAAAGCGTATGACTATGTCTCGTTTGGATCACCCATGAAACTGCAACCAGTTGTACTACTTACTCAAGCTCGAACAGATAAAGCTCAATTCAATCGTTTCCGTCTCAACAACAGAAGATGAGATACTTGAAGATAATGGCAATAGTAGAATTGAAACTCAATAGGATTATTTCCCACATAGTTGATTCTCCTTGTTTTGTAAAAAAAATTTATGACAAAATCCTCTTACTAGGGTTTATGTCTCCTTGTACAAACTTACCCATGTATGGGTCACACTCTGATATAAATAAAATTCCATTTTTGAATCCAGATTTACTTTTACCCTATTTACATAAGCGAAACGTCCATTGGTTATGTTTGAATGCATGTATGCTTAATATGATTGATGTTTACCAGAAATGCATGTATGCTTAATATGATTGATGTTTACCAGAAATGCATAAAAATGCAGTAATAGTATTTACTAAGGACGAACGAGAGAAGGATTTCAATGAATCTTCGCCGGTTCATCTCTACAAAATAGCTACAAACCCTCAGTAGGACAAATCCATCTTCATAAAGTCACATCTCCCCTGGAATTTATATCCATCTCTTTTATCCTCATACGGATATTCGGGAATTTACTTTCCAATAAGAGTACGACGAACGAAGACGGGAAGTTATATCTACCCTACTATCAAACGAAGACGGGAGGTTATATATACCTTGCTATCCCCAGCAGACGGGAGGTTATATATACCTTGCTATCCTCAGCAAACAGGAGGTTATATATACCTTGCTATCCCCAGCAGACGGGAGGTTATGTATACTTTGCTATCCTCAGCAGACGGGAGGTTATGTATAATATATTATCAAACAAGACGAGAATGAGTTCCTCATATTCTTCAACAACGAATCGGGATTTATTTTCCCTGGCCAGCAGTTGTTGTACGAGGATATCCAGATGCTTCAGGCAGTATCATATCATACATACATCATTTACATCATACCATAACATACATATCCATGGATACATAATACATTACTTAAGTGCATCATATTATACATGCATACATAATGCATAAACTAATATTACTATATAGGATGCTACCTTGTTTTCAGATCAATTTTCCAACAGACAGACTTCATCAACAACTTATGGCTATCAGGACTGCTTTATCCTCTTGAAAGCTATCAATCCCTCAGGACTGCTTTATCCTCCTGAAGGCTTCTTATACCTCAGAATGTTGTTCATCTTTCTGAAAGCATATTATTACCTTGGGCCGTTGTTTATCTTCCCAAAGGTTATCATCACTTCCTCAGGATTGCTTTATCCTCCTGAAAGCATATTATCACCTCAGGACTGCTTTATCCTCTTGAAAGCATATTATTACCTCAGGACTGCTTTATCCTCCTGAAAGCATATTACTACCTCAGGACTGCTTTATCCTCCTGAAAGCATATTATTACCTCAGGACTGCTTTATCCTCCTGAAAGCATATTATTACCTCAGGACTGCTTTATCCTCCTGAAAGCATATTATTACCTCAGGACTGCTTTATCCTCCTGAAAGCATATTATTACCTCAGGACTGCTTTATCCTCCTGAAAGCATATCATTACCTCAGGACTGCTTTATCCTCCTGAAAGCATATTATTACCTCAGGACTGCTTTATCCTCCTGAAAGCATATTACTACCTCAGGATTGCTTTATCCTCTTGAAAGCTATCATTATATCTTCATATTTTGGACTGCTTTATCCTCCAAGAAATGTATGTGAAAAACTTTTCTCCAAGTGGCATCTTTAAGCCCACTCAAGCATATACAACCCAAACATCAGTATCACTCTACGCACCGGTGAGTGCAAATTTTTGGGCTTTTGTGTTCAATCCCCTTCAACCTTCCAGGTCACGACTGGCAAATATACCAATCTAACCCCTCAGGTTTCAGAAAATTGAACAGGGGCAGCTGTTGCACCCCAAAATTTGCCCTCACAATATAAGACTTTGTGTGCTAAGAAGGTTCACAAGGTTCACAAGATTCACAATGCTTACAAGACCTTTCATGAGGTTCATGAAGTATACAAGCCACTTTATGAGGTTCACAAGGTTCACAAGATTCACAACATTTACAAGACCTTTCATGAGGTTCATGAAGTCTACAAGTCACTTTATGAGGTTCACAAGGTTCACAAGGTTTACAAGACCTCCCATGAGGTTCACAAGACATTTTATGATGGTTCACAAGGTTCACAAAGTTCACTATTGGTCAGAAGAGTTGACAATTCCCTCATACAATGCACCTCCTAAGCAGTGCATCCAAAACTAGGGTTTTGACTTTAATCAGGCTAAATGAACTTCCAAGACTTCAAGTGAGCTTCATAACATCTTATATGGGTGCAAGAAACCCCATGACAAGTTTCAAGACTTTTCTCAAAAGTTTGCTCAGTCAGATGATCAGATAAGTCAAAATCAGTCAAAGCAGTTAAAAAGTCAAACTGAGGTCAACTGTGGTCAAACCAAAGTCAAACTTCATGATTTTTTGCCAACATGAAGGAAATTGAATTCTCTACAACTTTGTGTCTCACAAGCCAAGCCCAAAAATGCTTCATTTGGAAGGTATGAGCTAAGACATTATAGGTCCTTTTGAAAGTCAACAAAAAGTCAACAACTTCAAAAGGGCATAACATGAGAATGGTAAATGATATGGACATGAAACCAGTGGGGTTGGTTAGAGGACTCTTCAAGCTTTCCAAAATGTCCAAGAACACCCTCATACCATTAAAATTGAAGGATATGTGCCCTTGCAAAGTTGGGAAATTTTTGGTTGGTTTATGAAGAAAATGGAGGTCTAAAACCAATTTCTTCCAAATGGGCTTGCCATATGATGACCCAATCCATACTATAACCTCATGCACGACCCAAGTCAACAAAAATCAGATTTTTTATCATTTTATTTTTATTTATTTTGATTTAATTCATTAAAAATCATTTTAAATTAAAATAAAATATAAAAGTCAAAGATTTAAATATGATTGAGCTTCTAGAAATTCATAAATTTGATTGGAATTGAAGTGGAAAGAAGATCATGATGATTGGCCTAAAATAGCAAGTGTTTATGCAAAATTACTTGATTTTTAAAGCCTATCTTTTTGAATCTTTTTGGATCAAATTTTCCACACAAACATCAATTGTTTCTGACCTAATACATTGCTCTATAAGTACATAATGAAACCCTAATCACAAGCCACGAATTCACAGCCTCAAAAATCAGTTTCAAACTTCACAAAAATTCATCAAAAACTCACATTCGGATTTCAAGGTAGAGGGAATTTTAATGAGTTTTGAGTATTGCAACATGTTCTATGATGTTCATTGAACGTGTTTGGATCATAAACAACCTCTGAAACCTCCTCATTCATGCAAACCGAATCCATGTTCATGTTCATTTACAATTTTTCGATTTTTAATATTTACTCATGATTAATCACATTTGACTGTTGATTTGTGTTTGTTATGATACAAGGAATGTTTCTGGATGAATCAATTGGATTTTGGGGACACAAATGAGCATTCACCATTTTTAGGGTTTTTTCGGCCAAATTAGGATCCTATGATTTAACAAACATAAATGATTTCTAAAGACATAGAATGGTTGCAAATGTTCTCAGGAATTCAATGATGTTTTTAATTTTGTGAAATTTTGCTGTTTCGTTGGTGTTTGAGTTTCGCAGGGCATAAAACATGGAAGAACACGCATGAAATTCCGCAGCAAAATTTGTATGAATTTTCGCAGGTAAAAGGAAGAAGATGATGAAGGCTGGCGCGAAAAAACTATTTTCAAATTGTGTGTTTATTTTATATATTATTTGTTTCATTAGGTAATCACAGGCGCGCGTCTGGTTCAGTTGGCTTGTGTGTATTGCTGGTAAACAAATGGTCCTGGGTTCAAACCATCCCCAGGCCATTTTGTTTTGTTATTTTTTCATGATTTTTTGCAGGTAAACAACAAAACATATTGCTGCCCATTATCTAACACCAGCGCGCGCCTGGCCTGGTGGTTGTGCTGTTGGTCCAAGACATATGAAGCCTAGGGCCTGGGTTCGATCCCAGCCCCAGGTATGTTTTCTTTTCTTTATCTTTTTTTCTGTATTTTGCATAATTAAGCTTAAATAATTCTTTTAAAAATGTTAAAATAAATATCTAAATTATTTGTTATATTTAAAAAGTCATTATTTTCTAAATCAAAATTTTATTATTTTGTATATATTGTACGTTTATATTATTTAAATATATATACATAGATTAATTTATTTTGTACCTCAATAAGAAAAACCCTAAAATATTTTTTTTCTAAAATCCTAATTGTAATTCTTGCTTATATTTTTATTAGTAAATAAAATTTTATTATAATCTTTAAATATAATTGTATGATCACATTTTTTCAATCATGTATATATTTTATTTAATATAATTAAATTTTGTAAATATAATCATAATTAATCCTATTTTTTTTATAATATGTAAATATGACCTAAAATTGTTTATATTTTTAATTTTTGCATCTAAATAATTGTTAATATATGTTTAGGAATAATTAAAAAAAATTGTTAAATTAATTTTGTAATAATATTTATTTCTATAATATGTTTATCATCAACTTATTTTTCTATATAATTTATAAATAACTTAAAACTTTATAATTAATATAATTGTTCATATTTTTCTTATTAATCTTAAACAATTGCTCATATAAAAATTTGATCTTTTAATTATTATAATATTTTTGCTTATTTCATTATTATTATTAATTATGTTTATATGATTATTACTAACCCTATTTATTTTAAATTATTATTATTATTATTTTCTACTAACCCTATTATAATTATTTATTTATTTTGCTTACTTATTTATTTTGTTTATTTATTTATTTTGCCTATTTATCTATTTTGCCTATTTATTTATTTTGCCTATTTATTTAAATTGTTTTTATTATTATTATTGTAATTGCTCCTGGATGTAATATTTTTAAAATGTTTAAATTATTTATTTTTATGCCATGGTTAGTAAATAGGGAGTGTAACATGTATGTAATTTAAAATTAATTTAGATCATTTAATTTAAAAGATTAATATTAAAAATTGTACACTCACACACGTAAGTCGATCTTTGATCGTCATCTCACTTCCTTAGAGTTACCTCTCATTGTTGCCTAATCAAAAGGTCAAGTAGGGTGTATAAAGCAAAAGTCCCTCAAAGTAAAGTCATCTGGTCCCTTAGCAAATAAAAGATCAAGTCCCTTCTAGAATGTTGCCTTCGTAATGATCTTGTCCCTTTCGAATAAAGATGACAGTCCCTCCAAAATTGCTTAATACACCCCACAGTTGCCTACATTAAACAAATGACCCTTACTTGTCCCACACATCCAAGGTAATGACTACCTATTCCTTAATAATAGGGATAGTCTTACCATTTAAAGGATTCAAGAACAGAAAAGACTTAAACTTAGGGTAGGTTCCTCTTAGATACTTGCTCACTCTTCAAAACATTTCAAACACTTCACACATTTTAAACAATTTTCAAAACAAAGGTTTTTTACGCATCCGTACATGGATCATTATGAAACTCTTAAGAAATTTTTTATTCACACACTTCACATCTCAAAACATTTTAAAGTGAGCTAAGTAACTAAGAGCCCATGGATAACCATGGATGTAAAGGGTGCTAACACCTTCCCTTTACATAACCTACCCCCCGGACCCAAAAAAATCTTTAAAAAGGTCTTTCCTGTTCTTTTATGCCTTTCCTTTGGATAAAATAAAAGTCGGTGGCGACTCTTGCAATCCGCAACATAACTAAAGTCAGTTCTCCCACCGTGTTACAGTATGTATTGGTGTTTGTGAGTGTAAGGCAACTGCTTTAGCTTTAGCTCTCCGCTGGGGAATCTGGGGAGCATTCTGTATATTGTTGATGGATTGTCATTATTCACAAGTGTTTGATTCAGAACATGGCTTATGATTATGCAATGTGTTTGATTTTTGCTGTAATGCTCCGTATTAGACGGAATGCTACGCTTTGTGGGGTGAATATGATGCGAATGCTATGTTTATGCAAAAGATAACGATTCGGGATTCGGATCCCGTTGCCACGAAGATCTCTGGTCGATCTGTTTGAAGTGGACATCCCAGCTGGGGATGAGATCATTGGTAGATCTGATGAGATGTATCTGCTTGGGGGAATAGGTCACTGATAGACCCATCCTTGGTAATGAGGGACCCAGCTGGGGTTTGTAGAAACTTCCATTACTCTGTTGTGATTCCTTCGTGCGTCGCCCTTCGGGATAGAGGCTGAGGCTCTGTGGGGAGATGGTTCCCTGGCTTTTGCACTTGGCTGTGGAGGAATAGTAAATGGCAACTCGGCTGGGGAAGAAGACCAAGGGAAGGTCTTCCTGGAAATTTCTGTAAGGGGTCTGCTGAGGATGATACTTGACAACTCCGTTGGGGAAAAACCATCTTCGGTGCTAATTGGGAGATAGACTGAGTGGATAGTGATTTGCCAGCTTGTTGGGGCGAAGCTTACATGCCCCATGTCGCGTTTTGAATACCTGCAATCCTGCAAAGATAGAAACGTACAAGTAATCCCGAGGTATCCCTTACCGGATTCCGTCGTAAGAGTTCAGACACTCCCGGGAGTAAATATATTTCCTGCAAGCACGTATACTTTAGAAACATCCATATTCATGCAATCAGTATCTTATAGACATCGGACATTTTGCAAATGAAAATAAAATGTACGAGACGAGAGATGACTGAAAATCTGATTTTATTAATTTGTATGCCCTGAATTGGCAAGATACAGTCAAAGGAACATATCCCCTTAAATGAGGAAACTGTTACAAATTGAGAAACAAAATGTCGGCAATGTTGACGACGCTTCAAGGAGCTTCCCTTTTGCTATGACTCGTATGACATCTGACGTTCTTCTTGTCTTGCTTTCTGAAGAAGGCTGATTCTGAAAAGAAGCTTGATCCTTTCGAAGCTTACCAAGTTGTAAGTGATACAGACGAATTCAGAATGCAGTTGTTCGCTTATTCCCTTATTTTGCATGGATCGCCCTTTCGGGTTTTCAATCCATCGGGATACCCATTTTTGCCTGAGTTGTCCAATGCGGCTTTTCAACTCAGCAGGTGTACATTTTATGTTTATTTTCCCTTATTTTTGCCCGAGTCTTTTATTCTGTTTTTGACTCGTCGGGATGCCCTATTTTTTCCTGGACTTACATTCTGTTTTTATGTCCAGCGGGTCATTTTTATGCGAAGTATTTTTTAACTGTATCTGAATTCACAGGGGACGGGAAGTCTTCACCATCCATAGTACTGAGCATCAGTGCTCCACCAGAGAAAACTTTCTTTACTACGAATGGTCCTTCATAGTTTGGAGTCCATTTGCCCCTGTGGTCTGTATGAGGAGGGAGGATTCTTTTCAGCACAAGATCTCCTACTTGGTACTCTCGGTGCCTGACTTTCTGATCGAAGGCTTTCTTCATTCTTTTCTGATACAACTGCCCATGACAGATTGCAGCCAATCTTTTCTCTTCAATCAGACTCAGTTGTTCGTATCGGGATCGGACCCATTCTGCTTCGTTCAGCTTAACATCCATCAGTACCCGCAGGGAGGGTAATTCAACTTCAACAGGTATGACTGCTTCCATACCATACACAAGCTGATACGGTGTTGCCCCAGTGGATGTTCTGATTGACGTGCAGTACCCATGCAAGGCAAACGGTAGCATTTCATGCCAGTCCTTATAGGTGACTACCATCTTCTGCACAATCTTCTTGATATTCTTATTAGCTGCCTCAACAGCGCCATTCATCTTTGGCCTGTAAGGAGAAGAATTGTGGTGTTGGATCTTGAAGTCCCGGCATAGCTCTGCCATCATTTTGTTGTTTAAGTTGGAACCATTATCAGTAATGATTCGCTCGGGAACTCCGTACCGACAGATGATATCCCTCTTCAGAAATCGGGCTACCACTTGCCTTGTAACATTTGCATAGGAAGCTGCTTCAACCCACTTGGTAAAATAGTCAATGGCTACCAAGATGAATCTATGGCCGTTTGAAGCAGTCGGTTCAATCTTGCCAATCATATCAATGCCCCACATGGCAAAGGGCCAGGGTGAAGACATCACATTCAAAGGATTGGGAGGCACATGCACCTTATCCGCATAAATCTGGCATTTTCTGGCGTAGGCACAACAGTCGGCGTCCATTGTGATCCAGTAATATCCTGATCTTAGCAACTTTTTAGCCATTGCATGTCCTCCAGCATGGGTACCAAAGGATCCTTCGTGCACCTCGTGCATCAACAAGTCTGCTTCTGTTCTATCAACGCATCTGAGGAGTACCATATCAAAGTTTCTCTTGTACAGGGAACCATCAGTATTCAGGAAGAAACTACGAGCAAGCCTTCTTAAAGTCTTCTTATCATTGGAAGATGCCCCAGGTGGGTATGTTTGATCCTCCAAGAAGCACTTAATGTCATGGAACCAAGGCTTATCATCTTTGACAACGTCTGCTGCAAATACATATGCTGGTCGGTCAAGTCTGGACACTGAAATCCGAGGCACAAAGTTGGCAGCTTGAACTTTGATCATGGATGAAATAGTAGCCAGAGCATCTGCAAACTGATTTTCGTCCCGGGGGATATACTCAAGCTTGACTGTTGTGAAGAAAGTCAATAACCTTCTTGTATAGTCCCTATAAGGTATCAGATGATCCTGGTGTGTGTACCCTTTGCCGTTAGTTTGATTAACTACCAGAGCTGAATCTCCGAATACAGTCAAAGTCTTGATTCTGAGGTCAATGGCTTCCTCAAGACCCATAATGCAAGCTTCGTATTCAGCTTCGTTGTTAGTGCAGTTAAAGGTGAGCTTTGCTGAGAAAGGCATGTGAACTCCTTTAGGTGTAATGAGTACTGCACCAACACCGCGACCATTCATATTAACGGCCCCATCAAACATCATAGTCCATTCTTCTTCCGGGTCAGGCCCTTCAGTATGAATAGGCTCTTCATGATCTTTTGCTTTTATGAACATGATGTCTTCATCAGGGAAGTCAAATCTCATAGGCTGGTAATCATCAATAGGTTGCTCAGCAAGATAATCAGACAATACATTGCCCTTGATGGCTTTCTGAGATGTGTACTGGATGTCATATTCTGTGAGGATCATCTGCCACCTTGCAACCCGTCCGGTAAGTGCTGGCTTCTCAAAAATGTACTTAACTGGGTCCATCTTCGAGATCAATAAAGTAGTGTGGGTCAACATATACTGTCTCAGTCGGCGAGCAGCCCACGCTAAAGCACAACAAGTTTTCTCGAGCAGTGAATAACGTTGTTCACAGTCGGTAAACTTTTTGCTCAGGTAGTAAATTGCATACTCTTTTCGACCAGACTCGTCATGCTGGCCCAGCACACACCCCATTGACTCTTCTAATATTGTTAAGTACATTATCAGAGGTCTTCCTTCAACTGGAGGCATAAGGATTGGAGGTTCTTGCAAGTACTCCTTGATCTTGTCAAAAGCCCTCTGGCAGTCTTCGTTCCACCTGACCGTTTGTTCTTTTCTTAACAGCTTGAACAAAGGCTCACAGGTTGCAGTAAGGTGAGATATGAACCTTGAAATGTAGTTCAATCTACCCAGAAACCCCCGAACTTCTTTTTCAGATTTCGGTGTAGGCATTTCTTGAATGTCTTTGACTTTATCAGGGTCAACTTCAATCCCTTTCTCGCTTACAATAAATCCCAGCAGCTTACCAGATCGTACCCCGAATGTGCACTTGTTGGGGTTCAACTTCAGTTGGTACTTCCTCAGACGCTTGAATAGTTTCAGCAGATTCACCAGGTGGTCTTCTTCTGTGAGGGACTTGGCAATCATGTCATCCACATAACATTCAATTTCTTTATGGATCATGTCGTGGAATAGTGTTACCATAGCCCGTTGATAGGTTGCACCAGCATTCTTCAGTCCGAAGGGCATCACTTTATAACAGAACGTGCCCCAGGGTGTGATGAAAGTTGTCTTCTCCATGTCTTCAGGTGACATCTTGATCTGATTGTATCCTGAAAATCCGTCCATGAAGGAGAACACCGAGAACTGAGCCGTATTATCCACCAATACATCGATGTGAGGTAATGGGAAGTCATCTTTTGGGCTAGCTCTGTTCAGATCCCGATAGTCAACACACATCCTCATTTTGCCGTCTTTCTTAGGCACAGGTACTATATTAGCAACCCACGGCGGATAGCTAGTTACAGCAAGGAACCCGGCGTCCCACTGCTTTTGCACCTCTTCCTTTATCTTCATTGCCATATCTGGGCGAGTATGGCGCAACTTCTGTTTTACTGGCGGGCAGTCTTCTCTCAAAGGCAGCTTGTGCATGACGATATCGGTGTCCAACCCTGGCATATCCTGGTAAGACCAAGCGAACACATCCACATACTCCCGAAGCATGTCAATCAGTTGCTCTTTCACTGAGTCTTGTAAACAGGCCCCGATCTTAACCTCTTTCACGTCTTCTTCCGTACCAAGATTAATCGTTTCAACCTCCTCCTGGTGAGGGGTGATAACCTTCTCCTCTTGCCTTAACAACCTGGCTAGCTCTTCAGGAAGCTCATAATCTTCTTCGACCCCTTCATCAGCTTGATTGATTGGATTGTCAAAGTCATACGAAGCCATAGCTGTGTTGTTATCGGTGCAGTCTGAAAGGCAATCTTTGCAAGGGTTTAGATTGTTCATTTTAGTGATCGATTTTAATCTTGTTTTAGAAAAAGTGAAATGAAGTTTATCATCTTGGAAAACATTGCCATTTTCTTTTTGTACAAAAAGAAAAAAAATGAAAACCAGTGAGCAGAAAAGAAAAAGACTCATTTGCAAAAGACGTCCGATATTCATTGATTGATCTGTTTGCACAAAATTACAAGATGGCCCGATTACAAAATGAGTCTTGTCATCTTGGGCAAGATGCAAGACTTGATGCATGCTTTAAAAATACAGGAAATAATAATTACTCTGCAGGAGTAACCCTTATAATTTCCTGGGAAGACCAGTTTGAGACACGGCTCCCCGGGATCCTTGGACGTATCCAGCTCTCCAGGTTGCGCTCATCTTCCGACTCATCTTCCAAGTTGTTTACTGCATCAGGGGTGAGCATCCCCCCACTGACAAACTGGGCTTCTTAGCGGCCTCCGATTGATCTTGTTGAGTTGGTTTGTAACCCAACCCAAATCTGTCCTCCTTCTTCTCTACGGGCAACAGCTTGCCCCAGCCTTGGGCATTCCCCTCTTCAACAACCTTCCTGGCTTGCTGATAAGATGTCATGGAGGTCCCAAGTACAGCAGATGCTTCATTAATGTTCAGGGCTTCAAATCCCTGGCTCATGGTTTCATGGATCTCTCCATCCATCTCAATGTATTTGTATGTAGCCAGGTGGCTAACAAAAATATCTTCTTCACCACAGATGGTGATGATCTGGCCCTCCCACTCGAATTTCAGCTTCTGGTGAAGGGTAGACGTAACTGCGCCAGCGGCATGGATCCAAGGTCTACCCAACAAACAGCTGTAGGCCGGCTGAATGTCCATCACATAGAAGGTAATTTTAAAAGTCTGCGGGCCAATCATCACAGGCAGATCAATCTCTCCTAGCACTGATCTCTTAGAGCCATCAAATGCTCTCACCACCAGGTTACTTGGACACAATGCCAAGCCATCATACTCCAGTTTCACCAAGGCTTTCTTTGGTAAAACATTGAGTGAAGACCCAGTGTCTACCAGCACATGTGATAGAACAGCACCCTTGCATTCAAGAGTGATGTGTAAAGCCTTGTTGTGATTACATCCCTCAGTTGTTAGATCAGCATTGGGAAAACCCAATCCATGGCTGGTATTGACATTTGCTACCACGGTCTCCAACTGATTAACGGTGATCTCCTCTGGCACGTATGCTGCGTGCAAGACTTTTAGTAATGCATTTCGGTGAGCTTCGGAACACATCAGCAGGGATAAAATGGAGATTTTTGAGGGAGTTTGGTGAAGCTGATCCACCACTTTGTAATCACTCCTCTTGATAATTCTCATAAACTCGTCTACATCTTGTTCAAAAGATGTCTTTTGTGTTTCCTTGAGAATGGGTTCTTCAACTATTACACTCTTTCCCTTTGCTTTGGCGGCAACTTCTGCTTCAGCATTAGGTCTTTGTGATTGCGAGGCAAAAAGGCGTCCGCTTCTGGTGAAGCCTCCGCCTCCCCCGACATTATCAATCTGCGAAGAAGAGGTTGAAGAGTCAAGAGTGATTTTCTCCCCATTGCAGTAAAGGTCAGAGCCATAATGCCAAGGGATGGCATTACTGCTTTCATATGGAACGGGCCCAGGTACCGTGATGGTAACCGGGCTGACTGCAGCAGAGGAGGGTGTTGAAATAGTGTGTGGATCGTAGTAGATGGTAACTGGTGATCTGGCAGGAGATGCCACTGCTTGTTGTTGAAAATTGTTGTTCGGAGGAATACTTGACGGATCATAATAAATAGTGACTGCTGAGATATCTGTTGATGTTGTAGAAGATCTTGCTGGATAAATGGATGTTGATTTTGTAGAAGATTCTGAATAAAGGGGTGCTGATGTTGTAGAAGGAATGTTTGTTGATGTCTGATTTGTTGAAGTGATATTTGAAGCATTTGTTGATGAAACTGAAGAATTGTTTGGAATAATTGTTGTTGCAGTTGTAGGAGACTCAGGAACTGTTGTCAAGGAGATTGCTGGATTTGAAGGTGTTGATGTTGTGATTTGAAGTAGGTTACTCTAGATAAGACCATCTATGCCGCTTCTCAAGTTATCACACCCATTTACCGAAATGTTGCAATAACCGCACCCGAGCTCACACCCGGGGAATATCTGGCATTCTAAGAGCTGAGCTTTAATCTCTACCAGGGGTGTCCTAATCTGCCCAACACTGGTTATTAAGAAAGACGGCTTATCTTCCTCAATAGCATTGATTCTTGGCCCTCCGTGGTTGGGCATGGGATTCTTGTTAACATTTGGCGGGGGTGCAAAGTTTAGAGCTTTAGAATCTACCAAGTCTTGTACCTTCATTTGTAGAGCCCTACATTTCTCTGTACTGTGGCCAGGTGCATTGGAGTGAAAAGCACATCTGGCGTTGGCGTCATAATTTCTTGGCAGACTGGAAGGATCTGGCGGTGCCAACGTCCTTAACTCAACCAAGTTGAGCTTCAGGAGCTGTGGCAATAAAGCGGCATAAGGCATAGGGATTGGGTCAATCACCCTATTGGCCTGAGATGGTCTCTGTTGAAATAGTCTTTGTTGATTGTTGCTGTTGTTGTTGTTGTTGTAGTTTCTCTGAGGCGGATATTGAACTTGTTGTTGGTAGTGGGGTGGTTACTGTGGTTGATATGCCGGTTGCTGAGGAATTGGAGCGGGAATAGTAACAGCTGCCACTGACCTATGAACATATTGAGGTCTGCCCCTGTTGGCCTGAATAGCATTAGTCTCACCTGTTCTTCTTGGACCTACAAAAGGCTTTCTGGGATTGCTGGACGAGCTCGCACCATTGTCAGAAATCTTACCCATCTTTAATAGGCTTTCAATCCTTTCTCCAGCTATGACTACGTCAGCGAAGCTGGTGGAAGAAAAGGCAGCTAGCCTGTCAATGTATGTCCCTTGGAGGGTGTTCATAAACATGTCGGCCATTTCCCTTTCCGACATGGGTGGCTGGACAGCAGCAGCAAGCTGTCTCCACCTCTGGGCGTATTCCCGGAAGCTTTCCCTGGACGACTGAGACATTCCCATCAGGAGGGTCCGGTTAGGAGCCATGTCCAAGTTGTATTGGTATTGTCTGATGAAGGCCTCAGCTAGGTCCTTCCAGCATCTGATGGTTGCTCTAGTCAAGTGAGAGTACCATTCCCTTGAAGCTCCAGTTAAACTATCTTCAAAGTAAAACATCCATAGTTTTTCATCCATGGTGTATGCCTTCAGCCTCCCCAGAAAAGATTGTAAGTGGGTTCGTGGGCAGGAAGTCCCGTTGTACTTCTCGAAGCACGGGGGTTTAAACTTGTGGGGAATCCTTACCCCGTCTACTAGACCCATGTCCATAACATCAAAGCCCAGGGAATTCTGAGACTCCAGGGATCTCAATTTCTCAGCAATTTCATCTAGCCTTCTGTCATAGGCTTCATCCCCAGCTCCCATCACAGTGAATTGATCCTCTTGGGGGTCTTCTTGTAATACTCTGCCCGCAGTAGCATTCCCTTGCACATTAGCAGGGATGTTGATCTCTGGATGAAGGTGGGGCCCATACACAGGTGGATTAACATGAGGTTGAACCCTCTCATTGTTGCTTGTTCCCCCAGTCCCTAGATGGGGTTCCTCCTGGGTCTGCCTTTCTACCAATGCCCTTAATCTCTCTTGGCTTTGAGCCAAACCATTCATCACCTCCATGAACTGGGTCATCTGGTTTCTCATCTCCAGTCTCTCATTGGCCATTTGAGTCCTGACCTATGTAAGGTCCTGCTGTACTTGGTCCATTTGTATACCCGGAAGGTTGTTGCGAGTGGGATATCTGTGTGGACGGTTGAGTGGGAACACCCGACGTCGAGCAATAGTTCCTGAATCACAACAGAGTTAGTAACAAACAAAACAAAAACCTACAAAACAAAACAAAAGTTAGTATGCAATGCAGTATGCTTATTTGTTTCCAAGGTATCCGGCTTGGCGCTTGGTTTTAACCTTTCCAGACCCTTGAGGAAGATGCTTTTGATGTTGCTTGGGAGAAAGAGATTCGAATGAAACAAACTAATGAATATATTACAAATGGTTAAACATACATAGTTTGTTTTTTTACAATACATGCCCCTGAGGGGTCAAAATACAACATAAAAAGGAAAAGTACATGGAATGAAAGCAACAATAAGCAAAAGTCAGACACCAAGACCAAATTCATCCTCCCTAACTTCTTTCAGAAGTGCTTCAGTCACGGGATCAGCTGGATGCTCTGTGAGGTTCCTGATAAGAAGATTCCTGGTGGCAATAGCAGTGGTTAGCTTCTTGTGTCTGCCCTGGTCCTTTGACCTCTTTACACCAGCCCTAAGCTTCAATTCTGAGATTTCCTTCTGGGCTGCTAGTAGGGCTTCCTGTTGCTCCTTTGCATTAGCCTCCAACTGCTCAATCCTGTCCTGAGTTCTCTTATCTTCCTGAGTGCGAGCTTCAGTGATCCTGACCCACCTAGCTTGACTTTCTTTCAGATAGAGATCAATCATGGCCTTCTGGAACTGGGCCTCTTTACAGGCATTCTTTAAAATCTGCTCCCCAGCCCTTGACTTCTTGATGTAGTCCTCTGCTTTTTCAATCTTGGCTAGATGCTCCACTTTAAGCTTTTCTAACCTTTCAATGTCCAGACGACCATCACTCCTCTCCTAGAGGGTTCTCTTCAGGGCTTGAGACAGATTCTCATTCCTCTCTTTCAGTTTCTCAAACTCTTCCAGGCTGACAGTGGCCGGAGGTGGTGCTGTGGATGGTCCAGGTGCATCCTCAATGGTGAAGGGCATTCCAGAAATTTGAGCCCTGGCATGGGACCACTCATAATACTGAGCTGAGGCCACATTGTTGCATCTCCCAAGAATAGCCATCCCTTTGGTCTGGACATTGTCCCAAGCCCAGGATGCTTGCCTGACAATAGCCAGATTAGGCTTAATCTCACAATAGAGGGTCTCAGCTAGATCTTGCACTCTAGGAGGATGGACTAATGCATAGCCCAATTGTATTTTGAATAGCAGAGGGTTGTAGTTGATGCAACCCTTCACTCCTATCAGAGGTACATTGGGGAACTGCCCACAACTAGTAATGATGTCCCTGCCCTTGGTGCTCTGGGTGCACCACCTGATGTCATCTGAGGTCAAAGCAACAAGCCTCCTAGCCCAATTCTTTTGTTGGTGAGGATTCAAGAATGCATCAGTCTTGGGCAAGTGTTTGAGCAACCAGGTATGGAACAGGGGAGCACAACATCTAACCAACCTTCCTCTTTACTTTTCATTCCTTTGGTGAACAGAGTAATAAAAATCTCCCAGTAAGGTGGGTACTGGGTTCCTCAGAATGAAAAGATGAATGGCATTCTTGCTAATGAACTTGGGCTCATCTGCAAAAAGTATAACCCCATATATGCTGAGGGCTAACAATGCACAGACTGCCTTCCATTCTCCCAAGGAGGCCTTCAGGACAGCCTGAGAAGTCAAGAAATCCAAGTGTAGACCAGAGATTCCAGCCTTTGCTGTCATGTTCTGCTCAATCAGTATAGGTTCCAGATACAGGGCTTTTGCCACCTCTTCATTACTGGGAAAAGCCATCTCAGGGTTGAAGGGGACACCACCCCTGACAGGTACACCAATCAGTGATGAATACTCTTCCAACAAGGGTCCCAACTGAAAATTCTGGAAGGTGAAGCACCTCAGAGGGGGATCATAGAACTGTAGGCAAGTATGAATCAAGCTCCTCTGGGAAGGGTCCAAATCCATAACCACATCAAGGATGCCTCCATAATGTTCTCTGAATAGTGGTATATGGTCTGGAGTAATAAGGGCCTGGATCTTCCTGATGCCAGTCAGCTCAGGCTCAAAGAAATGATATGAGATGTTGCTCTTCTTGGGTGCCATGTCTGCTGATGAAGAGCTGAGACAGATGCTGATGATGGAGACTAACACTGGAGATGGGCCACTGACAGGCTGATACTAGTGATGCAGGTGACTGAAGCAGGTAGTTGATGAAGGCAGCTGAAGCAGGTAGTTGGTGAGCAAAGGCCTATGCAGATGAAGGGGTCAAAACCAAGCCAGATGTAATATGGATACCCTGAAAAACAAATAAACACATGTTAAATGATGCAATGATGATGTATGCAAATGATATGCAAAGGGTTTGTAATCGAGCTGGATCTGATTACTGCCTTGATGTAAGTCCATGTATGTCTAAGAAGTCCAGATGGAGGTTCATAAGTCCAGTAACCAAGGTTGGGGACTCAAATAAAGAGTCACATGTCCAGGGTTCAAATCACAAGAACTGTCCCAAAATGGAGTACTCTTATTCAAAACAAAGTATCAGGGTATGTTGAGGTCAAGGGTACCTGCAAACCTGTAAACATCCCAACCCCCTCACAGGTGATGTTCTAAGACAAGGATCCTCAGACTTGGATCAGTTATGAGAAGTGTAAACACTTCTAACCCGGAGGTACAGTGTTTACAATAACCATAAAAGATCCTCCTCTAATTAACCTCAGTTTCTGAAGGTCATAGTAAAGGTCATCCAGACTTAGCAGGCTTCCCAGATAGCCCTAGCACTACAGGAGATCTGTAGCACAGAGTTCTCAAGAAGAAACCCATATCTGAACCGTGTTTCATATTCCCGCACCAGACCGAAATGGAATGGGAAAGAACATGAACCACTCTAGCCTAGGTGTCACTCAGGTCCCAGGTATAGGACCTTAACTCTCAATAGAACCCCGCCCACCAAGACAGAAAACAGATCCAGCCAGATAACAGTATGACAATATGATGTATATAAAGTTGTAAAGAAAGCAATAAATAACTGTACATAAAGCAGTAAATAAAGACAATATACAAACACAAGTAACACATAACACCCCAGTAAACACAAATCAAACAAGCGCTAGGAGGAACCCACAAAAAGAACCAGAAGCCCTGGTTACAGTATAAGGGTCCCCAGCAGAGTCGCCAAGCTGTCGCTCCCACCAAATGACGCCTCAGGTCAGAAGGGGTACAGACGCGAACAGTCGGCGAAAGGAAAAATGAAATGAATAGAGTCGCCAACTAGGCATTTTTATCCCGAAGGAAAGGTAATGCTGCATAAACCTAGAAAGATATGGATAAGACGGTTGCGAACCAGAGAGACTGAGAAAGGGGGTTGGTTACAACCTGGGAAGGTATTAGCACCCAGATTGTCCGCCGTACTTGACGGGATCCACGCTTAAAAGATTTGTGTTTTAAAGGGGTAGTGTCAGTGCAATTTGTGTATAGAAAGCTGGAAAAGGATGTACAGGTGTCAGTGTAAAAGAAAGTGAAGTGTGATATGTATAGTGTCAGTGTAAAGACAAGAGTGAAATGCTCAAGAATATGAGGCTAAAAGAATGATGCTAGAAAGAGGGGGAATATACAGAGACTTTTGTTCGATAACTGTTAAGTTATGCCTACGTATCCTCTCGTGCAATGAGGAAGTCAGAACACCGTAGTTCGACCCAAAGAGACTGAAAGGTAAATTGACTTGTGAACTGCTTACTTGTCTATGCTCAAGTGTATGACCTGTCTGGCTCAGGTGCAAACTGTCTTGCATTAGACGGAAGAAGCGAGTTCTCGTTTGTGAGTGAATAAGATGAGAAAAGAATCCCGGAGGAGACGATTATTGTTTGTTTTTTGTATTTTCAGTCTTTTATTGCTTTTTGAAGTTTGTCATAAGAAAATGAGCTTAAGCCTAAACCAATGGATTTAGTAAACTCATCACATCTTCCCTCTGATTAGGGGTAATGAGAATACCTTAAGTGTGAAGTCAACTTCTCACACTTAATCACCATGGTGTAGGATTAAGATCATTAACCTACTTGTGATTAATTAGATGTTTTTGTTGTTTTTGTTTAGTGTTAAGTAATGAGATTAAGCCATAATCAGGGATTAAACAGACTCATTACACCATCCTAATAGAAGGATAATAGATGAGAATGTTTAAGCTGAGGAAAGCTTCTCAACTTAATCCATGATTAGGGATTAACTTCATGACAAAACAAAGCCTTTATTAAATGGATTTTAGTTAATGATAAGATGAAGAAATGATTTTTATGGTTTGTAAGACAACTTGAGGGGGACTTGTCCATTAACACTAGGGTTAGTCCTTCTTAACCAATTAAGGAAGAAATAGAGCCCTAATGCAAGGCCCAAGTTACAAGCTTGATGTATTGATGATTATTAGATGGATTGATTAAAGGATTTAAACACATTAAGGGTTTAACACTTAGGATTAAAGTTATACGCTCCATCCTAATAGAAGGATGCAGGCATAAGCTTAATCACAAAGCCTTAAAACCTTTAGGGTTTAGTCCTTGATTATGAGGTGAGAAGAGAAGACTCAATGATGACACAAAGGTAAAAGCTAAATGGGGGGACTAATCAAAACCCTAATTATTGTCATGCTTGGTTGTTCCTAGGGTTTGTGAGGTTTTCAAGAAAGATCTTCAGAGGAACCACCAGGAAGCAGATGAAAGGAGCAAGGAGAAGCAAAGTAACTTGCTTCATTTAAGAAGACAAGTCACTTGAAGAAAAAAAGTAAGGTGAAGAAGAATGAGCAAGCTCAATCTCAAGCACAAGACAAAATGCAGCAATGACGCATAAAGGAGATGAAAAGAAATTGTGAGAAGTGAAGGCAAATTCACTTCTCAAAGTGACTTACCACCTGAAAAGTTAGTGAAAGGAATGCAATGCAATGCAAATGAGATGCAATGGGATGATGCACACCAAAACTAGAAGCATGAATGTGATGTTAATGATGCCAAGAGATGATGCAAACATGAGGCAAGGCATGAGAATGATCATACAAACATATGGATGCAAATGAGGAACATGCTTAGAACCATGAACATACATGAAAAGTTATGAAATGCAAATGGCATACAACATGGCAAATGAAATGTGCAATGATCAAACATGATTCTAATATGTCCTAAGATGCATTATGAATCAAATGGATGCACAAAATGTCATGGCAAGTCATGGTATGCAAACAAATGGAATGTGATACAAAGGAAAGCCCAAATTAGGGTTTATGATCAATGCACAAAACAAAAAAACCAAAACCAGAAGCAAACATCATGATAAAAAATTGAAAATGCATTCAAAGGAACCCTAAACCTATACAAACTCACTGCCCAAAGGAGGGGTTCTAACTCTTAACCTAATGAGGGTTATGAATTTCTTAAGATTGCTAGGGTTTTAAGGTACCTTGTCAAGAAAAATGCCAAACAAAAAGGAAATGCAAGATCAATTCATGCCAATTTAATCCTATAAACTACATGCTATACAAGATGCAATGCAAAAAGAATCAAAGTCCAACTCTTAAAGGCTAGGCAGAAATAAATTTTTGAAGATTGGATCTAAATAATGCCTTGAAATGAAATTAATTCCATGGAAAATTGTCAAAAGACATCAAGATCAAAAAAGAAATTTAGTTTGAGAGTTGGACAATGTTTCTAAATGATTTTAAATGTTTCATGAATTTTTTTGTGATTTTTAAATACCTAAAAGTATTTTTAATTAATTAATTAAAATAAACTTTTAAGTGATTTAAAAATATTTTTTAATGCAAAAAAATAAAAATAAAAATAAAAATGTTTTTGGTTTCTGAAAAATTAATTGAAACTTGGATAAAAATTTTCAGAATTTTTCAAAGTGTTTTGCTATTTTAAATTAAATGTAGAAAACAAATGAAATAAAAAAGAAAATAAAATGAATTAATGGGAAAGTCAGCGCATCCTGAGGTCAGCATTTAAACTTGGAATGGAGGGAAAGACTGGCGCCAGATCTAAGGGCTCTCATTCAAACTGGTCAGATTAATATAAAACTCAATTAATTAGGTTAATGACGTGGATTAGGGCTTAAGTGAATGGATCTGGACCCTCCAAACGTGCGGGAGTCAAACAAAGTCAGCCTAATCTACGTACCAAATTCAAACTTCATTTAATTACACAGATTAACCCTAATGAGTTTCAGGTGGCCGGAGAAGACTTCCGGTCGTCTTCTCCGACCAGACCCCCACCTGAAAATTGTTAACTCCCTTAAAACTTCCCCCCAAACCCCCTAAAGCTCCAGAATCAAACCTTAAACCATCCTAAACACGAATCAATCCTCAAAAATCATTTATCACTCAAGAACAACATGAATCGAAACAAACAAATTTTAGGTCAGAAAGTTTCAGAGCAATCATACATCCTGGTTTCTCAACCATTTTCAAAAATAATCATATCCCCATGATCAGGGGAGCACATAGAATCGTTTAAGAACTTAAAATGGAGTTTCTGGAAAAAAGTTTGAGATGGCTACCTGAGATGGAATCTCCTGGTCCTGAGCTTTCTGGCCTTTCCTTTGCTGCAAGTCCACTCCTTTGAACCCTCTGATGATGAAATGAAGCTTAGAAAGCTTTGAGGATGGCTGGTTCGTGAGATGGCAGAAGTTCTGTTCAAGGGAGGGTGGTGATCGTGTTTTTGTTTCAGTGACTTTCAGGCTATGGTGATGAGTGGTTTTTGATCAGTGAAGCATGCTGAGATTATTTGTGAAGTTTGTTTGTGTGTTTGAGACTTGTGCTGAGTGTTTCGAATGAAAATGCAAGTTGGAGCAAAAAGTGATAACTATGGCTTGGGTGTGTTTCAGCTTGAAGTGAGTGGTGTGTTATGCTGGCTTTGGTCCATGTATCAAAAGGTGATAGGTCAGAAAGTTGTTGGTGGCCTATGGTGATTGGTATGGGTCTTTGGCCAAAATGTCAAACTTTGTGTAAGAGAGGTATGGGCTCATGGCTAGCCAAGGACAAATGGGGTGTCCTGCACAGCAAGATGTGTGGAGAGCCCTATGATTGATTATGAAGTCAGCAAGCAAGTGGATTCATCTTTGAGTGAGGTTTTGCAACTTGGTTCATGTTTGTCCCCTTTGAAATTTCTTGCTCCATAAGTCACAAAAATGAGCAAACTCTTGGTGAATTCTGATCTTTAGGCATTGGCTCATGTTTGCATGAAGATTAGAGGTCCATTTGATAGCACAATTTGCCTTGGTAAGTGAATTTGCAACTTTGCCTCTTTGGTAGAAAACTCCAAATTTTGTGATTTTTGCCAACTTTGACAAGCCATAACTTTTGATCCAAAATGAATTAGGTCATGTTCTTGTACTTTTGAAAAAGGGAATGATCCATTCTACAACTTTCATGACCAAAGTTTTTCCATTTGAAGCATTTTTGAATCAAAAAGCAAGGGTTGAAAAAGTTTCCCAAAATGGCAATTTTCATTATAAGTCAACTTTCCCAAAAAGTCAACTTTGCAAATGACTTGAGATTCTTCAATTTTGTGAACTTCCAACATCTTCTATGATCAAATAAAGATCATACACAATCAAAATGATGAAGAACACCCTTTGGTTGGGTCATTGGGGGCCTCAGATGCCCTGATTTTGCACTGACTTGTTCAAAAAGTCAACTCTTGATCAGATGACTTCCCCATGGAATTTCTTCATGAAAATTGATATGCATGCTCCCTATGCCATATAGAGACCAATAGAAGCAAGAATGACAAAAAAAATTGGAGTTATAGCCTTTGAAACCAACACCCTAATTCTAGGTCATTTGTGTAGTTAAACCTGGCTCTGCTTCCATGCCATTCTCAGTTCTTGTGATTCTTTGGTATTCTTGACTTTGAGGAGATATAATATGATGCTTGAACATACATGGACCCCTTTGAAGTGATTGATGACCTTTGGAGTGGCTCAAGAAGCTCTTGGATTGCTCAGATCACAAACCCTAGATGCAGATGACTTTGAAACAATGCAGTGAATCAAAAATGTGGTATGAGATGCTATGATTGGATTTATGCATATGAAATGATCACAAGCCATGGTGTGAATGGGTGAGGGCAAATTTGGGGTGTTTACAAATATGTTCTGTAATCTCTTGCTTATGTATGCTTGTTTCTCATAGGTCTTGGCACTTCATCTTTTCGTTACCAACTTGCTTTGTCTTGCGGTAAACTTCGAACCCTCATTGCAATTTGCGGCGAACTTGACCATTTGTCTTTTCCTTGTGTCGATTCAAATTCTGTTCCATGAATGAACACTGTATTGATGACTTGCTGTGGAAATTTTTCTATTATAAATGCCTCTCTTGTGAATTGTCATGTCCGCTTGTGAATTACACCTACTGTATTAACCATTTGGTTTTGTTCATCAGGTGCATATCAATGGCATGAGACTTTTCTTTGAAAGGAGTGTCTCGGAGGTTATCGTATGAAGTCGTCTTGGCATGAAGGCATGATACGATTTTTGGGAGAAAAGGAAATCATGGCGTAGTACATTGAGATTTAAATATTGATGAAATCTTGATGAAGAATTTTGATGTCAGCCACCCTTAATTCAACTTATTGGTAGCTCTTGTAAATTCAAATAATGACATGGGACTTGTCATTTGAAGATTTGTATCATAATTCATGCCTTGAATTAATCGACTTGGAAGTACCTAGAATTTGGAACTTAAAGTATCATCTTTGAATTTCCTTTTGAAAAATTCAACATGTATCACCCAATTTTCTTTATCAATTCCTAACACTTCCTGCATTTAAACCTTAATAATGAATATTATTTGAACGGACGTCTATCATACTTGCATAACACTGCCAGGTAAAACGTCATGTCTTGAGGGCGCCAAATGGAAAGAAACCATTTATTTCTTTGGATACTTCAAAGTCTCACTTATTCACCTTTAGTGCAAGTATATTTAGAGCTACGGAAATAAACGTCATTAATGCCAATACATCTTGAATTTCCAGAATAAGCCCATGGTGATAATATACTCAATGAATTAATCAAACAATAATGATAATGGATTAGCCAACAATTCAAGGAGAAAAGTTGAATATCAAAGAAACATAGTCAAAGAGATATCCAACAAAAAGATCAAACTCTTATTCTTGCAATCCATACTCTTTAATTTGCAAAAAAGTAATGGTTCATAGACAAACTTTGCCTTCACATTAACCCTTGCCATTTGAGCTCTTTGTATGAATGAGCCAATAAGTTAAACTTTTCCATCATGTCTTTCAAACTCCAAAGCATCCTCAACACAAACAAGAATTTCATGATTTGAAAATCATGGCTGGAAGCCAAATGATGATTCACAGCAAAATTTTCACCAATTTACCAAATATCATGAGAATTCGAAAAGGTGGGACAAATTTGGGGTATGACACCATGGCATCTATGTTTAAAATCAATTGGGATGACGAAGCTCCGAGAATTACTATTGATCGATTTGATACACCTGCATACGACAATGAGGTAGGTACTGAAGGAGTAGAGGAAAAGCTCGGTACTATGAAGTGAGGAGGTATCTTGAAGCTCATGAGTTCCCTGAAGGGGCATCTATCAATGATAAGAAGTTTATGAGGAGGTTTTATGCTAAATTCTTACTGAGTAATGGAATTTTGTACAAGCGCAACCACGATTCAACTTTGCTTCGCTGTATGGATAAGAAAGAAGCAGTAGAGATTATGGAAGACATGCATGATGGGATCTTTGGTACTCATTCTAGTGGACATATTGTGGCTAAGAAGATTCTGACAGCAGGTTATTATTGGACTACCATGGAAGTTGATTGCTATCAACACTCCAAAACTTGTCACAAATGCCAGATTTATGCTGATAAGGTTCATGTGCCTCCAGTTTCGTGGAATGTTCTAACCGCTCCATGGCCTTTTGCCATGTGGGGCATTAATATGATTGGTGAGATCAAACCTACTGCCTCCAATGGACATCGTTTCATCCTTGTGGCTATTGATTACTTCACAAAGTGCGTAGAGGCAACTTCATTTGCTTCTGTTACCAAGAATAGTGTGGCTCGGTTCATCAAGTATAATCTTATATGCAAATATGAAATCCCGGAAAGGATTATCACAGATAATGGTACTAATATGAACAATACTATGATTACTGATCTTTACACGCAGTTCAAGATTAAACATCACAATTCTTCTCCATATCGTCCGAAGATGAATGGCGCAGTGGAAGCCGCCAACAAGAACATTAAGAAGATCTTGCAAAAGATGACAGTTACATATAAGGATTGGCATGAGATATTACCATTTGCTCTTCATGGTTATCGTACCACCATACGTACTTCAAGAGGGGCAACCCCATTTTCCCTTGTCTATGGTATGGAAGCAGTTTTACCCATTGAAGTTCAGATCCCTTCTTTGAGAATTATGAAGGATGCAGGCTTAGATGAAGATGAATGGATTCAGACTCGACTTGACCAGATAAACTTGATTGATGAGAAAAGATTAGCATCCGTTTGTCATGGTCAGATGTATCAGAAACGGATGATCAAAGCCTTCAATAAGAAAGTTAAGCAACAAGTGTATCAGGCTGGTGATTTAGTAATCAAGTGTATCATATTACCACAAGGTGATCTTAGGGGCAAATGGACCCCCACTTATGAAGGGCCATTTGTTGTTAAGAGGGTATTTTCTGGAGGTGCCATGATGCTTACCACTATGGATGGTGAAGATTTCCCGTAGCCTGTGAACGCAAACATATTTAAAAAATACTACGCATGAAAAGAAACCCGCTAGGTTGACTGGCCTAGGAAAAAATAAGGGCATCCCGGTGAACCAAAAGGGTTCGGGCAAAAATTAGGGATATATATAAAAAATGTACAGCCGGCAAGTCGAAAATCTGAAAAGGCGGCTTGGGCAAAAAAGAGTATCCCAGTGGATTGAAAAACTGAAAGGGCAATCCAGGCAAAAGTTATGGATTAAAGCGTATGACTATGTCTCGTTGGATCACCCATGTAACCTCTACTAGTTGTGTTATCTACGTCAAGTTCAACAGATATCGATCAGTCCAATTGTTTCTTCTCCGATAGCTGAAGATGAGATAATTGAAGATAATGACAATAGCAAAGTTGAAACTCAATAGGATTATTTACACATAACTATTTTTCCTTGTAAAAATTTCTTTGATGAACTCCTCTTACTAGGATTTCCGTCTCCGTGTTAAAACCTGCCTATTTATAGGCCTATTTCTAAAATAAATAAAACTCCATTTTTCGTATTCAGCTTTACTTTTCCCTCTTTATTCAGCTTTACTTTTCCCTCTTTATTCAACTTTGTTTTTCCCCTTTTTACTAAAGCGAAAAACGTCCATTGATTATGTTTGAATGTATATATGCCTTTAAATATGATTGATGTTTACCATAAATGCATAAAATACAATAATAGCATTTACTAAGAACGAACAGAGGTAGGAATTCAACGAAGCTTCGCCGGTTCATCCCCACAAAGTAATCTTTACGGATATCCTTACGGAATATCTCAAGTAATATCTTACACTTCCAGCTTTACGAAGTCTCCAAGCGATTTCGTAGCCTCCAAAGAATTGATACTTAATTACGTAGGTCCCGGATCTATGTCCATCTCTTTTATCCTCAATCAAGATATTCAGGAACTTAATCCTTCAATAAGAAGAACGATGAACGAAAACGGGAGTTCCTAAGTATGATATTCTTAAAACAAGACAGGAACAAAGTCTTCATACTCTTCAGGAACAAATCGGGATTTATTTTCCCCAATCGGCAGTTGTTCTACGAAGCTACTTATACGCTTCAGCTACATAATTCATTCATACATACATCATATCATACCATATCATATTATATCATATCATATTATACGCATTCTCCTAAAATATTATCTTGCAGATGTTATATATATCATTATATTTGCACCGAACTAACCCTGTTTTTCAGGTTAATTCTCCAGCAGGTAAACTTCATCAACAACTTACCTTGGGTCGTCGTTTATTCTTCCCAAAGGTTATCTTGTTACCTCGAGTCGTCGTTTATTCTTCCCGAAGGTTATCTCATTTTGGGCCGTCGATTATTCTTCCCAAAAGCCATATTGATACCTCGGGCCGTTGTTTATTCTTCCCAAAGGTTATCGTGTTACCTCAGGCCGTCGTTTATTCTTCCCGAAGGTTATCTCATTTTTGGTCGTCGTTTATTCTTCCCAAAAGCCATATTGATACCTTGGGCCGTCGTTTATTCTTCCCAAAGGTTATCTTGTTACCTCGAGCCGTCGTTTATTCTTCCCAAAGGTTATCTTGTTACCTCGGGCCGTCGTTTATTCTTCCCGAAGGTTATCTCATTTTGGGCCGTTGTTTATTCTTCCCAAAAGCTATATTGATACCTTGGGCCGTCGTTTATTCTTCCCAAAGGTTATTTTGTTACCTCGGGCCGTCGTTTATTCTTCCCGAAGGTTATCTCATTTTTTGGGCCGTCGTTTATTCTTCCCAAAAAGTTATCTTCATATTTGGGATTGATTCCCTCTCAAAGAAACATATCTGAAGACTTTTTATCCGAATGACATCTTTAAGCCCATTCAAGCATCACAACCAATAAACAGTATCATCATACGCACCGGCGTGTGCAAATTTTTGGGCTTTGGTGTTCAATCCTCTTCAACCTTCGAGTCCCGAATGGCGTACCTGCAAATCTAACTCCTCAGATTTCAGAAAATTGAACAGGGGCAACTGTTGTACCCCAAAATTTTCCATCCCACAATCAAGACAATATCTCTCAAAACTTATAAATGTTCATAAAGTCCTCAAGACTCTCAATTGATCAAGAAATGTGAAAGTTTCCCAAGACAATGTCTCCTCCTAAGCAAAGTGTCCAAAACTAGGGTTTTGAGTTTCATCAGGTTAAAATGATTTTCAAGGTCTCAAGTGAGCTTCATAACATCCCACGTGTATTCAAGAATCCCCATGTCAAGTTTCAAGGCTTTCCCAATAAGTTTGACCAGTCAAATGATCAGATATGCAAAAATCAGTCAAACTGAGGTCAACTATGGTCAAATTAAATTCAAACTTCAAGAGTTTTTGCCAACATAGAGATTATGAAGTAAAATTCATCATTTGATAAAGGGTTGATCATGATTCATCAAGAAAGTTTCAGATCATCAATAATCAGTAGTTTCTTAATTAGGGTTTTCTTAAGGAAAGTCAACTGAACTTTGACCAGCCATAACTTTCACATACTTCATCAAATATTTTACATCCAAAGCTCATTTTGAAGGAAATTGAATTCTCTACAACTTTGTATCTCACAAGCCAAGCCTAAAAATGCTTCATTTGGAAGGTATGAGCTAAGACATTATAGGTCCTTTTAAAAGTCAACTTTTTCCAAAGCTCATAATTTGAAAATGGTAAAAGATATTGACATGAGACCAAAAAGGTTGGTTAGAGGACTCTTTAAGATTTCCAAAAAGTCTAAGAACGCCTTCATAGCCTTAAAATTGAGAGAGTTATGCCTTGGCAAAGTTGGGAAATTTTTGAGGGGTACATTGAGCAAATGAGGTCTTAAATCCAAATTTCTCCAAATAGGCTTGTAATTTTGTAATCCAATCTTCATAAAAACATCAAGCACGACCCAATGACAAGGATTTATGATTTTTATTATTTATTTACTATTTATTTGGATTTTATTTACTAAAATTCAATTTAAATATGAATTAAATATGACAAATCAAATAATGGTCAAGATATTTGATTGGAAATCAATTAAGACATATTTAGAATGATTAGAAATCAGTTAAAACTAGATTGGACCTAAAATAGCAAGTATTCATTTGATTTTTTGAACTTTAATGGTGATTGATTTCTTCATGATCATGTTACTTCACAACCCCACAAATCCATCAGATATTTGACCTAATTTACTTCTCTATAAGTAGATGAAGTCAACCAATGCACAAGGACACAAATTCACTGCCTCCAAGAACAAGAACAAAGTCAAAAAATTTAAGAAAAAATTCAAAATTGAATTCTCATATTTTGTTGTTTTTCAAGCACTTTGAAGGTCTAAACATGATCCTTGATGTTATCCCAATCATCATTTGCATCCAAAACATATTCATATGCATAAGCCGATGATGATTTTTTTTTTTTCGTTTTCTAATCTTGCTTACTCATGCGTTATCAATCACATTTGACTTTATATTAATGTTTGTGATGACCCATAGAGTGATTCTGGGCAGGTTTCTCGAAGGTCCCTTGCCGGATTTGTGAAACACCATATTTAGGGTTTCAAAAACTTTGAATTGGGATTTCGTTCACAAGCTAATTTTAGGCTAAATTAAGAACATAGTTGAGTTTATTGGTTTGTATTTGTATGATCTGGGTTGCTAAACGGAATTTATTGTTGGTATTTTTAATGTTTGAGCATGCAAGACTTTTAGTGACGAACCAGAACCGTCACTATAAGCTTTTGTGACAGACAAAGTGTCACTACAGGCTAACAGGACGGCTGGAGGAAGAAGATGACTCCGCGCGCGAAATTCATTTTCAAATTTAGTTTTATTATTTGATGAATGTTTTGTGTTTCATATCAGTTAGAAGCAAGTGGCGTGGTGGTGAGCGTGTACACTTATGAGGCCGACGACCTGGGTTCGATCCCCCGGTTATTCTTTTTGTTCAAAATTCATTTTATTTTGCAGTTTTTTTATATAATAATCAAGCTCTATCCTATAGACACGCAGCGCGCATAACTCAGTTGGTTGGTCTGCCTGTGGTGAAAGCTAGGAGTCCTGGGTTCGACCCCAGGCTCCAGCAGGTGAGTTTTGTGTCCTTTTTTTTATTACAATTTTTATATATTTTATTATAATTATAATTATTAATATTAATTAAAACTTTTTTTAAACAAATAAAAACCTATAATTATTTTATACATATGTAATTATAATTTAAATTTTATTTTTTGTATATAACATATTCTAAAATATTTTTGTAAATAAATACTAACTATTTCTAAGTTACTTATTATCTTTATAAATTCTTGTAAATAACAAATTTCTTTTTTTTTTCTAAATTAAATTCTTATTTTTATAATTAACATATAATTAACTTAATAATTATTTTCTTAAAATTTTTATTTTGTAAATATTAATCCTTATATTATTTTGTATATAATAAATTCTCTTACTTTTATAAATATAAATATTATTTTCTCATTATTATAATTGTACTTAAAAATATTTTTATAACAATTTCTAATTTTTGTCAATATAATTGAAAAACCCTTTTATCAAACTTTAATCATTTATAAGTAACAATTTTTATTATTATAATTAATTCTCCTAATAACTTCTAATTAATCAATTTATTTTTCTAATTCATTTACTATTATATTTACTTTGTTTATTTTATATTCATATTATTGCTTTGCTTATTTATATTATTACTTGTGTCTATCCCAAAGCCTTGTAATAGATTGTAAATTTCTTTTCTAGTCTTTATTTTCTTTTTAAATTAACTGTATGGTTAGTAAATAGGGCGTGAAAACCTGTTTGTGAATAATTTGACTTAGATAATCTAATTAAACAAGATAAATATCTGAAAATAACATTCACACACATAAGTCGATCTTTGATCGCCATCTGCACTTCCTAGGGTATCCCTCTTGGTTGTCTTCTTTAAATGGTCAAGTCCCTCGAATATAGGGGTGTCTTAAGCAAAGTCCCTTCACGTATAAATCATCAAGTCCCTACAGATTTAAAAGATCAAGTCCCTTCGAGGTTACCTACGGAATAATGATCTTGTCCCTTCAAATAAATGATGATAGTCCCTACGAATTGCTAAAGACACCCCTTAAGTTGCCTTCATTGATTATACGATGACCCTACGCCCGTCCCTTAAACAAATCCAAGGTAATGACTATATATTACTTAATAATAGGGACAGTCTTACCCTTGAAAGAACAAATAAGAACATGAATGACTTAGTCTAGGGTAGGTACCTCCTAGTTACTTGCTCATATCTTAAAATTACTTTTTACACCTCACTTTCTTAAACATTTTTCAAAACAAGGATTTGTATACATCCATACGAGGATCATTACAAAGTACTTAGAAAAATTTCTAATCACACATTACACTCTTCAAAAACAATTAAAGTGAGCTAAGTAACTAAGAGCCAATGGATAACCATGGATATAAAGGGTGCTAACACCTTCCCTTTATATAACCTACCCCCCGAACCCAAGTCTTTTCAAAACGGTCTTTCCTGTTCTTTTATGTCCCTTCCTTTAGGGATAAAATAAAAGTCGGTGGCGACTCTTGCTATCCGTAACATGACTAAAAAGTCAGTTCTCCCACCGTGTTACAGAACTGGCGACTCTGCTGGGGAGTTACTAAGTAAAAGAGGGGTACCCTTAGGAATTAGATCACTTATAATTGTTTGCTTTGTTTGCTTTACTTTTCTGTTGGGCTTTTTGTGTGAAAGATCCTAACCCGGGTCTAGTGTACACTAGGTAAATGGCAATAGACCAAGGAAACTGTACGGCGTATACCGATATGGTTGATCTGGTGGCCATAGTTAGTGTGACTTCTTGGTTGGTGCTTATGTTCCTTAAGTAAGTTAAGGATAATATGGGGCTGCCATGTGTTGTCTATACACTAACTGACTTTTAGAACCCTAGTTATCCCATCTTGGCCTTTAGAAAGTAGTGAGATAGCCGGCTTCGGTGAAGACTGAAGTTGGTTGATACTCGATACTACACTCATTGAGTTCCTAAACTTGGAGGGTTTTGGTTGGCAAGTAAGTTGCCTACTGAACAACCACCCTTGGGAAGGATCAGTGATATTGAGATCCCTTAGAACCTGGTTACTTTTGTAGGACAAGATGAACCGTCTAAACTTCAGGAGAGGGTACTTACCTTTAAACCTCATGCAAGCCTCTAAACCTAAGGCTATTGTGTGACTTGTTTGTGTGTGCCACATGTTTGTGTTTGAGCATAACATCATGACATCATAAGCATAACATTTTCACTAACCATTTCAAGGACCAAAGGATTTATCTTTGTTCTTTGTTGCAGGTCATGGCTTTTGCTCGTAGGAATACTATCCGGATCAACTTTGTAGGGATACCTTCTAAGCTTAAGGAATTGGTCTCTCAAGTTTCTGAAAACTCCCACTTCATCAAGAGACATGGTCACCTACTAGATCTAGTCACTTCAGGGTTCAATGAAGACATGCTGAGTGTCCTATTCTAGTTCTTTAATCCTAAATATCATTGCTTCACATTCCCCGACTATCAGCTGGTTCCTACAATTGAGGAGTTCTCCAAACTACTAGGTATACCTATCCTTGATCAGAGACCCTTCACAGGCTTAGAGAAGGAGCCTAAACCTGAAGTCATTGTTGCAGCCCTACATATGAAGAAATCAGACATTGTCCTAGAAACGAGAAGCGAAGTTAAGGGTATTCTTTTTAAAGTATTGATGGAGAAAGGTCAAGTATTCTTGAAGGCTATGAGTTATGATGCTTTTGAGGAAATCTTAGCCCTATTGATCTATGGCTTAGTGTTGTTCCCTAATCCAGACCAGTTCATAGACGTACACGCCATCAACATATTTCTGACTCGCAATCTAGTGCCTACATTACTTGGAGATATCTTACATTCTCTTCATACCCGTACTACGAAGGCACGAGGAACTCTGATGTGTTGCATACCTCTACTATCGCTCCCGGGCAGAGTCGCAAGTTGTCGCTCCCAGGATTTTCATCCTAGTACAAACGCGAAAGTGGTGCGGAAAAGGTAGAGTCGCCAGCCAGACATTTTATCCTGAAGGAACGGGAAAGGTAATGCTGCACAAACCTGAGGAAGAAGGAAAAGACAAGGTCTTGCGAACCAAAGATCTGGGTTCGGGAGTCGGTTACGACCTGGGAAGGTATTAGCACCCCAGATCGTCTGCCGTACCCGACGGGATCCACGCTTGCTTGTTAGTTTCAAAGGGTGAGAAATAAGGTGCTGCTGAACAAAAGTACTGCTAACTGGAATGGAAACTGAAATGAGAAAGGGGACAAAGAAAAGAGATCGAAAAGAAAAGGGGGAAATGTAGGGAAAATAAAGAATGTGCTCGAACGGGCCCTACCCCGCTGCCTACGTACCTCATTGGGAAAATGAGGATCAGAGTCGATGTAGTTCTCCTAACTAAGGCGGATATTTGTTTGTGTTTTTTAGGATGACGTCGCCATTGCTCTAGCTCAGGTGTTACCGGCTATGACTTGATGGTGTTTACCGTATCGCGGTTTGAACTGTCGAGGCAAGTCGCATTCTTCGCAAAGATTAGGAAATGAAAAGAGAAAACGCGATGTCTTTGTTTGTTGTCTTTTATGAGAAGTGTTTTGAGTTTATCGTTTGTGAAGATAGTCTCATGATTAGACTTGTACATCATGCTAGACAAGCCCATACTATTCCAAGATGGAATCAATATGAGTGCCCCATGGAATAAGGCTATGCACAAGAGACTATTTCAATCCTTTATTAAATGTCTTTTAGATTTTTTTTTGAAGATGAGAGAGAGAAGACTTAAATCGGAAAAGGACAAAAACTAAGGGGGACTAAGACCAACCCTAAATTATTTATTATGCACAAAAGGGAGATCCTAATGGTTTATGAGGTTTTTCTATTCCTAAGGAAGAAAAGGAAAAGAAAGAAGAAAAAGGATGCAACTTACTTCCTAAGGAAGATAAGTTGATCCTAGAAAAGGGGAATTCTACCAATCACAAATATGGAAGTAAAAGATGAATTAAATGCATAAAGAAAATGCATAAAAATAAAAGGATAAGGTGTAGGGAAACATACATTTCCCTCCCTACAAAACAAAAATTAGTGTGCATTTTTTATTTAAAATAATAAGGCAAACACACACCAATTAAATCCTAATGACTCTAGAAGTGAATCTAAACTCTATCTTAATTCTAGAGGAACTAAAAAATTGCTAACCAAAATTCAGAACCTACTACAGCCCCTAAAGTAACAACAACTACCAAAATAATGCATATCACAAGATAAATTTCTACAGCCCACAATCAACATGTAAAGATAGGTGTAAAAAGTCACATACAGCATGCTGTTGCACCCCAAAATTTGCCCTCCACAAGAAAAGACATTGTGTACTAAGAGGTTCACAAAGTCCACAAGGTTCACAAGACATCTCATGAGATTCACAAGGTTCACAAGACTCATAATTAGTCAGAAGGTTTGACAATTCCCTCAGACAATGCATCCTCCTAAGCAATGCATCCTAAACTAGGGTTTTGACTTTCATCAGACTAAATGGACTTCCAAGACTTCAAGTGAGCTTCATAGCATCTTATATGTGTTCAATAATCCCCATGTCAAGTTTCAAGACTTTCCCAAAAGATTTGCTCAGTCAGATGATCAGATAGGTTAAAATCAGTCAAGGCAGTCAAAAAGTCAAACTGAGGTCAACTGTGGTCAAACCAAAGTCAAACTTCATGATTTTTTTCCAACATCAAGTATATGAAGTAGACTTCATCATTTGATCAAGGGTTGATCATGATTCATAACGGAGATTTCAGATTATCAAGAATCAGGAGTTTCTAAATTAGGGTTTTCACAAGAAAAGTCAACTGAACTTTGACCAGCCATAACTTTCACATGCTTCATCAAAAAATTTCCATCCAAATCCCATTTTGAAGGAAATTGAATTCTATACAACTTTGTGTCTCACAAGCCAATCCCAAAAATGCTTCATTTGGAAGGTATGAGCTAAGACATTATAGGTCCTTTTAAAAGTCAACAAAAAGTCAACAACTTCAAAAGAGCATAACTTGAGAATGGTAAAAGATATGGACATGAGACCAAAGAGGTTGGTTATAGGACTCTCTAAGATTTCTAAAATGTCCAAGAACACCTTCATAGCATTAAAATTGAAGGATTTGTGCCCTTGCAAAGTTGGGAAATTTTTGGGAAGTTTATGAAGCAAATAAGGCCTTAAAACTAATTTTTGCTAAATGAGCCCACCAAATTGCCATCCAATCTTTATAATGTCATCAAGCACGACCCAGCCCATGCATTTTCTTATTTTTTATATTTTATTTGATATTTATTTGAATTTTATTCATTAAAATACAAATTAAATTAAAATAAAATATGAAAATCATATATTTGGAAGAGATTATGATTCTAGAAGGTCATAAACACCATTCAAGACTAATTGATCATATCCAAATTCGTGCTAGACCAAGATAGTAAGAATATATTGGATTTTTTGACATTTTTGGGTAAGAGATTTCTTCATAATCAAGCAATCAATTGTCATCATTACAAAGCCCATAAATCCATGACTTTTTGACCTAATTTTCGTCTCTATATATACTTGAAGACATCCCAATCACAAGGACGAAATTCTGCCTCCAAGGATACTCTCCAAACTTCAAAAAATTCAATAACAAACTCACATTCGGTTTGCAAGATTAAGGTAGTTACAAGGCCAAATTATGATGGAAATAGCTTCCTAGAAACATTTAGAGTGCATTGGGATCATCATATTCATCAAACACCTCATATATCATGGAAATCGAATTCATGTTCTTCACTTTTTTTTTCGATTTTCGATTTCACTTATTTATCCATTATAAATTGTTTTTGTGCTTCTAATCTTGTTTGTTGCTGTGTATGGATGATTTTTGGGCAAAGGAATCGATGTTTTGATGTGCGGATATTCCCACACCATTGTTAGGGTTTAAAAACTTTAAATTAGGGATTCCGTTTAGACGCGATTTCAGATGGAATTGACTGCATAATTGGATTCACAAGACCTCTTTTGATAGGTTTATACCATTGGGACAAATTTATCTTGTGCATATAACATTTTTTGATTTGCAGGACCTCTAGTGACGCATGAAAATCGTCACTAAAAGTTGTAGTGACGGAAGAACTGTAGGTAAAGCCTAATGCGACGGCCAGAGGAAGAAGATGGTCTTGGCGCGCGTTTCTAATTTTTGAAATTTGTTTTATTTTATAATATTTGTTTTCCGTTTCTAATCACACACAAGCGTGTGTCCCAGTGGTTGAGACTCTGTGTTGGTAAGCTTGGGGGGCGAGTTCGATCCCAGGCTTCCCCCCATTCTCTTTTTGCGCCTATTTTCTTTCTTCTTTTTATTTTCTTATTTAAATTATTATTTATTATATTAGATTAATTAGTTAAATAATTATAATTAATAGAAACTTAATCAGAATAACCACCATTAATTTTTTCTTTTATAAATAAAATTTCACAAATAAATATTAATTTTTTTTTCTTACATAATATATTTTATAAATATTTTTTAGTTTTTCTTATCAAACTTATTAATTTAATTAGGTTTAAGAATTTAATCACGTCCTGATTTCTTTACTAACCCTGATTTATTTTTATTTTTTTCTAATCTTGATAATTATTGTTTTATTTATATATTGTTCAATTATTTATTTATATCTCGTTTTAATTTAATTACTAGAAAAATGTATAGGCGTATATCAAAAAATGTAATTTATGTTCGTCGATCATTATGTATCTGCCCCAAAGCGATGTAATATCGTAGATTTATTTTCTTGCCCTTTTATTTATGCCATTTAATTGTGTGGTTAGTAATTTTAGGGTGTGTATAACATATTTGTAATTAAAATTAACTTAGAATCACTAATTTAATAAGATAAATATATGAATAAGAACACTCACACACGTAAGTCGATCTTTGATCGTCATCTTTCACTTTCTAAGGTTACTCCTCATGTTGCCTAATTATAAGGTCAAGTAAGGTGTCTTAAAGCAAAGTCTCTTTTCATAAAATATCATCAAGTCCTTTTTTAAGATTATAAGATCAAGTCCCTTCGATGTTGCCTACGGTAAATGATCTTGTCCCTTCGAATAAAAGATGATAAGTCCCTTCGTATTGCTAAGACACCTTACATTTGCCTAAACACAGATGACCCTTCACATGTCCCTTACAACATCCAAGGTAATGACTACCTATTCCTTAACAATAGGGATAGTCTTACCATTGAAAGAACATTTAAGAACAGTAAAGATTCAAATCAGGGTAGGTTCCTCTTAAGTACTTGCTCACTTTTCATTAAATTACTTCATTACACTTCACATTTTCAAACAATTTTCAAAACAAAGTCTTTATATATATCCGTACAAGGATCATTATAAGGTACTTAAGAAAATTTTTAATCACACACTACACTTCTCAAAACAGTTTAAAGTGAGCTAAGTAACTAAGAGCCCATGGATAACCATGGATGTAAAGGGTGCTAACACCTTCCCTTTACATAACCTACCCCCCGAACCCAAAAATCTTTTAAGGTATTTCCTGTTCTTTTATGCCCTTTCCTTTGGATAAAATAAAAGTCGGTGGCGACTCTTGCTATCCGCAACTTTTAACTAAAGTCAGTTCTCCCACCGTGTTACACATGCAAACACGCATTTTACAGCTACTGTACTAACAAACAACTATGAAAACATGGGGCAGATTTGATCATTTTTATTTATGTGCACAAAGTGAATGATAAACAACACATTAATGTGAATCAAAATGGATCTACCTACATTACAAAATGAATTCAAACATATGAATTTATTTACACCATTTATTTGATTTAAAGGAACAATGATCAACAAGAATAACCACACTTTTCCATATTGCACAAAATAAGCATTTATCATGAGATTGAACAAGTATCACTACAAGCATCAACAACTTCACATGTATTGCATAAAAATCCAGAATTGAACTCATGTTAAAATATGATCAATTAAGCACAAGAAACTTGCATGAACATGTGAAGTATTTAATCACTTTTAAGCAAAAATCAAAACATGGCATTTAATCACTTTAGCAATCCAAAAGCAAGGATTATAATCATGAAGTACAAGTCAATTTTAAGTGAGCATTTAACATGTGAAACAAATGATTAAAGTGTAGTAATACACATCAAGAATCAATTATAGCACATTTACATATTTAACACAAAACATGGAAAAGTGAATGGAATCATGTCGACACGACTCGAAACAAATGAATCGGCTACTGGAAATAGACCCAAAAATTCCCTAAAATCAATACCTAAGTGTACATGAACACTAGAAGCACAAAGAAGCAAGACCAAGTAAGAAAATAAGCTAAAGAACAGAAAACTAACAGCGTTAACCGGTTAACCAAATTGGTTAACTCGTTAACAAACAGAAAAATACAACATTTTGGCAAAAAACGCACGCGTTAACCGGTTAACCCAATGCGCTAACCGGTTAACGCTGAACAGAAAGTGAAAAATTGTTTTGAAATAAGTGCTTTTGGCTACAATCCTACTTCTAAACAACCCTAACACACATCTAAACATGTTAACACAAATTTCTACTCAATTATGACTTATTAACACATGCTAAAACCTATAACAAGCTACAACCTAGCTTCTAATCCATTAAAAACCACAAATCGCAAGCAAAACGTAACGAAAACATAATCAACAACAAATAATACGAAAAGCACTTAAAGAATGCCGAAATGGAGAGAATAAATTAAAGCTAGCATGGTTTTAGATTACCAACCTACGAAGCGGAGAAGTGCTTCGGTAAATGTTGTAAGAATCAGAACTTGATCGAAGAGAAAACCAAGAAAACCGCGAATCCGCAAAATAAATACGTTCTTGATTCTTGAGCCTTCTTGCACTTCCGATAAGTCGAAATCTTCACAAAAATCAATAGCTTCTTCTTCTACAATCCATAATTCAATGGAGGTTGGAGGCTAAGCTTTAAGATCTTCAAGTTTCAATGTGAAACTTGAAGAGCTTCTTCAAAAAAGCATTGGTGAAAAGGGAAATGGAGGAAAAGTGAGAGAAAAAAAGTGATTCTAGAAATTGTGAGAGAGTGAAAAAAAATTGGGAACCTTTTGCATTGAAGTGATTAATGATTATATAGAGGCTAGGCTTGGAGCTAGGTTTGGGAATGAAGTTAGGTTTAGGAATGGAGTTAGGTTTGTAGTTAGTTAGGGTTAGGGTTAGAGAGGGAATATTCCTTGGAATATTCCTTGAATATTCCATGGATTACTCTAGGATGTTGTAGAACATGGTAGAAGCATCCAAGGGAAAAGGAGTGGAATTGAAGTGGAAAAAATAAGAGGGGAAGAAATGAAAGAAAATGTGGAAGGAAAACGGAGGGAAAGGTGAAATCTTCCTTTTTTTGGTTAGTTAGATTGGAAGTGGTTTGGATTATTTTTGGTATATTATTTTTTCTCTTGAACTCCAGTGTTTGGCAAGCCTCGATCGACCACACACCGCATGCGTATGCAAAGGATGATGATTTGCGGAATGATGCGGGAATGAAGCACACACTGCTCGAGGTTGATAATAAATAAGAGGGCAAATTTTGGGGTGTTACACCAGGGAATATATCTGCTTTGATTCAATTTTGATACATAAAAAATCCAACAGCCTGATTTAGATATGCGATCCTCGGAAATAACTAAACATGTGTGCTGGAATGTTATGGTGTCATGTATGCAACAAACATGTGATCAATGGTCTCATGTTGGAGTTAAGCAGTGAACCAACTGTATGTATAGAACCATAATAGCAGTACAATCTCTGTATAGAACCTCATAGATGAGAACCCAAGAACTGTAGAACTGGATCACATAATAGAACAATCACTGATAAAGTGGGTATGTTGAAAGTTTAAGGTTCCTGCAAACCTATAAACGCCTCTTATCTCACGGGTGTGCTACCTCGGGTCAACATCATGGACTCTCAAAGTCGAGTAGCAATAATACGTTCACCATTTCCGAGAAATGGCTCATGACCAAATCAGGGAATCGATTTAGCATTATGTACTACTCAGGGAGGTATTTGCTGAGTCCAAGAAAACAAGCATCCCTCATAAGTCCCCAACTTCAAACACTGAATCGAGAAATAATAGTACATGCAGCCAATGGGATATAGTACTATAATCATACGAACAATTTGCTTTAACTGGATTCCTATGAGAGAACCAGGCCATCCTATACGAGTTCCCTGTCGGCCCTCTGTCGCTCCCTAGATTTTCATCCCGGTGCAAACGCGAATCGTCGGCGATGTTGGAGGTTGAGGTTGAATAAAGTCGCCAGCTAGGCATTTTTATTTCGAAGGAAAAGTAATGCTACATAAACCTGGAATGAGACTGATAAGACGGTTGCGAACTAAAGAGACTGAGTAAGGGGGTAGGTTACGACCTGGGAAGGTATTAGCACCTAGATCGTCCGTCATACTCGACGGGATCCACACTTACTTGATTGTGTTTAAAAGGGGATAGTGTATGTGCTAAACTGCTCATAAAAAGCTAGGGAGAAAAGGATGTACAGAGTGTCAGTGCAAAAAAGAAAGTGAGTACTAAAAAACTGAGGCTAAAGAAAGAGAAACAAAAATAGGAGAGAGGATGGGGGGAGACAAAGAGACTTTTGTTCGATAACCGTTAAGTTATGCCTACGTATCCTCTTGTGCAATGAGGAAGTCAGAACACCGTAGTTCGACTCAAAGAGACTGAGATGATTTTGGTGAACTGCTTGCTTGTCTTTGCTCAAGTATATGACTCGTCTGGCTCGAGTGCTAATTGTCTTGCATTAGACGGAAGAAGCAAGTTCTCGTTTTCAGAGTGAATATGATGAGAAAAGAATCCCGGAGGAGACGTTTATTGTTTATTGTTGTATTTTCAGTTTTTTATTGTTTTTTGGTGTTTTGCATAAGTTAATGAGCTTAAGCCTAAATCAAAGGTTGTAAACTCATCATATCCTCCCTGATCAGGGATAATGAGCCTACTTAAGTATGAAATGAACATCTCAATTTAATTTCCCTAATGATGCAAGATTAAGATTACTAACCTACTTGTGATTATTAAGTGTTTTTGGATTTGTGTGTGTTAAGTAATGAGTTTAAGCTCTAATCAAGGATTAGTGAACTCATTACACCATCCTAAGATAGGGATGATAGATGAGGACACTTAAGATGAGGAAGATACCTCAACTTAATCCATGATTAGGGATTAAAACCAATATATAACAAGCCTTTATTAAAGTGGATTTTAATTAAAGGTAGGATTAAGAAATGGATTTTATGTTTGTAAGACTAAACCTGAGGGGGACTTGTCCATTAAACACTAGGGTTAGTCCCTCTGAACCAACAGGCAGAGATGTAACCCTAATATAAGGCCCAAGTTACAAGCTTAAGTCTTAATGATTATTAGGTGTTTTGATTGGGAGGTGTAAACAACTTAAAGGTTTAACACTGAGTATTAAATTTATACACTCCATCATAAGATAAGGATACATGCATAACCCTAATTCATAGTCTTAAAACTTTAATTGTTTAGCCTTTGTTATTGAGATGAGAAGCATAGACTCAAGGAGACTCAAAAGGTAAAAAGACTAAGGGGGACTATTCACAACCCTAAAGTTATCATGCTTGGTAGTTCCTATGGTTTTTGAAGCATAAAGAAAGATCTCCAGAAAGTCTTCAGATGGCCACCAAGGAAGAAGAAGCAGATGAAAAGAGAAGAGAATGGAGAATAGGTTACTTACTACCTGAAGAAGTTAAGTAACCTAAGAGAAAGAAAATGAGAAATATAGAGCACAAGTGAATCAAATTCACTTCAAAGACATGTAAGAATGCAAATTAAAAGATAAGGAGAGGTTGGATGTGGAGGCAAATCCACATCCTGAACAACTTACCATAAGCCCCTAAAAAGTTAGTATGAATGCATAAGGTGTGAAACAAAAGTCAATAAGGCAAATGAAGATGTAATGATGCCAACCAGAAGTGGATACATGATGCAAATATGTCATGGAGAGATGCAAAGTCATGTACCATGCATATGTATGATCATACAAGTGATGGATGCAAAAACAAGCATGTTAGAAACTTAAGAACACATGAACATACATAAGATGTAATGGATGCAAAACATACCAAATGGATACAACAATGATCAACCAATGTTCACGCATGTCCTAAGATGTCTAAGATGATATACAAATGCATGAGATATCATGGCAAGTTCACATGATGAAGGTATGCAAAGATGAATGCAAACGAACATGGCAAATTAGGGTTTTTAGAAATTATGAGATGCACATGATCAAAACAGAAGCATAACACATGATAAAAAATTGAAATTGCAACCAAATGAACCCTAAACACATATAATATCACTCCTAAAAGATGGAAGTCAGAAGCTAAACCAAAGTCAAGTTATGGGTTTTCTGGGTTAGGCTAAGGTTTTGAGTACCTCTTCATGAAAAATGCCAAACAAATGGAAAATGCAATACAAAATTATGAATTAAATTTCCTAGATACTAGATGCAACATGTAAAATAATGCAAAAAGAACCAAGTACAAACTCATCTTGGTTGATCAAAAATGAATTTTTGAAGTTAGGGTTAGAAAAATAAGAAATTTAGAAACCCTAATTCATGGTTACTTGTCAAAATGTGATCAAACCCTAAAAGAAATTTGTAAAATGAGTTTGTAAATTGTTCTAAACATGTGAGAATGCTTCATGAATTTTTTGTGATTTTTAAAGACCTAGAAGTATTTTTAATTAATTAAAATGGATTAATTAATTAAATGATTTAAAAATATTTTTTTAATGCAAAAATTTAAAATAAAAATGTTTTTGGGTTCTGAAAATTAATTTGAACAATGATGCAAAAAATCAGAATTTTATAAAATGTTTTGGTATTTTTAATAAATAAAACAAAAGAAATGAAATAAAAATGAATAAAAATACAAAGTAAACACAATGAAGGGCCAGGATTGTGTGAGAGAGAGATCAGTGGTTCAGGATGCTAGCCAGCTTGACTTGTGGTAGGCAAGATCTAAGGCTGTGGTTTAAACTGGCATTACGCGCGTGATCTAAGGGCTCTCATTTAATCTGACTAATTTAATTATAATTAAGTTAATTAATCAAAATTAGGGTTAAGTGGATAATCTGGGCCGTACGCTGCTTAAACTAATCTCAATCCAAGGGCTCACATTCAAACTGGAAAACCAAACCCTAATTAATCTCAGGCGACCGGAGATAAGCTCCGGTCGTCTTCTCCGGCCAACCCCTCACCCTATCTTCTTCCCCAACTCACTAAAACTCATACGACCTGCCCAAAAATGATCCCCATATATCATACAACTCGAATCAATCAACAAAAATCATTTATAAAACGCATACGTGACGAATCAAAGCAAAAACATTTTCACGGGCAAAGTTTCAGAACAACCATACATACTCATTTCTCAACCATTATCAATTCCAAACATATCAGAGTGATAAGCTAAGCATATAGAATCATTTTATAACAAGAAAGAGAGGTTCTGGAAAAAATGTTCTTGAAGGTTACCTGAACTGAGCTTCTTCAAAATGGAGCTTTCTGGGCCTCCCTCTTGTGCAAATAACCTCCTCTGGTCCTCCTCGTGCTAATGGAATGCTTAGATGAGGCTTATAGTGGCTGGTTTGGAGGTTTCAGTTCTGATGAAATAGAAATCGTGTTTTTGTTTCAGGGTGATTTAGGCCATGGTGAGGGGTGGGGAATGATCCTTAGGTTATGTGTGGTTGAAAGGTGAAAGAATTTTTTATGTTTGATGGCTGAGTAGTGAGAATCGAAGAAAGTAAGTGTTTGAGGATTTTTGTGCAATCTGAGTGTTGGCTTGTTCTGAGCTCTCGTGTGTTGCTATATCTTTCCTATAAAGTGTGAATGGATCATAAAGTAGGTTTGTAGATGCTGCTGATCACTATTCCAAGAGTATGGGGGAAATTGCAAAAAGTCAAGGTTTGGTGTACTTGAGGTATGGCATGGTGCAGAGATGGTTTGAGAGCTTGTACTGCATCAACTGAGTTCAAGGAGCCCCATTGGATTGAAAATTGTGAGCTGTAACACTTGATTCAAGAGTTTGCATAGGTTTTGTATTTTTCCCTCTTTGTGATTTCTGGAGAAACAAGTCATGAAATCCTTTGGTTCAAGGCCCAATTCTGGTCAAGACAAGTTGAATTATGTTGTTATGATGTGTAGAAGTGCATTAGAGGTCATGAGAATGCTTGGAAATCAAAATTGCACATTTCCCTCTTTGGCATGAACTTGAAAATTACAAGATTTTTCCCAACTTTGATCCATCATAACTTGAGTTATAGGATGAATCAAGAGGAGTTATTGTACTTTTTGAAAATGGGAAGATCCAATCTACAACTATCATGTTTGAAGAAAATTCATTTGAAGTCTTTTTGATCAAGAAAGAGGAGGTTGAAGATCTTTCCCAAAATGGAAAGTTTTTATTACAAGTCATGCCCAAAAATAGAAACTTTTCAAATGGCTCATAATTCTTCAATTTTGTGAACTTCCAAGCATTCCTAAGATCAAATAAAGATCATAGGACTTCAAATTAATGAAGATGACCCTTTCGTACCCTTGATGGAGGCCTCAGATGCCCTGATTCTGACTTTTCTTGCACAACAAGTTACCATTTGATCAGATGACTTCCACAATGAATTTTTGCTTCAAATTTGATACACATGCTCATTATAACATATATAGACCAATAGAATCAAGAATGACCAAAAATTTTGAGTGTAAGGGCCTCAAACCCAAAACCCTAATTTCTAGGTCATCTGTGTAGGAGCCCTGAGCCTGCCTGGGCAACTGTGCAATCTATTGTGATCTTTGGAATTTCAAGAACCTTTAGGGGTGTAATATGATCATAGAGCACTCATGGACCCTCTTGGCATGCTTCATGGCCTCTGAGATAGCTCAAACCACTTTTAAGATTCATCTGATCACAAACCCTAGCTATGCAACCTATGTAGTGAAATAATTATGCAGTGTGAGATGGTATGCTTATGCAATGCAATATGAAGGATCACAAGCCAAGGTGTGAGAAAAAAGAGAAGGAAAATTTGGGGTGTTTACAGCTGCCCCTATTCAAGCATGAGTTAGCTGTGTAGGATGTAAGTGTCTGGCTTAACAGACAAACAAGATAACTTGTGGTTGAAATACTAAGACATTCCAAAATTTGCACTCTTTATTATAAGAAGAAAAGGGATATGAATTGTAATAGTCAGTATGGACTGAATATCAAATGGTAGCGACAGAGGACGACCATCGAGCAGAGGACGACTGCTGGGGATAAAAGCAGTGAGAAGCGCATTGATGGGGACGACCATCATGCTGGGGAACAAAGAATCCGCGACGAGGACGACCATTGGGTAAAGAAAAGCGACTTTACAGGGGATTTAAAAGCACTAACGGGGAGATCCGTTAGGCTGAAGAATAAAGAAACCGTGACGGGGACGACCATCGGGTGAAGAATAAATAAATCAATGATGAGGGACGGTCATCAAAAGGCGAAGGACGACCACCGAGCAGGGTATGGATGATGAGAGTTATCGCGATATAGGACGAATGTCGGATAAAAAGATCGACGAGGGGATGGCCATCGGATGAATGATGAGGTACGGTCATCAAAAGGCGAAGGACGATCACCGAGCAGGGTATGGATGATGAGAGTTATCGCGATATAGGACGAATGTCGGATAAAAAGATCGACGAGGGGATGGCCATCGGATGAATGATGAGGTACGGTCATCAAAAGGTGAAGGACGATCACCGAGCAAGGTACGACTGCTCTGAAAGGTATCACGACGAATGTCGGATAGAAAGATCAACGATGGGGACGACCATCAGATAACATGATGAGGGATGGTCATCAAAATAAATGGTGAGGGACGGTCATCAAAAGGTGAAGGATGATCACCTAGCAGGGGATGACTGTTCTGTTGGGGATTATCTCGACATAGGATGAATGTCGGATAAAAAGATCGACGATGGGGACGGCCATCAGATGAATGATGAGGGACGATCATCAAAAGGTGAAGGACGATCACCTAGAAGGTATCACGACATAGGACGAATGTCGGATAGAAAGTTGTTTTGTTGGCGACTTCTGGGGAGAGATAAACACTGACGAGTGTTTAAGCCCTGAAAATAAGATGGTATAAGTGTTTCGACAGCGTGTATAGATTAAAGATACGGACAAGTATCCTTAGGACCATGATATGGACGAGTATCGATAGGAACAAGCAATGATGCGTGTTTAAGTAGTGATGATACGGACGAGTATCAACTGTTTGAACACAGAACACGGACGAGTGTTATTCTGTCGGGGAGATGCATAAGATACAGGCGAATATCCAAGAATTGTGTATAAGTAGGATACGAACGTGTATCAGAAGGATCGTGTATAAGTATGTACAAGTATTTGTATTGAGAGCGCAAAATGACATTTTGGCTTTCATCTGCAGGGGATAAGTTTTTGCGTATTGTTGGGGGAGTGATTTTTGTATTTGCAGGTGACTGGCTTGAACCTGGGTTTTGACCATGCAAATGTTTGATTTTTGCCATAATGCTCTGTATTAGACCGAATGCTACGCTCTATTTGGGGATGAATGATGCGAATTCTATGATTATGCACATGAGAGAAACAAGATCTGAGATCTGAAATCTGCTGGGAGAACGGATCACCGTGCGATCTGTGGGGGAGAAAGGACCACTGCACGATCTTTCTGGAGGACTCCGGGGGAAGATCTCTGTGGGGATCCAATGTTGCGGATGAGAAAATCTGGAAACTCATTGGGGAAGAGTAATTTAGGCATTTCTTTAGAGATCCTTCTTGGGAAGGAGAGAACTTCTGAGAAGTAATCTGTCGGAGGATCAGCCTTGTGGGGGATACTCTGAGGGGATAGAAAGCTCCGTGGGGAAATACTTTCGTCAAGTAGTCCTTCTGATGATATGACTGTTGTCTTGGCTGGGGATATAATACCTGATATGCCCCATGTTGTGAAAGGTTGTCCGCCTTGAGTATCTGCAACCTGTCAATCAAAAGAAACGCATAAGTTCCTTGAGGTATCCTTAACCAGATTCTGTCATAGGAGTTAGGTTCGCTTAAGAGCACATATTTCCTGTAAGCATTTATTGAATGGCTTATATGTTTTCATGCAAATATTATATTACGAACTTTGGACATTTTGCAAACAAAACAAAAAGGTACAAAGCAAAGTGTGAATGAATATTTGACTTTATTGATTTGTGTGCCCTGAATAGGCGAGTACAGTGAGGAAGCTAATCCCTGAAATAAGAAGATTGCTATAAAATTGAGAAAATAAAAGTCCTATTTGGCAATGCTGAAGTTAATGCTTCAATCTTCCTTTGCTATGACCTATATGACCTGAACGCTCTTCTTATCTTGCTTTCTGAAGAAAGTTGATTTTGATTGACGCTTTTTCCTTTCGAAGTTTTCCATGTTATGTGAGTGATACAAACGAATTCAGAATGCAGTTGTTCGCTTATTCCCTGATTTTGCGTGGATCGCCCTTTCGGGTTTTCAATCCACCGGGATACCCATTTTTGCCTGAGCTGTCCAATGTGGCTTTTCAACTCAGAGGGTGTACACATTTTTTTTCAAATTTTTCCCTTATTTTTGCCCGAGTCTTTTATTCTGTTTTTGACTCGCCAGGATGCCCTATTTTTGCCTGGACTTACATTCTGTTTTTATGTCCAGCAGGTCATTTATGCGAAGTATTTTTTAACTGCATCTTAATTCATAGGAGACGGGAAGTCTTCACCATCCATGGTTGCGAGTATCAGTGTTCCGCCTGAGAAGACTTTAGTCATCACATAGGGACCTCCATAGTTTGGTGTCCACTTGCCCCTGTGGTCTGTATGAGGAGGAAGGATTCTTTTCAGTACAAGCTCTCCCACTTGATATTCCCGAGGTCTGACTTTTTGATTGAAGGCTTTCTTCATCCGTTTCTGATATAACTGACCATGACAAATGGCTGCTAATCTCTTTTCTTAAATCAGGCTCAGTTGGTTATAACGAGATCAGACCCATTCTGCTTCGTCTAGTTTTACATCCATCATTACCCGTAAGGAGGATAATTCAACTTCAACAGGTAGGACTGCTTCCATACCATACACCAGCTGATAAGGTGTTGCCCCAGTAGATGTTTTGATGGAAGTTCGGTACCCATGCAAGGTGAATGGTAACATCTCATGCTAGTCTTTGAACGTGACTACCATCTTTTGCACAATCTTCTTAATGTTCTTGTTAGCCGCTTCAACAACACCATTCATCTTTGGCCTGTAAGGAGAAGAGTTGTGACGTTGGATCTTGAAATCCCGACATAGTTCTGTCATTATTTTGTTGTTAAGGTTTGAACCGTTGTCAGTAATGATTCGCTCGGGAACTCCATATCGACAAATGATATCCCTTTTCAGAAATCGGGTTACCACTTGTCTGGTGACATTTGCATACGACACTGCTTCAACCCATTTGGTGAAGTAATCAATGGCTACCAGGATGAATCTATGACCATTTGAAGCAGTTGGCTTGATCTTTCCAATCATATCAATGCCCCACATGGCGAAGGGCCAGGGTGAAGACATTATATTCAAAGGATTGCGAGGCACATGCACATTGTCTGCGTAGATCTAGCATTTATGGCACTTTCTGGCATATGCACAACAGTCTGCATCCATTGTGATCCAGTAGTAACTTGATCTCAACAATTTATTTTCCATTGCATGTCCTCCGGCATGGGTACCGAAAGAAACCTCGTGTACTTCATGCATTAGTAAGTCTGCTTCCTTCTTGTCAACACATCTGAGCAAGACCATGTCGAAGTTCCGCTTGTATAAGGAGCCATCAGTATTGAGGAAAAAACTGCCGGCTAGCCTCCTTAATGTCTTCTTATCATTAGACGATGCCCCAGGTGGGTATGTCTGAGTCTATAAGAAGCATTTAATGTCGTGGAACCAAGGTTTGTTGTCAGTAACAGTCTCCTCAGAGAATACATACGCCGGTCGGTCTAGTATGGATATTAAGATCTGAGGTACATAGTTAGCAATCTATACTTTGATCATAGATGAAATGGTGGCCAAGGCGTCTGCAAACTGATTCTCATCTCGAGGGATGTATTCAAGCTTGACTGTTGTGAAGAAAGTCAACAATCTCCTCGTATAGTCACGGTAGGGAACCAGATGCTCTTGATGAGTATACCACTTGCCATTAGTTTGGTTGATCACCAAAGCTGAATCTCCGAATACATTCAAGGTTTTGATCCTGAGGTCAATGGCTTCTTATAGACCCATGATGCAAGCTTCATATTCTGCTTCGTTGTTAGTGCATGCAAAGGTAAGTCTTGCTGAGAAAGGCATATGGACTCCTTTGGGTGTAATAAGCACTGCACCAACCCCACGACCGTTACAGTTAACTTCCCATCGAACATCATAGTCCATGCTTCTTCTGGATCAGGCCCTTCAGTGTGAATAGGCTCTTCACAATCTTTTTACTTTAAGAACATGATATCCTCATCAGGGAAATCAAATCTCATAGGCTGGTAGTCATCAATGGGTTGCTCAGCCAGATAGTCAGACAATACACTGCCCTTGATGGCTTTCTGAGAGGTGTACTGAATATCATATTTTGTTAGAATCATTTGCCACCTTGCAACCCTTCCGGTAAGTGCTGGCTTCTAAAATATGTACTTGACGGGGTCCATCTTTGAGATCAACAAGGTAGTATGAGTCAACATATACTGTCTTAGTTGGCGAGCAGCCCATGCTAAAGCACAACAAGTTTTCTTGAGCAGTGAATAACGTTGTTCACAGTCAGTAAACTTTTTGCTTAGGTAGTATATTGCATACTCTTTTCGACCAGACTCGTCATGCTAGCCCAACACACACCCCATTGATTCATCTAATACTGTTAAGTACATTATTAAAGGTCTTCCTTCAACTGGAGGCATGAGAATTAGAGGTTATTGCAAGTACTTTTTGATCTTGTCAAAAGCTTTCTGACAATCATCATTCCACCTGACTATTTTTTCCTTTCTTAGCAGTTTGAACAAGGACTCGCAGGTTGCAGTGAGATGATATATGAACCTTGAAATGTAATTCAATCTACCTAAGAAACCTCAAACTTATTTCTCAGTATTAGGTGCAGGCATTTCCTGAATTGCTTTAACTTTATCGGGATCAACCTCAATTCCTTTTCCGCTTACAATAAAACCCAACAGCTTACCAGAACGTACCCCGAATGTGCATTTGTTGGGGTTCGACTTTAACTGATACTTCCTCAGTGTTGCACCCCAAAATTTACCCTCACCTAGACAAAACATTGTGTACAGAGGTGTACCAAGAGGTTCACAAGGTTCACAAGATTCACAAGGTATCTCAAGAGGTTCACAAGGTTCACAATTAGTCAGAAAGTGTAACAATTCCCTCAGACAATGCATCCTCCTAGGCAATGCATCCTAAACTAGGGTTTTGGATTTCATCAGGCTAAATGGACTTCCAAGACTTCAAGTGAGCTTCATAGCATCCTATATGTCTTCAATAATCCCTATGTCAAGTTTCAAGGCTTTCCCAAAAGGTTTGCTCAGTCAGATGATCATATAGGCTAAAATCAGTCAAAGCAGTTAAAAAGTCAAACTGAGGTCAACTGTGGTCAAACCAAAGTCAAACTTCATGATTTTTTGCCAACATCAAGTATATGAAGTAAAATTCATCATTTGATCAAGGGTTGATCATGATTCATCAAAGAGATTTCAGATCATCAAGAATCATGAGTTTCTAAATTAGGGTTTTCATAGGAAAAGTCAACTGAACTTTGACCAGCCATAACTTTCACATGCTTCATCAAAAATTTCCCATCCAAAGCTCATTTTTAAGGAAATTTAATTCTCTACAACTTTGTGTCTCACAATTCAAGCCCAAAAATGCTTCATTTGGAAGGTATGAGCTAAGACATTATAGGTCATTTTAAAAGTCAACAAAAAGTCAACATCTTCCAAAGAGCATAACTTAAGAATGGTAAAAGATATGGACATGAGACCAAAGAGGTTGGTTAGAGGACTCTCTAAGATTTCTAAAATGTCTAAGAACACCTTCATAGCCTTAAAATTGAGGGATTTATGTCTTTGCAAAGTTGGGAAAATTTTGAGAGGTTTATGAAGCAAATGGGACCTTAGAACCAAATTTCTCCAAATGGGCTTGCATTTTTATGACCCAATCACTACCATGACATCATGCACGAATTAAAAATCATTTATTCAAATTTTTATTTATTTTATTTTATTTATTATGATTTTATACATTAAAAATCATTTTAAATCAAAATAAAATATAAAAGTCTCAATATTTGATATGATTTTTGTTCTAGAAAGTCATAAACACCAATTAAAGATGATTGAAATCATATGAGATCAGATCAACCAAAATAGTAAGAAGATATAAAAAAAAATTCAATATTTTGAAGCTTATCTTTTTCAATCTCAAGTGATCCAAAAGTCCAAAGGAGGATCTGATTTTTTGACCTAATTAGGTCCTACTATATATGTACAACATAAACACACACAAGGGGACCGAAAAAGAGGAGACCAGAAAAAAGGGAGAAAAAAAATTCAGAAAAAAAGCTATCCTCATCATCATCATTATCAAGTTCATACAAAATTGCATGAACTGAATTGAAATTTTGAAGCTTTCTTTAGTTTTTTTTAATTCCATTTATTCTTGATATTTTAATCAATTTTGTTTATCTAACGTTGTTTGTCTCATGTTATAAAAGCTTTCTGGGTTGATTATTCGAAGCTTCATGACCAAAATTTAATCCTACCATAGTTAGGGTTTCAAGCTCAAATTTGGGGTTTTTACAAATTTCGCAGGAAATTTCAGAGGTCAAGAGGTTTATTCATGAGGACTGCGCATAGCCTAGTGGCTAAGGTTGGAAACTGGAAGGTCAAGGGCGTGAGTTCAATTCCCACTCACAACATTTTGGGCAAAAAACCTGCTTTTCTTTCACATTTTCCTTTAATTTCTCTAATTAACACATTTTCTAATTGATTTATCCTTTTAACCATGATTAACCTCAAAATTTTTCTCTAAAGTAAATATTTTCCTATTTTCACTCGTTTTTATGTTATTCTTTATCCGCCTTATCATATAATATATGTTTTCCATGTTTAGTAACACAGGCACGCATGACCCAATGGTAAAGGTTCTCTAGAGGTTGGAATTAAAAGGGCTTGGGTTCAAACTCTGGACACAACATTTTGGCAAAGAAACATGAGTTCTTCATCATTTTCTTTTTTTCCCTTAATTTATCTTTTAAAATGGTTAACCTATTATTTTTAATTAACTTTTTTTTAACAAATCTTTTTTTTTATTAAATTTAGGTTAGCATTTTTTATTAGTATTATTACTTTTATATTTAGGTTTATTAAAACCTCAAACTTTTTTTTATAAAAACCTTAATCAACCTTTAAATGTTTTTTTAATTTAATTAATTCTCATAATTCATTTTTCTTAGATTTATTTAATTATTAGGCTATTTTAATATAAACTGATTATATATTTTCTTTTGTAAAACTCAACCTTGGGACATTTTGTTTTGCTAACATGTTTTTTTTTTTTCATTTTTATTATATAATAGGTATTTGTTACACTTATTCATATGCAAGCCCACAACCTAGTGGCAGGGAACTGAGGTTTGGAGCATTTTGATGAAGAAACATGGGTGTCCCAGTGGCAAATAACTCAATGAAGCAAAAAGGGCAAACCCCCAATATTTTGGGTATCTCTAACTTTATTTTTCCCTTTTTCATCAAATTATGTATTTTCTTTGAATTTCCTTATTATTATTATTAAACTAATTTCTAAAAGATAAAACATAATCCTTTTTTATTTTATTTTTAAAACTTATATTTTTATTATAAACCTTAATTTTTTCCCTAAACCTTAATTTTAAACCTAAGTCTTAATTTTTTTTCATAAACTTTAAACCCTAAAAATTTAGCCCTAATCTTTATCTTAAAACCCAAATTTCGCCATAATTTTTACCCTAAAATTTTTTCTAAACCTTAAATTTTTTTTAAACCTTAAATTTTTTTCTCAAACCCTAACCCTAATTGTTTTCTTAACCTAGTTTGAAAACTTTTTTCTTCTAATTTATTCACTCATTTTTATGTTATTCATTCACTGTTTGCCTGATTATGTAACTGCTTCGCCTTTGTAATAATTGGTTTTTATTATTTTCCGCCATTATTATTATTATGTAGCTGCCCATAAGTCATGTAATAGTGTAGGAATTTTATTTTCTGCCTTTTAATTTCTGCCATTTATTTTTCATATTAACTGCATGGTTAGTAAATAGGGTGTGGAAACTATTTGTAATTAAAATTAATTTAGATAATTAACTTTAAAAGATAAATATTTGAAAATAAACACTCACACACGTAAGTCGATCTTTGATCGCCATCTTGCACTTCCTAGGGTATTCCTCTTGGTTGCCTTAAAATAGAATGGTCAAGTCCCTCGAATATAGGGGTGTTTTAAGCAAAGTCCCTTCACTTATAAAATCATCAAGTCCCTATAAATTTAAAAGATCAAGTCCCTTCGAGGTTTCCTACGGAATAATGATCTTGTCCCTTCGAATAAATGATGATAGTCCCTACGAATTGCTAAAGAAATCCCTTAAGTTGCCTTCATTGACCATACGATGACCCTACGTTTGTCCCTTAACACGTCCAAGGTAATGACTACCTATTCCTTAATAATAGGGACAATCTTACCATTGAAAGAACATACGAGAACATGAAAGACTTAATTTAGGGTAGGTACATCTTAGTTACTTGCTCACATTTCAAAATACTTTTCACACCTCACAATATTTTCAAAACATTTTCAAAACAAGGCTTTGTATACATCCATACGAGGATCATTACAAAGTACTTAGAAAATTTCTAATCACACACCACACTCTTCAAAAACAATTTAAGTGAGCTAAGTAACTAAGAGCCCATGGATAACCATGGATATAAAGGGTGCTAACACCTTCCCTTTATATAACCTACCCCCCTAACTCAAAATCTTTTTAAGGTCTTTCTTGTTCTTTTATGTCCTTTCCTTTTGGATAAAATAAAAGTCGGTGGCAACTCTTGCTATCCGCAACATATATAGAAAGTCAGTTCTCCCACCGTGTTACACTCAGACGCTTGAATAGTTTCAACAGGTTCACCAAATGCTCTTCCTCTGTTTGGGACTTGGCAATCATGTCATCCACGTAGCACTCGATTTCTTTATGGATCATATCGTGGAATAATGTTACCATAGCCCGTTGATATATTGCACCGGCGTTCTTCAGACCAAACGACATTACTTTGTAGCAGAACATGCCCCAAGGTGTGATGAAGGTTGTCTTCTCCATGTCTTCAGGTGACATCTTGATCTGATTGTATCCAGAAAATCTGTCCATGAAGGAAAATACTGAGAATTGAGTTGTGTTGTCTACCAATACATCAATGTGAGGTAATGGGAAGTCATCTTTCGGGCTTGCTCTATTCAGATCCCGGTAGTCGACACACATACGCACCTTGCCATCCTTCTTAGGTACGGGTACAATGTTAGCAACCCAAGGCGGGTAACTAGTTACAGCGAGAAAACCGGCGTCCTACTACTTTTGTATTTCCTCTTTAATTTTCATGGCCATGTCTGGGCGAGTACGGCGCAACTTTTGTTTAACTGGAGGGCAATCTTCTTTCAATGGCAGCTTGTGCATGACAATTTATGTATCCAAACCCGACATATCTTGATAGGACCAAGTGAACACATCGACATATTCTCGCAGCATACTGATAAGTTGTTCCTTTACCGGAGCTTGCAGACTGGCCCCAATATTCACTTCCTTCACATCTTCCTCGGTACCAAGATTAATAGTCTCAACCTCCTCTTGATGAGGATCAATCACCTTTTCCTCTTGTCTCAATAACCTGGCTAGCTCTTCGGGTAAATCGTAGTATTTTTCAATCCCTTCATCTGCTTGATTAATCGGATTGTCGAAGTCATACGAGGTTATAGCAGTGTTGTTGTCGGTGCAATCTGGAGGGCTATCTCTGCAAGGGTTAAGATTTGGTTCATTTTAGTGATTGATTTTATCTTATTTAGAAAAAAGTGAATGAAGTTATTTTTGAGAAAAACATTGTCATTTATTATTTTGTGCGAAAATAACAAAAATGAAAAGACAGTGAGCGAAAAAGAAGATCGTTTGCAAAAAGATGTTCATTATTCATTAGTATTCAATTTGCATAAAATACATATGGCCCTATTACAAAATGAGTCCAAAACATCTTAGGCAAGATGCAGGACTTTGATGCATGCTTAAAACAGGAAATAATAATTACTCTGCAGCAGTAACTCTTGGACAAATCCAGCTTTCCAGGTTGTAGTCACTCTCAGCCTCGTCTTCCAAAGTGTTGACAGCATCCGGGTCAACATTCCCTCACTTATGAACTTGGGAGCTTCAGCAGTCTCCTCTGGAACTTGTCGGGATAGTCTGTAACCCAAACCGAATTTATCTTCTTTCATCTGAACCTCCAGCAGCTTGCCCCAGCCTTGGGCGTTCCCTTCTTCCACAACCTTTTGAGCTTGTTTGTAGGAAGCCATTGAGGTGCCCATCCTTTCCTCTTGGGATGCAGCAAACACCTCTGTTGTAGCTTCGTTGATGTTCAAAGCTTCGAAACCCTGACTCATGGTTTCATGGATCTCCCCATCCATCTATATGTACTTGTATGTAGCCAGGTGACTGACAAAGATGTCCTCTTCTCCACAGATGGTGATAATTTGGCCTTCCCACTCATATTTTAACTTCTGGTGAAAGGTCGACGTTACTGCGCCAGCTGCATGAATCCAGGGTCGACCCAACAAACAACTGTAGGCAGGTTGTATGTCCTTCACATAGAAGGTAGTTTTGAAAATTTGTGGGCCAATTATCACAGGCAGCTCAATCTTTTCGAGAACCAATCTCTTAGAGCCATCAAAAGCTCCGACAACCAGGTTGCTTGGACGGAGTGCAAGACCATCATATTCCAACTTAAGTAAAGCCTTCTTTGGTAGCACATTGAGTGATGATCTGGTATCAACAAGGACATGAGACAACACAACACCTTTGCATTCCAAAGTGATATGCAAAGCCTTGTTGTGATTACGCCCCTCCGTAGTCAAGTCAGCATCGGTGAAACCTAGTCCATGACTATTATTGACATTTGTGACCACCGTTTCTAACTGATTGACTGTGATCTCCTCAGGCACATAAGCTGCGTGCAAGACTTTAAGTAGTGCATTCCGGTGAGCCTCGGAACACATGATCAGGGATAGTATGGAGATCTTGGAGGGTGTTTGATGGAGATGATCTACTACTTTGTAGTCACTTCTCTTGATAATCCTCATAAACTCGTCTACATCCTGATCAAAGGGTGTCTTCTGAGTTTCTTATGCAGCAGGTTCTTCCGGCACCACTATTTTGCCTTTTGCTTTGGCAGCAGCTTCTGCTTCAACATTAACTCTGGGAAACTGCGAAGCGAAGAGACGTCCGCTCCTAGTGAAGCCTCTGCCTCCCCCGACATTGTCAACTTGTGGTGCAGGTATTGAGGAGTCAAGAGTGATTTTCTTTCCATGGCAGTAAAGATCCGAACCATAATACCAAGGCACAACACTGTTGTTATCATAAGGAAGTGGTCCAGGCACCGTGATGGTCACCAGACTAATTGCAGCATAAGAAGGAGTTATGATAGTCTATGGATCATAGTAGATGGTGACATGAGGTCTGATTAAAGATGGTGAAGGTTGATGTAGGTGTTGTTGAAAGTCGTTGTTGAGAGATTTCAGAACATGAATGGTTGTTGGATCATAGTAAATGGTAACTGTTGAGATGTCATCACAGGTGTTTGTTGTTGTTGTAGCCGTTTCCGTTGAAAAGACTTTTGCTGGCATTGTAGAAGATTCTGTTGGGATAATGTTTGTTGGAGTTGTATAAGAGATTTTTGTTGTCTTTGTAGAAGATGGAACTGTTGATGTGATCTGTAGAATTCCTTCTCTGATAAGACCGCTGATACCATTCTTCAGATTTGCATAACCATTGGCAGAAACTTTACAAGCTTCACAATGGGTCTCACATCCCGAAAACACTTGGCATTTCAATAACTTAATTTTTACTTCGGCCAGTGGTGTTTGAATACTTGCAATGTCATCAATCATAATTGCTGGTTGGTCCTCCTCAATATCATTAATCCTCGGCCCACCGTGGTTCGGTATTGGATTCTTTGTGACATTTGGTGGAGGTGCAAAATTCAGAGCTTTGGAGTCAATCAAATCATGGACTTTCATGTGCAGGGCCCTGCATTTCTCTGTTGAATGACCAGGTGCATTGGAGTGAAAAACACATCTGGCATTGACATCATAGTTCCTTGGAAGATTTAAAGGATCTGGTGGAGCCAAAGTTCTTAGTTCAGTCAGGTTAAGCTTCAATAGTTGCAGGAGTAAGGCTGCATAAGGCATCAGGATGGGATCGATCACCCTATTAACCTGAGAAGGCCTTTGTTGGAAAGGACGTTGCTGTTGGTTATTGTTGTTGTAAGGTCTTTGTTGTTGTTGTGGGAACTGTTGTTGTTGTTGAGGAAACTGTTGCTGAGGTGTTGGTGTAGGAATGGTGACAGCAACCACTGATCTTTGCAAGTACTGGGGTCTACCTCTACCAACATGCACCGCATTAGTTTCTCCTATGCTTCGAGGTCCTGAGAAAGGTTTCTCCATATTGCTGGAGCTAGCACCATTGTCATAAATCTTACCCATCTTCAATAGGCTTTCAATTCTCTCGCCCGTTATGACCACGTCAGCAAAACTAGTGGAAGTGAAAGCAACAAGTCTATCAATGTAGGTCCCTTGCAAGGTATTCATGAACATATCAGCCATTTCCCTTTCAGACATAGGTGGCTGGACAACAGTAGCAAGTTGTCTCCACCTTTGGGCGTACTCACGGAAACTTTCCCTTGAAGATTGAGACATGCCCATCAAGAGGATCCTATTGGGTGCCATATCCAGGTTGTACTGATACTGGCGTATAAAGGCCTCAGCTAGATCTTTCCAGTTCCTGACGGTAGCCCTTGACAAGTGTGAATACCATTCTCTAGATACCCCGATTAAACTGTCTTTAAAGTAAAACATCCACCGTTTCTCGTCCATGGTGTATGCTTTCAACCTTCCTAGAAAAGATTACAAATGGGTACGAGGACAGGAGATACCATTATACTTTTCAAAACACGGGGGTTTGAACTTGTGAGGAATTCTTACCCCTTCAACCAAACCCATATCTATCACATTAAATCCCAAAGAGTTCTGGGATTCCAGGGATCTCAGCTTCTCAGATATCTCGTCCAGACGATGATCATAAGCTTCATCTGCCCTAGCACCCAACACTGTAAACTGCTCATCCTGAGGGTCTACTTGAAGAATACGATCTCTAGTGTTCCTTTGGCCATCCCCAAGGATATTAACTTTAGTATTGTTGTGAGGTCCAAACACTACCTGAGTCATTCGCGGCTAATCACGCGCATTGTTACTTGTACCCCCAGTGTCTGCATGGTTATCTTCTGGAGTTTGCCGCTCGACTAAATCCATCAATCTTTCTTGGGTTTGTGCCAACCCAGTCATCACAACCATAATTGATTCAATTTAGTCCTCACTTCTGTCCTTACATCAGTCATCTGAGTCCTCACATCTGTTAGTTCCTGCTATAGCTGTTCCATTTGTAGACTCGGAAGGTTGTGTCGAGTTGGATATCTGTGGACTCGGTTGACAAAAAAGACCCTTCTGCGAGCAATATTTCCTGAAAAAATCAACAAAGTGAGAAGACAACAACCAAATCTCCTGCAAAACAAAGGATATGAGATTAGCATGCAATGCAATATGTCTATTTGCCTTTAAAGGGTATATGGTTTGGTTCTTGGTTTTGACCTTCCAGACCTCTTGGAGGAGATAAAGATGTTTGAAGCGAACGAAGCCTATGAGAAAATCCAATACATAACCATAAAAACAGGTGACAATGCCAAATACAAATAGTTCATGAATTACAAACAAACTCCCACGGTGAATCAAAATACAACCAATTCAAGAGTACAACAAACAAAATCACCATGGTGAGCTAAAGTACAAAAACAAGTACAAATAAATCAAAAATCCAATCCATATGCATCCTCCATGACTTCCTTCAGGAGAGCATCAGTTACCGGTCCAACTGGGTGCCATGTGATGGTTCGGAAGAGAAGGTTTCTAGTTGCAATGGAATTTGTCATTCTCTGATACTTGTCTTGTTCTTTGGATCTCTTTAACCCCGCCCGTAGTTTTAATTCTGAGATCTCCTTCTGAGTTGCTAGCAGTGCTTCTTGGCTTCTCTTCTCATTGGCTTCCAACTGTTCTATCTTGGCTTGCATCTTCTGGTCTTCTCTCATACGAGCCTCAGTTATCCTGACCCACCTATCCTGACTCTCCTCCAGATAATGCTAAACTCTTGCCCTTTGAATCTTTGCTTATTTACATGAATTCTTCAACACAAGTTCCCCCGCTCGGGCTTTCCTGATGAAGTCTTCAGTCTTCTCAATTTTGGTTACATGATCGATGCGTAACTTCTCTAACCTCTCAATGTCTAGGTGACCATCATTCCTTTCCTAAAGGGTCTTCTTCAAAGCTTCAGCCAGCTGGGTATTCCTTTCCTTCAACTTTTCAAACTCTTCCAGGCTTACTGTAGTTGTGGGCTCAACTGCTGATGGCCCTGGTTCATCCTCCAGGGTGAATGGCATACGAGTAATATGTCCTCTGATGCGTGAACATTCAGTGTATTGAGCAGAGGCTATGTTGTTGCACTTCCCCAGAATAGCAGTCTGTTATACCCCAAAATTTTCCCTCCCATAATCAAGACAATCTCTCTTAAGACTTCTAAATGATCATAAGATCCTCAAGACTCCCAATTGATCAAGAAGTGTGGAAGTTTCCCCAGACAATGCCTCCTCCTAAGCAAAGTGTCCAAAACTAGGGTTTTGAGTTTCCTCAGGTTAAATTGATTTTCAAGGCCTCAAGTTAGCTTCATAACATCCCATATGTATTCAAGAATCCCCATGTCAAGTTTCAAAGCTTTCCCAAAGAGCTTGCCCAGTCAGATGATCAGATATGCAAAAATCAGTCAAAGTAGTTAAAAAGTCAAACTAAGGTCAACTGTAGTCAAATCAAAGTCAAACTTCAAGATTTTTTGCCAACATCAAGTTTATGAAGTAAAATTCATCATTTGATCAAGTTTTTATCATGATTCATCAAGGAAGTTTCAGATCATCAAGAATCAGGAGTTTCTAAATTAGGATTTTCTTAAGAAAAGTCAACTGAACTTTGACCAGCCATAAATTTCACATGCTTCATCAAAAATTTCCCAAACAAAGCTCATTTTGAAAGAAATTGAATTCTCTAAAACTTTGTGTCTCACAAGCCAATCCAAAAAAAATGCTTCATTTGGAAGGTATGAGCTAAAACATTACAGGTCATGTCAAAAGTCAACAAAAAGTCAACTTCTTCCAAAGAGCATAATTTGAAAATGGTAAACGATATGGACATGAGACAAAATATGTTTATTATAGGACTCTTTAAGCTTTCCAAAAAGTCCAATAATACCTTCATAGCCTTAAAATTGAGGGAGTTATGCCTTGTCAAAGTTGGACAATTTTCAAGGGGTGTATTGAGCAAAAAGGGCCTCAAATCCAATTTTTTCCAAATGGGCTCATGAAATTGCAATCCAATCTTAACAATAACATCAAGCACGACCCAATTCAAATAATTTCTTATTTTTATAATTTATTTATTATTTATTTGGATTTTATTAATTACAATTCATTTTAAATCAAAATAAAATATGAAAATACAAATATTTGATTTGATTCTTCTTCTAGAAGCTCTTAAATGACATTCAAGGTGATTAAAGATCATCCAATTTCATGCTAAAGCTATTTGGTAAGATATGATGTTATTTTTGGACAAATTATGAAAGAATATTTCTTCACACTCAAGGTATCCAAAAAGCCCACAAATCCACCACTTTTCTGACCTAATTCCATTCTTCTATAAGAGTACAAGTAAACCAATGCATTGAGGACGAATTTGGAAGCCTTCTAGAACAATAGCAACTTTCAAAATTTTCAAAGAAAAGTGCAGATCGGATTCAAACATTCAAGCCGTTTCAAAGGCTTTTGAAGGTCTCATTGCATTCCTGGAAGACCATACAATGTTTATAGATCATAAAAACATCCATTCATGCATCAAATTATGCTAACCGAACCAACTTTGTTCTTGATTTTAAAATTTTCAATTCTAATTATTCATGCCATACTAACAAGTTTTGATCTTATTTTGTTGTTTGTAATGATACATAGATCGTTTCTGGATAAATTTCGCAAGGTTTCATGGCCGGATGCATGAGATGCCATGGTTAGAGTTTCAAAGATGTTTTAGGGCTTTACACATGAGGCCATATAAACACATTATAAGATCATGGTTAGATTGTATGGATTGTGGGAAATTGTTTTGTGTTAACAATTTGATCCAATTTTACGTGTTTCATGGATATAAAAAAACATAGGTTCTTCTGTAAAAAATGTGTACAGGAAATTTCGCAGGAAATTTGGTGGAAGAATTCGCAGGAAAATATGCAACAATGAGGTTGAAGATGACTGGCGCGAATTCTGGAATTTAAAATATGTTTTATTTTATAATCTTTCTTTTCCATTTTATGTTTGAGTAGCGTGAATGACCTGGTGGGTTTGTTGTACGCGCATAGACATAAAAGACTTGGGATCGAACCTGGGTGAGACCATTCTTTTTCTCATTTTTTTTAGATATTTAACATGTTTAATATATAATCATATGTTGTTGTTTTGTTATTAGATGCACCCCATGTGGCTTGGTGGTAAGGACTTTGTTTCATATGCGTAAGGTTGAGGGTTCGAGTCCTGGCAACGACATTTTTTTGTTTTATCAATATTTAAGAGGGTTTCATAAATTATCATATAGTAGTCATTCAAGAACACCAATGCACACGCAGCTCAGGTGGTCATCCTCTTCTTCATCCAGGTTAGGGACCAGAGTTCAAATCCCAGGTCCATTTTTTTGTGTTTTCTATTTTATTTTATTTTTTTCTTCTTTAATAACTTATTTAGATTATTTTCTTGGATAAATGGTAATAACTTTCATTTTTTTATTAACTTATTTTCTTATGATAATTAACTTGTAAATAAATAACCAAGCACTTTCTAATTAAAAATTCTAATGTTGTAATTTTTGTAAATTAATTTTATAATATTCTTTCATCATTTTAATTTCATCTTAAAGTTTTTATAACAATTTCTAATGTATATAATTAAAATCAATAAAATAAATTTAAATGTTCTTAATAACTTTTTATTGTTAACCCTAAACCTAATTTGTCTAACCTAAATCTATTTTTTTCTTAATTAAAACTTTAACTTAATTTCTAACCCTAAATTTTAATTTTAATTATTTTCTTTTATTTTATTTTTGCTTTATTATTTTCTTTATTTAAATTTTGCTTTATTTATCTTGTTAAGAAAAATGTATAGGCTTTTTATCATGTAATTTATTTTGGTCGTTCGATTATTTTGTATCTGTCCCAAAGCGATGTAATAATGTAGTTTTATCTTTCTGTTTTTTTATTATATTATTTAATTGCTTGGTTAGTAAATAGGGCGTGAAAACATACTTGTAATTAAAATCAACTTAGATAATTCAATTAAATAAGATAAATATTTGAAATAAATCATTCACACACGTAAGTCAATCTAAGATCGCCGTCTGCACTTCCTAGGGTATTCCTCTTGGTTGCCTTTATTTTCAATGGTCAAGTCCCTCGAATATAGGGGTGTCTCAAGCAAAGTCCCTTCAAGTATAAATCATCAAGTCCCTTCCAGTTTAAAAGGTCAAGTCCTTATGAGGGTGCCTACGATATAATGACCTTGTCCCTTCGAATAAATGATCATAGTCCCTACGAATTGCTAAAGACACCCCTACCTGTTGCCTTCTATGACCATACGATGACCCTACGTCTGTCCCTTAATAAAATCCAAGGTAATGACTACCTATTCCTTAATAATAGGGATAGTCTTACCCTTGAAAGGACATATAAGAACATGAATGACTTAGTCTAGGGTAGGTACCTCATAGTTACTTGCTCACTCTTCAAAAATACTTTTCACACCTTACAATATTTTCAAAACATTTTCAAACAAGGCTTTGTATACATCCATACGAGGATCATTACAAAGTACTTAGAAAATTTTTAATCACACATTACACTCTTCAAAAACAATTTAAGTGATCTAAGTAACTAAGAGCCCATGGATAACCATGGATATAAAGGGTGCTAACACATTCCCTTTATATAACCTACCCCTCGAACTCAAGTCTTTTAAAAATAGGTCTTTCATGTTCTTTTATATCCTTTCCACTTGGATAAAATAAAAGTCGGTGGCGACACTTGCTATCCGCAACATGACTAAAAGTCAGTTCTCCCACCGTGTTACAGAACTGGCGACTCTGCTGGGGAATTACTAAGTAAAAGAGGGATACCCTCAGGAATTAGATCACTTAAATTGTTTGTCTTGTTTGCTTTACTTTTCTATTGGGATTTTTGTGTGAAAGATCCTAACTCGGATCTAGTGTACCCTAGGTAAATGACAATAGACCAAGGAAACTGTACGACGTATACCAATATGGTTGATTTGGTGGCCATAGTTAGTGTGACTTCTTGGTTGGTGCTTATGTTCCTTAAGTAAGTTAAGGATAATATTGGGCTGCCATATGTTGTTAACACACTAACTGATTTTTAGAACCCTAGTTATCCCATCTTAGCCTTTAGAAAGTAGTGAGATAGTCGGCTTTGGTGAAGACTAGAGTTGGTTGATACTCAATACTATGCTCATTGAGATCCTAAACTTGGAGGGTTTTGGTTGGCAAGTAAGTTGCCTACTGAACAACCACCCTTGGGAAGGATCAGTGATATTGAGATCCCTTAGAACCCGGTTACTTTTGTAGGACAGGATGAACCAACTAAACTTCAGGGGAGGGTACTTACCTTTAAACCTCATGCAAGCCTTTAAACATAGGGCTATTGTGTGACTTGTTTGTGTGTTCCACATGTTTGTGATTGAGCATAACACCATAACATCATCATGACATCATAAGCATAGCATTTTCACTAACCATTTCAAGGACCAAAGGATTTATCTTTGTTCTTTGTTGCAGGTCATGGCTTCTGCTCGTAGGAATACTATCCAATCACTTCAAGGTTCAGTGAAGACATGATGAGTGTCCTATTTCAGTTCTTTGATCCTAAACATCATTGCTTCACATTCCCCGACTATCAGCTGGTTCCTACAATGAAGGAATTATCCAAACTACTGGGTATACCTATCCTTGATCAGAGACCTTTCACAGGCTTAGAGAAAGAGCCTAAACCTGAAGTCATTGATGCCGCCCTACATGTGAAGAAATCAGACATTATCCTAGAAACGAGAAGCGAAGTTAAGGGTATTCTTGCTAAGGTATTGGTGGAGAAAGCTCAAGTGTTATTGAAAGATATGAGCTATGATGCCTTTGAGGAGATCTTAGCCCTATTGATATATGGCTTAGTGTTGTTCCCTAATCCAGGCCAGTTCATAGACGTACATGCCATAAACATATTTCTGACTCACAACCTAGTGCCTACATTACTTGGAGACATCTTACATTCTCTTCACACTCGTACTACGAAGGCGAGAGGAACTCTGATGTGCTGCATACCTTTACTATCTAGGTGGTTTATTTCTCACCTTCCTCGATCAGTGATGAAGAATGAACAAGGGTTCAGGTGGTCTAAGAGGATCATGTCACTTTCTCATTCAGACATTCATCGGTGCTCTCGATCTATGGAGAATGTTACTATCATTGACCTTTGTGGGGAATTCCCTAATGTGCCACTTCTAAGCATAAGAGGGGGCATTACCTACAACTCTTCTTTAGCTCTACGTTAGTTTGGTTATGCTCGGAGTAATGGTCCTCATGACATGCTTATTCAGGGTATTGTGTTCGACTACGACAACGATATTCAGGGTTACCGTCAAAGGTTTATACGAGCTTGGAACAAGGTGAACAAGATTGATAGCAACACTTTGGAGCCAAAGTATTCTATTCCTATGGAGCCTTATCTCAGATGGGTTCGATCTCGTGCTCAGACTCTTATGATGCCATATCCTGTTGTTCTATCAGTCACTATGGAGCCTATTACTGAAGGAGATATTCCTTATACCATCCTTCATCCAGACATGCCCACTGATTTGGAAGAACTGCAGAAGTCCTGAATTCAGTTGAAGGAGCAAAGGGATACTTTTGAGACTCATTCCAGAGTTGGTCAAGAAAGAATTTTGGAGCTAACAAGGCAACTTCACGAGGAGCAAAACCTCAACAAGTACCTCCACACAAAGAGGAAGTGTCCATGGGAGACTTAAAACCCCATATATTTATCTTTTGTACTTTATTGTTATTTCTTTGTAAGCCCAATGGGCAAAACTTATATTAAAAATTTACTAATAAAATTTTGTTTTTGTTTTCTTTAAACAAATTTAAATCTTGCGGTCCTTGAAAACATTGCATAAACATATAAACAAGTTTCTTATAAACAAGTATCTTATCTTCTCGCTGTTTATTTCAGCAGAAATGGATCTTGAACAAACTATCAAGGATCTCCAGGCTCAGAATGCTCAGTTCCAAGAAATGATCCTTAATTTATCCAAGGGGCAAGAAGAGTTGAAAGCATTCCTCTCTAAGGATATGAAAATGAAGAATCTTGAATATAACAAGGATAATCAGTTGGAACAACTGCAAGCTAAGATGACAGAAATGAGGATCCAGATGAATGACCAGGTGGCTCTTATTCAAAGTTTAGCTCAGGGGCAAGAAGAGCTAAGAACCTTTGTCCACAAACTTCAAAGTAATGGAGTCAGGAATCTAATTGTCAGTCAACCTTCATTAAAACAACTGACTTGGTTGAAAGGAAGATGGGGATAAAAGAAGGTAAGAGACAGGTTGCCACTGATTGTTCTTATGTTGAAGAAAAAAGACCTGGTAAGGTTAATCCACCTCAACACAAGGAATGTAGAAGACAGTTTATCAAATTTAGCACTCCAATGTCGCAAGTTGTGCAATGCTTGTTGGAGATGAAGCTAATTTCCTTGAAAAATCCTCCTAAAAATCCTAATACTTCCTCTCCTCGCTATAATCCGAAGGCAAGGTGTGGGTATCACTCCAACTGTCCCGGACATGATACTAATAGTTGTTGGACATTGAAGAAAAAGATTCAAGACCTGATTGATGAAGGAATCCTCGAAGTTTCACCAGAAGGCCAAATTGAATTCTACTATCGTCCATCAAACATCGAAGCTACAAGACAAGTTTCCCAAAGTAGCAAGAAAGAAAGCCTACCTATTCCTGTTGAGATATGGGGCACCTTGGGACATCCAAGTGGCAAATTTGATTTCATGGTGAAATATACTGCTCCTAAAAGTTCACAGATTGCAATTGAAAACATTCAGCCAACTGGATGGGACAACATTTGAACTTTCATTTGTAATTTCTTTTATTTTGTTTAAACACTTACTATTATGTTAAACTTTTGTTTTCATTAATGCATTGCATATGTTTGTCTTGAATTAATCCGTTTGTTTCACTATATTTTGAACTATGCTTCATATTTCTATTTTGTGATATTTAACTCCTGATAAAGCTATAAGCCTGTAGAGGGAGGATGACGAAAACAATGCCATAATCTTAGGCATTATGCTTTTGAACAGACTATGCTGACGATGTACAGGCATTGTTTCAATTCCTAAACAGTGGAAATATAAGGAATTTAATCCCTAGTCAACCCTTTTGAGCATATGAAGAAGGCTCTTTATGGTTTGAAGCAAGCTCCAAGAGCATGGTATGAAAGGCTAACTACTTTTCTTATCAAGCAAGGGTACAGGAAAGGTGGAATTGACAAAACCTTATTTGTTAAAGATGAAGAAGGAAATGTCATGATTGCTCAAATATATGTAGATGACATTGTTTTTGGTGGGATGTCAGAAAGGATGGTGAAACATTTTGTCAATCAGATGGAATCTGAATTTGAGATGAGTCTAGTAGGAGAATTAACCTACTTTCTTGGACTGCAAATAAAGCAAATGGAGGACTCCATGTTCATTTCCCAAAGCAAGTATGCTAAGAACATAGTCAAGAAATTTGGGATGGACAGTGCTACTCATAAGAGAACTCCTGCCCCCACACATTTAAAGCTGACTAAAGATGACAAGGGTGAGAATGTAGATCAAAGCCTATACAGAAGCATGATTGGAAGCTTGCTATATCTAACTGCTAGCAGACCAGACATAGCATTTGCAGTAGGTGTTTGTGCAAGATATCAATCTGATCCAAAAGTTAGTCATCTTAACCAAGTAAAGAGAATTCTGAAATATGTTAATGGTACTTGTGACTATGGCATAATGTACTTTCATGGATGCAAACCAATTCTCACTGGCTTCTGTGATGCTGATTGGGCTGGAAGTGCTGATGACAGAAAAAGCACTTCAGGAGGATGCTTCTTTCTAGGAAACAATTTGATTTCTTGGTTCAGTAAGAAACAAAATTGTGTATCCTTATCTACTGCTGAAGCTGAATATATAGCAGCTGGAAGCAGTTGTTCACAGTTGGTTTGGATGAAGCAAATACTCATTGAGTACAATGTCCCACAAGATGTCATGACATTGTACTGTGACAATTTAAGTGCAATTAACATATCAAAGAATCCTATCCAACATAGCAGGACCAAGCATATTGATATCAGACATCATTTCATCAGAGATCTTGTAGAAGAGAAAGTGATTTCACTGGAACATGTAGCTACAAATCTGCAGTTGGCTGATATATTTACCAAAGCCTTGGATGCTACTCAATTTGAAAACTTAAGGGGTAAATTGGGAATCTGCTTATGTGAAATTTAGCAGTTATGGAGATGTGCCAACATGTCATATGACATTGTGTGGCATAAGCACCAGATGGCAACACCAGTCTGGTCAAACACCTTGGGTATTCCACTCCTAAAAATTCTCAAAGTAACGGCTACTTATAAAATATCAGCTTGTGTTCAGCTATCCATCTTCTCATCATTCTCTCAAAAACGAATTGCATTCTCTAACTGTTTTTCAGAACTCATCAACCCTAAAACTCTTCATCCACCTCCTTCGAAAATGTCTCAAAACCCTAACATATCTGAAGAAATCCTCAACAAGGAAGATGTGGTGCATGCAACCCCCATTTTTGTGGTACCCATGGATTCAACTCCAATGGACGAAATCAGAGGAAGTGTTCCTCTTGCTAAAAAGCCAAGAACTCCAAAAAGAACAAAAGATCAAGTTTTCAGCAAGACCAAAGGCATACCTTCACCATTATACAACACTCCAAAAGCTTCTGAATACGTGGATGATTCCATAAAGGAGTTGGTAACCAAGATCCTATCTGAGCAAAGAGTGGTAAGTGGCATATCTATCACTCTGAACACTATGCCAGCCCCACAAGAAGATCAACAAACTCAGGCTGCAAAGGACACTCCTGCTCAACAAGATGTCCCAATAGATGTTGAAGCATCTGAAGACCAGCAAAAGGTCTCATCTGATATTGCTGATGATATACCTGAGGACATGAAAAAGGCCTCCACAGATAGTGATGCAGAAGCATCTGAGGACCAGCACAAGGCCTCCACTGAAGAGCACATCTCTGTTGACCAACCAGCTGAAGAGGAGACTGCTCAATCTCCTCCTGTTGTGAACCTAGAGCATGATTCTGATACAGAAATCTTTGCTTCTGTAAAACCTAGCATAGCCAAAAGGCTTAGGACTAGGAAAGAAAAGATGAATGCAGGACATGCAATTCCTGAAAAGAAGCAAGCTACACCAAAGAAGGACAAAGCTAAAGTTGTCTTTGGTCCTACAAAACAATGGAGCAAGGTGCAAACACAAAAGAGGAAAGCTGTCACTCCTTCAGATTCAGATGTTGAAGAAGATGTCCCAACATCTCCTCCAAAGAAGAAATCAGCACCCTCAAGGTCATCAACTGCTGTTCCAGAAGCTCCCTTGGACAACATCTCCTTTCATCATGTTTCAAGTGTGAATAGATGGAAGTTTGTTTATCAAAGAAGGGTAGCACTTGAGAGAGAGCTGAGCAGTAATGCACTTGAGTGCACAGAGTTAATTGATCTCATCTCTTCTGCTGGCCTCTTCAAAACTGTCTCCAACTTCTCTCCCTGCTATGAGCTACTTGTCAAGGAATTCATAGTCAACCTCCAAGAAGATTGTGCCAATGGTAAGTCTGCTGAATTTAGAAAAGTATTTGTAAGAGGCAGGTGTGTAGAATTATCTCCTAGGGTTATCAACCAATACCTTGGAAGAGAATCTGATGGTCCAAATGAGTTAGGGAAGACTGATAACCAGGTTTGCAAGGTTATCACTGCTAATCAGGTCAAGGCTTGGCCAGTTAAAGGAAATCTCTCAGTTAGCATGCGGACAAGGAAATATGCCATGCTGAACAGGATTGGTACAGCAAACTGGGTACCTACCAATCATACATCCTCAATATCAACTGGATTGGGCAGGTTCATTTATGCTGTGGGCACTCAAACTAAGCTGGATTATGGAGCTTACATCTTTGATCAGACATTGAAGCATGCTGGATCATCTGCAACAAAGCTGCCAATTGCCTTCCCTTCCTTGCTGTGTGGAACAGTGCTGAGTCAGTACCCTGGGATCCTCACTGAGAAGGATACAATTTGCAAAAGAGAAAGCCCTCTGGCCTTCCACTACAAGTTGTTCCTGAGTCATCATGCAGCTGATGTTGAAGCACCCTCTGGGATATCTGCTGGTCCTTCAAAGGCAAAGTCTCCAATCTCCAAAGCTGCATTGATTGCTGAACTGAAGAGCACTTGCAAAGAACTGGATGCAAGGAAGCAGAAGCTTGAGGAGATTATCCAATGGCTGGAGATTGAAGAAAGTGCTCAAAAAGCTGCTACTTCTGTTGAGGAGACTGAGGAAGATGAAGAAACTGAATATGAGGAGTCTGAGTGAAAAATTGTATGTGAGGAAAACTGTAATGACTGCTGCATTGTAATTTTGAATTAGTAACTTTGGCCCCAAATTTATGTCTAACAAGGGGGAGAACAACAACAACAACAATGTATGATGCTGTTCAACTATTAATGAAAAACTTCTGTTTGGCTCTGAACTGAATCAGTGTGTTTTAATGAAAATTTCTGTTGCAACAAATCTAAATACATATATGTTTGAGGGGGAGTAAACTCACACATGACTCAATAGAAAAGAACTGCTATACTCTGATAAAAGAACTTCTGCTGCACTCTGAAAATCAGAAAAGAATGTTAGCCAAAAATTAGCCAAAGGGGGAGTTTGTAGATGTTTAGAATTGACAGAATTTTTGACCAACAAGAAATATTGAATTCAGTTCAGAATGTCCTATCAGATGTTGGGACATTATCAAACAGAGTATAAGAACTTAATTCAGAATGTTACACCAGATGTTGGGACATTGTGTAAATGATTTAAGTTCAGTTTTTCAGGATGTCCCAACAGATGTTGTGACATCTCAAACCTGCTACCAGATTTAATTAATGAATAACTGATCTGAGTAATTTAAGGAAAGTTATCTGGAATTAATTATGGATGGAAAAAAACAGAATAAGGCGCATCTGTGGGGAGTGTTGTTATGAGACTTCAGCATAATCAGAAGAACTAAATCACCTAGAATCTAGGAAGTAACAAACCCTAATTCAAGGTGGAAGCTGCATGCGTTTTTAGGACTGGATTAATCTACAGAAAGCCCAAAATACAAACACCTATTTAAGCAACAGAATATCTCAGAATTGAGTACGAATTTCAGAAGACAAAATAGAGTGTTTTGTGTTTTAATAGCAGGTTGTTTTTATTGTACCACTTTATGAGCTTTTAAGCAAAAGTGTATTTGTATCTTGATTGAAACTGTGAATTAAGATCAAGCTGTTTTGTTTGAAGTATGACTTCAATTTTATTAAACTTGTAAACAAGATCACTGTGTGATTGAGGGGGAGTGAGTTGGTACTCTTATCTAAGTTGTGTCTTAGGTAGAAATTGCATTGGGTAGATATTAAGTGAAAGATTAAACTGGGTGGTTTAAGTCTAGAATTAATATTACTTATAGTGGATTTCCTCCTGGCTTGGTAGCCTCCAGATGTAAGTGTGGTTATACACTGAACTGGGTTAACAAACTACTGTGTTGTTTAATTTTCTTGCACTTTAAGTTTTGGTTAAATCTGTCAAGTGTTGGAACATCTCATAGGACATCTCATACCTGATCACAGAATTTCACATAAGTTAACCGAACATAGGACTGAAGAACATCACGAATAATGAGTTGGGTACAAATAAATTTGAGTCTTTATCCTTTGTTTCTTAAACCATGAACCAGACCACGTTACAACCCTTTAAAAGTCCTAACTGAAGCATGCTTAGTTCAAAAGCGTACTGCTACAAAAAGGTATCCTGACTCCTCTAGGGCTTATTATAAAACTTGAGTTAATATCACAGTTTTTACAAAACATTGTTTTACTAAAATAACTCTTTTTCAAAACTTCAAGACAGACATAAGCATTGCATTTTGAATATCATTGTTTACATATAACTAAGTGTTTGACGCACATATAAGCTTACATGATTAATGTTCAATAAACCAAAGTGCTTCCAATAGACAAAGTTGCTTCCTGGATCAAAGCCAATGTATACAAGGGGCGTAGTCATTTTTTCCCAATCAAGGGGGAATACCAAGTTATTGTTTAATTCATTTGGTGCAATTAGGTCCATATTCAACAATGCTTAATAGCCAAGAGCAGTTCTCTTCATCTATCTGAATTACCAAGGGTAACATTACAGAGTTCACGATGCCAGGGGCATATTATTATGGGGCATTCTGCTTATTTCTCTTGAGGTAGCTCCTTTCAGATACTCCCATTATGGGAAAATTCATCCTCAACCAAGGGGCAACGCCCTCTTTCCAAATCTAATACCCGAAGTGTATATGGTCTATCTTATTGTATTATCTTGATATTGGATTCTCAGCAGAAGCCATTGTGGAAATTAACTATCTATGCCAGTATTATCAAATGGTGTTAGTATCATGTCTTCAGCCATGAGAATTTCTGGGAAATTACTCCAGGAATTCAAGAACCTTAGAAGCTCTAAATCCAATTGGTTATACACTCTCAAAGTTGAAACGATTCTGTTTTCAAGTTCAGGGTTACTTTTCCCTTTTTATTCAAGGAAGAAGTGTTTTCCAAATCCAGGTTTACTTTTCCCCTTTTACTAAAGCGAGATACGTCTGTTGGGTATGTTTGAATGTATATATGCCTTTGAATATGATTGATGTTTACCAGAAATGCATAAAATACAATAATAGCATTTACTAAGAATGAACGGAGGTAGGAATTCAACAAAGCTTCGTCGGTTCATCCCCACAGAGTAATCTTTACGGATATCCTTACAGAATACCTCAAGTAATATCTTACACTTCTAGATTTACGAAGTCTCCAAGGGGTTCCATATCCTCCGAGGAATTTATACTTAACTACATAGGTCTCCTGGATCTATGTCAATCTCTTTTATCCTCAGTCAGGATATTCAGGAACTCAATCATTCACTGAAAAGTACGACGAACGAAAACGGGAGTTCCTAAGTACGATATTCTTAAATAAGACGGGAACGAAGTCTTCATACTCCTCAACAACGAATCGGGATTTATTTTCCCCAGTCGGCAGTTACTCCACGAAGCTACGCTTCAACTACATAGTTCATTCATACATACATCATATCATATCCTATCATATCATATCATATCATACGCATTCTCATAAAATATTATCTTGCAGAATGTTATATACATCATTATATTTGCACCAAACTAACCTTGTTTTTCAGGTTAATTCTCCAGCAGGTAAACTTCATCAACAACTTACCTTGGGCCGTCGTTTATTTTTCCCAAAGGTTATCTTGTTACCTCGGGCCGTCGTTTATTCTTCCTGAAGGTTATCTCATTTTGGGCCGTCGTTTATTCTTCCCAAAAACCATATTGATACCTTGGGCCGTCGTTTATTCTTCCCAAAGGTTACCTTGTCACCTCGGGTCGTCGTTTATTCTTCCCGAAGGTTCTCTCATTTTGTGCCGTCGTTTATTCTTCCCAAAAACCATATTGATACCTTGGGCCATCGTTTATTATTCCTAAAGGTTATCTTGTCACCTCGGGCCGTCGTTTATTCTTCCCGAAGGTTCTCTCATTTTGGGTCGTCGTTTATTCTTCCCAAAAGCCATATTGATACCTTGGGCTGTCGTTTATTCTTCCCAAAGGTTATCGTGTTACATCGGGTCGTCGTTTATTCTTCCCGAAGGTTATCTCCTTTTGGGTCATCGTTTATTCTTCCCAAAAGCCATTCTGATACCTTGGGCCGTCGTTTATTCTTCCCAAAGGTTATCTTGTTACCTCGGGCCGTCGTTTATTCTTCTCGAAGGTTATCTCATTTTGGGCCGTCGTTTATTCTTCCCAAAAGCCATTATGATACCTAGGGCCTTCGTTTATTCTTCCCAAAGGTTATCTTGTTACCTCGGGCCGTCGTTTATTCTTCCCGAAGGTTATCTTATTTTGGGTCTTCGTTTATTCTTCCAAAAAGCCATTCTGATACCTTAGGCCGTCATTTATTCTTCCCAAAGGTTACCTTGTCACCTCGGGTCGTCGTTTATTCTTCCCGAAGGTTCTCTCATTTTGTGCCGTCGTTTATTCTTCCCAAAAACCATATTGATACCTTGGGCCATCGTTTATTATTCCTAAAGGTTATCTTGTCACCTCGGGCCGTCGTTTATTCTTCCCGAAGGTTCTCTCATTTTGGGTCGTCGTTTATTCTTCCCAAAAGCCATATTGATACCTTGGGCTGTCGTTTATTCTTCCCAAAGGTTATCGTGTTACATCGGGTCGTCGTTTATTCTTCCCGAAGGTTATCTCCTTTTGGGTCATCGTTTATTCTTCCCAAAAGCCATTCTGATACCTTGGGCCGTCGTTTATTCTTCCCAAAGGTTATCTTGTTACCTCGGGCCGTCGTTTATTCTTCCCGAAGGTTATCTCATTTTGGGTCGTCGTTTATTCTTCCCAAAAGCCTCATGATACCTTGGGCCGTCGTTTATTCTTCCCAAAGGTTATCTTGTTACCTCGGGCCGTCGTTTATTCTTCCCGAAGGTTATCTCATTTTGGGTCGTCGTTTATTCTTCCCAAAATCCATTTTGTTACCTTGGGCCGTCGTTTATTCTTCCCAAAGGTTATCTCATTATCTCGGGCCTTCGTTTATTCTTCCCGAAGGTTATCTCATTTTGGGCCGTAGTTTATTCTCCCCAAAATCCATTTTGTTACCTTGGGCCGTCGTTTATTCTTCCCAAAGGTTATCTCATTATCTCGGGCCGTCGTTTATTCTTCCCAAAAAGCTATCTTCATATTTGGGATTGCTTCCCTCTCAAAGAAACATATTTGAGGAATTTTTCTCCAAATGGCATCTTTAAGCACATTCAAGCACCACAACCAATCAACAGTATCATCATACGCACCAACAAGTGCAAATTTTTGGGCTTTTGTGTTCAATCTTATTCAACCTTCAAGTCACGAATGGCGTACATGCCAATCTAACTCCTCAGATTTCAGAAAATTGAACAGGTGCAACTGTTATACCCCAAAATTTGCCCTCCCACAATCAATACAATCTCTCTCGAGACTTCTAAATGATCATAAGATCCTCAAGACTCCATGCTGAACAGGATTGGTACAGCAAACTGGGTACCTACCAATCATACATCCTCAATATCAACTGGATTGGGCAGGTTCATTTATGCTGTGGGCACTCAAACTAAGCTGGATTATGGAGCTTACATCTTTGATCAGACATTGAAGCATGCTGGATCATCTGCAACAAAGCTGCCAATTGCCTTCCCTTCCTTGCTGTGTGGAATAGTGCTGAGTCAGTACCCTGGGATCCTCACTGAGAAGGATACAATTTGCAAAAGAGAAAGCCCTCTGGCCTTCCACTACAAGTTGTTCCTGAGTCATCATGCAGCTGATGTTGAAGCACCCTCTGGGACATCTGCTGGTCCTTCAAAGGCAAAGTCTCCAATCTCCAAAGCTGCATTGATTGCTGAACTGAAGAGCACTTGCAAAGAACTAGATGCAAGGAAGCAGAAGCTTGAGGAGATTATCCAAAGGCTGGAGATTGAAGAAAGTGCTCAAAAAGCTGCTACTTCTGTTGAGGAGACTGAGGAAGATGAAGAAACTGAATATGAGGAGTCTGAGTGAAAAACTGTATGTGAGGAAAAATGTAATGACTGCTGCATTGTAATTTTGAATTAGTAACTTTGGCCCCAAATTTATGTCTAACAAGGGGGAGAACAACAAAAACAACAATGTATGATGCTGTTCAACTATTAATGAAAAACTTCTGTTTGGCTCTGAACTGAATCAGTGTGTTTTAATGAAAATTTCTGTTGCAACAAATCTAAATACATATATGTTTGAGGGGGAGTAAACTCACACATGACTCAACAGAAAAGAACTGCTATACTCTGATAAAAGAAATTCTGCTGCACTCTGAAAATCAGAAAAGAATGTTAGCCAAAAATTAGCCAAAGGGGGAGTTTGTAGATGTTTAGAATTGGCAGAATTTTTGACCAACAAGAAATGTTGAATTCAGTTCAGAATGTCCTATCAGATGTTGGGACATTATCAAACAGAGTATAAGAACTTAATTCAGAATGTTACACCAGATGTTGGGACATTGTGTAAATGATTTAAGTTCAGTTTTTCAGGATGTCCCAACAGATGTTGTGACATCTCAAACCTGCTACCAGATTTAATTAATGAATAACTGATCTGAGTAATTTAAGGAAAGTTATCTGGAATTAATTATGGATGGACAAAAACAGAATAAGGCGCATCTGTAGGGAGTGTTGTTATGAGACTTCAGCATAATCAGAAGAACTAAATCACCTAGAATCTAGGAAGTAACAAACCCTAATTCAAGGTGGAAGCTGCATGCGTTTTTAGGACTGGATTAATCTACAGAAAGCCCAAAATACAAACACCTATTTAAGCAACAGAATATCTCAGAATTGAGTACGAATTTCAGAAGACAAAATAGAGTGTTTTGTGTTTTAATAGCAGGTTGTTTTTATTGTACCACTTTATGAGCTTTTAAGCAAAAGTGTATTTGTGTCTTGATTGAAACTGTGAAGTAAGATCAAGCTGTTTTGTTTGAAGTATGACTTCAATTTTATTAAACTTGTAAACAAGATCATTGTGTGATTGAGGGGGAGTGAGTTGGTACTCTTATCTAAGTTGTGTCTTAGGTAGAAATTGCATTGGGTAGATATTAAGTGAAAGATTAAACTGGGTGGTTTAAGTCTAGAATTAATATTACTTATAGTGGATTTCCTCCTGGCTTGGTAGCCTCCAGATGTAAGTGTGGTTATACACTGAACTGGGTTAACAAACTACTGTGTTGTTTAATTTTCTTGCACTTTAAGTTTTGGTTAAATCTGTCAAGTGTTGGAACATCTCATAGGACATCTCATACCTGATCACAGAATTTCAATTGGCATCAGAGCAGGCACCCTGCCTGTTTATACTGGGTGAGATCTAGGGAATACAAATTCTGGAAACATGGACAGAGATATAGGATCAGTAAACAGACCACCTATACTGGATGGATCTAATTATGACTACTGGAAACCAAGAATGATTGCATTCTTAAGATCACTTGACAACAGGGCCTGGAGAGCAGTCAACATTAGATGGGAACATCCTGTCCAAGACACCAAAGATGGATCAAAAGTGTTGAAACCTGAAGAAGAATGGAGTAAGGAGGAAGAAGATTCAGCACTAGGCAACTCCAAGGCCTTAAATGCTTTATTCAATGGCATTGATAGGAACATCTTTAGACTTGTGCATCACTGTGAGCTGGCCAAAGATGTTTGGGACACTCTCAAAACAACTCATGAAGGAACATCAAAGGTAAAGATGTCAAGACTTCAACTTCTCACCACCAAGTTTGAAAACTCGAGAATGAAAGAAGATGAGACAATTCATGAATTCTACATGAACATCTTAGAAATAACAAATACTTCTGGAGCCTTGGGAGAAAAGATGACAGATGAAAAGCTTGTAAGAAAGATTCTCAGATCTTTGCCAAAAAGATTTGACATGAAAGTCACAGCAATAGAAGAAGCTCAAGACATATGCACAATGAAAGTTGAAGAGCTCATTGGTTCCCTTCAAACATTTGAGATGGGAATGAATGACACAAATGTTAAGAAGAACAAAAGCATAGCCTTAGTGACAAATACTGATGAAGAAGAAGATGATGAATCAGAAACTGGTGAAAGCTTATCAGACAACATTGCTATGCTTGGAAGACAATTCAAAAAGATTCTCAGAAGAATGGAAGACAAATCCAAACCAAGTGGAAAATACACAAACTCTTCTGAGAACAAAAGACCTTATGATGCTAATAGAAGGTAAAATTATGATGAAAAGACCAGTCAAGAAAAAGGAATTAAATGCCATGGATGTGAAGGATATAGACACATCAGGAATGAATGTCCTACCTACTTAAAAAGGCATAAGAAAGGACTCTCTGTAACCTGGTCTGATGAAGACTCAGGAGGTGATTGAGAAGAAGAATCAGCTAAGCATATCACTGCTCTAGCTGGATTATGTGAATCTGAAAGTGAATCCAGTGATGGGGAGCTTACTTTTGAAGAACTTGAGCAATCATACAGAGAACTATTCAAAAGAAGCACTGAAATATGCAGTGAGAGTATAAAGCTAAAGAAGCAGATTAAGGCACTAAAGGATGAAAAATCAAGTGATCTAGAGATCATTGATACCTTGAAAAGTGAAGTAAGTCTTCTCAACTCCAAGTTGGAACACATGTCCAAATCTGTTAGAATGCTGAACAGTAGCTCAAGTACACTGGATGTTATTCTCAACAACAATAAGCATTCAGGGGATAAAAGTGGACTGGGATTTAACAGAGTTCATAAGGATGAAGCTAGCTCTAGCAAAACTACTCCAAAGTCCATACAGTCAAGCAAGATGTCCCAACAGATGCTGCAACATCATGAAAATAACACAAAGCCAAACATAATGTTCAAACAGATGTCTCAGCATCCTGAAAAGAACATAATGAAGAAGAAGTATCAAAGATGGAGATGTCATCATTGTGGAAGATTTGGACATATCAAACCTCATTGTTATAAGTTGCATGGATATCCAAATCAGATGTATCAGCAACCTCCTAAACAGAAGATAGAAGTCACCAAGAAAGTGCTGCATAGACATCAAATAGATCAGCAACCCCCTAAGCAGAAGACATAGGTCATCAAGAAGGTATGGAGACCAAAAGCTAGTCTTCATGCTGATCATAGCTACATGCCCAAGAACAAAATCAACAAACAACCTTGGAGCTCTACTGATGAAGAATACACAGGGCAGAGGTATCAAAAGAAATCTCAACTCAAATGGTCAAAGAATGGTGTTGCATATATAGCTCATACATCACTAAGAGTATCAGCTAAAGAAGACTGGTACTTTGACAGTGGATGTTCAAGACACATGACTGGATTGAAGAATCTGCTAGTAGACTTAAAGTCATATTCATCCAGATATGTAACCTTTGGAGATGGAGCTAAAGGAGAAATCAAGGGAGTTGGGACCTTGGACTGTCCAGATGTACCAAGACTAGATGATGTGCTGCTGGTTAAAGGTTTAACTGCTAACCTGATCAGCATAAGTCAATTATGTGATCAAGGGTATAGTGTAAACTTTACCAAAACTGAATGCATAGTGTCTAACAAAGAACAAAAGGTTGTCATGAAAGGAGCCAGATCTAAAGACAACTGTTACATGTGGGAACCTCAAGACTTCAGTCTCACTTCAACTTGCTCTTTAGCTAAAGAAGAAGAAGTGAAACTATGGCACCAAAGACTAGGTCATCTTCATTTCAGAGGCATAAAGAAAATCATATCTATGGATGCTGTGAGAGGTATTCCTAAACTGAAGATTGATGATGGAAAAATATGTGGTGAATGTCAAATAGACAAGCAAACCAAGATGTCCCATCCAAAGCTCCAACATCTGACAACTTCCAAAGTTTTGGAATTATTGCATATGGATCTTATGGGACCTATGCAGGTTGAGAGCCTTGGTGGTAAGAGGTATGCCTATGTAGTGGTTGATGACTTTTCAAGATATACATGGATAAACTTCATCAAAGAAAAATCTGATGTATTTGATGTATTCAAAGACTTATGCCAAAGAATACAAAGGGAAAAAGCCAGCTGTGTGATCAGAATAAGAAGTGATCATGGAAAAGAATTTGAGAACCAAAAATTCTTAGATTTCTGTTCTTCAGAAGGAATCAATCATGAATACTCTTCACCAATCACTCCTCAACAGAATGGGATTGTTGAGAGGAAGAATAGAACTATTCAAGAATCAGCAAGAGCTATGATCCATGCCAAAAAGTTACCTTTGTACTTCTGGGCTGAAGCTATGAACACAGCTTGTTACATCCATAACAGAGTTACTCTAAGAAAAGGAACCTTGTCCACAATCTACGAAGTCTGGAAAGGCAGAAAACCCACAGTTAAGTACTTCCATGTGTTTGGAAGTAACTGTTATATTCTGGCAGATAGGGAGCAAAGAAGAAAAATGGATCCTAAAAGTGATGAAGGGATTTTTCTTGGATACTCTATAAACAACAGAGCATATAGAGTATTTAATTCTAGAACCAAGGTTATCATGGAGTCCATAAATGTGATAATTGATGATGCTCCTACAGATGTTCCAGAAGATGTTGGAACATCTGCTGATATCAAAATTGAAGCTGAAGAAAAGAGTGATCATTCTGACTTCACTCAAACTGATGCAAGGACAGAACAATCCAGCAAACCTCCCTCCATCAGAATCCAGAAAGATCATCCCAAAGATTTGATAATTGGTGATCCCAACAGAGGTGTAAGCACTAGATCAAAAGAAGTGATTTCAGGTTCCTGTTTTGTTTCTAAAATAGAACCTAAAAACATCAAGGAAGCTCTTACTGGTGAATACTGGATTTGTGCTATGCAAGAGGAACTAGGTCAATTCACAAGAAATGAAGTGTGGAACCTTGTCCCTAGACCTGATGACATAAATGTGATTGGAACTAAATGGGTGTATAAGAACAAGTCAAATGAGCAAGGAGTTGTTACAAAGAACAAAGCTAGACTTGTAGCTCAAGGATACACACAAATTGAAGGAGTAGACTTTGATGAAACCTTTGCACCAGTAGCAAGGCTTGAATCAATCAGATTACTTTTGGGAATTGCTTGTATCTTAAAGTTCAAGCTATTTCAAATGGATGTGAAAAGTGCCTTTCTAAATGGATATCTTAATGAAGAGGTATATGTAGAACAGCCTAAAGGATTTATTGATCCAAGCTGTCCAAATCATGTATACAAACTAAAGAAGGCTCTTTATGGTTTGAAGCAAGCTCCAAGAGCATGGTATGAAAGGCTAACTACTTTTCTTATCAAGCAAGGGTACAGGAAAGGTGGAATTGACAAAACCTTATTTGTTAAAGATGAAGAAGGAAATGTCATGATTGCTCAAATATATGTAGATGACATTATTTTTGGTGGGGTGTCAGAAAGGATGGTGAAACATTTTGTCAATCAGATGGAATCTGAATTTGAGATGAGTCTAGTAGGAGAATTAACCTACTTTCTTGGACTGCAAATAAAGCAAATGGAGGACTCCATGTTCATTTCCCAAAGCAAGTATGCTAAGAACATAGTCAAGAAATTTGGGATGGACAGTGCTACTCATAAGAGAACTCCTGCCCCCACACATTTAAAGCTGACTAAAGATGACAAGGGTGAGAATGTAGATCAAAGCCTATACAGAAGCATGATTGGAAGCTTGCTATATCTAACTGCTAGCAGACCAGACATAGCATTTGCAGTAGGTGTTTGTGCAAGATATCAATCTGATCCAAAAGTTAGTCATCTTAACCAAGTAAAGAGAATTCTGAAATATGTTAATGGTACTTGTGACTATGGCATAATGTACTTTCATGGATGCAAACCAATTCTCACTGGCTTCTGTGATGCTGATTGGGCTGGAAGTGCTGATGACAGAAAAAACACTTCAGGAGGATGCTTCTTTCTAGGAAACAATTTGATTTCTTGGTTCAGTAAGAAACAAAATTGTGTATCCTTATCTACTGCTGAAGCTGAATATATAGCAGCTGGAAGCAGTTGTTCACAGTTGGTTTGGATGAAGCAAATGCTCATTGAGTACAATGTCCCACAAGATGTCATGACATTGTACTGTGACAATTTAAGTGCAATTAACATATCAAAGAATCCTATCCAACATAGCAGGACCAAGCATATTGATATCAGACATCATTTCATCAGAGATCTTGTAGAAGAGAAAGTGATTTCACTGGAACATGTAGCTACAAATCTGCAGTTGGCTGATATATTTACCAAAGCCTTGGATGCTACTCAATTTGAAAACTTAAGGGGTAAATTGGGAATCTGCTTATGTGAAATTTAGCAGTTATGGAGATGTGCCAACATGTCATATGACATTGTGTGGCATAAGCACCAGATGGCAACACCAGTCTGGTTAAACACCTTGGGTATTCCACTCCTAAAAATTCTCAAAGTAACGGCTACTTATAAAATATCAGCTTGTGTTCAGCTATCCATCTTCTCATCATTCTCTCAAAAACGAATTGCATTCTCTAACTGTTTTTCAGAACTCATCAACCCTAAAACTCTTCATCCACCTCCTTCGAAAATGTCTCAAAACCCTAACATATCTGAAGAAATCCTCAACAAGGAAGATGTGGTGCATGCAACCCCCATTTTTGTGGTACCCATGGATTCAACTCCAATGGACGAAATCAGAGGAAGTGTTCCTCTTGCTAAAAAGCCAAGAACTCCAAAAAGAACAAAAGATCAAGTTTTCAGCAAGACCAAAGGCATACCTTCACCATTATACAACACTCCAAAAGCTTCTGAATACGTGGATGATTCCATAAAGGAGTTGGTAACCAAGATCCTATCTGAGCAAAGAGTGGTAAGTGGCATATCTATCCCTCTGAACACTATGCCAGCCCCACAAGAAGATCAACAAACTCAGGCTGCAAAGGACACTCCTGCTCAACAGGATGTCCCAATAGATGTTGAAGCATCTGAAGACCAGCAAAAGGTCTCATCTGATACTGCTGATGATATACCTGAGGACATGAAAAAGGCCTCCACAGATAGTGATGCAGAAGCATCTGAGGACCAGCACAAGGCCTCCACTGAAGAGCACATCTCTGTTGACCAACCAGCTGAAGAGGAGACTGCTCAATCTCCTCCTGTTGTGAACCTAGAGCATGATTCTGATACAGAAATCATTGCTTCTGTAAAACCTAGCATAGCCAAAAGGCTTAGGACTAGGAAAGAAAAGATGAATGCAGGACATGCAATTCCTGAAAAGAAGCAAGCTACACCAAAGAAGGACAAAGCTAAAGTTGTCTTTGGTCCTACAAAACAATGGAGCAAGGTGCAAACACAAAAGAGGAAAGCTGTCACTCCTTCAGATTCAGATGTTGAAGAAGATGTCCCAACATCTCCTCCAAAGAAGAAATCAGCACCCTCAAGGTCATCAACTGTTGTTCCAGAAGCTCCCTTGGACAACATCTCCTTTCATCATGTTTCAAGTGTGAATAGATGGAAGTTTGTTTATCAAAGAAGGGTAGCACTTGAGAGAGAGCTGAGCAGTAATGCACTTGAGTGCACAGAGTTAATTGATCTCATCTCTTCTGCTGGCCTCTTCAAAACTGTCTCCAACTTCTCTCCCTGCTATGAGCTACTTGTCAAGGAATTCATAGTCAACCTCCAAGAAGATTGTGCCAATGGTAAGTCTGCTGAATTTAGAAAAGTATTTGTAAGAGGCAGGTGTGTAGAATTCTCTCCTAGGGTTATCAACCAATACCTTGGAAGAGAATCTGATGGTCCAAATGAGTTAGGGAAGACTGATAACCAGGTTTGCAAGGTTATCACTGCTAATCAGGTCAAGGCTTGGCCAGTTAAAGGAAAGCTCTCAGTTAGCATGCGGACAAGGAAATATGCCATGCTGAACAGGATTGGTACAGCAAACTGGGTACCTACCAATCATACATCCTCAATATCAACTGGATTGGGCAGGTTCATTTATGCTGTGGGCACTCAAACTAAGCTGGATTATGGAGCTTACATCTTTGATCAGACATTGAAGCATGCTGGATCATCTGCAACAAAGCTGCCAATTGCCTTCCCTTCCTTGCTGTGTGGAATAGTGCTGAGTCAGTACCCTGGGATCCTCACTGAGAAGGATACAATTTGCAAAAGAGAAAGCCCTCTGGCCTTCCACTACAAGTTGTTCCTGAGTCATCATGCAGCTGATGTTGAAGCACCCTCTGGGATATCTGTTGGTCCTTCAAAGGCAAAGTCTCCAATCTCCAAAGCTGCATTGATTGCTGAACTGAAGAGCACTTGCAAAGAACTGGATGCAAGGAAGCAGAAGCTTGAGGAGATTATCCAATGGCTGGAGATTGAAGAAAGTGCTCAAAAAGCTGCTACTTCTGTTGAGGAGACTGAGGAAGATGAAGAAACTGAATATGAGGAGTCTGAGTGAAAAATTGTATGTGAGGAAAACTGTAATGACTGCTGCATTGTAATTTTGAATTAGTAACTTTGGCCCCAAATTTATGTCTAACAAGGGGGAGAACAACAACAACAACAATGTATGATGTTGTTCAACTATTAATGAAAAACTTCTGTTTGGCTCTGAACTGAATCAGTGTGTTTTAATGAAAATTTCTGTTGCAACAAATCTAAATACATATATGTTTGAGGGGGAGTAAACTCACACATGACTCAACAGAAAAGAACTGCTATACTCTGATAAAAGAACTTCTGCTGCACTCTGAAAATCAGAAAAGAATGTTAGCCAAAAATTAGCCAAAGGGGGAGTTTGTAGATGTTTAGAATTGGCAGAATTTTTGACCAACAAGAAATGTTGAATTCAGTTCAGAATGTCCTATCAGATGTTGGGACATTATCAAACAGAGTATAAGAACTTAATTCAGAATGTTACACCAGATGTTGGGACATTGTGTAAATGATTTAAGTTCAGTTTTTCAGGATGTCCCAACAGATGTTGTGACATCTCAAACCTGCTACCAGATTTAATTAATGAATAACTGATCTGAGTAATTTAAGGAAAGTTATCTAGAATTAATTATGGATGGACAAAAACAGAATAAGGCGCATCTGTAGGGAGTGTTGTTATGAGACTTCAGCATAATCAGAAGAACTAAATCACCTAGAATCTAGGAAGTAACAAACCCTAATTCAAGGTGGAAGTTGCATGCGTTTTTAGGACTGGATTAATCTACAGAAAGCCCAAAATACAAACACCTATTTAAGCAACAGAATATCTCAGAATTGAGTACGAATTTCAGAAGACAAAATAGAGTGTTTTGTGTTTTAATAGCAGGTTGTTTTTATTGTACCACTTTATGAGCTTTTAAGCAAAAGTGTATTTGTATCTTGATTGAAACTGTGAATTAAGATCAAGCTGTTTTGTTTAAAGTATGACTTCAATTTTATTAAACTTGTAAACAAGATCACTGTGTGATTGAGGGGGAGTGAGTTGGTACTCTTATCTAAGTTGTGTCTTAGGTAGAAATTGCATTGGGTAGATATTAAGTGAAAGATTAAACTGGGTGGTTTAAGTCTAGAATTAATATTACTTATAGTGGATTTCCTCCTGGCTTGGTAGCCTCCAGATGTAAGTGTGGTTATACACTGAACTGGGTTAACAAACTACTGTGTTGTTTAATTTTCTTGCACTTTAAGTTTTGGTTAAATCTGTCAAGTGTTGGAACATCTCATAGGACATCTCATACCTGATCACAGAATTTCACATAAGTTAACCGAACATAGGACTGAAGAACATCACGAATAATGAGTTGGGTACAAATAAATTTGAGTCTTTATCCTTTGTTTCTTAAACCATGAACCAGACCACGTTACAACCCTTTAAAAGTCCTAACTGAAGCATGCTTAGTTCAAAAGCGTACTGCTACAAAAAGGTATCCTGACTCCTCTAGGGCTTATTATAAAACTTGAGTTAATATCACAGTTTTTACAAAACATTGTTTTACTAAAATAACTCTTTTTCAAAACTTCAAGACAGACATAAGCATTGCATTTTGAATATCATTGTTTACATATAACTAAGTGTTTGACGCACATATAAGCTTACATGATTAATGTTCAATAAACCAAAGTGCTTCCAATAGACAAAGTTGCTTCCTGGATCAAAGCCAATGTATACAAGGGGCGTAGTCATTTTTTCCCAATCAAGGGGGAATACCAAGTTATTGTTTAATTCATTTGGTGCAATTAGGTCCATATTCAACAATGCTTAATAGCCAGGAGCAGTTCTCTTCATCTATCTGAATTACCAAGGGTAACATTACAGAGTTCACGATGCCAGGGGCATATTATTATGGGGCATTCTGCTTATTTCTCTTGAGGTAGCTCCTTTCAGATACTCCCATTATGGGAAAATTCATCCTCAACCAAGGGGCAACGCCCTCTTTCCAAATCTAATACCCGAAGTGTATATGGTCTATCTTATTGTATTATCTTGATATTGGATTCTCAGCAGAAGCCATTGTGGAAATTAACTATCTATGCCAGTATTATCAAATGGTGTTAGTATCATGTCTTCAGCCATGAGAATTTCTGGGAAATTACTCCAGGAATTCAAGAACCTTAGAAGCTCTAAATCCAATTGGTTATACACTCTCAAAGTTGAAACGATTCTGTTTTCAAGTTCAGGGTTACTTTTCCCTTTTTATTCAAGGAAGAAGTGTTTTCCAAATCCAGGTTTACTTTTCCCCTTTTACTAAAGCGAGATACGTCTGTTGGGTATGTTTGAATGTATATATGCCTTTGAATATGATTGATGTTTACCATAAATGCATAAAATACAATAATAGCATTTACTAAGAATGAACGGAGGTAGGAATTCAACAAAGCTTCGTCGGTTCATCCCCACAGAGTAATCTTTACGGATATCCTTACAGAATACCTCAAGTAATATCTTACACTTCTAGATTTACGAAGTCTCCAAGGGGTTCCATATCCTCCGAGGAATTTATACTTAACTACATAGGTCTCCTGGATCTATGTCAATCTCTTTTATCCTCAGTCAGGATATTCAGGAACTCAATCATTCACTGAAAAGTACGACGAACGAAAACGGGAGTTCCTAAGTACGATATTCTTAAATAAGACGGGAACGAAGTCTTCATACTCCTCAACAACGAATCGGGATTTATTTTCCCCAGTCGGCAGTTACTCCACGAAGCTACGCTTCAACTACATAGTTCATTCATACATACATCATATCATATCCTATCATATCATATCATATCATACGCATTCTCATAAAATATTATCTTGCAGAATGTTATATACATCATTATATTTGCACCAAACTAACCTTGTTTTTCAGGTTAATTCTCCAGCAGGTAAACTTCATCAACAACTTACCTTGGGCCGTCGTTTATTTTTCCCAAAGGTTATCTTGTTACCTCGGGCCGTCGTTTATTCTTCCTGAAGGTTATCTCATTTTGGGCCGTCGTTTATTCTTCCCAAAAACCATATTGATACCTTGGGCCGTCGTTTATTCTTCCCAAAGGTTACCTTGTCACCTCGGGTCGTCGTTTATTCTTCCCGAAGGTTCTCTCATTTTGTGCCGTCGTTTATTCTTCCCAAAAACCATATTGATACCTTGGGCCATCGTTTATTATTCCTAAAGGTTATCTTGTCACCTCGGGCCGTCGTTTATTCTTCCCGAAGGTTCTCTCATTTTGGGTCGTCGTTTATTCTTCCCAAAAGCCATATTGATACCTTGGGCTGTCGTTTATTCTTCCCAAAGGTTATCGTGTTACATCGGGTCGTCGTTTATTCTTCCCGAAGGTTATCTCCTTTTGGGTCATCGTTTATTCTTCCCAAAAGCCATTCTGATACCTTGGGCTGTCGTTTATTCTTCCCAAAGGTTATCTTGTTACCTCGGGCCGTCGTTTATTCTTCTCGAAGGTTATCTCATTTTGGGCCGTCGTTTATTCTTCCCAAAAGCCATTATGATACCTAGGGCCTTTGTTTATTCTTCCCAAAGGTTATCTTGTTACCTCGGGCCGTCGTTTATTCTTCCCGAAGGTTATCTTATTTTGGGTCTTCGTTTATTCTTCCCAAAAGCCATTCTGATACCTTAGGCCGTCATTTATTCTTCCCAAAGGTTATCTTGTTACCTCGGGCCGTCGTTTATTCTTCCCGAAGGTTATCTCATTTTGGGTCGTCATTTATTCTTCCCAAAAGCCATTCTGATACCTTGGGCCATCGTTTATTCTTCCCAAAGGTTATCTTGTTACCTCGGGCCGTCGTTTATTCTTCCCGAAGGTTATCTCATTTTGGGTCGTCGTTTATTCTTCCCAAAAGCCTCATGATACCTTGGGCCGTCGTTTATTCTTCCCAAAGGTTATCTTGTTACCTCGGGCCGTCGTTTATTCTTCCCGAAGGTTATCTCATTTTGGGTCGTCGTTTATTCTTCCCAAAATCCATTTTGTTACCTTGGGCCGTCGTTTATTCTTCCCAAAGGTTATCTCATTATCTTGGGCCTTCGTTTATTCTTCCCGAAGGTTATCTCATTTTGGGCCGTAGTTTATTCTCCCCAAAATCCATTTTGTTACCTTGGGCCGTCGTTTATTCTTCCCAAAGGTTATCTCATTATCTCGGGCCGTCGTTTATTCTTCCCAAAAAGCTATCTTCATATTTGGGATTGCTTCCCTCTCAAAGAAACATATTTGAGGAATTTTTCTCCAAATGGCATCTTTAAGCACATTCAAGCACCACAACCAATCAACAGTATCATCATACGCACCAACAAGTGCAAATTTTTGGGCTTTTGTGTTCAATCTTATTCAACCATCAAGTCACGAATGGCGTACATGCCAATCTAACTCCTCAGATTTCAGAAAATTGAACAGGTGCAACTGTTATACCCCAAAATTTGCCCTCCCACAATCAATACAATCTCTCTCGAGACTTCTAAATGATCATAAGATCCTCAAGACTCCTAATTGAACAAGAAGTGTGGAAGTTTCCCCAGACAATGCCTCCTCATAAGCAAAGTGTCCAAAACTAGGGTTTTGAGTTTCCTCAGGTTAAATTGATTTTCAAGGAATCAAGTGAGCTTCATAACATCCCACATGTATTCAAGAATCCCCATGTCAAGTTTCAAAGCTTTCCCAAAGAGCTTGCCCAGTCAAATGATCAGATATGCAAAAATCAGTCAAAGTAGTTAAAAAGTCAAACCGAGGTCAACTCTGGTCAAATCAAAGTCAAACTTCAAGATTTTACGCCAAAATCAAGTTTATGAAGTAAAATTCATCATTTGATCGAGGTTTGATCATGATTAATCAAGGAAGTTTCAGATCATCAAGAATCATGAGTTTCTAAATTAGGATTTTCTTAAGAAAAGTCAACTGAACTTTGACCAACCATAACTTTCACATGCTTCATCAAATATTTCCCATCCAAATCTCATTTTGAAGGAAATTTAATTCTCTACAACTTTTTGTCTCACAAGACAAGCCTAAAAATGCTTCATTTGGAAGGTATGAGCTAAAACATTACAGGTCATGTCAAAAGTCAACAAAAAGTCAACTTCTTCCAAAGAGCATAATTTGAAAATGGTAAACGATATGGACATGATACCAAATAGGTTTGTTAGAGGACTCTTTAAGCTTTCCAAAAATTCCAAGAATACCTTCATAGCCTTAAAATTGAGGGAGTTATGCCTTGTCAAAGTTGGACAATTTTCAAGGGGTGTATTTAGCAAAAAGGGCCTCAAATCCATTTTGTTTCCAAATGGTCTCATGAAATTGCAATCCAATCTTAACAATAACATCAAGCACGACCCAATTCAAATAATTTCTGATTTTTATAATTTATTTATTATTTATTTGGATTTTATTCATTAAAATTCATTTTAAATCAAAATAAAATATGAAAATACAAATATTTGATTTGATTCTTCTTTTAAAAGCTCTTAAAAGACATTCAAGGGGATTACAGATCATCCAATTTCATGCTAAAGCTTTTTGATAAGATATGATGTGATTTTTGGACAAATTATGAAAGGAGATTTCTTCACACTCAAGGTATCCAAAAAGCCCACAAATCCACCACTTTTCTGACCTAATTCCATTCTTCTATAAGAGTACAAGTAAACCAATGCATTGAGGACGAATTTGGCAGCCTTAAAGAACAAGAGCAACTTTCAAATTTTTCAAAGAAAAGTGCAAATCAGATTCAAACATTCAAGCCGTTTCAAAGGCTTTTGAAGGTCTCATTGCATTCCTGGAAGATCATACAATGTTTATAGATCATAAAAACATCCATCCATGCATCAAATCGTGCTAACCGAACCAAATTTGTTCTTGATTTTAAACTTTCCGATTCTAATTATTCATGCCATACTAACAAGATTTGATCTTATTTTGTTGTTTGTAATGATATATAGATCGTTTCTAGATAAATTTCGCAAGGTTTCATGGCCGAATGCATGAGATGCCATGGTTAGGGTTTCAAAGACATTTTAGGGCTTTACACATGAGGCCATATAAACACATTATAAGATCATGGCTAGATTGTATTGACTGTGGGGAATTGTTTTGTGTTAACAATTTGATCCAATTTTACGCGTTTCATGGATATAAAAAAAACATAGGTTCTTCTGTAAAAAATGTGTGCAGGAAATATCGCAGGAAATTTAGTGGAAGAATTCGCAGGAAAATGTGCAGCAATGAGGTTGAAGATGACTGACGCGAATTCTGGAATTTAAAATATGTTTTATTTTATAATCTTTCTTTTCCATTTTATGTTTGAGTAGCGTGAATGGCCTGGTGGTTTTGTTGTACGCGCATAGACATAAAGGACTTGGGATCGAACCTGGGTGAGATAATTCTTTTTCTTATTTTTTTAGATATTTAGCATGTTTAATATATAATCATATGTTGTTGTTTTGTTATCAGACGCGCCCCATGTGGCTTGGTGGTAAGGACTTTGTTTCATATGCGTAAGGTTAAGGGTTCGAGTCCTGGCAACGATATTTTTTTGTTTTCTCAAATATTTAAGAGGGTTTCATATATTATCATATAGTAGTCATTCAAGAACACCAATGCACACGCAGCTCAGGTTGTCATCCTCCTCTTCATCCAGGTTAGGGACCTGAGTTCAAATCCCAGGTCCATTTTTTTGTGTTTTCTATTTTATTTTATTTTTTTTCTTCTTTAATAACTTATTTAAATTATTTTCTAAATAAATAATTAACCATAATTAATTAATAATTAACATATAATTACAAGTAATTTAATCAAGTTTTATTTAGTTAATTTATATACTTAGATTATTTTCTTGGATAAATGGTAATAACTTTCATTTTATTATTAACTTATTTTCTTATGATAATTAACTTGTAAATAAATAACCAAGCATTTTCTAATTAAAAATTCTAATGTTGTAATTTTTGTAAATTAATTTTATAATATTCTTTCATCATTTTAATTTCATCTTAAAGTTTTTATAACAATTTCTAATGTATATAATTAAAATCAATTAAATAAATTTAAATGTTCTTAATAACTTTTTATTGTTAACCCTAAACCTAATTTGTCTAACCTAAACCTATTTTTTTCTTAATTAAAACTTTAACTTAATTTCTAACCCTAAATTTTAATTATAATTATTTTATTTTATTTTATTTTTGCTTTATTATTTTCTTTATTTAAATTTTGCTTTATTTATCTTGTTAAGAAAAATGTATAGGCTTTTTATCATGTAATTTATTTTGGTCGTCCGATTATTTTGTATCTGCCCCAAAGCGATGTAATAATGTAGTTTTATCTTTCTGTTTTTTATTATATTATTTAATTGTTTGGTTAGTAAATAGGGCGTGAAAACATACTTGTAATTAAAATTAACTTAGATAATTTAATTAAATAAGATAAATATTTGAAATAAATCATTCACACACGTAAGTCGATCTAAGATCGTCGTCTGCACTTCCTAGGGTATTCCTCTTGGTTGCCTTTATTTTCAATGGTCAAGTCCCTTGAATATAGGGGTGTCTTAAGCAAAGTCCCTTCAAGTATAAATCATCAAGTCCCTTCCAGTTTAAAAGGTCAAGTCCCTACGAGGTTGCCTACGATATAATTACCTTGTCCCTTCGAATAAATGATGATAGTCCCTACGAATTGCTAAAGACACCCCTACCTGTTGCCTTCTATGACCATACGATGATCCTACGTCCGTCCCTTAATAAAATCCAAGGTAGTGACTACCTATTCCTTAATAATAGGGATAGTCTTACCCTTGAAAGGACATATAAGAACATGAATGACTTAGTCTATGGTAGGTACCTCATAGTTACTTGCTCACTCTTCAAAAATACTTTTCACACCTCACAATATTTTCAAAACATTTTCAAACAAGGCTTTGTATACATCCATACGAGGATCATTACAAAGTACTTAGAAAATTTCTAATCACACACTACACTCTTCAAAAATAATTTAAGTGAGCTAAGTAATTAAGAGCCCATGAATAACCATGGATATAAAGGGTGCTAACACCTTCCCTTTACATAACCTACCCCCTGAACTTAAGTCTTTTAAAAATAGGTCTTTCATGTTCTTTTATGTCCTTTCCACTTGGATAAAATAAAAGTCGGTGGCGACTCTTGCTATTCGCAATATGACTAAAAGTCAGTTTTCCCACCGTCTTACACAATCCCTTTAGTCTGTATGTTGTCCCAAGCCCAGGCTGATTGTCGGACAATGGCATGATTATTCAGAATATCACAGTAAAGAGATTCTGCTAAGTCCTGCTCCCTAGGTGGATGTATCAAGGCACATCCCAACTGTCTCTTGAAAAGTAAAGGATTGTAATTGATGCAACCCTTTACTCCAATAAGTGGCACATTTGGGTATTGCCCATAGCTTGCTATTATGTCTCGGCCCTTGGTGTTCTAAGTACACCATTTGATATCCTTTGAAGTAAGGGCAATCATCCTCTTAGCCCAATTCCTTGTCTGATGTGGGTTCAAGAAATCTTAGGTCGTTGGCATATGCTTCATCAACCAACTGTAGAAAAGAGGTGCACAACATCTTACCAGTCTTCCTCTCTATTTCTCATTCCTCTAATGAACTGAGTAGTAGAATTTTCCCAATAAGGTGGGAACCGGGTTCTTTAGCATGAAGATGTGGATAACGTTCTTGCTTACAAACTTGGGAGCGTCTGCTAACAAGATGATACCATAAATACTTAGAGCCAGGAGAGCACAAACAATTTCCCAATTCCCTACTGCAGCATGCTTTGTAGCCTGAGTAACCAAGAAATCCAGATGGAGGCCTGGGATTCCAGCCTTGGAAGACATGTGCTCATCAATGATAGTTACCTCCAGATGTAATGCCTTTGCTATGTCTTCATTCTTTGGAGGGGTCATCTCAGGGTTGAAAGGAATTCCTCTTCTGATAGGGACACCCAACAGCATAGAGTATTCTTCCAGCAAAGGACCAATCTGAAAATCTGGGAAAGTGAAGCAACGGAGATGAGGGTCATAAAACTGAAGATAGGTGTGAATCATGCTCCTCTGTAATGTGTCCAGGTCCATGATCATGTCTAGGATTCCACCATAATGTTATCTGAATAAGGGAACATGATCAGGGGTGATAAGAGTCTGTATCTGCCTGATGCCTGCTAGAGGATACTCAAAGAAGTGGTAGGTGATGTTGCTTTTCCTTGTTGAATCCATGCTGAAAATGTGTGCCGAGGAGGACAACTGAAGAAGATAGTTGAAGAAGATAGCTGAAGAAGTTAGCTGAAAGAGTGTTGAAGTAGATAAGTTGAGCAAAAGAACGGTCAAAACCAAACCAAGTGAAGATGGATACCCTGTAAAACAAATAGGCAAATGTTAAATGATGCAGTATGATGTATGCTTATGATATGCAAGGGTTTGTAATCATGTGTTAGATTATCAGTTACCTTTGGCCGGATCCATGAGGGTTCAGAGTTTCGGATGGAAGTCTGAAAACCAGTAACCAGGTGGGGGACTCAAATAAAGAGTCAATAATCCAGGGTTTCAAAGAACTAGTCCAAAATAGTACAACCTTAAGAACAAATTCCAGTAGCAAGGTATGTTGAGGTCAAGGGTTCCTGCAAACCTGTAAACAACCCAACCCACTCACATGTATTGTTCTAGAACAAGGATCCTCAGGTTCGAATCTATTATGAGAAGTGTAAACACTTCTAACCCGGAGGTACAGTGTTTACCTTAATCATAAAGGATCCTCTTCTAATTCACCGCAGATGTTGAAGGTCATCTAAAAAGGTCATCCAGACTTAGCAGGCTTCCCAGATAGCCCTAGCACTACAAGAAATCCATAACACAGAGTTCTCAAAAGGAAACCCATGTCTGAACCGTTCTTTCATATTCCCGCACCAGACCGAGATGGAATGGGAAAGAATATAAAATCACTCCAATCCTATGTGTCACTCAGGCCTTTGTGTTGAGCCTTTCTCACTGGAATACCCCTCCCGCCAAGGCAACAACAATCCAACACAATGATATGATAAAAAATAAATGAAATGCAGAAAGCAGTAAATGAAAGCGATAAAGTAAATGCAATAAATAAAGTTGTACAGGAAGCAATAAATAAAGCAAAAAGAGCCAGAAGCCCTGGTTGCAGAGTATCCCCAGCAGAGTCGCCGAGCTGTCGTTCCCCAGATTTTCATCCCGGTGCAAACGTGTACCGTCGGCGATGTTGTAGGTTGAGGTTGAATAGAGTCGCCAGCTAGGCATTTTTATCCCGAAGGAAAGGTAATGCTGCATAAACCTGGAATGAGATGGATTAGACGATTGCGAACCAAAGAGACTGAGTAAGGGGGTAGGTTACAACCTGGGAAGGTATTAGCACCCAGATCTTCCGTCGTACTCAACGGGATCCACGCTTACTTGATTGTGTTTAAAAGGGGATATTGTATGTGCTAAACTGTGCATAAAAATCTAGGGAGAAAAGGATGTACAGAGTGTCAGTGCAAAAAAGAAAGTGAGTACTAAAAAACTGAGGCTAAAGAAAGAGAAACAAAAATAGGAGAGATGAGGGGGGAGACAAAGAGACTTTTGTTCGATAACCGTTAAGTTATGCCTACGTATCCTCTCGTGCAATGAGGAAGTCAGAACACCGTAGTTCGACTCAAAGAGACTGAGATGATTTTGGTGAACTGTTTGCTTGTCTATTCTCAAGTGTATGACTCGTCTGGCTCGAGTGCTAATTGTCTTGCATTACGGAAGAAGCAAGTTCTCGTTTTCAGAGTGAATATGATGAGAAAATAATCCCGGAGGAGACGTTTATTGTTTATTTTTGTGTTTTCAGTTTTTTATTGTTTTTTGGTGTTTTGCATAAGTTAATGAACTTAAGCCTAAATCAAAGGTTGTAAACTCATTATATCCTCCTTGATCAGGGATAATGAGCCTACTTAAGTATGAAATGAACATCTCAATTTAATTTCCCTAATGATGCAAGATTAAGATTACTAACCTACTTGTGATTATTAAGTGTTTTTGGATTTGTGTGTGTTAAGTAATAAGTTTAAGCTCTAATCAAGGATTAGTGAACTCATTACACCATCCTAAGAGAAGGATGATAGACGAGGACACTTAAGATGAGGAAGATACCTCAATTTAATCCATGATTAGGGATTAAAACCAATATATAACAAGCCTTTATTAAAGTGGATTTTAATTAAAGGTAGGATTAAGAAATGTATTTTATATTTGTAAGACTAAACCTAAGGGGGACTTGTCCATTAAACACTAGGGTTAGTCCCTCTGAATCAACAGGCAGAGATGTAACCCTAATATAAGGCCCGAGTTACAAGCTTAAGTATTAATGATTATTAGGTGTTTTTATTAGGAGGTGTAAACAACTTAAAGGTTTAACACTAAGTATTAAAGTTATACACTTCATCCTAAGAAAAGGAAACAGGCATAACCCTAATTCAGAGTCTTAAAACTTTAATTGTTTAGCCTTTGTTATTGAGATGAGAAGCAGAGACTCAAGGAGACTCAAAAGGTAAAAAGACTAAGGGGGACTATTCACAACCCTAAAGTTATCATGCTTGGTAGTTCCTATGGTTTGTGAGGCATACATAAAGATCTTCAGAAAGTCTTCAGATGGCCACCTAGGAAGAATAAGCAGATAAAAAGAGAAGAGAATGGAGAATAGGTTACTTACTTCCTGAAGAAGTTAAGTAACCTAAGAGAAAGAAAAGGAGCAAGAGAGAGCACAAGTGAATCAAATTCACTTTAAAGACATGTCAGAATGCAAATGAAAATATAAGGTGAGGTTGGATGTGGAGGCAAATCCACATACTGAACAACTTACCATAAGCCCCTGGAAAGTTAGTATGAATGCATAAGGTGTGAAACAAAAGGCAATAAGGCAAATGAAGATGTAATGATGCCAACCAGAAGTGGATACATGATGAAAATATGTCATGGAGATATGCAAAGTCATGTACCATGCATATGTATGATCATACAAGTGATGGATGCAAAAACAAGCATGTTAGAAGCTTAAGAACACATGAACATACATAAGATGTAATGGATGCAAAACATACCAAATGGATACAACAATGATCAACCAATGTTCACACATGTCCTAATATGTCTAAGATGACATACAAATGCATGAGATATCATGGCAAGTTCACATGATGAAGGTATGCAAAGATGAATGCAAATGAACATGGCAAATTAGGGTTTTTAGAAAGTATGAGATGCACATGATCAAAACAGAAGAATAACACATGATAAAAAATTGAAATTTCAACCAAATGAGCCCTAAACACATATAAGATCACTCCCCAAAGATGGAAGTCAAAAGCTAAACCAAAGTCAAGTTATGGTTTTTCTAAGTTAGGCTAGGGTTTTGAGTACCTCTTCATGAAAAATGCCAAACAAATGGAAAATGCAATACAAAATTCTGAGTTAAATTTCCTAGATACTAGATGCAACATATAAAAGAATGCAAAAAGAACCAAGTACAAACTCATCTTGGTTGATCAGAAATGAATTTTTGAAGTTAGGGTTAGAAAAATAAGAAATTTAGAAACCCTAATTCATGGTTACTTGTCAAATTGTGATCAAACCCTAAAAGAATTTTGTAAAATGAGTTTGTAAATTGTTCTAAACATGTGAGAATGCCTCATGGTTTTTTTTTGTGATTTTTAAAGACCTAAAAGTATTTTTAATTAATTAAAATGGATTAATTAATTAAATAATACAATTAAATGATTTAAAAATATTTTTTTAATGCAAAAATTAAAAATAAAAATGTTTTTGGTTTCTGAAAATTAATTTGAACAATGATGCAAAAAAATCAATATTTTAAAAAATGTTTTGGTATTTTTAATAAATAAAACAAAAGAAATGAAATAAAAATGCAAAGTAAACACAATGAAAGGCCAGGATTGCGTGAGAGAGAGATCAGTGGTTCAGGATGCTAGCCAGCTTGACTTGTGGTAGGCAAGATCTAAGGCTGTGGTTTAAACTGGCATTACGCGCGTGATCTAAGGGCCCTCATTTAATCTGACTAATTTAATTATAATTAAGTTAATTAATCAAAAATTAGGGTTAAGTGGATAATCTGGGCCGTATGCTGCTTAAACCAATCTCAATCCAAGGGATCACATTCAAACTGGCAAACCAAACCCTAATTAATCTCAGGTGACCGGAGATAAGCTTCGGTCGTCTTCTCCGGTCAACCCCTCACCATATCTTCTTCCCCAGCTCATTAAAACTCATAAGACCTGCCCATAAATGATCCCCAAACATCATACAACTCGAATAAATCAACAAAAATCATTTATAACACGCATACATGATGAATAAAAGCAAAAACATTTTCACGGGCAAAGTTTCAGAACAACCATACATACTCATTTCTCAACCATTTTCAATTTCAAACATATCAGAGTGATCAGCTAAGCATATAGAATCATTTTATAACAAGAAAGAGAGGTTCTGGAAAAAATGTTCTTGAAGGTTACCTGAACTGAGCTTCTTCAAATGGAGCTTTCTGGGCCTCCCTCTTGTGCAAATTAACTACTCTGGTCCTCCTTGGGCTAATGGAATGCTTGGATGAGGCTTATAGTGGTTGGTTTAAAGGTTTCAGTTCTGATGAAGTATTAATCGTGTTTTTGTTTCAGGGTGATTCAGGCCATGGTGAGGGGTGGGGAATGATCCTTAGGTTATGTGTGGTTGAATGGTGAAAGAATTTTTGATGTTTGATGGTTGAGTAGTGAGAATCGAAGAAGGTAAGTGTTTGAGGATTTTTGTGCAATCTGAGTGTTGGCTTGTTCTGAGCTCTTGTGTGTTGCTATATTTCTCCCATAAAGTGTGAATGGATCATATAGTAGGTTTGTAGAGGCTGTTGATCACTATTCCAAGAGTATGGGGGAAATTTCAAAAAGTCAAGGTTTAGTGTACTTGAGGTATGGTATGGTGTAGAGATGGTTTGAGAGCTTGTACTGCATCAGCTGAGTTCAAGGAGCACCATTGGATTGAAAGTTGTGAGCTGTAACACTTGATTCAAGAGTTTGCATAGGTTTTGCATTTTTCCCTCTTTGTGATTTCTTGAGAAACAAGTCATGGAATCCTTTGGTTCAAGGCCCAATTATGGTCAAGACAAGTTGCATTATGTTGTTATGATGTGTAGAAGTGCATTAGAGGTCATGAGAATGCTTGGATATCAAAATTGCACATTTCCCTCTTCGGCATGAACTTGAAAATTACAAGATTTTTCCCAACTTTAATCCATCATAACTTGAGTTCTAGGATGAATCAAGAGGAGTTCTTGTACTTTTTGAAAATGGGAAGATCCAATCTACAACGTTCATGTTTGAAGAAAATTCATTTAAAGCCTTTTTGATCAAGAAAGAGGAGGTTGAAGATCTTTCCCAAAATGGAAAATTTTCATTACAAGTCATGCCCAAAAATAGAAACTTTTCAAATGGCTCATAATTCTTCAATTTTGTGAACTTACAAGAATTCCTAAGATAAAATAAAGATCATAGGACTTCAAATTGATGAATATGACCCTTTGGTACCCTTGATGGAGGCCTCAAATGCCCTGATTCTGACTTTTCTTGCACAACAAGTTACCATTTGATCAGATGACTTCCACAATGAATTTTTGCTTTAAATTTGATACACATGCTCCTTATAACATATATAGACCAATAGAATCAAGAATGACCAAATTTTTTGAGTGTAAGAGCCTCAAACCCAAACCCCTAATTTCTAGGTCATCTGTGTAGGAGCCCTGAGCCTGCATGGGCAACTGTGCAATCTCTTGTGATGTTTTAACTTTCAAGAACCTTTGGGGGTGTAATATCATCATATAGAACTCATGGACCCTCTTGTCATGCTTCATGACCTATGAGATATCTCAAACCACTTCTAAGATTTATCTGATCACAAACCCTAACTATGCAACCTATGCAGTGTGAGGATGTATGCTTATGCAATGCAATATGAAGGATTACAAGCCAAGGTGTGAGAAAAAAGAGAAGGCAAATTTGGGGTGTTTACACCCTCGGATGCGTGCGAGTTTGCCAACAAATATGGTATGCCACTATCATCACTGGAGAGGGTTGTTTCCACTAAGGTCCTCAATGATCGGTCACCAGATGCACATAACTATCAAGGGTGTACCCTGAAGTGGAGGAAATCCCCACACAGAATAGTTCCAAGATGGTCGCAGTCTAGGTGTGGAACACATCGCCACTCATCATGGTGAAATACCATGGAAGTACAATGTCTTCTCACGCTAGTCCTAGGGTGCACTCAAGCCGGGTATTTGGCTTATCTCACAGTAACAATCCCCATTCCACAGAATAAACTAAACCAGCACAGACAATGTATATGATGCATGTGAAAATAAATACTGAAAGCGGTAAATAAATGATGAAAATGAAAGTTGTAAATAAAGAAATAAAGCTAAACTAAAGCACACAACAACAAACAACTAAGCACCCAAAGAAACAAAAACAGACAGGCGCTAGGATTAACTATCAAAGGGAAATCGGAGATTCAGGGTTCGATCCCCAGCAGAGTCGCCAATTGTCGCTCACGGGATTTTCATCCTAGTACAAACGCGAAAGTGGCGCGGAAAAGGTAGAGTCGCCAGCTAGGCATTTTTATCCCGAATGAATAGGAATGGTAATGCTGCACAAACCGAAGAGAAAAGTAAAGGACAAGGTCCTGCAAACCAAAGATACTGGATTCGGGAGTCGGTTACAAACTGGGAGGATATTAGCACCAGATCGTTCATCGTACCCGACGAGATCCATGCTTGTTAGTCTGTTTCAAAGGGTAAGGAATAAAACTGCTGCCAAAGAAAAATCGCTACTATAAAGGAGAAAGGGAACTGGAAAAAAGATCTAAGAGAAAGGGGGAAAATGTAGGTAAGACAAAGAGTGTGCTCGAACGGGCCCTACCCCGTTTCCTACGTATCTCATCGGGAAAATGAGGATCAGAGTCGACGTAGTTCGCCTAACTAAGGAGGGAAATTTGTTTGTGTCTTTTATGAATTGAAATGCTTATGCATATGCTCAGCTGTTGCAGGATCGTCAGGTACGAGTGCATTACCGTCTTGCAAAGAGACATGTCGAAGCGAGAACGCTCGTTGAGAGTGAGTGAGATGAGAAAATAATTCCCGCAGGAAAAGACGTGTGTTGTTTGTTAACTGTCTTTTAAAGAAGTGTTTTGAGTTTGTTGTTTGTGAAACATTCTCATACCAAGACTTGTTCATAGTGGTAGATTCCTTACACTTCTCCCCGAAATAGGACGTGTATAAGTAACCCACAGCAAAGTCTCATGGCGTATGAGAGAGCTCAACCTTTATTTAGGTGTTTTTACTGTTTTCTTTATGAGATGAGAAAAAGGGGCTCAATTCGAGAAAGGGAAAAACTAGGGGAACTAAGATATACCCTAAGTTGTTTATTGCATGCAAAAGGAGATCCTAATGGTTTGTGGGGTTTTCTAATCCTAATGAAGAGAAGGAAAAGAAGCAAAGATAATTAGAACTCAACTTACTTCCTAAGGAAGTTAAGTTGGTTCTAAAGAGGGGGAGACCTTATACAAGCAAAGCACCAAGTGCTAAGGAAATTCACAATTGAAAAGCATAAAGAAGATGAGGAAGAATTTATATGGATAATTTTTACCTCAACCTCCCTACAAAACAAGGATTAGCTTTACAAAGCATATTGACAATATAAAGCATGACAAAAGCTCAAACTAGCTTAAACTAGCTAAGGAAAAGCACTAAGGACTTCCTAGAGTTAAGACCTAGATCTAAAGGATCCTATAGGATAACAAGCTTCTAAAGTCAATAGCTAAACCCTATTAAAGTATTCTAATGTTATGAAATCAAACAACTACAATCTATGTCCTAATGAGGTACTAAATCCTAAAGAAATTCAAGGTAAAGTTAGATGAAGAAAGTTGTATGAAAGTGCAAGGTAAACACAATTTGAAAGTATAAAGAGATAAATGAATAAGTTGTATGAATAAGATTACCTCAACCTCCCTACAAAACAAATACTAGTACCAAAATAATTTGCATATTGGAAACAAAAAACAAAGAATAAAGGCAATTAAACCTTACACACATCCTAAAATGGAACTAGGGTTCAAAATAAAACCTAAGCCTAAAGGTGAAGGTACCTAAAGGTTATATGACTTATAAAGTCAGTAGCTATATGCTATATGTCCCTAAGGATTCTAGGATACCTTACAAGATCAAACTATGTCAAACTATGTACAAAAAATTCACCTAAATTCAAATAAATGCAAGTTAGGGTTCACGGATGAAGTATGAGTGCATATGGCATACAAGTATGAATGAATACATGAAATAAATATCAAAGTTAATAGTGAATTCTTATGATGGATGTCCTATAATTCTTATGAATGAACAAACAAGTTATGTTAACATTTAGGAGAGAAGAGGACAAGTTTAGGTTAAACTAAATCAAGTAAGGATGCATTTTGAAACACCAAAACAAACCAAATGAAGATGGTTTAAAAAGTGACCTATAAATGGAATTAAGGACCTAAAATTTACCTATAATTAACTCCCAAAAGTTACCAAAAAGTGTCTCAAGCAAATGGCATGAATGTCTTTCTAACATCTAGGGTATGGAGCAAATAAGCACATAATCGGACCTATAATCTAGGTGACATGAAAAATAGCGAAAAAGCTTTAAAAATTATTAAATTAAATCCCTAGAATATTTAAGACATTAGCTTACATAGGATAAAAGGATTTCACAAAAATATTCACCAAAGTTCCAAAACAATTCAATTAATGAGTGAGACAACAAGACATGATCGCCAAAAAAACAACTCCACAAAGTGGGTTCAAAATGGCAACAAAAATTATGAAAAAAAATTCTTAAAGAGCATAAAAATGTCATAAATTCTAGTGGTTCACCACACACAAACAATAGGTCTCACACCTATTGGAAAAAATTGTCTTTTGTCCCTTAAACCAAAACCATTCATTTTGGGACAGCTTGGAATGAAAAATCCAAATTAATTACTAAAACCATCCAAATCCGGAAACAAAAATTACACAAAATTAATTAAGATGATGAGGATCACTCATGAAATTTTCCATAATTTTATCACACCTGAAACTAATTTTAATAGTTGCGACGAAACGGGCAAAAAACGGTGATTTAAGGGAAAGTGAAAGAAAGTGAATTCCATCATTCGTAACCTAATCCTTAAGTTCTGATATCAACACATAACATCAAAAATCACAAATAAATCCAGTGCCTCAGGTGGGAGGGCTCAATATGTACCTTACGCTATATGTTCCTAAGCCGCATACAACTAGAATGATGCATTAAAGTGTAGAAAGTTGAGATTCCTTACTTGACTGAAGTGTTGATTCTTCGTATAAAAGAAATGCAAAAACTTCATGCAAGGTCTTGTATTCTCCCATAAGAAAAATAAATAATTATCTTCAATAATTTCTTTATGAAGATCCACCATAATCGAAATTGATTCTTATCGATAAAAAAAGCTCATGAACAATTTAATCCAAAATTAATTCACAATCATAATTAAAATTAGGGCATAAATTCTAATTGGAAATTAACAAAAAATGGATCAAAATATTAATCCACAAAAAATGCTTTTTCAAGAAAATCAATTAACCAATTTTTTACAAACAAAAACAATTAACAAAATCTTAAGAGGTAAAGGAACAGGAGTGTAATGAGAATGATGTGGTGTAAATAACATTTCCATTGGGTTCTGGGGCCCAAAGCCATGCATAAACCCGCAAGAGGGGTGTAGTAGTGAAAATAGTGGTGCAGATAGAGGTCTATGGAATCTAAAATCCAATCCCAATGAAGCCCGCAAAAAAAGGGTGTGTTGTAGTGATATCATGGTGTAACCAGAAACCCAAGGTGAAAGAAAGAAAAGACCCAATCCATTTCTGACTTTGACCAAAAACATACTGAATAAAATGAGAAACCCTAACATCACCATCCAAAGTGTTTACTGTTTACCATCCAAAGTGTTTACTATTTGAGAAACCCTAACATCCCTTTACTTACTTTGTTTGAAAAGTGTAGTGTATGTTTAGAAAAATATTTTAGAAGTTTAACTTTGCAACGATTCTCGTACGAATGCATACAAAGTGTTTACTGTTTGAAAATATTTTAAAATGTTAGGTGTTGAAAGTATTTTGAAAATTTGTGAGCAAGCTCTTAAGAACTACTTACCCTAAATTGTAAGGTCTTTCTTGTTATTTTGTTTCTTTAGGGATAAAACTGTCCTTACTACCAGTTAGTAAGTAGTCTTATCCTTGGATTTGAAGGGACAAATGTAGGGTCATCGTATGGTCATAGAAGGCAAAAGGTAAGGTATCTTGACAATTCGAAGGGACGATCATCATTTTTCTGCAGGGTCATCGAGGGACGATATCATTTATTCGTAGGCGACTCAAAGAGACAACGAGAGACTATGATCTTTATATCGAAGGGACTTGATGATTTTTATTTGTAGGAAACCTTGCTAAGATACTCCTACGTTCAAGGGACTTGACCATTTTGTAAGGAAACAAGAGGAGAAACTCTAAGGGTGTATTTGTGAGAAGTGTGTTGTATTCGATTATACCAGTCTTAGAAATTAGTGGGCTAAGTCCAATTTTGTTCACATACAAGTTTTTTCACACCCTATTATTACTAACCACGAAATTAATAATTTACGAAATTAAAAAATGGAAAGTAAACCCTAGACTATTACATCATGGGGAGGGGGATACTCGTTTGAAATTAGGAGAGTGCGGAAAGTAAAAGTGCGGAAATTTAAATCCTAATAAGTTATTACAATCCAAGAGCAGATACATAATCGAAAAAATGTGAGAAAATAAATCTACGCTATTACATAAGTCGCATATCTTATACAATTTTCTAAGGGATTTTAAATAACAAAATAAAATAAAGAAAAAAAATTATGAAAGCGTTTTTTTAAAGTCTTAAAATCTAAATTAATAAACTTTTTATAGTGATTAATTTTAATAAGAAAGAAAGTTAACTAATTAAGAGAAATTAATTAAAATGTTATTAAAAAAATAATAATTTTGTGTCAAAGGATTAGATAAATTAGGGTTAGATAAAAATATTAAAATTGGGTAAACCTTAATTACTAAGTTAATAAAAAATTAATTATGAAATTAGTTAATAAAATAACCTAAAAACTAATTTTTGTAAAGATAAATTTATTAATTAAGAAAGTGATAATTAAGTTAATTAGAATTTTTTTAATGAATTTTTTATATATTAAAAGAAAAAAAAGGTGTTTAATTGGTTAGTTAATTAAAAATAAAATAAATAAAATAAAAACAAGACCAATAAAAAGAAAGAAATAGAAGAAAGGCCAAAAAAATAAGGGTGAAATCCTGGGATTGAACCCAGATCTTCGGGCCTCCAAATGTGCGCTTCCACCACTGGGCCATTGAGTCTGCGTGTTAAACAAATGGAAAACAAAAAAAATATAATAAAATAAAAATTTAAAAAATCAGAACGCGCCAACAACCTTCTTCTTCCTCATCTGGCCATAGTTTATACCTACGGTTTTTTTGTTCGTGGCTAAAACTTATAGTGACGACTTTGTCCGTCACTATAGCACCTGTGTTTTTCAAAAACATCTAACAAGCACAATTAATACAGTTTAAAATCATAAATCAACTGTAAATCATCCCATGAGTCCAATGGAACCATTAATTTCACTTGAAATCGTCTCTAATCAAAGTTCCCAGAGTTGAGGCCGAAAAACCCTAATAAAGGCATATCCTTATTCCTGCAATTAAAACTCAATCTAACCATCCAGAGAGTTTCTAAACATCAACATAAACATAATACATAATCAAATTCGAGTTATAATACATATATAATTGAAATAAAAAATTAAAAAAAAAGTGAGTTGAAAAAGAATTTGGTTGAGGCAAATGGTAATGCTTTTGATGATGATAATGATGGATATATGTTCTAAAGATCCTCAGGAATGCATTGAGACCTTCAAAACTTCTTGAAAGTGTCTGAGAGTATAAAACTGAATTTGACTTTTTTTTGGATTTTTTGAAGTTTGATAAGGGTTCTTTGGCTCAGTTTTTCATCCCTTGTATGGCATTGTTGTATGTTTATAGAAGAGCAAATTAGATTTAAAAAATTGGGCCTGGGTGTTGGATTTGAGATTGCTTTAGAATGAAGAAAGGGAGTTTATATTTTAGTGAAAATTTGGTGTTATGGCCTTCTCCTTTGGTTTGCACGAATTTGGGATCTAAATTATGATCATAAACATCAAAATCTGATCCCAAAATAATCCTAAGACCAAATATTTGATTTTTCAATATTTATTTTGATATAAAATAAATATAAAAAAACAAATATTATGACTCATGGGTCATGAATTATCCCATGTATATGTTCTTTGACTTTTTAGAAAGCTTAAAGTGTCCTCTAACTACTCCTTTTGGTCCCATGTCCATTTGATCTTCCATTTTCAAGTTATGAGCTTTTGAAAAATTGACTTTTTGTTGACTTTTAAAAGGACTTATAATATCTTGGCTCATATCTCTCAAATGAAGCATTTCTGGCCTTGGCTTGTGAGACACAAAGTTGTAGGGAATTGAATTTCCTTTAAAATGATTTTGGATGGGAAATTTATGATGAAGCATGTGAAAGTTATGGCTGGTCAAAGTACAATTGACTTTTCCTGCAAAAAACCTAATTTAGTAACTTCTAGTTCTTGATGAGTTTGAGGTTTACTTGATGAATCATGATCAACCCTTGATCAAATGATGAATTTCACCTCATAATCTTGATGTTGACAAAAAATATTGAAGTTTGATTGTATGTTGACCATAGTTGACTTTTTAACCAAGTTAATTGTTTTTTATCATATGAGCATCTGATTGGCCAAACTTGTAAGGTATGCCTTGAAACTTGACATAAGGATCCTTTGAAGTATATGGGACACCATGAAGTCCACTTGAGGCTTTGGAAGTCCAATTTTCTTTGAGAAACTCAAAACCCTAATTTAAGATCCATTGCTTAAGACCATGAATCCCTTTGAGCAATTGAGAATCTTGTGACCATTAGGAGACCTCTTGAGACATATCATCTTGAATATGTGAGGGAAAATTTTGGGGTACAACATCTGCCCCTGTTCAAATTTCTGAAACCTGAGGAGTTAGATTGACATGTACGTCATTCGTGACCTGAAGGTAGAAAAGGATTGAACACTTAAGCCTAAAAATTTGCACTCTCCGGTGCATAAAGTAACACTGTTGGTTGAATGTTTTGCTTGAATGAGACTAAAGGTGTCATTCGAAGTAACTAGAGATGGGCTTATAGATGCCATCCAAAGTGTCTGCTAATAGGAGTATCAAAATGTGTTTACGTTTGACTCTATCTGAATGTTGTTACTGAACTTAGTATCAGAACTAGATCTTCGTCTCGACCGTCTCTGAACTGTCTCTGTAACATATCCTGAACTAAGTATCAGAACTAGATCTCCATTTCGATCGTCTATGTACTATCTCTGGAGAATACCATGAACTAAGTATCAGAACTAGATCTTCGTTTTGATCATCTTTGTACTGTCTCTGGGAAAATGTCTTGAACTAAGCGTCAGAACTAGATCTTCGTTTTGATCGTCTTTGAACTACTTCTGGAAAGTATCCCGAACTAAGTATCAGAACTAGATCTTCATTTCTATCGTCTATAAACTGTCTCTGGAAAATGTCAGAACTAAGTATTAGAACTAGATCTTCGTTTTGATCGTCTCTGAATTGTCTCTAAAAAGAATATCTTGAACTAAGTATCAGAACTAGATCTTCGTCTTGATCGTCTATGTACTGTCTCTAGGAGTCGATAATGTTCCTCTGATCATAAACTATCCTGAAAAGGCAAAGTTAGTTTTATGCAAGGTCATTTGATGTATGCATGGCATGACGTTGTTAAATATAAATGAGAATGTCGTATGCATTATGGATGTGTATGCCATGATGTGATGTAAATGATGTTTGAATTATGTAGTCGAAACACATTAGTTACTTCGTATATCAGTTTCTAGTCGGGGAAATAAATCCCAATTTGTTGTTGAGGAATATGAAGACATCGTTCCCGTCTTGTACTTAGGATCTTCCGTTTTCCGTTCGTCACACTTCTTATTGAAAGATTAAATTCCTGAATATCCTGACTGGGGGTAAAAGAGATGGGCATTCCCCTAAGAGACTTATCTGACCAAGTGTTAATTCTTCTGAGGATATCAGGCTCCGAGAGGAATCTGTCTGGGACTTTTGTATAACTGAAATAACAAAAGGCTATTTGGAACACTTCGCTGAAATAAATCCGTACTCACTCTGTGGGGATGAGCCTGCGAAGATCTATTGGATATGAACTTTGTTGGGGATTCCTACCTCCAAGAGTCCTTAGTAAATGCTATTATTTTAATTTTATGTATTTTTTTGGTAAACATCAATCATATTCAAAAGCATACATTCATTCAAAATAACCAATGGATTCAGAACATATGATATTCTCGACTTCCCCGAGTAATTTTCTAGGAATTATCATGACTGAATCTGAAGACATGATACTGACACCATTTGATACTATTGGCATAAACAATTAATTTCCATAATGGCTTTTGCTGAAACACAATATCAAGGCAATGTAATAAGAGGAATGTGTTTTCAGACTGCGGTGGATCGTTTACGCCCCGGGTAATGGTTAAGGAGCTTGCAACTGAATTTGATTTGATTAGATTTGAAAAGAGAGTGTTGCCCCTATATAAGGATGATTTGTCCCAGAATGGAAGTATTTGAAAGGAGCTGCCACAAGAAAAATAAACAGGATGTCGTATAATAGCATGCCCCTGGCATCGTGAACTCGGTAATGTTACTTCTGGCAATTCAGATGAGGAGATATGCCCCTGGCTATTAAGCATCGTTGAATCTTGACCTGACTTCCCCATATGAATTGGATGATAACATGGTATACCTGTAGCGGTAAAATCATGAGTGTAAGCTATTAGTTAACTTAACTCAAAGTAAACAGAGTTGCCACCGCGCTTTTATTTTATTCCAAAAGGAAAAGAAAAAAAGATTGAATAAATCATAATGAATCTAAAAGCAAAAAGCTAAAGTAACACAATAGAGAAACATGTAAGGGGATAGGTTACACAATGAGAAGGTTTTATGCACCCAAAATGTTTGTGGTATTCCACGGGATCCCTTTGAAAAATTTATTGCTTTTGGTTTGAAAAAGGTTTGTTAAATGAGAGTGTGGGGATGAGAAAAGAATTATTTTTAATATTTTTGTGTTTGGAGAGGTTTACCACCTCATGCCTACGTACCAAAAAAGTGCAATGCGAGATTAAAACCTTGTAGTTCGTGGTACAAATAGTGAAAAAGGATTGGTTGTAATTGTTTTTTATTAAGTGAAGAGAATTTGTCGTCTTCAAGTAGATGGTCAAACAAACTACCATGAGAATGAAGGCATTGACTCATACATCATTATGGGGAGGACGCCACTCGGATAAAATCGATGAGTATGCCACTAAACCCCCATAAATGACAAGAGACTCAATTACATCAAATTACAACCATGGATATTGAGAGACTTGCACCCGACTAAAGAATAATGACTCGTAATAGACACTCTTTTAAAGAAAATAAACAAAAGTGCACAAAGACACAAAACAACTTGAATGAGTTTGATTCTTTATATTTTTGAATTAAGGTCAAGATAATTAAATTCATTATTTTTTAGAGAAAAGAAAAGAGTGAAATCTACATGACAGAAGTCAATGATTTGTTTATTAAAGAAGTGATGATTTAAAAAGAAAGAATCCTTTAAAAAAGGTAGAAGATTTTGAAAATTAAAGAAGGGGTGGAGATGAAGGGACTATCCTAAAAAAAAAAGGAGATAAAGGAAGAAAGATCTAACCAAACTTGATGATACTTAAAAATATGAGCATAAGAGTTCCATCCTTATAAGATAGCAAATGACCAAATAAAGGAAAATACCAACTTCATGAAGATCAAGGCAAATGAAATATGTCCTAAGAATCTAAGTCCAAATCTTCTTTCCAAAGCCAAGGATAATAACCAATAGTCCAAAAATTAAAGTTACAAGTTTTTTAGAGGTTTAATCATTTATTAATATTTTTGTGTCCAAATGGATAAAGGGAAAATCAACATAACAAAAATAAGAGCAAATAATAAACATGATAATGGATGGATAAAGCATAATAAAATAAAAGCAATAAAAGTGCAAAAATTTAAATGTTAGTAGAAAAAGAAATTAAAGTGCAAGAAATTAAAACATTAATAGTAATAGTAGTATAATAATATTTACATAAAAATGGTATGGTGAACTTAATCAACCACAACCAAAAGAGTAACCAAAATCGAAAGGCAACCGGATCCGCTTAGCATCTTACACTATAGCGATTAATCGGGGCAAACCGAATCGAATTCAATGAAATTTGAAAGGTGATTGGGAGACCCAAAGCACCTACGCATCCAACCATCATAAGTCTCGATTCTTAATGCAATATAATTAAAAGCTTTGGACTTACGCGATCAACAAGAGATCCGGTCCACGAAAGTGCAAGTACCCAATTAGATTTTTTTATTCCGAATCCGGGACACATTTAGGTCAATGTTAAGCAAACGCCGAGTAATTTACGAAGTAATTACCCTACAAATGAGGCCGGCCACCACCAATTAAGGTGTACAATGTTAGTGCTAATGCATGCGAGATAAACGATATGTAAATCGCTATCCGGATGCAATACCGTACAAAAATAAAGATGAATACCAAATTAAGTCGTACTCATGGTATTATTCCATCCTTAAGTTCAATCACTCATCTTGGTGGATTCAAGCATGAAAATGTATCACTAACGCAAAGTACCTTAAATGAATTGAATAATCCACTTAAAGGTAGTTTTGAATTAATGAACATTAACTACTTTAATCTACACCCAAAGTTCATTAAAATTAAGGAGAAATCATTCCCAAAAGTGATTCCCAAGGTAAAAATAAAAAGGAAGAAGAAGAAGAAGAAGAAAGAGGAACCAAAAAGGGGCTTGAAACAGGCCAAAAACACCATTCTGACTTGCGTTAACAGGTTAACCAATTAACGCAAGCAAAACCAGTGCAGTTTAAAAACTAGTTAATCGGTTAACAGATTTACATTGTAAATGGTTAACCGGTTAACACTGAATCAGTAGTAGAAAAAATGCAGAAATTTAACATGTTCAATTTTCAAAACCCTTTTCAAACACTTGGTGATCATGATCTGAATTTGCACGAATTTTAAAACCAAAATACAGTGAAATATCTGCAATCAAACAACAAATTAAGATCCAAAGGATCTAGAAACAAAGGCACCAAAGATCTACATCTTGAATGTTGATGGTGAATATGGATTTATGGAGTGAGTGAATTACCAAAAACACTTCTTCAAATTGGACCAAATAAAGCTAGATCTACTGCAATGGATAAACAAAAAGAAAAATAGGATGAAGGTTTAGCTCAAGTTAATCAAGAATTCAATGTGAATTCTTGATAACTTCAAAAGAAAGAAAAAGAGCTTTAGTGAATTTTTGGTTTTGGGGGAGTATTTTGCAAGGGATTTGTTGGCTCTTCAAAGCTTGGTGAATGAATGAAATTATGGTCCTATTTAAAGACCTTAGGTATGAGAATTTGGTGGAGTGGAGCTTGCTTTGGTAATTAAAATTTGGCTTGGTAATTGCAAATTTGGTGGGAAATGTAAAAGAGTGGTGATTAGTGAGGGTTTATGGTAGGAAATGATCAAAGTGATGTAGAGAAATCAGAGACCAATGGATCTAAAATATTTATATCAATGATTTAATGGTGCTGAATTTGAATAAAATATTCAAATTTCTCACTGGTGAATGTCCGAACGAACACAATTCCATTGGGGTAGAGTTGAGAATGAGCCAAGTCAGGCCTTCTGAAAATGCCCGCTTGGAAACTGGTAAAAAGAAGATGGATCCCCGCCTATCTGAAAGCAAATTCGTACATTGGGAACTTTTTTCCCCGAAAAGCTGAGCATATCCGTTGCTCGGGGAGAGGGGCGAAACATTCCCAATTACGAGGTTCTCTCGGGGCTAAGTCATCCACGATCGTGTGGGCAGTATGGTGATCTTGGACAAAATGGGAACCCGTCTCCAACGACTCATCCCCGACCCACGATAGATTATCGTCCTCGAAGGTGGTGGGCACATTCCTTCCACATAATGTTCTTGTTCGTCCATATTTTCCTCGTCCACTTTTATGTCGACGTCCTCCACGAGGACATCTTTAGCTCTTTGATCCACGTTACCTGAAAAGCAGAGGAAATTGGTGAATTTGACGCCGCATCAAATTCACCCTTCCACCGCAGTTCAAGTGAAAGGCAAGGGTCAAAACAGGAGAGAGATGCCCGACACACTCATCTCAACCCAACAGACGCCCGATACATTCATGGAAAACCCGAAAGGTGCCCGAGACATTAAAACTATGCCCGGAAGATTCAACGAAACATCCCTAAGATTGCCCGACACATTCATAACAATCTCAAGAAGTGCCTGGGACATTCATCGGAATTCTCCCTAAAAAGGCTAGAGGAAGGGCCTCTTCATCTACTCCGGTGAAAAAACCACTATACAAATTAACAAGTTGAAGCTAATCTACCATAAAAAGAAGAAAAATCGTACCTGACATATTAACTGATAAAACGACGGTACGGCAGCGACAACGACAACGGTGGTTCCGGTGAGAAAAAATGTGTGTCTGGTGAACTTGAGAGGAGAAGTGAAAAGGGTAAGCGAAGAAGTGGTCCCCCAAGCTCCTTTTATAGACGATGCATGAGAGGGCGTGCCTAGACAATCATTGCCTAGGCTTCCTAGATTCCCTAGGGCGGCAGACATTTAATACGCCATCACACAGAAAACAAAACGACACGCATTAAATGCCATTGAAGAGAGAAACAAAAAGACAAGACACGTCACTCTTGGAAATTTCAAGGGGCACCTGGCATACTTATCGTCGACACCTTAAAAACGCATGTGTATCCTCAAAACCTTAAATACACATCCTCGAAACCCTAAGAACGTTGTGGACCACCCGAGCATGTAATTCTCCCCGACATAGAGAAGTTTCCACGGGGTCTCATCAACACTGGCTTTAGACAGGCCTCGACACCGGTCATTTGTATCCTCGATGTTACAAAGACGCTGAAGCACGCATCATCGACAACATAAAGAAACGGCGAGCACAACTCCACGAACAATGGTAAATGTCCTCGACAATGATAAACCTCGTCGCCATAACCCTTATGTCAGACATGTTTCCTCTTAAGTCATCATTGCACTTCGGAGTTGCGACTTAGGGACTCCTGTTCTGTACTGGACCTGCAAGTCTGCGTCGGGAAGAGGCCCAGCAGTTGGGCACAACCCACGACCCAATACAAATATGGGGATAACGTCTCCCCACGTAATCCACATCACTCAACTGCCCACCTTTACCTATTGATATGTAGGGACAATTAGACCAAGGACAAGACCACATGTTAGGTCTTATCTGCTCTTACGCAGTCTTTGACAGTTCCTCCTTGGGCCTAGCTAATTCAACCCATTGGAGAACCTTGACCCAACACTAGGAGCACATCAGAGTCAAGTATTATGAAATCTATCTCTTCTACCTTTCTGTACTTGCACTTTCTTACTTTAACATCGGAGTGCCTTGTAGGTGTACCCCCAATTCTACATCAAAATTGCTCATCATTGGAAGATTCCTCCTGATCAGGTCAGATCAGTTTATATTTAAAAGAGCACCCATTGTTCTTATAACGAATTATAAACAGATCAATTTATATTTAAAAGAGCACCATTGTTCTTATAACGAATTATAAACAAAAATCCAACAACTTTTATTTCATTAAACATCTTTTCTAAAAACGTATCTTCTCTAATGTAAAATTAAGTGTAAATCATATTTAATTTGAATTCTCTCATTATTTTCATAAACAACAATCAATCAAAATTATTTTTACATTTTTCTTATAAAAGAATACACAGTTTTTTTCTAATAAATGTGATTTTTTTTGTCTGTTAATGAACAATCCTGTCTACTTATAAGTTGGCTCCCATCAATTTAAATTCTTGGATCCTTCAAAGATTGTACTACAACTCAATAACTTTGACCGTGAGATCATCAGCATAAAATTATGTTATTTAATAACAAATAGATCCAAATTCAAATAAAATATTTATAAATATCAATAACAAAATAACATACTTAAATCTTTTAAAAAATATATATATATCTAGCAAGAAACTAGAAATCAAACGTCTTCGTCGCAGTCAACATATGCTAATAAACGCGTGCGTATTTATGTAAGGTTTTCTTCCAATGATAATAATAATAATAATTCAAACTTGCCTGCGGTTCATCATCTCTTTTACAGCTATTCAACTTTAAGAAACCACACGTTTTACAGCAAAAACCCCAAAATTCAAGCTCTTCTTTAGCCATTTTTATTTTATTTCTTAACAATAATTAAACTTTTGAGGAATCTTCAAGGCAATGTGAGAAAACGCGTAAAAATGGAGTACCACTGTTTTCTTCAATTATTTCCCATCATCATGTTTACCCTCTTCCAATTGAATGAAGCCACCTAAATTATAAACAATAAGACAATATAAATAATCAGAAAGAGAAGGCGGCGACGGCAAATTCCAGATTCCAGCCCAAACTTGACCCAAAACCCTAGCCATGAGACTCAGTCATCATAGGCCAATTAAATTTCAATTAAATGAGTTCCCCCACAACTACCAACCTCCAACATTTGATTCAAATTAATGGTTAAGATAATTTAAAACTGATACATATGAAACATGATGAGAAATCAGAAACAAAATATACACAAACTTGTTAAGAATCAAATCAAGTACACCAGTCAGTAGCAACAGACTATAGCAGAAAATAAAGGAATCATGATAAATTATTATTGTTGAAACACTAAACTGAAGTGATTTACAAAGAACTCAAGCTAACAAAACAAGCTAAGACTTTTGAGTTACAATTCAAGCAAAGATGATGAAAATGTTACAAGTAAACCACAACCATATCTTTCTGGTAGAAGTGTACACAAGTAAAAATAAGACTCACAACACATAAGAGATACTGTAATCTACAACCAATTATACTTTTCTTTCTTTCAATTAGTCTGTCTCAACACCTAATCCATACAACACACCAGAGTATTTCTCTGTTTCGCCATTGAAAAACGTATCCCTCAATTTTCTAAATGCACAAGCAGTGAGTAAACTATCCGATCCTGCTTGATGGCAAACACCGATCCTTTCAACTTCCAACAACTCTGCAAGCTTGTTCAAACCACCATGAAGACTGTTACAGAATTTCATCAAATGTTTGATATCATAAAGCATCGGAAAATAAATGTTGATCAAATCGAAGAACCCTGTTTGCGTATCAGGCAAAGTTCTACAAGTCAAAAGCTTCAACAGATAACCAAAATCATATCCACTATGGAAAGTAACCCATTGCATGTTATCGTTTAACACAACCCCCGACGACATAAGAAGCTCGCCGAATCGGTTCACGTCAATCCCTTGCTCGCTGTTCTTCGTGAAATCAATTCCGCATTGATGCAAAAGCTCGACCGAATCCGCCGCGAATATATCTTCGCTGACGTTAAACTCGCGGAAATTAAATTGCCAGATGCAAGGATTTCCAGTGCCACAAGTAGGTAACTTCCCATTCTCATCAGAGAAAGTTAAACCTAACTGAATCAGCTTCAACATATCAACGTTATCCTTCAAAGTCTGGTAGTTAAAATCATTGATATGTTTGAAAACCCCAACAGGACGAAGAACAACACCGGGAAACTCTGTATCCATAGCTACATAGTTAAAATCATCAACGATTTCACGGATCAAAGCGAATTCCTCTTCGAGATTATCGTTCCAAACCTCTCTGATTTGAACCGAATCACCTTTCGATAATTCCTTCGATAAATCCTTAGATAAATCCTTGGTTAAATCTTTCGATAAATCCGACATTTCAAGAAAATTGAAAACCAATCGACTCAGATCTGCAAACAAAAACACCAAATCAATACCTCCAGATCTCAAAAACCTAACAAATCTACATCAAACATCAGCAAAATCAGTAAATCAAGTAGTAAAACCCTAACCTGAAGAGGAATCGAGTATATAGATTGATTTGAGCTTCGAATCGAGAGCTAGAGGTAGAGAATCAACTAGATCTGAAACAAAAACAGCGTAGAAAAAACGTCAATTGAATCGGATTTAGCTGAACTAGGGTTTGAAGTTTGAACTAGGGTTTAAAGTTTGAACGAAGATAGAGCGAAAAATCAAACCTTAGAGAGAAGAAAACGAAGCTAAAGTTCACCGATCTTGAAGGTTTGCATCGATTCGCGAGTCAACGAAACGAAACGATTGGGGGAGGAGCTATGAAATGGAAGAGACAGGAACTTGGGGTGCGAGGGTTGAGACTTGATTTGTACTCAGTGTGAGAAGTGGGGTCGTTTTGGTTAGAAATATGGACACGGAAGTGTCGTTTACAACTGGGCTATTGGAATTTGATATGCGACAATTAGATATCAGTCGTTAACGTGTGTACGAATAGCATTATCGCCGACCTTTATTTATTTTTATTATTTTTTGTTACGTCATTTCAATTATTTTAGACATGTTGAATTATGGATTGCAATTTGACATGCTTTGTGATTCCATACCTACTTCAATTATTTGTTTAAAATATAATATATGAATTTTAATCTTTAGTTTATTACTTCAAAAATAGGATAAAAGAGATAAATTGTTATGTATTGATCTTCTAAATTTTAAATATAAACGAGCGGAAAATCCATACGTTTGTACGAGCACGTACGTTCAATTATTTTATGTAATAGACGTGTTATTGTTTCTCAAATTGAAAATAAATAATGTCAAAGTAGAAGAAAAAAAATTATGAATGAAAATATAATATAACAAATATACTGTAAAAGTTGTCCATAATTATTTTAGAAATATAATTCAAAACCATTAAATAATTAATATATTCGTTATAAAAGGTGTCCATAATTATTTTTGAAATATAATTCAAAACCATTAAATAATTAATGTATTCGTTATGTAACAAAGATGTGACAAATAATAGTAATTTCCATAACACAATATATGTATAACCAGATAATGTATTGTATTTTGTTTATAACAATATTATTTTTTTCGTATATAAAAATATTTTTATCAACAATATATTGTATCCCGTATATAAATATTAATTTTTTGACACTATTTATTAAAGTATTGATGAATCAATAGTGAAGTTGTTCTCGTACATAATAATATTTGAATCAAAAAATTATTTTAAATTTGATTATATTTATAAAAATATTTTTTTAAGAAGGTACAGTTGCACTAATTTGAAGAGGTGGAGGGCAAATAAATAAGGTTAAATTTGAGTTTTTCAGAACATCAAATTTTCTTATATTATTTTAGCTAAAAAAATTATGTACAACCCTATTTTTATTTTTCTATTAAACATGCAGTCCGATTTTCTACTTTTAAATATTATCGAGTTAATTTTAAAGATCTTATAATTTATTAAATTTTATTTTTAATTTTTTAGTTTAATTATTTAACTTTTTAACACAATGTTTATTGCTCCATTTTCATATTATTTAACTTTTTAGTTTAATTATTTAACTTTTTAACACCAACGTTAAAAAAAATAGATGACGAAATATACATTCTCATTTTCATATTATTCTCTTCCTAAAATAATATTGAAAAATTAGACTATCAAACAAGTTTTTCATTTTCATATTTGTAAAACAGTTTTTAAAAACTAATTTATCAAACAAATTTTTTCTTAATTTTCTTGTAGCATTCCACGTAATGCTCAAGAATTATCATAATTCAAGAAAACAGCTTGAATTCTTATTTGAATGAAGAGTATTCTGACTTGCATTATTTCTCACGGTAACAGAAACAAAAATCAATAAAATATCATAATTCAATAGAAAAGTTATACTTTACATGTTGTGTATAAAATGGACCACAAAAATATTTTTCAAAAAGTTATATTTCAAAACATTTACTAAATGATAAATTGTTTGTTACTATTGATTAAACCATAAATAGTTCCAGCAAATAATAAACTAAAAGTTGGATTTTTAATCGGCAAATCTAAAATGTCAAGCAGACATAAAGTTTAACCATGTATAATCTGCTTCATCATCGTCATCTGAGTCAAATATTGAATTGTCTTCTTCTTCCTCGAAGTGTTGTCTCCTTCTCAACCTCTTTCTTCTCATGTGTCTTCTTCGTCGCTCTGCAGCCGGCTGAACAACCACAAGACCATATTTAACCTCTTGATGCATATGTTGGGCATGTTTCACAAAACCATTTCATACTGTCAGAACAACTATGGGCATCCAAAATTAGAAAAAATATACACAACAATATAAAAGGTTGTTCAATCATTGTTGAACCATATTTGGTTGTTCAACGTCGGGAGGTTGTTGGCCCGACACAGGTTGAAGCAACACCGGAAATGGCTGCAGCTCCATGTCTTGGTTGAGAAGGACAGGGTGTTCTTCGATGTCTTGCAAAAAAATGGAGAAGTAAGGAATTTATGCAGCTGCTGGACCTGTGGCAGTTGTTGCTCTGCATCACGATCATGATGTTCCAGAGGTTCCTGCAAATCCGCAGTTGTATTGGAATGCCCAGGTGTTTTGACATTCTTGGACGCCATACTTTTTAATATCAAACTTGATATTGTTTGTTGTATGTTGAGATGAACTTTAGGTTTATATAATCCTGATTGTGTCTCTTCATATTCTGACCTGTTTTGAAAATTGGAATGCATTAATTGTCTTTGAAAATATAACAAAATAATGAACTATGATGGTCAAGTTCTATATTAAGTTCTAAATATAATCAATGATATGATGGGGCATTATACAAACACATTTAAAGTGGGAGAATGACTACATACATCACCCTAAACATAAATACAAATTAATGAAATAATGGACTGTAAACCTTAAAATGAAATAACGAAAAATCATATATAGTGTCATTTTTGAAATTTTTGAAAGCCTTCAATCAAATAACAAAACAGTCAAATATTGGCATCTATGCAAAATTAGAAAGCCTTCAATAAATATTGGCATCTATGAAAAATATCAAATGTAAAGTTTTTTTTTAAAAGACATTGCTTATATATCAAATAAAAAAAGTTAGATACTTAACTTAACAGTCGGGTCTGCATTATCGGTTGAAGGTTGCTTCTACCAGGTTGTGAAGCTCTATTCTGCATTCATAACCAAATGGAAAGATACAAATTATACAGCAAATTCATTTGAAGTTTATGCACTATGATAACTGACATGATAAGATAAATTACAACTTATAGGTAAAAACCATAAACATTTTAACCACACCATGACAAACCTCGCAGATGTGAAGAGATTTGATAAAATCAACAATCTCACTGAACATACATATAGCTTATCAGGGATAAAAAACATCATATATCTTGGCATTATAAACAATTTCGAACTTCGACCATATAACAGACAAATTAAACAATTACACAGAACTGAATAAAATAAGGGTCAGGTTCACCTTTTGTCGGACACCTCAGAGAAAAGGTTTTGAATGGTTGTGTCTGCCATATGCGAAAACTACAACAAATGTAATTCCACAGACAAGTCATCACCTTGCCATGAAACAACTCTTCACCCAATATCATATTCATTTAATACAAGATTTCATCATTGCCTTGTTATCAAAAAAGATGAAGTAGAAAATTATAAAGATAACAACATTGACATGTTTAGGAAACAACCACAAAATTAACACTCCGAAAACTATACGGTGTAAAGATCATAATTGTTTCCCTCTATTATGCATTTCCAAACAAATGGCAACATAAAAAAGAAACAACAATCTCACTGACATGATAACATAAATTGATAACTGACATGATAACAGAAATTGACAATTACAACTTATAGGTAGAAAACATAAAATTTTAAACCCAACTATGACAAACCTAACAGATGTGAAGAGATTTGATTAAATCAAGAATCTCACTGAACATAGCAGTATCTTCTCAGGGATTAAAAAACATTATATATCTTGTCATTCTAAACAATTTCGAACTTCTACCACATAACAGACAAACCAAACAATTCTACAAATAATACAAAATTTCATCATTCCTTGTTATCAAAAAAGATGATGAAGAAAATGATGAAGAAAACAACACTGACTTGTTTTAGAAACAAGATAATAGTTAACACTCAGTAACTGATACAGTGTAAACATCAAAATTTCCTTCCCCCATTCCTGATACACCAAAAACAGTAAGTGAATAAATATTAGCTATGTCTTCTGCAGGATTCAATATAGTATTACAAGATTCAATATTCATAGTTCTAAACTGGAATAAAGGGTACTAAGACCACAAGCAATAGAAAAATTCCCACTTGCCTCTTTGAATGTATCAACTTCAAAATATTTAGATCCAATCCACTATCAACTCCAAAAAAAAACACCATAAAAAGTGTTACACAAAATATTCAGATCCAATCCAACCATTTGACAGACACATACAAAATGCAAACAATTAACATTTATATCAAACAAAAATATTTCGTTTCTCATCAATATGAAGATAATGGAGTCTGATTATTCCATTCTTACAACAATCCATGACTAACATCACTAATGGAATGAGAAATAATTGCAATAGGTGACCTCATCATCTGACAAATAATGAAGAAAAAAAAGCAAATAGTTAAAAGCTATTATTATTATAACCATCCCTGCAATCATGGTACATGCATTTAACTTAAAAAAAACCAAAATAGTGTATGTGATGATGAGAAGTGTCACAGTCTCACAGTCATACTTTAATGTTTAGTTTATTACTTCAAAGATAGGACTTTGTAATATATATATATATATATATATATATATATATATATATATATATATATATATATATATATATATATATATATATATAAGAGATTAATTGTTATGTATTGATAGTGTACAAAATTTTACACTGTCAATTTATCACCATCATCCGTTTGTATTATTTTATAAGTTTTTAAAATAAAAGTCAAATTTTCTCAAACATCCAACAACTATGATTCACTGACAGTGTAAAACTTTCTTGTACTATTAGTGCATTTCAATTAAATCTTATATAAAAATAAATTAAAAAATTGTTTCTTATTTTTTAATTTAAGTAAATGATATACGTAACACTAGGGGTGTACATGGGCAAATTAGGGTTGGGTTTGGTCAAATCTAATATCCAACCCATATAGGACAGAAATTTTTTACCATGTACCCCTACATTTATTCTCATACCCCTACATATTTTTAAAAATTCCAATTTTATCCTTTTAATTTTTTATTTTTTTATTTTTTATTTTTTATTTAAAAACCGGAAGTAGCACGTATGTGACTTCCAGTGATGAAGAAAATTGAAGAACCGGAAGTAGCACGTATGTGACTTCCAGTGATGAAGAAAATTGAAGAACCGGAAGTAACAAACTTGTTACTTCCAGTGTGTAATCAAAACCAAAATTCAACACTACTCCGACAAACTGAAAAACTCAATGCAAACTAACAATTTATGTTTCTACCACCAACACCGTCGTCTCCATTTTTATTCCCCTTCTTTGGATTAAGATTAGAACCATAATTATTATTATTATTCGTCATAACAACAACAACAACAACATGAATCGAAGTCGCTTTCATGCTAATAACAACATACTTACTATGTTCTTCAACTGTTTCTAAAGCAAGATGACCAATAAGCAACCTTATAATATTATACTTGGCAAAAAGATCCTGACATTTTGGACTATGTATGTGTTCTGTTCTTAGTTATGTTGTGTTTGGTGAAGATGGTGTCGAAAGAGGGTTGAATTGAATGGAAGTGGTTTTTACGAGGTCAAACACACTTATACCATCTAATTGAGATTTTTGAGAGTTTCTCTTGGTAGCCCCCAAAAGTAGTTTGCATTGAGTTTTTCAGATTGGACAACTGTTAGTTTGATTACACACCGGAAGTAACAAGCTTGTTACTTCCGGTTCTTTAATTTTCTTCACCACTGGAAGTCACATACGTGCTACTTCCGGTTTTTAAATAAATAAAATTAAAAAATTAAAATGATAAAATTGAAAATTTTAAAAATATGTAAGGGTATGGGGATAAATGTAGGGGTACAAGGTAAAATTTTCATAGGATAGTTCGGTTTGGGCGAGGTAAAATAACCACCCACAATATCTATGGATCAGTTTCGACAAACCCGCAAATTTTTGGGTTGGGTTGGGTAATGGATTACCCAAATAATTTTTCTATTTTTATTACTGTTAAATAACTAAATGATGAATCGTCATATTTTTTCATAAAAATTATTCAACATTTTTATCTTCTTAAATAAAATTTGATAACTTATTTTTAATTATTTTTAGCATCATAAAATAATAAATGACGACATTAACTAATAAAAATTATCATAAAATACTAGAAACAAATTAAAGTTGTATGACATAAAATTGTATTAGAATCAAAATAACTAAAGAGTAATATATTCAAAATTAGTTAAAGTTGTAGTTCACTAAAATAGTAAATGTTCAAAAAAGACTCAAATTGTAACAATTAAGTTAATATTCATCAAAATTATTAAAATTGTAATAATAAATGTTTGATTAGTAGATCAGTGGTTTCCCTTCTTCCAGTTTTCCACCAGGTTGAAAGCATCTGAATCATCTATGGCAAAGACTGAGGCCGTCTCTTTCGGCTCGATCATGATCCATGGACGATCTTCCTCGGGGACGTCAGCAACTTCATCCCCCTCATCTTGGGCGATATTTTCTTCCAAAATTTGGGCATCCTCACGTTCAACCCTTTCACCTGAAAAGCAAAGGAAAATAAGTGAATTCGAAGAAGTAAAATCCACCTTTCCATTGCGAAGTCAAGTGAAAAGGTATTGGGAAGGTCGATGATATATCCTCGACCCAACCCTTGAACAAAGATTTTGAGCTATCTTAAGCTAATTAGGAATCCTCCCCCAAGGAAGACCCATTTTTGTCGTACTTGCACCTAAAGTAACCAACGGGGAGGATCCATTCGAGGGATTCCTCGACATACGATCAGTCATCCTCGACATAGGCCTGTTGCCCAACTACAAACACAAAATTTCCTAACAGGCATCCTCCAAAAATATAAACGTCATCTTCTACATTAAACATAAACTTCATCTTAACATTCATGCGTTCTTCATGGAATTCCCAGATATTCATGTGTTCTTAAAAGGACTCATGAAATTTGTCCAGAAATTCCAGAAGTTAATAAGAATTCATGAATGTTCTTCATTTCTGCAGAAAAATTAAGGAGAAAGAAGATGAGTACGTACCTTGATCCATTGAAGAAGATGAAGATTGATGAAGTTGACGGCGCCGATGAAGTTTTCGGAAAGGGAGGAGTTGCAGAGCAGAGAAATCCGGTAAGGGGAGGAATTCGCGTGAAATACTCAAATGAACTTGGGCCCTCCTTTTATAAGGATTTTGCCTGCATGGGGAAACGAAAGGGGCAAAGCCATCATTGCCTAAACCAAAATTCCCTAGGAATTATTAAAACAATTAATGCGCCGCCACATATGTCAGCTGAACACCAAACACTTTAGCTTCTCAAGACAACTTTTCACTTTCCAAAAAAAAGAAACCTCCAGACCTCCCAACGCATCCCTGCTCGACACCAAAATTACCATTTACAATGACCTTGTCCTTACAAAATCCTACGCTTTTCTGTCGGTCCATCTAAACGTCTCTGCGAGATTATTATTCATCGGCCACTATACTCACTAAAGTCATTGCCCTTTAGACAAACACAACAACTTAGGGGGCTCCTGTTTTGGACTGAACTGGAGAATGCCCACCAGTTGGACAAGGCCCGACCCATTCTAGATTTGGGAACAGCCCATTAAGGAATATAGCTATTATTTATAGCAGTTAGGGATCTCCCCTTCACGTGTTTGACCGTTACCACGCGACCGACTGCCCCTCCGAAACTCACAGAATAGTAGGACCTAGTCGTGGATCACGCACCCGCATATCTCGGTCACATGCCCTTATAAATACCCTCATCTCTTGGAGGGTAAGGTATTCAATTCTATCTCACCTAATTCTACACTTTTCTAACGCTTTTCTCTTGCTTTCATCCTTCCATTAAAACTTACTTGAGCATCGGAGTAGCTTGCATGTACCCCACCACCTCTCCTACAACCATTGTTGTTGGCCCAGCTAAAGGCCACGAGGACCTATTCGAAATATTTCTGTACAATTATCAAAACTGCTATCGGTCTTGATGATTTTCGACGTGTTTCACACTACGAAACTGCTAAACAAATGCGTGATACCCTCCAAGTTACCCATTAACGTACTAATGAGATAAAAAGTGCAGAGATGAATACATTGATTCATGAATATTTACTCTTTAGGATGAAGTCTGAAGAAAATATCCATGATATGTAAATATGTTCCACATAGTTAATCACATGATAACCCTTGGAAAAGGTTTTCAAATAAAGAACTCGGTTGTAAAAGTCCTTATATGCTTAAACTGCAGTTGACAACCTAAAGTGACAATAATTTTTAAATTTAGGGATTTAATGTAACACCCTAAAACCTACGATAAAATTTCTTACTTTATGAAAACATTGTGGAATATCAAATGCATCAAGTGCCTTGCAAGAAAAGATGACAGATGTTAAATTGGTCATAAAAATTCTAAGGTCTCTTCCAAAGAGATTTGACATACTGCCATGAAAGAAGCACAAGACATAAACAACATGAAAGTTAATGAATTCGTTGGATCTCTTCATACCTTTGAAGTAGAGATCATAGGTGATAATCCTAAAAAGAAGAAAGACATAACATTCTTGTCTAATGAAGATAAGTGTGATCTGAATACAAAGGAAAGTTTTTCTAAAGTTGTTGTGCTACTTGGAAAACAATATAACCAAGTGACAGAGAAGATGGACTTGAAGCCAAAATAAAATGTCAAGAACAAGTCCTTTGACATAAACAAAAATCATAATTTTGGAATAAGGCCCAAAACTAAAGAGCAGACTAACCAAGGCAATGGAATCCAATGTTATGCATATGATGGATTTGGATACATTAAAGTTGAATTTCCTACTCATATCAAGGCTAAAGAAAAGTTTTTATGCATCATGGTCAAAAGATGATTCTTCAAATTAAGGAGAGTCCTTCAAATATGTCACTACCTTTGTTTGAACTTGTGATTCTGATGAAGAATTAGAAAGAGAAGAACCACTTATGATGAACTTGTTGATTCATACAAAGAGTTGTGTCTTAGACGTGCGTAAGTGTATCAATTGAGAGAAGATTAACACAGAGTCGTTGATCAACTTCAGGCAGAAAGAGTGAAGCATATGGTTGTCATCTCTGATCTGAAAGATGAAGTTGTTGTGTTTACCTCAAAACTAGAGTCTATGATTAAATTTGTAAGGATTCTTAATAATATTTATGACGTGTTGGATGAAATTATTCAAATTAGGAAGAATGTTGGAGATGTTACAAGTCTTGGTTATGATAACCAATATGTGAACAAAAAAGAAAAAGGGCCTGCAATGACTTTTGCTCAACCTAAAAGAAGACACGGTCACAAGATGTTGAATCAAATGTCCCGACATTAGAAAATATGTCGTAAGAACTATTCAAGAGGCAAGAACAAAGGTTGGAAATGTCATCATTATGGAATGTTAGGTCACATAAAACCCTACAGCTACACAGTATAGAAGAAAACATAATGGTGTTAAGGCAAATAAGACATGGATTGCCAAAGATAGTACCACTACACTCATAACTCGCACCTCTTTAAAAATTTATACTAGGTAGGAATGGTATTTTGATAGTGGTTGTTGAAGGTGTGAGAAAAACACAAGAACATGGGGGATTGAATTGGTGTTTTCACTTTTGTTAATTTTTTTGGCTTTTATCGTTGTTTGCGGCGGAAGTATAAGTAAATAAAGTAAAGCATAAATAAGAGAAAGAGACACACGAAATATCCCGATTCACTTGAAACTCAAGCTACCTCCACTCTATCTCGTAAGGTGATTTGCCTTACACAATGACTTAATCCACTATAATCATACTAATTACAGGGAATAACATTAATTGTGACTAACTACACAACCAATTGATACGACTTACAACATTGCATAACCAGTTGATATGACTTCCTTGTACGAATACTTGCCATGACTAACTACACAACACCAATGTGACTTACAACATTGTGTAACCAGTTAATGAAAATTCATGCACCAAGACACATAGTCCTGAACATCACCAAAACATTAACTCCTCAGTAAGCAACAAGACCCCAAGTCCCGAGCAAGCACCAAGGAGCTAAGTTCTGAGGCTTCCAATAGTAGTATGATTGAAGCATGATTAGAGACATGATATTTGTGTCTTCACAATCTCAAGTCTTCAGTTTCTTCAGAACCCTATTCACTCAGAACTTTGTCTTCAGAACTTCAACACTTGTCTTCGAAACCCTTGGTCTTCAGAACTTCAAGTCTTAAGAGTCTTCAGAACATCGTTCACTCAAAACCTTGTCTTCAAAGTCTTCAACATTTGGTCTTCAGAACCTAAATCTTCAAAATCCTTAAGTATTCAGAACCTTTATCACTTCGTTCACTCAGAACCTCTAGTCTTTAGAGTTCTTCAGCATTTTGTCATCAGAAGATGGTAACTTCAGAAGCTTCGCTGGCTTTAGAATCTGAACCACTCTCAGAACAACATCCACGAGAGCATTGTAAAAACAACATAAGGTATCTTTGGATATTTCTGATTGTGATCAGATACATAAGCATCCTTGCTTCTTCAACATGCTTGTGACTTGTGTTACACATAATAACTCACATATGTTCTTTCACGACCATCTGAACTATGTTTGTTAGATCTAATAACTTCACACAGTAACAAACATTAAAACATAAAATTTTCCATCCATAAATACTTCATTGTTATCATCAAAACATAGAGATAAGATGCATAGATAACTCTTGTTCTTATAATTTCCCCCTTTTATGATGACGAAACCATGTATTTTGATAGAACAATTTATACAAGGTAATCACCAAACATAACATATTCAAAGTTTCGAGCAACAACTCCCCCTGAATGTGTTAACCCCGAAATATTATTCATGGTTGTTCAAAGTCTCCCCCTGATCCCAAGACTCACAAAATAGAAATTTTGAGTTTTCAGAATAAAGAATAAAGAAAGAGTACTTCCCTATTGACTCATTAGAGTCTGACTAGAACACCTGGTTTTCATCTCAGAACCCGGTTTCTATCAGAACTTGATGGTTGATCAAAGCTTGATTTTGGATCTGATTGGATATCATTTGATGATCAATCAAAGCTTGATTATGATTCTGATACGATATAACATTGTTTATTTATCAAAAATTATTTTCCCTTGATTCTTCAGATAGTCTTCGACTTCTGATTTGCTCATATCTTTTGAATAACATCTTTAAATATGAAATTTTATCTTGACTGCTTTCAGGAAGATTTCTACTTCTGATTCTCTATGTTCCGAATTTCATATTCTCACACAGTTTACAACTTCTGAACATTATGGTACCGAAATCCAGATAACTTTAACTTTCAAAAAGTTCCTCAACTTCTTAATAGTATTGGGTCTATCTGATTTTGAAATCATATGTTTGTGAAGTGTACAACTCCGATTATATGATTTATCAGAATTGTCTTTAAGATCTTCTTCAGATACAAAGAGTTCTTTTGATTTGACCTGTCTTAGAACTCTAAGTGAACTTTTTGAAAGTTCCTTAACATCAAACAATCGTTAGTAATAAACACATTTTATCAATTTAAATTGTGTTTGAATTTCGATTCTGAAAATAAATATTCTCAAACTCATCTTAAGCTTTCTCCCCATTTTTAACATCATCAAAAAGGTTATAGTGTAACACGGTGGGAGAACTGACTTTAGTTATGTTGCGGATAGCAAGAGTCGCCACCGACTTTTATTTTATCCAAAGGAAAGGCATAAAAGAACAGGAAAGACCTTTTAAAAGATTTTTGGGTCCGGGGGGTAGGTTATGTAAAGGGAAGGTATTAGCACCCTTTACATCCATGGTTATCCATGGGCTCTTAGTTACTTAGCTCACTTTGAATTGTTTTTGAAAAGATGAAGTGTGTGAATAGAAATTTTCATAAGAGTTTGATAATGATCCATGTACGGATGCGTAAAAAACTTGTGTTTGAAAATTGTTTGAAATTGTGAAGTGTTTGAGAAATTTTTGAATAGTGAGCAAGTAACTATGAGATACCTACCCTAAAGTTTAAGTCTTTCTGTTCTTTATCCTTTAAATGGTAAGACTATCCCTATTATTAAGGAATAGGTAGTCATTACCTTGGATGTGAGGGACATATGAAGGGTCATCTGTTTAATGAAGGCAACTGTAGGGTGTATTAAGCATTTTGGAGGGACTGTCATCATTATTCGGAAGGGACAAGATCATTACGAAAGGCAACCATTTAAGGGACTTGATCTTTGATTATGAAGGGACTAGATGACTTTTCTTTTAAGGGACTTTTGCTTTATACACCCTACTTGACCTTTTAATTAGGCAACAATGAGGAGTAACCCTATAAAGTGAGATGGCGATCAAAGATCGACTTACGTGTGTGAGTGTTCAATTTTAAATATTTATCTTATAATTTAAATGATCTAAATTCAATTTTACATCCAGGAGCAATTACAAAAATAATAAAAGCAATTTAGAATAATAAGCAAAATAATAAATAAGCAAGAATAAATAAATAATTATAATAGGGGTTAGTGAAAATAATAATAATAATCACAATTTAAAAATAAAAGGGGGTTAGTAAAAAAATATCATAAGAATATAATTAAAAATACTAAGCAAAAAAATAATATAATAATTAAAAGATTAGATTTTAATATAAACAATTATTTAAATAAAAAATATGAACAATTAAATAATTATTATAAAATTTTGAATTATAAATTATACAAATTTGATTAATTTTAAACATGTTATGAAAATAAAATTATAATTATAAAATTATTTTAACAATTTTAATTATTCCTAAGCATACATTAACAATTATTTAAATGCAAAAATTAAGAATATAAACAATTTAGGTCATATGTACATATTATAAAAAAAATAGGATTAATTAAGATTATATCTAAAAAAAAATTAAATATATACATAATTAAAAAAATATTCATACAATTATATTTATAAATTTAAGGATTATAATAAAATTTTATTTACTAATTAAAATTATAAGCAAGAATTAAGGTTTTTTAATTGTTTAGAAAAAATAAATTAGGGTTTTGTAAAAATAATTAGGGTTTAATAGTTTATAAAATTGAATTAGGGTTTTTAAAAAAATATTATGATTACATTAGAATTTTGTAAAAAATAAATTAAACTTTATATACAACAAAATATAAATCTAATTATTATTATATACATGTTTTTTTAATTTTTAATGTATAATTATAAAACTAAGTTTAGAATTAGAAAACATTTACATATTATTTTTTTCATAAAATTATCTAAACATGCTAAACATGATTATAATATAATTAACAAAACAATGAAATAATAATAAAAAAATTGAAACTTACCTGACTGGGTATTGAACCCAGAATGCCTTGCTTGACAACACCCATGCCATACCACCAGGCCAGCGCGCGCAGGTGAAAGGAAAGGGCTTCAAATTGGTTTTGTGCTCTTAAACCTAAAAATCAGGAAGAAAAAAAAGAAAACAAGCAAAAGGCCTGGGGGATTCGAACCCAGGACCTTCATAGTAAACACACATACACATTACCATCCCAGCTAGGTGAGCGCGTCTGATAGTATAGTGGTAACAATATATAATATATGAAGCTTCCTGGTTAACCTGAAAAATAAGAAAAATTTGTACAAAGCCAGGATTCGAACCAGTGCCCTCAAGCAACACACACGCTGGCTTTACCACTGGGACAAGCGTTTGCTTGTGAAATAATAACAGAAAGAAATCACAATATTTTAAAACAATAATTTAAATATGAATTTCACGCGCAGCTGGTCATCTTCCTCCTTGGATTACCTGCGAAAATAGCTAGGGATTTTGCTACGCGTTTTCCTGCGAGTTTCAAAATACAGAAACCTACGAATTTGAATATGCATCAAAACAGTAAAATTTCTTAATAATGATTAGAGTTTCATGATCCCCAAGGTCTATAGAGTTGTCCTATGCTCTTAGAATTTATTTATATTAGGGTTAGATCAAAGCCCCAAATCCATGGCCGAAACCCTAGCAATGGTGGTTTCCTATTCCTGCATCGAAACTCAAATTACTTTGTCCAGAAACATTCACAAGCTCAATACAAACATCAATCCAGCATCAAAATTAATTTATATTACATGTATGTATGAAAACGAAAAAAAGATAAATGTCTCAATGTTTTAATTCGGTTTGAGTGATTCATGATGCTTTTGATGCAAATAAGAGTTGGGATCGCATCTGGGATGTTCAAGGAATGTTTCTATGTTCTCAAATTACCTTCAAATGCCCTGTATGATTGAAACCGAATTTGAGTTTGTGAAGGATTTTTTGGTTTGCAAACTTACTCTTGGGGAGGCTGGAAATCGTGGCTTGCATTAGGTTTGTGTTAAGTACTTATAGGATGATCAATTTAGGTCAAAAAGTTGGATAGTTGTGTAGAAGATTTGATCCAAAAAGATTCAAAAAGATGGCCTTTGAAAATCAAATTTTTTTGCATAAACACTTGCTATTTTGGTATGATTCTCATTACTCTTGTATCAATCAAGTCTAAATATAATTTAAGACCTTCTAGAAACCAAATCAAATTTAATTTTCATTATTTTATATTTTATTTGAATTTAAAATGATTTTTTAATATAAAAATCATAATAAATAAAAACAAAATGAATAAAATTATGAATAAATCAATTTAATTTCGTGCAAGATATTTTGATGTGGATTGGGTCATTATTTGGCAAGCCCATTTGGAAGAAATTGGTTTTAGACCTCCATTTTCATCATAAACCAACCAAAAATTTCCCAACTTTGCAAAGGCACATATCCTTCAATTTTAATGCTATGAGGGTGTTCTTGGACATTTTAAAAATCTCGAAGAGTCCTCTAAACAACCCCACTGGTTTCATGTCCATATCATTTACCAATCTCAAGTTATGCCCTTTTGAAGTTGTTGACTTTTTGTTGACTTTCAAAAGGACCTATAATGTCTTAGCTCATACCTTCCAAATGAAGCATTTCTGGGCTTGGCTTGTGAGACACAAAGTTGTAGAGTAATTCAATTTCCTTCAAAATGAGCTTTGGATGGAGACTTGGTGATGAAGTATGTGAAAGTTATGGCTAGTCAAAGTTCAGTTGACTTTTACTGAGAAAACCCTAATTTAGAAACTCCTGATTCTTGATGATCTGAAATATCCTTGATGAATCATGATCAACCCTTGATCAAATGATGAATTTTACTTCATATACTTGATGTTGGCAAAAAATCATGAAGTTTGACTTTGGTTTAACCACAGTTGACCTCAGTTTGACTTTTTAACTGCTTTGACTGATTTTGACTTATCTGATCATCTGACTGAGCAAACTTCTGAGAAAAGTCTTGAAACTTGTCATGGGGGTTCTTACACACATATAAGATGCTATGAAGCTCACTTGAAGTCTTGGAAGTTCATTTAGCCTGATTAAAGTCAAAACCCTAGCTTAGGATGCACTGCTTAGGAGGTGCATTGTCTGAGGGAATTGTCAACTCTTCTGACCAATTGTGAACTTTGTGAACCTTGTGAACCATCATAAAATGTCTTGTGAACCTCATGGGAGGTATTGTGAACCTTGTGAACCTCATAAAGTATCTTGTAGACTTCATGAACCTCATGAAAGGTCTTGTAAACATTGTGAATCTTGTGAACCTTGTGAACCTCATAAAGTGACTTGTAGACTTCATGAACCTCATGAAAGGTCTTGTAAACATTGTGAATCTTGTGAACCTTGTGAACCTCATAAAGTGACTTGTAGACTTCATGAACCTCATGAAAGGTCTTGTAAGTGTTGTGAATCTTGTGAACCTTGTGAACCTTCTTAGCACACAAAGTCTTGTATTGTGAGGGCAAATTTTGGGGTGCAACAGCTGCCCCTGTTCAATTTTCTGAAACCTGAGGGGTTAGATTGGTATATTTGCCAGTCGTGACCTGGAAGGTTGAAGGGGATTGAACACAAAAGCCCAAAAATTTGCACTCACCAGTGCATAGAGTGATACTGATGAATAGTTGAATATGCTTGAGTGGGCTTAAAGATGCCACTTGGAGAAAAGTTCTTCAGGTACATTTCTTGGAGGATAAAGCAATCCAAACTATGGAGGTATAATGATAGCTTTCAGGAAGATAAAGCAGTCCTGAGGTAATGGTAATCTCTCAGGAGGATAAAGCAGTCCTGAGATATTGATAATATGCTTTCAGGAAGATGAAGCAATCCTGAGGTAATGATGATAGCTATCAGGAGAATGAAGCAGTCATGAGGTACCAGAAGCTGTCAGGAGGATAAAGCAGTCCTGAGGTAATAAGAAGCAGTCAGGAGGATAAAGCAGTCCTGAGGTAATAAGAAGCTGTCAGGAGGATAAAGCAGTCCTGAGGTAATAAGAAGTTGTCAGGAGGATAAAGCAGTCCTGAGGTAATAATAAACTTTCAGGAGGATGAAGCAATCCTGATGTAGTAATATGCTTTCAAGAGGATAAAGCAGTCCTGAAGAGATAATAAATTTTCAGGAGGATAAAGCAATCCTAATGTAGTGATGATAGCTATCAGGAGGATGAAGCAGTCCTGAGGTAATAATAATAACTATCAGAAGGATAAAGCAGTCCTGAGGTAGTAATATGATTTCAGGAGGATAAAGCAATCCTGAAGTAATGAGACTGTTTGCTGGAGAATTAACCTGAAAACAAGGTAGCATTCTATATAACAATATTAGTTTATGCATTATGTATGCATGTATAGTATGGTGCACTTAAGTAATGTATTATGTATCTATGTGTATGTATGTTATGGTATGATGTAAATGATGTATGTATGATATGATGTTGCTGGAAGCGTCTGGATATCTTCGTATAACAACTGCTGGCCAGGGAAAATAAATCCCGATTCGTTGTTGAAGAATATGAGGAGCTCGTTCCTGTCTTGTTTGATAATATATTATACATAACCTTCCGTCTGCTGGGGATAGCAAAGTATACATAACCTCCCGTCTGCTGGGGATAGTAAGGTATATATAACCTCCCGTCTGCTGGGGATAGCAAAGTATACATAACCTCCCGTCTGCTGGGGATAGTAAGGTATATATAACCTCCCGTCTGCTGGAGATAGTAAGGTATACATAGCCTCCGGTCTTCGTTTGATGGTAGGGTAGATATAACATCCCGTCTTCGTTCGTCGTACCCTTATTAGAAAGTAAATTCCCGAATATCCGTATGAGGATAAAAGAGATGGATATAAATTCCAGGGGAGATGTGACTTTATGAAGATGGATTTTGTCCTACTGAGGGTTTGTAGTTGTTTTGTAGAGATGAACCGGTGAAGCTTCGTTGAAATCATTCCCTCGTTCGTCCTTAGTAAATACTATTACTGCATTTTCATGCATTTCTGGTAAACATCAATCATATTAAGTATACATGCATTTCTGGTAAACATCAATCATATTCAAAAGCATACATACATTCAAACACAACCAATGGACGTTTCGCTTATGTAAATAGGGTAAAAGTAAATCTGGATTCAAAAGATGGAATTTATTTATATCAAAAAGTGACCCATACACGGGTAAATTTGTACAAAGAGACATAAACCCTAGTAAGAGGATTTTGTCATAAAATTTTACAAAACAAAGAAAATTAGCTATGTGGGAAATAATCCTATTGAGTTTCAATTCCACTATTGCCATTATCTTCAAGTATCTCATCTTCTGCTGTTGAGACGGAAACGATTGAATTGAGCTTTATTTGTTCGAGCTTGAGTAAGTAATATAGCTGGTTGCAGTTTCATGGGTGATCTAAACGAGACATAGTCATACGCTTTAATCCCTAACTTTTGCCTGGATTGCCCTTTCAGGTTTTCAATCCACCGGGATACCCTTTTTTGCCCAAGCCTCCTTTTCAGGTTTTCGACTTGCCGAGTGTACATCTTTTTATATGTATCCCTAATTTTTGCCCAAACCCTTTTGGTTTGCCGGGATGCCCTTATTTTTGCCTAGGCCTGTCAACCTAGCGGGTCTCTTTTTATGCGTAGTATTTTTTAACTATGTCTGTGTTTATAGGCTGTGGGAAGTCTTCACCATCCATTGTAGTGAGTATCATGGCACCTCCTGAGAACACTGTCTTGACTACAAATGGTCCTTCATATGTTGGAATCCACTTGCCCCTAGGATCACCCTGTGGTAATATGATACGCTTGATTACCAAATCACCAGCCTGATATACCTTTGGCTTAACCTTCTTGTTAAAAGCTTTGATCATTCGTTTCTGGTACATCTGGCCATGACAAACTGCTGCTAACCTTTTCTCATCAATCAAATTTATCTGGTCAAGCCGAGTCTGAATCCACTCATCTTCATCCAAGCATGCATCCTTCATAATTCTTAAGGAGGGAATCTGGACTTCAATGGGCAGAACTGCTTCCATACCATAGACTAAGGAGAATGGGGTTGCCCCTGTTGAAGTACGTATTGTGGTACGATAACCATGAAGAGCAAATGGTAACATCTCATGCCAATATTTATAAGTAACAGTCATCTTCTGTACAATCTTCTTAATGTTCTTATTAGCAGCTTCAACTGCCCCATTCATCTTTGGACGATACGGAGAAGAGTTGTGATGCTTAATCTTGAACTGCGTGCAGAGATCAGTAATCATAGTGTTGTTCAGATTAGAGCCATTGTCAGTAATAATCCTTTCGGGGATGCCATACCTACATATGAGATTATTCTTAATGAATCGAGCCACAACATTCTTGGTGACAGATGCAAATGAAGCTGCCTCTACCCACTTCGTGAAGTAATCAATAGCAACCAGGATGAAACGATGTCCATTAGAAGCAGTAGGCTTGATCTCACCAATCATATCAATGCCCCACATGGCAAAGGGCCAAGGAGCAGTCAACACATTCAATGGTGATGGGGGTACATGGACTTTATCAGCATAAATTTGACACTTGTGACATGTTCTAGAGTGTTGATAACAATCAGCTTCCATGGTAGACCAATAGTAACCTGCTCTCAAAATCTTCTTTGCCATAGTGTGACCACTAGAATGAGTGCCAAAGATCCCATCATGCATATCTTCCATAATCTCAGTTGCTTCTTTCTTATCCACACAACGAAGCAAAGTTGAATCATGATTGCGCTTGTACAAAATCCCATTACTCAAAAAGAACTTAGCAGAAAACCTTCTCAGAAACTTCCTATCTTTGACAGATGCCTCTTCAGGAAACTCCTGAGCTTCAAGATATCTTTTTACTTCATAGAACCAAGGCTTCTCCTCTGCCCCTTCTGTGTCAATCTCATTGCAGTATGTAGGCTTTTCAAATCTATCAATAGTAATCTTGGGAGCTTCATCATCCCAGCTGATCTCAAACATAGATGCCATGGTAGCTAAAGCATCTGCCAACTGATTCTCTCTTCGTGGAATATGTCCAAAGGTAATCTCTTTAAAATGTGGGATCAGAGACAATACATGCTCTCTGTAAGGAATGAGGTTATCATGCTTGGTATCCCAATCTCCTTTAATCTAACTTACTACCAAGGCTGAATCTCCATACACGTCAAGGAACTGTATCTTCATATCAATGACAACTTTAATACCCAGGATACATGCCTCATACTCAGCCATGTTGTTGGTACAATAGAAACACAAGATTGCAGTAATCGGGGTATGACAGCCTTCAGGGGAACTAATCACAACACCAACACCATTACCAAGTGCATTAGAGGCACCATCAAAAACCATAGTCCATCGGGATCCTTGTTCCGGTCCGTCATATTGTCCAGGTTCTTTGGTAATAATCATAATGTCTTCATCAGGGAACTCAAAACTCATTGACTGGTAATCATCCACTGCTTGATGAGCCAAATGATCAGCAACAACACTTCCTTTAATAGCCTTCTGAGTAGTATACTGTATATCATATTCTGTCAAGATCATTTGCCATCTTGCAATTCTTTCGGAGAGAGCAGGTTTCTCAAATATGTACTTGATTGGATCCATCTTTGAAATCAATAAGGTAGTATGAGTCAACATATATTGTCTTAGTCGGCGAGCAGCCCATGCCAAAGCGCAGCAAGTTTTCTCGAGCAGTGAGTATCTTGTTTCACAGTCGGTAAACTTTTTGCTAAGGTAGTATATTGCCTGCTCTTTTCGACCAGACTCGTCATGTTGCCCCAACACACACCCCATTGAGTTGTCTAATACTGTTAAGTACATAATCAAGGGTCTTCCATCAACTGGTGGCATCAAAATTGGTGGTTCTAGCAGATATTTCTTGATTTCATCAAAGGCTGTCTGGCACTCATCATTCCATTCCATCACCTGATCTTTCTTCAACAACTTGAAAATTGGCTCACAGATGGCAGTTAATTGGGAAATAAATCTTGCAATGTAGTTCAATCGTCCCAAGAAACCTCTAACCTCCTTCTCAGTACGGGGAGCTGGCATCTCTCGTATAGCTTTCACTTTTGCAGGATCCACTTCAATACCTTTTCCACTGACAATAAAACCCAGGAGCTTTCCAGATCTAACTCCAAAAGTACACTTGTTTGGGTTCAATCTCAACTTGTATTTCTTCAACCTTTCAAACAGTTTATGCAAATGATCAAGATGTTGCTCTTCATTCTGAGACCTGGCTATCATATCATCCACATATACCTCTATCTCATGATGAATCATATCATGAAACAAAGCCATCATAGCACGCTGATATGTTGCCCCTGCATTCTTCAAACCAAATGGCATCACCTTATAACAAAAAGTACCCCACTGTGTAACAAATGTTGTCTTCTCCATATCTTCAGGAGCCATCTTGATCTGATTGTAACCAGAGAAACCATCCATAAAAGAGAATACCTTATGCTGAGCAGTGTTGTCTACTAGAACATCAATATGAGGAAGCGGAAAGTCATCTTTGGGGCTAGCCTTGTTCAAATCTCTGTAGTCCACACACATACGTACCTTACCATCTTTCTTAGGAACCGGTACCATATTTGCAACCCACTGAGGATAAGAAGTTACTGCTAAGAACCCTGCATTGAACTGTTTCATTACCTCTGCTTTGATCTTTTCTGACATCTCAGGACGCATACGACGAACCTTCTGCATCTTTGGACGACAATCTTCTTTTACTGGTAAACGGTGAACCACAATGTCTGTATCCAACCCTGGCATATCTTCATAAGACCAAGCAAAGATCTCCACATAGTCACGTAACATCTGAATCAACCTGCTCTTGACACTATCCTCTAAATCAGCCCCTATCGTGACTTCTTTCCTGTTTTCTTCAGTTCCCAGATTCACAACTTCGACTGGCTCTTCATGTGGCTGTATGGCCTTCTCTTCTTGTTGTAACAACCTAGCAAGCTCTACAGGTACTTCACAATCGTCCTCATTTCCGTCTTCAGTTTGATAGATCGGATTCTCAAAATTATAATTTGCAATAGTAGAACTGTTATCAACAGGATCCAGAGTGGATGAGGATCTGCATTTTAGTGATGTGGGTGTGTGTAAGAACACATAGCTGATAAAACAAAAATAAAAGAAAAGAAAGACAAGGAACACAATATTTACGAAAACGAAACGTCCACTGATTTTATTGAATGAAGTATGCAAATGAAATGACATCCCGTAACAAACACACCATTGTGCCCCGGGCAAGGCACAAGGCTTGAGAGTTTTATTGTTTCAAGAAATTACAAACTTAAAAAGCAACAACACAGTAATAGTATTTACTCCTGACTAAAGGAGATAGAAATAACATCTTCAGCTTTCCAATTATTGAGTCCATCACCCACAGTAGGAAAAATCCAAGCATCCAGATTGTAGTCTTCATCATAGTCTCCCACAACATTGATCTGATCTTTCATAACCCCTTGATTGGTGATACGAACAGCACGAGCACGACGAATAGCCTTCTGGGACTCTGCAGTGAAACCCAAACCAAATTTGTCAGACTTGTATGGGATATCAGGAAGCTGACCCCAAATAGTGCAACCACCTTCATCCACTACAGCTCTAGCATCGTTGAGGGAGGCCATTGCCATTGTTGGAGGTATTCTAGTGACCACAGGAACTTTCTTGGCAACCGGAGGAGCTACATAATCATTAACAATCCAGGGAACCACTTCAAATGTCTGACACGGAGTTTCAATGTATTCACCTTCCATTTCCAGATACTTGAAGGTATTCACATGGCTGACAAAGTATTCTTCTTCTCCATAGACAGTAACAACCTTTCCTTCCACCGGATATCTTAGCTTCTGATGTAATGTAGAGGTTACAGCACCTGCCCCATGGATCCAGGGACGACCAAGCAAACAAGAGTACGAAGGACGAATATCTATCACATAAAATGTAGCAGTAAAAACCTGAGAACCAACTTTGATTGGAAGATCAATTTCCCCATGCACTACTCTTCTAGAACCATCAAAAGCCTTCACCACAATATTACTGGGCTTCAGCACAGCATCTTCAGGACTCAGCTTATTTAGGACTTCCTTGGGCAACACATTCAGAGAGGAACCATTGTCTATCAATACATGTGACAGGGTAGTGCCCCTGCATTCAATTGAGATATGCAGAGCCCTGTTATGATCCCTCTTGGCAGGGGTCAAATCAGCATCAGAAAATCCTAACCCATTATCATAGGTCTGGTGGGCAACACAATTCTCAAACTGGTCAACAGAAATTGCATTGGGTACATGAGCAGTCTTCAGAAATTTAATCAAGGCCTTGGCATGAGCCTCAGAACATAATAACAAGGACAACATAGAAATCTTAGAGGGAGTATGCCCCAACTGATCAACAATGTCATAATCACTCTTGCGAATGATTTTCAATACTTCTTCCATCTGCTTAGAGAGATCATCAGCATCTGGTACATCAGTAGGTATAGGCTCAATAACAGGAACCTTGCCCCGAGCATCAGTGGTGGAGGTAGCAGCAGGAGTAACTGCATTCTTGGAAGTAACTGGAGGAGAGAAGACTCTTCCACTTCGTGTGATCTTACTAGATCCAGCAATATTATCAACATCAACAGGCACATCAGCTAAGGGCTCCTGCTTAACACCATGGATGTAAACATCAGACCCATAGTGCCAAGGCACAGCTTTATCAGACGTATACGGAATAGGACCAGGAGTGGTAATGACCATAGGAGCCACTCTGGTTTCAGCAACAACCTTCACAGGGCCTTCAGCAGTAATCTTGATTGGACCCTTATGAGTGATTTTAATGGATCCCTTTGAAGTGATTCTTACTGGCACTTTGTCAACCATATCAACCTCTTCAATCTTCTTACCTCTAGTAATATGCTCCACCATACTCTCCACAGAAGGTGGTCTCCTTTCAAACACTATAGTGTAATTATTCATGAGACGTTGAATCCCGTCCTTCAACCTCCAACACTTATCTGGATTATACTCACAATAGACACAATCTTCACGACAACCCGGAAAGAACCCAGCTTGTACTAACTTCTTCCTGATGACAGACAATGGTGTGGTCAACTCTGCAACTGAATAGATATGTAAATCTTCATCAATGGCATTGACAGTCTTCTCGTGATTTGGCATTGGAGCAGTAATCACATTTGGAGTACCCGGAGGGTCAAACTCAATCTCTCCAGCCTCAATCATATCTTGAATTTTGTTCTTCAAGACCCAGCAGTTATTAGTATCATGTCCCTGACAGTTTGAATGGTATGCACATCGTGCATTAGGATTGTACCTGGGAGAGGTAACATTAGGATTCTGAGGAGCCTCTTTCAGAGTAATAAGTTCAGCCTTCAACAAGTGTTGCAATGCCTGAGCCATTGACATGTTGATCTTCGTGAACTGTCTTCTAGCCCTCTGTTGGTTGCCCTGTGGCTGCTCTGGTGTTGTAGGAGTTGGATTTGAAATATGGACTGCACTTACAGACTGATGCCTTCTATTACGATCAGGTTGACCGTAAACAGCATTGGATTCTTTCTTCCCAGTGGGAGGCTTCTTTGCAGCACCTGATGAAGAAGTACCCACCTGAATTTTGCCACTCTTTATACCATTTTCCACGCGCTCTCCTGTCATTATCAACTCAGTGAAGCCAGATGATGAGCTTCTAATGAGATGACTGTAAAACGGGCCATTCAGCGTACACATGAACATATCAACCAATTCTCTGTCAGTTAAAGGGGGTTGAACTCTTCCAGCTAAATCTCTCCATTTCTGAGCATACTCTTTGAAACTTTCTTTGGCACCCATAGACATGCTTTGCAGCTGCATGCGAGTGGGAGCTAAGTCAGCATTGTATTGATACTGCTTATAGAAAGCTTCAGAAAGATCATTCCAATCCCTGATGTTGACACTCTCCAATTGATAATACCACTCCAACTGAGCTCCAGATAAGCTCTCTTGAAAAAAATGGATCCACAACTTCTTATCAGCGGTGTGAGGTTGAATTCTTTTGACATAAGACCTTAGATGCAGCTTGGGGCAAGAAACCCCATCATAAACAACAAAGGTAGGAACTTTGAAACCAATGGGTATGACAACCCCAGATATCAGACTCAAATCTTCAAAATCCAGCCCAGAAGACTTCTGCAATTCCATAGCATCCATTCTATCCACCAGCATCTTGAATTTGTCTTCATTAGGATCATGGTAGTAATTAGCCTCAGAATCAGAGTCCCCCATAGTGTTGTGGAGACTGCCTCCCTCTTTTTCAGACTCTTCAGATTCATAGTCTTCAACTGGTTCTTTGGTCTTAGCAAGACCTTTGAACCTTCTTCCCATGTTGATCAGGCCACCTGACCTTCTAGTCTTCTTAGTCTTCTTGGCCAGCAGTGTCTTCAATTCATCCTGCCCCTTGGTCAGGTTCAGGATCAGCTCTTGGAACTGTGCATTTTGTGTCTGGAGATCCTTAACTGTTTGTTCAAGAGCCATTGCTGAAATAAACAGCGAGAAGATGAGAAACATGTGCATAATATAAACCTGTGATGTAATGAAATGGTATGTGAATGCATATGCAATGTTTTCAAGGACCGCAGGATTTAAATTTGCTTAAACAAACAAGAAAGTAAACTTTTATTAGTAATAAATTTGTTTTGCCTCTTGGGCCTACAGAAATGAAATGAAATAAATACAAAAGATGGGGTTTTAAGTCTCCCATGGACGTTTCCTCTTTGTGTTGAGGTATGAGTTGAGATTCCGTTCCTCGTGAAGTTGCTTTGTTAGTTCCAGGATTCTTTCTTGGCTTGCTTTGTAATGAGCCTCGAAAGTATCCCTTTGCTCCTTCAATTGGATCCAGGATCTCTGTAAGTCTTCCATGTCAGTAGGCATGTCTGGGTGAAGGATGGTATAAGCAGTGTCTCCTTCAGCAACAGGTTCCATGGTAACTGGCAGGATAGCAGGATACGGAATCATGAGAGTCTGAGCACGAGATCGCACCCATCTGAGATAAGCTTCCATAGGAATAGTGTACTTAGGCTCTAGTGTCTTGCTGTCAACCCTGTTTACTTTTCCCCAGGCTCGTATGAATCTCTGACGGTAACCTTGAAGATCGTTGTCGTAGTCAAACACAATGCCCTGAATCAACATATCATGTGGACCATCACTCCGAGCGTAACCAAACTGTCGTAAAGCTAGAGAGGGGTTGTAGGTGATGCCTCCTCTTATGCCTAGAAGTGGCACATTAGGAAACTCCCCACAACGGTCAATGATAGTGACATTCTCCATAGATCTGGAGCACCAATGGATATCTGAATGAGAGAGTGACATAATTCTTTTGGACCACCTAAACCCTTGCTCATTCTTCATTACTGAGCGAGGAAGGTGAGAAATAAACCACCTAGAAAGCAAAGGTATGCAGCACATCAAAGTTCCTCTTGCCCTTGTAGTACGGGTATGAAGAGAATGTAGGATGTCTCCAAGCAATGTAGGCACTGGATTGTGACTCAGGAATATGTTGATGGCATGAACGTCTATGAACTGATCAGGATTGGGGAACAACGCTAAGCCATAAATCAATAAGGCTAAGATCTCCTCAAAAGCATCGTAGCTCATAGCCTTCAAGAACACTTGAGCCTTCTCTATCAACACCTTAGCAAGAATACCCTTGACTCCGCTTCTCGTTTCTAGAACAATGTCAGACTTTTTCAGATGTAGAGCTGCAGCAATAACCTCTGGTTTAAGCTCCTTCTCCAAGGCTGTGAAGGGTCTTTGATCAAGAGCGGGTATACCCAGAAGTTTAGAGAACTCTTCCATTGTAGGAACCAGCTGGTAGTCAGGGAATGTAAAGCAATGGTGCTTAGGGTCAAAGAACTGAAATAGGACACTCATCATGTCTTCATTGAACCCTGAAGTGACTAGATCCAATAGGTGACCATGTCTCTTGATGAACTGGGAATGATCAGACACTTGAGAAACCAACTCTTTAAGCTTAGCAGGTATGCCCACAAAGTTGATCCTGATGGTGTTTCTACGAGCAGAAGCCATGACCTGCAACAAAGAACAAAGATAAATCCTTTGGTCCTTGAAATGGTTAGTGAAAATGCTTATGCTTATGATGCATGATGATGTCATGATGTTATGCTCAATCACAAACATGTGGCACACACAAACAAGTCACACAATAGCCCTAAGTTTAGAGGCTTGCATGAGGTTCAAAGGTAAGTACCCTCCCCTGAAGTTAGATGGTTCATCCTGTCCTACAAAAGTAACCAGGTTCTAAGGGATCTCAATATCATTGATCCTTCACAAGGGTGGTTGTTCAGAAGGCAACTTACTTGCCAACCAAAACCTTCCAAGTTTAAGATCTCAATGAGCGTAGTATCGAGTATCAACCAACTTCAGTCTGCACCAAAGCCGGTTACCTCACTACTTTCTAAAGGCCAAGATGGGATAACTAGGGTTCTAAAAGTTAGTTAGTTCATTGACAACATATGGCAGCCTCATATTATCCTAAACTTGACTTAAGGAACATAAGCACCAACCAAGAAGTCACACTAACTATGGCCACCAGATCAACCTTATCGATATACGTCGTACAGTTTCCTTGGTCTATTGCCATTTACCTATGGTACACTAGATCCGGGTTAGGACCTTTCACACATAAGAGCCCAACAAGTAAAGTAAAGCAAACAAGGCAAACAATTTAAGTGATCTAATTCCTAAGGGTACCCCTCTTAAATTTAAGTCCCCAGCAGAGTCGCCAGTTCTGTAACACGGTGGGAGAACTGACTTTAGTTATGTTGCGGATAGCAAGAGTCGCCACCGACTTTTATTTTATCCAAAGGAAAGGCATAAAAGAACAGGAAAGACCTTTTAAAAGATTTTTGGGTCCGGGGGGTAGGTTATGTAAAAGGAAGGTATTAGCACCCTTTACATCCATGGTTATCCATGGGCTCTTAGTTACTTAGCTCACTTTGAATTGTTTTTGAAAAGATGAAGTGTGTGAATAGAAATTTTCATAAGAGTTTGATAATGATCCATGTACGGATGCGTAAAAAACTTGTGTTTGAAAATTGTTTGAAATTGTGAAGTGTTTGAGAAATTTTTGAATAGTGCGCAAGTAACTATGAGATACCTACCCTAAAGTTTAAGTCTTTCTGTTCTTTATCCTTTAAATGGTAAGATTATCCCTATTATTAAGGAATAGGTAGTCATTACCTTGGATGTGAGGGACATATGAAGGGTCATCTGTTTAATGAAGGCAACTGTAGGGTGTATTAAGCATTTTGGAGGGACTGTCATCATTATTCGGAAGGGACAAGATCATTACGAAAGGCAACCATTTAAGGGACTTGATCTTTGATTATGAAGGGACTAGATGACTTTTCTTTTAAGGGACTTTTGCTTTATACACCCTACTTGACCTTTTAATTAGGCAACAATGAGGAGTAACCCTAGAAAGTGAGATGGCGATCAAAGATCGACTTACGTGTGTGAGTGTTCAATTTTAAATATTTATCTTATAATTTAAATGATCTAAATTCAATTTTAAATACGAATAGTTTTCACTCCCTATTTTTACTAACCATGGCATAAAAAAAAAAAATTTAAATATTACAAAAAATTACATCCAGGAGCAATTACAAAAATAATAAAAGCAATTTAGAATAATAAGCAAAATAATAAATAAGCAAGAATAAATAAATAATTATAATAGGGGTTAGTGAAAATAATAATAATAATCACAATTTAAAAATAAAAGGGGGTTAGTAAAAAAATATCATAAGAATATAATTAAAAATACTAAGCAAAAAAATAATATAATAATTAAGAGATTAGATTTTAATATAAACAATTATTTAAATAAAAAATATGAACAATTAAATAATTATTATAAAATTTTGAATTATAAATTATACAAATTTGATTAATTTTAAACATGTTATGAAAATAAAATTATAATTATAAAATTATTTTAACAATTTTAATTATTCCTAAGCATACATTAACAATTATTTAAATGCAAAAATTAAGAATATAAACAATTTAGGTCATATGTACATATTATAAAAAAAATAGGATTAATTAAGATTATATCTAAAAAAAAATTAAATATATACATAATTAAAAAAATATTCATACAATTATATTTATAAATTTAAGGATTATAATAAAATTTTATTTACCAATTAAAATTATAAGCAAGAATTAAGGTTTTTTAATTGTTTAGAAAAAATAAATTAGGGTTTTGTAAAAATAATTAGGGTTTAATAGTTTATAAAATTGAATTAGGGTTTTTAAAAAAATATTATGATTACATTAGAATTTTGTAAAAAATAAATTAAACTTTATATACAACAAAATATAAATCTAATTATTATTATATACATGTTTTTTTAATTTTTAATGTATAATTATAAAACTAAGTTTAGAATTAGAAAACATTTACATATTATTTTTTTCATAAAATTATCTAAACATGCTAAACATGATTATAATATAATTAACAAAACAATGAAATAATTAAAAAAAAATTGAAACTTACCTGACTGGGTATTGAACCCAGAATGCCTTGCTTGACAACACCCATGCCATACCACCAGGCCAGCGCGCGCAGGTGAAAGGAAAGGGCCTCAAATTGGTTTTGTGCACTTAAACCTAAAAATCAGAAGAAAAAAAAAGAAAACAAGCAAAAGGCCTGGGGGATTCGAACCCAGGACCTTCATAGTAAACACACATACACATTACCATCCCAGCTAGGTGAGCGCGTCTGATAGTATAGTGGTAACAATATATAATATATGAAGCTTCCTGGTTAACCTGAAAAATAAGAAAAATTTGTACAAAGCCAGGATTCGAACCAGTGCCCTCAAGCAACACACACGCTGGCTTTACCACTGGGACAAGCGTTTTCTTGTGAAATAATAACAGAAAGAAATCATAATATTTTAAAACAATAATTTAAATATGAATTTCGCGCGCAGCTGGTCATCTTCCTCCTTGGATTACCTGCGAAAATAGCTAGGGATTTTGCTACGCGTTTTCCTGCGAGTTTCAAAATACAGAAACCTACGAATTTGAATATGCATCAAAACAGTAAAATTTCTTAATAATGATTAGAGTTTCATGATCCCCAAGGTCTATAGAGTTGTCCTATGCTCTTAGAATTTATTTATATTAGGGTTAGATCAAAGCCCCAAATCCATGGCCGAAACCCTAACAATGGTGGTTTCCTATTCCTGCATCGAAACTCAAATTACTTTGTCCAGAAACATTCACAAGCTCAATACAAACATCAATCTAGCATCAAAATTAATTTATATTACATGTATGTATGAAAACGAAAAAAAGATAAATGTCTCAATGTTTTAATTCGGTTTGAGTGATTCATGATGCTTTTGATGCAAATAAGAGTTGGGATCGCATCTGGGATGTTCAAGGAATGTTTCTATGTTCTCAAATTACCTTCAAATGCCCTGTATGATTGAAACCGAATTTGAGTTTGTGAAGGATTTTTTGGTTTGCAAACTTACTCTTGGGGAGGCTGGAAATCGTGGCTTGCATTAGGTTTGTGTTAAGTACTTATAGGATGATCAATTTAGGTCAAAAAGTTGGATAGTTGTGTAGAAGATTTGATCCAAAAAGATTCAAAAAGATGGCCTTTGAAAATCAAATTTTTTTGCATAAACACTTGCTATTTTGGTATGATTCTCATTACTCTTGTATCAATCAAGTCTAAATATAATTTAAGACCTTCTAGAAACCAAATCAAATTTAATTTTCATTATTTTATATTTTATTTGAATTTAAAATGATTTTTTAATATAAAAATCATAATAAATAAAAACAAAATGAATAAAATTATGAATAAATCAATTTAATTTCGTGCAAGATGTTTTGATATGGATTGGGTCATTATTTGGCAAGCCCATTTGGAAGAAATTGGTTTTAGACCTCCATTTTCATCATAAACCAACCAAAAATTTCCCAACTTTGCAAAGGCACATATCCTTCAATTTTAATGCTATGAGGGTGTTCTTGGACATTTTGAAAAGCATGAAGAGTCCTCTAAACAACCCCACTGATTTCATGTCCATATCATTTACCAATCTCAAGTTATGCCCTTTTGAAGTTGTTGACTTTTTGTTGACTTTCAAAAGGACCTATAATGTCTTAGCTCATACCTTCCAAATGAAGCATTTCTGGGCTTGGCTTGTGAGACACAAAGTTGTAGAGAATTCAATTTCCTTCAAAATGAGCTTTGGATGGAGACTTGGTGATGAAGTATGTGAAAGTTATGGCTGGTCAAAGTTCAGTTGACTTTTACTGAGAAAACCCTAATTTAGAAACTCCTGATTCTTGATGATCTAAAATATCCTTGATGAATCATGATCAACCCTTGATAAAATGATGAATTTTACTTCATATACTTGATGTTGGCAAAAAATCATGAAGTTTGACTTTGGTTTAACCACAGTTGACCTCAGTTTGACTTTTTAACTGCTTTGACTGATTTTGACTTATCTGATCATCTGACTGAGCAAACTTCTGAGAAAAGTCTTGAAACCCTTCATGGGGGTTCTTACACACATATAAGATTCTATGAAGCTCACTTGAAGTCTTGGAAGTTCATTTAGCCTGATTAAAGTCAAAACCCTGGCTTAGGATGCACTGCTTAGGAGGTGCATTGTCTGAGGGAATTGTCAACTCTTCTGACCAATTGTGAACTTTGTGAACCTTGTGAACCATAATAAAATGTCTTGTGAACCTCATGGGAGGTATTGTGAACCTTGTGAACCTTGTGAACCTCATAAAGTATCTTGTAGACTTCATGAACCTCGTGAAAGGTCTTGTAAACATTGTGAATCTTGTGAACCTTGTGAACCTCATAAAGTGACTTGTAGACTTCATGAACCTCATGAAAGGTCTTGTAAACATTGTGAATCTTGTGAACCTTGTGAACCTCATAAAGTGACTTGTAGACTTCATGAACCTCATGAAAGGTCCTGTAAGTGTTGTGAATCTTGTGAACCTTGTGAACCTTCTTAGCACACAAAGTCTTGTATTGTGAGGGCAAATTTTGGGGTGCAACATATAGCATTTGAGCATTCACAAGCATAATAATAAGATAAATATGAGATTAAGCATTAAAAAAATATGCCACTCGATAGACAAAAGAAAAATATTTCATTGATTGATTAATAAGGATCACAATGGATAAAAAAACTTAAACTTAAAGAGACTAAATAAACAATAGGACAACGAACATCAAGACCAAAACCACCCATAACAACAACAAAAAACCCATCACCATGAGTCAATCATCAAAATCATCAACCATTTCCACTCTATCGCATCTCTCCTTAGCCAGTGCATTTTCTGATCTAATCCTTCTTGCCATCTCCAACAAACCTTCTTTGGGAAATATTTCAGACAATACCCTTCCATAACAAATATATGATTTAATTTGTCTTCTTGAAACCTCAATAGAGTGTTTCAAGTGATTGACGATGGTTTTTGGTAAGTTGATCCTGAGGTGATGCGTCAGGAGATAGATAATTTTTTTGTCATGATGAGACAAAATGCTTCTGACAGTTGCTCATGGAAGGAGGTTGGTTAAAGAGAATTGAAACCACACTATGGAAAAAGGAAGGAGTGTGTTTGGGGTTATTGGTTCATACACGGGAGATGAGCCACCATGAAGAACAATAAACCTCTCCACCAAACCTATATTTAACTAATAGTCGTCAATAATGACTTCAGAGAAGGGATAATCTGTAACTTCAGCTATCGAGGAAGGTGTGATCACAATGGGAAGCCCATATATCTTTAACCAGATGGTGTTTTCCACATCACCAATTCTAGCATACTTCTATAATTCTTTCAGTAGGTTGGGAAAGATGGGACCATTTAACATGGAGTAGTACCCTGACCAAGGTTGAAGTTGCTTACTCTTTACAATGTCCGGTTCATTATTTTTAAGTCAATCAAGATACAATTGTTTTTCGAATATGACTTCTAAGGTTTCTTCATTTCCGAGAAAAGTTTAGGTAGACATTGGTATAAGAAGAATATTAACCAAGGGATTAACTGGTTGGATTGAGGATGAGAAGATGTGAATGAAAGGTTACGACTATTTATAGAGGAATAAGAATGGAGGAAAATAAATATGTATAAAGACTCGATAAATTTGAAACGACAAAATTTGTTATTTTCAAGATAAGTTATGAGTTCATATAATATAACAATAGACATACTTAGCTTAGAATATAAAAGGAGTGAGTACATTATACTATGAGGGAATATCAACATGTCATAAATAAGGATACTAATGACTGTAAGCTGAAGAGTGACAAAAGATAACTGACACACAATAAATGTTATGAAGAAAATGACTTATTTTCAAGAAACTTAATAGTCTCAAAAACATCTTATCATATTGAATGCTTAGAAAGGGGAATACATAAGAGTTTTAAATTTATTTCCAATATAAATTATGAAACCCAATGTGTTAATCTATGATTATGCGTGATCACAACTATGATAGGTGTCACACTTCATATCCACACGATCTCAGATGGAAGAGCAACATTAAATGTTGTAAATATTTACTATCCAAATAATAAATCAAAAGATTTTTCTTTTGGAGGGAAAACTTTCTTACTTATGAGACATTCATTTTTCCAAAAGTTCATGTTTCAGAGTCACACAAGCATCTGACTAGTATGCTTCTTATTGAAACATCTTCTAACTTGTAGAAGTATCTTTATCAGAAGTTCTAATAAAATAAGTCATAGATAAAGAAAACATTACCTTTGAGATTCTGAGATTTTTACGTTGATTCTTTACCTAAGTTATTCCCATTATGATTATGACTTCATATTATTCTTTGACAGAACTTCTGACTGCTTCATTGAGCCTCTTATTTCTTCAGAACATGCATTAGATACAGAGAAACATTTGTTGGTTTGTCTTCTGTCGTCACAACTTTATTAGAAGTTTTTTTGAATCATATTCTGAAATATATATGTTACTTCTGAATGTTGATCTCTAGTCTGAACACTAGAACCAATATTCTCTTCAGATAAGTTTTTTATTCTTCTATTCAAAATTATCCATATGACTTCTGAGAACATTCTTCAGAGCATAATCATCTTTTAAACTTATCCATCTTCCTTTCTGATGGTTTCTAAGCATTTCTTTTAATGTTTGTATTTAACTTGATCAACAGTGAAAAATCACATTCTTATCCTGATCTTCATCATCAGAACATTCATCTTCTTTCAAGCTTATTCTTCAAGAAGACTTACTTTCAGAAGGCCAATAATTTCTTAGCTTAAACATAAACTTCTAAGAAGTTATGTGCTTGAGAGAAATTAATTGACATCTTTTTGCTTCATCTGACTTTATTTCTTTGAATAGATACAGACCTTTAGCACATACGATAATCATCAAACCAATATGCATTTCATGACGAAGGTTTGAATGAAATTCTTGTTCTTACTGAGATGTTCTAACTTATTCAGAGTTAGTTCATCAGTGGTTAACAAATACTATTTTTCCTTTCTAAGGATCATAGCAGCTTCCGAGAAGAGTGTTTGCTGATTTCTTCATTCGGAATAATATCAGTGACTTCAATCTCTTAATTCTACTGAACAAATTTTTTCTAGAATCCATATAACATGAATTTCTGAGAGGAATTTAAGATAACATTCTGACAAATCAAAGTTTGTTCAACTGAGATGAATTCTCAAGTTAACAAATCTTAATTGTTTATGTTACTTATGTTTCTCTACATGACAACCATTAATACTAAGAAAATTTGAAGTATTGTAAGTTGCATCTTCTTGAATGTATTCCCGGTAAATCATATCCTTCCTGAATGAACTTCAGTTTTCTACAAAGCTTTCTAAAGGAAATACTATTCATGTTTTCTGCATTAAATCTTCTAACTGCTTGATCAGTTAGAATTTTAATCTCTTAACATATGTTTTGACTGAGAGGAATCATCTTTTGGAACTTTGAATTCCTCTGTTCATAATTTCTGGCAAACTTCAGCATACTTCAATCTTGAAGTCATCATGCTTTAGAATCATGAGCTAGCAATCTTTCTTCTTTACAGGAAGAAAATCCTAATGAGTTTTTTTATGATAAAGTCAAAGGTGGACTAATCTGGTTTTCGAAAACATCTCATACTCACACAAAATTGAACTTCAACAAAAAATATTTATTACTTTCTGATGATTTGAATCTTGAGCAAATACATTGTTCAATCAAGCGTATTCTAAGACTAGCATTCAACATATATTTCTCCTTATATGATGAATTTATCTTATCAACTGATTCTTCAATCTTCTTGCAAACTCCAACGGAGAAGATTTTGTTGTTGACAACTTCAAATTTCAAGAATCAGTGACTTTCTCAATGTAAGCATTTATGGTTTCACAATCAATACTCATGCTCATTCATTTCCAAATGAAGATTTGAACATATGAAATTGGCATTGCAGTTGTAGTGGAACATCACCTAGAGTATTTCTCGTAGAGAATTTGAATCTTTATCTCACATTATTAAGTGTTTGATATCCATCAATAATAGAACCGAAGCTCTGATACCAATCGAAGGTGTGAGAAAAACACAAGAAATGGGGGTTTGAATTGGTGTTTTCACTCTTAACTTTTTTGGTTTTATCGTTGTTTGTGAAATCATAAGTAAATAAAGTAAAGCATAAACAAGAGAAAGAGACACACAATATAGTATTGCTCACTTGAAACTCAAGTTACCTTCAGTCCACCATGCAAGGTGATTTTCCTTAAACAATGACTTAATCCACTATGATCAAACTGATTACAAGGATAAACATTACTTGTGACTAACTGCACAACCAACTAATACGACTTACAACATTGCATAACCAGCTGATGTGACTTCTTTGTGCGGCTACCTGTCGTGACTAAATACGTAATATCAATGTGACTTCCTTGCACAACTACCCGCTCTGGATGACAACACAACTAACTGATACGACTTATTACATTGCGTAACCAAATGATGCGACTTCACGCACCAAGACACATAGTCCTGAACAACACCAAAAAACTAACTCTTGAGCAAGCACCAAGACCCCAAGTCATGAGCAAGCACAAAAACACTAAGTTCTAAGCCTCCTTAAGTTCTGACTTTCACTTGGTCCTCAAAGGATTACAAATATAATGTTTGTAAGAGGGTAACATTTACAACTGTTTGCTTCTTACATAAGCACGAGTAAACACATTAACAACATTGATCAGAAGATCATATTATACACACTAAGAATATTACATTGTATTGCATCTCAAATAGTGTGGAGTCTTCATCTTAATCTTCAAGTAACTACTTCACGGACAACAACCCAAGCTTCTTGAATTGCTTGAAGTCTTTTTCTTCATAAGCTTTTGAAAGCTTAGTTGACCTTTGATGTAGCTCGGAGAATGACTTCTTTATCTGATTCACATAAGAGGAAAATTCTGGACAACAACCCTTGTTCTCTTAATTCAATTATCACATCAGAACACAACAATCAATTTTGGATTTGTAATTCAGCTTCGATGATCATCTTCTTGAATATCTGCAGCTTCACAAGTTTCTTGCAACATATGTAATTAAGCTCGTTTCTGAATCAACAACTTTTGCATAAGAAGGTTTCATAACCAATTGTCCATCAACCAATATCATCTTTTGGTCGCATCTTTATTTGAGTGTTGTTGACTTTAGTGTTGTTACTCACATAGTTGATTACCCAGTTGTTTTCAACAACGCTTGAGTAGTGGCGTTCAATTATTTTTCCGTAAATCTTCCACAACATCAACAACACGTGAACATTTCCTTATATAGCCATAAATAGATTCGTTGGAGAGCAGCTGGCTACTGAAAGGAATGTCGTTACACAAGGATGAAATAATATTGTCACATATGTACTTTCCCACAATATAAGGTTAGTGGAAAGGTTGTGGGATAAAGTATTTTTTTTATTGTGTACTATCCTTGCTAACAGTAACATTATTTTCTGATCTTTAGAGGCTTCTGATAGTAGTATGATTGAAGCATGAGTAGAGACATGATAGTTTGGTCTTTAGAATCTCAAGTCTTCGGTGTCTTCAGAACCTTGTCTTCAGAACTTCAGTACTTGCCTTCGAAACCCTTGGTTTTTAGAACTTCAAGTCTTCAGATTCTTCAGAACATCATTCCCTCATAACTTTGTCTTAAGAGTCTTCGACACTTGGTCTTCAGAACCTCAATCTTCATAATCCTTAAGTCCTTAGAACCTTTAGCACTTTGTTCAATCAGGATGTAAAGTCTTTAGAGTTCTTCAGCATCTGGTCATCAGAAGATGGTAACTTCAAAAACTTCGCTAGCTTCATAATCAAAACCACTCTCAGAACAACATCCACAAGAGCATTACAACAACAACATCAGGCATCTTTGGATCTTTCTGATTGTGATCAGATATAGAAGCATCCTTATTTCTTCAGCATGCTTGCGACTTTTGTTACACATGGTAACTCCCATATGTTCTTTCACAATCATCTGAACTATGTTTGTTAGATCTGATAACTTCACAATGTGATATGCACAGTAAACAAACATTAGAACATAAAGTTGTTCTTCCACAAATACTTCATTGTTATCATCAAAATATAGAGATAAGATGCATATACAACTTTTGTTCTTACAGTTGTTTTAGACATATGACTGATGTCAAGAATTTTTTTATGAATATTAAATCACATTCCACCAACTATGTCACTTTTGGAGATGGATAAAAAGGTGAAATAAAAGGTGTTGGAAAGATGGACTATGTTGGATAGCCTAGTCTTAATTATGTGTTATTTGTTAAAAGGTTGAATACAAATCTGATAAGTATTAGTCAACTATGTGATCAAGGTTTCAAAGTTAACTTTACTAAATCAGAAATTCTGGTTACAAATGAGAAGAACAAAGTTATCATTAATGGAGTGAGATTTAAGAATAATTGTTACACGTGGACTCCTCGAGAAACAAATTGTTTCTACACATGTTTGATAACTAAAGAAAATGGAGTGAAGTTGTGGCATTAGAATTTTGGTCATTTACATCTGAATGAGATGAAGAAAGTCTTGTCAAATGCAGTTTTCAGAGGTATTTCCAATCTAAAAGTTAATGAAGGAGCCTATAAAGTATTTTATTCCAAGACTAAAGTTATGATATAGTCTATAAATGTTGTTGTTGAAGCTGATATCAGAGAGAAGGTTGTAACATATGTTTATATACATGATTTTCTTAAAGATTGTGCAAACTCAGATGCTAATACTGAATCTACAAAGACTAAACCAGTCGACAAAGGATATTCTATCATAATTATAAAGGATCATTCTAAGAAGCTAATAATGGAAGGTCTAAATGATTGAGTAGTTACCAGATCAAAGAAAGCGGTGTTAAGAGCTTTATGTGTTTCAAGATTTGAACCCCAGAATGTTTAAGGAGCCTTAACTGACGAGTTCTGGAGCAATGTTATGCAGGATGAACTAGTATAGTTCAAAAGGAATGAAGTCTAGGATCTGGTGACAAAACCTGAAGGGACCACTGTTGTTGGTATAAGATGGGTGTATAAGGACAAGTTAGGTGAACAAGGTATGAATACCAGACTTGTTTCTCAAGGATACACTTAAATTGGAGGGGTGGAACATGATGAAACAACTTCCCCTTTAGTTAGATTGGAATATATCAGAGTGTTACTTTGAGCAACATGTTTGTTGAGGTTCAAGATAACTCAAATTTACTTGGATAATATTCTTTTTGGAGGAATGTCAGATGAGATGTTCCAACATCTTGTTAAGCAAATGCGATCTAAATTGGAGATGAAAGAGGTAGGTGAATTAACCTACTTTATTGGTATCCAAATCAATCAAGTAAAAATATTTCAATTCAGTGTTGGAAAATATGTTTTTTCTGGGAAAAACATTGAGTTCATGGTTCAACAAGAGACAAAGTTGTGTATTTATATTTACTGCTGAAGTTGAGTACATTACAGGAGGTAACAATTGTTCACAACTAATCTAGATGACAAAAATGTTGATTAAGTATAATGCAACACAAGATATCAGGACATCTTTTTGTGACAACTTAAGTGACATTAGCATTTCGAGAAATTAAGTTGAAAAATTCAGGGGCAAACCAATGATTTGTTTGTCAGAGAAATTATAGCAATTAATTTGGTTTAGGAATACTATTCAAATTTGGGTATGAAGTCAATCATTTCATACCATCATAAACGTCCTTTATGCACACCATCTTCATATTGTATCTTATTGCTCAAAACTCTTCATTATCCACCTAAGAGAAAGAATCTGATGTGTTAATCTGTTTTCGAATCTCAAGATGTCTCAACAACATTCCTCATAAGATTCTATCGAGAAGGATAATGTCTTCGCATAAAAAACTAAGGCTAAATATGTGAAGATAATGTTTGAAAAAGTAGTGGATTTTTCTCCATTCCCATGGTTCCTTGCAATGAGACTAAAGTGCCAAAGCTTGACAAACTGCCAGTAAGAAGACTGAAGAAACTTAATACATGTAATACTTCAAAAACTTTTGATTCTTTTTCTAACCCTAAGTCAGAAAAAGTAATTGTTTTAAACAAATATGAATATTAGAAGAATGATTGGTAGGATACTGCATGAGAGAAGTCATTTTTATATCCTCGGGACTACCAGGCCTCTTGCATAAATTAGACCTCCTACCATTGTGGCTCATTCTGAACCACATAGAGATTGAGAAAGTTGATGAAGTTAAGGGTAAAGATGAAAAGAATGTTGTTCGAGAACTTGGGGGTTAAGGTGACTGAGTAAGAAGGATCAGTTGGAAATCTACACACTCTTACTTCATTAGAAGATGTTGAAGGCGATGTTACAACATCACCTATGACAAAATAAGGTTCTACTAAGGGTCGAGGATCTAGGGATGCTGCTGAGGCAACAAGTGAGAAGACATCCGATATTGCTCAGGAACGTGTTATTAATGTTGAAGATTATCCCTCTGACAATGAGATCATTCCCAATACTCTTTGTCACAGTGTTGTCGAGAGGCTCAAGTGCAGGAAATGGAAGGTTATTGTTGTTGACAACACTCTTATTGAGAGCTCAAAGAAGACATCTGGTGTTGGCCATGAAAAACCCTGGAGAAAGGTTGTTACTATCTCCAAGAAAAGGAAAGTTGAATCTGACACTGAGTCAGATTATAATGTTAAAGATGATTTTCAGGACATCACTCATGTGAAAAGATCTACCTCAAAGAAGAAGTTTGTTTCTGTTCCTGAAGCTCCTTTGGACAATGTGTCATTTCATGTTATGGGAAATGTGGAAAAATGGAAGTATATCTTCCAAAAAAGGGTGGATTTGGAGAGAGAGCTTGGGGAAAATGTTCTTAAGTGTAAGGAGGTAATGAAGCTCAATGAAGATGTAGGGTTAATGAAGACTGTCACCAAGTTTGGTCCCTACTATGAGCAACTAGTTGAGGAATTTGTGGTAAACATCCTAGAGGGATATGATGATATGAAGAGCGCAAACTATAGGAAAGTTTGTGTCAGAGGAAATGTTGTAACATTTTATTCTGCTGTTATCAACAACTACCTAGGTAGATATGAAGAATCTCAAGCTGAGGTTGAAGATACAGATGATCATGTATGTAGAGACATAACTTGCAGACAGGTGAATAATTGACCTAGCAATGGAAAGTTGTTAGTTGGGAAGCTTAATGTGAAGTATGCAATTCTCCATAGGATTACTACTGTGAATTGGGTTCCTACAAATCACACATCCACCATCTCTATTGGTCTTGGAAGGTTTATATATATATATATACACACACACACACACATATATATATATATAAGCTGCAAAAAATATTATATTAACCAAATAAGGCATAAGTTATGCAAAGGGAGAAACACAACACCAAAATATCCTTATATGTATGTATATATGTATGTATGTATGTATGTTTGTATGTATGTATATATGTACAGATGTATGTATGTATGTATGTATTAAACTGCAAAAAATATTACATTAACTATACAACACCAAGATATCCTTAATATATATATATATATATATATATATATATATATATATATATATATATATATATATATATATATATATATATATATATATATATATTAAGGATATCCTGGTGTTGTGTTTCTCCTTTGGCGTAACTTATGCCTTATTTAGTTAATATAAGGCATAAGTTACGCCAAAGGAGAAACACAACACCAGGATATCCTTAATATATATATATATATATATATATATATATATATATATATATGTATATATATATATGTATATATATATATATATGTATATATATATATATATATATATATATATATATATATATATATATTATGGGTAAAGGGAGGAAATTCGACTTTGGTGCTTACATTTTTCATCAAATTCTGAAACAAGCTCTTTCCACTGCCATTAAGATGCCCATATTCTTTCCATATCGAATTTGTGGTATAATTCTTCATCAACATCCTCAGATTATATTGCTTGTCGACAGTGTAATGAAAAGTGAATCTTAATTTTACACCATAAATTCTTTACGAGAGATCATGTCCCAGATCTTATCACAATATATGTTCAGACATTTGGTCATGCACCTTCCAAAGAAGTTGTTATTGCTCAACTAAAGGAGAACTGTAAGGAGTTAGACAACACTATCAAGGTGAGTACTGCAAGGAAGGCCAAGCTTGAGCAAATGATTCAAGTTTTACTGCAAAAAAAGACAAGAAGGAGGAACCTGCTGAAGATGTTGAAGAAGATGATGGATCTAGTGATGATCACCTTGATGAAGAAGAGGAAGAAGATAATGATGAGGCTACTGAAGATGGTGTCTAATTGTAGTCCTTTTGTTTGTTGTGATTCTGGTTTTCTATGTAAGGGTTAAATTCTCAGCATATTTTCGCACCTCATGTGCTTTTTGTGTAACTTGCATTCTTATTATGTTGTGTTATTGATTTGGTGTTTGGTTATGTTACTTACCTTTTTCATATTATGACTAAAAAAAATGAGAGTTATTAACTATTCACTAACTTCTGGCTGTTATTGAGGGGCATAATCACTAACTACTGCTGTTGAGGGAGAGTTACTGACTGATGCATCTCTGAGTTTTTTTTATTGATTTATTTCCAAACCTATGTGTTATGCCTACTAACTTTTGTATGCTAGGATTATTTAGTTGTTTTAGCCAAAATTTTCCAAACGGGGAGATTGTTAAGTCTGCATAATTATGGTTGGCATTAATTTTTGTAAAACAATCCGGACATTATCATGAAGAATATCACGAACAATAACATGTTTTTCAAGATGTCGGATAAGATGTCCTAACATGCTTAATTCGACATCCTGACTATCAGTTGACAGTTTGAACTTAATTGTCATATGTACATATTACAAAATATTCTCTGAATATTATGTGATCCTAGCTGGCGTCCAAGATTGAAGATTTTTAGAGATTCAGTTTGTGATTGGAGATTTTTTGTTTTCTAAATATGCAGATATTTTAGGAAACTTTAGATTGAAGTTTTATTTTCTTGGAGAACAAGTTGCAGATTTCGTGCATAAGATTTGTTGCGATTTGAAGCCCAAAATCCAATATGAATTATAGTTATATATATGATGGATCAACCTTAATTGTATTGTAGAACATATATATTGTTTTTAGTGAGTTTTACGGTTTGTTGTTTTGTGAGCCTCTATTTATCGTGTTGATACTAGAGCTGGACTATTTTTATTGAGTAGTAAAATGTTGATCACTTTTAAGCTTTTAAGCATTGAGCGAGTGTGTATCACATGGTGATTGTAAGGGAAGTGAGCAGGGTCTCGTACCTAGAAGAGTCTTGGGTAGAAATTAAGCACGAGTAGTGATTAGGTGCGAAAATTAAACTGGAGATTGTTTACTTCAAACTAATACTATTTATTGGATTTACTTCCTGGCTTGGTAGCCCTAAGACATAGGTGTTTGTTGTACACTGATTCGGGTTAACAATTGACCGTGTGTTCTTTACTTTCTGCAATTCTATTACGTGTTTATCTTGTCATTGTGTTGAGTGCAGAGATCATGTCTCGACACCTCTAAGGACATCTGAGACTACCATACCAGAATTTCGACAAGGAAGACACTCACTTAGAGAGCCCTTAAGTGTTACAAAGTTCCTTGTGCCCACCAACACAATTATATATGCCTCATTCCTTAGCCCATTATCATTGTGAATGAGGCATAACCAAAATCTGCAAAATATTTTAACATCTGTCTCATGGGTGTGGCAGAACTGCATGAAAAATCAAGTTTTCATCTTTGTAAGTGAAAGAGATTTTAATCTATACAAAACAATAAAGAAAAAAATAATGTGGTTGCAATAACCATATCTTATTTGTTGTTTTTGAGTGACCGTGATTCAATATATTTAAGTTAAATCATTACTATAATAAGGGGAAATAATATTGAGATGTTTCAAAATGAAAATGATGAGTGAATGTTGAATACTTGTAATGTTGAGACATTAATCGATGACCAATAATCATAACAATATTATATAATAAATCTCCATTTAAACATAAGTACAAAAATTCAAGTTAGTGAAAATATAAATTTTCAGGACATTTTGTAGATAATTCACCTTATATTTGACTAAATTTAGTAAATATAAACTATTTAGTTAAAAAATTTAAATAATACACAATCTTATAATAAACAAATGATTTGCAATAACATGGTCACAATCTTTATGTCTTTAACCTGTAAGAGGTGTGTAAGTGGATCAGAAAACGCCAATTAATTTGTTAATCTGAATTAAACCAAATCTGGTTATTTCTGGCTCGGTTCCAAAAACGAGCCAAACCAATGAAATCAATGTGATTTGATTCGGTTCTCGGTTTTAGTGTTCAAGAACCGCCAAACTGATGAACTGAACCAACAACTATAATTATGCTCTAAATATTTTATTTCACCCATTATTAACTCATCATTAAACCCAATTTTTTTCCAGTCCAATCATTCTGCATGTTTGATTACATTTTTTTTCCTTTTAGCGAAACAAGCATCTAAAATTAAGCTCCAAAACATCGAAAGGATAAACCATAAGTCGCAAAATTTTGTTTTCACCAAACTATTGCTCTTGTTATCCACCATCATTGTTGATCTCTCTACCGTTATTCTGATATGTTATGGTCGCCTTCTTCATGTTCAAGTTCCTTTTTATAGGTTTCATGTTTTTTAAACTTTTGTTTTTTGTTTTTTCTTCTTCAACAAAATTACTTCTAGTATTGTTAGAAAATAGTTTTGATGTGTGTTTGAAGAGTGAAACATGTTAGTTTTCGTGTATTGAAATTTTGTATTGTTATTATTATGTTGTTGTGAAATCGGATGCCCTAGAAACAAAATATAATTTGTTTCTTTGGGATCAAGAAACTCACAAGGGTTAAAATTTATGAAAAACACAAGGATAACAACAAAAATTTGATTATAAACTGCTATTCTTTTCTTTCACTGTCAAACAAGATTACAAATATACAAGAATAACAAATAACCCATCTCTCTTGAATTAGGATTTTATCTTCCTATTTTTCCTTATACAAGATGTGAGACTATCATGCTATTTATAAGAAAACTAACACACTGACCTAATGAGATTTTTAACAGTTACCTGTTACAAGCTAACTTAGGGTACAAGCTAACTTAAACAATTTTGGGCATACAAAGCAAGATTCAATTCAACATGCTAACAAACATTGACTAATGCATGATATAACAAACTTAGACTACAACATGAATTGCTTTGACATTATCATATGAGCAAATTTTGATGACATGCTAAAACCAGAGTTCGATCCAATATCTCACAAATCTCCACCTTAGAACAAACTCTACAATATCAAGAAACAAACTAGTTTTCTTCATGCAACTTTATCAACTACATACAGTGGAAGAACTTGCAACTGAGAAATGTCGGTGATCATATCAACAACATTATGATATGTCGAAACCTTCAACACTTTGACTTCTTCACACTCGATTACCCCTCCGACGAAATGCAGTCTCACATCAATGTGCTTGGTTCACTTATGATAAGCTGAATTCTTTAGTATTAGTCAATGTGCTTGGTTCACTCATTGAAGGTTTTGCATGTCATCAAAGCAACACTCATTGAAGGTTTTGCAAAGGAGCTGGAACTTCAAAATGTGCTTGGTTCACTCATGATAAGCTGAATTCTTTAGGGTAATATATTTTGCTTCAGTGGTTGATAAGGCAACAACCTTCTGAAGTGTTTCATTCCAACTGATTTTTGTACCAAACATAGTGAACACATATCCAGAAATAGATTTTCTGGAATCCATACAACCTGCATAATCAGAGTCGACATATCCTTCGACTGCTGCTTTACTATCTTCAACCAAGGCTCTACCATAAATTATGAATCTATTAAGAGACCCATTTATGTTCCTTAGAATCAACTTCAATGCTTTCCATTGATCCTTTCCAGGATTCGCCATGTACCTGCTTACAAGACTTACTGCAAATGTTATGTTGGGTCTAGTACATACCATAACATACATAAAATAACCTACTATATTAGCATATGGAATGTTATTTATATAAGCTCTTTTAACATCGGTATCAAGACACTGATTTATACTCAACTTGAATTGAGTGTTTGTCGGAGTCACAACAGACTTTGAATTTGACATACCAAACTTTTCGAGAATCTTCCATAGGTATGCCTCTTGAGATAAGCATAATTTCAACTGCTTTCTGCCTCTTCGGATGTCAATCCCAAGAATCCTGGACGTAGCTCCCAGATCCTTCATGTCAGACTCCTTATTGAGTTCAGGCTTTACCCTCCTTACATCTTCAATGTTGCTACTTTCTATTAGAATATCTTCCACATAGAGCAACAAAACAACAAATGAATTACCAGGTCAAAGTCTGAATTAAACACAGTGGTCGAACTGATTTTTGATAAAACTTATGCGTGCCATGAACTTGTCGAATCTCTTATTCCACTGTTGATGAGATTCTTTCAGCCCATATAAAGATCTCTTCATTTTGCACACATAAGCTTCCTTCCCCTTTTCGACATACCCTCCAGGTTTCCTCATCAATATTATTTCATCTAGATCACCATACAAAAACCCAGTCTTCACATCCATATGTTACAGTTCAAGGTCGAACTGTGTCACCATGGTAAGCAACATTCAAATGGACTTGCGCTTTACAATAGGAGAGAACACATCATTGAAGCTGACACCTTCTTTCTCAATGAAACCCCTAATGACTTATCTTACCTTGTATCTCTTCGACGTCACTCCTTCGATTCCTTCCTTAACTTTGAAAATCCACTTACAACTAACTAAACTAGCTCCAACAGTTTTCTTGACCAGTTCCCATGTGTTGTTATCATGAAGATATATCATATCATCATCCATGGCCTTCATCCATTTAGTCTTATTTTGACTCCTCATAACTCACTTATAGTCTCTAGGTTCTTCGTCCAGAACCTCACCTGTAGAGATTAAGACATAAGTTATAAGATCTGCTTAACCAAGTTTTTGAGGTGGCTCGATGATTGTTCTCGACTTATCTCTTACCAGTAGGTATTCATCGATAGTTTCCTCAGTATTTTCAGCATCTTGCTCTTCTCCTTCGACTTCATTTGAGTTATGCACTTCAACTTCACTATGCTCCACCTCAATAGGAATCTCACCGTGTTCCATATCTTCGTCAACACCATCAGTTTTCTTGAAAGCCATCTCATCTTCATTGAAAATTACATCTCGATTAGTGATACACCTCTTGTGACATGGCTCAAGGAACCATAACCTATAAGCTTTGACTCATTATGGTATCCCATAACATGCATTCCATAGCTCTAGGTTCAACCTTGTCTTGCCTAATGTGAGCATAGGCCACACAACCAAATACTTTTAGTTTGTCGATATATGGTGGATGTCCTGACCAAAGTTCTTCAGATGCCTTCATATCTAACGCATTCGAAGGACATTTGTTTATCAAATATGTTACTGTCGAAACAACCTCATCCCAAAACACCTTTTTTAATCCAGCACTAGTCAATATGCATATAACTCTTTCCAAAATAGTTCAACTAAACCTTTCCGCCAAACCATTTTGTTGTGGAGTACCTGCAATAGTTTTGTGCCTTGCAATACCTGAGGCAACACAAAAACTATTGAATGCCTCATTGCACAATTTACGGTCATTGCTAGTTCTCAACCACTTTACCTTTCTGCCATTCTGATTTTCGACCAGAATGTTCCAACTTTTGAAATTCTCAAAAGTTTCATCCTTGCTCTTCTGGATGAATACCCATAACTTTCTGGAATAATCATCAACTATAGATAGGAAATACCTTACTATTGAATGTGATGGACACCTTGCAGACCCCCAAAGATCAACATCTATGTAATCAAGGGATTCATATGTTCTTTGTTTGCCTTTCTTGGACTTCGCTCTGCAAGATTTTCCAAGTACACAGGGTTCAAAAAATTTCAGTTTTTCGACTTTGTCTCCACCGAGCAAATTTTGTTTCCCTAATTAGACCAGACCTTTTTCACTGACATGACCCAATCTCATGTGCCAAATTTTTGTCTTCGATGACAGTTTCATGGATGCAACATTTGTCGAACCACTTACAACTTCAGCCTCAAGGGTATACAAGCCTTGTTTCTCCACGCCTCTCAAGACTTCCTTCGACCCCTTTATGACTCTTAGGATACTTTTCTCTCCTTGAAAGACATACCCATTCTTGTCAAATTCACCAAGAGAAACCACATTCTCTCAAACCATCTATATACCTGACTTCAGTCAATAACCTTTTTGACTCATCACGAAGCTTGAATCTCACAGATCCAATACATGCAGTTTTGTAAGCTTTGTTGTTTCCTAACAGTACTGATTCACCATCTTGATCACATATCTCCTCAAACAAATCTTTGTTTAGAGTCATATGCCAAGTGCAACCTGAATCCATAATCCACTCCTTTCTTGAGTTGCCACTTGAAACCACAAGAACATCATATGAGTCGAAATCATCTTGAACAATGGTTGTGTTTCCATTATCCTTTCCTCCATGATATTTCAGGAATTCAGGTCATACTTTTCGTATATGGCCCTCATTCTTATAGTGATAACATCGAATGGCAGACTTGTCACCATTATAAGACTTCTGCTGACTTTTACCTTTCTTCTTATCAAACTTACCATCCTTTCGCAAGAATTTTCCCTTAACAACCAAACCTTCACCAACTATCAGATGTTTATGCTCCTTTCATTTGTTTAAGTCCTTAAAGTACAAGGTTGATTGAACATCTTCAAAGGTCAGCGTCTCACTTCCATACAAAAGAGTTTCTTTGAAGTGATCATGTGATATGGGCAAAACACACAAGAACAACAAGGCTTGATCTTCATCATCGATCTTCACATCAATATATTAAAGATTAAGAATCAGCTTGTTGAACATATCCAACTACTCAGCCAACACTCTGTCTTCCCTCATCTTGAATGAATATAAAGCTTGCTTCAGATAGGGTCGATTCACCATCGATTTGGTCATATATAAACTTTCAAGTTTTAACCATAACCCTGACGCATTCGTCTCCTTTGATACTTGTCGAAGAACCTTATCACCAAGGCTCAACAATATTGTGTCGTGGGTTTTCTCTATCATGGTCATCTTTTCAGTTTCCGTAAACGCAACGTTCATGGTCATCGCTCCCTTCAACACTTACAAACAACCCTATTGAACTAGTAGGGCTTTCATCTTCAAGTACCACAAACCGAAATCGTTCAATTCGGTGAACTTTTCAATCTCATACTTTGTTGAAGGAATCTTCTTCCACGCTCACTGCACCAATTTATTATGAAATCGGATGCCCTAGAAACACAATATAATCGGTTTCTTTGGGATCAAAAAACTCATAAGGTTTAGGGTTTGTGAAAACACAAGGATAACAATAAGAATTTGGTTATAAACTGTTATTCTTTCCTTTATACATCAAACAAGATTACAAGTATACAAGAATAACAAATAACTTCTCTCTCTCTCTCTCATTAGAATTTTATCTTCCTATTTTTCCTTATACAAGATGAGTGACTAACATGTTACTTATAAGAAAACTAACACACTAACCTAATGAGCTTTTTAACAATTACCCATTACAAGCTAACTTAGGATGCAAGCTAACTTAAACAGTTTTGGACTTACAAGCAAGACCCAATTCAACATGCTAACAAACCTAGCAATACTGACTAATGCATGTTAGAATAAATTTCGACTACAACACGAATTACTCCGACATCAGCATGAGAGTAAACTTCGATGACATGATAAAACTAGAGTTCAATTCAATATCTCACATACGTTTTATTTGTTAAACTTTCAACTCCCTTTCCAACCTTCTGATGCCAAGCGCCAACTTTTATATTATGATATAATGGAAATCATGTTATTGTTTCGTATGTATTAAAAACAACTTGTGATTTATTTGAAAAAATAGAGCATGAAATAAATTACATGAAATAAATTATAGCATAAAGTAAACCAAAAATCCAATAGTTGATAATAAACTATTGTGAATATAATGTTTAGAAAAAAAAATGTAAATCGATCAATAAAACAAAACCAAACAAAACCAAACCATTTAGTCTGGTTTGGTTCCATTTAAAAAATATATATATACTAAAAATCGAATCAACCAAACCGATGGAAATATCACCGGTTCAAACATTTTTTGTAACATCCCGAATTTTTTCTTCATGGCATTATTAAAAAAAAATATATTTACTCTAAACATAAATAAATTATCAAATATAAACATTATATTTTAAATGAAATTACATTTACGATAAAAATCCGATTTTGTAATCCCGCAATCACGTAGAAACACAACATCAAGCTCACTTCATACCTTTAAATTTATTGTACCTAAATGATATTTGTACGGGGTCAATCTTCTATCATCCATATCAAATTAAACAAACGATATTATAAAATAAATCATACAAACATGAATGCCTATAAGAAAACAATCCACAAAATCATTCTTTTATAGTTATATGCATGCTCTTATAATCTAAATGATCCAAAATCATTTATAACTAATCCAATAATTGAGAAATCATATATTGTTATAATTTAATCAATTAATCGAACAAATTCACCATTCTTAAAAAATAAAAAATAAAAGATCTAAATGCTAAAACAAAGAGTATCATAAAACAAATATAAAATTGAAAACAACAAAAAGGAATTATAACTTTAAGATCAATTTGAATCGATGCCAAAAGATATTCTAAAATAAGAATGGCTATATGATATTTTATATTTATTAATTTTAAAAATACTACAATTATCTTTAAAACGAAAATAAAGCACAAAGCCCGTCTAGCTCAGTTGGTAGAGCGCAAGGCTCTTAACCTTGTGGTCGTGGGTTCGAGCCCCACGGTGGGCGAATTTAATTTTTTTTCCATACAGAAAACTGCATTTGTCTTGTCTGTTCTTTCCATCTTCGTACAAACTTGGCCCCACATTTTGTTAAATGGTTTTTCTAAATAACAACCCCCTCCAAAATTATATAATCAATAAAAACAGTTTTTAAAATTCTTCTTAAAAACTGTTTTTTATTTTTATTTTAAATTGATTAATAAATCTGTTTTTAAATAAAAATAAATACAACACAACCAAATAAAATCCAAGCATGTTTAATTTAATTTTCGGAAAGATTTATAGAGGTCATGGTGTGTGTGAATTTTAACCAAAGTTAAGATAATTATGCTCCGTTTTATAAATTTTATGGTTGATTAAGTGAATGTTATTTTGACTATCATAAACAACACACATTTTTCATTGATTTCTAACTCTATATTCATGTCTCTCAATCTTATGACTTTTTTGAAGTTTTTTTTACCCTTCAACAAAGACAACAAATTTCACATGAATAAAAGATAATGCAATTACATATTTTGATTGGTCTTCAAACTTATAGCTGTCGGAAACTATGTAAACACAAATTTTGATAGTGATTTTCTTGTGTCAGTGTTACTTTGTGTTAAATTGTAATTTCTTGTGTCGAAGTGTCAAACAAGGGTGTATGTCGAAACAAGTGTTTCACACAGATTTGATTTTGATTCTATTTAGATTTGTTTTAGATCTAGATTTGATTTGATTTGATTTAGTTCAAAATATGTATTTTTGGACTTTTATAGTTTTTGAGTTTGTCTTGAGATGCAAGCAAACCTAACTCTATAAATAGAGAGTTTCTCTCGTTGTATCAAATAGAACTTCAACACATTGTATTTTTCTCACATAATTCTGCAGTTGTAGAGTGAAGAATAAAGAAAGAAAGTCCCACAGTTTATGGGCAACAACAACATTCATCTTTCCCAATTTTCTCAAGAACCCTAACTTTTCTTCTCCTCTATTTTCTTCTTCTTTCTTCTGTTTTACTGCGTGATAGCTACAGAATTCCCATAGGTTTTGGGTTAATTCCAACATCTGGTATCTAGAGCTCCGGTTGAGAGATTCAAGGGCAAGAACGCGATGTCGATGAATCATTCGAATGGACATTTTCCAGCAAGTCTTTCGATTCTCAAGAAAGATAACTATAAGAATTAGTGCAAGCAGATGAAGGTTGTATTTTGTTATCAAGATCTTTGGAATCTTGTGAAAGAAGGAGTAGCAACGCTTGCAGAAAACACGACGGAAGCGGAAAAGACTGCACACAGAAAATTAAAGAAGGAAGATTATAAAGCTCTCTCTATAATCCATCAATGTGTTGATCCAGATAATTTTGAAAATGTTAGTGATATTGATTCTACAAAAGAAGCATAGGATATTCTTGAGAAGTCTTTTGGAGGTGCGGAAAAGGTGAAAGAGGTGAGGTTACAAACTCACAAAAGGGCTTATGAATTGCTTCATATGGAAGACAATGAAAGCATTACAGATTTTTTTACAATAGTTAGGAAACTTGTGAATCAAATCAAAGTATGTGGAGAAGTGTTGACGACGAAAGCAGTAGTCCAAATATTTTGAGATCGTTGGCTCCAAAGTTTGACCATGTGGTAGTACCCATAGAAGAGTCGAAAGATTTGGCGAAGGTAACTAAAGAAGAGCTTCAATGGACACTTGAATCTCATGAACAAATAATGGCTGAAAGAGAAGCAGACAAGTCGAAGAGTGATGTGGCTTTGCAGACGCAATCAACAAGAGATAGGAAAGGCAAAGGAAAGGTGTTCGACAACAAAGACAGAGGTGTCTATAACAATTCGACTAGTCAAAATCAGCAAGAAGCAAACTCTTCGAATCAGAGAAAACCTTGGAACCAAGGTAGCCAAAGAGGTGATGTTGTAGGCAGAGGAAAAAATGGTGGTTGAAAGCCAGACAAAAGTAACATTTAATGTTTCGATTATCAAAAGTATGACCACTATTCTAGTGGTTGTCCAGAAAAGCAAAAGAATCCAGATTCTGATACTAAGTTGGCGAAGCATGAAGAAGAAGAGACGATGCTGATGGTCACAACAAGAGATAAAGAGAGATTCCAGGAACAATGGTACTTGGACTCAGGATGCTCATCACACATGACTGGTAGGAAAGATTGGTTTGTCAACATGAAGCCCTCAATGAAGAACACGATGAAATTTGCAAATGACAATACTCTAGCAGCTGAAGGTATTGGTGATGTTCTGATTAAGATGAAAGATGGAAAGAGGTCAATAATTTCCAATGTTTTGTATATACTAGGCATGAAGAACAATTTACTAAGTATAGGGCAATTAGTCAAAAATAACTACAAGGTGTTGATCGAAGACAAGGTAATGGGAGTCATCGACACAAGAGGAAGGTTGATCTTGAAGGCTCCAATGTCTCAGAATAGAACCTTCAAGATTGAGCTCAATGTGATGCAGCACAAGTGCCTTGCAAGTGAGGCAAGCTGATATGAATGATTATGAAACTATAGACTTGGGCATCTCAATTTCAAAGACATCAGAGATTTGAAGAGAAAAAAATGGTTTCAGAATTTTCCAGAAATCGACATCCCAAACGAAGTGTGTGAAGAATGTGTTCAGTCGAAACAACACAAGAATAGCTTCAGCAAGGATGTAGGAAACAGGTATAAGGCAATTCTTGAAGTCATATACTCTGATGTATATGGTTTTATCCAGGTGGATTCGATTGGAGGTAATGGGTACTTTGTCACTTTCATATATGATTTTAGTCGAAAATTGTGGACTTACCTGACCAAGAAGAAAAGTGAAATGATCGATGTATTTGAAGAGTTTAAATCTTTGGTTGAAAGACAAAGTGGTCGAAAACTCAAGATTTTGAGGAGCGATGGTGGTGGAGAGTATGTGTCTAAAGATTTCGATGCATTATGTGTAAAAGAAGGGATTGTGCATGAGGTGGTGCCACCATACACTCCACAGCAAGATGGAATTGCAGAAAGGAAGAATCGAACCATCATGAACATGGTGAGAAGTATGTTAAATGGCAAGCATCTACCCAAAGAACTATGGGGAGAAGTTTTGTCGACTGCAACGTATATTTTAAATAGATGTCCAACGAAGAAGCAAGAAGGAGTTACGCCAGAAGAGTGTTGGTATGGTGTCAATCCTAGCTTGAGTCATCTGGAGGTATTTGGATCTATAGCACATAAGCATGTGTCAGATTAGTTGAGAATGAAGCTTAATGACAAGTCTATTCAAATGATTCTGATAGGATATCATTCGATTGAAGGTTACAAGTTATCCGACCCATTAAACAAGCAAATTGTGATCATAAGGGACGTGATCATAGATGAGCTTAAGGAATGGGATTGGACTGAAAATGTCAAGAAAGATTCAGTTGAAATATTATGTGAAGAACCAACTAGTGAAGTCGAAAGAGATGTTCAAAGAGAAGAAGTTAGAGGTGAAACAGGCCCAAGTAGACCTTAAAGATCAAGACATATGCCTGCAAGGTTGCAAGAATTTGTGATTACATCAGATGATGTGGTCGATGAAGAAGGTGAGCAGGTAGATTATGATTTCTATGCAGATGTAAAACCTGTCAATGCAACTGAGGAATTGAAAGATTCGAAGTGGGTAAAAACAATGAATGAGGAGATAAAGTCCATTGAAGTTAACAACACTTGGTCACTTGTCGAATTTCCTTAAGACAAGAAAGCAATTGATGTGAAATGGGTATACAAGGTGAAGTTGATCCCATAGGGGATGTGAATCGAAACAAGGCGAGACTTGTGGCAAATGGTTTTCTTCAGAAGGAAGGAATCGATTTCGACGAAGTATTTTCCCCTGTTGCTAGGATCGAAATAATCAGGTTTGTTGTTGGTCTACCAAACATGAACTACTGGAAGATTGTAGACACCCCAAATTTGCCCTCACCCATTCACACCATGGCTTGTGATCATTTCATATGCATAAAACACAATCATAGCATCTCATATCACATTTTGATTCATTGCATTGGTTCTAAGTCATCTGCATCTAGGGTTTGTGATCTGAGCAATCCAAGAGCTTCTTGAGCCACTCCAAAGGTCATCAATCACTTAAAAGGGATCCATATGTGTTCAAGTATCATATTATATCCTCTCAAAGCCAAGAATGCCAAAGAATCACAAGAATTGGGATTGGTGTGGAAGCAGAGCCAGGCTTGACTGCACAGTTGACCTGAAATTAGGGTTTTGGTTTCAGAGGCCATAACTTCAAATTTGTTGGTCATTCTTGTTTCTATTGGTCTCTATATGGTATAGAGAGTATGCAAATCAATTTTCATGAAGAAATTCCATGGGGAAGTCATCTGATCAAGAGTTGACTTTCTGGACAAGTCAGTACAAAATCAGGGCATCTGAGGCCCCCAATGACCCAACCAAGGGGTGATCTTCATCATTTTGAGTGTATATGATCTTTATTTGATCATGGAAGAAGTTGGAAGTTCACAAAATTCAAGAATTACAAGTTTTTGCAAAGTTGACTTTTTGGGGCAAGTTTGACTTTTAAGGAATTTGTCATTTTAGGCAACTTTTCAATCCTTACTTTTTGGTCCAAAAATGCTTCAAATGGAAAAACTTTGGTCATGAAAGTTGTAGAATAGATCTTTCCCTTTTCAAAAAGTACAAGAACATGACCTAATTCATCTTGGATCAAAAGTTATGGTTCATCAAAGTTGGCAAAAATCACTAAAATTCAAATTATGCACCAAATGAGAAACTTGCAAAATCTTGTACCAAGGCAATTTGTGACTTCTAATTGATGTAAAACCATTACACAAACATCACATGTGACCTAAAAATCAGAATGGGCCAAGAGTTTCTCATTTGTTTGGCCTTTGGAGCAAGATATTTTCATGAAAAGCAAAAGCAAAGTCAAGTTGCAAAAGCTCATGATCACTTCTCATCCACTTGCTGCCTTGGATGCTGAACCACCCTAGCCTTTCCCCTCACCATGTTGCGCAGCCCACAGCCTTTGTACTTGGCTAGAACAAGACCCATGTCTTCTCTTACACAAAGTTGACAATTTGCAAAAGTAGCTACACCTATCACAAAAGGGCATGTCACATCTTCTGACCAATCAGCATTGTTTATACAAACAAATGGCAAGCCAAACAACATAACAAGCAAGCCTGAAACCAGCAAGAACAACACATTCTCATTTTCACTCTCAAGAGCAAAAGCCTTCTAAACTCAGAAAACAAGCCACAAACACTTAAACAAACTTCATAGATCAACTCAACTCATCATCCTGGTCACAAAGCACCCCTCACCCTTGCCTTAAACTGCCTGAATCATAAACACGATTCTCACCTGAGCTTGAGCAGAACCTGTTCAAACTCTCAAACCAGCCAGCACAAACTCCTTCTAAGCATCCAGACATCATCAAGGGACCAAAAGGAGTGGATTGCATCAAGAGGAGAGGCCAGAAAGCTGCAAACTGAAAGCTTCAAAACTCAGGTAGCTCAAGAACTTTTTTTTTCCATAAATGATTTTTTAAGTTCTTAATAGCTTCTACATGCTTCCCTGATCATGAATATGTCGTTGGTTTTGAAAATGGTGAAGAGATGAGTATGTATGCAGTCTCTGAAACTTTTTGCCCTAGAACTAGTTTGATTCGATTCTCTTTGTTTAGGAAAGATAAATGTTGTTTGAATGGGGGTTTTGATTCGTTTTTGAGTGGGGATCATTTCTGTTTAATTAGAATTTGTTTTAGATGCGTTTAGAGAGAGTTTGAAGTTTGGAGTGATCGGAGAAGATGACCGGAACACTGTTCCGGTCACCTGAGAGTCATTAAGGCTGTGATTAGGGCTAATTAATTAGGGTTAGTGAGTTTGAATGTAGGCCGTCCAGATGCGCGCCTAGTCAACTCCCGCGCGTGTGACTTTGAATTCAGGCCTTAGGATCTGTTGACTTCTTCAATAATTCATTTAATTTCATTTTATTTTCATTTAAATACATTTGTTTTCCATAATTTATTTAAAATAGCAAAACCTTTTCAAAAATTCTGAAATTTTTTATACAAGTTATTATTTAATTTCAGAACACAAAAATATTTTTATTTTTATTTTTGGCATTAAAAAAGTATTTTTAAATATTTAAAAGTTTCTTATTAATTAATTAATGGGAATTAATTAATTAAAAATACTTTTAGGTATTTAAAAATCACCAAAAAATTCATGAAACCTTTAAAAACATTTAGAAACATTGTCCAACCTTCAAACCAAATTTCTTTTTTGATCTTGATGCATTTTGAGAATTTTTCATGGAATTAAAATCATTTTGATGCATTATTTTGATCCAAACTTTCAAAAATCACTTCTGCCTAACCATGATGAGTTGGACTTTGGTTCTTTTTGCATTGCATTGTGTTTAGAATGTAGTTTGTGAGATTAAATGGCCATGATTTGATCCTTCATTTTCAATTTTTTTGGTAATTTTCTTGTTAAGGAACCCTAAAACCCTAGAAAACTTAGGAAAATCATAACTTGAATTTGGTTAAGAGTTGAAGCTTCTCCTTTGGGCAGTGAGTTAATATAGGGTTAGGGATCTTTTGATTGCATTTTCAATTTTTTATCTTATTGTTTGCTTCTGATTTTGGTTTGTGTTTGATGCTTTGATCATAAACCCTAATTTGGGCTTCCATATGCATCCATCTTGCATTTGCATTCATACCTTGACTTGCCATGACATTTTATGCATCCATGTGATTCATTTAACATCATAAGACATATTGAAAGCATGCTTGATCATTACATCTTGTATTTTCCATGTTGTATGCCATTTGCCCTTCATAACTTTTCATGTATGTTCATGTTTCTAAACTTGCTTCATTTGCATCCATGAGCTTGTATGATCATCTCCATGTGTTGTTTCATGTTTGCAGCCCCTCATAGCATCATTAGCATCATGTATGTGCTTCTGGTTTTGTCTCCCATCATGCCATTCCATCCCATTTTGCATTGCATTGCATTTCTTTTCTAACTTTTCAGGTGGTAAGTCACTTTGAGAAGTGAATTTGCCTTCACTTCTCATAACTTCTCTTCATCCCTTTCATGCACCCTTGCTGCATTTTATTATGTGTTTGAGTTTGAGCTTGCTCATTTTTCTTCTTCTTACTTTCTTTCTTCAAGTGACTTGACTTCTTGAGTGAAGCAAGTTACTTTGCTTCTCCTGGTCCTTTCATCTGCTTCCTGGTGGTTCCATTGAAGATTTCTCTTGTTAACCTCACAAACCTTAGGAACAACCAAGCATGACAATGATTAGGGTTTTGATTAGTCTCCCCTCTTAGTTTTACCTTTGTGTCTCTTTGAGTCTTCTCTTCTCATCTCATAATCAAGGACTAAACCCTAAAGGCTTTAAGGCTTTGTGATTAAGCTTATGCCTGCATCCTTCTATTAGGATGGAGTGTATAACTTTAATCCTAAGTGTTAAACCCTTAATGTGTTTAACTCCTTTAATCAATTCACATAATAACCATCAAGACATCATACTTGTAACTTGGGCCTTGCATTAGGGTTCTAATTCTTCCTTAATTGGTTAAGAAGGACTAACCCTAGTGTTAATGGACAAGTCCCCCTCAAGTTGTCTTACAAACCATAAAATTCACTTCATCATCATACCATTAATTAAAATCCACTTAACCAAAGGTTTGTTTTGTCATGAGTTTAATCCCTAATCATGGATTAAGTTGAGGAGCTTTCCTCAGCTTAAACATTCTCATCTATTATCCTTCTATTAGGATGGTGTAATGAGTCTGTTTAATCCTTGATTATGGCTTAACCTCATTACTTAACACTAAACAAAAACACCAAAAACATCTAAATAATCACAAGTAGGTTAATGATCTTAATCCTGCATCAAAGGTGATTAAGTGTGAGAAGCTGACTTCACACTTAGGGTATTCTCATTACCCCTAATCAGAGGGAAGATGTGATGAGTTTACTAAATCCATTGGTTTAGGCTTAAACTCATTAACTTATGACAAATTTTCAAAAGCAATAAAAGACTGAAAACACAAAAACAAACAATAATCGTCTCCTCCGGGATTCTTTTCTCATCTCATTCACTCACAAACGAGAACTTGCTTCTTCCGTCTAGTGCAAGACAGTTAGCACCTGAGCCAGACAGGTCATACACTTGAGCATAGACAAGCAAGCAGTTCACAAGTCAATCCATCCTTCAGTCTCTTTGGGTCGAACTACGGTGTTCTGACTTCCTCATTGCACGAGAGGATACGTAGGCATAACTTAACAGTTATCGAACAAAAGTCTTTGTACATTCCCCCTCTTTCTAGCCTTATTCTTTAAGCCTCATAATCTTGAGCAATTCATTCTCATTCTTACACTGACACTTCACTTATACACTTCACACTTCTTTTACACTGACACCTGTACATCCTTTTCCAGCTCTTTGATACACAAATTGCACTGACACTACCCCTTTAAAACACAAATCTTTTAAGCGTGGATCCCGTCGAGAACGGCGGACAATCTGGGTGCTAACACCTTCCCAGGTTGTAACCAACCCCCTTTCTCAGTCTCTCTGGTTTGCAACCGTCTTATCCATCTTTTTCTAGGTCTATGCAGCATTACCTTTCCTCCGGGATAAAAATGCCTAGCTGGCGACTCTATTCATCTCCGGTGAGTTCACTGCTGTGTGTTCTCATTGTCCCTTTCGCCGACCGTTCGCGTCTGTACCCCTTTTGACCCTGTGTCATTTGGTGGGAGCGACAAAGATGTGTCAGATGGATGTGAAGTGTGAATTCCTAAATGACCCTTTAGAAGAAGAAGAAGATTATGTTGCACAACCAGCTGGGGTTGTGAAACAAGATGAAGAGAGAAAGGTGTACAGGCTGCATAAAGCCTTGTATGGACTAAAGCAAGCTCCAAGATCTTGGAATAAGAAGATAGACAACTTTCTAAGGGAGAAGGAATTTATGAAGTGCACAACTGAGCATGAAGTATATGTAAGAAGAAACAACGAAGAATTGCTTATACTATGTCTCTATGTTGATGACCTGTTGATAACAGGAAGTTGCAAAACGGAGATCGAAGATTTCAAACATGACCTAAGTGAGAAGTTTGAGATGTCAGACTTGGGAAATCTCTCATATTTCCTTGACATATAATTCTACAAAAGTGGTAGAGGTTTGATGCATCAAAGAAGATATGCATGCGAAATAATCAAGAGATGTGAGATGCAGGATTGCAACCCAACTTCGACTCCAGCTGAGCCTAAATTGTAATTGTCGAAGGATTCAAAAGAAAATGATGTCGATCCAACCCAATACTGAAGACTTATTAGGTCACTTCGATAGCTTTGTCACACAATGCCTAACTTAACATACAGTATGCGTATGATGAGTAGATTCATGCAGAAGCCAAAGGCATCACACCTAAATGTAGCGAAGAGGATACTAAGGTATTTAAAAGGAACCCTCGACTATGGCATTTTGTTTCCAACAGTTGATGAAGGAAAATAATGCAAGTTAGTGGGATACACAAATTCCAGTTGGTATAGTGATGCTGAGGATCAAAAATCCACAGTTGGATATGTGTTTATGTTAGGTGGTGCACCAGTTGCTTGGAGTTTGATAAAGGAGCCAGTAGTGGAATTATCATCGTGCGAAACAGAGTATATAGTTGTTTCTCTCTATGCATGTCAAGCAACATGGATGGTGAATCTGGTTGAAGAGATTACAACAAAGAGTCATGGAGTGATTACTATGAAGATCGAAAACATGTCAACTATCAATTTGGCGAAGAATCCGATAGTGCATGGTCGAAGTAAGCACATCGAAATGAGGTTCCATTATCTTCGAGAGTAGGTCGCATATGGGAATATGAATATGAAACACTACAGAACTGAGAATCAGATTGCAGGTATTATGACAAAAGGAGTGCAGGTCGAAGTATTCGAGAAGCTAAGATCTATGATGAATATAGATAGCTTAGACACAATGAATTAGGTGGTGTATTAAATTGTAATTCCCTGTGTTGAAGTGTCGAACAAGAGCGTGTGTCGAAATAGGTGTTTCACACAGACTTGATTTTGATTCTATTTTGATTTGTTTTAGATCTAGATTATATTTGATTTGATTTAGTTCAAAATAGGTATTTTTGGGCTTTAATAGTTTTTGGGCTTTGTCTTGAGATGCAAGCAAACCTAACTCTATAAATAGGGAGTTTCCCTCATTCTATCAAATAGAACTTCAACACATTGTATTTTTCTCACATAATTCTGCAGTTGCAGAGTGAAGAATAAAGAAAGAAAGTCCCACATTTTATGGGCAACAACAACATTCATATTTCCCAATTTTCTCAAGAACCATAACTTTTCTTCTCTATTTTCTTCTTCTTTCTTCGGTTTTACTGCGTGATAGCTACAAAATTCCCATAGGTTTTGGGTTAATTCCAATAACTTGCATAATTTGAATTTACAAAACTCTCAAAAGTGTCTTTCTTTTGAACTTATTTTGTATACTTTAAACCACCAATTATAGAGTCATTCAAATATCTAGACACTCGCTTCAAGGGTTTAAAATGAACTTAACTAGGATGTGAATTTATGTGCTTACATGTATATAGCTGATGGTCTTAATGCTAACGACCTTTTTGATGTTTTGGTGATGACAACACTGACAAATGTTAATGTTTATGGTGTTTGTCTGAATGACTCAAGGTTCCAATGAAATGTTTATGTGATCAATATATCTGGCAAAGGAACTTAAGAACTTCAGCGTTGTGACCAAAGTCTTTTGAAAGTAGGAGAATAACTTCTAAAATATTAAGGCAACTAACACACACACATACACACACACACACACGCGCGCACACACACACAAACTCACACATACACGCACACACATAAACATATACACACACACTTAAAATACTTTTAAGGCCTCTATTTACTTAAATAATTTACCTAAAAAATGTTTAGGCCTAGCCAATTAATTATGGGACTCTCTGTTTGATTATCAGACTTTATAATTGTTTAATCAATTAGATCTTTTGCATTCAAGAGTGTGATATTCTTAAATTATTGAGTTTGGTTCTTGAGATCAACCATTTAAAATCTTTATTTCGTTATAATACTCAACATTCAAAAGTCATGTTTGGTTATCGAGATTAGTCAGTGAAATCTCTAGTTGATTGGTGGGTTTATCTTGTGGAACAACCCTCTTTTGGTTTGGGGTAGAAGGCAATGTAAAATCTCTTGATTCACTTGTATTAAAGGTATATGGCCATAATCTGTAAATGCTCGATATTATAGTGAAATATCAAGAAGAACTATTGGGGACAAGATTAGGCTAACATTCAGTCGAACCTGGACAATTCTCAAGTGTCATCTCTCTAACCCTGATCTCTTTGAATTATGTTACTTACCTTATTGTTTTAAATTTCTTTTTGTAGCTTTTCTTTTTGATTTTATGGATACTGACATAATTTTTGTAAGCACTAAAAACTAAAAACTAATCACGAATATTGAATGCCACAATACATTTTCCTCCTTTGCTTGGAGTCACTTGTCTAACAATTGCTATCAGAGTTTAACTACTATTAGAGACCGATAGTTAGAGGAGAAAAATTACTTTGAGATATTTATCAAACAAATCTACATCCTTTAATGGAGAATGATATACAAGGCATCCTTCCAAGCAGATTTTAGAGCCAATACTAATGAGCCAGTCAGGTATTGTCTAAATGAGGTTGAACTTAGGTTTGATGTTATGCCAAATGGTTGAGAAAATATAGTGCTTGATGGTTTCATGCTTCCTTAGAGCTCTAGCTCTTACCAACTGGCCCATTGCTCATCACTTGTATATAGATCCCACACCAACTTTAAGTTTGTTGCATTGCTTAAGGTTATGAGTGACCTTATGCCAAGACCTCCATGATATTTAGGTTGACAAACTTTTTTCCAATAGACGATCATGATCTTCCTAGTATTGACATTGCTACTCTAAATAAACTTTTTGGTTACCTACTTTATACTTCTCGATAAAGAGACAAACCAAACATGTAAAGAGATAATGTGATATATCATGATTTGGATAACTGAAATATCAAGAAGAACTATTGGGGACAGGACTAGGCAGACATTCGGTCGAACCTGGACAATTCTCAGGTGTCATCTCTCTAACCCGAATCTCTTTGAATTATGTTACTTACCTTATTATTTTAATTTTCTTTCTGTAGCTTTTCTTTTTTATTTTGTGGATACTTACATAATTTTTATAAGCACTAAAAACTAAAAATTAATCACGAATTTTGAATATCACAATACATTTTCCTCTTGTGCTTGGAGTTACTTGTCTAACAATTGGTATCAGATTCTAACTCCTATTAGAGACTGATAGTTCCTGGAGAAAAATTACTTTGAGATATCCGTTAAACAAATTTCCATCCTTTAATGGAAAATGATACACAAGGTATCCTTCCAAGCAAATTTTAGAGCCATTACTAATGAGCCAGTCAGATATATGTCTAAATTAGGGTGAACTCATGTTTAATGTTATGCCAAATGGTTGAGAAAATATGGTGCTTGATAGCTTCATGCTTCCTTATAACTCTAGCTCTTACCAACCTGGCCCATTGATCATCACTTGTATGTAGACCCCACATCAGTTTTAAGTTTGTTGCATTGTTTAAGGTTATGAGTGACATTATGCCAAGACCTCCATGATATTTAGGTTAACAAACTTTTTTCCAATAGACAATCATGATCTTCCTAGTATTGACATTGCCGCTCTAAATTAAATTTTCTGGTTATCTGTTTTATACTTCTCGATAAAGAGACAAACCAAACATATAAAGAGATAATGTGGTATATCATGCTTTAGATAACTGAACTAAAGATAATATATTTTCCAAGCATGCAATTTTTCCATCATTTTATCATCTATGGCCTAAAGATGGGATATTCTGACTCCCCCTTAAAGATTGGTGCACCTAAGTAATGGAAAGGAATGGATCCTTTGGAAAAACCAGTTAATTGGAAAACATGATTGGCCCTTTGAGAAGACATAAAGCTGTAATATATGATGGACTTAGAAGGATTTATAGTTTGGCCTGAGGCTCTAGAGTAGCTGAGGAACGATTCTTTGAGAGCTAGAATGTTGGAGGTTTTTCCTTTGGAAAAGAGAAAGATATCACCAGCATAAAGAATATATGTAAGGATGGAAATTTCTCTTGTTACATTCATGGGAATGATATTTCAGTGCAAGCCATGTTGGTTTAGTGTTTGCTCAAGACATATTCAATAAGACAAAATAGAAGAAATGAGAGAGGGTATCCTTGTCTAACCTCTCTCATACAAGGAAAGTAGTCACAAAGAGAGCCATTGATGGAAACTGACATTCTAAATGATTCTAATATACTGGTCATCCACTATTTTTTTTTACTAAAGTCATACTTGTGGAAAACTTTAATGAGGAATGTATGACTAATTATGTCAAAGGCCTTAAAGATGCCTTTCAATTTAAAGCAATATTGCTACCATGAAACTTTTTGTCCAGAAGATTAGCCACTTCAAAAGCCAAATATACGCAGTCTTTGATCTTACTTCCATGAATGAAACCTTTATGGTCCTTGGAATAAAAACATTATTTTGGAAATCATGTCAGCTATTATTTTAGAAATGAGTATGGACTTGAAGTTGGAAAGAACTATTGGCCTGAAGTTGTCCATAGAGTCAGCAACGATTGTATTAGAAATAAGAACGACAATGTTGGCATTTAATTTAGGAAGCATGTATCGTGTCTTAAGAATTTCCGAATCATTTTTGCACTTATCATCCTAACTTATGCTCCAATAAGTTTGAAAGAATGAACCCCCCAAAACCATCAGGCATGTAAGCATTATCCTTCATTAGCCCAAAGACTTCAATAGTGATTCCCTCAATGGAAGGATGTTGATGAGGATATTATTCATGGAGTCAATCATCAAAGAGGAGAGAATGTCAGTTAGATCATAGTCGTGAGTTTCACCTGCAAAACCAAAAATGTTAGTGAAATAATTGATTGCATGTGCAACCATCTCATTAGGGTCAAAGATCAAAATGTCATAATGACTCAGGTTTTGGATAATATTTCTAGTCCTTATAATCTTGGTCATTTTATGGAAAATAAGGTGCTTATATCACGATACTTGTGCCATTTGATTTTAGACTTCTCCTACCAAAAAATTTCTTATGTGGCCTAAGCTTTCTCCAAATCACACCGAGCATTGATTGCCTGGTCCTTTAGACTATCGGTCATGGCATACTGTTGAATTTAATATTGTATATTTGTTATGTTAAAGGTAGAAGTTTTAACTAGTCTGTGAATGTCTCTAAACACCTCCTTGTTCCAAATCTTGATGTGAGTTTAAGGGATTGAAACTTATTTGTAAGAATGTACAATGGGTACCCCAAAATAGGATGAGACCAAATGTTAAGCAACAAAAGTTTTACATTGGTCATGCATAATCCACATGCTAAGAAACCTGAAGTTGGATTTATGCTTGATGTTGTTGAAATAAGCCTCCACATGAATAAGGAAGCGATTAGATATAAGTTTATTGTGGGTCGTTATGTTAGACATTTTGCAAAATGGTATCCAATTTTGACTGTAAAAACTTTATCTAGTTTCCTTTCATCATGAGTTTTTCCAAATCTACCATTTGACCGGGTGAAGAATGAGCCTTTGCTGGCATGTCCAGAAGGTATTTTTGATCATTCCACTCCTGAAACTCCATGATAAAGATCCTAGATAGGGAATGTCTTCCTCTATATTCATGAGCACCTAAGACTACATTGAAGTCTCTAAGGAAGCACCATGGAAAATTGTGATTATTTTGGAAAGTAGTTAGGTCATGCCACATGTTTCTTCTAATGTAGTAACAAGTAGAGGCATAAATGGAAGCAATATAGACTTTAACATTGTCCATCTGAATAGAGTAAGCAACATTTTGGTCTATGATGGAAATAAATTGAGGTTTCAGGCTTTTGGAGTAAATGCACTTAATATTAGGGCGGTTGTTAAGTGTAAAGGTATTGGCAAACACTTCAAGGTTGAGGTATTGAAAAATATTTGAAAGGAAATTTTACAAATTCATCTAGGGTTCTTCCAGTAAACAAAAGTCATGCTTAAGGGGGGCATTGGCCAAACCTCGTGTATTCCAAAAATGCACTTCGTGAGGTATGTTTAGAAGTACCAGATTGGAATATGGTTATGCGATTGGTTCTAACTTTTGTAATGCACCACATTATTTTGAGAATTACCGATTGACCCCACAAACCAACAAGGGTCTTTTCAACATACTTTGTCCTCACTCACACGCTTTCCAAAAAACTTTTCATAAGGTCACCCATCCAAATATTAGTTTGAGTAAAACACTTTTAGTTATGGAGTTTTTATTTGTTAGGTTACTGAAAATAATATGCATCTTGTTGGAATAGGTAGTACCAATCAATCCTTATAAGCCTTCATTTAACCATGCAATTTCACACCTACACAACCTCGAGATCCTCTCATTTCGATGTGAATTTGTGCAACCACTCCCCACTTCCTTTGGTCTCGGGTGTTACAGCCACCCTCCGCCTTTTTCGGCCTTGAGTGTTACAACTTTGGATTTTTGTCTAAGTTTCATCTTTTGTGATTTTGAAATGGCTAATTGGAATTTTAGGAGCTTGAAATCAAATTTTTCGTCTTCATTGTTAGAGGATTCTACTTTATCTCTCCCATCTGACATGTTGGCCCATAATTTTTTAAGAAACTTTTCATTTTCTTCTTGGTTTTCTTGATTATTACCTTTTAGATCATTGGCTTGGGTAGCATCAACAAACTCTAACTCCTTAGAGCTATTATGTTCCTTGCAAATATTGGGGTTGCTATCCTCTCTATGACCTGTGTCGTCAATCTTCTTATCCAGGTTTGGTTCAAAATTCAAGGGATCCTCATTGTGATGTGCAGGTTTTGGATTGATCCCACTACTTTCTCCAACAATATTGTTACATTTTGGTTAGTTCCACCACTAATAAGTTAGTGTTATCTTGGTTTGTAGGATCATACAAATCATCCTCGTGAGGTCTGTGTTTGTCTTTGTGGCCTTGTTTACCTAAATATCCCCTATAGGTATTTTTCTATCATGTTTTCACCATGCATTGTTTTTCTCTTGCAACTGTCCAAATTGTGACCAAGACAATTACAAAAGCTGCAATAATTTGGAAGTTTTTCATATTCAATCTCTACAAAAAATTTCAAACCTTAATCGTTCTACTAATATTTTATGACTCAAGTCCTTTGAGACGTCCATATCAACAAGAACTCTGACAAAGTGACCAAAAGCCTTGTTGAATGAGGGCTTATTGGAGGTTGAATAAATGAATACAAGGGTACATACACTACAAGCAATCACATATATTATTTTGGATCTATAGTATTCTTGAGAGACGTCATAAATTCTAATCCATACCTAAGTTGAGGATTAATTGATTATAGAGGGAACCAAGTCCTTGCTCCATTAGAAATACCTAAGAATGCATATATTCAAGTTCCATTAATTGATGGATCTAACCATTCTGACATCTTCTATGCAAAAAAGCGACCAAATTATTCTACCATGAAGGTTGTGCTTACAAGCTTCAAGTCCCAGTTGATACTCTTCAAGACCCAGTTGAATATTTATTTTACTCCAAGGAGCTCACTTTTTAAAGCATTAACATTGATTACTAAATAATTATATACATATATTAAATGAAATTTCAGCACATAGATAGTTATAACAATATTTTAAAAACTAAATTTATAAAATTATATAATTTAATTATATGAATGTACATTATTAATAATTATAAAACTAACTACAATCCATTAATTGTAAAGTAGGAGTAAATAAGAAAAACAGTTACTAAAGCCTACAGGTTATAAAATTTGCTTAGCGTACCTGTATTATTAAATAATAATGAGTTAGGCTTATAAACAAGAAGCTTTCATAGCTCAGTTGGTTAGAGCACCCGTTTAGTAAGCGGGAGGTCTTGAGTTCAACTCTCAATGAAAGCATTCATTTAATTTTTCATTTTTTCGTTTTTATAACAAGTTCACTTGATTTGCACGTAGAGGTGAAAATAGGTTGGGCCGAGCTAGGCTTTGCCAAGCCTAAGTCTGACTTGCCAACAAAATTGAAGCCTAAGCCTGACCTCTAACCTATCATAGGATTTTTTTAGGCCCGAGTCTGACCTTTTCTAAGGTTTGGTTAGCCTGTTAGCCTATATAAAAACCTATTATTTTAGACATATTTAAATAAGCAATTAAAATAATGTTTAAATAGACTAACAAACTAAAAAACCAAGGAGACTAAATGTTTGTTTGCATTAACTTATTTTAACTTACTTATTAATATAAGTTTTGTGAGACTATTTGTTTAAGATAACTTATGAAAATAACTTATAACATTATTCATAAGGTGTTTTCATCTTATTTTCTTAAGTTCTCAAAGATAACCAATTTTTATTTATGTATGTTAATTCAAAGTACAATACATAACATGATTATTATTAAATGCTAGTAGTGTTTTTGTAACTCGTCGTGTTTGTTTTAAAATTAATCTAGATAATTAATCTCTAAAATGATGACTGACTAATAAACTAATTTTAATAATTAATCTCTAAAATAAGGAATGTCTATATACTAATAAACTAATTTTAATAACTAAATTCAACAAACTAAGACAAATATTTGGAAGATCAAAACTTAAATTAAATAATTTTTTAATAGACTTAATATTTGGAAGATCAAACCATTTGGATAAAGTTCAACCATCCTTAATAATTTTTCACATCAAAAACTGCAAATGACGATGAAGGACTCAAACATGAAACACATTCTAAAATTTTAGTATTCTCTTCATCAAACTTAGCATTGAGCTCGTACAACTGTAAATCTAAAACACTAAATAAACAATCATGCTTATAATGATGCAAATTAGAAACACTAGAAGTTGTAGCATGTCGCCTAGGCTTCTTCCCTTGCACATACAGTGCATCCATATCAGGCACAACAATATCATGCTTATTGCAAATTCCCATAACCTTAGATATAAGTTCTTCCCATCCATCATTCTTCATTTCTTGTAATTCTTGTTTGGTAGCATTGCCAAGTGACAAAGCATTCAAAAGATCTTGATCACGCTTTTGTAACACTATACTTAAATCATTTGTAAATCCTAAAATCACCACCATCATATATAACAAGATAAATTCAAAGGATTTAAGTACATCTAACAAAATCATAGTTTCACCATAGTTTTCAAATGACGTATCATTCCCAACTTCTTCAAGTACCACAATAATAACACCATATAAAGTCATTAAACTAGTGAGAATCCTAAAGTGGGAACCCCAACGAGTGTCACCCTCTCTAGCAATAAATGATTCTTGATTTAATCCACTATCAGTCTCTTTTTGGCCCTCTTCAATCAATTTAGCAAACTAAGTTACTTGTTTGTCCCGAAGCAATTATTTTCTCTTGATAAAAGATCGTATGAAATTAACAAGCCTATTGAACTTACCGGAAAAACCACCAATGTCTTTGTGAGTCTTAGCACATGCAACAAGTTCCAATTGAAGTTGATGAGCGAAACAATGCACATAATAAGCAGATGGATTTTCCTTTTGGATTAAAGTTCTCAAACCACCAAACTTACCTCTCATAATGCTAGCTCTGTCATACCATTTCCCCTTAATGCTAGATATACTCAAGCCATTAATAGATAACAACTTCTCAAGTGCCTCCTTAAGTGACTTAACACTTGTTTCTTTAACACTTATAATGCCAAGAAACCTTTATTTTACCAAACTTTAATTATTAACATAACGAATAACAATAACCATTTGTTCTTTACCAGCAACATCACCAGATTCATCAATCAAAATACAAAACATATCATCCGCAATATCACATATAATTTGTTGATTTATTTCACATTCACAAGCAACAACACAGTCCTTTTGAATCTTAGGGGCAATCATAAGGTTATTTTTTGGAGCACAGTCTATTACACTAGCTATCTCTGGGTTAATTTCCTTTAAAGTTTCCACCAACTCAAGAAACGACCCCTTAAATAAAGAGTAGGAGACTCATCACTCCTTCTAAATGGCTTGCCACACCTCAAAAGAAACTTAGTGGCTATAAGGGATGTGTTTACACGAACAAGATGTTCGACATTCAATTGCTTAATTTGATTAACAAACACGACCTTAATACTTTGGTTTGGGTTCACGAGAGCATAACCCATATGCAGACATTCAACATGATTATTAGAAGAAGTAACATGATTAACCAATCTTTGAGCATTCTTCCAAACACAAAAACCATCTTCCACAAAGTGATCCCCCCATACTTAGAGACATTTTAAATAAAAAACATGGAAAACAATATGCTAGGTCCTTAGATTCACTATAATCAATCCAATCATACAAATCAAACCAATTTTTGCAAAATCAACATTGTTGTTTGCCTTGAATAGACCAAGGGTAAACAAAATTGTAAGGAGGTTGATGACGGCCTATTTTTAAATAATATTTATTTACCTCATTTTGGATGTCAGGATGATAGCTTAAAATCGGAGGCCTAATTCCTGGATCCGTTTCTAATAATTCATAATCAACAACTTTGATACTCTCACTTTCATGTTGAGTTTCAGATGCTTCTAAATTATTCGAAGAAAAAGCTTCATATCTAGAAAGTACCGAAAAAAATTTCTCCATTCTATAAAAAGAAAACAATAAAACCAATTAATTATAAAGAAAACTATTTATAACGAAAAAAATTTATGAGAAATTAAAAAATTGATATTTTCAATAAATTGGGGTTTTAGGGTTCAACTAAAAAAGAAGAAAAGAATGAGGGAAATTTAAAATACTCACTTTACCTTTGACTTTCAATCACCCACAAATAAATGCAACTAAGGTAGGTGAATAGATTAGAGAAAAAACATGGGATTATTGAATTAGTAAATATGAGAGGAAGATATGGTGGTGGGGTTTGAGAATAAGAGAAAAAGAAGTTACTGTTGTTGTGTTGTGAGAGAGGACAAATTCATAAGTAAATTCAAGAAGAGTTTCATGACAACATGGGATGAACTTGATGATGAAAACAATTCAAATAAAGATGAAGGAGAAGCCAATCTGGCACTAATGGGCCTCACATCCTCTGACACAGGATCTGAATCAGATTTTGGTACAAAATTTGAAGAACGTGATGTGGTATTCTCTAATCTACCTCGTTATAATCATATCTTTTGTATTTAAGACCTCATGAGTCGTTGCCAAAACAAGGCAAGGCATATGAAAATATTGAAAAATCGATATGATCTTTTGAATAAAAAACTAAAGTCATCTCAAAATAAAATTGAATCTATTGAAAGATATTATATTGCTCAAATAAATAAAATACATGAGTTACAGTGAAAAAGGTTTCAGTCCAAAAGATCTAACTTTCAAGCCCATATTCTTCAAGCACTGTCAAAAAAGGATAAACACTTATTTTGTGTCTGTAGCTGACAATGGTAAGGTTCTGAACCGGTCAGAACCTGAGAGAGCTGAGTCACGGGTTCTGAAGAAACAAAATCCCAAGACTCTCAAATCAAAGGTTTTGAAGAAATCAAAACCTTAGATTCAAAGTCAAATGTTCCGAAGAAACCAGAACCTAAGATTCAAAAGTCAAAGGTTCTAAAGAAACCAAAACCCAGGACTTTTGGATAAAAGGTTCTAAAAAGTTCAAAAGCCAACATCAATACTTATCGAAGAAAAAACTTTTATAACAAAAACTATGGAATGAGTCTAGACCCTACTATAAGACAAAAACTCAAAACAATAAAAAGTCTGTCAGAACTAACACTAAAGGACCCATAAGAGTATGCGTACCTAAATCAAAAATTGTATTTACTGTAGATATACCTAAAGGGGAGAAACAAATCAACAATCCTGATACTTAGGCAGTGCCTGCTAACTAGCAAAAGACCAAAGCTAGAATCAAACCTATGTCTTATGGGTAAAAGACCTCTTGTTATAACAGTTGGCCACTAATTTTTCTTGTTATTATATCAACCAAATATATATATATATATATATATATATATATATATATATATATATATATATATATATATAATACTAATATATCAAAATGTGACGAGTTCCCCCGACTATGAGACATGTGTTCAATGTTGCTAGATTTTATTTAAGTCATATTCGAGCAACTCATATGATCATTAGCAAGCAGATCAACCCTGTTGATATTACATGGATTTGAACTAAGGTTATTTTTAAATATTGTAAAACAAATGAGTAGAATGAAGCGAAATGGAAGATAATTGATCACAATGAAATAAATACGACATTCATTGTTTGGATACTTTATAATAAAATAGAATTTTTTTAGAGGATTTCTAAACACATCTCATAGATTTCTTAGACACCCAATGAATTTTAAAAAATACCCCTATTTCTGGATTTACAAATCAAGACACACCATTTTTTTCTCAACATTGATTTTTTCCGGATCTACGCATCCGGACCCCAAATTTGCAAATAAATTATTTCCAGATGTGTACATTTTTGTAAACAATTTAGTTGTGCTATCTTTCGATTCATTTCGTTTCATGCTTGTGATGTTGCATCTGATACACGACGCGTCTCTCTTTCGATTCAATTCGCGTCGAGTTGTTGTGCACCGTCTCCTTTTCACATCCTTCAGGTATGAACAAGCTCAGATTCTCCTCGAATTTTTCGCAGATTTTATGCTTCTTGTTATTGTGAGATGATGCGGTTGTGGATTTGTGTATGTAGCTGCAATTTATTGTTGAAATGTTGTGATTGTTTGAGGAATTGGTTTATTGCGAGTTCATGCAGGAGATTGAAAATTTTGGAAGAAAATTGATTGATGGAGATCAATTGATGAAAAATTATGGCAGGTTTAATTGAAGAAGAAAATTGAATTTAGGATTGAAGAAGAAATTTGGAAATTGATTGAAGTTTGAAGAATTTTTTTCAAAATTTGATGGCCTTTTCCAACTTGAGATTGAAGGAGAAATTGAGCTGCTTTTACTGAGTTGAAGAGTAAGTCGTTTCATGCTTGTGATGTTGCGTTTGATACAACTAAATTGTTTCTGGTGTACATATCCGGAAACAATTTATTTGCAAATTTGGGGTCCAGATATGTAGATTTGGAAAACATCAACGTTGGAAAAAAAAGATGCGTCCAGATTTGCAAATCCGAAAATAGAGATTATTTTTAGAAATTCATTGAGTGTCTAAGAAATCTATGTGATGCGTTAAGAAATCCTCAAATTTTATCATTCCTCAAATTCAAAAATACAAAATATGATGGAAATAGATAAAATTTCATTCCATCAAATTTCGCTTCATTGTATTTGTTTTTAATCAATCAAAAAAATAAAATAAAATATTAATTTATTCCATTTCTCTTCATTCTATTTGTTTTCAATCAATTTAAAAGATAAAATATAATATTATTTCATTCCATTATACTCAATTCCATTATATTCCATTATTTCCATCAATCTAAATATATCATAAATATTCATGAAGATTGAGTTGATACTTTTTATTTTTCTATTCATTTCTTCTTTCACATTCTTTTATTTCATATTTGGTATTTTTTACTAGTGAATTACGAGTAATTTTATAGTTAACTTCTGATTTTAAACATTGAAGTGAAATAACTTAAGAACATTCTATTTCCACAAGCTTCATTTTCCCCCTTCTCCAGCTTCCAGAGACACCCATTATCTTCCTTCTTTTCTAAAAAAACCTCACTCCGCAAAGCTAAAACTTAAATCAAATGCAACTCACTAATCAAACGCTTTTTGCTACCATCTCAATCTTCAATGGCAACCAGAAAAGCTCCAAACTAACCAAATCTGTCATTGATGTCGTAACAACGTCAAGAACGAAACTCCTCTCACTCGTTCTCTCCCTGCTCTACTCTTCAATGAAACCTTCCACCATGCTTCAGATAACACGCGGATTCCTCTCTCACGCTCTCGGATTATGAACAAAACCACCAATGTCACCTCCACTAAGTTCCTTTCCCACTCTTTCACTCGCAATTTTCACGCATGTAGTCCTTCCTACCACTATGCCGGAGCTTCTCAGGTTTTGCCAATGCTTTTTCACTCTTTCCTTGATTTTAATTTCACTATCATTTCAGAACGTGTTTCTATTACTAAGCACTTAAACAATATCAACTCAGAATGTGTTTCTGTTACTAAACACTTATTAAATTATGATTAGTGAAGGGTGAAGTTGGTTGAGAAAAAAAATGAAATTATGGTTCAACTTCTAGTTAAGAATTTAAGATATGTTTTTAGGTTTAATTTATTGATGTATTTTTTGTATTTAATTTAATCAGATATCACAGTCGGAGTTCACATAAATGGCTTGGGAGGGTATTATTGGTGTTGTTTGTGCAACACGAGTCAATAATCAACAAATTGTGGAGTCTGAGCATTTAATGAAATCTCTTTTGGAGCAAAAGGATGGTTTGGCTCAAAGGATATTTACTAAGGCGGGATTGGACAACACATCAACTCTACAAGATATTTACCAAGAAAAATATAAAAATAGGTTTAAATGCACTTTTGATCACCTATTTTGAAGTTTTTAAAATTTAATCTCTCCATTTTAAAAACTAAATTTTGGTTCCTGAACTTTATATCACTTGGGATTTGGTTGACCCCCCTTTACTTTTGCATACATGACGGTGATGATTAAGATTAAAAATATATTATTGATGAGCTGACAATGATGACTATGATTATTAATTAATTAATATATATTTTTTAATTTTTTCTTAAATCATTTATTAATATATTACATATTTTTTAATATTTAAAAAAATAATATTGGAATTTAAGATGAATTAAGTATGAAAATATTATATATTTTTTGAAAACGTTATATTTGGCATTTAGGACTAACTTACTTGGAAAACCAATCTCTCTCTCTTATATTAGTGTGTTTAATTAAACTAAAAACAAAATCCAATATGAATTGATCCGATACATAAATTATATTTGACATGAGACCTAAAGAAAACACTGTCTAAGCTCAAATTTTTATCAATAAGCTAACATTTGATGTTATATTGGATTATATTACCAAATGAATTATCAATACTTTTTTTTGTAATAAAACATTTTTTTGTTATATTCTAGAGGTCAAATATCAATATGGATAAATGAGATTGGTTTAATTACTCTCAAAATTTGAACATTCTTTAAAAAAAAAAGGCAAAATATCTTTTTTATCCTTTAACTATAGGTCATGGTTCATTTTGGTCATTTATTTATTTTTCGTGTCAAATTGGTCCCTTAAATTTCAAAACGATGCAAATCAGTCCACAATTGTTTAATATATCTTGTCTGTTTCAAATATATAAACACTAATATTTTCTTTAAAAAATGATGTGGGACATAAAAGTAAATGAAATAAAAGTAGATCCACGATAATAACAAAAGCTGCCAAAGAACTACCATTATTGCCTATAAAAGTCTATCATTTCTCTTGGATGATGCTCTATTCCATTATGTTTGCAAGGAAATGAGTATTCTCCATTCACCCCGCTGAAGACCAAACCCAATTAATTTTGTGTGGTTGTTCTTTTGTTGTGAAGTATAAATCTATCTCCATAGCACACAGATTACTCGGTCACCCCACAAACTTCCCTCGCATATTTCCCTGCATCGACATCTTTAAAACCTTGACAACATCAAATTTGTTTTGGTTACTTTTCTTAGATTTGCAAGTTTCGTTTGATTTTATATTGCAATTCATTGTTTTGATTGTTGCATTTTCTATTTTTGAGTTGATAATTTTTTTGGATTTGCAAGATTGATTTTGATTTTTTTTCTTTTCTGTTAGTTGTTTTCATAAGCTTGTTTTTGTTTAGCCTTAAAATATTGTAAATAAATGTGAATAGGCTTGTAATATGGATACACTATGTTATTGCTTGTAATGTAAATAGGCTTGTAAATCGCTAGATATTGATCCAAAGAATCTTTGCTTATTGACTAGCTATTGGAACAAAACATGCTTAAAGTTTTCTTTTGTCCCACATCGTTTTTCTTGAACAAAAGTTTGTTGTTTATAATTCTTATTCATACCACATGTTTTAAATTAAAAAGCTACTATGTGGACAAACTGGTTTAGGTCCAAAACATTTAACATAAGTATTTTTGAGTAATTAATATAACAAACATAATTAAAATTAATAATTAACTTTATTAGCTAATAAAAATATTTATTAAAAAATATTAAATAATAAATTATCTTAGTTAATATTGTCAACTCATTAAAAATATATTGTTCATCCTAATCATCACTGTCATGTCAGTAAAATTTGAGGGTACCATCAAAATCCCAATTGATGTAATGTTTAGGGACAAAAAACTGGTTTTTAAAATGGAGGACTAAAAATTAAAAATTATCAAAATAGAGGGACCAAAAATGCATTTAAGCCTAAAGAATACCATGATTGAGGAACTTATAAATAAGATGAATTAAGTATGAAAATATTATATATTTTTTGAAAACGTTGTATTTGGCATTTAGGACTAACTTGGAAAACCAATCTCTCTTACATTAGTGTGTTTAATTAAATTAAAAGCAAAATCCAATATGAATTGATCCAATATATAAATTATATTTGACATGAGACCTAAAGAAAACACTGTCTAAGCTCAAATTTTTATCAATAAGCTAACATTTGATGTTATATTGAATTATATTACCAAAATGAATTATCAATACTTTTTTTGTAATAAAACATTTTTTTTTGTTATATTCTAGAGGTCAAATATCAATATGGATAAATGAGATTGGTTTAATTACTCTCAAAATTTGAATATTCTTTTAAAAAAAGGAAAAAATACCCTTTTTGTCCTTTAACTATAGGTCATGGTTCACTTTGATCATTTATTTATTTTTCGTGTCAAATTGGTCCCTTAATTTTCAAAACGATGCAAATCAGTCTCTGCCGTATACTCCATTAGTCAAAGTCTGTTAATAATCTACATGACACATTTGACCAACTATTGTGGAGAAGTTAGTATCGAAAAAGTCGACGCTAAAAACTCTTTCTGGATTTTTATCGTTCATCTCCATCATCCGTCAACATCATCAACATCATCCATGACCCAACTTGGTTATGCTTATGAGTGTAAATGAATAACCTAAGAAAAAGAAAGTCACTTATCTCCTTTAGAAGCAGAACACAATCAAACCTAAAAAGAAAGATGATATATTCTCCATCGTTTAAACGCTCATATCTCTCTTTTGGCTATCCACCGATCTTTTACATCAGTTTCTCGATCTGTCTCACTCTCTAACGCATATCTATGGTGAATTCGGAATACACGATCTAAGAACATGTATGCATAACAAACATAAACAAAGATCAAAAATAAAAGGGAAAAATTCCAAATTCTCATAGTAGATGCAAAGCGTTTTAGCGATTCAGGTACATTTTCTTGAATCCCCTTCTCACTCCTTTTGCGACAGAAACAAGGCTGAGCGGAGATTTCCGGTGTCGATTCTGATGCAAGATCCTTTTAGGTACTCTTGTGGTGTTGGTTAGAGTGATTTGAAGGAGCAAAGAGGTTTTGTGGATGTCATGTTTATTATTGGTGGCTTATGTTGTGGTTGTGGTATTGTAAGGTTCGGGTCAAAAAGAAAATTCGAAGGTGGATGATCAAAATTATTGGTGAAGGTTATTCGCGGTTGGAGACTAACAGAGTTTGTATTTCAGAAATTTTACTCTCTGAATTGCCTCCTTCTCTCACTATATATGGCAGTACAGAGGGTTTATGAAGGGTTGAACGTCTCTCCAAAAAGAGTGTGACGATGAAGCAATCGTTGATGGAAGGTTTCTGTTGTTGTTGTTGTTGTTTGTTGTGTAAAGGATCAATAATGAAGGTGTTGAAGGTGGTTTGAAGTTTGGATTTTTCAATTCGTTTTCCTTCTTTTAGTTTAGATTGTTATTATGGTTGTGATGGGTTTTGTGTTCTGTTGGATGATGGTGATGTTGATGGATGATGGAAATGAACGATAAAATCCAAAAATAGTTTTTAGCATCGGCTTTTCCAATGCTATTTTCGTTAGAATAGTTGGTCAAATGTGTCACATAGTTTTTTAATAGACATTGACTAGAAGAGTGGACAACAGAGATTAGTTTGCATCATTTTGAAAATTAAGGGACCAATTTGGCACCAAAAAAAAGAGATAAGGGACCAAAGTGAACCATGACTTATATTTAAGGGACCAAAAATAGTATTTTGCCAAAAAAAATTAAAGTAGTATTCATAGCTACTTTAATCGATATTTTAAAAAGCAGTAATTTAATATCAAAATTCGTTAATAATGTATTGTATTATCTGTTTTTTTCTTCACAGACCCGATATTAATATAACAAACTCATCTCAATAGTAGATTATGCTAAAAATAACATTAGTAGTTTTCTCTATCAAATATTAAGGTAATTTACTATCCCACCCTATGTGGGTAGAAAAACACCTTAAAAGACATCGAAATTGTCCCTCAGATTCAGGAGATGCATTTTCGGACGCACCATGCACCACCTTATGGCACACCAGATGATTTTTCAAAACCTGCATGAACATTGCATTAAAATTACCACTTATGAATGAACAATTTTAACTGCAAGTAAGTACTTGACACCAGGGAAACTCCGACAAGGAGCAATCAAAGAAGAACTTGATCATTCATCAAAGTTGACTAGAATCAAGAACACTTTGCAGTCCTATAGATCAGGGGCATATTATCCCATGATTATGTTGACCCAATAACTTGATAGTCTAAAGAAAGTCTCTAAGCATCAGTTGATCAGGAGGAAAATCATTCAGGAACCAGTCGATCAGAGAAAGTCATCTCAGGACTCCATCAGCCAGGGGCAGATCCCTCCAAAACTCAGTCAATATGAGTGAAGTCGCTTCAACGCTCATACCAAAGCACATTAACTCAATAGCATAGCAAAACCAACCACTATAAGAGTTGGTTCATCAAGGATAAATCCTTCCATGATTCATAATTTTGGGGCAGGTCATCTAAGACCAAGTAATGGCAAACTGCTTCCAATTTTCTTTTAAGGTGAACTTTTCTCCAAAGATCTAGATTGGACATGATAAACTACAGAGGGCTAAGTTCCCTCCTTACTTTCAAGCTACTCAAATATAAAATTTACTGTACGTCAGCAACTGTTGAGTTCAAGACGAGTATCGGGGAATCATGTTATTACCCCATCCTATAACCTTTGTCTTGTGACAAAGAAACCTTGACAAAAAGAACTTTTCCATCCATTACTCACATTAGAGTCATCTTTGGATACCTTCAAGGCATTGCATAAATCATTCTCATGCATTATTCATGTCAAATCTCTCCAGCGATAAGCCATGCCTATCATCCCATTCATCGAGCATATGCCCATAACATGAAAGAACAAACTTTAAAAGCAGTTTCCATTTGGTAGTCTATCCTTCAAATCTAGTTTTCGTTTGGCAATCCATTTTCAAAATCCAGTTTGCTTTTGAATGTCCTTAAATCATAGTCCATTTTTCCCAGACATGATGAAAGTCCAATTTTATTGGCACCTACAAAAGATTGATTTTTGTCAATCGAGGACCAACCATTTTTTTTGTTACGTGAGAACTCTTAACTTACCTTGTTATTCTATGAGAAACAAGAACCTTATTTTGCTTTTTGAGAACCAGAAGTCATTTATTTTTGTAGATGTCTAGAATTGGCAGAATTTTTGACCAACAAGAAATATTGAATTCAGTTCAGAATGTCCTATCAGATGTTGGGACATTATTAAATAGAGTATAAGAACTTATTTCAGGATGTCTCACCAGATGTTGGGACATTGTGTAAATGACTTAAGTTCAGTTTTTCAGGATGTCCCAACAGATGTTGAGACATCTCAAACCTGCTACCAGAATTAATCAATGACTAACTGATCTGAGATATTTAAGGAGAGTTATCTGGAATTAATTATGGATGGATAAAAACAGAACAAGGCGCATCTGTAGGGAGTTTTATTATGAGGATTCAGATTAATCAGAAGAACTAAATCACCTAGAATCTAGGAAGTAACAAACCCTAAATTCAAGGTGGAGGCTGCATGCTTTTAGGACTGGATTAACCTACAGAAAGCCCAAATTACAAACACCTATTTAATCAACAGAAACTCACAGAATTGAGTACGAATTTCAGAAGACCAAATAGGGTGTCTAGTGTTTTAATAGCAGGTTGTTTTCATTGTACCACTTTATGAGCTTTTAAGCAAAAGTGCATTTGTGACTTGATTGAAACTGTGAAGTAAGATCAAGCTGTATTGTTTGAAGAATGTCTTCAATTTTATTAAACTTGTAAACTTAATCACTGTGTGATTGAGGGGGAGTGAGTTGGTACTCATATCTAAGTTGTGTCTTAGGTAGAAATTGCATTGGGTAGATATTAAGTGAAAGATTAAACTGGGTTGTTTAAGTCTAGAATTAATATTACTTATAGTGGATTTCCTCCTGGCTTGGTAGCCTCCAGATGTAAGTGTGGTTATACACTGAACTGGGTTAACAAACTTCTGTGTTGTTTAATTTTCTTGCACTTTAAGTTTTGGTTAAATCTGTCAAGTGTTGGGACATCTCATAGGACATCTCATACCTGATCACAAAATTTTAATTGGCATCAGAGCAGGCACCCTGCCTGTTTATACTGGGTGAGATCTAGGGAATACAAATTCTGGAAACATGGACAGAGATATAGGATCAGTAAATAGACCACCTATACTGGATGGTTCTAATTATGACTACTGGAAGCCAAGAATGATTGCATTCTTAAGATCACTTGACAACAGGGCCTGGAGAGCAGTCAACATTGGATGGGAACATCCTATCCAAGACACCAAAGATGGATCAAAAGTGTTGAAACCTGAAGAAGAATGGAGTAAGGAGGAAGAAGATTCAGCACTAGGCAACTCCAAGACCTTAAATGCTCTTTTCAATGGTATTGATAGGAACATCTTTAGACTTGTGCATCACTGTGAGCTAGCCAAAGATGTGTGGGATACTCTCAAAACAACTCATGAAGGAACATCAAAGGTAAAGATGTCAAGACTTCAACTTCTCACCACCAAATTTGAAAACTTGAGAATGAAGGAAGATGAGACAGTTCATGAATTCTACATGAACATCTTAGAAGTAGCTAATACTTCTGGAGCTTTGGGAGAAAAGATGACTGATGAAAAACTTGTAAGAAAGATCCTCAGATCTTTGCCAAAAAGATTTGACATGAAAGTCACAGCAATAGAAGAAGCTCAAGACATATGCACTATGAAAGTTGAAGAGCTCATTGGTTCCCTTCAAACATTTGAGATGGGAATGAATGGCACAAATGTTAAGAAGAACAAAAGCATAGCCTTGGTGACAAATACTGATGAAGAAGAAGATGATGAATCAGAAACTGGTAAAAGCTTATCAGACAACATTGCTATGCTTGGAAGACAATTCAAAAAGATTCTCAGAGGGATGGAAGGCAAATCCAATCCCAGTGGAAGATACACAAACTCTTCTGAGAACAAGAGACCTTATGATGCTAATAGAAGGTCAAATTATGCTGAAAAGACCAGTCAAGAAAAAGGAGTCAAATGCCATGGATGTGAAGGATATGGACACATCAGGAATGAATGTCCTACCTACTTAAAAAGGCAAAAGAAAGGACTCTCTGTGACCTGGTCTGATGAAGACTCAGGAGGTGATTCAGAAGAAGAATCAGCTAAGCATATCACTGCTTTAGCTGGACTATGTGAATCTGAAAGTGATTCCAGTGATGGGGAGCTTACTGTTGAAGAACTTGAGCAAGCCTACAAAGATCTATACAAAAGAAGTACTGAAATATGCAGTGAGGTTATAAAGCTAAAGAAGCAGAATGAGGCACTAGAAGATGAAAAAGCAAGTGATCAAGAGATCATTGACACCTTGAAAAGTGAAGTAAGTCTTCTCAACTCCAAATTGGAACACATGTCCAAATCTGTTAGAATTTTGAACAGCAGCTCAAATACACTGGATGTTATTCTCAACAACAATAAGCATTCAGGGGATAAAAGTGGACTGGGATTTAACAGAGTACATAAAGATGAAGCTAGCTCTAGCAAAACTACTTCAAAATCCATACAGTCAAACAAGATGTCCCAACAGATGCTTCAACATCAGGAAAAGAATACAAAGTCAAACATAATGTTCCAACAGATGTCTCAACATTCTGAAAAGAACAAAATGAAGAAGAAGTATCAAAGATGGAGATGTCATCATTGTGGAAGATTTGGACATATCAAACCTCATTGTTATAAGCTGCATGGATATCCAAATCAGATGTATCAGCAACCTTCTAAGCAGAAAATAGAAGTTACCAAGAAAGTGCTGCATAAACATCAAAGAAATCAGCAACATCCTAAGCAGAAGACAGAAGTCATCAAGAAGGTATGGAGACCAAAAGCTAGCATTCAGGCTGATCAAAGCTACAATCAATCTTGGAGATCTACTAATGAACAACACACAGGGCAGAGGCATCAAAAGAAATCTCAACTCAAATGGTCAAAGAAAAGTGCTGCATATATAGCACATACATCACTAAGAGTATCAGCTAAAGAAGACTGGTACTTTGACAGTGGATGTTCAAGACACATGACTGGATTGAAGAACCTGCTAGTAGACTTAAAGTCACATTCATCCAGATATGTAACCTTTGGAGATGGAGCTAAAGGAGAAATCAAGGGAGTTGGGACCTTGGACTGTCAAGATGTTCCAAGACTAGATAATGTGCTGCTAGTTAAAGGTTTAACTGCTAACCTGATCAGCATAAGTCAATTATGTGATCAAGGTTACAGTGTAAACTTTACCAAAACTGAATGCATAGTGACTAACAAAGAACAAGAGGTTGTCATAAAAGGAGCCAGATCTAAAGACAACTGTTACATGTGGGAATCTCAAGACTTCAGTCTTACTTCAACCTGCTCCTTAGCTAAAGAAGAAGAAGTGAAACTATGGCACCAAAGGCTAGGTCATCTTCATTTCAGAGGCATAAAGAAGATAATATCTATGGATGCTGTAAGAGGTATTCCTAAACTGAAGATTGATGATGGAAAAATATGTGGTGAATGTCAAATAGGCAAGCAAACCAAGATGTCCCATCCAAAGCTCCAACATCTGACAACTTCCAAAGTTTTGGAACTATTGCATATGGATCTTATGGGACCTATGCAGGTTGAAAGTCTTGGTGGCAAGAGGTATGCCTATGTGGTGGTTGATGACTTTTCAAGGTATACATGGATAAATTTTATCAAGGAAAAGTCTGATGTATTTGATGTATTCAAAGACTTATGCCAAAGAATACAAAGGGAAAAAGCCAGCTGTGTGATCAGAATAAGAAGTGATCAAGGAAAAGAATTTGAGAACCAAAAGTTCTTAGATTTCTGCTCTTCAGAAGGAATCAATCATGAATATTCTTCACCAATCACTCCTCAACATAATGGGATTGTTGAGAGGAAGAATAGAACTATTCAAGAATCAGCAAGAGCTATGATCCATGCTAAAAAGTTACCTTTGTACTTCTGGGCTGAAGCTATGAACACAGCTTGTTACATCCACAACAGAGTTACTCTAAGAAAAGGAACTTTGTCCACAATCTATGAAGTCTGGAAGGGCAGAAAACCCACAGTTAAGTACTTCCATGTGTTTGGAAGTAACTGTTATATTCAGGCAGATAGGGAGCAAAGGAGAAAAATGGATCCTAAAAGTGATGAAGGGATTTTTCTTGGATACTCTATAAACAGCAAAGCATATAGAGTATTTAATTCTAGAACCAAGGTTATCATGGAGTCTATAAATGTGATAATTGATGATGCTCCTACAGATGTCCCAGAAGATGTTGGAACATCTGCTGATATCAAGATTGAAGCTGAAGAAAAGAGTGATCATTATGACTTCACTCAAACTGATACAAGGACAGAACAATCCAGCAAACCTCCCTCCATCAGAATACAGAAGGATCATCCCAAAGATTTGATAATTGGTGATCCCAACAGAGGTGTGAGCACTAGATCAAGAGAAGTGATTTCAGGTTCTTGTTTTGTTTCTAAAATAGAACCTAAAAACATCAAGGAAGCTCTTACTGATGAATACTGGATTTGTGCTATGCAAGAGGAATTAGGTCAATTCACAAGGAATGAAGTGTGGAATCTTGTTCCTAGACCTGATGACATAAATGTGATTGGAACAAAATGGGTGTATAAGAACAAGTCAAATGAACAAGGAGTTGTTACAAAGAACAAAGCTAGACTTGTAGCTCAAGGATACACTCAAATTGAAGGAGTAAACTTTGATGAAACCTTTGCACCAGTAGCAAGGCTTGAATCAATCAGACTACTTTTGGGAATTGCTTGTATCTTAAAGTTCAAGCTATTTCAAATGGATGTGAAAAGTGCCTTTTTAAATGGTTATCTTAATGAAGAGGTATATGTAGAACAGCCTAAAGGATTTGTTGATCCAAGCTGTCCAAATCATGTATACAAACTAAAGAAGGCACTTTATGGTCTGAAGCAAGCTCCAAGGGCATGGTATGAAAGACTGACTACTTTTATTATCAAGCAAGGGTACAGAAAAGGTGGAATTGACAAAACCTTGTTTGTTAAAGATGAAGAAGGAAATGTCATGATTGCTCAAATATATGTAGATGACATTGTCTTTGGTGGGATGTCTGATAGGATGGTCAAACATTTTGTCAACCAGATGGAATTTGAATTTGAAATGAGCCTAGTAGGAGAGTTAACCTACTTTCTTGGTCTGCAAATAAAGCAAATGGAAGACTCCATGTTCATTTCCCAAAGCAAGTATACCAAGAACATAGTCAAGAAATTTGGAATGGAAAATGCTACTCATAAGAGAACTCCTGCTCCCACACATTTAAAGCTGACTAAAGATGAAAAGGGTGAGAATGTAGATCAAAGCTTATACAGAAGCATGATTGGAAGCTTGTTATACTTGACTGCTAGCAGACCAGACATAGCATTTGCAGTAGGTGTATGTGCAAGATATCAAGCTGATCCAAAAGTCAGTCATCTCAATCAAGTCAAGAGAATTCTTAAATATGTTAATGGTACTTGTGACTATGGCATAATGTACTTTCATGGATGCAAACCAATTTTCACTGGCTTCTGTAATGCTGATTGGGCTGGAAGTGTTGATGACAGAAAAAGCACTTCAGGAGGATGCTTCTTTCTAGGAAACAATTTGATTTCTTGGTTCAGTAAGAAACAAAATTGTGTATCCCTATCTACAGCTGAAGCTGAATATATAGCAGCTGGAAGCAGTTGTTCTCAGTTGGTTTGGATGAAGCAAATGCTCACTGAGTACAATGTCCCACAAGATGTCATGACATTGTACTGTGACAACTTAAGTGCAATTAACATATCAAAGAATCCTATCCAACATAGCAGGACCAAGCATATTGATATCAGACATCATTTCATCAGAGATCTTGTAGAATAAAAAGTGATTTCATTGGAACATGTAGCTACAAATCTGCAGTTGGCTGATATCTTTACCAAAGCATTGGATGCTACACAATTTGAGAACTTAAGGGGCAAATTGGGAATCTGTTTATGTGAGATTTAGCAGTTAATGAGATGTGCCAACATGTCATATGACATTGTGTGGCATAAGTACCAGATGGCAAAACCAGTCTGGTCAAGAACCTTGGGTATTCCATTCCTAATCATTTTCAATGTAACGGCTACTTATAAAATAACAGCTCTCATTCAGCTATCCATATTCTCATCATACTATCAAAAGCGAATTGCATCATCTAGCCGTTCTTCAGAAATCATCAACCCTAAAATTCTTCATCCATCTTCTTTGAAAATGTCTCAAAACCCTAACACTCCTGAAGAAATTCTCAACAAAGAAGATGTGGTTCATGCAACCCCCATCTCTGTGGTACCCATGAAGTCAACCCCATTGGACGAAATCAGAGGAAGTGCTCCTCATGCTAAAAAGCCAAGAACTCCAAAAAGAGCAAAAGATCAAGTCTGCAGCAAATCCAAAGGCATTCCTTCACCAGCAAACATGCCTCCAAAATCTTCTGAATATGTGGATGCTTCCATAAAAGAGATAGTTAACAAGATTCTTTTTGAACAAAGAGTGGTTAGTGGCATATCTATCCCTCTAAACACCATGCCAGCTCCACAAGATGATCAACAATCTCAAGCTGCAAAGGACACTCCTGATCAACAGGATGTCCCAATAGATGTTGAAACATCTGAGGATGAACAAAAGGCTTCATCTGATGCTGCTGTAGAAGAATCTGAGGACCAGAAAAAGGCCTCAAATGAAAGTGATGAAGAAGAATCTGAGGATCAGACCAAAGCCTCAACTGAAGAGCATATCTCTGCTGATCAACCAGCTGAAGAAGAGACTGCTCAATCTCCTCCTGTGGTGAATCTTGAGTAGGATTCTGATACAGAGATCATTGCCTCTATAAGACCTAGCATAGCCAAAAGGCTCAGGACTAGGAAAGGAAAGATGCAAGCAAGACATGCAGTTCCTGAGAAGAAACATGCTACCCCAAAGAAAGACAAAGCCAAAACTGTCTTTGGTCCTACAAAACAATGGAGTAAAGTCCAAACTCAAAAGAGGAAAGCTGTCACTCCCTCAGACTCAGATGTTGAAGCAGATGTCCCAACATCTCCTCCAAAGAAGAAATCAGCACCCTCTAGGGCTTCAACTGCTGTTCCAGAAGCTCCCTTGGACAACATATCATTTCATCATGTTTCAAGTGTAAACAGATGGAAGTTTGTGTACCAAAGAAGGGTAGCACTTGAAAGAGAGCTGAGCAGCAATGCACTTGAGTGCACTGAATTAATTGACCTCATCTCTGCTGATGGCCTCTTCAAAACAGTCTCAAATCTCTCTCCCTGCTATGAGCTTCTTGTCAAAGAATTTATAGTCAATCTTCAGGAAGATTGTGCCAATGGTAAGTCTTCTGAATTTAGAAAAGTTTTTGTTAGAGGCAGGTGTGTAGAGTTCTCTCCTCAGATCATCAACCAATACCTTGGAAGAGAGTCTGATGGACCAAATGAGCTAGGGAAGACTGATAACCAAGTCTGCAAGGTTATCACTGCAAACCAGGTCAAGGCTTGGCCAGTTAAAGGAAAGCTCTCTGTGAGCATGCTGACAAGAAAATATGCCATGCTGAACAGGATTGGTACAGCAAATTGGGTGCCTACCAATCACACATCTTCAATATCCACTGGCTTGGCCAGGTTTATTTATGCTGTGGGCACTCAAACTAAGCTGGATTATGGTGCCTACATATTTGATCAGACCTTGAAGCATGCTAGCTCATCTGCAACAAAGCTGCCAATAGCTTTTCCTTCCTTGCTGTGTGGTATAGTGCTAAGTCAATACCCTGGGATCCTCACTGAGAAGGACACAATCTGCAAAAGAGAAAGCCCTCTGGCCTTTCACTACAAACTGTTCCTAAGTCATCATGCAGCAGATGTTGAAGCACCCTCTGGGACATCTGCAGGTCCTTCAACTGCCAAGACTCCAATCTCCAAGGCTGCATTGATTGCTGAACTGAAGAGCACTTGCAAAGAACTTGAAGCAAGGAAGCAGAAGCTTGAGGAAATCATCCAAAGGCTGGAGAGTGAAGGTGATCAGAAAGCTGCTTCTGATGAAGAAACTGAGGATGATGAAGAAACTGAAAGTGAGGAGTCTGAGTGATTAACTGTATGTGAGGACAAATGTAATGACAGCTGCATTGTAATTTAGATTTAATCTCTTTGGCCCCAAAATTTGTGTCTAACAAGGGGGAGAACAACACCAACAACAATGTGTAATGCTGTTTGATTATGAATGAAAAATCTGTTTGCTTCTGAACTGAATAAGTGTGTTTTTTTCTGTTGCAACAAGACTGGATACATATATGTTTGAGGGGGAGTAATCTCAAATATGATTCAACAGAAAAGTTATACTCTGATAAAAGAACTTATGCTGCACTCTGATAACCAGAAAAGATGTTAGCCAAAAATTAGCCAAAGGGGGAGTTTGTAGATGTCTAGAATTGGCAGAAATTTTGACCAACAAGAAATATTGAATTCAGTTCAGAATGTCCTATCAGATGTTGGGACATTATTAAACAGAGTATAAGAACTTATTTCAGGATGTCTCACCAGATGTTGGGACATTGTGTAAATAACTTAAGTTCAGTTTTTCAGGATGTCCCAACAGATGTTGAGACATCTCAAACCTGCTACCAGAATTAATTAATGACTAACTGATCTGAGATATTTAAGGAGAGTTATCTGGAATTAATTATGGATGGATAAAAACAGAACAAGGCGCATCTGTAGGGAGTTTTATTATGAGGATTCAGATTAATCAGAAGAACTAAATCACCTAGAATCTAGGAAGTAACAAACCCTAAATTCAAGGTGGAGGCTGCATGCTTTTAGGACTGGATTAACCTACAGAAAGCCCAAATTACAAACACCTATTTAATCAACAGAAACTCACAGAATTGAGTACGAATTTCAGAAGACCAAATAGGGTGTCTAGTGTTTTAATAGCAGGTTGTTTTCATTGTACCACTTTATGAGCTTTTAAGCAAAAGTGCATTTGTGACTTGATTGAAACTGTGAAGTAAGATCAAGCTGTATTGTTTGAAGAATGTCTTCAATTTTATTAAACTTGTAAACTTAATCACTGTGTGATTGAGGGGGAGTGAGTTGGTACTCATATCTAAGTTGTGTCTTAGGTAGAAATTGCATTGGGTAGATATTAAGTGAAAGATTAAACTGGGTTGTTTAAGTCTAGAATTAATATTACTTATAGTGGATTTCCTCCTGGCTTGGTAGCCTCCAGATGTAAGTGTGGTTATACACTGAACTGGGTTAACAAACTTCTGTGTTGTTTAATTTTCTTGCACTTTAAGTTTTGGTTAAATCTGTCAAGTGTTGGGACATCTCATAGGACATCTCATACCTGATCACAAAATTTTAATTTTTGTTATGTGAGAAGTCGTAACCTATCATTACTTTTGTTCTGTGAGAAGACAAAACTTTTTCTTGTGGTTGTGTGAGAAACCATAACTTATCATTTGTGTCTTTATGTGAGAAGCCAAAACTTTTTATTGTGGTTATGTGAGAAGCCATAACCTATCTTTTGTGTTGTTCTGTGAGAAGCTGAAACTTTTTCTTGTGCTTATATGAGAAACCATAACATATAATTTTTGTCGTTCTGTGAGAAGCCGAGACATTTTCTTGTGGTTATGTGAGAAGCTGTAACCTATTTTTTTGTGGTTCTGTGAGAAATCAAAACATTTTCTTATGGTTATGTGAGAAGCTATAACTTGTTTTTTTGTGTGGTTTTGCGAGAAGTCAAAATATTTTCTTTGTTATGCGAGAAACTATAACCTTTCATTATGTCGTTATGTGAGAAACAGTAACCTACCTTTTATGTCGTTTTGTGAGAAGTCAAAACTTTTTCTTGTGGTTATGTGAGAAGTCGTAACCTATCTTTTGTGTCGTTTTGTGAGAAGCCGAAACCCTTTTTTGTGTGGTTATGTGAGAAGGCATAACCTATATTTTGTGTTGTTCTGTGAGAAACCAAAACTTTTTCTTGCGGTTACGTGAGAAGCCATAACCTACCTTTTGCGTCTTTATGTGAGAAACCAAAACTTTTTCTTGTGATTATGTGAGAAGTTGCAACCTATCCTTTTGTGATGGGAAAATCTGTAACTTATCTTGTTGTTCTGTGAGAAGGCATAACCTTTCTTTGCTCTATGAGAACCCAAAGTCGTTTCATTTGTTACAATATATAATTTCATTTTTCTCCGTGAGAACCCGAAGCGTACCTTTCATTACACATTTGCCAATAATTTTTAGTTTTTTCTGTGAGAAGTCATAACTAACCATTTCTTTTCAAAGTATCCCCGATGAGTTTTCCTCCCACTTCATTTAATCCCCAACATTGGCAGTCGTCTCGATAATCCCTACAAAGTCTGTTTCATATCTCCAACATAACATATCATAGCATGTCATATGCATTTGAGGGAAAAATTCGGGTCTTTTTGGTATTTAAATATCTTCTATCAGAATTTCACGAGGATTACAATATCTCATGCCATCTGATGAAGCCATTTAAATAGGGGAAATTGCCACACCCTAGCAAAATCCCCTATTTCCCCTTAGCAAGTAACCTTAGATATATCATTTTACAATATATTCCGTTTACCCTTTATTACTTAAAAGAAGACAATTAACATAAGTTAACATTCGATCACAAACTAGACTAAGAGATTCCCGTTGAGAACAACAGACGTGAGGGATTGCGTCTTATCGTTCCCATTCCTAGGTTTTATCAATGTTTTCCCATTCCCTCTCTGGGAATAAAAAAATATTGGTGACGACTCTGTTAGCCCATCCGCGAACGCTTCACGAGGTCGTTCTCATTTTTCGAGGTACGATAGTTACAGTGAAAAAGGTTTCACTCCAAAATATCTAACTTTACAAAAAAAACTCAAACCCATATTCTTCAATCACTGCTCAAAAAGGATAAACACTTATTTTGTGTATGCTGCTGATAATGGTAAGGTTCTGAACCACTCATAACCTTAGAGGGCTGAGTCATGGGTTCTGAAGAAACCAGAACCCAAGACTCTCAAATCAAACGCTCTGAAGAAAAAAAATCTCAGTTTTAAAAGTCAAAGGTTCTGAAGAAACCAAAACCTAAGATTCAAAAGTCAAAGGTTCTAAAGAAACCAGAACCTAAGACTTTTATGTCAAAGGTTTTGAAGCAACCAAAACCCAGGACTTTTAGATCAAAGGTTCAAAAAAGTTCAGAAGCCAACATCAATACTTATCGAAGACAAAACTTTTATAAACAAAAATTATGGAATGAGTCTAGACCCTACTATAAAGTGGGTACCTAAATCAAAATTTGTGTTTACTGCATATATGCCTAAAAGGGAGAAACAAAGCAACAATCATGATACTTGGACAATGCCTGCTAACCAGCAAAAGACCAAAGCTAGAATCAAACCTATGACTTGTAGGTATATATATATATATATATATATATATATATATATATATATATATATATATATATATATATATATATATATATATATATATATATATATATATATATATATATATATATATATATATATATATATATATATATATATATATATATATATATATATATATATATATTGGATGACAAAATTATCGTACCCGCAAATATCTGCAGATAAAATTCGTCACGGATATGGGACAGATAACTTAATGGATATCAACGGATAAAATAAATGGATATTTAAATATCCGTTTGTTAATGAATATAGATACAAATTTAATGATATTCGTACACGCGAATATCCATATCCGTTAATAAATTATAAAAATCATTTAAATAATATTAATTTATTATACCTTATTTTTTCATCTATAAAAAATTAGTCTTCTTATATATATATATATATATATATATATATATATATATATATATATATATATATATATATATATATATATATATATATTATTTTTTTGAAATTTTCTTTTAAGAAAACCTGTTACATTTCATTCAAATTCTATTAGCCATTTCATATTTAAACTCTTCAATACTTCATATCTCAATTTACAGTTTAATTTTCCAACCAACTAGGATCGTCATTCCTCTGTCGAATCAATGTCTCCTTCCTACTCCTCTCGTCCGCTGTTAAATTAAGAGCGAATTGTATGGATGTTATATGATAATAACTTTTTGTGTCTTTAAAAGAATTTAAAAAAATATATTTTTTTAAATATTATCCATGGATATCTATAAACATCCGCAGATATCGTTAAACCCACAGATTACCCGCTTAACGGATACCCGTATGGATATGGAACAAATATGGATATCATTTTTATCTAGCGGGACGAATACAGATATCATAGTATCCGTCCCCATGGATATTCATTTACACCCCTAATCAAAATGTCACGAATTCCCCCGTCTATGAGATGTGTGTTCAATGTTGCTGTATTTTATTTAAGTCGTCTTCGAGCAACTCACATAGTCATTAGCACGCTGATCAATCTTATTGATATTACATGAATTTGAACTAAGATTATATTTAAATATTGTAAAACCAACGAGTAGAATGAAACAAAATGAAAGATAACTGATCACAATAAAATAAACATGACATTCATTATTTGGATAATTTATAATAAAATAGAACAATTTTATTATTCTGTGCAAATTCGAAAATACAAAATATGATAAAAATAGATAAAATTCACGTCAAATTCAGATTGTAAAACGAATAAGTAGAATGAAACGAAATGAAAGATAATTGATCACAATGAAATACATATGATATTCATTATTTGATTAATTTATAATAAAATAGAATAATTATATTATTCCGCAAATTCAAAAATACAAAATACGATAAAAATAGATAAAATTCATCCCGTCAAATTCGCTTCCTTGTATTTGTTTTTTATCCATCCAAAAATATAAAATATACCATTATTTCATTTCATCACTCTTCTTTCTATTTATTTTCAATTAATTCAAAATATAAAATATAACGTTATTTCGTTCCATTTTACTCAATTTCATTATATTCCATTATTTCCATCCATCCAAATATATCATAAATATTCACTATACTTTTCATTTTTCTATTTATTTCTTTTCTTTGACATTCTTTTATTTCAGATTTTGTATTTTTTACTAGTGGTTTACGAGCAATTTGATAGTTAACGGCTGATTTTAACCATTGAAGTGAAATAACTTAAAGAACATTCTATTTCCACAAGCTTCATTTGCCCCCTTCTCCAAGCTTCCAGAAAAACCCACTCTCTTCCTTCTTTCCTCACAAAACCTCACTCCCCAAAACCAAAACTTAAACCCAACGCAACTCACTAATCAAACGCTTTTCCCATCGTCTCAATCTTCAATGGCAACCAGAAAAGCTTCAAAGCTAACCAAATCCGCCATCGCCGCCGTAACGGCCTCTAGAACTAAACCCCCTCTCACTCGTCCTCTCTCCGCTCCACTCTTCAACGGAACCTTCCACCAGACTTCAGCCAATGCGAGGATTCCTCTTTCACGCTCTCGGATTATGAACGGAACCACCAATGTCACCTCCGCTAAGTTCCTTTCCCACTCTTTCACTCGCGATTTTCACGCCTCTAGTCCTTCCTACCGCTCCGCCGGAGCTTCTCAGGTTTCGCCAACGCTTTCTCATTCTTTCCTTAACTTCAATTTCATTTTCAAAATTCAGAACGTGCTTATGTTAATAAGTAACATAAGTACTTATATATTGCCAATTCTGAACGTGTTTCTGTTACCAAGCACTTATTAAATTATTAAATTATGATTAGTGAATGGTGAAGTTGATTGAGAAAAAAAATTGAAATTAGGGTTCAACTTCAAGTTAAGAATTTAAGATATGTTTTTAGATTTGATTTATTGATGTATTATTTTTGTATTTTATTTGATCAGATATCACAGTCGGAGTTCACAGAAATGGCTTGGGAGGGTATTCTTGGTGCTGTTGATGCGGCGCGAGTCAATAAACAACAAATTGTGGAGTCTGAGCATTTAATGAAAGCACTTTTGGAGCAAAAGGATGGTTTGGCTCGAAGGATATTTACTAAGGCGGGATTGGACAACACGTCAGTTCTACAAGCTACTGATAATTTTATAGCTCAGCAACCTAAGGTGTGTTAATGTGGTTGGTTACTGGCAACATATTTGGTTGATATTCTAGATGATTTTTACCTGCTGTTTTATTTGGCAGGTTACAGGCGACACTTCTGGTCCTGTTGTTGGTTCGCATCTGAGCTCCGTTTTGGACAATTCTCAGAGGCACAAGAAAGAAATGGGTGACGAGTATGTGTCTGTAGAACACCTTTTGCTAGCATTTCATTCAGATAAGAGGTTTGGGCAGCATTTATTTAAAAATCTTCAGCTTAGCGAGAAGGCTTTGAAGGATGCTGTACTGGCTATTCGTGGAAGTCAAAGAGTAACTGATCAAAGTATGCGTTTACATTTTATGGTTTCTTATTTTTAGAAAAAATATGGGAGGGCATGATTAGTTCTAAAATTATTAAAATTATGAATACACTTGAAACCAAATCATAATAGAAGTATAGAAATGTTTTAAGTTTGATAGGATGAAAATAAAAAAGCCTTGTTTGCTTACGATTCTTATAAGCTATGGTCTAAATGGGACTAATAATTCAGGTACTGAGTTTTTAATTGGTCATATTTTAATATAAAGGAACCTGTTGTTTCAATCAATTTCCGTGTGACTATGATGCATATTGATTTCCCTTGTGCTAGACCCTTTACTAGCTTTCAGGTTACAAATCAAAATCTGATTTTGATGCTCAAATCATTTGCTCTACCCCTCTCTTGCTTTTAATATATGTCTAAGCTATTACTTGAATTATGAAGTTATTCCGGGAATATATTGTTTGTACTGGTATCCATTCTAGTTACTTTTGTTTGTGAGTCAGCAGTTCCGAGTAACAATTTGTATTATTTTTGTGAAATAACTCTACAGATCCTGAGGGGAAATATGAAGCATTGGACAAGTATGGAAACGACCTGACTGAACTTGCTAGGCGTGGAAAGCTTGATCCTGTCATAGGTCGAGATGATGAAATTCGGCGTTGTATCCAGATATTGTCAAGAAGAACAAAAAACAATCCAGTTATTATTGGTGAACCTGGTGTGGGGAAAACGGCAATTGCTGAAGGGTTTGTCTAACATTATTTTGTACCAATTCTTTCAAATTTGTTATGCCACAGGACTTCTTGTTACTATTGTTCATTATGTCTGCCTTATTCTTTGTGCATATTCTTCCTATATGCGTAATTTTGACTTTCCACATGTTTGTTAATATTGAGTTAGGGGCTATAGGTAACCTTCTCCTATATGCTTAGAATGCATTATGTTCATGTATTTTAGATTCCCAATTTATTTATCTCTTATTCTTTTGCCGGTAAGATCCCCTCTTGAATATAGCATTTCCCAATAGAGTGATGTGTGCGTTGTTTTATCAGAACAGAATGGTTTGATTACCAAGGGATTTTGTTCTTTTGTGCTACTTTCTAACACGTGTTTTATAACATCTTCCTTCATTGGAATTAAGTCAAGTAATCAAAGTCTTGAATCATGGTTTCATCCTGAAGCATGCAATATGTCCTGAATTTTCTGATACATACTGTGTAATTGCAATGAGCTATGGCTATGGAATGTATGGATTGCAAGCACATAACATGCTTTTGGAGTAGTATTTTTAATCAAACTGCTTCAAGTTCCAACAAGGTTGAAAAAGTGCCACAATTTGAATATACATGTGATTGATTTAGAGAGGCAGTAGTGTAAATTTTAAATGCCGAACTATATGTTACCTTTGCGGCGTGTGTTGTATCTTATCACTTAGGGTGGCAGCTGCTTAACTTTTTTCACTGTTTTTGCAGATTAGCACAACGTATAGTGCGTGGAGATGTTCCAGAGCCATTGATGAACAGAAAGGTTGAACTCCTATTTTCTCTCTTCACTTGATTATAAAATGATAATTTAAATTGAGTTAGGTGTTTGATGTAATGTCAAGTCCCAATGCAGGCTGATTGTGTGAATTTTTGGAAAATGTCTAATCTAGCTGCTTTCTGGTGGTGTCACATTTTTCTGAAACCCTAAAATTAATTTTTCTCACATTGAATGTAATTAGGTTTATTTTGTTGTGTAATTTAAAAGATTGAGCACAAACGTAGATACTTTATACTCCTAGACCCTGTTCCCTTCCACCCTACTACCTACACACAGAGATAGAGAAGAACTCCTAGATATTTTAAAATACTAAGCACACAGAGATAGAGAAGAACTCCTAGATATTTTAAAATACTAAGCATGCATCTTATATTGATAACATACATTTAAGGTGGTGCGAAAATATAATTTGAGAATGCTGTTGTTGCAAATTGTTGTCTCACAAGTATTTATTTTTCTATTTGAGACTCTGGCAGTTTCCTCGATCCTCATCAAGCTTTTTGTTTGGGCTCTTAACAGATTATGAATTCATCATTGACCTTGGAAAATCTTATTGAATGGTACACATCCTTTTATTTAATATAGGAATGTAATATTGTAATAAAGGGGGTTGTGTTGCCGTAAAGCTCCTCCTAATCTTCAGCATGCAGAGTCTAAAGAAGAATTTGACCCACCACTATGGTGTCTAAAGTTGTAAGCTTTTCTAGGGATATATTATTTTTGTTTAAATTGGTATTAACTTTTGCTTTCACTCTTGGTGCTTTGTAGTTGATCTCCCTTGATATGGGTTCATTGCTTGCTGGTGCCAAGTTTCGTGGAGATTTCGAAGAAAGGCTGAAGGCTGTCCTAAAGGAAGTTACAGCATCAAATGGGCAAATAATTTTGTTTATTGATGAAATACACACTGTTGTTGGTGCAGGTAGGTATATTGTTTTTTCTCTCAAGCTGTACAAGTTATATTGTTTTTTCTCTCAAGCTGTACAAGTTATAATCTCAATATTGAGAATATTGTGTACTTTCTATTTGCGAAGACACAATATAAGTATGACAATGCATATACATTCACATAATGGCTTATGCTTTCAGGATAGTTGCTTCATCATGTCATGGTATTAAATCCTCTATAACTCAGTAGTCTAGAGTTTGATCCACTCATCTCCGTTTTTCTTATAAAATAGTTGAGTGTTAGACTTCTAGCACAATATAGGTTGCTCCATCTACTTGCTAAGAACACATGTCTTCAACTAACTATTTAAACTTTTCTGATAATTGGTCGGAGTAGTACACTAGTCATAACAACCTACCTTCGGTGCAATCCTCCCCAAGTATAATAAATGTTTGATGACTGTTGTTGGTTATAATCTTCAATTAATGAGTATACTAATTGATCTATTCCCTCAAAGGCAACTGACTGAAAAAATAATGCAGTAAACCTGTCTGCACTCTATACTCAATATTTAATCAGTTAAATATCAAATATTCTCTTTCTAAGTTTGTACATGTGCCTTTGATGATTGCCTTCACTTTTAACAAGATTGACTTGACATTCTGATTGATTAAGCATCGTCCACCCTAGTCTGTTTCAGCTCTGCAATTAACTAATAAGTAATATGGTGTTTTTGGTCATTTGGTTAACTAATAGGAGCTACAAGTGGTGCAATGGATGCTGGAAACTTGTTGAAGCCAATGCTTGGAAGAGGGGAACTTCGATGTATAGGAGCAACTACATTGAATGAATATAGAAAATACATTGAGAAGGATCCTGCACTTGAGCGTAGATTTCAACAAGTATTTTGCTGTCAACCATCTGTTGAAGATACAATATCCATTCTCCGAGGGTTGCGCGAGCGTTATGAATTGCATCATGGAGTCAAAATATCAGACAGTGCACTTGTTTCAGCCGCAGTCCTTGCAGATCGATACATCACGGAACGCTTCCTACCAGACAAAGGTAGGTTTTGACTCTAGCATTTATATGACAAGAGTTGACTTATTATAACGGTTTATTTTTCTGTTCACTTTACTATTTTGGATTTGTTTTTTTGGATTTGTTTTAATCCTACTAAAATAACAAGCTTTTCATAATGAAAAGAAAAATAATTTCTCTTGTATCTTCCCCCCTCTCTTAAGCCTTCAGATCTTTGTGGTTATTATGTTTTAGAAGTTAAAAGTAGTCACGTGATGCCATCAGGTTGGAAAGTTTTCTGGTTGATTTGTTGATTCTGATATGTAATTAAATTTCTTCCTTTAGCTATTGATCTTGTCGATGAAGCTGCTGCGAAACTGAAGATGGAGATCACCTCTAAGCCTACGGAATTGGATGAGATAGATAGAGCGGTCTTGAAACTGGAGATGGAGAAACTCTCTTTGAAAAATGACACTGACAAGGCTTCTAAAGAAAGATTAAGTAAGCTTGAAAATGATTTGAGTTTACTTAAACAGAAGCAGAAAGAATTGGCAGAACAATGGGACAGTGAAAAAGTTTTAATGACTCGGATAAGATCAATCAAAGAAGAGGTAATATTTAGTTTTTGTGTCGCCATTATTATAAATCCCCCCTCCTTCTACCATCACCACTCAATAAATTTATGGTTCTTGTTTAAACCGTGTTTAGATTGATAGAGTCAACCTAGAGATGGAAGCTGCTGAGCGTGATTATGACCTGAGCCGTGCTGCTGAGCTCAAATATGGAACTTTGATGTCCCTTCAGCGCCAATTAGAAGAAGCTGAAAAGAATCTAGTTGAATTCCAAAACTCCGGAAAATCTTTTCTTCGTGAAGAGGTCACTGACCTTGATATTACTGAGATTGTAAGCAAATGGACTGGTATACCACTATCAAACCTCCAACAAACAGAGAGAGAAAAGTTAGTTTTGCTGGAACAGGTTCTTCATAAGAGGGTGATTGGTCAGGATATTGCTGTAAAATCTGTGGCTGATGCAATTCGCCGTTCAAGGGCTGGATTGTCTGACCCAAACAGGCCAATAGCAAGTTTTATGTTCATGGGTCCGACCGGTGTTGGCAAAACTGAGCTTGGAAAGGCTTTGGCCAATTATTTGTTTAACACAGAAAATGCTCTTGTTAGAATCGATATGAGTGAGTACATGGAGAAACACGCCGTTTCACGTTTAGTTGGGGCACCACCTGGTTATGTTGGATATGAAGAAGGTGGTCAGCTAACTGAAGTGGTTCGCAGAAGACCCTATTCTGTGGTACTATTTGATGAAATAGAAAAAGCACATCACGATGTCTTCAATATTTTGTTGCAATTGTTGGATGATGGACGGATTACTGATTCTCAAGGAAGGACTGTTAGCTTCACAAATTGTGTTGTGATTATGACTTCAAACATCGGCTCCCATTACATACTTGAAACCCTTCGCAGCACACAGGATGACAAAAGTGCAGTTTATGATCAGATGAAAAGGCAAGTTGTTGAGTTGGCTAGGCAAACATTCCGCCCAGAGTTCATGAATCGAATTGATGAGTATATAGTTTTCCAGCCTTTGGATTCCAATGAGATCAGCAAAATAGTGGAGCTTCAGGTAATTTCTATGCTCATATTACCTGTATCAGCCTTTGAATATGAATGTTAATATACGTTTTCTGATCTGCTGCAGATGGAACGTGTGAAGTACAGACTCAAACAGAAGAAAATTGATCTCCATTACACACAAGAAGCTGTTAACCTTCTTGGTGTATTGGGTTTTGATCCTAATTTTGGGGCAAGACCAGTTAAAAGAGTAATACAACAATTGGTAGAAAATGAAATAGCTATGGGAGTTTTAAGGGGAGATTTCAGAGAAGAGGACTCAATCATTGTTGATGCTGAAGAAACTTCATCAGGCAAGGAACGCTCCTCCATAAAGAGGCTGATAATTAAGAAGCAGGATAGCCTTGTTGCTGATGCAATGGTTGCAAATGATTAATGTCTTATATTTCACCTTCACTTATACTATAAAAGTATGTTCTTTATTATTGTTAGGAATTGGTCACCCTCAACACCCTTTTTTTTCTGTTTTAAAATTTTCAAAAATAAAAATCAGTTTTTTGTTGAGTTTAACTTTTTTTTTTTTTTAATATTAAAATGTTACAAAATCAGTTTTTTTAAAATGTATATATTTTTTTTAAATTTTAAAATGTTACAAAATAACATTTTCACCAACAATAACATCAGGCAAGGACTCAATCATTGAGTTCGTTTGATTCCACCAATCACCATTTTTTACCTCTGTTATGGTGAATTCGAAAATTCATTTTCAAAGTAACTCTTAGCATTCACACAATCAATTTCAGAAACAAAGGCTATTTTATAATAGAAAATAGATAAATATTTTGGAAAAGGAATATATTTGATATAATTAATATTAAGCCAAGATTATATGCAAAATTATATCTAACCATATAAATACACTTTTAAATAAAAACTAAAACGATTTGAAACATGTATCACCGTTTAAATTCATATGTATAGGTGATTGTGCCTTTAATTTTTGTTTATTTGTCTCTTTCATTCTTTTTTAATTTGATGAATTTTTCATCCTATTCAAAAAAAAAAAAATATTCAGCTAAGTTTCAACTTTCTTTGTCGAATGAATTGTTCACTTTGGTGATGTCAGTGGTATAGGATATTTCGATTTGGAATAAATTTGAATAAAATGTATCATTTTTTATCCAAAAACATAATACAACCATTTAGATTTGAAGTGGGGTAGTGTGCAATGGAAAAAGTATTTTGAGAAATCGTATCATGTCAGATCAATATACATTCTTTTATATACACTTGCCATAAGATGACCAATTTCAAGAAAATATTTATTTTTCCACATGTTTCGATCCGCTAGTGCGAGGAACAAGAGATTCATGAATTGCATCAAAGTTTTTTTTCTCCGTATAATCATGTGTATGATTATTTATGACCCTTCAACTCTTTGATAAGTTGTTGGCGGACACATGTATGATCATCCTCTCATTTAACTGAGCAAATCAGAAACTTGAAAATCGTAGTTACCATCACCCTCAATATTGTCGATCCATTCAATGTATTTGTGCATAAAATTAACATTTCTTCGATGAATTGGACTTTTGGTAAAGGTGGTGAAGGAGTTGGTACGAGCTCCTTTGAATATATATATATATATATATATATATATATATATATATATATATATATATATATATATATATATATATATATATATATATATATATATATATATATATATATATATATATAGTTCTGGACTGGACCGACGTAGTCCAATCCGTCGGACAACCTGGTTCAAAGGACTCCTGTTTTGGACTGGGTCGACATAGCACGTGTCGGGCAGACTCATGACCTATCCACATGGAGACGTGGGGAAAACGTCTCCCCCACGTGCCCCATTCAGTCAATTGTCCCGTTATTTTCTCCTAGTATTACAGGACAGTTGGACTAAAGGCAAGATCACACGCTAGGTCTTATCTGCTCCTACGCAATCCTTGGCAGTTCTTCCTTGAGCCTAGATAATTCAGCTCATGAGAAGAATCTTGGCCCAAAGATGGGGGAGCACTATAAATACCCTCTTTTACTAGAGGGTCAGATATTCTATCATATTCTACTCTTACTTATTCTGTACTTGCACTCAGTATATACTTTTTCACTTTGGCATCGGAGTACCTTGCAGGTACACCCCTATTTCACCACCGTAGTTGTTCATCACTGGAAGGTTCTTCCTGGTCAGGTCAGATCAGTGGCGTCGTCTATGGGAAATAAAGGTTTTCCCTGTCTTTTGAAATAGAAGACCAAAACTTCACCTCGTCTCTCCAACTATCTAGCAAGACCAACGAACACGGTGACAACCACGTCCATGGTCTCGTCGACTACACCACTGGTGGGACGAAGACCAAACTATCACCCATGAATCCGACATAAGAGACAGACCAACCTCCCCTGAAGCTTTGAAGCAAGGTTAAAGTATTGTCATGGAAGTGTGTCTTCTGACTTTAAATTGTTAAGTTTATCACTGTTGTGATTGAGAGGGAGTGAGAGAGAGTTTATATACTTAGGAGTTCGTAAGTAGAAGTTGCATTAGTAGTGATTAAATAAGAGGATTGTAAACTGAATGGTTTGCTGTGGGTCCTTGAATTGATACTACATAGTGGATTTCCTTCCTAGCTTGGTAGCCCCTAAAGTAGATGAGTTTGCATCGAATTGGGTTAATAATTTGAATGTTTTCTTTACGGCTTATCTGTTTTATATATTATGCAGTATTCTTGCTGAATGTCAAACCAAATGTCTAAACATCACGTAGGAAAGTTAGAATCTGGTATATCATAATTTTATGATGCTGCTGTTTGTATCTTGTCATATTTAACAAGTAACAGATCAGATGTCTCAACATCGTATTCGACATCTGAGCCTGTCATACAAGAATTTCATACACTATTATTGGCTAATAGAAAATTCAACAAGTGGTTATTTTTCTTTTGATTTTAACATGAAAACTCTGCAAGTGGTTGTTTTTCTTTTGATTTTAATATGAACGTGAGTAGGATGAATTGCTGGAATTCTCAGTGAGCTAAGGAAGCCTCAACTTGATAGCTTTGTCTATTGACATTTCATTTGAATTGGCCTATGAGATAATGGTTTAGTTATGGCCTTCCAGTGAATGCCTCGTTAGCTTTGTGTATTGGAATTACTTCTTTTGAATTGAATTATAGACTAGTATGTTAGTTATGGCTTTCAATCTTCATAATGTGACATTAGCGTGATGCCCAGAGTTTTATATGTATAGCTTATTTGATTAATTTTTTTAATGTTTTTCTTCCATGTTTATAGATGTATGGTTTGCTCCTTTGAAATTGATTTGAACGTACTATACTTATAATTTTGGATTTGGAGTGTCCAAAAATGTGCCCCCAAATCCAGTATTACAGTAGATCAAAACAGTACATGTTGAAATCAATGCAAATCAATTGTTACATTATTTAATGTTTTAACACGATGGTACTTACGGCCCCTCCATGAACCTTCCTTCCTTCCTCTAGCTGGTGTCCAGTATATTCTCACAAAACACTATAGCCCCACTCCCATTCCCACTACACGTTTCCCAACCACACACTTTAAACCCTTTTTTTCCTTCATTTTTCACAAATATATATATATATATATATATATATATATATATATATATATATATATATATATATATATATATATATATATATTTTTTTTTGAGAGTCTTATGAAAAAAGCGAAGATAAAGTGAGTAAATAATAATTTTAAGTTTATTTTTTAAATTGAATTATCTTACAACTATATGTATAGAAATAATATGCGTCTGCACTTCAAAGAACTGAATCAATAATCCTAATTCCAATATCTGATAGGAATTAGTTAAAATTTTAAAAAAAATTTATAATACTTTTTTATTAAATTTCAAATTGAAAAATTATTTAGTTAATAATTTCAAGATATTATTTATATAAAAGAAATTCATACTCATAAGAATATTTAAGTCATAATGATTTAGAGTAAATATAATAAACTAACATAGGTGGTAAGTTATTTAAATAGTATACATATTATTGTATAATGTATATTTGTGAGAAAATTTCAGACTGAAAATTGGTAATTTACATTATATCATAACATAATACAACAAATTAAAATTCTAAGCAGGGACGTATGCTCCCTTACTCTTTGATGTAGCTCCGTTATATAAATTCTATAAATTTAATTATTAATTAAATTTTTTTGGTTTCACATATTAATAAAGAAAGGAAATAGTTATATACGCGTCTTCCTTAATTTAGGTTTTTTTTTGTTGGACATAATTTTTTTCCTCTATATACCGTATATAATGATGATTTTGTAAACAACAGACTTGATCTTTAGATTTGTAGGATTAATTCTTTTTTTTTTTGTCCTGCTTCTTTTTTTATATATAATCTCATTAAAAAAATAGCTCGTTATTAATATAACATTATATATTTTATTTATTTATTGATATATATTTTAATTTATTAAGATAACATAGGTAAAACTAAGAAGATGGAATTGATAAATTATATATTTTAACTTTTAAACTCTAAACTATTTGCTAACATGAATTAGTAAAATTAAGTTATAAAATCATAAGAAAATGAAAATTATCAAATATATATTTTAGTCATGAGAGCTTATAAACAATAAATTATTTGCTAATAAGGATATCTGGGTGACATATTCAAATTAAAACCTAAAAAGATTATTGATAATTTGATTCTATGTCACAAAATGAATTGAGTTTTATGAACAAGTTTCAATTCCCATGAATATTGATTCAAATCTTCACATTCACTTGTTCAATGCTTATGCGATCTTGATAGTATGGTTCGGTTTTACAGCAGCCTGAATCAAACCATGTGATTAGAAAAATCATATTATTTATATGCAGGAATCACAAGGGACAATTCCTCGTAGAAGTAGTTTGATACATACTTAGAGTGTTTTAGATGGGGTAATCGATAATTTTTAAGGAATTCAAAATTATAAATATTTTAAATTATTCAATTGAAATTCATTCAATTTTAAATTATTTTGTTTGAATGGAATATTAAAGTGATTCATTGTTAAATTTTTGGGGTCATTTTCATAAATTTTAAAAAAATTGGGCAACATTAAAAATAAGGATTAATTTGCAATTTTAAAAAATGTGAAGGAATAATTTGAAAATTTTGAAAAAATTTAGGGACTTATTTGTAATTTTTTGAAAATTTTAGGGGTCAATTTGAATTTTTTATAAAATATAAGGACCATTTTGCAAAATTTAAAAATTTAATAATAAACAATTTAACATTTGAATTATAAAAAGTGAAGAAGCAATTTGAAATTCTTTATTTTTTGGTGTTATTTGAAATTCCATAAATTTAACTTAAACAAAATATTTCTTAAATTTACATCATTTTAACAATTCTCCATATTTTTTATCCAAACAATGGATTTTGGACAAATCATTTTAAATTCCCTTAAAAAATTATTTTCCCTCATTAAAATGCTTCATCCAAACACACTCTTAAGGTTGATCATAAAACATAAGATTCAAATTAGTGAAACATAGGAAAGTTATTTTACAATGGTCTTAGTGTGATTTAAATCACGTTGAATCACGGATGAAGTCATAAATTTTAAGTTGTAGAGGTTAATATAAATATATCATTTCATATTCAAAAATATAAATAATTGTTTTTTATGATTTTTCATGCTCTGAAAATGTTGAATGATTTTCTCATTTTCAACATCAACAAAAATATCTTTTTCAATGTAAGTAACTAAACAATCATTTAACCAATCATCACCCATATGATTTCGCATTCGATTCTTCATAATATTCATAACAGAGAAAGCTCTTCCAGATGTTGCAGTTGCCACCGGTAATATCAGAGATAACTTTAAAAAGAAAATATACCAATGGTACACAACATGTTTTTTGGTCTCTACAAGCTTGATGGAAAGATCATCAATCCCCTATAATTCTGAAAATTCATTGTCAGAGCATACATCTAAGAAATAGTTTTCAAGCTGACAATCTAGTGCCAATAATTCCGCTAAAGAAAATTCTGAAAGATAAAATTGAGCTAAACGAATCAACTTCTCCTTATCAAATGCAAAAAATAAATCTTTGGATTTAAACAAGCTACACAAAGGAGCAACTCAATATTCACTTCTGTAAAACGATTATTCAACTCTTGAAGTTGTCGATCAATCACTTCATAAAACAATTCAACTTGAAAATGATGTAAATTATATACTTTCTCCATTTTTCTCTTTGACTTTTTTGTGCAGGTTGAAAAGTGTCATCCATATCTGGAATGTTAATAACATTATGCTCACAAAATAATGAAACATTATTCAATAAAGAATCTTAACCATTATCTCTTATAGCTTGTAGCTTTATTTTGGACACTTTTACTAACTTCATAGCATTTACAATATCTTGATCACTTCTTTATAATGCTTGAGATAAATCATGTGTAATTCCCAAAACTATTTTCATCAAGTGCAAGATGAAAATAAATTCAAAAGATTGCATATAATTCATCAACATTAGTGTTTCACTTTTTTTATATATCTAAATCTGTTCCATCTTCCTCAACTATTTCTAGCACATCAATCATAAAGAGAATAAAGAAACTATACTAAGTAATGTACCATAATGTGAGCTCCATCTTGTTTCCCCCGCCTTATTAATTGTCATTTCTTGATTCAAACCAACCCACTAGAGATTTCTCTATGTTCCAATGCTTCTTTCACCTTTGTAGCTTGACTTTCACGAAGAATATCACAACACTTACATGATGCTCCAATAACATTATACAAATTAGCAACCAAATTAAAAAAATAAAGCAATTTTAGAATGCTTTTTTGCTAATGTCACATGAGCTAATAAGAGTTGATTGACAAAACAATGAATAAAAAATGCAGAGCACTTCTCTTTTAAAATCAAGATTTTAGACCATTGTATTCACCTTATATATTACTTGCTCCATCATAGCCTTGTCCGTGTGTCCTTGACAAACTTAATTCATATTTTGCAAATAATGACTCCAAAGCCGATATCAATGTAAGAGCACTAGTATTTGAAACATGAACAACACCAAGAAAACGCCCAATAACTTTTCCTTCATTATTTACATAACGTATAACCACAACCATTTTCTCCTTCACTGAGATATCACGAGATTCATCAATTAAAATAGCAAATAAATCATCTCCAAAATCATCCAGTATAACTTGAGTAGTGACTGTTGCAGTAACTTTAACAATATCCTTTTGAATATCAGGAGATGTTAACTTAAGATTTCCACAACAAATTTTTCCAAACTTTATAAATATCTTCATTATAGTTAACAAGAAAATTCATAAGTTCAAGAAAATTCCCCTTATTTCTTGAACTTATTGACTCATCATATTACCACAGAAAGTTAAATCTTGAGTTAATAAATATCAAATGCAATCAATTATATTTGTCAAATGAATTCGATAGTCCTCTTTAACTTGAATTTATTATTTACACAAGACAACTTCAATGTGTTGCTTTTGTTTCATTAGAGCTTGACAATTTCTCCATGCTTAATTATGAGAGCTATTTATATCTCCAAGATGAACTCGAAATCTTTCACTTTTTTTCAATTTGTAAAGCCTTCTATTATAAAGGCATCACCGCATCCTTTATGTTCTTTAACATGTGACCTCATAAGATAACAACATAAACAATATGTAACATCCTCACTTTGACTATATTCCAACCAACTACCATATTTTGAATACCATTTCGAACTAAACTTACGAAAGGTATCTCCAAATTTCTTTGTGGAAAAATAATTTCTTTTGGTCGACAATGACCCTTTTGCAAATAATATCTTCTAATTTCATCTCTATAACTAGGATGATAATCAGACATTTTTCAATTATAATAAAATGATGTATTTATAGACATGCTAGTCACACAAATAAAGTTTAAAAATAAAAATTGATATACCCGCCCAAGTATATGATACACCCCATCGGGTATATCCTTAAAGAAATGTGTCTAACTAAAACTCATATACCCGCTCGAGTATATGATATACTCTTGGTAGATTCTTAAAGTAGACTAAATTAACTACAATACCCTTCCTAATTCAGATTTTCCATGCATCTCATTCCCATTAACTTCTTCAAACCTTACTTGCTTGAGAGGCTTTGTCAAAATATCAGCTAATTGCAACTCAGTGTTGTAATGTTCAATGTTTAATATCTTTTTATTAATTAGGTCCATATATAAATTATACATCCTCTCTATGTGCTTGCTCATACCATTACTTATTGGATGATTTGTTATATTTATGGTTGATTGACTATCTACAAGCAGCTTGATTTTTCCATAGTCACCAATGTTCAATTCTTCAAACAACATGTCTAATCAAAGTGCTTGACAATTGCATAAGAGGTTGCAACAAACTTTACTTCACATGAGTACAAATCAGCATTCCATCACTTCTTTGAACTCCAAGAAACTAGTGTTGATCCAAGCATGAAAAGGTAGCAAATTGTGCTTTTCCTTCCATCTTGAGCATCACTTAAATCTGAGTCTGAGTAACCACATATCCTTGCTCCAATTTTGGTTGATTGATGAGGCATTATCACTCCATGATTGGATGTGCCTTTGTTGAAACCTAGCATGATTAAGAATCTACCAATCCTCTTATTCCAAGCTCTAGGTGCTTATTTTAATGCATACAAATCCTTTTTCAATATATACACCAAGTCTAATTGACCTCTTACCTCAAAACCTGATGGCTAATTAACATAGACTTCTTCTTCTATAGGTTCATTCAAGAATGCAAACTTCACATCAAGTTGGTGAATCTTCCAACCCTTATTTGCTTCAATAGACACAACCAACATTATAATTTCAAGTCTTGCCACAAGTGCATATACTTAATTGGAATCTACTTTAGGTCTTTGGAGAAAGCCTTTTGCAACTAATCTTGCCTGTACTTGGCAATCTTACCATTTGGTTTTAATTTCTGATTGTAAACCCATCTTGCATCAATTTCATTCTTGCCCAACTTATCAACTATCTCCCATGTTTGGTTATTATCAATGACCTTGAGTTCATCAACCATTTCAGCTTTCTAATTTTTCATCCTATTGGGCTTGCACATGATTAATTGGTTTTGACTCCGCAATCATTTCTTCTTCAATCAACTCACTATTTTCCCTGATTGCTTGATCAAGAAATATCTTATAGTCATTCATCCTGAATGATGAGATCTAGTTTTTCCTGATCTTCTCACTCCTTAAGTTTGTGAAGACTTAACTAGTGCAACCTGTTCCTTATCCTGAATGTGGTTTGAACTTTCACCTTTTTGCACTATATTTTATTGAATTTTCAGCCTATTCCAACATTTGCTTTCATCAAACTCCACATCCATGTAAATCACCACCTTATTATTAGTTGGTGAGAATAACTTGTAAGTACCCATTGAATGATATCCAACCAAAACCATAACATGGCTTCTATCATCTAACTTTCTTTTAATTTATTCAGGAACATGTCTAAACCATATCGAGCCAAATATTTTGAGATGAACAACACTTTTCGTCAATCCTTACCAGACTTCATGAGGTATTTTGTTGTTTAAATTCTTTGTTGGAAGTCTATTGATGATGTATACTATAGTTGAAGTGGAATCACCCCAAAAATTCTTAGGCATCTTCTTTGCTTTGAGCATACTTCTAGCCATATTCAAGATGATTTTATTCTTAATTTTAGTAATGGCATTCTTTTGAGGTGTGTATGATGTTATGACTTCATGCTTAATCCCTTTCTTCTCACAAAACTGAGGTAACTCACCTGAGGTATTCTCACACCCACCTTCAGTTCTCAACCTCTGGATGGTGTTTCCATCTAGTTTTTAACCATAAATTTTAATTTATTGAAGTTGTTGAAAACTTAACTTTTATTTTCCAACAAGTAAACCCACAAATACCTTGTGAATTCATCTATGAAGGTCAATAAATAGAAATGACCTCCTAGTTATTTTACTTCAAATGGATCGTGCATAATCTCAAGCTTACGATGTGTGTGACACCCTTTTTACCCCATAACAATTTAATACAAAATTATTTAAGAAAATCAAAGTTACAACCAAAAAGGGAATTACAATTCAACATTACATTAATAAACTCATTTATGTGTCCTGTCTCGTAACACAGGTTGCAACATATATCATAAATAAAATAAAACATTAATTCATGGCAACAGATCATCATTCAACAACTTACTCAACATAATAATAAAAAGATTCAAATTCTAATTCAAAACATCGTCATCATGTAAATAAATGGACAAAAACAACAAAAACATCCACGTGTTCCCAATGTTACATGACACAGAGCAGGACACTATTTATACTCTATAAACGACAAGAGACGCACTCCGAGCTACTTCCGATCACTGAACTATTCTTGAGTATCCGCAGGATGGCATAATAGACTATCACGGAAGGTAGGGAGGGTGAGTAAATTCACATTCAATATAAATAATATAAATATGGAATTACAAGATAACATACAACAACACATCATTTACATTAAGTCTCACCCACATACAATAAAATCAATCACATTATCATAACAAATGCAATCATGTTATGCCACAAATAATGAAATGCATTCCTCTTAATATGCATGTGGTACCGAATCATGATCATCATTGACGGACACTGGGTCATCAACCCTCCACAAGGGAGCTCAACATAAACAACAACACCTCAATCCACACTATGGGATTGAAGCCTCAATCATCATAAGAATGCCATGAATGCGATGATGCAACAACAACATAATCATCTTAATCAACATTTGCATCAGCATTCATCATTATACCTCATTCTCCATTCATACATTTAATTTGCCATCATATTATCAATACTACATAACATCATTTTACAACCTAGTTATCATAACATCATTTCATCATTATTCTTACACATTTAGCCTATCATAGCATGGTAAGAACTCACAACAACATCATAGCAACACAGGACAACAAAACAAGTTATTACAAGTCATCCAAGAAAAGAAATTATTTTTCAAAAAGCTACATGTCTCGCTAAGCGAGCCACGTGTTTGCTAAGAGAGCAACTCTCTGTTTGTAAAATTCCCAAAACCTCACTCGCTCGCTAAGCGAGAATGCGATTTTCAGCAGAAAACCCTGCGATTTTCCACATATTCCAGACACGTCCAAAACCCTCAAAAACTCTAATTGACAACAGAAAAACACAGAAATCAATTATATAACCTATTAACCACATATATTATTCACCTACAACATCTAACAACATCAATTTGTCACAATCTACCAACAACCGACCTAACCCTAAGGTTTTCCTAAAAAATGCCTTTTTCTCATAAGACAATCGATACATTATAGATATTTAAAGATAATTACTCCTCATACCTTATTTGATTGAGCTTCACGATCACTTCTTGAGCAATTCCAACATTTGTCTCCTTGTTCTTCAGAGTAACCTTCAGTTTTCACCAAAAACACGATTATGAGAAATTGATCGTATTCCCTTTTCTCATAAACTTCTCAAAAAACCACTCTACCCCTAGGACCCCCAACTTATTTTATTTTATTTTTAATAATAATATTTAAATAATATCAAATTATTCTAATATCACTATTTAATAAAATATTTCATTCTTCTAAATATTCCACCAAAATACCACAATTTTCCACATCTTCATAAATAATTAAATTATGAAATTGGGGTGTTACAACTTTCCCCCACTTTAGGAATTTTCGTCCTCGAAAATGTTACCTGAAACAAAAAGAGTCGGATACGACTCCTTCATCTAATATTCACGTCCCCAAGTCCAACTTTCACCTGCTGTTCCACCCCATAATACCTTTACTAAGGCAATCTTTTTTCCTCGTAACTGTTTCATTTCTTGGCCATCTATTCGTAATGGTAAAGCTTCAACAGACAAACTATCTCTTACATGCACGTCATCCATATGAATCACATGCGATGGATCGCATACATACTTCCTCAATTGTGACGCATGGAACACGTCATGAAAAATCTTAAGTGATGGTGGTAATGTAATCTGATATGCTACCACTCTAATCCTTTGCGAAATTTGATATGGACCAACAAAACACGGAGTGAGCTTTCTAGACTTCAAAGCTCTTCAGACACCAGTCACCAGAGTAACTCTCAAGAACACACGGTATCCCTCTTGAAACTCAAGAGCTTTCCTCCTCTTATCATGATAATTTTTCTGCCTACTCTGAGAAACCTTCATTCTTTTTTGTATCATCTTAATCTTCTCAGTCGCTTCTTGCACAATCTTAGGTCCAAGTACTGCACTCTCACATGATTCATACCAACACAATGGAGTCCGACATCTTCTTCCATACAACGTCTCATACGGTTCCATTCCAATACTAGAATGATAATTATTATTGTAAGTAAACCCAATCAAAGGAAAATGACTATCCCAAGATCCTCCTTGATCTAGCACACAAGTTCTAAGTAAATCCTCTAAAGATTGGATAGTTCTCTCTGTCTGACCATCTGGCTGTGGATGATAAGTAGAGCTCATCTTTAACTTAGTACCTAAAGCATCTTGTAAACTCTTCCAAAACTTCGACGTAAACTGCATATCTCTATTCGATACAATACTCGACGGTATCCCATGCAACTTCACAATCTCTTCAATATACATCTCAGCTAACTTTTGCATAGAATGATTAATCTTCATCAGCAAGAAATGGGCCGACTTAGTCAACCTATCCATAATTACCCAAATAGAATCATTTCCCTTAGCAGTCTTCGGCAAACCTGTCACAAAATTCATGGAAATGTTATCCCACGTCCACTCTGGAATATTCAACGACCACATCATACCTAACAGTTTATGATGTTCAATCTTCGACTTCTGACAAGTCAAACATGCATACACAAAATCCGTAACATCCTTCTTCATACTTGGCCACCAAAACAATTTCTGCAGATCATGGTACATCTTCGTAGCACCAGGATGGATACTCAATCTACTTCGATGCCCTTCTTCTAAGATACTCTTCTTAATTTCTGGAACATCAGGAATACACACTCTATATAGGAATCTCATCACACCATTCTCATCAACTCGGAATTCACCTCCGTTACCTTGGTTAATCAAAATAAACTGATCAACCAACTTCAAATCAGATTGTTGTCATTTATGGATTCTCTCCACAATTTCACAAGCCAACTTCAGCATTCCCAACTTCACACTTTCAGAAGTAACCTCACACAACAAACTCATGTCTCTGAACTGTTCAATCATTTCAAGTTCTTTCACCATAAGCATCGACATATGCAATGTCTTCCTACTTAAAGCATCTGCAACAACATTTGCCATACCAGGATGATAATTCAAATCAAAATCAAAGTCTTTCAACAATTTCAACCACCTACTCTGCCTCATATTCAGTTCCTTCTGATCAAACATATATTTCAAACTCTTGTGATCACTGAACATTTTAAATTTCGAACCAAAGAGATAATGTCCTCAGATCTTCAACACAAACACCACAACTGCAAACTCTAAGTCATGTGTAGGGTAATTCCTTTCATGAACTCTCAATTGACTTGAAGCATAAGCAACCACTTTACCATTTTGCATCAAAACTCCTCCAAGTCCCATCTTCGACGCATCACAATACACTACGAACGACTCATTCAGATTTGGAAAAATCAACATTGGAGCAGTTGTCAACTTCTTCTTCAACTCTACAAAACTCTTCTCACACGCAACATCACACTCATAAGCTTGACTCTTCCGAGTCAACTGAGTCAAAGGTAGCGCCAACTTCGAAAAACCTTCAATAAACTTCTTGTAATAACCTGCTAAACCCAGAAAACTTCTAATCTCAGTAGCAGATTTAGGAGTCTCCCATTGCAACACTGCATTAATCTTCAATGGATCTACAACAATTCCACTACTGGAAATTACATGTCCAAGAAAACTCACTTCTTGCTACCAGAACTCACACTTTGAAAGTTTCACATACAACTTCTTCTCTTGTAACACTTGCAACACAATCCTCAAATGCTTTGCATGTTCCTCTTCTGTCTTGGAATAAATCAGCATATCATCAATAAAAACTACCACAAATTTATCCAAGTACTCATTAAATATTCTATTCATGTACACCATGAACACACCGGGTGCATTATATACACCAAACGAAATCACCGTGTACTCATAATGACTATACCTCGTTCTGAAAGCTTTCTTCAGAATATCATCAGACTTAAAACGAATCTGATGGTAACTAGACCTTAAATCAATCTTGTTGAATACACAAGCTCTCACCAACTGATCCATCAAATCATCTATTCTCAGAAGTGGATACTTATTCTTGATAGTAACCTTGTTCAACTGCCGATAATCAACATACAACCTCATGCTACCATCTTTTTCTTGACCAATAACACTGGAGCACCCCACGAAGAAACACCAGGTTAAACAAACTTCTTCTCTAATAACTCTTCTAGTTGCTTTGTCAACTCACTCAATTCTACAGCAAACATCCGATACGGAGCCATAGACACATGACTAGTACCAGGTAATAAATCCACTGCAACTCAACTTCTCGTTTTGGAGGTAAATCACTTATATCCTCCGGAAACACATCTGGAAACTCTTGGACAACCGGTAAATCAATATTCGAAGTCTTCCTTTCGACTTGCAATGATGAAAACATTGCAAACATCTAAGCTTTATCTTCTAACAATTCATCTACTTGCTTAGTCGTCAAGAACATCAATTCACCATGATCACCAATTTCAGGAAACTTAACAGTCTTCGCATAGCAATTGATATGCAAAAAATTTAACTCTAGCCAGTTCATTCCAAGAATAACATCAATTTGGTGTAAAGGCAAGCATGCCAGATCCATCAAGAAGTCCTTCCCAAAATATTCAAAGGACACTTCAAACACATAAATGTAGTAGTAACAGAACCATTAGCTAGTGTTTCTATTACCATACTACCATTCATACTAGATAACTTCAAAACCATCTTATTAGCACATTTAAGAGAAATAAAAGAATGTGTAGCACCAGTATCAATAATCGCAATCAAGTCAACACCATTAATAAAACATGTACCTCGAATCAAGTTGTCCTTCTTAGGAACTTCAGAACCACTCAAAGCAAACACTCTGACATTGGTTTGAGCAACAGTAACAGGCTTCTTAGGCTTCTGACATTGGGTGTTAATATGTCCTTTTTCATCATAATTAAAACAAGTTGGACCTTCATTCGGACAGTCACCAACCCGATGACCTCTATTGCCACACTTGTAACATCTCACCACTGGATTACTGCTCACTTCCGACTTGTGACCGGGTTCACTATACTCGTAGCACTTGGAAGGAATGAAACTTGATCCCCCACTTGGCTTCTTCCCATATGAAACATTTTGTTTCCCTTTCTCAGTTGGAGTCACATAAGGTTTTCCTTTAAATTAGCCTTTCTCTTTCGTCTCACTCAGTTGCATGTATTGAGCAGATCGAGCTCGACTATCTTCATCATAAATTCTGCTCTTGTCCACTAACTCAGCATACCTACGGATTTTCTGACATCTAATCCCCTGTTTGATCTCTGGTCTCAGCCTATTCTAAAACTTGAGACACTTCGACAGCTCCGCATCAACACGATTGTAGTGAGGACAAAACTTCACCAACCTCTCAAACTTGGAAGCATACTCCGCTACCGTCATATTTCCTTGATTCAACTCAAGGAATTCTACCTCCATCTTACCATGAGCATCCTCTGGAAAAGACTTTCCCATAAACTCCCTATTGAACACTTCCCAGGTCACCACAGTACCAACATCCTCCAAACGTTGACGGGTATTATCCCACCAGTCTTCAGCCTCTTCAGAGAACATGTGGGTACCAAATTGTACCTTCTGCATATCCGTACATGCCATCACCCTAAATATCTTCTCAATTGCATTGAGCCACTTTTGTGCACTATACGGATCATGATCACCTTCAAAAATCGGTGGACTGTTACTTTGGAACTTCTCCAAAACACGAAACTCATCATGTTCATTGTTTCGATATGTAGCCTAAGTTAGCGCCGCAACAGCTTCTGCAAGAGCATACGTGTTGTTTCTAGCCATTCTGCACAACACTCATAAAATCAGAAAAAGAATAATCATTTACAATTAACGACCGACAACAGACTGACAACAACGACACACAACCTGACATACCGACCTGCTTTGATACCACTAAATGTAACACCCTTTTTACCCCACAACAATTTAATACAAAATTACTTAAGAAAATCAGAGTTACGACCAAAAAGGGCATTACATTTCAACATTTCATCAATAAACTCATTTATGTGTCTTGTCCCGTAACACGGGTTGCAACGTATATAATAAATAAAACAAAACATTAATTCATGGTAGCAAATCATCATTCAACAACTTACTCAACATAATAAAAAAAGATTCAAATTCTAATCCAAAACATCGTCATCATGTAAATAAATGGACAAAAACAACAAAAACATCCATGCATTCCCAGTGTTACATGACACAAAGCAAGACACCACCTAGACTCTATAAACGACAAGAGACGCACTCCGAGCTACTTCCGATCACCGAACTATTCTTGAGTATCTGCAGGATGGCATAATAGACCATCACGTAAGGCAAGGAGGGCGAGTAAATTCACATTAAATATAAATAATATAAAGATGGAATTACAAGATAACATACAACAACACATAATTTACATCAAGTCTCACCCACATACAACAAAATTAATCACATCATCATAACAAATGCAATCATGTTATGCCATAAATAATGAAATGCATTCCTTTTAATATGCATGTGGTACCGAATCATCATCATGGATGGACACTGGGCCATCAACCCTCCACAAGAGATCTCAATATAAACAACAACAACTCAATACACACTATGGGATTGAATCCTCAATCATCATAAGAATGCCATGAATGTGACTCTGCAGCAACAACAACATAATCATTTTAATCAACATTTGCATTAACATTCATCATTATACCTCATTCGTAATTCATACATCTACTTTGCATAATCATATTATAAATACTACATAACATCATCTTACAACCTAGTTATCGTAACATCATTTCATCATTATTCTTACACATTTAGCCTATTATAGCATGGTAAGAACTTACAGCAACATCATATAAACACAGGGCAACAAAACAAGTCATTACATGTTATCAAAGAAAAGAAATTATTTTTTCAAAAAGCTAAAGGTCTCGCTAAGCGAGCACCTCTCTGTTTGCGAACTTCCCAAAATCTCACTCGCTCGCTAAGTGAGCTCCTTCTCGCTAAGCGAGAAGGCGGTTTTCAGCTGAAAACCCTGCGATTTTCCACACATCCCAGGCACACCCAAACCCTCAAAAACACCAATTGACAGCAGAAAAACACAGAAATCAATTATACAACCTATTAACCACATATATTCTTCACCTACAACATCTAACAACATCAATTTGTCACAATCTACCTAACCCTAAGGTTTTCCTAAAAAATACCCTTTTCTCATAAGACAATTGATACATTATACATATTGAAAGAGAAATACTCCCCATACCTTATTCAATTGAGCTTCACGATCACTTCTTGAGCAATTCCAACCTTTGTCTCCTTCATCTTCAGAGCAACCTTCAGTCTTCACCAAAAACACGATTATGAGAAATTGATTGTATTCCCTTTTCTCATAAACTTCTCAAAATACCACTCTACCCCTAGGACCTCCAACATCTTTTATTTTATTTTTAATAATAATATTTAAATAATATCCAATTATTATAATATCACTATTTAATAAAATATTTCATTCTTCTAAGTATTCCACCAAAATACCACAATTTTCCACATGTTCATAAATAATTAAATAAATAATTAAATTATGAAATTGGGGTGTTACAATGTGACTTCATTTCCAAGTTATGTTTGAATGGCTTTCTGGTCTGCTTGGTTATGCAATACTTATTACATATATGCTTTTGCATTTCAATACTTGGAAGCTTATATACCAATTTATTCATGTTCATTAAGCTAATACTCCTAAAATTATGGTTTATGCTAGACATCGATGATCAAGTATATTGATCATGACCTTGAATGACCAGTTGGTTGACAAAGTTGTCTTTGGAATTAGCCTAAACATTTCATCAGACACCTTGAGTTCCCTTCCTTCTAGCTTTATTGTGTAAGTCATGTCAAGTAATTTACCCAAATAGATCAAGTTACTTTCCATTGAAAAAACATATAAGACATCACTAATGATAACTTCACACTCATCCTTCTTTTGCACCCTAATGTTGCTCACTCCTTCTAATGTCACCATGTTATTGTCTGCAAATGGAATTGATCTTCTAACTAATTTATCCAACTTGACAAACAAGTTCATGTTGCTTGTCATATGATTATTGCAACTTGTATCGTGGTACCACACATTTTCTTTATCTGAGTCCAAATGTGTTGTAGCCATCAAGATAACATTTTCAAATCGACTGCTACAATCATGATTAAATTGAGCCACACCCTTGTCATCATCATTGTTCTTGTTGTATTAGCATTATCTAACATAACAACCAAGCTTCTTAACAAGAAACACTGGAGCACCCCATGGAGAAACACTAGGTCAAATGAATTTCTTCTGTAAAAATTCTTCTAATTGTTTCTTCAACTCACTCAACTCCGAAGCAGACATCCGATAATGAGCCATTGACACCGGACTTGTACCTGGTATTAAATCCACAACAAACTCAATTTCATGTTCCAGAGATAAATCACTTATATCTTCCGGGAATACATCAGGAAACTCACAAACTACTGACAAATCAACATCGACGGCTTCACAATCAACTTGCAATGATGCAAACACCGCAAACATCAAGGCTTCATCCGCTAAAAGTTCATCCACTAACTTATTAGATATGAACATCAACTCGCCATTCTCGCCTAACTCAGGAAACCTCATAGTCATACTATAACAATTAATATGAACATAATTGAATTCCAACCAGTTCATATCAATGATAACATCGATCTGGTGCAAGGGTAAGCACACCAAATCCATCACAAAATTCTTCTCAAATATCGACAAAAGACACTTCAAACAAATAAGCATAATAGTCACAGAACCATTAGAAGGAGTCTCTATTATCATACTACCATTCATATCAGATAATTTCAAACCTAGTAGCACACTCAAGGGAGATAAATGAATGTGTAGCTCCAATATCAATAATAACAATCAAATCAACATTGTTAATAAAGCAAGTACCTCGAATCAAGTTTTCCTTCTTGGGAACTTCTGAACCAGCCAAAGAAAATACTCTTCCATTAGTCTGGGCAGTAGTGGCAGTCTTCTTTGGCTTCTGGCATTTAGTACTGATATGTCCTTGTTCACCATAATTGAAACAAACCAGACCCTCATTTAGACAATCTCCAGTTGTATGCAACGTATGTCCAGTCTTACCACAACGGTAACATCTCAGAATCTTGTTGGTACACACATAAGCCTTGTGACCCGACTCTCCAAACTCATAGCACTTAGTAGGTGCATTAGCGGCTCCCCTACTTGGCTTCTTCTCATTTGATACCTTCTGTTTCCCATTGTCACCTAGAATCACATAAGGTTTCCCTTTAAATTGGCCCTTGTCTTTCTTCTCACTCGGCTGTTTGTAATGAGCAGATTGAGCTCATCTATCCTCATCGTAAATTCGACTCTTATCCACTAGTTCCACATACCTACGAATCTATTGGCATCCAATCCCCTGCTTAATCTCTGGTCTCATCCCATTCTCAAACTTGAGACACTTATAAAGTTCAACATCTACATGGTTGTAGTGAGGACAAAACTTCACAAGTCTCTCAAACTTGGCAGCATACTCTGTTGTAGTCATATTTCCTTGCTTCAATTCAAGGAACTCCACTTACATCTTACCACAAGCATCTTTAGGAAAATACTTATTAAGGAACTCTGTCTTAAACATAGTCCAAGTTACCATAGTACCAGCATCCTCCAAACGTTGACGATTATTGTCCCACCAGTCCTCAGCCTCCTCAGACAACATATGGGTACCAAAATGTACCTTCTGCGCATCAGTACATGCCATCACCCTGAAAATCTTCTCAATCGCTTGGAGCCACTTATGTGCGCTCGCCGGATCATGAGTTCCTTCAAAAACTGGTGGGTTATTGCTCTGAAACTTCTCCAAAGCACGAACTCATCATGAGCATTATTTCGAGTCGTAGTCTGAGCAAGAGTTGCAATAGAATCAGCAAGAGCACGCATGTTGTTCCCAACCATTCTGCACAACACTCACCACATCAAAAAATAAATAATCTTTAACAAGTAACGACTGACAACAAACTAGCAACAACAAACTTGGTTGGACAGACCGACCTGCTCTTATACCACTAATGTAACACCCATCTACCCCACAAACAATTTATATAAAAACACTTCATTTTATCATAGTAACATAAATTAGAAAGATGTCACATATATAGAATGATAAAAAACACTCATTTAATAATCATTGTCTTGTCCCGTAACATGGGTTACACATTCATCATTAGCATAAATCAACAACTACGCAGCGGGATCATACTTTTTAACTCAAGTCAATAGAAACTACTTCATAAAGAAATGTATATAATTAGTAATGTTATCAATAACATGAAAATATTCCAACATAAACCAAAATTAAACAAATGCAGGTTCACAAACTATTCCCAACCTGATGTTACATGTTTCAGAGCAAGATACCATTACACACTACTAAAGCGATAAAAGAAATGCTCCAAGACTCAATTCTCCAGCACCTTAAGTCTACTCTTGGTAATCTGCAAGTTACCCACATAAGAAGCAACATTTCCAAGCAGGCATGGTGAGAAATTACAATTCATTATAACTATATAAGGACATGAAAAGTAAAAAGAATAATCAACAACAACGTCATAACATCATCAACTAAACTTCCTAACATAACACAATTACATTTATTCATATGCAATGTCAACTATAATGATATGCAAAGATTGCATGTGGTATCGATTCTCCATGGATGGACACTGACCATCAACCCTCCACAAGGGAGCACAACATAACAACATATCACTTCAATCCACACAATAGGATTGAAGCTACCAATGGTCCGGAGCCCCAACATAAAATGCTATGAAATGCAATGATGCGAATTCTCCTTAGTTCATCAAAAATCAACATGTGCATAATTCATTCCATATTCAACAAGAAATCATCATACAACCATGTTTTATCATTTATACATCAATAAACAACTTAACAACTAAAATTGGCACGAGAAAGCATCAAAATGGACAATACACTCACCTGACACGGCCACCCGTGTCCTGTGACACGACCCGTGTCAGAGACCTACGTCCCAAAATCTCCAAAACATCAAAATTCAGCAAAAACAGTGGTCTGACACGGCCACCCGTGTCCCGTGACACAACCCGTGTCAGGCACACTGGACCAAAAAATTTGATTGCCCCAAACCAATAGACTGACACGGGTTCCCGTGTTGTGCAACACGACCCATGTTAGGAAGCGACAAAACCCGATTTTCCCAAAAGGTGATTTTTTTTGCTGTGTTTTCGACTCGAAATGCCCCAAAATTCAATGTTGTCCAATACGAAATTTGACCACAAGACTCTCACAATACAGATAACTCAACACATAACATTATATTTCATTATTTTCATCAAAATCATTCATCCATAACTCAATCTAAATCATTAAACATAACAATCACCCGAAATCCACAAAGACCTATTCTATTTCATAAACTAAATCCTATAAAACTATAATAAATTATGAAAACTCCTCATACCTTAGATAATTCCGCAATTTATCTTTTTTTCTCCAAGGTTATTATCAACTCTTCAAGTCTTAGGCTCCTCTCTTCTCTTCCTCAGAACTCTTTACAAAAACACGATAAAATGAGAAACTGATCGTCTTCCCATCTTTAGACAATTATCTTATTTCATAGACTTCCAAAATTATCCTTACTCTTTTTCTTTTAAGACCACCTTACCCTTTTCTTAATATTTTTAATAATAATAATAATAATAATAATAATAATAATAATATATAAATAATACACTAATTACTTATTCTATTATATTATTTAAAAATATTCTTTCTTGATCCACATTCTCCAAAAATCACCAAAAATTCTTAATTCCTTTTAAATTAAATAAATAAATAAATGATTAATTTATATTTTTGGGGCGTTACGATATATACCCACAAGTATATTCTTAAAACAATCTTCTGAAACACCTCCACATTGTCAGAACTTGCAAATTGCATAAAACCATTATCTCACGTTTGTAACAACTCCAAGCATATAATTGTCTTCTTGTCGAAGGTAGTTTATGAAAACTTTAGTATCGAGACAACTTCTTTCAAGTAATTGGATCCCAAAATATCTCACACTACTACAAAACGTGCAAACAAAAATATCAGGTTTACAACAGATTCATATATACTGTTGTAATAAGTTAAAAATTCCGCAGTTGGTTTATAATGCCAGATTTAACGACGGTTGACTTAAAAATTGTTGTAATACAACTAGATTTAACAACGGTAGTCTTTAAAACTATTGTAATACATGATGATTGACAAGCATCGATTCCCATCAACTACATTCTTTTCCATATGTTTAAATTTCAAACATATATTTTATTTCAATTTTTAGTGTTACAGGGACTTTAACCTCAAAACACAACATTCATCTTAGTTTTTCTATTTTTAAGTGAAAAAGAATAGTTTGATCAAAACTTCTTTAAAATTCATCTTTCATTTTCTATTTTTTATTATTTCATTTTTTAGTGTCATTACCTTCAAAACTCAAAAATTTCATTTAAAAAAAGAGTGAAAGAGACGAGTATATATATATATATATATATATATATATATATATATATATATATATATATATATATATATATATATATATATATATATATATATATTGAGAGAGAGAATAAAACTTCATTATAATTCGAGAAAAGAAGAGTATATTGATAATCATATATTACATATTTTTATCAAATGTTTGAGCTCATAGCAACAAAAACATTTTCCCAATTAGGGACTCTCTCCTCACTTCCCTCATCAGAATTATATAAAAAAAATCCTCCTCTGTTTCTCTTTCTTCTTCTTTGGCTTCTTCTTCTTCTTGGCCTTCTTCACCCTTAAAGTATCCCTGACAACCAAGGATCCAAATGATTGGACCTCCTCATGTTGCCGCTAACATTGTTCATTTGTGACCTTGTTTGTGATGTTTGTGTTAGCATTGTCATTTGTTGAACTCATTTTTTACGAAGAATGTATAATTAAGAAATGTAAAACCGTCTATTTATAGATGAGGTTGAAGATGAAAAGTCTGATATTTTTGTGCTTGCAATGATGATATATTGTAATGGTTGATATTCTCGAACGATATTTTTGAAAAATAGAGAAAATCATTAATTATTATTATACTTGGGATGAGCGTTTGTCTCTTCCGGGAAGAGAAAAAGTTGTAATATTACAACGGTTTGTTATTATAACCGTTGTGATATATTATGTAAAATTGAAAAAATATTGTTGCCAGGAATCAAACTTTGTACCATATAAAAAGTGTATCGTTATGGTTCTTATGTTTAACTGTTGTGATATATTTTTAATAAAAATATATGTATTTGATCGTTCCTACGCGATCAGAATCTGTAGTGGACCACGAACGTTGATGGAGATGATGATGATGCTCTGTTGTCGAAGAGAGATGAGGGTGTAGCTGCAAGACACTCTGATACCAAAGTAAGACTGGGTATAAGAGTGAGCAAGTACGAGTAAAAGAGTTAAGGGAGTGAATATTCGATACCTGACACTCACAAGTGATAGGGTTTATAGAGATACCCTAGTGCTTGCTATTGATCCCTATTTTGGGCCTGGATCGAGGATCCCTCGAAAATAGGTAACTGCCAGAACTAGTCGTTAGAATGAGCATACGGATGAGATTCAAATCAAGCTGAGGGGAATCTGAGCAGGAGCTATTCCTTGGTCGGATCTGGGTGACTTCTGAGGGTATCAGGCAGAAGCCTAGAAGGAGTAGAGGAAACCGACCACGGGTGGTCGTGGTCGACAATTCCTCATCGGCTGAGGGGCACAAAGCCAGTGGGTCCTTTTGAGATTGGGATATTAGGCCATCTTAGAAGCTAGAGTGGATTGGGCCATGCCTAGTCATTGGGCCAGTCCATAATAGGAGCCCCCCCAAATCGTTGCTTCTAGTCACAAAAGTGATGACTTAAGGGCGGCTAGTCATGTACAGGGTGAAAACTGAGACTTGTAAAAAAAAATTGTCATCAGCTCGATCAGGGAGAGCCCGATTGCACTTGGATATTAAAATATGGTCGACAGACGGGGATCCCAACAACTAAAGGTGTGTTGAGAAGTCATGTCACGCCAATATCTTAGGAAACCTGTGCATTTAATGTATAATGATGGCTAGCCTATGACCGTCCCTGGGCAATGAGTATGCCATTTATATGCTTCAGGACACACTTGCTCGCGCATATGCTGAAGGAGGTTATAAATTGGGCGTTGGAGTTTAGTTTCATACTTTTTGTTCATCGTTTTTTCTGCTCGACAAGGTTAAGTCCCCGAACTCCTCCGTAAACCATCGTCTTCCGCCGTCATTACCGAGGACATCTAACCGATCACAACTTTATCTCCTAAAAACTTGTAAGTTTCTTCATTCTCTTTTCATATAAAGACTTCTTATTTTTGTTGGATATAGATGCATGTGGTTAGGATAGATATCAGGGTTTATAAGACACATAATATAGACTATTAGGGTTTCCGATATGGTGTCACTGTCTTCATGCGGCAGTTGACTCGTAGTGTTTTATCGTCACTGCGATAATTAGGGCTTTCAGCGGCGATCTCCGTAGTTTTATACAGCGGCTCTGGTTGAGCTTCAACCGGAGTTCTGGGCTTCTGTACCAAGGAATTGGCTTTGTGGGAGCTGAGAGTTGATGTCCCCAAATTTTTCTTCTCGTGTAAGCACGTGGATATTATTGCGAGGACGAATATAGATCACCTTGAATAAGGGCTTAGGTCGAGGACATCGTCCTTATCCCTCTACACACAATTTCACTTGATCAGTAGTGGAATAATGGATTTGATTTAACCTATCGAATTCACGTTTACTTTCGCTGCTTTTCAGGTGTTAAGATGTCTGCAGAAGGACCTATTCATATGGTCGTTGAGGAGCTATCCGATGACATGGCTTCATCCCCGGTTCGGTCCGAGGAGACGGTGTCGGAGGAGAGTGCCTCTGCCTCGAGTGATTCCGAGGAAACCACTTTTGATCGCACTGAAGACAACAATCTAGGAAAGAATGATGATGAGCAAGACATCCTCGTTGAGGAGTGGGCTGCTGGGGAGCTCCTAAGTATCCAGTCGATATACACTGAGCCCCTAGAGGGACCTTTTCTGGTGATCGAGGACCCTGAAGACTGGTGTTTTAAGTATCCCGACAAGGGGGACCGTATCTGCTCGCCCTATGACCCCAATAGATTTCCTATGTACGACTTCTTCTTTAGGGAGCTCAGGTTCAGGCTCCCTTTTTCGGACTTTCAGATATTTGTGTTCGTTCATCTGGAGCTTTCGCCCTTGCAACTTCACCCAAATTTGTTTGCCTTAAGAAAGCTTTCGAGCTGACTTGCGAGTATCTGAAGATTGGGGCGACTCTCCCTCTGGCCTTTCATATTTTTCACCTTTAGAGGAAGGTAATTCAAGGGAGATATGGTTGGGTTTCCCTCAAATAGAAAAAAATATATTTACAAAGCCTATCCGGAGTCGATAAGAGACTTTAAGGATAGGTACTATTTGGTCGAACCGATCTCAGATCGTGCTCAGGTCTCTGTGAAATTCTGGGGGGTAAGCACCGACGAAGAAGGAAGGGTCCTACTTGATGATCAGGGCAGAGAGGTGCCACGTTTTACGTTGAAGTTTCATTTTTCGTGGTCGCGTGACCACTTCCTGCGCAACACAGATGAATACCTGGTCATTGCTTCTGACTTGAGTGTTGAGGACCAATCTACTTATGATATTTTGATGAAGTTTGTCTTCGGCTTTACCATGATCGAGCATGTGGATGAGCAGGATCGTCCACTCTTGGATAAGGACAGGGGTGCAAAAGCGACCCATAGGTTTATATAAGTGTCTAAGCTACTCGCCTGTGAGACAGACGAGGAAGTTAAGGCCTATCTTGGTAGCCTTTAGAATTATTTGCTCTTATTGAGTTTTTTCTTGTATACTTTTTATGTTCTAACTGGTTTCCCTTTGTCTTTTCCATAATCGATGTCGGACGTGCATGATAAGGTTATAGTGAATGCTTCCAAGAGAAGAGAGGTAAAGAAGCTGAAACAGACCCCGTTGGCAGATTTCTTGGTAACAATGGGCACAGTTTCGGGAAACTCTCCCTCAGCTCACCAAGGTTCTCCAGGAACAACCTCTATAATGGGAAAACGGTCGCAGGAAGGCGATGTTATAAACCTGACGGGGACCCCTACGAAGCTATCATTTGAACTCCCAACTTGCTTTATTAAGCCGAATTTCTTTGAGGAGACTTCACTACAGGTCCACCGAGAAGAGACACTGAAGTTGAATGAGCTAAGTGAACCAAATATGTGGTTGTCTTTGGCACAAGATGCGATTTCAGTGATGAGGGTTCTAGTTATGGCCTCTATGTATGCCGATGGGACCGCTACCCAAGAGAAAAAGATTTAGAGGCTGAAGCTCCTCTTGTCTGCTTCCAAGGATAAGGCCAGCAAATCTTCCGAGGTGGAGAAGGATGCCCTGAAGAAGAACAAGGAGTTGAAGAAGTCTCTGGTCGCTGCTGAGTCTGAGAAGAAGATTGCAAAGGGAAAAATTGACCATTTTAAGGCTGCCATAGCCCCGTCTGAGGATGAAATCGAGGATCAGAAATTACTGGTAACCCGAGCGGAACTGATCGCAAAGATCGAGCAGGGGGAAGAGGGCCTTTAAGAAATGGAGTTCGTGGCATTTAAGAACGCGGTAGATCAATTGAATATCATTAACCCCGGGGTTGTACTCAATGAGGAGGGTATTAATTGTCTGTACAAGGTTGTGGAGGGGGAGATCTTCGTGCCCGACTTTCTCAGACGATCTGAACAGGTTGATGTGACCATGATTGAAGGAAATCCCGGACAAGGGGTCCCCGTTGATGGTCAGCCCGCTGAGGACGCAGATATGCAGAAGAATGCTTCATGACCTTATTTTTTTTCCTTTGATTTCGGTGGTTGTCTTGTCCGCCATGGCCTTTATTTTGTTTGGGGGAATCGTTCCCTATTTTATGTAATATTCGAACAAGTAGGTCCATGTGGCTGCATTTTATAATGCTTTTCCGATCATGGTGGTTGTTTTTTATTTGTCTGTTATGCTTGCACGTGCGTCCGCCAGAGGGCACACTTTAATTCTTTAATTTTCACAAACTGTTTGTATGATGCTCACTCATTTAAATGTTCGCTTTAAAACATGCATGATGTTTTTTAATACACCCCCTGAGGGACTTGGGATATGTTTGTATATTTGGGGAATTGTGCTCGGTATATGTGTGTATGGCAGTTTGGAGAACCGGGCAGAATGCCAGAATAGATCTGGTCGAGAAAACGGTGCTCGAGTCATGATAATGACCCATGCTCTACGGCGTGAACGTCCCATCGTAAGATGTGTGTCTTGCCTGTTCGTGGTACGAAGACAAACTCGGTTGAGGAAGCAGTCGTGTGGTTGTGGTCTTCCTCGTTCATGAGGGAGACCCTGTTGACGAAAAGATTTAGGTATGCAATACTTGTACCTAGGTATGCATGTTAGGTCGTTTCTTGTGCTCCATCGTTCAGATTGATAAGGCCGACAGATGCCTTAACTGTAATATTGCTTAAGCTTCTCGGCGTTCTAAGGATGAGAAAATTCTCCCCCATTCAAGTTTTCTAAGTAATAGGCTCCATTTTCCATTTTGCTCGAATACTGTAGGAACCTTCCCAATTTGCAGCCAGTTTACCTTCTCTGGAGTCCTTGTGGTTTCTCCTCAGGACGAGACTGCCGACTTCAAAATGCTCGCTTTATGACCTTAGAGTCATATCTAATATCTATTTTTTGTTTAAGTGATGCTTCGCGTAGGGCTTCTCCCGACCGAACTTCTTCGACCAAATCGAGCTCTTCACGCAATGCTTCTGAATTGGTATCTTCGTCCATCATGCTTCTGTCCGTCTAGATGGTACGTGCATTTCAACGGGGATGAAACCTCTGTTTCGTATACTAGTCAGAAAGGGGTTTCCCCAGTTGTAACGTGAGGTGTGGTCCGGTATACACACAGGACACTATGCAGTTCCTTGACCTAACACTTCTTAATCTCATCTAATATTCACTTAAGTCCTCGTAGGATTAGCTTGTTCGCTGCTTCCGCTTGCCCGTTGGTTTGCGGGAGCTCGATTGAAGTGAAGTGTTGTTTAGTTCTTATGTTGGCAATGAATTCTTGGAAATTTTTATCCATGAACTGTGTCCCATTATTGGTAACTACGACTTGGGGTACCCCGAAATGGGCGAGAATGTTGCGTTTGAAGAAACACAATATGTTAAGGGATGTGATCTTGGCTAAACCCTCAGCTTCTCTCCATTTTGTGAAGTAGTCTACGCCGATGATCAAATACTTATTCTGGTTCGAACCTAAAACGAAGGGACCTAGGAAATCTAGGCCCCACCATGCGAATGGCCACGAGGAGGACATTGTCTTAAGCTCATATGAAGATGCTAGGTGTACTCGTGTCGTTGGCATTTATCGCATTTTTCACATTTTCTTTATCGTTATTCTGCATTGTTGCCCAGTAATATCCTGCCCACAGAGTTGTCCTTGCCATTGATCTCCCACCCAAATGTTGGGATTGATGCCTTCGTGGATTTCGCGCAGGATATGTGGGATTAACTCCTCCTCGATGCACTTGAGAGAGGAATGGAAAATCCCCGTCGATATACTTTACCCTCGATTAACATGTATGAGCAGGCTCGTCGCCTAACGAAACTGGCCTCCTTTGGGTCTTGGGGTAGTTTGTCGTTAGTCAAGTAGTTGTAGACCGGGGTCATCCAGCAGCTGGCGTCGCTGATGACGTTTATGTCTATCATTGAGGATGTCTTTTCAATGCTAGGTCGAGGGAGTATCTCTTGTATAACAGATTTTTTTCCACCTTTCCTTTTTGTGCTCGCGAGTTTTGATAATACGTTTGCTCGTACGTTGTGTTTACGAGGAACATGTTTGACTTATACGGATGTAAACTATGTAATCTTTTCTTTGATCAGGGTAAGGTATTCTGACAAGTTGTCGTTTTTGACCTGGTATTCTCCCTTGACCCTTAAGGCCACGAGCTGGGAGTCCATACAAATGATTATATCTTTAGCTCCTAGGTCGTCGGTGAGTCTTAGACCAACGAGGAAAGCTTCATACTCTGTCTGGTTATTGGAGATGGGAAATGATAGTGTGACAAATACCTCTATCAGGATACCTTCCTCGTTTTCCAAAATAATCCATGCTCCACTTCCTGTTGAGCTTGATGCTCTATCCACGAAAATGGTCCATTTCCTGGACGCGCAAGCTTTGCTTTTCGGGGTGGTAATTTTGGCAACAAAATCATCCAGGACTTGCACTTTGAGGGCTAGCCTGCTTTCTTACCTAATGTCGAACTCATCCAGTTCCAAGGACTATTTGAGTATCCTTCCGACCATATCAGGTCGACCGAGAAGTTGTTGGATGACCTGGTATGTTTGAATAACGATTGTGTGCGTAAAGAAATAGTGCCTGAGTCTCCTTGCTGCATTGAGGAGGGTTAGGGAAACTTTTTCAATCGGCTGATACTTGAGCTCGGCCCCCTGTAGGGCTTTGCTCGTAAAGTAGATTGGTTTTTGTCCTTCGAGTGTTTCTTGTATGAGGGTGACGCTTATGACCTCGTTTGCGATGGCCAAATATAGAAACAAAGTCTCCCTGGCTTCTGGTCGGGAGAGAACTATGGGTTCTGACAGATTTTTCTTGAGATGTGTTAAGGCTTGCTCGCACTCCTCCATCCACTCGAAAGTAGCCTCTTTGCGGAGGAGCTTGAAGAGGGGGATAACGTGTTGAGCGGATTTCGCCATAATGCGAGATAGTGAGGTGAGAACCTAGTTTAGCGACTAAATGGATTTTTTGGATATTGGCGTGGGTGTTTCAGATAATGTTTGACTCTTGTCGGGGTTAGCTTCGATCCTCTTTCGGTTAGATAGAAACCTAGAAATTTTCCCGCGCCTACCCCGAACGTGCATTTTTCTGGATTGAATCGCATTTTGCACTTACGTGCTTGGTCGAAAATTTTCTTTAAGTGGAGAGCATGATCGATTTCTTCGTGGGATTTCACGATCATGTCATCTATATAAACTTCGAGCATGTCTCTGATCTCCACTCGAAAGAATTTGTTCATCATGTGTTGGCAGGTCGCGCCTGCGTTTTTCAAGCCTAAGGGCATTACACTATAGTAATAGTTGTCCAATTCTGTTATGAAGGCGGTGTATTTATTGAAGGTCATGGTGTAACACGGTGGGAGAACTGACTTTTAGTTAAATGTTGCGGATAGCAAGAGTCGCCACCGACTTTTATTTTATCCAAAAGGAAAGGACATAAAAGAACAGGAAAAACCTTAAAAAGATTTTGAGTTTGGGGGGTAGGTTATACAAAGGGAAGGTGTTAGCACCCTTTGTATCCATGGTTATCCATGGGCTCTTAGTTACTTAGCTCACTTTAAATTGTTTTTGAAAAGAGTGTAGTGTGTGATTAGAAACTTTCTAAGTACTTTATAATGATCCTCGTATGGATGTATATAAAGACTTGTTTTGAAAATTTGTTTGAAAAGTGAAGTGTAAAATGTATTTTGAAATATGAGCAAGTAATTAAGAGGAACCTACCCTAGATTAAGTCTTTACTGTTCTTATGTTCTTTCAATGGTAAGACTATCCCTATTATTAAGGAATAGGTAGTCATTACCTTGGATGTAATTAAGGGACATATGTAGGGACATCTGAATTTAGGCAACTGCAAGGTGTCTTTAGCAATTTGTAGGGACTTATCATCTTTTATTCGAAGGGACAAGATCATTTATCGTGGGCAACCTCGAAGGGACTTGATCTTATAAACTTGAAGGGACTTGATGATATTTATGAAGGGACTTTGCTTAAGACACCTTACTTGACCTTTTGAAATAGGCAACATGAGAGGTAGCCTTAGAAAGTGCAAGATGGCGATCAAAGATCGACTTACGTGTGTTAGTGTTCATATTCAAATATTTATCTTATTTAAGTTAATTATTCTAAGTTGATTTTAATTACAAACATGTTATACACTCCCTAAATTACTAGCCATATAATAAATATATTTATAATAAACATAAAGCAAAAATATAAACCTAAAAATATTACAAGGCTTTGGGACAATTACAATATAATCGGGAAATAATAATAATGATAAATATAAATAATAATAAATAAGCAATAATTAAATATTAGTAATAATAAAATAAGAATAAAGGTTAGAATCATAAAAGAAAAGAAATAAGAATTTTAGCAAGAAAAAATTAATGTTAGAAAAGTTTTTAAGAATTAATTAGAAAAATAAGATTAATAATAATAAACAAATAACAATTTATTTACATATTAAAAAAAATGATTTAATTAGGGTTTATAAAAAAAATAAGTTAATTTTTTAGAGTTAATGAAAAAATAATTAGGGTTAACAATCTTAACTAAAAAAAATTAGGGTTTTAAATTAGTTAATTAGATAATATAATTTATAATTAAATAATTAGTAAAAGAAAATAAAATAAACAAGGTTTAAAAAAAAATGGGGTGGAGGGATCAGCCAAGGATCGAACCCACCCCATGTACCTCAACACGCAGCCTTCATAACCACTAGGACAAGCCATGCGTTTGTGATATTGAATATCTCCTAATTATTATATTTTAATCCTGCCAAAATAATTGAATAACAAAAATAATTGGCCTCAGCCGGATTCGAACACCAGTCATGGACCTCACATGCGCGCTTGGTGACCACTAGACCATCCAACATTTACTGAAATAAAATAGAAAACAATTTTAAAATATTAAATCAATTTTTTGAATCTCCAAATGGCGCCAATCTTCTTCTTCTTCCTTGCGACCTGCAAAAATACCTGCGAAAATTGTTGTGAGTTTTCCTGCGAATTTAGTTTCACAGGTTTTCCTATGTTTCTTCAATCATCACGAAACCTGTAAAATTTTGACAAATTGAATACGCCATATTGATCCTCAGGTCATATAACATTCAACCATTCCATTAGAATCTATTTAAATTACTTAAATCACAAAACCCCAATTTGGAGCTTAGAACCCTAGTAATGGCCGATTGTAATATAGGTCATGAAGCTTCACGAAAACTATCCAGAAAGCATCTATGGATCAAAACAAACATGAATACACAATCAAACATAATTTATAATGGCTAAACACATGAAATCGAAAAGCATAAAATTAAGAAAGAAAAACGATTCGGTTTGCATTCATGGTGATGTTTTGGATGGTTATGATGATGCAAGTAGGTTCTGAGAGTCTCAAAGATTCAATTGCAACCTTTAAATTGGCTGGGAGAAGTCCAAAACCCTAAAACTGAATTTGACTTTTTTCCAAAATTTTGAAAGCTTGAATGTTGTTCTTGGAGGCTGCAATTCGTGTCCCTTGTGTTTGGATGCGTTGTACATATATAATAGGAACTAATTAGGTCAAAAAATCAAGCTCTACTTTGGACTTTTGGATAGTTTCATCATGAGGAAAGATATGATCCAAATATTGAAATTTTTTTGATATCTCCTTGCTATTTTTGGTTGATCTGATTTTATATGCTTTCAATCATCTTTAATTGTCCTTTAAGAATTTCTAGAACAAAAATCAGATTTTTGGATTGACCTTTTATATTTTATTTTCATTTAAATTGAATTTTATTAAATAAAATCCAAAATAATAAAATATAAAACATAAAAATATGCAAAAATAGCCAATGGGTCGTGCATGACCTTATCCTTGAGATTGGATTGGAATTTGGTAAGCCCATTTGGCAAAATTTGGTTTTAAGTCTTCATTTGCTTCACAAACCTCCCAAAATTTTCCCAACTTTCAAAGCCACAAATCCCTCAATTTTAAAGATATGGAGGTGTTCTTGGAAATTTTGGAAAGCTTAAAGAGTCCTCTAACAAACCTCTTTTGTTTCATGTCCATATCCCTTACCATTCTCAAGTTATGCCCTTTGGAAGATGTTGACTTTTTGTTGACTTTTGAAATGACCTATAATGTCTTAGCTCATACCTTCCAAATGAAGCATTTTTGGGCTTGGCTTGTGAGACACAAAGTTGTAGAGAATTCAATTTCATTTCAAATGAGCTTTGTGTGGAAAAATTTTGATGAAGCATGTGAGAGTTATGGCTGGTCAAAGTTCAGTTGACTTTTCCTGTGAAAACCCTAATTTAGAAACTCCTGATTCTTGATGATCTGAAATCTCCTTGATGAATCATGATCAACCCTTGATCAAATGATGAATTTTACTTCATAAACTTGATGTTGGCAAAAAATCATGAAGTTTGACTTTGGTTTGACCACAGTTGACCTCAGGTTGACTTTTTAACAACTTTGACTGATTTTTGCATATCTGATCATCTGACTGAGCAAACTTTCTGGGAAAGCCTTGAAACTTGACATAGGGATTATTGAAGATATGTGGGATGTTATGAAGTTCATTTGAGGCCTTGGAAGTCCATTTAGCCTGATGAAGTCCAAAACCCTAGTTTAGGATGCATTGCTTAGGAGGATGCATTGTCTGAGAGAATTGTCAAACTTCTTGACTAATTGTGAATCTTGTGAACCTTGTGAACCTTGTGAGGATACTTGGGACACATTTCCTTGACTAGGTGAGGGCAAATTTTGGGGTGCAACAGCTGCCCCTGTTCAATTTTCTGAAACCCGAGGGGTTAGATTGGCCTGTGCGCCATTCGTGACCTGGAAGGTTGAAGGGGATTGAACACAAAAGCCCTAAAATTTGCACTCGCCGGTGGATAAGGTAATACTGCTAATTGGTTGTAAATGCTTGAGTGGGCTTGAAGATGCCACTTGGAAAAACTAGAGATGGGCTTATAGACGCCATCCATAATATCAGAAAGTGATAGTATCAATAGATTGTCACTGGATATCAGTACTAGGTCTTCGTATAGGCCGTCTCTGAATCGTTTTTGTAACATGGTTTGAGTTGAATGTCAGCACTAGATCTTCGTATAGATCGTCTCTGCATTATCTCTGGGGGAAAAGAATATCCTTCATTAGGTTTCAGTACTTAGATCTTCGTATAGATCGACTCTGAACCATCTTTAGGAACATACTTTAATTTAAGCATCAGAATCAAATCTTCGTGGCGATCCTTTCTGAATTGATTTTGGTAATATCTTGGGCTAAATACAAGATCTTTGTAGCGATCACTTATGTATCATCCCACAGATAAATTATTGTAGACCAGTAGAAATAAATCTTCGTAGCGATTATATCTTCTGGAAATATCCTGGATTAGGTAATAGATCTTCGTATAGACCGTTTACCCCTCCAAGGACCGATTGAGTATTGGTTATCAGAAATGAATCTACGTAGTGATTATCTCTGAATTAAGTATCAGTACTAGACCTTCGTATAGATTGTCTCTGAACTATTTTGAAAGAATCTCTTGGATTAAGTGCTAGATCTTTGTATAGATCAATTACACACTATCCCAAAGATAGTTGACCATCAGAAATAAATCTTCGTAACGATTATCTCCTCTGGAAATACCCTGGATTAGGCACTAGATCTTCGTATAGATCATTTATGTACCCTTCCAAGGACAACTTGAGTATTGATTATCAGAAATGAATCTTCGTAGCGATTATCTCTGAATTAAGTATCAACACTAGACCTTCGTATAGATCGTCTCTGAACTGTTTTGAGTTGTTGATAGTGTTTATCTGCCTGTAACTATCCTGCAAAGAAAAGGTTAGTTTATGCAATATGTATGCATGTATGGCATGATGTACCTAAGTAAATGTATTATGCATTTATGGATATGCTATGGTATGATATGATGTAAATGAAGTATGTATGAATTATGTAACTAGAAACGTCTGGATATCTTTGTATAACAACTGATGGCTAGGGAAAATAAATCCCGATTCGTTGCTGAAGAATATGAGAACCTCGTTCCCGTCTTGTTTGATAGTATAGTACCTATAACCTCCCGTCTTCGTTCGTCGTACTTCTTATTGAAGGAATAAGCTCCTGAGTATCCCGACTGAGGATAAAAGAGATGGATATAAGTCAAAGGGGGGATGTAACTCGAAGTATCTATAAAGATAGATCTGTTATGCTGGGGATTTGTAGTTGTCTTGTGGGGATGAACCGGCGAAGTTTCGTTGAACTCATTCCCCCGTTCGTCCTTAGTAAATACTATTACTGCATTTATGCATTTCTGGTAAACATCAATCATATTCAAAAGCATACATACATTCAAACACAATCAATGGACGTTTTCGCTTAAGTAAACAGGGTAAAAGTAAATCTGGACTCAAAGACAAGATTTTATTTATTTTTAGAAAGTGACCTATACACGAGTAAGTTTGTACCAGGAGACAGAAATCCTAGTAAGAGGAATTTGTCAAAAAACAAAGAAAGACAGCTATGTGAGAAATAATCCTATTGAGTTTCAATTCTACTATTGCCATTATCTTCAAGTATCTCATCTTTGCAGTTGAGACGGAAACGATTGGATTGATCTTTATCTGTTCGAACTTGAGTTAATTAACACAATTGGTTGGAGCTACATGGGTGATCTAAACGAGACATAGCATACGCTTTAATCCCTAACTTTTGCCTGGATTGCCCTTTCAGGTTTTCAATCCACCGGGATTCCCTTTTTTGCCCAAGCCGCCCTTTCAGTTTTTCGACTTGCCGGGTGTACATTTTTTCATATATATATATCCCTAATTTTTGCCCGAACCCTTTTGGTTCGCCGGGATGCCCTTATTTTTGCCTAGGCCAGTCAACCTAGCGGGTCTCTTTTTATGCGTAGTATTTTTTAATTATGTCTGCGTTTACAGGTGTAAACACCCCAAATTTGCCCTCACCCATTCACACCATGGCTTGTGATCATTTCATATGCATAAACACAATCATATCATCTCACATCTCATTTTTAATTCACTGCATAGTTTCTAAGTCATCTGCACTTAGGGTTTGTGATCTGAGCAATCAAAGAGCCACTTGAGCCACTCCAAAGGGCACCAATCACTTCAAAGGGGTCTATATGTGTTCAAGTATCATGTTACATCCCCTCAAGGTCAAGAATGCAAAAGAATCACAAGAACTGGGATTGGTGTGGAAGCAGAGCCAGGATAGACTGCACAGTTGACCTAAAATTAGGGTTTTGGTTTCAGAGGCCATAACTCCAAATTTTTTGGTCATTCTTGTTTCCATTGGTCTCTATATGGTATAGGGAGTATGCATATCATTTTTCATGAAGAAATTCCATGGGGAAGTCACCTGATCAAGGATTGACTTTCTGGACAAGTCAGTGCAAAATCAGGGCATCTGAGGCCCCCAATGACCCAACCAATGGGTGATCTTCATCATTTTGAGTGTATATGATCTTTATTTGATCATGGAAGAGGTTTGAAGTTCACAAAAATCAAGAATTTGGAGTTTTTGCAAGTGTTGACTTTTTGGGCATAGTTGACTTTTCAAGAATGCTTCATTTTAGGTCATTTTTCAAGCCTTGATTCTTGATCCAAAAATGCTTCAAATGGAAAAACTTTGGTCATGAAAGTTGTAGATTACATCTTTCCCTTTCCAAAAAGTACAAGAACATGATCAAACTCTTCTTGGATCAAAAGTTATGGTGTGACAAAGTTGGCAAAAATCATTGATTTTCAAGGCATGCTTCAAATGAGAATTTTGCAAAATCATGAACCAAAGCCAATTGTAACTTCTAATTCACTTCAAACCAGTATGCAAACATTCAATATGTCCTAAAAGTCAGAATTGGACCAAAGATTACATGTTTATGGTTTGTGTAACAAGACATTTTTCACAAAGTTTCAAAAAGTGACAACTTGCAAAAAACACTCATCACACTTCACCAACTTGATGCATTGGATGCTGCACCTTGCTAGCCCTCTCACCTCATCTTGCTGCACCAGAACCATGCCTTGTACTAGCTATAACTTAGCCCATGCCTCTTTTACAAAGAAGTTGACATTTTACAAAAGGTGACTTACCTATCACAGCAGGCCATGTCACATCATCTGGCCAATTAGAATTGTTTATACTTTCCATTTGCAAGCAAAACATGTCATCAAGCCAGGCTGAAAACTCTCTCAAGCACCACATACACAAAAACTCACCATTTTGCAAAACCATTCGAATCTGCCTCCACAAGCTTCAAACATCCAAATCATTTCCACATATCATCTCACCTGGTCTCATGGAGCAGAAACCACCAAGATTCAAGCCTGAAACCAGCATGGATTGAGCTTCACCATTCTTCACCTCAGCCTGCATTTTTCTTCGAATCACCTTCCATAGCCATCAAACATCAAAGCTCTCTTCACCAACAAATCAAGCACATCAAAAGGAGTCAAAACTACCCTTCACATTGGTCTGAAGCAGCCTGTACACAAAGCTCATTTCCTGCTACACCAGAGCTGTCCCTCACAAATCAGCCATCCACAAGAGCTTTGAAGCCTTCCATTAGCATCAGGGGAGACAAAGAAGTCCACTTGCACGCAAAAGAGGCTCTGGAAGCTCAGTTTTGAAGCTTTCCAGCTCAGGTATGAACATGAACACTTTCTCCCAAAGCTTGCATTTTAAGTTATAATATGATTGCTCATGTCTTGCTGATCATGGGGTTGGTTTCAGAATCAAAAATAAGTGAAAAATGAGTTTGTATGATCCCTCTGAAATTTTGCCCGTGGATTTTATTTTCTTCGATTTGCATGATTCTTGGGGTTTAAATGTTATTTGAGGGTGGATTCATGACCTAGGTTGTTAGAGGATCACTCAGGTGTGTTTAATTTGTGGAATAGGTGCCTGAATCATGTTTTAGGGTTTTTGGGGTGCCGGAGAAGATGACCGGAGCTTCTCTCCGGTCACCTGAGTGTGGTTAGCCCTAATCTCAGGTCATTAAGAGAGTTTGAATCTGGAGCGTGCGATTGAGTTGACCAGTTGACTTCCCGCTAGCTTGAAGGGCCCAGATCATTTGGATTAGCCCTAATTCGTTTTATTAATATTAATTAATTGTAATTAAGTTAATTGACTCAGAAACAATCCTGGCCACTAGATCTGGCGCCAGTCAACGCATTCAAACCAAGAATCAATCTCAGCCATCCTTTCTGATTACTTCATTTAAAATTCATTTATTTTCATTTCTTTTTCATTTATTTTGTATAATTTATTTAAAATAGCAAAAATTGTCTAAAAATTATGAAACTTTTTCTCATGAGTTTTAATAATTTTTATGACACAAAAATATTTTCATTTTTATTTTTATCATTAAAAAAGTATTTTTAAATATTTAAAAGATTATTTTTAATTGATTAATGGAAATTAATTTATTAAAAATACTTTTAAGTATCTAAAAATCACCAAAAAATTCATGAAATGTTCTAAGACATTTAGAAACATTGTCCAACCTTCAAACCAAATTTCTTTTTTGATCTTGATGCATTTTGAGAATTTTTCATTGAATTAAAATCATTTTTGTGCATTATTTTGATCATAAGTTCAAAAAATCCTTTCTGCCTATCCATGAAGAGTTGGACATTGATTCTTCTTGCATTGCATTGTGTTTAGCATGTAGTTTTTGAGATTAAATGGCCATGATTTGATTCCTCATTTTCAATTTGTTTGATAATTTTCTTGTTAAGGAACCCTAAAAACCCTAATAACTTGTAAAATTCATATCTTGAGTTAGGTTAGGAGTTGAGACTTCTCCTTTGGGCAGTGGTTTAGAATAGGATTAGGGGTCCTTTGTGTGGCATTTTCCATTTTTTATCTTAGGTTTTGCTTCTGATTTTGATTTTTGTTTGATGTTTGGTCCATAAACCCTAATTTGGGTTTCCATATGCATTCATCTTGCATTCTCTTGCATAACATGACTTGCCATGACATTCCATGCCTCCATGTGATTCATTTGACACCATAAGACATATTGCAAGCATGTTTGATCATTGCATCATGTATTTGCCATGTTGTATGTCATATGCACTTCATAACTTTTCATGTATGCTCATGTGTCTTAGCATGCTTCATCTGCATACATAAGCTTGTATGATCATTTCCATGTGCTGCCTCATGTTTTTAACATCCCATAGCATCATTACCATCATCAACATGCTTCTGGTTTTGGTTTGCATCATGTCATTCCATCCCATTTTTGCATTGCATTGCATTTCTTTTCTAACCTTTCAGGTGGTAAGTGATTCTGAGAAGTGGATTTGCCTTCACTTCTCATAACTTTTCTTTTCATCTCTCTTGCATCCATTGCTGCATTTTCTATTTGTGTTTGAGTTTGAGCTTGCTCATTCTTCTCCTTCCCACTTTCTCTCTTCAAGTGACTTGACTTCTTGAATGAAGCAAGTTGCTTTGCTTCTCTTGATCCTTTCATCTGCTTCCTGGTGGTTCCATTGAAGATTTCTCTTGAAAACCTCACAAACCTTAGGAACAACCAAGCATGACAATGATTAGGGTCTTGATTAGTCTCCCCTCTTAGTTTTACCTTTGTGTCTCTTTTGAGTCTTCTCTTCTCACCTCATAATCAGGGACTAAACCCTAAAGGCTTTAAGGCTTTGTGATTAAGCTTATGCCTGCATCCTTCTCTTAGGATGGAGTGTATAACTTTAATCCTAAGTGTTAAACCCTTAATGTGTTTAAATCTCTTAATCAATTCACTTAATAAGTATCAAGACATTACACTTGTAACTTGGGCCTTGCATCAGGGTTCTAATTCTTCCTTAATTGGTTAAGAAGGACTAACCCTAGGGTTAATGGACAAGTCCCCTTCAAGTTGTCTTACAAACCCTAAAAATCACTTCATCATCATACCATTAAATAAAATCCACTTAACAAAAGGCTTGTTTTGTCATGAGTTTAATCCCTAATCATGGATTAAGTTGAGGAGCTTTCCTCATCTTAAACATTCTCATCTATTATCCTTCTATTAGGATGGTGTAATGAGTCTGTTTAATCCTTGATTATGGCTTAACCTCATTACTCAACACTAAACAAAAACACCAAAAACATCTAAATAATCACATGTAGGTTAATGATCTTAATCCTACATCAAAGGTGATTAAGTGTGAGAATCTGACTTCACACTTAAGGTATTCTCATTACCCCTAATCAGAGGGAAGATGTGATGAGTTTACTAAATCCATTGGTTTAGGCTTAAGCTCATTAACTTATGACAAACTTCCAAAGGCAATAAAAGACTGAAAACTCAAAAACAAACAATAATCGTCTCCTCCGGGATTCTTCTCTCATCTCATTCACTCACAAACGAGAACTCGCTTCTTCCGTCTAATGCAAGACAGTTTGTACCTGAGCCAGACAGGTCATACATTTGAGCATAGGCAAGCAAGCAGTTCACCAGTCAATTTATCTTTCAGTCTCTTTGGGTCGAACTACGGTGTTCTGACTTCCTCATTGCACGAGAGGATACGTAGGCATAACTTAACAGTTATCGAACAAAAGTCTCTGTATATTCCCCCTCTTTCTAGCATCATTCTTTTAGCCTCATGATCTTGAGCATTTTATTCCAGTTCTTACACTGACACTGTATATTTATACACTTCACATTATACATCACTTTCTTTTACACTGACACCTGTACATTCTTTTCCAGCTCTTTTATACACAAATTGCACTGACACTACCCCTTTAAAACACAAATTTTTTAAGCGTGGATCCCGTCGAGTACGACGGACAATCTGGGTGCTAATACCTTCCCAGGTTGTAATCAACCCCCTTTCTCAGTCTCTCTGGTTCGCAACCGTCTTATCCATCTCTTTCTAGGTCTATGCAGCATTGCCTTTCCTCCGGGATAAAAATGCCTAGCTGGCGACTCTATTCATCTCCAGTGAGTTCACGGCTGTGTGTTCTCACTGTCCCCGTCGCCGACCGTTCGCGTCTGTACCTTTATCTGGGCCATTCCCACTTATCGGGAGCGACAGCTTGGCGACTCTGCTGGGGACCCTTATATTGCAACCAGGGCTTCTGGTTCTTTTTGTGGGTTCCTCCTAGCGCTTGTTTGATTTGTGTTTACTGGGGTGTTATGTGCTTATTTGTGTTTGTATATGTTTTATTTTTGCTTTATGTACAGTTGCTTTATCTGCTTTCTTTACTGCTTTTCATATATCATACTGTCATGCTGCTGGCTGGGTCTGTTGTTTGCTTTGGTGGGTGGGTGATTCATTGAGAGTTAAGGACCTACACCTGGGACCTGAGTGACACCTAGGCTAGAGTGAATCATATTCTTTCCCATTCCATCTCGGTCTGGTGCGGGAATATGAAACACGGTTCAGATATGGGTTTCTTCTTGAGAACTCTGTGTTGCAGATTTCCTGCAATGCTAGGGCTATCTGGGAAGCCTGCTAAGTCTGGATGACCTTTAGTATTGACCTTCAGAAACTGAGGTGAATTAGAGGAGGAACTTTTATGGTTATTGTAAACACTGTACCTCCGGGTTAGAAGTGTTTACACTTCTCATAACTGATCCAAGTCTGAGGATCCTTGTTCTAGAACACCACCTGTGAGGGGGTTGGGCTGTTTACAGGATTGCAGGTACCTTGACCTCAGAATACCTTGTTGCTTTGATTGTTTAAGAATACTCCAATTTGGGACAGTTCTTATGATTCTAAACCCTGGACATGTGGCTCTTTATTTGAGCCCCCCACCTTGGTTACTGGATTTATAGACCTCATCTGGAATTCTTGAGCACACTTGGACTTATATCAGAGTTTTGATCAGATCCAGCTCAGTCACAGACCCTTGCATATCATTTGCATACATAATCATTGCATCATATTGACATTTGCTTATTTGTGTTTCAGGGTATCCATCTTCATCTTTGGCCAGTTTTGACCCCATCTTCAGTATTGACCTACCTTCATCAGCACCTGTTTCAGTTTAGCTATCTGCTTCAGTTATCACCAGCCAGTCAGTGGCCCACTTCTTCAGTATTATCATCAGCACCTATCTCTACTCAGTCTTCAGCATCATGGCTCCCAAGAAAAGCAACATCACCTACCACTTCTTCCAACCAGATTTATCTGACATCAGGAGGATTCAGACCCTGATCACTCCAGATCACATACCATTGTTCAGGGAAAGTTATGGAGATATACTCGATATGGTTATGGATCTGGACCCTTCACAGAGAAGCCTGATCCACACCTGCATTCAGTTTTATGATCCCCCACTGAGATGTTTCACCTTTCAAGACTTTCAGTTGGGCCCTCTATTAGAAGAATACTCATCATTGGTTGGTTTGCCTATCAGGGGTGGAATCCCTTTCAACTCAGAGATGGTCTTTCCTAGCAATGGAGAAGTAGCAAAGGCTCTGCATCTGGAACCTGTCCTGATTGAGCAGCATATGACTTCTAAAGCTGGGATCCCTGGCTTTCATCTGGATTTCTTAATCTCTCAAGCTACCCTGAAAGCTTCTCTAGGAGAGTGGAAAGCTGTTTGTGCTTTACTGGCCTTGAGCATATATGGAATTGTATTGTTTGCAGATGAGCCTCGATTCATCAGCAAGAATGCAATCCATCTGTTCATCTTGAAGAACCCAGTGCCCACTTTATTGGGGGATCTCTACTTCTCAGTGCATCAGAGGAATGAAAAGCAGAGGGGAAGATTAGTGAGGTTTTGTGCTCCATTATTCCATACTTGGCTTCTCAGGCATCTACCCAGGACAGATGCATTTTTGAATCCTCATCAGCAGAGCAACTGGGCTAAGAGACTCACTGCTCTAACTTCAACAGATATCAGGTGGTGCACTCAGAGCACCAAGGGTAGGGACATCATCATCAGTTGTGGGCATTTTCCCAATGTGCCCCTAATAGGAGTTAAGGGTAGTATCAATTACAACCCTCTGCTGTTCAGAAGACAACTGGGCTATGCACTGGTGCATACTCCTAAGGCACAGGACTTGGTTGAGACTCTCTATTGTGAGAACAAGATTAATCCGGCTATGGTTAGGCAGGCTGCTTGGGCCTGGGATAATGTTCAAACCAAGGGAGTGACCATCCTAGGGAGATGCAACAATGTGGCATCAGCACAATATTATGAATGGTCCCGTGCCAGGGCTCAATTCTCTGGAATGCCCTTCACCATAGAAGATATGCCTGAATCATCTTCAGCACCACCTGCCACTGTCAGTTTGGAGGAGTTTGAGAGTTTGAAAGAAAGAAATGAGAAGTTAACTCAGGCTTTGCAGAAGACCCTCCGGGAAAGGGGTGAAGGTATGAGGGAGATTGAGAGGTTGGAGAAATTAAGAGTAGAGCATCTGATTAAGATTGAGAAGTCTGGGGATTACATTAAAAAGTCAAAGGCTGGAGAACAAATTCTGAAGAATGCTTGCAAAGAAGCCCAGTTCCAGAAAGCAAGGACAGACTTGTATCTGAAGGAGAGTCAGGCCCGGTGGGTCAGGATCACCGAGGCTCGTACTCTAGAGGACAAGAGAGTTCAAGACAAGATAGAGCAACTGGAAGCTAGTGCAAAAGAACAGCAAGAAGCCCTGGCAGCAGCCCAGAGAGAGATATCAGAGCTGAAGATCAAAGCAGGAGTGAAGAGGTCAAAGGACCAAAGTCGACTCAAGAAGCTAACAGCAGCTGTTACAGTCCGGAATCTCCTCATCAGGAATCTCACGGAGCGTCCGGCTGATCCTGTGACCGAAGCACTTCTCCAGGAAGTTCGTGAGGATGAGTTTGGTCTTGGTGTTTGACCATTTGTTTGTTGTTGCTTTCATTCCATGTACTTTTATTTTCCTGTAATGTATTTTGACCCCTCAGAGGGCTTGTATTTGTAAAACAAACTATGTACCATTTGCTTTTGTAATATATGTATTAGTTTGTTCCGTCCGAGTTTACTTCGAAAGCAACATCAACAGCATCTTCAAGGGTCTGGAAGGGTCAAAACTGAAAGCCAAACCGGATACCTTGATAACAAATAAGCATAACTGCATTGCATGCTAACCTTTTGTTTGTTTTGTAGGTTTTTGTTTTAATGCTACTAACTCTGTTGTGATGTTCAGGAATTATTGCTCGGCGCCGAGTATTTTCCCTCAACCGTCCGCACCGTTATCCAACCCGTAACAACCTTCCGGGCATTCAAATGGATCAGGTACAGCAGGACCTTGCAGAGGTCAGGACTCAAATGGCAAACGAAAGATTGGAAATGAGAACACAGATAGCTCAGTTTATGGAAGTAATGAACAACATGGCTCAGAGCCAAGAAAGATTGAGGGCCATGGTGGAGAGGCAAAATCAAGAGGATCCACATATAGGAACTGCCGGCACTAGCAACAATGAAAGGGTCCAACCTCATGTCAATCCCCCTGTATTTGGACCGCACCTCCATCCAGAGGTCAATATTCCTGCAAATGTTCAAGGGACTGCCACTGCAGCCAGAGTACTTCAAGAAGACCCCCAAGAGGATCAATTCACAGTAATGGGTGCTGGGGAAGAAGCTTATGATAGAAGGTTGGAGGAGATAGCTGAGAAATTGAGGTCCTTAGAATCTCAAAACTCTTTGGGTTTCGATATCATGGACATGGGCTTGGTAGACGGGGTCAGGATCCCCCATAAGTTCAAGCCTCCTTGTTTTGAAAAATACAACGGGACTTCATGCCCCCGGACTCATTTACAATCATTTCTGGGAAGGCTGAAGGCCTATACAATGGATGAGAAGCTCTGGATGTTCTATTTCGAGGATAGCTTGACTGGAGCGTCAAGAGAATGGTACTCTCACTTGACAAGGGCAACTATTAGATGCTGGAAGGACCTGGCAGAGGCCTTCATCAGACAGTATCAGTACAACTTAGACATGGCACCCAACAGGACCCTCCTAATGGGAATGTCACAATCTTCAAGGGAGAGTTTCCGAGAATATGCCCAGAGATGGAGGCAATTGGCTGCTGCTGTTCAGCCACCTATGTCTGAAAGGGAAATGGCAGACATGTTCATGAACACCCTTCAGGGGACATATATTGACAGGCTAGCTGCTTTCTCTTCCACTAGCTTTGCAGATGTTGTCATAGCCGGGGAGAGAATTGAAAGCCTATTGAAAATGGGTAAGATATCAGACAACGGCGCAAGCTCGTCCAGTAGTACAAGAAAACCCTTTGCAGGCCCGAGAAGAACTGGCGAGACCAATGCCATTCACACCAACAGGGGCGGGCCCCAATATGTTCACAGATCAGTGGCAGCAGTCACCATTCCTGCTCCAGCTCATCCTCAACCAGTTTATCAACCTCCGCAGCAAAACTATCAGCAACAACCTCAGTACCATCAACAAAATCAGTATCCTCCGAGAAATTACAACAACAGCAACACCAACAACAATAACCAGCAAAGGCCATTCCAACAGAGGCCATCTCAAGCCAACAGGGTAATCAATCCGATCCCTATGCCGTATGCTACATTGCTGCCACAAATCCTGAAACTCAACCTAGTTGAGCTAAGGACGCTGGCACCTCCAGATCCCAACAGTCTACCCAGGAATTATGACTCCAACGCCAGATGTGCCTTCCATTCAAACGCACCTGGCCACAGTACAGAAAAGTGCAGAGCTCTGCACATGAAGGTACAAGACCTGGTAGACTCTAAAGCTCTGAATTTTGCACCACCACCCAATGTCAATAAGAACCCCATGCCAAATCACAGTGGTCCCAGAATTAACGCTATTGAAGAAGACAAGCCGTCTTATTTAATAACCAGTGTGGGTCAGATCCGGACACCGTTGGTAGAAATCAAGGCTCAACTCCTAGAATGTCAAATGTTCCCGGGGTGTGAGTTAGGTTGTGCTTACTGCAATATCTCGGTAAATGGGTGCGATAATTTGAGGAATGGCATAGATGGCCTCATTCAGAGTGGCCAGCTTCAGATCACCACATCATTTCCAACAAATCCAGCAATCTCATCAGCAACGGTTTCAGAACCTCCTACAACTGCAACAACCATTGTTCCTGACAATTCTTCGGCTTCATCAACAAGTACTTCATCTGTCGTTTCAACTGACCAGGTATCAACAAATGTTCCTTCTACAACTCCAGCACCAATCCATTTTGAGACTCCTACAACAACAACATCCATTCTTCCAACAATGTCTCCTACAACACCAGCAACAAATCACGAAGATGTCTCAACTGTCACCATATTCTATGATCCTGAAAACAACTCTGCCTACAATTCAGAAAGTGCTGCTCCCATCAGAGCACCAGTCACGATTTATTATGATCCACAGACTATTACAGTTCCTTCAACAGCTGCAATCAGTCCAGTCACTATCACGGTGCCTGGACCGGTACCCTATGAAAGCAGCAATGCCATCCCGTGGCATTATGGCTCTGACCTGTACTGTGAAGGACAAAGAATCACTTTTGAATCATCACCCCCTGCACCACAAATTGACAATGTGGGAGGAGGCGGAGGCTTCACTCGAAGCGGACGTCTTTTCGCTCCACAAATTCAGAGACCCACTGCCGAAGCAGAAGCTGCTGCTAAAGCAAAAGGGAAGATCCCTGTGCAGGAAGATCAAGCTGTTAAGGAAGCTTTGAAAACACCCTTTGACCAAGAGGTTGATGAGTTCATGCGAATCATCAAAAAGAGTGATTATAAAATAGTGGATCAGCTTCATCAGACGCCTTCCAAGATCTCAATCCTATCATTGCTTATGTGCTCCGAAGCACATCGGAATGCACTACTCAAAGTCTTGCACGCAGCTTACGTGCCTGAAGAGATCACTGTCAATCAGCTGGAGGCTGTAGTGGGGAATGTTAATGCTAGTCACGGACTAGGGTTCACCAATACTGATCTGACAACGGAAGGCCGCAACCACAACAAAGCCTTGCACATAACCATGGAATGCAAAGGTGCTGTCCTTTCCCATGTGCTGGTAGACACGGGGTCATCCCTCAATGTCTTACCTAAAAAGGCCCTGGTGAAGCTAGAATATGATGGATTGGCATTGAGACCCAGCAACCTGGTGGTAAGAGCCTTCGATTGTTCAAAGAGATCGGTTCTGGGAGAGATTGAGTTGCCCATAACGATTGGCCCGCAGACCTTCAAAACTACCTTCTACGTGATGGATATACAGCCTGCCTACAGCTGTTTATTGGGTAGGCCATGGATTCACGCCGCTGGCGCCGTGACCTCTACCCTTCACCAGAAGTTAAAATGTGAGTGGGAGGGTCAAATCGTTACAATCTGTGGAGAAGAGGATATTTTTGTCAGCCACCTGGCTACCTATAAATACATTGAGATGGATGGGGAGATCCATGAAACAATGAGTCAGGGGTTCGAAGCTTTGAATGTGAATGAAACATCCGCTGTGCCTGGAACTTCTATATCATCGTACCAACAAGCCCGAAAGGTTGTTGAGGGAGGAAACGCCCAAGGCTGGGGCAAACTGCTATCGGTGGAGAAGAAAGAGGATAGATTTGGGTTGGGTTACAGACCAACTCAACAAGATCAAACAGCGGCTGCAAAGGAGCCCAACTTTGTGAGTGGGGGGATGCTCACCCCTGATGCTGTCAACTGTTTGGAAGACGAGCTGGAAGAAGAACGCAACCTGGAAAGCTGGATTCGTCCAAAGATCCCGGGGAGCAGTATCTCGAACTGGTCTTCCCAGGAAATTATAAGAGTTACTCATGCAGAGTAATTATTATTTCCTGTATTTTTATAGCATGCATCAAAGTCTTGCATCTTGCCCAAGATGACAAAACTCATTTTGTAACCGGGCCATCTGTACCTTTTTGTGCAAACAAGATTAATCAATGAAATATCAGACATCTTTTTGCAAATGAGTCTTTTTCTTTTTCGCTCACTGTTTTTCCATTTTTCTTTTTGTACAAAAAATAAATGGCAGTGTTTTCAAAATGACAACTTTATTTCACTTTTCTAAAACAAGATTAAAATCAAATCACTAAAATGAACAAACTAAACCCTTGCAGAGAGTGCCCTCCAGACTGCACCGACAACAGCACGGCTATGACTTCGTATGACTTTGGCAATCCAATCAATCAAGCCAGTGAAGGGGTTGAAGAAGAGTATGAGCTTCCTGAAGAGCTAGCCAGGTTGTTAAGACAAGAGGAAAAGGTTATTACTCCTCACCAGGAGGAGGTTGAAGTGATCAATCTTGGTACAGATGAAGACGTGAAAGAGGTTAAAATCGGGGCCTGCCTGCAAGACTCAGTGAAGAGACAACTGATTGACCTGCTTCAAGAGTATGTGGATGTGTTTGCTTGGTCTTATCAAGATATGCCAGGGTTGGACACCGACATTGTTGTGCACAAGCTGCCTTTAAGAGAAGAATGCCCGCCAGTTAAACAGAAACTACGCCGTACTCGTCCAGACATGGCAATGAAAATCAAGGAAGAGGTACAAAAGCAGTGGGACGCCGGGTTCCTTGCTGTAACTAGCTATCCGCCGTGGGTTGCTAATATAGTACCTGTGCCTAAGAAAGACGGCAAAGTAAGAATGTGTGTTGACTACCGGGATCTGAACAGAGCCAGCCCGAAGGATGATTTCCCTTTACCTCACATTGATGTATTGGTGGATAATACGGCTCAGTTCTCGGTATTCTCCTTCATGGATGGATTTTCAGGATACAATCAGATTAAAATGTCACCTGAAGACATGGAGAAGACAACCTTCATCACACCCTGGGGCACGTTCTGTTACAAAGTGATGCCATTTGGACTGAAGAATGCTGGTGCCACGTATCAACGGGCTATGGTGACATTATTCCACGATATGATCCATAAAGAAATAGAATGTTACGTGGATGACATGATTGCCAAGTCCCTTACAGAGGAAGACCACCTGGTGAATCTGCTGAAGCTGTTTAAGCGTCTGAGGAAATACCAACTGAAGTTGAACCCCAACAAATGCACATTCGGGGTGCGATCTGGTAAGCTGCTGGGTTTTATTGTAAGCGAGAAAGGGATTGAAGTTGACCCTGATAAAGTCAAAGCCATCCAAGAGATGCCTGCACCGAAAACAGAGAAAGAAGTTCGAGGGTTCTTAGGTCGATTGAACTACATTTCAAGGTTCATATCTCACCTGACAGCAACCTGTGAACCCTTGTTCAAGCTGTTAAGAAAGGAACAAACGGTCAGGTGGAACGAAGACTGCCAGAAGGCTTTTGACAAGATCAAGGAATATCTGCAAGAACCTCCAATCCTTATGCCACCAGTTGAAGGAAGACCTCTGATAATGTACTTGACAGTATTAGAAGAGTCGATGGGGTGTGTGCTGGGCCAGCATGACGAGTCTGGTCGAAAAGAGTATGCAATATACTACCTAAGCAAAAAGTTTACCGACTGTGAACAGCGTTATTCACTGCTCGAGAAAACTTGCTGTGCTTTAGCGTGGGCTGCTCGCCGACTGAGACAGTATATGTTGACCCACACTACTTTGTTGATATCCAAAATGGACCCAGTTAAGTACATTTTCGAGAAGCCAGCTCTTACCGGACGGGTTGCGAGATGGCAAATGGTTCTCACAGAATACGACATACAGTACACATCTCAGAAAGCCATCAAGGGCAGTGTACTATCTGAATATCTTGCTGAGCAACCCATTGATGACTACCAGCCTATGAGATTTGACTTCCCTGATGAAGACATCATGTTCATAAAAGCAAAAGATCATGAAGAGCCTGTTCACACTGAAGGGCCTGACCCAGAAGAAGAATGGACTATGATGTTTGATGGGGCTGTTAATATGAATGGTCGTGGCGTTGGTGCAGTACTCATTACACCTAAAGGAGTTCACATGCCTTTCTCGGCAAAACTCACTTTCAACTGCACTAACAACGAAGCTGAATACGAAGCTTGCATTATGGGTCTTGAGGAAGCCATTGACCTCAGGATCAAGACGTTGACTGTATTCGGAGATTCAGCTCTGGTAATCAATCAAACCAACGGCAAATGGTACACCCACCAGGATCACCTGATACCTTACAGGGATTATACAAGGAGGTTATTGACTTTCTTCACAACAGTCAAGCTTGAGTATATCCCTCGGGACGAGAATCAGTTTGCAGATGCCCTGGCTACCATTTCATCCATGATCAAAGTTCAGGCTGCCAACTTTGTACCTCAGATCTCAGTGTCCAGACTCGATAGACCAGCATATGTGTTCACGGCAGATGTTGTCAAAGATGATAAGCCTTGGTTCCACGACATTAAGTGCTTCTTAGAGGATCAAACATACCCACCTGGGGCATCTTCCAATGATAAGAAGACATTAAGAAGGCTTGCTGGAAGTTTCTTCCTGAATACTGATGGTTCCCTATACAAAAGGAACTTTGATATGGTACTCCTCAGATGTGTTGACAAGACAGAAGCAGATTTGTTGATGCATGAAGTGCACGAGGGCTCTTTTGGTACCAATGCCGGAGGGCATGCCATGGCTAAAAAGTTGCTAAGATCAGGTTATTACTGGATCACAATGGATGCAGACTGTTGTGCTTATGCCAGAAAATGTCATAAATGCCAGATCTACGCAGATAAGGTGCATGTGCCTCCCAATCCTTTGAATGTGATGTCTTCACCATGGCCCTTTGCCATGTGGGGCATTGATATGATTGGCAAGATCGAGCCAACTGCTTCAAACGGCCACAGATTCATCCTGGTCGCCATCGACTATTTCACCAAGTGGGTTGAAGCAGCCTCATATGCAAACGTCACGAGACAAGTGGTAGCCAGATTTCTGAAAAAAGATATCATCTGTCGGTACGGAGTTCCCGAGCGAATCATTACTGATAATGGTTCCAATCTAAACAACAAAATGATGGCAGAGCTGTGCCGGGACTTCAGGATCCAACATCACAATTCTTCTCCTTACAGGCCAAAGATGAATGGCGCTGTTGAGGCAGCAAACAAGAATATCAAGAAGATTGTGCAGAAGATGGTAGTCACCTACAAAGACTGGCATGAAATGCTACCATTTGCCTTGCATGGGTACCGCACGTCAATCAGGACATCCACTGGGGCAACACCGTATCAACTTGTGTATGGTATGGAAGCAGTCCTACCAGTTGAAGTTGAATTACCCTCTCTACGAATACTAATGGATGTTAAACTGAACGAAGCAGAATGGGTTAGGTCCCGATACGAACAACTGAGTCTGATTGAAGAGAAAAGGTTGGCTGCCATCTGTCATGGGCAGTTATATCAAAAGAGAATGAAGAAGGCCTTCGATCAGAAAGTCAGGCACCGAGAGTACCAAGTGGGAGATCTTGTGCTGAAAAGAATCCTCCCTCCTCATACAGACCACAGGGGCAAATGGACTCCAAATTACGAAGGACCATTTGTGGTAAAGAAAGTTTTTTCCGGTGGAGCACTGATGCTCAGCACCATGGATGGTGAAGACTTCCCGTCCCCTGTGAATTCAGATGCAGTTAAAAAATACTTCGCGTAAAACGACCCGCTGGACATAAAAACAGAATGTAAGTCCAGGCAAAAATAGGGCATCCCGGCGAGTCAAAAACAGAATAAAAGACTCGGGCAAAAGTAAGGGAAAATAAACAAAAAAATGTACACCCGCTGAGTTGAAAAGCCGCATTGGATAGCTCAGGCAAAAATGGGTATCCCGATGGATCGAAAACCCGAAAGGGCGATCCATGCAAAATAAGGGAATAAGCGAACGACTGCACTCTGAATTCGTCTGTATCACTTACAACTTGGAAAGCTTCAACAGAATCAAGCTCCAATCAGAATCAGCCTTCTTCAGAAAGCAAGACGAGAAGAACGTCATTGTCATACGAGTCATAGTAGAAGAGGAAGCTCCTTAAAGCGTCATCAACACTGCCAGCATTTTGTTTCTCAATTTGTAACAATCTCCTCATTTCAGGGGATTTGTTTCTTTGACTGTATCTCGCCAATTCAGGGCATTTGAATTAATAAAATCAGATTTTCAGTCATGTCTCGTTTTGTACATTTTATTTGCAAAAGATGTCTGATGTCTTAAAAGAAAAAACTGATTGCATAAGAATACAGATGCTTATCTTCAAAAATAAAAACGTGCTTGCAGGAAATATGTTTACTCTCAGAAGTATTCTAAACTCCTATGACGGAATCCAGTAAGGGATACCTCGGGATTATCTTGTGCGTTTTTCTATCTTTTTCAGGATTGTAGTTATCCAGAACGCAACTCGGGGCATGCAAACTTTATCCCAGCAAGCTGGCAAATCAACACCCAATTTTTGCACCCGAAGTGCTCTCTCCCCAGCTGAGTTGCCTCCCATGACTTCTCCCAGCTGAGTTAGCCACTCATTACTTATCCCCATCAGAATGGTTAGGTATCACAAAAGGCACATATATCCCCGGCTGAGTCAAGGATTCTCTTCAACAGAACCCCTAGGGAGGTCTCCCATTGATCTCTCTTTCTCCCCAGCCGAGTTGCCTTTTATCCTCAGCCGGAGCACAAAAGTCAGGGAATCATCTCCCCATAGAGTTTCAGCCTCTATCCAGAAAAGCAGCGCATGAAGATCACAACAGAGTGAAGAAAGCTTCTACAAACCCCAGCTGGGTCTCTCATTTATAAGGATAGGTCTATCAATGGCCCGAATCCCCAAGCAGATAACATCTCGTCAGATCTACCAACGATCTCATCCCCAGCTGGGACGTCTATTTCAACAAGATCAATCAAAGATCTTCGCGGCAGCGGGATTCGAATCCCGGTTTGGGTATCTTTGCACAATCATAGCATTTGCATCATATTTACCCCAAAGCGTAGCATTCCGTTTTAACACGGAGCATTGCGGCAAAAATCCAACACATAGCATAATCATAAGCCGTGTTTGAATCAGCACTTGTGACCAGTAACCATTCATCAGAATGCAGAATACTTTCCCCCAGAGTTCCCACCAGAGTCCCAGCAAAAGCAGCTGCCTCACAAATCAGAACACCAGTACATACTCATTGTGACACCCGTCCGTGCCACCTTTCCCCATCAGGTCGCCTGAACACTCCTTGCAAACAACACCACCCGTATTACAAATACGTCCTGACCCCCGTCCGTGTCAAATCACCAGCAGAAAGCCAAAGACATCCCCTTTGCACTCACATATACTTATACACACTTTCTCGACACCCGTCCGTGTCATATCCCCAGCGTAGTCGCTTACACTTTTACAACCAATATACTTGTTCATATTATACTCTCCTCTTTTTTTTTGGCACTCGTCCGTGTCACTCTCCCCAGCAGATAAACACTCATCTATACATCACTCATACTTACTACTCATACTCATACTTATACAGATACTCGTCCGTATCTCATAAACACCGTTTATATCCCCACAGATTCGGCATCAGTCCTTGTTCTTTGTTAACCAGTTGGTACTCGTCCGTACCATCATCTCTGAACATGCGTCAAGAGTTTGTTTTTACATGATACTCGTCCGTATCATAGTCTTAAGGATGTTCGTCCGCATCTTTAATCCATACACTGTGTCAAACACTTTGTCTTACTGAATATAGATACTCGCCTATGTCTATCATTCCCCAGAAGAGTCCTCTCAGATTCAACACTCGTCCGTGTTCCTTGTTAACCACTTGATACTCGTCCGTATCATCATCTTTGAACACGCGTCAGTATTTGTTTCTACCCGATACTCGTCCGTATCGTAGTCTTAAGGATGCTCGTCCGCACCTTTAATCTATACACAATACCAAACACTTATACCTTTTGTTTCTTGGATATAAACACTCGTCCGTGTTTACTATTCCCCAGTAGATCGTCTACAAAGCAAATCTTCTTCTTATCTGACACTCGTCCTGTGTCATGATAAACCCTGAGAGCAGCCGTACCCTGCTAGGTGGTCGTCCTCCACTTCTTGATGGTCGTCCTCCATCATGCTCATCCGATGGCCGTCCCCATCGTTGATTTTAGCAGCCGTCCCCTGCTAGGTGGTCGTCCTCCACCCCTTGATGATCGTCCTTCATCATTTTATCCAATGGCCGTCCCCATTGTTGATTTGTTGGTTATCTGGCACTCGTCCTGTGTCATGAGAAACCCTGAGAGCAGCCGTCCCCTGCTAGGTGGTCGTCCTCCACCTCTTGATGGTCGTCCTCCATCATGATCGTCCGATGGCCGTCCCCATCGTTGACCTTTTATCCGATGGCCGTCCCCATCGTTGACATTTTCGGCAGCCGTACCCTGCCAGGTGGTCGTCCTCCACCTTTGATGGCCGTCCCCATCATACTTCTTTTATTCCCAACAGAGCAGCCGTCCCCTGCTAGGTGATCGTCCTTCACCTTTGGTGGCCGTACCCCATCATCTGTTTATTCCATTTATTCTTTAACCCGATGGCCGTCCCCGTCGCGGTCCCTTTTCCTTTTTAGCCCGATGGCCGTCCCCATCGTTGTTTACTTTGCTTTATGAACTTGATGGCCGTCCCCGTCATGTTTCATTAATTCCCAGAGAATCTTACTTTATCTTGATGGCCGTCCCCATCATAATTTCATTCTTCCCCAGCTAGTCGGCCGTCCCCGTCTTGGCTTTACTTTTATCCCCAACATGTCGGCCGTCCCCGTCATTGTTTTATTTCCTACACTTTTCCCAGCATGTCGGCCGTCCCCGTCATTGCCCTTTACCCAGCAGTCATCCTCTGCTCGACGGTCGTCCTCCGTCGCCCACACTTTACAACATACTTTATTTTCCTTTTACAATCTATATCCCTTTTCTTCTTCATTCTGTGAGTGCAAATTTTGGACTGTCTTTGGTATTCAACCACAAGTTATCTTGTTTGCCTGTCAAGCCGTTGCTTACAACCTGCACAGCTAACTCATGCTTGAATAGGGGCAGCTGTAAACACCCCAAATTTTCCCTCACCCATTCACACCATGGCTTGTGATCATTTCATATGCATAAACACAATCATATCATCTCACATCTCATTTTTAATTCACTGCATAGTTTCTAAGTCATCTGCACTTAGGGTTTGTGATCTGAGCAATCAAAGAGCCACTTGAGCCACTCCAAAGGGCACCAATCACTTCAAAGGGGTCTATATGTGTTCAAGTATCATGTTACATCCCCTCAAGGTCAAGAATGCAAAAGAATCACAAGAACTGGGATTGGTGTGGAAGCAGAGCCAGGATAGACTGCACAGTTGACCTAAAATTAGGGTTTTGGTTTCAGAGGCCATAACTCCAAATTTTTTGGTCATTCTTGTTTCCATTGGTCTCTATATGGTATATGGAGTATGCATATCATTTTTCATGAAGAAATTCCATGGGGAAGTCACCTGATCAAGGATTGACTTTCTGGACAAGTCAGTGCAAAATCAGGGCATCTGAGGCCCCCAATGACCCAACCAATGGGTGATCTTCATCATTTTGAGTGTATATGATCTTTATTTGATCATGGAAGAGGGTTGAAGTTCACAAAAATCAAGAATTTGGAGTTTTTGCAAGTGTTGACTTTTTGGGCATAGTTGACTTTTCAAGAATGCTTCATTTTAGGTCATTTTTCAAGCCTTGATTCTTGATCCAAAAATGCTTCAAATGGAAAAACTTTGGTCATGAAAGTTGTAGATTACATCTTTCCCTTTCCAAAAAGTACAAGAACATGATCAAACTCTTCTTGGATCAAAAGTTATGGTGTGACAAAGTTGGCAAAAATCATTGATTTTCAAGGCATGCTTCAAATGAGAATTTTGCAAAATCATGAACCAAAGCCAATTGTAACTTCTAATTCACTTCAAACCAGTATGCAAACATTCAATATGTCCTAAAAGTCAGAATTGGACCAAAGATTACATGTTTATGGTTTGTGTAACAAGACATTTTTCACAAAGTTTCAAAAAGTGACAACTTGCAAAAAACACTCATCACACTTCACCAACTTGATGCATTGGATGCTGCACCTTGCTAGCCCTCTCACCTCATCTTGCTGCACCAGAACCATGCCTTGTACTAGCTATAACTTAGCCCATGCCTCTTTTACAAAGAAGTTGACATTTTGCAAAAGGTGACTTACCTATCACAGCAGGCCATGTCACATCATCTGGCCAATTAGAATTGTTTATACTTTCCATTTGCAAGCAAAACATGTCATCAAGCCAGGCTGAAAACTCTCTCAAGCACCACATACACAAAAACTCACCATTTTGCAAAACCATTCGAATCTGCCTCCACAAGCTTCAAACATCCAAATCATTTCCACATATCATCTCACCTGGTCTCATGGAGCAGAAACCACCAAGATTCAAGCCTGAAACCAGCATGGATTGAGCTTCACCATTCTTCACCTCAGCCTGCATTTTTCTTCGAATCACCTTCCATAGCCATCAAACATCAAAGCTCTCTTCACCAACAAATCAAGCACATCAAAAGGAGTCAAAACTACCCTTCACATTGGTCTGAAGCAGCCTGTACACAAAGCTCATTTCCTGCTACACCAGAGCTGTCCCTCACAAATCAGCCATCCACAAGAGCTTTGAAGCCTTCCATTAGCATCAGGGGAGACAAAGAAGTCCACTTGCACGCAAAAGAGGCTCTGGAAGCTCAGTTTTGAAGCTTTCCAGCTCAGGTATGAACATGAACACTTTCTCCCAAAGCTTGCATTTTAAGTTATAATATGATTGCTCATGTCTTGCTGATCATGGGGTTGGTTTCAGAATCAAAAATAAGTGAAAAATGAGTTTGTATGATCCCTCTGAAATTTTGCCCGTGGATTTTATTTTCTTCGATTTGCATGATTCTTGGGGTTTAAATGTTATTTGAGGGTGGATTCATGACCTAGGTTGTTAGAGGATCACTCAGGTGTGTTTAATTTGTGGAATAGGTGCCTGAATCATGTTTTAGGGTTTTTGGGGTGCCGGAGAAGATGACCGGAGCTTCTCTCCGGTCACCTGAGTGTGGTTAGCCCTAATCTCAGGTCATTAAGAGAGTTTGAATCTGGAGCGTGCGATTGAGTTGACCAGTTGACTTCCCGCTAGCTTGAAGGGCCCAGATCATTTGGATTAGCCCTAATTCGTTTTATTAATATTAATTAATTGTAATTAAGTTAATTGACTCAGAAACAATCCTGGCCACTAGATCTGGCGCCAGTCAACGCATTCAAACCAAGAATCAATCTCAGCCATCCTTTCTGATTACTTCATTTAAAATTCATTTATTTTCATTTCTTTTTCATTTATTTTGTATAATTTATTTAAAATAGCAAAAATTGTCTAAAAATTATGAAACTTTTTCTCATGAGTTTTAATAATTTTTATGACACAAAAATATTTTCATTTTTATTTTTATCATTAAAAAAGTATTTTTAAATATTTAAAAGATTATTTTTAATTGATTAATGGAAATTAATTTATTAAAAATACTTTTAAGTATCTAAAAATCACCAAAAAATTCATGAAATGTTCTAAGACATTTAGAAACATTGTCCAACCTTCAAACCAAATTTCTTTTTTGATCTTGATGCATTTTGAGAATTTTTCATTGAATTAAAATCATTTTTGTGCATTATTTTGATCATAAGTTCAAAAAATCCTTTCTGCCTATCCATGAAGAGTTGGACATTGATTCTTCTTGCATTGCATTGTGTTTAGCATGTAGTTTTTGAGATTAAATGGCCATGATTTGATTCCTCATTTTCAATTTGTTTGATAATTTTCTTGTTAAGGAACCCTAAAAACCCTAATAACTTGTAAAATTCATATCTTGAGTTAGGTTAGGAGTTGAGACTTCTCCTTTGGGCAGTGGTTTAGAATAGGATTAGGGGTCCTTTGTGTGGCATTTTCCATTTTTTATCTTAGGTTTTGCTTCTGATTTTGATTTTTGTTTGATGTTTGGTCCATAAACCCTAATTTGGGTTTCCATATGCATTCATCTTGCATTCTCTTGCATAACATGACTTGCCATGACATTCCATGCCTCCATGTGATTCATTTGACACCATAAGACATATTGCAAGCATGTTTGATCATTGCATCATGTATTTGCCATGTTGTATGTCATATGCACTTCATAACTTTTCATGTATGCTCATGTGTCTTAGCATGCTTCATCTGCATACATAAGCTTGTATGATCATTTCCATGTGCTGCCTCATGTTTTTAACATCCCATAGCATCATTACCATCATCAACATGCTTCTGGTTTTGGTTTGCATCATGTCATTCCATCCCATTTTTGCATTGCATTGCATTTCTTTTCTAACCTTTCAGGTGGTAAGTGATTCTGAGAAGTGGATTTGCCTTCACTTCTCATAACTTTTCTTTTCATCTCTCTTGCATCCATTGCTGCATTTTCTATTTGTGTTTGAGTTTGAGCTTGCTCATTCTTCTCCTTCCCACTTTCTCTCTTCAAGTGACTTGACTTCTTGAATGAAGCAAGTTGCTTTGCTTCTCTTGATCCTTTCATCTGCTTCCTGGTGGTTCCATTGAAGATTTCTCTTGAAAACCTCACAAACCTTAGGAACAACCAAGCATGACAATGATTAGGGTCTTGATTAGTCTCCCCTCTTAGTTTTACCTTTGTGTCTCTTTTGAGTCTTCTCTTCTCACCTCATAATCAGGGACTAAACCCTAAAGGCTTTAAGGCTTTGTGATTAAGCTTATGCCTGCATCCTTCTCTTAGGATGGAGTGTATAACTTTAATCCTAAGTGTTAAACCCTTAATGTGTTTAAATCTCTTAATCAATTCACTTAATAAGTATCAAGACATTACACTTGTAACTTGGGCCTTGCATCAGGGTTCTAATTCTTCCTTAATTGGTTAAGAAGGACTAACCCTAGGGTTAATGGACAAGTCCCCTTCAAGTTGTCTTACAAACCCTAAAAATCACTTCATCATCATACCATTAAATAAAATCCACTTAACAAAAGGCTTGTTTTGTCATGAGTTTAATCCCTAATCATGGATTAAGTTGAGGAGCTTTCCTCATCTTAAACATTCTCATCTATTATCCTTCTATTAGGATGGTGTAATGAGTCTGTTTAATCCTTGATTATGGCTTAACCTCATTACTCAACACTAAACAAAAACACCAAAAACATCTAAATAATCACATGTAGGTTAATGATCTTAATCCTACATCAAAGGTGATTAAGTGTGAGAATCTGACTTCACACTTAAGGTATTCTCATTACCCCTAATCAGAGGGAAGATGTGATGAGTTTACTAAATCCATTGGTTTAGGCTTAAGCTCATTAACTTATGACAAACTTCCAAAGGCAATAAAAGACTGAAAACTCAAAAACAAACAATAATCGTCTCCTCCGGGATTCTTCTCTCATCTCATTCACTCACAAACGAGAACTCGCTTCTTCCGTCTAATGCAAGACAGTTTGTACCTGAGCCAGACAGGTCATACATTTGAGCATAGGCAAGCAAGCAGTTCACCAGTCAATTTATCTTTCAGTCTCTTTGGGTCGAACTACGGTGTTCTGACTTCCTCATTGCACGAGAGGATACGTAGGCATAACTTAACAGTTATCGAACAAAAGTCTCTGTATATTCCCCCTCTTTCTAGCATCATTCTTTTAGCCTCATGATCTTGAGCATTTTATTCCAGTTCTTACACTGACACTGTATATTTATACACTTCACATTATACATCACTTTCTTTTACACTGACACCTGTACATTCTTTTCCAGCTCTTTTATACACAAATTGCACTGACACTACCCCTTTAAAACACAAATTTTTTAAGCGTGGATCCCGTCGAGTACGACGGACAATCTGGGTGCTAATACCTTCCCAGGTTGTAATCAACCCCCTTTCTCAGTCTCTCTGGTTCGCAACCGTCTTATCCATCTCTTTCTAGGTCTATGCAGCATTGCCTTTCCTCCGGGATAAAAATGCCTAGCTGGCGACTCTATTCATCTCCAGTGAGTTCACGGCTGTGTGTTCTCACTGTCCCCGTCGCCGACCGTTCGCGTCTGTACCTTTATCTGGGCCATTCCCACTTATCGGGAGCGACAACAGGTTGTGGAAAATCTTCACCGTCCATAGTAGTAAGCATCATGGCACCTCCTGAGAACACCTTCTTGACTACAAATGGCCCTTCATATGTAAGAGTCCACTTTCCCCTAGGATCAGCCTGTGGTAATATGATACGCTTAATTACCAAGTCACCAGTCTGATATACCTTTTGCTTAACTTTCTTATTAAAAGCTTTGATCATCCGTTTCTGGTACATCTGACCGTGACAAATAGTTGCCAGCCTTTTCTCATCAATCAAATTTATCTGGTCAACTCGAGTCTGAATCCACTCATCTTCATCCAAGCCTGCATCCTTCATGATTCTCAAGGAAGGGATCTGAACTTCAATGGGTAGAACTGCTTCCATACCATAGACTAAGGAGAATTGGGTTGCCCCTATTGAAGTTCGTGTTGTAGTACGATAACCATGAAGAGCAAATGGTAACATTTCATACCAATCCTTATACTTGACAATCATCTTTTGTAGAATCTTCTTGATATTCTTATTAGCAGCTTCTACTGCCCCATTCATCTTTGGACGATACGGAGAAGAGTTGTGATGCTTGAGCTTGAACTGTGTGCAGAGATTAGTGATCATGGTGTTGTTTAGATTAGAGCCATTGTCCGTGATAACCCTCTCAGGGATGCCATACCTGCATATGAGATTATTCTTAATGAATCGAGCCACAACATTCTTAGTAACAGATGCAAATGAGGTTGCCTCCACCCACTTTGTAAAGTAATCAATAGCAAACAGGATGAAACGATGCCCATTAGAAGCAGTAGGCTTGATGTCACCAATCATATCGATGCCCCACATGGCAAAAGGCCAAGGAGCAGTCAACACATTCAATGGAGTTGGAGGTATATGCACTTTATCAGCATAGATTTGACACTTGTGACATGTTCTGGAATGTTGATAGCAGTCATCTTCCATGGTAGACCAATAGTGACCTGCTCTCAATATCTTCTTTGCCATAGTATGACCACTAGAATGAGTGCCAAAGATCCCATCATGCATGTCTTCCATAATCTTTGTTGCTTCCTTCTTATCCACACAACGAAGCAAAGTCGAATCATGATTGCGCTTGTACAAAATTCCATTACTCAAAAAGAACTTAGCAGAAAACCTCCTCAGAAATTTCTTATCTTTGACAGATGCCCCTTCAGGGAACTCCTGAGCTTCAAGATATCTTTTCACTTCATAGAACCAAGGCTTCCCCTCTGCTTCTTCAGTGTCAATCTCATTACAGTATGCAAGATTCTCAAATCTGTCAATAGTGATCTTGGGAGCTTCATCATCCCAGCTAATCTCAAACATAGATGCCATGGTGGCTAGTGCATCTGCCAACTGATTCTCTCCTCGTGGAATATGTTCAAATGTAATCTCTTCAAAATATGGGATCAAAGACAACACATGCTCTCTGTAGGGGATGAGATTTTCATGTTTGGTAGCCCAATCTCCTTTAATCTGACTAACTACCAGGGCTGAATCTCCAAATACATCTAGGAACTGAATCTTCATATAAATGGCAGCTTTGATGCCCAGGATACATGCCTCATACTCATCCATGTTATTAGTACAATAGAAACAAAGTCTTGCAGTAATCGGGGTATGATAACCTTCAGGGGAAATGATCACAACACCAACACCATTACCAAGCGCATTAGAAGCTCCATCAAAAACCATAGTCCATCGGGATCCTTGTTCAGGTCCGTCATATTGTCCAGGTTCTTTGGTAATAATCATAATGTATTCATCAGGGAACTCAAAACTCATTGACTGATAATCATCCACTGCTTGATGAGCCAAATGATCAGCTACAACGCTACCCTTGATGGCTTTCTGAGTTGTGTACTGTATATCATATTCTGTTAAAATCATTTGCCATCTTGCTATTCGTCCGGAGAGAGCAGGTTTCTCAAATATGTACTTGATTGGATCCATCTTCGAAATCAACAAGGTAGTATGAGTCAACATATATTGTCTTAGTCGGCGAGTAGCCCATGCCAAAGCACAACAAGTTTTCTCGAGTAGTGAGTATCTTGTTTCACAGTCGGTAAACTTTTTGCTAAGGTAGTATATTGCCTGCTCTTTTCGACCAGACTCGTCATGTTGCCCCAACACACACCCCATTGAGTTGTCTAATACTGTTAGGTACATAATCAAGGGTCTTCCATCAACTGGTGGCATCAAAATTGGAGGTTCTAGGAGATATCTCTTGATTTCATCAAAGGCTGTCTGGAACTCGTCATTCCATTCCATTACCTGATCTTTCTTCAACAACTTGAAGATTGGCTCACAGGTAGCAGTTAACTGGGAAATAAATCTTGCAATGTAATTCAGTCGTCCCAAGAAACCTCTAACTTCCTTTTCAGTATGGGGAGCTGGCATCTCTTGTATAGCTTTCACTTTTGCGGGGTCTACTTCAATACCTTTTCCATTGACAATGAAACCCAGGAGTTTACCAGACCTAACTCCAAAAATACACTTGTTTGGGTTCAATCTGAGCTTGTATTTCTTCAACCTTTCAAACAGTTTATGCAGATGATCAAGGTGTTGTTCTTCATTCTGGGACCTGGCTATCATATCATCCACATATACCTCTATCTCATGATGAATCATATCGTGAAACAAAGCCACCATAGCACGCTGATAAGTTGCCCCGACATTCTTCAAACCAAATGGCATCACCTTATAACAGAAAATGCCCCATTGTGTAACAAATGTAGTCTTCTCCATATCTTCAGGTGCCATCTTGATCTGATTGTAACCAGAGAAACCATCCATGAAAGAGAATACCTTGTGCTGAGCAGTTTTGTCTACCAGAACATCAATATGAGGAAGTGGAAAGTCATCTTTAGGGCTGGCCTTGTTCAGATCTCTGTAGTCTACACACATATGTACCTTACCATCCTTCTTGGGTACTGGCACCACATTTGCAACCCATTGAGGATAAGAAGTCACAGCTAAGAACCCTGCATCAAACTGTTTCATCACTTCTGCTTTAATCTTTTCTGACATTTCGGGATGCATGCGACAAACCTTCTGCTTCTTCGGACGACAATCTTCTTTTACCGGTAAACGGTGAACCACAATGTTTGTATCCAACCCTGGCATATCTTCATAGGACCAAGCAAAGATCTCCACATAGTCACGTAACATCTGAATCAATCTGCTCTTAACATCATCTTCTAGTTCAGCCCCTATCTTGACCTGTTTTTTGTTTTCTTCAGTTCCCAGATTCACAACTTCGATTGGCTCTTCATGTGGTTGTATAGCTTTCTCTTCTTGTTGTAATAACCTAGAAAGCTCTACAGGTACTTCACAATCTTCCTCCTTTCCATCTTCAGCTTGATATATCGGATTCTCGAAATTATAATTGGCAATAGTAGAACTGTTATCAACAGGATCCAGAGTGGATGAGGATCTGCATTTAGTGATGTGGGTGTGTGTAAGAACACATAGCTGATGAAACAGAAGTAAAATATAAAAGAAAGAAAAGGAGCATAATATTTCCGAAAACAAAACGTCCATTAATTTTAATGAATGAAGTATGCAAATGAAATGACATCCCGAAACAAGCATACCATTGTGCCCCGGGAAAGACACAAGGCTTAAAAGTTTAATTGTTCGAAATTACAAGCTTAAAAATAAAAACACAGTAATAGTATTTACTCCTGACTAAAGGAGATAGGAATAACGTCTTCGGTCTTCCAGTTGTTGAGCCCATCACCCAAGGTAGGAAAAATCCAATCGTCCAGGTTGTAGTCCTCATGACAGTCACCCACAACATTGATTTGATCTCTTATGACCCCTTGATTGGTGATACGAACAGCACGAGCACGACGAACAACCTTCTGAGATTCTGCAGTAAAACCCAAACCAAACTTGTCAGACTTGTAAGGAATGTCAGGAAGCTGACCCCAAATAGTACAACCACCTTCTTCAACCACAGTTCTAGCATCTTTAAGGGAGGCCATTGTAGGAGGTACCCTGGTAACCACAGGAACTCTTTTGACAACAGGGGGAGCTTTAGTAGTAGGAATGACCCAAGGAACTACTTCAAATGTCTGGCAAGGAGTCTCAACAAATTCACCCTCCATCTCAACATATTTAAAAGTATTCATATGACTGACCATGTATTCTTCTTCACCATAAACAGTGACAATCTTTCCTTTCACCGGATATTTCAACTTCTGATGTAAAGTGGAGGTCACAGCACCTGCCCCGTGGATCCAGGGGCGCCCAAGCAAACAGGAGTACATAGGACGAATATCCATTACATAGAAGGTAGAATTGAAAACTTGAGAGTCTACTTTGATCGGGAGGTCTACTTCTCCATGTACCACTCTTCTTGAGCCATCAAAGGCCCTTACCACCACATTACTTGGTCTTAACACAATATCTTTAGGATTGAGCTTATCCAGAACCTCTTTGGGGAGCACATTTAATGAAGAACCATTGTCCACCAGCACATGAGACAAGGTAGTGCCTCTACATTCAATGGAGATATGAAGAGCCCTGTTATGGTTTCTCTTGGCAGGAGTCAGATCAACATCAGAAAAGCCCAATCCATTATCATAAGTCAGATGTGCCACACAACTCTCAAATTGATCTACAGAAATCTCATTTGGCACATGAGCAGTCTTCAAGAACTTGATTAATGCTTTAGCATGAGCCTCAGAACACAACAACAAGGATAACATGGAGATTTTGGAGGGAGTATGCCCCAATTGGTCAACAATATCATAATCACTCTTGCGAATGATCTTCAGTACTTCTTCCATCTGTTTAGAAAGATTTTCAGCAGTCGGTGCCTCAGCTTGCGTAGGTTCAACCACAGGACCTTTGCCCCTGTAACACGGTGGGAGAACTGACTTTAAGTTATGTTGCGGATAGCAAGAGTCGCCACCGACTTTTATTTTATCCAAAAGGAAAGGGTATAAAAGAACAGGAAAGACCTTAAGAGATATTTTTGGGTCCGGGGGGTAGGTTATGTAAAGGGAAGGTGTTAGCACCCTTTACATCCATGGTTATCCATGGGCTCTTAGTTACTTAGCTCACTTTTGAATTGTTTTTGAAAGTGTAGTGTGTGAATAGAAAAATTTTCATAATAGTTAATAATGATCCATGTACGGATGCGTAAAAACTTGTTTTTTGAAAATTTGTTTGAAATTTGTTAAGTGTTTGAAAAATGGAGTGAGCAAGTACATAAGAGGAACCTACCCTAAAGTTTAAGTCTTTCTTGTTCTTTATCCTTTAATTGGTAAGACTATCCCTACTATTAAGGAGTAGGTAGTCATTACCTTGGATGTAAGGGACATGAGAGGGACATTTATTTTTGAAGGCAACTGTGGGGTGTAATAAGCATATAGGAGGGACTATCATCATTATTCGAAGGGACTTGATTCGTAAAGGCAACCATTAGGGACTTGATGATTTTTCTTTTAAGGGACTTGCTTTATACACCCCACTTGACCTTATGATTTAGGCAACTTGAGGGATAACCTTAGAAATGTGAGATGGCGATTAGAAATCGACTTACGTGTGTGAGTGTTCAATATTATTTATCTCTAATTAAAATGAGCTAAATTTATTTTAAATTAAATACATGTTTACACTCCCTAAATTACTAACCATAGCATAAAAATTAAATAAATAAAATATTTACGAAATTTACACCAAGGAGCAATTACAACAATAATAAGCAATTAAAATAAATAGCAAATAAATATAAATATATAAGCAAAATAAATAGCAAAATATAAATAATAAGCAAAAAATAGTAAATTAACAATAAATAAATAATGGGTTAGTAGTAATAAAAATTAGGTAATAGGAGTTAGTTAAAATAATAATAACATCAAAAAGTTAGTAATAATAAAATAAGTGAGGTTAATAAATAATAAAAATTAGTGAAAGAATAATAATATATAAAATTAATAAAGCAAAATAAATAACATGGTTAATAATAATAATTAAATAAAATAGAATTAAATATTATAAACGCAAAATTGGATTTTAATATATAACATTTATTTAGAAATAAGAATAATTAAAAAAAGAAAAAAAAATTGTAAGCATAATGTAATTATTAATTTTAATTATTACAAATTTAATCATTTTAAGCATATATTAACATTTATAAAAAAAAACAATTATTTACACATTATAAGGAGAAAATAAGTTTTAAGTATTATATTCACAAAATTAATCATATTTATAAAATTTAATTTTACTAATTATTATATTTACAAATTATTTTAAACATATACAAAAATATAATTATTGTAAGTTAAATTGTTTCTAAACATATATTAAAAGAAAAATAATTTGGATTATAAATATATTTACGAAAATTATGCTAAATAAATATATATTATAATTATGTAAAGAATTAGAAAATAAAATTAGGTTTTTTTTTACAAAATTAGGGTTTTTTAATAAGTACTTAACAAAAAAATAAATTAGGTTTTGTTTTAGAAAATTATTTTTAAGGTTTAGAATAGCATATACAAATTTATTTTAACTAATATATAATATTATAATATGTTTACATATTTACATATATTCATAATTTTTAATTTAATAATATAATGCTTAAAACAAATAAAAGAAGAAAAAATTGTGAAAACTTACCTGACTGGGTTTTGAACCCAGGTCAGCTTGATTTCCAGCAAGAAGGAACAACCACCAGGCCACTGTGTACGCAGGCAACAAAAGAGAGGGAGAAATTTGTTTTGTGCTTCATCTAGAAAATCCAGAAAAATAATGAAAAACAAAAGGCCTGGGGTGGGACTTGAACCCAGGACCTTATGAATGTATATGTGCATGCTTGACCGCCTGGCTGGGAGAGCCCTTCTGGTCATATGGTGATAACACATCATAATATATTACATCTTCTTGTTATCCTGAAAAAAATAGAAAAAAATAGTGGTACAAGCCAGGTTCGAACTCACGCCATCAACCAACATACTCACCAGCCTTACCACTGAACCACAAGCACGCGTGTGATAAACAAATCAACAATAATACATAAAATATTTTCAATAATATTTGAATTTCCTGAGCGCGCGAATGGCTTCTTCTTCAACCTTTTACCTGCGAAATTTGATACGATTTCTCCTGCGAATTTTCCTGGGTGTTCATGAACCAGAAACCCTAGGTTTTTGGATCATCACGCAAACAGCAAAATCAATACAAATCGCTAGTCCAGATCAAACATACAGAGTTTATACATCATAATCATGTTTTTAAAAGTCATTTATGTTCACTAAATCATGAATTCCCAATTTGAGAACTCAAACCCTAACAATGGTGTCTTTCGGTTTAGGGCATGTTTCTTCAATGTTTTTGTCCAGAATCCATCTAAGCATCATGACAAACAAGATTAAACACACAAAAACAATTTACAATGGTTAAATAAATGAAATCGAAAAATCAAACAAGAGTAAGAAGATGCATTCGGGATATGCTATATGAGGGGCTTTGGATGCAAGTAGGTATTGGTTTTGACTCAATGATGTCCAAGGATCATTGTGGTGTCCTCAAATTACCTTCTAATGCTCTGAATTTCAAAATCCGAATGTGACTTTTGCTTGAAATTTTTTGAAGTGAAACCTACCTTTGGCTGCTGGAAATTCGTGTCTGGATGTTTGCATTATGATCAGTACTTATAGGTGAATCAATCTAGGTCAAAAACTTTATTAGTTGTGTGCAAGAATTGATTTAAAAAGATTGAGATTGATCATGCTTTGAAATTTCAATATTTGCTCATGAAAGCTTACTATTTTTGGATCAATCACATGATTTCTTTCTCTTTCAACTTCAATCAATATTGATGAGATTCTAGAAGCTCAATCTTCATCCAAAAATATATTTTCATATTTTATATTTATTTAAAATGATTTTTATGAATTAAATCAAAAATAAATAAAAATAAAATAATAAAAATTCTGAATTTTGGTCATTTGGGTCGTGCATGATGATATGATATGGATTGGATCACAATTTAGCAAGCCCATTTGGAAGGAATTGGTTCTAGACCCCCATTTTCATCATAAACCATCACAAAATTTCCCAACTTTGCAAAGGCATATCTCCCTCAATTTTAAAGGTATGAGGGTGTTCTTGGACATTTTGGAAAGCTTGAAGAGTCCTCTAAACAACCCCATTGGTTTCAGGTCCATATCATTTACCAATCTCAAGTTATGCCCTTTTGAAGTTGTTGACTTTTTGTTGACTTTTGAAATGACCTATAATGTCTTAGCTCATATCTTCCAAATGAAGCATTTTTGGGCTTAACTTGCAAGATCAAAGTTGTAGAGAATTTAATTTCCTTCAAAATGAGCTTTGTATGGAGGCTTGGTGATGAAGTATGTGAAAGTTATGGCTGGTCAAAGTTCAGTTGACTTTTACTGAGGAAACCCTAATTTAGAAACTCCTGATTATTGATGATCTGGAATCTCCTTGATGAATCATGATCAACCCTTGATCAAATGATGAATTTTACTTCATATACTTGATGTTGGCAAAAAATCATGAAGTTTGACTTTGGTTTGACCACAGTTGACCTCAGTTTGACTTTTAAACTGCATTGACTGATTTTGACTTATCTGATCATCTGACTGAGCAAACTTTTGAGAAAAGTCTTGAAACTTGTCATGGGGGTTCTTACACACATATAAGATGTTATGAAGCTCACTTGAAGTCTTGGAAGTCCATTTAGCCTGATTAAAGTCAAAACCCTAGTTTTGGATGCACTGCTTAGGAGGTGCATTGTCTGAGGGAATTGTCAACTCTTCTGACCAATTGTGAACTTTGTGAACCTTGTGATCCATCATAAAATGTCTTGTGAACCTCATGGGAGGTATTGTGAAGCTTGTGAATCTTGTGAACCTTGTGAACCTTCATGAAATGACTTGTAGACTTCATGAACCTCATGAAAGGTCTTGTAAGCATTAGGAAACTTGTGAACCTTGTGAACCTTCAAGAAGTGACTTGTAGACTTCATGAACCTCAAGAAAGGTATTGAAAGCATTGTAGAACTTGTGAACCTTGTGAACCTTCAAGAAGTGACTTGTAGACTTCATGAACCTCATGAAAGGTCTTGTAAGTGTTAGGAAACTTGTGAACCTTGTGAACCTTCATAAAGTGACTTGTAGACTTCATGAACCTCATGAAAGGTATTGAAAGCATTGTGGAACTTGTGAACCTTGTGAACCTTCATAAAGTAACTTGAAGACTTCATGAACCTCATGAAAGGTCTTGTAAGTGTTGGGAACTTGTGAACCTTGTGAATCTTCTTAGAACACAAAGTCTTGTATTGTGAGGGCAAATTTTGGGGTGCAACAGCTGCCCCTGTTCAATTTTCTGAAACCTGAGGGGTTAGATTGGTACATTTGCCAGTCATGACCTGGAAGGTTGAAGGGGATTGAACACAAAAGCCCAAAAATTTGCACTCACCAGTGCATTAGAGTGATACAGATGGCTAGTTGAATATGATTGAGTGGGCTTAAAGATGCCACTAGGGGAAAGTTCTTCAGATATATTTCTTGGAAGATAAAGCAGTCCAAAATATGGAGGTATAATGAAAGCTGTCAGGAGTCTGGAGCAGTCCTGAGGTATTGGTGATATGCTTTCAGGAGACTGGAGTAATCCTGATGTAACAGCATGTCTTCAGGGGGGGTGAAAAGCTATCAGGAGGCTGGAGCTGTCCTGAGGTAACAATATAATTTCAAGAGGATAGAGCAATCTTGAGAGATTGATGATATGCTTTCAGGAGACTGGAGTAATCCTGATGTAACAACATGTCTTCAGGAGGATAGAGCAATCAATAATGATAACCCTAAAGCAGTCTTGAAGTAATAATATGATTTCAGGAGGATAGAGCAATCAATAATGATAACTCTAAAGCAGTCTTGAAGTAATAATAGGATTTCAGGAGGATAGAGCAATCAATAATGATAACTCTAAAGCAATCTTGAAGTAATAATAGGATTTCAGGAGGATAGAGCAATCAATAATGATAACTCTAAAGCAGTCTTGAAGTAATGAGAAGTTGTCAGGAGGATAAAGCAACCCTGAGGTAATAATATGATATGCTTTCAGGAGACTGGAGTGATCCTGATGTAACAGCATGTCTTTAGGAGGATAGAGCAATCCTGATGATCATAAGTTTGTTTGTTGGATAATTACCCTGAAAACAAGGTAACATTCTGTAAAATAATATTAGTTTATGCTTTATGTATGTATGTATAATATGATGCACTTAGGAAGTGTATTATGTATCCATGTATATGTATGTTATGGTATGATGTAAATGATGTATGTATGATATGACACTGCTGGAAGCGTCTGGATATCTTCATAGAACAACTGCTGGCCAGGGAAAATAAATCCCGATTCGTTGTTGAAGAATATGAGGAACTCATTCCCGTCTTGTTTGATAAGAGGGTATACATAACCTCCTGTCTGCTGGGGATAATAAGGTAGATATAACCTCCCGTCTGTTGGGGATAACAAGGTATATATAACCTCCCGTCTGCTGGGGATAACAAGGTATATATAACCTCCCGTCTGCTGGGGATAGCAAGGTATAGATAACCTCCCGTATGCTGGGGATAGTAAGGTATACATAACCTTCGTCTTCGTTTGATAGTAGGATAGATATAACCTTCCCGTCTTCGTTCGTCGTACTCTTATTGGAAAGTGAATTCCCGAATATCCGTATGAGGATAAAAGAGATGGATATAAATTCCAGGGGAGATGAGACTTTATGAAGATGGATTCGTCCTACTGAGGGTTTGTAACTGTCTTGTAAAGATGAACCGGCGAAGCTTCGTTGAAATCCTTCCCTCGTTCGTCCTTAGTAAATACTATTACTGCATTTTCATGCATTTCTGGTAAACATCAATCATATTCAAAAGCATACATACATTCAAACACAACCAATGGACGTTTCGCTTATGTAAATAGGGTAAAAGTAAATCTGGATTCAAAAGATGGAATTTATTTATATCGAAAAGTGACCCATACACGGGTAAGTTTGTACAAGGAGACATAAACCCTAGTAAGAGGATTTTGTCATAAAGTTTTTACAAAACAAGGAAAATCAACTATGTGGGAAACAATCCTATTGAGTTTCAATTCTACTATTGCCATTATCTTCAAGTATCTCATCTTCTGCTGTTGAGACGGAAACGATTGGATTGAGCTTTATCTGTTCGAGCTTGAATAAGTAGTACAACTGGTTGCAGTTTTATGAGTGATCCAAACGAGACATAGTCATACGCTTTAATCCCTAACTTTTGCCTGGATTGCCCTTTCGGGTTTTCAATCCACTGGGATACCCTTTTTTGCCCAAGCCGCCTTTTCAGGTTTTCGACTTGCCGGGTGTACATCTTTTTATATATATCCCTAATTTTTGCCCAAACCCTTTTGGTTTGCCGGGATGCCCTTACTTTTGCCTAGGCCAGTCAACCTAGCGGGTCTCTTTTTATGCGTAGTATTTTTTAACTATGTCTGCATTCACAGGCTGTGGAAAGTCTTCACCATCCATTGTAGTGAGTATCATGGCACCTCCTGAAAACACTGTCTTGACTACAAATGGTCCTTCATATGTTGGAGTCCACTTGCCCCTAGGATCACCCTGTGGTAATATGATACGCTTGATTACCAAGTCACCAGCCTGATATACCTTTGGCTTAACCTTCTTGTTAAAAGCTTTGATCATCCTTTTCTGGTACATCTGGCCATGACAAACTGCTGCTAACCTCTTCTCATCAATTAAATTTAGCTGATCCAGTCGAGTCTGAATCCACTCATCTTCATCCAAGCCTGCATCCTTTATAATTCTTAAGGAGGGAATCTGAACTTCAACGGGTAGAACTGCTTCCATACCATAGACCAAGGAGAATGGAGTTGCCCCTGTTGAAGTACGTATTGTAGTACGATAACCATGAAGAGCAAATGGTAACATCTCATGCCAATCCTTGTAAGTAACAGTCATCTTCTGTACAATCTTCTTAATGTTCTTATTAGCAGCTTCAACTGCCCCATTCATCTTCGGACGATACGGAGAAGAGTTATGATGCTTAATCTTGAACTGCGTGCAGAGATCAGTAATCATAGTGTTGTTCAGGTTTGAGCCATTGTCAGTGATAATCCTTTCAGGGATGCCATATCTACATATGAGATTATTCTTAATGAATCGAGCCACAACATTCTTGGTAACAGATGCAAATGAAGCTGCCTCCACCCACTTCGTGAAGTAATCAATAGCAACCAGGATGAAACGATGCCCATTAGAAGCAGTAGGCTTGATCTCACCAATCATATCAATGCCCCACATGGCAAAGGGCCAAGGAGCAGTCAACACATTCAATGGTGATGGAGGTATATGAACTTTATCAGCATAAATTTGGCATTTGTGACATGTTCTGGAGTGTTGATAGCAATCAGCTTCCATAGTAGACCAATAGTAACCTGCTCTCAATATCTTCTTTGCCATGGTATGTCCACTAGAATGAGTGCCAAAGATCCCATCATGCATGTCTTCCATAATCTCAGTTGCTTCCTTCTTATCCACACAACGAAGCAAAGTTGAATCATGATTGCGCTTGTACAGAATGCCATTACTCAAAAAGAACTTAGCAGCAAACCTTCTCAGAAACTTCCTATCTTTGACAGATGCCTCTTCAGGAAATTCCTGAGCTTCAAGATATCTTTTTACTTCATAGAACCAAGGCTTCTCCTCTGCCCCTTCTGTGTCAATTTCATTGCAATATGCAGGCTTTTCAAATCTATCAATAGTAATCTTGGGAGCTTCATCATCCCAACTGATCTCAAACATGGATGCCATGGTGGCCAAAGCATCTGCCAACTGATTCTCTCTTCGTGGAATATGTCCAAAGGTAATCTCTTTAAAATGTGGGATCAAAGACAACACATGCTCTCTGTAAGGAATGAGGTTATCATGCTTGGTATCCCAATCTCCTTTAATCTGACTTACTACCAGGGCTGAATCTCCATACACATCAAGGAACTGAATCTTCATATCAATAGCAGCTTTAATACCCAGAATACATGCCTCATACTCAGCCATATTATTGGTACAATAGAAACAAAGTCTGGCAGTAATCGGGGTATGATAACCTTCAGGGGAACTAATCACAACACCAATACCATTACCAAGTGCATTGGAAGCACCATCAAAAACCATAGTCCATCGGGATCCTTGTTCAGGTCCGTCATATTGTCCAGGTTCTTTGGTAATAATCATAATGTCTTCATCAGGGAACTCAAAATTCATTGACTGATAATCATCCACTGCTTGATGAGCCAAATGATCTGCCACAACACTTCCCTTAATGGCCTTCTGAGTAGTATATTGTATGTCATATTCTGTCAAGATCATTTGCCATCTTGCAATTCTTCCGGAGAGAGCAGGTTTCTCGAATATGTACTTGATTGGATCCATCTTCGAAATCAATAAGGTAGTATGGGTCAACATATACTGTCTTAGTCGGCGAGCAGCCCATGCCAAAGCGCAACAAGTTTTCTCGAGCAGTGAGTATCTTGTTTCACAGTCGGTAAACTTTTTGCTAAGGTAGTATATTGCTTGCTCTTTTCGACCAGACTCGTCATGTTGCCCCAACACACACCCCATTGAGTTGTCTAACACTGTTAAGTACATAATCAAGGGTCTTCCATCAACTGGTGGCATCAAAATTGGTGGTTCTAGCAGATACTTCTTGATTTCATCAAATGCAGTCTGGCACTCATCATTCCATTCCATCACTTGATCTTTCTTTAACAACTTGAAGATTGGCTCACAGATGGTAGTTAATTGGGAGATAAATCTTGCAATGTAGTTCAATCGTCCCAAGAAACCTCTAACCTCCTTCTCGGTACGAGGAGCTGGCATTTCTCGTATAGCTTTTACTTTTGCAGGGTCTACTTCAATACCTTTTCCACTGACAATAAAACCCAAGAGCTTTCCAGATCTAACTCCAAAAGTACACTTGTTTGGATTCAATCTCAGCTTGTATTTCTTCAACCTCTCAAACAACTTGTGCAGATGATCAAGATGTTGCTCTTCATTCTGAGACCTGGCTATCATATCATCTACATATACCTCTATCTCATGATGAATCATATCATGAAACAAAGCCACCATAGCACGCTGATACGTTGCCCCTGCATTCTTCAAACCAAATGGCATTACCTTATAGCAAAAGGTGCCCCACTGTGTCACAAATGTTGTCTTCTCCATATCTTCAGGTGCCATCTTGATTTGATTGTAACCAGAGAAACCATCCATAAAAGAGAATACCTTATGTTGAGCAGTGTTGTCTACCAGAATATCACTATGAGGGAGTGGAAAGTCATCTTTAGGGCTAGCCTTGTTCAAATCTCTGTAGTCTACACACATACGTACCTTACCATCTTTCTTAGGAACTGGCACCACATTTGCAACCCACTGAGGATAAGAAGTCACTGCTAAGAACCCTGCATTGAACTGTTTCATTACCTCTGCCTTGATCTTTTCTGACATTTCAGGACGCATACGACGAACCTTCTGCTTCTTTGGACGACAATCTTCTTTCACTGGTAAACGGTGAACCACAATGTCTGTATCCAATCCTGGCATATCTTCATAAGACCAAGCAAAGATCTCCACATAGTCACGTAGCATCTGAATCAATCTGCTCTTGACACTATCTTCTAAATCATCCCCTATCTTGACCTCTTTCCTGTTTTCTTCAGTTCCCAGATTCACAACTTCGACTGGCTCTTCATGTGGCTGTATAGCTTTCTCTTCTTGTTGTAACAACCTAGCAAACTCTACAGGTATTTCACAATCGTCCTCATTTCCGTCTTCAGTTTGATAGATCGGATTCTCGAAATTATAATTGGCAATAGTAGAACTGTTATCAACAGGATCCAGAGTGGATGAGGATCTGCATTTTAGTGATGTGGGTGTGTGTAAGAACACATAGCTGATAAAACAAAAATAAAAGAAAAGAAAGACAAGGAACACAATATTTACGAAAACGAAACGTCCATTGATTTTATTGAATGAAGTATGCAAATGAAATGACAGCCCGTAACAAGCATACCATTGTGCCCCGGGTAAGGCACATGGCTTGAAAGTTTTATTGTTCAAGAAATTACAAAATTAAAACATAACACAGTAATAGTATTTACTCCTGACTAAAGGAGATAGGGATAACATCTTCAGCTTTCCAGTTATTGAGTCCAGCACCCACAGTAGGAAAAATCCATGCATCCAAGTTGTAGTCTTCATCTTGATCTCCCACAGCATTAATCTGGTCCTTCACAACCCCTTGACTAGTGACACGGGCAGCACGAGCACGACGAACAGCCTTCTGGGACTCTGCAGTGAAACCCAAACCAAACTTGTCAGACTTGTATGGAATATCAGGAAGCTGACCCCAAATAGTACAACCACCTTCATCCACCACAACTTTAGCATCATTGAGGGAGGCCATTGCCATTGTTGGAGGTTTTCTGGTGACCACAGGAACTTTCTTCACAGCAGGAGGAGCTACATAATCATTAACAACCCAGGGAACCACTTCAAATGTCTGACACAGAGTCTCAATGTATTCACCTTCCATTTCCAGATACTTGAAGGTATTGACATGGCTGACAAAGTATTCTTCTTCTCCATAGACAGTAACAACCTTTCCATCCACCGGATATCTCAACTTTTGGTGCAATGTAGAGGTTACAGCACCTGCCCCATGGATCCAAGGACGACCAAGCAGAGAAGAGTACGAAGGGCGAATATCCATCACAAAAAATGTAGCAGTTAACACCTGGGAGCCCACTTTGATTGGAAGATCAATTTCCCCATGTACTACTCTTCTAGAACCATCAAAAGCCTTTACCACAATATTACTGGGCTTCAGCACAGCATCTTCAGGACTCAGCTTGTTCAGGACTTCCTTAGGCAACACATTCAAGGAGGAACCATTGTCTATCAGCACATGTGACAGGGTAGTGCCCCTGCATTCAATTGAAATATGCAAGGCCCTGTTATGATCCCTCTTGGCAGGGGTCAAATCAGCATCAGAGAATCCTAACCCATTGTCATAGGTCAGGTGGGCAACACAGTTCTCAAATTGGTCAACAGAAATTGCACTGGGTACATGAGCAGTCGTCAGAAACTTGATTAAGGACTTGGCATGAGCCTCAGAACATAGCAACAAGGACAACATAGAAATCTTTGAGGGAGTATGCCCCAATTGATCAACAATGTCATAATCACTCTTGCGAATGATTTTCAATACTTCTTCCATCTGCTTAGAGAGATCATCAGCAGCTGGCACATCAGTAGATACAGGCTCAATAACAGGACCTTTGCCCCGAGCATCAGTGGTGGAAGTAGCAGCAGGAGTAACTGCATTTTTAGAAGCAACTGGAGGAGAGAAAACTCTTCCACTACGAGTGATCTTGCTAGATCCAGCAATATTATCAATGTCAGCAGGCACATCAGGTAAAGGTTCCTGCTTAACACCATGGATGTAAACATCAGAACCATAGTGCCAAGGCACAGCTTTATCAGATGTATAGGGGATAGGACCAGGAGTAGTAATGATCAGAGGAGCTATTCTAGCTTCAGCAACAACTTTCACAGGACCTTCAGCAGTGATCTTGATTGGACCCTGATGAGTGATTTTAATGGGACCTTTTGAAGTGATTCTTATTGGTACTTTGTCAACCATATCAACCTCTTCAATCTTCCTACCCTGAGTCAGATGATCCACCATACTTTCTACAGACGACGGAGTCCTTTCAAACACTATAGTATACTTATCCATGAGACGTTGAATTCCATCTCTCAATATGAAGCAACTATCTGGCTTATAGGTACAATACAAACAATCTTCACGACAACCTGGAAAGATCCCAGCTTGTACTAACCTCTTTTTGATAACAGACAATGGTGTGGTCAACTCCATAACTGAATAGACATGTAGGTCTTCATCAATGGCATTGACGGTCTTCTCGTGATTCGGCATTGGAGCAGTAATCACATTTGGAGTACCTGGAGGATCAAACTCAATTTCTCCAGCATCAATCATATCTTGAATTTTGTTCTTCAAGATCCAGCAGTTATTAGTATCATGTCCTGGACAGTTTGAATGATATGCACATCGTGCATTGGGATTGTACCTGGGAGAGGTAACATTGGGATTCTGAGGAGCCTCTTTCAAAGTAATAAGTTCAGCCTTCAACAAATGTTGCAATGCCTGAGCCATTGACATGTTGATCTTCATGAACTGTCTTCTAGCCCTCTGTTGGTTGCCCTGAGGCTGCTCTGTTGTTGCAGGAGTTGGATTTGAAATATGAACTGCACTAACAGACTGATGCGATCAGGTTGACCATAAACAGCATTGGACTCTTTCTTCCCAGTGGGAGGCTTCTTTGCAGCACTTGATGAAGAAGTACCCACATGGATCTTACCATTCTTTATACCATTTTCTACTCGCTCTCCTGTCATGATCAACTCAGTGAAGCCAGATGATGAGCTTCCAATGAGATGACTGTAAAACGGACCATTCAGCGTACACATGAACATGTCAACCAATTCCCTGTCAGTCAAAGGGGGTTGAACTCTTCCAGCTAAATCTCTCCACTTCTGAGCATATTCTTTAAAACTTTCTTTGGCACCCATAGACATGCTCTGAAGCTGCATGCGAGTTGGGGCTAAGTCAGCATTGTATTGATACTGCTTATAGAAAGCTTCAGCAAGATCGTTCCAGTCTCTGATATTGACACTCTCCAACTGATAATACCACTCCAGCTGAGCTCCAGATAAGCTCTCTTGAAAGAAATGTATCCACAACTTCTTATCAGCAGTGTGAGGTTGAATTCTTCTGACATAAGACCTCAGATGCAGCTTGGGACAAGAGACCCCATCATAGACAACAAAAGTAGGAACCTTGAAACCCACAGGTATGACCACCCCAGATATCAAGCTCAAATCCTCAAAATCCAGCCCAGATGATTTCTGCAACTCCATAGCATCCATTCTATCCACCAGCATCTTGAATTTGTCTTCATTAGGCTCGTGGTAGTAATTAGCCTCAGAATCAGAGTCCCCTATTGTATGGTGGAGACTGCCTACCTCTTGCTCAAATTCCTCAGATTCATAGTCTTCAGCTGGTTCCTTGGTTTTGGCAAGACCTTTGAACCTTCTTCCCATGTTGATCAACCCAGCATACCTTCTAGTCTTCTTAGTCTTCTTGGCCAGCAGTGCCTTTAATTCATCTTGCCCCTTGGACAGGTTCAAGATCAGTTCTTGGAATTGTGCATTTTGTGCCTGAAGATCCTTAACTGATTGTTCAAGAGCCATTGCTGAAATAAACAGCGAGAAGATGAGAAACCTGTGCTCAATTATAAACCTGTGATGCAATGAAATGATATGTGAATGCATATGCAATGTTTTCAAGGACCGCAGGATTTAAATTTGCTTAAACAAACAAGAAAGTAACTTTTTATTAGTAATAACTTTGTTTTGCCTTTTAGGCTTACAAAAAATGAAATAAAATAAGTACAAAAGATGGGGTTTTAAGTCTCCCATGGACGTTTCCTCTTTGTGTTGAGGTATGAGTTGAGATTCCGTTCCTCATGAAGTTGCTTTGTTAGTTCCAGGATTCTTTCTTGGCTTGCTTTGTAATGAGCCTCGAAAGTATCCCTTTGCTCCTTCAGTTGGATCCATGATCTCTGCAAGTCTTCCATATCAGTAGGCATGTCTGGGTGAAGGATGGTATAAGCTGTGTCTCCTTCAGCAACAGGTTCCATGGTAACTGGCAAGATAGCAGGATATGGCATCATGAGAGTCTGAGCACGAGATCGCACCCATCTGAGATAAGCCTCCATAGGAATAGTGTACTTAGGCTCCAGTGTCTTGCTGTCAACCCTGTTTACTTTTCCCCATGCTCGTATGAATCTCTGACGGTAACCCTGAAGATCGTTGTCGTAATCAAACACAATGCCCTGAATCAACATATCATGTGGACCATCACTTCGAGCGTAACCAAACTGTCGTAAAGCTAGAGAGGGGTTGTAGGTGATGCCTCCTCTTATGCCTAGAAGTGGCACATTAGGAAACTCCCCACAACGGTCAATGATGGTAACATTCTCCATAGATCTGGAGCACCAATGGATATCTGAGTGAGAAAGTGACATGATCCTCTTGGACCATCTGAACCCTTGCTCATTCTTCATTACTGAGCGAGGAAGGTGAGAAATAAACCACCTAGAAAGCAAAGGTATGCAGCACATCAAAGTTCCTCTTGCCCTTGTAGTACGAGTATGAAGAGAATGTAGGATGTCCCCAAGTAATGTAGGCACTGGATTGTGACTCAGAAATATGTTGATGGCGTGAATGTCTATGAACTGATCAGGATTGGGGAACAACACTAAGCCATAAATCAACAAGGCTAAGATCTCCTCAAAAGCATCATAGTTCATGGCCTTCAAGAACACTTGAGCTTTATCCATTAACACCTTAGCAAGAATACCTTTAACTCCGCTTCTCGTTTCTAGAACAATGTCAGATTTTTTCAGATGTAGAGCTGTAGCAATAACCTCTGGTTTAAGCTCTTTCTCCAGGCCTGTGAAGGGTCTTTGATCAAGAACAGGTATGCCCAGAAGTTTAGAGAACTCTTCCATGGTTGGAACCAGCTGGTAGTCAGGGAATGTAAAGCAATGGTGCTTAGGGTCAAAGAATTGGAACAGAACACTCATCATGTCTTCATTGAACCCTGAAGTGACTAGATCCAATAGGTGACCATGTCTCTTGATGAACTGGGAATGATCAGACACTTGAGCAACCAACTCTTTAAGCTTAGCAGGTATGCCCACAAAGTTGATCCTGATAGTGTTTCTACGAGCAGAAGCCATGACCTGCAACAAAGAACAAAGATAAATCCCTTGGTCCTTGAAATGGTTAGTGAAAATGCTATGCTTATGATGCATGATGATGTCATGATGTTATGTTCAATCACAAACATGTGGCACACACAAACAAGTCATACCATAGCCCTAGGTTTAAAGGCTTGCATGAGGTTTAAAGGTAAGTACCCTCCCCTGAAGTTAGTTGGTTCATCCTGTCCTACAAAAGTAACCAGGTTCTAAGGGATCTCAATATCATTGATCCTTCACAAGGGTGGTTGATCAGAAGGCAACTTACTTGCCAACCAAAACCCTCCAAGTTTAAGATCTCAATGAGCGTAGTATCGAGTGTCAACCAACTTCAGTCTGCACCAAAGCCGGTTACCTCACTACTTTCTAAAGGCCAAGATGATTTAACTAGGGTTCTAAAAGTTAGTTAGTGCATTGACAACATATGGCAGCCTCATATTATCCTCAACTTGACTTAAGGAACATAAGCACCAACCAAGAAGTCGCACTAACTATGGCCACCAGATCAACCGTATCGATATACGTCGTACAGTTTCCTTGGTCTATTGCCATTTACCTAAGGTACACTAGATCCGGGTTAGGACCTTTCACACATAAGAGCACCCCAACAATATAATAATAAAGCAAACAAATCAAACAATATTAAAGTGATCTTAATTCCTAAGGGTACCCCTCTTAAATTAAGTCCCCAGCAGAGTCGCCAGTTCTGTAACACGGTGGGAGAACTGACTTTAAGTTATGTTGCGGATAGCAAGAGTCGCCACCGACTTTTATTTTATCCAAAAGGAAAGGGTATAAAAGAACAGGAAAGACCTTAAGAGATATTTTTGGGTCCGGGGGGTAGGTTATGTAAAGGGAAGGTGTTAGCACCCTTTACATCCATGGTTATCCATGGGCTCTTAGTTACTTAGCTCACTTTTGAATTGTTTTTGAAAGTGTAGTGTGTGAATAGAAAATTTTTCATAATAGTTAATAATGATCCATGTACGGATGCGTAAAAACTTGTTTTTTGAAAATTTGTTTGAAATTTGTTAAGTGTTTGAAAAATGGAGTGAGCAAGTACATAAGAGGAACCTACCCTAAAGTTTAAGTCTTTCTTGTTCTTTATCCTTTAATTGGTAAGACTATCCCTACTATTAAGGAGTAGGTAGTCATTACCTTGGATGTAAGGGACATGAGAGGGACATTTATTTTTGAAGGCAACTGTGGGGTGTAATAAGCATATAGGAGGGACTATCATCATTATTCGAAGGGACTTGATTCGTAAAGGCAACCATTAGGGACTTGATGATTTTTCTTTTAAGGGACTTGCTTTATACACCCCACTTGACCTTATGATTTAGGCAACTTGAGGGATAACCTTAGAAATGTGAGATGGCGATTAGAAATCGACTTACGTGTGTGAGTGTTCAATATTATTTATCTCTAATTAAAATGAGCTAAATTTATTTTAAATTAAATACATGTTTACACTCCCTAAATTACTAACCATAGCATAAAAATTAAATAAATAAAATATTTACGAAATTTACACCAAGGAGCAATTACAACAATAATAAGCAATTAAAATAAATAGCAAATAAATATAAATATATAAGCAAAATAAATAGCAAAATATAAATAATAAGCAAAAAATAGTAAATTAACAATAAATAAATAATGGGTTAGTAGTAATAAAAATTAGGTAATAGGAGTTAGTTAAAATAATAATAACATCAAAAAGTTAGTAATAATAAAATAAGTGAGGTTAATAAATAATAAAAATTAGTGAAAGAATAATAATATATAAAATTAATAAAGCAAAATAAATAACATGGTTAATAATAATAATTAAATAAAATAGAATTAAATATTATAAACGCAAAATTGGATTTTAATATATAACATTTATTTAGAAATAAGAATAATTAAAAAAAGAAAAAAAAATTGTAAGCATAATGTAATTATTAATTTTAATTATTACAAATTTAATCATTTTAAGCATATATTAACATTTATAAAAAAAAACAATTATTTACACATTATAAGGAGAAAATAAGTTTTAAGTATTATATTCACAAAATTAATCATATTTATAAAATTTAATTTTACTAATTATTATATTTACAAATTATTTTAAACATATACAAAAATATAATTATTGTAAGTTAAATTGTTTCTAAACATATATTAAAAGAAAAATAATTTGGATTATAAATATATTTACGAAAATTATGCTAAATAAATATATATTATAATTATGTAAAGAATTAGAAAATAAAATTAGGTTTTTTTTTACAAAATTAGGGTTTTTTAATAAGTACTTAACAAAAAAATAAATTAGGTTTTGTTTTAGAAAATTATTTTTAAGGTTTAGAATAGCATATACAAATTTATTTTAACTAATATATAATATTATAATATGTTTACATATTTACATATATTCATAATTTTTAATTTAATAATATAATGCTTAAAACAAATAAAAGAAGAAAAAATTGTGAAAACTTACCTGACTGGGTTTTGAACCCAGGTCAGCTTGATTTCCAGCAAGAAGGAACAACCACCAGGCCACTGTGTACGCAGGCAACAAAAGAGAGGGAGAAATTTGTTTTGTGCTTCATCTAGAAAATCCAGAAAAATAATGAAAAACAAAAGGCCTGGGGTGGGACTTGAACCCAGGACCTTATGAATGTATATGTGCATGCTTGACCGCCTGGCTGGGAGAGCCCTTCTGGTCATATGGTGATAACACATCATAATATATTACATCTTCTTGTTATCCTGAAAAAAATAGAAAAAAATAGTGGTACAAGCCAGGTTCGAACTCACGCCATCAACCAACATACTCACCAGCCTTACCACTGAACCACAAGCACGCGTGTGATAAACAAATCAACAATAATACATAAAATATTTTCAATAATATTTGAATTTCCTGAGCGCGCGAATGGCTTCTTCTTCAACCTTTTACCTGCGAAATTTGATACGATTTCTCCTGCGAATTTTCCTGGGTGTTCATGAACCAGAAACCCTAGGTTTTTGGATCATCACGCAAACAGCAAAATCAATACAAATCGCTAGTCCAGATCAAACATACAGAGTTTATACATCATAATCATGTTTTTAAAAGTCATTTATGTTCACTAAATCATGAATTCCCAATTTGAGAACTCAAACCCTAACAATGGTGTCTTTCGGTTTAGGGCATGTTTCTTCAATGTTTTTGTCCAGAATCCATCTAAGCATCATGACAAACAAGATTAAACACACAAAAACAATTTACAATGGTTAAATAAATGAAATCGAAAAATCAAACAAGAGTAAGAAGATGCATTCGGGATATGCTATATGAGGGGCTTTGGATGCAAGTAGGTATTGGTTTTGACTCAATGATGTCCAAGGATCATTGTGGTGTCCTCAAATTACCTTCTAATGCTCTGAATTTCAAAATCCGAATGTGACTTTTGCTTGAAATTTTTTGAAGTGAAACCTACCTTTGGCTGCTGGAAATTCGTGTCTGGATGTTTGCATTATGATCAGTACTTATAGGTGAATCAATCTAGGTCAAAAACTTTATTAGTTGTGTGCAAGAATTGATTTAAAAAGATTGAGATTGATCATGCTTTGAAATTTCAATATTTGCTCATGAAAGCTTACTATTTTTGGATCAATCACATGATTTCTTTCTCTTTCAACTTCAATCAATATTGATGAGATTCTAGAAGCTCAATCTTCATCCAAAAATATATTTTCATATTTTATATTTATTTAAAATGATTTTTATGAATTAAATCAAAAATAAATAAAAATAAAATAATAAAAATTCTGAATTTTGGTCATTTGGGTCGTGCATGATGATATGATATGGATTGGATCACAATTTAGCAAGCCCATTTGGAAGGAATTGGTTCTAGACCCCCATTTTCATCATAAACCATCACAAAATTTCCCAACTTTGCAAAGGCATATCTCCCTCAATTTTAAAGGTATGAGGGTGTTCTTGGACATTTTGGAAAGCTTGAAGAGTCCTCTAAACAACCCCATTGGTTTCAGGTCCATATCATTTACCAATCTCAAGTTATGCCCTTTTGAAGTTGTTGACTTTTTGTTGACTTTTGAAATGACCTATAATGTCTTAGCTCATATCTTCCAAATGAAGCATTTTTGGGCTTAACTTGAAAGATCAAAGTTGTAGAGAATTTAATTTCCTTCAAAATGAGCTTTGGATGGAGGCTTGGTGATGAAGTATGTGAAAGTTATGGCTGGTCAAAGTTCAGTTGACTTTTACTGAGGAAACCCTAATTTAGAAACTCCTGATTATTGATGATCTGGAATCTCCTTGATGAATCATGATCAACCCTTGATCAAATGATGAATTTTACTTCATATACTTGATGTTGGCAAAAAATCATGAAGTTTGACTTTGGTTTGACCACAGTTGACCTCAGTTTGACTTTTAAACTGCATTGACTGATTTTGACTTATCTGATCATCTGACTGAGCAAACTTTTGAGAAAAGTCTTGAAACTTGTCATGGGGGTTCTTACACACATATAAGATGTTATGAAGCTCACTTGAAGTCTTGGAAGTCCATTTAGCCTGATTAAAGTCAAAACCCTAGTTTTGGATGCACTGCTTAGGAGGTGCATTGTCTGAGGGAATTGTCAACTCTTCTGACCAATTGTGAACTTTGTGAACCTTGTGATCCATCATAAAATGTCTTGTGAACCTCATGGGAGGTTTTGTGAAGCTTGTGAATCTTGTGAACCTTGTGAACCTTCATGAAATGACTTGTAGACTTCATGAACCTCATGAAAGGTCTTGTAAGCATTAGGAAACTTGTGAACCTTGTGAACCTTCAAGAAGTGACTTGTAGACTTCATGAACCTCAAGAAAGGTATTGAAAGCATTGTAGAACTTGTGAACCTTGTGAACCTTCAAGAAGTGACTTGTAGACTTCATGAACCTCATGAAAGGTCTTGTAAGTGTTAGGAAACTTGTGAACCTTGTGAACCTTCATAAAGTGACTTGTAGACTTCATGAACCTCATGAAAGGTATTGAAAGCATTGTGGAACTTGTGAACCTTGTGAACCTTCATAAAGTAACTTGTAGACTTCATGAACCTCATGAAAGGTCTTGTAAGTGTTGGGAACTTGTGAACCTTGTGAATCTTCTTAGAACACAAAGTCTTGTATTGTGAGGGCAAATTTTGGGGTGCAACAGCCCCGAGCATCAGTACTTGGCTCAGAAGTGGAGGTAGTAGTTGGAGGAACTGCACTTTTGGAGGTAGCCTGAGGAGAGAAAATTCTTCCACTTCTAGTGATCTTACTAGATCCAACAATATTATCAACATCAAGATTATCATTGGTAATAGGTGCATCAGCCAGAGGTTCTTGCTTGACACCATGGATGTAAACATCAGAACCATAATTCCAGGGTATAGCTTTATCAAAAGTGTAAGGAACAAGACCGGGAGTGGTAATGATCATGGGAGCCACTATAACTTCAGAAACATTCTTCACAAGGCCTTCAGTAGTAATCTTGACAGGACCTTTAGAGGTGATCCTGGCAGGGCCTTTGGAGGTAATCTTCACTGGCACTTTGTCAACCATAGCCACATCTTCAAGCTTCGTACTACGAGTTAGATGTTCAACCATACTTTCCACAGAAGGTGTCCTCTCAAACAATATAGTGTAATTGTCTATGAGGTGTTGAATACCATCTTTCAACTTCCAGCAACTATCAGGTTTGTAGGCACAGTAAAAACAGTCTTCATTGCACCCTGGAAAGAATCCAGCCTGCACCAGCTTCTTCTTGATAATGGATAAGGGAGTAGTCACATCTGCTACTGAGGAAACATATGAAACTTCATCAACATCATTAACAGTCTTCTCATGGTTGGGCATAGGAGCAGTAATCACATTTGGGGTCCCAGGAGGGTCAAATTCAATTTCTCCAACTTCAATCATGTCTTGAATCTTGTTTTTCAACACCCAGCAGTTGTTGGTGTCATGTCCCGGACTATTAGAATGATAGGCACATCTTGCATTAGGATTGTACCGAGAAGAGGAGGTATTAGGATTCTGAGGAGGGTCCTTCAAAGTGATGAGTTCCCCTTTCAACATGTGTTGCAAGGCTTGGGCCAGTGACATGTTGATCTTGGTGAACTGTCTTCTAGGCTTTTGTTGATTGTTTTATGGTAGCTCTGGTGCTGCAGGAGTAGGATTAGAGATGTGAACTGCTGCCACATATTGATGACTTCTGTTACGACTATGTTGACTATACACAACATTAGACTCCTTCTTCCCACTAGGGGGCTTCTTTGCAGTGTTTGATGAAGAGGCACCCATTTGTATCTTACCACTTCTTATACCACTTTCTACACGTTCTCCAGTCATTATCAGCTCGGTGAAACCAGATGACGAACTTCCAATGAGGTGACTATAGAAAGGACCACTCAACGTACTCATAAACATATCCACCAACTCCCTGTCGGTCAGAGGAGGTTGAACTCTGCCAGCTAGGTCTCTCCACTTCTGGGCATACTCCTTGAAACTCTTTTTATCACCCATAGACATGCTTTGGAGTTGCATGCGAGTATGTGCTAAATCAGCATTGTATTGGTATTGCCTATAGAAGGCCTCAGCAAGATCATTCCAGTCACGAATATTAACACTCTCCAGTTGATAGTACCATTCCAATTGAGCTCCAGATAAACTCTCTTGGAAGAAGTGAATCCATAACTTCTTATCAGCAGTATGTGGTTGAATCCTCCGGACATAAGATCTTAAATGCAGCTTGGGACATGAGACACCATCATACACTACAAAAACAGGTACCTTGAAACCAATAGGTATAACCACTCCAGAAACTAAACTCAAATCTTCAAAATCAAGCCCAGAAGATTTTTGCAATTCCATGGCATTCATTCTGTCTACCAGCATTTTGTACTTCTCCTCACTAGTAGGATCATGATAGTAATTTGCCTCGGAATCAGAATCTCCCACAGTATCATGGAGACTACCTCCCTCCTTCTCAGAATTTTCCGACTCAGAATCCTCAACCTGCTCCTTAACCTTGATAGGACCCCTGAACCTCCTTCCCAGATTGATAAGGCCTCCTGATGTTCTAGTATTCTTCTTCTTAGCCAGCAGTGTCTTCAGCTCATCTTGCCCCTTGGAAAAATTCAGAATCAACTCTTGGAATTGTGCATTCTGAGCCTGGAGATCTTTGACAGTTTGTTCAAGAGCCATTTCTGCTGAAATAAACAGCGAGAAGATAAGATACATGTTCATAAGAAACCTGTAATGCAATGATATGGTATGTAAATGCGTATGCAATGTTTTCAAGGACCGCAGGATTTAAATTTGTTTAAACAACCAGAAAGTAAACTTTTATTAGTAATCAATAAACTTGTTTGCCTCTTGGGCTTACAACAAAAAATGAAATGAGTACAAAGATGGGGTTTTAAGTCTCCCATGGACGTTTCCTCTTTGTGTTGAGGTATGAGTTGAGATTTCGCTCCTCATGAAGTTGTTTTGTTAGTTCCAGGATTCTTTCTTGACTAGCTTTGAAATGAGTCTCAAAAGTATCCCTTTGCTCCTTCAACTGGATCCAGGACCTTTGTAATTCTTCCATGTCAGTGGGCATGTCTGGATGAAGAATGATATAAGAAGTATCTCCTTCAGCAACAGGCTCCATGGTAACTGGCAGGATAACAGGATATGGCATCATGAGAGTCTGAGCACGAGATCGCACCCATCTGAGATAAGGTTCCATAGGAATAGTGTACTTGGGTTCCAGAGTCTTGCTGTCAACCTTGTTCACTTTACCCCATGCTCGTATAAACCTTTGACGGTAACCTTGTAGATCGTTGTCGTAGTCGAACACAATACCCTGAATAAGCATGTCATGAGGACCATTACTCCGAGCGTAACCAAACTGACGTAGAGCTAAAGAAGGATTGTAGGTAATGCCCCCTCTTATGCCAAGGAGGGGCACATTATGGAACTCCCCACAACGGTCAATGATAGTAACATTCTCCATGGATCTAGAGCACCAATGAATATCTGAATGTGAAAGTGACATAATCCTTTTAGACCATCTTAACCCTTGTTCATTCTTCATTACTGATCGAGGAAGGTGAGAAATAAACCACCTAGACAATAGAGGTATACAACACATCAGAGTTCCCCGTGCCTTCGTAGTACGGGTATGGAGAGAATGTAAGATGTCTCCAAGTAATGTAGGCACTGGATTACGAGTCAGAAATATGTTGATGGCATGTACGTCTATGAACTGATCTGGATTAGGGAACAACACTAAGCCATAGATTAATAAGGACAAGATCTCCTCAAAAGCATCATAACTCATAGCCTTCAAGAACACTTGAGCTTTCTCCATCAATACCTTATCAAGAATACCCTTAACTCCACTCCTTGTTTCTAGGACAATGTCTGATTTCTTCAGATGTAGGGCTGCAACAATAATTTCAGGTTTAGGCTCCTTTCCTAAGCCTGTGAAGGGTTTCTGATCCAGGATAGGTATACCCAGAAGCTTGGATAACTCTTCCATTGTAGGAACCATCTGATAATCGGGGAATGTGAAGCAATGATGTTTAAGATCAAAGAACTGAAACAGAACACTCATCATGTCTTCATTGAACCCTAAAGTGACTAGATCCAGTAGGTGACCATGCCTCTTGATGAACTGGGAGTTTTCAGAAACTTGAGAGACCAATTCCTTAAGCTTAGGAGGTATCCCTACAAAGTTGATTCAGATAGTATTCCTATGAGCAGAAGCCATAACCTGCAACAAAGAACAAAGATAAATCCTTTGGTCCTTGAAATGGTTAGTGAAAATGCTATGCTTATGATGTATGATGATGTTATGATGTTATGCTTAATCACAAACATGTGGCACACACAAACAAGTCACACAATAGCCCTAGGTTTAAAGGCTTTCATGAGGTTTAAAGGTAAGTACCCTCCCCTGAAGTTTAGTTGGTTCATCCTGTCCTACAAAAATAACCGGGTTCTAAGGGATCTCAATATCCTTGATCCTTCCCAAGGATGGTTGTTCAGTAGGCAACTTACTTTCCAACCAAAACCCTCCAAGTTTAGGATCTCAACGAGCGTAGTATCGAGTATCAACCAACTTCAGTCTTCACCAAAGCCGATTATCTCACTACTTTTCTAAAGGCCAAGATGGGATGAATAAGGTTCTAAAAGTCAGTTAGTGTATTGACAACATATGGCAGCCTCATATTATCCTCAACTTGCTTAAGGAACATAAGCACCAACCAAGAAGTCACACTAACTATGGCTACCAGATCAACCATATCGGTATACGTCGTATAGTTTCCTTGGTCTATTGCCATTTACCTAAGGTACACTAGATCCGGGTTAGGATCTTTCACACATAAGAGCCCAACAAGTAATATAAAGCAAACAAAGCAAACAATTTAAAGTGATCTAATTCCTAAGGGTACCCCTCTTTTATTAAATCCCCAGCAGAGTCGCCAGTTCTGTAACACGGTGGGAGAACTGACTTTTAGTTAAATGTTGCGGATAGCAAGAGTCGCCATCGACTTTTATTTTATCCAAAAGGAAAGGACATAAAAGAACAGGAAAGACCTTAAAAAGATTTTGAGTTCGGGGGATAGGTTATACAAAGGGAAGGTGTTAGCACCCTTTGTATCCATGGTTATCCATGGGCTCTTAGTTACTTAGCTCACTTTAAATTGTTTTTGAAAAGAGTGTAGTGTGTGATTAGAAACTTTCTAAGTACTTTATAATGATCCTCGTATGGATGTATATAAAGACTTGTTTTGAAATTTTGTTTGAAAAGTGAAGTGTAAAATGTATTTTGAAATATGAGCAAGTAATTAAGAGGAACCTACCCTAGATTAAGTCTTTACTGTTCTTATGTTCTTTCAATGGTAAGACTATCCCTATTATTAAGGAATAGGTAGTCATTACCTTGGATGTAATTAAGGGACATATGTAGGGACATCTGAATTTAGGCAACTGCAAGGTGTCTTTAGCAATTTGTAGGGACTTATCATCTTTTATTCGAAGGGACAAGATCATTTATCGTGGGCAACCTCGAAGGGACTTGATCTTATAAACTTGAAGGGACTTGATGATATTTATGAAGGGACTTTGCTTAAGACGCCTTACTTGACCTTTTGAAATAGGCAACATGAGAGGTAACCTTAGAAAGTGCAAGATGGCGATCAAAGATTGACTTACGTGTGTTAGTGTTCATATTCAAATATTTATCTTATTTATGTTAATTATTCTAAGTTGATTTTAATTACAAACATGTTATACACTCCCTAAATTACTAGCCATACAATAAATATATTTATAATAAACATAAAGCAAAAATATAAACCTAAAAATATTACAAGGCTTTGGGACAATTACAATATAATCGGGAAATAATAATAATGATAAATAGAAATAATAATAAATAAGCAATAATTAAATATTAGTAATAATAAAATAAGAATAAAGGTTAGAATCATAAAAGAAAAGAAATAAGAATTTTAGCAAGAAAAAATTAATGTTAGAAAAGTTTTTAAGAATTAATTAGAAAAATAAGATTAATAATAATAAACAAATAACAATTTATTTACATATTAAAAAAAATGATTTAATTAGGGTTTATAAAAAAAATAAGTTAATTTTTTAGAGTTAATGAAAAAATAATTAGGGTTAACAATCTTAACTAAAAAAAATTAGGGTTTTAAATTAGTTAATTAGATAATATAATTTATAACTAAATAATTAGTAAAAGAAAATAAAATAAACAAGGTTTAAAAAAAAATGGGGTGGAGGGATCAGCCAAGGATCAAACCCACCCCAGGTACCTCAACACGCAGCCTGCATAACCACTGGGACAAGCAATGCGCTTGTGATATTGAATTGCTCCTAATTATTATATTTTAATCCTGCCAAAATAACTGAATAACAAAAATAATTGGCCTCAGCCGGATTCGAACACCAGTCATGGACCTCACATGCGCGCTTGGTGACCACTAGACCATCCAACATTTACTGAAATAAAATAGAAAACAATTTTAAAATATTAAATATATTTTTAATAATCTCCAGATGGCGCCAATCTTCTTCTTCTTCCTTGCGACCTGCAAAAATACCTGCGAAAATTGTTGTGAGTTTTCCTGCGAATTTAGTTTCGCAGGTTTTCCTATGTTTCTTCAATCATCACGAAACCTGTAAAATTTTGACAAATTGAATACGCCATATTGATCCTCAGGTCATATAACATTCAACCATGCCATTAGAATCTATTTAAATTACTTAAATCACAAAACCCCAATTTGGAGCTTAGAACGCTAGCAATGGCCGATTGTAATATAGGTCATGAAGCTTCACGAAAACTATCCAGAAAGCATCTATGGATCAAAACAAACATGAATCAACAATCAAACATAATTTATAATGGATAAACACATGAAATCGAAAAGCATAAAATTAAGAAAGAAAAACGATTCGGTTTGCATTCATGGTGATGTTTTGGATGGTTATGATGATGCAAGTAGGTTCTGAGAGTCTCAAAGATTCAATTGCAACCTTTAAATTGGCTAGGAGAAGTCCAAAACCCTGAAACTGAATTTGACTTTTTTCCAAAATTTTGAAAGCTTGAATGTTGTTCTTGGAGGCTGCAATTCGTGTCCCTTGTGTTTGGATGTGTTGTACATATATAATAGGAACTAATTAGGTCAAAAAATCAAGCTCTACTTTGGACTTTTGGATAGTTTCATCATGAGGAAAGATATGATCCAAATATTGAAAAAAATTTGATATCTCCTTGCTATTTTTGGTTGATCTGATTTTATATGCTTTCAATCATCTTTAATTGTCCTTTAATAATTTCTAGAACAAAAATCAGATTTTTGGATTGACCTTTTATATTTTATTTTCATTTAAATTGAATTTTATTAAATAAAATCCAAAATAATAAAATATAAAACAAAAAAATATGGAAAAATAGCCAATGGGTCGTGCATGACCTTATCCTTGAGATTGGATTGGAATTTGGTAAGCTCATTTGGCAAAATTTGGTTTTAAGTCTTCATTTGCTTCACAAACCTCCCAAAAATTTCCCAACTTTGCAAAGGCACAAATCCCTCAATTTTAAAGCTATGGAGGTGTTCTTGGACATTTTGGAAAGCTTAACGAGTCCTCTAACAAACATCTTTGGTTTCATGTCCATATCCCTTACCATTCTCAAGTTATGCCCTTTGGAAGATGTTGACTTTTTGTTGACTTTTGAAATGACATATAATGTCTTAGCTCATACCTTCCAAATGAAGCATTTTTGGGTTTGGCTTGCGAGACACAAAGTTGTAAAGAATCCAATTTCCTTTAAAATGAGCTTTGGATGGAAATTTTTTGATGAAGCATGTGAGAGTTATGGCTGGTCAAAGTTCAATTGACTTTTCCTGTGAAAACCCTAATTTAGAAACTCCTGATTCTTGATGATCTGAAATCTCCTTGATGAATCATGATTAAACCTTGATCAAATGATGAATTTTACTTCATAAATTTGATGTTGGAAAAAAATCATGAAGTTTGACTTTGGTTTGACCACAGTTGACCTCAGTTTGACTTTTTAACAGCTTTGACTGATATTTGCATATCTGATCATCTGACTGAGCAAACTTTCTGGGAAAGCCTTGAAACTTGACATAGGGATTCTTGAAGATATATGGGATGTTATGAATTTCATTTGAGGCCTTGGAAGTTCATTTAGCCTGATGAAGTCCAAAACCCTAGTTTAGGATGCATTGCTTAGGAGGATGCATTGTTTGAGGGAATTGTCAAACTTCTTGACTAATTGTGAATCTTGTGAACCTTGTGAACCTTGTGAGGATACTTGGGACACATTGCCTTGACAAGGTGAGGGCAAATTTTTGGGTGCAACACATGGCCATGGGTATTTTATTATACCCGGAATAAGCGTCGAGAAACGACAATAATTTAAAACTTGCAGAGTTATCAACCAGTTTATCAATGTTCGGCAAAGGTTAAGCGTCTTTCGGGCAAGCCCGATTGAGACCAGTGTAGTCAACGCACATGCGCCCTTTTCAATATCTTTTTTTCACTGATACAACATTTGAGAGCTAGGTGGTATACATGTCCTCGGTTACAAATTGTGCCTCTAGGAGGTCTTTAACTGCTTGCTCGACATTTTCTTCCTTTTCCATGGACTTCTTCCTCCTGTATTGTGCCACAACTTGGACGGAGGGATCTATGGTCAGATGATGGCACGCAGTTTCTGATAACGAGAAAACGTATCGATTATATTGCTAGGTTTCATTGATGTTTTATCGCATAATCACCGTTTTAACACTCGATTTCTCGAGTTTTTCTTACCATTTTGCAGGTACATCATTATATGGAGCTAAATCATGAATTAAGAGAAAAAGGAACAAAATCAAGCATAAAAAGATGAAGAAATGAAGAAGCCTGCAAAAACTGCATATTTTGATGCAGCCACGATCGTCACAAGGGTGTCACGACCGTGACACCCCAAAATGAAGCATCACGACCGTAAGAGCATTGTCACGACCGTGACACTAAAAAACCACAAGCCACGAACGTGAAGACCTTGTCACGACCGTGACAAGGGTAAAAATAGGTTTTTGACCAAGACTACGTCAAGGCATTACGTGAAGAATTTGTTTCCTAAATATCTGCCACGTTCCTGCATTCCCTCCACAAATTCAGCAAGGCCCAAACAACAAAGGTCCAAAAATCCAGCCCATTTAGGATTCTATAAATAGTACAAGTTCTATGAACAATGTACAGAGCATTTATTATTCAATTTTCTGCGGAAGCTCTGCCGAACTGTTTTACGACCCTTTCTATTTCTGCATTATTTTTAGTTTTCTGTTTCGTTCTTATTGTATCCAAACCCGCCATATAACAATTTCCAACATCAGGAAATTGTTATACATTTATTTTTTCTAAACCTTCAGCCTTTGTTATTTTCGAATTTCGCCAACTCCAAGCTTTCCGGTCTGTGGAAGAAGGAGTCTGCTCTAATATTGTTAACCAGGTTTTTCATTATATTGCAAATTTAATTATTTATAATGTTTATTTATTTTTCTGCCATGAGTATTTTATTATTTAATTTTCTGTCTCTGTCTGGTTCAACATCGATGAGTAGCTAAACACCTTAGGGCGGTATGTAGTTAGAACAAACTTAACCGGTAAAATATAACCATAGGCTAAAAATAATTAATCACTTAACATTCTGGCTGATACTTTTTAATTAAATAGACCTTTTCGTTACGAGAGTAAGAAAAGGATATTAGGTTAGGTCAAGACCACGAGAGTGTGAGATTTTAACCAGATAGCTAAAGTTAGGCATTTAAATTAAACACAGCGAGAGCGCTTTAAAATAAATTAGAATTACTTAGTTTCCAAAAATTACCTCTAAACACTTATGGGCTAGCGAGAGCAGGCATAGGGCTTTAGGGATAAGATCTGATATAAGACCACGAGAGTGTGAGTTGAGGGTATTTAAACTGGTAATCTCTACCGAATAGATTAAGTAAACATCTTTATAAGCCTAGGTTAGATTGACCCACCTAAGTTAGTATAATTACATACCGACCGCCTTAGTATTACTTTATTAAAACTTAAATTTAATTCCGCCTTTAATAGTCTTAAAAATCAACAAAAAATCGTGACAACCATTCGCCTTAGCTAAACTAGAAGTTCATCTAGCACTAAGTAACCATAGAATCCCTGTGGATCGATAATCTTAAATATTACTTCGATAGGCTGTGCACTTGCAGTTAAGATACCGCTAGACGCATAATTAGACACGTCTTTAGCCCATCAAGTTTTTGGCGCCGTTGCCGGGGATTCCTTAATTTAGTTACTAGTGCATTTAGGTAGCATTGTCTAGACTAAGGTATCAACTATTTAATTTAATTTAATTTCTGAGTGTATGCCAAGTACTCGCTCTAAAAGCGAAGACTTGCAACCTCTAATCCCTGAATCGGAACGCTTCTTACACGTAAGAAGACGTATATTCGATTACGAAAATAATTACAATATTCCAGATCTTCAATTAGATCCGCCTAAACCAGTCATAACATCAAAGGACGCAGAGATGGCTGAAGAACAGAATCATCCACTCAAGTATTACGCCAGTCCTTCGCAAGCTGAACCGCATTCAAGCATTGCCGCGCCGGCTATCAACCGAAACGATTTCGAACTAAAACCTTCGTTGATATCAGCCGTGCAACAAAATCAATTCGCCGGTAATTCTACCGAGGATCCGAATCTTCATCTTTCGATCTTTGTGCAATATGCCGATACCGTAAAAGCCAATGGAGTTACCCAAGAAGCTATTAGACTACGTTTATTTCCTTTTTCGCTTCGAGATAGAGCAAGAGCTTGGCTTCAATCTCTGCCTTAGAACTCAGTAACTACGTGGGAGGAACTAAAGAGAGTTTTCTTGAATAGATATTTTCCACCTAGCAAGACAGCTATGCTGAGAGCTCAGATCAACGGATTTAAGCAAAGAGAAAGTGAATCATTATTCGAAGTTTGGGAACGCTATAAGGATCTGCTGAGACTTTGTCCACATCACGGATTAATAGAATGGATGGTCATCCATACCTTCTATAATGGACTCTTGTACAATACAAGAATGACAATTGACGCTGCCGCGGGCGGTGCATTGATGGACAAAGAATATAATGATGCCTATGCACTTATCGAAAGTATGGCTCAAAATCATTACCTTTGGGGAAGCGAGAGAGTCGCAACTGAGAAACCAACAAAGGGAGATATGTACGAAGTAATTAGTATGGACCAAGTCAATGCGAAGTTCGACCAACTAAGCCAAAAGATCGACAACTTGGCCATAACACCAACAGCCAACGTGGCTGCAGTAACACCTAACTGTGAGTTATGTGGAGTTTCAGGACACGAAGTTTCTGATTGTCAACTATTGACAGGAACTCCCACTGATCAAGTGAATTATGCTTAAGGAAACCCTTACTCAAACACATATAACCCAGGTTGGAAGAATCATCCGAACTTCTCCTATAAGAATAACAATGCTTTATACGCACCAGGTCAAGCACCAGCTACATCACCAGGATATCAAAAGACTGCTCCTAATGTCCCTAGAAAATCGAACCTTGAGTTGATGATGGAGAACTTTATAGCTAACCAATCTCAAACAAACAAGGACTTCTTAAACCAAAACATTCACACTAATGAGCAGATTAAACAATTAATGAGCAAAGTAGATGCATTAGCTACACATAACAAAATGCTAGAAACTCAGATTTCACAAGTAGCTCAACAACAAGCACCTACTGCTGCACCAGCTGGAGTATTCCCTGGACAACCTCAACCTAATCCGAAAGGACATGCTAACGCTGTAATATTAAGAAGTGGCAAGGAACTTGACGGACCTACCGATCCAAGACTTGACAATCCAGCCATGTACCAAAAACCGGATAAACCGACTGAAGTGGTGAATGATCCAGAAGAAAAGGAAGATGACAATCAAGAGGTAGTGGAGAAAGAACAACCTTATGTGCCTCCACCACCCTATAAACCACCAATTCCGTACCCTCAAAGATTAATAAATTCCAAGACGACGGGTCAATTTAAGAAATTTGTCGAACTTCTGAAACAGTTGAATATTACTATTCCGTTTACAGAAGCAATTACCCAAATACCCTCGTATGTTAAGTTTTTAAAAGAAATCTTATCCAATAAGAAAAAGATAGAGGATAACGGAACAGTTACACTTACTGCCGAATGTAGCGCCATAATTCAGAATAAAATGCCTCCTAAGCTAAAAGATCCAGGAAGTTTCTCTATACCCTGTGTAATAGGAAAATTCGTCATTGACAAAGCTCTATGCGATTTAGGAGCCAGTATCAGTGTTATGCCCTTAACGATTTGCAAAAGGCTAGACATGGGAGACCTAAGACCAACTAAAATGTTTGTTCAACTAGTCGATCACTCTGTTAAATATCCTGTAGGCATACTAGAAAACGTCCCAGTACGTATAGGACAATTCTACATCCCTACTGATTTTATAATCATGGACATCTCTGAGGACTCCACTACACCTATCATACTAGGAAGACCATTCTTAGCTACCGCCGGAGCTATAATAGACGTAAAAAGAGGAAAGCTAACCTTTGAAGTAGGTGAAGAGAAAGTTGAATTTATTCTAACACAATTCTTACAATCACCAGCTATAGAGGATACATGCTATCTATTGGACGTAATTGACGAATGTGTAAGAGAAATGGAACTAAAAGAGACCACTTATTCTGAAATAATGAAAATTCAAACCCCTCCGATTTTCGAAGATGATAATTGGCGTAAACCGTATCAGGATGATAGTCTAAGCGAAAGTTTAGCACTTACACCGGATCCTATGCCAAGTAAAGATAAACCTACATTAGGATTAAAAACTTTACCTCATAATCTAAGGTACGAATTCTTAGACGTTGAATGTAAAAGACCAGTTATAATAAATTCCAGTTTAGGAACTATAGAAACAAAGAAACTTTTAGATGTCTTGAAGAAATATCCAACTGCATTAGGATATAACATATCTGATCTCAAAGGAATATGTCCTTCAGTTTGTATGCATCGTATTCTGCTAGAAGAAGATTGCAGAACCTCCAGAGAATCTCAAAGAAGAATTAACCCAACCCTTAGCACTGTAGTAAAAGAAGAAGTTAAAAAATTACTAGATGCCGGAATAATATATCCAATCTCTGATAGTGAATGGGTTAGTCCAATACATGTAGTGCCAAAGAAAGGAGGTATCACTGTTGTGAAGAACGCTCAAGGCGAATCGATATCGCAAAGAGTAGTGACGGGATATAGAGTATGCATAGATTATCGTAAACTAAACAAAGCCACTCGAAAAGATCATTTCCCACTACCTTTTATAGATCAAATGTTAGAACGATTAGCCAAGCATTCTTACTTCTGTTATCTTGACGGTTACTCAGGATTTTTTCAAATCCCTATCCATCCAGATGATCAAGAGAAGACTACATTCACATGCCCTTATGGAACGTTCGCTTATAGACGAATGCCCTTTGGATTATGCAACGCTCCTGCAACCTTTCAAAGATGTATGATGTCAATCTTCGCAGATTTTATAGACAACATCATGGAAGTGTTCATGGACGACTTCTCTGTATGCGGGCAAAGTTTTGAAGGATGCTTATCGAACTTAGAAATGGTGTTAGAAAGATGTGTGAAAGTAAACCTCGTGCTTAACTGGGAGAAATGTCATTTTATGGTCAACGAAGGAATCGTATTAGGTCATGTAATATCCGACAAGGGAATTGAAGTTGATAAAGCTAAGATTGAAGTAATAAAAGATCTTCAACCCCCTAAAACCGTTCGAGAAATACGAAGCTTTTTAGGACACGCCGGTTTTTACCGACGATTCATCAAAGACTTCTCGAAAATTACTAAACCTCTTACTGGTTTATTAATGAAAGACGCTGAGTTCATATTCAATGAAGATTGTCTTAAAGCATTCGAAACTCTAAAAACAGCCCTCATCACCGCACCAATCATGCAACCCCCTGACTGGAGATTACCTTTTGAAATCATGTGCGATGCGAGTGACTATGCTGTAGGCGCAGTTCTAGGCCAGAGGAAGGAAAAGAAACTTCATGCGATTTACTATGCCAGTAGAACCTTAGATTCTGCCCAGATGAACTACGCCACTATCGAAAAAGAATTGTTAGCAGTTGTCTTTGCGCTTGACAAATTCCGTTCTTACCTAGTTGGAGCGAAAATAATCATTTACACAGACCATGCTGCTATCCGATATTTATTAACTAAGAAAGATGCTAAACCAAGACTCTTGAGATGGATTTTACTCTTACAAGAGTTTGATCTAGAAATAAAAGATAAGAAAGGTACTGAGAACGTCGTAGCGGACCATTTATCTAGAATAGAAGGTATTAAACCCGAACAAGTGCCGATTAACGATGATTTTCCGTATGAACAGCTGATAGCACAATTAGGAAGCGACCTAGCTCAGTTAGATATAAATGAACCAGAATCCGTGGAAACAATCCAGACAACTGTAGGACTGCCATGGTACGCTGACATTGTCAACTACCTAGCCGCAGGAGCTCTTCCACCCGATCTAACCTATCAGCAGAAAAAGAAATTCTTTCATAATCTGAAACATTACTATTGGGATGAACCATTATTGTTCAAAAGAGGACCAGATGGAATCTTTCGCCGATGTATTCCCGAAGAAGAAATAGAAGATGTCATTGCTCAATGCCATTCATCTCCTTATGGTGGACATGCAAGCACTTCCAAAACTTGTGCAAAAATCTTGCAAGCCGGGTTATTCTGGCCTAATCTATGGAAGGATGTCCACATCGCTGTTATAAATTGCGATCGGTGTCAACGCACTTGCAATATTTCAAGAAGAGATGAAATGCCTCAAAAAGGAATATTAGAAGTAGAAATCTTTGACGTCTGGGGAATAGATTTCATGGGACCATTCCCATCATCTTTCGGTAATAATTACATACTCGTAGCTGTTGATTATGTTTCAAAATGGATTGAAGCTATAGCTTCTCCTACAAACGATACACGAGTAGTAATAAAGCTTTTCAAAAATATAATCTTTCCCAGATTTGGTGTGCCCAGACTCGTCATAAGTGACGGTGGCTCGCACTTCATCTCAAAAATCTTTGACAAATTACTATCTAAGTATGGAGTAAGACACCGTGTGGCTACACCATATCATCCACAAACGAGTGGACAAGTCGAAGTCTCAAACAGAGAAATTAAACAAATCTTAGAAAAGACTGTCGCCATATCTCGGAAAGATTGGTCATCTAAACTTAATGAAGCTTTATGGGCTTATAGGACCGCTTACAAGACACCCATAGGTATTACACCTTTCAAATTAGTTTATGGAAAATCTTGTCACCTCCCGGTAGAACTAGAACACAAAGCTTATTGGGCGATTAGAACTCTCAATATAAACTATAATGCTGCAGGAGAAAAGCGAATCCTAGACATTAACGAATTAGAAGAATTAAGGCTAGATGCTTATGAGAATGCTAAGATATATAAAGAAAGAACTAAGCGATGGCATGATAAACGCCTATCTAGGAAAGAATTTAGTGTGGGAGACGTTGTACTCCTCTTTAATTCAAGACTTAGGCTCTTTCCTGGAAAATTAAAATCTAGATGGTCAGGACCCTTTGAAATAATTAAAGTATTCCCGAGTGGAGCAATAGAAATTAAGGGTAGGAATAGTGAACCATTCATAGTAAACGGACAACGTTTAAAACATTATCATAAAGTTGAAAATAGAGATTATGCGAATAATCTAAAGCTTTTAGAGTTGTCCACTAATTCCCCTGATTAATCTAAACCTAAGCATTACGTCAGGCTTTTGACGATAAAAACAGCGCTTAGTGAGAGGCAACCCATTTACTCATTTAATTATTTAAATTATTCTCTTTATCATTTTGTTATTTATCGTTTTACTATTTGTTTATTTGTTTTGTCATTTTATAGTTTTATTTTATATTACTATTATTGCCATTACATTATGCATTTCATTTTCTTATTTTTATCTTAAATCACTTTTTACAGATTTTCTAAAAGTCTTTTCCACTTTCCTTCTTCCCCCGATTTGTTTCCTCCATACTTGCACTGACCATGGCTAACCAACCAATTAACCATATGGAAACCAAATTTAGAGGTAGGAACCAAAGAATGAAATTTGAAGAGTTATCACAGAGGCAAATGGATTTGACCCTGTACCCGGATGATCGGACTATGGAAACCTTAGGAATACATGATAGCATCATGTACTTGTTTAACCGACTCGGATGGGAGAATGCATTGATCCAACATAAGTTTGTGACTTACCGCGAGCTCACCCTTGAGTTCCTTAGCTCCTTAATTTACCTACCTGAGCGCGGTTTTGGATTTAGGAAAGGATTTATTAGTTTCCGCCTATTTGGAATAGAATATGACTTTAACCATAAAGAACTAGCTGACTTGTTAGGATTCCCTAGTGGACCATTTGCTTTTACTACCACACAGGTAGAATTGATGGATATTGAGCTAGATTTCTTTTGGGGAACTTTAACCGGAAACTACCACCCTGAACCAAATAGCATGAATAATGATGAGATCCATAACCCTGCTCTCCGTTACTTCCATAAAATCCTTGCCCACACCTTCTTTGGAAAAGAAGAAAACATTACCGGAGTTTCTAAAGATGAAATATTTATTATGTCATGTTTCACTAATGGACAGCCTGTTAATGGTGTACCTTTCATGATGCAAACCTTCACCCGTATCCAAGAAGAACCTGAATTACCTATCTTAGTAGGAGGTCTTGTAACCATGATTGCTGATGCTTTAGGACTTAGGTACCAATTGCACAGGTGCAACCGTTTAGGTAACATCCGTCCTATGAATCTTAACTTCTGCTTTAATAGACATATCATAAGGAATTTAGGACATCCACCTTTTGAGTACCTAATCCGGAACGAGGTAGTAACCCTGTTCACATTGCCTAACCATGCTAGAATAAGTGTTCACAATAAGGATAACTGGCTTTATGAGTTAAATCCACCTGATTATCCACCCACTCCTGAAACACCTCAGTCTTATAAGATAAAAGATGATACAATGATCGATGTCGAAACTGACCCTGAGACACCTCCTGGTTACCATGACATTGAGCACACTGAAGAAGTACATGAAACCCCTGAAGTGAATCAAGGAGATTATGCTAACAACTTACAAAACATCATGAACACTCTCAATGCTTACCAAACTGACATTAACTTATTTAAAGAAGACATTAAGAGCATGCGATTGGATATTATAGGGTTGACTGACATAACCTGTGAACAATTCTATCACTTGAACTCCGCCATCGAAGACTTGAAGAAACGCTTTTGATAATGTTATAAGTGATTTAGTTTATTTTTCCCATTGTTTTCGTTTCTATTTAGATTTATTTTTCGCAACAATTTCATACCGCATTTCCATTTATGTAATCTCATTTTCAATTACTTTATGCAATGCACCTTTAATTCCAAAATTTCTCCATTTTTAGCAATTTATATATTTTTCATTCTATGTACTGTTATGCTTGCGTTTATTCATATTATATATACAATCTCTCATGCCATGCAAGTTATTGAAGTACTGTGTTGAAATATTATACTATATGGTGTTTATAATTTAATATGAGTGATAGTGAAGAAAATACCTTATTATAAATTATGTGAAATAGGTGAGAAAGTGTTTTCTGGAAATTATTCAACGAAGCAAACCCTCACGGTCGTCACTCCCCCATAACGATCGTGACGTGCTCATTTAGCGTGTCACGACCGTCGCACCCCTGTCACGACCGTGACGACCCCTATTACAGGAATCGTGAGAAAGAGAACTGTTTCTCTTCGTGCCTCTTCTTCTTCTTCCTCCATAACTTCCAAAAAACTACCCATCTTCTCCATAACCTCCGTAACCCCCCCATTACCAACTTTAAACTCATTAACCCCCCATTATCACAACCTACTACATTCTCACTCTCCATTATTTTATCCCGAATCAATATTTCTTTCATTTTACCATTTTTTTTTCACAAAACATCAAAAATCTTCATTCTTCACTCTAAGCTCTTGCATGCAATGGATACTATTACTTTTAGAGAAGGTGATGCTGGAGAAACTCAGAGAGAACGATTTCTCCGATTCCAAAACCGCGGTGTGCAACCTACACGTTACATTGACACTGTCTGTTTGAGGGAACTCGGAATGCTTGCCAGTGTTACGAGCCTGCTTCAAAAAGTCGGTCTGTGGGATCTTTGCAGTCAACCTCAGCCCACATTCGAGCTTCTGACACTGGAGTTCTTAAGCTCGTTCAGTTACATCACCGACACCGGTTCTTAGAGTCAGCTCACCGGTTTTGCAAAATTCAGATTGCATGGCCAAGAGTTCAACCTTTCGCAAGACAAGATCGCCGAGTTATTAGGCTTCGATCACGGAACTGAAGCTCACCGCCGCGTGCCCGATAATTTTAGTGAACCCGCTTTCACTCTATGGCACGACTTAACCAACACCCGTGCATCAGCCTTCCAAAGCCTCAACGCTACGCACATTCACAACCCGGCCATCCGCTATTTCCACCGAGTCATTTGCAACACCATCTTCGCTCGAGAAAGCAACCATAAGCTCAACTCTAAGGAGCTTCTATTCTTGCATTGTGCTCTTAATGACGAGCCGATCAACGCTGCCCCTTTCATGCTTTACCACATCCAGGCTATTGCGCACAGAGGATCCACCCCGTTCTTCATAGGCGGCATTGTCACCACCCTCGCCATTCAGTTGGGGCTTGGTGACTTGGTCGCAGATCAGCCTCACCTAGCCGCATAATTCCTCACCAAGAGTTATTGCAGGTCCGCTCACCTGATTGCGCAGCGAGAGGATGGCAGGTATAGCCCTGTTGTCCATGGCACCATATTTCACCATATCATTCTGCCGTCCCGCGACCGCATCGACCCATCCAGCCGAGCCAACTGGCTCTTTGTTCTACCTGATGCTGCCGACCACGCTCCTATCCATGATCAGGCAGATCTCCCTGCGGATGAGATGCAGGATGCTATGGATGCAGCTGAGCCTGTCCAGGATATACCAGAGTCATCTACCCGACAGCCTCCTGCACAGGACTTCACTCTTGAGGATGTCCTCCGTGCGATTCATCAGCAGAACCAGATGAACGCCGCACTGGAGCGCAGGCATAAGGAGCAGTACGATGCTTTACTCGGCACTATTGCAGTAAACCAGGCAGCTACTAATGAGAGGTTTAACGAGATTTTCAGCGAGTTAGAAGCCTTGCGTATCGACATCACTGGGACCACCAGCACCGGTTCTGATCCTGAAGCGACTCCTTCCAGACGCCGCTCCCGCACCAGAAGCCGACCCCGCGGTCCTCAGCAGCCATAGTTCTAGTTTTACTTATGTTTGTTTTTCGTTTTTGTCGTTTGTACTGTACTTTAACCGCATTTATATCACAACATTGAGGACAATGTCTGATATAGTGTGGGAGAGGTACCTTTCATTTCCGCATTTTTCCTTTTCGCATTTTTCCATTTCGTTGTATTTTCAATTCCGTTGTATTTCCTTTAGTAAGTTAATGAAGCGTGCAAAATCTTTATGATATTTTCTTTAGTTTCGAATTTTCCCCGTTTATTTAGCCATAACCGAAAAAAAATCTTTAATTATTCGCATTACCCGACTTACCTGCGAAATCGTAAATAGGAAGCTGAGAACGATTAAACAAGACCAATACAATCTTGACACCTTTGACTTCCTACTTAAGCGATTCCATTCCGATTACCATTACGAGTACACTTCTAGTTTCAGTTCAAAAGTAACCCCTAGTAGTTTATACTAGCAGTCAGCACCGTCTGAACACAAACCACGTGGGGAGCCGATGAATATAAGCGTTTGATGCCTAATCAATAATGATCCTTCATATCTCGATGCAAAATGAAAAGAAATTGCACCAAAGTACACGGTCGCATATAAGAAACGAGAAATATGAGAAGGAGTCCATTGCGGGTTGGTTCAGAGGTACTGGTTCTGAACTCGGTAGGGCGTGCTACGGCTCGATCCCCCACAACCTCCAAATCGGATAAAAATATGTAGGGTTACCACACTCGTGTACCAGACCCCGTGCTCAAAAAGGATCAAAGTCGCTAATCGGCTACTCCACTACGTGCGTGCTAAGGCAAAGGGCTTAATGTGATTGCGCTAGAATGAAACCGGGCGAAATAAGATCGAAAAAACTTTAGGTGAAATCGTAAAGTAATTGCCGATTGTCTCGTTTAACGGGAAGTCGACGACATAGCTTGTTGCTTGTGTCATTAGTGTATCGGTAGTGTTCTATCAAAGTATCGGATTATCCGACAAAACGATCCCTCGTATGATTTGTTATGAGTATGCATGAATAAAATCTTGTCCGCCGATTTTCAACCGACTATTTGCTTGAGGACAAGCAAAGGTTTAAGTTTGGGGAAGTTTGATAACGAGAAAACGTATCGATTATATTGCTAGGTTTCATTGACGTTTTATCGCATAATCACCGTTTTAACACTCGATTTCTCGAGTTTTTCTTACCATTTTGCAGGTACATCATTATATGGAGCTAAATCATGAATTAAGAGAAAAAGGAACAAAATCAAGCATAAAAAGATGAAGAAATGAAGAAGCCTGCAAAAACTGCATATTTTGATGCAGCCACGATCGTCACAAGGGTGTCACGACCGTGACACCCCAAAATGAAGCATCACGACCGTAAGAGCATTGTCACGACCGTGACACTAAAAAACCACAAGCCACGAACGTGAAGACCTTGTCACGACCGTGACAAGGGTAAAAATAGGTTTTTGACCAAGACTACGTCAAGGCATTACGTGAAGAATTTGTTTCCTAAATATCTGCCACGTTCCTGCATTCCCTCCACAAATTCAGCAAGGCCCAAGCAACAAAGGTCCAAAAATCCAGCCCATTTAGGATTCTATAAATAGTACAAGTTCTATGAACAATGTACAGAGCATTTATTATTCAATTTTCTGCGGAAGCTCTGCCGAACTGTTTTACGACCCTTTCTATTTCTGCATTATTTTTAGTTTTCTGTTTCGTTCTTATTGTATCCAAACCCGCCATATAACAATTTCCAACATCAGGAAATTGTTATACATTTATTTTTTCTAAACCTTCAGCCTTTGTTATTTTCGAATTTCGCCAACTCCAAGCTTTCCGGTCTGTGGAAGAAGGAGTCTGCTCTAATATTGTTAACCAGGTTTTTCATTATATTGCAAATTTAATTATTTATAATGTTTATTTATTTTTCTGCCATGAGTATTTTATTATTTAATTTTCTGTCTCTGTCTGGTTCAACATCGATGAGTAGCTAAACACCTTAGGGCGGTATGTAGTTAGAACAAACTTAACCGGTAAAATATAACCATAGGCTAAAAATAATTAATCACTTAACATTCTGGCTGATACTTTTTAATTAAATAGACCTTTTCGTTACGAGAGTAAGAAAAGGATATTAGGTTAGGTCAAGACCACGAGAGTGTGAGATTTTAACCAGATAGCTAAAGTTAGGCATTTAAATTAAACACAGCGAGAGCGCTTTAAAATAAATTAGAATTACTTAGTTTCCAAAAATTACCTCTAAACACTTATGGGCTAGCGAGAGCAGGCATAGGGCTTTAGGGATAAGATCTGATATAAGACCACGAGAGTGTGAGTTGAGGGTATTTAAACTGGTAATCTCTACCGAATAGATTAAGTAAACATCTTTATAAGCCTAGGTTAGATTGACCCACCTAAGTTAGTATAATTACATACCGACCGCCTTAGTATTACTTTATTAAAAATTAAATTTAATTCCGCCTTTAATAGTCTTAAAAATCAACAAAAAATCGTGACAACCATTCGCCTTAGCTAAACTAGAAGTTCATCTAACACTAAGTAACCATAGAATCCCTGTGGATCGATAATCTTAAATATTACTTCGATAGGCTGTGCACTTGCAGTTAAGATACCGCTAGACGCATAATTAGACACGTCTTTAGCCCATCAGTTTCTGGATCTAATCTCGATATCTTAGCTACGCTCCATGCGAACAGATCAACATTCTCCCTGAGGCATGCCTTCAGCTACTTCCTTGCGAGGTCAGGGAGGTCGACTCCAATTTTCACCCCTTTTGCAGGGTCTTCACCGAGTATGACCAGCTCGAAATCGTCGTCGGATGTGTAGACGAAGAATTTTTGCTGCCAGTTATGCTTCCTCCTCTTCCTCAGTAAACCTGTTGTCGAGGTCAACTGAATCGACCCAGGGAAGTGGCCTTGGTTCCTCAGAACTGCAGGGGAGATCCATCTTGGTAGCTGGCTCTGGCTTAGCTGCTATGGCATTGAGTCCTTTAGATGCCGCTTCAAATCATTGGCGAGCAACTTCAATGTCCCCGTGGAGAGTGGCGCTCTTCCCGGATGAAGTGTAGTACTTCATCTTCAGATGTACCATGGATGGTACGACGATGTGCTCATCAAGGGTTGGGATATCCAAGATGTATTGGTACAATGACGAACAATCTATTACGAGGAATTGCACCTTGACTGCCCGAGCAGTCTCCCCTGCTCTGAAAGTTACTATCAAGTCAACATAACCCCAGGGCCTGGATACTATCTCATTGAACCCCTGGAGATCAGACCCTACGTGGTATGTTAGATGTGTCTCGTTAAGTTGAAATGTAGCAAAGAGCTAGGATTACATGATATCTACCGAGCTCCCCTAATTGACCAGGATCCTCCGAACATTAAAGTTGTCCATTTGCGGTCGGATGAGCAGGGGATGCTAGCATTGGGTGTGCCATCGGGGAAGTCTTCTTTATAAAAAGAGATGGGTGTTGATCCTCCACGGGGAGGATCAAGAGTGGAATTTTGGTTGGAGCCAATGCTGATTAGTTGGTCGAAACATCGCTTCACCGATCCCACGGTGACTTTGTTGTGTCCGCCTCCTGAAATCACCATAGCTGAGGGGAAGAACTCCCATGGACTATAGGCAGCGAAATAAGCGGGGACCAGTGTACGGTTTGGGGACATAGAAGTCCTTTGGCCGTGTGATGCTAAGGGCAACTAGGAGGTTGGCGTCCACGGCTGGAGGGGAAGTCTCCTCGACCTTTCGAGTTTCATGCACCTCGTGTCGGGGAGCCTCATTCCCTTTAGTGAACTGCTTTAAGTGGTTGTCCCAGATGAATATTTCGATGGAATCCTTTACATGGATAATTGTCAGTATTATGTTCATGTGATTTGTGAAATCTGCAGTACTTTGTCTTATTCGTATTTGGCTTGGTCGGCAACTGCTTGGGAAACCTAACGTTGGCCTGGCAAAATTCAGAATTAGCAGACTCAGAAAAGATCTTTTCCCTTGACACAATGAATGGCGTGTAGTCATGGAACCTCCTGGACGGGCCCTTGTGCTTCGGTAGTTCACGGGGGCGGTCTTCCTTTCTTTTTTCACTTCCCCAACGAGATGTCGAGGGGTCTTCAGTTTTAGAGGGTTTGGCATCCTCATTATGCCTCGTATCACGGACAATATTGGCTTCCTCTTTCTCCTCGTATTGGATGCACGCTTGTGCTTTAAGGAGAAAATCATCAAGCGAGGCCGACGTTTCAATGCCTACGGCCTTGGCGAAATCACTACGGGGATGGAGCCCGCATTCAAGAAGATATTTTTTCATGTTGTTCGTGGTTGAGACCTGGACGACTTATTTATTCAATCTTTCGATGTATGCCCGCAAGGACTTATCCTTACCTTGAATTATTGCCTCAAGAGAGGCCTCAGTCTTAGGATGACGATGCAATGTAGTGAAATTTCGGGAGAAAGTCCTCTCGAGTTGTCTCCAGGAGGTGATAGACTCATGTGGGAAACCCTTATATCGAGCTATGGCTCCCTTTCTGAGAGTTGTGGGGGAAAATATGACATTTGATCGCTCCTCGTACGCCCCTGTAGTCGAGGAGAGCGCCAACATTTTTGATATGCTTGTTAGGGTATGTTTTCCCATCATAGGACCCCAAAGGAGGAGGCTTATCTATCCCCTTTGGTAGTTTCGTGGACATAATCTCGTGGGAGAGAGTTTCGTGAGGTTCGTCCTCGTTGCTGGAGTCATAGGAGATGGAATAGAAGCGGTCATCTTGGTGTCTAAAAGGGGATGACGATCTTGATTGATTTCTTGCACCCTCAGCGATGGTTGCGTTCCTGTCTGGAGAGTCCTCCTGGTCTTCCTGGTCTCTGGGGACTTGTGTCGTCGGGGAGACGAACAAGCCCATTTCTTGATAGACCCGGCTGCCTCTGGATATTGGTGAGTTTTTACCATTCAGGCGAACGGCTATGGGACATGCGGAGCCTCCTCGCAGGGGAGAGAGGTCTGGCACGTCAAGCGTCTTTCAGAGCTTCTAATATTTTGCCTTGGCGCAAGATTAGAAGGTTGATGTTGTTGGTTGTCTCGACCATGATAACATGCGTCTCGTTGGTCCCCTCATGAATAGGGATGAAAGGGAGATCAACAGGGGTGATATTAGGTTGCATAGATGGTTCTGGTGACGGAGAGGCGATACGTTCGTCTTGAAAACGGTCTGGCTCCCCGAGTGGGGGATTGGTTTCATCACTCTCTCGTTGTTTGACGAGGATGTTGGTGATAATCTGGGCATCAACAAAATTGTTACAGTTAGCCATTTGAGAAAGTTAAATTGCAATGTTTTCATTTTCACGATCCGAGGATGAGAAACAGGGTAACACAAATTCCCACGGATGGCGCCACTGATCGTTCCTGTGCGATTAGAATCTGTAGTGGGCCATAAATGTTGATAGAGATGATGACGATGATGATAATGCTTGGTTGTCGAAGAGGAATGATGGGCGTACCTGCAAGACATTCTGATGCCAAAGTAAGATCGGGAAAAAGAGTGAGCAAATACGAGTAAAAGAGTTAACAAAGTGAATATTTGATACCTGACCCTCTCAAGTGAGAGGGTTTATATAGAGCCCCTAGAGCTTGGTTATTGGTCCCTATTTTGGGCCTGAATTGTAGATCCCCCAAAAATAGGTAACTGTCAGAACTAGTCGTTGGAACGAGCATATTTGGTTAGATGAGATCCACATCGAGCATAGGGGAATCCGAGCAGGAGCTATTCCTTGGTCGTATCTAGGTGACTTCTCAGGGTGTCGGGCAGAAGCCTAGATGGAGTAGAGGAAATCGTCCACAGGTGGCCGTGGTCGACAATTCCTCCTCGACTAAGGGGCACAATGCTAGTGGGTCCTTTTGACATTGGGCTATTGAACCATCTTGGAAGCAATAATGGATTGGGTCATGCCTAGTCATTGGGCCAGTCCGGAACAATATAATTATTAGTTTTTTGCGATAATTGTTGTGAAATATTTACCCATATAAACGAATTAACTTTCCCTTGTTGACCGTAGTGTTGTTTCATTCACAGCGAAACCCTAACACCCATTTTTACTCTTGTGTTTCATACATTAAGGTATTCTTCTTCTTCCATCTATTGTATATATTACTCATTAATATATTTCTCATTATCTCTTATGTTGCATGTTTTTTTATTATTCTTCATCTTCCATCTTAGGCAGCAAACTTCTTCTAATTTTTGAAACAATGAAAATAAATATAAGAAGTATGAAGCTTTTGTGAATATATTTCTTCCTTATGTTTCTTTTTCATTGCTTCATAGACTAGATGACCATGGTGATGATGGTGGCGGTAGCAAGCATAATGTACATATTGTTTGTGTAGTTATGGAAAATAAGACATTCTTCTACTTCTTAGGGTTCTGTTCCTACTTAGGTTACAATCCCACTTCTTAGGGTTTTGTTTCAACTTTTGCTAGTTTTGTTTTGAATACTAACTAATTTTCTTTTGTTTGAAACAGCTGAAGTTGTATAGTAAAGATGATACATGGTGATGATGATGATGATGCTGATAGAAAGCGTATAATATGAGTTGATAAGGTACACACACACACACACAAACACACACACACACACACACACACACACACACACACACATATATATATATATATATATATATATATATATATATATATATATATATATATATATATATATGAAGTCATTTTGATATTGTATATGAAATTTAGTTTATTATATACTATGTATATTGTTTGTTTCACTATCCCTTTATTGAAAATGCAATAATTTAAATTGATATAGAAACATATAATCTGAAAATTAAGATGTATTTGAAAACCAACCTATATCAATCAATGTTTTCCAAATAGCTTGCATCTCATTCAGTACATTTTATGTTCCTTAACAGAAATATATGGTTCAATGGTCAGTTGGCTTCAATTCATCAATATCTACAATTCTATTATACCTCATCATCGTCACTTATCACCCTGATTGTTATGATCATGATTGTTATGATGATAAAATCACGATGATAAACGGTGATGATAAGGTAAACTATAATAAAAGATATCGATAGATTGAAGGAAACCGACCATTGAACCATTATTGATTTAAAGAACATAAAATGTGCACGATAGACACATGTAATTCGGAAAACAGTGGTGTGTTTAAGTTGGTTTTCAAGAACAGTTTAATTTTCAGATTATATAGTTCTTTACCAATTTTAATGGTTGTATTTCTTTAATTAGATGTCTGGTAAAGCAAGCAATATACATTTGTAGCTAATAAACTAAGGGTACATTCCACAACGATTGAAACCCATAATCGTTGTGATATTCTGTATATATTACAATGGTTTTTATACCTAACCGTTGCAATATACCGAGCACTTTCCAGAATACAACAACGGTCTCTGGTCCGTGATTATAAGTAGCGTAATTATGACAACACTCTACATAACAATGCCTTGATCTGCGTGATTATACGTAGTTTCAAACCGTTGTTAAATGAATTTTCCGTAGTAGTGTCAAGTTCTTGACATTTGTCGAACGCTTCGACTTCGATATGGTGTCGAAAGATCAACTAGATATGTTCTTGAGATTCTTCCAAACTATGTTCATCACGCTTAATCAAAATGTTTCAGTCGACGTGTTTGTTCCCGTCGAAGCTTGTCAATAAATACTAACACTTAGTATTTCCTCAACGTAACATTATTTGTTGACTTTCTCCAACTAGAAATTCCAGACTAGAAATTCCCCAACTAAAAAATGTGTATTTTGAGGTGTCAAAGTAATATCGGTTGAAAGATGAATAAGTATTCCTCTACTTCCATGTTCTTAATCATGGAATAGTAAAAACACTTTTTGACATTCTTACCCAAGCCCAATAAATCATCTATATATACCTCGACCATAATAAAAGAAATACAACCCCATTCTAATACAAAAAACCACATACACAAACCCTCTCATCCTTCATGAGTTATCTCTCATACCCACTGCCTACTTAAATCTTCGGACATTTGGTGATAACATATTATACTTTTGGCTTAAATAGTCTGTTGTTCCATGTAAGTTAGCGAGTTTTTGATTTTGGTCTCTGTAATTTTTTTGGACTGAGTTCCTATATCTCACTTTTTGTGTTCGATTTAGTTCTTAAAGTCAAAATTCGCATGTTTCCTTCGGATTTGATTTTAGGGACTAAAACGATCGAAAAACTGAGATATAGGGACTCAGATCATCAAAAAAAAAATTACAGAGAGCAAAATAAAAAATCGCTAACTTAAAGGGACAAAAATGCATTTAAATCTATTTTTTCAATTTACAATCATCATTAAAATATAATTTAACACTTTGTTAAATAACACATTTATAAAAATAATATTAGTTATTAATAAATTTAATATTTTTCTCTTTATCTTTTATTATATGCTTTTAATTATCTCTTTATTATTCATTATAATACTTTTAATTTTGTTTATTCCTTAGTATAAAATTTCTATAAATTTTGATAATACCAATTTTGGTTATTATAATGCCACTTTTTAATATATACATATTTATAAAATATATGACGATATTTTTATAAAATAAAGTAAAAAAGTATTATTAATATTCTTAATTCTAGTAAATTTTGCAAAATATCATGTACCTATTATATTGAGAGCATTAGTAGTTGAGAGCAATAAATCAAGTTGATTTTTCATAAAGCCATTTCTCTTTCACGCAAATTGAGACCAAGAAGTCTTCCATCTCACGTCTCTAAATAATAAATTTAATCTCCTTAATATATTTTTACATTTTACTAAAAATTGTAATTAATGTGTCTATTTTATCTATTATTATTATAATTTTATTTAAAGGATCTTGCTAATGAGTATATTGATGACATTTTTTAAAGATTTTATATTAAATTTTTTTTTTAAACTTAAAATATAAAAGTTCTTAAAAAATACCATGAAAACACTAATTAGTATTTCCGTTACTTAAAATATTTGTTATATTTAGAATTTAATGGAGATGCAATATATCATATTTATTTAGAGATTGACTTGCTTCATTTATTTCATTTCATTTCATAAATTTGTAACATGTATTAAAAATCAAATCTAACAATTATAATTACGTAATAAAATAAAACATTGTCTTGTTTATTTATTATTCACCTATCAACATTAAAAAAGTTAAAGAGAGATTTTATTTATCAATTAACGATTAAATTTTATTTTTAATACATGTTGCAAATATATGAAATTAAATGGAATAAATGGAGAAATGATAAATGGAACGAAGCCAAACTCGTTTATTTATTATGTTTATAATTTCAAATTTTCATTTATTAAAATATTTAATGATATTAATTATAAAGTTATTAGAAAGATATAAAATAAATTTATCTTGTAATTTAAATGATAAATTATATTTACACACATTTTTTATGAATTACTGTTAAAGGTGTTCGCGGTTTGATTTTGGATGATTGATTAAAAAAATCTGATCCAATCCAATTCAATTTCATGTGATTTAATTTGGATCGGTTTTTTGGATATCTAAATTACAAACTATAATTTTTATTAATATTCTAAAAGTATTAATAAATGATAAGTTTGATATAATATATATTATATTATATAAAAAATTAATATTATAAGATGAAAAAACAAAAAATAAATAGATTAAATCAAACTAATAAATAGTATTTAAAGAAATAGGTATCATCTAATATTAAATTCACACAACATATATACTAATATAAAATAAATAAGTAAAAAATATATAAACATGCGGTTTGGATCAGTTTTGAAAAATCAATCAGAAATCCAATCCGAACTAATCGGTTCTTATAAAATGACATCCAAATACATCAAAAAAAATTTCGGTTTTTTACGGTTTTCGATTTTTTTGGTTCAATTTACAATTTTTATTTGAATTGCTTTGGATTTGAGCACCCCTAATTACTGCTTAAATTTAAAATTAAAGATAACATCACCTTGGAAACATGTGAATTAAAAAGGAAATTCAAAATATTTTACACGGTCAACCAATTACAACCATGTATTAGAATAAAATATATTTTTATTTTAAAAATATTGATATTACATGACAATTGTAAATATTTTGATTGACTGGATGTGTAAAATTGTTACACCGACAATGCACTACCTTTACACCCTTTTTAAAAAGAGAAAAGGAAATGCAGTGACAATGTAAAATATTTCACATTGTCAACCAATCACAACCATGTATCAAAATAAAAAAATATTTTTATTGTAAAAATACTGATATTACATGAATTGTAAGCATTTTGATTGGTTGAATGTGTAAATTTGTCTTACACTAACAGTGCACTACCTTTAAATCCTTTTCAAAAAGAGAAAAAAAGAAATGCATTGACTGTGTAAAATATTTTAACTGTCAACCAATTACAATTATGTATCATAATAAAGCATATTTTTATTTTAAAATACTGATGCTACGTGACAGTTGTAAGTCTTTTAATTGGTTGAATGTAGGCATGACAAAATTCGCCTTCTGCGAAAGTCCGCCACACTTTTTTTTCTTCGGTTTGTCTGACTTTAAACTCGTCATTTTTTAGTTAATTCTAATCATTTCATTTATTGATAGTTTTATTTTATAAATTTATTTGAGAATATATGCAATATTTTTTTATGTTAAAATATATTTTATAAAAATTGTTCTAATAAGTGAAAAATCTAATTGGAATATAAAAAATAAAAATAAATCTATTAATCTATTAAAAGAATAAAAAATAAAAAAGTAGATGGCCAAATCCGGAGCCCGCCAATCTATTATTTTGGTAGGGTGAGTTAGACTTTTATATCCATTATCATTTGGCGGGTTTGTCTGTCCCGTCTTTTTTTTAAGGCATGGTGGGACCGATTGTCCGTTTTTTCACCTCTATTGAACGGGGATATCCGAATCCAACCTAAATCCGTTTGAGATGAATTTGAATTTGAATTCTCAATTTCCAATAGATTTTAGGGCGGGGAACAAAGATTATTTTGAGATTGGTGTTTTGATTTGAGGAGGTAAAAACGATCCTGAGCCACATATTGTCATACCTAGTTGCATGTGTAAAAATGTTTTGCACTCGCATTATACTATTTTTAAATCCTTAAAAAATAAAAATAAAAATTGTAAAATTTGAACAAAAAATATTGTAATCGTGCAAACACAAAAATATAAAAAAACTAGTACTGGTATATAAAACAAAAATTGCAGGTGTACTTGTTTAGCGCTCCCTCCAAAACGGTGACACACTCAAAGTCTTGCACAGTTGACAAGTATCACCGGGAACGTAAACCCAAAAAAAATTAAAAATTATACTCTCTCTTTTTCTCTCCGATGTTCTTCTATGCAATGTAGGTCATCGGAGAATGGCCAAATGTCACCGGAGCAACGTTGATTCACTAGTTCTCAATCAACGCCACCATGCCAAAGACACCACCACCGACAACTTCTGCATCTCCGCCTCCTCGATCCGCCGCATCATTTTCGATGCCGTGAGCTGCGGCGGAACTTCTCGGCACCGACATCGCCACCGCGAGGAACTACACAACGACATTAGCTCTTATGCTTCGACGGCAAGCTTTGCATCCATTTCCGCTAGCCACAAAGAAAAGAATCATGTTCAAGATGAGAAGCATGAGAAGCTATTGGATCTCCTGAACTTACCGGTGCATGTAACGGATGCGGAATCGAAGAAGAAGGAAGAGATGTTGTTAGAGCTGAAGCAAGTGGTGAAGGAATTGCGTGATGAGGACTCGACGAAGAGGCGAATGGCGGCGGCGAGAGTAAGGTTACTGACGAAAGATGATGTAGAAGCTAGAGGCTCACTCGCTATGCTCGGAGCAATTTCTCCGCTCGTTGGAATGCTTGATTCAGAAGACGTTCATTATCAGATCGATTCTCTTTATGCATTACTCAATATCGGAATCGGCAACGATGCGTGAGTTTTTACCTCTCTCTGAGAATGTGACTGTTCTATAATCTTCGTAAACTGGTTTCATACATTTCTAATTTGATTTGATTTGATTTTTTTTTTCTTTTGCTTTTTGTTTGATTAATAATTGTGCAATTTTGTGATTGATCTGATACAGAAATAAAGCAGCGATTGTAAAAGTCGGTGCTGTTCATAAGATGCTGAAGCTAATTGAATCTCCGGGTGCTGTTGTTGATTCGTCAGTTTCTGAGGCAATTATTGCGAATTTCCTTGGATTGAGTGCTTTGGATTCTAACAAACCAATAATTGGATCCTCTGGTGCAATACCTTTCCTTGTTAGAACCCTTCAAAATCTAGATAAAAGTAGTAAAAGTAGTTCACAAGTTAAGCAAGATGCTCTTCGGGCTCTCTACAATCTTTCGATCAATCAGACCAACATTTCGTTCGTTTTGGAAACCGATTTGGTATTGTTTATGATAAACTCGATTGAAGATATGGAAGTGAGTGAGAGAATCCTTTCAATTCTGAGCAATTTGGTGTCAACTCCAGAAGGTAGAAAAGCTATCAGTGCTGTTAAGGATGGAATCGCAATTTTGGTTGATGTATTGAGTTGGACAGATTTGCCTAAATGCCAAGAGAAAGCTTCATACATTTTGATGATCATGGCACACAAAGCCTATGCTGATAGGCAAACCATGATTGAGGCAGGTATTGTATCGGCATTGCTCGAGTTGACGCTTGTAGGTACCTCATTGGCGCAGAAAAGGGCATCAAGGATATTGGAATGTTTTAGGGTAGACAAAGGGAAGCAGGTTTCTGGGAGATGTGATGGCGGAAACTTATGTTTAACCGTCTCTGCACCTATTTGCGCCTCGTCGTCTTCGACGGATGGAGGAAGTAAAGAGTATTTAATGGAGGAGGTGAACATGATGAGCGATGAAAAGAAAGCAGTGAAGCAATTAGTTCAGCAGAGTTTGCAGAACAACATGATGAAAATTGTCAAGAGGGCTAACTTGCGTCACGATTTCGTTCCTTCGGAGCATTTTGCTTCTCTCACTTCGAGTTCGACATCAAAGAGCCTTCCATTTTGAAGAATTGCAGCTGCTGATTTCATCAGAGTTAAGTATATGAACCATGAAATTATCCTCCACAGCAAAATTACATTGATCTTTTGGTCTTGTAACTGTTTTACTAGCACTGTGTAATTTGTTAAACATTTACTGTGGGATTGTTGGGTGTAAAATCTTTTAATTTTGTTAGTTAAGTAATGCATTAAGTACCCATTAACTATTTATTTAATGGCACATGACCTAGTTCTATTAACAGGTAACAGATCTATTATATGGTAAAGTGGATATATGGATGAATGGAAACATGACCTGTTAGTTGCAAAAAAGAATCAATTGACAATTACATTTTCTTCGTAGTACGTGCGCACAACCACATCGTGATGTTCGTGGGGTGGGGATACTTCTCACCCATATGTAATGTTATCTTCTTCTGGGTGCTAACTTTAACTTTGTTGACTTTTGGTGTATATATATTTTCTAATTTTAAATTATTATGTAGGAGTACTGTATTTAGATTAATCTTTGGATCATGGGCCAAGTTTCGTTTACATTTCTTTTAAATTTAGTTATTTAGTCTGAGCATGTCGCAGACCTGAGCATAGCATCTACGCAATTTTAGTAATAGAGTAGTCAGTGTGAATTGAGTTATATTACAACGTCAGCCATTTTTCCTTTCTCATTTAACCAGAGTTTACTCTAAACCAAAAAAAAAAAAAAAATGCATGTGAGAAACTCCATTTCCATTATTTTCAACATTTCTCAAACTTTCTGCTGCTTGCGCCTAATCCAAGAGTTTGTTTAATCTCTATTCCAGTTCATTCTATCCAAGAGCTTCAACTTCTCACATTTAGTAAAAAAAATCATTTCCTTCCCTTTTTTAATTTGTGATGCATCCATTAATAAATATATTGTTTAAGGTAATTAGTTTATTGAGGTATGCATTGTCATTTTTTAGATGTTTAGAGCATATGATTTGTTGGGTTTATGCGTTTTATATATTTTTGTGTTTCATGTTTTTACAGAAATGCATTTTTATATTATTTTCTGAATTTGATTTTCCAGAGTTACGAAAGTACACTTCCATATTCAGTCTAAATTGTTTAATTTTCCATGTCTGACATCCGAGTTTGAGATCTTTGACGATGACAAATTTTTCTGATTGAATTATAGGTAAAATGGTTATCAACCAAGATAGACTGAGGCCCAGTAAAGTTTCCCAACATGCACTTGTTCGTAAGGAGAAAGCCAGACCCTCAAGACCCCCAGTTGATGTTAATTCATTTGATGTGAAAGTGCCCACTTCTGGAGTTCACGTGTCTCTGGATTTGTCTTCCCAAAGACACGTGTCACTTGCTGTTGCACCCCACTATCCATTTAGATCAGCCTGTTGCTGATGTTTTCGTTCTTGAGGTTTTTGGAGAAGTCCCGCATGACACTTCATTATTGCATATGTATTCAAACCATGTATCTAGGTATGTGTGGTATAAAGAGGTAAAATAAATATGTATTTACTCTTTCTAATATATGTGTTATAATAGTTGAACTTTCTGACGATGATATATTTTTTTATAGTGTCATGATGCTTTAAGACGCATAAACCACGCTAGGAAGATTTTCAAGTTGCAACATTCCGAAGAGCAATGATTTCATGATGTCATGCAGCTATTTAGGATGCAAGATTTATGCATGACTGATTATACTATTCTTAACCATGGTATGTTGTCAGTTTTTATGGAGGAGTTGTACAAATACCACATAGTTACAGTAGTGGAGGCTGATGGTGATGATGCACAATTTTTGTATCATAGAGCATGTGCATTGAGGCCATACCTCAATGTGTTTGGTTGGCATGTCTATTGTGGACAAAATGCTTATTATATAGATGTAGTTCACCTTAGATACTTCATTAACTTCAAGCAGATTCATGAGTATAACTCGAGGATCACTTGTTTGGTTTACTTCTACACAAAGTTATGTCAAATTTGTCTTTGAAAGACTATACGGGTGACAACAAGGAACACACCGTTCATGGTAATATATTTACACATTTAATATTACTAGTATTTCGTAACACTTGTGTTACACCGTTACTAATATGTTATATGAACCATTTTTCAGGCATGAATCTTATTTCACTTTCCACGCTTCTTCGGCTCGTCGTATGAGAAGGAATACAATGAGGTTTGTCCACATGCTAGCTCATTTATGCCAATAAAAGGGAATTAGGCGATCAAGATGCATTGAGTGTTTCTTGACCGCATTATAGCAAATGATACACGTTACACACCATACGACGATCATAGTCAGACGCATCATTTGGATGATATAACCTTTTGCTCTGGATGATTGGCTTGTGGGTCACACCTACTTTATCCACGTTTGTTTGACTGATTCATGCACCGGTTTGGGTTTCAATAGGGTCAGTGGCGGAACATAGTGATGACGGGGGGGGGGGGGGGGGGGGGGCACAACCACCCCAAACTTTTTTTTAATTTTTTTTTCATATAATGAAAATACTAAAGTACCATTAATAATAATAAAAAATAACAACTTTACCACTACCCTACTAACTAAATAAACTCTAATTTATCTCATTCCAAAAGATTCAGTTTCTCTTTCTTATTCAATTCATGTTCCAGAAAAACAAATTCTAAGAAACCCACACCACTATATCGTCTGTACTGGTACGAGAATCGTTTGGCCAACCACCAACGCCGCCACCGGAGACCGTCGTAAGTTTGTTTCGTTCATCTTGATCTTTTTAATCTATTTCAAAATAAATTTCTCTAAATCCACACAATAGGTAAAATTAATTCTTGTTTCCATTATTGATTAATTTAAATTTTATTTTACTATTAGTTTATAATTCTTGTTTCCGCCACTGTTTGTACATTTTCTCTAGGAATTATGTGTGTTTGTGATTTTGAAAATAATAGTATTTTTATTTTATTAAACTATTCATAATGAAACAGATTCAAAATAAAAATTGTTTTTATTATATAATTAGCGTTATACGGGTATTCACGTGCTTCTTAGGATGTTATTTTACTAACTTATGGAGTTTTGTTACTAATTTATTACTAAGTTACTAGCTTATTAATATTTGGAAAATTGAATTATGTTGGAATTTTATTGTGTTGTTTTAATTTACTTAATTGATTATACAACACAAAAGTGATAATGAAGAGTAGAAAAATTGATTCATTTTTCAAGAGGAAAGAAAGAGATGAAGAGAATTTAACACCTATGTCTGAACCTCAAAGAGTTATTGAGAATCCAAAAATTGAAGAAAATGCTAATTGAGTTTGTTCGGATGACATTGAGAATTATTTAGAACGTGATCTTGGAAAACGTCCTTCAATGTGGGAATAACATGTAAATCAAATGGATGAAATATGAAGAGCTTATTTAAAATGGGGTCCATATCAAATGAATTTAGAGCAATATCCATTTTCTGGTAAAGAAAACCATCAAAGATGTTTTCAACACACTTGGTTTAGCCTTTTTCCTTCATGGTTAGAATATTCACCTTCAGAAGATGCTGCTTATTGTTTGCCATGTTATCTTTTTAGCAAAAGACCAAGTGGACGTCCTGGTTCCGATGTCTTCATTTCTACATGTTTTAGAGCTTGGAAGAAAGTGAGAAATGGAAAGAATTGTGCATTTCTCAAACACATAGGAAAAAATCCTTGTTCTCCACATAATAATGCTATGGAAGCTTGTCAAGACTTGTTGAATCAAGAGGGTCACATTAGGAATGTTATTCAATCTCAAAGTTCAATTGAAATTATTAAGAATCGACTACGTCTCAAGAATTCAATTGGCACTGTTCGTTGGTTAACTTTTCAAGTGTGTGCTTTTAGAGGTCATGATGAAAGTACATAATCATCAAACAAAGGCAATTTTCTTGAATTGATAAAACTATTAGCGTGTTACAATGATGAAGTTGCAAAAGTTGTGTTGGAAAATTCTCCATCTAATAGAAAATATACTTCACATCTGATTCAAAAAGAGATCTTGCACATTCTTTCAAGTAGGGTGAAAAAAGTATATTCGTGAAGAAATTGGTGATTCAAAATTTTGTATAATTGTAGATGAAGCGCGTGATGAATCTAAAAAAGAGCAAATGTCACTTTTTTTTGAGATTTGTTGATAAAAATGGTTTTATACAAGAAATGTTTTTTTGGCCTTGCATGTGTTAGTGACATTACATCTTTAACTCTTAAGCAAAAAATTTGTGATATACTTTCTTTGCATAACCTTGATGTCTCCAATATCCGTGGTCAGGGGTATGATGGTGCTAGCAATATGAGAGGAGAATGAAATGGTTTACAAGCACTTTTTATGAGGGATTGTCCTTATGCATATTATGTTCATTGTTTTGCTCATCGATTGCAACTTTCTTTGGTTACTGCATCAAGAGAAGTTAAACCAATTCATCAATTCTTTGAGAAGATGACTTTAATTGTCAATGTTGTTTGTTCTTCAACAAAACGCCACGACGAGATACAAGCTTCTCAATTAGTTGAAAATGAACATTTATTAGAGATTGGTGAGATTGTAACTGGTAAATGTGAAAATAAAATTGGTACTTTGAAGAGAGTTGGAGATACTCGTTGGAGATCACACTTCTCTTCTATTTCCAACTTGATGAATATGTATAAAGCAACTTGTCATGTTTCAAGAAAATTTGCAAAGGAAGGATTAAGTTATGCTTCACGTGGAGATGCTGATAATGCTTATAATTATTTGAAGTCATTTGATTTCATATTCATATTGCATTTGATGAAATAAATTATGGGGATCACAAATATGCCTTGTCAAGCTTTACAAAAACAATCTCAGGATGTAGTTAATGTTATGCATTTGGTTAGTACAACAAAAACTCTTATTCAAGAATTTAGAGAAATTGGTTGGGATGAATTATTTGCTTATGTGAAGTCTTTTTGTGAAAAACATGATATTGAGATTCCTGATCTTAATGATGTTCATTCAACAACAAGATTTGATCGTTCTCGTCTTGAAGATTACCAGGTAACCATTGAGCATTATTTTAGAGTTAAAATATTTTTCACTACCATTGACAAATAATTGCAAGAGTTGAATAACAGGTTTAGTGAGCAGGCGATTGATTTGTTAACTCTAAGTTATGCTTTGACTCTGAAGGATAATTACAAGGCTTTTAACCTTGATACCATTTGCACTCTAGTTTAAAAATATTATCCTATGGACTTCAATGAGCAAGAGAATACTAATTTGAAATTTCAACTTCGACATTTTATTATCGATGCTCGTCAAGCATCGAGTTTGAATAATTTGTCAAATATTCAAGAATTATGTTCATCTTTGGTTGCAACTAAAAAGAAGAAAATTTATTATTGATTGATAGACTGCTTCGTCTTATCACGACTCTGCTTGTATCTACAACTACTACAGAAAGATCTTTTTCGGTAATAAAAACTATCAAGAAAAGATTGAAAAATAAAATGGAAGCTGTTTTTCTAGGAGATAGTACGACTCTTAACATTGAAAGAGAAATTACTGCAAGTATTGATTCTGATACTATTATTGATGATTTCAAGCTACTCAAAAACCGTTGATCATTATTTTAAGGTATTTTATGTAATAATTTTTAATCATTTCATGTTCAATTTCATGTTCAACTATGTGTTTATTATAATTTAGATATTTTATATACATTATAGTATGAATATCTGATTTATAAGTTATAGATTAATTTTTTTGCCACCTCAAAGATTGTAGCATGGTTCCTCCACTGAATAGGGTATTCCAAGAGACCCCACCATGTTTTATCCTTCCATTGGTGTCCGCGGATATGTTGGTGTGATGTCTGATGATTTCTATAATCATTTGGTGCCAAAGGAAGTAGGAATTGTGTCAGCACCTAAGCTATGGAGTAATACATACAAATACATCCAATGATATTTCAGAGTGTCACATCCTTACATGAAACAAAATTCTCAGGAAGATCCACCTAGGTCAACTCATCAGAAGATATTAAAGGAAGAACAAGTTAGGTAGATCATGTCATTGATGCGTTACCAGCATGTCAGTGCATTATGGATATTGGGCGAGCATGTATAAATAGAGGAAAGTTTCTGGAAGACACTCATGTGAGGGCCACTATAGAGACCATTATATCGGAGGTACGAAATGCCTTGTAGTACAGTAGGCGGAGAAGGAATTAGGGGATCTAATATAACCAATAGTTCACTTTTACTTCTATTTTCACAATATTTGTACTATCGTTTGTAATTTGTTAATAACTATATTTGATTATGGATTAAAATTGAATTGATATAATTACATTAGTGCATGGTTTAATTGAATAAAAATTATGTATAATTAGTATAAATGACCTAAATATAAATGTTATGTTAGAACCATAAATGAATCCTCTTTCTCTGCGAAGGAACCTGAATGAAGAACGTTGGTTAACTGGTAATATTGAACGGTGGCTTTCAACTCCTTTATGGTGGCGTAGAATGGATCTGCATAGTTAGCATTCCAACGCCTAAATAAGTTCAAGATTCAAGATGAACATAATAAATTTAGAGACTAAAGCAAGCAAATTGTAAAAATTTAACCGTCATGTTTTATGGCTCAGGTCTGAGTCTGAGCTTGAGAATTGGTATTAAATACTCTCTTTAGTCTTATTATAAAAGTCAATTTACTTTTTAAATTCTTTCAATAATGTATCTAATCTAATAGTAATAGATTAGATATATTAATTATTTTATAAATCTAAAAAATAAATCATCTCTTATAAATAGAACAAAAGAGAGTTTATACTTTTACTACTCGATTTTTTTAAAGACTTTTTGTTTGTTTACCGATCTTTCTGTTTCGTTCATGTTAACATAAATTTGGTAATCGTCTGCCTATTCTCTTTATGTTCCACTATTTGTCCCCCTCATTTTAATCATATGATATCATATTTTTCAAATTTATCTATTCTCTTTCTCTTTTCTCTTCATTGAGTTTTCCAAGCATCTTATTCCATTTTAACTCGTTGAGTTTTTCTATCATTTTTGTTGGAATTTGGAAATTTTCTTTTTTTGAAAAATCATATTTGAAATATTTCTCTTAAGAGAAATGTCGCTTTTCGAAAATTTCTCTTAAGCTTTGTTTAGAAATTTGGAGTGAAAAAATGAGACGATTTTGGAAAATAAGAAGGATTGAGTGAAAAGAATAGAATGATTTTGGTAAGGAGGATTTTGAAGAGTTTGTTTTTATTTATCACGAACTCAAAATTGATATTGAAGGAGAACTTTAGAGGGTTTAGACAAATTGTTCAAATATAATTTTTGTTAAAATATTTTAAAAATTAAAAATATATTAATGATAATCAATATTTTATCATTCTAAATATAATATATTTTTCAAAAAATATTAAATATTTTTTTTATTTTAAAAAAATCATTTTCCGACCCTCCTTTCTCCTCCCCTCCAAATTCTCAAACAAAGTTTTAGAGAATCATTCTCTTTAAGGTCTGGTTGGTTCAATCGAGGGGATGTGGGAGAGGAGAATTTTTTATTAAAGGGAGAGGAGGTGAGGGGAAGCGAGTTGAGGGATTTTAATTACATATATGTTCGTTTTTTATATGAAAAAGGATGAGAGCGAATGTAATTTATTTACAAATATGACTGGTTCACATATGGATGACAAATATTTAAAACTAATTTACTTTTTTATCATTGTAATTTTACCATAAGATTCACGATATTTATCATTTATAATTCAAATACAAACTCATTGACGAAATATAAGTATTCAATCAAGAACATAATGAAAGATTTTATAAAAACGTAACGATTATAATATATAATTTTAAAAAGATTATCGAATACAATAAAATCTAACAAAAAATTATTATAAATAAAAACACTACGATAATTAAAAAGTAATATTAAAATATTAAAAAAAAATAAACACATTCAATAATAATAAAATGAAGATATAAAAATATAAGAAATATCAAAAGAAGATAAAATTGGTTTAAAATAGAACTTTTAATAGTTTAATAACTTAAAATTGTATTAAATAAATAAATAAGGGTATCTATGTAAATATAATTATAATTAAAATAAAATATCTCTCATCTCCTCTAAATTCCTCCAATTTAAAGAAAGTAAGTAGCGATTCAGGAAGGATTTTGGTCTCCTCTTTTTGTCTTCCCTCGTCATTTTAAAATTTGAACCAAACATATATACTATTATATATCGAGAAATGTTAACGAGTGTCCCAGAGGCACTGGTTAAGAGATTAAAAATATATGTTTTTTTAAATATATGTTAATTTAATGCCCTGGAAAAAAAAATCAATTTCTTTTTAAGAATATTGTATATATTGAATGAACTGAACATAACATATATTTTTTATTTGAAATTTTTGATCAATGCTTCAGAACACTGATTAGCATGACCCTTTTAATATTTCTCATCTCCTCCTTTATTTACTCCCAACTAAAGTCTTAGAAATCATTATCATATTAGGTAGTTTTTTTTTTTACATAATACATTTTAAATAATAAAAGTGTAGGTACTATAAAACCATAAAACCATTAACATTTGAGTCAAAACAAATTTTTTTATCATTATACTAACTAACTTACATTACAAATTAAATTCAACAACTAAAATCCATATATTTATTTGGTATTTATAATTTATAAAATAAATTTTGAAGTCTTTATGTTTTTGAAGTCATGGACGGTAGATCTTCTTGTCCATGCCTAAAGCCAGCCCTAGTATCAATATAGTGTAACTGAGAAATTTTATTCTAAAAACTGTGATCGATAATACCGCGAATCATTTTATTACAAAAACAATACTAGATGCAGTAATAGGACTATCCACACTCGAGTAAAGCTAGCAAGAAATAAACTTTCATCATTCGATAGTAACATTAATATGCATATATAGTCTATAGATAGCAAATATTGATCATATAGACCAAATTTGTGCTAGTGCATTAAATGCTGATCTTACATTTGGTAAGTGGGGCATTGTGTTGGCCTGACCAGTATGGGTATTGCATGGCTGAACCTTCATTGATTATTATAGTAACAATTGAAAGATATACCTTGACTACTTGAAGATATACGCAAGGTATAACATCATGAACCATGCTTATGCATTATGATGATGGTAGCTGGAGACTATAGTAATGACTGTTATTAAATTCTGGTCACTCTGTGCTTTTTTGAGTTGTGAAGAATTAGTTATTAATTATATACTCCATGTTTATAAGAAAATAAGTGTCTATGGTTGAGCAAATATAACATATCATTCATGGGTGCTGCTTTGATATGATGTGTGAATTCATTTCATTCAACTAACGGAGTGGGCTAGTGTACTTTTCTTTGGGGTCCATGTGGCCAAGTGTCCATATATATTTGTCGAAGAGGACTTCAATACTCTATTTTACCATGCTTACATTAATTCAATTGGAGGTTGGTGTTGGGTAACTTGTGTTTCAAGTCATTTGTAATTGAAGAATTTTACAGAGCATTTAAAGGCAATTGAGAAATATTATTAGAATTGAATGAATACAAATACAATGAGAGAGAGAGAGCTCTGACCAAATTACAATTGATAAAAGTTTTTAAGTGATCTTTGTTTCCATTGTTTGCTATGACTTGTGAGATAAATGTATAATTTATTTGGATGTGGTACGATTACTTGCGAGTGTGTTTTGTCCCGTACGTGTAAATAATTTTGTGCATAATGTGTTTGAATGTATTAGGTGATTCAATTTTAGCACGAGAGTACTTAGTGTTGCATTGTGTAATTTTTCATTTAGGACTTTATTCATATTTATGTTTGGATGCTATGTGGTGTTTAGTAATACTTTGTGCATGCTAATTGTCGAGTTTGAACCATTCGTGTTATCGGTCTGTTTGGTTTTTGAAAGTTTTTCTTGAGAATTTTTAAAAAATTTCTTTGATTGAGGGCAAACAAAGATGCAAGTTGGGGAGAGTTTGTTAGGTGTCAAGAAATGCTTATTTTTCTATGTGAAATTGATGTCTTTAAGTTCTTTTAATTGCTTTAATCAGGAAACGACTTATTATTTAAGCAATTCTTGCATAAATGTGAATTTTAGGTATTTTGATGTGTTTCTGTATTTTTGTAGCAATTTATGGCAAAAGATGGCAACTCAAATCAAAAGAAAACTCGAATAATCAGCAAGCTCGGGTGTCTGCATCCAAGGCATGCTTCGCCCGACGCTGAAGCGACGCAGTAATGATGCTTCGTCCGACGAAGCAGCGACGTAGAAAATGGAAAATTTCAATCTCAATTCCAGTAGCTAAGGATTTTGTTCGCCGATGTGTTCGCCTAGCGAAAAGAAGACTCGCTCGACGGAAGGATACTTTGCCCGACAAAGGAAGATATATATGAAGGGGTCAGCAGTCACTGTAGCTGGCACGTGGGCTCATTTATGGGTTTCTCTTGGTGAAACTATGCCTTCGCCTAGCGAGATTACCTGGGCATATTGTGTATTTAAGGTCATTTTTAGATATTTTGATGACAACACTTTTTCCTTGGATCCTCTGTAACCTAAAATCACTTGTTTGGAGAGAAAAACTTCATCCTTTATTATTTTCCTTAGATTTCAAGGCTTTTATGCTTCAATCCTTGAATCTTTGAAGATTGATACTCCAAAAACTTTGTTGCTTACTTGTCAAGCAAGATACAATGTGAATGGGTAGCTAAACACCTTTTGTTTCAAGATTAGAGGTGGATGGTCCTCTCTTTTATATGTATTGATCTTGATTTAAGCTTGTGAACATATTGATGATAAATATTTGATGAAAAATTTTATTTTGTATGGTTTATACTTTTTTTTGATTCATGATTGAGAAATATTCTCTAAGATATTATATAGGTTTTGCACAAAAAAGATTTGAATAGGTCTTCGTGGCTTTCAGCTGAGACTGTGGTGTGTTGGTAGGAGGAAATGGTGGGGTACATGCAATGAAGGTTATTATAAGGGCACTTGCCCGTAAAAAGCAGACGTGTAGCTTTTGACTAAGCCTAATTGTTTCCACAAATCTGGTGGGCAGTCGACCACGTGGAAAACACTAAGGTGCGTGAGGGGGAAGTCCTCAACGACTATATGCCAACGACTTTGTTTCTTAATGGTCATATCCTCGTTGATTCCTTAATGGGCTTTGCCTAGTCTAAGTCTGGATTGGGCCTCAATTTGGACTAGGGCATATGCTTGGCCCGTCCAGAACAGTAGCCCCCAAGTCGCTATGCCCGAAGGGGGTAGTGACTTTAAGGTGTCGAGGAGGTGATCGACATGGTTTAGATGTAAACGTAACATAATTCCTGATTTTTTGTGTCGGGCATCTGTTTGTAAGAGGAATTTAAACAGATTTCAAAAAGGTTTTCTTCTTGGGAAAATAAAACGTCTAAGGTCTTAATGACACATGTAATTAAACGTCGTCATTTATTTATGACACCTGGGGCTAGCCCTGGGTAATAATTGCGTTGGCCTTTGTGATTCTCTATGCAAGTTTGAGACACTATAAAGGGGAAGAGGACAAGGTCATTTGCTCATTTCTTACAAACTTTTCCCCTTGTCGTGAAATTTTGCCAGCAACTCTCTTGTCGGATTCTTACTGCTGCCACCGTAAACTTCCCAGAAACCTCCATGGATCCAGGTATACATTCATCTTCTACCTCTGTTTTATGGGTTTGATTGATGAACATTCATCAGTTTCCCTTTAACTTCATAGGATCTTCATCATTTTCTGGACATTCCTATGAAGTTTTGGAAATCCTTATGAATGTTCATCACAACATATGAATGTCCATGAATTTCTAAGGTTAGTGAATATATTAGGATTAGATCCAGGTTAGGCCTTAGTATTGATAGTTTAGTGTTATATGACCGAGCATAGGGTCATTGAGGGGCTTATCCCCGGATACTTTAAGTCGACAACGGGGAGGATTAATTCGATGTACCACATACTTCACAATTAGGGGACACATCAACTACTGTAGAAGTTGGTTGTATTATGGCCAAACTTTCAATTTTTTGGGTTAATGCATCCACTTTAGCATGTATGCGGTCTATTGCATTAACTTCGTACATTCCTTCTTTCGAAGTTGGTTTCTCGGTAGAAGCGTGTTCTCCTCCCCATTGTAAGTGATTTTGGGCCATGTTCTCTATGAGTTTGACGGCTACCTCATACAGTTTATCCATCAAAGCACCACCCTCGGCGATGCTTAGGTTCATCTTCATGTTGTACAACAAACCATTGTAGAAAGTATGGATTATCAGCCATTTTTCGAGTACATGATATGGACAAAGCCTCATCATGTCATTATATCTTTCCCACGCATCAAAAAGAGATTTGTTGCCTTTTTGCTTAAATCCATTAATTTCAGCCCTGAGCATAGTTGTCTTACTTGGAGGGAAATAACGGGTCAGAAAGACTCTTTTTAAATCGTCCCATGAGGTGACAGAATTTGTAGGTAGAGACTGAAGCCAAGCTCTAGATCTATCTATTAAAGAAAATGGAAAAAGACGGAGTCTTATTGCTTCTGGCTAACTCCATTTGCTTTCACAGTGTCGGCATATTGCACCAAAACAAATAAATGTAGGTTAGGATCATCCGTAGGACTTCCTGAAAATTGGTTTTGCTGAACGACTTGTAGTAATGAAGGTTTCAACTCGAAATCGTGTCTTTCAATTTCTAGGGCAGCAATGCTGTTATGCGGTTCATCTTGCGATGGGACAACGAAATCTTTGAGTGGACGGTTTTTGCGGTCCTTAGGCCATGATTTGATCTGATTCGGTTTAAGTTTCGGTATCAGAGTAAGAAACGATAAGTTATGGAAGGTTATATCTTAATCAGAATTCGTTGATTCAGCGCCTCAATAAAGCAAAACGCTCGATTTTGTCAATCGGTTCCACTGGCTCTTTGCTTCGGGAGCGAGTGTTGGGCATACGATCGACAAATTGGAAAATAAAGTAAAAATTACCTTACTCGTTACTGTGCAACGAAAGCAACACAACAAAGACTAATTCAATCCCCGACAACGGCTCCCAAAACTTGATCGCTCGACTCTATGTGTTTTGTCGGATAGATACTACAAGCATACAGGTGATCGTGTAGTTTTAAAAGATTTTCGAACCCATATGGATTGATAGTCAATATGGAGTGTCCTATAATTGTAGTGTAAGGCTGAGGCTAAAGTTGTCACGGAAGAAAAGGATAAAATAATAATTACGAAAAGAAAGGGTACTTGCACTAATAAAAGAAATGAGACCGTAGAATGATTTCCGGGACTCTTAGGGACTCTATAGGATCAGGGGCTGAATTTAATGCAGAAGTTATTCTGACGAAAATACCAACCTAAAGGTTCGATCTCACACTCTCGCGCTATTGACCGAGCCACGACTAATAACCCCAAGATTTTTCTCTCGCTCGCTCGGTAGTTAAAGGAAGTCTTTTTGAAGGTGGCTAAGATCGAAAAGAAATACCTAAAACGCTCTCATTTTGTTTAGGTTCCAGTGTCTTGTGCCTACTATCTGACGTGTACCTCAAACTCTCGCTCTATTGGAATCGTCTTAGTGCATTCCTCACTCTCGTGATGAAATGCTGGTAAGCAACCTCTCGCTCTCACGACAAGACTACCTAAATTAAACTTAGAACACAAAACCAGAATTTCAAGCATAAAAAATATGTCGGTTATCCTACGGAGTCCCGTCGAGACGACGGTCCTCAAACTACGGGCTCATGCAAATCTAGCCTAGCATAGTTGATTTTAAAGTTGACATAATTACATTAAAACATTTAGAAACATACATAACTAATTGATTTTAAGAAACTTCTGTTTTAAGAGTTTTTACGGAAAAGTGCTTAAAGTGATGAACATAAACATACAGTAAATTAAAGTGCAGAAATTTAAAGAAAGCAGTAAATCAATAACCTGAAAATAAACTGAAATGAAACTTTATTAATTTGCAAATGTGATCCAAGTACAAGCAAAACGGAAAAGAAAACGATTACAATGGTGTATTAACCACTCGATGTGAGCGATTAATACTTTGGCTAGTAATATGTGTAGATCTGGTGAAAATTCGGAGCGCTTCTGCAAGGTATTTTGACGTCTGGAAAACTGCTCTGAAGGCTCCTATTTATAGAGGAAAAGTGGATCCAAAACAGTTGGAGAGTTTGAAATTCGAACAGGGCAAAACTGCTATGAAATTGCTAAGAAAATTGCTCCCGCGATGCATGGCGATCGCCATATGCCAATGGCGAACGCCATTGGTATGCTAGTGCAAATATGGGGCTTTATGGAAAATGGCGAACGCCATTTGGTTCCTTTGGGGGGAATGGCGAACACCATTCACCTGCAGAGTGCAGAATGCATAGAATTCTTCCTCTTTATCACTAATTTGCCACAATTTCTTCTTCTTTCCCTCGATTCAGCTGCTTTGGTCCTGAAAACGTAAAATGAACAAAACATAAGGTAAATAAATACGGAAAACGATAAAGACTCGATAAAATGCAATAAAACATGCATGAAATGAATCGAAATAACCTATACGAAATTGAGTCATCAGCAAGCTCGAGCTTATGAAGGAGGTCACTGAAATTCGGGACAAGATGGAGGAGCTTAATGAGGACAACGAGCTTCTGAAGAAAAAGGCTGCAGAAATGGAGGGCAAGGCGGCTACCGGGGAGGAAGAGACCGAGGAAGAAGCTGCCATGACGACCAGAGCTGAATTGATTGCCCAGATTCGATTGTTGGCCCGGGACAACTTAAGTATGGCTTCGTTCAGCTTTTATAATGTCGTGGAGCAACTTAAGGTAACTAATTCCGGGGTGGATATGGTCGTTAACGGCACTGGTCCCCTGCACCGCGTAGAAGACAGAATGGTCCTGGCTCTTGAAGAAGAGATATTATTTGGCCTGAGTGCCAGTGTTGTTCTGGCCTGCGTGCCACTTTTGTTAAGTTTTTTGTTTGGGGCTTAGTCCCCTTTTGATTAATGTAATGACAGTGTTGACCTTGTGGTCGTAACTTTATGTTGATTTGTGTTGCCTTACATTGTATTGTTACTTTAAATCGTATGTATGCTTTTCATGTCATTTACATGGATAGAACCGGGAAATGCTCGACGAAACTTGTTAAACTCGACAATGTATGGAACTGGTCGAGGGGCGAGATTTGTGCTTGCTAAAAGGGTTTGGAGACATAATTGTGCCTCCGTTCCTTAAGGCTTGGACCTTTCCCATTGCGAGCTGAGGGTCTGCCATGCTAGCATGACAACGGCGATGCTTGTTTGAGGTATCCCCGTTGGGAAACTCAATTGTCCGGAAATTGGACAAGTGGTTGTGTGTGTTCATGTTGAGGGTTGTACTTATACCACGATACATCCCTGTGGTCGGGCATCTGCCCCTATTAGTGAGGTTTTTTGGCTGGCAGATATTTCGTGTTTTGGATGAGTTTTTAGCGATAATATGGTTTGAGCTTTTCAGCATTCCATGGTCGAGCGAACAGTTTTCCACTTAGTTCTTCTAGGTAATACGCCCCAGTACCCATTTTTGACTTAACGCGATATGTGCCCTCCCTGTTTGCTACGAGCTTGCCCTCGCGTGAATCCTTTTGATTTCTTTGTAGGACAAGGTTGCCCACCTGGAATTCTCTTTTGACGACTCTGTTGTCATAGCATAATGAGACATTTTGCTTTAGGGATTCCTCACGGAGAATTGCCCTTGAACAAATGTCCTCTACCAGGTCGAACTTCTCTCTTAAAGCTTCATCGTTGAGTTCTTCTTCTAGAGGAGCTTCTGTGCAACGAGAGGGCTCTCTGATTTCCATGGGGATGACCGCTTCGATCTCGTATGTCATTCGAAATGGGGTTTCCACGGTTGTTGAGTGTAGGATGGTTCAATAGGCCCACAATACACCGTGGAGTTCCTCGACCCACCTGTTCTTTACCTCACCTAATCTTCATCTGAGACATTGAAGGATGACCCTATTAGCGGCCTCGGCTTGCCCATTCGTCTGAAAGTGCTCGACGGATGCAAAGTGTTGTTTGGTCCTTGTCTTTGCGACAAAGTCCTGGAAATTTCTATCCTTGAATTGGGTGTCATTGTCTGTTATAAGAGATTGTGGTAATCCAAATCTAGCGAGAATGTTTCTCTTATAGAATCGTAGGATGTTGAACGCGGTAATTCTGGCCAGAGCATCGACCTCTATCCATTTGGTGAAGTAATCGACGACCACGATCATGTATTTGTTTTAGAAAGAGCCTGCCGTGAAGGGTTCGAGGATGTTCATGCCCCATTATGTGAACGACCATGGCGATGACATTGTTTTCAGGGCGTCAGGGGGTGCAACGTGCATATTCCCGTGACGTTGACATTTCTCACACCTTCTTACATGCTCTTAGGCGTCGTTTTGCATGGTGTGCCAGTAATAGCCAGCTCGTAATACCTTGCGGGCCAAAGATCTACAACCCAGATGTTGAGTGTTAATTCCCTCATGTATTTCATGCAAAATGTCAGACACATTTCCTTCCTCGACGCATCTAAGGAGTGGGATGGAGAATCCTCGGCGATACATCTTGCCGTCCACAAGGACGTAAGACGAAGAGCGGCGTTTTGTGACGCTAGCCTCCTTTTTGTTGTCAAGTAGTTCCCCGGTCGTCAGGAATTTGAACACAGGAGTCATCCAACTGCCGATGTCCCCTATTATGTTGATATCGACGGTGATGCCGACCTTTTCAATACTGGGACGAGGAAGTATTTCTTGGATTACGGATTTGTTTCCGCCTTACTTTCGTGTACTTGCTAATTTTGACAGTACGTCTTCTCGTGAGTTGCATTCGCGTGGGATATGATGGACATCCCAGGTCCTTAAGTGCGCGAGCATGCGTTGTACCAGAGCTAGGTATTTGAACAAGTTTTCTTTCTTTGCTTGATACTCTCCTTTTACTTGCGATGCAACTAATTGTGAATCCGTGAATATCGTAATCTCCTGGGTGCCCATGTCCTTTGCGAGGTGGATCCCCACCAAGAAGGCCTCATACTCTGCTTGGTTATTTGATGTCGGAAAGGAAATGATTAGTGATACTTCGACCATGAGACCTTCTTCGATTTCGAGGATGATCCCCGCACCATTACCAGAAGGTCCAGATGCCCCATCGATGTAGATGATCCATTTGCGGGTGTTTTTTGCAATGGTTTCTGTCGGGGTCATTTCGGCGAAAAATTGGCCAGGGCTTGGGATTTTAAAGCTTTCCTACCCTCATATTGTATGTCAAATTCAGACAGTTCCAAAGACCACTTCAACATTCTACCGGCCATGTCTGGCCGAGCCAAAGTTGTTTGATAGGATAGTCGGTTCTTACGACCACCGTATGTGCTAGGAAGTAATGTCGTAATCTTATGGCCACATTTATGAGTGAAAGGGTAACTTTATCGATTTGCTGATACCTTAGCTTTGGTCCTTGCAAATCCTTGCTCGTGAAGTATAAGGGTTTATGCCCGTCGGAGTCCTCTCTTATCAGGGTTGCGCTGATGGCTTATGTATTGACAGACAAATATAAATAAAGGATCTCCCCGGCCTTTGGCCTCGACATAACCAGAGCATCTGATAATGCCTGTTTGAGGTATTGTAGAGCCTTCTCGCATTCTTCTGTCTATTCGAACGTGGCCTCTTTGTGGAGCAATTTGAAAAAGTGGGAGGCATGGTGAACGGATTTTACGACAAATCGAGATAACAAATCGAGCATGTCGTTTAGGGATTGAATTGATTTCTTTGAGTTAGGTGTTGGGAATTCTGCGAATGCACGACATTTGTCGGGGTTAGTCTCGATACCTCTTTCCGTGAGGTAGAAACCGAGGAACTTATTCACCCTTACACCAAAGGTGCATTTATCGGGGTTGAAACGCATTCTACATTTTCTGGCCTGGTCGAACACACTATGTAGGTGAGAGGTGTGGTTGGGATTGTGGACAGATTCAACGACCATGTCGTCCATGTAGACCTCCAACATGTCTCCAATTTGTGATTAAAAAACGTTGTTTATCATGCGCTGATATATGGCCCCTGCGTTTTTTAAAACCGAAGGGCATTACGTTGTAGTAATAGTTTCTCGTAGGGGTCATGAACACGGTGTGCCTTTTATCTTTGTTGGCCATGGGTATTTGGTTGTACCCAGAATATGCGTCCATGAAGGATAGTAATTTAAAACCTGCAGAATTACCCATCAGCTTATCAATGTTGGGCCGAGGGTAAGAGTCTTTCAGGCAAGCCCGATTAAGATCAGTGTAATCAATACAGAGGCACCATTTTGCATTAAATTTGTTTTACGAGTATAGTGTTTGAGAGCCAGGTCGTGTACCTGGCCTCGGTTACAAATTTGTCCTCTATAAGGTCCTTGACTAGTTTCTCAGTAGCTAAAGTTTTTTCTTCAGATTATTTGCGCCTGCACTGGAAAACTGTGTGGGCTGTTGGGTTGATGGCAAACTCATGGCATGCAATTTTTGGGGAGATGTCTGGAATATCAGTGGCGCTCCAAGCGAAGAGGTCGGCGTTGTTGCACATACATTACATCAATTGCTCCTTGACTTCGTTGGGAAGTCCTGTCTCCGATACGTACTCCTTTGTCGGGGTTCTCTCCGAACGTTACAACTTTGAATTCACCTACGGGCAAATGGCATAACATAGCTGATTTATCCGGGGGGAACTTTCCTCATCGTCTATAGGAATGTGAGGATCGAGATCGATCGCGTTGATCTGAAGTGTTGCCTTTTTTGCTGGCTGAATGTCGTCGACTGAAGATTCTTCATCTCTTGTGCGCTTACCGCTTTTTGGTGTGGTTTCTATCACGGTTTGGCCTCTGTTTGATGTTTCAAAGCACCTCCTCGCAGCCTCGGTGTCTCCATGGAGGGTGGCTACGTGGCCCTTCTCTGTGTAATACTTCATTTTGAGGTGGACCATTGAAGGTACGGCGATGAGTTCGGCAAGAGTTGGTCTCCCCAGAATGCACTGATAGAGTGATGGACAGTCGATCACCAGGAAGTGTGTTTTGATTGTCTTGGAGGCATCTCCTTCTCTGAATGTGATGTTTAGCTCGACATAGCCCCTGGGCTTGGCGGTGGCTCCATTGAATCCATGCAAATCAGAATCCATGTATGGGGAAAGGTTTCCCTGTTCAAGCTGCAATGCTCTAAAGAGTGAAGTGTACATGATATTGACCGAGCTTCCTTGGTCGACGAGTATTCTGCACACATCAGTCGTTTCCATTTTTGTGCAGATCAATAAAGGTATGTGGGAGTTGGGAGACCCTCTGAGTAGTTACTCCCTGTAAAATGTGATGGGTTGGGATTTCCCTTTGACCCTCTCGATAAATGAAAGTTGAATCGGTGATGAGTCGACTAGATGCTCAAGGTTTCTCCTAACAGACCCAATAGTCATCTCGTTGTAACTTCCACCTGAAATGAGCATGGCCAAAGGGAAGCATTCCCATGGACTGTGAGATGCAAAATACCCTATGTGTAGGTGCCGAGGAACAGAGAGATCCTCGGGTCTGGTGATAGATAAGGCTACCTGCATAGGAGTGGCCTCCTCGGTGACTTCATCGACTTTCTTCGTTTCTTCTTGTCAAGGGGCCCCGTCTTTGATGTATTTCTTGAGATGCCCTTCTTTGATGAGGATCTCAATGGCGTCTTTGAGATGGATACAGTCTTCAGTGACGTGCTCGTGGCTGCGGTGGAATCGACAATACTTGCTTTTGCCGGTATTGGCCTTTAATGCAATAAGTTTAGGGAAACGGACACCTTCCTGCTTGAACTCAGTGTTGATAAACTCACTGAGGATCTTCTCATGGGGAGCGGTGAGAAGGGTGTATTCTGAGAATTGATCGGTTGGTCCCTTGCTTTCTCGTGGGCGATCATCCCTTTGTTTCTAACGTTGTGGGGCCTCGTCATTGTCCTTCTGCCTATGCAATTTCGTGCTCTCCTGATTTTTTGAATCTCTTGTTTTGTACGCAAATTCCTTCTCCTCGTACTGGATGTACGCCTGGGCCTTATGGAGCAGCTCGACCAAGGACTGGGGAGGCTCGATGCCCACGGCTCTTCGGAATTCACTGTTGGGGCGCATGCCTTTTTCCAAGATATACGGTTTCATACGGTCAGAAGTATGCACTTCGACGACCTCTTTATTGAACTGATCAATATAGTCCCTCAAGGGTTTTTCCTTTCCTTGTATGATCCCTTCGAGGGTGGCTTCGGACTTGGGATGACGTCTAGATACGATGAAGTGCCTGTTGAATTGATTCTTCAGCATCTTCCATGACATGATGGACCCTGTAGGGAGATGCTTGTACCACAACATCGCACCTTTGTGCAAGATGATAGGGAATAACCTGCATTTGATTGCACCCTCCATGTTGTGATAGTGGAGCATGGCCTCGAGATTTTCAATGTGGTCGTCCGGATCAGTTGTCCCGTCATTGGTAGCCAAAGGGGGAGGTTTCTCGAGTTCCCGTGGTATACGGGTTTCCATGATCTCACGACTGAGTGGTCTGCAGTTGTCCTCGTCGTCACTGCTATAGGACTCAGGGTATGGGGACCTTCTTCATTGACGACGGTCCTCATCGTGCCGGTTTTTCTTGTTGCGATCTTGATCTTCAGGTGAGCGCATGGTTTTTCGAGGAGGATATCGAGTGCGCTTTCCAGCCCTTTTTTATCGTGAATCTTCAGGGGGTCTTGGTACCTAGGAGGGGAAGGGTGTCTGGGATCTTTCCCTTTCTAAGCTCGTGGAGGAGATCGAGACCGATGGGGAGAACCTCTACGATGTTGGACAGCGAAGGGGAACGATGGCTGCGTTCAAGCACTTGCATGTGTTTGCTCTGTTGAAAAACGGAGAGGTTTTCTTTGTTGAGCACGGAGATGAGAGCCTGAGTGCCCATATCCGCGTCCATTGGGATGGAAATAAGTCCGTACACAGGATCCGCGTGAATAACGGGCGGCTATTTCAGGTTATTTGACGCTGGGGAAGGAGGGTGTTCTTCGTTGTGACCGGTGTTGATTTAGAACGCTCCTTGGCTTCCAGTATTGCCACCGTCAGTGAGAACGATGGCAAAGGTATCTTTCACAGTCTTGTTCATCTAGGTAGCCATGAAGACGAAAATATGAGATTTGGTCTTGCGTTGAAAGATGGTCTTGATCCCGAAAGACGGGGGAGCTAATGATTCCCACAGACGGCGCCACTGTATAGAAAGGATCTGAACAGGTTTTCATGACCTTCAGTTGGGACTATGGTGTGTTGGTAGGAGGAAATGGTGGGGTACCTTCAAGGTACTCTGAAGCTCAAGTAAGTTTCAGAGTGAGACAACTAAAGCGTAAGCAAAAAAGGGGGAATAGAAGTGAATACCTGGCCCTCCAAAGATGAAAGGTTTTTATAAGGTCACTTTCCCGTAAGAAGCGGGCGTGTAGCTTTTGACTAAGCCTAACTTTTTCCACAAATCTGGTTGGCATTCGGCCGCGTGGAAAGCACTAAGGTGCGTGAGGGGGAAGTTCTCAACAACTATATGCCAACGACTATGTTTCTTAACGGTCATATCCTCACTGATTCCTTAATGGGCTTTGCCCAGTCTAAGTCTGAATTGGGCCTCAATTTGTAGTAGGGCATATGCTTGGCAATTCCAGAACAGGTTTTAATCCATCAAAAAATATAGGCTAGAGATAGTTATGTGAGTTAATTTTCATACATATCACACTTTAATGTTACCATTTTGATAGTTAAAGTGAGAGATCATCTAAGGATAAAAGGTAAATCTCACAACTTGTGTTAGAGATAAACATGTTGAGAGGATATGTGGTTGTGTTTATGGTTAAACAAGTTCACACTTTTTATCGAGTAAATATGTACGAAACAGATTATCGAACCCTAATCTTGGCATGTTTTTATAAAACTTTCAAAACCGATCCATTTTACTGTTTAACTTAACTTTTTATGCAAACCGTTACGAATCAACCAAATACTTTTGAACCCCTAAATTTTTTTCGGGAATTTATCGTGTCCAAAGAGATCAGTTTTATTAAACTATAGTTCGACAATCTCTAAGTTTTTTAGCTTGGGTAAAAATGGTTTGAGACATAAAAAAAGAAAATCCTTGAGAAAGGAAACAAAAAGAGTTCAAGTAATTGTGCTAAATAAGTATTGTGTAACACATGGGATTTTGGAAGAATTTGATTGGAATTTTGTGTTTGAGTCTTTGTAAATTGATCACTCCCTTAGGTTTAGGCAAGTTTATGTTTCAATTACCTTTAGAAATTGCCCCTTGTTTGTTTATACGACCGCGTTACAACCTTTAAAGCCCTTATGATTCTTGCTTTTATGTTTTCAATATGATTTTTGGATGAGTGCATAATTTAATCGTTTGTTTGCAAGATGATTGTGTGAATGAAAAGTACCTCATTTTGTGTTTTCATCTACCGATGATTGTTTTTGCTAGGTGTGATTCATTTGTGAACTAGATTGTTTTCAAATGTTTGGCATGAATCTTTGTATTTAGAATTTATTTCGTGATTATGTTATCGTTATAGTTTAGTGGTAAGTATTTACTTTTCTTGTGAGTTTGGGATTTGAACCATACATTTGTTTTCCTTTTTCAAAACATATTGATTTGTGATTCTTGGATTATCGTCTTTTGTTTCTTTAAGTTTGTTTGGCTTTGTTTGAGGACAAATAATTATGTAAGTTGGGGAGAGTTTGATAAGTGAAAATTATAGCTATTTTTGCATATAAGGTTTGTTTCACTTATCGATACTTTTTGTTAAAATATTTTGAATAAATCCTGCTTTGTTTATAAATAAATTTACTTTACGTTTTAGTGTATATATTGCGTTATCGTGTAAATATTATTGAGTTTAATTTTTTCCACTTATTTTTGTAGGTAATTGTAACACGGTGGGAGAACTGACTTTAGTTATGTTGCGGATAGCAAGAGTCGCCACCGACTTTTATTTTATCCAAAGGAAAGGCATAAAAGAACAGGAAAGACCTTTTTAAAAGATTTTTGGGTCCAGGGGGTAGGTTATGTAAAGGGAAGGTATTAGCACCTTTTACATCCATGGTTATCCATGGGCTCTTAGTTACTTAGCTCACTTTGAATTGTTTTTGAAAAGGTGAAGTGTGTGAATAGAAGTTTTCATAAGAGTTTGATAATGATCCATGTACGGATGCGTAAAAAACTTGTGTTTGAAAATTTGTTTGAAATTTGTGATGTATTTGAAATTTGAAATGGTGAGCAAGTAACTATGAGGAACCTACCCTAAAGTTTAAGTCTTTTCTGTTCTTTATCCTTTAAGTGGTAAGACTATCCCTATTATTAAGGAATAGGTAGTCATTACCTTGGATGTGTGGGACAAGTGAGGGACATCTGTTTAATGAAGGCAACTGTGGGGTGTATTAAGCAACTTTGGAGGGACTGTCATCATTATTCGAAAGGGACAAGATCTTTTATGAAGGCAACCATTAAGGGACTTGATGACTTTTCTTTTAAGGGACTTGCTTTATACACCCCCACTTGACCTTTTTGAATAGGCAGCAATAAGAGGCAACCCTAGAAAGTGAGATGGCGATTAAAAATCGACTTACGTGTGTGAGTGTTTAATTTAATTTATCTTTTAATTAAAATGATCTAAATTTAATTTTAAATATAATACATGTTTTTCACTCCCTATTTTACTAACCATGGCATAATAATTAAATAAATTAAATATTTACAAAAATTTACATCCAGGAGCATTTACATAATAATTATTATAAACAATTAAAAATAAATAGCAAAAATAAATATAGAAGCAAAATATAAATAATAAGCAAAATAAATAAATAAGCAATGATAATTATAATAGGGGTTAGTAATAATAATAATAAATAAATAAGATTAGAGAAATAATAATAATAAGCATAATTAAAAAATAAATGGATTAGTAATAATAACAATAATTAAAATAAATAGAATTAGCAATAATAAACAAAAGGTTAGATTTTTAATATAGACAATTATTTTAAAAAATAAGAGGAAATATGAACAATTAAATAATTATTATAGCATTTTAATTAATGTACAAAGTATTAAATTATTTTTAAATATATTATAATTACAAAATTAAAATATCATAGGTTCAATTATTTCTAAACACATATTTAGATTACAAACAAATTATAAAATATTTACATATTATATAAAGAAAATAGGTTATAATTATATTTACAAAAATTAATTATGTTAAATAAATATGTACATAATAATTATATTTACAAAATTTTATTATACTAAATATTATATTTACAAAAATAATTAGAACATAAAATTAAGTTAATTGTTTAGAGAAGAATAAACTAGGGTTTCTAAAATTAGGGTTTTGTTTAGAAAAATATTTAAGGTTTTTTAATTTAATATACAAAATTATTTTAATTAATATACATATATTATAATTACATAATAAAAGAAATAATTTTTAAATTAAAAAATATGATTTTTGAATATTTGAAACATTGAATAGAATTATTTTATAGAATTATTTTATTATATATCATTATTAATAAAACCTAAATTAATTAAACAAAATAAAATAAAAAAACAACAAAACAAACCTGGCTGGGATTTGAACCCAGGAGGCTTTGTTCACCAGCAACAACACCCACCACTAAGCCATCATGCGCAGGCAGCAAGCAAAGGGGAAGAATTGATTTTGTTTCATAGTCTGAAAAATCCAGAAAATTAAAAGGAAGCAAAAAGGCCTGGGGGAGGATTGAACCCAGGACCTTTTAAACGCGCAACAAACACATGACCAATCCTGCTGGGTGAGCTAGCCTGTTAATGGAATGGAAATAATACATAATATATTATAACAACTTAATTCCTGGAAAAAGAAACAAAAAGGAACCAAAGCCAGGGTTTGAACCCCTGCCCTTTGCTTCATGTCAGCGCTTCCTTACCAACTGATCCACATATCATTTGTGATAACATAATAGAAACATAATATAATAAAATAAGTTTTATATTTGAATTTGACTTTTCGCGCCAGTCAACTCCTTCTTCTTCCTCGTAACCTTCGAATTTACCTGCGATTTCAGCCACGAATTTTCCTGCGAATACCAAATTCCAGCAATACCTACGAAACTCAAACCTTGACAAAACAACAAAATTTTGTGAAATTGATTAGTGCATTACATTCTACAAGGTCTATACAACTCAACCATGTCTTTAAAATTTATTTATAGTTGACGAATCGAAGAACCCTAAAACGGCCATGAAACCCTAACTATGGCCGATTGTGATTTAGGGCACGAAACTCCAATTTCTTTGTCCAGAAACCTTCACAAGCTCAATACAAATATCATTAACCAAACAAAATCCATTGCAATGCAGTAAATAAATGAAACCGAAAAAATTATTTTTAAGAGCAAGCAAGCTTCGGGTTAAGCATTATGGTATGTTTTTGATGCATATGAGTGATGATTCATGATCAGGGAAGTCCAAGGAGTCTTGCTATGTTCTTGTTTTACCTTCAAATGCCCTGAATCAAAGAATCCGAATGTGAGTTTTGAGAGAATTTTTGAACAATGGAACTTACTCTTGAGGCTGCTCAATTTCGTGTCTTGCAATAGGGTTGTGTTTAGTACTTATAGGTGATTGATTTTAGGTCAAAAAATTGATTGGTTGTATGAAGAATTTGATATGAAAAGATCCACAATGATCATGCCTTAAAAATCAAATATTCATGTGTGAATGCTTGCTATTTTTGGCCAAATCTCATGATTTCTTTCCTCTTCAATTCAAATCAATATTTAAGACTTTCTAGAAGCTTGATCCAAATTAAATCTTTTATTTTCATATTTTATTTTTATTTAAAATGATTTTTAATGAATTAAATCAAAATAAATAAAAATAAAAATAATAAAAATCTTATTTTTAATGGTTTGGGTCGTGCATGAAGTTGTTGTATGGATTGGGTCATTATTTGGCAAGCCCATTTGGAAGAAATTGGTTTTAGACCTCCATTTTCATCATAAACCAACTCAAAATTTTCCAACTTTGCAAGGGCATATATCCTTCAATTTTAATGGTATGAGGGTGTTCTTGGACATTTTGGAAAGCTTGAAGAGTCCTCTAACCAACCCCACTGGTTACATGTCCATATCATTTACCAATCTCAAGTTATGCCCTTTTGAAGTTGTTGACTTTTTGTTGACTTTCAAAAGGACCTATAATGTCTTAGCTCATACCCTCCAAATGAAGCATTTTTGGGCTTGGCTTATGAGACACAAAGTTGTAGAGAATTCAATTTCCTTCAAAATGAGCTTTGAGTGGAGACTTGGTGATGAAGTATGTGAAAGTTATGGCTGGTCAAAGTTCAGTTGACTTTTACTAAGAAAACCCTAATTTAGAAACTCCTGATTCTTGATGATCTGAAATCTCCTTGATGAATCATGATCAACCCTTGATCAAATGATGAATTTTACTTCATATACTTGATGTTGGCAAAAAATCATGAAGTTTGACTTTGGTTTGACCACAGTTGACCTCAGTTTGACTTTTTAACTACTTTGATTGATTTTGACTTATCTGATCATTTGACTGAGCAAACTTTTGAGAAAAGTCTTGAAACTTGTCATGGGGGTTCTTACACACATATAAGATGTTATGAAGCTCACTTGAAGTCTTGGAAGTTCATTTAGCCTGATTAAAGTCAAAACCCTAGTTTTGGATGCACTGCTTAGGAGGTGCATTGTCTGAGGGAATTGTCAACTCTTCTGACTATTTGTGAACTTTGTGAACCTTGTGAACCATCATAAAATGTCTTGTGAATCTCATGGGAGGTATTGTGAACCTTGTGAACCTTGTGAACCTCATAAAGTGACTTGTAGACTTCATGAACCTCATGAAAGGTTTTGTAAGCATTGTGAATCTTGTGAACCTTGTGAACCTCATAAAGTGACTTGTAGACTTCATGAACCTCATGAAAGGTCTTGTAAAGCATTGTGAATCTTGTGAACCTTGTGAACCTCATAAAGTGACTTGTAGACTTCATGAACCTCATGAAAGGTCTTGTAAAGCATTGTGAATCTTGTGAATCTTGTGAACCTTCTCAGCACACAAAGTCTTGTATTGTGAGGGCAAATTTTGGGGTGAAACAGTAATCAAGCAAGGATATCTTGTCATATTCATAAAGAGTATTGAATAAGCTTTCCAACACTTCAAACTGGGTGAAAAACGGAGTTACGGTTCGAAAGTTATGACCGAAATAAGAAAACAGAAAATGTTGTTTGTCTGCTTGCGCATCTGCTACGCCGGGCGAAGCAGCGGCAAGCCAGACAGACATAAATGTGTAAAAAATTCAAGAATAAGCCTCCTTACTTCACCGGGCAAAACTGGATGAACATAAACCCCATTTAAGGACTCAACACACATTTTTTAGAGGATGATTTGAGTATTTTTTGCTCTCACTCCATCAAATATCATTTTTTCATAGGCTAGCTTAGAAAACAAAATTTGAGCTTTAATACGGATGATCCGGAGTGGATTAATCATCGATCGATGCTGACAAACCAGAATATTTTTTGTTCATTTCTCTTCCTATTTGTGTATTCTTCATTTGTTGGGTTGTTGTATATGTATTACTTTGAACTCGTGTATATTTGTCTCCCATGGCATTATATTAAATTTGCTTTACAAATCTTTATCGGTGATTGTCCTTGATTTTTTGCTTTATGCTCAGGGTTTGGGTTGTATTACATATAAACATTACAAACCTTTATGAGGGATGATTATCTGTTAGTTTTTTTATTCTAGAGATAGATTTAGAGCTAACAATCTTTATGGGTATCAGAGCTTAATTTCATCTGTATTTTGAGTCGAGTGTGAGAGCAGCGACGAGAGTAATATGGTTCTTCTCGTAGCTTAGTGTGTCATAGATGGACACCGTTGTAAGCGATGCCATATGATATTGCATAGTATTATGGGTTGAGTATAACAAGTCGATAAGTTTAAGTTTGTGACAAGTCGATTACATGCATGCTTGACAAGTTTCTTCTCTCTGAAGAATGAATTCTTTTTGTGTTAATATTTACTTTTCTATTTCTATATCTCAAACCATTTTTACCCAATCTAAAATACTTAGAGATTGTCGAACGGAATTTTAATAGAACTGATCTCTATGGACACAATAAATTCCTGGAAAAATACTACCAAATTTTTTTGTTGTTTGTCGCTATACCGCTTTCAACAAAATGACGTCGTTGTCGGGGATTGGTTTTGATATTGAATTGCATTACGATAGTTTTGATGTTTTGGAGCTTTGTACATAATTGTATATATTGTATATATGCTTGTATAGATACTTGTTTTTCTTTTATTTTTCATTATGTTTGTTCAAGTGTTGTATACATTTTGTTCCTGTAACGTTTTTTCAATAAATGGGGAACTTGTTGAACCCTGTGAATAGAGTGTGCAATGAGTTGATCAGAGAATTTTACGCCAATGTTTTGCAACCCAAAGAAGATCTCTTTTAGTTCAAGATTGTTTGGGCGAAAGAGATTAGTTTCAACCGAGATGCCATCAATAGGTTTTTGGGTAACCCAAGTAGCTTAGGGGTTCTTCAGCAAGATGACTATACCAAGTTGTCAAAGCAACCCCTGAAACATGAAGAGATTGTTAAGGAAATTATGAAACCAGGTACAAGGGTGGACTTAAACCAAAGGCGTGAAACGACAAAGTACAACAGGAAGAATATGACTCCTGAGGCTCAGGCAGTGCTTCTTCTCATTTGCTAAAATGTGAGGCATATGCTTAATAGGTCCTCCGTTCCACTCAACAATGGACTTTTGATGTACTGTATTATGGAAAATAAGGAAATTAACCTAGCCCCGGTGATCGCGAATGAAATGAAGAACTTTGTGGAAAATACTAGAAGGTTGGGTGTGCATGGTGATGCTCTCATCATCTTTCCGTGTATTATTCATGCATTGTTTGTTCAAAAGTGTGTGCTGGCTCCTGATATGGTGAATGAGAAGCTGAAGTGGGTTATTGATGACGATTATCTTGATTGTTTTTGTAAGCCAAGGAAGTGAGTCGGTGGATGTGAGTGATCCGTCTGTTTTTGGTATGAAGGTGACCTTTAATTATTCTTGGGTCATGGGTGAGTCGATTGATCGTTCTAATCAATTGTATACAGCAAATCTATAACTACTAGATAAATCTATTGGAAGTTACTCCCTTTCCATCAAGGGAAGACTTTGATGCTTTTGCGAGTTGGCCTGGGGACAAGTGCCCATTCTTTTCAAAGTGGGCAAGATCTGGGGATGGTGGTACGGTTGATGTGGAAGATGATATTGATGGCGGTGAAGATGACATTGATGAGATGTTTGATGACTAGGGGATGTTCTGAAAAAGCTCCAAAGTGAAGTTTGAATTCTGTTTTTAATTTCAGTTTTAGAATTCTGCATTTTATAGTCCTATGTAGTAGAATTGTGGAACAAAAAAAATTATGTTTTTGGTGTACGTTTTAGCAATCATTTCGCTTTGGCGTATTTTATTTGTTGTTTTGGATTTTATGGATGTGTTCCGGTTTGGCAAGCTACAATTGGGTGTGGGCACACCAAGTTTTAGTAATGATAATTATGTTTGGTTTAAATCATGTTTTAGTGTTTAAGTAGTTTAAAAATTTTGTTTTGTGTAAATGTGTTTGTACAAAGTTTAGTTTTATCTTTGGTTTGCTCTCGATGTGTGGAAATTAAGTTGTTATTGACACAAGAATTTCTTGTAGAAACCTATTTTGCCCTTAGCTTGTAGTGATGATATGAATCTTGGCAAGAGGCACAAATAAAGTGTGAAAATTAGATTGTAGCATCTTGTTGTGAATGTGAATTGTGTACTTTTTGAAAAAAATTGTCAATGCATAAGTTTGTAAAACCATGTTCATGTGGAATCAATTAGGACTTAACCATAAATGTGAGTAGCCTTTGTTGTTCACAAATGTAGAGAGATTCAAGTAGTTGTTGTTTAACTCGAACGTTTTATGTTTAATCTTACTTATTGTTTTAATTGTAGAAACTTAGAAGTGATCAAGGCATTGTTTGAGTATTTTGAGTAGAACTGATCAGTGATTTTACTTCGTATATTTTAAATAGTTTTTGTCTGTCGTTTTCTTTGTTTCTGTTGGTTGTTGAAGCTTTTGATTATGTTTTCATCGTTGTTTTCATGTTTTTTCGAGCAAGTCTTTGTAACACGGTGGGAGAACTGACTTTAGTTATGTTGCGGATAGCAAGAGTTGCCACCGACTTTTATTTTATCCAAAGGAAAGGCATAAAAGAACAGGAAAGACCTTTTAAAAGATTTTTGGGTCCGGGGGGTAGGTTATGTAAAGGGAAGGTGTTAGCACCCTTTACATCCATGGTTATCCATGGGCTCTTAGTTACTTAGCTCACTTTGAATTGTTTTTGAAAATGTGAAGTGTGTGAATAGAAATTTTCATAAGAGTTTGATAATGATCCATGTACGGATGCGTAAAAAACTTGTGTTTGAAAATTATTTGAAATTTGTGAAGTGTTTGAAAAGTTTTTAAATAGTGAGCAAATAATTATGAGGAACCTACCCTAAAGTTTAAGTCTTTCTGTTCTTGAATCCTTTAAATGGTAAGACTATCCCTATTATTAAGGAATAGGTAGTCATTACCTTGGATGTGAGGGACAAGTAAGGGTCATCTGTTTAATGAAGGCAACTATAGGGTGTACTAAGCAATTTTGGAGAGACTGTCATCATTATTCGAAAGGGACAAGATCATTACGAAGGCAACATTCGAAAAGGGACTTGATCTTTTATTGTTTAAGGGACTAGATGACTTTACTTTGAGGGACTTTTTGCTTTATACACCCTACTTGACCTTTTGATTAGGCAACAATGAGAGGTAACCCTAGAAAGTGAGATGGCGATCAAAGATCGACTTACGTGTGTGAGTGTTCAATTTTAAATATTTATCTTTTAAATTAAATGACCTAAATTAATTTTAAATAACATACATGTTTACACTCCCTATTTACTAACCATGGCATAAAATAAATAATTTAAACAATTATAAAATATTACATCCAGGAACAATTACAAAAATAATAGAGCAATTTAAAATAATAAGCAAAATAAATAAATAAATAAATAAGCAAAATAAATAAGCAATTATAATATGGTTAGTAGAAATAATAATAACAATTTAAAAATCAATAGGGTTAGTAATAATAATAATAATAAGCAAAAATATTATAATAAAAATTTCAAAGATTAATAAGAGAATATGAACAATTATATTAGTTATTATAAAATCTGAAATTATTAAATCAATTATGAACATATTATGAGAAATAAATTATAATTATTAAATTTGCAAGTTAAAAATTATTTACATGTCTAAAACAATTAATGAATATTTTCATAAAAATAAATTGAGCATTTTAATTTTTACACATATTTATGTACAAAATTTTAGATTATAAACAACTTATATATTTAATAAAAAATTAAATTAATAATAATATTAAGCAAAAATAGAAGAAAAAAGAAATTAGGGTTTTAGAAATTATTATGACTAAATTAGGGTTTGTAGAAAAAAATATATTTTTAGGGTTTATATATATAAATATTAGGGTTTTTAATTGTTTATAAATTAATTATACAAAATTATTAATAATATACAACAAGATAAACTTTAAATAATTTCACTAATAAGGTTTAATTGAAAAAATGAATTTTAGGTTATAGAAAAAAAAAAGAAATAGCATAAACATTTTTGTTATTTTAAATTCATTTAATTATAATATAAACAAATAAAATAGAAAAACAGAAAAAAATGAAAAAAAGAACTTACCTGGGCTGGGATTCGAACCCAGCCCCTGAGCAATGCATCCTCCAGGACCAGCCAGCCAGCCACTGGGCTGCGCGCGCGCCAGTGATAGCAGTGCACTCCATGTGGTTTTGTTGTTATCCTGGAAAACAAGAATAAATCAAGCAAAAAAAATTACCTTGGCTGGTTTCGAACCCAGGCCAGTCAGTGTACCATACGCGCACCAAAACCAGCTGAACCAACGCTGCTTTCATGAAATATGATACAAATAATACATAATAAAATAAGCTCAAATTTCAAATCAATTTTTCGCGCCAAGACTGCTTCATCTTCAACCTATTACCTGCGAATTTTCCTTTGAATGTCCCTGCGAATTCTCCTGCAAATTTTTAAAACCAGAATCCTATGTATTTTTAAACATCAATCAAATCGTAATATCAATTCAAATTAAAAGCCCAGATCAATTATAGAAGTATCATAGGTCACAGCCATGTCTTTAGATTTCATTTAGATGTCCTAATTGCTCGGTTCCCGAATTGGAGCTTCAAACCCTAGCAATGGTGGATTTCGATACAGGCCATAATAATTGAATTAAATCATCCAGAAAGTTTCTAAACATCACAACAAACACAAATCCATAGTTAGTTTTCATTATTAATGCACAAATCATTCAAATCGAAAAAATTTAAAGATGAACAAGATGCATTCGGGTTGTGTGTATGAGCATGGATTGGATGCATTTAAGAGTTGGTTTCGACTCAATGAAGATCCAGGAACCTTCTTGTGTCCTCAAAATACTTTAAAACCTCTTGAATTAGTGAAACCGAAAATTGAATTTGGATGGTTTTTTGTGAAGTTTGAACAATGTGCAAGAGGCTGGGAATTCGTGTCTTTGTGTTAGGATTCAATCATGTACTTATAGAGCATTGCATTAGGTCAGAAAAATTGGATACTTGTGTGGAAGATTTGATCCAAAAGGATTCAAAAAGATAAGCTTTGAAATTTCAATATTTTTGCATCCACACTTTCTATTTCAAGCCAATCAATGTGATCTTCTTTCCACTTCAATACCAATCACTTTTATGATTTTCTAGAAGCTCAATCATATTTAAATCTTTGACTTTTATATTTTATTTTAATTTAAAATGATTTTTAATGAATTAAATCAAAATAAATAAAAATAAAATGATAAAAAATCTGATTTTTGTTGACTTGGGTCGTGCATGAGGTTATAGTATGGATTGGGTCATCATATGGCAAGCCCATTTGGAAGAAATTGGTTTTAGACCTCCATTTTCTTCATAAACCAACCAAAACTTTCCCAACTTTGCAAGGGCACATATCCTTCAATTTTAATGGTATGAGGGTGTTCTTGGACATTTTGGAAAGCTTGAAGAGTCCTCTAACCAACCCCACTGGTTTCATGTCCATATCATCTACCATTCTCAAGTTATGCTCTTTTGAAGTTGTTGACTTTTTGTTGACTTTCAAAAGGACCTATAATGTCTTAGCTCATACCTTCCAAATGAAGCATTTTTGGGCTTGGCTTGTGAGACACAAAGTTGTAGAGAATTCAATTTCCTTCAAAATGAGCTTTGGATGGAGACTTGGTGATGAAGCATGTGAAAGTTATGGTTGGTCAAAGTTCAGTTGACTTTTACTGAGGAAACCCTAATTTAGAAACTCCTGATTCTTGATGATCTGAAATCTCCTTGATGAATCATGATCAACCCTTGATCAAATGATGAATTTTACTTCATATACTTGATGTTGGCAAAAAATCATGAAGTTTGACTTTGGTTTGACCACAGTTGACCTCAGTTTGACTTTTTAACTGCTTTGACTGATTTTGACTTATCTGATCATCTGACTGAGCAAACTTTTGAGAAAAGTCTTGAAACTTGTCATGGGGGTTCTTAAACACATATAAGATGTTATGAAGCTCACTTGAATTCTTGGAAGTTCATTTAGCCTGATTAAAGTCAAAACCCTAGTTTTGGATGCACTACTTAGGAGGTGCATTGTCTAAGGGAATTGTCAACTCTTCTGACCAATTGTGAACTTTGTGAACCTTGTAAACCATCATAAAATGTCTTGTGAACCTCATGGGAGGTATTGTGAACCTTGTGAACCTCATAAAGTGACTTGTAGACTTCATGAACCTCATGAAAGGTCTTGTAAGCATTGTGAATCTTGTGAACCTTGTGAACCTCATAAAGTGACTTGTAGACTTTATGAACCTCATGAAAGGTCTTGTAAGCATTGTGAATCTTGTGAACCTTGTGAACCTCATAAAGTGACTTGTAGACTTTATGAACCTCATGAAAGGTCTTGTAAGCATTGTGAATCTTGTGAACCTTGTGAACCTTCTTAGCACACAAAGTCTTGTATTGTGAGGGCAAATTTTGGGGTGCAACAGTCTTGTATTAATGTTTTTATTATTTTGTATCATTGGTGTCGTTGATTTGGTTGTTTTATGTTGTGTTTTCAGGTACACGGGAAACCATTGATTGGACACGCGCAGAACGGGCGTTCAAGGTGTGAAATTGAGATTTTAGCGAAGATTCAGAAGCCTGACACGGGTGCCTGTGTCACCTGACACGGCCCGTGTCAGGAAGCCTGGGATGGAGAATGAAGAAAGAAGAGGAAAATCCAAGTCAGTAGCCTGACATGGCCGCCCGTGTCACACAACATGACCTGTGTCAGGTCTTATGGAGGGATGCATCCAGATTTGAAAAGTCAGTAGCCTAACATGGCCCCTCATGTCATGGGACACGCCCCCCCCCCCTGTGTCAGGAAGCCTGGGATGGAGAATAAAGAAAGAAGAGGAAAATCTAAGTCAGTAGCCTGACACGGCCGCCCGTGTCACACGACACGGCCTGTGTCAGGTCTTATGAAGGGATGCATCCAGATTTGAAAAGTCAGTAGCCTAACACGGCCCCTCGTGTCATGGGACACCCCCCTCATGTCAGGGCTCCTGAAGGAGACATTTTATTATTTTATTTTATTCCTTAGTGACCTCCGGGGGTATTTTGGGATTTTCGCTTAGCCGTTTGCGGTCTGATACATTAGGCTGATTGTGTGAAGGGAAAAATACTTTTGATTTTACGCTTAATTTTCTAGAAATTGTACGCACGAGTTTTGGGAGAAAGGAGATCTTGGAACGACGGAAGCCATTGAAGATCATCTAAAACCTATTACAAGTGTAATGTCTTTTCCTTGTTTTTATAATTTTGTTATTGTTATCATAAACATGAGAGGCTAAACCCCCCAATGCTAGGGGGTGTCCCTGATTTCCTTTGTAATGACATTGAACCTTTTGTTATATTAATTTCACTTCATTTTCATAATCTCTATGTTGTTTGATCGTTCGTAATGCAAAACCCAATTTGGAAAGTAAGGTTTTCGATCTAATGTTTACCGTAGGTAGGAATACCCTTGTTAACGCCTTTTCCAAACAACATTATTTTATTAGACATCGCCAAGGAATTGGGATGCCATAATTTAACCGTAAAACTTTTGGTATTCTAAAAGCTTGGTATTCTTTTTATACAACCAATAAATTGGGGTATATAGGGGATACCAAAGGGTTTTCCTTAAAGAAATTTTTTAAAACTAATATTGAAAGGCGGTAATGATTTAGCCTTTTGGTGAAATTGCTAATAATATTATTTGTCATTATAAGGATTTTCATACACCTTCCCTAGTGTTATTCTCATATTTGTAATAACAAATTATTTTATTAAGTCCTTTTATTTTGTCCTTGGTAATTTCAAAAGTCAATTTGAAAACAATCTATAAACCTTTTGTTTAGCTGAATTATATAAAACGTATTTATTCTTGCGCAGTCCTCAAGATACTGACACTGGGGTAAACCCATTTTATTACTACAATCGATAAAATAATGCACTTTTTATTTTACCGATCAAGAACCACCTATCCAAAAATACTTCAAGTTACCTTGTGAGTGTGTGCGCATTTGAAAACTCTTTTGAGCCTAAAAAGATTTTGTGTGTATGAAACATGAACCCGAACTTTAGCCATTTTGATGATCATTTTAAGTTTAGTGTATAGCATTGTTGAAGTTGGAGAGAATGGTTCAATTTTGAAAAGAAAAAAAGAAATAGGTGAGACAATGCATTCTATAAAAAGAAATCGAAAACAAAGAAAAAGAAAACAAAGAAAAATCAAAAGAAAAAGAAAGATCAAAAGAAAAAGAATCAAAGCAATAAGAGAATGCATTGTGAAAGTAAGAACCAAAAGTTTGAACAAGAATGGTTGTGTTGAAAAGAAAAATGATCTTCATGAGGGCAAATTTTGGGGTGCAACAACTGCCCCTGTTCAATTTTCTGAAACCTGAGGGGTTAGATTGGTATATTTGCCAGTCGTGACCTGGAAGGTTGAAGGGGATTGAACACAAAAGCCCAAAAATTTGCACTCACCGGTGCGTAAAGTGATACTGATGTTTGGTTGTATATGCTTGAGTGGGCTTAAAGATGCCACTTGGAGAAGAGTTCTTCAAATACATTTCTTGGAGGATAAAGCAGTCCAAAATATGAAGATATAATGATAGCTTTCAGGAGGATAAAGCAGTCCAAAATATGAAGATATAATGATAGCTTTCAGGAGGATAAAGCAGTCCTGAGGTAATAGTATAATGATAACTTTCAGGAGGATAAAGCAGTCCTGAAGTAGTGATATGCTTTCAGGAGGATAAAGCAATCCTGAGGTAATAATATGCTTTCAAGAGGATAAAGCAGTCCTGAAGTAGTGATATGCTTTCAGGAGGATACAGCAATCCTGAGGTAATAATATGCTTTCAGGAGGATAAAGCAATCCTGAGGGAATATTATGCTTTCAGGAGGATAAAGCAATCCTGAGGTATTGATAATATGCTTTCAGGAGGATAAAGCAATCCTGAGGTATTGATAATATGCTTTCAGGAGGATAAAGCAATCCTGAGGTAATAATATGCTTTCAGGAGGATAAAGCAATCCCGAGGGATGGATAATATACTTTCAGGGGGATAAAGCAATCCTGAGGTAATAATATGCTTTCAGGAGGATAAAGCAGTCCTGAGGTAATAATATGCTTTCAGGAAGATAACAACGTCCTGAGGGAGTGATATGCTTTCAGGAGGATAACAACGTCCTGAGGAGATAATATGCTTTCAGAAAGATGAACAACGTTCTGAGGTATAAGAAGCTTTCAGGAGGATAAAGCAGTCCTGAGGGATTGATAACTTTCAGGAGGATAAAGCAATCCTGATAGTCACAAGTCTGTTTGCTGGAGAATTAACTTGAAAACAAGGTAGCATTCTATATGGTAGTATTAGTTTATGCATTATGTATGCATGTATAATATGATGCACCTAAGTAATGTATTATGTATCTATGGATATGTATGTTATGATGTAAATGATGTATGTATGATATGATGTAAATGATGTATGTATGATATGATGCTGCCGGAAACGTCTGGATATCTTCGTATAACAACTGCTGGCCAGGGAAAATAAATCCCGATTTGTTGCTAAAGAATATGAGGAATTCATTCCCGTCTTGTTTGATAATATATTATACATAACCTCCCGTATGTTGGGGATAGTAAGGTATATATAACCTCCCGTCTGCTGGGGATAGCAAGGTATATATAACCTTTCATCTTCGTTTGATAGTAGGGTATACATAACCTCCCGTCCTCGTTCGTCGTACTCTTATTGGAAAGTAAATTCCCGAATATCCGTATGAGGATAAAAGAGATGGATATAAATTTCAGGGGAGATGTGACTTTATGAAGATGGGTTTGCCCTACTGAGGGTTTGTAACTGTTTTGTAGAGATGAACCGGCGAAGCTTCGTTGAAATCCTTCCCTCGTTCGTCCTTAGTAAATATTATTACTGCATTTTCATGCATTTCTGGTAAACATCAATCATATTAAGCATATATGCATTTCTGGTAAATATCAATCATATTCAAAAGCATAGTACATTCAAACACAACCAATGGACGTTTCGCTTATGTAAATAGGGTAAAAGTAAATCTGGATTCAAAAATGGAATTTTATTTATATCAAAGAGTGACCCATACATGGGTAGGTTTGTACAAGGAGACATAAACCCTAGTAAGAGGATTTTGTCATAAAGTTTTTACAAAACAAGGAGAATCAACTATGTGGGAAATAATCCTATTGAGTTTCAATTCTACTATTGCCATTATCTTCAAGTATCTCATCTTCTGCTGTTGAGACGGAAACGATTGAATTGAGCTTTATCTGTTCGAGCTTGAGTAAGTAGTACAACTGGTTGCAGTTTCATGGGTGATCCAAACGAGACATAGTCATACGCTTTAATCCCTAACTTTTGCCTGGATTGCCCTTTCAGGTTTTCAATCCATCGGGATACCCTTTTTTGCCCAAGCCGCCTTTTCAGGTTTTTGACTTGCCGGGTGTACATCTTTTTATATATATCCATAATTTTTGCCCAAACCCTTTTGGTTTGCCAGGATGCCCTTATTTTTGCCTAGGCATGTCAACCTAGCAGGTCTCTTTTTATGCGTAGTATTTTTTAACTATGTCTGCGTTTACAGGTTGTGGGAAGTCTTCACCATCCATAGTAGTAAGTATCATGGCACCTCCTGAGAACACTGTCTTGACTACAAATGGTCCTTCATATGTTGGAGTCCACTTGCCCCTAGGATCACCCTGTGGTAATATGATACGCTTGATTACCAAGTCACCAGCCTGATATACCTTTGGCTTAACCTTCTTATTAAAAGCCTTGATCATCCGTTTCTGGTACATCTGGCCATGACAAACTGCTGCTAACCTCTTCTCATCAATCAAATTTATCTGGTCGAATCGAGTCTGAATCCACTCATCTTCATCCAAGCCTGCATCCTTCATAATTCTTAAGGAGGGAATCTGAACTTTAATGGGCAGAACTGCTTCCATACCATAGACCAAGGAGAATGGGGTTGCCCCTGTTGAAGTACGCATTGTGGTACGATAACCATGAAGAGCAAATGGTAACATCTCATGCCAATCCTTGTAAGTAACAGTCATCTTCTGTACAATCTTCTTAATATTCTTATTAGCAGCTTCAACTGCCCCATTCATCTTTGGACGATACGGAGAAGAGTTGTGATGCTTAATCTTGAACTGCGTGCAGAGATCAGTAATCATAGTGTTGTTCAGATTAGAGCCATTGTCAGTAATAATCCTTTCAGGGATGCCATACCTACATATGAGATTATTCTTAATGAATCGAGCCACAACATTCTTAGTAACAGATGCAAATGAAGCTGCCTCCACCCACTTCGTGAAGTAATCAATAGCAACCAGGATGAAACGATGCCCATTAGAAGCAGTAGGTTTGATTTCACCAATCATATCAATGCCCCACATGGCAAAAGGCCAAGGAGCAGTCAACACATTCAATGGTGATGGAGGTATGTGTACTTTATCAGCATAAATTTGGCACTTGTGGCATGTTCTGGAGTGTTGATAGCAATCAGCTTCCATAGTAGACCAATAGTAACCTGCTCTCAATATCTTCTTTGCCATAGTATGACCACTAGAATGAGTGCCAAAGATCCCATCATGCATATCTTCCATAATCTCTGTTGCTTCTTTCTTATCCACACAACGAAGCATAGTTGAATCGTGATTGCGCTTGTACAGGATGCCATTACTCAAAAAGAACTTAGCAGAAAACCTTCTCAGAAACTTCCTATCTTTGACAGATGCCCCTTCGGGGAACTCCTGAGCTTCAAGATATCTTTTCACTTCATAAAACCAAGGTTTCTCCTCTGTCCCTTCAGTGTCAATCTCATTGCAGTATGCAGGCTTCTCAAATCTATCAATAGTAATCTTGGGAGCTTCATCATCCCAACTGATCTCAAACATGGATGCCATGGTAGCTAATGCATCTGCCAACTGATTCTCTCTCCGTGGAATATGTCCAAAGGTAATTTCTTTAAAATGTGGGATCAAGGACAACACATGCTCTCTGTAAGGAATGAGATTATCATGCTTGGTATCCCAATCTCCTTTAATCTGACTTACTACCAGAGCTGAATCTCCATATACATCAAGGAACTGAATCTTCATATCAATAGCAGCTTTAATACCCAGGATACATGCCTCATACTCAGCCATGTTATTGGTACAATAGAAACAAAGTCTGGCAGTAATCGGGGTATGACAACCTTCAGGGGAACTAATCACAACACCAACACCATTACCAAGTGCATTAGAGGCACCATCAAAAACCATAGTCCATCGAGATCCTTGTTCAGGTCCGTCATATTGTCCAGGTTCTTTGGTAATAATCATAATGTCTTCATCAGGGAATTCAAAACTCATTGACTGATAATCATCCACTGCTTGATGAGCCAAATGATCAGCAACAACACTTCCCTTAATGGCCTTCTGAGTAGTATATTGTATGTCATATTCTGTCAATATCATTTGCCATCTTGCAATTCTTCCGGAGAGAGCAGGTTTCTCAAATATATACTTGATTGGATCCATCTTCGAAATCAACAAGGTAGTATGGGTCAACATCTAGCAGATATCTCTTGATTTCATCAAAGGCAGTCTGGCACTCATCATTCCATTCTATCACCTGATATTTCTTCAACAACTTGAAGATTGGCTCACAGATGGTAGTTAACTGGGAAATAAATCTTGCAATGTAATTCAAACGTCCCAAGAAACCTCTAACCTCCTTCTCAGTACGGGGAGCTGGCATCTCTCGTATAGCTTTCACTTTTGCAGGATCCACTTCAATACCTTTTCCACTGACAATGAAACCCAGGAGCTTACCAGACCTAACTCCAAAAGTAAACTTGTTTGGGTTCAATCTCAACTTGTATTTCTTCAACCTCTCAAACAACTTATGCAGATGATCAAGATGTTGCTCTTCATTCTGGGACCTGGCTATCATATCATCCACATATACCTCTATCTCATGATGAATCATATCATGAAACAAAGCCACCATAGCACGCTGATATGTTGCCCCTGCATTCTTCAAACCAAATGGCATCACCTTATAACAAAAAGTGCCCCACTGTGTAACAAAGGTTGTCTTCTCCATATCTTCAGGTGCCATCTTGATTTGATTGTAACCAGAGAAACCATCCATAAAAGAGAATACCTTATGCTGAGCAGTGTTGTCTACCGGAACATCAATATGAGGAAGTGGAAAGTCATCTTTAGGGTTGGCCTTGTTCAAATCTCTGTAGTCCACACACATACGTACCTTACCATCTTTCTTAGGTACCGGCACCACATTTGCAACCCACTGAGGATAAGAAGTCACTGCTAAGAACCCTGCATTGAACTGTTTCATTACCTCTGCTTTGATCTTTTCTGACATTTCAGGATGCATGCGACGAACCTTCTGCTTCTTTGGACGACAATCTTCTTTCATTGGTAAACGGTGAACCACAATGTCTGTATCCAACCCTGGCATATCTTCATAAGACCAAGCAAAGATCTCCACATAATCACGTAACATCTGGATCAACCTGCTCTTGACACTATCCTCTAAATCAGCCCCTATCTTGACCTCTTTCCTGTTTTCTTCAGTTCCCAGATTCACAACTTCGACTGGCTCTTCATGTGGTTGTATAGCTTTCTCTTCTTGTTGTAACAACCTAGCAAGCTCTACTGGTACTTCACAATCGTCCTCATTTCCGTCTTCAGTTTGATAGATCGGATTCTCGAAATTATAATTGGCAATAGTAGAATTGTTATCAACAGGATCCAGAGTGGATGAGGATCTGCATTTTAGTGATGTGGATGTGTGTAAGAACACATAGCTGATAAAGCAAAAATAAAAGAAAAGAAAGACAAGGAACACAATATTTACTAAAACGAAACTTCCACTGATTTTTATTGAATGAAGTATGCAAATGAAATGACATCCCGTAACAAGCACACCATTGTGCCCCGGGCAAGGCACAAGGCTTAAGAGTTCAATTGTTCAAAAAATTACAAACTTAAAAAGCAACAACACAGTAATAGTATTTACTCCTGACTAAAGGAGATAGGAATAACATCTTCAGCTTTCCAATTATTGAGTCCAGCACCCACAGTAGGAAAAATCCAAGCATCCAGGTTGTAGTCTTCATCATAGTCTCCCACAGCATTGATCTGATCTTTCATAACCCCTTGATTGGTGATACGAACAGCACGAGCACGACGAACAGCCTTCTGGGACTCTGCAGTGAAACCCAAACCAAATTTGTCAGACTTGTATGGGATATCAGGAAGCTGACCCCAAATAGTACAACCACCTTCATCCACCACAGCTCTAGCATCGTTGAGGGAGGCCATTGCCATTGTTGGAGGTACTCTGGTGACCACAAGAACTTTCTTGGCAACCGGAGGAGCTACATAATCATTAACAATCCAAGGAACCACTTCAAATGTCTGACACGGAGTTTCAACATATTCACCTTCCATTTCCAGATACTTGAAAGTGTTTACATGGCTAACAAAATATTCTTCCTCTCCATAGACAGTAACAACCTTCCCTTCCACCGGATATCTCAGCTTCTGATGTAATGTAGAGGTTACAGCACCGGCCCCATGGATCCAGGGACGACCAAGCAGACAAGAGTACGAAGGACGAATATCCATCACATAAAATGTAGCATTAAAAACCTGAGACCCAACTTTGATTGGGAGATCAATTTCTCCATGCACCACTCTTCTAGAACCATCAAAAGCCTTCACCACTATACTACTGGGCTTCAGCACAGCATCTTCAGGACTCAGCTTGTTCAGGACTTCCTTGGGCAACACATTCAGAGAGGAACCATTGTCTATCAATACATGTGACAGGGTAGTGCCCCTGCATTCCATTGAGATATGCAGAGCCCTGTTATGATTCCTCTTGGCAGGAGTCAAATCAGCATCAGAAAATCCTAACCCATTATCATAGGTCAGGTGGGCAACACAATTCTCAAACTGGTCAACAGAAATTGCATTGGGTACATGAGCAGTCTTCAGAAACTTGATCAGAGCTTTTGCATGAGCTTCAGAACATAACAACAAGGACAGCATAAAAATCTTAGAGGGAGTATGCCCCAACTGATCAACAATGTCATAATCACTCTTGCGAATGATTTTCAATACTTCTTCCATCTGCTTAGAGAGATCATCAGCAGCTGGCACATCAGTAGGTACTGGTTCAATAACAGGACCTTTGCCCCGAGCATCAGTGGTGGAAGTGGCAGCAGGAGTAACTGTATTCTTGGAAGTAACTGGAGGAGAGAAGACTCTTCCACTTCGTGTGATCTTACTAGATCCAGCAATATTATCAACATCAACAGGCATATCAGCTAAGGGTTCCTGCTTAACACCATGGATGTAAACATCAGATCCATAATGCCAAGGCACAGCTTTATCAGACGTATACGGAATAGGACCAGGAGTGGTAATGACCATAGGAGCCACTCTAGCTTCAGCAACAATCTTCACAGGCCCTTCAGCAGTAATCTTAATTGGACCCTTATGAGTAATTTTAATAGGTCCCTTTGAAGTGATCTTTACCGGTACTTTATCAACCATGTCAACCTCTTCAATCTTCCTACCTTGAGTAATATGATCCACCATACTTTCTACAGACGATGGAGTCCTCTCAAACACTATAGTATACTTATCCATGAGACGCTGAATTCCATCTCTCAATCTCCAACAACTATCCGGCTTATAGGTACAATACAAACAATCATCACGACAACCTGGAAAGAACCCAGCTTGCACTAACTTCTTCTTGATAACAGACAATGGTGTGGTCAACTCCGCAACTGAATAGATATGTAAATCTTCATCAATGGCATTGACAGTCTTCTCGTGATTTGGCATGGGAGCAGTGATCACATTTGGAGTACCCGGAGGGTCAAACTCAATCTCTCCAGCCTCAATCATATCTTGAATTTTGTTCTTCAAGACCCAGCAGTTATTAGTATCATGTCCCTGACAGTTTGAATGATATGCACATCGTGCATTGGGATTGTACCTGGGTGAGGTAACATTAGGATTCTGAGGAGCCTCTTTCAAAGTAATAAGTTCAGCCTTCAACAAGTGTTGCAATGCCTGAGCCATTGACATGTTGATCTTCGTGAACTGCCTTCTAGCCCTCTGTTGGTTGCCCTGTGGTTGTTCTGTTGTTGCAGGAGTTGGATTTGAAATATGAACTGCACTAACAGACTGATGCCTTCTATTACGATCAGGCTGACCATAAACAGCATTGGATTCTTTCTTCCCAGTGGGAGGCTTCTTTGCAGCACCTGATGAAGAAGTACCCACTTGGATCTTGCCACTCTTTATACCATTTTCCACTCGCTCTCCTGTCATTATCAACTCAGTGAAGCCAGATGATGAGCTTCCAATGAGATGACTGTAAAAAGGACCATTCAGTGTACACATGAACATATCAACCAATTCCCTGTCAGTTAAAGGGGGTTGAACTCTTCCAGCTAAATCTCTCCACTTCTGAGCATACTCCTTGAAACTTTCTTTGGCACCCATAGACATGCTCTGAAGTTGCATGCGAGTGGGAGCTAAGTCAGCATTGTATTGATACTGCTTATAGAAAGCTTCAGCAAGATCATTCCACTCCCTGATGTTGACACTCTCCAATTGATAATACCACTCCAACTGAGCTCCAGATAAGCTCTCTTGGAAAAAGTGGATCCACAACTTCTTATCAGCAGTGTGGGATTGAATTCTTCTGACATAAGACCTCAGATGCAGCTTGGGGCAAGAGACCCCATCATAAACAACAAAGGTAGGAACCTTGAAACCAATGGGTATGACTACCCCAGATATCAGACTCAAATCTTCAAAATCCAGCCCAGAAGACTTCTGCAACTCCATAGCATCCATTCTATCCGCCAGCATCTTGAATTTGTCTTCATTAGGCTCATGGTAGTAATTAGCCTCAGAATCAGAGTCCCCCATGGTGTTGTGGAGACTGCCTCCCTCTTTTTCAGACTCTTCAGATTCATAGTCTTCAACTGGTTCTTTGGTCTTGGCAAGACCTTTGAACCTTCTTCCCATGTTGATCAGGCCACCTGACCTTCTAGTCTTCTTAGTCTTCTTGGCCAGCAGTGTCTTCAATTCATCCTGCCCCTTGGTCAGGTTCAGGATCAGCTCTTGGAACTGTGCATTTTGTGTCTGGAGATCCTTAACTGTTTGTTCAAGAGCCATTGCTGAAATAAACAGCGAGAAGATGAGAAACCTGTGCACAATTATAAACCTGTGATGCAATGAGATGGTATGTGAATGCATATGCAATGTTTTCAAGGACCGTAAGATTTAAATTTGCTTAAACAAACAAGAAGGGAAACTTTTAGTAGTAATAAATTTGTTTTGCCTCTTGGGCTTACAGGAAATGAAATGAAATAAATACAAAAGATGGGGTTTTAAGTCTCCCATGGACGTTTCCTCTTTGTGTTGAGGTATGAGTTGAGATTCTGTTCCTCGTGAAGTTGCTTTGTTAGTTCCAGGATTCTTTCTTGGCTTGCTTTGTAATGAGCCTCGAAAGTATCCCTTTGCTCCTTCAACTGGATCCAGGATCTCTGTAAGTCTTCCATGTCAGTAGGCATGTCTGGGTGAAGGATGGTATAAGCAGTATCTCCTTCAGCAACAGGTTCCATGGTAACTGGCAGGATAGCAGGATATGGCATCCTAAGAGTCTGAGCACGAGATCGCACCCATCTGAGATAAGCCTCCATAGGAATAGTATACTTAGGCTCCAGTGTCTTGCTGTCAACCCTTTTTACTTTTCCCCATGCTCGTATGAATTTCTGACGGTAACCTTGAAGATCATTGTCGTAATCAAACACAATGCCCTGAATCAACATTTCATGTGGGCCATCACTTCGAGCGTAACCAAACTGTCGTAAAGCTAGAGAGGGGTTGTAGGTGATGCCTCCTCTTATGCCTAGAAGTGGCACATTAGGAAACTCCCCACAACGGTCAATGATAGTGATATTCTCCATAGATCTGGAGCACCAATGGATGTCTGAATGAGAGAGTGACATGATCCTCTTGGACCATCTGAACCATTGCTCATTCTTCATCACTGAGCAAGGAAGGTGAGAAATAAACCACCTAGATAGCAAAGGTATGCAGCACATCAAAGTTCCTCTTGCCCTTGTAGTACGAGTATGAAGAGAGTGCAGGATGTCCCCAAGTAATGTAGGCACTGGATTGTGACTCAGGAAGATGTTGATGGCATGAACGTCTATGAACTGATCAGGATTGGGGAACAACACTAAGCCATAAATAAACAAGGCTAAGATCTCCTCAAAAGCATCATGGCTCATAGCCTTCAAGAACACTTGAGCTTTATCCATTAATACCTTGGCAAGAATGCCTTTAACTCCGCTTCTCGTTTCTAGAACAATGTCAGACTTCTTCAGATGTAGAGTTGCAGCAATAACCTCTGTTTTAAGCTCCTTCTCCAAGCCTGTGAAGGGTCTTTGATCAAGAACAGGTATACCCAGAAGTTTAGAGAACTCCTCCATTGTAGGAACCAGCTGGTAGTCAGGGAATGTAAAGCGATGGTGCTTAGGATCAAAGAACTGAAACAACACACTCATCATGTCTTCATTGAACCCTGAGGTGACTAGATCCAATAGGTGACCATGTCTCTTGATGAACTGGGAATGATCAGACACCTGAGAAACCAACTCTTTAAGCTTAGGAGGTATGCCCACAAAGTTGATCCTGATGGTGTTTCTACAAGCAGAAGCCATGACCTGCAACAAAGAACAAAGATAAATCCCTTGGTCCTTGAAATGGTTAGGGAAAATGCTATGCTTATGATGCATGATGATGTCATGATGTTATGCTCAATCACAAACATGTGGCACACACAAACAAGTCACACCATAGCCCTAGGTTTAAAGGCTTGCATGAGGTTCAAAGGTAAGTACCCTCCCCTGAAGTTAGTTGGTTTATCCTGTCCTACAAAAGTAACCATGTTCTAAGGGATCTCAATATCATTGATCCTTCACAAGGGTGGTTGTTCAGTAGGCAACTTACTTGCCAACCAAAACCCTCCAAGTTTAAGATCTCAATGAGCGTAGCATCGAGTATCAACCTTTAATTATTCTTGGGTCATGGGTGAGTCGATTGATCGTTCTAATCAATTGTATACAGCAAATCTATAACTACTAGATAAATCTATTGGAAGTTACTCCCTTTCCATCAAGGGAAGACTTTGATGCTTTTGCGAGTTGGCCTGGGGACAAGTGCCCATTCTTTTCAAAGTGGGCAAGATCTGGGGCTGGTGGTACGGTTGATGTGGAAGATGATATTGATGGCGGTGAAGATGACATTGATGAGATGTTTGATGACTAGGGGATGTTCTGAAAAAGCTCCAAAGTGAAGTTTGAATTCTGTTTTTAATTTCAGTTTTAGAATTCTGCATTTTATAGTCCTATGTAGTAGAATTGTGGAACAAAAAAAATTATGTTTTTGGTGTACGTTTTAGCAATCATTTCGCTTTGGCGTATTTTATTTGTTGTTTTGGATTTTATGGATGTGTTCCGGTTTGGCAAGCTACAATTGGGTGTGGGCACACCAAGTTTTAGTAATGATAATTATGTTTGGTTTAAATCATGTTTTAGTGTTTAAGTAGTTTAAAAATTTTGTTTTGTGTAAATGTGTTTGTACAAAGTTTAGTTTTATCTTTGGTTTGCTCTCGATGTGTGGAAATTAAGTTGTTATTGACACAAGAATTTCTTGTAGAAACCTATTTTGCCCTTAGCTTGTAGTGATGATATGAATCTTGGCAAGAGGCACAAATAAAGTGTGAAAATTAGATTGTAGCATCTTGTTGTGAATGTGAATTGTGTACTTTTTGAAAAAAATTGTCAATGCATAAGTTTGTAAAACCATGTTCATGTGGAATCAATTAGGACTTAACCATAAATGTGAGTAGCCTTTGTTGTTCACAAATGTAGAGAGATTCAAGTAGTTGTTGTTTAACTCGAACGTTTTATGTTTAATCTTACTTATTGTTTTAATTGTAGAAACTTAGAAGTGATCAAGGCATTGTTTGAGTATTTTGAGTAGAACTGATCAGTGATTTTACTTCGTATATTTTAAATAGTTTTTGTCTGTCGTTTTCTTTGTTTCTGTTGGTTGTTGAAGCTTTTGATTATGTTTTCATCGTTGTTTTCATGTTTTTTCGAGCAAGTCTTTGTAACACGGTGGGAGAACTGACTTTAGTTATGTTGCGGATAGCAAGAGTCGCCACCGACTTTTATTTTATCCAAAGGAAAGGCATAAAAGAACAGGAAAGACCTTTTAAAAGATTTTTGGGTCCGGGGGGTAGGTTATATAAAGGGAAGGTGTTAGCACCCTTTACATCCATGGTTATCCATGGGCTCTTAGTTACTTAGCTCACTTTGAATTGTTTTTGAAAATGTGAAGTGTGTGAATAGAAATTTTCATAAGAGTTTGATAATGATCCATGTACGGATGCGTAAAAAACTTGTGTTTGAAAATTATTTGAAATTTGTGAAGTGTTTGAAAAGTTTTTAAATAGTGAGCAAATAATTATGAGGAACCTACCCTAAAGTTTAAGTCTTTCTGTTCTTGACTCCTTTAAATGGTAAGACTATCCCTATTATTAAGGAATAGGTAGTCATTACCTTGGATGTGAGGGACAAGTAAGGGTCATCTGTTTAATGAAGGCAACTATAGGGTGTACTAAGCAATTTTGGAGAGACTGTCATCATTATTCGAAAGGGACAAGATCATTACGAAGGCAACATTCGAAAAGGGACTTGATCTTTTATTGTTTAAGGGACTAGATGACTTTACTTTGAGGGACTTTTTGCTTTATACACCCTACTTGACCTTTTGATTAGGCAACAATGAGAGGTAACCCTAGAAAGTGAGATGGCGATCAAAGATCGACTTACGTGTGTGAGTGTTCAATTTTAAATATTTATCTTTTAAATTAAATGACCTAAATTAATTTTAAATAACATACATGTTTACACTCCCTATTTACTAACCATGGCATAAAATAAATAATTTAAACAATTATAAAATATTACATCCAGGAACAATTACAAAAATAATAGAGCAATTTAAAATAATAAGCAAAATAAATAAATAAATAAATAAGCAAAATAAATAAGCAATTATAATATGGTTAGTAGAAATAATAATAACAATTTAAAAATCAATAGGGTTAGTAATAATAATAATAATAAGCAAAAATATTATAATAAAAATTTCAAAGATTAATAAGAGAATATGAACAATTATATTAGTTATTATAAAATCTGAAATTATTAAATCAATTATGAACATATTATGAGAAATAAATTATAATTATTAAATTTGCAAGTTAAAAATTATTTACATGTCTAAAACAATTAATGAATATTTTCATAAAAATAAATTGAGCATTTTAATTTTTACACATATTTATGTACAAAATTTTAGATTATAAACAACTTATATATTTAATAAAAAATTAAATTAATAATAATATTAAGCAAAAATAGAAGAAAAAAGAAATTAGGGTTTTAGAAATTATTATGACTAAATTAGGGTTTGTAGAAAAAAATATATTTTTAGGGTTTTTATATATAAATATTAGGGTTTTTAATTGTTTATAAATTAATTATACAAAATTATTAATAATATACAACAAGATAAACTTTAAATAATTTCACTAATAAGGTTTAATTGAAAAAATGAATTTTAGGTTATAGAAAAAAAAAAAGAAATAGCATAAACATTTTTGTTATTTTAAATTCATTTAATTATAATATAAACAAATAAAATAGAAAAACAGAAAAAAAATGAAAAAAAGAACTTACCTGGGCTGGGATTCGAACCCAGCCCCTGAGCAATGCATCCTCCAGGACCAGCCAGCCAGCCACTGGGCTGCGCGCGCGTCAGTGATAGCAGTGCACTCCATGTGGTTTTGTTGTTATCCTGGAAAACAAGAATAAATCATGCAAAAAAAATTACCTTGGCTGGTTTCGAACCCAGGCCAGTCAGTATACCATACGCGCACCAAAACCTGCTGAACCAACGTTGCTTTCATGAAATATGATACAAATAATACATAATAAAATAAGCTCAAATTTCAAATCAACTTTTCGCGCCAAGACTGCTTCATCTTCAACCTATTACCTGCGAATTTTCCTTTGAATGTCCCTGCGAATTCTCCTGCAAATTTTTAAAACCAGAATCCTATGTATTTTTAAACATCAATCAAATCGTAATATCAATTCAAATTAAAAGCCCAGATCAATTATAGAAGTATCATAGGTCACAGCCATGTCTTTAGATTTCATTTAGATGTCCTAATTGCTCGGTTCCCGAATTGGAGCTTCAAACCCTAGCAATGGTGGATTTCGATACAGGCCATAATAATTGAATTAAATCATCCAGAAAGTTTCTAAACATCACAACAAACACAAATCCATAGTTAGTTTTCATTATTAATGCACAAATCATTCAAATCGAAAAAATTTAAAGATGAACAAGATGCATTCGGGTTGTGTGTATGAGCATGGATTGGATGCATTTAAGAGTTGGTTTCGACTCAATGAAGATCCAGGAACCTTCTTGTGTCCTCAAAATACTTTAAAACCTCTTGAATTAGTGAAACCGAAAATTGAATTTGGATGGTTTTTTGTGAAGTTTGAACAATGTGCAAGAGGCTGGGAATTCGTGTCTTTGTGTTAGGATTCAATCATGTACTTATAGAGCATTGCATTAGGTCAGAAAAATTGGATACTTGTGTGGAAGATTTGATCCAAAAGGATTCAAAAAGATAAGCTTTGAAATTTCAATATTTTTGCATCCACACTTTCTATTTCAAGCCAATCAATGTGATCTTCTTTCCACTTCAATACCAATCACTTTTATGATTTTCTAGAAGCTCAATCATATTTAAATCTTTGACTTTTATATTTTATTTTAATTTAAAATGATTTTTAATGAATTAAATCAAAATAAATAAAAATAAAATGATAAAAAATCTGATTTTTGTTGACTTGGGTCGTGCATGAGGTTATAGTATGGATTGGGTCATCATATGGCAAGCCCATTTGGAAGAAATTGGTTTTAGACCTCCATTTTCTTCATAAACCAACCAAAACTTTCCCAACTTTGCAAGGGCACATATCCTTCAATTTTAATGGTATGAGGGTGTTCTTGGACATTTTGGAAAGCTTGAAGAGTCCTCTAACCAACCCCACTGGTTTCATGTCCATATCATCTACCATTCTCAAGTTATGCTCTTTTGAAGTTGTTGACTTTTTGTTGACTTTCAAAAGGACCTATAATGTCTTAGCTCATACCTTCCAAATGAAGCATTTTTGGGCTTGGCTTGTGAGACACAAAGTTGTAGAGAATTCAATTTCCTTCAAAATGAGATTTGGATGGAGACTTGGTGATGAAGCATGTGAAAGTTATGGTTGGTCAAAGTTCAGTTGACTTTTACTGAGGAAACCCTAATTTAGAAACTCCTGATTCTTGATGATCTGAAATCTCCTTGATGAATCATGATCAACCCTTGATCAAATGATGAATTTTACTTCATATACTTGATGTTGGCAAAAAATCATGAAGTTTGACTTTGGTTTGACCACAGTTGACCTCAGTTTGACTTTTTAACTGCTTTGACTGATTTTGACTTATCTGATCATCTGACTGAGCAAACTTTTGAGAAAAGTCTTGAAACTTGTCATGGGGGTTCTTAAACACATATAAGATGTTATGAAGCTCACTTGAATTCTTGGAAGTTCATTTAGCCTGATTAAAGTCAAAACCCTAGTTTTGGATGCACTACTTAGGAGGTGCATTGTCTAAGGGAATTGTCAACTCTTCTGACCAATTGTGAACTTTGTGAACCTTGTAAACCATCATAAAATGTCTTGTGAACCTCATGGGAGGTATTGTGAACCTTGTGAACCTCATAAAGTGACTTGTAGACTTCATGAACCTCATGAAAGGTCTTGTAAGCATTGTGAATCTTGTGAACCTTGTGAACCTCATAAAGTGACTTGTAGACTTTATGAACCTCATGAAAGGTCTTGTAAGCATTGTGAATCTTGTGAACCTTGTGAACCTCATAAAGTGACTTGTAGACTTTATGAACCTCATGAAAGGTCTTGTAAGCATTGTGAATCTTGTGAACCTTGTGAACCTTCTTAGCACACAAAGTCTTGTATTGTGAGGGCAAATTTTGGGGTGCAACAGTCTTGTATTAATGTTTTTATTATTTTGTATCATTGGTGTCGTTGATTTGGTTGTTTTATGTTGTGTTTTCAGGTACACGGGAAACCATTGATTGGACACGCGCAGAACGGGCGTTCAAGGTGTGAAACTGAGATTTTAGCGAAGATTCAGAAGCCTGACACGGGTGCCCGTGTCACCTGACACGGCCCGTGTCAGGAAGCCTGGGATGGAGAATGAAGAAAGAAGAGGAAAATCCAAGTCAGTAGCCTGACATGGCCGCCCGTGTCACACAACATGACCTGTGTCAGGTCTTATGGAGGGATGCATCCAGATTTGAAAAGTCAGTAGCCTAACATGGCCCCTCATGTCATGGGACACGCCCCCCCCCCCCCCTGTGTCAGGAAGCCTGGGATGGAGAATAAAGAAAGAAGAGGAAAATCTAAGTCAGTAGCCTGACACGGCCGCCCGTGTCACACGACACGGCCTGTGTCAGGTCTTATGAAGGGATGCATCCAGATTTGAAAAGTCAGTAGCCTAACACGGCCCCTCGTGTCATGGGACACCCCCTCATGTCAGGGCTCCTGAAGGAGACATTTTATTATTTTATTTTATTCCTTAGTGACCTCCGGGGGTATTTTGGGATTTTCGCTTAGCCGTTTGCGGTCTGATACATTAGGCTGATTGTGTGAAGGGAAAAATACTTTTGATTTTACGCTTAATTTTCTAGAAATTGTACGCACGAGTTTTGGGAGAAAGGAGATCTTGGAACGACGGAAGCCATTGAAGATCATCTAAAACCTATTACAAGTGTAATGTCTTTTCCTTGTTTTTATAATTTTGTTATTGTTATCATAAACATGAGAGGCTAAACCCCCCAATGCTAGGGGGTGTCCCTGATTTCCTTTGTAATGACATTGAACCTTTTGTTATATTAATTTCACTTCATTTTCATAATCTCTATGTTGTTTGATCGTTCGTAATGCAAAACCCAATTTGGAAAGTAAGGTTTTCGATCTAATGTTTACCGTAGGTAGGAATACCCTTGTTAACGCCTTTTCCAAACAACATTATTTTATTAGACATCGCCAAGGAATTGGGATGCCATAATTTAACCGTAAAACTTTTGGTATTCTAAAAGCTTGGTATTCTTTTTATACAACCAATAAATTGGGGTATATAGGGGATACCAAAGGGTTTTCCTTAAAGAAATTTTTTAAAACTAATATTGAAAGGCGGTAATGATTTAGCCTTTTGGTGAAATTGCTAATAATATTATTTGTCATTATAAGGATTTTCATACACCTTCCCTAGTGTTATTCTCATATTTGTAATAACAAATTATTTTATTAAGTCCTTTTATTTTGTCCTTGGTAATTTCAAAAGTCAATTTGAAAACAATCTATAAACCTTTTGTTTAGCTGAATTATATAAAACGTATTTATTCTTGCGCAGTCCTCAAGATACTGACACTGGGGTAAACCCATTTTATTACTACAATCGATAAAATAATGCACTTTTTATTTTACCGATCAAGAACCACCTATCCAAAAATACTTCAAGTTACCTTGTGAGTGTGTGCGCATTTGAAAACTCTTTTGAGCCTAAAAAGATTTTGTGTGTATGAAACATGAACCCGAACTTTAGCCATTTTGATGATCATTTTAAGCTTAGTGTATAGCATTGTTGAAGTTGGAGAGAATGGTTCAATTTTGAAAAGAAAAAAAGAAATAGGTGAGACAATGCATTCTATAAAAAGAAATCGAAAACAAAGAAAAAGAAAACAAAGAAAAATCAAAAGAAAAAGAAAGATCAAAAGAAAAAGAATCAAAGCAATAAGAGAATGCATTGTGAAAGTAAGAACCAAAAGTTTGAACAAGAATGGTTGTGTTGAAAAGAAAAATGATCTTCATGAGTTACCCCTTTCTTGATTCAATGGTCGTGTGTGTATGTCCCTTGTTTTTAGCCCTGATAAAGTTACAACCGGTAAAAGTCCTTAAGTGATCTTTGTTTCCATTATTTTCTATGACTTGTGAGATGAATGCATAACTTGTTTGGGTGTGGCACAATTACTTGTGAGTGTGTTTTGTCTCGTGTAAATAATTGTGTGCATAATGTGTTTGAATGTATTAGGTGATTCAATTTGAGCATGAGGGTACATGGTGTTGCATTGTGTAGTTTTTCAATTAGATCTTTATTCATATTCATGTTTGAATGCTATGTGGTGTTTATTAATACTTTGTGCATGTTAATTGTCAAGTTTGAACCATTTGTGGTATTCGTTTGTTTGGTTTTTGAAAGCTTTTCATGAGAATTTTAAAAAAATTATTTGATTGAGGGCAAACAAAGATGCAAGGTGGTGAGAGTTTGTTAGGTGTCAAGAAATATTTATTTTTCTATGTGAAATTGATGCCTTGAAGCTCTTTTAATTGCTTTAATCAGGAAACGACTTATTATTTAAGCAATTCTTGCATCAATGTGAATTTAGGTATTTTGATGTGTTTGTGTATTTTTATAGCAATTTACGGTAAAAGATGGCAGCTCGAATTGGAAGAAACTCGAATAATAAAAATAGCTCGTGTGTCTACATCTAAGGCATGCTTCGCCCGACACTGGAGCGGTGCAGGAAGGTTGCTTCGCCCGACGAAGCAGCGGCGCAAGGAATAGAAATTTTCAATTTCAATTCTAGTAGCTAAGAATTTTGTCCGTCGTTATGTCACCCAGCGAAAAGAAGACTCCCCAGTGGAAGGATACTTCGCCCGACAAAGGAAGATAATTATGAAGGGGTCAGCTGGCACTATAGGTGGCACGTGGGCTCATTTATGGGTTTCGCCCACCGAAATTACCTAGGAAGATTATGTATTTAGGGTTATTTTTAGATATTTTGAGGATAACACTTTTTCCTTGGATCCTTTGTAACCTAAAACCACTTATTTGGAGAGAAAAACTTCATCCTTTATTATTTTTCTTAGATTTCAAAGCTTTTATGCTTCAATCCTTGAATCTTTGAAGATTAATGCTCAAAAAGCTTTGTTGCTTACTTGTCAAGCAAGCTACCATGTCAATGGGTAGCTAAACACCTTTTGTGTCAAGATTAGAGGTAGATAATCCTTTCTTTTGTATGTATTGATCTTGATTTAAGCTTGTGAACATGTTGATGATAAATATATGATGAAAACTTTGTTTTGTATGGTTTATACTTTTTTTTGGTTCATGATTGATAAATATCACACTTTAATGTTACCAATTTAATAGTTAGAGTAAGAGATCATTTAAGGATCAAAGTGGTAAATCTCACAACTTGTATTAGAGATAACCATGTTGAGAGAATATGTTATTGTATTTATGGTTAAACATATTCACACGCTATATCGAGTAAATATGTATGAAACGGATTATCGAACCCTAATCTTGGCTTGTTTTTATAAATCTTTCAAAACCGATCCATTTTACCGTTTAACTTAACTTTTTATGAAAACTGTTACGAATCAACCAAAAAATTTTGAAATCCTAAAGATTAACAATTTTAGATTGTAGAACGGTGGTAATATCACAACAATCCTGGTGGAATCGATAACTAAAACCCGCACTATACTGCTTTCAATAAGCATTCATTCGCCTTCGGGATGAAGAAGTGTCCTCGGCCTGTGATGTTGACCGATGTACATCTATCGCGGTCTGTGATAAAGACGGTGCATCTGGATGGGTCTTCTCCTTCCGGACAAAGGCACGTTGGGTAAGTTTCCCATGAATTCGTCTGGATGTAGGTATGTCATAATTTGAATCTGAGTCAGTTATATAGTCTGCATATAACCAATAAATTAAAATTACATACAACAAAAATAAAATAAAATAAAATAAAATACAGTTTTTTGTTTCCGTAAATGCATCCACATAAGGATTTGTGCACTTGCATTTACGGAAGCACCTAGAATTTAGAAAGTCTGGATTGTTCCGCAAGTGCATCTGTGGAACATCTTATCGTTAATTTGTTTTGCAGATGCACTTGCGGATCATTCTGCAACTTCAAACTTACAGGGACGACGCCATTAACGTACCAAGAAGAAAAATCAACATTTTTAACCCTGGTCGTTCATTTAATCCATCAAACAATACTTACATTGTCTCTAAACTATGTTTATAAACTTATCTAATGATTTCTACAACTAAATAGCCATTCCAAATCGATTACGGAGAAAATTAAAAAAAACTCGAAAACTTACCGATTGAAATGAGCTACAATTGATTAGGAGTTTGTTGATTGTTGTAGATGATCCTCTGTGTCAAACTCGAGTGAAAGCGGTGTGTTTTGGTGGAAGTGATTTTTTTGAAGTTGAGAGAAATTGAGAGAGTGTTCGAAGAGGAAGATGAAAAGTAAAAATGAGGGAGGATAAGGGTCTGGCGCGAAGTATATCAAAATATATTCTGGAGATACATAACAAGAAACTTTTCGCTGATATATCTCCAGAACAAACCAAAGTTAAGCAAAAAAATGGTGCATCTGGAGATACATCAGTGGAAGCAGGAGGGCAAAATTGGAAATGCGCATGGTGCGTGGGATACCAAAGAGGTGGGGTAAGAAGTTCTCATATATTTGTCGAAGAGCACTTCAATACTCTATTTTACCATGCTTGCATTAATTTCAATAGAAGGTTGGTGTTGGGTAACTTGTGTTTCAACTCATTTGTAATTGAGGAATTTTAAAGAGAATTAAAGACAATTGAGATATATTGTCAGGGCCGGCCCAACCCGCTTAGAGTCCTAAAGAAATTTTAAAAAAAAGGCATTCAAAATAAATAAATAAAATAAAATTTTATTATATTTGACAAGAGTTGAATCAAAGACCTAAAAGATACGGGGCATCTCTTCTAACAACTCAACAATGAGATTTTATGTAAGAAATATGTCATTTGAAATATTTATGACCAAATTAAAAAAATTTGAGGCATTTTTATAGCCTAAAATTTTGAGGTCTAAAATCCTTGTTTGGGTCTCCTTACCCTTGGGTCAGCCTTGAATATTGTTAGAATAAAGGATGAATTTTTTAAAAAGGAGGGATTTTTTAAAAATTACCAGTGAAGCCTAAAATTAACTAACAAAGTTAATTGTGCCATGTGTTGCATGTTATAAGTGCACCACTTTCAAACTTTCACCAACAATCATATTTGAAATTGACGATTATATTCTAATACTCTTCATAATTCTGATTATTTGAGTTCTCATTTACAATAATCATTTAAGACCTTCAAATCATGCATGTTTCAAAGGTTTTGTCATGATATATGCCAATTGCAGCTCAATTTTTCAATACTCAATTCTCTATCTCTCTTTAACAACTTGGACCCTAAGAAAATGGTATCGTTATTCTTTGTGCTTGCTACTACCATGGATCATAAGATGGTTTTCCTAATCAATTGATAATTGATTATCCACTAGTAACATAATTTACATACAGTTGTTTACATTCAACTCTTCCAGTAGCATCTCCAACCAAATTGCATGACATGCAATATAGGAGCTTGCAACATATTTTGACTCACATGAAGACAAAGTCAATACGCATTACTTCTTTGAGCTCTATGATATTGGTGTTGGTCCATTCTTATTTTTTTGTTTGGCATGAGTATTCCATTGTTTGTTGTACCTCTAATGTAGCTTAGGAATATCTTTGTTGCAAGTAGGTGACATCACATTAGTTCTTCCATAAATCTTCTTACCAGCTCCATACTATGATTAACATTGTGTCTTATGTTGCAAAGATACCTTAAAATAGGTAATGATATGTTGTATAATATGTGGGTAGAACCTTCACACTCTTGCATTGGATTACTCTAATCTCTTAGCTAGTTCCATGTTTTACTTTCATCAAATTCCACATTGGTGAGAACAACTTGTAGGCAATTGTGGAATGGTAACCACCAAAGATCATGGCTTGGCCTCTATCACCAAGCTTCCTTCTAAGTTTCTCAAGTACTTGTCTGTAACACTTGGTTTCAGTCTATACCAAGTTTCATAAGGTGTTTTATATTTCAACTTCTTTGTTGGACATTTATTTATGATGTAGGAACAATGAAATTAACCTCATCCCAAAAATGGTTTGGCGTTTGCTTTACTGTGAACAAGTTTCTTGCCATGTTCAAAATAATTTTATTCTTTCTCTTGACACTTCCATCACTCTTATGTGGGTAGGTGTTATGAATTCATGTTTCACTCCTTTTTCTTCATAAAACTTAGCAAATTCAGTTGAAGTGTACTCACTTACCAAATATTAGTTTTGTCTTGAGCCAATTTTGTATCAGACGTCAAAATAACCACTTCTGAGCCACTGCTTCTAGCATAGGAAAATTGTGGCATACCCTTATCATTTATATTAGATTCTTTGTTGAAGTAACAACCCCTAGAATAATTTATAAATGTTTTACAACAATAACATTTACTTCCATCATCTCCACCTTCTTATTGAATTTTTTATTGTGTGGAGCACCATTCTTGCTTGTCTCACTCCTACTTGTTGAGTTCTTGCTTACAACATCGCTATCATTCCACTTCTTCTTAAACCTTTCTCTGCTTTTGTTGTTGCTTGATGAGTATTCTTTCATTTTATTGAAGAATTTATCCTGCAAAGCTTGTTCAAACACCTTATCTAAATTTATCTATTTATTCCTTAATTCATGAGTTTCTAGAAATACCTGCAATTACTTGAGCTTCATTTCAAATAAATACTTAGGATTTTAAATGGCCACAACAATGTGATCAAACTTGGTTGGAAAAACTCTTATAGCCTTCTCCACTTTCTAAAGTTCAATATATTATTTCCACACAAATTCATTTGATTGGTCAAAACCATCAATCTTGAGAAGAACTCTGCAATTGCTTCATTGTCATTCATCTGCATATTCTCATATTGTTTCCTAAAGAATCACATCTTGAATTTTTTTAACTCATCATCTATGTGGATCTACGTGCTTGCAAGTATTTTCAAAATGATCCAAGGTGGTATGCTGATGGATAGTAAAACTGCAAGTCAATTGAGTAATTGTTTTGTTTTGATGATGACAACACTTAATATCAAACAATATCCAGTGAAGTTTTTATATGTTGAAGATAGTTCAAGCGGTCGAAGATGCTTAAAATGGTTGGTTATGTTATCCTCTTTAATATGTTCTTGAAGATTAAGTCATCTCTTTGAATTCAACAATGTGATCATACAACATTCAAATGAAGACTTCTATTTTAAGGTTCGTCAATCGCTTAACATCTCAACTATCAGGTAACGGTAATCAACATGAAGATATATCAAGTTTGATTAATAAAATTCAAAGTTCTTGTATGATACTAAACTCAATGATAATAATGCCAAAACTTAACGCTTCAGAGTTGTGAAAGAGAGAAGGTGTGAAACTTCACATGGTCGTGTCCGTGTGAGTGACTAGTGTCTTGTAAAGATACAAGAGTATTTATGAAAATATTATGGAAAAATCACACACACTAAGCCTTTGATAAGCTTCTCTTTTTTTTTAAACTACCTAAAAACATTTTTAAGACCTAGCCAACTAATTAGGGGAGTGTTTTATTGATTGTAAAACTTTTTCCAATTGAATAATTGATTTGAACTAATAACATAATCAATTATTTTCACTAATTTAAGTTTAAAATCAATTGGGAAAATCTCTTAATGATTGGCAACGGTTAAATATCAAAACATTTCATTTGTGGCTTAAAAATCGATTATGACATTGATTATTTGAGGTCAATAATCAATTAAGTTAAACCACAATTTGACTTATAAATAGAGAGTTTCTCTATCACTCTTTTACATTCAAAAAATTAGCTTTGATCTCAATTTTATTTCTCTCATCATTTTCGCTAAATCTCATTTTTCTCATACATATTTAGCCATAGTGCTTCGAGAGTATTCTTAAGTTTAAGTGAGGATCTTTGTTCTGCGTGAGGGCTTAATTGCAATTTACCAAGAGTGTATTATCTCTTGAGTAAATATTTTCTTCTATAATAAGTTATTTTTTACTGTGTGCTCAACCAGTTGAAAGCTCTTGTTTGGTTTAAGGTATAGTCTTAGGAAGTCTTTGTTTGGTTCATGAGTTTCATCAAGAAGAAAAAATCTTTTTTGGTTTGTGAAGATCAACCATTTAAATATCCATAACGGTTCTTGAGCTCAGTCCGATTGTAGCCTTTATTGGTTCAAGATTAACATATGTAAAATCTCGCTTGATTCCTGAGTTTAGTTTGGTAAAAGCTTAGTACAAGATTAACCCATGTAAAATCTTAACTCAATTTGTGGTAAACTTGTACAAATCATCGGTTCGGTTTGAAGGATAGTCAACTCAAAACTTCATCTTGGTTTGAGATCATTCCGTAGTAAATCTATGTTTAGTTTGGAAGATAATCACTCTAAGCCTTGTTCATTATTTGGTTGGAAGTTAGTTTTAAAACTTCATTTCCTTGTATAAGGAGATTTGTGGACATATCCTTCTAAAAACTCTCAAGTGTATTGGATACTCTCAAGAAAAATTATTGGGGACATGAGTAGGTAAATTTAGGTCAATCTTGTATAAATATATGGTATTTTTTTCTATCACTTATCTCTTTATTTTATTTTATAAACTCTAGTTTTCCATATGATTTTTTTAACAAAAGTTTTTCAAACTATCACAATTAAACTCTCTCTCTCTCTCTCTCTCTCTCTCTCTCTCTCACACACACACACACATGTACGCAATCATATGTTCAAAATGTTACATTAGAGCGTAGCTCATGTTTAAAGATTAATCATCTTATGAGAAAGATGACTTCCAACACTTCTTTTAACTAGAGGATTTTCCTAAACACACCTCCCCTGTTAATTGTGATAGGTTTGAATTATGGAAAGTTAAAATTTAAATTTTCATTCAAAGTATTAATCTCGAATTGTGGGAAACAATAATCAATCAAATTATCCCTATTCAGTATGTTAATTGTGAAGTAGTAGATAAACTTAATTTCCTAAGGATAAAAGAAGAGAAGAGAAATTTTGAATTTGATTGTAAAGATAAAAACATTTTGGCTATGTCTTTAAGTAAAAATCATTTTCTTTATGTCCTTAAATGTAATGTTAGCAAGGTAATATGCTACGGTCTTGGTCTTTAAATGATATATGGAGTCTTTCCAAATATAAAACAAGAAGGAATGAATATATGAGAGGGAGAAGTGTTCAACCATTATAAATCTTGGAAGCCATGTTAGAATATTATTCGCTAAAAAGTAAGTAAGAGTAAACAATTGAAACCTCGAGAGATTGAAACGTTCTCAATTTTCAGGAAAACTCTAAGAAAGAGGAAATCATTGAAAAACTTTCAAGAAAACTCTAAGAAAGAGAAAATCATCAAAAAATACAACGAGTTAGGTTCAACTATTGAAAGAATAAGCAATGTACACAATGAACCTACCGAAGAAGATGAAGAAGTTTCATCCAATAGAATTTTTAAAAGAATAAAGAAAGAAGACTCAACAAGCAATCATTTTAGAGACTTAACATAAATGAGAAATAAAGATGAAGAAGTTTCATCCAATAGAATTTTGAGAAATAAAGATGAAGAAGTTTCACCCAATAGAATTTTCAAAATAATAAAGAAAAAAGACTCAACAAGCAATAACTTCAGAGACATAACATCAATGAGAGACTTATAGAATCTACTTCTGGTAGAATCTTCAGCAATAATTTTAGAGACTTAACATCAATGAGAAATAAAGATGAAGAAGTTTCATCCAATAGAATTTTCAAAATAATAAAGAAAGAAGACTCAACAAGCAATGACTTCAGAGACTTAACATCAAGGAGAGACTTAAAGAATCTACTTCTTAAAGAATCTACTTCTGATAGAATCTTCAAAGATCCTTCATCCAATGAAAAAGATAAACACGTTTTCTTAAAGGTCTCAGTTGAAGGAGACATTTGTGAAATAGTTTTTTAGATTCATTGAAGAATTAATATATCTAAATGATAAGAAGTTCTAATACATTGATTTATCTATAAAATAATTTTTTTCTTATATTAAAAACCAGAAGGAGTGTTCAATAGCCGTAGACAATTTCTCTAAAGGAATCTTGTCATCACTGAAGATTGTCATGCTGATATTAGGATCTAATTTACTTCAAAACCAAGATTCCATCATTGATAGAAAGATTATATAACTTTTGTGTATCAAGACAAAAAAAAAAGGATGTTTGCCGTATATACTGTGTGGCTGAATTAACTTTTTTTAGTTGGTAAATATCTTCAAACTTAACTCATTTGTATACTAGAATGAAAATGAAAAAGTTTTCGAACACTTTGTTCGTAGTTATTAGTCATCGGTATAATTGACAAAACTTAATTCACCTGAAAAATAAAAGTTACACTACTAAATCCAACATCCTTACTAGTCCTATTTGAAAAATTACTCATTAGCACATTGCACAACAAAAATAACAGATGCAGCAAGTATTTCTGCAGGGACAAGGACCTGCAGTACTTCATAACAAAGTGAACCTATGAAAATATTTCTATCATTATATCATCCTAAGAGTGCTCACGTATATTTTTCCCTTCAACAATCTGCCTCTATGCTAACCTCCCAATCACATAATCCACGTTAATTCGACAAAATATTGATACTACTCAACTTGTTTGCTTTCAGTAACAGGAAGGTAGACACCTTCAGCTGCCAACCAGATATTGTCAGCGCGCTTTTCACGAACACCACAAACCTAGTCAAATACAATAAATGACAATCAATAATGATAATTATCTACACATAATTTTCTAGGGTATATAATTATCTACACATGGCTGCAGATCTGCAATTTAATAAAGTATTCCAGGTAATTTCTCACCTCCTGCTGTCCACCAGCAATCCGACTGTATTTCTTATCATGACTATGTAGATAGCCTGAAGTGTCCACATGCTGAAGCCGAATCTTTTGATCCTGCTTCCAAGTCTTTCCACTTCCTTCTATAAAAAGCCTAATGAAAATAAAACCAATATAAACACTTTCTAGAATATAGTGATCTAGTTATATCAAGTATTGTCCATGGAAAAACCATGTTACCTCCAATAGTCCCCGGTGTCAGAATCATTTTCTCCACCAAAGCAGCTGACCTATTTTCAACTCAAAATTATAAACCCAGTTGTTTAATGGTTAGACTAGATCTAAAACAGGTTATATTAGAATCATAACCTTAACTTTAATCTCATTCAAATGCAAAGGAAATTAAGTAAAACTAAAAAATAATGTCTAGGTTTAAGAAAGAAAAAAAATAGTCAGTACTGTTTAAGTTCTATAATTCAAGAAATTATTAAGCAATGTCAAATTTATTTGCATCAGTCTATATAAATGATGAAATAACTTATGAGTAGTGGTTAGTTGTATAAGTCTTCAATTTTTTGTAGTACAACAACTAAACCTTATCTCCATGGATAAGGTCAATTACATACTATATGATAAGCAGTATTTATCATTTGATTTTTATAGAGATGCAACTAAAAGATACATCAGGATGTTGTAGTAAGTCATTTTTGCTTGCGTTTTACTTCAGCAAAGAATAGGCATGGCTTAAGACAAGTTCGCAGAAATACTGAAAGACTTAAATGGTTGAAATGAATAGTGAATACAAAGAAATCAAAGTCGAAAAATGCATAGAACTATCTAGGTTATATAATTGGTTTGATACCACATATGGAGCACCAGATTAGCAAGAGCTGGAGAAGAAATGATGGGTTGATTAAGCGGAAAAGGATGCATAAACCTAGGGTGTGAGCTAGATTAAATTGCAGTTGATTTAAATGTTTCTTTTTTTATTGGTTTTCCAATTCAACAATGGTTGAAAAACAGTTGAACTCATTATTAAACCATGACAGAGAGATCTCACCGGCTCAATATGGTCCGATTTTTAAAATATTGGTTCAAATAGCAAGGATGGATGATGAATGTAAAAAGATGACGAGGTCACTCAAAGCTGAGAAAAATAACATTAACCCATTGTGGATGATATGTATCGGACACATTATATCACATTATAGTTTGAGAACTTTGAAAATCAAATGGTTATGGTAAAAACCAATAAAAAGGTTCCAATCAGATTTTGGTAAGAGATTAAAATAAAAGAGTATATTTTATCATTATATAGTGAATAAGGCACGTTAAGCTGTCAACAACCAACATGTAATATAAAAAACCTTTAAACACGATATATGATTGTATAATACTATTCATTTAGCATATGACATAATGTCCCAAAGTGAAATGATAGAATTGAACAGTGTCCTCTAGCATATCTCTAAGACAAGAGATTTCGACAAGAAACATAAACATAGACATAAAGAAGGCACAAGAGGAGGTGACACCCGCAAAATATTTCAATTAGATGCCAAATGCAGAGTCTTGTCTTTATAATCGCACATCTAATGAAGCAAATAGAGCACATTGCAATTTGCAACATTAGCTTATGCAAGTGGGAGCAGAGGTATAACAACCTATTAAAAAGGAATCACCCATGTTTTGTAATTTTAATTTGGCGGCTAGGGGGCATACACAGGGAACACCTTAGAATCAGCTTATTGAAGTGAAACATCTACCAAAAACACTTGCTGGAAAAATGAAAAGAAAACACACCTCGAGATTGCCTGATATTGGGGAGGCATGCAAATGGCTGTGCAACCACTTCCTTGTCCTCATGTGCTGAAATCTAACGATTGTGCCACTTTTAATGGTGTCACCTTGTTTAGCTGAAGTTCCTGGCTCAGGCCTAACAATCTGCAAAACAACAACGCACAAATCCAAAGTCAAGAACCAAATGCCCAACCAATATCAAAACAAATCATCACAAATTCACAATAACAAAAATAACCACTCGGATATTACAGGTTCGCTTGAATGAATTTATTTGAGCTTATCTACTGACATTAACACTAAGGAATGTTTAAAAGCTTATGGAAACATTTTATAATATGTACCTAAATTGTTTTCATCCTATCGCATAAGTTAGCAGGAAAACTTATTAATCATAATAAATATAGCAACAATTCGACATTATTTTCTCTTCTATTACAAAAAATAGCTTATAAATAAGCACTTATGTGTAAGTGTTAGTCCTATAAGTACATAATTAATCTGTTTATCCAATCATAGCTTAAACAAACAGGAAGAATGAAATTAATTACCCAGTAACTGTTGGCATCATCAACAGTAGGAAAACCAGTAACAGATTGCTGTCCACTGCCAGAACCATACGGCACATCATGAGAATGCAACCTAAATTTCGTCTTCTCATGCATAAGCTTTATAACCGAACCATAAGTAATCTGAACCTATACAATTTCCAGATCAAACCAAACCAATAACAAAATCAGCATTTAGTCGTTACCTCTTAATTCAATTCAATTATAAATTTGCAAGATCCCTAACCCTAACCAACAAAATTGAAAGCAAAGAAAATAAAAAGAATAAAAGAATAAAAACCTCGACGCCTTCAGAGGAAGCAGCGGAAGCAGAAGCTGTGGAAGACGGAGAAACATCAGGATCGAGAGTGAGAAAGAGAAAAATAGCGAGAGCGAAGAATCCAAGCGCCATTACAAACAGAAACGCGATGAACCAGTTACGTTGCCAGATCGGAAGATCCGATTCAGAATGACCGGTTGATTCTCTGTAAATGATTCGGGTCGACCCGGTTTGTTGCGGCGAAGAAGAAGAAGGTTTTCTTCGTGATAGTCCTCCCTGGTGTTGTGACCCTGAGGAAGCCACTGTGATAGAAATGAATTAGTGCATTCCACACTTCACCGTGAAAGAAATGAAAGAAATGAGTTTGCGATTTGGTTATGTTATGGTGGTGAATGTGATGGCTTAATTGAATACAACCCCTTCTTGCACGGTAACGTAACTAACGAATCGTTTCGATGGTTGAATGGACTTTTAGAGGTACGTTTTGTGACGGGGTTTGGTCCAATTGATAACGCACACGTGGATGGTAGTGTTATGTGGATGCTTTTCAGTGGTTTGTTAGATTTTAGGAAAAATTGAACTTCGTTTTTCTATTTCACATCTGTGAAATATTCTGAAAAAATAAAATTAACTTCGTTTAAATTAAGGGTGTAAGAGGATTAGAAAAAACCAATCAAATCGATAATTTAAACCGAAAAAAATCAATTGATTTTGATTCGGTTCAAAAACTGAATCAAACCGATAAAAACAAAGATTGTTTGGTTTGGTTCTCGGTTTTAATTTTTAGGAACCGTCAAACCGATGAACCGAACCGAAGAATTAATTTTTTATTTAGCCAATTAATAAGCTCAAATTTTGTATCGGTCTAATATTTCTCTATCTTTGTTTATATTTCATTTCTTTGAACCAAATATGTAGTCAAAACCAAATTTCAAACATAAAAAATAGAAACCATAAGCCATAAAAAATTGTTCTCACCAAACTATTGTTCTGGCTATCTGTCACCATTGTTTCTTTAGTCATCGTCATTTTTATAGGTTATGATTTCCTTATTCATCTTCGAGTTCTCTTCGTTACTTTTCATTTTTTTTATTTTTTTATCTTTTATGTTTCTTCTTCAACGGATTTCCTTTAGTCTTGTAACAAAATTGTTTTGACGTGTGTTTGAGGTGTAAATCATGTTAATTTATGAGTATTGAAACATTTTGTCTTTATTGTTGTGTTTTATTTGTTAAACTTTCAAATTTCTCTCCAACCTTCTCATGTCAAGTGTAGACTTTTGTATTCGATAATGAACTTATTTCATAATGCAATGAAAATTATGTAAATGTTTCATATGGATTAATAGCAACTTGTAAGTTTTTTGAAAAGTAAAATATGAAATATATCATATGAAATGTATTATTTTAAAAAATAATAGCATAAAATAAATCGAACAATATTAGAGCAAATGATACAAAAATGAATATAATGTTTAAAAATAAGTGTTGTAAACCGATCAACCAAACCAAACCGAACAGAACCAAACCGGTTAGTTTGGTTTGTTTCCATTTTTAATAAACACAAAACACTGAACCAAACTGATGAAAATATCTTCGGTTTGGACAATTTTTTGAGTAAAAATCGGTCCAAACCGAACCGATTACACTCCTATCTAAATTATGTTTAGTCATTATTTTATTTTATAAGAAAATGGAATATGCAGGTAAAATATGTTTACATTGCTAATCAATAAGAATATGTATTTTAAAACATTATTATAGTTTGATAGCTTAAGATTTTCTAATTGAACTAGTAATTGACTCGTGCGTTTGCACGGATCGGAGTGTTCGAATATTTTACGCTATGAAATCTAAAATAGAAATGAAAATGTAAGAAAAACGTATAGTTAAGAAATTATTCCTATAGCAAAAAAAAAGTTAATTAGGAAAAAGTTAATAAACAATTGTAATAATATGGAATGAAATTAAAAAAATTAACTTTAAAATAATAAAAAGAAAAAAATAAAATAAACAGTTGTAATAGAATTGAAAATATGGAAAAATGAAAAATTGAATTAAGGAAAAAAATTAAGTATTTTGTTTCTAAGAAATTTGATGTGTTCAATTTTCAGAAAAAAACATGTGTATCCGGGTTCTGGTATCCGTGAAAAATATATATTTTTTAATAGAGAAATGTATATTTTTTTATAGAAAAATGGTTGGTTTATCTGAAAAAATAATAATTAAATGTTTAATTAGAAAAATATATTGAGTTAAGGAGAAAAATAAATAATAAATTAAGTATTTGGTTCCTAAGAAATTTAATGTGTTTAATTTTAGTAACAAATCCGTGTATCCAGGTTCTGGTACCCGTGAAAAATATATTTTTTTTAATAGAGAAATGTGGGTCAGGTACCCGTGAAAAATATATATTTTTTAATAGAGAAATGTATATTTTTAATAGAAAAATGGTTGGTTTATCTGAAAAAATAATAATTTAATGTATAATTAGAAAAATATCTAGTACCCATGAAAAAAAATAGAAAAATGTCTGGTACCCGTGAAAAGATTAAATATCAAGACCAAGAAAGAGATTATTCAAAGCAACTGATTTTAAATTTTTTGATAACTATATGGTGCGATTTATCGTTGTATTTTGTTATTCATCTTTCTTAGTGAAAATATATAATACTTGTATAAACAGTAGGAAAAAAAACATTTTTTAAAGTCACTTATTTTTGTTTTAATTTTACCTCTAAAACTTTTATAGGGAGTATAAGAATTTTTTTTAATTAGTAATAGATAATTAGACTCTTATATAAAATCAGACTATAGTTATATTTAATTAGTAATATATAAAATCAAATAAATGTTAAACCAATTTTAAACGATATGGACAAAAACCAATTTAGTATTCAAATAAACAGTGTTATATTCATATAATAAGTAATACATTATATTAGTATTCAAATATTAATTGGTATGTAATAGGAGATTGAAACATATGTTGCATATTTAATCACCAAATCTTAAACGTCTCGCCGAAATAAAGTTGTTTCATGTGTAGTCTTGTTCATCATCATCATCCGAATCAAAAATAGAATAGTCGATTTCTTCATTATCATCTGAATCTGAAACTTGTTTCCTTCGCAACTTTTTTTGGTCGATCTTGTATTTCTTCTTTTTCTTCTCTGTTGAACGACCGACGCATCAACTACAGCGACTGCATTATGGACACCTTCAACCGGCTGGTGGACCTGTTTAAGAAAACCAAAAAATGAGCCGAAAATAAATAATACATGCTTGATAGCTACACAAAAAAGACATAAAGGCCGTTGTACCGGTTGAGGTAGTTGAACATTGGGAGGTTGTTCAAGCAGCAGAGGAAGGTCACCGACCGCAGGCAGCTGAAAATTTGCATCTGTGCTGACCTGCGCGACCATTTTGTCATCTACCCGGTTCTGTTGAATAACAAATGATTATAATACGAAGAAATAACAATGGTTGTATGTTGCTAGAGATAATGAAAAGGAAAAAGGTTAATGTAGTTGTTGTACCTTTTCAGGTTGTTGGATTGAGTCACCGACCGCAAGCTGCTGAAAATCCGCATATGTGCTGACCTGCACGACCATTTCGTCATCTACCAAGTTCTGTTGATTAACAAATGATTATAATACGAAGAAATAACAATGGTTGCATGTTGCTAGAGATAATGAAAAGGAGAAAAGGTTAATGTAGTTGTTGTACCTTTTCAGGTTGTTGGATTGAGGCAGGATGATGGACCTGTAGAGGTTGCTGCAATTTTGTAGGTTGTTGGAACTCAGCCTGTGTTTTAACATTCGAAGATTCTTCAACCCGTAGAATATTGTTGGACTCCATACAAGTTGCTTCTATTTCATAAAGTGTGTTGTGTGCTATTGAGAAAAGGATATAAGTTATATAATGAAGCTTGTGTCTCTTCACATACTCATGCACTTTGAAAAGACAAACGCATTAAAATACATTTGAACTATAACACAAGAATATTGGGAGGTAAAGTAATAATGATCGGTGATGGTCAAGTTCATCTGAAAGTTGTAAATAATGGTGGGCCACCATAGAAAAATAAAAGAACAATAAAATACAAAGGGGAACATTGAATACTTGATATTCAATCATTAACGGGAAAAATAGAAAGGGTAAGAACAACAACCTCAGACAACAAAACACTTAGATTGTATAGTTACCATTTGATAATCGACACTGCATCATTATTAGAACCGAGATAATTGGAACACCTACACGAAATCATACCTGAAACAACAACAACCTCAAAGAATAACGACCTCAGCTGGTCTAATTCCCAGTTTCAAAAGCCCATAATAAATATTTTATGAATGACATACCATTGGGAGGTAAAATAACAATGACTGAGCACGATCAACTGTATCAGTAACGTGAGAATAAGAAGGCTCATATTTTTGTATTGTCAGTCAAGATAAGGAAAAGGTTCTCAAAGGTTGTTGAATGCTTATGCGGAAGTACAAAAATGCATTTCACGCAGACACGTAATAACCTCGCCATGAAAGAACTCTTCACAGAATGTCATACATTTAAAAAAAATATATCATCACTGCCTTTATATGGTCAAGTTTATCAGAAAGTTGTAAATACAAGGTTAATAATGGTGTGCCACTATAGAAAAATAAATGAACAATAAAACACAAAGGGTAACATTAAGTACTTTATATCCAATTAATAACCGGGAAAAAATGTGAGCAAGAATAAGAACAACAACCTCAGACAATATTACACTTAGACTGTATAATTACCATTTTAAAAAGCCCCTTTATTCCCGAGTCTTCGGCAAGGGTCGATGTTTTTGCATCTCCATTACCTGAACCTTACAAAGGATATCTCAAGATTTCGTGCTCCAATTGATAACCGACAATGCATCATTATTAGATCCGAGATCATTCGAACACCTACATGAAATCATACCTGAAAGAACAACAACCTCAAAGAACAGCGACGTCAGATTGTTTAATTAGCAGTTTCGAAAGCCCATGACAAACATCTTACGAATGACATACCATTGGGAGGTAAAATAATAATGACCGAGCATGATCAAGTGTATCAATAACGTGAGAATAAGAAGGCTCAAATTTATGTATTGTCTGAAAAGATAAGGAAAAGGTTCTCAAAGGCTGCTGAACGCTTATGCGCAACTACAAAAATGCATTTCACGCAGACACGTAATAACCTCGCCATGAAAGAACTCTTCACCGAATGTCAGAAATTCATTAAAAAATCATCAGTGCCTTTATATGTAAACTAAACAATACAAACCATCATTGTAGGCATATAGGTAATACAAATCAACATGTCCCAATATAGTAATAGATACAATAATTAATAGGACCACATTTGAACATGTTATAATTCAAATGAGTATCCTCGTCGGCCAAAATAATATGGGAAACATAATTTGTGTCGTTGCTGTGTTCTCCGACATCTAAAACGTATGGAAGCAAGCCACATGCAAAGTGTTCAACATTAACTTCATTTTTGAACTATGAGGTTAGTAAACTAATATACACACAGAATATATTATGAGTTGATATCATTACCTATGAGCAAGTAAAACAAAGTGCTGGATACGACAATATAGATCACCATTTATGCCAATTGTTAGAAAAGATTGGAACACTTTTCTACATTTTTGAATTTGGTTATGTTTTTGTATGCACTACAACCTTATAAGATATTGATGAATTTGTCACTGTCACAAGACAAACTAAACAACCAACAACACAACTATTCACATAAAGAAATTTTTTGCATACATAACCTTTAAACATTGTCTTTAACTCTTCATCGATACAAAACAGAGCCAACAAACACAAATCACCCCAACTTCATTCAACAACCAGTCAGCAAGACAAAAATATCATCATTGAAATAGACTAGATCAAACATGAAAAATATATAAAGAAATCATAAATTATTGTAATTACAACAAAACATCAGCAGCGACGAGTCACTGTAAATTCCAGACCAAAAACATATCACGTGAAATATGTTCCAACTATATATAGAAGCATTTTTTACAACATTATGTTCCAATCATGCACAGAAATACTTATAAGAACTTCTTCCAGAAAAATTACATTCGTGTGTTAGATGTATATTATTCAACTGCCTTTATTTGGAAATATCTTCACCGAATGAAATTAAAATATCATAACTGCCTTTATATGGAACGTAAACAATACAAACCATCACTGCAAGCATACATGTAATAGAAACCATCATTGCAGGCATATAGGTAACACAAACATCTTATGAATGACACACCATTGGGAGGTTAAATAATAATGACTGATGACTGACAAGTTTATCAGTAACGTGAGAATAAGAAGCATCAAATTTGTGTATTGTCAGACAAGAAAAGGAAGAGGTTCTCAAAGGCTGTTGAACGCATATGCGCAAAGTACAAATATGCATTTCACGCAGACACGTAACAACCTCGCCATCAAAGAACTCTTCATCGAACGTCAGACATTTATAAAAAAATCATCACTGCATTTATACGGAAACTAAACAATACAAACCTATTAAACAATAAAAGTCAATCCTCAATTAGAGAGAGGCTTAAGCACAAGAGTACGTGTCTCCGACGATCAATATATTGTTCTACAACAAATGCATCCAAATTGCTCCAGTAAAGTACCGAATCAACCAAAAAACATAAAGAAAAAAATGGTTATCATTTTAAAAGAAATAACATGAACGGGAAAGTGAACAATAGCTCGCATCCAACATTCAGAACTAAGCAAAAAAATACCCCATCAACAAACACGTATTTGCAGTAACTATATCCGACTCTAAAATACATGTAAACATAAAGCAAATATGTACATTAAGTTTAAATCTAGTTTAAAATCAAGAAGAGTTAAAAGGTGGGTACAATAAAACCCTATTTTCTTCTTTCATTGCCTACAGAAAAAAAACACACCCATACTCATATCAGTTTATAGTTAGGGTTGAACAAAATTAGGCTCACATTTACCTTTTCTCACACAAAAGAGGTTTGCAAAGGATGCAACATCAGTATCGGTGCAAAGAACCCACAAGATTTGACAAAGCCATCATACCTGAAAACAAATCTTAACTCATTATAGATATAATGTGATGAAAGCGTGACTACCTAAATGTCGAAGACAAGATGGAAGAAAAAGATGTAAGAGAAAGAGAGAGTGAGACAGAGAAATATGGAGGAAGAAGACGAGAACGAAGCCGTGTGAGAGAGATAGAGAGAAATGTCCGAGAGTGAGAGAGATAATGAGGATGAAGTGAGAAAAGAGAGAGTAGGTCGGTCTGCTAGGTAAGTTGAAAGGTGGAGCTGAAAAATGATGAAAAGAAAAAGTGGTATTTTGAATAGAGAGTAAAGAAGTGTAGAGGGAAAAGAAAAAGAGAGAAAAGAAAATGTGTTGGCAGAAGGTGAAGCCAGTCACTTGGCACACAAAGGGGGATGAAGGGCAAAAGAGGTATTTAAAGAACAATTAATTTTTTTATATGAAAGATATATGTGTAATATTTCTGAGAGTGTACTTATTTTATTAACAATAATAATATATGTATTTAGTGAAAATGATTTTAGTCGATTAACATGATACATGATTATCATTTAAACAATGTAAAATTAATTCATCTTTTCGGTGAATCATTTGTTTCTTCATAATAAATATACACCTCTTTTACGCTTCTATTGTTTTATTTAAATTATATAATCTTTTAAATTTGTGATTAATTCAATTAATATTTAAATTGATTATAACTTTTTAACATGAATTAATTAATTTTTTACATATAACTAATATGCTATTTCGTAGGTGTATAAAAAAATAGTATATAAATTTTGTTTTTAATTTTGTTTTAGCTTGGTTCCGTGATTTTCTTCTATAAAAGAGTTTTTTTTAATGCTTTATTTTTTATTAATATTTTCTATTAATTGCTAATCCTAAATTTTAAAGATGGGTCAATGTTACGGTGGTTCACAAAAGAACATATTAATTATTTTAGTTTTAACATTAGAATTTATATTTGAATAATTTTTACGGGGTGTGAGGTAGAGAGAAATTACTCATGTTAAATAGGAGAAAGTCGATAGATAGATTAAAAAAGAGGGTTGCAGGGACAATTAGGGCATGTCGGATAGTGTGTTAGTGAATAATTGATTTGTCACGTACTTTTTAGTGCTCAATATTTACAGGTGTTTAGAGTTTCATATGCAACTGGATTGGCATATCTTTAATAAGGACTAAAAATGAAAAATTGGATATTTATAGGGAAAAAACATATTTAAATATATATATATATATATATATATATATATATATATATATATATATATATATATATATATATATATATATATATATATATAAAGTTAATCATTTTAGGCAACTTACGTGTGGAACATTTAATTCATAGAAGCAATAAAGATTTTTGAATGGGATTCAAATTGAAAATACAGTAGATAAGGCAAAACTATCGAAATGGAAGTGCCTTAGAATAAAGTCAAATTCAATATCAGAAGACATAACATGTGGTGTATGAACTTTAAGTGTGCTTATGCATCTCATTCGATTGATTAAGAGGGTTAATTGTAACATTGTCACTTTGTTTCTTCTCTGAGTTTTTCATCGTCAAGTAGTATGGTTTCAGAGATTGAGTTTTTGGTAGATTGTAGCTTTTCTGTTTCGATGTTGAGTTTGTCACACTGGGGCTAGTGGTAACGTAACGAGTCGTTTCAATAGTTGAATGGACTTTTAGATATACGTTTTGTGACGGGGTTTGGTTGATTTGATAACGGACACATGGATGTTAGTGTTACGTGGATGTGTTTTATTGGTTTGTTGGATTTTAGGAAACATAATACTCCCTCTGTCCCAAAATAATTATCACATTTGAGGGGGAAAATTGTCCCAAAATATTTGTCACTTTAGATTATCAAGATATTTTTATATTTAATCTTGCAATTGTATCCTCTAATAAATACTTTTAATTAATTGTTTTCTCACTTAACATTAATGCTAATTTGAATACACCAATAATTAATTAGGATAATTAGGTAAAGTTACTATTCTCTTTCTTTCATTTATTATTGGTTCTTAATTTGTGTGAAATGATCAAATGTGACAAACAATATGGGACGGAGGGAGTACTTCGTTTTTCTATTCACATCCTGTGAAATGTTTTGAAAAAAGAAAATTAAGTTCGCCTAAATAATGTGCATTCAGTATTTTATTTACAAAAATAAATTTAGTATAAAAAGTGTCATCTAATGAAAATATATTATTCTACTGATATGTTATATAAATGATTTTAAAATTTTAATTTGATTTAGGGTGATAAATAATGCAATTATATTATTCTACTGATATGTTATATAAATAATTTTAAATTTTCAGTTTGATTTAGGGTGATACATAATCGTAATTGATTTACAATATAAAGAGAATAATTATTATGCATTGTTAGTGTAATATATTTTACACGGTCAGTATATTACAACCATTCACACATGATATTTTATAGTGGGATTTGAAACTTAAGGTTGTTTAATATTGGATTATTAGAAAAATGATAGTGAAAAGTAAACAAGGAGAGAAAAAGTATTTGGTATGATGTTTTGGTTAAAAGATATAGGTTGAATATTGACGTTCAAAAGTATGGGTTGTCTAGTGTTTTAAATTGGTAGAAAGGTGTTTATAATTTGGATGTAGGGCAGTGTGTCACATCAAATGAGTATTCAGTCAAAGAAATCGCCTCAAAAGTTTGGATATTGCTAATTAATAAATTTCTATGAAAGACAACTTAGCTAGAAGTGGAGAGTTAATGCATGGGTGTCGCTCCCGGGATTTTTATCCTTGTACAAACGCGAAAGTGACGCGGAAAAGATAAAGTCGTCAGCCAGACATTTTTATCCTGAATTAATGGGAAAGGTAATGATGCACAAACTGAAGGAAAAAGGAAATGACAAGGTCATGCGAACCAAAGAACTGGGTTCGGGAGTCGGTTACGACCTGAGAAGGTATTAGCACCCTAGATCGTTCGCCGTACCCGACGGGATCCACGCTTGTTTGTCTGTTTCAAAAGGTAAGGAATAAATCTGCTGCTGAATAAAAACCGCTACTGGAACTGGAATGAGAAAAGGAACTGGAAAAAGAAAAAAAAAAGGTAGGGGAAAATGTAGGGAAAATAAAGAGTGTGCTCGAATGGGCCATACCCCACTGCCTACGTATCTCGTGGGAAATGAGAATCAGAGTCGACGTAGTTCGCCTAACTAAGGCGGAAACTTGTTTGTGTTTTTTTATGATTGAACTGCTTATGCCTATGCTCAGGTGTTGCAGTCTCGCCTCGACTAATGTGTTACCGTCTTGCAAGGAGACAAGTCGTAGCGAGTTCGCGTTATAAGTGAAGACGGTGAGAAGAGAATTCCCGCAGGAAAGACGTTTATTTGTTGGTTTATTGTCTTTCAGAAGAAGTGTTTTTTATTTTGTTGTTTGTGAGACATCTTCATGCTAAGATTTGTTCATGATAGATATCATACACCTCATCCTGAGATGGAATGCATGCAAATACCCGATGGTAAAGTCTCCTGGCGCACGAGAAAGCTCGACCTTTATTAGGTATTTTATTTTTTATTTTGAGATGAGAAAGAGACTCAAATCGAAAAAGGATAAAACTAGGGAACTAAGACTCACCCTAAGTTTTTTATTCAAGGGATGACATATGGTTAGTGTGGTTTTCTATTCCTAGAAAGAAAAAGGAAGCAAGTTACAACTCACTTCAATGAATTGAAGATGAGTTCAACTCTCGGGAAATGAACAAAGTGAAATGCCGAAGCAGCATCCAATGCTTATCGCAAACACAAGTTGAAACGTAAAAGGATAAGGAAGAAGGTGTATGTAGGATACCCTCCCACACACATGGCTTGCCATAACCCCCTATAAAATAAAGGTTAGTAAAATAAGGCCAAAGTGATAAAAGGAAAGCGATAATCAATTACCAAACATGTCCTAACACAACTTTTATGACCGAAGCTAGACTTAATCCTAAGCCTAAGGACACTTAAAAGTTAAGTGAAGCCTAGAGTTAGCAGCTACTATAACTCTCTAACACACAATCAGCCACTAAATGCAAGTAACAATGCAAACAGCCTATTGCATCTACCAAACAGTATGAAAATAGGTGTAAAAAGACCAAAACAGAATAATACAACATGTCTTTTACAGCTTCTGTTTCAAAATGCAGCAGTGAAACATGGCAGATTTTCAATTATTTTTCAAATGCAAAAACATGGAGTTTTAATACAATCAATGAATGCAATGATCATGCATCTTAATGAAACAACCCTGAAATGAATCATCAACAATGGAATGCAACACATAAGCAATCAACAATGGATGCAAACTATGTAAATTGTGTGGTTTTAAACAATATGCAACCTTTCCAATTTTGCGCACAATCGGCCAAAACATGAGTGGATCACAAATGCAATGCAAAACAAAACTATGAAATATTATTAACATGTTATTGAGGATGCTAAATCATGAAAGCAACAATCACAACAAACTATGAACACATATGCAACATGTATGTCAAAAATATGAACCTAACGAAAAGCATGTCGAAAGTTATCGAAACTACACACACCTGCTCCTAAACAGCTCCAAAAAACTCCCTAAAATCATATCCTAAAGATCCATGATGATTGGAAGGGGAATGGATATCTGAAATGCAATAAAAAGCAAGAATTTTTCATTCTGGTTCAGTGGTAACCGGTTACTACCTATGCAGTAACTAGTTACTAGTTCAAAAACTGGAATTTTCTGCAATTTTAACACAGGTAATCGATTACTATCTATGAGGTAACCGATTACTCTACAATTATTTCCTAGACATCTGGTCTTGGTCATATTTTCTAAGATTATTTTCCTTCTGAGACCCGACGATTTCCAAATAACCCTTGATCACATGCCTCGCGCCTCGAACAATGATGTATGCTCTCTATTATTATGCAATGTATGGGCGTATATGCAAGATGACACGGAAACGAAACATAAGCTACTCAGAATCGGTGATAAATAAGAGGGCAAATTTTTGGGTGTTACAGGTGCCTATATTCAATCATTGTAGGCCTGAATGGATGATAGCAATTGCTTTCAGACATTCAAGGTATGAAGGGATTGAATACCCGAATAAACCGGAAAATTTGTACTCTGTGGGGTGAACAAACTGCGGATAAACCGACCTTAGGCGGTTGGAAAAGAATACCATCCTCGAATGATAATCTAACATAACCTATCATCCTTAAACGATGGGTGCAACAAACAAGACCAACCTCAGAAGTACTTCCAGAAAAGAATGTCATCCTCAAATGACAATTCACAATAAGATCCTCGGATCTACGAAACCATCCTCGAATGGGATCAGAATGATATACCGACCTCGATCGATAATCGGAAACACAAAGACTGACCACAGATAGACTCTGCGGGAAGCATATTAACCTTAATCAATAAGATCGAAACGGCTTTACCATCCTCAAATGATAACCATAAAAATAAGACCAACCTCAGAAGGACTCTACAAAGGGAACATATTGACCTTGATCAATAAGCTCAAAATGGTTTTACCCTCCTCAAATGATAACCATAACAACAAGACCAACCTCAGAAGGACTCGAAGAAAAGAATGCCATCCTCAAATGACAACTCAAAATAGGATCCTCAGATCTAACGTGAAACCATCCTCGAATAGGATTGAAATAGTATATCGGCCTCGGTCGATAACCAAAAATGCAAAGACTGGCCTCAGACAGACTCTGTGAGGAAACCTATTGACCTCAATCAATAAGCTCAAGACGAATTTACCATCTTCGAATGATAATCATGACAACAAGACCAACCTCGGAAGGACTTGAAGAAGCGAGTGCCATCCTCGAACGACAACTCAAAATAGGATCCTCGGATCTAGTACGAAACCATCCTCGAATGGGATCAAAATAGTATACTGGCCTTGGTCGATAACCAGAAACACAAAGACTAACCTCGGAAATACTCTGTAAAGGGGAAATATATTGACCTCAATCAATACTCTCAAAAAAATTTACCATCTTCGAATGATAGCCATGACAACAAGACCAACCTCGAAAGGACTTGAGGAAAAAGAGAACGCCATCCTCGAATGACAACTCAAAATATGATCCTCGGATCTAACACGAAGCCATCCTCGAATAGGATCGAAATGGTATATCGGCCTCGATCGATAACTAAAAACACAAAGACTAACCTCGGAAAGACTTTGCAAAGGAGACATACTTACCTCAATCAATAGACTGAAAACGGTTTACCATCCTCGAATGATAACCATAAAAAACAAGACCAACCTCAGAAGGACTTGAAGGAACATAGAATGTCATCCTCAAATGACAACTCAAATAAGATCCTGACCTCAGACATAATTAACAGAAATTAGCTCATCGTATTTAGATGAAAACTCAACAAAAACGATACCATCATACTCAGATGGAATCGAAGGGAATGAGACCATCGTACTGAGACGGAATCAAAAACATGAGATCATTGTACTTAGATGAAAACTCAACAGAAACGAGACCATCATACTCATACGGACTCAGTTGGGGAATAACAAGTGTTCTCTGTGGGGACACCGTTGGTAGTGTTTCAGGCTTTATGCAAAGTACCGAACTAGTTTGTGCTTCGTATGCACATGTTTAAATTTTTCCATGGCTTAATGCTCTATAGCAATGGAAATTCTACGCTGTAGAGGATGCAAATGTAATGATGATTACTAAATGCAAATGCAAGGGGATCTCCTGTTAAGGAGATAACAGGTATCCCAAGTAGCTTTATTGGGAAGAAACATTCATTGCATTGATTCAATGAACCTTTGGGGAAGAGATACTCTACAGGGGATACCGTTAATGATATACTGGCTTTGAACTGGAACCATTGCCAAAAATAAATTGGACTTCGAGATCGGAGAACTGATGATCCTGCTGGGGATGAACTTGATTGGGAGGTATGTGTAAACACATATTTTCGACACCATGATTTGAAAGATAAAATTATGTTCTTTGACAGAAAGGGAAAATTCGATAACGGAAGGGAAACTGAAGAAATATATTTGAAGAGTTATTTTGACAGTTTTGGTTGACGTATTGTTTTCAACTGTTCGATAGGAGTTGGGTGACACCTGAAGCGTTCAACGTTTCGACAAGGAGAACGAGGAATTCTTTCTACAAATTTGGTTGATGTGTTATATTTTGAAACTTCGACAAGCCTGAAGGGACACGTCGCTTCGACATTAAGGAAAAAATCAAATTCAGACAGTTGTTTCGTTTGGCAGAAGGACGCGTGGAAGCTTTTGAGGAAAGGGGAACATGCAGAAAGCCAAGTGTCATTAATCTGAAGATTTTTCCGTTGATAGTAGTTATTTTATTTGTATATAAATAGGATAATGTTTGTTAGATTTAGTGTGTGAAAAAACTTGTACAGAATTCCTGCAAAATAATCTAAAGTACCCATGTGAGAGAAAAAGAGTTTTATCTGAAAAATGTACGTGTGAACAACACCATTCATTTAAGTTTTATCAAATTTAAAGTTCTTTATTTAATATTTTCCTTTACATTTATCAGCCATTTATCCTTCATTATTTACTTTATGTAAATCTTTATCTTTGTCAAATTTACTTTGTCAAATTACTTTGTTGAATTTATTCTGTTAAATTTACTTTAAAACTCTTACTTAAAATAATCAAAATCATTTATATATGAAAGACACAACCAATCAAATCAAAGATCCAAAGACTTCTTACTCTAAGAGTTCAGAATTTCATAAAAAACTTGCACATGTGTCCTAGGATTTGTGTGGTTGGTCCTGCAAGTAAATCAATTCGGTGAGATTGGAAAACCAAAGTTGTTCGCCAAAGTTGACAGCAAACAAATTAGCACGCCCAGTGGGACTAGTGCAAGAATTTGAAAATTCAATAGAATAACTCTTAGTTAAAAGTTTTTTCTGCCTCGTTGTATGATTCTAAAAAGCGGTAAATTAGCCGTAACCGACGTAGAAAGACCTAAACGAACAAGAGTAAGAAGAATGGCAAATCCTCCACATAGTCAAAATGAAAATAATACAGTGCTTACCCCCACTCCTTCGACTAGAGGAAATACATGGTCGATTTCTGTGTTAGAAGCCATACGTTCTTCGTCAGGGTCAACACCTGCGTTTGCAGTGTCTCAAAATGGGCCTAGTTTTTCTTCCATGGGACACCAAATGTCCATGGGAACGCCTCCTCCTATAGGGAATGTTCAAACTTCAAACGTTTTCACAATAAAACTTTGACTTAGGTCAAGCGGTTTTACCTTTTCAATTTCATTTCTTAATAAATGCTAAACCACATAAGCATATCGAAACGTTTTTCCAAAACACTTAAAAAATGCAAAACTCGTTCAATTGTTTTTGTGCCCTCGTGCACTTTCCCTTTTTTTTGTTTAGATATAATTCATTCTTTTTAGCAGAATCATTCGCTAAAGAATGACGGCTTATCTTTACATTTTAAAATCAATTAAATACATTGTTTCTTTTCACATTTTGTACCACAAACTACGAGGTTTTGATCTCGCATTGCACTTTGTGGGTACGTAGGCATTAGACGGTCGTCTCTTCAAACACAAAAATCTTAAAAAACATTTCTCTTCCCATCTCTTCAATCTCTTTTAAAACAAACCTTTTTCAAACCAAAAAGTAATAAATATTTCAAAGGGCTCCCGTGGAGTACCACAGACATTTTGGGTGCGTAAAACCTTCCAAATTTGTAACTTATTCCCTTACCTGTTTTCTGCTTGTTTCTTCTAGCTTTTTGCTTTTAGATTCATTAGGTTTTATTCGCTCTTTTTCCCTTTTCCATTTAGAATAAAATAAAAGCACGGTGGCGACTCTATTTACTTTGAGTTAAGTTAACCAATAGCTTACACTCATTATTTTACCGCTACAGAAAAGTGGCGACTCTGCTGGGGATTTTCTCTAAGTGGATTCGGCCTACTTTGATTTATTTATTCCTTTGGTTTTATTTGTTTGTTCTGTTTCGATTTTGGTGATCTATTGTGAGTGAGATAGATTCTAACCCGGATCTGAGTTGAACTTATGATAGGACGACGATATTCGAAGCGATACGCGATGGAGTAGTCCAGAGCGATATCAATTTGATAATCTCCATTCTGTTAGGCTTTCTTGGATTATCAATGTCATGATAAGTAATCATACGTGGCATTATTTTCCGACCTTGAGCTGATCATACTGAGGACCGTAGAACACTTAACACATCCAATCCAATTTAGGAATGTAGTGCGGAAACTATCCAGGTGTAAACCTAAGGTGGTTGTCACGCGATACTACACTCGGACAAGGTCTATTTTAAGAATGTTATTGGTTGGGGAGTAATCCAACGTACCGATAATATTCTAAAGATGGTTGTTAACTCCGGGAACCTCTGTTAGCACCCTTTTGGTTTTTTGCAGGTACAATAAAGACAAACCTTAGTACATGCCTTTGTGGGTTGTTGGTTCTTATCCCTTGACTCCATGCTCTTGATCCGAACCTTTGAACCTGTGTGCTTTGCGTGATCTTGTTTGTGGTTGTTGCATTTATATATTCATCATGATCATCATCACAACCATTTTTCAAGGAAAATAATTCCGATTATTGCAAATATTGGAAAAGTAAATATTCCTTTTGCAAGATTTTTCATGACCGTATTCTCGATGTTGACCATGTTTGCAATAATCGAGTTATTTTTCTGAAAAATGGAAGTGAACATTGCATATCATTGCATCCTTGTATATTCTTGCGTTCATCCGAGTTGTGTGGGAACCCATCCCGGTTGTTTCTTTCTTCAGTTGTTTGTTGATCCGTCAAGCTGTCTCCTCACCACAGATACGGGACTAGTGCTGCTAACAGATTAAGAGCTATCAAATTGAGAATTGAAAACCAAGAACAACATAACCTGGAAGTTTGGATGGAGATCAATGAGTTGAAGCTTAGTATGACCAGGCTCACTGAAATGATGCAAGTTCTGATTGCTCGAGGTGAACCACCTCAGAGGACTGTGATTTCTGAAGTTTCAACTGCTGTTTTTGATCCTCCTGTGATTCAGCAACCGGTTTTTACTTGGCCAGAATTTGGGTTACCTCCGGATTATGTGCTAGTTTCTACTACTTCTCAAATGGTTGGTCCATCTGTTGTGCCAGTCTTTTCAGCTCCGACTTTTGTCGAACCTCAACCTGTTGTGCACACTACTGCTCAAACTACTTATCAGAATTCTCCTTTTTTGTATCATGCTGCTGGTCCACAAGCTGAAAGTCAGGGTGAACCTAGATACATGGATGAAGTTAGAGAGCAATGTTTGACTCTTAAGAAGAGGGTAAGAGGTCTAGAAGGAAAAGATGTCTTCGGTGCTGCTGCGATAGACATGTGTTTGGTCTCTGACTTAGTTTTGCCTGATAAGTTCAAAGTTCCTGTATTCGAGAAATACAATGGGCATACTTGTCCAAAGATTCATTTGCTAATGTATTGTCGCAAAATGGTCGCACATGCCAAGGATGCGAAGCTTCTTATTCATTGTTTTCAAGATAGTCTGAGTGGTGCTTCTATGAAGTGGTATGTAGGACTTGAGAAGAGTCACATCCGAAGCTGGAAGGATTTATCTGATGCTTTCGTAAGACAATATAAGTACAATCTGGACATGGCGCCTGACCGTCGTCGACTTCAAAACATGTCACAGAAAGAGAAAGAATCATTCAAAGAGTACGCTCAGCATTGGAGAGAGCTAGCCGCTCAAGTGGAGCCACCTTTGCCCGAGAAAGAATTAACTGGCTTGTTAATGGACACTCTTCAACCGTTATTTTGGGAGAAAATGGTAGGAAGTGTTTCATCTGGTTTTTCTGACCTAGTCACTATTGGAGAAAGACTAGAGGAAGGTATCAAGAAAGGTAAGATTACCATTGTCGAATCTTCTAATGTTGTAAGAAAGTCTCATGGGAACTTTCAAAAGAGAAGAGATGGTGATACTTATGTTGTTTCAACTGAGAGGAAGCCTTATTGCCCGCAACAACGATATGTTCAACCATATATAGCTACAGTTGCTCCAGTTGTCAAAGCTCAACTAGCTCAAGCTTAAGTTCAAGTTTGAGCTCAAGTTCAGCCTCTTCATCCCACTGCTGGACAAAATCAGTATCGCAATAGGCCTAACTTTGATCTTATCCCGATGACTTACACTGATTTGTATCCTTCCTTGATTAAGAGTGGTATGATTACTACTAGGCCTCCGTCTGCTGTTCCAGGTCCTCTTCCAGCTAACTATAGATCAGATCTTCGTTGTGAGTTTCATCAAGGTGGAATTGGTTACGACTTGGAACAACATCCTTTCCTTTCATGACACTAATCCTAATGTTGTCAACAATCCTTTATCAAAGCATGAGAAGTGAATATTCAGATGACTTCAACTGTCAGATTATCTTCAAGGCCAGAATCTCAGACGGGACAACTCATCCTTGTTGCTGATGGATCACTAGGCCATTGTTTCTTTATGTTTGCAATTTTCTTCAATTGTATTGACTTGTTTTCTTTTAAACTCTGTTTGTACTTTCATGTTGATTTTAATGAAATGAGCATTACTTTGTTTTGATTCAATTTCATTTATTATTTGCATCTTTATGCTTTATATTTCAAATTCATTTTCTTTTATCAAGCTTTTGCAATGATTGGAGGGAGAATGATGAAAACGAGATACCCATAATTGTTGTTGGTATGCTTTCGATTGAGACTTGGTTGATGATATACAAACATTGTTTCAAATCCCAAACACTGGAGTAATAAGGAAGTTAATCCCTTGTCAACCCCTTTGAGCCTTGAAGTTGGAGTTTCTTTCTATTCGAAAAAACCCGCACTTTTAACCCGGGGATGAGTAGTTCTCAATTAATTCAAATATGCATTCAAAGTACAAGAGAATCATTCAAGACACATTTCAATAAAGGTTGCAATCTCTAGTTTTCCTTTGCACACATCAAGAAGTGTCGAAGATGTATCTCAATTCAAAAGCCAATGATGGTTCGTCGTAATCATTAAGACATGCAGTCATTATCTTTCAAAAAAAATGATACTGAAAAAAAATGATGATAAAAAAAATCAAAGCCCGCTAAGTCAAAGCCCGCTGACTGTAAGTTCAAATGACACATTCAGGCAAAAGTTAGGGATAACAAAAAAAAGAAAGATTTATCAAGAGGTTATCAAAATCCTCAACAAAAACAAGATAAGTGGACCAAAGTCCTCACCAAGAATAACAAAAGGGAGAGGTGACTGTTGTCTTAAAACCCTTGGCTTATGAACCATTTTCATCTGTGCAATCCCAAATGTCTTGGAACTTGAATGCATAGGCTGAATTAATTGAGTGTAGGACTGGAGTTCATCATGAAGTTGGGTTGGGTACAAATAACTTTGAGCCCATATCCTTTGTTTCATAAATCGTGAACCAGACCACGTTACAACCTTCAAAAGTCCTAATTGAATCCAGGTTTCTTTTGAAAAGCATACTACAACAAGGTTGCGTAAACTGACTCCCAAGTCCGTTACCAATCATTTGTTTTCTTAACTTTGATTTATCTTTCATTTTGTCTTAACCGTCGTGTTTTGACAATGTTTTCATTTACTTTTCATCAATAAATTTTCATTCCAAAAATGAATTTTGATTTCAAACTTTTCATTGAACTTTGCATTAAAATTACCAGGTTTGTACAAACATTTTTTATTTGCAAATAAAGTTTCCTCATCAAGGAATTTTCAAACAGTTGAGAAACTTGGTCAGTGATTTTATATGGGGCAAGTTCTTCCCATGTCGTGGTTCAATAGAGTTGTTGTTCAGTATAAGTTGTTCTCAGATTTGGTTAGTCAGAAGATCTCTGCAAGATTCATACTAGGCTTATTTTCTCAACATTCAAGAACTGAAGCCATGATCAGTTTATTTTCTCAACAGTTATCTCAAAGATTTGATTAAATTTTCTCCGAAAATAGCCAAGAACTGAATCCATTATCAATTTACCTTCATCGGTGATTGAACTTGGGGAAATCTTCTTCAAGAATCTCCAAGCATCTTTTCATGAATTCTCTCAAAAGATTTTCAACTTGGTACAGTTTATCGGTGTGACAGAGATATGTTCAAGAACAGTAGCGTCTCTAATCTCCAAGCAGAATGGCAGTGACCTCAGTGTTGAGGAATCAATCTTCCATATTTCCACTCCTCTAAGAGTCTAAACTGGTTGTCAACATTTTCTCTCATATTATATTCTTGGGTGTGTTATTCCCCATTTTCGTATACCTTCGCATATTTGAGTGTGTTATTCCTCATTATGCATTTTCTTGGGTGTGTTATTCCCCACTTTCATTGGTGTATACGAGTGTGTTAGTCCTCATTATGCGTTTCTTGAGGTCTTGTTGTTTTCAACATCTTACCTTGTGATCAAAGTCCAACTTACTTGGCATTTATCTTTGTCTCTCCATAACTTTTTCTTCATATACATGTTGTTTCTCTCAGATATTGCACCTTTTATCCGATTCCATTCTCGGATGTCTATAGTGAAGGCATCATTGATTTAATTTACTGTCCTGGACCTTTTCCCATCTCATTCAGTTCTGTTCCTGAATGTTGTGATTCACATTTTATCTGATTGATATTCTTGGATGTTGTGATCACTTTCCTTCCGATGCAATTCTCGAATGTCCATAGTAAAATCATCATTGATTTAATTTACTGTCCCGGACTTTGTCCCATTTCATTCAGTTCTATTCCTGAATATTGTGATTCACATTTTATCTGCTTGCTATTCTCGGATATTGTGATCACTTTTCTTCCGATTGCTATTCTCGGATGTCCGTAGTGAAGTCATCATTGAGTTGATGTACTTTCCCAAACTTTTCCCATTTCATTCAGTTCTGTTCCTGAATGTTGTGATTCACATTTTTTTATCTGATTGCTATTCTCAGATGTTGTGATTACCTTTTTCCGATTGCCATTCTCGGATAGCCCTTGTAAAGTCAGTAATGTCATCCTTGGATGCTTCTGGTGTACTTTTTCGGGACTTTTCTCACTTCATTCAGTGCCATTCTTGAATGTTGGGATCCTTTTTGTCCAATTGCCATTCTTGGACATTTTCGCCTCAGCTGAGCCATGTGGTGGTCTCTAGGATGCTGCTTTTCCCCGTCAGAGTCTTATGCTCCTTATCCCCAGCGTTTATTCTTTTTTCATGTGTCATTTTGTTCCTCACAGATTTCTCTGCATTTCATATACATCTCATATGCTTTCATAACATTTTCATAGTGTTTCATATCGTTTTCATATCTTCTTCATATTATGTCATATCGTCCGTGTCATTTCATTTCATTCCATTCCATATTTTGATCTCTTAGGGCCAAAAATTGGGTTTTTGATATTTAAGTATCTTCCATCTTGCCGAAATGAAGATTTCAATCTTCAATATCTCTGGATTGAAGAAACTTAAATAGGGGCATCTGTCATTAACTTTTTTTTCCAGGAGGAGAAACCATTAAAAATGCCAAAAATAGCAGTCCTGCAGCTCGAGTAAAATTCACAGATAAAAGTCGAAGTTGATCCGCAAATAATTCAAATTTTTTATCTGATCAAGGATTTCCCAGGTTAATTCATTCATTCAAAGGATTTCCAAGGTTCATGTGTTTATTTTCATGCCTTCTTCGACGCACAAGAAGAATCGGGCCGAAACAACCAAGCAACCATGTTTGAATAAAAAAATTCAAATTTCAGCCTTGTTAATCGATTAACCGGTTAACCAATGCGAAATTTGAATTTATATTCAAATTCAGCACCCTTAGATCATTGATTTAATTGGAATATTCTAGATCCATTGGTTTCTGATTTCTCTATATCACTTTGATCATTTCTTACCATAAACCCTCACTAATCACCACTCTTTTCCATTTCCCACCAAATTTTCAATTACCAAACCTAATTTGAATTACCAAAGCAAGCTCCATTCCACCAAATTCTCATACCTAAGGCCTTTAAATAGGACCATAATTTCATGCATTCACCAAGCTTTAGAGATCCAAATTCACCTTGCAAAATTTCTACAAGCTTTTGATAGCCACAAAACCTCTTGCAAAATACTCCTCCAACACCAAAAATTCTCAAAAGCTCACTTTCTTTCTTTTAAAGTTATCAAGAATTCACATTGAATTCTTGATTAACTTGAGCTAAACCTTCATCCTTTCATTCTTTTCTTCATTAATTTCAGTAGATCTAAGCTTGTGTTGGTCCAATTTGAAGAAGAGCTTTTGGTAATTCATTTTCCTCCATAAACTCATATTCACCATCAACATTCAAGATGTAGATCTTTTGTGCCTTTGCTTCTAGATCCTTTGGATCTTTATTTTTTGTTTGATAGCAGGGATTCCACTGTATTTTGGTTTTAAAATTCGTGCAAATTCAGATCCTGATCATCCAATGTTTGAGAAAAGGTTTCAAAATGGATCATGCTGAATTTTCTGCATTTTTCAGCTTCTGGTACAGCGTTAACCGGTTAACCATTTGGTTAACCGGTTAACCATCTTAAAAACAACGCAAATTATTCAAAATCTGCTTGCGTTAACCGGTTAACCAATTGGTTAACCGGTTAACACAAGACATAATGGTGTTTTTGGCTTGTTTTAAGCCCATTTTTGGTTCCTCTTTCTTCTTATTCTTCCTCCTTTTTATTTTTACCTTGGGAAGCACTTTTGGGAGTGATTTCTCCTTAATTTCAATGAACTTTGGATGTAGATTAGAGTAGTTAATGTTCATTAATTCAAAACTACCTTTAAGTGGATTATTCAATTCATTTAAGGTACTATGCATTAGTGATACATTTTAATGCTTGAATCCACCAAGATGAGTGATTGAACTTAAGGATGGAAGAATATCATAAGTGCGGCTCAATTTGGTATTCACCTTTAGTTTTGTGCGATATCGCGTCCGGATAACGATTTACATATTGTTTATCTCGCATGCATTAGCACTAACATTATGCACCTTAATTGGTGGTGGCCGGCCTCATTTATAGGGTAATTACTTCGTAAATTACTCGGCGATTGTTTAACATAGACCTAAATGTGTCCCGACTTCGGAATAAAAATCTAATTGGGTACTTGCACTTTCGTGGATCGGATCTCTTGTTGATCGCGTAACCCCAAAGTGGTTAATCATATTGCATTAAGAATCGAGACATGAATTTTTAATGCGTAGGTGCTTTGGATTTCCCAACCGCCTTTCAAACTTCATTGAATTCGGTTCGGTTTGCCTTGATTAATTGCTATAGTGCAAGATGCTAAGCGGATCCGGTTGCCTTCGATTTTGGTTACTCTTTCTTTTTGGTTGTGGCTGATTAAGTTCACCATACCATTATTATTTGAATATTATTATACTTTTACTATTAATATTTTAGATTCTTGCACTTTAGTTTCTTTTGCTACTAACATTTAAATTCTTGCACTTTTATTTGCTTTTATTTTATTTTGCTTTACTATGCTTTATTCATCCATTATCATGTTTATTATTTGCTCTCTTTTTTTGTTATGTTGATTTTCCTTTTGTCCATTTGGACACAAAAACATTAATAAAGGATTAAACTTCTAAAAGACTTGTGACTTTAATTTTGGACTATGGTCATCATCCTTAGCATTGGACTTGGAGTTTTGGACTTAGATTTTAGGATCTTACACTTTGCTTGAGTTATTATGGATTGAAGACCTTAGCAGATTTGGTTCACTTGTTTTTGAAGATGGAAGTCCTATTGTTTCAAAGAATGTTCACCATACGGTTTGATTGTTATTCCCTTAACTTTTACTTTAAGGTCTTAGGATAGTCACTTCATCTCCTCCCCTTATTAAATTTTCAAATCTTCTTCCTATTTCAAAAACCTTCATTGTTTTCAAACTTCAAACGTTTTCACAATCAAACCTTGACTTAGGTCAAGCGGTTTTACCTTTTCAATATCATTTCTTAATAAATGATAAACCACATAAGCATATCGAAACGTTTTTCCAAAACACTTAAAAAATGCAAAACTCATTCAATTGGTTTTGTGCCCTCGTGCACTTTCCCTTTTTTTTGTTTAGATATAATTCATTCTTTTTAGAGGAATCATTCGCTAAAGAATGACGACTTATCTTTACATTTTAAAATCAATTCAACACATTGTTTCTTTTCACATTTTGTACCACAAACTATGAGGTTTTGATCTCGCATTGCACTTTATGGGTACGTAGGCATGAGACGATCGTCTCTTCAAACACAAAAATCTTAAAAAACATTTCTCTTCCCATCTCTTCAATCTCTTTTAAAACAAACCTTTTTCAAACCAAAAAGTAATAAATATTTCAAAGGGCTCCTGTGGAGTACCACGAACGTTTTGGGTGCGTAAAACCTTCCCAATTTGTAACCTATCCCCTTACTCGTTCTCTGCTTGTTTCTTTTAGCTTTTTACTTTTAGATTCATTAGGTTTTATTCGCTCTTTTTCCCTTTTCCATTTGGAATATAATAAAAGTGTGGTGGCGACTCTATTTACTTTGAGTTAAGTTAATCAATATCTTACACTCATTATTTTACCGCTACAATATGGTCCAAATGTTGACACAACAAATGGAGTAGTTGTTAATCCTTTGATACAAAATACTACCCAAACAAACCAAATGTTGGCAGCGCAGATGGCGCGTATTGCTGACTTTTTCGGTGTCCCTCAAGTTCGACAAAGAGACCAAATAATTCAAAACCCAGTAGTGAATGTCGAAGAGGAACCCACAATAAATCAGAGGCCTTTAGACAATCCCTAACCCAACCTAGGGAACCAGGGAGGAGTAGTCGAATAACCTCGTGTCCAACAAGAACCTAAAAGGATGATAGTCCAGAGAGGCCAGGATGCTGATGATGTCTTTCAACACCGAATACGGTATAACAACTTGCCTGCCGAAAACAATTTGGCAGCCATGGTCGAAAGGATAATGGCGCAAAATGGGTAAATGTGGGGTTACAGAGGCCCAGTTACGCTTCCCCATTATCCAATTATGTTCTACAATAGGAATTACCCCCAAGGTGGAAAATCCCCAAATTTACCAAATTTTCAGGGGACACTATTGAATCTACCATAAAACATATAGCATGTTATTTGATCGAAGCAGGGGAAATAGGCCAAAACGAAAATTTAAGAATGAAATACTTCACAAGTTCCTTGACAAAAAATTCATTTACTTGGTTTACATCCTTGCCTGCAAACTCCATATATACGTGGACCCAATTAGAAAGATTGTTCCACGAGCAGTTTTATATGGGACAAACTAAAATAAGTTTGAAAGAATTAGCCAGTGTCAAGAGGAAATTTTCAGAACCTATAGATGATTATCTAAATAGGTTCAGGTTGCTAAAAGCAAGATGTTTTACAAAAGTTCCAGAACAAGAGTTAGTCGAAATGGCTGCATGAGGTATAGACTATTCTATAAGAAAGAAGTTAGACACTCAATATTTTAGAGATATGGCACAACTAGCAGATAGAGTGAGAAAAATAGAAAGGTTAAAAGATGGAAAATTCAGAGCGAATAAAAGTAAAAAAGAGAGGGTGGCCTATGTAGGAGTATGTCAAGATGTTGATTATGATGAAAATGAATCAGTTAGTTTCGACGAACAAGAAATTGATTTAGCAGAACTAAAGCAAGGCCCACCATACTCTTGTAAACCACTGGTTCCGTCGAACGGAAAGAATCCACTCGAACCAGAAAAGAATGATAAGTTTCCTAAAAGAACTTAAATGTTCGACATCACCAAGTGTGACGAAATTTTCGACGTGTTGGTTAAAGATGGTCAGTTAATAAAAACACCAGGAGCTAAAGAGCCTCCTGTTGACCAACAGAAAAAGAGAGGTTTTTGTAAATACCATAACGTTTTGGGTCATAAAACTTCTCAATGTTTCCTTTTCAGGGATCTTGTTCAAAATGAAATCCGTGATGGAAGACTGAAATTTGGAGACAAATCAAAACAACAAATGAGGATTGATTCAAATCCTATGCAGATTGTCGAAGCCAATTATGATGAACCTTTCATTGTGAATATGGTCGAAGTCGAAAAGACATCTGAGGACAGTTTTGAAATGATAGAAGCTGCTGAAGGCTTCGATACCCATATAAACATGGTGGGGATTGTTGATGATCTCCCAGATCAGCCTGGAGTAGAAGAAGTTTCCAAAGATTGTGTGACTCTGGCCATAATGATCAAGGTTACTGAATATCTTGATGTTAAGGAGCTGAACGACCATATCAACAAAGTTGAGACTACTGAAGATTTCGACAGTCAAAACAAAGTTGAGACTACTGAAGGTTTCGATAGTCAAAACAAAGTTGAGACTACTGAAGGTTTCGACAATCAAGACAAAGTTGAGACTACTGAAGGTTTCGACAGTCAGGACAAAATTAAAGCTACTGAAGGCTTTGATAACCAGGAAAAGCTGGAAACTACTGAAGGTTTCAACAAAGGAAATAACAACAACATTATTGAAGATAGAATAATATGGGATACTTTGGGGGAACCAAGTGGAAAATTTGATTATCTAGTAAAATACACTGCCCCACAAGCTCTCACATTGACATGAACAAAATCTAACCAAATGGATGGGAAGATGTCCCTGCAAACACTAATGAAGAGATAGCTAACACTTCCTTAGCGTCGAAAAGAAGGTTCTGAAGGCTTCATAAAGACGAGTAATGTTGCAAACTTAGTCAACACTATGGGTCCTGGCAATAAGGACATTACAAGAATCAAGGCAGAAGTTGTTGAAGACCCTGTAAAACCTGCCACTTACGGGATCATGCGCAGAACAATGGAAGATCCTAAAAAGCAACAAATCAAAGAGAAAAGTTCCCACCTAACAAAGAACCAGATTGAAGTCGAAGGAGATCTTGCTGAAAGAATGAATAAATTAAGTATTACTGATGGACAGAAAATAGACATCAACATGGTAGATTTGTCCCAGAGAATCCAAGAGAAAATTGATGAGGATCACCGTCGAGAAGAGCACTAGAGGCTGGCATATCCAAAGGAGGATGAGAATCTGGCAGAATTCATCCAAAGGTGTCAAAGGAAGAAGACTGAAGTGATGTTATATCCACGTTGCAGCTCAATCTTTGACAGGAAGGCGACATCAAACTTAGAAGAATTGTATAAGTCCCAGAAAAAAGGAAACTGGGGGACAATCCAAGCTGTCAAAACTGGAAGATATGATCCAAGGAAAGCTGAGCACCACCTCCAGAGGTTTGGAGGAAGACACTACAACACTTACAAACCATCTAGAAAAGTTGTTGATGATAGATGGGTCCATCCCATTTGGGATGCTCAAGGATCAAAGAAGTGGAGAAATTTTTAAATTCAGAGAGGATCTTCAGTAGAAGGAAAGAAGGAGATTGAAAGGCCAAAACCAAGACCATACCCATAAGAGAACTACAAAGGTAAGAATCCTATGTCAAGATCCCAATGGAGAAGATTCCAAAGGCAGAAGAGGGCAGAAAAAGAAGCTGCAGAAGGAAGCATGACCGAAAAGGAGAGTGTAAACAAAAACAACGCAGAATCAAGCAAAACTGCCCAGGCCATGGGAGAAGAGGAGCCTTCCCAAAAGAACAAACCAAGCAACATGTTATAAAAGTTGAAACTCAACAACGAAGTTCCAGAAGATGATGAAGTAACTGATGATTTCAAGTCTGACTCAGAGGGCTCATTCGATGTGGTCTATAATATGGTGTTTGTCCTTCCTAGGGACTACGACAGGATTATGGAGGTCGAAGATGAGGAAGAAAATATGGAAGACAATACAATGGGGTCTAGGCCAGTGTGTTATTATGTAATGAATAACAACAACATCGAAGAGCAGAATGCATTCTTTGAAAGGCCAAATGATTCAATGAAAGGACACCTGAAGCCCTTGTTCATTAAGGGAAAGGTCGAAAGTGTTGGTATAAATAAAATACTAGTGGATTGTGGAGCTGTAGTGAATTTGATGCCCCACTTCATGCTAAGGAAGATTGGGAAGGATGAATCTGACGCAAAGCCTCACAATAAGGTGTTGTCAAATTATGAAGGGAAAGTAGGAACTACCATGGGCATTATCCAGGTGAACTTGACTGTTGGAACCATAACAAGACCAACAATGTTCATAGTCATTGCTTCAAAGGCGAATTATAACTTACTGCTTGGAAGATAATGGATTCATAGAATATGAGTCGTACCTTCTTCAATGCACCAGTAAATAGCTATTTGGCATCCTGATGGAATTGTTGAGAATATTGAAGAAGATCAAAGTTATTTTATGGCTGAAATAAACAATGTAAACAGTCGAAGTTTCGACAAGAATTTGGCTCACATACCTCTTTGAAGTCCAACATAATTTGACTTGAAGGCAACTGACAACGCCTATTGTTCCATGTATCTTCACCCAACGCACAGTTTTCAGTGGGACAAAGAACTAATAGGCGAACCAAGTCACATATGGGAAACCTCTCCTATTGAGCCAACAGGTTGGGGAAGCGAATTTGATGATGATGAATGAAGAAGCAACTCTTGAAAGAATTACGGCTAATATAACCGAAAATAAACTCAAAGCGGCTCTTGAAGCCGAAGTGAAGTATACGGCCGTCGAAGCCAACAAAGAAAATTTTGAAGAACAATGTCCTCAAAGGGACGTTGACAAAGACTATGATGACAACCAGTTGGGCGAATGGCAACACCAGAAGCTCAACATCATCTATGATGACGAACCCCTGGGGTTCAAAAAAGATCAAGCGTCAACTAACATGAAAATGGTGACGCAAGATCCATTGGAAGAAATAAATCTGGGACTAGGGGCAGAAAGAAAGCCAACTTACATAAGTGCAAAGATGGACCCTCAGTTCAAGGTTGAAATAGTCCGTTTGTTGAAAGAGTTCAAAGACTGCTTTGCATGGGACTACGACGAGATGCTTGGTTTAGATAGAAGTTTGGTCGAATTGAAGCTACCAATAATGGAGGGAAAAAAGCCAGTAAAACACACTCCAAGACGCTTCGCACCAGAAATTCTGTCAAAAATAAAAGAAGAGGTCGAAAGACTTTTGAAATGCAAATTCATCCGTACTACCAGGTATGTCGAATGGATTGCAAGTATAGTTCTTGTAATTAAGAAAAATGGCAAACTAAGGGTATGTTTTGACTTTAGAGACCTAAACTCAGCTACCCCAAAGGATGAATATCCTATGCCAGTAGCAGAAATGCTTGTAGATTCTGCAGCAGGCCATAAGTACTTACGTATGTTAGACAGATACTCTGGCTATAATCAAATCTTTATTGCAGAAGAAGATGTTTTTAAAACAACATTTCGTTGCCCTGGAGCAATAGAGACTTACGAATGGGTAGTAATGCTCTTTGGAGTAAAAAAATGCTGGAGCAACTTACCAACAGGCTATGAACTCAATTTTTCATGATTTTATTGAAACTTTCATGCAAATTTATATTGATGATATTGTGATCAAGTCCATTTCAGGAAAAATCATTTGCATCATCTTCGACAATCCTTTGAAAGGATGAGGAAGTTTGGTTTAAAAATGAATCCCCTTAAATGTGCTTTTGGTGTGCAGCCGGGTGATTTCTTAGGTTTCGTGATCCACAAAAAAGGGATCGAAATAAATGAGAACAAAGCCAAAGCCATAATGGAAGTGAAAGCGCCATCAACAAAAAAAGGGATTACAGTCTTTACTAGGGAAAATCAACTTTCTCATAAGGTTTATCTCCAACCTTAGTGGAAAAATGCAAGCCTTCTCTCCTCTACTTCGATTAAAGAAAGAAAAATTTGCATGGGGGCAAGAACAACAAGATGCCTTCGACAAGATCAAAGAGTATCTAGCTAGTCCTCTAGTCTTGATGTCCCCTTGTAGAAGAAGAAGTATGAGGTTATACATCTCAGCATAAGACAAAACATTGGGAAGCATGATGTGTCAAGAGGACGAAAATGGCGTTGAAAGGGCCATTTATTATCTCAGCAGAGTCTTAAATGATGTTGAAACTAGATACAGTGCGATAGAAAAATTATGTTTATGTGTATATTTTTCTTGTGCAAAGTTAAAACACTGTATAAAACCAGTTGATGTATATGTTTCCTCTCATTTCGACGTAATAAAATATATGTTATCTAAATCTATATTGCATAGTCGAATTGGGAAATGGGCTTTGGTATTGACAGAGTATTCCTTGAAATACATGCCTTTAAAGAATGTTAAAGGACAAGTGGTTGTGGACTTTATAGTTGATCACTCAATAAAAGAAGATGAGATCGAATATGTCGAATTAGAACCATGGAAGTTATATTTTGATGGTTCCAGTCATAAGAATGGAACTGGCATTGGGATACTAATTATTTCTCCTGACAAAATTCCAACACAATTCAAGTACAAGGTTGAACGCTTATGTTCAAATAACGAAGCAGAATATGAAGCTCTGGTTATTGGACTTGAAATATTATTGGAATTGGGGGCAACTAAAGTCGAAATAATGGGTGACTCTGAGTTAGTAATAAAACAATTGACAAAAGAATATAAATGTGTCAAAGAGAACCTAATTATGTACTTCGTAATAGCTAACAGACTCCTTAAAAAATTCGACAACGTAGCCATTAAACATATCCCTAGGTTGAAGAATCAAGAAGCAAATGATTTGGCTCAACTGGCATCAAGCTATAAAGTGTCTAAGGAAAACTTGGAGAAAACTATTAAAGTAAGGGGGGAAATATATCCACCAAATTGTCCCCATCAGATTTGGAAACAATAAAATTGGGTTATGGAGATAAAGAAAATTTTGAAATCTTCAATGTAGATGATTCATAGATTGAAGACCGGAGAAAACCAATTAAGGATTATCTACAAGACCCAAATCAGAAAGTCGAAAGAAAGGTAAAATACAGAGCCCTAAGCTACGTGCTTCTTGGAAATGAGTTATATAAAAAGACTGCAGAAGGAGTCTTACTGAAATGCTTGGGCAAAAATGAAGCCTACATAACTTTGTCGAACGTACACAGTGGTGCGTGTGGTGCGCACCATGCAGACCACAAAATGAAATGGCTATTATTTCGACAAGGTGTGTACTGGCCAACAATGTTGAAAGATTGTGTCGAATTTGCGAAAGGGTGTCAGGAATACCAAGTACATGCAGGTATACCACATGTCCCTGCAAATGAGTTACATTCAATCATAAAGCCTTGGCCATTCAGAGGTTGGGCTTTAGACTTAATTGGAGAAATTTGACCAGCTTCTTCAAAAGGACAAAAGTACATCTTAGTTGGAATAGATTATTTCACTAAATGGATTGAAGTTATACCATTGGTAAATGTGGACCAGGAGGCAATTATGGAGTTCATCCAAAAATATATAATATATAGGTTTGGAATACCAGAAACAATAACTACTGACCAAGGATCTGTATTTACTGGAAAAAATATGCAAATGTTTGCAAAAGAAACAGGTTTTAGACTCTTAACTTCGACACCTTATTATGCCCAGGCAAATGGATAAGTCGAAACAGTAAACAAATTTGTGATAAATTTGATTAAAAAAAACATAGGTAGATGTAGCGGTAAAATCGTGAGTGTAAGCTATTGATTAACTTAACTCGATGTACACAGAGTCGCCACCGCGCTTTTCTTTATTTCCGAAAGGAAAAAGGTAAAAGAACGAATAAAAACCTAGGAATCTAATAAGCAAAAGCTAAAAGAAACAAACAGAGAATGGGTAAGGGGATTGGTTACGAATCGGGAAGGTTTTAGGCACCCGACTTGTCCGTGGTACTCCACGGGAGCCCTTTGAAATATTTATTGCTTTTTGGTCTGAAATTGGTTTGTTTTAAAATGATGGAAGAGGTGAGGAGAAGAATATTTTTTAATAATTTTTGTGTTTGATAAGGTTTTAACGCCTTATGCCTACGTACCCACAAAGTGCAATGCGAGATCAAAACCTCGTAGTTCGTGGTACAAAATTTGAAAAGAACAAATGGGTTGAATTGATTTTAAAATGTAGAGATAAGTCGTCATCCCTTAGCGAATAATTCCGCTAGAAAGGATGAATCATATCTAAACATGTAAAAAGAAAAGGTGCACAAGGCACAAAAATAATTGAATGAGTTTTGAGTTTTTTAAAGTATGTAAGAAAAAATGGTTTTGATATATTTACATGGATTAATATTTGGTTAAGAAAACAAAGGGAAAAGGTAGAATCACTTGACCGAAGTCAAGGTTTGATTATGAAAGTGTTTGAAGTTTAGAAAACAAGAAGATTTTTGAAATAGGGAGAAGTTTTGAAAATTTAAGAATGGGGAGGAGATGAAGGGACTAATCCTAATACATGAATTAAAAGTTAAGGAAAGAGTTTACCAAACCATAATATGCACAATTCTTCAAAGTTCGGACTTCCATCTTCAAAGGCTAATGAAATAACTTGAGGCCGAGGTTTCTAATCCATTCCAACTTGAGCAAGGGGGAAGATCTTAAAGTCTAAGTCCATTCTCCAAAAAGCAAAGGGATAGTAACCATAGTCCAAAATTAGAAGTCACAAGTCTTTTAAGTGTTCAATCCTTTATTAGTGTTTTGATATCCAAATGGACAAAATAAAAACCACAAGCACAATATAAACATAAACAAATGATATATGATATAATATGATAAAGCATAATAAAGGAGATAAAGGAGCAAGAGATTAAAATAAAAGGATAAGGTGCGAGAGATTAAATTTAAACGGATTATATTCACAATATAAAGTGGTATGATGAACTTAATCAAGCACAACCACGAAAAGAAAAAAAAATCGAGGCAACCGGATCCAAGTGGATCTTAATTCGAATCGGGACAACTTTAGGTCTATGTTAAGCAATCGCCGAGTAATTTACGAAGTAATTACCCTACAAATGAGGCCGGCCACCATATATTAAAGTGGAAAATTTTCGTGTTAATACATGTTAGAGAAACGATATAATGGATCGTTCTCCGAAAATATGCCACACTAAAAGAAAAAAGGATGGTCTAATCTTAATCGGGATTTTCATTGAATTTCATCGAAAAGCAACCTATCACAATCCCAAAGTATGGAGAATGATCCAAATGATCATTCATCCATAGATTTGAAATAATGAAGATTAAACTAATCGGAAATCAACAATCCCGAATCGGAGATTGTCATCGACCAAAAGAGAAAAAAAAGATGAAGAAAAATGGATTCATAAAAAGAAATTGAAATATTTTTAAATTCTTCCTAAAAAGAACTAATTCTAAATTCTTTTCTAAACATCTTTTTTAAAACACTTTTCTAAAATTTAATTTCTAAAATATTTTCTAACATAACATTTCCTAAAATCTTTTTCTAAAACATTTTTCAATATATATTTTCTAAACAAAATCTTTATTATCAAAAATAAATTATATCTAATAACAATTTAAAAACCTAAATAAAACTAAAATAAAAAAAAGAAAAGGGGAAATGGATCCGCAGGTGGATAATTCGCAGGTAGGTGATGATCAGCAACAATTTCAGAAGGCCTTAGACCCAAAACACATTCACATATGTTTATTAAAAAAAAAAAAAAAAAGATGAAAAAAAATAGAATGAAGAAGCAGCATCCTCTTCTTCGCTGAACAAAACAGGGCACTAATGGCCTCAAACACGGCGGAAATAACGAGGCCAACTCCTCACCTTCACAATCAAAAAAACCGCAAAACACTTCCTCTTCTTCTTCTTCTCACTTGTTTCAGATTCTTATTCTCTCCGCAAGCTCTTCTTCTTCTCACAAATTTTCGGATTTTTTCTCTCAAATCAAATGGATTCAGGTATTTGAAGAAAATTAAATGAGGGAATTGAAGGTTGAAGGGGGAATGAAGGTTAGGGTTTTGAATTGGGGATAGATTTGTGCAGAGGTTTTGGAGGCTATGTAAGCTTGATAATGGCAGTGAAGAGTGGTTCTATAAATAGGAAAGAAGTGAGGTTTTGGTTCTGCGTTTTGAAAGGAAGGGATTGCGTTTTGGTAAGCTCACGGATGTCTCGTGCGTTTTCGTTTTCGTTTTCATTTGCTGCGTTTTGATTCAATTTGGACGCGTTTTGATATTGTGAATGAAGGATGCGTGCGTGTGTATTCAGTGCTTGCTGTTTGTTTTCGGCTTGGGCCTGGAGGATGAATTGTTTTTGCTTTGAAATGTGGCTTGGAAGGCTGTGTTGTAATGTCTGGCTGCGGATTGCATTTGTTGTTGTTGCGGCGAGGCTTAGCCTTGGCTTGTGAGGCTTGCGCTTGCTGTTACAGATTGAGGCTTGGCAAGCTGGGTGTGTAAAGTTGGGACTTAATGCCATGCGTTGTTCATGCGGCGTGTGGGGCCTGCAAGTGTTTTTTTCATGAAGATCTTGGTTGGCCTTTTGTTTTGATGGGCGTATTAGGCTGATGTGATGCAGCTGATAGGAAATTGCTTTTGGCTGAGGGAAATATTTGGGTGGGGGCCTACTCGTGAATGAGGCTGGAAATTGCTAATGAAATGGAAACTTTGTGGGGCTTATTGCTTGAATGTTGGGCTTTGAAATAAAAACAAATAAAATGATAAAATACAAGAATTAAACATAGTTCTATTTAATAAATTTTTTATTATTAATTGGATTCTAAAAAAAACAAAAAATGGGTTTAAAGAAAAATGATTTGGTTTATATTTATTTTATGATGGAAATTGGGAAAAAAAATGGGCATTTGAGAAAATAAAAAGAAATGGATTATTAATAAAAAAAATGGAAATTGAACTATATAAAAAAAATACAAAAATGAAATAATCGGGAAAGAGAAACGAAGGTTTAGAACTTGGTGCTTTGCGAATAAAAAGGGATAATCGGGGAAAATGGAATGAAAATGGTTATGGAATATTCGGACAATCGGTATAAAATTGGATATGAAATTGGATATCGACAACTGGGTAATATTTTGGATAATATGATTTGGTAAACAATCGAAAAAATGGATAATGAAAAATGGTCATAAAAAGGGTACGGATGGATAAATGGTATAATCGGAATGAAAAAAGATAATGGATGGAATTTGGTTTTCAAGCCCACAACAAATCTCGATTTCTCTTGCACAAGCCTCTGATGAAAGTGAACACAGTCAACACAGCCCCACTGAATATTTCGCAAAGTAAACCAATTGTCATCTGAAAACTGTCTGATTATGCCCTGATAAACTGAATTCATACTGAGGAAAATAAATCCTCAGATGAATCACTGGTGAACTGATGAACCGATGAACTGATAAACACTGAAGATTCAAACCAAACCTTGTACAAAACACTGTCACACAACCCAACTTGTACTTAGAAAACACATTGTCTGAGAAATGAAGCATTGGCACACACAACTGGCAGTCAACCAATCTTTTGATAGTTTGACCAATAATAGGTCAAACATCCACTTGAAATCGAATTGTGACTGAACAAACGCATCTGAATTAAAATCATTGCCCTGTCTTTGAACACCTGCAACACAAAGAAGAAGAAGAACACTGCAACATATTTTTTGTATTTTGGTTAGTGATTAGTAAATATAAACAAATATAAAGAAATAAAAATAATGGTGATCCCCTGCGAAGCATAGACCCTACACCTGAGGAAAAACCCGAAAGCCAGTGCGATCTTGTTTGTATGCAAAATGCAGATGAAATGCGAAACAATCTTAGGGCAAAAATTAGGGTGTTACAGCTGCCCCTATTTAAGTTTCTTCAATCCGGAGATATGAAGATTGACATCTTCGTCTCTACAAGATGGGAGAGACTTAAATACAGAATACCCAATTTTTGTCCTAAGAGAACAAATGATATGATATGAATATGATATGCAAACCCAAGATCTCTGTGGGGAAAATATGACCGCCAGAGAAAAGCAAAAACTTGGGGACACAGAAGAAAATCCCGTTGGGGAAACAACAGACAACGAAAGAGTGACCAGGAAAATAAATCACTGGATAACAGACTCCACTTGGGAAAAGATATGAAATAATCAAGGAACAGATTCAATAAGGCACAATAAACACCCTGCCAGGAAATATCAACCAAACAAAGTATTTGAATCCAAGAATGGAGAAATACTGAGTTGGAAAAGAAATCATCAACTACCTGTTTACTGGGTAGGAAATATAACAGACTCGACTATCATTTACTGGATAGGAGCAAAATTTAGAGGGATAACCCCAATTACCTTTTTACTGGGTAAGAAATCTCAACTACCTGATTTATTGTGTAGAGAATATAAAGGACTCGACTATCGATTTACTGGATAGGAGTATGATCATCTACCTGGTTTACTGGGTAGGAACTCAATCAAATGGAAACAACTTTTATTACCTTTTTACTGGGTAAGAAGAAAATATCTGGTTCTATCACCTTTTTACTGGGTAAGAGGAAAATAACTTGACTACCGGATTTACTAGGTAGAACAAATTCTCGACTACCTGATTTACTGGGTAGGAGCTAAATCAAAGAAGAACAAACTCCATTACCTTTTTACTGGGTAAGAGGAATAAATCTCGACTACCGAATTTACTGGGTAGAAAAATTCTCAACTACCTGATTTACTGGGTAGGAGCTTAAACAAAGGAAAACAATCTCTATTACCTTTTTACTGGGTAAGAGTATAAAATCTCGACTACCGAATTTATTGGGTAGGAGCACAAGTAAAAGATCTTGATCAATTTGGTAATATTACCCACTATCGATTTACTGATAGCTTAAATCCAAAGTAATATACTCAAGCTGGAGAAAATGTTGCCCACTATCAAACAATGATAACTTAATTCCAAAGCAATATATCCATAAAAGGGGACCAAAGTTCAATCCAAGAACAAATTGGAAAGAAACGGTCAAACAAGACTCATCCCAAGGAGGAAATATCTCAACTGGGGAAAACTCCATCCAGATAAAGAACTGGGGAGTAAACTGAATCAACGTCATCCACGAGAAACAAACTCAATGGGGAATTAGAAAGGATTAACACTTTCTGCTTAATGGTCGACACTCTAAACTTGAGAGGAATACGACACACACACTCTGTGGGGAAAATCCACACCAAAGAGCATATAACAATGATAAACACAAGAATGAAAGCAAACAATGCTATGCTTATGCGTATGAATATGCTTATGAATATGCTGACAAAAGAGACATAAAGATAAGAAATGGGTGACATAAACACCACAACAACCAGATACTCGGCTAATCCCAAGGCCATAGTGCAGGGAAACATGCTGGAGATTCAGCTTGAAATCTGCAGGGGAATATCATAAGCCATCAAAGGAATAAAATCCTACTACAAGGCTTAAATCATGATGAAACAGCATCTGCTAGGAATATCATCCTGCTGAGGAAAGGTAATAACTGATGAGGATGAAAATATTCTTGATAAAAATCAAACTTCACGAGGAATGACTGTCATACAACTCCTGCTCCACTTGGGGATAGAGTGCAAGACTTGCTAAAAATCACATAGGAACCTGCTGGAAATCAACACATGCAGACCTACTGGGGATCCATATGGGGATATCAGAAGTTAACATCATAGCCAAAACACAGTTACGAGGGATTTTAAATCAATACCCACCATCAGGTAAAAGAAAACCTCTAAACTGACTGCTATATCAATACTTCTATATTCAAAGATGCAAACAAATCAAGCCGAGGAACATGAGCTCAGCTGGGGATTCCCAATGCTTCTCAATTCAAAGATAATTTGCTGAGGGAGAGATCACAACTCAGCTAGGGATTCTTCAGAACATCCCTTCCAACAACTCTTCTGGGGGATACATACAATCTCCATTCATGCTTATTGTTGGGGAACAAAACATCATTAACATCAACCTGTCAAGACTATCCAGAAACTTCGCATGGACGCAACCGAATCAAACCCTGCTTTGGGAGAGACGAGTTACACACATCCAGACCTTACCATTCTTGGAATCACTATTGATATCCTTTCTTTGTTCATATATCAAAAGAAAAATGTTTTTAAAATCTTCAAAAAATTAAAATTTATTAAATTTGTTTCAAAAATCATCATCAACAATAAATTGAAATTTTGTAAACAGAAACAATATAAAGAATTGCAAACAATTGGATAAAAGCTCAAATTCATTGATAGAATGGTAGTCAGCAAATGGCATGACTCCATGGATCATTACAAGTTTGAAAAATGGTAAATACATGGAAAAAGGGCTACATTGAGATACAATGATCACTATTCTCCCTATCAACTTTGAACTCCACTGTGTCCGAAACTTCAGTCAAGGATGAGTGAATACGAATCTTTGATGAGAAATTCTTCTGAGGGATAGAATCTGAAATCCTCGGTTACTACAAATGATCCAGTCTGTCGACGCAGTTACTTGCCATGATCCCTAACTTTTGCCTAGATTGCCCTTTCGGGTTTTCAATCTACCGGGATAATTTTTTCTGTTTTTGTCTCTAATTTTTGCCTGGACCGCCCTTTCGGGTTTTCAATCCACCAAGACGCTCATTTTTGCCTAAGCCACCCTTTCGGGTTTTCAACTTAGCGAGCTGTTCTTTTATTTTTTTTAGGCGAAGTATTTCTTGACTGCATCCGCATTCACAGGGCGAGTGATCTCCTCACCATCCATAGTTGCAAGAATTAATGAACCGCCAAAGAAGGCTTTCTTAACAACATATGGGCCATCATAGTTCGGAGTCCACTTGCCCCGAGAATCTTTAAGGAAAGACTGAATCTTTTTGAGCACGAGGTCGCCTTCTCTGAATACACGAGGTTTGACCTTCTTATCAAAAGCTTTCTTCATTCTTTGCTGGTACAACCGACCATGACACAAAGCTGTTATTATCTTTTCTTCAATCAAATTCAACTGATCAAATCTACTTTGACACCATTCAGCCTCAGTTAACTTGGCTTCCATCAGAACTCTCATTGATGGGATCTCAACTTCGACGGGGAGTACTGCTTCTGTACCATAAACAAGTGAGAAAGGGGTTGCCCCTGTTGAAGTGCGGACAGATGTACGATACCCATGCAAAGCAAAGGGGAGCATCTCATGCCAGTCCTTGTACGTCACAACCATCTTCTGAATGATATTCTTAATGTTCTTGTTCGCAGCTTCAACAGCCCCATTCATCTTCGGTCTATAAGGAGAGGAATTATGGTGTTGAATCTTGAAATCTTCACAAAGCTCTTTCATCATCTTATTATTCAAGTTCGAACCATTATCAGTAATGATTCTATTCGGAACACCATATCTGCAGATAATATTATTCTTGATAAACCGAACCACGACTTGCTTGGTCACATTCACATACGATACCGCTTCCACCCACTTAGTGAAGTAGTCAATCACCACAAGAATAAAACAATGTCCATTCGAAGCCTTGGGTTCAATCATGCCAATCATATCAATTCCCCACATAGAGAAAGGCCATGGGGAAGAAATCACATTGAGATAAGCTGGTGGCACATGAATCTTATCAGCATACACCTGACACTTATGGCACTTTTTCACATACTTGCAACAATCAGATTCCATTGTCAGCCAATAGTAACCTGCTCTCAACATCTTTTTAGCCATTGCATGCCCATTGGCATGAGTGCCAAAAGATCCTTCATGAATTTCTTTCATCAACATGTCTGCTTCGTGTCTATCCACGCATCTGAGCAACACCATATCAAAATTTCTTTTGTAAAGCACATTTCCATTCAAGAAGAAATTGCCTGCCAATCTCCTCAAAGTCCTCTTATCTTTATCGGATGCCCCAAGCGGGTATTCTTGACTCTGGAGAAAACATTTAATATCATGATACCAAGGCTTGTCATCATGGACCTCTTCAACTGCAAACACATGAGCTAGTCTTTCCAGTCGCATCACATTGATCATGGGAACATCATTCCACTGGTGCACTTTTATCATAGAAGCTATGGTTGCTAAAGCATCTGCCATTTGATTCTCATCACGAGGAATATAATGAAACTCAACTTTAGTGAAGAAAGTTGATATCTTCCTGGCATAATCTCTGTAGGGGATCAAGTGGGGCTGATGGGTTACCCACGTACCCTGGATCTGATTAATTACCAAGGCAGAATCTCCATATACATCAAGATGCTTAATCCTCAAATCAATAGCTTCTTCAAGTCCCATAATGCAGGCTTCATACTCAGCTTCATTATTGGTACAAGGAAAAGTCAATCTTGCGGCAAAAGGAATATGTGAACCATGGGGAGTAATGATCATTGCCCCAATTCCTCTTCCACGTGCATTCACAGCACCATAAAAAACTAAACCCCATCGAGATCCAGGCTCCGACCCTTCCTCAATCAAAGGTTCATCACAATCTTTTACTTTCAAAAACATCACATCTTCATCTGGAAAATCAAACTTGATTGGTTGGTAATCATCAATCGGTTGATGTGCCAAATAATCAGCCAAGATACTACTTTTTATAGCTTTTTGAGTTCGGTACTCGATATCATATTCTGATAATAACATTTGCCAACGAGCAATCCTCCCAGTCAAAGCAGGCTTTTCAAAGATATACTTGATTGGATCCATTTTAGAGATCAACCAAGTCGTATGATTCAGCATATACTGGCGAAGACGCTTTGCAGCCCAAGCTAAGGCACAACAAGTTTTTTCAAGCATGGAATATCGAGACTCATAATCAGTGAATTTCTTACTCAAGTAGTAAATTGCATATTCTTTTCTTCCAGATTCATCTTGCTGACCAAGCACACAACCCATGGAATCTTCCAACACAGTCAAATACATGATCATCGGTCTACCTTCTACCGGAGGAGACAAAATAGGAGGTTCAAGCAGATATTCTTTAATACTTTCAAACGCCTTTTGGCAATCATCTGTCCAGACACAACCTTTATCTTTCCGAAGCAACTTGAAGATCGGAGCACACGTGGCAGTCATGTGAGAGATAAACCTTGAAATATAATTCAAGCGGCCCAAGAATCCTCTTACTTGCTTTTCGGTTCTTGGAGCAGGCATTTCCTGAATAGCTTTCACTTTATCAGGATCAACTTCAATGCCTCTTTGGCTGACAATGAAACCTAGCAACTTTCCAGAACGTACACCAAAGGTGCATTTGTTCGGATTCAAACGAAGCTTATACTTCCTTAACCTTTGAAACAACTTTAGCAAATGTTCAACATGATCCTCTTCAGTCCTCGACTTGGCGACCATATCATCAACATATACTTTGAATTCTTTGTGCATCATATCATGGAAAAGTGTAGTCATAGCTCTTTGATACGTCGCACCAGCATTCTTCAATCCAAAGGGCATCACTCTATAGCAGAATGTTCCCCATGGTGTAATAAATGTGGTTTTTTCCATGTCCTCGGGTGCCATCTTTATTTGATTATAACCGGAAAATCCGTCCATAAAAGAGAAAACATCAAACTTAGTCGTATTATCTACCAACATATCAATGTGTGGTAGTGGAAAATCATCTTTCGGACTGGCTTTGTTCAAATCTCTGTAATCAACGCACATTCGGACTTTTCTGTCTTTCTTCGGAACAGGAACGATATTGGCCACCCATTCAGGATAAGTTGACGTCACAAGAAAACCTGCATCAATCTGCTTTTGAACCTCCTCTTTGATTTTTACTGCCATGTCTGGATGAGTTCTTCTCAGCTTCTGCTTTACAGGTGAACATTCAGGCTTCAACGGCAATCTATGCTCCACAATATTAGTATCAAAACCTGGCATGTCTTGATAAGACCAAGCAAATACATCAACATATTCTCTGAGAAGCTATATAATCCTCTTCTTAACATCAGGACCAAGCAATGCTCCAACTTTGACCTCTTTCTTTTCATCTTCAGAACCCAAGTTGACCATCTCTATATACTCTCCATGAGGCTGAATAATCTTCTCCTCGTGCTCAAGCAACCGAGAAATTTCATCAGGAATCTCTTCATCATCCTCTTCCTCAGCTTCAAACACAGGGAATTCAAAGTTGGGAGAGGGCATAGGATCATTGTTTTCAATGGGTTTATCAATCAATCTGCACAATGGTTTTATTTTTATTTTAGAGTATGAACAAAAGGTGCAAACAATATGCAGATAAACAATTATTATATTTTTGGGTTTTTTTATGTTACCATTTTTCAGAATAAAGCAAAAATGAAAAACTTATATGGAAATAACAAAATAACATTTTATTGATGATGATAAAATTTGAAACAAAGCCCGACAAGCATCACTTTCACCTTGGGCAGAGTGAAAGGATTTTTTTTTTGAAAGACATAAAAACAAATTACTTTGAAGAATGAACGATAAAAGGAACATCAACAGCGATCCAGTTCTGGCAAATCTTTCCATGTGTAACGAAATCTGGCATTTCTTCATCCTCATCATCTTCAATGATGGCAGCAGCGGAATGATCGTTGATAAATCCAGCGCTTCGGAAGCCTTCTTGAATAGTCTTTGGATCTTTGATAACTGCACCAGGTGCAAAGCCGATACCAAAACCTTCCTTGTTGTCGACAACATCAATAATTCGCCCCCAACCATCAGACTGGCCACCTTCAACCACTCGCAAAGCATCTTTGAAAGAAGACATGGGCATGGCATTCTTCTTAGCAGCATTATCCACAATAGAAAGAGCTTGAAACGAAGTTCCCACCTCTTCCTCGGCATCAATATAGGAGAAAGAAGACAAATTACTCACAAGCATGGCCCTCTCACCTTCAATGGTCACCAATTTACCTTCTCTCACAAACTTCAACTTCTGATGAAGAGTGGATGTCACAGCTCCTGCTTCATGGATCCATGGTCTTCCGAGGAGACAACTGTATGCGGGACGTATATCCATTACTTGAAAAGTAATCTTGAATATAAACGGTCCAATAAGAATAGGAAGATCCACCTCTCCAATCACTGTTTTCTTCGACCCATCAAACGCTTTTACTATAATCCCATTGTGCCTCATGGGAGCACCTTGAAACGCAAGCTTTGACAAAGTCGACTTTGGCATAACATTCAGAGACGATCCGGTATCAACTAGCACCTTGGACATAGCATCCTCTTGACAATTCACCGAGATATGCAGAGCCAAGTTATGATTTCTTCCTTCTTCAGGCAAATCCTCATCACAGAAGCTTAAATTGTTGCAAGATGTGATATTCGCTACAATACTATCAAATTGATCAACAGTCACATCATGGTCAACATAAGCTTGATCCAGAATCTTCTGCAATGACTGCCTATGAGCCTCAGAACTCATCAAGAGAGACAAAACCGATATCTTTGATGGAGTCTGCAACAACTGCTCAATGATGTTATACTCACTCTTCTTTATCAACTTTAGCACCTCGTCTTCACTATTACCAGCTTGACCCGATTGGGCAACAACATCCATAATCTGCTTACTTGCACTTGTATCTTCAACTCTTTTCGGAGGGTCTGAAGCATACACTCTACCACTTCGGGTAACCTTCGTTAAATCAGCAATGCTAACCACAAACTTTGGAGTAGGAAGAGGAACTTCCCTACCATTTTCTATCATCGTAGCGTTATACCGGTACGGAACAGCTTTATCAGACTCATATGGCATTGGACCAGGCACATTAATCACCAATGGAGTAACAACAGTTTTGCGACTATCAAAAGAAATCACCACCCTCTCAGGAGCAACCCTCTCAGGAAGATTGAACCGAGGCATGATAACATTCACTTCATTCTCATATTCATCTCTCTTTGCTGTTACTTCAATCAATTTATCGTCCATCATTTTCTGAATATGCCTCTTAACAATCACGCAACCACGAGGATTCACCGAGCAGATACAACATCCAGCATAGTCGTGATCAATATCATGATATTCACTCAAGAAAGCATGCATCTCCACCAAAGATCTTCGGATATGACGGACTTCATAGATTTTGAACAACCCAGGACAACCATCCACCATATTCACAGTCGCATTACCATGCTTCGGCAACGGATTCTTCTGCACATTTGGATTAACATCATTGAAATACAAAACATTGTTCCTCATCAACTTCTGTACTTCAAACTTTAATGGATAAAAATTCTCAACATCATGCCCCGGGGCACCTTGACGAAAAGCACAACGAGCCTCTGGCTTGTACCACCATGGAATAGTCTCTGGAACTGGAGGTGGAGGACGAGTTTGCACAAGATTCTTCGCAATCAAAGACGGAAGCAAGTCCGCATACGACATCAGAATAGGATCAAAACTTGGTTTAACTCGAGCTTGTTGATTACCACCTTGTTGCACAAAAGGTTGTTGATAACGGGGTTGATACTTTGGAACTGCTGGCACAGTTGGAGCCACGTTAATCATTGGTGTTACAGAAGCCACATGCTGCGAATGGTGATTCCCACGACTGTGAGGTCTTCTATAACTTTCACGAGATACTGCATTAGTCTCATTTTCTTTCTTTTTCCCGAAGTTGAACCTTCTAGAGCTTGAACCATTACTATTCTCTTGACTTAACAGTCCCTCACGGACACCTTCTTCTAAACGCATCCCCATGCTCACCATTTCAGTGAAATCGGAAGGAGCGCTTGCTATCATCCTCTCATAATAAAAAGAACCCAACGTCTTCAAGAAGATCTTCGTCATTTCTTTTTCTTCCAGCGGAGGAACAATCTGGGCTGCCAGCTCACGCCATCTCTGCGCGTATTCTTTAAAAGTCTCTTTGTCCTTCTAGGACATAGCACGAAGTTGATCTCTGTCTGGAGCCATATCAACGTTGTACTTGTACTGCCTCACAAACACTTCTCCCAAGTCATTGAAGGTCTTGATTTGGCTATTATCCAGACTCATATACCACCTCATGGGTGCACCGGTCAAACTGTCCTGGAAATAGTGAATCAACAGCTTATCATTATCAGTCTGAGCAGACATCTTCCTTGCATACATAGTCAAATGGCTCAACGGACAGGTGTCGCCTTTGTATTTCTCAAACTCGGGCAACTTGAATTTGTAAGGAACTTTAACATTTGGAACCAGACAAAGGTCATAGGCATCTTTTCCGAACAAATCCTTATGCTTCAAGGCTCTCATCTCCCTCTGGATCTCAACAAAGCGTCCCTGGAAGTCATCAAGTCTTTCAGCAACTCCAGCACCTTCACTGGGCTCAGCATGGTAAATCATCTCATCATGGTGCGGAACATTGTGCACCACAGGCGGTACAGTAGTCACAACTGGAGGAAGAGTAGTCCACACTGGTGGTGGGAGAGTATTAAATGCAGCAGTCTCAGGCTGATGAGGAGGACGATAACCAGCAGGAAAGAAATCAACTGGCATGCCCCAAGGTGTACTAGCAGGCATACGATAGCGAAGAGAAATATCAGTCTCAACAGGAATTGAAGCGGTAACGACCTCAGAGATGACAGTATTCTGAACAGGAGAAGGAGGTGGCTGATTCTGAGCAGCCACCAAACTTTCCATCATAGCAGACACTCTTTCCAAGCTTTCCCTCAGATAAGTAACCTCTTCGCGCAGCTCGCGATTCTCTTGTTGCAAAGTTTCCATCACTCTTCTCCGATTAGCTCGAGTATCAAAGCGATGAGTCAGCTTGACAGGAGAACTGAATGAAGACCAAGAAAATAACATAAGATCCCTGGAGAACACTCAAAAAGCAAGACAAATGCAAGTATGATGCATGGTATGCGTATGCAAATGCAAAGATTTCAAAGGATTATAAGATAACTTGCAATATTCATAAAGAGACATTTTTGAAATACTTAAAAACTCATTCTCATTAATATCAAAGTGAGGTACAAATGAAGTACAAACACCAATAATCCTAATACATAAGAGGAAAGGTAAACTAGGCCTAAGGAATCATATCTGAAGAAGTCCCGAATCCTGGCTGATACTTCATGCGAATTCTCTTGATCTTATTCTTGTACCGCTCTTCCATATCTTCCTTATCCTTCACTAACTTGTCGACAATGGCCTTCCAAGCACCAGAAGTAGGAGGAATAGTATAGGGAGTACTAGAGGAAAATAAATCCTCTCTCGGCCTCTTCGTGACACGCCGCTCAAGTAGCTCAATAAGATCATCCTTCTCTTTCAGCTGCTCCTGCATGGTAGCCCTCTCAAGTAACCATTCTTCCTTTTCTTTCTTCATTTTCTCTAACTCTTCTTGAAGAACCACCTTCTCATCAACGGGAGGTAGAAAAGCAGACAAAGGCAATATGGGAAACATAGGCTCCTCAGGTGGGTAAGGCATCTTGAGCTTGGAAGCTCTAGATCGAACCCACTGAATATAACATTCGGACGGAGGAAGGTGTTGTCTACCCAATTGACCTTTCTCTTTCCGGTGAACAGCATGCCAAGAATGAGCAATCATTTTCTTCATCTCTATATGATCAGCACCATTAAGAAAGAAGAAACGGGATAAGGCAAGATTGTTTGGAACATCCTTCAAACAATAACCGAACTGTCGTCTAGCCAAAATGGGGTTGTAGCTAATTCCCCCACGTGTACCAAGAAGAGGTACATTAGGAAATTCTCCACAACTATCAATAAGAACTCCAGTGTCATAATGAGAACTATACCATGTCATGTCCTTATGAGAAAGTGACATCAACCTCTGAGACCATCTTCGATTCTCTCTATTGTCCTTGAAAACATCCGACTTCGGTAGGTGTGAAATAAACCACCTATAAAGAAGAGGCACACAACATACAATCTCTCCGTCACCTTTGGAGGTCCTATAGTGAAAAGCATGATACATATCTCCAAGCAAAGTAGGAATCAGGTTCTTCTTCAAGAAGATCTGAATAGCATTCTCATCCACAATACCATCCAAGTTCGGAAACAAGACAATCCCGTAAATAAGCAAAGCAAGAATAGCCTCAAATGCATCCTTATGACCCAAAGTAAGCGAAGTAGAAGCCTTTCCCATCAAGAACTTAGCATTAATACCACGAACACTCCCCTTTGGAAGAAATTTCCCATTAAGATCGGACTCCTTAAGAAAAAGTGCTTTGGCGATGACCTTGATAGTAAGCTCCTTCTCTAACCCAGTGAAAAGAAACTCCTTGTCCAGAATAGGCAAACCTAACCAATGAGAATACTCCTCCAAAGTCGGCACAAGCTGATAGTCCGGAAAAGTGAAACAGTGGTGCAACGGATCATAGAACTGAGCTAAAGTAGGGAGAATCCCCTCAGGTACATCAATATCCAACATATACAAAAGCTTCCCATGACATCTTCGGAACTCTTGGGTATCAACAACCAAAGCTCCTAGCTTTCTCAACTCTACAACATTAGGATTCTTGAAGGTGTACTTCTTTGTGTTCCTCCTTTCAAAAGTCAAAGCCATGGACATTTGAAATTTTGCAAAAGTTCCTTATAAGTCCTTTGAAATCTTACGAACAATGCTCATGAATGTATGATGGCATGTATGCAACAAACACAAACAAGATCACACAAGGCACACATGCTTAGGTTCCGAGTCACGAGCATGAAGTCAAGGTAACAGAACACCAACCCACACAGGTAAGTACTAAGGTTTTGTCTTCATTGTACCTGCAGAAAACCAAAAGGGTGCTAACAGAGGTGCCCGGAGTTAACAGCCATCTTTAGAATATCACCGGTACGTTGGATTACTCCCCAACCGATAACATTCTTAAAATAGACCTCGTCCGAGTGTAGTATCGCGTGACAACCGCCTTAGGTTTACACCCAGACAGTTTCCGCAATACGTTCCTAAATTGGCTTAGATGGGTTAAGGGTTCTAAGGTCCTCAGTATGATCAGCTCAAGGTCGGAAAATAATGCCACGTACGATGACTCGTCATGACATTGATAGTCCAAGAGAGCCAAACCGAGTGGAGATTATCAAATTGATATTGCTTTGGACTACTCCATCACATATCGCTTCGAATATCGCCGTCCTATCATAAGTTTCAACTCAGATCTGGGTTAGAATCTATCTCACACAGAGGATCACCAAAACCGAAACAGAACAATCAAATAACAAACAAGTCAAACCAAAGCAGTAAATAAATCAAAGTAGGCTGAATCCGCTTAGAGATTACTCCCCAGCAGAGTCGCCATTTTTCTGTAGCGGTAAAATCGTGAGTGTAAGTTATTGATTAACTTAACTCGATGTACACAGAATCGCCACCGCGCTTTTCTTTATTTCCGAAAGGAAAAAGGTAAAAGAACGAATAAAAACCTAGGAATCTAATAAGCAAAAGCTAAAAGAAACAAACAGAGAATGGGTAAAGGGATTGGTTACGAACCGGGAAGGTTTTAGGCACCCGACTCGTCCGTGGTACTCCACGGGAGCCCTTTGAAATATTTATTGCTTTTTGGTCTGAAATTGGTTTGTTTTAAAATGATGGAAGAGGTGAGGAGAAGAATATTTTTTAATAATTTTTGTGTTTGATAAGGTTTTAACGCCTTATGCCTACGTACCCACAAAGTGCAATGCGAGATCAAAACCTCGTAGTTCGTGGTACAAAATTTGAAAATAACAAATGGGTTGAATTGATTTAAAAATGTAGAGATAAGTCGTCATCCCTTAGCGAATAATTCCGCTAGAAAGGATGAATCATATCTAAACATGTAAAAAGAAAAGGTGCACAAGGCACAAAAACAATTGAATGAGTTTTGAGTTTTTTAAAGTATGTAAGAAAAAATGGTTTTGATATATTTACATGGATTAATATTTGGTTAAGAAAACAAAGGGAAAAGGTAGAATCACTTGACCGAAGTCAAGGTTTGATTATGAAAGTGTTTGAAGTTTAGAAAACAAGAAGATTTTTGAAATAGGGAGAAGTTTTGAAAATTTAAGAATGGGGAGGAGATGAAGGGACTAATCCTAATACATGAATTAAAAGTTAAGGAAAGAGTTTACCAAACCATAATATGCACAATTCTTCAAAGTTCGGACTTCCATCTTCAAAGGCTAATGAAATAACTTGAGGCTGAGGTTTCTAATCCATTCCAACTTGAGCAAGGGGGAAGATCTTAAAGTCTAAGTCCATTCTCCAAAAAGCAAAGGGATAGTAACCATAGTCCAAAATTAGAAGTCACAAGTCTTTTAAGTGTTCAATCCTTTATTAGTGTTTTGATATCCAAATGGACAAAATAAAAACCACAAGCACAATATAAACATAAACAAATGATATATGATATAATATGATAAAGCATAATAAAGGAGATAAAGGAGCAAGAGATTAAAATAAAAGGATAAGGTGCGAGAGATTAAATTTAAACGGATTATATTCATAATATTATAATATTTACAATATAAAGTGGTATGATGAACTTAATCAAGCACAACCACGAAAAGAAAAAAAAATCGAGGAAACCGGATCCAAGTGGATCTTAATTCGAATCGGGACAACTTTAGGTCTATGTTAAGCAATCGCCGAGTAATTTACGAAGTAATTACCCTATAAATGAGGCCGTCCACCACTAATTAAAGTGGAAAATATTCGTGTTAATACATGTTAGAGAAACGATATAATGGATCGTTCTCCGAAAACATGCCACACTAAAAGAAAAAAGGATGGTCTAATCTTAATCGGGATTTTCGTTGAATTTCATCGAAAAGCAACCTATCACAATCCCAAAGTATGGAGAATGATCCAAATGATCATTCATCCATAGATTTGAAATAATGAAGATTAAACTAATCGGAAATCAACAATCCCAAATCGGAGATTGTCATCGACCAAAAGAGAAAAAAAGATGAAGAAAAATGGATTCATAAAAAGAAATTGAAATATGTTTAAATTCTTCCTAAAAAGAACTAATTCTAAATTCTTTTCTAAACATCTTTTTTAAAACACTTTTCTAAAATTTAATTTCTAAAATATTTTCTAACATAACATTTCCTAAAATCTTTTTCTAAAACATTTTTAAATATATATTTTCTAAACAAAATCTTTATTATCAAAAATAAACTATATCTAATAACAATTTAAAAACCTAAATAAAACTAAAATAAAAAAAAATAAAAGGGGAAATGGATCCGCAGGTGGATAATTCGCGGGTAGGTGATGATCAGCAACAATTTCACAAGGCCTTAGGCCCAAAACACATTCACATATGTTTATTAAAAAAAAATAAAAAAAAGATGAAAAAAAACAGAATGAAGAAGCAGCATCCTCTTCTTCGCTGAACAAAACAGGGCACTAATGGCCTCAAACACGGCGGAAATAACGAGGCCAACTCCTCACCTTCACAATCAAAAAAACCGCAAAACACTTCCTCTTCTTCTTCTTCTCACTTGTTTCAGATTCTTATTCTCTCCGCAAGCTCTTCTTCTTCTCACAGATTTTCGGATTTTTTCTCTCAAATCAAATGGATTCAGGTTTTTGTAGAAAATTAAATGAGGGAATTAAAGGTTGAAGGGGGAATGAAGGTTAGGGTTTTGAATTGGGGATAGATTTGTGCATAGGTTTTGGAGGCTATGTAAGCTTGATAATGGCAGTGAAGAGTGGTTCTACAAATAGGAAAGAAGTAAGGTTTTGGTTCTGCGTTTTGAAAGGAAGGGATTGCATTTTGGTAAGCTCACGGATGTCTCGTGCGTTTTCGTTTTCGTTTTCATTTGCTGCGTTTTGATTCAATTTGGACGCGTTTTGATATTGTGAATGAAGGATGCGTGCGTGTGTATTCAGTGCTTGCTGTTTGTTTTCGGCTTGGGCCTGGAGGATGAATTGTTTTTGCTTTGAATTGTGGCTTGGAAGGCTGCGTTGTAATGTCTGGCTGCGGATTGCATTTGTTGTTGTTGCGGCGAGGCTTAGCCTTGGCTTGTGAGGCTTGCGCTTGCTGTTACGGATTGAGGCTTGGCAAGCTGGGTGTGTAAAGTTGGGACTTAATGCCATGCGTTGTTCATGCGGCGTGTGGGGCCTGCAATTGTTTTTTTTCATGAAGATCTTGGCTGGCCTTTTGTTTTGATTGGCGTATTAGGTTGATGTGATGCGGCTTATAGGAAATTGCTTTTGGCTGAGGGAAATATTTGGGTGGGGGCCTACTCGTGAATGAGGCTGGAAATTGCTAGTTAAATGGAAAATTTGTGGGGCTTATTGCTTGAATGTTGGGCTTTGAAATAAAAACAAATAAAATGATAAAATACAAGAATTAAACATAGTTCTATTTAATAAATTTTTTATTATTAATTGGATTCTAAAAAAAACAAAAATATGGGTTTAAAGAAAAATGATTTGGTTTATATTTATTTTATGATGGAAATTGGGAAAAAAAGGCATTTGAGAAAATAAAAAGAAATGGATTATTAATAAAAAAATGGAAATTGAACTATATAAAAAAAATACAAAAATGAAATAATCGGGAAAGAGAAACGAAGGTTTAGAACTTGGTGCTTTGCGAATAAAAAGGGATAATCGGGGAAAATGGAATGAAAATGGTTATGGAATATTCGGACAATCGGTATAAAATTGGATATGAAATTTGATATCGACAACTGGGTAATATTTTGGATAATATGATTTGGTAAACAATCGAAAAAATGGATAATGAAAAATGGTCATAAAAAGGGTACGGATGGATAAATGGTTTAATCGGAAAGAAAAAAGATAATGGATGGAATTTGGTTTTCAAGCCCACAACAAATCTCGATTTCTCTTGCACAAGCCTCTGATGAAAGTGAACACAGTCAACACAGCCCCACTGAATATTTCGCAAAGTAAACCAACTGTCATCTGAAAACTGTCTGATTATGCCCTGATAAACTGAATTCATACTGAGGAAAATAAATCCTCAGATGAATCACTGGTGAACTGATGAACCGATGAACTGATAAACACTGAAGATTCAAACCAAACCTTGTACAAAACACTGTCACACAACCCAACTTGTACTTAGAAAACGCATTGTCTGAGAAATGAAGCATTGGCACACACAACTGGCAGTCAACCAATCTTTTGATAGTTTGACCAATAATAGGTCAAACATCCACTTGAAATCGAATTGTGACTGAACAAACGCATCTGAATTAAAATCATTGCCCTGTCTTTGAACACCTGCAACACAGAGAAGAAGAAGAACACTGCAACATATTTTTTGTATTTTGGTTAGTGATTAGTAAATATAAACAAATATAAAGAAATAAAAATAATGGTGATCCCCTGCGAAGCATAGACCCTACACCTGAGGAAAAACCCGAAAGCCAGTGCGATCTTGTTTGTATGCAAAATGCAGATGAAATGCGAAACAATCTTAGGGCAAAAATTAGGGTGTTATAGTAGAAAACTTATAAAATGGCATAAGACTTTGGATCATATTTTATGGGCTTGTCGAACGTCTCCCAAAGAAGCAACAAACTTTACCCTATTCAAATTGACCTATGGACATGATGCAGTGCTACCAGTCGAAATTTATTTACATTAGATACGAGTTCAAAGGCAACATGAAATCCCATCAGAAGTTTATTGGAGCATGATGATGGACGAATTAGTTGACTTGGACGAAGAAAGGTTGCGTGCGTTAGAATTGATAAAAAGGAAAAAAGAAAGAGTCGAATCGTTTTACAATAAGAAAGTAAAATTTAAGACCTTTTAAGTGGGTGATCTTGTTTGGAAAGTAATTCTTCCTATGGATCGAAAAGATAGATTAATGGGAAAATGGTCTCCCAAGTGGGAGGGACCTTTCCAAATTTTAAGAGTTTTTGAAAATGGCACATATGAGGTCGAAGAGATAGACAGAGATAAAAGAATACTAAAGATAAATGGAAAGTATTTAAAAAATTATAACCCAATATTGCAAGAAGTAAAGATGGCCAACTAAGGAAAAATAATGTATTTTGCCAAGCAAAAGGCAGTTGATCCATTACAAACAAATTACTGGCGAATTAACTAATACATAGAAATATATTCACTACCCCTATTAGAACTGAATATTTTCAAAAGATTTCTTCAAATCATCAAACTTTTTTCTCTGAATTTGGAGTTGACGCTCACAAAAGCTTTTGCTGGTCGAAAGGGTCTCAATTTCCTGAGTAAGTAATTGAGCCCTTTCAGTATGATGAACCCCCACTTTTAACTCTTCACCAATATCTTTCTGATTAGGCTTCTGAAGAGCCTCCTTGCGTTTCATCTCCTGAGAAATTTTATTTTGAAGCTCGGCCATCTCCTCCTCCCATTTTTGAATGTTGGTGTCACATTTGACAATCTCCTTGGCATAATCTTCAGAGATTTTCTGCAGCTCTGTGATTTTGTTGGTCGAAACGGTGGCGGCATTCCATTCAGCAAGCTGAGTTTCAGATTTCTTGGAGATTTGTTTGGCAAAATCCTTCAGACGATTTAAGTCAGCACTCACCATGTCGACCAAGGTGGTCAGGTCCATCACAAGGTTGTTCACTTCAGCAGGAGACTCCAAGACATTGACTTGTTTTAAGACTTTTTTCAAGTCAAAGCAGGCAGTTGAATTTGCATCCAAAACCATGAATAAGTCCACGTCAAGGATTTTTGCCTTGATCTCAGCTAGAACAACTTCAAGAGAATGTGCGCTGGAAGTAGCTCCCGAAGTGGTCGAAGTGGTTTAAGAAGAGTCTTGGAAGTTGAAGCGGGCACTGAGCACAACTTTAAGATACTCCAAGGGTCTCTGTACTTTGAGGTTCTCAACCTCTTCACGAGAAAGAGTTGTCGAACCAGTTGACCCTATTTTCTGTGACTCATCATTCGACTAACTTGGTTGCCCTTGGTGAGACCCAACATGTTCTTCCTTTGACTTGTCACCATCACCATCAGTTACTCCTTCTTTGAGGTTGTCACCTTCGACCTCAACATCAGCCTTCAGGTCTTCATCCTGCAAATGAGAATCTGCATTTAGAGGAAAGAAGGAGAGGGATCGTCAGAGTATTGGGGAGAATCAGGCATAGGCGGTTCTTCTGCCTCTAGCTCATCTGTCAGATGTTTGGGAGAAGAAGGTGTTGGACTAGCACTTTGATGTGTTGGAACATTTTGTTTTGTCCCTATCTTTTCTGGAGTGTTGTCTAAATTGACCTGCAAATAGCCCAAAACATCAGAAGAGAAAGAAAATATATTACGAAGATAAAAGTTAAACAGTCGAACAAAGGTTTACCTGAGGAGCCTCAGTGTGGAAACCAGAGTTCCCACTTTTTGCATCCTTTACTTGCACATTTGTAGCTGGACTTGGTGGAGGAGTTTCTTTCACCACTTTGACTTTGGAATTTGGAATGGGAGCTTTAGTAGGTTTCTTTCGTTTCTGGGGTTGACTTGGTTCCGGTGATTCATCACCAGACTCTTCACTAGACACTCTTTCTTCTAGTTTCTTTCTTTTGGGTGTAGGTGGTGGCTTTCGACTTGCCTGAACGTAGTAATAAAAGACGATTCAGTTTTGAAAAAAGAAAGGCAGGTTGATCAAAGAAAGAAAGATTGGTACCTTTGTCAAAGTTTTCTTAGTAACAACGGGGGGGTCTTCCTCCATCACATCACTAGTGTTTTTGACAGCATCCCTTATGGTTTAAACTTTGGTGGCTAAAAACACAAAACGAAGTCAGAGAAAGAAAGACAAGTTCAGAATATTGAAAACGAAGAAATCATTGTCGATTAAAAAACCTTCAAGAATAAGAGTTTCCACGTGAACATGTTCTATTCCAATATGAAGGGGCCCATTGTAATCATCCAAAGTAAACTTAGTTGGAACCACTCGCTTGGCAGGTTTTTCGGATTGCCGACGAAGGATTTTCAAATAATCCCCACAAACAAACCAATCTGGAAATGGAGGGCTCAACGCCCCCCCAAAATCAGCAGAAGGAAGAGAGGGAAATCTTGGTGGATAAAGATTGAAAGCTAGCTCATATCTTTGTTTTGGTCGAACGTATGTAGGCAATTTCAATCTACCCAATCTCTCCGTCAACTTCTGTTTTAAAGTCACTGCTGCTTCGCTTATGGTTCGACTAAGCTCCTCTGGCTTATAAATAGTTTCAAAATATTTTTGAAACTTTTGTATCTCTTCGATATGTTGTCCTTTAACCTTTTTTCGTCCGGTCCTGCACAAAAGTAAATGCATTGGTCAGGTGAGTTGTGAATGCTTTTACATCATAGAATTTGGTGCGGTAATACTCCCTCCACCAAACGCTGAACTCATGTGTGCAAAGAAAGGAAGGTAGAAAAAACAATGGACAAATGTCAACATAACCATCAAAGTACTTCTTCGCCAGTTAGAGGCTTTGTTCTTCAGAGTGGTAGGAGTTGATGAAAAGAATAGAACCTTTCTTCGAAAAGATATGTTTTGGTTTCGGTTGGACCAATCCAAACTGTCTAACAACTAGGTTGGGTTGGTAAACGATTAAAGCAATTTTGGTTTTCGTCATGTTATGGTGGGAAAGGAAGTGTCTAGGAACCAAAAAGGCTTCCCAAATGTCAAGGAATTTCCGTTCAGCCTCTTCCATCTCAAAGAGAGGTTGTGAGGTAAACCAGTCAAGACCAATTGTTCTATGAGCAAAAGGTGCCATAGAAGGAGTGAAATTATACCTCTTAGCGAACATCATGACGTAACCTGTGAAAGCCTGTCGAAGACTGAGTTCTTCATCAAATGGCGTCAGTTGTGCCAACCTGGGCCATTCGACGACTTTATCTTTCACTTCTTCTTTGTTCACTGTGTTCTTAACAGGAATAGAAGTTTCGAAAGTGGAATTAAGCCACAGTTGTAATAGCCAAAGAGGTCCTGAAATACTAAGTTTCCCTTTGTCAGTGGCAGTTTTCAGGAAATCTACGCTTTCACTCAAGGACTCGTATAGGTTCGCCAAGATCATTTCGCCCAAGCATAGTCTGATTCCCTCTTCAAGTTGGTTAGCTATGGTGATAAATTTCTTTGCCACTTGCAAGGAAAGGGAACAAAAGACATACTTCGACAACCATAAAGTTAAGAAGGCTATATGCTCTTCTTTAGATATTGTGTTGGTTGTCTTATCATGATAATGGTTGATAAAAATGGAGTAAGAGGTTTGTTGGTGTCAAAATTGATGGAATCTTGGTTTTGAAGAGTTGGGTCGAAGTTCCATCCTAGAGGGTTGAGTCCACATATTGTTGCCAGATCGAAAAGGGTTGGTGTGACCATTCCACAAGGAAGGTGGAAGTTGTTGTAGGTGATATCCCATAAAAAGAGAGATGATAAGATCATGTTGGGACAATAACTAGGTCATACTTTCGACATTTGGATTAAGTCGAAGATTCCCATCTCTCTCCAAAAAGGGTTTTTTAACCTTTTCGATCTTTGCCAACCAAGAAAGGTAGTCGAAGGGGTCTTTTTTCCATGGGACTTGTTCTAAATATCCTAGCATTATTTAAGTGAAGCAACTTTAGACCTTCGTCAATGGTCTAATTTGAGCCCTCAGTTGGTTCCTCATTTAGTTTGGGCTTTACCCCAACTCCTATTGGTTTTAAACGTTGATATGAAGGGAAATATTCTCTTAACTTATCTAGATTAAGGTCTGGGTTATGGAGAGGTCCTAAAATAGAACGACAACTACCAGAAACCAGTATAGGAATAAATACCTGAGACCTATAAATACTATCGTTTTCCTTTTCATTGGGAGGTTCTGGAATGTATTGTTGGTTTCCAATGATCGTAGGTCCATTCAGTCTGTATGCATATGGAAGCGTAGTGGAGTTTCAAGTCTTCTGGCTGCTGGAAGATTTCTTGGAGGCCATTGTTGTTTGATGGAAGTTTCTTTGTGTTTTAAAGGGATGAAGTTCTCTGCTTTGATGACAAGAAGTTTGTGTAAAAAGGTTTTGAAAAGAGACATGGTTCAATATTTATAAGCAAATAGATTGAAACGATTAAGTTTTATTTAAAGCATGGGACACATGGCAAGTTTATTTCATAAAGAAAGTGGGTTAATGGAAGTTGAAAAAACTCATGATGGCCTAGCTTTAGGAGGTAGTGGAATAGTTATCTAGAACGTGGGCTGAGTTGTCGTTTTGAGAAAAGTATGATGATGAATATTTAGGGGGATTTGGAATATCTAACCTTGGGAATGATGAAAATAAAAGTTGATATGGTGTTGAAACAATTCTCAACAACAAATGACTTTTCTCTAAAATAGTCGAAAAGACCTTTGCCTGGGGGCAATTTGTAGACACATATTTTCGACACCATGATTTGAAAGATAAAATTATTTTCTTTGACAGAAAGGGAAAATTCGAAAAAGGAAGGGAAACTGAAGAAATATATTTGAAGAATTATTTCGACAGTTTTGGTTGACGTATTGTTTTCAACAGTTCGATAGGAGTTGGGTGACACCTGAAGCGTTCGACGTTTTGACAAGGAGAACGAGGCATTGTTTCTACATATTTGGTTGATGTGTTATGTTTTGAAAATTCGGCAAGCCTGAAGGAACGCATCACTTCGACATTAAGGAAAAATTCAAATCCAGACAATTGTTTCGTTTGGCAGACGGACGCGTGGAAGCTTTTGAGGAAAGGGGAACATGCAGAAAGCCAAGTGTCATTAATCTGAAGATTTTTTTGTTGATGGCAGTTATTTTATTTATATATAAATAGCATAATGTTTGTTATATTTAGTGTGTGAAAAAACTTGTACAGAATTCCTGCAAAATACTCTAAAGTACCCGTGTGAGAGAAAAAGAGTTTTATCTGGAAAATGTACGTGTGAACAATGCCATTCATTTAAGTTTTTATCAAATTTAAAGTTCTTTATTTAATCCTTTCATTTACATTTACCAGCCATTTATCCTTCATTATTTACTTTATGTAAATCTTTACCTTTGTCAAATTTACTTTGTCAAATTACTTTGTTGAATTTATTCTGTTAAATTTACTTTAAAACTCTTACTTAAAATAATCAAAATCATTCATATATGAAAGACACAATCAATCAAATCAAAGATCCAAAGACTTCTTACTCTAAGAGTTCAGAATTTCATCAAAAACTTGCACATGTGTCCTAGGATTTCTGTGGTTGGTCCTGCAAGTAAACCAATTCGGCGAGATTGGAAAACCAGAGGTTGTTCGCCAAATTCGACAGCGAACAGTATGCCACCCGTAAAACTCTGTTGGGGAAATGCTATCCTTCTAACATGTCTGAGGAAAGAGCATGACGATATTCCGCTGAGGATGTGTTGATATTCTGCTGAGGAAGAATTGTGTTGGGGAATTTCTCAGGCACGAAATCCTTTGTTTAGGAAAAAGATGCCAATGAGGATTGGACTTTATTTGGCGACTTCGCTGGGGAAAACTGCGAACAATGTTGTGCAAAAAGGAAAACCATCTGACTTCTCGCTATTTTTACCACTGTTAGGGAATAATGACTTTTCCTATACTGCTGGGGGTAAGGAGAATCTGGTGAGGGACACTCCTTCGTTGAATGAAAACTTTCTGCTTATGGAGAACATCATCAGCCATGTGTTAGGGAAGATTTCAATCTTCAACACTACTAGGGAGAGTTCTCACAACTCTGACTTTGTGAGGAAACCAGGCGTTCAACTACTTACTAGGCACACTTCACTGCAGGGGAAATTAAATCTGCTCGGGGACTACCACCTGTTCAACCATCCTGCTCTGACTTAGCTGGGGGAAGGATTCACCTTCGACTCCACTGAGGATGATGGAGAACATTAATGAGAATGCTTCCTGCCGAAGATAAGAGTTATAAATATGCTCATGATACGGACAAAGTATGTAAAGTGTCTCATGCCAAGGATGAGGAAGTATATGTCAACCCATGCAGGGAATAAGAATTAATGATGTCCTTCACTTGAGGGAGTACCAACCCTCTTCTTATCTTGTTCTGCTGGAGAAAAGATAATCTGATGCGGAGAAAAGTAACCAATCATAACACCGAAGATATTTCTTTTTAACGACGCCAGGTGACTACTGGCTTGGGCAAAATGGACGATTCACTGAGCCGACCCTATGTTTGAGGAGCGCTAAGAAGAAACATGATTCACTGAGACTGAATCTTGTGTCTGAAGAACGCTGAAAAGGTGCACCCTGGTATGTGGGACGGGCATGCATATGATCGTGCATCTGAGACATGCATTGTAAGGTTCCTTCCAAGGAAAAAGACGTGCCATCTATCAAATAACAAGCCTTCCAAGACAATTTCACTAAGATTGGACATTGAAATAAATCCACTAAGGCTAGACTCTGAAGTCGATCCCTTGAGACTGGATTCTGAAGTCAATCCACTGAGACTGGATTTTTAAAAGAGTAATGACTCTACACGGGGAGAATTCTAGTTGTGAAACTCCACTGGGAATGAGGACGTCCTGACTAACATCCTGATAAATCTGGCTATTGTTGAGGGATGAATGATCGCTGAAACGACCTTAGAAGCTGTAAGAGGATAACAATCTGATGAGAAAACTATGAACAAATCTTCCTGCTTCGACTTGTTCTCTCTTGCCAAAAATAAATTGACAACTTTAATAGGTAATGTTTCCATAATGGGAGTACCCCAATCGTGACATTCTATGATGAAATGACAATCTTCTGATCTGGCTGAAAAGAGATAAAAAATACCTCTTGGTGGGAATACTTTCTTCTTGAGGAATACCACCTTTTAGCATCTTGCTCTGAAAAGCGTTCTTCACCATGTTGTGTGCTGAAAAATCATGATGTATTTCAAGCCTTTGACTGTATTGTTCACTAAGAAATCGTCTCAAGAGAATTTTATAGGAGACCTAGCGTCCAAAACACCTCAGTGTCTTCAAACTCTCTTAAAGATTTATCGGATCTTGAAGTAACTGCCCCAGACTGCATAATCTATGAAAGAATTTGCCTCAGAGGATCCATGAACCCCATATCATTGTGAGTATTTTCCCCCTGTATTTTAAACTCTGGGTAGGTGGCTTCTGATTAAATGTCTTCGGGAGAGAGTGACTTCTAGTGCTCCTGGGGTGACCTGCCCTAGTACAAGCATTTGATTAGTTTTACCCCTGACTGACTGATCTTCAAGTGAATACCCAGACTAATTCCTCTTAGAGAGATTTGAATTTCGAAGTGATTGCCCCGGTTTGGCTTAAGTTTGAAGAGATTAATCGATATAATTGCCCCAGATTAGCTACACCTAAACACAATTGGTTGGGAAAGTCCCTACTCAATGGAGTTTCTTGGGAAAAGTGCATTTCAACATGATTATCCTTTGGAAGTTTCCGACTTCTCAACTTAGCAAGATTAAGCTTCTGGACTGAAATTTCATATGTGAACTTCATTGATGTCAAACAAATGTATGCTAGCAGAAAATGTTTATTCTGAGAATGAAAATTCTAATGTAACACACATGTTAATCTTGAAGTTTTACTGGAAAAGATGTCGCCAACCTTTGTGAGTGAATCACAAGTTGAGACACGACATTGATTTTTTTATGAAAGAATGTACATGCAATACCAACAAGGATCTTTAGCACAACTCATAGGAGTCAGGAACGTGGTCTCGTGGTAGTACGTTCTCAAAATGACCATGCTTCAGTTAAGACTTTTGAGGATTGTATCGTGGCCTGGTTCATGGTTATAGAAACAAAGGATATAGGCTCGAATTCTATTGGTACCCCCTATCTTCATGATGTCCCACATTCCTATGTTCAAGCTAGCTTTCACAAGCGCTTACCTCTCATAAGGGTTTTGTGATGGTTGAGGAACCATTGTTACTACCGGTTCAAGCACCAATCAGGTTGTTATTGGGAGTCAGTCACCCTTATTGTCTTTTGTGTCTGTATCACACGACTTTGTTCTTGTTCAAGGATCTTTCTTGTGTACTCCTTTTCGTCTTTTGCTTTTGTGTTCTTTTGCTTATCCCTAACTTTTGCCTGGAATGATTCTTGTGAATCTTTGATTGTGAAGTCCAGCGGGGTGCCCTAATTTTTGCCTAAGTCGCTTGATTTCAAGTTTCAACTTAGTGGACTTTTTCTTTTTTTTTCGATTATTTTTTTTGAACAAATCGTGTGACACTAGTTCTCTTGATTGCTTTGAAATGATCGTGACTATCTCACTTTTCAGTTGATGAGGGGTAACCATTGTGGTTTTCGCTCACTGGACCTCTTGATTAGTACAACCATCGTGGTTTCTGGTCTTTAGACCTCCTGACTTGGTAAAATGAAAAGTAATGGATCCTCAGATGCACATTCCTTTATGAAAGTCTGAACACTCGGTTCAACTAGTTGATACCTACCCTGCCCCTGGATTACATGCGAGGGTTTTTTCGTGCGAAAAGAAACTCCTACTTCAAGGCTCAAAGGGGTTAGTGAGGGTCTATGTCCCTTACATCTCCGGTGTTTAGGATTTGAAATAATGTATGTACATCGTCAACGGGGTTTTATTCAAGAGCACACAATCAGATTTTTGAATTTTCATTTTGTCATCGTCCCTCAAGAGTTTAAGCATGACAGTTGGTATTGCGATGCACATACACAAAATTGTGAGTAAATACGAATGGATTACTTCAAGAAAAAATGCATGTTTTTATTATCATTAACATTAAAAAAACAAACATGTTTCATCCATGCGTACAAATGTTTAAACAAACAGATAAAAGCTTGCAAATGAAAATATAGTAAAGAAACTGAACATTTCCACGGTTTAGGAGACTTGAATCTGTATGGACTTATCAATCTTGGCGATTTTCCGTGATCAACAACTTTTTCGATGAACTTGAAATCTTCATCCGAATGGCCACATGCCCAGCATGACAATCATACTTCTAATTCCAGTTATTCTGACCTTAAGGCCCTGACATTGAATACTGATACGAGACATCTGAAGAAAAGAGTAGAGCTGAAAAATGAAGTTGCCCCATAAAGTTGCTCTCAAAGACCTGATGATCTTCTGCCTACGTGTCTCCATTGATGCAAGACCAATGAAGAACCAGAGTGACGTAGTTCCCCTCACTTGGGATGAGACTGCATCAAAGAAAAACAAACAATTGCCATTACTGAGAGTATTGGAATACTTCTGGTGTTATTGCTTTTGAAGATGCCCTTGCAAACTGGGTGATTAATTCAAGGATTTCAGCTTAAAAATTGACCATCTGGTGTAATAACCTTTGCATCAATCAAGCATTGCACCTTATGTTCGAACTCCCTACAATTGTCAATTGTATATCCAAACGTTCCTGAATGGAACTCACATTTAACAATCATGTTATAGTCGGGAGGAAAAGGATACGACACCAACATAGTGTGGCTCAAATTAATCGAAGATCTCTAAAGAATGCGTTCAAGCAAGTGGCTTCGAGAAACTAGAACTTGAGCAAGCACTCTTCCGGGTTTCTTAGGCCCTTGTTTCTGTTGTGGACGATTCTGCTAACGATGTTGATTAGGGTGCCCATGTTGCCCTTGTACCTTTCTCTCCATATTTGGAAAAGAGTGTTGACGCGATGACTTTGAAAATCAAGGCCGAGGAGCATACCCATGACCTGGGGTAAGTCCCGGAGAAAGGGAATGAATACTCCCTTCTTTGGTGGCCGTTAAGGCAGAATTACCGACTACCTTCACACCAGCCGGTCCAAACTCGATTACTCCAGAATCAATTAAGTCTTGCACCTGGTGCTGAAAGGATTTACACCCTTTAATGTCATGACATGGTGCCCCTGAGTGAAAATCACAACGAGTATTGACATCCCATCAATTTGGAGGCATAACAGGTGGTGGCGACGGCTTGCAAAGCTCAATCAAACTCAAATGAAGCAAGCGCTGAAGTAAATCGGCATGTGACATTGGCAAAGGATTAAAAACCCTTTCTCGCTTCTATTGATGAGGTGTTACAACCTGGGGAGTCCCCGTTATGATCTGCTGATGTGGCAGTTTCAGGACCCAAGGCTTACGACATAGAGAAGATCCCTGAATGAGAGAAGGAACACGCTTCTCTTTTGCAGCAGGTGGAGGAACATACTTTTGCTTGGCTTCCTAGACAGCTGCAAACCCGATTGCCCCTGAATCGATGAGTTCTTGGATCTTATGTTTGAGCACCTTACAATTTTCCATATTATGGCCAACTGCTCCTGAATGGAATTCGCACTTAGCATTGACATTAGAACCCATAGGGTACCTAGTGTGCTGAGGTCCCACCTTAATCAACTTAATCAACTTCAATTCTAGCAAAAGTTGAAGCAGTTGCGCATATGGCATCGGGATCGGATCAAACTTCCTCTCAGACCTTTCTGTCTTGAACTCCTCAAGAGTTGGTAACTGATGAGAAAACTCTGACAATGCAGGAAATTTGGAAGGAAATTCATGTTTCATCAAAGGTCCCATAGAAGCGGGAGGAGTCAGAACTTCGGTTGCAGGAGCAAACAACTGATTATTTTCCTTCTTCAATATGTCTTCCAACATTTCTGTAATCCAGCCTATTTGAGTCTTCATCCAGTTGACCTCTTCTCTCAATAGTTTCTGATCCTGGGATAACACTCGAATGTCCACCATAAAATGCTCCAACTGTGCCTCCATCTTAGTGACTTGTGCTCAAAGTTGTTTCATGTCCATACCCTGATAATCGTGATTCAAGCTGGCCATTCTGAAGAGAAACCAAATCAAGATAAGAATTTGCCTCTGAACACTTGTCATGAATGCAAGGATGTATGCAAATGCCATGTTCCATTATTTAAGAGGAATCCATCTGCTTAAATTCAAGTTTTAAAACAGAAAAAATCTGACGACGTAATTCAGATATGCGATCCACGGAAATAACTGAACATGTGTGCAAAAATGATATGATGTCATGTATGCAGCTGGCATGTGATCAATGACGTGTCTGTGTTGGTGTTGACCGGATAACCAAGTGCCGGTGAAGAGTCTTAATAACATTATCTCTGTGCAGAAATCCCAGAATTCACAACCAAATATCTTATAGAACTGGATCATATCACAAAGTAACACTGGCAAAGCGGGTATGTTGGAAGTTTAGGCTTCCTGCAAACCTATAAACCCCTCCGAATCTCATGGGTGTGCTACCTCGGGTCAACATCATGGACTATCAAAGCCGGATAGCAATAATATGTTCACCATTTCCAAGAAATGGCATAATAACCATATCAGGGAATCTCTTTAGCATTATGTACTACTCAGGGAGGTCTTAGCTGAGTCCGGGAAAAACAAGCATCCCTCATAAGTTCCCAGCTTCAAGCATTGAATCGAGAAACAATAGTACATTCAGCCATTGGGATACAGTATTATCGTCATACAGACAGTTTTCTTTAACTGAGTTCCTATGAGAGAACCAGGCCATCCTATGCGAGTTTCCAGTGGGCCCTCGGATGCGAGTGGGTTTGCCAAAAAATATGGTCTGCCACTTTCATCACTGGAGAGGGTTGTTTCCACTAAGTGCTCAATGATCGGTCCCCAGATGCACATAATTATCGAAGTCGTACCCTAAAGTGGAGGAAATCCCCACACATAATATTTCCAAGACGGTCGCACTCTGGGTGTGGAACACATCGCCATTGATCATGGTGAGACACCATGGAAGTACAATGTTTGTCCATGCTAAAGTCTAAGGTGCACTCGATCCTTGGTATTGGGCTTATCTCACAGTAACTCCATCCCGCCAAAGAAAACTAATACAACCAGACAGTCCAATGTATATGATGTATGGAAAATAAATACTGAAAGCAGTAAATAAAGTTGTAAAGTAAAGTTGTAAATAAAGCAGTAAAGCTAAACTAAAGCACACAACAACAAATAGCTAAACACCCAAGGAAACAAAAACAGACAAGCGCAAGGATTGACTCTCAAAAGGGAAACCAGAGATTATGGGTTCGATCCCCAGCAGAGTCGCCAGCTGTCGCTCCCAGGATTTTCATCCTAGTACAAACACAAAAGTGGCGCGTAAAAGGTAGAGTCGCCGGCCAGACATTTTTATCTCGAATTAATGGGAAAGGTAATGTTGCACACACTAAAGGAAAAAGGAAAGTACAAGGTCCTGCAAACCAAAGAACTGGGTTCGGGAGTTGGATACGACCTGGGAAGGTATTAGCACCCCAGATCGTCCGCTGTACCCGACGGGATCCACACTTATTTGTCTGTTTCAAATGGTAAGGAATAAAACTGTTGCTGAATAAAAACCGCTACTGGAACTAGAATGAGAAAAGGAACTGGAAAAAGAAAACAAAAAGGTAGAGGAAAAATGTAGGAAAAATAAAAAGTGTGCTTGAATGGGCCCTACCCTACTGCCTACGTATCTCGTGGGAAATGAGAATCAGAGTCGACGTAGTTCTCCTAACTAAGGCGGAAACTTGTTTGTGTTTTTTATGATTGAATTGCTTATGCCTATGCTCAGGTGTTGCAGGTTCGCCTCAACGAGTGTGTTGCCGTATTGCAAGGATACAAGTCGTAGCGAGTTCGTGTTATGAGTGAAAGTGGTGAGAAGAAAATTCTTGTAGGAAAGACTCTTGTTTGTTGGTTTATTGTCTTTTAGAAGAAGTGTTTTTGATTTTGTTGTTTGTGAGACATCCTCATGCTAAAACTTGTTCATCATGATAGATATCCTACACCTCATGCCGAGATGGAATGCGTGGAAATACCCATGGTAAAGTCTCCTGGCGCACGAGAAAGCTCGATCTTTATTGGGTATTTTATTTTTATTTTGAGATGAGAAAGAGACTCAAATCAAAAAAGAACAAAGCTAGGGGAACTAAGACTCACCCTAAGTTGTTTATTCAAGGGATGACCTATGGTTAGTGTGGTTTTCTATTCCTAGAAAGAAAAAGGAAGCAAGTTACAACTCACTTCAATGAATTAAAGATAAGTTCAACTCTCAGGGAATGAACAAAGTGAAATACCGAAGAAGCATCCAATGCTTATCGCAAACACAAGTTGAAATGTAAAAGGATAAGGAAAAAGGTGTATGTAGGATACCCTCTCACATACATGGCTTACCATAACCCCCTACAAAACAAAGGTTAGTAAAATAAGTCTAAAGTGATAAAAGGAAAGCGGTAATCAATTACTAAACATATTCTAACACAACTTTTATGACCTAGGCTAGACTCAATCCTAAGCCTAAGGACACTTAAAAGTTAAGTGAAGCCTAAAGTCAGTAGCTACTACACCTCTCTAACATACAACCAGCCACCAAATGCAAGTAACAATGCAAACAGCCTATTACAACTACCAAACAACATGAAAATAGGTGTAAAAAGACCAAAACAGAATAATGCAACATATCTTTTACAACTTATGTTTCAAAATGCGCAGTGAAACATGGCAGATTTTCAATTATTTTTCAAATGTAAAAACATGGAGTTTTAATGCAATCAATGAATGAAATGATCATGCATCTTAATGCAACAACCCTGAAATGAATCATCAACAATGGAATGAAACACATGAGCAATCAACAATGGATGCAAACTATGTGAATTATGCGGTTTTAAACAATATGCAACCTTTCCAATTTTGCGCACAATCGGCCAAAACATGAGTGGATCATAAATGCAATGCAAAACAGAACTATGAACTCTTATTAACATGCTATTGATGATGCTAAATCATGCACACAACAATCACAACAAGCTATGCACACATATGTGTAACACGGTGGGAGAACTGACTTTAGTTATGTTGCGGATAGCAAGAGTCGCCACCGACTTTTATTTTATCCAAAGGAAAGGCATAAAAGAACAGGAAAGACCTTTTAAAAGATTTTTGGGTCCGGGGGGTAGGTTATGTAAAGGGAAGGTGTTAGCACCCTTTACATCCATGGTTATCCATGGGCTCTTAGTTACTTAGCTCACTTTAAACTGTTTTTGAAATGTGAAGTGTGTGAAAAAAATTTCTTAAGTATTTTATAATGATCCATGTACGAATGCGTATAAAACCTTTGTTTTGAAAATTGTTTGAAATGTATGAAGTGTTTGAAATGTTTTGAATAGTGAGCAAGTATCTAAGAGGAACCTACCCTAAGTTTAAGTCTTTTCTGTTCTTGAATCCTTTAAATGGTAAGACTATCCCTATTATTAAGGAATAGGTAGTCATTACCTTGGATGTGAGGGACAAGTGAAGGGACATCTGTCAGTTAGGCAACTGTGGGGTGTATAAGCAATTCGAAGGGACTTATCATCTTTATTCGGAAGGGACAAGATCATTACGAAGGCAACATTCGAAGGGACTTGATCTTTTTATCTTTTAAGGGACTAGATGATATAAGATGAGGGACTTTGTTTTATACACCCTACTTGACCTTTTGATTAAGCAACTTGAGAGGCAACCTTAGGAAGTGAGATGGCGACCCAGGATCGACTTACGTGTGTGAGTGTATAATTTCAAATATTTATCTTTTACATTAATAATCTAAATTAATTTTAAAATACAAACATGTTTCACTCCCTATTTTACTAACCATTGCATTTAAAATAAATATTAAATATTACTACTAAAATATTACATAAAGGAGACAATTACAAAATAATAATAATTAACAAATTAAATAAATAAGCAAAATAATAATAATAAATAATTGGGTTAGTAAAAATAATCACAATATATATATGGGGTTAATAATAATAAAATAAAAATCATATGAAAATAAATAGAATTAATAATAAAATAAACAAGAATATTAGCATAATAATTAAAAGTTCAATTTTTATCACAAACAATTTATTTTTTAAGATTAAGAAGAAAATATAAACAATTGTACACTAATTATTATAAAGTTTTAAATTATATACAAATTATAAAAATTAGGTTAATTATAAACATTTTATGAAAATAAATTATATTTACAATATTAAATTAGCAAATTTTAATTATTTTTAAGCATATACTAAAAACTATTTAAATAATAATTACAAATTAATTATAAAAGTTAGACACATAATTAAAGTTTATTAAAAGTGATAATTAAAAAATTAATATTTACAATTAGAGTTTATAGAAATAATTAGATTTTATGAAAATATTTTAGGTTTTAAAAAAAAATAGGGTTTATATATTTTTTAGAATAACAAATTAGGATTAATTAATAACTATATAAAATTTTACAATATTAATAATTTACAAAAATAAATAGTTTTTCTTATAAGATTAAAATTAAAAAGAATGAGTTCTAAAATAATATAAACATTTTATTCATTATTTAAATTTGTTTAATTATAATAGAAATTAATTAAATAAGAAAAAATCAAAAAAAGAATGAAAAAAAAGTAAAACCTGCTTGGGCTGGGATTTGAACCCAGTCCCTAAGCTTTCAACACTCAAGACTAGCACTCTAACCACTGGGCCATGCGCGCGCTGGCGTTAGAACCAGGGGTCTAATTCCTTTTGTTGATAACCTGCAAAAAAATCCAGAAAAACAAAACAAAATGGCCTGGGGGATTCGAACCTAGGACCATCCACATAACATACACGCATAATAACCAACTGAGCCAACCACACATTTGTGAAATAAATGATAACCAATTCAATAAAATATTAAAACAAAATTTAAAAATCCAGAAAGCGCACGTTGGCTTCTTCTTCTTCCTCCAGTCCTGGGGATTTTGCTACGAATTTTGTTATGACTTTTCCTGCGAATTCCAGTTTGTAGCAAAACCTACGAATCTCAACTATCATCAAAACAGTAAAATTACATCAAATTAAAAGCGCAACCAAGGTCCAGAGGTTGATTCAAATTGATCTATGGTTTTAGAATTCGTTTATACTTGATGAATCATAAAGCCCTAAACCTCAACCGAAACCCTAAAAATGGTGGATCTCATTCTAGGTGATGAAACTTCACAAAACCTGTCCAGAATCAATCTATAACTTATCACAAACAAGAAACATTAATCAAAATTCATTAAAAACCAATCAATATTCAGAATCGAAAATCAAAAATTTCATGAATATGATGAATCGGTTTATGCATATGAGCTTGTTTTTGATGCTTTTGAAGGCTGGGATTGGTTTAGTGATGTCCAAGGAACCCTTCCATGTCTTAAAAATACCTTAAAAGCTCTTGTAGGGAGGAAACCGATTTGAAGTTTTTGGTGATTTTTTTGATGTGTAAACTTACTCTTTGAGGCCAGGAATTCGTGTCCTTTGCATTGGGATCTCTTGTATACTTATACTATACTGGATTAGGTAAAAAATATTGGATCATTGCATGGACTTTTTGATTTTTTAAGATTGAAAAAGATTAGAGCTTAAATTTCAAATATTCTTGAATAAGACCTTTCTATTTCAAGCCAATCTTCATCAATGTTGTATCAATTCAATCCAAATTATATTTATGACTTTCTAGAAGAGAAATATATTTTAAATTTTCACATTTGATATTTTATTTAAATTTAAAATGATTTTTTAATATAAAAATCATAATAAATAAATTAAATAAAACAAAATGATGAAAATATTAAATAAATTTCGTGCATGATGTCATGAATCACTTTGGGTCACCAAAAGTTCAGCCCATTTAGAAAAATTTGGTTCTAAGACCCTATTTCCTTCATAAACCACCTAAAAATTTCCCAACTTTGCAAGGGCACATATCCTTCAATTTTAATGCTATGAGGGTGATTTTGGACATTTTGGAAAGCTTGAAGAGTCCTCTAACCAACCCCATTTGTTTCATGTCCATATCATTTACCATTCTCAAGTTATGTCCTTTTGAAGTTGTTGACTTTTTGTTGACTTTCAAAAGGACCTATAATGTTTTAGCTCATACCTTCCAAATGAAGCATTTTTGGGCTTGGCTTGTGAGACACAAAGTTGTAGAGAATTCAATTTCCTTCAAAATGAGCTTTGGATGGGAAAAATATGATGAAGCATGTGAAAGTTATGGCTGGTCAAAGTTCAGTTGACTTTTCCTGAGAAAACCCTAATTTAGAAACCTTTGATTCTTGATGATCTGAAATGTCCTTGATGAATCATGATCAACCCTTGATCAAATGATGAATTTTACTTCATATACTTGATGTTGGCAAAAAATCATGAAGTTTGACTTTGGTTTGACCACAGTTGACCTCAGTTTGACTTTTTAACTGCTTTGACTGATTTTGACTTATCTAATCATTTGACTGAGCAAACCTTTGAGAAAAGTCCTGAAATTTGTCATGGGGATTCTTAGACACATATAAGATGTTATGAAGCTCACTTGAAGTCTTGTAAATCCATTTAGCCTGATTAAAGTCAAAACCCTAGTTTTGGATGCACTGCTTAGGAGAATGCCTTGCCTGAGGGAATTGTCAAATCTTCTGACCCATGATGAACTTTGTGAACCTCATAAGATGTCTTGTGAACCTTGTGAACCTCATGAAAGGTATTTTGAACCTTGTGAACCTCATAAAGTGTCTTGTGAACCTTGTGAACCTCATAAAGTGTCTTGTAAACTTCATGAACCTCATGAAAGGTCTTGTGAACCTTGTGAACCTTCTTAGCACACAAAGTCTTGTATTGTGAGGGAAAATTTTGGGGTACAACAGCTGCCCCTGTTCAATTTTCTGAAACCTGAGGGGTTAGATTGGTATATTTGCCAGTCGTGACCTGGAAGGTTGAAGGGGATTGAACACAAAAGCCCAAAAATTTGCACTTACTGGTGCGTAGAGTGATACTGATGACTAGTTGTATATACTTGAGTGGGCTTAAAGATGCCACTTGGAGAAAAGTTCTTCAAATATGCCTCTTGGAGGATGTAGCAGTCCAAAATATGAAGATATAATGATAGCTTTCAGGAGGATAAACAACGTCCTGAGGTATAAGTATAACTTTTGGGAAGATAAACAACGGCCCAAAGTCATGATATGCTTTCAGGAGGATAAACAACGTCCTGAGGGAATAAAGTATAACTTTTGGGAGGATAAACAACGGCCCAAAGTCATGATATGCTTTCAGGAGGATAAACAACGTCCTGAGGAAATGGTAGCTTTCAGGAGGGTAGACAACGTCCTGAGGTATAAGGTAGCTTTCAGGAAGATAAACAACGGCCCAAAAGAAATGGTAGCTTTTAGGAGGATAAACAACGTCCTGAGGAAATGGTAGCTTTCAGGAGGGTAGACAACGTCCTGAGGTATACGATAGCTTTCAGGAAGATAAACAACGTCCTGAGGGAATAAAGTATAACTTTTGGGAAGATAAACAACGGCCCAAAGTCATGATATGCTTTCAGGAGGATAAACAACGTCCTGAGGTATGGAGTAACCTTTGGGAAGATAAACAACGGCCCAAGGTCAAGATATGCTTTCAGGAGGATAAACAACGTCCTGAGGTATGATGATAGCTTTCAGGAAGATAAACAACGTCCTGAGGTATAAGTATAAATTTTGGGAAGATAAACAACGGCCCAAAGTCATGATATGCTTTCAGGAGGACAAACAACGTCCTGAGGTATGGAGTAACCTTTGGGAAGATAAACAACGGCCCAAGGTCAAGATATGCTTTCAGGAGGATAAACAACGTCCTGAGGGAATAAAGTATAACTTTTGGGAGGATAAACAATGGCCCAATAGTCACAAATTGTTGATGAAGTTTGTCTGCTGGAGAATTAATCTGAAAAACAAGATTATAACATTCTGTATGACAATATTAATTTATGCATTATGTATGCATGTATAATATGATGCACTTAAGTAATGTATTATGTATTTATGGATATGTATGTTATGGTATGATGTAAATGATGTATGTATGAATCATGCAGCCTGAAGCGTCTGGATATCTTCGTATAACAACTGCTGGCCAGGGAAAATAAATCCCGATTTATTGCTGAAGAATATGAGGAACTCGTTCCCGTCTTGTTTGATAATATAGTATACATAACCTCCCGTCCTTGTTCGGTAGTAAGATATCCATAACCTCCCGTCTTCGTTTGATAGTAGGGTATACATAACCTCCCGTCTTCGTTCGTCGTACTCTATTGGAAAAATAAATTCCCGACTATGCGTATGAGGATAAAAGAGATGGATATAAATTCCAGGGGAGATGTGACTCGAAGTTCTTATGAAGATGGATTTGCCCTACTGGAGGACTTGTAGCTGTCTTGTGGGGATGAACCGGCGAAGTTTCGTTGAAATTCTTCCCTCGTTCGTCCTTAGTAAATACTATTACTGCATTTTCATGTATTTCTGGTAAACATCAATCATATTAAGCATACATACATTCAAACACAACCAATGGACGTTTCGCTTATGTAAATAGGGTAAAAGTAAATCAGGACTCAAAGATGGAATTTTATTTATATCAAAAAATGACCTATACATAGGCAAGTTTGTACAAGGAGACAGAAATCCTAGTAAGAGGAATTTGTCGTAAATTTTTTACAAAACAAAGAAAATCAGCTATGTGGGAAATAATCCTATTGAGTTTCAATTCTACTATTGTCATTATCTTCAAGTATCTCATCTTCTGCTGTTGAAACGGAAACGATTGGATTGAGTTTTATCTGTTCGAGCTTGAGTAAGTAGTACAACTGGTTGTAGTTTCATGGGTGATCCAAACGAGACATAGCCATACACTTTAATCCCTAACTTTTGACTACAAATGGTCCTTCATATGTAGGAGTCCACTTGCCCCTAGGATCACCCTGTGGTAATATGATACGCTTGATTACCAAGTCACCAGCCTGATATACCTTTGGCTTAACCTTCTTGTTGAAAGCCTTGATCATTCGTTTTTGGTACATCTGGCCATGACAAACAACTGCTAACCTCTTCTCATCAATCAAATTTATCTAGTCAAGTCGAGTATGAATCCACTCATCTTCATCCAAGCCTGCATCCTTCATAATTCTTAAAGAGAGGATCTGAACTTCAATGGGCAAAACTGCTTCCATACCATAGACTAAGGAGAATGGGGTTGCCCCTGTTGAAGTACGTATTGTAGTACGATAACCATGAAGAGCAAATGGTAACATCTCATGCCAATCCTTGTAAGTAATAGTCATCTTCTGTATAATCTTCTTAATGTTCTTATTAGCAGCTTCAACTACCCCATTCATCTTTGGACGATACGGAGAAGAGTTGTGATGCTTAATCTTGAACTGCGTGCAGAGATCAGTAATCATAGTGTTGTTCAGATTAGAGCCATTGTCAGTAATAATCCTTTCAGGGATGCCATACCTACATATGAGATTATTCTTAATGAATCGAGCCACAACATTCTTGGTAACAGATGCAAATGAAGATGCCTCTACCCACTTCGTGAAGTAATCAATAGCAACCAGGATGAAACGATGCCCATTTGAAGCAGTAGGTTTGATCTCACCAATCATATCAATGCCCCACATGGCAAAAGGCCAAGGAGCAGTCAACACATTCAATGGTGATGGAGGTATATGTACTTTGTCAGCATAAATTTGACACTTGTGACATGTTCTGGAGTGTTGGTAGCAATCAGCTTCCATGGTAGACCAATAGTAACCTGCTCTCAATATCTTCTTTGCCATGGTATGACCACTAGAATGAGCGCAAAAAATTCCATCATGCATGTCTTCCATAATTTCTGTTGCTTCCTTCTTATCCACACATCGAAGCAAAGTTGAATCATGATTGCGCTTGTACAAAATCCCATTACTCAAAAAGAACTTAGCAGAAAACCTTCTCAGAAACTTCCTATCTTTGACAGATGCCCCTTCAGGGAACTCCTGAGCTTCAAGATATCTTTTCACCTCATAGAACCAAGGCCTTTCTTCTGCTTCTTCAGTGCCAATCTCATTGCAGTATGCAGGCTTCTCAAATCTATCAATAGTAATCTTGGGAGCTTCATCATCCCAGCTAATCTCAAACATGGATGACATGGTGGCTAAAGCATCTGCCAATTGATTCTCTCTTCGTGGAATATGTCCAAAGGTAATCTCTTTGAAATGTGGGATCAAAGACAACACATGCTCTCTGTAAGGAATGAGATTATCATGCTTGGTATCCCAATCTCCTTTAATCTGACTTACTACCAGGGCTGAATCTCCATACACATCAAGGAACTGAATCTTCATATCAATAGCAGCTTTAATACCCAGGATGCATGCCTCATACTCAGCCATGTTATTAGTACAATAGAAACAAAGTCTGGCAGTGATTGGGGTATGACAACCTTCAGGGGAACTGATTACAACACCAACACCATTACCAAGTGCATTAGAAGCTCCATCAAAAACCATGGTCCATCGGGATCCTTGTTCAGGTCCGTCATATTGTCCAGGTTCTTTGGTAATAATCATAATGTCTTCGTCAGGGAACTCAAAACTCATTGACTGGTAATCATCCACTGCTTGATGGGCCAAATGATCAGCTACAACACTCCCTTTAATGGCCTTCTGAGTGGTATACTGTATGTCATATTCTGTCAAGATCATTTGCCATCTTGCAATTCTTTCGGAGAGAGCAGATTTCTCAAATATGTACTTGATTGGATCCATCTTCGAAATCAACAAGGTAGTATGGGTTAACATATATTGTCTTAGTCGGCGAGCAGCCCATGCCAAAGCGCAGCAAGTTTTCTCGAGCAGTGAGTATCTTGTTTCACAGTCGGTAAACTTTTTGCTAAGGTAGTATATTGCCTGCTCTTTTCGACCAGACTCGTCATGTTGCCCAAAGACACACCCCATTGAATTGTTTAACACTGTTAAGTACATAATCAAGGGTCTTCCATCAACTGGTGGCATCAAAATTGGAGGTTCTAGCAGATATTTCTTGATTTCATCAAAGGCAGTCTGGCACTCATAATTCCATTCCATCACCTGATCTTTCTTCAACAACTTGAAGATTGGCTCACAGGTAGCAGTCAATTGGGAAATAAATCTTGCAATGTAATTCAATCGTCCCAAGAAACCTCTAACTTCCTTCTCAGTACGGGGAGCTGGCATCTCTCGTATAGCTTTCACTTTTGCAGGATCTACTTCAATACCTTTTCCACTGACGATGAAACCCAGGAGTTTACCAGATCTAACTCCAAAGGTACACTTGTTTGGGTTCAATCTTAACTTGTATTTCTTCAATCTCTCAAACAACTTATGCAGATGATCAAGATGTTGCTCTTCATTTTGGGACCTGGCTATCATATCATCCACATACACCTCTATCTCATGATGAATCATATCATGAAACAAAGCCACCATAGCACGCTGATATGTTGCCCCTGCATTCTTCAAACCAAATGGCATCACTTTATAACAAAAAGTGCCCCACTGTGTAACAAATGTTGTCTTCTCCATATCTTCAGGTGCCATCTTGATTTGATTGTAACCAGAGAAACCATCCATAAAAGAGAATACCTTATGCTGGGCAGTGTTGTCTACCAGAACATCAATATGAGGAAGTGGAAAGTCATCTTTGGGGATGGCCTTGTTCAAATCCCTGTAGTCTACACACATACGCACCTTACCATCTTTCTTAGGCACCGGTACCACATTTGCAACCCACTGAGGATAAGAAGTCACAGCTAAGAACCCTGCATCAAACTGTTTCATTACCTCTGCCTTAATTTTCTCTGACATTTCAGGACGCATGCGACGAATCTTCTGCTTCTTTGGACGACAATCTTCTTTTACTGGTAAACGGTGAACCACAATGTCTGTATCCAACCCTGGCATGTCTTCGTAGGACCAAGCAAAGATCTCCACATAGTCACGTAGCATCTGAATCAGTCTGCTCTTAACACCATCCTCCAATTCAGCCCCTATCTTAACCTCTTTCTTGTTTTCTTCAGTTCCCATATTCACAACCTCGATTGGCTCTTCATGTGGCTGTATAGCTTTCTCTTCTTGTTGTAACAACCTAGCAAGCTCTACAGGTACTTCACAATCATCCTCATTTCCGTCTTCAGTTTGATAGATCGGATTCTCGAAATTATAATTGGCATTAGTAGAACTGTTATCAACAGGATCCAGAGTGGATGAGGATCTGCATTTTAGTGATGTGGGTGTGTGTAAGAACACATAGCTGATAAAACAAAGATAAAAGAAAAGAAAGACAAGGAACATAATATTTACGAAAACGAAACGTCCACTGATTTTTATTGAATGAAGTATGCAAATGAAATGACATCCCGTAACAAGCACACCATTGTGCCCCGGGTAAGGCACAAGGCTTAAAGAGTTCAATTGTTCAAGAAATTACAAACTTAAAAAGCAACAACACAGTAATAGCATTTACTCCTGACTAAAGGAGATAGGAATAACATCTTCATCCTTCCAGTTATTGAGCCCAGCACCCACAGTAGGAAAAATCCAAGCATCCAAGTTATAGTCTTCATCATAGTCACCCACAACATTGATTTGGTCTTTCATAATCCCCTGATTGGTGATACGAACAGCACGAGCACGACGAATAGCCTTCTGGGACTCTGCAGTGAAACCCAAACCAAATTTGTCAGACTTGTATGGGATATCAGGAAGCTGACCCCAAATAGTACAACCACCTTCATCCACCACAGCTCTAACATCTTTAAGGGAGGCCATTGTAGGAGGTACTCTAGTGACCACAGGAACTTTCTTGACAATAGGAGGAGCTTCATAATCATTAACAATCCAAGGAACCACTTCAAATGTCTGACACGGAGTTTCAACATATTCACCTTCCACTTCAAGATACTTAAAGGTGTTCACATGGCTAATCATATACCCTTCCTCTCCATAGACAGTAATAACCTTTCCTTCTACTGGATATCTCAGCTTCTGATGTAAAGTGGAGGTTACAGCACCTGCCCCATGGATCCAGGGACGCCCAAGCAAACAAGAATACGACGGGCGAATATCCATTACATAAAAGGTAATATTGAAAACCTGAGAACCAACTTTGATTGGGAGATCAATTTCTCCATGCACCACTCTTCTCGAACCATCAAAAGCCTTCACCACTATATTACTGGGTTTCAACACAGCATCTTCAGGACTAAGCTTACTCAGGACTTCTTTGGGCAACACATTCAGAGAGGAACCATTGTCTATCAATACATGTGACAGGGTAGTGCCCCTGCATTCAATTGAGATATGCAAAGCCATGTTATGATCCCTCTTGGCAGGAGTCAAATCAGCATCGGAGAAACCTAACCCATTATCATAGGTCAAGTGTGCAACACAATTTTTGAACTGGTCAACAGAAATTTCATTTGGTACATGAGCAGTCTTCAGAAATTTAATCAAGGCTTTGGCATGAGCCTCAGAGCACAACAATAAAGACAGCATATAAATCTTGGAGGGAGTATGCCCCAATTGATCAACAATGTCATAATCACTCTTGCGAATGATTTTCAATACTTCTTCCATCTGCTTAGAGAGATCATCAGCAGCTGGCACATCAGTAGGTATAAGTTTAATAACAGGACCTTTGCCCCGAGCATCAGTGGTGGAGGTAGCAACTGGAGTAACTGAATTCTTGGAGGTAACTGGAGAAGAGAAAACTCTTCCGCTTCGTGTGATCTTACTAGATCCAGCAATATTATCAACATCAACAGGCATATTAGCCAAGGGTTCCTGCTTAACACCATGGATATAAACATCAGACCCATAATGCCAAGGCACAGCTTTATCAGAAGTATACGGAATAGGACCAGGAGTGGTAATGATCATAAGAGCCACTCTAGCTTCAGCAACAATCTTCACAGGGCCTTCAGCAGTAATCTTAATTGGACCCTTATGAGTGATTTTGATAGGTCCCTTTGAAGTGATCTTTACCGGCACTTTATCAACCATATCTACCTCTTCAACCTTCGCACTTTTAGTTATATGATCAACCATACTCTCTACAGAAGTTGGAGTCCTCTCAAACACTATGGTGTAATTATTCATGAGGCGTTGAATTCCATCTCTTAACCTCCAGCAGCTATCCGGCTTATAGGTACAATATAAACAATCCTCATGACAACCTGGAAAGAATCCAGCTTGTACTAGCTTCTTCTTAATGACAGACAATGGTGTAGTCAAATCTGCAACTGAGGAAATATGTGAATCTTCATCAATGGCATTGACAGTCTTCTCATGATTTGGCATGGGAGCAGTGATCACATTTGGAGTACCCGGAGGGTCAAACTCAATCTCTCCAGCCTCAATCATATCTTGAATTTTGTTCTTCAATACCCAGCAACTATTGGTATCATGTCCCTGACAGTTCGAATGATACGCACATCGTGCATTAGGATTGTACCTGGGAGAGGTAACATTAGGATTCCGAGGAGCATCTTTCAGAGTGATAAGTTCAGACTTCAACAAGTGTTGCAATGCTTGGGCCATTGACATGTTGATCTTAGTGAACTGCCTTCTAGCCCTTTGTTGGTTGCCCTGTGGCTGCTCTGGTGTTGTAGGAGTTGGATTGGAGATATGAACTGCACTCACAGACTGATGCCTTCTATTACGATCAGGTTGACCATAAACAACATTTGACTTTTTCTTCCTACTAGGGGGCTTCTTTGTAGCACTGGATGAAGAAGCACCCACTTGGATCTTGCCACTCCTGATACCACTTTTTACGCGCTCTCCTGTCATTACCAACTCAGTGAAGCCAGATGATGAGCTTCCAATGAGATGACTGTAAAAAGGACCATTCAACGTACACATGAACATATCAACCAACTCCCTGTCAGTTAGAGGTGGTTGCACTCTTCTAGCCAAGTCTCTCCACTTCTGAGCATACTCCTTGAAGCTCTCTTTAGCACCCATAGACATGCTCTGAAGTTGCATGCGAGTAGGGGCTAAATCAGCATTGTATTGATATTGCTTATAGAAGGCTTCAGCAAGATCATTCCAATCACGGATGTTGACACTCTCCAACTGATAGTACCATTCCAATTGAGCTCCAGATAAGCTCTCTTGGAGAAATGGATCCATAACTTCTTATCAGCAGTATGGGGTTGGATTCTCCGGACATAGGACCTCAGATGCAGCTTGGGACAAGAGACACCATCATAAACTACGAAGGTAGGAACCTTGAAACCAATGGGTATGACCACCCCAGATATCAAACTCAGGTCTTCAAAATCCAGCCCAAAAGACTTTTGCAACTCCATAGCATCCATTCTATCCACTAGCATCTTGAATTTATCTTCATTGGGCTCATGATAGTAATTAGCTTCAGAATCAGAGTCCCCCATTGTGTTGTGGAGACTGCCACCCTCTTTCTCAGACTCTTCAGATTCACAATCTTCAACCTGTTCTTTAGTCTTGACAGGACCTCTGAACCTTCTTCCCATGTTGATCAGGCCACCTGACCTTCTAGTCTTCTTAGTCTTCTTGGCCAGCAGTGTCTTCAAATCATCTTGCCCTTTGGACAAGTTCAGGATCAGTTCTTGGAACTGTGCATTTTGTGCCTGGAGATCTTTAACTGTTTGTTCAAGAGCCATTGCTTAAATAAACAGCGAGAAGATAAGAAACCTGTGCACAGTAAACCTGTGATGCAATGATATGGTATGTGAATGCGTATGCAATGTTTTCAAGGACCGCAGGATTTAAATTTGCTTAAACAATCAAGAAGGTAAACTTTTATTAGTAATAAATTTGTTTTGCCTCTTGGGCTTACAGAAAATGAAATGAAGTAAATACAAGAGATGGGGTTTTAAGTCTCCCATGGACGTTTCCTCTTTGTGTTGAGGTATGAGTTGAGATTCCGTTCCTCGTGAAGTTGCTTTGCTCTGTAACACGGTGGAAGAACTGACTTTAGTTATGTTGCGGATAGCAAGAGTCGCCACCGACTTTTATTTTATCCAAAGGAAAGGCATAAAAGAACAGGAAAGACCTTTTAAAAGATTTTTGGGTCCGGGGGGTAGGTTATGTAAAGGGAAGGTGTTAGCACCCTTTACATCCATGGTTATCCATGGGCTCTTAGTTACTTAGCTCACTTTAAACTGTTTTTGAAATGTGAAGTGTGTGAAAAAAATTTCTTAAGTATTTTATAATGATCCATGTACGGATGCGTATAAAACCTTTGTTTTGAAAATTGTTTGAAATGTATGAAGTGTTTGAAATGTTTTGAAGAGTGAGCAAGTATCTAAGAGGAACCTACCCTAAGTTTAAGTCTTTTATGTTCTTGAATCCTTTAAATGGTAAGACTATCCCTATTATTAAGGAATAGGTAGTCATTACCTTGGATGTGAGGGACAAGTGAAGGGTCATCTGTTATTTAGGCAACTGTGGGGTGTATAAGCAATTCGAAGGGACTTATCATCTTTATTCGAAAGGGACAAGATCATTACGAAGGCAACATTCGAAGGGACTTGATCTTTTTATCTGTTTAAGGGACTAGATGATGTGAGATGAGGGACTTTGCTTTATACACCGTACTTGACCTTTTGTTTTAGGCAACATGAGAGGTATCCTTAGAAAGTGAGATGGCGATCAAAGATCGACTTACGTGTGTGAGTGTACAATTTTAAATATTATCTTTTAAATTAATGATCTAAATCAATTTTAAATACAAACATGTTTCACTCCCTATTTTACTAACCATAGCATTTAAAAATAAATATTAAATATTACTATTAAAATATTACATAAAGGAAACAATTACATAATAATAATAATTAAAGCAAATTAAATAAATAAGCAAAAATAAATAATAATAATAATATAATTGGGTTAGTAAAAATAATAATAATAAATCACAATATATATATATAAATGGGGTTAGTAATAAAAAAAAATATCATATGAAAATAAATAGAATTAATAATAAAGTAAACAAAGATATTAGCATAATAATTAAAAAGTTCAATTTTTTATAAACAATTATTATTTAAGGTTAAAAAGGAAATATAAACAATTATATACTAATTATCATAAAGCTTTAAATTATGTACAAATTATGAAAATTAGGTTAATTATAAACATATTATGAAAAATAAATTATATTTACAAAATTAAATTAGCAAGTTTTAATTGAGCATATATTAAAAACTATTTACATACAAGAATTAAATTATAAACAAGTTATAGAATATATACATATTATGAAAATAAGATTAATTATAATTGAATAATCATATTATTATATTTACAAAAATTAAATTAAAAATTTTAATTACTTTAAGCATATTTATATACAAGAATTATATTAAATAATAATTATAAATAAATTATAGAAGTATGTACATGATTAAGGTTCATAATAAATTAAAAATTATAATAGAATTAAATTTTAGGTAAAAGAAAATTAGGGTTTGTTAATAACTATATAAAATTTTACAATATTAATAATTTACAAAAATAAATAATTTTTTCTAAAAGACTTAAATCAAAAAGATGAGTTCTAAAATATAATAATATAAACATCCTATTTATTTCTCATTATTTGAATTTATTTAAATTTATTCAACTATTATATAAATTAAATAAATAAGAAAAACAGAAAAAGAATGAAAAACAAAAACTTACCTGGGCTGGGATTTGAACCCAGCCCCTAAGCTTTCACAATATCTGGACCAATACACCAGCCACTAGGCCATGCGCGCGCAGGCGTTATGGGAGGAGCAGCATCAGGTTTTGTTTCTTCTCCTGTAAATAATCATAGCAAAAATAAAACAACATAAAAGGGCTTGGGGGATTCGAACCCAGGACCCTTACACAACACACAAGCATTCTTTCCATCCAGCCGGGAGGGCGCTACTGATAACATAATCACCATAATACATAATATATTAAACCTGTTAATTAAATGGAAAAATAAGAAAAAGTTGCTGAGCCCAGGATTCGAACCAAGGCCCTCAAGCAATACGCACACGTTCCTTGCCACTGGGCCAACACTGCATCTGTGAAACAAATCAGAGACAATTACATAAAATATTATATCACATATTCAAATTCTGGAATTCGCGCCAGGGCTTCGTCTCCCTCCTCTGCCCCTGCGTTTTTTGCTACAAAATTAACTATACATTTTCCTGCGAATTTTTAAACACAGGGAACCTGCGAATTTGAAACACCATCAAAACAGTTCAATTTCATTAAATTAAGAGTGCAAGCAAGGTCCATAGGTTGATTCAAATTGATCTATGGTTTTAGAATTTGTTTATACTTGATGAATCATAAAGCCCTAAACCTCAACCGAAACCCTAAAAATGGTGGATCTCATTCTAGGTGATGAAACTTCATAAAACCTGTCCAGAATCAATCTACAACTTATCACAAACAAGAAACATTAATCAAAATTCATTAAAAACCACTCAATATTCAGAATCGAAAATCAAAAATATCATGAACATGATGAATCAGTTTATGCATATGAGTTTGTTTTTGATGCTTTTGAAGGCTGGGATTGGTTTTGTGATGTCCTAGGAACCCTTCCATGTCTTAAAAATACCTTAAAAGCTCTTGTAGGGAGGAAACCGAATTGAGGTTTTTTGAAGAATTTTGTGAAGTTGGCAAAGTGTTCTTGAGGCTGGAAAAATTCGTGCTCTGCATTGTGATGAGTTTGTGTATATGTAGTACACTGAATTAGGTCAAAAAGTTGGACTTTTCTTTGGATATTTTGGATCAATGAGATTGAAAAATATCATGTCTTAAAATCCAAATATTTTTTGATATAACCTTGCTATTTTAAGACAATCACCATAATTTTCATATCAATTTGATCCAAGCCATATTTATGATTTTCTAGAAGCAATATCCATATTTTAATATTTGATTTCATATTTTATTTTGATTTAAAATGGTTTTAAATGAATAAAATCAAAATAAATAAAATAAAAATAATAAAAAATCTGAATAAATGAGGATTGGGTCGTGCATGATGTCATGTTAAAGCTTGGATCACAAAATTGCAAGCCCATTTGGAAGAATTTGGTTTTAAGCCCCCATTTGCTTCATAAACCACCCAAAAATTTCCCAACTTTGCAAGGACACACATCCTTCAATTTTAATGCTATGAGGGTTTTCTTGGACATTTTGGAAATCTTGAAGAGTCCTCTAACCAAACCCATTGGTTTCATGTCCATATCATTTACCATTCTCAAGTTATGCCCTTTTGAAGTTGTTGACTTTTTGTTGACTTTCAAAAGGACCTATAATGTCTTAGCTCATACCTTCCAAATGAAGCATTTTTGGGCTTGTCTTGTGGGACACAAAGTTGTAGAGAATTAAATTTCCTTCAAAATGAGCTTTGGATGGGAAAAATCTGATGAAGCATGTGAAAGTTATGGCTGGTCAAAGTTCAGTTGACCTTTCCTGAGAAAACCCTAATTTAGAAACCTTTGATTCTTGATGATCTGAAATGTCCTTGATGAATCATGATCAACCCTTGATCAAATGATGAATTTTACTTCATATACTTGATGTTGGCAAAAAACCATGAAGTTTGACTTTGGTTTGACCACAGTTGACCTCGGTTTGACTTTTTAACTGCTTTGACTGATTTTGACCTATCTGATCATTTGACTGAGCAAACCTTTGAGAAAAGTTCTGAAATTTGTCATGGGGATTCTTAGACACATATAAGATGTTATGAAGCTCACTTGAAGTCTTGGAAATCCATTTAGCCTGATTAAAGTCAAAACCCTAGTTTTGGATGCACTGCTTAGGAGAATGCCTTGCCTGAGGGAATTGTCAAATCTTCTGACCCATGATGAACTTTGTGAACCTTGTGAACCTCATAAGATGTCTTGTGAACCTTGTGAACCTTGTGAACCTCATAAAGTGTCTTGTGAACCTTGTGAACCTCATAAAGTGTCTTGTAAACTTCATGAACCTCATGAAAGGTCTTATGAACCTTGTGAACCTCATAAAGTGTCTTGTAAACTTCATGAACCTCATGAAAGGTCTTGTGAACCTTGTGAACCTCATAAAGTGTATTGTAAACTTCATGAACCTCATGAAAGGTCTTATGAACCTTGTGAACCTTCTTAGCACACAAAGTCTTGTATTGTGAGGGCAAATTTTGGGATACAACAGCTGCCCCTGTTCAATTTTCTGAAACCTGAGGGGTTAGATTGGTATATTTGCCAGTCGTGACCTGGAAGGTTGAAGGGGATTGAACACAAAAGCCCAAAAATTTGCACTTACTGGTGCGTAGAGTGATACTGATGACTAGTTGTATATACTTGAGTGGGCTTAAAGATGCCACTTGGAGAAAAGTTCTTCAAATATGCCTCTTGGAGGATGTAGCAGTCCAAAATATGAAGATATAATGATAGCTTTCAGGAGGATAAACAACGTCCTGAGGTATAAGTATAACTTTTGGGAAGATAAACAACGGCCCAAAGTCATGATATGCTTTCAGGAGGATAAACAACGTCCTGAGGGAATAAAGTATAACTTTTGGGAAGATAAACAACGGCCCAAAGTCATGATATGCTTTCAGGAGGATAAACAACGTCCTGAGGTATGAAGTAACCTTTGGGAGGATAAACAACGGCCCAAGGTCAAGATAGCTTTCAGGAGGATAAACAACGTTTTGAGGTATGATGATAGCTTTCAGGAAGATAAACAACGTCCTGAGGTATAAGTATAACTTTTGGGAAGATAAACAACGACCCAAAGTCATGATATGCTTTCAGGAGGACAAACAACGTCCTGAGGTATGGAGTAACCTTGGGGAAGATAAACAACGACCCAAGGTCAAGATATGCTTTCAGGAGGATAAACAACGTCCTGAGGGAATAAAGTATAACTTTTGGGAGGATAAACAACGGCCCAATAGTCACAAATTGTTGATGAAGTTTGTCTGCTGGAGAATTAATCTAAAAAACAAGATTATAACATTCTGTATGACAATATTAGTTTATGCATTATGTATGCATGTATAATATGATGCACTTAAGTAATGTATTATGTATTTATGTATATGTATGATATGATGTAAATGATGTATGTATGCATCATGCAGCCTGAAGCGTCTGGATATCTTCGTATAACAACTGCTGGCCAGGGAAAATAAATCCCGATTTATTGCTGAAGAATATGAGGAACTCGTTCCCATCTTGTTTGATAATATAGTATACATAACCTCCCGTCCTTGTTCGGTAGTAAGATATCCATAACCTCCCGTCTTCGTTTGATAGTAGGGTATACATAACCTCCCATATTCGTTCGATAGTAAGGTATCCATAACCTCCCGTCTTCGTTTGATAGTAGGGTATACATAACCTCCCGTCTTCGTTCGTCGTACTCTATTGGAAAAATAAATTCCCGACTATCCATATGAGGATAAAAGAGATGGATATAAATTCCAGGGGAGATGTGACTCGAAGTTCTTATGAAGATGGATTTGCCCTACTGGAGGACTTGTAGCTGTCTTGTGGGGATGAACCGGCGAAGTTTCGTTGAAATTCTTCCCTCGTTTGTCCTTAGTAAATACTATTACTGCATTTTCATGCATTTCTGGTAAACATCAATCATATTAAGCATTTATGCATTTCTGGTAAACATCAATCATATTCAAAAGCATACATACATTCAAACACAACCAATGGACGTTTCGCTTATGTAAATAGGGTAAAAGTAAATCTGGATTCAGAGGGAAAAGTAAAGCTGAACTTGAAAACAGAATCGTTTCAACTTCGAGAGTGTATAACCAATTGGATTTAGAGCTCCCGAGATTCTTAACTTTCCTGAATACCTTCCCAGAAATCCTATAGCTGGATCTGAAGACATGATACTGACACCATCTGATACTACTGGCGTAGACAATTAATTTCTGCCATGGCTTCTGCTGCGAACCTAATAAAGGTAATACAATGAGAGGAATGGCGTCTTCAAATTGTGATGGACCATATACGTTCCGGATACTAGATTTGAAAAGAAAGCATTGCCCCTTGGCTGAGGATGAATTGTCCCATAATGGAAGTATCTGAATGTAGTTACCTTAAGAGAAATAAGCAAAATGCCTCACAATAATATGCCCCTGACATCATGAACTTTATAATATTACCCTTGGTAATTCAAATACATGAGGAAAGCTGCCCCTGGCTATTAAGCACTGTTGAATCTGGACCTGATTGCCCCGAATGAATTGAATAGTAACTTGGTATGCCCCCTTGATTGGGAAACAATGACTATGCCCCTTTGTATACATGGACTTTGATCCAGGCAGCAACTTTGTTTATTGGAAGGACTTTGAACATTCATCCTGTAAGTTTCTCTGTTTATCAAACACTCAAGTATATGCTAACAAATATATTCAAAAATGCAATGCTTATGTTTGTCTTGAAATTTTGAAAAAAAGTTATTTTTAGAAAAAACAATTTTTTATGAAAACTGAGATATTAACTCAAGTTTTATAATAAGCCCTAAAGGAGTCAGGATACCTTTTTGTAGCAGTACGCTTTTGAACTAACCATGCTTTAGTTAGGACTTTTAAAGGGTTGTAACGTGGCCTGGTTCAAGGTTTAAGAAACAAAGGATAAAGGCTCAAATTTTATTTGTACCCAACCCAATTTCCATGATGTTCTTCAGTCCTATACTCAGTTAACTTATGCATTGAGGCTCAAAGGAGTTTGGAATTGTAACACTGACATTTATGATGGTTCAGAAACCAAAAATTTATTTGAACATTTAATCATCTTTCTTTGTTGAGGATTCATAGTGACGTCTTTTTTCTTTTAACTTTGTTATCCCTTCTTTTTTTGCCTGAACTGTTTGTTTCAAGGTTACAGTCAGCAGGATGTCTTTTTACTAAGTCTCCTTCATAGGTTTTGACTTAGTGAGCTTTTTTTTTTTGCTAGATATTGATTGTCAGGTTTCATGATTACAGAGAACCATCATTAGTTGTGTACAACACAGATAATTGGCATATTTGAGTTAACCGAGTAACTACCCTGCCCCAGGTTATGAATAAGGGTTTTAATTTGTGCGAGAATAAAAACTCTTACTTCATAGGCTCAAAATGGTTGACTAGGGATTAACTTCCTTATATCTCCACTGTTTAGGAATTGAAACAATGCCTGTACATCGTCAGCATAGTCTGTTCAAAAGCATACTGCATAAGATTATGGTATTGTTTTCGTCATCCTCCCTCTACAGGCTTATAGCTTTATCAGGAGTTAAATATCACAAGATAGAAATAAGAAGCATAGTTCAAAACAAGTGAAACGAATGGATTAATTCAAGACAAACATATGCAATGCATTAATGAAAACAAAAGTTTAACATAATAGTAAGTGTTTAAACAAATAGAAGAAATTACAAATGAAAACTCATATATTGTCCCATCCAGTTGGCTGAATATCTTCAATTGCAGTCTGTGAACTTTGAGGAGCAGTATACTTCACCATGAAATCAAATTTACCACTTGGATGTCCCAAGGTGCCCCATATCTCAACAGGCATAGGTACTCTTCCTTTCTTGTTACTTTGGGCCACTTGTCTTGCAGCTTCGGTGTTTGATGGACAATAGTAAAATTCAACTTGACCTTCTGGAGTAACCTCTAGGATTCCTTCGTCAATCAGGTCTTGAATCTTTTTCTTCAATGCCCAACATTTATTAGTATCATGTCCAGGACTGTTGGAGTGATACTCACACCTTGCCTTGGGATTATAGCGAGGAGAGGAAGTTTTAGGATTTTGAGGAGGATTTTTCAAGGGAATTAGCTTCATCTCCAACAAGCATTGCAGAACTTGTGACATTGGAGTACTGAACTTGATAAACTGCCTTCTACATTCCTTGTGTTGAGGTGGATTAACCTTATCAGGTCCTTCTTCTTCAATTGAGGAACAATCAATAGCCACCCGTCTCTTACCTTCTTTTATCCTCATCTTCCTTTTAACCAGATCACCTTGTTTTAATGGAGGTTGACTAACACTTAGATTCCTGACTCCATTACTTTGAAGTTTGTGGACAAAGGTTTTTAGCTCTTCTTGCCCCTGAGCTAAACTTTGAATAAGAGCCACCTGGTCATTCATCTGGGTCCTCATTTCTGTCATCTCAGCTTGCAGTTGTTTCAGATGATCATCCTTGTTGTCCTCGGGACTCTTCTTCTTAGCCAGCAGTGTCTTCAACTCATCTTGTCCCTTGGACAAGTTCAGAATCAACTCTTGGATTTGTGCATTCTGAGCTTGGAGATCTTTAATAGTTTGTTCAAGAGCCATTTCTGCTGAAATAAACAGCAAGAAGATAAGGTACCTGTACATAAGAAACCTGTGATGCAATGATATGGAATGTAAATGCGTATGCAATGTTTTCAAGGACCGCAGGATTTAAATTTGCTTAAACAACCAAAAAGGTAAACTTTTATTAGTAGTAAACTTGTTTGCCCCTTGGGCTTACAATCAAAATGAATACAAAAAATGGGGTTTTAAGTCTCCCATGGACGTTTCCTCTTTGTGTTGAGGTATGAGTTGAGATTCCGCTCCTCGTGAAGTTGCTTTGTTAGTTCCAGGATTCTTTCTTGGCTTGCTTTGTAATGAGCTTCGAAAGTATCCCTTTGCTGCTTCAACTGAATCCAGGATCTCTGTAAGTCTTCCATGTCAGTGGGCATGTCTGGGTGAAGGATGGTATAAGAAGTATCCCCTTCAGCAACAGGCTCCATAGTAACTGGCAGGATGGCAGGATATGGCATCATAAGAGTCTGAGCACGAGATCGCACCCATCTGAGATAAGCTTCCATAGGAATAGTGTACTTTGGTTCCAGAGTCTTGCTATCAACCTTGTTCACTTTACCCCATGCTCGTATGAACCTTTGACTGTAACCTTGCAGATCGTTGTCGTAGTCAAACATAATACCCTGAATCAACATGTCATGTGGACCATCACTCTGAGCGTAACCAAACTGTCGTAAAGCTAAGGAAGAGTTGTAAGTAATGCCTCCTCTTATGCCTAGAAGTGGCACATTAGGAAACTCCCCACAACGGTCAATGATAGTGACATTCTCCATAGATCTGGAGCACTAATGGATATCTGAATGAGAGAGTGACATGATCCTTTTAGACCACCTGAACCCTTGTTCATTCTTCATCACTGATCGAGGGAGGTGAGAAATAAACCACCTAGATAGCAAAGGTATGCAGCACATCAGAGTTCCTCGTGCCTTCGTAGTACGAGTATGAAGAGAATGTAAGATGTCTCCAAGCAATGTAGGCACTGGATTGTGACTCAGGAATATGTTGATGGCATGAACATCTATGAACTGATCAGGATTGGGGAACAACACTAAACCATAAATCAACAAGGCTAAGATTTCCTCAAAAGCATCATAGCTCATAGCCTTCAAGAACATTTGAGCCTTCTCTATCAACACCTTAGCAAGAATACCCTTAACTCCGCTTCTCGTTTCTAGAACAATGTCTGACTTCTTCAGATGTAGAGCTGCAGCAATAACCTCAGGTTTAGGCTCTTTTTCCAAGCCTGTGAATGGTTTCTGATCAAGTACAGGTATACCCAGAAGTTTGGAGAATTCCTCCATAGTAGGAACCAGCTGGTAGTCGGGAATGTGAAGCAATGGTGCTTAGGATCAAAGAACTGAAACAGGACACTCATCATGTCTTCATTGAACCCTGAAGTGACTAGATCCAGCAGGTGACCATGTCTCTTGATGAACTGGGAGTTTTCAAACACTTGAGAAACCAACTCCTTAAGCTTAGAAGGTATGCCTACAAAGTTGATCCTGATAGTGTTTCTACGAGCAAAAGCCATGACCTACAACAAAGAACAAAGATAAATCCTTTGGTCCTTGAAATGGTTAGTGAAAATGCTATGCTTATGATGCATGATGATGCTATGATGTTATGCTCAATCACAAACATGTGGCACACACAAACAAGTCACACCATAGCCCTAGGTTTAAAGGCTTGCATGAGGTTCAAAGGTAAGTACCCTTCCCTGAAGTTGAGATGGTTCATCCTGTCCTATAAAGTAACCAGGTTCTAAGGGATCTCAATATCATTGATCCTTCACAAGGGTGGTTGTTCAGTAGGCAACTTACTTGCCAACCAAAACCCTCCAAATTTAGGATCTCAATGAGCGTAGTATCGAGTATCAACCAACTTCAGTCTGCACCAAAGCCGGTTATCTCACTACTTTTCTAAAGGCCAAGATGGGATAACTAGGGTTCTAAAAGTTAGTTAGTGCATTGACAACGTATGGCAGCCTCATATTATCCTCAACTTGACTTAAGGAACATAAGCACCAACCGAGAAGTCACACTAACTATGGCCACCAGATCAACCATATCGGTATACGCCGTACAGTTTCCTTGGTCTATTGCCATTTACCTAAGGTACACTAGATCCGGGTTAGGATCTTTCACACATAAGAGCCCAACAAGTAAGTATAAAGCAAACAAGGCAAACAATTTTAAAGTGATCTAATTCCTAAGGGTACCCCTCTTTAATATTAATTCCCCAGCAGAGTCGCCAGTTCTGTAACACGGTGGGAGAACTGACTTTAGTTATGTTGCGGATAGCAAGAGTCGCCACCGACTTTTATTTTATCCAAAGGAAAGGCATAAAAGAACAGGAAAGACCTTTTAAAAGATTTTTGGGTCCGGGGGGTAGGTTATGTAAAGGGAAGGTGTTAGCACCCTTTACATCCATGGTTATCCATGGGCTCTTAGTTACTTAGCTCACTTTAAACTGTTTTTGAAATGTGAAGTGTATGAAAAAAATTTCTTAAGTATTTTATAATGATCCATGTACGGATGCGTATAAAACCTTTGTTTTGAAAATTGTTTGAAATGTATGAAGTGTTTGAAATGTTTTGAAGAGTGAGCAAGTATCTAAGAGGAACCTACCCTAAGTTTAAGTCTTTTATGTTCTTGAATCCTTTAAATGGTAAGACTATCCCTATTATTAAGGAATAGGTAGTCATTACCTTGGATGTGAGGGACAAGTGAAGGGTCATCTGTTATTTAGGCAACTGTGGGGTGTATAAGCAATTCGAAGGGACTTATCATCTTTATTCGAAAGAGACAAGATCATTACGAAGGCAACATTCGAAGGGACTTGATCTTTTTATCTGTTTAAGGGACTAGATGATGTGAGATGAGGGACTTTGCTTTATACACCCTACTTGACCTTTTGTTTTAGGCAACATGAGAGGTATCCTTAGAAAGTGAGATGGCGATCAAAGATCGACTTACGTGTGTGAGTGTACAATTTTAAATATTATCTTTTAAATTAATGATCTAAATCAATTTTAAATACAAACATGTTTCACTCCCTATTTTACTAACCATGGCATTTAAAAATAAATATTAAATATTACTATTAAAATATTACATAAAGGAAACAATTACATAATAATAATAATTAAAGCAAATTAAATAAATAAGTAAAAATAAATAATAATAATAATATAATTGGGTTAGTAAAAATAATAATAATAAATCACAATATATATATATAAATGGGGTTAGTAATTAAAAAAAAATCATATGAAAATAAATAGAATTAATAATAAAGTAAACAAAGATATTAGCATAATAATTAAAAAGTTCAATTTTTTATAAACAATTATTATTTAAGGGTAAAAAGGAAATATAAACAATTATATACTAATTATCATAAAGCTTTAAATTATGTACAAATTATGAAAATTAGGTTAATTATAAACATATTATGAAAAATAAATTATATTTACAAAATTAAATTAGCAAGTTTTAATTGAGCATATATTAAAAACTATTTACATACAAGAATTAAATTATAAACAAGTTATAGAATATATACATATTATGAAAATAAGATTAATTATAATTGAATAATCATATTATTATATTTACAAAAATTAAATTAAAAATTTTAATTACTTTAAGCATATTTATATACAAGAATTATATTAAATAATAATTATAAATAAATTATAGAAATATGTACATGATTAAGGTTCATAATAAATTAAAAATTATAATAGAATTAAATTTTAGGTAAAAGAAAATTAGGGTTTGTTAATAACTATATAAAATTTTACAATATTAATAATTTACAAAAATAAATAATTTTTTCTAAAAGACTTAAATCAAAAAGATGAGTTCTAAAATATAATAATATAAACATCCTATTTATTTCTCATTATTTGAATTTATTTAAATTTATTCAACTATTATATAAATTAAATAAATAAGAAAAACAGAAAAAGAATGAAAAACAAAAACTTACCTGGGCTGGGATTTGAACCCAGCCCCTAAGCTTTCACAATATCTGGACCAATACACCAGCCACTAGGCCATGCGCGCGCAGGCGTTATGTGAGGAGCAGCATCAGGTTTTGTTTCTTCTCCTGTAAATAATCATAGCAAAAATAAAACAACATAAAAGGGCTTGGGGGATTCGAACCCAGGACCCTTACACAACACACAAGCATTCTTTCCATCCAGCCGGGAGGGCGCTACTGATAACATAATCACCATAATACATAATATATTAAACCTGTTAATTAAATGGAAAAATAAGAAAAAGTTGCTGAGCCCAGGATTCGAACCAAGGCCCTCAAGCAATACGCACACGTTCCTTGCCACTGGGCCAACACTGCATCTGTGAAACAAATCAGAGACAATTACATAAAATATTATATCACATATTCAAATTCTGGAATTCGCGCCAGGGCTTCGTCTCCCTCCTCTGCCCCTGCGTTTTTTGCTACAAAATTAACTATACATTTTCCTGCGAATTTTTAAACACAGGGAACCTGCGAATTTGAAACACCATCAAAACAGTTCAATTTCATTAAATTAAGAGTGCAAGCAAGGTCCATAGGTTGATTCAAATTGATCTATGGTTTTAGAATTTGTTTATACTTGATGAATCATAAAGCCCTAAACCTCAACCGAAACCCTAAAAATGGTGGATCTCATTCTAGGTGATGAAACTTCATAAAACCTGTCCAGAATCAATCTACAACTTATCACAAACAAGAAACATTAATCAAAATTCATTAAAAACCACTCAATATTCAGAATCGAAAATCAAAAATATCATGAACATGATGAATCAGTTTATGCATATGAGTTTGTTTTTGATGCTTTTGAAGGCTGGGATTGGTTTTGTGATGTCCTAGGAACCCTTCCATGTCTTAAAAATACCTTAAAAGCTCTTGTAGGGAGGAAACCGAATTGAGGTTTTTTTGAAGAATTTTGTGAAGTTGGCAAAGTGTTCTTGAGGCTGGAAAAATTCGTGCTCTGCATTGTGATGAGTTTGTGTATATGTAGTACACTGAATTAGGTCAAAAAGTTGGACTTTTCTTTGGATATTTTGGATCAATGAGATTGAAAAATATCATGTCTTAAAATCCAAATATTTTTTGATATAACCTTGCTATTTTAAGACAATCACCATAATTCTCATATCAATTTGATCCAAGCCATATTTATGATTTTCTAGAAGCAATGTCCATATTTTAATATTTGATTTCATATTTTATTTTGATTTAAAATGGTTTTAAATGAATAAAATCAAAATAAATAAAATAAAAATAATAAAAAATCTGAATAAATGAGGATTGGGTCGTGCATGATGTCATGTTAAAGCTTGGATCACAAAATTGCAAGCCCATTTGGAAGAATTTGGTTTTAAGCCCCCATTTGCTTCATAAACCACCCAAAAATTTCCCAACTTTGCAAGGACACACATCCTTCAATTTTAATGCTATGAGGGTTTTCTTGGACATTTTGGAAATCTTGAAGAGTCCTCTAACCAAACCCATTGGTTTCATGTCCATATCATTTACCATTCTCAAGTTATGCCCTTTTGAAGTTGTTGACTTTTTGTTGACTTTCAAAAGGACCTATAATGTCTTAGCTCATACCTTCCAAATGAAGCATTTTTGGGCTTGTCTTGTGGGACACAAAGTTGTAGAGAATTAAATTTCCTTCAAAATGAGCTTTGGATGGGAAAAATCTGATGAAGCATGTGAAAGTTATGGCTGGTCAAAGTTCAGTTGACCTTTCCTGAGAAAACCCTAATTTAGAAACCTTTGATTCTTGATGATCTGAAATGTCCTTGATGAATCATGATCAACCCTTGATCAAATGATGAATTTTACTTCATATACTTGATGTTGGAAAAATATCATGAAGTTTGACTTTGGTTTGACCACAGTTGACCTCGGTTTGACTTTTTAACTGCTTTGACTGATTTTGACCTATCTGATCATTTGACTGAGCAAACCTTTGAGAAAAGTTCTGAAATTTGTCATGGGGATTCTTAGACACATATAAGATGTTATGAAGCTCACTTGAAGTCTTGGAAATCCATTTAGCCTGATGAAAGTCAAAACCCTAGTTTTGGATGCACTGCTTAGGAGAATGCCTTGCCTGAGGGAATTGTCAAATCTTCTGACCCATGATGAACTTTGTGAACCTTGTGAACCTCATAAGATGTCTTGTGAACCTTGTGAACCTCATGAAAGGTCTTGTGAACCTTGTGAACCTCATAAAGTGTCTTGTGAACCTTGTGAACCTCATAAAGTGTCTTGTAAACTTCATGAACCTCATGAAAGGTCTTATGAACCTTGTGAACCTCATAAAGTGTCTTGTAAACTTCATGAACCTCATGAAAGGTCTTGTGAACCTTGTGAACCTCATAAAGTGTATTGTAAACTTCATGAACCTCATGAAAGGTCTTGTGAACCTTGTGAACCTTCTTAGCACACAAAGTCTTGTATTGTGAGGGCAAATTTTGGGGTACAAGAATATGTAACATTTATGTCAAAAATCAGAACCTAACAAAAAGCATGTCGAAAGTTATTTAAACTACATACAGCTGCTCCTAAACAGCTCCTAAAAAATCCCGAAAATCACACCCTAAATATTCATGATGATTGGAAGGGGAATGGATATTAAAAATGCAAGAAAAAACAAGAATTTTTCATATTGGTTCAGTTGTAACCGGTTACAACCTATGCAGTAACTGGTTACCAGTTCAAAAAATTGGAATTTTCTGCAATTTTAACATTGGTAATCGATTACTACTTATGAGGTAACCGGTTACTCTGTAACCAGAATAAAAAATTTCTGCATTTTCATGCAAAAACCAGTAGCAACTTATTCAAATAAGTTCTATTCTAATGCTTATCAACCTAGCACGGAAATCACACCTAGATGCAACATTCTAACACCTATTGTCACTATGATCACACTAATTCTAGCTTCTAATGAGCAAACCAATCAAAGTATCACAAAAGCAAGAAAAAGCGAATAAGGCGCGAAGCGAGATAAAGAGAAGTAAGTTAAAATGAGAAGTGATTACGGATTCACCAACCTACAAAGCGGAGGCTTGCTTCGGCAATTGTTGCGATGTTGAGCAATACACAAAAGTAGAGAAAACCAGATATCCGAAGCTTCGATTCGCGTATGCACAAAATAAACGCGATAATCCGCTGAATTAATGAAGATGATGGAGGCTTAGATTCCAATTCTTCAAGTTTCAATGTAAAATTTGAAGAATCTTGATGATGAAGCTTTAGCGTGAGTTTGGAAAATGGAGGGAAATGAGAGGATTGAGATGGTGAGAATATTCCTAGAATATTCCATTGGCATATTCTTGGAATATTATTTGGCATATTATAGGAATATTCCTTTGGAAGAGTGTGGAATGTTATAGAATTTGGTGGAAGTTACAACGCAAAGTGAAAATGGAGAAGTGATGGAAACAACATAACTAACTGATTTTTGAATTTTTGCAATTCTGTACGAAGTAACCGATAACTACCTATGAGGTAACCGGTTACCAGTACAAAAGCTGGCCTTTCTCCTTCAAATTTTAACAGGTAACCTGTAACACCAAAAATTATTTAATAATTATTTTATTAAGTATTTAATTAATTAATTGTGTTCGTCGGCATATTTTTGGTTGAAGTTGATTAAGTCGATAAGTCAGAAAAATAAGTCGGAAGTCGTAGAATTATTTATTAGAATATAAATAAAATTGATGTGGTATTAATTGGTTAGTGGGCTAGAATTTATGTTTCATCAATCAAGTTTATCTGGTCAAGTCGAGCCTGAACCCATTCGTCTTCATCTAAGTCTGCATCTTTCATAATTCTTAAGGAAGGAATCTGAACTTCAACGGGTAATACTGCTTCCATACCATAGAAAAGAGAAAATGGGGTTGCCCCGATTGAGGTACGTATTGTGGTGCGATAACCATTGAGAGCAAATGGTAACATCTCATGCCAGTCTTTGTATGTCACTATCATCTTTTGCACGATCTTCTTAATATTCTTGTTGGCGGCTTCCATTGCGCCATTCATCTTTGGCCGATATGGAGAAGAATTGTGATGCTTAATCTTGAACTGCATGCAGAGTTTAATAATCATAGTGTTGTTCAGATTAGTACCATTGTATGTGATAATTCTTTCAAGGATGTCATATCGACATATAAGATTATGCTTGATGAACCGGGACACAACATTCTTGGTAACAGAAGCGAACGAGGTTGTCTCTACCCACTTTGTAAAGAAATCAATAGCAACAAGAATGAAACTATGTCCATTGGAAGCGGTAGGTTTGATCTCAGAAATCATATTAATTCCCCGCATTGCAAAAGGCCAAGGAGAAGTTAGAACATTCAACAAAACTGGAGGCACATGTACTTTATCAGCATGTATGCCCACTAGAATGAGTACCAAAGATCCCATCATACATGTCTTTCATAATCTCTCTTGCTTCCTTCTTGTCCACACAACGAAGCAAAGTCGAATCGTGATTGCGCTTGTACAAAATTCCATTACTCAGGAAAAACTTGGCAGAAAATCTCCTTAGAAACTTCTTGTCATTGATAGATGGCCCTTCAGGATACTCCTGAGCTTCGAGATATCTTTTTACTTCGTGGAACCAAGGTTTTTCCTCTACTCCCTCAACATCAACCTAATAATAGTATGTCAGCTCATCTAATTTATCAATAGTATTCTAGGAGCTTCATGGTCCCAACTGATTTTGAACATAGATGACATGGTAGCTAATGCATATGCCAACTGATTCTCTTCTCGTGGAATATGTTCAAAAGTGATCTCTTAAAAGTATGGAATCAAAGTCAACATATGTTCTCGATAAGGAATGAGATTTGGATACTTTGTGTCCCATTCTCCTTTAATCTGACTAACTACCAGGGTTGAATCTCCATATACATTGAAGAATTGGATCTTCATCTCAATGGTAGCCTTGATACCCATGATACATGCTTCATATTCATCCATATTGGTACAATTAAAATAAAGTCAAGCAGTGAACGAAGTATAACAACCCTCATGCGAGACAATCATAACACCAATACCATTGTCGAGTGCATTAGAAGCTCCATCAAAAACCATAGTCCATCGGGATCCCTGTTCAGGTCCTTCATACAGTCTAGGTTCTTTGTGATTAGTAACAGACATAATATCTTCATTTAGAAACTCAAAATTCATAGACTGGTAGTCATCCACCGCTTGATGAGCCAAATGATCAACTACTACACTTCCCTTAATTGCCTTATGATTAGTGTACTGGATGTCATATTCTGTCAAAATCATTTGCCATCTCGTTATTCGCCCGGAGAGAGCGGGTTTCTCAAATATGTATATGATAGGATCCATCTTCAAAATCAATAAAGTGGTATGAGTCAACATATATTGTCTTAGTCAGCGAGCAACCCATGCCAAAGCGCACCAAGTTTTCTCGAGCAATGAGTATCTTGTTTCACAGTCGGTAAAATTTTTTCTAAGGTAATATATTGCTTGCTCTTTTCGACCAGACTCGTCATGTTGCCCCAACACACACCTCATTGAAGTATCTAACACTGTCAGGTACATAATCAAGGGTATTCCCGCAACTGGTGGCATCAATATTGGAGGTTCTTGGAGATATTTCTAGATCTCATCAAAAGCTATCTGGAATTCATCATTCCATTCCATTACTTGATCTTTCTTCAGCAATTTGAAGGTTGGCTCACAAGTAGCGGTTAATTGGAAAATAAATCTTGCAACCTAACAGCTTACCAGATCTAACTCCAAAGGTACATTTGTTTGGATTCAATCTCAGCTTGTATTTCTTCAACCTCTCGAACAGTTTGTGCAAATGGTCAAGATGTTATCCTTCAGTCTGGGATCTGGATATCATGTCATCAACATATACCTCTATCTCGTGATGAATCATATCATGGAACAAAGCTACCATAGCACGTTGGTATGTTGCCCCAGCGTTCTTTAGACCAACTGGCATTACTTTGTAACAAAAGGTGCCCCACTGTGTGACAAACGTAGTCTTCTCCATATCTTCAGGCGCCATCTTAAGCTGATTATAACCAGAAAAACCATCCATGAAGGAGAATACCTTATGATGAGCAGTGTTGTCTACCAAAACATCAATATGCGGAAGTAGAAAGTCATCTTTGGGGCTGGCATTGTCCAAATCCCTGTAATCCACGCACATGCATACTTTTCCATCCTTCTTAGGCACCGGTACTACATTTGCAACCCATTGAGGATAAGAAGTGAGATCTAGGAACCCTGCCTCAAATTTTTTCATCACTTCAACTTTGATCTTTTTGACATCTCAGGATGCATACGACGAACTTTCTATTTTATCGGGCGACAACCTTCCTTCATCGGTAGACGGTGAACCACAGTATCAGTATCAAGCTCTGGCGTATCTTCATAAGACCAGGCAAAGATCTCTACATAATCATGTAGCATATGAATTAATTTGTTCTTAACATTGTCTTCTAATTCAGCTCTTATCTTGTCTTCTTTCTTATCTTTCTCAGTACCCAGATTCATAACTTCGATCGGTTCTTCATGTGGCTATATAACTTTATCTTCTTGTTGTAGCAACCTAGCAAGTTCTACAGGCACTTCACAATCTTCCTCATTTCCATCCTCGGCTTGGTAGATTGGACTTTCAAAATCATAATTGGCAATAACAGAACTGTTATCAATGGGATCCATAGTGGATGATGATTTGGAGTTTAGTGACGTGGGTGTGTGTAAAAACACATAGCTTTTTTGATAAAGAAAGAAAAGATAAAAGAAAGATAAAGAGCACAATATTTACGAAAGCAAAACATCCATTGATTTTATCGAATGAAAATATGCAAATGAAATGACATCCCTAACAAGCATACCATTGTGCCCCGGGCAAGACACAAGGCTTAAAAGTTTTAATTGTTCAAATTACAAAACTAAAATAAGAAAAACAAAAATAGAATTTACTCCTGACTAAAGGAGATAGGAATAATGTCTTCAGTCTTCCAATTGTTGAGCCCACTGCCAATGGTAGGAAAGATCCAACTGTCTATGTTGCAGTCTTCATCAGAGTCTTCCACATCATTGACTTGATCTTTCTGGACCCCTTTTGTTGGTGATACGAATAGCACGAGCACGATGAACAACCTTCTGAGCCTCTGTAGTGAAACCCAAGCCAAATTTGTCAGATTTGTAGGAATATTAGGAATCTGACCCCAAATAGTACAACCACCTTTTTTAACCACAACTTTAGCATCTTTCAGAAAGGCCATTGCAGGAGACGCTCTAGAAACAATAGGAACTGGCTTAATAACATGAATAGTCTGAGGAACCACTTCAAATGTCTGACAAGGAGTCTCAACAAATTCTCCATCCATCTTAACATACTTGAAAGTACTCACATGACTGACCATGTATTCCTCCTCACCATAGACAGTGACAATCTTGCTTTTCACGTGATATTTCAGCTTCAGGTGTAAGGTAGAGGTTACAACACCTGTCCTATGTATCCAAGGGCGTCCAAGCCTGCAAGAATAGGCAGGACGAATATCCATCACATAGAAAGTAAAATCAAATACTTGAGAGCCTACTTTGATTGGAAGATCAATTTCTCCATACACCGTTCTTTTTGAACCATCAAAGGCTCTCACCACTACATTACTAGGTCTTGGCACAACATCTTCAGAGTTGAGCTTGTCAAGAATAACCTCCGGTAACACATTTAATGAGGAACCATTATCCACAAACACATGAGATAGAGTAATGCCCCTACACTCAATAGAGACATGCAGAGCTTTGTTGTTGTTTCTTCCAGTAGGAGTTAAATCAGCATCAGAAAATCCTAAACCATTATCAGTTGTCAAATTAGCAACACAACTTTCAAATTGATCCACAGAGATTTCGTGCAGTGCATGCGCAGATTTTAGGAATTTCACCAAATCCTTAGCATGGGCGTCAGAGCATAATAACAGAGGTAGCATGGAGATTTTAGAGGGAGTGTGTCCCAATTGTTCAACAATATTGTAATCACTCTTGCAGATGATCTTTAATACTTCTTCCATCTGCTTAGAGAGATCTTCAATAGCCGGTATCTCAACATGAATAGGCTCAATCACTGGTCCTTTTCCTTGAGCTTCAGTATTTGGCTCGGAGGTAGAGATACGAATTGGATTAGCAACAGTCTTTGAAGTGTGTTCTGGAGAGAAAATCCTTCCATTCGAGTAACTTTACTAGTCCCAGCGATATTTTCGATATCGAGATTAGTATCTTCAACAGGTATATCAGTTAAAGGCTCTTGCTTGACACCATTGGCATAAACATCAGTGCCATAACTCCAAGGGATGGCCTTGTCAGAAGAATATGGGATCATACCGAGAGTAGTAATAATTAGGGGAGCCACTTTTGGCTCAACAGTTATCTTTATAGGACCCTTAGAGGTGATCCTTATGGGAGTTTTAATAACCATAGACACGTCCTCAAGCTTCAGACCTTGGGACAAACTTTCACATAAACCTTCCATAGAAGGACTTTTCTCATACAGTATAGTACGGTTGTCCATCAAATGTTGAATACCTTCTTTCAATTTCCAACAAACATTGGATTAAGATACACAGTAATAAAAGTCTTCATTGCAGTTCGAAAATAAATCGGCTTGCAACAACTTCTTTTTAACAATTGACAAAGGAGTAGTCAAATCAGCCACAATAGAAACATAAGAACCATCATCAACATCATTAACAGTCTTTTCATGATTGGGCATAGGAGCAGTAATCACATTAGGAGTCTCAGGAGGATCAAAATCAATTTCCTTGGCATCAATCATATCCTGAATTTTATTCTTCATTGCCCAACAATTATAAGTATCATGCTCGGGGCAGTTGGAGTGATATGCATACCTTGCATTAGGATTATAGTAAGGAGAGGAAGTATTGGGATTCTGAGGAGGGTTCTTCATGGTAATCAGCTCTCCTTTCAGCACGTGTTGCAGCGCCTGAGCCGGTGACATATTGATTTTTGTAAATTGTCTCCTAGGTGTACCCTGCTTAGATTGATTATTCTGTTGTTGATTTTGTGGCGTGGATGCAGAATTAGAGATCAGAAATTCTCCCACAGATTGGTTACGGTTATTCTTATTACGACCTTGATGGTCGTACACAACATTGGATTCTTTCTTCCCATTAGATGGATTCTTGGTGGTACTTGAAGAGGCAGTCATTTGTATCTTACCACTTCGTATTCCACTTTCACCATATTCTCCAATAATTATCAGCTCAGTGAAACCAGATGATGAGCTTCCAATTAGATGACTATAGAAAGGACCAGTCAGTGTACTCATTAACATGTCAACCAACTCTCTGTCAGTTAAAGGAGGTTGAACTCTACTTGCAAGATCCCTCCATTTCTGAGCGTACTCCTTGAAACTTTCTTTAGAGCTTATGGACATGCTTTGGAGTTGCATGCGAGTCGGTGATAAATCAGAGTTTTATTGATATTGCTTGTAGAAGGCCTCAGCAAGATCATTCCAAGCACGAATGTTGGTACTCTCAAGTTGGTAGTACCATTATAATTGAGCTCCAGATAAACTTTCTTGGAAGAAATGAATCCAAAACTTTTTATCAGCAGTATGTGGTTGGATCCTTCGGACATGAGACCTCAAATGTAGCTTCGGACACGAGACACCATCATTTACCACAAAAGTAGGAACTTTGAATCCAAGAGGGATGACAACTCCAGAAATCAAACTCAAATCTTCAAAAGCTAAACCAGATGTCTTCTGCAATTCCATGGCATTCATACGGTCTTCCAGTAACTTGTATTTCTCATCACCGGTCGAATCATAGTAATAATTCTCCCCGTTATCAGTATTACCAACAGTACCACATTGACTATCTTCTTATTTCAATGAATCTTTGTCTTCGTGATTTTCGACCTCATTGTATGTCTTTATTTGACCTTTGAATATCCTCACAATGTTAATGAAGCCAACTGGTTTTCTGGTTTTCTTCTTCTTCTTGGTCAGGAGTGCCTTCAGCTCTTCTTATCCCTTGGACAGGTTCAGGATCATCTCTTGAAATTGGGCATTCTGGATTTGGAGATCTTTGACAGTCTGTTCGAGAGCCATTTCCACTGAAATAAACAGCGAGAAGATAAGAAACCTGTCACGGAAACCTGTTATGCAATGGTATGACATGTAAATGCATATGAAATGTTTTTAAGGACCACGTAGGATTTAAATTTGTTAAAGAAAAACATAAACAATTTTTTTATTAGTAAGTTCAAAATATAACTGCCCTTGGGCTTACAATGAAGGAAAAACAATAAACATTACAAAGAAAATAAAAACATTTGAGACTCAAGTCTCCCATGGACGTTTCCTCTTTGTATTGAGATATGTATTGAGGTTTCGCTCTTTGTGAAATTGCCTTGTTAGCTCCAACACTTTCTCTTTGCTAGCATAGAACTGAGCCTTAAAGGTATCCTTTTCCTCCTTCATTTGGATCCAAGATTTTCGTAGCTCTTCCAGGTCAGTAGGCATGTCTAGATGAATAATGGTGTAAGGAACATCTCCTTCAATAATAGGCTAAACGATCACTGGTAGAACAACACGATATGGCATCATAAGAGTTTGAGCACGAGACCGCACCCATCTGAGGTAAGGCTCCATAGGGATAGAGTATTTTGGTTCCATAGTATTGCTATTAATCTTATTCACCATGCCCCAAGCATGTATAAACCTTTGACAGTAACCTTGAGGATCATTGTCATAATCGAACATTATACCCTGAATAATCATATCATGAGGACCATCTCTCCGAGCATAACCAAATTGACGTAGTGCCAAAGAAGGATTATAAGTAATGCCTCCCGTTATGCCAAGGAGTGGAACATTAAGGAACTCCCCACAGCGGTCAATGATAATGATGTTTTCCATGGATCGGGAACACTAATGGATATCTGAATGAGAGAGTGACATTATCCTTCTAGACCATCTCAAACCTTGTTCATTCTTCATCACAGATCGAGGAAGGTGTGAAATAAACCACCTTGATAGTAGAGGTATGCAACAAATCAGAGTCCCTCGCGCCTTCGTAGTACGAATGTGAAGAGAGTGTAAAATATCTCCAAGAAAAGTAGACACATGATTATAAGTCAGAAATATGTTAATGGCATGCACATCTATGAATTGGTCCGAATTAGGGAACAACACCAAACCATAAATCAACAAGGTCAAAATCTCCTCAAAAGCATCGTAACTCATAGCATCCAAGAACACCTAAGCTCTCTCTATCAATACTTTAGTAAAAATACCTTTAACTCCACTTCTTGTTTCCACAGGTCGACTGGGCCTAAATTTTTGGTCGGCCCATCCACTAATTTGATTTGGATGTCGAGGCACTACTGGAACTCCCATGAATTATGCTATGTGCGCCATTTGGGTTACCATTTGTCGATTCGTCTGGTCTGTATTCTGAATCAAAGGTTGAAAAACCTCTCCCATAGTTTGAGATAAATTATGAATCATTTGCATGTTGCTTTCATCCATCTACTGCCTCAAATAGGCTGCAGACTCATTTGTTAAGGTATGACTTTGCGTCGAATGCCCCAACTGACCAACTTGGTTACTCCTTCTCATGTTTATTGCTGAACTAGATTCTTGTAATGGTGAAGGAATAACATGATCAGAAAAAACATGAGGTGCATTCCATACTCCTGCCATTGTGGTATTTGATGGCCCAAAGAGTCTAGGGTATTGTTGAGTAAGAGTAGATCCAAAATGCCTAAATGCAATCGAACTGGGTGGTGGAGTCTGGGTAATTGGTCTAATGTACTCCAATACTGGCTGAGAATAAGGCATGTTGACCGTTTCTCCTAGACCTGTCGAATGGGTTGGTTCTGACACCACCGTTGGCATTGTCGATGCCCCTGTCGAAGGGTTGGAGACTGGTACGACATTATTTCTTGATCCATCTTGTACATTTGTACTGCGAGCATTCGAACTGCTCACTTGAGGATTCGACTCACTTGTTGCGGGGATTGAATCACTCGTATTTCCCTTGCTAGATGTCATCCTTCTTATGTTTCTCCTTCTTCTTGGTATATAGTCGTTTGTGTTGGATACTTTCCCGCTTCTTAAATGCATGCACAAAAATAACATTCCTTTCGACTAATATGCCCATGTAGAGGAAGTTACAACACAAGGAAGTTACAAAAAAAAGGAAATCTCTGAAACAAAAACTGCTATAAAACAGTTTCCTTAGCACTGTCCCGCCGGGTGTACCAATTTGTTTACCCCCAAATTTGGTAAACAAGCCATGGTCCTCCAAAGATACCTAGAATACCCTTGGTTACTCACATTATCGACCAGATTGATCCTAAGACATGTGTTAAGGTTTTGTTATTTGCGTAATCACAATGTTTTGGGGAAACTATCTATGAATCTTTAGACAAGACTCAAAGATCGTTTTAAACAAAGAAAATAAAGTAAAAGGCAATGCTTTAAAAATAAAGGAATGTAAAAGACAAGACTTGAAATATAAATGAAAGTAAAGACAAGACTTGAAATTTAAATGAGAGTAAAGACAATGCATGGAATGTAAATGAATTTTAAAGGCAATGCTTGAAATGTAAATGAAAGTAAAGACAAGGCAAGGAATATAAAGATGCTTGAACTGTAAAGAAAATGCAGTAAAATGCATGAAAAGTAAATTTCTTGGAAGTGTAAATGACTTTGAAATGTAAAAGGGCTTTAATGTAAAATTTTGCAGAAAGTAAATGACTTTAAAGATAAAAGACTTGAAAGTAAAATACTTGAAAGTAAATTTGACATTAAAGATAAAATTAACATGAAGATAAATTTGGTGGTGCTTCAATCACGTACATTCTCACTGCATTCGTTTCTCTACACGCGGATACTTTAAGTCCACGGAGTTACTAATACATATGATTTCCACACAATTATTCACATACTAAACATAGATATTTATATACATTACAAAGTAACCATTTTCGACGGTTTCTTCCTAAAACTATCCTAAGTTGGTGACACTTGTCCCACTACTTGTTGTAGAAGCTTCATCTTGTGCCACTTGTCTTTGTATTTGAATTGAAGATCACTCACTCTCACTCCAAGTTTGATCGTATGAAGACTCTTGGTAACCGCTGCCATCTTTGTCGAACGCCCTTGATCGAATCCTCTCAACACTTATAAAATAATTCAAACTTAGTGTTTTACTAAGTATGAAAAATAGTAGGTGGTTTCCTTCGACTCTAATCCTTTATTAGGCAAGGCCGAATACCTCTTTTTAGCTCATAATATAATAACTCATTATTAAGCCAAAATATCCTCATTAATTGCTAGCGTCGAAATTTAGGGATAACAGAGGGGAGGATATATTTTTTATTTATTATAGAGAATATTTTTATTTTTTATATATATATTATTAGAAGAATAAAAAAAAAACAGAATCAAATAAAATCACTACAGATTTTAAAATAATGAAAAATAAGAAAAATGATTAAACTAAAATCTAAAAAAAATATTAAAACAATGCTAAAAATATAATAAAATCAAATAAAGAGCGCACAATTTTTTTCAGATTTTTTCGAGAATATGGAAATATAAAATAAATCAAATAAAAAAAGAGGAATTTGCGATTTTGAGGGTCAAACTCTTTTAGAATTCTATTCTAAAAGAGTATTGTTCTTCGATTTTTTTCCGAACTTCTGGAAAAAAGTCGGAGTAAATCGAAATAGTAGCACATTCAAACTTACCTGACAGACTGAAATTCTTATCACTACTGCAGCCCTCAAAGTGTCGACGGAAACTGATTACAGCAGATTAACCAACAGTTTAGCTCTCCATAGAATAAGTAAAAAGCAAAAGAAACATCGTAGTTCTTTTAGATCAAGCTTTTTTTGAATGAAATTTGAAAATATTTTAGGGTTTTATGGAGGCAAGGATTTCGTGAATTTGTGGGCGAGTAAAATATGAGAAAAATATGGTCTATTTATAGATAAATGATTAGGTCATAAATTGAATGTGATTGTCTAAATTAAGAAAGATTTAATGTGACCTGATTTTCCCCATTTCTTAAAACCCAAGCCAATGAATCTGGATGGATTCATAGCTCGATGAATTTAATAAAAAATATATTTAAAATAATAATTTAATAGTGATGATGAAAAACAGATTTTATTTTATTTTATTTTTGTAATTTTTTGAGATTGTTTCCATAAAATAATGATTTTAATGAAAAAAATCATATTTTTAAAAATGCATTAAATACAAATATGAAAATTAAAAATTAAATAATAAAAAATGTTATTTTGTGATTATTTTATTAAAAAATAAAAATAGAAAAAATTATTAGTAAAGGAAAAATAAATAAAAAAATAAAAAAGAGAGGAATGTGGATTTAAACTCACAACCTCTCACATTTATATCCCTTATACCTATCTTTCTACCAATTGAGCTGTTTTATTTATTCGAAATAAAGAGGCACCAGAAAGCATATGAAGCAGGTCAAAATTTGGGGTACGATAAGTGTGAGGAGACCTTTTGAATCAATTTGTCTCAAATATGTGAGGGCAAATTTTGGGGTACAACAATTGCCCATGTTCAATCTTCTTAGACCTAATGGGTTAGATTGATATGCGTGCCAATCGAGATCTGAAGGTGGAAGAGGATTGAACATATAAATGCCCAGATATTTGCATTGTTGGTTGACTGTATTGCTTGGATGGGCTTAAAGATGCCATCTGATGAGCTGACTGAAGTTTGTCGGAGATGGGCTTAAAGATGTCATCCAATAAGTTGACGGAGTATTTGTCAGAGATGGGCTCAAAGATATCATCAGTAGTAATGGATATCCAGGGAGTTTATAGCAGCCCAAGATAGAGGTAAATATAATCCTGGGGGGTTTATAGCATCCCAAGATGGAGATAAATGTAATCCTGGGGGTTCATAGCAGCCAAAGATATTAGTAAATGTAATCCTTGGGATTTATAGTAGCCCAAGATATCGGTAAATGTAATCACGGGGGTTTATAGCAGCCCAAGATAGAGACAGGTGCAACCTTAGGGGTTTATAGCAACCCAAAATTTTGGTAGATGTGATCCTGGGGTTTATAACAGCCCAAGATATTGGTAGATGTGATCCTGGAGGTTTATAGCAGCCCAACATATCGGTAAATGTAATCCTGGGGGTTTATAACAGCCCAAGATATAGACAAATGCAGTCTTAAGGGTTTATAGCAGCCCAATATGTTGGTAGAGGTGATCCTGAGGGTTTATAGCAACCCAAGATATTGGTAGATGTGATCCTGGGGGTTTATAGCAGCCCAAGATATCAGTAAATGTAATCCTGGGGGTTTATAGTAGCCCAAGATATTGGTAAATGTAATCCTGAGGGTTTATAGCAGCCCAAGATATTGGTAAATGTAATCCTAGGGGTTTATAGCAACCCAAGATATTGGTAAATGTAATCCTGGGGGTTTATAACAGCCCAAGATAGAGACAAATGCAGTCTTAGGGGTTTATAGCAGCCCAAGACATTGGTAGATGTGATCCCGAGGGTTTATAGCAACCCAAGATATTGGTAGATGTGATCCTGGGGGTCTATAGCAACCCAAGATATCGATAAATGTAATCCTGGGGGTTTATAGCAACCCAACATAGATACATATGCAGTCTTAGGTGTTTATAGCAGCCCAAGACATTGGTAGATGTGATCCTGGGGGTTTATAGCAGCCCAAGATATTGGTATATGTGATCCTGGGGATTTAAAGTAGCCCAAGATAGAGACATATGCAGTCTTAGGGGTTTATAGCAGCCCAAGACGTTGGTAGATGTGATCCTGAGGGTTTATAACAGCCCAAGAATAAGTTGTTGATGGCATTCATCTACTAGGAAATTAAACTGAAAAACAAGGTTACTTCTATGCAGTGTCCTGATGTATGTAATGCATTGCAAGATGATGTTCTTAACATAAATGAGAATGTTGTATGCGTTGTGGATGTATATGTCATGATATGTTGTAGATGATGTATGGATAAATTATGTAGTTGAAACACATTAGTAGCTTCATGTAACAACTGCTAGCTAGGGAAAATAGATCCATGTTCATTGTTGGGGATGATGAAGACATTACTTCAAATCCCAATCAAGGAGAGTCGATCTTTCGTCATGTTTTTTATTGAAGGATTAAGTTCCTAAATACCCTGACTGGGGATAAAAGAGATGAACATTCCTCTGGTGTACTATCTGACCAGGTGTCAAAACTTCTGGGGGATAGAAGGCTTAATTGAATTGTGTTGGAGAAGAGAATCTTCTCGGGGCTTTGTAGTGTTGGAAATACAATCTCTGTTGGGGAATAGAATGCTTGAAATGATTTGTTGGAACAACTTTGTAGAGATTACTCTGTGGGGATGAGCCTGTGGAGATCTGTTGGACATGAGCTCTGTCGGGGATTCCAAACTCCAAGAGTCCTTAGTAAAGGTTATTATTGTAATTTTATATTTTTTTGGTAAACATCAATCATATTCAAAAGCACATATTCATTCAAAATAACCAATAGATTCAGAACTTCTGATATTCTCGACTTCCCCGAGTAATTTTCTAGGAATTATCATGACTGAATCCGAAGACATGATACTAACACCATCTGATACTATTGGCACAAACAATTAATTTCCACAATGGCTTTTGGTGAAACCCAGTATCAAGACAATGTAATGAGAGGACTGTGTTTTCAGACTGCGGTGGATCGTGTACGCCCCTGGTAATGGCTAAGGAGCTTGCAACTGAATTTGACCTGATTAGATTTGAAAAGAGAGCATTGCCCCTAGCTAAGTATGATTTGTCCCATAATGAAAGTATTTGAAAAGAGCTGCCTCAAGAGAATAAACGAGATGCCCCTGGCATTGTGAACTTGGTAATGTTACCTCTGGAAATTCAGATGAGGAGACCTACCACTGGCTATTAAGCATCGTTAAATCTTGACCTGACTATCCTAGATGAATTGAACAATAACATGGCATGCCCCTTGATTGGAAGATAATGACCATGCCCCTTGTATACATTGACTTTGATCCAACTGAGTCAGGCCCAGGAAGCAACTTTGTCTGTCAGGAGGACTTTGGTTCATTGAATGTTCATCATGTAAGCTTCACTGCTGTCAAACACTTAGTTATATGCAAACAATGATATTCAAAATTCAACACTTATGTTTGTCTTGAAGTTTTTGAAAAATAATTATTTTAGCAAAATAATGTTTGTAAAAACTGAGATATTAACTCAAGATTTATAATAAGCCCTAAAGGAGTCAGGATACCTTTTTGTAGCAGTACGCTTTCGAACTAACCATGCTTCAGTTAGGACTTTTAAAGGGTTGTAACGTGGATTGGTTCACGGTTTGAGAAACAAAGGATAAAGGCTCAAATTTTATTTGTACCCAACCCATCCTTCATGACGTTCTCCAGTCCTATGTTCAGTTAACTTGTGAATTGAGGCTCCAAAGGAGTTTGGAATTGTAACACTGACATTTGCGATGGTTTAGAAACCAAAATTTATTTGAAAAGCCAGTCATCTTTTTTTTTGTTGAGGATTTGTAGTGACCTCTTTTTCTTTTGACTCTGTTATCCATTCCTTTTGGCTGAACTGTTTGTTTCAAGATTACAATCAGTGGGATGTCTCAATTTTTTACTAAGTCTCCTTCATAGGTTTTAACTTAGTGAGCTTTTCTTTTGCTAGATATTAATTGTCGAATTTAGTGATTACAGGGAACCATCATTAGTTGTGTACAAAAAGGACAACTGACATAATTGAGTTAACCGAGGAACTATCATGCCCTAGGTTATGATTATAGGTTTTAATTTGTGTGAGAATGAAAACTCCTACTTTATAGGCTCAAAAGGGTTGACTAAGGATTAACTTCCTTATATCGCCACTGTTTAGGAATCGAAACAATGCCTAAACATCGTCCGCATAGTCTGTTCAAAAGCATATTGTATGAAATTATGGTATCATCTTTGTCATCCTCCCTCTAAAGGCTTACAGCTTTAACAAGAGTTAAATATCACAAAAGAGAAGTAAGAAGCATAATTTAAATATAGTGAAGCGAATGGATTAATCCAAAACAAACATATGCAACGCATTAACGTGAAAACAAAAGTTTGACATAATAGTAAGTGTTTAAGCCAACAAAAATTACAAATGAAAATTCTAATGTTCTCAAAGCCTCATCCTTTAAACTTGTCACTTTGGATGTCTGGCAGCTTCGATGTTTGATGGACGATAGAAGAATTCAATTTAATCTTCTGGCGTAACCTCGAGTACTCCTTCGTCAATCAGGTCTTGAATCTTATTCTTTCATGCCCAACAGTTATTAGTGACATGTCCAAGACTATTGGAATGGTATGCACACCTTGCATTAGGATCATAACAAAGAGAGGAAGTAATGGGTCTCTCAGGAGGTTCCCTTAACACAACCAGATTCATCTCCAACAGGCATTGTAAAGTTTGCGACATTGGCATGTTGATTTTGGTAAACTATATTTTATGTTCCTTGTGTTAAGGCGAATTAACCTTATAATACCTTCTTCCTTTAATTGAAAGACTATCAGTAGTAATCTGTCTCTTTCCTTCTCTTATCCTCATCTTCCTTTCAATCAATTTAGCTTGTTTCACCGAAGATTGACTGATGATTAGATCCCCGACTCCGTTGTCATTAAGTTTATTGACGAAGACTCTCAACTATTTTTTCCCATGGGCTAAGTTTTGGATAAGAGCCACCTGACCATTCATTTGGATTCTCATCTTTGTCATCTCGGTTTGCAGTTGTTCCAACTGATCATCTTTGTTGTCTTCGGGATTCTTCTTTTTCATGTCCTTAGTGAGGAGGGCTTTCAACTCTTCTTGCCCCTTGGACAAATTCAGGACCACTTCTTGAAATTGAGCATTCTGGGTCTGGAGATCTTTCATAGTCTGCTCGAGATCCATTTCTTTACTGACATAAACAACGAGAAAGTAAGAATTTTGTCTTTGACAACCTGTCATGCAATGATATGGTATGTAAATGCATGTGCAGTGTTTTCAAGGACCTTATAGGATTTAAATTTGTCAAAAGAGGAAACATAAACAAAACATTCTTATTAGTAAGTTTAAATTATAATTGCCCATTGGGCTTACAATAAAGGGAAAAACAAGAAGTAAATTGCAAAACTAAGATTCCAAGGACTCAAGTCTCCTAAGGGCGCTTCCTCTTTATGTTGAGATAGGCGTTAAGATTTCGTTCTTCATGAAGTTGCTTTGTTAGTTCAAAAACCTTCTTTTCACTAGCATGGTATTGAGTCTCAAAAGTACCTCTTTCTTCCTTCAATTGGTTCCAGGATTTCTGCAGCTCTTCGAGATTGGTAGGCATGTTTGGATGTAGAATGGTATAAGGAACGTCTTCCTCATTACCAGGCTCTATAATCACTGGGAGAATGGAAGGATATGGCATCATAAGACTTCGAGCGCGAGATCGCAACCACCCGAGGTAAGGCTCCAAAGGAATATAGTTCTTTGGTCCCATTGTTTGAGTTTCAATTTTATACACCTTTTCCCATGCACATATAAAATTTTGACGGTAACCTCGAGAATCGTCTTTATATTTGAAAACAATGCCCTGAATAATCATATCATGAGGACCTTTCCTTCGAGCGAAACTGAACTGGCATAAAGCTAATGAATGATTGTAAGTGATGCCTCCCTTAATGCCAAAGAGTGGCACATTAGGGAATTCCCCATAATGATCAATAATAGTAAAGTCATCCTGAGATCGGGCACACCGGTAAATGTTTGTATGAGAGAGTGACATTATCTTTCGAGACCGAGATATCCTTTGCTCATTCTTCAACACTGATATAGGAAGATGAGTATCGAACCACTTGGATAGCAGAGGTATGCAACACATGAGAGTTCCTTGTCTTTTAGTAGTATGAGTGTGGAGTGAGTGCAAAATATCTCCCAACAAAGTAGGCATTGGGTTGCGAGACATAAATATCTTGATTGCATGCACATCTATGAATTGATCTGGGGTAGGGAATAACATCAATCCATATATAAATAGATCCAAGACATCCTCAAAAGCATATTAACGCATAACATCAAGGAACAAACGAGCTTTCTCAATCAAGAACTTAGTAAGAAGACCTTTGAATCCATTTTGTGTTACCCAATTAGACACAATATCTAACTTCTTCATATGTAAGGTTGCTGCAATAACTTCAGGCTTTGGAACATTCTCTAAACTTGTGAATGGCAGCTCATCAAGGATGGGTAGATCAAGTATCTTAGAAAATTCCTCCAGTGTAGGTACCAACTGATAATATGGGAAAGTGAAACAGTGATTCTTGGGATCACAGAATTGGATTATGACTCTCATCATATCTTCTTCAAAACCTGCGGTAAGCAATATGGGTAGATAACCATGCCTTTTGGTGAATTCAAAATTCTCGAGAATCATTGAGACCAATTATTTGAGTTGGGCAGGAACCTTTACAAAGTTGACTTGGATGAAATCTTTGGTTGCCATGACTTGCGACAAAGATAAATCCCTAGGTCCTTGAAATGGTTAGTGAAATGATATGATGTTATGATGTCATGTTCAAAACAAGCGAGGGGCAAACACAAACAAGTCACACCAGAGTCTTATGTTTAAAGGCTTGCATGAAGTCCATAAGTAAGTACCCTCCCCCACTGAGGTTTAATTGGTTCATCCTCTCCTAGAATAGTAATCGGGTTCTAGGGATCTCAATCACAAATCTTTCTCAAAGGCTTTATTTTGGTGCGACACTCAAGTGGCCGACCAAAACATTCTTAAAGTCAGATCTCAATAAGAGTAGTTTCGAGTATTGACCAGTCTTCAGTCTAAATCTAAAGCCAATTATCTCGCCACTTTACTAATGGCCAAAGATGAGTCAATTAGGGTTCTAAGGATTGTGACCATCATTTCAACCGGTTTGGTAGATGCCAAGCAGTTTCCATGATCTATTGTCACTTACCTAAGGTATCACTAGATTCGGGTGTAGGATCTTTCACACAGTAGCCCCAAGACAAAACCCTTAAAAGTAAAGCATACAAGTCAAACAATCAAATAATAAAGTGAGCTAAAACTCTAAGGTGACCCTCTTTAAATAGTTACTCCCCATCAGAGTCGCCAGTTCTGTAATACGGTGGGAGAACTGACTTTTTCGTTTTTGTTTTCTAGCAAGAGTCACCACCGACTTTTCTTTTATCCAAATAGGAAAGGTGGAAAAGAACAGGAAAGACCTTGATTTAGATTTTGAGTTCGGGGGGTCGATAATACAAAGGGAATGTGTTTGCACTCTTTGAATCCATGGTTATCCATGGGCTCTTAACTGCTTAGCTCACTTTGTTTTTGTTTGAAAAAAATAGTGGTAGCGTGTTTAGAAAAGGCCCGCCTTTGTAATGATTCTCGTATGAATGTATACAAAATGGTTTTTTGGAAGGTTTTTGAAAGTGTGAGGTGCAAAGAGTAATTTTGCTTCGAAATTGTGAGCAAACAGTTAAAGGTTTCCGACCTACTCAAGGTCATTAATGTTATTTTCTTTTTTCCTTAGTGTAACACGGTGGGAGAACTGACTTTAGTTAAATGTTGCGGATAGCAAGAGTCGCCACCGACTTTTATTTTATCCAAAAGGAAAGGGCATAAAAGAACAGGGAAGACCTTAAAAAGATTTTGAGTTCGGGGGGTAGGTTATACAAAGGGAAGGTGTTATCACCCTTTATATCCATGATTATCCATGGGCTCTAAGTTACTTAGCTCACTTTAAATTGTTTTGAGAAAGGTGTAGTGTGTGATTAAAATTTTTCTAAGTACTTTATAATGATCCTCGTATGGATGTATATAAAGACTTTGTTTTGAAAATTTGTTTGAAACGTGAAGTGTAAAAGAGTATTTTGAAAAGGTGAGCAAGTACTTAAGAGGAACCTACCCTATGTTAAGTCTTTACTGTTCTTATATGTTCTTTCAATGGTAAGACTATCCCTATTATTAAGGAATAAATATTCATTACCTTGGATGTTATAAGAGACATGTATAGGGACATCTGAATATAGGCAACTGTAAGGTGTCTTTAGCAATTCGTAGGGTCTTATCATCTTTTATTCGAAGGGACAAGATCATTTATCGTAGGCAACCTCGAAGGGACTTGATCTTATAAACTTAAAAAGACTTGATGATATTAATGGAGGGACTTTGCTTAATACACCTTACTTGACCTTAGAAGTAGGCAACATGAGGAGTAACCCTAGAAAGTGTGAGATGGCGATCAAAGATCGACTTACGTGTGTGAGTGTTTATATTCAAGTATTTATCTTTTTTAATTAGTTTTCTAAATTATTTTAATTACACATAGTTATACACATCCTAAAATTACTAACCATGGCAATAATAATATTTACAAAAATAAAATAAAATAACAAGAATAAACCTACGACTATTACACGGCTTTCGCAATTACATAATAATAGAAACAATAAATATATAATAAATAAATAATAATTTAAAGGGTTAGCAATAATAATAATCATAAGAAAAGAGGTTAGTAAAAATATTAAGAATATAAAACTTAAGAGAATATTTTTTTAAATCAAATAAACAATTTTAAAGAATTTTTTTAAAAAGAAAATAGAACAATTATAATAATAATAATAAACAATATAATAATTATTTACAAAAAAAAAAAAGATTAATTATTAAATTATAGTTTATAACATAATTAAATAAAATGAGGGTTGGGGTTTGAGAAAATTAGGGTTAAGAAAGTTAGGTTTTAGAAATTAGGGTTTTAACTATTAATTAACTTATAATTAGTCTATTTACAAAAATATAATAATTATACATATATATGCCTATTATAAAATAAATATAAATAATTAAAAAAATTTAAGAAAATAAATTATAATTTTTAAGAATATAAAGAAAACATTATAATGTAATTTAGAAATTATTTTTTATAATTTATATTTACTAAAATAAACAAAATAGAATTAATATAAGAAAAATAGATTAAAAATAAGAAAAACAAGAATATTGGCCAAAAAGTAAGGACCTGAGATTTGAACCCAGGTCCTCTTACCTCAAACACACAACACAAAACCAACAGGGCCAGCGCACGCTGGTGATAACTATCCACAACATCATTGTTTTATCATGAATCTGCAAAATAAATGAAATTAAAAAGCAAAAACTGCTTTCGGCCAGACTCGAACCCTTGCCCATTTGCTTCACACATGCGTCTCTTCACCAACTGAGCCAAACAGCGTTTGTGATAATATAACATAAACAAAACATAATAAAATAAACTCAATTTTCAAAATTAATTTTTGCGCCAGGTTCATCTTCTTCCTCCAGACCTGCAACTTTACCTGCGAATTTACATATAAGTCTTCCTGCGAATTTTCCTGCATATGAAACCTGCCAATCTAATATCATCATCAATGTGTAACGATTCATCAAATTGATCACATGGTTATGATCCCCAAACCTCATACAATTCATTTATAGCTTTAAAATTAATTTATAAGGTCTAAATCGAAGAACCCTAATTTTGGTTCAAGAACCCTAACAATGGCCATTTATAGTTTAGGTCCTCATTCTCCAATCTCTTTGCCCAGAAACCATCTAAACACCATCACTAAGACAAATATGTGATTAGAATTCATTATAATTGCATAAATAATCGTAATCGAAAAAAATAAGAATAAGAGCAATATGGATTCGGTTCATGCTATATGCCATGATTTGAATGTTGTAAATGATTCAATTAGGTTCAGTGATCATTAAGGAACACATTGCAACCTTCAAAACTCTTTGGAATGGCCTGCAAATCAAAAACCGAATGTATGTTTTTGCTTGAATTTTTGAAGTTTGAATATGATGCTTGTGGCTGCCAATTTGTGACTTATTCATTTGTTTATGTTGTATATATATCATAGAACAAAATTAGGTCAAAAAATCATTCTTTACTTTGGACTTTTGGATAGTTAGAGATTGAAAAAGATATGCCTTCAAATATTGAATTTTTTTTGATATATCCTTGCTATTTTTTATTGATCTGATTTTGTATAATCTCAATCACTTCTAAATGACTTTTAAGACTTTCTAGAACAAATATCTTATCAAATATTCACACTTTTATATTTTATTTTGATTTAAAATGATTTAAAATGTATAAAATCATAATAAATAAAATAAAATGAATAAAAATTTGAATAAATGATTTTTAATTCGTGCATGATGTCATGGAAGTGTTTGGGTCATAAAAATGCAAGCCCATTTGGAGAAATTTGGTTCTAAGGTCCCATTTGCTTCATAAACCTCTCAAACATTTCCCAACTTTGCAAAGGCACAAATCCCTCAATTTTAATGATATGAAGGTTTTATTGGACATTTTGGAAAGCTTAAAAAGTCCTCTAACCAACCTCTTTGGTCTCATGTCCATATCTTTTACCATTCTCAAGTTATGCTCTTTGGAAGTTGTTGACTTTTTGTTGACTTTTAAAATGACCTATAATGTCTTAGCTCATACCTTCCAAATGAAGCATTTTTGGGATTGGCTTGTGATACACAAAGTTGTAGAGAATTCAATTTCCTTCAAAATGAGCTTTAGATGGAAATTTTTCGATGAAGCATGTGAAAGTTATGGCTGGTCAAAGTTCAGTTGACTTTTCCTGTGAAAACCCTAATTTAGAAACTCCTGATTCTTGATGATCTGAAATCTCTTTGATGAATCATGATCAACCCTTGATAAAATGATGAATTTTACTTCATATGCTTGATGTTGGCAAAAAATCATGAAGTTTGACTTTGGTTTGACCACAGTTGACCTTAGTTTGACTTTTTGACTGCTTTGACTGATTTTAACCTATCTGATCATCTGACTGAGCAAATCTTTTGGGAAAGTCTTGAAACTTGACATGGGGATTCTTGAACACGTATAGGATGCTATGAAGCTCACTTGAAGTCTTGGAAGCCCATTTAGCCTGATGAAAGTCAAAATCCTAGTTTAAGATGCATTGCTTAGGAGGATGCATTGTCTGAGGGAATTGTCAAACTTTCTGACTAATTGTGAACCTTGTGAACCTCTTGAGATACCTTGTGAACCTCTTGGGACACCTTAGTACACAATGTCTTGTCTTGGTGAGGGCAATGTTTGGGGTGCAACAACTGCCTCTGTTCAATTTTCTGAAACCTGAGGGGTTAGATTGGTATGTGTGCCATTCGTGACCTGGAAGGATGAAGGGGATTGAACACAAAAGCCCAAAAATTTGCACTCGCCGGTGCGTAAAGTAACACTGATGACTAGTTGTATATGCTTAAGTGGGCTTGAATATGCCACTTGGAAGAACTGGAGATGGGCTTATAGATGCCATCCATACTATCAGGAGGTGATAATATCTTGATGTTGATACTGGATATAAGTACTAGGTCTTCGTATAGTCCGTCTCTGAATCGTTTATGCAACATGGTTTGAATTGAATGCTAGTACTAGATCTTCATATAGATCGTCTCTGCATTATCTTTGGGGGAAAAGAATATCCTTCATTAAGTGTCAGGGCTTAGATCTTCGTATAGATCGTCTCTGAACCATATCTGAGAACATACTTTAATTTAAGTGTCAGAACCAAATCTTCGTGGCGATTTCTTTCTGAATTAAGTATCAGCACTAGACCTTTGTATAGTTCGTCTCTGAACTGTTTTGAATTGTTGAATAGACCAGTAGAAATAAATCTTCGTGACGATTATCTCTTCTGGAAATATCCTGGATTAGGGAATAAATCTTCGTATAGACCGTTTGCATACTATCCAAGGATAAAAGAATATCAAGATTAAATCTTCGTGACGATTATATCCCTTGAAAATATCCTGGATTAGGGAATAGATCTTCGTATAGACCGTTTTCCTACTATCCAAGGATAAAAGAATATCAAAATTAAATCTTCGTGACGATTATATCCCTTGAAAATATCCTGGATTAGGGAATAGATCTTCGTATAGACCGTTTGCCTACTATCCAAGGACAACTTGAGTAATGATTATCAGCAATGAATCTTCGTGGCGATCATCCCTGAATTAAGTATCAGCACTAGACCGTCGTATAGATCGTCTCTGACCTGTTGTGAATTGTTGATAGTGTTTTACCTGCATATAACCATCCTGCAAGGAAAATGTTAGTTTATGCAATATGTATGCATGCATGGCATGGTTCATCTAATTAAATGTATTATGCATTTATGGATATGTTATGTTATGATATAAATGATGTATGTAGGAATCATGCAGCCTGAAGCGTCTGGATATCTTTGTATAGCAACTACTGGCTAGGGAAAATAAATCCTGATTCGTTGCTGAAGAATATGAGGAACTTGTTCCCGTCTTGTTTGATAGTATAGTATTTATAACCTCCCGTCTTTGTTCGTCGTACTTCTATTGAAGGAATAAGTTCTTGAGTATCCCGACTGAGGATAAAAGAGATGGACATAAATTCAAGGGGAGATGTAACTCGAAGTATCTATGAAGATAGATTTGCCCTGCTGGGGATTTGTAGTTATCTTGTGGGGATGAACCGGCGAATCTTCGTTGAATTCCTACCTTCATTTGTCCTTAGTAAATATTATTACTGCATTTTATACATTTTTGGTAAACATCAATCATATTCAAAAGCATACATACATTCAAACACAACCAATGAACGTTTTCGCTTGGTAAATAGGGTAAAAGTAAATCTGGATTCAAAGATGAAATTTTATTTATATTATAAAGTGACCTATACATAGGCGAGTTTGTACAAGGAGACAGAAATCCTAGTAAGAGGAATTCGTCGTAAAAATATTTAAAAAACAAAGAAAACAGCTATGTGATAAATAATCATGTTGAGTTTCAATTCTACTATTGTCATTATCTACAAGTATCTCATCTTCTACTGTTGAGATGGAAACGATTGGATTGATCTTTATCTGTTCGAACTTGAGTTAAGTAGCACCACCAGTTGAAGTTACATGAGTGATCCAACGAGACATAGTCATACGCTTTAATCCCTAACTTTTGCCTGGATTGCCCTTTCAGGTTTTCAATCCACCGGGATACCCTTTTTTGCCCAAGCCGCCTTTTCAGGTTTTCGACTTGCCGGGTGTACACTTATATATATATATATATATATATATATATATATATATATATATATATATATCCCTAATGTTTGCCCGAACCCTTTTGGTTCGCCGGGATGCCCTTATTTTTGCCTAGGCCAGTCAACCTAGCGGGTCTCTTTTTTATGCGTAGTATTTTTTAACTATGTTTGCATTTACGGGTTGTGGGAAGTCTTCACCATCCATAGTAGTAAGCATCATGGCACCTCCTGATAATACCCTCTTGACTACAAATGGTCCTTCGTATGTAGGAGTCCACTTGACCCTAGGATCACCTAGTGGTAGTATGATACACTTGATTACCAAGTCACCCGCCTGATATACCTTTTGCTTAACCTTCTTATTAAAAGCTTTGATCATCCGTTTCTGGTACATCTGGCCATGACAAACAGCTGCCAGCCTTTTCTCATCAATCAAATTTATCTAGTCAAGTCGAGTCTGAATCCATTCATCTTTATCCAAGCCTGCATCCTTCATGATTCTTAAGGAGGGGATCTGAACATCAATGGGCAGAACTGCTTCCATACCATAGACTAAGGAGAATGGGGTTGCCCCTGTTGAAGTACGTATTGTAGTACGATAAGCATGAAGAGCAAATGGTAACATCTCATGCCAATCCTTGTAAGTAACAGTCATCTTCTGTATAATCTTCTTAATGTTCTTGTTAGCAGCTTCTACTGCCCCATTCATTTTCGGACGATACGGAGAAGAGTTGTGATGCTTAATCTTGAGCTGCGTGCAGAGATCAGTAATCATGGTGTTGTTCAGATTAGAGCCATTGTCTGTGATAATCCTTTCAGGGATGCCATACCTACATATGAGATTATTCTTAATGAATCGAGCCACCGCATTCTTAGTAACAGATGCAAATGAAGCTGCCTCCACCCACTTTGTAAAGTAATCAATAGCAACCAGGATGAAATGATGCCCATTAGAAGCAGTAGGCTTGATCTCACCAATCATATCTATGCCCCACATAGTAAAAGGCCAAGGAGCAGTCAACACATTCAATGGAGCTGGGGAGGTATATGCACTTTATCAGCATAGATTTGACACTTGTGACAAGTTCTGGAATGTTGATAGCAGTCAGCTTCCATGGTAGACAAATAGTAACTGGCTCTCAATATCTTCTTTCCAATGGTATGACCACTAGAATGAGTACCGAAGATCCCATCATGCAAGTCTTCCATGATCTCTGCTGCTTCTTTCTTATCCACACAACGAAGCAAAGTTGAATCATGATTGCGCCTGTACAAAATTTCATTACTAAAAAAGAACTTAGCAGAAAACCTCCTCAGAAACTTCTTATCTTTGACAGATGCCCCTTCGGGGAACTCCTGAGCTTCAAGATATTTTTTTACTTCATAGAACCAAGGCTTCTCCTCTGCTCCTTCAATATCAATCTCATTGCAGTATGCAGGCTTCTCAAATCTATCAATAGTAATCTTGGGAGCTTCATCATCCCAGCTAATCTCAAACATAGATGCCATGGTGTCTAATGCATCTGCCAACTGATTCTCTCCTCGTGGAATATGTCCAAAGGTAATCTCTTCAAAATATGGGATCAAAGACAACACATGCTCTCTGTAAGGAATGAGATTTTCATGCTTGGTATCCCAATCTCCTTTAATTTGACTCACTACCAAGGCTGAATCTCCATATACGTCCAGGAACTGAATCTTCATATCAATGGCAACTTTGATGCCCAGGATACATGCCTCATACTCAGCCATGTTATTGGTACAATAGAAACAAAGTCTTGCAGTAATTGGGGTATGACAACCTTCAGGGGAAATGATCACAACACCAACACCATTACCAAGTGCATTAGAAGCTCCATCAAAAACCATAGTCCATCGGGATCCTTGTTCAGGTCCGTCATATTGTCCAGGTTCTTTGATAATAATCATAATGTCTTCATCAGGGAACTCAAAACTCATTGACTGGTAATCATCCACTGCTTGATGAGCCAAATGATCAGCTACAACACTTCCTTTAATGGCCTTCTAAGTAGTGTATTGTATATCATATTATGTTAAGATCATTTTCCATCTTGCTATTCGTCCGGAGAGAGAAGGTTTCTCAAATATGTACTTGATTGGATCCATCTTTGAAATCAACAAGGTAGTATGAGTCAACATATACTATCTTAGTCGGCGAGCAGCCCATGCCAAAGCGCAACAAGTTTTCTCGAGCAGTGAGTATCTTGTTTCACAGTCGGTAAACTTTTTGTTAAGGTAGTAGATTGCCTGCTCTTTTCGACCAGACTCATCGTGTTGCCCCAACACACACCCTATTGAGTTGTCTAACACTGTCAAGTACATGATCAAGGGTCTTCCATCAACTGGTGGCATCAAAATTGGAGGTTCCAACAGATATCTCTTAATTTCATCAAAGGCTGTCTAGCACTCATCATTCCATTCCATCACCTGATCTTTCTTCAACAACTTGAAGATTGGCTTACAGGTAGCAGTTAACTGGGAAATAAATCTTGCAATGTAATTCAGTCGTCCCAAGAAACCTCTAACTTCCTTTTCAGTACGGGGAGCTGACATCTCTTGTATAGCTTTCACTTTTGCAGGGTCCACTTCAATACCTTTTCCACTGACAATGAAACCCAGGAGTTTACCAGACCTAACTCCAAAAGTACACTTGTTTGGGTTCAATCTGAGCTTGTATTTCTTCAACCTTTCAAACAGCTTATGCAGATAATCAAGGTGTTGTTCTTCATTCTGGGACCTGGCTATCGTATAATCCACATATACCTCTATTTCATGATGAATCATATCGTGAAACAAAGCCACCATAGCACGCTGATATGTTGCCCCGGCATTCTTCAAACTAAATGGCATCACTTTATAGCAAAAGGTGCCCCACTGTGTAACAAACGTAGTCTTCTCCATATCTTCAGGTGCCATCTTGAATTGATTGTAACCAGAGAAACCATCCATAAAAGAGAATACCTTATGCTGAGCAATGTTGTCTACCAGAACATCAATATGAGGAAGTGGAAAGTCATCTTTAGGGCTAGCCTTATTCAAATCTCTGTAATCCACACACATGCGTACCTTACCATCCTTCTTAGGTACCGGTACCACATTTGCAACCCATTGAGGATAAGAAGTTACAGCTAAGAACCCTACATCAAACTGTTTCATCACCTCTGCTTTAATCTTTTTTGACATTTCATGACGCATGCGACGAACCTTCTGCTTCTTCGGACGACAATCTTCTTTTACCGGTAAACGGTGAACCACAATGTCTGTATCCAACCCTGGCATATCTTCATAGGACCAAGTAAAGATTTCCACATAATCACGTAACATCTGAATTAATCTGCTCTTAACACCATCCTCTAGTTCAGCCCCTATCTTGACCTCTTTCCTATTTTCTTCAGTTCCTAGATTCACAACTTCGATTGACTCTTCATGTGGCTGTATAACTTTCTCTTCTTGTTGTAATAACCTAGCAAGCTCTACAGGTACTTCACAATCTTCCTCCTTTCCATCTTCAGCTTGATAGATCGGATTCTCGAAATTATAATGGGCAATATTAGAATTGTTATCAACAGGATCCAGAGTGGATGAGGAATTGCATTTTAGTGGGTGTGTGTAAGAACACATAGCTGATAAACAAAAATAAAAATAAAAGAAAGACAAGGAGCACAATATTTACGAAAACGAAACGTCCATTGATTTTTATTGAATGAAGTATGCAAATGAAATGACATCCCGAAACAAGCATACCATTGTGCCCCGGGCAAGACACAAGGCTTAAAAGTTTAATTGTTTTAAAATTACAAACTTAAAATAAAACACAGTAATAGTATTTACTCCTGACTAAAGGAGATAGGAATAACGTCTTCGGTCTTCCAATTGTTGAGCCCATCACCCATAGTAGGAAAGATCCAATCATCCAGGTTGTAGTCTTCACTATAGTCACCCACGTCATTGATTTGATCTTTTATGACCCCTTGATTAGTGATACGAACTGCACGAGCACGACGAACAACCTTCTGGGATTCTGCAGTGAAACCCAAACCAAATTTGTCAGACTTATAAGGGATGTCAGGAAAATGACCCCAAATAGTACAACCACCTTCTTCAACCACAACTTTAGCATCTTTGAGGGAGGCCATTGTAGGAGGTACTCTGGTAACCACATGAACTCTTTTAACAACAGGGGGAGCTTCAGTAGCAGGAACGACCCAAGGAACTACCTCAAATGTCTGGCAAGGAGTCTCAACATATTCACCCTCCACCTCAACATATTTAAAATCATTCACATGACTGACCATATATTCTTCCTCACCATAAACAGTGACGGTTTTTCCTTTCACCGGATATTTCAACTTCTGATGTAAAGTGGAAGTCACAGCACCTGCCCCATGGATCCAGGGGCGCCAAAGCAAATAGGAGTACGCAGGACGAATATCCATTACATAGAAAGTAGAGTCGAAGACTTGAGAGCCTACTTTGATTGGGAGATCTACTTCTCCATGTATCACTCTTCTTGAGCCATCAAAGGCCCTCACCACTACATCACTTGGTCTTAACACAACATCTTCAGGACTGAGCTTGTCCAGAACCTCTTTGGTGAGCACATTTAATGAAGAACCATTGTCTACCAGCACATGAGACAAGGTAGTGCCTTTGCATTCAATAGAAATGTGCAGAGCTCTGTTATGAGTTCTCTTGGCAGGAGTCAAGTCAGCATCAGAAAAGCCTAACCCATTATCATAAGTCAGATGTGCAACACAATTCTCAAATTGATCCACAAAAATCTCATTTGGCACATGAGCAGTCTTCAAGAACTTGTTTAAGGCTTTAGCATGAGCCTCAGAACACAACAACAAAGATAACATGGATATTTTAGAGGGAGTATGCCCCAACTGGTCAACAATATCATAATCACTCTTGCGAATGATCTTCAAGACTTATTCCATCTGTTTAGAAAGATTTTCAGCAGTCGGTGCCTCAGCATGCACAGGTTCAACCACAAGACCTTTGCCCCGAGCATCAGTACTTGGCCCAGAATTGGAGGTAGTAGTTGGAGTAACTGCATCTTTGGAGGTAGCCTGAGGAGAGAAAATTCTTCCACTTCTGGTGATCTTACTAGATCCAGCAATATTATCAACATCAAGATTATCATCAGTAACAGGTGTATCAGTCAAAGGTTCCTGTTTAACACCATGGATATAAACATCAGAACCATAATTCCAGGGTATGGCTTTATCAGAAGTATAGGGAACAGGGCCAGGAGTGGTAATAATCATGGGAGCCACTCTAGCTTCAGCAACAGTCTTCACAAGACCTTCAGCAGTAATCCTGACAGGACCCTTAGAGGTGATCTTGACAGGGCCTTTGGAGGTAATCTTCACTGGCACTTTATCAATCATGGCCACATCTTCAAACTTCATACCTCGTGTTAGATGTTCACACATACTTTCTACAGAAGGTGTCCTCTCAAACAATATGGTGTAATTGTCCATGAGGTGTTGAATACCATCTTTCAACTTCCAGCAGCTATCAGGTTTGTAGGCACAATAGAAACAATCTTCATTGCAACCTGGAAAGAAACCAGCATGCACCAACTTCTTCTTGATAATGGATAGGGGAGTAGTCACATCTGCTACTAAGGAAACATATGAAACTTCATCCACAACATTAACAATCTTCTCATGATTGGGCATGGGAGCAGTGATCACATTTGGAGTCCCAGGAGGGTCAAATTCAATCTCCCCAACTTCAATCATATCTTGAATTTTGTTTTTCAATACCCAGCAGTTGTTGGTGTCATGTCCCGGACAATTAGAATGATAGGCACATCTTGCATTAGGATTATATCGAGGAGATGAAGTATTAAAATTATGAGAAGGGTCCTTAAAAGTAATGAGTTCCCCTTTCAACATGTGTTGCAAGGCTTGGGCCAGTGACATGTTGATCTTGGTGAATTGTCTTCTAGGATTTTGTTGATTGTTTTGTGGTGGCTCTGGTGCTGCAGGAGTAGGATTAGAGATATGAACTACTCCTATAGATTGGTGACTCCTGTTATGACTATGTTGACCATACACAACATTAAACTCCTTCTTTCCACTAGGGGGCTTCTTAGCAGTGCTTGATGAAGAGGCACCCACCTGTATCTTACCACTTCTTATACAACTCTCCACACATTCTCTAGTCATTATCAGCTCGGTGAAACCAGATGATGAGCTTCCAATGAGGTGACTATAGAAAAGACCACTCAATGTACTCATGAACATATCCACTTGCTCCCTGTCAGTCAGAGGAGGTTGAACTCTGCCAGCTAGGTCTCTCCATTTTTGGGCATACTCCTTGAAACTCTCTTTGGCACCCATTGACATACTTTGGAGCTGCATGCGAGTAGGTGCTAAATCAACATTATATTGGTATTGCCTGTAGAAGGCCTCAGCAAGATCATTCCAATCACGAATATTAACACTTTCCAGTTGATAGTACCATTCCAATTGAGATCCAGACAAGCTTTCTTGGAAGAAATGAATCCATAACTTCTTATCAGCAGTATGTGGTTGAATCCTCTAGACATAGGACCTTAGATGCAGCTTAGGACATGAAACCCCATCATACACCACAAAAGTAGGAACCTTGAAGCCAATAGGTATAACCACTCCCGATATTAAACTCAGATCTTCAAAATCAAGCCCAAAAGATTTTTGTAGTTCCATGGCATTCATTCTGTCTATCAACATCTTGTATTTATCTTCATTAGCAGGATCATGATAGTAATTTGCCTCAGAATCAGAATCTCCCACAGTATCATGGAGACTACCTCCCTCTTTCTCAGAATTTTCAGACTCAGAATCCTCAATCTGTTCCTTTGTCTTGATAGGACCTCTGAATCTTCTTCCCAGATTGATAAGGCCTCCTGATCTTCTAGTCTTCTTCTTCTTCTTCTTAGCCAGCAGTGTCTTCAACTCATCTTGTCCCTTGGATAAATTCAGAATCAACTCTTGGAATTGTGCATTCTGAGCCTGGAGATCTTTGACAGTCTCTTCAAGAGCCATTTCTGCTGAAATAAACAACGAGAAGATAAGATACATGTACATAAGAAACCTGTGATGCAATGGCATGGTATGTAAATGCGTATGCAATGTTTTCAAGGACCGCAGGATTTAAATTTGTTTAAACAAACAGAAAGTAAATTTTTATTAGTAATAAACTTGTTTGCCTATTAGGCTTACAATAAAAATAAAATGAATACAAAGATGGGGTTTTAAGTCTCCCGTGGACGTTTCCTCTTTGTGTTGAGGTATGAGTTGAGATTCCGCTCCTCGTAAAGTTGTTTTGTTAGCTCCAGGATTCTTTCTTGACTTGCTTTGTAATGAGTCTCAAAAGTATCTCTTTGCTCCTTCAACTGGATCCAGGACCTTTGTAACTCCTCCATGTCAGTGGGCATGTCTGGATGAAGAATGATATAGGAAGTATCTCCTTCAGCAACAAGCTCCATGGTAACTGGCAGGATGGCAGGATATGGCATCATAAAAGTCTGAGCACGAGATCGCACCCATCTGAGATAAGGTTCCATATGAATATGTACTTTAGTTTCAGAGTCTTGTTGTCAACCTTGTTCACTTTACCCCATGCTCGTATAAACCTTTGACGGTAAACTTGCAGATCATTGTTGTAGTCGAACACAATACCCTGAATAAGCATGTCATGAGGACCATCACTCCGAGCGTAACCAAACTGACGTAGAGCTAAAGAAGGATTGTAGGTAATGCCCCCTCTTATGCCAAGGAGTGGCACATTAGAGAACTCCCCACAACGGTCAATGATAGTAACATTCTCCATAGATCTAGAACACCAATGAATGTCTGAATGAGAAAGTGACATGATCCTTTTAGACCACCTTAACCCTTGTTCATTCTTCATCACTGATCGAGGAAGGTGAGAAATAAACCACCTAGACAATAGAGGTATACAACACATCAGAGTTCCTCGTGCCTTCGTAGTACGGGTATGAAGAGAGTGTAAGATGTCTCCAAGTAATGTAGGCACTGGATTACGAGTCAGAAATATGTTGATGGCGTGTACATCTATGAACTGATCTGGATTGGGGAACAATACTAAGCCATAGATCAATAGGGTTAAGATTTCCTCAAAAGCATTATAACTCATAGCCTTCAGGAACACTTGAGCTTTCTCCATCAATACCTTAGCAAGAATACCCTTAACTCCACTCTTTGTTTCTAGGACAATGTCAGATTTCTTCAAATGTAGGGCTGCAACAATGACTTCAGGTTTAGGCTCTTTTTCCAAGCCTGTGAAGGGTTTCTGATCCAGGATAGGTATACCCAGTAGTTTGGAGAACTCTTCCATTGTAGGAACCAGATGATAATCAGGGAATGTGAAGCAATGATGTTTAGGATCAAAGAACTGAAACAGAACACTCATCATGTCTTCATTGAACCCTGAAGTGACTAGATCCAATAGGTGACCATGCCTCTTGATGAATTGGGAGTTTTCAGAAACTTGAGAGACCAATTCCTTAAGCTTAGGAGGCATTCCTACAAAGTTGATCCGGATAGTATTCCTACGAGCAGAAGCCATGACCTGCAACAAAGAACAAAGATAAATCCTTTGGTCCTTGAAATGGTTAGTGAAAATGCTATGCTTATGATGCATGATGATGTTATGATGTTATGCTCAATCACAAACATGTGGCACACACAAACAAGTCACACAATAGCCCTAGGTTTGAAGGCTTGCATGAAGTTTAAAGGTAAATACCCTCCCCTGAAGTTTAGTTGGTTCATCCTGTCCTATAAACTAACCAGGTTCTAAGGGATCTCAATATCATTGATCCTTCACAAGGGTGGTTGTTCAGAAGGCAACTTACTTGCCAACCAAAACCCTCCAAGTTTAGAATCTCAATGCGTGTAGTATCGAGTATCAACCAACTTCAGTCTTCACCAAAGCCGGTTATCTCACTACTTTCTAAAGGCCAAGATGGGATGACTAGGGTTCTAAATGTCAGTTAGTGTATTGAAAACATATGGCAGCCTCATATTATCCTCAACTTTCTTAAGGAACATAAGCACCAACCAAGAAGTCACACTAACTATGGCCACCAGATCAACCATATCGGTATACGTCGTACAATTTCCTTGGTCTATTGCCTTTACCTAAGGTACACTTGATCCGGGTTAGGATCCTTCACACATAAGAGCACCCAACAAGTAAAGTAAAGCAAACAAAGCAAACAATTTTAAAGTGATCTAATTCCTAAGGGTACCCCTCTTTAATATGATTCCCCAACAGAGTCGCCAGTTCTGTAACACGGTGGGAGAACTGACTTTAGTTAAATGTTGCGGATAGCAAGAGTCGCCACCGACTTTTATTTTATCCAAAAGGAAAGGGCATAAAAGAACAGGAAAGACCTTAAAAAGATTTTGAGTTCGGGGGGTAGGTTATACAAAGGGAAGGTGTTAGCACCCTTTATATCCATGGTTATCCATGGGCTCTTAGTTACTTAGTTCACTTTAAATTGTTTTGAGAAAGGTGTTGTGTGTGATTAAAAATTTTCTAAGTACTTTATAATGATCCTCGTATGGATGTATATAAAGACTTTGTTTTGAAAATTTGTTTGAAATGTGAAGTGTAAAAGAGTATTTTGAAAAGGTGAGCAAGTACTTAAGAGGAACCTACCCTATGCTAAGTCTTTACTGTTCTTATATGTTCTTTCAATGGTAAGACTATCCCTATTATTAAGGAATAGGTAGTCATTACCTTGGATGTTATAAGAGACATGTATAGGGACATCTGAATATAGGCAACTGTAAGGTGTCTTTAGCAATTCGTAGGGTCTTATCATCTTTTATTCGAAGGGACAAGATCATTTATCGTAGGCAACCTCGAAGGGACTTGATCTTATAAACTTAAAGGGACTTGATGATATTAATGGAGGGACTTTGCTTAAGACACCTTACTTGACCTTAGAAGTAGGCAACATGAGGAGTAACCCTAGAAAGTGTGAGATGGCGATCAAAGATCGACTTACGTGTGTGAGTGTTTATATTCAAGTATTTATCTTTTTTAAATAGTTTTCTAAATTATTTTAACTACACACAGTTATACACACCCTAAAATTACTAACCATGGCAATAATAATATTTACAAAAATAAAATAAAAAAACAAGAATAAACCTACGACTATTACACGACTTTCACAATTACATAATAATAGAAACAATAAATATATAATAAATAAATAATAATTTAAAGGGTTAGCAATAATAATAATCATAAGAAAAGAGGTTAGTAAAAATATAAAGAATATAAAACTTAAGAGAATATTTTTTTAAATCAAATAAACAATTTTAAAGAATTTTTTAAAAAAGAAAATATAACAATTATAATAATAATAAACAATATAATAATTATTTACAAAAAATAAAAATAAAAATGATTAATTATTAAATTATAGTTTATAACATAATTAAAAAAAAATTAGTGTTAGGGTTTGAGAAAATTAGGGTTAAGAAAATTAGGTTTTAGAAATTAGGGTTTTAACTATTAATTAACCTTTAATTAGTCTATTTACAAAAATATAATAATTATACATATATATGCTTATTATAAAATAAATATAAATAATTAAAATTTTTTAAGAAAATAAATTATAATTTTTAAGAATATAAAGAAAACATTATAATGTCATTTAGAAATTATTTTTTATAATTTATATTTACTGCTATCGGCCAGACTCGAACCCTTGCCCTTTGCTTCACACCTGCGTCTCTTCACCAACTGAGCCAAACAACGTTTGTGATAATATAACATAAACAAAACATAATAAAATAAACTCAATTTTCAAAATTAATTTTCACGCCAGGTTCATCTTCTTCCTCCAGACCTGCAACTTTACCTGCGAATTTACATATAAGTCTTCCTGCAAATTTTCCTACATATGAAACCTGCCAATCTCATATCATCATCAATGTGTAACGATTCATCAAATTGATCACATGGTTATGATCCCCAAACCTCATACAGTTCATTTATAGCTTTAAAATTAATTTATAAGGTCTAAATCGAAGAAGCCTAATTTTGGTTCAAGAACCCTAACAATGACCGTTTACAGTTTAGGTCCTCATTCTTCAATCTCTTTGCCCAGAAACCATCTAAACATCATCACTAACACAAATATGTGATTAGAATTCATTATAATTGCATAAATAATCGTAATCGAAAAAAATAAGAATAAGAGCAATATGGATTCGGTTCATGCTATATGCCATGATTTGAATGCTGTAAATGATTCAATTAGGTTCAGTGATCATCAAGGAACACATTACAACCTTCAAAACTCTTTGAAATGGCCTGCAAATCAAAAACCAAATGTATGTTTTTGCTTGAATTTTTGAAGTTTGAATATGATGCTTGTGGCTGCCAATTCGTGACTTCTTCATTGGTTTATGTTGTATATATATCATAGAACAAAATTAGGTCAAAAAATCAATCTTTACTTTGGACTTTTGGATATTTAGAGATTGAAAAAGATATGCCTTCAAATATTGATTTTTTTTATATATCCTTGCTATTTTTGATTGATCTGATTTTGTATAATCTCAATCACTTCTAAATGACTTTTAAGACTTTCTAGAACAAAAATCTTATCAAATATTCACACTTTTATATTTTATTTTGATTTAAAATGATTTTAAATGTATAAAATCATAATAAATAAAATAAAATGAATAAAGATTTGAATAAATGATTTTTAATTCGTGCATGATGTCATGGAAGTGTTTGGGTCATAAAAATGCAAGCCCATTTGGAGAAATTTGGTTCTAAGGTCCCATTTGCTTCATAAACCTCTCAAAAATTTCCCAACTTTGCAAAGGCACAAATCCCTCAATTTTAATGCTATGAAGGTGCTCTTGGACATTTTGGAAAGCTTAAAAAGTCCTCTAACCAGCCTCTTTGGTATCATGTCCATATCTTTTACCATTCTCAAGTTATGCTCTTTGGAAGTTGTTGACTTTTTGTTGACTTTTAAAATGACCTATAATGTCTTAGCTCATACCTTCCAAATGAAGCATTTTTGGGATTGGCTTGTGATACACAAAGTTGTAGAGAATTAAATTTCCTTCAAAATGAGCTTTGGATGGAAAATATTTGATGAAGCATGTGAAAGTTATGGCTGGTCAAAGTTCAGTTGACTTTTCCTATGAAAACCCTAATTTAGAAACTCCTGATTCTTGATGATCTGAAATCTCCTTGATGAATCATGATCAACCCTTGATCAAATGATGAATTTTACTTCATATAATTTATGTTGGCAAAAAATCATGAAGTTTGACTTTGGTTTGACCACAGTTGACCTTAGTTTGACTTTTTGACTGCATTGACTGATTTTAACCTATCTGATCATCTGACTGAGCAAATCTTTTGGGAAAGTCTTGAAACTTGACATGGGGATTCTTGAACACATATAGGATGCTATGAAGATCACTTGAAGTCTTGGAAGCCCATTTAGCTTGATGAAAGTCAAAACCCTAGTTTAAGATGCATTGTCTGAGGGAATTGTCAAACTTTCTGACTAATTGTGAACCTTGTGAACCTTGTGAACCTCTTGAGATACCTTGTGAACCTTATGAACCTCTTGGGACACCTTAGTACATAATGTCTTGTCTTGGTGAGGGCAAATTTTGGGGTGCAACACTTAGAGATAAGATTGTCCTTACTATTAGTTAGTAAGTAGTCTTATCTTTGTATGTAAGGGACAGACGTAGGGTCATCGTATGGTCATAGAAGACAACATTGTAAAGGTATTTTAGCAACTCGAAGGGACTATCATCATTTTTTGTAGGGTCATCGGGGGATTAGATCACTTATTCGTAGGAATATCAAAGGGTCGTCTAGGGACTGTGATCTTTATATCGAAGGGACTATGATGATATTTATTTAGGAAACTTTGCTAAAACACCTCTACGTTTGAGGGACTTGACCATTATTCGTAAGGCAACAATAGAGGCTCCCCTAAAGGTGCAAGTGTGCAAGGTGTGTCATTTTCAGTTATTTTATCTTGGATTTAAAGTTTTCTAAGTTGTTTTTAGTCTTATTATACAATCCTATTTGTCATACTTCTAAGTAGTTTATAGGTGCAAAAAGTAAAAATGCGGAAAATAAAACCCTAGACTATTATAAGGCCTTAGGAGAGTTACATAATTGAGGAGTGCAGAAAGTAAAATCCTAATTAGACTATTACACGCCATAGGCAGTTACATAAGTAAAAAGAAATTGTAGAAATAATAAATTACAAGTCTTTTTGACACTTATATATTTTCTAGAAATCGTAAAATAATCGAAACAAAAACATCAGAAGAATATTGAGTCTTTGAGATGAAGGGAGGATATATATTTTTTATTATGGAGAATATTTTTATTTATATATATATATATATATATATATATATATATATATATATATATATATTATTAGAAGAATAAAAAAAAATAAACATAATCAAATAAAATCACTGCAGATTTTAAAATAATGGAAAATAAGAAAAACGATTAAACTAAAATCTAAAAAATATTAAAACAATGCTAAAAATCTAATAAAATCAAATAAAGAGCGTACCATTTTTTTTTCAGATTTTTTTTTTAGAATATGAAAATAGAAAATAAATCAAATAAAATAGAAAAAAGAGGAATTTGCGATTTTGAGGGTCAAAATCTTTTAGAATTCTATTCTAAAAGAGTATCGTTCTTCAATTTTTTTCTGAACTTCTGGAAAAAAGTCGAAGTAAGTCGAAACAATAGCACTTTCAAACTTACCTGACAGATTGAAATTCTTATCATTACTGCAAACCTCAAAGTGTCGGCGGAAACTGATTATAGTAGATTAACCAACAGTTTAGTTCTTTTAGATCAAGTTTTTTTTGAATGAAATTTGAAAATATTTTAGGGTTTATGGAGGCAAGGATTTCGTGAATTGTGGGTGAGTAAAATATGAGAAAAATAGGGTTTATTTGTAGATAAAGGATTAGGTCAAAAATTGAATGTGATTGTCTAAATTAAGAAATATTTAATCTGACCTGATTTTCCCCATTTCTTAAAGCCCAAGCCAATGAATCTGGATGGATTCATGTCTCGATGAATTTAAATAAAAAAATATATTTAAAATAATAATCTAATAATGATGATGAAAAACATATTTTATTTGTTTTTATTTTTGTGATTTTTTGAGAATTTTTTCACAAAATAACGATTTTAATGAAAAAAATCATATTTTTAAAAATGCATTAAATGAAAATACGAAAATTAAAAATTAAATAATAAAAAATGCTCTTTTTGTGATTTTTTAATAAAAAAATAAAAATAGAAAAAGTTATTAGTAAAGAAAAAATAAAAATAAAATTATAAAAAGAGGAATGTGGAATTTGAACTCACAACCTCTCACATTTATATCTCGTATACTCATCTTTCTACCAATTGAGCTATTTTATTTATTGAAAATAAAGAGGCACCATAAAGCATATGAAGCAGGTCAAAATTTGGGGTACGACAAGTGTGAGGAGACCTTTTGAATCAATTTGTCTCAAATATGTGAGGACAAATTTTGGGGTACAACCGAGATAAATAATATTAAATGGTTATCTAATGCAGTTCTATTTAAGAAGGCCAATTACAAGTACAATGTCATGCCATTCAAGTTAAAAACGTCAGAGCAACCTACCAGACAATGATAAAAAAAATATTTCAAGAAGAAATAGGGGAAATTCTGGAAGTATACATGAATGACATAATAGTGAAGTCCAGTGTGGGAAAGCTTCAACCTCAGCATTTCCACCAGGTATTTAAAATTCAGGCAATACAACATAAGGCTTAACCCTGAAAAGTGCACTTTCGACATGAGGGCCAACAAGGTTTTAGGATTTTATTTGACAAAATGAATAATACATGTCAATATTGATAAATGTGAAGTGGTTATCCAGATAAAGGCACCAACTTCAAAGAAGGATATACAAATATTAAATGGTATGTTGACTCCTTTAAATAAGTTTGTCTCTATATCCATCTAATAAGCTCTACCTTTTCTACAAGCTTCTTAGGAAACAGGCAGAGTCTGAATGAACTACCGAATGCAACATCGTGTATGAATCCTTGAAAATAGTTTTGGATATCCCGTCGGTACTCATCAGACCATCTATAGGGGAGATTATATATCTTTACATGGTAGTTTCTTAAGAGGCGGGTGAGCACAGTCCTCATAATAAAAATAGATGTCGGCAAAGTCATATATTTTGTATTAAAGACCCTATCTAGAGCACAACCTCAATGTAAAAAAATTGAGAAATATGTGCTAACCGTAGTGGTCCAGACAAACTTTCCCTTCAGGCTATTGTTTTATCGACCGAACTTAGCAGGGAGATTGACGAAATAGGCAATACAATTGTCTGAGTTCAAAATATCTTTTGAAGCAAATAAGGCATTGAAAACACTAAAAGCACAACTATTCACTGACTTCTTGGCAAAGATGATTACCATGCCATATGAACCAAACCACACTTGGGTGGTATTCACAGATGGATCATCCAACAGTCGTGGAAGCGGAGCAGGAGTCATGTTGGAAAACAATAGTGGACTCATGATAGAAGTCTCATTGAGGTTCGAATTCCCGACCACCAACAGTCAAGTTGAATACAAAGTAATAATAACGGGGATAATTTTGGTTGAGGAAGTATGAGTTGAATGCCTTGAGTTGTAAACATGTTCTAAGTTATTTGTCTCTCATGTATGAGGGAAACTCAAGCTAAATACCCTTTATTAAAAAAATACATTAAGTTAGCTACCAAAAAACTAGAAAAATTTAGGGAATATGAGATTGCTCACGTCCCACACGAAAAAACACATGTACCGATGTATTATCTCGGTTGGGCTATACATAAAGTCCCATAACTAATCATTCATTCATCCAAGAAAGTAATAAGACATGAAGTATTGGACCGGGGGATAAATCCATGATGAACTTGGCGTAACAGTCTTTCCTTCTTAGATCACTATGGTCAAAGAATACATTAAGCTATGTAATCTACCAATGGATCCATCAGAAGCAACCCTCGTGAAGAATAAGGCCCACATATATACAATAGTCGGAGGGTTCCTGTATAAGAAAGGTTTCTCCACTCCCTCTCTAAGATGTTTAGGAAGAGAAAATGCTAGTTATGTTATCTTATAGGTACTCACAGATGGATCATCCAACAGTTGTGGAAGCGGAGTAAGAGTCGTGTTGGAAAACAATAATGGACTCATGATAAAAGTCTCATTGAGGTTCGAATTCCCGACCACCAATAGTCAAGCTGAATACAAAGTAGTAATAGCGGGGATAATTTTGGTTGAGGAAGTATGAGCTGAATGCCTTAAGTTGCAAACATGTTCTAATTTTTTTTGTCTCTCAGATCTGAGGCGAAGCTCAAGCTAAAGACCCTTTATTAAAAAAATACCTTAAGTTAGCTACCAAAAAACTAGAAAAATTTAAGGAATATATTATTTTCTATTTTAGTTGTGGTATCCATTTTGTTGAATCAGTATATATAATCTCAAAAACCATTACATATATTTAATCTTTAACGTTATATATGACTCAGTAAAAAACACATGAACTAAAAACCATAACATATATTTAATCTTTAATGATATATATGACTCAATAAAAATCACATGATTTAATTTAATAAATCGACTTTTAATAGGAACTAAAAATAATAATAATAAGAAGAAAGTATTTTGCAATGAGTGAATAAAAAAATGGGTTGAAAGCCATTTACCCCTTACCATATAGACGCTTTTTGAAAACCCCCCGTAAAAAAGTTTGCATGAATTCCCCTAACATTTAAAGATTCTCACATTTTTTACCTTGTAAAATTGGTTTTTATAAGGTTAACCTTGCCATATGAAAAATATTTTTGTTTGGACCCTTTAAAATAGTTTTTTTTTTTGTAAAACTAACCTTGTAAAATTAACCCTGTATGAAAATGACAAGGTTAGTTTTACAAAATAAATAATTTTTTAGAGTCTAAAAACAACATAATCTTTGTATAACAAGATTAGTTTTACAAAAAAAAAATTAGAGTAAAAAATGTGAGAATCTTCAAATGTTAGGGGAATCCATGCAAGTTTTTTATATGGATGATTTTTCAAAAGGAACATATATGACAAGAGGTAAATTGCTACTAACCCTAAAAAAATTCATATCACCAAAATTAAAATTAAAATTAAAATTAAAAAGACTAAAATCACATTGAATATAGAATATATCTTAGAAACGTTATATCATGCATAATAACTAAACTATATTATAAATATTGTTGAAAATACAATTCCTTGTGTCGAAAGTAGTATGTTGCTCGACACAAGGTGTGTCGATTTAGTCTATTGAAATGTGGAAGCAGATTGTTACACATATTTGATTTGGATATAAAATAGATAAATTTGATTTAGATCTAAAATAGATAGATTTAATTTAGTTCCAAAATAGGTATTTTGGGCTTTTAACTTGAAGTTCAAGTTAACCTAAATCTATAAATAGGGAGTAACCCTTATTTTGTATTCATACAAACACATTATTTTCACAGAATTTGCAGTTGCAAGTAAGTGAAATAAAAGTTTTTCCACGGTTTGTGGGCAGAGAGGTCTCTGCAGAAAATTCTTCTTCATCCTTAAACTTTAATCTTTCTCTTCTCAGTTTTTCTTTTAATTTCCATTGTGCAACAATCTTGTTTATCAAGATTGATTGAAATTCTTCATAGGGTTTAAGAGATTTCCAACATCTGATATCTAGAGCTCCGGTTTGAGCGATTAAAGAGAAATAATCGTGATGACGATGAATCATACAAACATGCATTTTCCGGCAAACCTTCAGATTCTCAAGAAAGATAATTATGAGAATTGGTGCAAGACGATTAAAGTTATTTTCTGTTATCAAGATCTTTGGGATCTTGTGAAAGAATGAGTAACAACACTTGCATAAAATGCAACACATCAAGAAAATATTGTACACAAAGAATTAAAGAAGAAAGATTATAAAACTCTCTTTATAATCTATCAATGTGTTGATCTAGATAAATTTGAAAAGGTTAGTGAAGTTGAATTCGCGAAAGAAGCATGGGAAATTCTGGAAAAGTCGTTTGGATGCGCATAGAAGGTGAAAAAGGTGAGGTTACAAACTCATAAAAGGGCTTATGAATTGCTTTAGATGGAAGACAGTGAAAGCATAATTGGTTTCATCATAATAGTTATGAAACTTGTGAATCAAATCAAAGTATGTGGAAAAGCGCTTACGACCAAAGCAGTTGTCTCAAATATTTAAGATCGTTGACTCCAAAGTTCGACCACGTGGTAGTAGCCATAGAAGAGTCAAAAGATTTGTCAATATTGACAAAAGAAGAGCTTCGAGGGACACTTGAATCTCATGAACAAAGAATGGCTGAAAAAGCTGCAGAAAAGTCGAAGAGTGTTATGGCTCTACCGACTCAATCAACAGGTGATAAGAAAAGAAAAGTAAAATGGATCGACAACAAAGGCAGATGAGGTTACATTAATTCGACTGGTCGAAATCAGTAAGAAGGATGCTAATTGAATCAAAGAAAATCATGGAACCAAGGCAACCAAAGAGGTGGTGCTACAGGTAGAGGAAGAGGTGGTGGTCGAAAACCTGACAAGAGTCACATTCAATGTTACAATTGTCAGAAGTATGGTCACTATTTCAGTGATTGTCCTAAAAAGTAGGAGAATCAAGAAAGTAACGTTAAGCTAGCGAAACATGAAGAAGAAGAAATGTTATCGATGGTTACAATGAGATATGAAGAGATATTCAAGGACCAATGGTACTTGGACTCAGGATGCTCATCACACATGAATGGTAGGAAAGATTGGCATGTCAACACAAAGCCCTCGATGAAGAACATGGTGAAATTTGCAAATGACAATGCTCTAGCACCTGGAGGTATTGGTGACATTCTGATTATAAGGAAAGATGGCAAGAGGTCAGTAATTTCCAATATGTTGTACATACCAGGCATGAAGAGAAATTTGCTCAGTATAAGGTAATTGGTCAAAAAGAATTATAAAGTGACGGTTGGAGACAAGATGATGAGAGTTCTCGATGCAAGTGGTATGTTGATATTGAAGGCTCAAATGTCTCATAATAGAACCTTCAAGATCGAACTAAACGTGATGAAGTATAAGTGCCTTGCAACTACAACTAGCAGAGATGAATTAATGTGGCACTATAGACTTGGTCATCTCAATTTCAAAAACATAAGAGATTTGAATAGAAGAAATGTGGTTTCAGGATTGCCAGAAATCAACATTCCAAATGAAGTGTGTGAAGAATGTGTTCAGGCGAAGTAACACAAGAATAACTTCAGCAAGGATGCAGGAAACAGGTCGAAGGCAATTCTTGAAGTTATATACTCTGATGTATGTGGTCCTATCCAGGTGGATTCGATTGGAGGTAACAAATACTTTGTCACTTTCATAGATGATTTCAGTCGAAAATTATGAACTTACCTGATCAAGAAGAAAAGTGAAGTGATAAAGGTATTTACCAAATTTAAATCTATGATCGAAAGACAAAGTGGTCGAAAGCTCAAGATTGTGAGGATTGATGGTGGTGGAGAGTATGTGTCGGAAGATTTTGATGAATTATGTGTGAAAAAAGAGATTGTGCATGAGGTGGTGCCAACCTACACTCCACAACAAAATGAAATTGCAGAAAGGAAGAATCGAACTATCATGGACATGGTAAGAAGTATGTTGAAAGGCAAGCATCTACTCAAATAATTATGGGGAGAAGTCGTGTCGACTGCAACATATATTTTGAACAGATGTCCGACGAAGAAGTTAGAAGGAATTACGCCAGAAGAATGTTGGCCTGGTGTAAAGCCTAACTTGAGTCATCCAAAAGTATTTGAATCTATAACACATAGACATGTTGCAGATCAATTGAGAAGAAAACTTGATGACAAGTCTAGTCAAATGATTCTGATAGGATATCATTTGACTGGAGGTTACAAGTTGTTCAACCTAGTAAACAAGCAGGTTGTGATCAGCAGGGACGTGATCATATATGAGCTTAAAAACTGGAATTGGACTGAAAATGTCAAGAAAGATTCAGTTGGAATCTTATGTGAAGAACCAACCAGTGAAGTCTAAAGAGATGTTCGACGAGAAAAAGTTATAGGTGAAGCATGCCCAAGCAGACCTCGACGAACAAGACACATGCCTACAAGGTTGCAAGATGTGTGATTACATTAGATGATGTGGTCGATGAAAAAGGTGAGCTGGTACATTATACTTTCTATAAAGATGTCGAACCTGTCAATGCAGCAGAGGCATTGAAAGATTCGAAGTGGGTGAAAGTAATGAATGAGGAACTAGATTCAATCGAAGTCAACAATACTTAGTCACTTGTCAAATTGTCTAAAGGCAAAAAGGAAATTGATGTGAAGTGGATATACAAGGTAAAGCTGAATCCCCTAGGGGAAATGACTCGATACAAGGCGAGACTTGTGGCGAAAGGATTTCTGTAGAAGGAAGGAATCAACTTCGATGAAGTTTTTGTACATGTTGCTAGGATCGAAACAACTAGGTTGGTTGTTGGTCAAACGAACATGAACAATTGCCACACATGTCAGATGGATGCGAAATGTGCATTCCTTAATGGCCCCTTAGACGAAGAAGTTTATGTTGCACAACCAATTGGGTTTGTGAAACAAGGCGAAAAAAGAAAGGTGTACAAGCTGCATAAAGCCATGTATGGACTTAAGAAAGCTCCGAGAGCTTGGAATGATAACACATGGCAGAAGCAAGCACATCGAGATGAGGTTCCACAATCTTCGAGAGCAGGTAACAGATGGGAAGATGAACTTGGAACACTGTAGAATTGAGAATCAAATAGCATACATAATGACAAAGGGTGTGCAGGTCAAAGTATTCAGAAGACTAAGAGCTATGATGAATATAAATAGCTTAGACACAATGAGTTATGTGGTGGGTTGAAAGTATAATTCCTTGTGTCGAAAGCAGTATGTTGCTCGACACAAGGTGTGCCGATTTAGTCTATTGAAGTGTCGAAGCAGATTGTTACACATAAATTTGATATGGATCTAAAATAGATAAATTTGATTTAGATCTAAAATAGATAGGTTTGATGTTGTGTCTGAACTACTATTGCAATAGTTGAGTTGTGGGTGTCTTTCAATCTATAAAATTTCAATGCCAGGTGTTATTGATTTTAGTCGTGAAGATGAACAATATTATAAAAACCCATAAATTATATTTTAGCGATAGATTTTTTCGTCGCTTAGTTAATCATAAAAGTTGAGTGTTACACTTGGCACAACACCAAAAATTGATTCGGTTACCTACGTTTAGACGAAAAGGAATAACTTGATGCATTTTGAAAAATTAAGAGACTCAAATGGTTTATTTAAAGTTTAGGAACCAAATAGGCATGACAACGAGGCAGGTTGGGAACAATTTTTACCTCCCCAAACCCAAATCCGAATCTCAAAATAATCTTTGTTCTCCGCCCCAATCTCCATCGGGGATGGAGAATTAAAAATTAAACTTGTCCCAAACGGGTTCGGATATCCCTGCCCCGCCACCATCTAATTAGTAAAATTATTTTTTAACTAACAATATTTATTTTTTCAAAATCAAATTACAATACAAAATAAAATAAAAAATCTCAAAATATTTCATACATACATTTCAAATATTTTAAATAATAAATATAAATCAAAATATCAAAACATTAACATATTTAATATTCCAAATTATGAAAACTAAAATAATAAAACACATAATAAAATAAATGGGACGAGTTCGAAGACAAATTCAGGATGAGTACTAATATCCCTATCATCCGATCCGTCTCCATATTTTATAATCGAAAAAACTCAAATCCAATCAAAACGAATCTTTTTCGTCAAATTCGAAAGAAATCCGAATAGATACCCACGAGTATAAGTTAGATTGCCGTGCCTAGGACGAGGATACAAAATGCTTAATGCATAAGAAAAATTATATTTGATCTAATAAATAATTTATAATTTAATATATTGGTCAATAACTCTAGTAAATTTATATACAATGTATTCATTAATAATATTAATATTATATATTTATACTTATCAAATTAACAATATTAATAATTAATATATAATACTTTTGTTGACCATAATATTAATAAAATTTACTCACCAATAAACAATAATAAATAAAAGATAGTATTCAATAAAAACAATTTATATATGATATTTTATTAATTGTTTTTTACTTTACATATTTTTATATTACTACTTTATATTATTTGTTTGAGATTTTGTATATTTTACACATATTTTCGAATCTATAAATACCCATATTATGTCCCTCTTCTTGTCATAAAGTCTCAAATTTTAGTTTTTAAGAGAAGAGAATATAGGATAGGATTTCACAAAATTTAGTTTCGATTTTCTTTTTCTTTTCGACAAACCTCACTGTACTTTCTTTCTTTCTCTTTTTTTTTTACTCTTCGTTCTCGTTTTGTCTGTTATTCCTTCTTCATTAGCAAAAAAAAACCCTAATCCCTTTTCTCATCGGAAACCACCGTGTAGCTACAAATCGGCTCAATTGAAGCGTTTTACGGCTTCGATTTTTGAAGTCGAGGAGAGTGAAGTGATTCAGTGAAAGATCTGAACGGGGAGGCTCTAATTGAGCTCTATCAATGGCGTTCGAGAACAGAGAGCTGCAAAATCAGCTTTTGGATGTTGGGAACAGGCTGGCAGATCCTCCTACGTCGGTTGAGCAACTCATCTCGCTGCTACATGTAATCTCTCTTTTTCAGTATTTTTAATTATTTTATATTTTATTTTGCTTCTTCTGGTAATGCCGTTGATGTTTTGTTATATCGTTAAGTGAAAATGAAGTTCAGGAATCGTAAACTTGGAGATAGAATTTTAAAAATGTGTTTTTTTCTGTGTTGCTTTGATTCCAATTTTTTTTTACGTGAAACCCTAAATTTGCCTGGTTATAATGCTCAATTAATGTTATAGAATATATGTTGAGTTATAGTAATAAAATCATACCTAGAAATAAGTTAAATTTGCGCTAAATTTGCATATTTATTTGCGCGGGTATTAAATGTGTTTACAGTGTATCACACATGTTAGAACAATGACATGTAGAATATGTTATAGTCAACATTAATCTTGCTTGTTTGCCGGAAGATTGAAGTATAATGCAGGACTGTCTATGTATCTTCATCTCATAATGTAAGCTTTGGGATGGTTGGTTTATGACAGTGTGAAAGGTTGAATTTTTTTTGGTTTTATTATGTAAAATATTTGAAGTATATCATATGTGTTTGAAATGAGGTGAAGTAGAAAAATTTCTCAGTTAAAACATACACATGTCTTGGAATGTAATTCTATATTAATGGGGATCAATGTACTGAACATGTCTTCTATCTTATTTAATCTTTTTCCATGTGCACTGCAGCGAGCTGATAGTTACTTAGCAAGGGTGGAACAGTCACCTAGAGACTCTATGCGAGCTGCACTTGATCCGACATTGAACGCATTGGTCGAGCATAGGCTTTTAAGGCATCCGGATACTGATGTCCAAGTTGCACTTGCCTCTTGCATCACTGAAATAACAAGAATCACTGCACCTGATGCTCCTTATGATGATGATCAAATGAAGGTGTGTGATTTTTTTTGCTAGAGTTTCATTGGGCCTGCCTGCTCTCATGCACTTCACAAAAGACACAATGAATTTTTCTTGCAGGAGATATTTCAATTAGTTGTATCTTCATTTGAAAAGCTACATGATATCTCAAGCCGATCTTATGTGAAAAGGAGAGCGATTCTGGAAACGGTTGCCAAAGTCAGATCATGTGTGGTAATGCTGGACCTTGAATGTGATGGGCTGATTTTGGAGATGTTTCAGCACTTTTTAAAGGCAATAAGGTGAGACTCTAGGAGCAATTATGTACAAGTCCATAACTATCATGGTGTTGGATGCTATCATTTATAATGCCACTTTAAATTTATTCTGATATTTCATGATACTGCTGGTACGAACTATACTGTGTTTTTTCTTCTTGTGCTTACTATCTTGTTAACACGAAGTAACAAATGCAATCACTTTCTGCAATATAGTGGCTACATACTGTTAGATATACAATATAAAAACATTCACATGCTTTCACCAAACATCTTTATCTTTTGGGAAATTGGGAGAGTTGCTTACTCCTTAGAGCTCTTAGGGACATGTTAGAGATGTAATATAAAGCCATTTATGTGCTTTTACTGGAAAAGTTTTAAGGATAGTTCATAACATGTGCATACAAAAACTTTTCATTTGATATTTAGATAAATTTATATGCGGGGATATGATTCTAACCAGCTCTGTTTGAAAATCAGGGAACATCATCCAGAAAATGTTTTTTCATCCATGGAAACCATTATGACACTTGTTATAGAGGAAAGTGAAGAAATATCCTTTGATTTGCTTTCTCCTCTTCTGGACAGCATTAAGAAAGACAATCAGGTTGGAGTTTGACAGTTTTGATTTTAATTCTTCTCAATAGTTTGTGATATTGAGCTTTTGATCCTTGTTTAAATTGTTAATATATTTATCATTGTCATTATCATCAATCATCGTGGTCCAGGAAGTTTCACCGATTGCCCGAAAATTGGGAGAGAGGGTTCTTGAAAATTGTGCAACCAAACTTAAACCCTACTTAGTGCAAGCAGTGAGAATCTTGGATATATCTGTGGATGATTATAGCAAAGTTCTTGCTTCAATATGCCAAGATGCCTGTGATAGTTTGGAGAAAAATGGTGTATGTGTTACTAGTGAGCCCAAGGTAATTTTTTTCCCAGTCCCGAGTAATTTAACTTCTCAAAGAATTGACACTCAAAAGTTTATCATGAATTCATTTGATCATTTCAGGAAGAGGAGAGCAAATCAGCAGAGCTACCACTTGAGGAGTCAAGCCCAGTATGTCCCATCTTTTATATTTCTGTTTTATTCATCTGATAGGTTTCCTTATTTTTTCTTCTAGAATTGAAAAATACAATATTGTTAATTATGGTTTGATCAGTCCCGAGTCATTTGACTTTTCAAAGAATTGACACAAATTTATTATGAATTCATTTGATCATTTCAGGAAGACGAGAGCAAGTCAGCAGAACAACCACTTGAGGAGTCAAGCCCAGTATGTCCCATCTTGTATATTTCTTTTTTATTCATCTGATCTGGTTCTGTAATTTATCTTCTAGAATTGAAAAATACAACATTGTTAATTATGGTTTGATCAGTCCCGAGTCATTTAACTTTTCAAAGAATTGACACTAAAAAAATTATTATGAATTCATTTGATCATTTTAGGAAGACGAGACCAAGTCAGCTGAACTACCACTTGAGGAGTCAAGCCAAGTATGTGTCCCATCTTGTATATTTCTTTTTTATTCATCTGATCTGGTTCGGTATTTTATCTTCTAGAATTGAAAAACACAATTGTTATTATGGTTTGATCAGGCGGTGGTTAAAGAGGAACCAGAGGAAGCTGCACATTCTCCACACGATAATCGGGAGGGGAATAGATCTTCCAAGTCAGTCACAAACAACGGCGTTGCTTCCGCTGGAGAAGACGCCACTTTAGGAGATTCTAAGTCCATTACAAAAAAAGAGGATACTGATTTTCATGATCATTCCAAAGAGGAGCTCAATGATTTGGGTGACGGAAAAGTTGACAAGAATGAACAAAAACCGGAACAAGCCACCAAAAAGAGCCGGAGGAAATCGAGCTATTCAACCAAATCTGCAAAGCTGTCTCAATGTCAAGTTGTTGCTAATGAAAAGAAAGCTGAGAAAATGTTGGACTCTGAAAGTTACAGCAAGGACGCTCACAATGATGAATCTGAAGTTGTGGCTTCTCCTTCACCTAGTGACAGCGTTCCTGACGAAAATCATTCAGAGAAACTTGGAAAAGCAAAATCTAAAGGAAGCCCTGCGAATGTTGAAGTTGTTTCGAAAAAGGTATCTGAAGAAACAAGTATATCAAAAGCCAAACCTGTTAAGCGGTCAGTGAAAAAGACACTTGGTCGAAACTCTGGTGTAAAAAAAACTGCTGGTACAGATTCAGACAAAACACAAAGTGGGGCTGTTAGTAGTGCTGATGCTAAAAAGCACTCTGCCAAGAAATTGAATGATAATGAGGGTGGTGGTGGTGGATCATCTTCCAGACAGCTTGTAGATGAGAAAAAGTTGGGGTGGGGCGAAGCTAACTCAGAGACGGGTGCGGCAAAGTCTTCTAGTGTAGGTGTTGATAAGGTACTTTTTTTTTTTTTCTTTTTTAAACAGCCTTCTTATTATTAATTTGTACTATTTATTAATTCAACATGATTTTGTTTTGCTTTATTCATTTGAAAAACAAATTATTGACAAAATCATTATTAATTGTTAATATAGGAAATGGTTTCTTCTCCAAGGTCTGATACCAAATCCTCCGAAAATGAAAAGTTAGAGGAGACTACCAAGACAAGTGCAAAGAGGAAACACGCCTTAGAAGATGAAAAGTTAGAGGAGACTCCCAAAACAAGTGCAAAGAGGAAACCCGCCTTAGAAGATGAAAAGTTAGAGGAGACTCCCAAAACAAGTGCAAAGAGGAAACCCGCCTCAGGAAGAAAAAATGTGTGTATCCTGTTTGGCATTTACACTCAATTTCTAAAAATAATATGAAATCTTCATGATGTGTTTCCATAGTACATTTTCTTTGGGAACATCCTTTTTGCAGCTATGTCTCCGTATTTCTGATTAGCAATTACAAAAACTATCTTTTCTTTTCATTTTGATTGATAAATATCTTGCTGCTATCAGGGATCTGAGATCAAGGTATACGGTGAAAACCTTGTTGGTTTCCGAGTTGAAGTATGGTGGCCTAAGGATCGTGAGTAAGTACTCTCCATTTCTTAGTTTATGACATGCCGCCGTAAGAGATTTTGCCTTTTCATTTTGGCGGAATAGAAATTTATATTATCTTTTTTGACAAATATATACTTGTTTGCAGGTTTTACAAAGGTGTCATTGAACATTTTGATCCTATTAAAAAGAAGCACAAGGTATTTGGCTGTTCATTAAATCATTCCCGTACCCTCCCCTCCCTATTGCTAGACAATTCTCTGTTCTTTATGGTCTCAATGTATGCATTTTGATTATTTCCTCCCCTTTGATTAGTAATTGTCCCATTCTGCTTATTTCTTCCGATAAATTTCTTATTTAAAAGCATGCATTTTCGTGTCTGTTTTAGGGTGTACATTTAAAGATATAACTTTAAATGGCATAAAAATATAACATGCTAGATCTGCAATCATGGGCTCCATTGTTCGTTTTTATATTCCCCAAGCAGCAGCACTTTTAGATTTTAAAAACACTAATTTTTTTAGACAATTGGAGAAGTTTTTCAAAAAACCCTCGAATAACGTTTTATTATGCTCTCTCATAAGCTTGAAACTAGAAAGGTTAACAGAATGAAAAAAATCCCTATGTCATAAAAGCATTTTTGTAAAGCTTGTCGAAAGGCACTTGTTATCTTCTGATGCTTGTTTTTCTATTTTAGGTGGTTTATGATGATGGTGAAGTTGAAGTATTAAACCTCGCGAGGCAAAAATGGAATGCCATTAAAGCTGATTCAGTTGCAGATGGGGTTTGTCTCTTCCCAATATTATTACATCATATTCTTTCTGTGCCTAAATTAATGACAACTATTTGTGTACAGGAAGGAAGTGATCATGCCAGTCTCGATGCTTCCCTTGAAATGTATGTATTGCATATTGCTTTTTTAGATATATCTTTTTGCTATAGCGTCAGAAAACCATCCTAAATTATTTTGTATGCATGTTTGTGTGTGTTTGTACTCCACTTGGTCTCACAGATCCACCACGTTGGGCTCAAGCATTAGTCTTGTAGCTAGAGTTGTGTGTGCAGGCTGGCCCGCCTCATTTAATCCAATCTGCATAAACCTGTACTATTAAATGGTCTGGGCTGGCCTGTTCGCAATTATTAGTAAGTTGTAATGTTTGTATAAATAGGAAACTGTTATTCTTCAATAAAAGAGACATTTTTAGCAA